>JAZDUH010000458.1:14962500-17906250 GCA_036419115.1 Scarus forsteni
GCATGTGTATATATATATATATATATATATATATATATATATATATATGTATATATATACACACATATACATATATCTATATATATATGTATATATATATATATATATATATATATATATATATATATATATATATATATATATATATATATATATATATATATATATATACACATATATATATATATATATATATATATATATATACACACATATATATATATATATATATATATATATATATATATATATATATATATATATATATATATATATATATATATATATATATATATATGGTCTGATAAAAACAGGAGCTGAAGAAAAATCTCAACACCAAGGATGTCAGAGGAAGCTAAAGACCAAACCAAATTTACCTTCAATTCCTACTGATATAATTGTCTGCCATGTTTGTTTACACTAACACTGTAAACTTTACAACTAATATGCTGTTAAACAGTACACACACTTCACCCAGGATGACTGAAGCCTGCTGCCAAAGTTACATTTTTTGACTGCATGATGGTAGAGTAGCATATGATGGTTTAATAATAAAATTGTTAGTTAGTATGCAGCCGTAGATTAAAAAACTGTTTGATTCAAAACAAGGATCTACGCTCAGAAGTGTAGAATGGCAAATTAGAAAGCAAAGATAAAGCCTGTCAAAGCTGAACTTTAATACTGTCACTTTTTGCCCTTGTGGTTTTTTCAGCAAAAAGCAACTTTCTAACCATACAGTACTACTGGTCCCTGAGCTTATTTCTGTATGATGATTCAGGTTTCCTCTGAGCCCTCTCCCTCAGTGGCATACCTCCAGTTGGCACCCTGTGCGGGGGAGAAATCTTATAAGAAATGTGCATACAGCATATGCATAAAACCCAGTGTGTGGGAGAGACGCTCTGCTTGTTAAACCACTTTTATTTTCTCCTGAAAGCACAGAAAAGGTTGCAAAGAGAGTGACATCTCCAAACGCCTTTGTAATGTGCTACAGCATGCCGCTTGTTTGCCACCGGTGTTATCTCAAGGCATGCGTCCAGAGACTTGTCATCAGGTTGCTGTGTTTGCCTTTCCACTCGACCAAAGCAGTTTACAGGAACGCCAGCCACCTGCTATCGAGCATAATACCACTCAGGATGTTTGCCTGCCGCTTGTTTATCTGTGTTTGAGCAACGAGGAGGGGGCAAGAGGGTTTGAAGGCAGGAGAACACTGAGACACTTGTTCTGAGGGAGAGCTTGGAGTAACAGTGAAATAGACACATAAAAACACACAACAAATCATGTTTGAATACATTTTTCTGGAGGTTTTCTGATGAATTGATGCAGATAAAGTCTTAATTTGTTTGGGTGTTGTGGTCTCTGAGCAGGATGTTGTGACCCTGTGGGATGCCACATGTGCTGAGGTCAGTGGAGAGAGGCCATTTTGGGCCCACAGCGCTGCCGGGTCTCCACCTTGTGGCTTGGACTCCGTCTTGCAGGGCTGAATGGCTGCCTGGCACATAAGCTTAAACAAACACACCCACTGAACAGCACATGGTCATTAGAGCCAAAAGGGAAATAAGGTCAGAGAAATGAGCAAATCAAAAGTATGAAGTTTACGAGAGAGACAAAATAGAAACAATCTGAACCTTGACTTTAAGATCTTAATTTGTTTACTTTTTTTCACCGCTGGCAAAATCTACAACAAACCCAATTCCAATGGACAAAAATAAAAACAGAATTTAAAGGAGACATATCATGCTGATACATGTTTTAATACTTACATATAATATAATAAATTTGAAAACAAGACCTTACACCCCCTTAATTTTGAAAAAATGAGATATTGTATTTTTTCTGATATCCTAGAACGAGATTTGATGCCTCTGAAAATAGGTCATTGTGAGATGGCTGCGAGATTTAAATCGTCATGACAACTCGGGGTACCTTTCTTTTTATTGGAGTAATCTGATAAAACACTTCCTCCTCTGTGATGTCCGTTAGCCACAAAACCATCAGTCAGGAACACATCCACCAGCAGCAGTATATAGCTCCCTAGCTCACACTCACTCATTACCAGCTCTGGCCTGTAGGGGGACTCAATACACGGTCGCTGCTTTGAGCCTGCCGGAAAATACAGTAGAAGAAGAAGGACAGGCTGGCTCAACCCCCGATAGAACTGACCAATCAGAGCACAAAGGGCTGTGACGTTGCAAGGTTACTGTAGGTCAGCCTGAGATCCGAGCGCTTCAACAAGAGCTTGATAATGGCCTAAAATGAGGATTTTGAGAACGCTATTGTGGGGCGATGAAGGAACTAAATGACTTGTACTGAGGGCAGAAATGCTTTACAGGCTGTCACATCTCAGTCTGCAGCCTCAGCCTCTCCCACAGCCTGTCACTCCCAGCTGCACCTTAATCAGTCCTCACTCACCTCACCTGTGCCGCCGCTCACACCTGCAGCTCATCTCCCGTAATCAAGCCAGCTACATAAGCCCCAGCTCCACACTCAACCAGCGTCAGACTGTCGTCGCACTCATGCTGAAAGGTCCAGACTTGTTTCCCGGATTGATCACCCGTTGCCGACCAGTTTCGTCCCAGACTCTGCCTCATACGCCTGACCCTCGGCTCGACTCCAAGGTATCGACTAGCTTCTGTCCTGTATTCATCCGCCTGTCTGAATCGGCTTTCGATCCTGCTGAAGTCTCCTGTTGCGAATCCAGCCGCTCTCGTTGTGACCCCGTCTGGTATCTGACCCTGCTTCCGTCTCCTGTTGCGAATCCAGCCCGCTCTCGTTGTGATCCCGTCTGGTATCTGACCCTGCTTCCGTCTCCTGTTGCGAATCCAGCCCGCTCTCGTTGTGACCCGTCTGGTACCTGACCCTGCTTCCGCCTCCAGTTGCGAACCCAGTCTGCTCTCGTTGTGTCAATCGCCTGGTGTCTGACTTCCTGCCTGTCTTCGACAAGCGAGTTCGCCTGAATCCCTCCTCCAAGTGTTCCTGGGCGCCTCAGCTCATCTGTGCGTGAGTCAAGCCTGCTTCACCTCCTTCTATAAAGACTGTGTGAGCTTCTGTCACTGCATCGCCTGGGTGGCTCAGTCGGTAAGGCGCCCGACTGTGGACCCGAGCTGTCGCGGGTTCGACCCCGCTCAAGCCACAGCCTGTTCTCTGTTTCAGCGGTGTGGGTGTCAGTTTTGGACTCCTCTGAGGTGCTGCAATCAGAGGAGTGTTCACCTCTTAAGTTAGCTGTTGCGGGTTGAAGCCCGCTCAAGAATCAGCTACTCCTCTGTAAAGACTGTTTGAGCTCCTCTCCGTCCTCAGCTTCTTCCCTGAAAAGGCTGTGGAACCGACAGCTGAACAGCTCCGGGTTAGCTCAGTCAGGAGAGCGCCCGTCCACAGATCTCCTGGTCGCGGGTTCGCAGCCCGCTCTGAACTGTTTCTGAACTTGGTTAATAAAGACTGTTCTAATCAAACTGCTTGCTTCTGGGTCCTACCTGCAAACGTGTCAGTACAGTCTGACCAGAAGATGGACCCAGCGAGCAGTTCACCATCAGCAATGGACAGACTTGAAAGGGTTGAAGGGGTGCTGGCTCATCACGAGGGACTAATTGCCACATCTACCAGCCACCTTCAGAGTGCTGTGGATACTCTCACCGGACTGTCACCGAACTGGCTTCCAGGCTTCAAATGTCACCACCCGCTCCAACTCCTGCACCTGTCACTCAGCCTACTGCGCCGCCTGACGCTCCTGAACCTAGAGTGGGGTCTCCTGAACGTTATGAGGGTGAGCCTGAGACCTGTTCTGCCTTCATAACCAACTGCACCCTGCTCTTCACTCTCCAGCCTCGCACGTTCTCCTCTGAAGCCGCCAAGGTCGCCTACACCATCAATCATCTGACAGGGCGTGCGAGGCTCTGGGGGCACTGCTGAGTGGGATCGTCAATCTCCTGCCTGTTCCAGTTTCCTCACCTTTACCTCCGAACTTGAAGGTGTTTGGCCTGAATCCTGATCGAGCAGGTGGCAGCAGGACTCTTGATGCTCCAACAAGGTCGGCCGGTCTGTAGCGGACTACTCCATCGACTTCCGCACCCAGGCCAGCCGCAGTGGGTGGAACTCTTGACCCAGATCGATGCCTTCATTCATGGATTGGCTGACTACATTAAAAGGCGCTCTGGTCTCCCATGAACTCCCTTGACCCTGGATGGCATCATCAACCTCACCACCGGATTGATCTCCGCATCAGGGCCAGAAGAGGAGCTAAGAGTTCAACCCTGACTCATCTGCCTGGTAAAGAAGAAGCTCACTTTCGTGAAGGAGGAGATCTGAGTGAGCTCTTCCCTCCAGACTCCTCGGGTTCTTCGTCCTTCCCTCTCTGCACGCCTGCTCCTGCCAGACGGACCCCAGACCCTGGCCACCCTCATCGACTCTGGTTCGGACTCCTGTCTCGTCAGCAAAAGAGTCGTAGAACAACTTGGACTGAGTCTGGTTCCCCT
The DNA here is from genome assembly GCA_036419115.1 of Scarus forsteni. Lineage (NCBI taxonomy): Eukaryota > Metazoa > Chordata > Actinopteri > Labriformes > Labridae > Scarus > Scarus forsteni. The sequence goes on from JAZDUH010000458.1 coordinate 14,966,967, forward strand.
CCATAACCCAATTCCAGCTAAAGCTCTGGATGGCCATGAGATGGGGATTATCACTCATCAAACAACCCCTGTTACCATGCTCATCTCAGGCAATCATAAAGAGACTGTCCAGTTTCATGTGCTTGATCATCCTGAAGTGCCGCTGGTCCTCGGCTACCCCTGGCTTCGACGACACAACCCTGTCATAGACTGGTCTACTGGCTCCATCCGCGGTTGGGGAACCGCCTGTCACCTCACCTGCCTGAAGGATGCCATGTCTCCGCATCCCCCTGTCTGCACCAACGCCCAGCCTGAACTCTCCAGTGTGCCGCCTGAGTATCATGATTTCAGTGGTGTGTTTAGCAAGGCCAACGCCACGTCTCTGCCTCCGCATCGTCCCTATGATTGTGCCATTGACCTTCTCCCGGGCACCACCCCACCCAAGGGAAGATTGTATTCCCTTTCCGCACCAGAACGAAAGGCCATGGAGGACTATATCAACAATTCCCTGTCTGCTGGCATCATCCGTCCCTCTTCCTCTCCTGCTGGTGCAGGGTTCTTCTTCGTAGAGAAGAAGGATCGCTCCCTGAGGCCTTGTATCGATTACCGAGGGCTCAACGACATCACGGTGAAGAACCGCTACCCCCTGCCTCTCATCTCTTCCGCTTCGAGCTACTTCAGGGAAGCGGCGATCTTCCTAAAGTTGGATCTTATAGCGCCTACCACCTCGTCCGCATCAGGGAGGGGGACGAATGGAAGACGGCGTTCAATACCCCCATCGGTCATTATGAGTACCTTGTGATGCCGTTTGGACTAACCAATGCTCCAGCAGTCTTTCAGGCCCTCGTCAACGATGTTCTTCGAGACATGTTGAACCAGTTTGTCTTTGTCTACCTCGACGACATCCTCATCTTCTCCAAGAACCTCAGGGACCACGTGCATCATGTCCAGTCTGTGCTGCAGAGACTTCTAGAGAACTCACTCTTTGTCAAAGCAGAGAAGTGTGAGTTTCACGTTCCCACAGTCTCCTTCCTGGGCTTCATTGTGTCAAAAGGCCACATCCAAATGGAGCCATCCAAAGTATCCGCAGTCACCTCCTGGCCTGTTCCTGAGTCCCGCAAGCAGCTCCAACGATTCCTGGGCTTTGCCAACTTTTACCGCCGTTTTATCAGAAACTACAGCACTGTCGCTGCTCCTCTCACCGCTCTTACAAGCAGCAAGAAAACTTACCTCTGGTCGCCTGATGCAGATACAGCCTTCCGTACCCTGAAAGAGAGGTTTACCTCTGCTCCTATCCTCCAAATGCCTGATCCAGATCTTCAGTTCCTGGTGGAGGTAGAGCGCCTCTGATGTTGGTGTAGGAGGCGTTATCTAGCGTTCCCCTTCAGACCACAAGCTCCATCCATGCGCCTCTTTCTCCCGTCGACTGGCCCCCGCTGAGAGGAACTACGACATCGGCAATCGTGAGCTTCTGGCGGTGAAGCTAGCATTGGAGGAATGGAGGCACTGGCTTGAGGGAACCAAGGACCCGTTTCTCGTTTGGACAGACCATAAAAACTTGGAATACATCAAGACTGCTAAAAGACTCAATGCCCGGCAAGCCCGGTGGTCCCTGTTCTTCTCTCGTTTTAACTTCACTCTGTCCTACCGACCTGGTTCCCGCAACACCAAGCCGGATGCTCTTTCTCGCCAGTACCTCCGAGATGAGGACAGCCCAGAGAAACCTGCTCCCATTCTGGCTCCTCCTTGTGTTGTTGCCACCCTCACCTGGGACATCGAGGAGAGGGTCAAAGCCGCCACCCAAGATCAGGTTGGCCCTAGCTCCTGTCCCCCTCGTTGTCTCTTCGTTCCTGAAGCTCTACGGTCGGATGTTCTGCAGTGGGCTCATTCATCCAATCTGTCCTGTCACCCCGGATCACATCGCACCCAGGAGGTGATCCTGCAGAGGTTCTGGTGGCCCACGCTTGAAGAGGACACTCGGGACTTTGTCAAGGCCTGTCAAATCTGCAGCCAACACAAGTCCTCCCATCAGGCTCCTGCCGGTCTCCTCCAACCTCTGCCCATCCCACATCGTCCATGGTCCCACATCTCCTTGGATTTCGTCACCGGTCTGCCATCCTCCGAGGGACACACTACCATCCTCACTGTGGTAGATCGGTTCTCCAAGATGGCTCACTTCATTCCCCTGCAGAAACTCCCGTCCTCCAAGGAAACCGCACAACTGGTCCTCCATCACGTCTTCCGCATCCATGGTCTCCCAGTGGACGTGGTGTCAGACCGTGGACCCCAGTTTTCATGCGCATTTTGGAGAGTTCTGCCGTCTCCTGGGAGCCACCGCCAGCTTATCTTCTGGCTTCCACCCTCAGTCCAACGGACAGACCCGAGCAATATGAACCAGGAGATGGAGCGGCTCTTCGATTGCACCGTGTCCCAGAACCCATCTACCTGGTCCCAGCAGCTCCTATGGGTTGAGTACGCCCATAACTCCTTGGTCTCGTCCTCCTCCGGCTTGTGCCCGTTCCAGTGTGTTTACGGCTACCAGCCCCCGTTGTTTCCATCTCTGGACTCTTGTGTCTCCTGCCCTTCTGCCCTTGCCTTCGCCCGACGCTGCCGTCGAACTTGGGCCCGAGCCAGGGCTGCACTCCAGAAGGCCGTCCACCGCTATACCTCTTCAGCCAACCGCCGTCGGACTCCTGCTCCAACCTATCAGGTAGGTCAGAAAGTTTGGTTATCTACCAGAGACCTACCTGTTAGAGTTGAGAGCAGGAAGCTTGCACCTAAGTTTGTTGGTCCTTTCCTCATTCAGAAAATCATCAACCCGACGGCGGTGAGGTTAACCCTTCCCCGATCCATGAGGGTCCATCCCACCTTCCATGTCTCCAAGATTAAGCCTGTTCACGAGAGTCCTCTGTCTCCGGATGTTGCTCCTCCTCCTCCTCCACGGCTCATTGACGGGGGTCCTGCCTTTACCGTCCGCCGTCTGCTCCGTTCCCGTCATCGTGGAAGAGGCCTACAGTACCTCGTGGACTGGGAAGGCTACGGTCCCGAGGAGAGATCTTGGGTGCCATCCAGAGACATCCTGGATAAAGAACTTGTGAGGCAGTTTCACGTGGACCATCCGGAACAGCCGTCCCTAAGGAGGCGGGGTCGTCCAACTCGGCAACCCTCGCTCGCCAGTCCTGTAGGCTCTCCCACCGCGGAGGCCTCTGAAGAGGAGGAGGAGGTTCCCCGTCCAACTGACGTCCGAGAGGACTCCGCCTCAGAAGAGTACTGAGGTACTCTTCCCACCCGCCCCACCCCTCTTGATGTTGTTGGACGTCGGGAGCCGTCCCTTGAGGGGGGGGTTCTGTCACATCTCAGTCTGCAGCCTCAGCCTCTCCCACAGCCTGTCACTCCCAGCTGCACCTTAATCAGTCCTGACTCACCTCACCTGTGCCGCCGCTCACACCTGCAGCTCATCTCCCGTAATCAAGCCAGCTACATAAGCCTCAGCACCACACTCAACCAGCGTCAGACTGTCGTCGCCTCATGCTGAAAGGTCCAGACTTGTTTCCCGGATTGATCACCCGTTGCCGACCAGTTTCGTCCCAGACTCTGCCTCATACGCCTGACCCCCGGCTCGACTCCAAGGTATCGACTAGCTTCTGTCCTGTATTCATCCGCCTGTCTGAATCCCGGCTTTCGATCCTGCTGAAGTCTCCTGTTGCGAATCCAGCCCGCTCTCGTTGTGACCCCGTCTGGTATCTGACCCTGCTTCCGTCTCCTGTTGCGAATCCAGCCCGCTCTCGTTGTGACCCAAGTCTGGTATCTGACCCTGCTTCCGTCTCCTGTTGCGAATCCAGCCCGCTCTCGTTGTGACCCGTCTGGTATCCTGACCCTGCTTCCGCCTCCAGTTGCCGAACCCAGTCTGCTCTACGTTGTGTCAATCGCCTGGTGTCTGACTTCCTGCCTGTCTTCGACAACGCGAGTTCGCCTGAATCCCTCCTCCAAGTGTTCCTGAGCGCCTCAGCTCATCTGTGCGTGAGTCAAGCCTGCTTCACCTCCTTCTATAAAGACTGTGTGAGCTTCTGTCACTGCATCGCCTGGGTGGCTCAGTCGGTAAGGCGCCCGACTGTGGACCGAGCTGTCGCGGGTTCGACCCCCGCTCAAGCCACAGCCTGTTCTCTGTTTCAACGGTGTGGGTGTCAGTTTTGGACTCCTCTGAGGTGCTGCAATCAGAGGAGTGTTCACCTCTTAAGTTCGCTGTTGCGGGTTGAAGCCCCGCTCAAGAATCAGCTACTCCTCTGTAAAGACTGTTTGAGCTCCTCTCCGTCCTCAGCTTCTTCCCTGAAAAGGCTGTGGGAACCGACAGCTGAACAGCTCCGGGTTAGCTCAGTCAGGAGAGCGCCCGTCCACAGATCTCCTGGTCGCGGGTTCGCAGCCCGCTCTGAACTGTTTCTGAACTTGGTTAATAAAGACTGTTCTAATCAAACTGCTTGCTTCTGGGTCCTACCTGCAAACGTGTCACAGGCATCCTAGTCTGGCAAAGTGAAAGGGAGAAACAAGCATGATATGTTTTTTGACCTATGTTCAATTGAAGACACTTACAGAAAAAAAGATAGTAAGTGTTCAAACTGATAATTTGCAAATAGTCACTCATTGTGGGTTAGATGCCTTTACACATTCCAAAAGGCTGAGACAGGGACATGTTAACTGCTGTGTAACATCAACTTTCCTTTTCACAACACTCAATAAGAGCCAAAAAAAACGGCATGGTAAACCTGAAAAAGAAATGCTAGCTATACAAAGGGCTGTAACTGAACTTGTCTTGCACTGTGTCCAAGTACAGGTTGATTACATAGAAGGTCTGTCTTTTTTTTTTGCTAATTGCTTATACAGCTCATTAAAGACCATCACTGTTAAATGTCATTCTAATAAATACCATAAAAATCCTCTTAGGAGCTCCTATATACTTTTGTGGAATATTATTTTATTTTTCAGGACCATTCAGTAAACATCATTTAGATAAAATGAAACTATTCTTCACATTCCTGTCCTGTATTTGTTGTTCTATACATCTGACTCTCCCATAAGCCATTAGAGGAGAGTTCACATGTTTCCACATTACTCTGTAGTAACTTACATTTGGTGTGCAGCACTACGGTGTGCATGGAGAAGACGAGCTGCCATTTGGTGTGTTTTGTGAACAGTTTCAGGAAGGAACATGCTGAGGATGCACCATTCACAAAGCTGCTGTGTTAATACCTGAGCTTTAAGTGGCACAAATCAATCTGTACCACCTGTCGACCTGTCAGTTTAACTGATATGCTGAGGCTCTGAGCTGTCTGTGCAGCATCATTTTAAATGAGCTAAAAGTAAAAAGTCAAAGGACTTAAAGGTGTAGTCAGCGATGTGGGAGAAAATGAGTGGAGAGGTTGTTTAGACCCGCCTCGCCCTTCATACCTCACCCCTGGCTCCACCCCTGAAAGCTGATGGACGTGCATTGTCATTGAAACGGCCGTAGAAACTGCGTAGCTGACCAACGTAGCTAAGGTAACCCCAACTCGTCAGACAACTCGACTGACAATATTGATAACATCACAACAACAGTACATTCTGGCAGATTAGACAATAAGATGAATGCCTGACGGCTGTCACTGTTATGTGAAGCACCACAAAGCTAATGTTGCTTACCTATCCAGCAGACAGATGGTGACATCCGCGTCCGTTTTCAGGTCTTTCAATTGGCGGAGTTCTCTCCACCGTCAGAAAGCAACACCAATGTTGACCCGGGTCTTCGCTCTTTCATGGTCATAGCCCTTCTTTTTCACTCTCTGCTCCTCTGACCTTTTTCTTTTGGGCTGTTTTTCAGCCATTGCTACTGCACATATTGTATCTCTGTCTTACGCTAACTGCGCACGGTACGCAACCTACTACTCCCCCTCCCCCCTCTGTCTGATCTACGCATGAGTATGATCACCCCCTGGATGTGAGGGGGTGTACCCTGCTTTGGTGTCTCTGCCCGAGCCACAGTATTTACCTGCTGAAATTCAGAGCCACAGCTGTGTATTGAAACCGGACTTTTTTTCAACATGCTCTCAGTGGGGACATCTTGTGGATGGAGAGGAGAAATAAGGTGAATTGGACAAATACTGCATTAGATTAGAAGATTAGAAGATCGCTGACTACACCTTTAATTTTATAATGCACTTTTCTAATCAAAACACTTTTACACCCCAGGACACATCTATCAAACCCATTTATTCTCATTCACTCTCACATCTACTCACTGAAGGTTCTATGCAAGTTATCAATCAGTATTAAGGTCACAGCTTTACCCCTCTAGAGCCATTTACACACCACAGACACTGCAGTTGGGGCAACTCAAGGTTATGTGCCTTGCCCAAAGACACATTTACATGTCACTGTCAGAGTAACATTTGATCCATCAAACCTTTGGCTGATTTACTACAGGACAAAGACATCAACGCCCTTTTCATCTTTCTATGAGGATAATGACACAATGTGTGTTTCAAACCAGCGATTATAGTGTTCTGACATTTTATTTTAATGGCAGTAAAAAGTAACAGTGAAAGTATGAACACTGTTTACAACCCAGCACTACAGGTAAGATAATATGCAATAATTTTCAGTATAAATAGAGGGACAGACTAATAAATAATTAATTTAATGGGATCCATTTTTTTAGCTTTTCATGGGCCCATGACACCAAGCTGCACCCCTGGAGATAGTGTTTTTATCAGCTAAGTTGCCACTTGAGATATGTTATATGTGGAGGCCACCAATGTACAGACAGAAATTACTGTATAACGTTGATGATGAAGACTATTCAAAAAATGTCTGCAGTTGAAATTAAACAGGCTTACTGGCAGGACCACATGAGCTGATAATAAAGCAAGGCGAGGCGATGTAGTGGTGTAAGAGAGAGCAGACGTCCTGTGTGGAGAGTTATAAGCTCCAGGGTCACGGGGTCAGGAGCGAAACCTGACATCACGCCTTAAGTATGTAGAACAAAAACACATGTCTGCAAAGCTCCAGCAATAACAAGTAATTTATGGGTGTAAGAGTGGACTTAACCTCTGTGCGTCTTCGATAAAAACCAACACTATGAGATATGGAGTGACTCTCAACACTTCTTATGTCAACTTTGATTAACTGAGAGCAGCACTTCTCCAGAAAACAGCAGAGGAATGTAATTTTCAGGGAAACCATGAAGGAGTTTACTGCATGGAAATGATCAGTTTAAGGGATGGATATTATCAGCATGATGTGCATGTCAGCGGATTAAAGGTCAAAGAGTTAATTACCGATATATGAAGCATTTTCTCCCCCTATATAGAAGTTTTACAGATATGCAGGGTGTCATACTATACTATTTATCTAATGAGGTAAGGCAGCACTATTATGGAGTTTTAAAGCAGAAACAACAGACGCCTCAGCTCAAGTTTTTAATAAAAGACTTATTTACAGAAAGTCTGATCCAGAGACTAAAGTTATATATCCAAAAGTGTCCTACTTTCATGGTTTTACACATGTTTATCTTATTTCTTGCAATCCTGCTATGTACCATTCTGCAAGCCTAAGGTATAATTTATAAAATTAATTTAGATTTTCATTTCTAAACAGCTGCATTTACTGTGGACTTTACTGTAGAACTTTTGTTATTACTTAAACACATCTTTATTTTATTTATTTTTTGGATATCTTTAATTGAACCACATACCTTGTCTGTTAAAATATTGGTTTTTTTCTCTAAATTTAACTAATGTGTATATACAGTATTTAACAATAATTTGTGAAGTAAGACATAAGGATTTATTGAAATTTGTTCTTTGTTTTGTGGAGGACAACTTACAACTCAGACCTGACCTCTACTCTGGAACCAATGTGACATTCTGACAAATTCATGGTCCAGGCATCCATAGAGCTGTTAATACCAAGTCTTATTTTAGTCTCTTTGTTCAACATGATGAGTCTAGTTTTGTTAAAGACTCTGTGTCGTTGTTTTTTTTTCTATGTAACTGTAAGCTACCAATTGTGGCACAGTACTGTACTCTTGGTTGATTAATGTTGTTTGGAAGTATGTATATTTATATGTATGCTTATCATCCCAGTCAAGCACAAACCTTCTGTGTCCAAAATTCCTTCTTTTCAGGAAATAAAAGAAACACTCAACCTCTAAATGAATTAATGAATGTTTCATTGTTCTGATGACGATATATTTTTGGTCTGTAATTTGGTGAAAGTTTATGAAACTCTCTCACCAACATGGAAGGGAACAAATAACACTGTTTAGAGACAAAAATCATAAAATAAGTGAATAAAAGATTTGTTCCTGGCAGTGAAGATATGTTGCATATATGAAGTAAATATGTGTATTTTTACATTTGTATGTGAACATATGCATTAATTTAATGTACTTGTCACAAAACTCCTACCTTCATGTTTTTAATTTCCATTTTTTTAACAATGTTAATTTATTATTGGTAAAATTTTAACCAACTTAACGTCCAAAAATGGTTTGTAATCAGAACAATACTGACCTCATTTTTTCAGTGTTTGAGCTTTTTTTGTTTTCATTTCCTAAAAAGAAGCAATTTTGGAGGTTCATGCCTCACAGCCATGTTCTTTCTCTTTCTCTGCTATTCATTTATAGAGACAGACAGACAGATAGATAGATAGATAGATAGATAGATAGATAGATAGATAGATAGATAGATAGATAGATAGATAGATAGATAGATAGATAGATAGATAGATAGATAGATAGATAGGTAGGTACACACACACACACACACATACACATACACATATGTATATAAATATACATATTTATCGATATGTAAAATAGGGAGTATGTTTGGCTTCAACCTGCTTGATTGTTAACCCTTTAACGCTATCTTATTTGATACATACTTTTATGATACCTGTATCTAATCATTATGATAAAAAAATATTAAAATAATATTTGAGTACAATCAGATAAATGATGAAAATGTCCTCAAAAGTGAAATAAACATTTCATCCCCAAAAATTGTTATTTTCTGAATATAATTTGTGTTTTCATACACTGAAATGTTAAGTGTCTCGAGATCACTTCTGCTTGATTTCTGCACTTTACAATATCTATTAATTGATTAACTGATTGAGGAGTCACAAACTGCTGTCTTAAACCAACATCACTCCCTTGTTGACACTGATAACAAATGGGCTAACACAACTAGAAGAAAGTATGCAGTATGTGTTTTCATTTGCCTCAGTTAATGCATGACAGCTGAAATATAACTTCATCTTGAAAACCTCAGAGCACTTTGAGCCTCATGCCCTCCAGGCGATCTCTTGGGCCTCAGACCCCAGGTTGGAAATCAATGATTTGAATGATTCCTCAAGTGCTGTTGCAGGATCCAGAGTCTTAAATGTATATTTTATACTGCATTCTTTTTTTTTTGAAGTGTTAACATGTTTTCTTTCTTTTTTTTTTTTTCTTTGTAGCAATGAATACTTAATAATGCCTGTGCTGCAGCTCCAAACAGTGGTAAATGTCTGCTGACAATCTGGCTCTTCCGCCCTCTGCACAGACCATGTGACTGAAAATTATCAATTTCAAAAATGTTGCAAATGTATCTGTACAATTTATAGTGTGGAATCTTTTTAATATTTTTTTATGTCAAAATTTAATATTTTCTGTATGCTTGTCCAAAACTATTGTTTTAGTTTCAGTGGTAACAAAGAGGTATCATTCTTGTTTATTTATTTTTTTCAAAGTTTGTAATTTAGGTATTTTGATACTTTGTTATGCAGTCAGAAAACTGCATTTATCCCTGTTTAGAAAAACCAACAGGTCCATAATTCCTCTCGCAGGCCTATACTATCACCTATTCTTTGTTTGTATGGGTCTATCAGAAAACAGCAAAAAAACCTATATTGTGTGTTCAAACATTGAATTATAAACCAGTATTCCTCTTTGAATGGAGACTGCTCTGAAGTGAATCAGGGTGTTTGCATGTACTTGTTGTAGCCCATAGGTGCAGCCTCTGGTTTAGCTATTTCCAAGCATGTCATTTCAAGTCCTGGCTGCTCTTAATGACATGGTTCAGGACTTTGTGAGCCACATGAGCTCGACTCAGAGGCAGAAGAAGAAGAAGAAGAAGGGAAAAAAAACGTCCAACCCCTCAGAAGATTTCCTGTTTCATGAAAAGTGCTCACACATACTGTGGGTCACATAAGGAAGGTCCTGCCTGCCCGGTGTGTTTACTCTACTCCTTCTTCTCAGAGGAGCCGTGAGGAGTTCAGAGGAGCAACAGGCGGATTTAAGTCTGGATACTTCTGAAACTTCGGTGAATTCATGAGAGAGAAAAAAGCGAACAAACCATCTTTAAATGGAGCTACTTCGGTTTTCCGCGTTTTGGTGTGGGACTATACTCTTAGCCAGTCTTCTACTGGAAGAAGCGGGTGAGTTGCAGTTTTCAGAAAAGTTGCCAAAATGCGGCTGTGTCTAATTACAGCTGCGACGAGACTGGAGAGTCTGTTTGTCGTTAGCGAGCTACGAAGTCACAAATTGCTCCCAAATTATCATTGGTTTTATTTCATCATGTCGTTACAACGTTCAACTGTTTCAGAAGGGCCTTGACCACATCAGTACTGTATATTAAAGCGCCTTCATATCAATAAAATGATCAATTAGAGCAATAAAAAGACGTTTGAAAGTTATTAAGTCTAAATCAACCCAGCAGCCTGTATGCCAACATTATTATTTTGTCCTGTTATTTAAGTCAGCTGTGCTGCCTCCTTACTTCTGTCAGTGCTACTTTAGCTCTGAAAAAAAGATTTAGCCCCTGTGGTTGCTAACAGTATGGTAGCCCTGAAGGGCAAAATATTAACAAAAATAATAAAACATTCAAACTAGAAAAGACAACAGGAAGTCAAAAATGTAACAACGTATAAAAAATATAAGTTAGCAACAGAAGTAGCAAAAAGTAAAATGGACAATGACATATTTCACAATAAATAATGAAACGATACAACAACAAAAAATTACAACTTAAAACAGCAACAACAAGTGGTAAACAGTTACAATAACTAAACAATGAATAAATAAAGTGATACAAAAATAATAATAATCACTACTTAAAAGAAAATGGAAACAATGACAATAATTAAACCATAAAAATACACAAGACAATTAAAAATGCCAACAATAAAGTTATAACTGCACTTTATCTTTTTGTTTTGTTTTGTTTTGTTTTCGGGGGCATTGTTGGAATTATCTTCTTTTCATTTTAGGTTGTGTTTTGTATTTTTGGGTGAATATGTTGCATTTTTGTCCTGTGCTTGATATATGTTTTGCTTTTTCATTTTATTTGTTTGAAGTTTTTATTTTTTATTTTTTATTTAATGCTGTGTATTTTGTTTGTTTGTTATTTTTTGGTTGTTTTCTTACTTGCTACTTGTCTTTGAATTTGAGTTGTGTTTTACAATTGTTTCTGTTATCTGTTGCTTTAACTTTTTGTGGTGTTTTTACTATTTTTCTTGCACTTTGACTTTCTGTCTTTGTAGTTTTGTAATGTTTGCATTTAATACTGTCCTGTGTTTTTGAGGTTTTTTGTAAGGTCATGTCTGTTAAGCTAATTTTCTATGTTTTTATTTTTTTGCATTTTTGATTTGCCTATTTTTTTCATGTTCTTGTTAGTGTATGTGTGTATATATATATATATCTATATATATATATAGATATATATATATATATATATTTCTTCCTAGTTGTCTTGTTGGGGTTTTTTAATTTGTTGGGGTTTTCTCAGTATTATTTGTTGCATTTTGCCCAGACACAACACCAGGAGGCCACATTATGCCATTGGACCAAATTTTTCAAAATAAAAGACACTTTTTAAAGATATAAATGCATAGAAATTCTCATAACTTGGATAAAGAAATGCACACATTGCTAATTTGGAACGCAATCAACATATATTAATGTTTTCAAACTAACAGTTCAAAAACAAATGTTAAAGCTACATTTAATGATCTAAATACAAATCAACAACACCTTTAGTATACTGATGATTAAATATATTTTGACCTACATGTTCATTCTCAATGGCATTAAATTTTGGTTCATGAAGTAGCTTTACAGATACAGCCATACGGGGTAGTTTTTTTTAAAGGACAGAACAAATATTAGGGCTTAAGGTTTTTTGTTAAAATAGTTCAATCGTCAGTTGCATGTGCATTTGGTCATCATGCATAGTCATAGGAGATGTATGGAATGGTAGACTTTGTCAACCCTTATTTGCTGCAAATGTGGCATTAATCAAATTTTGAGCCTTACTGCAGGCCACACAGATTGAGGATGGGGGCCGCACTTGGCTCCCAGGATGCCAGTTGCCCACCCCTGTCATGGGAGGATATCACCTGTCCTCACTTCCTCCTTCAAAGTCTTCCTCTTATCTCCATCTTTGATATGCACCCACATCACTAACAGGTCCTACAGCCCCCACACGAGTGCATTATTTTACATTCATGTGTGCCAGAGTCAGTCCCAGAGGCACCGAGTGGCTTTGGCTGCTCCTAATCCTCTCCCCCCCTCCCGCGCTGCAATTATATGTAGCCCTGAGTGACAATTACTACCATTCATCCCCTCCGTAGTACCGCCTCCTGGGTTTAAAGACATGCTCTTTTCGGAGGATTGCTCTAATGATATAATTACTCCAGCTCAACCACCTTCCCACTCAGTTATGTGCTATCTGTCCCCCTCAGTGCTGATTTACTCCAAAACCTCACCAAGCGCTCTAAACCACTCTGATTGTAGTTTAGTCCAGGGTTCTGGTATCACAACATGATGTTATTGTTTGTGAAAAGGCCTTGTAAGTGATACTGTAATGTCCAACTAGATTCTCCATAATGGGGTGTTCAGCTCTTTGGGGTGAATGATTTCTTTTGGCTCCACTTAGCACCTCTTTTGGTTCTATTAACCACCCTCATTTGACAAAGACGTATAGATTGGATTTTGAAAGGTGAAACTCTATTTGAATTAAAATGGATTTTACATGGAATAAACTCAAATTATGGATAAATTGAAGCATTGTTTTCATGAAACAATCATATTTTCCAGCACCTTACTTTTCTTAGGAGCTCCTGGAAGCACTATCAGTGTGTACTGTAAGAGTAATGATTTAGTGATGGAAGACTTTGTTATAGCAATTTATTTTGCTGCTAAGATTCAAAAGGAAGTATTACTGAACAGGTACTTGTCACTCACAAACCTTTTTGATTCAGGAAAACACTGGATATTTAAAGTTAATATTTGACCTTTTCTCTGGCACATGTGTCGACTTTTAAAATGGCAAGACAATTGCTGTTATTAAAAAAATGTCTTCACATGCTGAGCATATGACACTTTAAGGGCCTTTTCCCCATGTGTGCCAAGTCCAGTCTGACAGGTTGATTAATCAACTTACTGGTAATTGGTCAGTGAAGTGCTGCTTAGCTTCATGTTTTCGAGAACTCTGCATCCATTCTACTGTCTTTGCTTTGCAATGGCCTTGCCAGCCCAAACCAACTGGGTTAAACAGCTGTCAGAACAGTGGTACTATAAGTACTATACCATGCAGAGAAGACATGAAAACTAGGGCTGGGTATTGATTCAGATTTTCTGGATTGATTTGATTCGATATTACAAGGTCTCAAATCGATTCGATTCACGATTCAATTTGATATTTAATCAGTCTGGGATATCTCCGTTAAAATAATGCTGTGCATTTCAAAAATGACCTTTTGACCTGGTACATCATTAAAAATTGTTTTAACATGAAGAACTAAACCCAAAGCAGTTACACTAATCTTATATTAATGATATACATTAATGCATATTCTGCATATTACTTGTTTTTGTCCAATTCATCTTTTCCTTCATGCTTGTTAAATCTAAAATACTGTACATCCAAACATCAGCTTTTAAACTCGCTGGCGGTGCACACGAAGTGCTTCCACCATGTTTGTTTGCAGTAACATCTCATGAGATCTTGTTCAGTAGAAAGCAACGCTAAACACTGATCACACAAGACTAGCAGGGTTGATACCACAGGCTGCTTCACTGCACATCCAAAGAAGAAAAAACTACTTAAGTTAAAAGATTGATCTTTGGATCGATTATGAACCAGTTAAAGGAAAATGTATTTAAATCGATTAAATCGATTATTTAAACCCAGCCCTAATGAAAACCACAGAAAATGGCAAATGAAACCCAAGACAGCATAATATAGGCACTTTAAAACAAAACCAGGATCTGCAGTCTAGTTGAAGACAGCGTTGTGAATACGTTTAATTGCACTGCATTAAACTGCATCAGCTTATTCCAGCACATATCCTGTGTCAAAGCCTCAGACTCACAGATGTGCTCTGAAAACCATGCAAGCTTTTATCACAGAGATCAAACTTTAAGACAAGAGAACTAATGCTCATCTGTACTGTGCAGTTAATTTGTCTTAATTGTAAGCACACATATTGCCCTACATGGTATATTCGTGGTGCAGTTTAGTCATTGTGTGTTTCTGTGTTGGTTTGCTTTTTATTTACCCTCATGTAAAAACTAAAACGAAATCAGTCAGAGGCCTCCTCCCACTGTTTATTAACTGTTTATCAGTTTGTGGACGACTCATCTCTGTCCTCTGACTGTCGTTTGGACAGGATGTCATCAACTTTAAACTCTACTCTTTGAGATTTGTTGCTCTTTCATGCTGCAGGTTTTGCACTTTTCTCCCGCTGCAGCGTGCAGGTTTAACTCCACCCTGCAGATCGAGTGGATTCAAACAGAAGACTTTTTGTGCTCTGGTTAAAGGCACACACATGCAGCACCTTTTTCTGAAGTCGGTGTGAAGTCAGGGGTGAACACACTTCTGCGCTGTCTCTTCACACTGACAAGAAGTCTGGGTTTAGTTGCACTTCCTGCTCTGAAAAATCTCACTTTGTGGTCTCGTGATCAAAGTCTCAACTGGGGCCAATTTTAGACAAGCTGCTTCCCTCTGCTTCAGTTTTTTTTTTAAACTTACAGAGCTTCTCATGTGGATAATCTTAATAGTACAGACATTTTCTCTCCTGTCTGTAGTAAGTTGTGTATCCTCATGTAAAGTTCAACTTCCTGTGCATGGCAAGCACACACGTGCAGCTTTGTGGGCTTAGTTGTAGCTGAACTGTCACATGTAGTGTGATTTCCTCTTCGGTTTTGAACTGTACTCCACTTATCCCTTTCGTTGTGGGTCATTGGGGGCTGGAGCCTGCTGAGATTGGGTAAGAGATGGGGTACAACCCTGGACCAGTCTTAAGTCAAACACAGGGCTGACATGGAGAGACAATTCTGAATTGAACCAGTATTGTTTTATGGCCCTTTTCCATTAGCCCTACTTTACTCTACTCAACTTTACCTGGCTCTACTCTACTCGCCTTGTGCTGCTTTTCCATTAGCCCCAGTTGCCTGCCCAACAGGGTGAGTGGCACTGCGGTGACGTCATTTTGAGCGTGACACAATAACCTGTGGCTTTTTGTCACAAACCGAGTAAAAAAGGAAAGCAGAAGAAGGCTGCAGGTGGCAAGAAGAAATACCCCTTTAGAAGCACGGGAGAGTTTTGGAAGCTATGAAACAGAATGTAGTCGAGGACGAGAGCAATCGAGCTGCAAAGAAAAGACGTATGAGGGTAAAATAACGGTAGCTACCGCTAGCATGCTAGGTCGTCGCGCTCATGACTCATCGATGACGACATTGTCTGACCAATCAGTAGCTGGCAGTCAGTGACGTCATCTTTCAGTATTGACTCAGCTCGCTTGGAACCAGAGCGGAGTAGGTACTAAAACTAGCTTGTTTTAGGAGGTACCGGGCTAGTGGAAACACGCTAAGTCCCACACAATGTCTAAATTGTACACAAATATTACTAATATTTCCTTTAGCTGATGCTGTCAACCCTTTATTTTTAAACATGTGACAAAACAAAGTTTCTACTATTTTGTTTATTCTTTTAATTTAAATGTTAAAAAACAGAGTGGTGTTTTCGAAGAAACTTGGAGAGCAATGTCTAAATTGTGCAGGAACATTGGCAGTATATGGAAAAGTGGTTGTTGCCTATTAATACCATTAACCTTTTAACTCCCAGCTCAACTGTGTAGCAGAGGTCAATGTATGCAGGAATGTTTAATGTTTAAAAAAATGTATTGTTTTTTCTGTCAATGTTTTAGGATTCAGAAAAAACTGCAAACAAACCAAAATAACTGGTGTTTTCTTTACGCAGGATTTAAAAGGCAAAAATTTATCATTACCATCTTTTTATTGTAAATACTTAACCATTTACTGAGATATATAAATATGTATATTCAAACATGTTTATCTCTTATTCATGAAAAGCATTTTTTGTATGTTTATTGAACTCAATATCATCCAGTTTAAGTCTTTTTTTTTTTGCTATTTTATTCATAAACATTTCTGCCTTTGTAATTGATTTTGTTCCAGATATTTGTGCATTTTTATGTCGTTACATAATCAACTGTTTGCTTTTAAAACTTTAAAATCCCACACCAAGAAAATATCTGGTTTGTACTTTGTTTATTTCCTCTGTCCCCTGAAATGCTAACAGTATCAAACAATGACTTGATTTGTTCTGATTTTTAGAAAAATATCGCTGCATTTATTGACCTCTGCCAAACAGTTGAGCTGGTAGTTGAAGGGTTAAAAGTCTTTTGACAGAGGATTAGTCTTGGTACATACTTTGTTTTTCTATCTGTTTAAAATTTCTCTCACAAATAGCTAGAAGTAAGGAAGAACTTGAAACACGTTGACAGAAAGTACACCATAGATTAAGCTTTCTTATTTCTTTTTGTATTTTAGAATATATCAGTATATCTTAAAACTTACATCTATGGCCTATCCCTATAGGAATATAGTCTTCAGCTGGCATTGAAATGTCTTTGTCTCTCTCTGGATAAAATCACAGCATGGGGCCTTACTGTGTCTTCACTGTGCCTCCTGAGTCTTCATTGTGTACACTTGTGCAAACTCATCAAAGTCACATGGTGTTGTTAGTCAGAGACATTCTTTCCTGATGATGCCTCAACCTCTCATGCCAGATTGATCCTGGGAAATGTGCAGTATCGCTGTGTAGCATCACTACCAGCTCCCTGAGCTACTTTAATGTGGCAGGGAGGAACTCTAGCTTTATAAGAGGAAAGTATAAGAGGAGTGGAGACGTTTATTATATGTTCAAGCACAGCATAGCTGAAATACAGTTAAATATGAGTAAAATATCAACTTTTAAACAGGGATCAAATTTAGACTACAGTTGGTCAAATGATTTGATTTTGAGAAAACAGTCAAAGCTGAGCAATATTTATCTAGCACAGGATCCTAAGCAGCGAGAGATTGTCTGGTAGCTTAGTGTGGCTAGCATTTGCAGTATGGCAATATCCACGCATTAGTTTTGAATGTAGTTGCTAAAGCTTAGTATTTTATACAGGACTATAGCCCGACACTACATTACCTACGTACAATGGTATCTCCTCATTCTGGATAGAAACTGTCAAACCACACTGTTTCTATGAGGTGTTGCTGACGATACTCATTCGTTTAATATCCTTTGTTTACATGAAAGTTGGTGTGATAGGCATTTAAAAATGAGGGGTCCAACACAACAAATGTGGTAAAGCAATTTGGGCTCATATTTGTGTGCTTTAATAACATTTAAATAGTCAAACAGCGCAGTGCTGCTAGTTTGTCCCAACAAGTCACTTGTTCTGTTGTGGCCTGTTAGTGCTACAGTGAACATACATAACACCAGTAAACACCAGTTAAGTAAATACATTAGTCCCCAGAGTGAAAATTATGCTCCTGGATTGGTACCATTATCAGTGTCATCAGAGCATTCTTCAGTGTTCCTTGCAGGGTTTACATCAATATATCTTTAGTGAAAGTGGTTACATGTTATTTTGATCACAAGTGTAACCTGACACTGCCTATGGACAATAATACTTCTGTAATCAATATCAAAAAGACTGCCAAACTACATCGTTCCTACAGGACAATAGCAGTGCCTTCTGTTTGTTTAGGTGGTTTTCTCACCGACAGCTCAGATGCTTTAAGTGTGAACATTTCTGACTCAGAAATTGCATATTTCCTTTGCATCATTTTATGTACACATGGCAGTATTGTGAAGTGAGTTGAGTCCAGGCCATGTCCTAGTAAAGGCCTGAGTTTTCATCATAATGTCACAGCCAGTGTTGCTATGACTTAACTTAATAAGTTTTGAATAGGTCCATGTCAGTGAGCCTATGATGGTCTGCTGTAGAGACTGCAAGTAATGTTTACCTTGTTGCTTATTTTATTGCAAAACATTAAGCAGTACTTTGTCATCTGTCTAGTTGCCTAGCAGCTGTCATGCACGTATTAAGGCTATCATTGCTGCTTATACCGCTACAGCAGTGTGATGAGTTAACCCATCACCCTGTCGGTTGCTGGTCGATTGTGTCCTCACTGCAAACAAATCGCTCAGGTGGTCAACTGGAAGCAAGCCGATGCCACTTAAATCAAGTGTGCGTGGTGCTGTTTTTGGCAACAAAACACGTATCCATTGCTATTCTCATGAATACTCTAATGAACCATGCCAAACAAGGAATGCCCGCTTGTATAGGAACAACTTTCCCAAATGATCAAGGTGTGAAAATGACTATAGTGTCTATCACCTTTGGAAAACATTTTGGCTGCCTGCAGTAACAGAAAACTGGAACTTCAACTTAACACTTAACCAGGGCCTTTATTGATAAAGAAAGTCTGGAAAATTTGTTAACCAAACTTTTAGATAGAGTAGAACCATATTAGTAATGAGCTCTTTTTCAGCTGGTAACTATTTGACCCAGTTTGGAATATCTTGCAGTTTTGTCATCAAGCAGTGAAGTGGTTGCAAGTTGAAGGCTCAATAATAAGGCTATGTGACAGCTCAATTCATTTTTAACCTGTCTTACGCTTTACTATTAGAGCCCTCAAAGCACACATCATCTTTCTAATGTTTCTAATGGTTATATGCAAAGACCGTTAATGAGGCCTTTGTGCTGTTTGACCTGACCTGACTGAAAGACATGCCCGAATCAAGCAAAGATCTTTGTGAAAAGCCATACCCATGGATTGCATATGTATAATGATAGTGGCACTAGCATTATAATTTGAGTTATTTTAATCGCATGATGAAATCATAGCTTCCTCAGTGCTTTGTATCTCCACTGCATGTCAAACAGGAGCAGGCTGGCAGATTTCTATCATTATGAGTCTCTCAGTGCACGGACACACTGAAGAGAAAAGCATCTCCATGATGCAGACGCTCACCAACATGTAAACACAGGTACACACATTTTAGTCTCCCAACATCCATAGACACTGTCTCCTTTTTTTGATATTCATAAACAGCACTGGCATAACAACCATATGAGATGTGGAGTCGGCTCATCGGCGTGACAAATTAGAGACTCCTCAGTGAGGGGATGCGTTCACGTCTTCTTTGTTTGTTGTTCTTGCCTGTCTGCCAGTTGTCTCCTCAGATGATTATCAAACCCACAGGCACTCATCACACAATCCTGTCTGTCTCACTGATATGGGTCTGCTTGCCTGCCTGACTGCCTGCCGGCAAAGTCAAGTCTGAACAAGACCAAAGGAGGTAGATGCCACAGCATGCTGCTCTTATTGTTCAGACTTCACAGGGAAAAAACCTGTCCAGCCCTCGAGGAAAAAATACTTTGGATTTTAGTGTGGTTTTATTAAAAAATCTGTTTCTACTTATTGCAGCATTCCAAAAGACTTCCACTCTATAATTAGATGTTCAGGTTTTCTGCTTTCATGTTAATGCTTGTATTGTTGTAAGATCATCAAAGTGTTCTGCATTTTAAGTAGTCTGCTACCGACTGCTACATCAGAGAGAATACTCTTGTAGATTTTGTAATAGAGGTAGATGCAGCCATTTAGTTTCACCATCAGGGATAATCATTATTGGTAATGAATGAAACTCATTTTGTAAAATATGGTCCAATTTAGAGTGGAGAACACATTTGCCGAGGGCCAAGCACTTTACGAGATGCCACTGGACTACAATGGGTGGAAGACTGACGAATAGGCCTATGGATTTTCATGGATGAGAAGTGGGGCAGCTGCTTTGCACTCAATGAACACATCCCCCTTGTAATTCATTATTTGCCATTGGTAGCATGGAGCCCACAGTGCTTCAACATGGAAGCTTGGCCTCCATTTTGTTTAGGTACACTTCTTGTTGTTATCAAGAGGACAATGACCTGTTGTGTTGCAGTGGAATTGCCCTCTGTTGGATGGGGTGGTGTACTGTTTCAGGAACCTTATGTGCTGCATAATTAAATATTTTAGATTGGAATGTACATTTACAGTTCAAGAACAGATTTTTACCCCCATGTTCTAATGGATTTGCTGGATATGCTGGACGATAATTGTCCAAAAAATTATTGCCGATAAAGATGATATTGTCAATATTGTTTTGAAACATTTTTTCATTAATGTAATTATTTGTGATAATAAAGTAAGTGCACCGTATCAAAAGCAATAAAATTCAAATTCTTAAAGAGTATTTAACTGTAATTGGAAGGTCAAGAGCTGTTTATTAAAATAAACAAACAATAAAATAGATTTAACAAAAAAAGAGAAAAAAAACAACTCTCTTTTGGAAAAAATTGCATCTAAATAAAAATCATTATACTCATCAAAAAACAAAAAAGCCCTGTCTCTGTAAGAAAAATAACTCCAATAAAAACACACAACAATAAAACTAAATAAAATTTAGTTCATATAGTTTCTGATTTGTTTGTGCCATGTACATTCTCCCAGTCCATTTGTTCTGTCTGTCAAACGTTCCCAACATTACTGGCTTCTCAACCGTATTAAAGGACTGCGTTTTTTTTGCAGTGTAGCGAACGACACTGTCTGTGAGTGAGCACCATTCCACTCTGTTTAATTTATATTTACTTTGTCGACCAAACGCCTCAGTAAGCGCTGACTGTCAGGACAAAGGCTCCACTGCACCTCCCCTTCTTCGTCACCTCTACTTTCAAACAAATGCGACATATCGGCTCGTCGGTGTTCATGGGCTCACACCTTGTTCATTCTGTTTAAAACCAAAATATTCCCACACTGGGGCTGTGGCAGCCGGTTTAGGAACCATAGCTTTCGTGCCAATATTCATTTTAGTGTTTGTTTCCTTGTTACTCCTCGGGACGCTCACTTCAGCTCTGTGTGTGTACGTGCGAGCAGCCCTGCCTCCCCCACAAAGATTGAATGAATGACAGATGCTCACTCCACTATGAATCCGCCAAATCCGCTATAGAACCAACGCACCCAGGAGTTGAGAATGTTGCACAGAGTGACCGATCTTCTCATCCAGCCTGTTTGGTAGAAAGAGAGGAGGAAAACAGACCTGAATGCACGTCAACTTATCGAGGCTGGCAAACTTACCGAGGACGTTTTTATTTATCGTGTGGTTAATTGATTTATTAATTTTCGTGACAGGCCTAATATCGCGTATAAGATGACAGCCCTTGTCTGCCATGGTCACATATCTTTGACCTCTTATTCATCGTATTTGCGAACTGCCTCTGATGAAAGCATCATTTCAACGCATAAAGTGGAGAGAAAGGAGGAATGATGATGATTCCTTAAGCAGGTTGTTACTAATTCTCAACTGAAATTAGTTTTCAATCCTCATCCCTAGTGCAGAATGCTTGTCTGAGCATGTGCAGTGCATGCCAGCTTACTAGTATTTGTGGAAACTCCATTTTGGGTATATTAGTATCACAGGTGTCAAGTTCAGTGCATGCACTGAATGTCTGGAACCTATAAAACTTCAACCCTATGAAAGTGGTGTTAAACCCCTACTGTACAAAGAAACTGCATCTTGTTCACTTCTAACAGTTTTAGCCTTTCTTCCTCGGAGGGACTTACAGTTGCGGACTTGATAGTGCGTGTAGTTACACTTATATTTCAGGCTGTATAGTGCTTCACTGTACATTCTCTATCCCCTGTAAGATGTGGGGCTGGTTTCAACATGATCCTTTCCTGAGCACCATGTTGCACTTCATTCCAATGAGATAAGCCAATTTTAGTTCTGGGGTCACAGTTCTCCTCAAGGTTGTTTTTGGCCCTTTTATGTTTCCTCTCTCCAAGTTCAGTCCATCTGAGACCACTTCATCACTGTGATCTTGGTCCATTCACTCAAGCCAAGGCATTTGCCCTCAGGGCTTTAAATCCATCGCCAAAATTTTAACAGTTTGGGCTTGGAAAAGATCTCATACAAGGACCTTGCAGAAACCCAGAGATACAACATATCTTTTAGATATATTGTTGAATTCACGGACCTTTTTCACAACACTCTGAGCTCTACTTACTGGCATTCTGAGCTGCAAAGTAGAACTGAGAACACAGTACTGATATTGAGTCCCATTTTGATTCAATGTATTATTTATCTTGCCTGTCATATAATCGTTTCCTTCACCTCTTTTTCTTTTAGAATCCAGTATAATGAAAATTAAAAGACTGTGCAAGTTCTGCGATATACAAGCAACTAGCTGCACAGGCAAAGGGAGCTGCAAGGTGGAGTGTGAAAGAACAGCCATCTGCACCGAGGACGACCAAGTGTGTGTCAGTATCTGGTAAGTTTTAGACAGTGCTTGGACAACGTAACAGTCTTGTATAACAAGTGGAAGAATTAGGAGCATGACTGCTTATTCATTAATTAAATTAAGAACAATTTCCCTGAGCAGAAGCAGTAAATGACCTTTACTTGTTAACACTCAGCATTCTGGAGGGGTGAGTTAGCGGGATTATGGCAGCACGTGAGCGCCCTAACCTCCAATCAGCATTGAATCTGACTTTCAGTGTGGGAAGCAGCAGGAAGCAGATTTGTGTTGGTGTTAAAAGCTTAAGGGCCCTGCTGCTGTTTCTCATTATATGAGCGGCGTTGTGGGCATGTTATGAGCTGAGGTCAGCAGAAAGCTAACAGCACATGGACAGCGGTAGCTCTTTAAAATGTTTCTCACATCGCTGCTCAGCAAGGAAGTGAATTTTAAATATGTATATTTGTGCAGCTTCAGGGTTTTCCTTGTTTCCTGTTTGTACTGGTGTTTAAAAACCATGCTGTTTGTAAATGTGACCTCTGTATTCAGTCATTTACATACTGCTGAGACTGTGGTCTGCTGGAAGAGACAAATTCAACTTGTACTGTTACCACTTTATCACTGAGTGATGGAAAAAATGTTTCATTTGCACAACTGCGGAAATCCCAATGTTTTCTTGTTGTATTTCAACACAGATCTCTGGAAAAGCATGATTTACTGCCAAAATAATTAAAATCATTCTTTCTTCAGTAAATAGCATTTTCTATATGTTTTCTTTGTACAAGGAGGAAGAAGGAAGACAATGTCACCTTTGATACAGTTTGCCACAGCCCATCACAGAAGCTGTATGGCCTTTTCCTGGAGGATTACAACAACAGCAAGTGTGAGATGAAAGAGAAAAAGGGCATGGGCTCACAATTCTTTATCTGCTCCTGCTCCGAGGACGAGTGCAATGAACACATCTTCTTTAACTCCAGTAAGTTAAGACTAAAGCTTGTTCATCCTTTACTTTCTAAAGTAATTTGCACTGCATTTACATTACCTTTTGATATTTTTCATAATGTGTCATTCGTCTGGTTGTATGTATTTACAACATGCAGGTTGTACAATATATTTTTCCAACTTTATTCATAATTTTTTAAAATAGAAAAGTACAGATGTTCAAGAAGGAATGAATATATTACAAGATTCCCTTTACCACCACCAACCAACCATCAGGAGGCAGAGACTAAAGACAGAAAGAAAAACAAGACCACTGTAGCTCATACTGAAATTTTAATAGTGAATAAACTGAAAGAACTGTATAAAATGAACAAATAAGTAGAAAAATGAAAAACAAAGATAACAGAATAACTAGAATTAAATTGAATAAAGATTAATAATAACATCATATGCATATCCATCCATAATTCTGTGAAACAGCACAGCTCAGTCTTGCACTGTCAGTACACTATAGCAGAAAGGTAAATGATAGGGCTGGGACGATTCACTTTTCTCCCGATTCGATTTATTGCGATTTTTTTAGGTGCCGATACGATTTAAATTGCGATTCTACGATATTGCCGATTTTTGCAGTCTTTAGTTAGCTTTTTTAAAACCAGTGAAAAAGATGAACAATGATGATGCCTCCAGACTATATCAGGAAAAATACACATCACATGTGAGTCTGGTTTTAGGATTTATTCAGCAATATATATTAACCAGCTGTTTATGCTCCCTCTCTTCAAAAGCCTGGATTGCATATAAAAAGTGGCTTATTATCCCTTCAGGCGACAGAGTTTTTTCAAGAAATATTCAATTTTTCTATCAAGATTTAAAAAGGCTATAGTTTCAAAGTGGTTAGCTTTCCCAGCCATCGTCATCGCTGTAATTTATGGGCCGAGCATGAACGCCTCTGCTGCCTGCACTGTTTACCCCCGGCTTCTCCCTCGTCTGATCAGAGCTCCGCGGTCTCATTCTCCACTTTTCGCGGTGTTTTGAGCTTCCCTGCATCCCAATCCATGTACTCTCTTCGGTAGTCGCTGGCCATGGAGAGGAAAAGCTCTCGGTATGTACTGCTCTGGGACTGTAATGGCGCGCGGAGCCGCTCCCGCTGCGCACACTCGCTGCCAGTTTGGTTCTCACTGGACGACTGACCGTCATCCTCAGAGAGTAAATATTCCTCAGATTCAGAGTCAGACAGTACTTGACAAAGTACTCTCGGCATCGTGAGTACTCTTACTCAGTCTCTATCACTCTGTATCTCTCTCTCTGCTCCGCTCTACAGCCTCTGCAGCCACACTCGCGTCCCTCGGTCCGATGTGTGTGTTCTAAAATAAATATACACCAAAACTTTGAATAGAAACCTGTCACCTGCCCACTATCTGCTGGTAAAAAGTAGGAACACTATTCAGCACTATTTTAACAGCTATGGCCTGTTTTATCCAGCAATGTCGCTTGCCTCAATTTGGCGACTTTAGCGCCTATAGTGTGTGTGTGTGTGTGTGTGTGTGTCTGTAGGGGGGGGGGGGATCGATTTTTGAATAAAAAAATCGATTTTAAAATCGGCAGACAAAATATTGCGATACTTAGGTGTATCGATTTTTTTCTCCCACTCCTAGTAAATGATATATTACAGATTGTAATCTCCTAAACCTGGGATCTGAGATAAGTGCAACAAATAAGTGATGGCGCACTAAGCATTTAAGTCTTATTATATTTTTCTGATGACCCATGTACAGAATATCTGATTTTCTCCAAGCTCAGAAACAACTCTGAACAACTCCTTGAGCCACTGTGTGGGGGTCTTGCTCTTCCAATTAAACAATATGAGAGGATGGGCAATCAAAGATGCAAAAGCAGTTGAATATTTATGAAAATATGGCACATTCAGGCCTGTTTCCTCTCCTAAGAAAGTACTTTATCATTCAATAGCAAAGGGTTGTGGTGACTAAGCTATAAAAAAAAGATAAGTTACAAAAATAGAATATTCAAAACTTTATTTTCAAAAGAGGACACTTTTTGTCAGCTCACACAGCTGAGATAGGGGTAAATGTTCAAACCTTTGTCTTTTCCAAGAGATTTGATGCTGAATTACAATTTGCAGTTAGCTCTGCTTAATAAAGGTAATGGTAAGGTAGTCAGAGAGCAAAATTAAGCAACGTTTATAAACAGTGCTTAACAAAAATATTCACCAGACCTCTACTCAATACAAGGTTTCTGCCACATCTGCCTTACATGAACAGCATTGGTCATTGCCAATAATATGTACAAGTCTTTTTATGTAACACAAGGTGCAAATGGGTCTTTTAAAGCAAAAGTGAGTAGCAAAAAATAAATATGTTTCTTTTATGTGATATATTATGTTTGTACATATATATATACATGCAACAAAAGGGCCTCACCATTTACACGTCTGCCCGACATAACATCATAACGTCATGGTCACAGTTATATCATTATGCCACTCTGTATCAGCTTGTAATGTGAGGCGTCATGCATGAATGCTAACACTTGCGCCCCCTAACAATCTCCAGATCCATAATTACAGACAGGTTTGGGAAACATTGACTTGTAGAATCGAGTTACAACATCAAGCCCCGGTATCAGATGTATTTTGACAACAGCATCCAGGCAATAATAACATGAAGGTAGGTTTCTGCGACCTGGCTCCGCACCAAGAGCCAAATTGAAAGCATCTGCACAGGACAAACCATGTAATGGAAATACATGGGCCTGTTTGCTGAGAAAGTCTGTGCACTCTCTGTAACTTCTCTCTGGCAAACAGGAGACAATGCTGTAAAAAAGGAGCTGCAGCAGGAATAATAACTATGAGACAACAATACCAGTAAATCTGGTGACCTGTGTTTTATTATAGCTCAAAGCATTTCTCTTTCAGGATTATTTTTTCCCATAATAGAAGGATAAACTTAGGATAAAGCAAATAAACTCCAAAACCAGATACTTTGCTTTGAGGAAGTAAACCAAAGGGTTGTTGTCACATGTCAGCTGGATCATTCAGAGTTATGTCACAAGTAGACTAATGGTGCTTTTAGCTGTGTGATCACAGTTACATCTACAGAAATAACTTGTGCTTGTTAAAAAGTTGTAAAACTATCAGCTAAATAACAGTAGCAGAACAGTCAAGCTTCACCTGCCCCTTTTTAAGAGCTTCAAACTCCCCAAACCAAAAACCACTCCCACTCTTTCATTGATGTTGTTGATACACTTGTTAACATGAATCAGTGAAGTTAGGATATCAATTGTGAACCTAGCTTAAAGCTGAGAGCTGTATCCTGCCTACTGATGTTACAAAGGCAGAGAAACTAAGTTAATACAAAGAAAGAGATAAGAGTGGTGTTCTCCGACAACATAAAGAAAAGTCACTAATTTACAAATTCATTTGTTGAAACAATACACCAAACTAATTTCCAAAAGAATTTTCTTTACCTCTAAGAAAGTTCCATCATCAGCTAGATGTAAAGACATTTGGGGAATCTTTGCAGTCTTACTGACACATTTTTTAAATGCTGATGGTTGTGGTTTTGATTCACCAGTTGTTCCTCAAAACTTTCTGTTGTGTTTTTATATTTTGTTTCGATGTTATCTCCTCTGCTTCAACACTGATCAGCCCATGGTATGCATACCAGGGCTGTCACTTTTCCCCAAAATCAAATCCAATTTTTTTTGAGCATACATGCTAACAACTGAAGGTATTCAAAGCCCCCCTCAGCAAAGGTTTCAGATATTCAGCAAAGCAACTAAAAGCCACAACAGCATAAAAGTTTACAGCATACTAATAAACAGATGGTACAGACAGTATTTATTCTGTAGTTTTTTAGCCCTTAATCCTCCTCCTCTGTATGTTTTAGGGTATAATTCACCTTCCTTGCTTCCCTAGACCCTTTCCTCCACCTGCACTTTCAATAATTCATATTAAAGGAAAGGTTTTTGTCTAAAGCTGAGCGAGCCCAGGAGGCACAGTGTCAGGTTTGTTGTGAGAAATAGCTTCTCACTCTGTGAAAATAAAAACAAACCGTCTGGGGCCATGTAGAGGATTTCAGACATGTGGTTTCCTGTTTAGTAAAAATGAAAATAGAGAAGCAGAGGGCTCGACTGGGCCGGCACCTCCTCCGTCTCTGCCCTAACGTCTACAGTTTCCTGAAAATAAGATTCATGTCACTTCTTGAGCAACATGATAAACATATAAACATATTTCTGCCTCAAAATTGTTGCCTTGTCAAATGCTGCTACCAAAACTTTCTGCTCCATTTCAGGTCTTTAAATGTTGCCTCAAATTCCTCTGTGTGCTCAAATAGAGACCGTATAAATGACAAATTTAGAAGCCAAAAAAATGAGCACCAATTGAGGTTTTTCAGTCTAGTAATA
Source organism: Scarus forsteni (assembly GCA_036419115.1). Lineage (NCBI taxonomy): Eukaryota > Metazoa > Chordata > Actinopteri > Labriformes > Labridae > Scarus > Scarus forsteni. The sequence goes on from JAZDUH010000458.1 coordinate 14,994,966, forward strand.
TAGCTTTTATTGCTCTTCTTTTATGGCCGTAGCTTGAAAAAGTGGTCCATAAATGCGGCACAAGCATAAACTTTCCCCCTTTTGCCAAATCTGAAGCAGCTCCCAGACACCACATCCAAAATTAAGAGATCAGACACTCTATAAAGAGAAACAATATGTGGTTGGCTGGTCAGGGTTTGGAGCACTTTGCCTTTGTGGCCTGGGGGCTAACTTAAGCTCCAGATGCTTCTAGACATTCCACAGGGCAGGGTCATGTTCCCCTGCTTTCCTGAAAATATTAATTTACTCATAATATTATTTCTTTTTCTCTTGGAGTTTTTGTGTATGTTATTGTTCCAAAAAGAATGCAAATGAATGTATAAAAAGGAGTTTACAAAATGTTCAGACAATGCTTGGAACACAAATCCAGGAGACTAATTAAAAGCTCATTTTAGCCAAGTTATGTGGTTTAAAAAGTGAACATTACATGAGGTCTTTTTTTAAGATGTTGCTACTTCATTTGTAGCTGGAGCGGCCAAATAGTCTTGAAAGCTTAAACCACAATCTGCCTCAAGGTTTCATCATGTTACCCAAATGAGTAGTGTAATATCTGAATGAGTGACGTTACAGACGTTGGGTTGACAGTTTTTGTCATCTGCAGATTTAAGCTTTTTGACCTGCTTTTCTTTTCTTAGCCACAAGTAAAAAAAAAAAAAAAATTCTAAAACATCACTAATGTGTCATCACTTTTGAAAGAATCCCCATAATCACATCATATTCTAGCAACTTAACTGACCACAAAGTTTGTGCTGGATGTGCAAGATTTAACAAAATCATTTTTTTTCCACATGTAGGTTGACCTTACGCTGCAGCTGGATCTGCCTGATTGAATCAGGTAGATCCATCTTGCCAAGCTCAAGTCGACAAGAACTTTGAGCATTCCCAAGTGGCACGTCCTTTAGAGCCAAAAAAGGAAAAGACGATGGCAGGAAGTGAGCAGAGGTTAGCATAGATGCTAACAACTTCAGTAGCAGATTTATCAGACCACATTATTATTGAATGAAAAACAAACAAAACTGTTGCATTCCTCGATAGACAAGATATTTTGTCGCTCCACTTCCAACATGTTTTCGTGATAGTTTCTTCTTCAATATGGCTCTGTCATTGTATTTTACAGCACAGCAGTAGCGCCTACATACTGCATGATCTGACTGGCCCACATTATGTGTGATTACCAGTTACCTGCTGGATGTGTTTTTCAAGGTTCTTCCCCATTTCTAAACACTTTCTATAGGCTGTATCCCAGATTGATAAGTGAAATATAAATTTAACAGTCCATCAAGAGAATCAGGTTACATGTTGGCAGGTATTTCAATAACAGTTTTTTTTTTTTAAATAAATAATCCTGTCCACATAATGTACTTTCTAAAAGCATCCTCATCCACACAAATACCAAAGCAAAATTAGTTTTGTTTTCATGTATTTACAAACTACAACTCTGATTGGTGTTTAAATGAGCTATGTTACCTGGTATTTGCAGACATTATGAGTAACTATTTCTTCATTTATACTTCAGATTGAGACCTGTTTGACAATCTTGATCAAATTCTCTTATTTGTAAGCGCTCATGAATGCTCTTGTCATTTTCAACATCTGTTGTCACCACAACAACCACAGGTGCAGGTGGCGATCAGTCACCAGGCAACACAGTCACTGCTAAACAGTAACACCAGGTTTCATCCTAAATGTCAGCAATGTTTGTAAGGTTCTCAAAGCAGCATCATTGTGGAGTAGCATCCGAATGTATGTGTAATCATGTAAATTGTAAAACACTAACAGTTTAGCAGCATGTTCAAACAACAGTGATGATGCTGCATGTATATTAATAAAAGAACAAAGAAAAGGGAGCTTTACATCAAGATTCATATATTTCGACTCAAGACAAAAAGTCATGTTTAAGTTAAGGGGCTAAACACAGAATTCAGGCCATTTTCAGTGATGCTTTAATGCAACTTACATAGTCTTTACTTGTTATTTAAGTAGACATAATTATCTCCAAATATAGCTCTTTTGTATAGACACATCACTTTGTTTCTTTCAGAATACATTTAACTTTTTACCTTTCAAATTGACTGGTGGGCCTCATCCTGATCTACAATATAATGCTTGTTCTGTCTTCTTAATCTTTATCTTGTGACTTTTGTCCCCTCAGACATGGATTCCCAGGTGGTGGCGGTTATCTTAGTAAGCCTGGTGCCTCTTCTCGTCATGGCTGTCGTCGTCATCACCTCCTTCTACTGCTACAGGGTCTACCGCCAGAGACAAGTCAGCACTAAACGCAAAAAGGGTCCCCTGCCGGACTTCAGTGACGTCCATGCAATCATGATCGAGGAAGACGGCTCGGACAGCAGCTCCACGCTTGCCAACAACCTCAACCACAACACAGAGCTGCTGCCCATCGAACTGGACGTCCAGGTTGGAAAGGGACGCTTTGCAGAGGTTTACAAAGCCAAGCTTAAACAAGGCTCCTCTGTGAGCGAGGAGCAAGGCTTCGAAACAGTGGCTGTAAAGATGTTTGCATTCGAGGAGTACGCGTCATGGAAGAATGAGAAGGAAATATTCTCAGATGCTGACTTGAGGCACGAAAATGTGCTTCACTTCCTGACAGCAGAGGAGAGGAAGGTGCAGAGACAGTACTGGTTGATCACAGCGTACCATCCAAGAGGAAACCTACAGGAATATTTGATCCACCATATTGTCAGCTGGCATGATCTGTGGCTCCTGGGGGGCTCACTCGCAGAAGGGGTGGCCCACCTGCACAGCGACCACACAACCTGCGGGCGCTACAAAGTAGCCATCGCACACAGGGACATTAAAAGCTCCAACATACTTGTTAAAAGTGACCTGACCTGCTGTCTGTGTGACTTTGGCCTCGCGCTACGCCTGGACAACACGCTCTCTGTGGATGAGTTAGCCAACAGCGGACAGGTAAAGGCTTACTTTAAGTTTGTTTTTAAGGCTTTGGTGCTAAGTCAATACAACATAGCACTGAAACAAACAGTTGAATTATTTCATTGCAATAATTCTTCATATTGGCGTGCTAATAGCCCAGTGGTTATGTCCGCACACTGAATATGAAGGGAGGCTGATGCCATCAATCTGGTCAACACTGACTCAACTCTTCCCTTTCCCTCCTATCATGTTCTCCCCACTCTCTCAACCTGGATTCGGACATTTGCTGTTAGTGTATCCAATAAAAGCATGACAAAGCTTAAAGAGTATTCTTTAAAGAAACCTACAAAATATACCTTAAATAGCCACCATGATGGATTCATGTTGGGTGCTAGGATATCTTTTTGTGTTATAAAAATATATATGTGTGTGTTTTCTATATGTATATATACACGTGTACATATGAAATTTGATTGATTAATTGATTGAAATAGACATATCACAAAAAGACTTAAGAAATGAAAAGCTATGACAAAATCTGACAAAAGATGCAAAGAAAAGGAAGCATCACAAGATCCGTGGTAAATCACATGGTCAATCACATGGTCAATCTTGCCACAGAAGCCTCATAAAACCCTAGTTTAACAAAAACATCCCGCTGACAATGTAAAAAGAGTAGAGTGCTCATTTCTATGACAAGAGCATAACTGAAATCAATTAACTTTAATTTATCACAGGGGATTCAGGACAAAAGTGGCATATGAGCTGTCTCTTCTACAAGCAGAGACCACAAAAGGTGGTGAATACCAAAAATATAGAAAATATTAAATACTAAATACTATATATGTTAAATACCATTTTTTATGTATACATATATATTAAATATCACGCTGCAGCCAAATGTTTGGCTACAGCGTGGATGCATATGTGACCAAGCATATGTGATCAACCCTGAATTGCCCTCAGGATTAAGAAAGTATCTTTAATTCATCATATATAATATAATATACTGTTATACAATTCAAGACATACCAACATGAGCAGAAGGTAAAACAACCTGATACTGTTGAAAGTTGGCTCCCAACCACTTTTGCTTAATGCGTGTGCCAACATTGGTGAAAACTGTGCTATTGGGTAAAAACCTATCACCAAAACTGATCCTTTTCTGGACATTAAAAATAGTCCCACTACTGAATGAGTGAGTTTTGTATTGTCTTGATAACATCTATTTTTTTACCTTAAATTGGTTGAAAGTTTATATAACACACATCAGCATGGAAGGTGGTCTACTGTCTGGTTTTATAAAGACAATTTACATATCCACTCAGGCAGACAGGTAACACCCTTCCCTCAGAAGGCTGCACCTTGTCTTTGCTATTCCTCTGATATCTACATTTCCTTAAAAAGGTCAAATCCAGGGGGCAGGATCCTTTAAAGTTTTTTCATAAACTCGTGTTAAGCTCTTGAATCCTAAATTCTGGGGTGTTTTGTAGATTTTCTTGTCTTTATACCCGCAAAGATGAAAAAGCACCCCTCCGTTTTAATTTGCTCTGGCACCCCAGACGCAGACCAATCGAAGCCTGTGGTTTCTATCTTTGAGGTTATCAGACCATGAAAAGAGCTGAACCATCAATCAAACTTTCATTCCTGATCTCATCACTCCAGGACAGCCTCTCTAAATATTATTCACTCGCTCTATCTTGGCCACAGATGGATAATGCTGATAGAAACAGAGCTGCAAGTGATCTTAGGGTTGTTATATTACACTCACATAACAAACAGACCTGATTGATTCTTAATGGACTCATTACACTGATGCAATAGGCAAGAGTCATATTACACTCTGTTATGAGAATGAGTCATTATGAAAAGGCTTCACCCTTTGCTGCACAGCTCACCTAATGCATTGTAATACCTTCAATACATTTTCAACACGGAGACGATGAACTCATTTTCCAAGGTTGTTATTATGTGCAGACCAGCAGCGTGTTGTTCTCAGAGCTACCTTTGTTTTTCCAATTATGTTACACATCAGACGTGGTTTAAATCAGGTAAATGTGATTGGACACAGCAGGTAAATAACACTTACTGATACATTGAAAGGACATCGTCAGACTACAGAGCTTGTGTTTGGTTAAAAAAGATCAAGCTATGCATTGAAAAAAGATGCTTCATTTCCTTTTAAACAGCTCTTCTTTACTGTAGCATGTTGTAGAAGACATGGAGAAGAGCTACTGGTTGAATAATGATTTTGTAAGGACTGAAAGTGACATGCAGTTTAAGTGCTGTTGCAGGCACAAAAAGTGGTGTGGATAGTTTTTGTGGTATTGTTATCAGTTTGTGTAAATTCTTTTAACAGGATTTAATGTCAAGGCGTATTTTACCTTGTGCCAAAATAGACTGAGTTCATCATTGAGTCCTGGTTGACATTTTTGCAAAGTTTAGAAAGAATTCCTTCAAATGTTTTGAAGATATCAGGAGATACACATGGACCACAATGCTTTTGACCCTTGACATTTTAAAATCAAACCAGTTAATTCCTGAGCTAGAGTAGATGTTTGTGCAAGGTTTTAAGCTAAGTACTCAAAGTGATGCTAAGACAAAAAGCTCACAAGCAAGGAATGACCAGCAACCTTCCTCTCTAAATCCAACTCATCTCAGATGCAGGGCGTTCTAAGGTTGTTGCACCTAGATTGTTTGAGTAATTCTGAGATAAGTGGGCGTTCCAAGTTTGTCAGTGTTTGTCTGCATACATGTGAACACAGCTATAGATCTCTGTTTTGGCTCAACCACTCTTAACTGGTCCAAAGGATGTGGTCTCAGTGTTGCCTATTGATCCCTGGAGTGGTTTGTTTGCAGTGAGGGCACAATCACTCAATCAAAGCACTACTTGATAATAATGCTTGGACCCCAGAGTCATGTTTTGTGCTCAGACAGAAATATCATGAAATGGCAACAGGCTGACATTACTCTCTGTCTTATATTGCTAAATTGATTATTGCTGGAAGCAACACCATAGATTGCCACACTGGAAGTCCAACACATTCACAAAAGAGAAAGTATCCCTTTTACTTTCGCTTTCTACTCTCCCATAACTTTGACATTGTTATACTCTTACAAGTGTAACAATGTAATAAGTTCCCATGATATCTGGTGTACTCTTTGTTCACCTGTACACTGAGGAGTGTTAAAAGCCCCTTTTCTGTCTGCACAGTTTGCAGTTTGCACATTTGTATTGTAAAGTTTGTCAAACATCTCATAAATATGCTCATCTGTAGGACATTTAATCTCTGCTAGATAGATAGATAGATAGATAGATAGATAGATGAACCTTTATAACTATGCTCATCTGTGGGACATTTTATCTCTGCTATTATCATTATTATGTTAGAGTTTTGTAGCTTGGCCTGTTGGCTTCACATAATGCACAGCCTGATGTAGTCAAAGCAACACTGTCTGTGATGTATGAAGCAAGGCGGCCTCTTATGCAGACCGGCACTGATGCAAATCTGTTACATTTTTTTTTAATTAATCAAAAGAAGCAGCCAAGCTGTTGGTGTGACGACATGAACAAAAGAATTGATAACAAATCTTCTTTTGGGTTGTTGGGTATTGCCTTCATTATTATTATTATCGTGAGGCCCAGTGACCTTAACCTCCAATATCTGATCTGTTAAATCTAACCTAATCTGACCAGCTCCTCTTTGAGTCAAAATCCCTCACAGCTATGCAGAGATGTCACATTTCCATCAAAGGATAATCATGACACTAAGTGACCTCAGAGTGAACATTTTATTAACTTTCAAAGAGAATCCTCTAAAAAAGAAGTTATTATATTGCATTCATAAGGAAAGTCTAGGGATGGGAATCGAAAACCAATTCCAGTTGAGAATCGTTAACAGCTCCATCAAAGAATCAATGTCATGAGCCTTTCTGCTAATCAACTCCCTTATCAATTCCTTCCACTGACAGGATTCAGAATTGTGACTTAATTTTTTACAAAAGGTGCTTCTGCACAACCTTAAGTGAGTGGAAACACCAGCAACTTGCAGAAGCAGCTATCTATGCTGTGGCGTGTGTTTGACATTGTTGCCACTGAAAATCTACACACCAACATTTGCTCACACGGAAAATCTGCAGGAATCAATAAGGGAAACATTAAAGAATTGGATCGATTAGCAGGATTGTTAATCACATTGATATCGATAAAATTAATTCTCATACCTAGGAAAGAATGAAAGTTAGGCCCAGTCACCTTGATCTTTTCTTTAGTATGTGCACTCTAGTGCAAAGCATTAAGAAAAACATTAAAATCAAATGTTTACAAGCAGATAGTATACATTGGACACTATTAGCTCAACCTTTGACTTAAAAAATCTGATCATTTTGCCCAAGTGAACATTTGTGAAACATCTGAAGAAAATCTGTATTTTCTCCACAAGAAAGGGATTAGGATTAGGCCCAATAATCTTTGACCTATGAACTTCAAAATACCATTTGTCCATTCCTGGATCAGACTGGACATTAATACAAAGTTAGAAGAAAATCCCTCAAAGCATTCTAGAGATCTGATTCACAGGTGTGACGGCTAGAAAACAACACAGTGTGTTATCTTTCAATTAAACATTTTCCTTCTGTTTCATCTCCTTAGGTGGGCACAGCCAGGTATATGGCCCCGGAGGTGTTGGAGTCCAGAATCAACCTGGAAAACATTGAGTCTTTCAAACAGGCCGATGTTTACTCAATGGCTCTGGTGCTGTGGGAGATCATCTCCAGGTGTAACGCAATCGGAGGTAAGATGTGATCAGATATGCATGAATTTAAGCTGCAACAGGAGGTTTGACTGCCTTGAGAAACTACCTGTGTTACTGGGCAAATGTTCTTGCCTTTTTGTCAAACTCTTCTATGCTTTTTAAATTAACTATTTTACTGTGTCTAAAAATCTTGGATCGATTCCTTTTCTTTGGGAACTTGACATAAACATATTGCTTTTTAACCTGAGCAACCTTTTGTAACCGTTAATAAGGCTTTTTATAAATTATTCATTAATGTGAAATATCCTAAAGGGAGTAACTGAATACATAGAATCTTGTGAAATTCTACAATCATTTACAGGCTTTTAAAGACTCTGCTCAAACTGTGTATTATCCATGCTATGTTAGTTTTCTTCCATTTGTGAGTTTGTGTTCAACATTTAGCCTGATCCAAGCTCCACACTTGAGGGAAAGCTGCAAGCAAGGAGGCATGAAAATGAGTCTCTTATCTACAAATACTTCTGTAGATCCAGTAAATGTTTGCAGTGTTACTGCTTTATTTCTGAGAAATTCATCCCCAAAAGGAATTATTTGGGATATTTTGACCTTAGGGTTGAACAAAGTCTGTTGGAGCTGTTTGCCTAGCTTTGGTTAAGTTAAACAGTGGTCTCAGTTACTCTCTGTCATATCATCCCCACCCCATCATTCAAACTAATTTTACCTCCGCCAAGGAGGTTATGTTTTCAGGAGAGTTTGTTTGTCTGTCTGTCTGTCCGTCCGTCCGTCCGTCTGTCTGTGAACAAAATAACTCAAAAAATTATGGATGGATGTTGATGAATTTTTCAGGAAATATTCAGCATGGGAAAAGGAAGAACTGATTCAATTTCTGTGTGTATCGGGATCAGCGTCTGGCTGCCATGATGAAAAATGTGATTTTTGTGAATAACTACTGAACTAAAATAGATATCATTATGAATCCAATTGCTAATGGTATGTTTTCATGGTCAAGGAATCTAAATATTTCCATGAAATAAAGGTAGGACTAATATTTATGGTAAAATTCACAATATGGGTGAGGACTGTGGCGCTGGTGGAGGTCTGCACTCTCTGAGTGCTTTTCTAGTTCATTAAGTGTTGGTGTGTAAAAACAGAGATCAGAAGTCCTGATTTCCTTTTTTGTATTCACACATCAATATCATTAATATTTTGGACTCATGCTATCTTAAAAAGATAAAAACAGCAAGTGGGAACTTATCGACTCTAATTCTTAAGAATCAAAGAAAATATTTAGGTTTGTGGTCATTTTAAAGTTATGAAGATCCATGTTCAAGGACGTTGTATGATTTTTTGGCTTGTGAAGGGGGAAGAACAGGACACAAACAGTTAGGCACTGAGACAATTCCAACATTTTACTGTTTTAAATCAGAGCCTGGCCTTACATTAAATCAGTGATATTTTAAATAATTTTGATGTTGCTTTAAAAGATTTTCAATTACTGTTACGCCCCCTTCTTTAGTTCTGTCTTCTTTCAGTGTGGCTAAGCCCAAAGAAGAATTATTTCAAATTGGAAAGAGGCCATCAAAAGCAGATTTTCTCCATCCTAAAATTTCTACCATTTTGAAAGTCAGAAACTTGTCAACTATAAGAATAGTCATTGAACCCTGCTAAAATCCAAATAAAATCAACTTGAAGCTCTTTTTTATTTCAACAAATTAAGATGAATTTTATAAAGAATGTACAAACTATTCCTTTAGTCCGACTTTCACTTCAGTGCTGCATTTGTGTGTCTATTTGTGTCCTCATCATAATCAATAGCTCGCTGTTTTAAACCTCATTCCACTAACTGCCACGCTAATGGCATGGTGGCCCCACAGTGCACATAAACATCACTTGTGACCTTTACTGTAGTTAATAATAGAGATAACAGCGTTTTCCCTGCTAAATTAGAGATTAGCTTTCGCCTCTTAGCGTAACGGAAATCAATAGGAGCACTGATTGATGAAATTCCCTTTGGAGCGTGTGTAAATATTCTCAGAAATACTGTAAAAGAAAACAGCTCGTCTGACCTCCAAGGACACAAGCACAGTGTCGATTAAGCTGGAGTTCACCCACTCCATGTGTGACAGGACTGATGTGTGTGTCCTCAGTGACCCATTAATCACTGTGGGAACCAAATCTTCAAGTGCCAAACACTCCATCCATCGTAGGGACGTCCCAAGGATCAGCTGCCACTTTCCTAATGTAGCATTACTCGTGTTTGTCATTCTGTTGCACAAACAAGGCCAGGAAATGTGCAAATAATAGAAATGGGTGATTATCTGAAGGCGAGCCACGGTGCAGTATTTCATGTCAGCAGTCAGCCGTTTGTTTTTCACTTCCTTTAAGTGTCTCTGTGGTCCGGCCTGTTTTCTGTGACTGCTCCTGTCTCCATTGTGTCAGTGCGGTGATTGAAAGCCGGCTTTTGGGCACCAATGCTCCTGCTTTGGCGTTTTCCTGTTTTGATGCTCCCGGGAGGCCTCCTCAAAATGTTTCGCACAGTTACGCTGCCCCAGAGTGCCCTAAAAGAAACAACATGGCAGCATGACCCACAATCCCCCCTCTGCTTTTCCTCACAAACAGCAGGAATATGAGCACCCTGTGGGTACACCTTTGAAAAGAAAATAGACTATTTCCTGTTTTGAAAAGAAACACAGGCCTCGAGACGTTGTGTTCTGGGGTTGTAAGTATGGAAGTCTGCTTTAAATGAGGATGTTTTGTGGGAATGTCTCCTGAGAACAGACCAGACAGGATACATGTTGGTAGAGATGGGCTGGATAAATCCAGACTCACTACATGAGGGTCTTTGGGATTTTGTCTGGTTTCCCTTTAAAGGGTTTTTTTAGACAACAATTTTATTCATCGCTATAATCTGCTGCTTTCTATTTTGTCTTCTTCCTGAGGGCTTGTGTACACTAACAGCTTGTTTTCACTGGAATCACCTAGTTTCAATTCAGTCAGTGCGGTCCAGAATTTTTAGTGTTTCAACATCTTCATGCTTAGTGTTAATTTCTGTAAAAATAAGTATTCCAGAACTGAGTCATTTCTTCTTTTGTTTTCTAAAAATTGAAAATGTATTTGTGCCATTCAGTCTTTTTTTTTTTTTGACATCTCTCACATGAGATAGAGGTTCTCTGATAGTTTTGAGGAGGGCTGTGCAGTGATGCAGCAGGTACTGAAGGCTCCTGGATGGTTCCTCATGCTGATGGGCTTTTTTGTGTAGGGTCTGCATGTTCTCTCCAGAAAATGTTGGGATTTTCTGGGTGCTACAGCTTCTACGAACAGGTTCATTTGTGGCTCTAAATTGCCCTTAGTGTGAATCTATATGTGAATGGTTGTTTGTCTCTATTTGTCAGCCTTGGGATTGTGTGACAACCAGACCAAGATGTACCTCCTCTTTTATCATCTGACATATGTTTCAGTCCCTCACAATCTTGAAGTGATAAGTGGTGTAAATAACAGATGGATGCATGGAACAGTCTTTATGAAGAAATGAGACAGGCGTCTACTCTGACAATGTTCAAATCTAGGCCCAAAACAGGATCTTATTTGCACTCTTTATGGGTTGATTTTATAATGATATTTTTTTATTTTGTATTGTGATTTTAATGTATTTTTCTTGTTCTGTAAAGCACTTTGAATTATTATCCTATACATTGCATGGATGGATGGATAAATGGATGGACCATAATTTGGTACTGTTATAAACCACTCTGGGTCACATTGCTAGCCTGGAGGCCTAGAGTAAAAGGGTTTAGAACTGAAGATGCCTCCAATCAATTTTTCTGAAGCTGTGGGTCAAGCTTTTGAATTTTTACTGTCTTCAAAATTATTCATGTTGTATCACAGAAAAAAATGTTTGTTTTTTAAACTACTTTAGGCACTTTGGACCTTTCATAAAGCATGTGGGAAATTTGTTAATTTGCTAAAAAAAATGACAATTCTTTGTAAGAACTTTATTCCCTTATGTTTATGTACCATAATGGGGTAGAATAGCAGATAGAACCATTTTTGTCCCATCAGGGGAGGACTGAATCATGTGATGTTTACTGTACTCACCAGAAATTGCCTTGCCATACTCACATCATTATTTGCTAAAGTGGTGCAGTTTTTGGAGCATGAGCAACCTTGTCAATGTTACGTACTTGAATCAAAATCCTGGAGACTGAGTCATGCGATATATATATTGCCAATAACAATGGTGAGGAAGGTACTTGTCCTCTTCATACAGGTTGATGTCCTTCACACACACACTTTTTTAAGGGTACATTTCCAAGGTCCAGAGCATATTTTTTGCATCTTAATTTTAGGGCCATTTATCCCTTTAAGTAAGAGACAGAACGTGAACATATAGATAGAGTATTCCATGCCAGCTGTGGGGAAGGACAAAGTCCAACTCAAGCCTCCTGCTTACAGGACTACACCCACATGGGTGCACTACATAGCTGTAAGGATATTAGACAGCCCTGTCATTCTGGCCCAAAGGAAAATGTTGAAATATAACTAGATATTAAGACTACAAAGCCATTTAAAATACATTCATTGCTCACAATCAAGAGATTCAGTAGTACTTCACTCATGTTATTACAGGCCCTTATTGGATAGGAAGATTTTACACAAGATAGAATTATTTTTCAGATCCAGTTTATCCACATTTTTTTGCCTCCTCACTGAGGAACTGTGCCATTCTTTGCTTCCAAACTTAAAACTTAGTCTTTCTACATTTCCTCCCCCTCTCTGTCTCTCTTCATGCTTGTCTTCTCTCTCTTCTTCCCTCAGGCAGGTGAAGCAGCAGTTAATTACTCTCCCACTGCAGCGCCGCATTGTAGACAGACATCGAGTTTTACTCATGTCGGCACAGACAGACAGGGCGGGCAGGCATGTTGGATTTACTGGAGTGAGGGAAAACAAGAGGGGCTCCTGTCCCTCCCAGAGACCAGAATAGAGATTGGAGATAGATGACTGGGATTGATTGTGGGTATTTTTGTATTTCTTTATTAGTTTTGTCTAGACTTGGCGAGTCTTCAAGACTAACCGATAAAATCTGTGTGACATCAAGGCCAAACTTTAAGGAGATATTGAAGTATCAAACATAATTTTTTTCTTTTAAAACAGCCTGCAGATATTTGCCTGTCTAAATGTCAGGCCCTTCCATCATAAAACTAGTGATAAAATTCATCTGTTAATGAAAATGATCAGTTTAGTAATACTTGGAAAGAACTCTAGACATAAACAGAACACAATGATTTGATCAATATGGCTCTCCCATCTTTGTATCCGTCCTTATGTGGCCTTTGCTGGAAAAAGTTTGTACAACCCTACTTTAGGGCCTTGTGTCAACCTTCTTTCCAATTTCTACATAAGACAGAAGGTTGTTAGGGTCAACATCTTCATTATCATCCCAATTGTCAATGTTCCTCTTTAAGAAAACAGGTGTTATGGAGATCATATATAGGTCCAAGGCTAATTGAAGACAGCAAAAGAGAAAGGTACGACCAATCCAACTGATGATCCGTGGGTGCCGCCATTATCCGCAGCTGCCATTACTGCGGTGGTGGAACAGCGCGTCTATTACCACCTGCTATCTGAGACAGCGGCATGGACGTTTGTAATCACAACATTACAGAACAAGAGTACTGTAAACTAAGAGCGGAAACTTTTGATATATTTCACAAATAAAGGATTTTACTCATGTCAAATATTTATTTAAAAAATAACATCTACATTTTACATGAACTATGTTGCTCACCCATTTACGATTTCGATCTTCTTACCTCTTAAACTTTAACATCCAGCCGTGAGAAATGGGGTCCCTGGTTCAGCTACAGTCTCTGTTTGTTAGTTTAGTGTTGTCATTTTGCTGTTTATTCCTCCATCGGCTTTACGTCCTCACTGCTGTGAGCCTGGATATTCAATTAGCCATGTGCTGCTTACGTGTTTGGCAATTGAGAATTATAATTAATTTACATGTGCGATTGGTTTGTGGGCGCGACCATCTTGTGGTGGATGGCGTCACTACTATCGAAAGTACAGTAGTGCTGTAGTACAGTAAAGTACAGTCCTGGCTGGCTGTGAGAGCGAGATGAATAGTTGGATTGATGATGTCAGACATTGCTGTTATGGCAGCCTAAAACAGCACATGTTCGTCCTGATAGTCCTGGCATGTTTTTACGGCGATGAAAAAAATAAATAATAGATTTTTGTTCAGTCCACTCTCCTGATCACTCTCAGTCATATGGATGTAGCTGCTCGACTTACCACTGCAGTAATGGCGGCTCGACAAATTTTGGTGTTTCTCAGGATTGGTCTATACATTCACATTTACAGCAAAAAGTAAATTGGTAAATTATTGACCAGAGATAAGGGTGTCTGAATTCGTCTTCCTTATTGCTGCTCTCACTGATACCACTGCTTCACTGTACAGGCAACCAGCAGTGGGATGAGTTTTTACCATTGAGATTTCAGTTTAATTAGTTTGAGGAATAGAGAGGACTACTTGTAGTACAAATGGAATCAAGTTGGTGTCTTGGTATATCTCTCTTTTTTCTCTTCAGAGAACAACTGGGTGATATCACTAACACTCAACCATGTTTCACACAGTCTTTGTGCCAACTTCTGCCTTGTTAGACCATGAGGAAAGAGGGAACTCCAGAGTTTGTAAATGAGATGCAGTCCAAAAAAATTACGCTTGTAGAAATCTGGTATTGATTCTGAAATCAGAGCACCATGACTGTGAAACTGATGTGTTTACACAGTGGACATATGCTTTCACACGTATTGTTTTTCTTGAAGTTGTTCCTGGAATCTGTTGAGTCACAACAACACTTAAAACCTACTTCCCCTGATAAAAACAAGAACATGTCTTCCCTGTAAAATCCAGAGTGACACATCCCAGTGTACCATTACGATGACTGGGGTGAAGGCCTGGTTTCCTCTTGTCTCCGTTGCCATCGTTCTCTGTATGAATATGTGCGTGTGTGAGACAGATGTCTGATCTGCGCCACATAGCTCCTGCGTCACAGCTCCTGGGGCCGCAGTTTGATCTAAGATCTGCCAGGCGAGGAGAACACAGCCGTCTATCGTCAGCGCCAGTCAGCCAGCCGTGAGCCATCACTTTTCTGTCTTCATCTCTTCTGACTTTAAAGACAGAAGTGGAGCTGAACACTGGGAGATCGACACACCTCAGAGAGAAGGAGACGCTGGATTCAAAGCCTCAGTCTCTTTATTTTTTATCTTTGCCTTCTATTCCCTAAAATGTCTCTCCTGTATAATTTAGCTGGTCCAGATTTAGGGCTTGGAGAGACTATGAGGGCGTTTCTCGAGCGGGTGGGGCCAAGTGAGGGGGATAATGGTGGAGTGGTGTTGTTGTATGTAGAGCTGTAGACGGTGAAATGCCCTCATTCCCTTGAGGAAGAGGTTGGGCTAGACTGGAGAGGAGGAGAGGTTAGGGCAGCTGCTCTCCAGATGTCAGAGCAGACACTCCTCCGGGGCTGGAGGGGCTAATAGTCTGGTGTATATGTGGGGTTCCTTAACTCAAAATATCTGGCATACTCTGGATTTCAAAGCATTTGATCTGAGAAAAAGATATGTATTCTATTTGACTTCTCTAATTTTGCATCTGAAGGGAAAAGAAGAAATTTTGGTCCTTTTTGATGGGGTTTGCCGAAGATTATAGTGATGATACTCTACCTCAAGACCCACCACCTTCCCCTGAATGAAGCACTGTAACCAAATTGTCCAAAAGATCAGCAGCTTAAACTTATTTGAAGAAAAGCAAAGATATTTTTCAACTAAAAACCAATGTGTTATGGCACTCAGCTGTGTTTGTGATTAGTTAGGATCCAAATATGCCCATTTATGTACAAAGTGATCCTTCATATTTTGTGTTAGATATGTGCTTAGTGGCATCACTCTATGAGCTGAAACAAAGCTTATGTATGTGGTGCAAGGTTATGGTCAACCCAAGCCTAGACATTGGCCGCCCATTGTGTTCATGAACATCAGCCGATATGTAAATAAATAAATTAGATTTTTCTTCGAAGTTTGAGGTTATGCAGTCCTGTCTTCTTTAAGAGCATGTAGCATTTTTCTGGGGGGGGGTCAATAAAAGCTTATGCTAATTAGGTGAATTCAGCATTGGAGGCATTACGTGGCAGATGGCTGGTCAGAATAGGCTCCGACAATCTTTATCACTCAACAGGATATAACTCAAGTCAATCTGGACAAGATCCTATAGAAAGTGATTGGGATGAGCAGACTCTTTCAAAAAATGAGAAAGTGATTGAACAGTTGTTTTGTATGTCACAGTCACAACATGCCAGTCTGTTGCTTTAAGTCACTGGCTGCTAACCCACACTCATAGCTACTAGCTCTTCGTGCTTAAAGGGATGCTGATTAGCTTGGTCATTTTCTGACCAGAGACGATTGTTTTAGCCTGTAGCTTTACTAGATGGATCTGTCTGATGACAAACATGGAATCTGGCAAATGCAGCTGCTTAGCAAGTTTATTATAATCGTAGTGCGTGTGCCTCAGCACAAGGAGGTTGCCGATTCAAACCTTGTGGAGTTTGCATGTTCTCTCAGGACACTCCAGCTTCCTCCCAGGGACCAAAAACATGCTATATAGGTTGATTGGTGACTCCAAATTGCCCTTAGTGTGAGATGAATGGTCACCTGTACCGCTATGTGGCTCTGTGATTGGCTGGCAACTGGTGCAGGGTGTACCCTGCCTCTCACCCAGTGTCAGCTGAGATAGGCTACAGCCCCCTGCAACCAAGTTAAGGATAAGCAGTATAGATAATGTGTGGATGGATCAATGAGGATCGTCATTTCTATAACATGGTGGATAACAAACTTGTCTTTCTGCAGCAGTTGTTCCTATATTGGGGGTCAGGGCTAGGAGTGTTTCCAGGTAAATGATTTAAGATCAAACTAGATGTGTGTCAGTGTCAGTTTTATTCAACTGGTCTTACGTATTTAAAGCACTTAGGTGGGCTTTACACGAGTACGAATTTGTAAGACTCCGGTAAAGTAAACTATCGATCTGGTGATATTGACACACCGAGACGCGTATTTGTCCATGACTCCGCATCTTTTTTGAAAATGGGTCTGCAAGTGGATATCTGCGTATTCATCTTCATGCCATAGTTGGTATGAACAGAAAAGTCCAAGAAAGACGGTAACCTCATAGCACCCCTCCTCCTCCCGCCCCCCAACCCACACTGTCACACACTCACAATGCTATCCAGTCTGTCCATAGTGTTCAGTCAATGTCCTCTGTTTGCATCTACAGACAGCAGCTATTAGCAAAGCAGCAGTGGTTGTTAGTGGCAAGCTGGTGTGTTACAGTCATGACAGGGCATTTAACCAGGACTTCTGACCTGTCTTGCTGTAACAATGTAAGAAACCTAGAGGCATTTTTACCTCCGCCAAGGAGGTTATGTTTTCGGGAGAGTTTGTTTGTCTGTCTGTCTGATTCAATTTTGGTGTTGATCCGGATCACCATCTGGATCCAGGAATCGTTCAAAGGATTCTTTTTCATTGGGAGATAGGGAACTGTGCTGCTTGGCGGAGGTCTGCGCTCTCCGAGTGCTTTTCTAGTCTTTTACTGTGAAGATGAATTTCACATGTCAAGGAAACAACTAAAATCTGCTCGTTATCATGTCTAAAATTATACATAAGTAAATGCCTGTCCATAAGGGATTCATGTGATCCTCTAAAAACACTTGCATAATCCTTTTCTGGGTCCTGATCCGTCACTCGATAAACACTAAGCAAGAGCATGTTTCAGCTGCAGTTAATGGCAGAGTAACCCAGCACCACATATTCACAACTTTGCCTTGCTAATGCCTAAGTGCACGCATACATCTGCACTGAATGACTTTAACAACCTGCCAGGAACACAAACAAGTGTCACAGCCACCGCGCTCTAATGAAAACCAGGCGGAGAGGCAAAATTTTTGTTCCAGAGACCAAGATTCACATCATGTTGTTGTGATTGTGTTACTAATTTATTTCCAAACACATGTTGTAGCTCTGCAGGGAGCTGTTTTTCTGCATTATTTATGTGTTTAGGTGACAGGGGTTTCTGTTCTGCTTTCTGTATTCATGCTTTGTTGAGCATAATTAGAGAAGAATGTTGAGGTGGTAGGCCAGCAGGACAAGAACATCAAACAATGTTCCTGATGCTGGCATGTATTGCGCCAGCCTTCAACTGTGATTTAGGAGAAGAGATGATTTGTGTTTTTCCCTTCCTTTCTGTTTTGTGTCTGTCTAGCTTGTTTCTGCATTTAGACCATGGATATCCAGACGTACAGCATTGAGCTACATCAGGTTATGCAAAATATCAAAACAAATAAAATGTTGACAGTGAACAGATGTGGTAGATATAGTGCTTTACATAGCTAAAAACAGAGCATACATATAGAATGTGACTGTGAGAGGGAGGGATGGGAATTGAAAACCAATTGAGAGTTGATAACGAATCCCTCAAGGAATTGATTTTGTTAGTTGTTTTCCTTAACAATTCCCTTATCATTTTCTTCCACTTTGTACAGGACGCTTTTTAAATTAAGGACATCAAATACTCATCAACGGGAGTGAGCAATAATGATTCAAAATGACAAAGATCCATCTATCTGGCTCTCCTTCAGTCACAACATAAAATCTAACGCCTGATATATTCTGGGGACCGGTAGCCAAACCCGAGTGCTGAGGGGGATTATTTAAACAGTTAAGAGACTTGAGCCCAAATACATTAAACAGTGCTAGGATGAATGGAATATTGTTTTATTTGGATAAATTGTCTGTTTAGTAAATTGTAGCTTCTGCAACAAGATGCTGTTGAACTTGTCTGGCAAAGGAAAGACTGATTAATGGATAACTTGTTTTGTCTTTTAGCTGCCCCACTTACCAAAGGACAGGTTACAAACCTAACTAAATAAAACAAAAACAGCACACTCAGAGGCTTGCATTTGGATTTAGACCCTTTAGTTTAGAACTGATTGATCAATAAAAGAGCGTTTTAGTCTAACCTTATTGAAATGTGTAAACCTCTATCTCAGGTTTTAAAGTAATAGATCTTACTCCTTGTGTATGACGTGTTTAGGATTAGAAACAACACTGTTAGCCAACCTTAGCATGTCTTCATTGTGAGCTGATTTGTGCAGTCTTTGGCTATTTGAGCTTTGATTAGATTTTTACCTTATAGCCTACAGCAGTTTTGACTACAGGGTAGTGGACATATGCATGTGCTATGTAGTGTTAAAACAGTGTAGTACACTTAATATCACTGAAGTAAAGACCAAACTAAGACTTGTATACATCCTCCAAAAGATCTCATTTTTTTGGAGAAAAAAGATTCTCTGTTATATTTTACTTTTTTATTTATTTGCAAACAAAACAAGGAATGTTTGGGTTTTTATGCTATCATACAATACGCACAGAATGTTAAGTTAGGGTTTTTGCCCTGAGATGCAATAAAGAAATAGTTTTTACCTGAGGAATCTGTTGCCATTCCTGTAAAACAGACAGAAAACTAAGCTGAAAACCATGACAAAAAAAACACGGTACTTATTGAACTGAGGGTCAACTGTATTATTAAATCCTTAAATAATAATAGTAATATTACATAATGTGTGATACATGTTGAGCATGTGGGCAAAAGGGACAAGCTAAGGGATATACTGTCTTATCTAAATGAACATAAATCTGAGAAAAACAAACCCAGAAGTAATTTTAGTTCACTCTTTATATGGTTATGTTATATCTATCTGCAATACTGATGTGCAAACAGTCACATAAAAATAACCTTTTACACAAAAGTAAGACTAAAGATACATGATAAATTCAAAAATCCTATATTTTTCCATGCTCCACATTGAACACTAAGGCAAAAAGGACCAAAGAAAAACACTTGGTCAATTTAAAGGAATTGAAATGAAGAAAAGCTGTACACTGTGGTGTCCTTTTGGTTTTTAAAGGGGATGTTGCCTGGTGTTCCAGCTTTTTTTTTCTTATTTATATGACTAACATTTATTTTGAAAAGTCCCTGGTCTTCCATACGGGACTTTTGGACACATCACTGCCCTCTTATGGATGGATGTTATATAGTTTCCTAAGAGTGAAGAAGTTCCTCCTCTCTGCCCTTGAAGCTAAATTTAACCAAGTTCCTCTTGGCTGCAGGTTCCCAGACAGCTTCTGCAGCCATGCGTAATGTCTGGTATGAAAAGAGACATAAAGATTAAAATATGTGCTCATTTTGCAAAAAACTCCCATCACTACATGTCAGCTGTTTAGGAGACATTGTTAGTGCTGAACTTGTTACATCGCTCTGCAGAAATCTTGTCAATATGCAGTGTGTACCTTCCGCACACCACAGCATTCCTCCCTCGCCCTGTGTTGTGTTCACAAAAAAGGTTTTCCCCTTAGTTCAGACTTTAATTTCAGGTCTGCCCGGAAAACCCATCTTTGCTTTTCGAACAGGATTGGCCATCTTTCCACACTAGAGTACACTCTTTTGTTTACAAGGCGAGCTCTGGGTACCACACATCATTTTTGTGTTCACATTGTTTGGAGATGAACACATAAACATGTTTGCTCAACAGTTTACAAAGTGGATTTCACTCAAAAACACAGTCACACACTCAGTCAGATCTGTCAAAACAAAACTAAACATTTTCCTTTTTTTTGCTGAAATACAGAGCAAAGTAAGGCTGCTGTTTAAACTTCAACAAAAAACCAAAGGAAGTGTGCTCGAAAATAAAAGGGAAGTTTCAGTTAAGGACAAAAGTCTTGGTCTTCTTTTGTCACTGTGAGTAATTTTAACTTTTTCCAAAAGAGTTAAATATAAAGTAGATAGATCCAAGGAGATTATCTGTTTCTGCAAGCAGCAAAATTTTGATATTTCCACATCTTAAGTTTAGGCTCAGTTAGTTCTCTAAAGGGATACATGATATTGGATTTTTTTTTTCCAAAATTTGATTTGCTGATATTTTTAAACCTATGAAAGCCAAGCCCAAAATGATATTGGTACTGTATGAGGAGATAATTGAAGTCATTCTTTTGTCTCACATCTTCATTGCGAGGCAGCAAAGAAGCACAGCAGGTCGTGCAAGTGCCTCACAGAAAGGTTGCTAGTTTGGCTGTCTCTCTATGTGGCCCTGAAATTGACTGAAAACCAGTGCAGGGTGTGTTTTCCACCCCAAAAGCAGCTGGGATAGGCTATCTCCTGTTTAAATGGGCCAATAATTTGACCTTCTCTGATGCACGAATTCCAGCTAAAAGGACATTTAGTCCACTGTCTCCCAACACAAAATACATACTTTATCTCTTCACCGTGTAAATAGCATGCATTAACAGACAATGTTTGATAGTTCTGCAAAAGTAAAATGAAATTTTGTGAGTGACACATTCTGTTTCCAACAAAGTCTTAGTTATAGTTGCTTGTTTATTTACAGGCATTAAAGATTAGTTAGAAATTAGCAGGATATGGAGATGTTCTAAATGTAGTTTTGGGGCATTTTGTGCCTTTATTGATAGGAGAGAATGACAGTGGAAAGGCTTGTGATAGGGAGTGAAAGAAGACAGTCCAAACTCGGCACTGGCCGGATTCAAACCTGGGTCAGCAGAAGCATGTACATGGGACCATCCCTGGTTGCCAACCACTCTGCCAAACCAGCACCTCTGTAACCCAATATTTCTGACCATTCAACACATTTTAATAGTCCATCTGGGCAAAAGTCCATATAAAGTGTTTGGGGAACGCAGAGCTTTTAAAAGCATCCAGCAGGTGATTGGATGATTGTTGCATCACTCATATTCATTACAGGCCAATCAGATAGTGTAGTCGGTAGGCACAACTGCACAACAGAATGTTTGCCACTATGTTAACAAACCCTCCACCAAACATGTCACAAGTATGTCATTTCTATCAAAAAATGATTTTCAGTGTTGTTGTTTTTTTGTTTGTTTCATCTAATAAATAGATGCATTCCAGATCTGATAAAACTGATACTAAAGCTGTTAGCAGCTATGCCAATCTTTGCAGGCTTGTGTCCCTTCCTGCTGTCACTCAGCTGTAGCTCCCACCTCTTCCTGCTCTAACAGATGCTGATTGGGATTGTTGTAGATCGGAGCTTTGCAAGATGTTTCTGTCTGATTACTGACATTGAATTTGGCAGATCCAGCGGTACTTACAAAGTGAGCGACTGAACACAATTGTCTGAATTTATGTGGGCGTAGAACAAGAACTTGAGGTATTTAACCATAATGCATTGCAAATTAATGAACTGGGACACCATTCATTTTGTTTTTGTTTTCTAAAAATATTTTGTGGAGGGCCATATGTGTATAATGCAGAAGTAGTGGAGAGTGTTTGAAAGGGGTGAGAGAGTATGGGAAGACTCTTGGGAAGAAGGTCACAGACTGGATGTTATTAGCACCCCAAAGGACACCAATGGTTTCCCACTGCAGCAGAAATCTGAATGTCTAAGGACGTCATGCTGTTGCAAAAATGCACAATGAAAAGGGCTTACTGTCTGTTGTACAGGTATATGACATATGAAACACCTATCGTCTGATATTTTTATCAAAATATAATCATATATTAATTTACACCCACATCATCATCCTTCGTTATCAATGTCTACTTCATCTGAGTCATTTCTTACCGCCTGAGTCCTTTTACGTTGTTGTGTAATAACAGGCTTTACTGCATGTGTGACTCATTTCACTCAGTCATGTTTAAGCTTGTATCTGGGTCTGCAAGTTCAATCGAGGAATATATACACACCGGTCACACCAGCTCGAATGGCTTATTAATGCAAATAGCGATTACATTGCAGCAACTCACTGCATTAAGCAATGAAGACATGATCAATAAAGACATGCTGAAATTCACACTGAGCATCAGAATTGGGAAGAAAGGTGTTTTGAGTGACTTTGAATGTGGCAAAATTGTTGTTGGTGCTAAATGGGCTTCTGAACTGCTGAGATTTCCTGAACAACCATCTTTAGGGTTGTGAGAGAATGGTCCAAAAAAAGAAAAATATCCAGAGAGAGACGATTCAGGGTGAAATTGCATTGTTAATGATAGGGGTCAGAGGAGAATGCCAAAGGTGGTTTGGGATGATATGATAGAAAAGTAAGTTAATGCCTAAGTCACACATTCCTGTCTCTCATGGCGATTGTGCACGACTGTACATGATTGACGAGGCTGGTGTGATCGCTATGATAGCCCATAAATACACCATCAGTAGCGCTTCTACAGCACTTCGGGAGTGTTCGTCCCGCTCCAGTTAGCTTAATACAGCGATATAACAAGGATTCCTTGAATTTCCATCCCGCTGACACGACGTCAGCACCGCTTGAGCTCATTTCACGTCACGTAAGCCCCGACTGAGCCCCGTCGCTTGCGCCGTCTTGAACGGGACACAGTCAGGGCACAAACGGATACATCCTTGTCAGTCGTCCTCATAAAGCTTTCAGGATTGAGCCACGATCAGCCCGACTGAGCTCCGTACAAGCCACACTAATACGGTTGGCCTTAGGACTGCATTAGGGTTCCATTCCGCTATACTGAGAGTGGCGATTCTCCATGACAGTTTTGAACAGTTCAAAACTGTCGGGACCCTTCCACGTTCCCGCCATTTATCCACGACTATACAAGACCAAGTAGCACATGCACCACGACCAAAACACGTTTTATCAGGATTAAGACAATCGTGCACAATCACCATGAGAAACGGGAATGTGTGACTGCGGCTTAAATAAGCACTTTTTACAACCAAAGGATGCTCAAGAGGCCACAATGGGTGTCACTCCTGCCAGCCAAGAGTGGGGAACTAAGGTTAATGTTCACACAGTCTTCCCAAATTTGGACAGTAAAACCAGAAAAAATTGCCTGGTCAGATGGGTCTTAATTTCTGTGGCATTATTCAGATTATTTGGGATTACCAACATGAATGCATGGATCCATTCTGGCCTGGATCAACCGCTCAGACTGATGATGATGTTGTCGTAGAGTGAGGGATTTTGTTTGGCACATACCTGACCCTTAAGTACCAATTGAGCATCATTTTAAAGCCAATGTCAACGTCATCTCTTTTATCTATATAGCACGTTTAAGATAGACGGTGGCCTACCAAAGTGCTTTACAGAAGAATAGGCCGAAACAATAAAAAAAATAAAGACCCAATAAAAGTGACTATACTCTGAAAAAAGGCCAAGATGAACAAGTACACCTTGAGCAGAATTTTAAAAGTGGAGAGGGTATTCATAGTCCGCACATTTAAAGGTAAGGCATTCCACAGAAAGGGAGCCACAACTGTGAGGGCTCCATCTCCTCGAGTTTTTAAAAGTGATCAAGGAATGTCTCGTCTGATTTCCTGACTGCAGGGCTCTGAAGGGCTGTTATATAGTACCTTAACATTGTCAGATAGATATTCTGGAGACAGCCCATTTAGAGACCTAAAAACAATGAAAGACTGTTGAAATTAGTCCTGATCTTAATATCGCTGGCTTCCTAACATTTCTTTGTCCCTGTTCAGAAACAAGCAGCCACATTCTGAACAAGCTGCAGGCGTTTAAGCTCAGACTGTTCAATGCTGACATATGGGAAGGTAAAAAATCATTAAATTTATTTACTTCAGGAAGTTACAATAATGTGATAACCCTACAACCCTCTTCAGTGTTGTCGCTGACCTTATCCATCCGGTCATGATCACAGTGTGCCCATCCTCTGGTGGCTGCTTCCAGTAGGATTTTGTGCCGTGTCACAACGCTCAAATCATCTCACACTGGATTCTTAAATATACAATTAGTTCATTGTATTCCAGTGGCTTCCACAGACACCAGATCTCAATCCAAAAGAGTACTTTTTAGATAGAGGATTTACTTCATGGATGTGCTGTTGTCAAATGTGCATCAGCAGCGTACTTCACTGTGCAATGACAGGCTTTACTGCTCTGTCATTTTTTAAACTTGCAGTTGGAGCTGCGTGCTTCTTGACTTTCAAAGGGAGGAATTTTTTAAAAAGTTATCCATCCTCATTTGAGAGGGATCATGGTGTTCCAAAAAAGTCAAAAACAAAAAGTTTTCAAAGCAGCCAAAAATAAGCAAAGATCAAACTTTATTTGTTCTCCATTCGAAGGCGTCTGTCTGTCTGTCTTTGTCTCCCAGTTATTTGTGGAAAGTCTTGTGCTTCTCGGTCTGCTGATTCATCCCCTGGTCATCTTTTAATCATTAGATTTATTTACTTCAGTAATCTTCCCTCAGTCATGTGCCCCATCTTATCTGAGCCTCTTCAGATCTCCATGAATCCTCTCACACTTTTGTTCTCTTGAAACAAACCCTTCATGCTTCAAAGCCGATCAGACTTTGATTTGTTGTTGCATTAATTCATGAAAAGAGGACTTGTATTCAGAAACTTTTGACCCACAGCTTCAGGACCATATCCTCCAACGCCAGCGCTTTGAAATCTCACCCAGAGTAAACTCGCCGGCTAAATCGCCCCGGCGAGAACCCTGGACGCTGTTGTGTAAGAGAGCTGACACAAAGCCAGAGCTGCCTGGGTGAGATACTTTAAGCCCCTCGACGCTGAGGGTAAAAAATGTGATCATAATAAGTGTCTCTCTTCAGCAAATCTTCCCCTGTGGCCCTTCTTCAGCAGCACAGGATCCTCGACGTGTTTGTGCTGCTTCAGTGCTATTTAAAGTTTGCAACCTGCAGTTTTAATTTAGAGCGCACAGTGAATCCTTTGAGAGGTGTTGTTGATGTGAGCGCTGTGGGGCTCTGCCATCTGATCTGCTCCCTCTCTCTTCGACACAGCGCTATCTTTCAGGAGGTAGACACATAGTGCAGAGTTCTTTGCCTCTGTAAAGAAACAAGAGTTCATCAAAGGTCACAGACTGATTTTGTATGTATGTTTTTTTATCTGTGTGTTCATGCAGAGGTGAAAGAGTACGTGCCACCTTTTGGGAACCTGAGGGAGCATCCGTGTGTGGAGAGCATGAAGGACAGCGTGCTCAGAGACAGAGGGCGGCCAGAGATCCCCAACAGCTGGATCAACCACACAGTAAGACATTACACAAACACCGTACTGTATTGAAACACTGTCACTGAACACCCAGCCTCCACATTAATTCATGAGCCACCATATTAGGTGGACCACCCTGCTTTGAGTTTATAAAACAACACAATCTGATGGCACATTGAATAACCAGCTGCTGAAGATTGAACCTGTATATGATCTGGATCCACATTATAAAAGTGAAACTAATCTGAAAGGAAAAAACAGATGTCTTGTGGCTTGTGTTGTTCAAAAAACTCTAATTTCTGTCACTTTTGCTCAGGGTGAGAGTGCATACTTTTCCACAGTTCAGGCATCATTGCTGTATCTGTGTCCCTCTGCTCCCCCTGCAGGGCATCCAGATAGTCTGCGCCTCCATAGAGGAGTGCTGGGATCACGACCCGGAGGCCCGTCTCACAGCTCAGTGTGTCGCCGAGCGCTTCAACGACATGGAGTACCTGGACAAGCTGTCAGAGCGCTCCGACTCAGAGGAGAAGATCCCTGAGGAAATCTTTGTGGTGGATGAGAAGTAGGGCTCTCACAGAAACACTGCCCCCTTTAGGGAGAAGGAGGAATCACCATCAGGGAGCTGGAAAGGATGCAGAGTTTGCTTCAGTCTCCGGTGAGAGCAAGCTGGAACATAAGATGAAAACAGACAGGGACCAACCTGATCCTGAACTGCAGTGACTGACTGTGGAGGAGGAGAAAACCAAGAACCAAACAGGGAATTTTTATTGCAAAGCTTTTTTAACCAAAAACGTCTGCACTTTATCCTTATCTATGCACCACAAATGTAGTTTATTATCAGTGCCTTTTTTTATTCTGACAACTATTCAGGGAAGGGGAACTAAAGGGGCATCACGCAGTCTGTAAAGG
This sequence comes from Scarus forsteni, assembly GCA_036419115.1. Taxonomy (NCBI): domain Eukaryota; kingdom Metazoa; phylum Chordata; class Actinopteri; order Labriformes; family Labridae; genus Scarus; species Scarus forsteni. The sequence continues at coordinate 15,021,630 of JAZDUH010000458.1, forward strand.
GAGACAAAAGGGCAAAATAACACTAAAAAGCCCTTCACAGATGAAAAGACTGGCTGCTTTAATGTTTTCCTCGGTGACATCACGTTGGAGAGCCGTCACCCGGACTGCATTCAAGGTGCATTAATAATTTCTTGTGGCATGAAAGGGAAATAAGCCTCAACAAAGAAATAGGAAAGCCATCCATGACAGTAATCTGCTGGGGAAGCTGATAGCAGATCTCAAGGACTATGAATTGTAAAATAAAGACAGAAAAAAGCCGCCTTAAAGGAAAAGGGAACAGAAATATAAGCCTTATGTTTGTGATTGTGTGTGTGTGTGTGTGTGTGTGTGTGTGTGTGTGTGAGCCAGAGGAAGCTGATCCAAATCTTTTTGTCTGTCTAATTCAGACAAAATAAGAGGAATAAAGATGTGTATACAGGACTTTAAACTGGAAGCTCCAGCCAGCTGCCTACAGGGTATCATGCAGTCAAAGCTGAACTGTTATGAAAAAGAAATTCTGATACAGCTATCTGAGAAAATATATCCATATCATATTTGTATAAAAGTGTAAAGCCATAATTAAAGTATTATAATGTTATGATGTGGTCTGTGGTGATTAAACATTGCATTGCTGTAAACCTTGACCTAGTGTGCCACTCATGATCATCCCATGCAGGATATAATCTGTGACTGTTGGCTTTACATCGTGAGCTACATTCTGATATAAAAGTTGAACTATAAAACTGCTCCAGACTGGAGCCCTGCACAGGACTGCTTCTTTAAGGTACCTACACACCAAAAGCGACTTGAGCGTCCTTAACGATCACTCTCCATGCAAAGTCAATGTATAGCCGCGATAGGGCAGGGTTAACCCTCATACGATGCGACTGCTGCATCCAAAGGCTATCACTTTACTTGTCACGCGATGCCAACATTAAAAGAAGTTGATCTTTTCAGCCGATGTCGTTTGTGGCTGTGCAGCAACAGCCAATCAGGGTTGTGTGCATGTGTGACGGTACCCGTGACAGACCGTTTTTCTTCCGGCTATAGAGTAACAATCTATGTCCGTGAGAAACATTTGTCAGTGAATACATTAGTTCTGCCTCGATGGACCACAGAAAACTCAAACGATGCTGCTGCAGGGCATCAGGTGCAGTGTTTAGTGTTTGATAAGTGAGTGAAAAGGATACAGTTGGAACTGGAAAGCACTCAGACAGCGCAGACCTTTGCCAGCGCCACAGTCCTCAGCCATATTGTTATTTTGACCATAAATATTACTCCTACCTCTATTTCATCTAAATATTTAGATTCCTTGACCATGAAAACATACCTTAGCAACTGGATACATAATGATCTCTATTTTAGTTCAGTAGCTATTCACAGAAATCACATTTTTCATCATGGCGGCCAGACGCTGATCTGGATCAACACCAATATCGAATCAGTTCTTCCTTTTCCCATGCTGAACATTTTCTGAAAATTTCATCCAAATCCATCCATTACTTTTTGAGTTATTTTGTTCACAGACGGACGGACAGACAAACTCTCCCGAAAACATAACCTCCTTGGCGGAGGTAATAATGTCAGCTTATGCATCCTATTATATGATATATGATATGATCTCGGTGAAACTCGAGCGGATGTGAAGTCACCGAGCCACTACGACTGGCAACGGTGACCAAAATAAAATGTTTATGGACATGTGATGCAACTTCAGTGGGCCACGCAATTTTGATCGTGGAGTCGCATCTGTTCCAGCTCCCACTGGATTTCTGACCATTACCACATGCTCTCACTGTGCATGTCATTTAATACCAACTTGTGTGTCTCCTCCTGCCCATGCCCGTTTCAGGCCATCCCAAAAAATACCTTTCAGTAAGTAATATTTCAGAAGTAGTCCAAACTAAAAGACCTGGGCCACAGGCCTTTTGCTTTTAAGGCCTAAAAATTGTTGAAAAGAATGGAAAAAAACACATTCAAAGGTTTTAGTGATGGGTTTCATCTCCGTCAGAGCTGACCTCTGTACTTCCTGTGCGCTTCCCTCCACATGCCTGGATTCAGTGTTCGGGTAAGGGAGAATTTCTGTTTTAATCAAGTTAGCACTGACATTAACAAAGCTTAATTTCCACCAAGCAGTCCAGTACAGTTCAGCTAGGTACAACACGCAGTTACTGGTGTTTGCACTACATAAGGAGAAAAGGCACCCAAATAACAAACCCGTGCTGTCCCACTTTTTGGCATCTCTCTGTAGGAAACATCTATATGGATATTCATGGCCAATATATTGGCTGTAAATATCAGCAAAATTTTAATGTTGGCCAACAACAATAGTCAACTTTGAGGTAAATCGCTGCCTTTACAGATATCGTACTGATAATATTGTGCATCCCTAATAGTAATAGTTATGTTTTCATAGCAGATATATCTTCTCAGCCTTTTTACAACTTATTTATTTTTTAATCAACTCATGGGTTTCACCAAGGGCTGCGTGTGGCCCCTTGTCTTTTTGCATTAGTCAGTTTAGTTTAGTCACTTAATCTTGTTTTGATACCTCCAATCTTAACCATCTGAAAAAATGAAATACACGCCTTGTTAAGGTGGATGAGCTGCGATGTAGCTGTAATCCTGCAATCTGAGCACACCAGGAGATGCTGCCTCTTTTAACAGCTTTTCTCTGTAAGCGTGAATTAATTAATGAAACAAAACATGAGTTCACTTATAAGTCTAATAGAAAGTTGATTTTACATTAAAAGGCTCCTGAATTCAAAATAATAAATGTGTTTGGGATGAGTAGGGCTCAGCCGCATGTCTCGATGTGACTCGCAGAGGTCCCGTGGGACACAGCCTCAGCCTTTATGTTAAACAGAACTGATCTGGTCTGACTGCCTGCTTTAAAGTGAGGGTTGGAGTTGGAGGTAGTGTTGTAAAGCTGTACACATGACTTGGGACAGAGATGCTTCAAGAGTTGCTTCAATATTTTTGTTGTCAGACATTTTGGAAAGCTGTTTTAGGAGGATGATATGATTAAATTTGTGACTTGTATAGAAATCTTCTCCTATTTATTACTAGAATAGTTGCACGTCAACAAGATGTCATTCTGCATAGTTATTTTTCAGGTCACCCATCAGTTGTTCAGTACTGAGCAGAGAGTATCTGCTCCACTCTTTTCATGTAAACTTAGTTCTTATCAGCACAAGTCAGGCATGTAGCCAGAGTACATCACTCTTGCATGTTAACCTGCATAGTCCAACGTGCATATTTTATACACAATGCATTTACAGCAAGGTGTTGGCCCGAGAAACACCCCTGCACTCAGAATATGTTGGCTCTGATGGCACAAAGACGCCCTCAAAATGCCTCAAAATGTTTCTACTGTCTGATGTTTTAATCCTGTCAGTGTAATTGATTGACAGATAAATGCTTTTACATCTTGAATGAGTGTTTGTGCCTAATGAGGAAACAGTCAGAGGCTCAAACAGCCGTGTTTGGCACAGAGCGTGCGTGCTGAATATGATGCTGGCAGACCTTTCAGCTGACTCAGACTGGAAAATGTGTGTCTCCACTTCTTCCTACCTGTCTGCACCCTTTTTTTGGCTGTTTCTCTTCGGGTGTTTGTTTGTTGATGGCATATGTTTTAAAAATTTTCCACCAGCTCTCATCTGTTTTGCAAGGCAGGCAGAAAAAAAGTCAAAATTTAGAACAAGAAATCAGATAGATAGAGAGAGATAGGAAATAGATAGATAGATTGGATTACATTAGATTATATGGATAGCCAGACAGAGATGGTCAGACAGATGGTAGATAGATAAATAAAGATAAATGGATAGATGAACAGATAGAGCCCTTGTATCCAGTACCTGCTGAAATTACCCCACATATAGGCCCAGCAGTGTGACATCCTACCATTATTTTGAGGTCGGTTTAAGCCCATGGCTCATGGTTGTAAGCCCTATCAGTGCATCCAACGCAGGGAGAGAATACAGCTGGGTCAGGGGTACAATGTTTATGAACACCAGAAGGTTTCTTTTAATTTGAGGCTCTCTTGCAGTCTTCTGAAATGATTATATGAACCCCTTAAGGGAAAGTTTGGAGCTCTTTAAAAAAATCGTGTTCACCAGCAGGGTATTATGATGGAAAATAAGCTTTGACCTATGGCATCAAAAGCCCAATCAAGTCATCGTTTAATCACAGAGAAAAGCTGTTCAAAAAGTTATGTGCACGCCAGTGTTGTGCTCAAGACCACACTATCCAAGACCAAGACTTTCGAGACCAGAATGCACAGAGACCAGGACAAGACTAAGACTTTTGGGAGTCGAGACCGAGTCAAGACCAAGTCCAGTCTGTCCGATACCGAAACAAGACCAAGACCATCCAAATCAATTTTAGGGCGTTTTCACACCAACCACATTTAGTGCGCACCAAAGAAGTTTTGGCCCAGGGTTTGGTACATTAGTGTCAATGTGAATGCAACCACCGCACTTTGGTGCACACCAAATCAGCTGGTCCGAGACCTCCATGAAGGGGTGGTCTCGATCCGCTCTATCTCCCTACATTTGGTGCGGTTTCACTGGTGTGAAACAAAGTGGTCCGAACCATCTCTACTTTTGATTCATTACTTCCTGTTAATCCCGCAGTTGAATCTTTTGCTTACTCAATTTGTCGATTTGTTTATTCTGGTTGAGGATTACGATGATTTACGAGGGTCCAGAAGGTCGCTGATGCCGTCTCAAACACGATACAAAAACACACTTGAAGCAAAATGTAAAAGAGAGCGAAACGTAAACATTGGTTGTCTGGTGTAGGAAATGGTTACCATAGTAGCCTCTTCTTCGTTCTCCTCCGTAGCAGGTTTGGTAACCAGTTACGTGCATATCGCCCCCTGCTGTTTCAAACTGAGTAAATACACAAGTGGGTCCGGGCATGATTCAATATTGCCAGTGTGAATGAAAGCCAGCGGGGAAGGGGGAGGGGGGCCGCAGCACGGTTCTGTCTTGACGGTTCGAAACAAGTGGGCCTAATGTGAAAACGCCCTTAAAAACCATGACAAGGTTGAACAGTTAAGCGGGGTGTCCCTCAGTCACAACACTGGGAAGGCTGCAGTCATCACAGTGGGAAATAACACATAAATTGAAGCTTATTGTTGTTTTGCCAAGTGTTCCTCCTTATTCATGTTCATGAAGTTGAAGTACAGAAGATCAGTGCTGGTCAAGACCTTCAAAATGTGGTCCTGAGACCGGTCTTGAGTAACACAACACTAGTGCACACTGTGTTGGCAAGCAAAGGAAGAACTTGAGGTTACTTCACATTTGATCAGTTATCCTTAAATCAAATCAATATATTCTAGAATCAGAATATTTTTGCACAGATCTCCAGACGTTTGTCCCATGGCTTTTTAAATATATTTATACCAAAAACAGAGTGGATAATTATGCAGATTTTGACATTCCAACCGAGCATTATTTTATTCACAGACTAGGGATGAATTTCAGACCTCACAGCCTTTACCTCTGACCATGACATTTTTTTATCATACTTGATTAAGTGTGGACAAGGTACGATCATGAGACTCCATGGCCTTGACCTTAGACCCATGTTTTCAAAACAAAGTTAGTTGATACTTGAGTAAGAGTGGATATTAAGTTATGTAAAAAAAAATAAAAGATAGAGATGAGGCTTTGCAGTCTTGAACTTTATCCAAAGACTCCTAAATTTGAATAAGATCACCTTTAGTCACAGTTAACATCAGTGCAATATTTGATAATAATCATTTCAGGTGTTTTTGAGATATGTGCATGTTCAGTGAATTAACTGCTATTAACTACATCCTTTTTTTAGTGTGAAATTGTGCAGTGTAAAAGAAGGGAAAGGACATTATCCTCTGGTCTTGTCTTTTTCTGGAAAACAAAAAGAGCTAAAACATGAGGAAAGGTGAGATACTGTGAACAAAAACAGGAGATACAGCTTTTGAATAACGAGACCGTGCTTATTACCAAAAACAGATTATGTATGGATTGATATTAACATTGAACCAAATATGAGTATTTAGAAAAGGAAATGGAGGAAATATTTAAGTAGACATTGTGGGAGAAAGCTTTGCATAATGACAAAAAACTATCAAAAATAAATATACATGAGCAAAAATATTACGGTAAGGCAGCAATGAGATAAGAAAGGATGGAGAATTACTGATATATACGTTAAAACAGTTGTTATTTAATAGTTTCTAAGTGGATGATTGCATTTTATGTGCGATTCTCTGATATGCTGTTTACGACTTTCTGCCCCGAAAACTCATTCTGCTCCATCAAAACGCCTCACACTCATTCACAAAGCATTAACTAAAACCATGCATGTGAGGCAGCGGTGTTTAAAATGCATGAAGCGTTAAACAAATGCACTTGGGAATGGTAGGAAAGTGATTTATCGACTACAACAGGCCATCTTGTCGTCTTGTAGGGAGATTTTCAATGCCCTTCCCACAGCTTACATGCTCCATTTACATAAACTATGCCAGAGGCCCTCGTGGTGTGGGCAGCACTACACACACCCCTGTGGGATATACTATACGCGATGATAAATGATTTTCATATATTTGTGTTGTAAATGGATTACCACAAGGGTGTCAAAAGTAACAAGTCTCTTCACAGTTAAATCTTTTGATGCCAATTTCCCTGCAGGTAGAGTCAACTTTTCCAAAAGGAGAGCTTGAGAATATTAATTTTCTAAACGCTTCCTGGGGCATTTTTGTATTGACATTAATGAAAAGTTGCTGGAAAGATTTCTACGTATTTATTGCAGTGGTCAAAAATAAAGAAGAAGGCCTCCATTGTTTGGTCCAGTTAGCTTAACAAGGCAGTGGATGTATAGTAATTCATTTCTTTCTGCAGGATATGGAATCAGTAATCCCGTTATGTTTAATCCTGTCATGCCAGTTTCCCACACAAATGCATTCAGTCAAACTCAAATAAAGCGACTGTGGTCACAGAAATGTGGAGAATAGAGTACTCAGTATTGTTTTATATCATGTATGTTTGTCCTTTTAACCCTTTTATGCATGGTGTCTGCTACAGTAGACAGATATTTCAAATAAATTTATACCCTTTAGGTTGCAGTACAATGTCCAACTACCAGGTGGTAAACTCCCAAACACATGTCTTAAGATTCATAAAAATATTATCTTTTCACATTTTTACCATTTTGAGATATTTCATCATAAATCCAAAAAGCCAGTGAAGGACAAATTGGGCATTATGCCTGTATTCAGATTTCACATACTTTTTGTTTTTTTATTTTTTAATTTTGGTGTAATTCACAAGGGAATAGTTTGACTAATCTGCAATAATACACACACCTCAGATTTATCCTTTTTTTATTCACTCTTAATGTGTGTGAGACATTTGTTTGTGGATCTTTAAGTTCCACTCAATTACTTTTTAGACCACTGATGCATAACTCCCTCAAAAATATACCATTTTAGAAAGTGAATGTGATTTTTAGCTTTCTTGGAAAGTAAACAAAAAACATTTTAAAAAGTATTCCATTGTGATTCAGTCATTCATGCATGAAAGGGTTAATCTAATCATAGTTACATTTAGCAGTGATGAAGCTTACAGAGTAGGTTTCTGCATCCATTTAGGTCAGTGCATTCATTTCACTGACTCCCTCAGTCTTCCTGCACTGGTGATCAGCTGATTAGGGGTGTTCAGTCATTTCAGCTCTGAACCCATCTGATCCTTCTATGTTCTCATTTGGCTCATCATCCTCTTGCTGTCATATTTTAAAATCCTGTCCCATACTCCTCGCAGTCAACCTGTCATTTCAGCATGATCCCAGCATCGCAGCTCCGTCCCAGGCGCCTCCAATCATGTCATCAGTATCCAGGTCCAGCTCTTCAGTGTTTGACTCCTTTGCTCATCCTGCATACAGTACCTCCAGTCGTCTCATTAGTGTCAAGGGCAAGATATCATCTGATCTTGCACCCCTCATCACTGTCACCTCCGGAGTCTGAGCTCCTTTGGGGAATGTTGCCGCCGACAAGGGCATTTAGCCTGAGCCTTAGTGTGAGATAATTTGCTATGCCATCCCTAGTTGGACCTTTAAACTGATAAAACATTGTGCACATTTTCTGCTGTATTTACTTTGCCACACAGTCTCATTTTTAAAGTATATTGCACTATTCATCTTCAAGCACCAACATTCTTGCAGTTTACTCTTGTTTTGTGTGAAGATAAGATGTCAGTATCTCCCATCTCTGCTGCTCAAAAGGTCTCATCCATACTATGTGTGAATCTAGTAATAACCCGGGATAACAAAGGCCCGTTGACAGGTGATTACCCACCTATAAACCTTAAAACTTTAACTTCAATACAATGAAAGTGAGGCGCGGAAAGTGGCTCAGTTGTCCATGTGTTCTTCTTTATGCGGCCCTCGATGTAAAAAGTTTGGACACCCCTGGGTTAATGGATCACCACCAAAATCAAATCCATCAAGTTATCCTGTTAACAAACAAACTAACAAACACAATCAAAAACCTAACTTACTTGGGGTAGTTCATTAAATTAAACGCTCTTGTCCATTAATGCAGTCCATAACAAAAACAAGACACAGTCCCAGCTTCAGTGTGTCTTAATGTTCAAGGACACAGGTTTCTGGATGAGCAGTATTTACACACTGATGTCTACAATTATCGCCAAGTAATGAAAACTCAACTGTTTTGATATGCAATAAAGAACCTATTGTAAAACTTAGAAAGTAGTAAGAGAGGCTTTGCCAACCCTCAAACACTTTGTATAAGACCTATATTTGTCATATATTATAAACCCTAATTTCAGTCAGGAGAGATTTTTTTCAGCATTTTTTTATTTATTGTCTAAGTTTAGAAAAAAAAACAGAATACGAAATGCATTATGTCCTTGGCAGTCTGCAGTCTTTGGCAAAGACAACAGATTAATCACAGCAGCAAAAACAACCATGACAGAGAATGTAAAGACAAACTGATAAATCAAGACCACAATCATCAACATCTAAATAATATGGAAGGTTGTACTGACACAAACATGACTGATGGAAGACAAGTTCTCTCATAGAAGTTGGAAAACAAGGAAATTAGGTTGGAGTGACACTTCAAGTAATGACCATGTGCATGCACGACTCTGTGCTTGACTTTGTAGATAAGTTAGTGGTTGCCTGTTTTGCTTGGCTGTGTTTCCCAACCTATAATCCAACCAAGTACTCTTTGATATAATTATTAATAAAACACTTCATATTGAAGCATTTAAGTATACACCTCTTGCTTTTCCAGTGCTTTGACTATGACATCTATTAGCATGTTGTCTGTTGGCCGCAAGTCATCAGTTAACACAGTAACTCAGTACACTAATACACTAAGACAAATCTGACAGTACAAGGAGGAAAATATCGTAAAAACAGTCGCGGCTGGTGGTGAGATCTGACCATTGGCCATCAGTTGCTAACAATATTTCATGGTGCCTTTGATTATCGGTGTTTATTTTGTTGTTTTTAACCTACAGGGTTACTACCATGTTTTCAGTGTACTTCTGACACAACATGTAGTTACATAGAGCCTGAGGTCATTTGTGCCCTCTAGTGGTGTCCTCCAGTTAAACTCGTCACACTCAGGAAAGTATATAAACAAAAACTTTAATGATGCTCATAGTTTCAAACGCAGGGACAAACTGCAAGTGTATGTCCTGCTTTAGAGGGCTGCTAGTGCAAAAAATGAAGGAAAAAAATGGCTGACACAGGCTCTAAACTTGTTTCCTCCTTACAAGTCTGGTGTAGCATCACTGACATAGCAACAATAGCATCCCAAACTCTTAATTTTAATATTGAAAACACACAGTAAGGCAGAAAATGCATTTTTCCATCAGTGTCTCAGCAGTAACTATGGTCTTAGAATTGTGTTTTGAGATCCACTGAGTTGTAAAGGTGCAATTCAGTCATGATCAATTGTTATTATATATCAAAACTCAGTGATTATCACTGTAAGGATATGACATTTTAGAGCAGAAGTCATATCCACTGAAAAGGAGATAGCAAAGTTTAATGGACTTATTTGTATGTCTGCTAAGGGAGTCTTAAATAATCCGCACAAATATTTGCAAAAGTTTCTTCTTTATATACTCTCAAATATGCTCTTAAATTTCTTTTTCAGTAAAGATAGCATGTTTTCTTGTGCGCTTCCTTTTCCCTAATCCAGTTTCACAACACCCCAATTTTCCTAAACGCCTGCATTTTAGCTTTTCACCAGTAGAGGGCGTACTGGTTCTACTCCTCACTGCATACAAAGCCCTCGCTTGTGCCTTCTGGAAGCCAGTCCTTTTTCAGTGCTCCAGTGCAGCATCCAGTGAGCTGCCGTTTGTGTTTTCAGGGTTAAAATTAAATAAAGAAAAAAATTGAAGCACTGCTGTGAAAATGAAGGGTCTGAGCTAGAGATGTGACAGGTCTTTCCATTACTAAGAGTCACACTGAGTCACACCGACCGGTCACCAAACACTGGAGTCATTCTGAATCCTGCTGGGACCTAATTGCATTTAAACAGCTGCTGTTGGCAAGCATAACTTCACATTTCTCTCCCCCTCCGTCTCCCCCCCTTTTCATTTACCACTGCGTTTCACATCACTCCTTTGTCACTATGTATCAAGTGCAGACTTAACATACAATAGTGCAGCCCTTTATGAGTTCTCCCAGGTTTAAACTCCACACCTGCGGGGCCTGCATGGATTAAGCCATATGGTTCCTGATTTAACCCTTGGAGTGGGAGGCAACAGCGTTCAGAGGGTCTCGCCAGCTCTTGATTGCTTACATGTACAAACACAGATACACTCACTCAACCCTGAGGTGATCTTAATAATCTGGAGAGAGATACTCTCCTGCCAAAGCCCCTTATCATTCCTGCATGCTGGTTTCCATGGAGATGCCTCATACATCAATCAAAGATGCTAGGGAGAGCATTGGTTGGTCGCTTGGTCGGTGAGAGCTGTAAACATTGCTAAAGGCTCCAGTTACAGAAATAGTCACAGATTTTAACAAGTTTTATTTATCTCATCTTCAGGTCAAGTCAACATTCAACACCAAAAATAAAATAAGAATGTTTTTCAAGATCATTTTTTTGGTAACCTCTGGTGATCTAAAATTATTTTGCAGTGCTGAGCATCAAAGATGTGTATGTTATTACCTCCGCCAAGGAGGTTATGTTTTCGGGAGAGTTTGTCCGTCTGTCTGTCATCAAAATAACTCAAAAAGTTATGTATGGATTTTGATGAAATTTTCAGGAAATGTTCAGCATGGGAAAGGGAGGAAGTGATTCAATTTTGGTGTTGATCCGGATCATCGTCTTGATCAGCCATGACGAAAAAGGCGATTTTCGTGAATAACTACTGAACTAAAATAGATATCATTATGAAACCAATTGCTAATGGTGTGTTTTTCATGGTCAAGGAATCTAAATATTTACATGAAATAAAGGTAGCACTAATATTTATGGTAAAAATCACGATATGGGAGACGACTGTGGTGCTGGCGGAGGTCTGCGCTCTTCGAGTGCTTTTCTAGTTACTCTTGCAATTGTGTCACTTTAATTATTGTAAGTAACAATAGAAAAATCAGATGCTTTAATTCAGTGCCATCTCATCATGTCCACTTGCATACATGCAATAGAACAAGCATTTTTTTCATGTGTAAATTTGTTTTTGACAACAAGATTTGTCATTGACCTTCCTCCACAACCAAATGTAGTTTTTCAACTTGCTAAGAAAGTTTGAAGTCTGTGTTGTACATGCACTTGATTCCTGACCTACACAGACTTACAACTAGGGGTGTCCCGATACAACTATTTCACCTCCGATACGATACTGATATTGCAGCCTTGAGTATTGGCCGATACCGATATCAATCCGATACGATATCAGCAGGAATCATTCAGACTTTTATTACCTGTTTTGTAGTATGGACTGTAAGAAAAGGCTTGATCACGTCAGATTACTCAAACAGAGAACAGTAGTCAGCAATAGTAGGTATGAGAAAAACTGACCCATTTGTTTTTAACCAATAGGTTAAATCAATTTTAACCTTAAACATGAGAATATACTACAATTAAAACAACATGAATAAAAAATATTAGAAGACCCTGAAAAGTGACCTCAATAAATCAAACAAAAACATATTTCACCAATTGCAAAATAACCACTATGTTGAACTTAAACATAAGCATATTCTACAACTGAATAAAATAAACAATAAATATATTAGAATGGACTGCTTGTATCGGAGTGCTGATATCGGAGACTTAGGATGCAGGCCGATATAATCCGATATTTGTTTTTTTGACCAATATCCGATATCAATATCGGATCGGGACATCCCTGCTTACAACACCATGAACTTAACTTGTTTGAGCATAATCTACCCACCACTAAATTAAGAGGAGAAACACGATAATATTGTGTCCTCTTTTCAGGCTTTTGAGAAACATTTTTAAATAATTAACATCAAAATTAGCAATCACCAGAATACTGCAGGTCATCGACTAGCTACAGTATTTCAAAAGACAATTAGATATACTATGTACATAAAGTAAGGAAATGAGTGTTTGATAGTCTATTTCTTTGTTTTAACAACGTTTCTTGGCAGTAAATCTGAAACCATTGTGTCTTTACTTTTCTTTTAAATGGTGTCACATATGTAAGGAACATGCATTCACGGTATGATGCCAATGCCAAGCAGCTTATTCTGATTTTGACTCTTTTTTTTTTAGAGCATTTGGTGACATTCTGGTTGGGTTAGCATCTCTAACTGGAAATACAAGGCTTGCTCATTGGAGATAATCTCAGTGCAGAGAGATATTGAGGGGAGATTCTTTACCAAGATGCAATCCCATATCTTTACAGTCTGGACTGAACTCTGTCCCCCAAGATGACAATGTTCTTCCCTCACAGAGCGGATTTTATCAGAGACCACCTCCAGAATTTGGGAGCGGAGAGGGAGGAATGGCTGGCTAGCAGCTCTGCCCATTGAACACTTTTGGGATCAGCTTGCGTGCTGTCCACGCCACAGTGACCAACACAACCAGGTTTGCTGGCTTGAAGCAAATGTTGGATAAAGGATGAGATGCAGTGTGTGACCAGGCTGAGGACCAGCATGAGGAGGAGGTGCCAGGCTGTTGTAGATGTGTATGGTCCTTCTACATGATACTGAGGCTCCCATTTGTTAAACAGATGAATCCTTATATTTCCATAAGTCTTTTTTCTTGAGACTTTAATCAACCAATCAAACAACACCAAACAAGAGTTCATAGTGGAAAGTCTGTTTGCCGCTGACAGAGAGGATTTAGCAATTTTTTTATGGGCACTGCATGTTAAGTGCATGTTCCTTACAAACATAACACCATATTAGAGGGCTTTCCAGTGGTATCAGATTTATTACCAAGAAGCATTGTTACAACAAAGAAATAACCTACCAAACACGCTTTCCTTACTTTTTCTGTTAAGTTTGTATGTGATAGAGAAAAAGAGGAGGATCAGAACTGGATTATTCAGACGTATTCAGAGAGCATCAGTTTGTACTCCAGGAAGGACAGGCTGTGTGAAGCTTTTCACTTGTGAAGGTTTATTCAAAAAAAAATGCTGGATACAATTTGAGAGGGAAAATTGAAAAAATAATTTGATGGACAATGGTCAGTGGCATCAACATAGTGCTGCACGATTGAAAAATATTCATTTAAATAGGAAAAAAAATAACCAACCATATAAAAGTAACAATGATCAGAAAAAGATGAAATAACTTTATAGGACTGTTTGAAAATTGACTCAATAAATGAAATAAGACAGGGAAATCATGAGATCACTTGCACATGATCAGCAGAAGTATCTGCATTGGTAATGTATCCATCTTACTGAGTCAGCCCCCAATAGGCTTGTGTGGAACGTTAGCCAGTTCAAATGTTCCCTCAGACTTGTGCTGCAGGACTGTCGATTGCTAATTGGCTGATTGTTTTCTTTACATAGCCATCTATCTTTTACTTTCTTTTACTGGCTTGCCCCACTTATTTTGTACCCCAGTAATGCCATGCTTTGTGCATTACACTTCGGTAATTCAGCTCAGGAAGTGTGTTAATCTTTCAACACCATCTTTTATCTGCTCATGTTACCTTAAGCATGACACAAATGAGAGTCAGAGCACCAGTTTGAAATGCCACTCTCTGTTATCGCCACCATCTACTGTCAGATACAGGAAGGGGTTTCAGTCAGAGCAGAGTAAGGCATAGAAACGTTCCCCCTAGGAAATGGAATTTCAATATTAGAGGGTGATTCTGATTCACATTCAGATAGTGGGATCAGAAACTGGTGAAAACAGCATGAAAACATGGATCCATCCTGAACTGTGTCAAGAGTTTGGACTGATGGTTGTGGTGTAATGTTGTAGGGGATATTATCTCGGCACACTTTTGGCTCTATGGTACTGATTGAACATTAGTTTAACACCACAGATATCTGAGAGTTGCTAATCCCAGCTAAATAAAGCACTAACTCAGGTCATATTCGACTTACATTAAATTACACTGACTTTATATTAAAGGATAAGTTCGGTTTCTACAGCTTTCACATTGTTTATATAATGAAGTAGAACAATATATTCACCCAGAAGGCTTTCCTGACCCAAACAGTGCTGCGGGAGATATTTAGATCCAAAATCGAACGGCAGACATCCGCATAATGGTAGCACATAGGGCATGTATAGCGCCGCTCCTAAGACTGCATAAATCGTCCAAAAACTCAGGAGTTTCACCAATATTTCATCATGGTCTGCACGGGCTACTCCTCCATTACAGTCTGTGTCGCTCCAGACATGTTTTGTGGCTGTGCTGATCTCTGAACTGAAGAAGAAGAATGTTTGTCTCCGCGCATGCGCAGTACGGCTCATTGTTTCAGGGGAAGACTGTCGGCTACACAACAACTTTCGTCTTCCAGTTTTGTGCAGAATGGACGAATATCTATCGGATGAAGATGTTGTGGAGTAGAACTTTGAATATGATGGGTGTCCTTACAGTTTCGAGCCAGAGTTTACAGATGAGGAGCTCATCGAAAGGAGGACGCGGAGGCAGCGCTCCAGAGAGTACTGCGCATGCGCGGAGGCAAACGTTCTTCTTCTTCAGTTCAGAGATCAGCACAGCCACAAAACATGTCTGGAGCGACACAGACTGTAATGGCGGAGTAGCCCGAGCGGACCATGATGAAATATTGGTGAAACTAATGAGTTTTTGGACGATTAATGCAGTTTTAGGAGCGGCGCTATGCATGCCCCGTGTGCTACCATTATACGGATGTCTCGATTTTGGATCTAAATATCTCTTGAAGCACTGTTTGGATCAGGAAAGCCTTCTGGGTGAGTATATTGTTCTACTTCATTCTATAAACAATGTGAAAGCTGTAGAAACCGAACTTATTCTTTAAGTTCTCCAGAGACCTCCACAGTCACCAGAGCTAAGGCCAGTAGAGCATCTGTGAGATGTGGTGGAACGGAAGATTAGTGTCGTTCATGTGCAGCCTACAAATCTGCAGCATCATGATATAATGCCAATATGGACCACACCTCACCTCAGTGGTGAATGTTGGAGAGGCAGAGGGGAACAAGCTGATCCTATCATTGTTCCATCTCCAGAGGTGGTAACAGAGGTGCTTCAGATCAGCTACTGTGAACCGGTTTAGCCGGGCAGATGATGATGATGATGTGACAAAGCCCCAAATTAAGCGTGAACATCCACGAATAAGACACCAGGTGAGCAAACGGCATCTTGCTTATTTTGGCAGAGCTGCAGTGAGCACAAACAAGATGTCTGAGTAGGGAGAATCCTGCTCGAGTCTTTACCGCAAGAAATACTGTTCAGGCGGCTCATCCGCTAACATCCGCCTTGTGTTGGAAGCATTTCCACTGCTGTTGCTTATGCGGGCATCACTCCTTCAATGATGAAGCTCTGTTAGTGCACATCCCTCAGGAACCCGCCTGCTTTGGTTCAACAATGTGAACCAAGAGACTGAGGACGCCAATTTTACGCCACAGCAGGACTAATACAAGTCTTTCAATGCAGTATGAAAAAGGCTTAAGTCAAGCGAATTAAGGCGGTTCTGAAGGCGAAAAGAGGTCCAATCTGGAGCGGATGAAGTGTAACTATAAAAGTGACCAGTGAGTGTTTACTTTTGTATTTTCTTACCTGTTTTTTTTGTTTTTTTGTTTTGCTTTTCTGTGTGTTGTAGTTGTTGTCCCACTTATTTGTCTTTATCAATTTTTCTCATTTTATAACACCTTTAAATCCCCTTTTCTTGGTCCCGCCAGTTGGTTGGTCTCCAATTAGCCAGATTATGTTCAAGTTTCTTCCTCTTGTGGGGGCGATTTTTCCTACCATCTGTTGCCAAATTTTGAAAAGCAGTGCCATAGAAGAACTGATCAAGTTCCTCAAAACAACCCTAAAACTTAAATAAAGGAATCCATCAGTGGTATTATATGTTCATGTGATGATGATGGCAGAAATGGTCAGTTAGACTTTGTCCCATCCCTGCATAGATCAGCACCTCTGTTTAGTCTTGCCTGTCCAAAATGATTATCACACACCCTGATTTTTCCACCTGCCTTAGCTGTAAATACATCTAATTTCCTCTTATTTCAAATCCGACAATGGGTTATGCATCTCCTTCACATATTACAAAGCAGCTCCAGAGATGTGCCGCCCTGTTATTGGCAGCAGTAGTGGCAGCAGCAGGGGCCACATTCTTGAGGAAACTTTTAGGCCCTGAGCCACGATTGCATGCAGCAATTGTCCAGGGGATGATGTGCCTGTTAAGATAAGAGCAGCAGGCAGCCAAGGCCCGGGGACTGAAACTGGAGTCTGCTGGTGTATTTGGAGCCATTACCCCTGCTGTCCCCTCACACATTTCTGTCTGATGGCTGCTGACTTGATAGTGCAGATATTGCTTAAATTTTCTTTGCCTGAATGAAGCATTGTGCCCCAGCGAGGGGCCTATTCTCTGCTTTATAGAAAAAAACAGCCCATCAAGGACAAGCACAGCTGTGTCACAAATGGCAGAGTGTTTGATCTGAAGCTGTTTGTCAGGAGGAGGGTTTTTGCTTACATTTAACACCAATGCTTGGCACAGGCATCACATCTCTCCTTCAACAAAAGTAGGAATGATTTTATCCTTTAAGCCAAAGAGGGCGATGCCATTCTGCTTAATTCCCTGCATCAATCATCCTCCAGTTGTACGAAGGGCGTGATGATCATTTGGGACTAACTTGGCTCTGCATGTCTTTTAATCTGTGCTCAATTTCAATTTGAATTTTTTACTGATTGTTTGGTTGTCCCAATTAATGTGACGACATTGATAACAGGTGTTGAGACCTGTTTGACAGCAGAGATGCTTTCTTTAAAAGTCAAACAAAGTCATCTCAATGCATGAGCAGGAGTTATGATGAAAAGCAAAGAAAACTGAGCACCCTCTAAGACCCATTCATATATCAGAGTAGTTGATGTTGACAGACATTCAAAAATTAACAAAATTTTGATTCAATATGTTCCGTGGGTCATTTTCCTGTATTCAACACAGGTTGATATACCGAAAACGGAGATAAATGATGTACTGGTGAAGTATGATGACAACAACAATCCCCTGACTGAGGATGGATTTTAAATGTTTATGAATGTAGATGTACGGTGTTAGAAGCACACTCAACTTAGGGGAACAGAGCTTGGCGGTTCTGAACATTGCACAAACACGCTGCAGCATAACTCAACGAATACCATGCAAAGCGGACGTATATGCCATTCCACCACTTGTCCCCAAAAGGACGCCTCAAGTCGTACAACAGGAGTCCAGGCCTGACGAGGAAGCAGCTGAAGCTGACAGAGATGAACACAGCTGGAACTGAGGGTAGGGAAGTTTAATTGACCACAGCATGAATCAAAGATGAACTTCGCAAACTCAGCACTCAAGACGACAAGAAACTAAGAACCACAGCATCTCTAAACGAGGCCACATGAGGACAGTGTTCCCCCTTTATGGATACCTTGGACCTCTGGAATCTACAGAGAGAAAGTGCCACATTGCACATCATGTTGCAGTGCATATACTCACACTTTTGTTTGAGATCAGTGAGGGCAAAGGAACCTCATAATCTCACCCTCCCTTGTTGAGAGGATGGAAGAAATTCCTTCTTCAGGAATTTCTTCTTAGACCATGACTTCTAGCTTTCTGAGCTTGCAATAGGATTGGATTATTAACCCATGACTGTAACCTGCATCAATTTAGGTACCCTCGACATATAACTGCAAGACATTTAACTCCAATCTGCTTTCATAGCTGTTTCAGGCATCCAAATAAGTAAAAAGAGCAGAATTAATTAGGTAATGCTGATAGACGACTCACATCAGTAGTATCAGCTTGTCTCAACCTGGAGCTTGCATGTATGAAACTTTGCTCTGTTGAAGGTCACATGCTGGTTTTGACACTTATGGAAGGGTAGGTAAGATAAATTAGTTAATAGTACCAGTATGGTGGGTGATAAGAGTTGACACAAATGAGGGTGGTTCTGGGACACCAGAGTTCACTGAGCAGCCTCTTCGAGGTGTCCTGGGGGCTAATTAGACAATACGTATACGATGGGAGATCCCCACTTGATAACCCTAGTGATGTTGTGGCTCTTGCTGTTGATTAGTCTTTGTAGTGGAGTTAGAGGGCCGGTATGAGGCCATGTTGCAAAGTAGATAGCATCGACTTTAGCTTGCATTTATGGAGCCTGGGTTAGTTGTTTTCTTTCAAACAAAAGGACAAAACATCAACCTTAAATATTGAATGGGTGGGCAAAAATGATCTGCTGTGTAAAAATGCTTTATGTGGTCAAATGATAACAAAAAGCACTATAGGAGCTCAAGTCCACTTACCATTCAACATCATCTACCTATTAAGATAATATTTTGCTCTTTAACAGTCAATTCAAATTTAAACTGAACCAAGAGAAGCTTTTATTATTTTATCAATCCTACCATTCAGGGGGATCACAAACTCCCCTAAGGTGGTAGTTCCTCTCCTCACAGGAGCTACCACCTTATTGGGGACCAGGCACACACCAGTATCACAAAATTAAGGAGATTTATTCAGAGATACAGCTCTGTATGTCTCAAACAATATTTCTCTGTATTTAATGTAAACAAAGTGTCTGTCTTGAGAACAAGCATATGTGGAGAAACCTCTTATCATTTACAAAGTCTTTCTGTCTTTGTCTCTTGTGTCTTGCATCTGTTAGCATCCTCCTGGAATATGAAATCTGTCCACACTCAAGTGAACACAGGTGGGCTAATGAAAGCTGATTTGTCAAACACCAGCACCGTGATGCTGTGCTGCTGGAAACTGCAATTATTTCAAAGCTTTCTCAAGCTCTGCAGAGATCTGACATGTGGGAAATCAGGGGTGTATTCATAACATTATTAATGGCTGCACTCCGCAGAGATGAGCCATTTAAGGGCTTTTGCATTGTGCATGCTCATTCATTGACATGGTTTACTGGCATCCTGAGCAAAAACAGGATATGGTGGTGGCTGCCATTCTGCTTTGACAATCAAAAATGCATTATGAGCTTTGAGTCATTAGAAAATGATCTGACAACACCGGCAGTATGCTAATTTAGGCATGGATGCTCTAAAAATGCTGTGGTTGTTTATACCTATAAAATTGAGCATTATTTTCTTTGTGCTACTCCTTTGTCTGAGAGTCTTGATCAGAAATATACAGCATTAGTGATACTCGTGAAAACAAGCATAATGTTTCTAATGCACTGAAGGTCCTTCATGTCTTTCAATACATGGGCAAATTATTTGGTGGTGGCATGCTTTCATGCTCGTGGAGCACTATTATGTCTACTTGAAGATTATAAGCAAAAATTAAATGAGAAATGTTTTCATTGTGATGAAAAACTTGATTTTAAAAATAAGTTGTGCATATTCAGTGTCTACACGGAACTACAAAGGTGTTTTAAGATTTATTCACTTTGGGGACTGGTTTCAGAAATGTCCATTTTCTGGCACCCAAAAAGCTGCATCTGTGTGAACCAAACATTCATACAATATAAGCAGGCCCAAGACAACTGTTCATTTAATGGATATGAATATAGTCATTTACATGTAAAATGCACATATTCATATACAGTATTTACAAATACATACTCCCAACACCCAACATGAAGCTAATCATGAATCCCTCCATCATGCAGATTTGCAGATATTCCTAAACCCTTTTAAGGGTGGACAATCCTGAAGTATGACTGCATGTGACTGTTTGCACAGTAATACAGAGAGGCAGATTTTTGAGAAAAAGTATTTTTCTTTGAATTACTCCATGGTACCAATGTGCAGATGCTGTTTTGTAGCAGCAAAAGTGCAAAAGCCATAACTTTCCTATCAGAATCTTTCTCTTAATGTCATGTTGAGACCAAAAAAAAAAACCACTGAGGCTGTAATTGGAGGCCCATACAGAAATGTCAAAACTTGTAGTACCCAGAGTGTGAGGTTGCCTGCAGTAACCTGACACTTTAATGATTGTATGCATGGAGAAACATTTTTCACTGTCTTTATATGCATTTTTATAGCCTGGTTCAAACCCAGCTTTAGTCTTTAGTTTGTGCTCTTACTCTGAGAGGGGAGATTTTTTGTTTTGTCTTCCTATGTATAAGACGAGAGCACAGTGAGAAGATTGCAGACAAAACAACAACCGTGTGTAAAATATGCCGCGAAAGTTCGCAGTATACTGCGGCAAGTACAACTACCAACTACTTTGAACTTGAGAAAGGCAGCAACTATGCTTGTGTAAGTCTGCATAAAAAAAAAAACAATATTTGATTTTTGCATCTACTGTTGAGTGGACAGAATTTGATCATACTTGAAGATCAGAAGTATATACACTGCTAAATATTATAGTTCACAGTTCAGACATTTGATTGTTACAACAACAAAGCACTTTTTATTGAGATTTTATGTTTGTATTTGCACTGTAGTCTAAATAAGGGGGGAAAAAACACAATTTACGTTTTTTTTTTTTTTAGCATTTATTTGTACTGATGCCGCAATATTTTTTGTATTTCTGCATTAGGAAGAAAATAAAGAAAATGAGATTCTTGCACAACTTCCTACTGTTGGAGATTTTCTATTGTCATTGTTTTGTATTGTGAGTATTTCGTATCGTGAGCCCTCTCATATTTCATATTGTTTCGTGAGTTGACCATTTTGTTACACCCCTAGGAAGTACCGAACAAACATAAGACATGGAAGAATAAATGAGAATTTAACAAAAACAAGATCATAACAATTTTACAGTATGGCTGTGTCTATTAGAGGACATCAACAGTGCTCCAAATGCTCCAATGACATGGCTTTATCCAAGTCCTTTGCAGTAAGAAATTTTTGTAGCTCATTTCACCCAGAAATCTTAAAACGTAATTACTTGGAGGCAATATCAGCAGCTCTGTATAACATCAGAATTCAAGGACTTTGACAAAGACTGAAAGCTGCTGTCTATCATTGTGGCTCATGTTTAGGCTAATGCTATTTACCTCATCCAACCCTACTTCAAAAATTCCAAACTACCCCTTTAAGCTTTTATTTTGGCCTTGAAGGTCTCTGCTTCCACACAGAATAAATACTATAAAAGAGCAGTGGAAACAGACAGCTTGGCTCCATAAAAAGTAAAGTTGACTTTCTAGCAGCAGCACCAAAGATTGCTTATCATGATGTATTACATTTGTTTGCATATGTATCAAACAAAATATGAATGTTAATTTTTAATTTGTGAGACACTTCTGAATTTGTAGTTCTCCCCAGCTCCAGTTTTAATGCCATCTTATTTAGTCGCCCCTCGCCTGAAGCTCCTTATTAGATGAACAGATATGAGAGTAATGTTTCTCACACTATTAAAACTCTCTCCGGAAAAAGATAACTGTATTTCACAAAATGTCAAACCTATCATTTTCAAATGCTACATGGATTCTGGCTCATTTTGGATCTGCCTTTTTGTTGTAAAATAAAACACTAGTCTGATAAATATTGATTAAAAAGAGTAAAGATTGGTGGTATAGGGATGTAAATGTGTCTGGTGTTTTTTTCCAGCAGACAATAGGGACATTGTCTGCAATGACATCACCCACACTGAACAGGCTGCAGAGGGCTGCGGTCTCCCTCTCTCTCTCACTCGGCTCACCCTGTCTCTCTTATCATTGCCCTTTCTAAGCTTCCCCCCCAAATATGCTCTCCCTCCATCTCATCCCGTCGGGCTATGTTTAACTTTATTTTGGAGGCGTGAATTTTGTTCTGTCAGATGACCGATTGAGGGCAACCAGGGGGAGAATCGATTGGACACGGTCCCGGCACAGAGATGTAGTCGTGAGCAAGGGGCCACTTGGTATTGAACCCACTTCACTGAGCGCTTTTTGGTCATAGAAGAAAGAGAAGAACAGACTTTTCCATTTAATGTATTTGCCAATTTTAATAACTTAATTTAAATACAGGTCTTCCGGGAGAATGGCCAACTACTCCCCTGCAGTTTTATGCATCCATGAGGAATACAAGAAACACAGTCAAAGTACAGTGATGCGTCATGAACGGCTAAGGTGGAATTTGTTAACATGGGAAAAACATGGTGGACAAAGACCTTGACCTTTTAGGTCCAAAAGCGTATTAGTTTATCCCCAAGAAAGAGAGGACATTTTTACATTTGAAGAAAATCCTTCTGGGTTCACACAGATTAGGTTATAAGAATTTGACTTTAAAGGTGCTATGAGGAGAATCTATTACCGGTGACATAAATACTCTGCTACCCATGAGCACGCACGACGACTGTCGTAATGCTGCGTTCCGGTAACCTCGGAACTGGGAGTGACATCATCTCCGACTTATCGGCCCAGAACCCGGAAATTCCTACTTCTGACTACAACTGGAACGCACCAAAAGACATGACTCAAACTAAAGTGTGTGTTAGTTGTGATGCTAATAAATGCAGTTCGGACCTTCCTCAAAACTCTGCATTGCTTTACAACTTCTTCTTTCAACAACTTACAGGATGCAAAGCAACAAGGTACTGTATCTCTTTCTAGTTACGTAGCGGTAGTTTTTGATGTGTGACAACAAGCAATTTTTGGAAAACTTATTATCGTAGTTTTGTAGCCGGCTGTCCAGCCCGACCACTTAGCTAAGAAATAGCATTTATAGATAACCTTTTTTGATGCTATAAAACTCATCTTAAAGTCTGTATTTCGATCAGGCATATATCCAACAGTGAGACCTTTTTATAATTACTTAGAAACTCCTCATAGCATCTTTAAGCCCTCTACATGCAGGAAGATAATAAAAAGAAATTACATCAAAGCATCAGTTTAGCAAAAAGAAGATAAACATGGGGGTCACATAGGCTTGATAACTGCCCTATGACCTCCAAACAGATGCATAACATTTAGTCAGTGTGGACATTTGCTGGACATATTTGACTTATACTGATTTTTTGTTCTAAAAGACAGAGGCCTTACTTTCAATCATAAATTTACACGATGTATAAACTGTTTGTCTGTAGGTAACTGAGCTATAATGACACTCCTTATCAGAATGACTGTGCTTGATCATCAGGTATATCTTGAATCATTGAGGGATTTAGCTATTCTTTATTTGATGTAGTATCTGGACAAAATTATCAGCAGATCGTATTTTGTTAAGTACACTGCTGGCAGAAGGACATCTTGGCTGTGCCAAAGTGGTGCCAAAACAAAGTAGCTTGCAAGTGGAAAAGAAAGACATTGGAAACTTGTTCAAAACAGTTTAATTTCACTGTCAGTGGCCCCATTTGCAGCAATGTATAGCCCAGGCTTTTGGGCCATCTGCTTCTATATAGAAGCAGAGCTGATCATCACTGTGGCTAATGGTCAGGCTAATGCCATGGACAGCCTTCAACCCTCCACAAAAATCCTGTACTATCCCTTCAAGTCAGATCTGATATTCATGCAAGGATAGCAGAAAATTGACGATGTGTTCCTCTGATGTCATGTTCACAAGAACCACCAGGTCAGATGGACAAATGAACAAATGGAAAGAAGAGTAGACTGACAGTTTGAAAACATGCCCTCAGCCTGGACATTTGCCATCACAAGGGGCATTAAAAACTAAATCACCAGAAGGAAGATGGAAGACATTGTCAGAAAATGTCTTAGCACACCGCCAAATCCATTTTTAAAGGAAACTCTGTCTCTTTTATTCATGTGTGACCTCTTTAAACTTTCAGAGGAACTGGATGACACGCTTCCTCACCACCGAAGAAGAATGTGATTAAGCTGTCTTGTCCTCCTCGAGTTTGAACGCAGCCACGATAATTTTCCACAGAGGTTTCACTGCTGTCATTGAGGCAACATCACATAAATCTGTTGTCTTCTGAGTCGAGACGGCACCATGTCGGCCACTCAGGAAAGTGAAAGTGAGGGAGAGGTCATTTGTCAAAGAGGAGGCTGCTGGGAAATTGGGAGGCATACTTCAATTGTCAACATGTGAGTCATATTCCCTCTCTCCTGCGAGGGGGATAATGTCAAACGCAGTTCAACTGTTTACGACGTGCAACTACATTTCTCACATCTGAATGGCAGGGCCCCCCCTCCAAAGGCACCACGCGGCGGCAGCTCAAACCGAGCCCGAGCAGGGGGGATGTTGATAAGACTGGAGTTTCTCTGAGGAGGGAGGAAAGCGTGCCAACTTTTCTGAGTCTGACATTCTGCCTGCAGACAGTGGATATCTGTGTTGAGCTCAGGTTGTTACCTCACTCCTTATTTTTCCTTCTCCATCAATTTTTCCTGACTCGTGCTCTACGGATCGAAACTTTTTCATAAACTTTTTTTAGACAGAATGTTGATGAGTGTGAAACGTCGCTGTAGGAGCTTTCAGTGTCATATGGTCACAATCAATTCTGATGGCTGTGGCAAAACGTGGGAGTTTAATGTAATCTTCTGTGTGATAAAAATACAAGAGCTGAAGGGCAGTTTGAGTAATATGGAGACCCTGAGTAAGAACCAATACTGAACCCTTGTCCTTTAAGCTGAAAACATTCAGAGGGTGTGAAAAATACATTTTGAGATAAACGACAAGCCTTTTAAGAACAGAAAGTCAAAAATATTTCTTATATTTTGAACCCACGCAGAGTGAGCACTATGTTGAAGTTGGTTGTTTGACTATGTTTGGAGAAGCTGATGAAGTGGACAGTTTTACCCACTTGTCCAGACATAAATCACTTTGAATAACAATATCATTTAAGTAATTTGCTTTATTTTTCCTTTAACAGTAATGCACCAACTGGTTTGCCAATGTCTGTTGGGATATCTTTTTTCATTCAGAATCTCTCTCAGAAGTTAAAGGCACAAATATTGATGCAGCTAAGCTACTAAAGGCTAACTTTTTTTGCTATATTATCAGTAAACAGGACATTGTTCTCTGATGGTAAATAAAGACT
Organism: Scarus forsteni; assembly: GCA_036419115.1. Taxonomy (NCBI): domain Eukaryota; kingdom Metazoa; phylum Chordata; class Actinopteri; order Labriformes; family Labridae; genus Scarus; species Scarus forsteni. The sequence goes on from JAZDUH010000458.1 coordinate 15,047,141, forward strand.
GGTTGATTGATTGCTTGGGGGCCTGTTTTATATTATTACCTCCTCCATGGCAAGAGGCAGAAAAAATTTTTTTTGTGGTGCTCCACATCCTGGAATTTTTAATGGACTTGTTAACATTGTGAAACAGGGCAGTTTTACACATTATTACTAATAACTAAATAGGAGCTGGATCAAGTTTCATGACATTTTGATAGTGTACTTTGTGGTAAACGAAATGAGTGATAAGATTTTGATGGTGATCCAAATCCAGATGCACATCCTACATTTTTAAAAGATATCATGACATTGCGAGATATGACAGTTTTCCAGATTTGTTACCAATAACTCAATAAGTTCTCAAAAGATTTAGTTGACATTTTCAGGGAATGATGGTTAAACTAAGGGAAGAAGTGTTCATATTTCGGTTTTGGTAAAAGTCTGTATGTGGATCCAGGAACTTTTTCCAGGATTTCTTAGCAGTGCAAGATAGGGCAGTTTTCTTGCCAGACAGTGTTTGAAATGCTTTGGCTGATGTTTGTGCTCCTGCAGTTCTTCAATTTTTTTTATATTTTTCTACTATTCTAACCCTCTATTTTACCAGTGGGAGAGATGGATCAATATAATGTTCGCTTTTGTTGCAACCAGTTTGAGAGGATATTTTTTCTTTAGTCTCCAACGTGAGAATTATACCTATGTCAGCGCTCCCTATCAAATGCACAGAATGTAAATATGACTTTCCAGGATTATTTTGTACTTAATTTACTGATTCTGTCAGAGTATATTTTGTGGACAGTTAATATTTATTCAGATATGGCCATCAGTTTGAAAATATAGAAATGTATAATTTTATAGATGAGACGGACTGCATAATGGTGATTGTTTGTGTATCATTTCCATGAAAACATGAAGTAATGCATTACAGGTTCTGGAGAAGAAAATAGGACCTGCTACTGTTGCTGTTTGCTTTCTGCATCTCAATTTTATCTGTCCTACTTACCAGTGATGGTCCAGCTTTATTTTCTGCTTGCTGTTCATTCTGTCGTCCAAACATCAACTTCACTTCCATCTTGATATTTCCTATTATAATTATGTGCTTTGGAAACAATGTCCTTTAACATTTCAGACAATAGAGCTCTTTGAATTAAATTGAATTGAGTTAGGGTTTGTAAACATACTTCCTACTAAAGGAATTAATGAGGATATTGATTGGGAATCGGATCTATAAACAGAAATTAGAATGGCATTATCAACAAAAACCTGATGTGTTCTCATCCTACAAAAGCGTCATTGCTTATACTGCACTCACATTGAGCCCATTTATCATTGATTTCATATGCAAAAAAGTTTAGCTCTCAATTATGCCATAATAATTGTGCAATGTTACAAAGTAGTTATTGTGATTACAAATTGAAATTTCAATTCCAAGATCATGTTATAAACTAAAATGATTTTCAGGTCAATATAAAATACAAGGATCTGACTTTTATCAACCATTGATATTACGCCTTCTTTAAAAGCATTTTCTTTTGACAGGAATACTGTACTGATTGCTGTGTTCCCCTTGGAGCAGATGAAAGAATCACTGTAGTCAAAAAATAAAAAGAAATTTACAATCCAAACTGTCATTGTCTCCGTAGCTCACCGCCCTGTGGTGGTGGGACATAACTTTTCATATTCTTTGGAAAATGACAGATGAATACGATGAATGCAGTAGCTTCCAGAGGCGGATGCAGCTTTACAAATTGAGCCAAAGCTCTCTGATCTGTCAGACGATAGATCATGCCATGTTCTGTTACAAAATATAGGAACTTGGTGTGCTGTTTCATTTCTTATCACAACAAGCAGGAGAGTCAAAGCTCACTGTGGAGCAGTGTAAATGAATGGCTAAGTGATGCAGTGCTGTACATAATCACCCCTGGCGTTATTTAGATTAACAATCCTATCATAGGAGGTGGAAATCTCACCACCAATCACAGCACACCTTCCATCAAAGTCGAGATGAAGACGTCGTGTAGAGGGTGGAGTATTCTCCACACCGTGCTGCCTGGGACCAAGTGGGTCATGTTCACATCTAGTAGATTTAACAGCCTCTCCGTGCCCCGTTGACTGCTGAGGAAATGAGGCGTGCTTGGAGTGAAATGGGGTGTCACTGATGAGGGCACCCCGGTAGCCCTGTGCACTCTGTGAGAGGCCGAGCATCGTCGAGCAGGAGTTACTCCAGATCGTTTACTCATGTTTGTGTGTTATTTTCTCACCGTCTGACTCATCACTAAGATCCTCATGGAGACGGGCATGAAATCTGAATATATCTCAGTGTTACATAAGAAACAGAAAATACAGCACATGACTTTGACCTTGAGCTGATAATCATGACACTTGTTACCCAACACAAACTGCAGCTCTCTGTTGGGGACAGGAGGTAAATAAATACTTCAAAACATTTTACCACAATTGGGATGCTGAGTGCTTTTCTTTAAGTGCTCTCATTTCTGTTAGTGATTGCGGTACAGATTGGCGTGTGCAGTGGCGATCCCCAGGCACCAGCTAATCATTCTCTCATGCTGGATCACACAGACAGACTCAAAGTAGTCTAACTGCTTTCATGAAGAGCAAAACATCCTTTTCTAACACACAGTTAGTGAGAGAAAATCTCCCCTCTTATTGGCTCTACAGCTGATTGATGAACCAGGATCCTGTTTAGACAATATCATAGAAGGGGGAGTGCAGTACGAACATCAGCACCGCTGTGAATTGGCTGATAATCACAGTCGTGTTGATGCACAATACAACATTACAGCCATAAGTGTGATTTTTCTGCAGCTCAACAAGCAGTTTAAAGGGATCATGAATAAGGGAGCTTTTATGCCCCTCATGTTTGGTGTCTGGGGGCGAACTGAAGAACTAAAGCTGAGGACACAAATTTTACTGCCAGATTTTACCCACAATTTCTAGTTGAGCAAAGTCTACATCAGTCTGCCCTAGCTGGAGACTGCTGGCATGACTAGTTGGCACAAAATACTGTTAGCGTATGAGGGGTAAAGACCCAATTGAACCTCAGTTTCAGCCATTCAAACATGTTTGAATTCTTGAGCCGAAATTGGGTAAAGTGAACCGATTACCAGCCCAACTGCAAAAGCTTGTTGCCAACAACCAATGTAAAGAGAGGGAAGGACACAGGAAATAGCACCAAAAGATGACAGAAGGTAGCAGGAATATCAAAATCTATGAGATTTGTATCTTGGCAGTGATGAAAGGGGAAGGATTCTCCAAAATGACAGAATGTAAACATCACTAAAGGGATAGCATGACAGCTGTTTAAATAATGCTCTGGCTAGTGTGTGAGTATTTTAGAGGCCTGAAACATATCAATATACATCAATATCTCTGTTTCCTTGACATTTTTTACTCAACTCAATTCTTAGAAGGAACTAACTGCATTTATAGATACAATGCTGATGGGATTATTTACACAAAATGTTGAAGACAGAGACTCTCTTAGTACTTGACCGCACAAGCTTAAGTGTGGTATTTCTTTTTTTAAGTTTTCTTTTTGCCCTTGTCACTAGCCCTAAAACTTCTCATCCCCCCCCCCAACAGACCAACCTGTGTGATATCCTGCCATTGTTTCGTCATTACATTTAGCCTATTTGCTCTGCTAGAAAGACACTACTACTTCCAGGGTTGGGATGCAGTTAACATTTTTCAGTAATAATTGGGGCAAATGAGTTTGGATGAGATCCAGGACATAGTAAACAAACATGAGTACACTCTGAATTAAAGAAAGATGATTTGCCTTCCAATCAGTATGCAAGTCAGCCTTGCATTGTTGTGTGCCACTTTGTAGCAAATCATTGGCTGCGACTGAGAAATTAGTTTCCAGTGGCTAACAAAATTATGTAGGGATACTTACCAACCATAGAAACTGCCACAAAATAGACCTGTAGGTTTTATCAGAGTGAACTGGACCCACTTGGAGGACAGCCTTGAAGAGGCCAGAGCTCTAACTGGGTACACATAAAAAATGCAGCACTTTAGGGGTACTCCACATTTCTTTAACATAACTGATTGTGAACATGGCCTAGCAGTCTTCAAAACGAATACTCGAGCCTGATTTGAGGAAAAACTTGACCTCTTTCATACACCAGCTCCAAGTGGAGCATGATTGTAACCGCTTTGTTATTTTTATTTGATTTTCTGATCTCTAATTCTGCTGCAAAACTTTCTTGTTGTACAGTCTGACTGAATCTGTCTCAAGATTAATGTTTTTTGGCACTTTTGCTTCTTAATGTTTTTTTAAATGTTAAGAGGGGCCCCCTTCTTTGTGTAATGTGCATTAATCTGTTGTTTTATGCTACCTGTTTAAAAAAATCATATGACAGTCATTAGTTTCCTGTTTTAGTCACATTAAACCAGCACTGCTGAATAGACCGAAATCATTGCCAAGAGATGATGCACCTGTTGTCCAGAGGAGTACCTGCTGTCCAGCTAGATGACTTTTGAAAGTACATGTATAAATGATAAGACCCCCAACTCCCTTACAAGAAATAGGAGAGCTCTCTTCAATTTCCTGTCACGGTCAGGAAGCTGTTGGGTTTAAGACGCCACACAAGTGTGGGTGTATTTGATTCTGTTTTTTATCCCACTGATAGATTGGCAATCAATCTGGTGTTTTCTACCTTCCACCCACTGCATGCTGGGAAGGAATCCAGCCCCTTCTAATGACCCTCAATAGTACAAAGTGGGTATAGATAAAACATGGATCTATAATCCTCATTTGTGATCTCCGCCCCCTGTTGCTGTTGCACAAAGCCCCCCATGAGGTGAGTTTCAGGATGTCAGGGATCTGGGAACATGATGTGCTCTGCTTCTCACACATCTCTAAAACTACAACCTTGTGCCTTTTAAAGAATTTACAACATCAGAGTCCTTTCCCACTGTGCACAAAACATGTCATCTGCTTTATGCTGAAGACTTAATGGTGAAATATGGCTTCATCTGAGAAAAAAAAATATTCACTGGGGATTCTTAGCTCTGCCCCACATGCTTACATAACACCATGAACAATTGATTGAGAGATTTGAGATCATTATGCATCTTGGGACAAATTGTGGAATCCAGTCAATACAGGATAATTCCCTTCCTTTTGTAGTATGAAGGATTTCGTGGGAGCATTATTTTCAGTGGCATGAGAAAAAAATAACAGCCACCTCCGAGGTGTACAATAACTGTAAAGTGAAAACACAGCGGTGGGTCAGGAAGAAGGGCTGACATGGTATGTGTAGCAGTGTGTGTCACTGAAATCTTGTAAGCAAGAGATGCACTTGAAGCCCCAAGACCTTGACTTCTTTACCCAAAATCCATGCAAACTATCCTTGAATCAAATAGGTCATTTGTGCTTAACTTGCAGTTGGACTCCCCTGATTGCCTTTAATCATGCATATCCATCTTGCCAAGATCCAATCTACAACAGTCCTGCCTGGCCCAAAGTGGCACGGTCCAATCAATGTTCTTTAGAGCAGCAAGAGGAGGGAGCAACGAGTGAGATGACAGCAGGAAGTGATTGCTCGTTCATAGATGCTAACATGTTCAGTAGCAGTTTTATCAGATGAGGACTGCATTTTTTTATCAAATGCAGAACAAATCACAATCCTTAAAGCATTCCTTAATAGATAGGATATTATCGCTCAAATTCTGACATGTTCTACACCATGGTAGTAGTGCCTGATTACATAATGAATGGTCTTTTGATGAGAAAGAGGCTCTGTTACCTTGCCTTTTGACCAATGAATCCTAAAATGGAAGGAGCTCACTTTTGAGCAGGAGCAAACATTTGTGCAAAATTTGCGAAAAATCCCACAAAGTACTCTTGAGATATTACATTAATGAGAAGAGATGAAGATGTGGCCTTGTTTTCTATGCCCTTCAAATCTGACCTGTTCATCTTTGAGTCCAAATAAACATTTGTGGGAGGTGTTAAGGTACTTTTTTTTTTTTTTTTCAATGTATTTTTTGGGCATTTTGTGCCTTTATTGATAGGAGAGAGACAGTGGATAGGCCTGTGAAAGGGGGTGAGAGAGAGTATGGGAAAGACACTCTGCAAACTGGTCACAGGCGGGATTCGAACCTGGACCGGCAGAAGCAAGCACATGGGGTGCCTGGTTGCTAACCACTCCGCCAAACCAGCACCCCTGTTAAGGTACTTTTTGATGCCTTCATGAGATATAATTATCAACAAAAGGGTGACCATAAAGTATCATGACAATAGCCTTCAATGTGTGTCCCCCAAAATCTAATAATTTTATGTTTCAATTAAATCTGACGAGGAAGGGAGGGACATTAGGCCCCATGACTTTAACCTTTGACTTTCAAATGCTAATCAGGTCATCCTTGAGTTACTGAGGACATTTGTACAAGCTTAATCAACCCTCCAACGCCTTTTTGACATGAAGCATTCAGAAGCAGAAATGAACATGAAGCTCCATGGCCTTGATTATTGATGAAATGAGCCCAATAATGTGATCAGTCCTGCACTGAATCATAGTGTTTCATTTTCAGATTTATATTCCCAAGCATTTTCTGACATCTTTTGTTTACATGTAAGGGACGAACATGAGGCTGATTGCCCTTTGTCCTAAGACCTTTCAAACATAAGCACTTCATGCTGGAGTCAGAGTGAGCATTTTTTCATTTTTGAGGTTAATCTCTCAAGGAAAATAAAACAATTTAATTCACAAAGAGAAAATAGAAATGACCCCAAATTCTTAGCTGCATCATTATTGAGTCAAAGTTGATATTTGTGCCCAGGTTGAAGGAAATCTCTTGAATAGTCAACAAGACGTCTCTTTCAAAAGAATTAGACGGACATAAGGATCATCAGATGTACAGACAGACAACCTGAAATCATTAAGACTTCAGTTCAGCTGTGGCTAATGCGGAGGCATGAAAAGAGTCCAAATGTTGATCATAATCACCTTGGCCTGCTGTGACTTTTCTCCCTTTTCTTGCTGTCCAACACTTTCACACAGGCAGAGTAAAGAGCGATGACACAGACAAAGGTGCAAAGAGTGTTTCATGCCAGGCATCCTAAGTCGTTTTAGCACAACTGGCCTTTGGCAAAGTAAAGAGGAGGAGATGTCCAAGAATGCCAAGCACAAACTCCAAAAACAATAAAACGGATAAGAAAGACAAAGCAAACTCAAAAACACTCGTATGCCTCTCGAGACAGAGGAAAGCAAAGCAGCCCTGCTTGGCAACAGCCCTCATTTTGGCTGCTTTTCATCTGGACCTGGCCTTTTGACAACAGATGCAATTGAAGCAATCTTCACAGGCTGCATTTCTATTTGTCTGAAAGGTCATCCATTCCCTATTTGAAGGTAGAGGGGAAGGGGTGAAGGGGTAGGGTGTTTATCTGAGCATAAGCAGGCAGTGATGAATGATCATGGAGCCTTGTGCATATCCCTGTGTACACATGGTGATGTATTTATCAGTATGCATATGGTAGCATCAAATCTGTTCGCATCAAAGGGGGCTTTGCTGTCAGGCAAAGGTTGACAACTTGTGCTTTTAGGAGCCTCAGAATATAGTATGAAACCTGGTTTATTTCTGAGGATTTTACATGTGCAGCACAAGGAAATTGCACAGGTGAGTGGACAATGTTTTCCCTCAACAAAACAGTCTATGGGTTTTTAAAGGTTTTTTTCCCCATTAGTGCTAACAAGTTACCCATGAAAGTCTGAGGACAGTCTTTCTACTGGAAGTGTATGCTGATCAAGTTAACCGCACACAGAGTTTCATCATAGTCCACCAGGGTAGCGACCCCTGGCACGCACAGGTGACGGATCAAGGCGCAAGATGTGGAAACCAACAGACTGACGAGACTGAGGGTGATTGCATGGTGCCCTGGGCAGACTACTCTGTAACTCCAACTCTGCAGTCCTAGTTAGCAGCTTGTTAGAAACCATCTTTTTAGAGATGTAATAAAACTTGAAAACTCACAAGTACTGCAATTTTAAATATATTTTTTATGCTGTAAAAACATATTTGAACTTTTCAAGCTGTGCTCACCATGGACCTGATTTGAGGCATTTATCAAAGAAACTCATTCAAAAATTACTTTAACCTGAGGTAGTTAGCATTTCTAAATGCTATATTACTTCCTCATTTTAGGGCTCACTACTGCATCACTCCAATGTAATTCAGTGTCGCCAACTTATTAGTCCAGTTTTCATGGTGAGGTCTCTTTTTGACATTTCAAAAAAAAGGTTTGCAGTATCTGATAAAAATGGATTGAACTGGCAAGTGATAAGGACCACCCTCTTTTCCGAATATTGGCAACACATCTGTGCAATTTGGTTTCTAATTAAGGTAAATTTATGTAGAAAAATAAAACTTATTGGAAAAAAAATGCTAATTAGACACTGCCTGATTGCACAAATTGCCATGTTTGGATAAGTACCATTTTCACAATACATCCAAAGATTGCAGTCTAAAAGTGCTCTCTCTCCCTCTCTCTCTCTCTCTCTCTCTCTCATCTATAAAAATATAGCTGGTGATTATTTAGTTTCAGTACTTTAAAGTCTTATGTTAAATAATGAACATCGTTCAGTACAACAACAGTGAACAAGCTGATATAGTGCAAACAGGCAGAGCCTGTCTTCCAGCCATCAGATTAATGTTAAAGCAAGTTAATGCAAAATATAGTAATACTTAATACATCTTTATCTTTATTCTAATTCTCAACATACTGCTGTAGTGGCTCAAGTTACTCAGTGTTATTCCCACTGACAGCAGGAAGAACTGGCCATGTGACATCTGGTGTATGACTATCAAAGGTGCCTTGGGAACGTTGTTGATATGTTCCCAATGACACTATCATACAGTATGAACTAAGATTTAGATCAACCTGTTAACAGATATTGAGGGCATATTGAGGCGGGACTTAAGACTATCTGACCAGAAGCAACTCCACATTGACTTGCAGGCGTGTTAATCATGTCTCTTATTTCCAAAACCAGAAATCCTTAATAAAATAAAAACAGGCGTGTCATATAGTCATTACCCACTAAACAAGATCAAATGAGCTGTTAATATTTTTATTTAGGCATTTAAAACTGTCAGTTTCTTGCATCTAGTCATATAATCTCCAGGGTTTCTGCAGCCAGCCTCAAGCAGTCATAGTGCATTAGTCAGAGAGATGGCAGGAGCAAAGACAAAGACAAGATGAACAATGCAATACCTGCAACATACCACTGAAAGGAGCTGAGTCTGCTACACTTAAGAGTAACCTTTGAGCATTTGGTTTACAAACTCTTTCTGTATATAGAAATATAAGAAAAAGGCCTTGTCATGGCCTCAAAACCACTAAAACCACCCCTGGTTGGCTTTGAAACTCTACACTGGATCGTGCATATGAATTCCTCTTGGCTCAGACTTCCATCAATGATTTCTTTGTGAACTGGAAATGCTCATCCCCTCCTGTCACTCCATACGCTCTCCGTGATGACCCCATCATTTTTCATAATCATCTTTTTTACTCTCCTTTCTTATCAGCCTTTTATCTCCCCAGTCTCTCCAACGTAGCAGTCTCATCTCCCCCTCTTATCTCCTCCTCGTCTCTTCAGATATAGCCTCGACCCAACGCTGTGCTAAGCCGGCTCAAACTTCAGTCCAATTCTTCAAGATGAATATTTCATTTGCATTTTTTTCAGTCATCATCTTCTTATGGGTGACAGAGTAGCTGTAAACACTGCTGATGGAAAAGAGATGGGAGAATTGGGTCGATTTGGGTAGTTTAAATCAGAAAATGAGCTATTCTTGATTCAGAGTTCAGAGCTGAAAGTAGATATACAGTAATTAAGAACTTGGGAAAGCATGCGGTAGTTCTAAATCATACATCTGAAAAGTATTTACTGCCAGACTGTGCGGCATGTTTCAACATTTCCATAAATTACAGTAAAGCAATTGGCATTGAATTAAGCTGCAGTCCAAATACTCTATAAATTCATCATTCTGAATTCATAATGGCATTTAGGAGGCCATTTATTCATTATACTGCTGCATATGAAATTAAAGACATGTAATGAGGTTTTATATACCTGCATTTTAGTTCTCTTTGTTCAGCAGACATTCCACCTTACATAGCCATTGTCTGCTTTGTGTGGACCTTAGGAATTTAAAATAAAAGCCTACTTGTGTTGTAGTTTGCAGTCCCACCTGCCTTTGTGTCCTTTGGTTCATGTTTACATGTCTGTTTCATCCTTCCTTCTATCCTTTTTGTGTCCAGTATCCAAGTTCTTATTCATGTCTATCCTTACATTTATTGTATAATTTTCTGTACATTTTTGTTCTCTATGAGTTTTTGGTGTGCTTTACTAGCTATTGATTGGTTGGTGATGTAAATGTGTCATCTTCCATCTGTCTTCCTATGCTTGTTTGTGGCCAGATTATGGAGACAGCAGGCCAAGAATGTCCACCCAGATATCCCTCTTGTTTGTATCAACAGGGTTTTGAACCCTGTCCACACAGGATAAATCTGTCCAGGGAAGGGGGTATAAAAGCCCTCTGGCTAGTTCTGCGGGTTAACCCTGTTGGGCATGCCTGGAAAACCCCCAAACCAGAGACATCCTGAACCACCTCAATTGGGTCATGTGCACACTAAGGACCAGAGGCCCTACACCTTTGCATGTCTGAGGTGGTATTTACACGTCTGTGTCTTGAACTTTAAACGGACAGTTTTTATTGCATTTTTGCCTCCCTTTTACATGAGAATGGTGCCTGGAGTGCCTGAATCCACAAACTTTTGAAACCAGCGTCCAGAGTGGAAGTCTTGAAAACAGATTTGTTTCAGCTCTATGTAGACAAGACACAAAATTTCAGGGTGAAACGCTGACGTCGCTGCATGCGCAATACTCTTTCACATGAAGGCTGTGCACGCATACTAGGAACAACAACAGCTTTGGCCATTTAACAGGTAACATGTGTGAGGCTCACCGTGCTTGGTTTGTTATCAAGACAAAACTATGCAGACAAATTTGTTGTCCAGACAAGAAACTCCTGCATCTGTGCGTCCACTTGCCATTGTTGTGAGTTAAAAGTTTTTCTTCTCTGTATGTGTGTTGTAGCAGACCTACATCGCCATCTACTGGACTGGCATCCACACTACAGAGTTTTTATTCCTTTCTAGCGTCTCCGTCTGAACACAGATCAAGTTTGAACACTCAAAGGAAATACCTTTCTGGTGAAAAAGTCTCTGTATAAACAGGTCCTAAGCTTCTCACCCTCTCTCTAAGACCAGCCCAGTCACCTTCCCAAGGAATTACATTTAGACAGCATGCATCGTAAATCCCATTTTTTCACTCATTACTCAGAGATATAAGCACTGGTGAAGGCTGGAACAAAGATATACCAGTATATTTATACATTTATTTTTGATTTAACCTTTATTTAACCAGGAAAAGGAAGTCAGTGAGATAAAAATCTCTTTTTCAAGAGTGTCCTGGCCAAGATAGGAAGAAAATGAAGTTACTCACAATCACAACAGCATCACATACAAATACAGATGACTTGTACACTTAAAGTACAATGAAAAAATAGCAAAAGACAGTTAATTGACAAGCTGGACTACTGAAGGAAACAAGATCATTCGTCAAAACACCTGCAGACGGATGCCTCAGTGTCACATCATGTATGGTCCTCTTAAAAGTGTCCAGTGAAATCAGCTCATTGAGTTTCAGGTCTTTTTCAAGCTCATTCCAAGGAAGAGGAGCAGCAAATTTAAAAGCCTTTTTTCCCTGCTCAGTTCTGACCTTTGAAGCTTTGCCTTTCAGTGCAGCTCCCTCTTTGGCACAACATTTTGGCACAAAGTCTGCATCGCTGCACCAAACTTTGTCCATCTCTTGGCCCATTGGCTCTCACTCATAACCAGGGCTTTGGGATATTTTAAACTCCTCCACTTGAGACAAAGACTGACTCCCTACAAAGAGGAAGCAATCTATCATTTTCCCGCCAAGAACAATGATGGTGCTTGTGCCTGCTGCAGGTCCTTGTCTGTGGAAGTCAACAGAGCCACATCATCTGCAAAGAGCAGAGATTAATTCTGAGGTCTCCAAACCAGACACCTTCCTCCCCACAGCCGAGCCATGAGATATTGTCCGTGGAACTTACAAACAGAATCGATGACAAGACACAACCTAAGGGAACACACACAAGCAATGAATTTCCCTAGGGATCAATAAAGTATCTATCTATCTATGTATCTACCTGTCAAACCTTTTGCCAAGGATGTTGAAGTGACATTATAAGCAGCCACTGGTGCCATAAAAAGGGGGAACGGAGAAATCTCACTGTCTCAGACTTTCGTTTTGTTCATAGTAATGCTCCATCATGCTGCATAGACTTGTAACTCTCAAAGACAAGCACTAACAAGCATTTTGTTTTCATTGCTGAGTTTGTTTTTGTTTGATATGTCACATGTTTCATTACATGTTTCGATGCTGACCTTTTTAATGACTCCCTGGAAGAGGATGTCAGATGCCTGCTGGAAAAGTTCATGGAGCTTTTTGTAAGATTAAGCTTTTTTATGCCTGGCTAAATCCAGAAAAAGCATTTTTTATTTGCAGAAGTGTCAGGGGAGGGAAAGCTATTTTTCTTGTCGACTGACTTTACAACAAACTTGTCTCCATCTTTGACATTACATTGAAGACGACTGACGCACTTTTGTTTTTCTCCGCTGAGACTGAATCACTCCTCAAATAAATCAATGATGTTTCCTGCTTTCTGTCTTGTGGTTATGTGAGTCAGAGCAACCAAGAAATAAATGTACACGATCAATCAAAAGCTCAAGTATTTATTTGATATGTTAAAAAAAAAGGTGTCTCACTCCAATATAGGCTCTCAAGGCTTCAGGAAAAAAAGTTGTGAAAGTACATCCTGAGTTTAAGTGAATGATGAACGCTGTGCTCCTGTCGTTGCTGGGGGACAAAATAATGATGAGACGCATCAATCTTTATTACCACTTCAGCAGCACCAAGTCCAGAACATCCAAGGGCAACAGAAATATTGCTCTCACAGAGAACATTCATCTTCACACCTGCCTATAGCTTTTCTCTCTGAAGAAACAGATTGCCTCTGCATTTACACTGTACTACATTATCCCCATTTTGTTAGTCTTTAGTTGAAAAATGACTAATGCAGCTCTGCAACTCCAAGCCAAGCAATAAGGTTTTATTTATAGTGAGCACGAGAATGACTCAATTTAATATATAACAGGGGATAATCCTTATTTCAATCAGAGGCAGCCATAAATTACTGAGCCTCTATTGGTGATTTAATATGACCATCTTTTCTAGATGGCTTCCGGATTGGATGAAGCAAATGAAGCCCCGCCTCCACGTACCTGTCGGTCTGTGAGAGGACGTCGTGCCTCTCCAACACTCCGCCCACCAAGTACATACCGCCCCGCTCCCTTTGTGTTGCCATGTCAAATTATTGTAAGCAACTTTGGAGTACTTTTTAAAGAGCAGCTAACAACTATGGATAGTTTAGGGCTGTGAGTTTCATGAAACATTAAATGAATGGAACATGAACTAGTCAAAGCATTATTTTGGTGTTTTTCTTCAAATGTTTCAAAATTCATAATAAATAGACATTTTTATACTTGAGATATGTTACAGCATAACATCTGCATTGTTACAGGTCTTTTTTATGCATTGAAGTGTTAAAGAAAGGAAAATATAAAACTGCATGGATAATAAATGTAAGTTATTTAACATGTCATATAGACAGGGGGTCCATGGAGGGGGGGAAGTTAAGGAGATTTCATGGGCCCATGACCAAAAAGAGGCTTGAAAATGTATCATTAGGCAACATTTTGCCATAGGGTTTGTTTCCTAAAGAGACACGTGTTTCCTTTTTTCATTCAGGATGGCATGTACACTTGCATGTACACTTCAGACAGGCTGATAACGAACAAGACAGTACTGTCCAGGAGAAAGGGATGAAGCCCTTGTTGTTTATTAATGGTATTGTAACATAACATAATATGACCTTTTTGGCAGGTTTAAATGTACTTAATCATCCTACATGTTATAATTTGGCACAGTACTACTTGAAGCTCTTCCTCCTCACATTTCTTAAATCTGAATAAATTCTGGGAGATTCGTGGGAAGCTGTTGGGGCTTGATGTGACCTTTGGGCCGGCTAACTGTAAATCACTGGTTGGCACACTTCAACTCTCCTGCACTTAACTCCTGATCATTGTATCCTGCAAAGAAATGATCCAAAGCAGATGAAAGCTCAAGGTCCTGCAGTGAAATGGAAACTATTTTCACTATTCTAACAGAGTTATTAACCATCAAAAACTCTGTGACACAGTGACAACCAATGCAGGGTGGGTTGTCATAGTTACTTCTGTGGTTAAGACAGATTTTAGCAAAAAGATAATGATTAGGAGGATGTGTAACTCCTTTATTTTTACCAATGAATGCAAAATAAGGTCAAATTCAAGGCATCCTTCATCCTCATTGCACACTGTGCTCATATATTTGTTTGAATTATTCTCTACTGTAGTGGTTGTGGTTCCCAACCTTTTTTTTCCTTGGAGCTCCACTTGTTGTATCCAAGAAGAGTTGAGACCATCAGGGGTCAATACATGAAATTTGCTGTGCCGAACATACCACAATTTCGATTGTTTCATGGATTACATCATAAAACACATTATTGAGAAAAGTCATGCAATTAGTGTGTTACTATTGTTTCAGGTAATATATAAAAACTAAATTGTGTCAGCCTTTGAGCTGACAGACCCTCAGAGGCAGGATCCCAAATTGGGGTACCACAGCACGAGAGCTTTATCTTAATGGGTTGTACTGTGTGACAGTCGACTCCACCTGACCTCCTGGCAGTGTCTTATGCTGGTTTCCACATGTATTTAACCAGAAAGCCATATTCATGTCTCCACTTTTTAGTAAAATTTCCATCGTAAAATAACACAAAAATATCAACACAGAAATAAGACCAGCGGAAGTTCAGAAAAAATGTTTCCCTCGGCTGGGCGTTTGGTTTGATCAGCTTAATTTCTAAACAGAAATGACCAACCAACCCCAGCCTCCCCTAATCTACATCCTTACCAGGGGAACTGTTGCTTGGTCTGGGCTCGTTCCCCGACTGCTTATTTGTCACACGAGACCTGGCAACATCCTTCCACCGGCGTTCAATCGGCAGCAGGCGCTCTGACTGTTGCAGGCTCGGTATGTGGCGCATGAGTGTGCGTTTCGGGATGTAACGACTCCCTCACGGAGGACCCTGACTGAATTTTAACATAAATACACACCCGGTTGGGGGGGTGGACTCACACGAGAGCGTACCCGGACGAAAGGAGTTTACACACAGCGCGGAGCGGAGGGGGAGACTCGGGAGCGTGGGGCAGGAGGGACCGACACCGCACGCAGAAATGGCGGAGCACCACGCAGCCAGCGACGGCAAGCAGCAGCAGCACAAAGCGTCCACCAACGCCGGGGGCTCGGTGCACGGCAACAGCAGACCCGGCGCTGCGGGTGGAGGAGGCGGAGGAGGGGGCAAAGGAGGCCTGTCTGGCGGGCTGACACAGCCGGCAGGGTGGCAGTCTTTACTCTCCTTTAGCATTCTTTTTCTGGCCTGCCTGGCGGGATTCAGCTCCAGACTTTTCGCCGTGATTCGGTTCGAGAGCATCATCCACGAGTTTGATCCATGGTAAGCTAGCTAATGCCTGACACTGCCCGGGAAACACTTGCAATGAGGGGGGGAGTGGAAGGTGCAGCGGGGTCCGTATGGCTCCAGGGGCTTATTTTTGCAACAATACACCTCTAAAATCAGTCTTACTTTATTGTTTTGCATATTGCAGCTGCTGTAGTCCAGCTTTAACTACTTCTTCTGACATTAGCTCCTCAGACTGCACAAGCCCTCGGCGGCTCTGTGTTGTTATGGACACACTTTGGATATGCTGCGTGATCCATTGTCTCACAGACCTTGACATTTAGGAGAGATGATCTCGTATGACACTGGGAGAGCCTGCCCTGCCTGCTCTGACCACTCTAACATATTAGAAACGTCGCCCTCTCAGGAGGAGAAGCAGCGGAGCCCCAGCTGCAGGTGCAACTTGGTGCTGGTGCTGCTGCGGAGCGTGTGGGAGCAGCAGGAAGGATTCATGCCTGATTTTCTCGGTTTATTTTGGGTCATTGAAAATCTAATTCTGAGTGAGCGGTAGAAGTTGGAAAAGGGTTGCCTCTGTGGGGATTATCTCTTCAGCGGTGGTCGATATGATTGATTGGGGGCTGTGTTACTGCAAGAAGA
This sequence comes from Scarus forsteni, assembly GCA_036419115.1. Taxonomy (NCBI): domain Eukaryota; kingdom Metazoa; phylum Chordata; class Actinopteri; order Labriformes; family Labridae; genus Scarus; species Scarus forsteni. The sequence continues at coordinate 15,063,446 of JAZDUH010000458.1, forward strand.
GATCCTGTCTCAGAGTTAAACGCAAGCTGCTGCTGATTTGTCTAAAATATGAGCTGGAGAAGAAGAGGGTTGAGCACTGGAGCAAGTTTTACTGGAACCAGTTACAGAATAATATTTGCAGTTTGTGCCAATTAGGGCTGCTTGGCTATGACATCACAAGTGCAATTATTTGATTAAACATTGAGAAAACAATTATGAAGTGATCAGAATCAGAAATACTTTATAATCTCCAAGGGGAAATTCGATTGTTTCAGCTGCTCATATACACATGATAGCAGCAGGAATATCAAACAAAGACATTCAAATAAGTAGGAACACAAAATTTAAATAAACAACTAAAATGAACATTGAAAAGAAAAATAATGTAGGCAGGTTGCAAACATGAAGAATCTTTAAGCAATATCCCTGTAAAGGAAACCTAAGTAAGTAGGAGCAAGACTATAAATAGGGCTAATGATTTTCACTATTAGCACTGACAATATTTACAATATGAACACAGAAATGACAGCACTGTTTGCCAAACAGCAGAGTTGGTCAGTAGGTACAGTTACTTTTACTCGCTTATATTAAAACATGTGCCACATACTTCCTTGAGCATATTTTGACAATGTCTTTTTAATATTAAAGAATACATAGAAATGTACTTGTAAATATGCAAACACATCACTATAATGCTGATAGTTATAAAAGAAAAATTTAAACAATGCACAACATATGATGTAGCACAGGAATATTGAATACTCATTTTTTATAATTGTGGAAGGCAGTAATTGCAGCCTGATTGATCTCTGATTTATTGCCTAGCACTAATGCACAGAGTTGGATTTTGCCAATATTTCCAAACTCGTTATCACACCAATACTGTGCAAGAGCACAATAATACAACCAATATTGGGAAACTTATGGCCAGTTTGTACCTGCAAAGTTTTGGCTGTAAATATCTGTTGGTACCAATAATTAACTTTTGGGCCAACAAAAACCAACCGTTCTCTGAGAATATTGTGCATCCTGGTGTTAATGTTTCATAATATTGATAATAATAATAATAATAATAATAATAATAATAATAATAATAATAATAGATTGAACATTTTGAAAAAATGATGCCAGCTTTAATGCTTGTAAACATTTTGTTCATAGTAATATGGACCAAAAACTGTACCTTATAAACTCCAACTTTCAACACAGTTGTGTCAGAATTAGACTGTAGTGCAATTTTGCAAAGATCAAGTATTATTGTTACCTATTTGTAGTGATCAGAATTGAGAGCTGGTCCCAGTAAGTAATTCATTTAAACTAGTTTGAGGCTCCAATACTCAGGATGAATGATATTATCTACATGATATTGTCAGACAAAAGCATAAAAGTGCATTTATTTATATTAGCAGCACTGTAATTCCTGATTTTGCAGACGATATATCAGCTGCATGAATCACCTTATATACTCTTCAAAATGTTTAGAAGTGTTATTTCAGTTAATTATATCTTCCCTTAATAATACTAATTGTTATTTTATTTGATATTGATGGAAAGTCTGATTAGTCACCTTCACAACGAGTTACATCTTGTTAGGTTCATAGATTAGCAATTTAAATGCATGGGCATCTCCCCCAAAAATAAACCAAATGCCTGTATTTGTCTGTGAAGTAAGGGTGAGGACCTGGTCTTCTTGGACTGTCTTCCTGGTCTCCACTTCAGTCTCTTTGACTTCACCAGGCTCACAGAACTTGAGACACTTTGACACGCAGTGGTCAATCAGCAGAGCTTCTATGTTGTTTTTTTCTCACTGCATATTTTTTGGGAAAAAGAATCCATATCAGGACTGCTTGACAGTTTCTGTCTTCTGAGGACATCATTGCAGCAGACCCTGACATGCCCCTGTTTCTACCTGCGCAGTACCCCGAGGTCTTAGTGTGTGGGGCTGGGGCTTTTTTTGTGTTCTACTCTTTTAATACTGTTCATCAGATACATGTTTGGGATTTGCTGAAATAACATGAAATGCATTTAGAAACACTTCAATGAATTTTATTTATCACAAGTAGTGAGCTTGCTTAATCACTGCTTTAGTGTTCAGGAGTTGAGGATAAAATCAGCAGCAAACAGCTACAGAAAAGGTTAAACAACAGCTACGCCACTCTGCAGTCGGTACATTTACATTTTAGTAAGGAAACTCCCTCCAGGCAGTTTTGTGAGTGCAGCCAGATTTTTGTTTTTGCTTGGTGGTTGAAGATTTTTCTCCTTACCAAGTACACATTGATTCCAGATCTCCCCAGAACATACTTTTAAGTTTCTTGACAGCTAATCCTTTCAAATATTAAATCTTTGCATACCCATAAACCCCTCTGTTTCAGCCCTGCCAGTAACACACTGTTTTGGTGTAGATCATCATTGGTCGTTTCTTGCGATACCCTTGTTAGGAAGTGGATGTTGCCTTCCAGACGTGTGCTCTAATGTGTACTGTCTCCACACTGACACTGGTAATTTTAAATCTTAACATACCATAAACCCCTCTGTTTCTCTGCCCTGCTCAGAACACACTGATTTGGTGTAGATCATCGTTGGTCGCTTCTTGCAATAGCCTTGTTAGGAAGTGGATGTTGTTTTCCAGACTTGTGCTCTAATGTGTACTGTCTCTACTGGCAATTTTAAATATTGGTATACTCATAAATCCCTTTGTTGTAGCCCTGCTCAGAACACACTGTTTTGGTGTAGATCATCATTGGCTCTTCTTGCGATAGCCTTGTTAAGAAGTGGATGTTGCTTTCCAGACATGTGCTCTCATGTCTACTGTCTCCACACTAACACTGGCAATTTTAAATCCTAGCATACCTATAAATCCCTCTGTTTCAGCCCTGCTCAGAACACACTGTTTTGGTGTAGATCATCATTGGCTCTTCTTGCGATACCCTTGTTAAGAAGTGGATGTGGCTTTCCTGACCTGTGCTCTAATGTCTACTGTCTCCACACTGACATATCAAGACGTGTTACCTCCAGCAGTGCCACCTACATAACTTAGTCATCTAATGTATTAATTTTAGTCTAATTTAAGTTGACGAAATTCCACATTTTAGTTGACAAAATCTGTAAATTTAGTAAACTAGAAGTGAAGTGTGAAGTTTAAGAAAATTTTTATGTTTTCTTGAATTTCTGGGGTCATGTTTTACACTTACTCACCACCACGAAGCTAAGGCAATTGTGACTGGATGTCCCTCTTAACTTATCTAACCTTTCTAAACTACCAAAGTAGCTGTGATTGGATATATTCCTAACGTGTCTCTAATTTCTACATGATGAAATTAGGTCTGATTTGACGTAGTCTCTGTCAGCATTTTTGTCTACTTTTTATCGGTTGACGAAAATGTCAGTTAATTTAGTTTTTGTTTTCGTCCATGTGCACTTTTTTTAAATTATAGTCTACTTTAACTTTCTCAGGTGAAAAATTGTTGATTAAACTATAATGAAAATAGTTAGTCAAAAAACCAACAGGTCTGCAAATGTGCGACAGTAAAAATTGAGTATTAAGGACCTTTATTTTTGTTTCTGTAATATCAGAGAGGTGCCATCATCATTTGCTTTTTGCCTTTAAATTGAATAAGCAAATCAAATTGTGGACTTAACATTTAATTCGATTATCTTGTTCTGGATAAGTGTATTACTCTGAGTGGTTCTTACTGTAAACAATCTTTTTACTGAGCATTAGACTTGTGTCGTCTTTTTAACCTGCTTTAACAAAACCAGTATAAACAACACTCTTGCTCCATCTCTCCTTTCAGAAAACAGCAGCATATCTGAAAACGTGCCATATTTCCCTACACTAGAGTGAGGCCACACCAGCTTCTCTCAGCTTGTGCTCATCTCAGCAGCCATAGCCCGCTTTAACCCAGGAGCCAGCTGATCCTGTCTTGTCTGTCTGCCATCACAATGCAGGATTATTCTGCTTTGTAACAGCACTGTGTCACATGGGGCCCACAAGTGTCTGTCCACCCGCACGCCCGCCTGCCTGCCTGCCTGCCTGCCTGTCTGTCTGTCTGTTTGAAATGCACTTGCACAGTCATCCCCCTCGCTGCTGCTCCCATGGATGCAGCCTCCTCTGTGGAGAAAGCACGACTGACTGATGCATTCATTTATTAATTTTCAAGGACAGGTGCTCCATCTTGTTCAGGGTGACACTTGCCTCCTCAATTATGTTGATAACTTGATTGCATTTATAGCCTGCAGGGGCCAAGGCTTACGGCCCGTGGGGGTCCCACATGGTTCACAAGTGCACAACCTGCCCTGAGACTGGAAACTGTATGAAGGAGTGACCTTAGCACCAGTTAATGAGCAGCCCGTGCCCCCGTGCCTCACACTGATCAGATCCTGCTTTCTTTTTTAATACAGCTTTCATATCCGATTACAAGCGTCTAGGGTGGTCATACAGTTAGAATCCGGCTGAATTTCACAGGGAGAGTGGGAGCAATTCTGTCAGTCTGAGGCAATAAAGCGACATTGGTTTCCACAGTTGCAGGGTAAAAACTGCCAAGCTTTTTGGCACCACGGTACAGAAAATAAAGCAAAGGGGTCCTTTGATACTCCAAAGTTAAAAGCTCTTGTAGCAAAGACAAGTCTACATCTGTTCTTGAAAATGTTCTTCAGCTCTGAAAAAACAAAACAATGCTTGGATAGAACTTCTGTTGCAGACCTTTATTTGCAAAGCGGTGAGCAAGGCCAGACAGTGATGGTTTTAGACGGTTAAAAGTAGGGATGGGACATATTGAAAAACTTTTAGTGCAGGATTTTTTTTTACATATCTAGTTATTTTTGTACGGTGAACTTATTTGCAAATAACGGACCAGTCCACAACTGCTCTTTGAACACACAGATCTTGAGCTAAAAATATATTGAGCTTAAAAAAATTGTTAGAAAAACACCAATGTAAGGTTTATGTCACAGCTGCCCTAAATTTATGCTATTTGTCATTACTAAAATATTGTTTTATGTTTCTGTTATGGTTACTACACTAGTATGTAGAAGCTCTTGAACCAAAATGATGTTTTAATGCTAAAATAGCAGCATTTCATTATTTCTTGATTTAGAAGTCAAACTCTATTGTTCATATGATTACCACTTCCATTCCTGAACAGAAAAAAAATGTTTTGGTAGTTAAATGTTATGATTGATTCACACATCTATGAATAATTTCAACATGTTTGACAAACAACATTTTCAGTTTAACACTTTTTAAAGGTTTCTTCAGTATTTATTTTCCTTGTTTTTATGGCAGGTGGTTTAATACGTTTGTCCAGCACTGTAGGTAAAAGGCTTTTTTTAAACTTGTCCTTGGCTAAAAAAAATGTTGTTCAATAAACAAAGAAATTTGATACTTGCAGTTTTACAGAAATAGCCTTAAACTTCTATTGCTTGCGGTCTGAAAAAAATTATGGAGCAATTTTGGGCAATGCTGTTTTGTTTGTTTTTTAGGTCAAACGTGGGACAAACACACCGACAGAGGAAAGGAAAATGTAAAAAATGAGAAAAACCTTTTGCATTCTCCTGAATCATCATTTCAACTGCACATTCTTGTTTGATATCTGGCCTGATTTTCACAATCACTGTATCCTTACTTAAACATAGTGGGACTACCATAGAGTGATGAGACTCTAAATGACCGTATGGATTAGTTGAGAGTAATGCAGCCCACATTTTGCCACAGCTATGGTTTTTTTTTATATGTTTTTCATGACTGATATGTTATGCTCACAAGCATTAGTCTTCAAAACTCGTCTTTAATGTGTGAGTGATGCAGCTCCAGCCCCCATTAGGCCCTTGTGCACCAGATGCTTTTTTTCTCCCAATTACATATATAGTTCTTTCATTTTCAAATCCATTGACAGTCGATGCAAGCTTACACAGTGACGTAATGTTACCGAGTGAAAAGCAGCTTTTATTTCTTGAGACAGCGGCATATTTCTCAAAACTTCACTCCGACAAGGTCACATCTGACCTGTGAGAGCACTTGTTGCTTACGTCATTGTCTGTCAAAACATTCAACACTGTGGCCCGCGGGGCAGTTTGTAATAACCGCAGCCAGTTCTATTTGACCGTGATCAAAGTGACAAGGATGACAAATTTAAAGACAAAAGATGGAGGAGGATAGGACTTATGCTGCTGCATGAGGATAGTAAATGTACACTGAAGCGTCGTCTGTTGTCAACTGCTGGTCCTGAATCCTGTGGTACAGATTCAGCTCCTGACTTCAAAGATGAAACGCACGTCCCATCTCCTCTGCAGACTCAGGAGTGCCCATTTACTTTCTGTTCAACTAAAATCAACCACAGGTCTCTGTCACCTGATGTTGATTATATTTTTGCGAGCACTGCAATTTTTTTTAGTTTCTTCACAATGGAACATTTCACTTTAAATACAAATTTAAATAAATGTCATTTCCCCTCTGTAATATTCACAGTTTCCTGTGGTTTAGGCACTGCCCCCGAGTCTGTAAAGGCCTTCAAAACTGCCTTCTTCATTTGGGCCCGGTTCACTCAGACAGGTCGACTGGTCTGCTCTGTGGTCCCCCGCCCCCCCCACCCCATTTGCTCGTCTCTCTGTTTGTTGTAACATGTTGCTCATGTGCTGAAGTGTTTTTTCCCAATCCCAAACTGTACTCCCCTGACAGGTGCCTAGTTTGGAATTGCTTTTTTCCCCTCTCTTCTCCTCCTGTTTCCTTTTCTGCAAGCACTTTGAGTAACATATGTCGTAGGAAAAGTGCTATATAAATAAAGCTTGATTGATTGATTGATTGGTAAATTCAGTGCTGTTTTGCACCATATTGTCAACAACTCTGCACATATTCTACCATCTCTGTTAGCACTGCACTTACTACCACACGCTTAAACCACAGACAAAACAATGGTATGATGTCACACTGGTAGGGTTATTCAGGACTGGAGGGGCTTTTACAGAATCTGATGTTGACTTTTATTGCTAATTAAAACTGAAAATCATCAGTTCATGCTGATCAGTGTTTACTCGTGTATCTGTGAAGGGTCAGACTCAGGGCACTAGATGTCCATTCCCAGCTCAAACAGAAGATTGACATTTTATTTCGCATTTGTGTAAACTGGAAAGTGACACATGTCAGTGTTAATTCTGTCAAAGAGTTGTGTTCATCAACCTTTTTTCCCTGACCAAAACTAGACTATAACTATGGCTGTGAAATTAACAGAAAAATAATCAAAACGGTCATTTAGACCCTCTCATCGAGGTTATTTTACTCATGTCTACTGTTTTGATTATTTTGTCTTTGTAAGTCACATGACCGCGCCCTCTCCATACAGCCTGCATTCACTTAAAGCTCAGCCAAGAGCGAAGGACGTGCTGCCAATATGGAGAAGACAAGTGCCAATCTATCAGAGGACCTTGTAGCCAAGAAAAATGTCATATCTTTTGTTTGGGCACATTTTGGATTCTATTCAGAGGACATCGAGCAGAAAGAAGTTAAGTGTAAATGATGCATGAAAAGCGATCGACGACCATTGGTAACACCACCAATTTATTTCAGCATATGATAAAATAATCATTCATTAATCATAATCAAGGTAAGAGCTTCAGTTAAACATAATACTAGGATTAGGTAGTATCATCTAGTCCTAACTATACAGCTGCAGGAATAAGTATGGCACACTTTGGGATAACCTGGATTTCTGCTTTAATTGGTCATAAAGCATGTTCTGATCTTCATCAAAGTCACATCACTGAAAAATCACAGTCTGCTTAAGCTAATGCCACACAAAAAAATATAAGTTTTTATGTTTTTATTGAATACAACATGTAAACATTCACAGTGTAGGATGGTAAAAATATGTGAACCTTTGGATTTAATAACTGGTTGACCCTCCTTTGGCAGCAATAACCTCAACCAAATGTTTCCTGTAGTTGTAAATCAGACCTGCACAACGGTCAGGAGGAGTTTTGGACTATTCCTTTGTACAAAACTGTTTCAGTTCAGCAATACAATATTCCTGGATGTCTGGAATCTCTCTTTTGAGGTCATCCCACAGCATCTCAATCACTTTGGGGTCAGGACTCTGGTTGGGCCACTCCAGAAGCCCTATTTTCTTCTGTTGAAGAAATTCCATTGTTGATTTACTTCTATGCTTTGGGTCGTTGTCCTGTTGCATCACCCATCCTCTGTTGTGCTTCAGTTGACGGACAGATGGCCTTAAGTTTTTATGCAAAATGTCTTGATAAACTTGGGAATTCATTTTTCCGTTGATGACAGCAATCCGTCCAGGCCCTGAGGCAGCAAAGCAGCCCCAAACCATAATGCACCCTTCACCATATTTCACAGTTGGGATGAGGTTTTGATGTTGTTGTGCTGTGCCTTTTTTTCTCCACACATAGCATTGTTTGTTCCTACCAAACAACTCAAATTTGGTTTCATTTGTCCACAGAATATTTTGCCAGTAGTGTTGTGGAACATCCAGATGCTCTTTCGCAAACTTCAAACATGCAGCAATGTTTTTTTTGGACAGCAATGGCTTCCTCCGTGGTGTCCTCCCATGAGCTCCATTCTTGTGTAATGTGTTACCTATTGTAGATTTGTCAACAATAATGTTAGCATGTGCCAGGGATTTCTGTAAGTCTTCAGCTGACACTCGAGGATTCTTCTTCACCTCATTGAGCATTCTGCGCTGTGCTCTCACAGTCATCTTTACAGGGCAACCACACCTTGGCAGAGTAGCAACAGTGCTGAACTTTCTCTGTAGACTCTCTGTCTTACCATGGACACATGGACATCAGGGCTTTTAGAGATACTCTTGTAACCCTTTCCAGCTTCATGCAGGTCAACAATTCTCGATCGTAGATCTTCTGAGAGCTCTTCTGTGCAAGGCATGATTCATATCAGGCAGTGACCTCAGAAATTCAAGGAAACATAAAAATGCCTTACACTTTACACTTTATATTTTAGTCGACTAAAGTTACAGTAGATTTTGTCGACTAAAATGTGAAATTTCATCAGCTAAACTAGACTAAAATTAAACAATTTAATTCAATTTTACTAAACTATGAGTGAAACTAAAAGATATTTTCAGCAAAAAACTAAATGAAAAAGTGCCATCAAAATTAACACTGACACATGTTAAAGATGCTCTTATTAAATATAAATCAACAAAAGTGCTCATAAGTATATCAGCTGGATGTTTTGCATTAACAGCATTTGGGGTCTTTCTCCTGAGTAATAGGTTGTGAAATGAATGGCAATAACTATTTAAAAGTACAAACTTGCATCAGAAATGCATTTGTGATGAATCTCGCAGTGTTCTCCTCCCTCTCCTTGTTTTTTGACCCCTTGTGTAATCGTGATCAGCTCGGGGGGGGGGGGGGGGGGGGGGGGCATTGCCCTACATTTCTTCAATCAGTAACACTCTGGAGAATTCTCTTGCATGTATCGCAGCCGTAACACTACAGAGTTTTGTATAGATTAACACATGAACGTGACCTCAGTGAGCAAAAACACTCAGAGCATTTTTCAAAGATTCATTCTGCTGTCTTTCTTTTGACTCGGAGAAATGAGGACTATCTCTGTCGCTCTAAAAAGCAGGTTTTTTGTCATTAGGCTGTATCAGATTGAATCATTTCTCACCTCTTTTGCCACCAAAAAGAGAGAGCGTTTATTTTAGCAATGCGGGCACATTGGATCCTGATTGAAAGTGACCGTCCCCCCCAGACACACATGATTAGTGCCATTTTCCTCTGAATGCTTGGATGCTGCTATTGATTTGTTCCCCCTGCGCAGAGCTTCGAATTATCCGCAGCTAACCATTACATTAAACAAGCCGGCAATTTGGAGAATCAAGATTGGATTTACAAGCTCCGAAATGTCAGGCTTATTCTGCAATATGCAAACAGCAGCAGCAGCTGAAATGATTTTTGTAGGCGAGCCCGAGATATTACTTGCCTGTTATCTGCCTGTGCTCATTTTGCTCTGCTAATATTTGTTGATTATTTTTTGCTCGGCATTTAAGTGAGTTTTTTTCCCTCCCTTTTTCCCCATTCAGGAGCATAATTAGTTTTCAAACTTGTGACCTGACTTCAAAATGATTTTCACATCTTTAAGCGACTCTAGATTAATACTCGATCTTTTTAATTGGCAGTGAATCACTGGGTGGTTTCTGCTAAGAATGCCGTCATGATTGCCCCGTAGACTTTCGCTTTTAGAGGTTTTCGACCCAAGTGGTTCAGTTTATTCCTATTTTTGGCAGACTACTGCTGGTGCTGCTCTGTATAGAAGGTTTTGTTCCTGGACTTTTATACGCATTTTCTGTCCACTTTATTAAGTTAGTGGATGGAAAATGTAACCCAACTTAACGAAAGAACACTGAGACACATGCGTGTTCGAGTGTGAAGCTTTCCCTGGAAGCAGTGAAGTATTTTCCACCTTGGTTATGTCAGGATATAGAGGATGTTCTGACAGTGGAGTGAGGGGAGCAGAGGCATCTCTGTCAGCCAAGTAATGAGCAGGATACTCGGCTCTGGCAGCACAGACAGACACATTCAATCCCTCACTTCCACTCGCACTCTCTCTTTCACCGGTCCACATCACAACTGCTGCTGCCACGCATGACTGCAGTTTTGTTCAAGGTCTAGGTGGAGACTCAATGAGGTGTCGGAGGGGATTAGGGCTGAGGGATGTGGACCAAAACTCGCGTCTTGATATTTAAAACTGAACGGTGATAAGTGATACAGATATCATTTTGTCCAACAAAAAATAAATGTGTGTCACAATTCCAGAACTTTCAGGTTCAGTATAGAGAAATCCGTCTGTATTGACAGTAGGGGTGGGCGATCTGGCAAAAATATCATATCACGATTTTTTAAAAATAAAATCACGATCACAATTTTATCACAATTCTTTTTTACTTTGATTTTTCTAGACCAATTTGCATGTTTGACCATTATTTCCCTATGTTTAACATATAAAACATGTAAAACCCTAAAAGAAAAAAAGAAGGACAATTAAAGCCAAAGAAACTTTCTGAACAGGTTTTAATTTAAATAGTGCAGTTTTTATAAAAATGTGCCATAAATGTAAAAGGTAATCAACAACAATGTCAACATTATCTCTTAAAGTGCAACAATTTAGCAAAAATGTTATCTAACTGCAATGTCTAGAATCTGAGTGAATAAAACAGCTGCATTAGAACAGATTTTTGTACAGACATCTTCAAGCTTTTATCTCCTTTTTTCTTTCCGCCATGGCTTCACGCTACATAACCAAACAGGAGATCCCACCATGCACTGCGCGTAATGTGCTACGATTGGCTAGTCTGGTGCACGTCAAAGTCTCTGTGTTATAATCCTTAACGATCTAATATCGTCATATCGCACACCCCTAGTTGATAGCTGTTTGAAATAAGTGTTGTGCAGATAAGACAGAATCAATACACCAAAATTTAACATGTTACATTGTCAGTATTTTGTCAGTTTATAATTGTTTATTGTTTGCTGTTCAGCCGATAGCCCCGAGTTCGGGGCTTGTATCACGCCATTTGGCATATTTAGAGTCACATGATGTTGTTATATCTGATATACTAACATTCCTGATTTTTAGCATCAAGGATAACAATATTTTTGTCAAGAGCACAACGCCTCCTCTTCACAAGAGCAGACCTGCTCCTTTTCTGGAGATGGACTTTTTGTGTTTGAAATAGAAGTAAAAGAAGAACAGTCCATTTTTAATGAAATGACACTGAAGATTTATTAATGTGGACATTCAGTGATGATGAGGTGATTGTTCATAATATATTTTGCTAATATAAGAGCCAATATATGAAATATGGCTGATTAGTGAGGCTGAGATATATAAATATAGATAAAAAAAACTACTACTGCGTCACACTAATTTCTCCTCTTTCAGACCTCTAAACTAGACAAACTATATAACAAATCAACACTAACTTTATTGATAGGAACAGTATTGTTTTACCCTACATCTTTCTTTGAAAAAAATACATATTATACTTTAGAAAGTGATTTTTCCCGGCTCTACACTGATTAAATGTTGGGTTTTGGTCCATTAAAGAGATGTGTTGGACAGATGTGCTGTGACATCAGCAGCTGGTTAATTATCACTGCAGTATTTCATTCTGCTAAAAGTGAGAAGCTTACAAGCTGCTGGCAGACTTTTAGAGTCTTGGAGTTTCGATAAGTTTTTGCTTCTCTGCATGATTGAAAAGATGTGCCGATCCTCTTTTATTCCCTCCGATCATACAGATATCCTCGTTTGGCTTATCTGCTGATACTAAAAGTCTGATACTAGGGCTGCTTCTCTACGAAGTTAATTTGAAGTTTGAAAGGTTTGTACTTTTTTCTTTTTAAAGTAAAATGTCATTGTGTAGCTCAGTTTGTAGGTCTGGTTACACTGGTCAATTGTTCAAACTCAGATAAGTTGTTACTAGTTCTGTGTCATCCCCACTCATTTTACCATGTCATTCTTTAGCTGTCTCTTAAATTAGAAAGACCAAAGGTTCAAAAAGTCTTAAAGAAACTCACTTACCCAAAGGATTTCCATCTTTATATGCAAGTCACACTTAAAACATCCCCTGCTGTCTGATTTCAACTTTAAAGACACAATCTCATGTCACATTAGCGTTTCTAAGTATATTAGTGAAATAAAGGATTAAGAATTCCTGTCATCCACCATCTGGTAACAAAGAAACAGCGAGTGTCATAAAAGCACAAATGCACTGATGGCTGCCTAAGGTAATTGCACACTGAGTTCTCTGCTCTTCCAACGTCCTGATTTCTGCAGTTATTTTCTGTGGTTTGTGGTCATTTCTAGTCTTGGTTTGTTAACTTTACAGCCTTCTGTGCTGTTTCCTCTGCACATGGCCCAGTTTGAAAACCAATGTGCACCACCACAGCAGCAACAATACAGCCTGTACAAAGATATCTTTGTTTACTGTCACACGCCAAATTTGATATTTAGGTTGTCTGAATCGCCAGTACTTTGCTTTTTTAAATGACAGTTTTTTAATTGTTGCAATAGCTATCATTTAGTTAGCCAATTGTACAAAAAGTGCCCCAAGTTTAAAAACAAAACCCATTTCCTTAAGGTCCCCTGTCTTAGTGTGTTTGACTTTTTTACATCCTGTCTTGGATGCCTGTTAAGTAAGATTTAAATTAAATAAAAAATAAAACATTTTTAGGGTATCAGATGCAGCTCTTTTCCCTTCCTCTTTGGAAACACTTGGATCCAAGAGAGTAGGGAGGCTTCAAGAGCCTTTGATAATGAAATCTTAGCTGATTGGCTGCCCAAACAATGCCTGGTGGGAGGAGTTAAAGGCTCACAGTCATTAAATATATCAGTTTAACCAAATTCCAGTTCATACACAGCAGTAATACACATCAGCATCGGGTGAACATTGGTTCCAGCTGTTATTGCACCATTCGGAGTGAACAGGTAACAGTTTTCAGATGTTTTTTTGATGTGTCAGATTAATTTCTGACACATCTGCTAAGTTAAACCCTAAATAATCTTTGTTTTCATGGTTAGACAGGAGAGGAGAAAATGTTTGCAAATTGTGGAAGATTTCTAACATGACACACCAGATGAACTGTTTTTATACATTTCACTAATCCATCAAAGCAACAGGCCCAGAGGAAGTGTTTGGGAATGAGCAAAACTTTCAAAAGCATAGCCAGCAGGGGATTAGATGAATTACATTCATAACAGGTGGATCAGATTATGTAGTGGGCGGGTGCTCCTACTGTGGTGTAAAATACAAAATGTAAGCCACTTTGTTGAACAAACTTTTGTCAAAACATGTTGAATTGAGTGAAAAAAAAATCTGTATCAAGCCCTTTCATTGTTTTTGTTTTTGGTGTAGACCGCCTGCTGCTGTGGATTTATGAAGCTTCAAAAACTGCAGTTGCAATTATTTAGCAATTCCTTTATCCCCATTCTTTATCACTAGAATCCCTGATGTGACTTTAGAGAGATCAACAAAATAAATCCATGGAAGTCTCTGCAAAAAGCACACATGTACTGTAGATTGACCATATTAGATGTATCCCTCTATTCATGGTTGTATGGACCATGCATCCATTATAACTATCGTTACAGCCGTATAGGCATGAGGACCATCTTGAAAATGAGATAATAAATTTATATTCAAGAACGACAAATATGGTGCTATATAGATAAAGATTGATTGATTGAATCTCGATCCAGCAGAGACAAATGTGACGTGGACAGATTTATGATCTGGGCATCCATGGGTTTGTTACAATCATAAATTCTTATTTTTAGTCCCTTTGTCTCTGCCTGGATGAATTCATCTGAAAGTATGTATGCATGTATACAAATATAATTATTTTATTTACTTGTATCTATGCATATATGTGTGTATATAAGCTAAAGTGTATGTCTTGAGCCTGCTCTATTGTAAAGTGTCTTTAGATAACACTTGTTATGAACTGACACTATACAAATACGAATTGACTGATTGATTTTTTTTTTTCATTTAATCAAGAAATTTGATCCAGATCTGATCAGATGTGTGATGTCCAAGTTGTCACTTCTGTTGTCGTCTTGCTTGTACCTCCCGGCTCACAATTGTCTGTGTGATCAGGCAGATCCAGCTGCACTGCAAGGTTAGAAAAATGATGCCAAAAGAGGTTATTATTATTAACATCCAATACCTCATTGCTAGGGATGTTTTCTGAAGACTTGTCTTGATATCTTTCTTTCATAGTGACAATATTTCCTCTCATGTTTGACCATGAAAGCAGAGCAGAGTCCTGTCTTCTGCTTGATGAGAAAGTACACTGAATGGCCTTTATCACTTATTTGATATCACACAACACAGTACACACTAGGGGTGCCAAATTATCGTGTTAATTGCGATTAATTAATTACAGTTGCGATTATCGTGTTATGTTTTTTAATCGCGTTAATCTCATTTTAAATGTAATTTCTATGTGTTGGTGGTTTCAGAGGGCAGAACCTTAAAATACCAGAGCAGCTGGTGATTGGAGAATCAGTCTGCTCATCACACTCTTCACAGACCAATCACATCAAGCCACAGAATGACGTAGCAGCTTGACCCTGTTGTTAGCCATTAGCTTAAACTTCGAGAACTTCAGTCCTTAGACTATCATCCCATTTTACATTAAGTTATACCACACAGATGTATCAACTTCCACTTACATGTGACATAAATCTTGTCTCGAACGACAAAACCCACCAAGTTCTCCCGGTAAACTTCTTAGGGTAACCATGACTACAGCATCGTTCGTGCAGCATTTCCGCCTCTCTCTCAGTGTCCCAGCAGTGGGGAAGAGGAACATCATAATTTCTCATAAGAAAGCTTTAAATGATGTTCTTCGCCCTTCTTTTAAAGGAGTAAATCCAGTCCATTTCTGATAAAACTGCTGATTTTGCTGCATCCATGAAGATCACTTTACACGCCGCTGTTTTCAAACATGCAGCCACTTCCTGTTGTCGTCACATCTGCAGCTCCGCCTCTGTCCCCTGATTGGGCTGCTAAATTTGGGGAGTTTTTATGCATTGGGCTTCTTGTGCTTTAGTTTTTGGGGGGTGGGAAACAATCTTTTGAGAGTGCCACAAGTTTTTCAGCCTTTTTTAAGTGAGATTAAAAAAGCGATTAATTAGATTAATTAATTGCAGGTCATGATTAACCGCTCAGTTTTTTTAATCTCTTGATAGCACTAATTAAAACCACAAACGTCCCCAGTATAGCTGGAATTCCTATTTTCTGTTTCGGCAAAATTTAAACACTCATTGATGCCGTTCAGTTTTTACATGTACAGTACTGATTCTTAATATTATTTTACACAGCCCTACTAGATCTCTCCAGTACCAGTACAAGGACTTCACCATCCTTTGTCTTTAAAGACAGAGACAAACATCTCATGGCCAACCCAGTGAGTCACCCTATTCACACGAGTGCCTGTCTTTGAATCCAGACACTAAATGAGTTTCTTAATAGAATAATCTTCCTATTTATTAGTCTGGGTTGTAATGATTCAAAGTGGCTTGATAAATCGTGTGTCCTTACAGTGAAACAAACTGCCGCAGTGCCTGCCAAATCCAAAATCACGGGATTTTGTAGGGTAGTTACAGAAAAGGTATTTATGAGGAGATGATAAGGGACAGTTGTTAGGTAGCATGCTTTGCCATCTGCTGCTGTTACGTTTGTTTGCCTTAAATGTGCCCATTCAACACAGCAGCTTTGCCAGGTTAAAAGAAGATTTTCAGCCCAAGAGCCACTGGAGAGGTACCTAACATGCTCCAAAACTATCAGAACACATCAGCTTATTTCGTCTCTTTCTTTCAGCACATCCCGCTTGAATGCCTGCTGCTTTATTCCTACCTGCCTCTCTCGGTGCAAAATTTCTGTGCGGCGGATTTGAATTTCTCTCTGGCAACACGCATCAAAAAGCTGTAAAAAGCACTTTCATCTGTGCCATCAATATTCTGATTATTGGGGAGGGGAAAAAGCTGCACAACTGGCTGCTCGTATGGAACTACAGATGGAGAGCAGCGAAATAAAGGCGTTTTTTAAATGGGTGTGACTCCTTCCATGTAAATGAAAAATCCAGCTGCTTTTATTGTCAGTCCTAAGAATTGAAGAGCGTTGATTCATCAGCAGTTTTTGCAGACCCTCTTCTGTCTCAAACAACACTTTGATATGAGCTAACACCTCTGAAAGTGTTCCTGACCCCTTTTGATAATATAGTCTTTGCTGCAGAAAGTGCTGTGAAGAAAGAAAATCTCCCCATAAGTGCTGTTACCACCTCGGCTTTTTTGAGAAGCCAGCAGAAATTAGTGCAGGTAGCAGCCTCTGTGTGTGTTCCCTCTCCTCCTCCTCCTCCTCCTCATCCTCCTCATCCTCCTCTTTTCTCTCTGCTTCCACTCAGAAAAACAGGACGTCTGTCTTAAAGAAGATAAGGCCATCCCAGGAGCGCCTGCTGGCACAGTATTGTGGGAAAACGGCGAATAATTCATGATTGATCTTCCCAGCAGTCTCTTGGCTGGAGCTGTGATCCTGGCCTAAAACCCTCAACCAACTGCCCAAATGCTTATGAAATATTCAGCAGTGAGACTTTTTTCTCTTACCTGCGGCGCAGAAAGTTCTGCTTGGTGTCCATCCTTTGTCATAATGGTCTGGTTGTCATGACTTAAATTATCCCACGGTTAATAGATCAGATGTTACCAGGGCAACATGTTAGCCTCCTCGGTGCCAAACGTAATGACTGTTTTGGCCGCCGCTCTTTGTCTACACTCCAACCTTTCAGGCTGGGCATCCATGCACACAAGTCCACAGGGGAAAGCTAACACACTCAGTTTTTATTCTCCCTTGTAGAACTCCTTTATTTACTGCACAGTCAGGAGACCTCATGTCAAGCCCCCCCTGATGATTAAGTGCAATCCCCTGAGGCCTGGCCTCCCAGCGGACCAGCGTCGGGCATGGGAGACGGGCTATGGGACCAGGAGGTGCGCAGCTTGTGTGTATTTGTAATACGGAGAGTGACAGATCTGTTCCGGGCACCTGGGGCATGTGAGGATGAGCTAAGACTGCAAGGAACATCGGGCTGAGGACATGTCTGGCAAGCACAATGAAAGCATATATTTCATACCAGATTAGACTCCTTTTTTTTTCTGCTTCTGCTCTGCATAGGTCTTCATAACACAGACCGGTGTCACGTTGCTGCTCTGTCGAATCTTGTCTTCGTAGGCTTTTCTTCTGAGGTTATGCTCTTGGCTGTAGATAAAAGAAAGTAAAGTAAGATGTTATTTAGAGACTTCATTAGACTGTTACCAAGGGCCGTGCAGTGTGGATAAACAGTTAGCGATGTGTGATTTTGTACTCTGCCAAGGGATGGACAAGATTATCTGCAGATAGTAGCTTAGAAGATGATTATTGATGTTGGCAAATATGGGTATTTCTGACAATATTTACTGCCAGCACTCCATCCTTACATACTTACCTTATATGATGCATATTAGCTGTAATTTTATTCAACTCAAAAGTGACATCAACGTTACTTTATGCTTTAATCTTTGTACTTTAGTTCAGATCCATTGAGACTTAAGCCTAAATAATGATGTCAATCAATCAAGTTTTATTTATAAAGCACTATTCAAACATAAGATGTAGTACATAAAATTAGAACATCACACCAGATCAACCAGCTAATTTAAGAATGACGTTGGCATAACGTGCCCATGTCATAAATTCGCAACCGTCCCCTCCAATTGTACCTTATTGTACTTTTGCTGTTTCAGCAACAAATTCCATCCACCTTCGTATCATCAGTGCTCAAATGTCATTAAGTCTGTAACAAGTTAGTACATTTCTAAAGAGGGACAAAAGTACAAAGTACAAGAAACAGCTGACCACTGTGTCCACAGCTTCCATTGCACTGATGATGTCATCATCGTGATGACTTCACCTTGACGCACCAGAGGAAAAAAACAGCCATGCAGTTCATCTCCTGCCGATTGGACCCAGGTCTGATTCCAGTAGGAATGAAGCCCCTTTCCGATTGATAACGGGTTAATCCACTTTGGTGAAACCTGCATTGACCTGCTAATTTTAGTGTGAAAGCGGTTAGGTCAGGACTGTTCAACAGCCACAGTGGTTTAGATGTGTGTAGCAGATTGATCTGAGATGCACACAGACAGGTTAATCAAATGTGTGTAAATTAAGTAACTAGCACCAGATTAACAGAAGGTTTAACTAATTCTTGATACATTTTTTTGTATCGGTCACAGTCTCCTCAAAACTGAGGAGAGAGAATGACAGTGGATAGGTTTGTGAAAGGGGGAGAGCAGGGAATGACACTCTGCAAACTGGCCTCAGGCTGGATTCAAACCCGGGCTGGGAGAAGCATGTATATGGGACGTGCCTGGTTGCTAACCACTCTGCCAAACCAGCTCATTTATATTTGATGCCACAGGAGCTCTGCCTGGTGATCACTGCCTTAATTTCCCTGAATGATATGTTTACAAAAAAGAAATACAATGAAATGAATTGTAGATTTTGTTTGAGCACAGCATTTCATGTATAGATTTTCTTGTGGTTACATAACATACTTTCTAGCAATTTTCATTAACATACAATATGGTAACGGTAAGACTATTTTCTGGTTTGAATATTTAATATGATAATGCCCTGAACAGCAGGCCCCGCTGATCTGTCTGACTGGCCGCTCACTGGATTGTTGTCGTAACTTTTTTTCACTGTTATGTTGGCAGTATGCTGTTTACTGTTTTTGCTGTGGTGATGTGTGAAGATGAATTTCACCCTGGGGGCCAATAAATCTAAATCTGATCCAATCAAATCTAATCTAATAAATGCTGTGTGTGTTTCCCAGCCCTACAGTTTCAAAAGGTCAGTGAAAGGTAAAAGTGTTTCTTGACTTGTTCGCACTGTGTACTTGAAGCTGATGCCTGGGTTTTAAGCCTACAATTTGCCTGTCAGCCAAATTGGTCGGCCATATCTGACAGTGTTTGCAAGATTGCTACCTAACAAGAGGTGCTTGTCAGCAGCCTGGAGGCCACCCGAGTCACCGAAGCCTTGATGGAGCATAATGGCGCGGAGAGGTAGCCCAATTTGTCCCCCTGATGAATTGGCTGTACTGCACATTCGGACCAATATTTGTCTTTGTGTTCTCACTCCATGAGCCGCACAGCGTGTTTGTTGCTGGTTTAAGTGTTTGTTTAATTTTACATTTAATTACATCCTGGTGAGAAAGGTCCAGTGTAACCCGCTGCTACAGAGCAGCGAAGCTATGACTATTATTCATAGCAAATTACCTTGAGCTGGTCCTTCCTGCCCACCTCTCTGAACCGCAGTCTCCTCGCTCTTTTTGGCAGGCACCCACTAATGAGATTTTAAGAGCATTGTCCTCTGACAGATTAAGCTCTGTGTGTTCCAACTCTTTGCTCTTTATTGAAGGTAAGAACTGTGAACGTGTCCCACCATAACTTTTGGACGTGGCAGCAATGCAACACAAGCAGCTGCTTTCCACCAAGCGTGGTGCTTATTTAGCAGCTTTCGGGATGTTTAAAGCAGTGCTACATAGACGTCTCTACTGTGCAACTCTAACAGCTGAAATCATGAAACTTACCTCTGTCTTTTCAACCTAAGATCTGGCCTTCAAATCTAAATTTAATTGTCGAAGTTATTACAGCAAACCAGTCTAGTAATTTAAGCAGGTGTTTAATTTCTGGTTCATGAGAATTCTTTTTAATTCAGGTTGTTAACTTTTAATAATCTAAAAACACTTGGTTACATAACTATCTTTCATGCTCATGTCAAGATAATACAAGTCAACATCTTGGTGTTCTCTCACGAACTCTTAAAGGTATAATGAATCATCATGGATATGCACTCCATCCCGCAGTGTTTCATGATCTCATAATTAATTTTTTTTAGCTGAATAGGCTGTTAAAATTCATGCTCATTTTTGTTTTTTTTATTAAGTACCCCATTTATCAAAAAATCTCACTTGAATAACTTTTTATTGTGCATTGCTGTCATTTGAGAGCTCTCTGGATTTGAGAATTTGGACCTGAAACAAGTTTTATATGCCACATATGTAGCTGTGTCTCCACCAAGCTCCCTGGTTCAGTTTGGCTGGGTACGGCACACATTTACTGGTGTTTCCACCGTCTGATAAGGAGAAAACGGTACCCAAATAACCAAGCTTGAGAGAAAAAAAAGTAATGTACTTCTTGCTGAAACATGTATCGATTTTGATTCTACAGAAATGTTGTAAATCTTGCTGTTATATATCCTGAGGGTAACGTTATTAATGGCACAGCACAATGTAAAAGCCAAATGACATGATGTTACATATTTTAAATTACTTCCAAACTCTTTAAGTTCTTAAATTTACCATAATTTGTCAATTTTAACACACACACTTCTTTTGCTTTTAATAAGTTCTAATTTTCCAGGTGTGTATTATACACGAGCACAAGCAAAATACTTAAAATATTTAGTCCCACCAACATCCGAATTGTAGCTCATCTGATACAAAAAGCCAAAATATTCTCTTTCTCTGCTAAACATTCCCGCCAAACTTGCTTAATTCTTATCAAACTGACTGTTACACTGCTCTAATCAACTATTTTGGGTCTAAATTTGTTTACGTTTGTGTAAGCATAATTTACTTTTCAAGTGTTACCACTCACTAGCAAACAGAGCGCTGCCATCTTGTGAGTAAGGGGATGCAAAGGAACTTCGATGTGATTGGTCCAAGACATTGTCATGTTAACAGCTGCTCTCTGATTGGTAAGTGCAATACGACTGATGAGCTTCGAGCAGAAATTGAGTAATTGCTCATGCTTGAGGGAAAAGGTGGTTCCTCATCCGTTCAGAGAGAGAATCATGTATTTGTTGTGAAAATAACTGAAATTTCATTGATTAAAACTTTGAATAAAGGTGATTTTTGAGTTGTCTAAGATAGTACGGTTTGGGCAAGTACAGTGTTTTTCCAGGCAAACATCGTGAAAATATGGGGTGTGTGTTATAATTGGGAAATTTCGGTAAATGTCTTGAGTCGAAGAATCGTCTTAACCTTTTGTTGCTCTTTTTGAGCTTGGAACTATTTGGCAGTAATTCTGTTAGAGACATGTTGCGTTTGTAATGATATCTATTGTATTGTGGGACATGCATTACAGTGTGAGGTTGCTGAAAATACCCAGCCCTATTTCAGGCTCAGGATTGAGCCACAGCACTGAACTGGATTGTTATTCATGCAGTAAGTGTGAGTGTTAGTGGCTTTGAAAATGTTACCTCAACTGTTGCAATCAAGCCCATGAAAGGTGTTAGTGCAAAGACAGATAAGGCTGCCTCTAATCAGAGGATTATGCCACTAAGTTTACCTTGATAAAGTATTTATGAGATAGAATTTCAAAGTGTGCGTTTGCTCTGACATTTCACAAAGATAGAGCTGGATCAAAGGCAGTATTGTTGCACTGTTTTTCCTGTATTTCACAGACCCAGTAGGCTCTGATAAAAACGTCCAACTAAAGTCTATTACCGTGTTTTTATGTGGAACTGATCTGGGAAACTTCATCCCCTGTGTCCTCATCTAAGGAAAAGCCAAGCAAAAATGCTGGACGCGCTTCGTGCACACACATACACACTCTCGCTCATCAGTGTGTGTCACGCAGAGAGGAGATGCGTGGTTGATGCCGCTTTTGTCAAGCTGTTTGTTCTGCGTTGTCATGTGCGCCTTGATGTGATTGTTGTTGCGTGACCAGGCAGCCTGCAGAACTCATCCGTCCGGGGTATAAAACAGAAGGAGAGACGTGTCCGCTTAGCAAATGAAAGGCTCTAATTGACAGAGACACTTCTGAATGTTTGTGAGAGTGCGCTCGTCCGTGTGTTTTCCTATGTGTTTGTTGCATCAGGGTTTGATTAAAATGTTTGGGAGGTCCTGGCGATATGTAGCGTGTCTAAGATATCAATAAGTTTTCAAATGAGACATGGAGGAATACTGCTTCTCTTCGCTTTGTTTGTCAGGGGCGTCTTGGGTGGGGTTGGGAGGCAGGGTCGTCCATAAAGAGAGAACAAACTCAGCAGCATGCTTTCCTTCCACCTGTCAATTAAAATATTAAAAAGTTTGTTGGTGAAGAAAAGCTGTCTTGGCGTTGTCAGTGTTCCAGAGAAGTGTCTTCAAAAAGAAAACACTAGAATAAGGTCAGGAATAGAGAACACTTCTTTGGTCAGAGGCTCAGTCATTATTCATAAACAAGAGCTGTTCAGAGACAAACCATAGAAGATACCATCAGCCTGTATCTTCAACCATGAATCATGGGAAATAGACCTCAGGGGGCTTTCCTGTCAAGGTCAGATAAAGCACATAAAACATGCTACGCTACAAATGACAGCAGCACGGTGGTGCAGCAGGTAGTGCACATGCCTCACAGCAAGAAGGTTGCAATCCTTGGGTCGGGCAGGGCCTTTCTTTTCCCATGCATGCGTTGGTTCTCTCTGAGCACCCTGATTTCTCACCACAAACCATTAGGTTGATATGTGGGCCCTAGGGATGTAACGTAAAACCGGTAAAATAGTAAACCGCGGCAAAATTCCCCACGGTAATCATTACTGTGTCCTGTTAAAATTACCATTAAACTGTGTTTGATCACCACACTGTGTCAATAAGGCACGGTGGTGCTGCTCTTTGCCTGGATAAGCCTGAACTGCTCTTCGGTGAAGCAGCCGTCTCACGCAGACAGAGGCGCTCATGCTCATGCACAGTTTGCAATGTTTGGCGTCTGAGAAGTCCTGTACAGCAGTTGGAGCCTCGCTCGGACTCTTACAGGTTTTGCCACTCTAAATGGACAAAGTCAAAAGTCTGGTAAAAGTTTGGATTTTACAAGGATGTCGAGGGGAAACTGATAGACGACAGTGACCTGTCTAAAACACGAAGCTGCAGTGAAAGACAAAAATGCGCGTGATTAAAACTGCTGTAACTCCTCGAGTAAACGAACAGAGAGAGAGAGAGAGGATTCAGTGAGCCATACCTGAGCGAATTACAGGAGGTTTATCAGTAATCTCTGTGTAAATAATGTATAAAGGTAGTAAATAGCAGCATTAGTATCATTATGGAATGCATTTTTGCCATTCTTTTGATGTTCATTCGCTATATTTTGTGGTAGATTGGCTACGATTGACTCAAGCCCCCATGCAATCTTAAGTGATAAGCGGTGATAATGTGGATATGGATCACTGAATCAACAGAGTTTTTTCAAATGTATATTCTGAAACAAATAGCATTTAAGATGAAATTTTTAACAGCTCAAAAATCTGTTAGGCAATGCTTTTTTTGTTCCATATTTTGATTTAAAGCCACTGTAGTGCAAATCAACGATCATATCATGAGATATTTATGATCATATATACCCTCTACTTGCTGTCTTAAAAAGCTTAGGACTTTTTTTTTTTCTTTTAAGAAATCAGCCTTCAAGTGTTTAATAAGAAACTATGTTGATGTAGTAGCAAGTCATCTTGGTGTCTTTCTCTTTGTCCATTACTATGTTAATTGAAAGTTGGTCTAAAACAGCACAAGCTGCTTCCTGATGGCTCCCGTTGCCCCCAAAGTTATTAAATATTTGATGTCACTTAGTCTTTGCCTTGCATTTTCTATAGATGATGGATAAAAATGTGCTGCCATTCAACCAAAAATGAGACCTGATTTTTGTTGATTATATTCTCCAGCCCTAGTGTCTGGTCAGCCATCTTTGAGCTCAGATGTCCTCACTCTGCCATGTCAACGAGCAGAGACAAGTTGTCCAGAGTTCACAGAGAGTGCTGTAAGATTTTGGGTTGTTGAGTCAGACTCAGATGTTTTCTTAAAGGATGAAAGCAGCAGTGAAAGCCAACAACAGGTGAGCACGATACATCTTCAGACTCCACCATAAAGTAGGGCTTATCCCGAGGGAAGCATAGGGAGATGTTCTTGTACAAGAAAAAACAAATATCTGCTTGTTTGTCAGCCTCGCTGTGGATCATTTCTAGACTGACTGTTTGTGAATGCTAGCTCAGCCTCAGTGTTTCCATTTCCCCCTCCTTCATGGCGTGCTTTGAAGTGGTCCTCGGTGCCCTCTGGATGGGATGGGGTGAAAGAAGAGCTGAGAGCATGAAGAGGATCTGTGCTTATCATACATCCCTGTCCTCTTACTGACAGGAGCCAGCGTGCTGCTCTGTGGGCGAGCTCTGCACCTGCATACTGAGAGGAAGCAGGGAGAGGGAGCGCGAGGACCTGTGGTATGATGGTCGGAGGCAGAGAGGGAGAGAAGAAATTAAAGCCTGCCAGGCATCCAATCTGAGGGAGGTTTTGGTGCCGGAGCCAAAGAGATTTCATTGTTCCAAACACGGCCTCATGCATTTGATTGTGTGTGCATGTAGTCGTGTAATGCCTTTTGTGTGTTCAGATAGGCTTGATTTATTATTTTGTGGGCCTCGGGTTAAATGAAATGTCTTCTGTAGCTGATAGACTTCTTACAGCAGAGCCTTTTTAATAAGATCAGCTGCTTAAAGCATCTCCAAAGCATTACTGAATAGTTGAAATAGCTCACATCAGCTTATTCTCAAGTCGTTTTTTATTCTCCTTCCATTTTTAATCCCTTCAACAGTTCGAGAGAAACTCCCTGGAATTCACTGTTTAGCATCAGCAGCAAGTCTAGGTAGATGGTAAAGAGCTGGCTTAATGAAGAAAATCCCAGTGAAGAGGTTATTATGAAGGTCAGGCTCCAGGCGAAGTGTGCTTGGGGTAGAAATTCAGTTGTTTGAGTTTTCAACTCACCGAGCTGCTGAATTGAGTTGCCACTGAGGGATTCATTTTGAGATTTGCCTGTTTAATTCTGCAGCTGATTTGACTTTAGCAGGATAATTTTGAGATGATGGGATAGGGATGGGAAATAGATCTTAGGTTGTTTTAACTCCTACAGCTCGGTTTATTTGTTCAAGTTTAGTTAGAAAACAAAAAAATAGAACAGATTTGTTCATTTCTCCCAGATCATATTCACACATAAGGATGGGAATCAAAAAACAATTCTAGCTGATAATCCATAACCCTCAAAGACTCAATATCATAAATCCTTTTACTTATCAATTTTCTTTTCAATTCCTTGAACATGTGTTTGATATTGTTGCCACTGAAAACCTGTGCAGGCATTTGGGTTGTCAGAAGTATCAATATAAGTAAAAATACTAATTTTCTATGGCATTGATACTCCTCAGACAGGTGTTTGCATATTTTTGCTATTGTTAATTTTAGATTTTTGGATTATTTGAAAGTTTAAGTAGGATTAAGTTAAAAAGAGAAATATGTGAGACAACCTTAAAATATCGTCAAATTATGATAAATTCGGGTGATTTATTTTGCATGTATTTGCACTAAGTAAAAACAATATCAGTGTGTTTTTGGTTGTTTTTTTTTCCAGTATTCTGATTTTTATTACGAGCATCTGTGGTTCTGGTGAGAAAGCATGTTCCATGTTGAGATTCAAAAAGGGTTTTGAATATTTTCATGTTGATAAAAGACATTTTGTACGCCTTTTTAATTGCCATTTTTGTAGTATCGAAAACGGCATCTAGTATAGCATTTTTTTCTGTATATGGATATTAAGTTTGAAATTTCAATATCATGACAACCCTAGCAGACGTACTTTTGCCCATTTGAAAATCCAAAAGGAATCAGTAAGGGAATTGATGAAGAATTGAATCAGTAAGCAGTAATGTAAGTGGCACTTGTATCGAAAAATCAGATCAATTCCCATCCCTAGTCATTTTGAAAGGGCAGAGTCCAGGCTGAGTTGCACCAGTTTTTATGCCATTACGTCGCAACCAGTCGCGGAGTGCATTATGGGAAGGAAGCCAGCAAGCTAAGCTACTCACAAATCAATAACAAAGATTATACAGATGAGCATATATATCAACGTGAGACAGGTCGTTTGATGTAAATTTATACAACGTGTGCATGAAAAAGAGGGAACGGTGTCAACCCCAGACCATAGAGGACACCAGATAGCATGGTAACTTATTACAACACAACACCTTTCGCAGTGTCTGCAGAGAAACTGACAGCATCATGCAGGAAAGTAGAGAGTGGTTCTAAAAAGGTTATGTTATCGAGAAGCACATAAAACTTCATATGTTTACCTCCGCCAGGGAGGTTATGTTTTCCGGAAGAGTCTGTCTGTTTGTCTGTCTGTGAACAAAATAACTCAAAAAGTTATGGATGGATTTTGATGAAATTTTCAGGAAATGTTCAGCATGGGAAAAGGAAGAATTGATTCAATTACGGTGTTGATCTGGATCACCGTCTGGATTCGCCATGACAAAAAATGTGATTTTCGTGAACAACTACTGAACTAAAATAGATATCACTATGAAACCAGTTGCTAATGGTATGTTTTCATGGTCAAGGAATCTAAATATTTACATGAAATAAAGGTAGGACTAATATTTATGGTTAAAAAACACAATATGGGAGAGGACTGTGGTGCTGGCGGAGGGCTGCGCTCTCCGTGTGCTTTTCTAGTTGGCATTGTGACAAGCGTTGGTGATTTCTTTCCAGAAAAAAAAGTATTGAGTCACACATTGTGCAGTCGCCATTTGACTAAAGAAGAAAGAGATTGGATTTTTGCTCCATACTACCATCCCTACCTCTAGGAATGTGTTCTCAGTGCACTTTTTTGGGGTTACAACTTGTCTGTAAGGGGCTGTTACGTATTCAGTCACCCAGTCATGCCCTGGGCTGTAATTTGTTTGCTTAATTATTCATATATCAATCTACATATGTAAGATAATTCTCATCACTCAGACTCTGCTCTGTTCTCTTTGTAACAAATGTCCTTCTTTTTCTTGTCTTACAGTAAATTTCACTCAGCCTCTTGACTAGATCCATATTTCAGGGTATAAATCTTTTATTTAGTTCTGCTGGCATGAAACCGTCTCTGAGTGTCTTTTTTCCTCCTTAAAAAGTAAACCAAACCATTAGCTGCTGTTGATTCTTTTCCAAAAAAACACTTGTCCCCTTTTCTACTGCTCAGTTCTTCAGAGGCCTTGGTGAATTACTTCAGCTACCCCCGCTTGAAATTTTGATTTTTAATGAAGTAATTGCCCTTTCCGTTTTACACCCTGTCCCTTGGATCACATGTTTGTTCTGGTTAATTTGGTTTACTCCTACACCAAAACTGAAATGTGAGGGACTAATAGTTCTCCTGTTAGCGCCTGTGTCCAAGTCTCTGGCAAGTAAGCCTCAGAGGGCAAATATTCACGGCCTCCCGAGGTTCTCTAAAAGTTTGGACGATAGTTTAAGAGATAAAGTTTCTAATTGGAGTCAGAGTGTCAGGGCCTTAGGACATTGCAAGAAGAGTGTGGATTTGTGGAACTGTCAAAGTAAAGATCATACTTTTCTTAATTTGCCTTTTCTACTTTTGATTAATTGTAATTTGGTCAAAGGTGTTTCATGGCCACCACAAAAAAGAGAAATCTGTGTTTAATTGTCAGACATCTAAAAGCACAGTCCAAAAGCAGTTTTGTTAGATATTAGCTTGAAAAAGTTAACATGTGCAGCATTTACTGAGGACAATACCCCTTCAATATTTCTCAGTATTTCATATATTTAATTAGAATGATAATTATTGGAATTCAAACTTTGTGATGCACTTGATGTTGAATACAAGGCTCAAGTTATGTCTTTACATAATATAAACATTTGATTAAGATAAACACTCTGACATGAGAAGAGCTGTCCAGATGGCTGACCAGAAACAGAAGAGAAAGACTTTTCTCCCTGTAAACATAATCAAGAATATTTACTTTAACTTGTTCTGGAACAGTTGGCATGTGCTAACAAATGTTGTTTTTGCTTTGCAGAGTCGAGATGCATTTTTTTATTCCTGTTGTGATGTGCTGCCTTCAGTGCATGTCACTGAGGTATAACAGGGAGACTAAAGGCGTTTTCACACCAACCACATTTAGTGCGCACCAAAGAAGTTTTGGCCCAGGGTTTGGTATGTTAGTGTCAATGTGAATGCAACCACCGCACTTTGGTGCGCACCAAATCAGCCGGTCCGAGACCTCCATGAAGGGGTGGTCTCGATCCGCTCCATCTCCCTACATTTGGTGCGTTTTCACTGGTGTGAAACAAAGTGGTCTGAACCGATCTACTTTTGATGCATTACTTCCTGTTAAACCCGCAGTTGAATCTTTTACTTACTCAATTTGTCGATTTGTTTATTCTGGTTGAGGATTATGATGATTTACGAGGGTCCAGAAGGTCGCTGATGCCGTCTCAAACACGATAAAAAAAACACATTTGAAGGAAAATGTAGAAGACAGCAAAACGTAAACATTGGTTGTCTGGTGTAGAAAATGGTTACCATGGTAGTCTGTTCTTCATTCTCCTCCGTAGCAGGTTTGGTAACCAGTTACGTGCATATCGCCCCCTGCTGTTTCAAACTGAGTAAATACACAAGTGGGTCCGGACACAGTTCGATATTGCCAGTGTGAATGAAAGCCAGCGGGGGAGGGAGAGGGGGGCGAACCACGCCGCAGCACGGTTCAAAACAAGTGGACCTAATGTGAAAACGCCCTAAGTAATGTCCCTCTCTGCCCACTTACGTTGTTGATAATTTCTTAAAAAGTTAAATATCGGTGTCGTCAGATATGGACACATTGTCAATATTTCTCTCTTTATACTGATATTCTATTCCAAACAAATCAGGTGTATTTTTCTAATTCATCAGCTGTAAAATTGGAAGTCTGCTCCATAGTGGTTCATGTGATCATCACTGATTGTCTTCTTTGATACATCAAAATATATTATTGAATTATAAGAAGTTTTATCTGCTTGCTTTAAAACGATTGTGTTGTTCGAATTCAGTACAAGTAGACTGTCAAAACGAAACCAGTCATTTTGAAGCAAGTGCATACTCAGTGCCCTTGACAACTAATATCATTATCAACAATTAAAAAAAAGTCCATATCTTTCAATATCTCAGATATCCAAAAAAGCCATGCCATGCATCCTGCAGAAATACATCCGGAAAATTACCCTGTGTAAAGTCAGTTGTCATTTAGTTTTTATGAAAAGATGCTAAATGTTTATCATAAAAAGTCAGTGCCAGTGCCTTTATTGTTCCTGGATCGCAATAATCATGTTTACTCTTTCGCAGCATAAGTGATTAGGCTTCACTTGTCAGTTTTGTCCATTAACAGAAAAATGAAAGGAGAGAGACCTCAGTGAGATGTTTTTCAGAACACTGCAGTGATATGAAAGCTGACAAAAGCCTGTCCTTGCTCACACTTCTTTGATAAGAAGTTCATTTAAAAGCTTTGATATGCTCATCAAGCATGTACTTAATAAAAACTACACAAAGGCGCATTGGCAATTTCTTCTGTTTTTAATACCTTCTCTGGTTCAGTCACTATTATAAAGGGTCAAAATGTCAAGAGCGTTGGCCCATCTATTGCTTCTTTTTTGTGCAAATGGGAGTGCAGCAGTACATGGTTTTTAAATGATAAGATATTTAATACTGACATTTGAACAGTCCAATGCAAAGCAGGACAGACCTTTGGATCAATTTGTACTTTAGAATTTACCACTGGGACAATATTCTTATTTATTTTCGTATTTGTACTGTACGACCAGTGAGTTACTCGTGTCTTTTGCAGTCAAGCAGTCAAGCCAAGGGCATGTCAGGAATGTGGCATCATGCGAAATAGGTCTGTAGTTTGGGGTTTTGCATGTCACCTGTCACTCAGATGTTGAAAACAAATTTGGCCATGCACCCCAACTCAATAACCCTATCCCCAGAATTCACTCTCTTGCATTCATGATTTTGGATATCAGGGTTTTTACCACCACTGTATAGGTTATGTTTTGGCGCCATATGTTTGTATGTGTGATTGTTTGTCAGCAAGATTACATAAAAACTACTGGATGGATTTTGCTGAACTTTTCGGGAGATGTTGGTAATGGCTCAACTTAAAAATGATTCAGTTTTGGTGGTGAGCCAGTTAATTGGAATTAGCCAACTAGGGGTGTCCCGATACAACTATTTCACCTCCGATACGATACCGATATTGCAGCCTTGAGTATTGGCCGATACCGATATCAATCCGATACGATATCAGCAGGAATCATACAGACTTTTATTACCTATTTTGTAGTATGGACTGTAAGAAAAGGCTTGATCGGGTCAGATTACTCAAACAGAGAACAGTAGTCAGCAATAGTAGGTATGAGAAAAACTGACCTATTTTTTATTAACCAATAGGTTAAATAAATTTTAACCTTAAACTAGGGCTGGGCGATATGGCCTAGAAATAAAATCCCCGATTTTTTTCCACAACACTCGATTTACGATTTAAATCGATTTTTCCCTCCCTAAAAGAAACAAAACTCCCAGTGACATAAAAATGAAACAAATCAAGTTTTGCCTTTATGTTGTCTAAATGTTTCCCTTTTAAAGTCAAAGTCTGGGTCATAAAAGGTTGATTATGCAGTATGAACGTAGGCAGGTTTGTCTACATAAACACTAAAAGGCTGAGGTATTTTTACAGTATTAGCATGAAACTCTCTTTGATCAATATTTAATCTACTTAAATAACAAATACAAGCCTATAAAAGTGCTTGTGCAAACCCTACAAGACCGACCATCATGAAAATAGTAATTTTTTTCAAAAATTGCAACAACTTACAATTGGACTTAGGCAAGAAAAAAAATCTAGATTTTTTATTTTTTAAATCTTCTGCAGAAATTAATTCGAATTAATCGATTTAAGCGATTTTTTGCCCAGCCCTACCTTAAACATAAGAATATACTACAATTAAAACAACATGAATAAAAAATATTAGAAGACCCTGAAAAGTGACCTCAATAAATCAAACAAAAACATATTTCACCAATTGCAAAATAACCACTGTATTGAACTTAAACATAAGCATATTCTACAACTGAATAAAATATAAAATAAATATATTAGAATGGACTGCTTGTATCGGAGTGCTGATATCGGAGATTTAGGATGCAGGCCGATATAATCCGATATTTGTTTTTTTTTGACCAATATCAATATCGGATCGGGACATCCCTATAGCCAACGATCATTTTGCCTAGTAACTGTCAAACTAATAATGACATCAGCATGATTCTGAGTGCTAGGTGTGGGTTTTCAGGGTCAAGGAATCATATTATAATGCTAAATTTGCCATGAAACTATTGCTCACAGATGTATCAGCAATATGTGAACTACCTTGGTAGAGGTTTTCACAAACCAAGTGCTTTCTAGTATTGATTTGTTTCTACCTTGATTCTTTATCACAAGGTTTTTTGCTCCTTGATTGCACAGAACCAAGGCATCAGCAGTCAATTCTACAATGAATAAGCAGGAAATATGGAGGGGGAACTTCAAACATGCACAGCTAAAGGAGGACGTGGTGGTTACAGTATTATAATAATACATATTAATATAATACGTTGACTGTTTTGATATTAATCAAAACAATGAATCAAACACAGTCTCCCTTAATCTGTATACAATAATGATCGGCCTGAAAGACAAGCTACATTTTCATTGTGTATGCAAAGAAATGCCTGTGTGGGGATAAGAAATTTAAATGGTCCACAAATAATGTGGGCAGTTTGGCTGTTGCAGCCTCTCCTCAGGAAGAGAGAGAGGAATACAAGACTTCTTACTCCACTACTTTACAATTTTATCACAGGTTTATGTGATGTTTCTCTACACTCTCGTAGCTTATTTTAGATTGTCTGCTGCAACAGCAGAGAGGGGAAGAAGTGTTTTAAAACTTGGGCAAACTGACTGCACACCTGGCTTTTCAAAGACAGACATGTGGAGGAAGGTGATGTTTTTAGAGTGGTTGCGACCAAGGTTGTTTTGTTGATGTTTTAAAAACATTGTGTAATCAGTGTTCTATAATCACGTTATGCCTCTTATGAATGTGATTGAGGC
Organism: Scarus forsteni; assembly: GCA_036419115.1. Lineage (NCBI taxonomy): Eukaryota > Metazoa > Chordata > Actinopteri > Labriformes > Labridae > Scarus > Scarus forsteni. Next base: position 15,095,959 of record JAZDUH010000458.1, read on the forward strand.
TTAACATGATCTTCAAACAGCTCTGTCTTCCTGTCCCATGACCTGCAGCGTCAGGTAACAAAAGCATAAACACAAACAATCAGTCATTACATATTGTGTTTTATATATTAAGTTGAACCGTGTATTATTGTTGCACTTATGAAAAACAGCATCATTTCATATTAGGAACATTCACAGGCTGAATTGTAGGTGCAGTTTGAGGCACTGTGTGCTATTATTGATTTACTGCAGGTCTGTCAGTTCTCAGAAAATCAATCAGTCAATCCAGAGACTGTTAATATGCCTGAATGTGATATCAGATAAAGTCCATGTGTGGGAAACTCTGCTTGTTGAATTTCTTGGAAATATTGACCACAGAGGCGCCCGTTTGATTGGTAGAAAAAAAACCCTGAGCAGATGTGATGTTCAGCACATAGGTAGGGGTGGACATGATGAGCATAATGTACTTAAAAAACACACGAACAACTGTTCAAACTAAACCAAAAACATCAGTTATTGTGGTTATTATGGTTTCATGAGAGTGACTACTTATTGAAAACAGTAAAAAAACAAATTCAACAAAGTTCTGAAATGGTAGAGGCTTTTATTTGTCTTTTAGTTGGTGACATTATGCACATTAACACAATGATCAGAAGGATTTATGAATCTGTCTTTGCTCATGAGGTGGGCTTAGTGTGTTTTTTATTTCAAAGTGTAATATTTCACTCATTTGCAAGCAGGCTACATAATGATTACAATTTCTCCTACAAGGTTTGCAAACGGCAAGCACAGATAAACAAATTATAAGACAGAGCAGTGTTTAGCACTTATGAAAGTCACCTCACTCATTATTATTGTCTTCACAATATTTAATATTGTTATTGCATCATATTGTCACCATGCAGACCAAATATCTATTTTCAGGACTGTATCTGACAAGAATGTAATGTTTAAAGCATCAGATCAGACTTAAATTCTGATTATTTGTATTCATTTAAATATCATATAAGACGTTCTGTTATGAAAAAGGGCAAGAAAAATTAAGAGATAACTGGGCAAATCTGTTTGTTATGGCAGCTGTTCCAATTATTATTCTTGCCATTTTATATATCTGAAATCCTATCTATTTCCCTGGTTGGAAAGTGTTTTATTGTTTTGTTCTGTGGTAATTATTAGCACGTATTGAATTACTCATCCCATTGTATGACTGCCAGCTGACATCTCTATCTCCATTATGGCAGCACTTTGTCTCTTGTTTTTCTGCCACAGATGTGTCCATTGTTCAGCTGTTTTGTTTTCGTTCCTTTTCCTCGGCCCATTGAGAGACGATGACTTTATTGTCGCAGCACAGCCACTTGCCGGGCCACCTGGTGTGACATTACGCTGCATTATGTTCTGAGGCCATGGCTTTGTTTCAGGCCGCCGACTGCCAGGCAAAGGACACAACAGCACGGGGAGCCACAGATGCATGGAGGAGTAGCTGGTGGGCAGGCGTGGGCAGAGAGGAGCTCAGGACTGAGGGTGAAAAATGACAGATGGACAGAGGAAGTGGTGTCAAGAAGGACAGAATGGCAGCTGGAATAGGTTGTCAGTCTGTGACGGGCTGAGAAAGACGAGCCTGTCAGGCTGCTGTCATATCATCATGCTTATCAAACAGGGCATCTGGCAGCAGGTAGTCCGGACGAGTCACACCAGCTATAAACCAAGGCGGAGAAGGTGTAGGCTGTACTCGCTGTTCTGTAGCATACCAGGTTTCACAATTGAAGGTAATCATACCGTGTACATCTGCTTATCTACAGCAAGGATGCAATTATCCCTCATATAAGAATTTAGTGCGTAGCCAGTCTTATGGCTTACATTTAGCATTTGACAAGAAACACAAGCTGCTTGCACTCAATCCCTGAATCAACCCTCATAACAACACTTTCAGGACAAGTAAAATCTAAATGTTGCTACTAACAAAGCAGACTCTTTAAATATATAACAGTGTGTGAACAGTTAATTATTTGAATTAGCTTATAGTGAATCTATGTTGTAGTGTTAAATAAGGTATTTGTTAGAGAAGAACAATTTATTGTGCAGGCATCGCAGCTGCAATGTTCTCATAAACAATAGTCAGATTTCAGGATGTGCAAACTCAGCCATGTGACTCATTTGTTTGTTATAGACTAGAGGGCATAGTTCTGGGATGTTCAAACTGTGGCCCAGGGCCAAATGTGGCCCAAAGCCCATTTTGAATTGGTCCTCAAAACAGTTGAATGAATAAAGACATTTTGATTACAGCAGCAAATACCATCCATCATGCACATTTTCTGCCATATTTACCTTACCAAAAAGGTCTCATTTACAAAGTACATTGCAATATTCATCTTCAAGCACCAACACTCTTGAAGTTTACTCTTGTTTTGTGTCTAACAGGACAAGATGAGCCGTCAGTGTCTCCCACCTTTGCAGCTCAGAAGGTCATTCTCGCCCTGACTAGGTGTGATCTGGGGGATAGCCTGGGGCAACAAGGGCCGGTTTACAGCTGATAACTCATCCCAACACCTAAAACTTTTACTTAAATACACTTAAAGTAAGGTGCAGCAAGTGGCTCAGTCATCTAAGTTTTCCTCTTTATTTGGCCCTCCATGTAAAAAGTTTGGACACCCCTGGCTTCGTTAGAAAACAGACCTTGATAAATGTAGAGTCTGTTTGGTTCATTCATGTTAAATGTGTAAGTTACAGACAGTGGCTGCTAAAGTGGCTGATAAAGCAGTGGGCTTCCAGCTGTTTTTGTTTTTCTTTAGCTTTCTTTCAGCAATGTTTATAAAGAAAATGCTTATTCTATGGCCCTTTGGTGTACATCTTAAACAATAAATATATTTTAGTACACTTAAAAAGTTCTCAACTGCTCATGGAGATTCAACTTGAAATACTGGCAAAGTAAACTTGGCTTCAAACTTTCACCTTCAATTGTTGCATATTAAAAGAAACATTTATCTGGGATATTTTGACACATGCTCACAGTCAATGTACTGACTGCCCTGGCAGTTTGTGCTGAAATCTGCTGTGTAATGCACAGTGGTATTGAAATGAGAACTAAAATTTGCCCATTTTTTATTGTTAAAATGTTACCTTTTTAATGTTTGATGTCAGCTCTGAGGCTAGAGATCATTGGATAACAGAATGACTCCATACTACATATGATATAATACTGTATAACTTGCAATCTTTGGTCCACAATATCAGTAATACTGCACAGCAATACCGCAATTACCATTCATTGGAAGAATATTTAACAACAGTATATAATGACATCTAAATAACAGGAATTAGAAATGTCTTTGATAAGATGAATTGTAGAGATAATTTAATGGATGATCAACTTAATGCAGTTTACACAGAAATGAGGCCTGTCCGGTGTTTTCCTCACCATTAGATCAGGGATGATGCCAAACTCCAATGCCATTATAATGAAATTGACTTAAATTATGATTTCTGTTAAAATTGGTCTATTGGGAAAAGTCTGATGTGTTTTTTTGTATGCTACAAAAAAATTAAATTGCTACCCTTTTTTCACCAGCAGCTGCAATTAGCTGTGTTTCCTGGACCACTTCAGGCTTTTAGAGGCCATCTTGTATTTACTGTAAGTCTCAGATTAATCCAGCCAATTAAAAGTTCATGTTTATCGAAGTTAAATGGAGCATTTATTCAAAAAAAGGTTTACACTATCAAACATACATAGTCAAAACTCTCCTTTGAGTACTCCAAATATTAATTTTTTCTCTCTGCTTTTCCCTCTTGATTTTCTTAACAAGCTATGCGCTCCAGCTCTCTGCTTGGCAAAGGTGGAGTATATTAAACAGGAGAAAATTGTGGTTGAATTAACCACTCGGGAGTGTTTTGTCAATGGGGTTAAAAAGGCCTCAAAAATGATTTTATTTCTATAAAACTTACATACGAGTAGCACAGACCTGTAGAGACGTTGTCCTCGGATGTTGTAGAAGTTCTTCTGGAACTTGCAGAGAAAACTTTTTGCACACGGTGTGATGTTTGATGTTGTTTATATTTTGGTCAGATTCTGACGTTGAATTTGCTTACTCATCCGGAAAGACGACCCACACACAAATCTCTGCCTATTGCTTTTATTCCAGCCTGCACCTTTAGGTCAGTGTCGTTATTTGAACAGCTGCCTCTCACTATCACGTCCACTGTGGCCAGAGTGACAGAAGGCCCGATGTAATGTGAGTGCTCGCCGGGAACAGGTTTTCCCTCATGGAAACTGGGCATTGTTGGCATGCGGCTAACCTGCTGCTATAAAAAGTCCTAAGGAGAGCTTTGAGACGAGCATGAGTCATGGTGGCTTCAGGCAAAGCTACAGCAGGCACCAGTGCACTTTGAGGCCATTCGATAAGCAAGTAGCTTCAGCCTTAAGACATCTTTGTTTCTGAAAGTGATTTCTGATTCTGGCAGAGGATTATCACAAACCCTGATTGACAGATAAATGTCGAAACTGCCCTTTAAAAACAGCAACATAACAAGGCTAAATAGACCTTTACACAAAGAAACAATGATGGTTTAAAGTAGAGGTGTGAAAAAAAATCGCTACCGCAATATATCACGATATTTTGACTTCCGATATAATATCGATATTTCAAATCTTAGTATCGATATTTTTGTAATAATAAAAACTCATTTTATTGGAGTTGGAAATAAAATACAACTTATAAAGATGTATGCACATGTTTTTTTTTCATGCACTACTCAGTTCAGACAGTGACAAGAGAAATATGTGACTTTTTTTTTAACTTACTGTTGTGCTGTCAGTAACTCAAAGCACTTTGTTCCTCGTGTTTGATTACAGTTTGAGCTGCACTACAGGTTAAGATGATTTTCATTCATTCATTTATTTCTTTATTTGAATGGGACAATGCATATTAATGAACAGGCAACAATGCTGTAAATATGCCGGATTTAGCTCAAGGCTAATTTCCATCCGCAGTCCCATGAGGTAAAAACATACCACCAAGACAAGAACATTCAAAAGACATGACAAAGTACACACAATACAAAAAACAATATATTAAAACCACACAAAACCTGAAATGTGTATATTTTACATCAAATAACACACATCCAACTTTCCCTCCTCCTTCCACACCACTCTCACTCACACATTCACCTGCTTATAAAATATGCTCCTGCCTTCTAATGCTGACAACTTTGCTGACCTTGAAGCCATTCTCTAAGTTGTCTTTTAAATGTCACGTATGTGGTACATTCTCTAATTGTCATAGGTAGAGTGTTCCAACTAGAAGAGCCCTTAATAGAGAGCACATTTTGGGAAAACGTGCATTTCCTGAACTGCACTTCACAGTCCCCCCTGGTTGTTGATCGAGTGCTAGTCTCACAGCTTCTTATTTTAACGAAATCGTTAAGAGGTGGAGGGGCCAGACCGTGTAACACTCTATATACAAGACAGATGTTTTTAAAGATTTTCAGGTTATCAAAGTTTAAAAAGTTGTATTTTTCAATTAAAACACATATATGAAAAGACTGGGGTTTTTTATCTAGAACCTTGATAGCCTTTTTATACAGCTGCTCAATTGGTTTAAGCGCTGTGGTACCAGCAAAATGATTTAAATACTTTGTTAAAGGGAAAACAAGAACAATTTCTTTGCAACATTAGTTTAATTGACTTGATGCACTCTGTGTTAAGTGTATTTATGTAACGCTGCAGTTGACATATTTCAATAACAATAAAATGGAAAAGTTACATATTCACTGTCTCTAGGTTTTTCCTAGTTTACTGTAGAATATCGCAATATATCACAATATTGTGAACATAAAAAGGCTAAATAGACCTTTACACAAAGAAAAAATTATGGTTTAAAAAGGCTTTAAAGACCCCTGCAAGTTTACACTGTGCTCTGATACGTTAATAGCCACATACAACGCCTCTTTAAAGGCAGAGAGAAAATCTTGCCATCATAATCACAAACAATAATCTGCCAAAAATCTGTCAGAAAATATTGCTTCACACAAGGGCTTGGCAATATGGCCCAAAAATGTAATTTAAGACGTTCTAACTGAACAGTGATATACATTATGTATGGATATTTTGTCTTTTAAGGATGAGATGATTACAAAGTACCAGAATTGTTAGCTCTGATACGACCCTATTTAAAATGAAAAGAAGGAAATTGAAAGATTTTGCTGTCATAACCAGAACTGCAAGGCTAACCAAACACAAAGGGTGATTTATTGTGCCATCATCGTCTTCTTCAGTGTATCAAAGCTTTAAGGTCTTTATTATACCGTATAACATCTTACATTGTAGTCAGATCTACCAAGGACTTGGCTACATGTACCAAAAATCTTGTTTTGATATGCTTTAGCTGAATGGCGAAGCAGGGAGTGTATATGTTTTTTATGGTGGGAGGGAGGGATAATAAATGCTTGGAGTTGCCATGACTCTAGATATTGGAGAATCAAAATCATATATCTATTTTAGGGATGCACTGAAATGAAAATTTGTGGCCGAAGCCAAATAAAATATAAACGCTTGGCCAAATACTGAATGCCGAATACTGCATTACCAATGTGGAGGCTAAGTAGTTCTTTAATAGTGCATAAATAGCTTGGAATGCATTTTTAGACATGTTTTTAAAAGAAAGTAGTTGTTTATTGAATATTATGACATTTTTTTAATATTCCAGTAGCCTTTGCTTTTCAAAAAAAGCCCAACAAAGTTTTTCATTCATATTAAGCCTTCAAACAAAACAAAACATGCATGAAAAAAAAACCCTAGAGTGCATTGAAGTGGATAAACCTGCAACAAATGAATTATTGTCCTTTTAACACAAGTCTGCTTAGCCACAGTCACACGCAATGACGTATTTGATTTCATCTTTGCATTACACGGTACTATTCAGCCTTTCTATTACCTCACTCCACCGAAGGCCAAATATGGCTTTTTTTGTAATATTCGGTGCATCCTTACTATATTTCCATTCAAACCGATTTAAGACTTTCCCTATTTTGTTAAAAAAAAAAGGTGTATTTGAGGATCTCCCCTGGTTTACTGTGCATTAGGAGGCTGTAATATGTGGTTTGACTTGAAAAAATCCCTGTTAAAAGTGTTTAAGATATACAGCAGGGGTCACCAACCAGTAGATTTTGATCTACTTGTAGATCTTTCAGACTATTCGAGTAGATCTTTAAGACTAGATGCTTCATCCTTTCTCTGACACACAGGATAGACCTTTTTCTTATCCATGACCTATCTGGTGAATCCAGCTGCTATGCAAGATAAACTGGATCTGACAGGTTTCTCTCCCCCTCATTAGTTTTTAGTATTAGAAAGATAGGAAGATGAACTAAATTGTGTTTTATGCAAACAATATTCCAGTCCTTAGTGACGAGTTTTGTTTTGTATTAGGCTGCATGCGTTGTAAAGTGCTAATGTGACTTTATATCCACAGAATCTTTATTTTTTATTCCTTCCCTTTATTACATTTATGGATTGAAGATAGCACCTTTGATTGTCAAGTTAGACGATGATCATTAAAATTTGAAGTTTTGTTTATGGTTCTCAGTGACTTTAGGCAAGTGATTGTGCCATCCCAGTTAGCATCATAGGTGATCTTCAGCTGAAAAAGGTTGTTGATCACTGATGTACAAATTAGGAATCATTAATGTCATTGGTAGTTCATCTGTTGTCCCCCCAGCATCGAATGAAGAAGGATGTACAGAGGAAAACAGCAGCAGGTGAACTGTGCTGCACTGATGGTGAAATTTTCTTAAGATGAGAGGAAATTAGTTAAAATATAGTTATGCAAAAAATTCATTCAAGGACGTATTGAATAGATTCATAATCTATTGAGTGAATTCCATGTTATTTGATCTGAATGCAAAACATCTTTTCACCTCTTTAAACACAGGCTGTTTTGCTCCCATATTGAAGTCTTAGTTAACACGGTTACAGGTCAAGTCAGGAAAAGGAATCTGCAATGAAAACATTGAATTATAAAAATATCAAGAAAACAGAGTTAAAAATGTTTGTGAATGTTTCTGTAAAGCTGCTCTGATGCATTACTACATGCATTTGTACTAGCAGAAAACAGAAACAAGCACACACAACAAATATGGCATAAAAAAGTGTAAAATACTTATAACCATTTAATATTCTAATATTCTGGAATTGTTTTGTATGCTTGTTTAACCCCTTTAATTATGAACTGGACTGCTTTTGAGTTCATTTACATGCAGATGTAACTTTAAAAAGTTTTTTATTTGCTCTTCTCTTAATTCAAGCCATTAATATTGCTAAGTTACAGCACTCTGGACAAACTTACTGTTGCCCTCTTGGTAAACAAAGTTGACCGTTCCAGAATTAAACTAATCAGATTTTAAGTGGTGAAACTGATTTGAAATGGGAAGATCGCTGCAGAGGAATTGCAAGAAAACTTAAATATGTCAGAAATATATTTACCAAGCATTAGATCTCAAACCTTTTCCCCCAAAATTCATCTAATACTATATCTTATTTAAAAAATGTACAAGCTGGTTTATTTTACCCTGTGCTTCATATGTCTGACAGTTTAGTGAATTTAAACACATTTTAACACAAACTCGTTTATTCCACAGACAATGCTTTAATATTTCAAGCTGCACTTTACACACTGAACCGCTTCAATTCCTGCAGGATGAGGTCAGAAAATCTTGTTATCTGATTCTGATAGGCTCATCCTTCTGCATTTTTCAGTCTGCAGAGGCCCGACTCTGCCTACTCACTTTGCCTTTCATGCTGCCTCCTCTTGATATAGCCAAGTCTTCAGAGCAGATTTGCTGGAATTAATAAATAAAATGATCCCTCCACCCCAACCCCAAGCCAGCTCTTCAATTTAATGCGTCCTTGAGACATGTAGCACTACTGAACAGCTTTCCATATGCTAATCATCGTCCTGGATGCCACTCTCTTGTCTGCCGTGCTCCTTCATCTACCGCTGGATGAGCTGACCCATTGGACTAAAGATCAGTCTTTACCCTCTTCTTGTAAAATTCTGTAAACTAGGTGCGATCCACAGAAGCTCTTGGTTATATTGTTCAGTGTTTGTTGTTTTTCTAGTTGATGGATTTGAAAGCCAACTAGTGTTGAGTCACAGCAGCAGTTTGGCGGCCTAATTCGATGCCGCTCTCTTAGTCAGACTCCATATGGATGCCATGGTGATGCCAACAAATCCTTCACACATTCCCGTTTTTCTTGTTTTGTGGAGAAACATGATTAAGATTCAGGGGCTTTGTATCTTGTATGTAAGCCAGAGAAGATATGTAAAACAGATATACACTGGGCTTCATTTACATTCTTTGTGGCCTCTGCAAACATAAGGATTTATACAGCATCTCACATTTCAAATTGTTTTGGAGTACACACAATGGGCCTAGAATTCATAGTATTACTAATACATCAGTACCATGGATACATGGAGTTAACAGATTAAGCAATGTCTGTTTACATCAGGTGATGTCTTCACTATGTCTAGGTGGCACCAGAGTCATCAAGTATTGTCAGTGAATCACCACAGTGTCATAATGCTCTGTTACCTGGATGTAAACCAGCATAGTGGATGGATAAGATCTCATAGTTTGGTGTAGTTTGCCAGTATTTTGTTTAGAAAAACTTTGATGTAGTGATTTAAAGGGTTTGGCATCTTGTTTTTCGATTAAGGTCTGTATCAATAAATAGGGTTTGAGCCTAAAATTGTTCCTAAATTGACCCATTTTGAGAAATAAAGGGGCACTATCATTGTGTACTCCTGTGGCCAATGTGCTAATGATTCTGTTTCCTGCTATGTTTACTTCAGTTGAAAGAGGTCGATATCAGACAGCTCACAAAGCAGAGAGAGATCAGCATCCTTGGCTGTAACATGAATTCACTAGTATTGAAATAAAGGTCAAAACCTTTTAGGGCTGGGACGATTCACTCTTCTCCCGATTTGATTTAAATTGCGATTGTACGGTATTGCCGATTTTTCAATCTTTAGTTAGCTATTTTTAACACCAGTGAAAAATATGAATAATTATGATGCCTACAAACTACATCAGGAAAAATACACATCACATGTGAGTCCATTTCAGGGTTTATTCGGCAATATATTTTAACCAGCTGAAACACTCTCTCTTCAAAAGCCTACACTGCATTAAAAGCAGCGATAATCAGTTTAGAAAACATCTGAAACCCTTCTAACAAAATGAGATAGAATGATGGTAGAGACGGACGAAGAAAAACGTGTCGCCCTCTGCTGAAGAAAAGCAGTAACCTTTTTCTGGTCCGGCTTTTTAATACATAAAAAATGAAGTTGGAAGAATATTGATATTTGAACAAAAAATCCTGATTCTTATGTGAATTGATTTTTTTTCTCCCAACACTAACACCTATAGTGTGATTGATTTGAACCAAATTACAACATAGGTTTCAAATTTGAGGATGAGTTTGCACTGCCACTGTATTTGTACTGGGTTTGGTTTCTAATTGGACTTTTCTTCCGCATGGTATTGACTCAGGCGGCTGTTTTTTTTTTGTTTTTTTTTTAAATGTATTTTTTTGGGCATTTTGTGCTTTTATTGATAGGAGAGAGAGAGTGGATAGGCCTGTGAAAGGGGGTGAGAGAGTAGGGGAAGACACTCTGCAAACTGGTCACAGGCGGGATTCGAACCTGGACCGGCAGAAGCAAATACATGGGGTGCCTGGTTGCTAACCACTCCGCCAAACCAGCACCCCGGACAGCTGTTTTTATATTCCACCTGGACATTTATTTATTTTATTGTTTATTTTTTACGGGAGAAGTGCACAAACAAATGTAATTACACCAGCGTTAGCTCATAGCTAATTTGCTCTGATCTGTATAGGCAAATGTTAGTGTTTACAGCTCGTTACACAGGGGTGAGAGAAGTTCACCATCATGATTACACAGTTCTTGGAAAATTAAATGTTTCATTAATATAAGGGCCCTAAAGTTGCACCCCTCCAAAGCTGTTCCTCTTAGTGGAGCCTTTGGTCGTGTTTACCTTGCCTGTAAGATCTGAGAAGTACTTTGGTGATACCCTGTCAACTTCCAGACATGTCAAGCCAGCAGCAGCTATATTGTCAAAAATATCCCATGACATCAAATCTAAGAGGATGGAGGCTATTTTTGAGAGTCCTCTTTCAAAGTGCATATCCTGCAAAGTAACTCTGGGCTCTTTGGAAATTCCCTGCCGTCCATTAAAAATCTAGCCGTACGTAATTGCTCAGATCAGCCACGACCCTTGACTTCACTCCTCAGCCTGCTCTGACTTTAATGAAGCCTGAACTCCATGTAAATGTTTTAGTTATAAAGATCTTCAATAGGTACACCACTTATGGTCGAATGTGAGTTTTGAGCTACCTTCATTCTTTTCATATGACACTTATATCAAAAAGGGGGAAGTCAATTTAGGCCTGTGATGGCTCGTCTTCTCACCCACATCTTTTCATCTCGGCCCGTGACCTTCAAAAGCATGTCTCCTTTAAAGCAGCCGCACCCTAGTTAGCGAGATCAAGAAGGACATTTCCGACACTTATGGAATGAATCTGGCTCTGATGATGGCACCTCTCCATTAAAAACGCTCCCAAAGCTTCATTGGAAAATATGAAGGAGATCATTAGGCACTTGATATGATTCCACTCAGGAGAGATAAGTGACCCCAGACATCGACTTTTCCTTCACAATATAGCCCCAGCTATTTGGCAATTACCAAAGCCATTAGAGTTTCATTTAGCATGACTGCTTATCTTGACCTTGAAGGACACTTTTTCAAGCCAAGTGACAGGGGTAGTGTTCCCTCTGCCACTCAGGTTTCTTATTTACCAGCTTCTTTGGTTTGTTTTTCTGTTTCTTTGCTTTTTTCTCTTGAACTTTTCCCAAGTAATTTAAAAAACAAACTGTGATCTAGCTCCCATCTGCTCCTTCAAGCAACCCAAATTTAGAATTCAAAGCATGATGAACTTGGGACTGGGGAGATATATGAAGTTCTTAAGGTGTACTGATCCGTTTTCTTACAGGGCAAATACATTTTTAAAACTTCATTTGTGAGCTTTTATAGGAGACCACAGCAACAAATATATTATTCCTACAGAATATTGTGCAATGCCTTTTTTATTACTTCACCTTTTTATGCTCAAATATGAGCTGCTAACTGGGTTTCTATGAAGTCAGAAATCAATCAAGCATAACAATCACAAAAATTAGTTTTTCTTTTCAGGAATTTAAGTATATTACCATATTTTGACATCTTAATCAAGAAATAGTAATGTGCTTTACTTTTTTGTAGAACAGTAGATGTGAAAATTGATGGATAACAATAATAATTCAAGTTTAGCATTAAAGCTAGGGTTGGTAATTTTGAAAAACAAGCTTGAATTTTGATGTTACATCTCTTCAGGGCTCCGTCTAGCCACCTCTCCTCCAAATGAACCCCCCGCTCACATGCACAAACGCCGCTGATTCACAGCCAGAAGACTGATTCAACTCGAATCCGGACCCTAGCATGTTTTTGTTTTACACTACACCAAGTCATGTCTCAGTCAGCAGTAAGAAAACACCAAATCATTATCATAGTAAAGTTAAAAAAAACAAACATGGAAAGTTAGTTAGTGCTCACAACCCGATGTTGATCGGGGTATAGGTAGTTACTCTGCCATTCTCCACATAGCTATCAAGTCCCCCGGTTTGGCCATGAAACTACCTTATTTTACGCATTTTTTCCTTCTTCCACGTCCGCCCTTATTAGTATTCTCCCGTAAATCTCCTGTGTGATGATGTAATAAAAAACATTCCTCTGCCTCTCCAAATTGAACTCTGTCTCCAGCCTGAATGGGGTCGTAATGCTCCAAAATGATGGATGCCAACCGTGGTAAAACCGAAGAAGAAGAAGCCTGTGTTTATTTTAAGTGTTTATTTTAGATTTCTTGTACACCTGTCTTAAAATGTGAGAGATACTGGAGCTTGGTTGGGGTTGTGGGACAGCTCGTAGCGGGCTTCCCTTATTTTCAAAGCCAAAACTTGACAGCTAAGCATTCTCCAGCGGATTCTGATCCCTCTATCCCTCTTCATAATCCACATTATGAATTGATTGCCATCAGGTCATAAAGAACATTTTAACCAGTTTTACAAAAAGTGTATCTAAATCAGATTACCGACCCTAGCTTTTAAGTATCATTTCTTTAAAGGGCTGATGTATTAACCATTACAGATACATTAAAATGATTTTGGTTGTTGCTAAGGCTTTTAATTAAGGGCAACTGAAGCATTAACTTTCATTGGTGGTGGTCCAAATATCCTGTCAAGCAAAGTATATAAGCCAAGTAATATTATTTAACTAGTTCAAGTCTGCTATAGTTAATGATCATGCTTGATTTTAATACCAAGCATGTTCAGACTACTGCCTGCTCAGTTTAATAAATAATGAGACCATCTCAGAAGTATGACTCTCCAATTTCTTGACTGTTTATCGAAAACCAAACCATCATCGTTATGCTTTTTTTGGTCATGTATGTGAAACATTTTATACTTCTCTCCTGGCTAGCCTTCCTTGTAAAAGACATTTAAATAATAGTGAATAATCCCTCTGAGACAGGTGAGATAAAAGTAAAATAAATAATACAAAACAAACCAATATTGCATTTGGCCATTGTTGTGTGCAGAGAGGAAAAAGTGACAAAGATTGGTCCCTAACAGCACATCTTTCCTCACTGAATCTGTTTGGTTCATTTGTGTTCTGATAATTTTGTCACACCTAGATTTTGCATCGCTCCCATTAATTCCAGTAGATATAAAGATAGAGGCACACCAACATTTTTTTCTGTTCTATAACTGCTATTGTGATAACAATTTGTTTTATCTTCACAGAAAAAAATCCAGATGATTTTGGTCCATAATTCCCAGCCCTAGTCTTAAATAACTCTGACACCTGTGAGCACAGCCTTTTCAAAACTCTTAAACTTTCCCCCCACTTCGGTGTCAGATTAAGTAGACTTAAGCCTTTCCGTATTTGTACAAAAGAAGTTTTTCTGTCTGACTTCTTTTGAATGTTAACCCCCACTGTGAGCCAGTGTGCCAGTTTGGTTGTTAAGGAACATAATTATTTGATAATTCTTTTACCATCCATCTGGTACATCATGTGATGAGAATTCCTGTGGGTCTTTACTGCCAAAATTCATCTAACTGAATGCAAGTTTTTTTTTAAGTGTCTGGTGAATTCGCTCAGCCTATCAGCCAGGGATGGGAGTTGACAAGATTTTATTGACTCCAATGCCGAAATCTATTCTGCTGATTGATCCAATTCTTTAATGATTCCATGAGTCAATTCTCAGAATCTTTGTATAGAAAAAGTTGGCCTACTCATCGGTTATCAGTGGAAACGATGCACTGATTTTACATCAGTGCATAACTTGACCATTTGTCGAGCCCCACCCTGCATAAGAAGTGATCCTTAGCAAGACTGCAGAGTGTAGCTGGTCAGAGTTACTGAAGCGTGCCATCACTCAAAGGTGTTTATGTGACTTGTTTTTACTTAAACCCTGAAATTATACAGAATAGGTGGCAAAATGTTCAGCAGTATATTGGTTAAGCTTCCATGCAGACTATTACTGTACAGACACAAGATATGGAAACACCAACTCTAGTTATTGGTAGGGCTGCCACGATTAGTCGACTAGTCGTGACTAAGTCGACTATCAAAATAGTCGACAACTAATTTAATAGTCAACTAGTCGTTTTGTTTTTTAGGTGTGTTTTCTCACAAAACTGCCGCTGTACCTCTGCTGTCTTGTCTGCCTATCTGTCCTGTTTTCTGGTTATCACACCTGCAGGAATCAAACCAACACACCCCGAAACACACTCATGCATGTGGCGCATGCACAGCTACGCAGGCACCAAAGTTGCCAGGTCTGCTCATAATAAGCGATTTGGGCCACCAGCTACATGCTGGTGCAGTACGCTACAGTTCATGCATGAAGTGACTAGTCGACTAATCGCAAAAGTAGTCGTTGACTAGTCGACTATCAAAATAGTCATTTGTGGCAGCCCTAGTTATTGGTAACAGGTCCTCAGGACCATCATTAGCCTATTTGTTTATGAATTCCCTTTTCAAGTTGTTCTGTTCTGTTCTGCAGAGCAACAACATCACACTTAAATCAGAAGAAGTCAGCAGAATGAGAACAAACAAGTAAATTATTGCAGGCAGTGGACAGACAATATTTTGGCTTAATTATCAACAAAAACAGGCTTATTGTGCAGTGCACAACCTTCAGTTAGAGGGAACATCATTATCTATGCAGCGGTGTCATGAGTCTGACTTTAAAATCATACTGTATGTAATGATTTTTTGCCCACACAGAAAATCATTTGGAATCAACTAAGGCATCGTCAAGAATTGGATCAATCAGCAGAATCAGTGATGGCATTATTATAAATAAATTCTCTTTAATTACCGTCCTCAATAGAGGCAGAGCTGATCTTTGACACTGTGGCCAATTTTCAGGGTAGTACTTTGTTCCTCTACCATACTCATCTAACCCCACTCCAAAGATCCAGTAGCTTCTCTATAAAATGGAATAAAGACTTTTTAACTACCTGTTGAAGGAACTCTTAAAAATCTGATGGTAATTTATAGACTGAACAATAATTGCATTTGCCAAGAAAGTAATGAGCAAATTAATTCACTTTAAAAGGCCCATCTTTTCTGACCTTTATAGTCATTCCTCCACCGGCAAAATGCAGCACAGTCAGGGACGGACATTTATTCATTTCACTAAGCCTTTGAGTATATTCTTTATTTGAATGGTTTAAGCCGAACTCCTCCAGGCATACTCTTTAATTTTTTAACGATGTTGTACAAATAGCAGACTGTGGTGCTGCTACGCTAGGCTGCATTATGGTGAGGTCTCAGTTTTGGGCCAGTAGGTGGCCATTAGCCAGATGCTTTTCCATTGAATGAATTCCTCAGAGGGACTGTTTAGGGAACGGTTGGATCAACACGATTAACATTTTACTCATTCTGGGACAAGTCATAACGCTCTTGCCCAGCTGAAGTGTTAATAAGTTCATTTCATCCAGATTAAGAGTAAATGAGCCTTTTTAGCTGAGCTGTTGCTGCATGTTTCAGAGTATTACTTTGATTATCGTGCTACAAGCTTTTAACCTACCATTCATTTGGGTTGGTGGTCCACAATCCTTCTCCATTCCTAAAGAAAGGTGTGGAAATGTGTCATTTATGTGGCTTGTTTTGTTTAAGCAGGGCATAAAAGTCTCTTGCTTAGCTCCCCTGTGCTCTGCTCATGTGTTCATGCTGAGGGAGAGGTTTTGTCCTTGACACAGTCATACTCACTGACAGTTCTGACAGATGTGTCTCTGATGAAGCTCAAAAAGGGGCATTTTTTCGTGACTGAACTGTTTTTGTTTTTGAGCCCTGATTTCTATTGGCTTCTGTGAATATATTTTTCAGAGGAATGCTTTTGCACATCTTCTGACCTCTGTGTTTACTTGATGTTACAACAGCGGGAATCCCCTCTCTTTGAAGACCTAAATGGATTATTTCATTTTTGAAAAATGTTAATTGGTATTATTTATTAATTGAAGAGGGAGGAGGGGGGCAGAACATTGATTAGTTTTCATGCTTGGCTTGTGATTAGAAAAGGAAGTTCAGACTGTGGGCTCAATTGTTTTGCAGCCAGAGAGATAGAGTTATCCGTCATAACACAAATTACAAAACAAATGTATCAGAGCAACATAACAGAGGGAAAATCAGAACACAATAACCTTAATTAAAAACAATAAAAGCTGATTAAAAAAAGCATTAACATAATAAGTTGATAAATGAATTGTGAAATAAGTGTTTCAAAACACAAATCAATTTATAAAGGTTATCAGAAAAGGGAATCATTAATACCTCTCCTGTCTTTTCTATGAGTGTTTCTTCAATCTTCAGTCTTACCCAGTTGAATTTAGATTAAAAAGACAGAATCAGATTTACAAGTCGATTAGACTTATTCTTTGTAGTGCCATCAAGAGATTAAAAAACTGAGAGATTAATTAATTATGACCTGGAATTAATTAATCTTATTAATCACATTTTTAATCTCACTTTAAAAGTTGCTGGAAAAAGCCTGAACTTGAGTTACTTTTAATTGAAATTCATTAGATTATTGTGGCAGATCAAAAGATTGTTCTCTTTCCCAAAAAAAAAACTGAAGCACAAGAAGCCCAGTGCATACAAACTAGTAGTAGTCGTCATGGGTACCCTACGATATGAAATCTGCTCTCCTCAGAAGTTTACCGGAGACCTTGGTGGGTTTTGTCTTTGATGAGATTCATGTCACATGTAAGTGGCAGATGATACATCTGTGTGGTATAATGTAATGTAAGATAAAACGATTGTCTAGGGACTAAAGTCCTTGAAGTTTGAGCTAATGGCTAACAACAGGGTTGAGCCTTCTACGTCACACTGTGGCTTAACATGATTGGTCTGTGGTGAGTGTGACGAGCAAACTGATCGTCTAATCACCAGCTGCTCTGGTAGTTTAGGGTTCTGCCCTCTGAAAATACCAAAACATAGAAATGAGATTAAAAATTAGATTACACGTGAGATTAATGTGATTAAAAAACATAATGTGTTAATTATGGCTGTAATTAATTAATTCCAATTAACAAAATAATTTGGCACCTCTACGTCTAATCACCAGCCGCTACGATATTTTAAGGTTCTGCCCTCTGAAAATACCAAAACATAGAAATGAGATTAAAAATGAGATTAACGCGATTAAAAAAACACAGTGCATTAAAGGAGACATATCATGCTTGTTTCTCCTTTTCACTATGCCAGACTAGGATGCCTGTAAAGCATTTCTGCCCTCAGTACAAGTCATTTAGTTCCTTCATTGCCCCACAATAGCGTTCTCAATATCCTCATTTTAGGCCATTATGAAGCCCATGTTGAAACACTCGGATCTGAGGATGACCTAAAGTTACCTCGCAACGTCACAGCCCTTTGTGCTCTGATTGGTCAATTCTATTGGGGGGTAGAGCCAGCCTGTCCTTCTTCTTCTACTGTATTTTCCGGCAGGCTCAAAGCAGCAACCGCGTATTGAGTCCCCCTACAGGCCAGAGCTGGTAATGAGTGAGTGTGAGCTAGGGAGCTATATACTGCTGCTGGTGGATGTGTTCCTCTGTGACGGTTTTGTGGCTAACGGACATCACAGAGGAGGAAGTGTTTTATCAGATTACTCCAATAAAAAGAAAGGTACCTCGTGTCGTCAAGACGTTTGAAATCTCGCGGACATCTCGCAATGACCTATTTTCAGAGGCATCAAATCTCGTTCTAGGAATTCAGGAAAAATACAATATCTAATTTTTTGAAAATTAAGGGGGTGTAAGGTCTTGTTTTCAAATTTATTATATTATATGTAAGTATTAAATCATGCATCAGCATGATACGTCTCATTTAATCGCAACTGTAATTCTTTGTACTTTTTATCAATACAGTGAGGAAATTTGGGCCAAGTGTGCCCTCTTTAGTGTAATACAGTAGCCCACTACTCGTAGCCCCTGTAGTCTGTTCAGTTGCTGCTACCTTGATGCCTGAATTTCCGCTAATCCAGATGTAAGCAAGGGAGGTGGATGAGACACAAAAAAATGAATGGATAGCATCTATAGCATCTTGGAAGAATTGTGTGATTTAGCAATATTATGGCCTAAGAACTTGAGTTTAAGTTTTACAGAAGATGTGTCCAATAATTTTTGCATGTAACCACTTGGCGAAGGAGTAATTACATTTGGCACATAAATATGGGCATTAAACTCAAAGGACAACTGCTAACATGAACATAGTCCTGTGTTAACCTGCGGAGTTGACTATTTTCTGAATTCTTCATTAGCCTCAGTCTAATTGGATGATTTGATTTGCAAAATCATCATTGGTAACTGTGGATCAGATCAGTAAGGAATGAAATATAAAGTTATTAGACTTTGACCTGAGTCCCTGTCCTCTTCTCTTTGCTCTTTATGTTTGTAAACAAACCAACAGAAAGAGCAGCAAAGATCAACACAGACCAGTATTTTGCTGCTGGCCACAATAATTTGACGAGCCCCAATTGCATTAGTTTGAAAGGCAGGGTCGGAGCCAATCTTTTTTTTAGTTGGCCCTGACCTCTGGGTGTCATAGACAAAGAATCCATTTTTAGAGTCTTTAATTAGGTTAATTCAAGAAAACAATGGGAAAATGTGATGGCCATTGTTTGTGTCTTCTGTTTTCTGCTGTTTGTTTTTCTGTTTCTGTGGGTGAGTGTGGGAAGGGGGGTGATATCCCCTGCCAAAAAAAAAAAAAGGGGGAGACACTGGGCACTATAACCACTGAAAGAACTGCTGTGCTCAAATCATTTATTTGACAACATATCTGTCCTTGCCTAGCGAGGGGACACTGAAACTGGAACAAAGCGTGTTTCCCGAAGGTGCTGCTGTAGCCCTGCTGGCTGCATCAGCACCGTTCACTCACAGAGGGAAATCAGAAGGACCATTCCCCCCTCTACATTTCTGGGCTCCGGTTCAATCAAAAGTTGGACTGAGAGAGTCACCTGCTCCTTTCTCCTTCTGCCATCCCCCTCTCTTCATCTCACAAACACACATACACTTATACCTGCGGGTGCTGCAGCCTGGCTGGCGTAATGTCTCTATGACACTCCCAGCCAAGGTTGAGCCCTATTTGATGAGGCCCACAAGACAAAAGCTGAATTTAGCTGTAAATGTACTGCAGTCCCATCTCTCTGGCTAGCTGTAAAAAACAGGGTGCTGGATCTGTCTTCCCCCTCTGGCTGGGATTTGGAGATTTGCTACCTAGACAAGAGCTTCGAGAGGAAGGCCCTGCTCTCAGCCACCACTCCAAAATCTGTGGAGTGTGGATTCTTCATCCAGGATGAGCTCATTGTTGCTTTTTATGTATTCTCTTTGCCTGCAGCCCTGTTTTTTGGAGCTTAGATTCTATCACCGTACATTTCACACAGATACATTATCTGCGAGTGCTTGTGCTGCTTGATTTTTATCTTTGCTGAAGTTTCAAAGTCGGATTAGGGCAGAGTGTGTGTTTTCGGGGAAAAACTAGATTAGATATCTGCAGCAGGGGAGTTTTTTGACACCATTTTTGCAGCCTGACAGAGCTTGTTTAGCACAGTTTTGCTGCCTAAATTGCGTCATTGTCTGCCATAATTTTCACACTCTTTGTTGTTTATTTAAGCAACAACCTGAGGCAATAGGGCAACTGTAGCAGCTTGAAATAAACACAAAGGGGACTTAAATAGTGCACTGATGTGAGCAAGTCTGGAAAAACTGAGCATTTATCTGTATTTGCAGCATAGTTTGACTCAGAGAAAAATGTGGAACCAGTTTAAATCAGTTACACAGTTCTTCTTACGCTGTTTCACTAAAATAGGTCACACAGCTGTTTGAGAAAGCACAGCATGTTAAAAGGGGTATCGAATTGTGATAACTCAGACTAAAGTTTGGACCATAAAAGCTCTCCCTGGCTGAATGAAACTCATCCTCATGCTGAGATCCATTTAGGATGCTTTGAGCTAACTGATAAAGCAAAAGCTCAAACAGCCTCAATCTTATTCATTTAGTCATGGGGCTGGGGAATATGGACCATAAATCATGTCTTCATTTTTTTCCTATAATGATATTGAATATATGATCGGGTTTGGGCAACTGAAAAAAGTTTTATTTTTAAGCCTTAATTCTGGCTTTTTTGCACAGTCGTAAAATGTTCTTTTCATTTTTGCCCTGTGACCCTGAGTGTTGGGATTAAAGTCAGAATTCTGACTTTTCCACAGACCTATTGAAACATTTCCAACCTCAAAAATTATTTATACAGTAAAATTCTTACTTGCACTGAATATGATTAATCACCACTTCAGTCAAATGGCTGTGAATGAGCTCAACCTGACGCGGAGCCTTTTTACAGTATACTCTCCATTCATAAAATGCCAAACTAGGGATGTCCCTACAATATGCTGATAATGCTGTCTATTCTATGTATACATTTTATTGACTGTCCTCTGTTTTCATCAAGGCCAAAGGACATTTTGGCAGCAAGGCTGTAGTCATGAAGCAGTACGACAGTGGTTACCAGAATCAGGTTGCTGTGTGACAGTACAACCAGACAATTTTGGCCTATTTAACAACAAAGGAGAGACAGTTAGTTTGACTCCTACATCTAGGTACGTGGGTCTCACAGTAAGAAGGTTGCTGTGTCAAACCCCATATCAGTCAGGTCCTTTCTTTGTAAAGTTTGCATGTGATGGTTATCTGTGGGCACTCCAGCTTCCCCTCCATGTCACTGAGCGACGGCTGATGGCAATGGTGACCAAAACAAGGTATTTATGGACGCGCAACGATACTTCAGTGAGCAACGCGATTTTAATCACAGAGTCGCTTGCGGTGTGAACGCAGCATAAGAAAGGATGAGTGGTGTAGTGGTTCTTAAAGGGACTGGGAGGAGTTTCTAAGTAATTACAAAAAAGTCTCACTTTTAGATATATGCCTGATTGAAATCCACACTTTAAGATGAGTTTTATAGCATCAAAATAGGTTATCTATAAATGCTATTTCTTAGCCTGGAGGGCTGGACTGGCCTGGATACTCAACTTTGGGAACAAGACAATTAAAACTAGAACAAATTTATATTATTCCGACACATCTTAGAGCACCGGGCTGTAAGTAGCGATATATAGCCAGCTACAAAACTACAATACTAAGTTTTCCAAAAACTGCTTGTTGTCACACATCAAAAACTACTGCTACGTAGCTAGAGAGAGATACATTACCTTGTCGCTTTGCATCCTGTAAGTTGTTGAAAAAAGAAGTTATAAAGCAATGCAGAGTTCTGAGGAAGGTCCGAGCTGTATTTTTATTAGCAACTTGAACACACACACACGCTTTGGCTTGTGGTGTGCGTTCAAGTTGTAGTCAGAAGTAGGAATTTCCAATTTCCGAGTAGGAAACTAAAACTGGAACGTCCCCCGAAGTCATAATTTCCTACTGGGAACTCGGTGAAACCTCGCCACCCCTGAGTTGATAATCGAAGATGGATGCCCCGAGTGTGAACAGTTATTTAGCTCCTGTAATAATCAATTTATTTGCACTTCTGTCTGGGGTGTGTTGCTCTACATCAGCTGTATACATCGTATTGTTAGACTTATATTTACAAAAATGCTGCCATAGTGATAATCACATTCTTCATACAACAACACAGGGCATGCTAACAACAGCTAACAATAGCCTGGTAGCTTGGCATATTTTTTTCTGACTTCAACTGGAACGCCGATAAGCCGGAGATGATGTCACTCCCAGTTCCGTGGTTAATGGAACACAGCACATTACGACAGTCGCTGCGGGTGCTCATGGGTAGCAGAGTCTTAATGTTGCCGGAAACAGATTCTCCTCACAGTCCCTTTAAGTAGTCTGGCTTTGGGATCCATCATCACCCCTTAATGTCAAACAAGACCCAAAATGAATGTTCAACTTCTCAAATTTATGAAGTAAACCTCACACTTTTGCCCAGGCAAAGGCTCAGGACCCACAGAAAAAGGGTCCGCAACCCACCAGTTGAGAATCACTGGTGTAGATAATGGATGGATGGGATTTATGGACTTTTAAATCTGGTGCTAGCTATCTATTTTTTTTAACAATAACTGTTAAGCCAAATTATCAAGTTTGTGATTAACATCTATATATTAATTGCATGCCTGGATCCATCTAGATGAACAGTTTAGTCTTACCCTACATCTCCTTTGAAAATATACCTTTAAAAATTCTGAATATTACCCAGCCCTACTTCCTCAGCAGTCAATCCTTAAAGCCAAAAGTCCTGGCATATACAGGGTAACATTTAATTGGAAGGATAACCAGTGGCTCATTTTCTGTCATCTACTTGCAATTACTATGACGATTTTACCCCCAGCAGTCAAATCTGTGTCCTCTTCTTCCAGTTTAACTGTACAGGCAGAGTCACAGTTATGACGAAGTGGCTTTTTTCCTCCCCATGTTTTACAAAGTCGAGGAGGCTCCCATGGTGATATCTGTATTCTGCATGGCTGCTCATTAGATTTCGTGGATCATTAAGGGCTGAGACATCAAACAAGCCTCCCGTTTTGGTTGCATGCACCGTGCTCATGTTGCCTGTGCTGCCTGTGTGCCTCTGCATTTTCTACAAAGAAGACCTGATCTGGCATCGGACCTTTGAGGCCACCAGTGGGTTTCCTTTCTCTTTTCTACGATGAAGTGTTTTAACAGTTCGTCACATTTTTCCAAGTTACTGTAGGTCTTCTTAAGCAAAAATACATTAAAGCCCAGACAACTGTGTATTCGCCTTTAGTACACCAGCCAGAAGCTTTAGACTGCTTCAAATTGTGTTTACTCTTGAGTATCTCACTGAAGGGCACCAGCTTTCGTAAGTCTGGGCGATGCACTTGGTCTTACAAGCTCACACAGGTAAATAATATTTAAATTAAAGTGAATGGGGGCTCTTAAACTCTCTGTATTCAGGGAGAGTTTGCGCAGTCTGTCAGCAAAATGGCTCAGCCTAACACCTCTGCCTTTTCTCCAAACACAATTTAACACTGCATTGTTATGTACAAAGTATTATTGTCTGTTATGAGTGCCTCTATTGAAGGAAATGGAGCACCCAGTCGGTGTCTGACGCAAGGTTTGATGCTGCACAAAATGCTACAGATGACTAAGCTTTGTATCTTACCTGAAGATCTTTATTTCAGCTTTGGGAGATTTTTTTTCCCTATTGTAAGCTGGTTCACAAAGCAAAGATGCAACAGAGAATGTGGCCATGCTCCTAGGAACAAAGAGACTGAGATATTGTGGCTGGAAAGCTACTGTTTTAACGCTGTCTCTGTCTCCTTTTTGTTTGACAAATGCAGCTGTCTGCCTGTCAGTAAATGTCAGTGTCATAATGATTACAGAGAACCTGCTGTTATTGCTTCTTGGAAAAGGTGACTTTAAGATGGCGTGTTTGAATTGGTAATATTGTCTTTATTGACGGGTGAATGGCAAAAGCAAACTAACTGGTACAAGCATAAAGGAGGTGCTATTATTACCTTTCAAAAAGACGTATGACATCTGATATTAAGAGTAAGCAGTATATAAGACTCAAGGCAGCAGTCCTGTTCTGTTGGTATGATGAATGTTGTTCAAATCAAATCAGTGGCTATTTGAAGCTGCTTTTTCATATGTTTGTACAAAAATGTCCTTAGCAAAAAGCCAGTATTATGCTTTATAAAGTTTTATTCGGCCTTGGTGTGTTGTACATGTCTCCTTAGCATGATAAAGTGTATCTATGCACAAGACAAACAGTCTGTGACATCAAGGCTTCTCCCACTTCCCCTTTCTACAGCACCAGTAGCTGCCTGACACTCATATCAGGCAGCCAAATATAAATCAATCTTCAATCAATCTTTATTTGTGTAGCGCCAATTCATAAAAATTGTTATCTCAAGACACTTTGCAATAGAGCATAAAGCTCTTCATTTTATGGATACACATATATGCATAGATACATATATACATATAAAATACACATATACATATATATACAAATATATACATCCAACACCCAACATGAATCCATATAGCCAATCATGAATCCCCCCATCATGGTGGCAAGAAAACAACTTCTGTTAGGCAGCAGGAAATCTTGAATGCGGATCCCAAATAGACCTACCAGTGTGACATCCTTCAGTTGTTTAATCAGCATTTTAAGCAAAAAGGCTTGAAGCTGGAGAACAGCACATAGACTGCAGAATGGATGTAGAGTAATTGATAATATGACACCAAGCACCAGAGTAGTCCCATCAACCAACCAGAGCTGACTGTGCCTTGGCAGGGAAGGGGTCCTCAAAGTGGTGGAAGCTCAATCAGAGAGCCCTAAAAAAGTTAAAAGTTAAGCTACAGTTCTGACGCAGCTGAACCCTGTCAGTGTAAGGAATTGATAAGGGAATTGATCAGCGACTCATGATATCGATTCTTTGCTGGAGCTGTTAATGATTTTCAACTGGAACTGTTATTTCGATTCCCATCCCAAGGCTTAAGGCAAAATATATCCACTTTTAGGCTCTGTGACACCGTGTGTTTATCTTAAACTCAAAACAGTAACCTTGATTTTGGTGCTGCACAACATGCACAGGCTGTAAACAGTGCAACACTAGATGCACTGCCTTCATCTGCCATTTAGGAATGGACAGGCTAAGTGCAGTGGCTTGATTCACCAGTCAGACATTTTATCCACTAAGGAAACAGATGAAGTTGGCACTAGCATTTAGAGACAGGTTCGACGATCCATTTTTTTCAGACTCGATGCATTTGGTCACGGTCTGTATCGTGATATCTCGCCAAACGATATTTCATCCCATCCCTACTAGCATTACAGGCACAGGGACAATGACAACAGATGATTTTGAGTATAATAAACCATCTATCTGTCAAACTAAGCCCAGTCATCTTCCAGAGAAAAGTCATAACCATTGGTTGTGGTTGGAACATTGATTGACTGGTAACCCAAATATTCCCTTTCAGCTTCTCTTAAAGCATACTGCTCCAGTCAGTTGGTGATTCTTTCTCTGTTTCACCTCACTAACCATGATCCCCAGGATACTTGAACTTCCAACCTCAAAAGAGGGAAAAAATCCAGTGTTTCCCACTGAGAACCATGACTGACCCTGATCCAGACCCCTTCACATTTAGCTGCAGACTGTCAACTTGCCAGCTTAAGGACCCAGCTTGAATAAACCAACAGAATATCATCTGCAGACGTCTGAATTATTAAGTCATCAAGCCAGTATTCCTCCTGAAACACAAATGGAACCTCTGGCAAGAAAAGCTCTGTTGTTCACTATTTTTTTAGACTATCACGCTGGTATCTTAACATTTCTGAATCTTTGAAATACAAACTGGGGTTTCAAATTGGCATGTGGAAGATGGAGAAGAACATCTCAAGTTGGTACAGTCTGCTTATTAAAATCACAAAGGCCCCAAGATGAGTAGAGAAGCTACAAAAATACTCATTAGTCCTCCCAGACTTGGGTGTGTGTCTATTAGGAGTTCATTATGTTTATCAAGAGCTAACTTAATATTTTTAAAGAGGGATAACAGACAGTCCTGTTAATCACTGAGGTGTGTTCAGACTTCAGAGGACTAACATGTTTGATATTCAAAGAGTGTTTCCCTTGAACTCTAAATTAACCAGCTACCCCATGCCAACAGCCCCTCCTTTTCATGCAAGTCAAATAAAACTCATACCCCAAGTTGCAGTGAGTTAGTCATGCAGCCGCAGACTCCATGTGTTTGTGCTCCGCGCGGTGGAGAAAGGATAAGATTTGGGAATTTGTACCCCCTCAAAGACTCCCCTGTGGAAGAATGAAACATTGCTTTGTCGCCACTCTAGGAAAAGAGTTTAAAGATGTGCGTGTGCCAGCAAGAGAAGCACTCGTCTCTTTTCCCCTTCTGTTATCTCATAGCCAAAAGAATATGAAAGAGCAGAGGCAGTCATGTGCTGGGAAATAACGAAGAAGGGACCACGGTAGTACAGAAGACAGTGTGTAATTACTCAGCACTGGCAGTAAATTTTGACCCCTCAGGATTTTTGAACCACAGTGGCGGGCCCGTTCATACAGATATGGCAGCTTTGGGGCAGCAATAACTCCTGTTATGATGTTGGAGCTCTGTATTAACGACTGTTGAGTTTGCAGAGAGACACGGCGTTAAGTGCCCAGTGTCTTCTTCTCGACTGGAGTGTTATTGAACGCCTTGCACTGATGTTTAAGCCAATGAGGCGGAAATGTCTTAACCTACTTTCTCTACTGTCTCCTAGTGACTCTGCAGCTCATAGCAAAGACTTTACGCCCAAAGAAATGGCAGAAATATCTCTCTGACCAGGGAAGCCAAGTGTATGTGAACCAAAAGATGGAAATAGAGCAGTTTAATTTGTTTAATAATCTGAATGGGATATAAGGTTAAACAATCATTTTAGTTTATTTTGTTTTAAAATATTTTGTTCCCCCTGGCTCCCATTAGACCATTGGCAGGTGCAGTGATAAATGAAGTACTTTGGAAACAAAGAACACAGTGGATCCAAAGCTCAGTAGAGAAATTTTATGGTTTAAAACCACTAAAATGATGACCTTACTGACCACATGATGATCCGTTTATCATGTTAGTCTGGAGTCCTTTTCATAGCCTCCACCTTGGGTGATTTTAAAACCACCAATGGAAGTATGTAGTATGACTGCCAACGTTATATCATAGAATATTAAGCCTGGCTGAGCTGATTCTTCTTCTCGTAGTTTCCTGGCAGGTTGAAAAAGGCAGATAAAGGTCATTACGTTGACCTACTGGGCTAAAGTTTGGAGCAACTGTTTCTACAATACAAAAACTAAGTTAAACGTGAATAATCAAGTTTATTTTAAATAAACTGATGTTCAATCTAAGTGAGAATAATCCCAATTTCTTATTCTCATCTTATTTACATCCTGTTAGTTTCTTTGCACTCTGCCCCTGAGCTTCTCTGTCCAACTTAGATATTAATTTTTTATTCAGATATGATCTAACATCCATCTGAACCTTATGGCTATCAAGACTTAAAAGTCCCTGGACCACCCACACAGGTGTTGAAGACCTTAACTACATCTTTTCTCTGGACTGTGTGGGTGTTAAAAAGTTTGTTTAACAGGCGGCTCAACATCCTGGAGAAGTTTATAGAAACTAATTTGGTTGAAGGACTTTCTGACCTGGTCTTTTTATTAGTGCTTTGGATCTTTACATCATACATTTTCACCACAGCGTCCCTATTTTAAACCTCCCCTGGTCTAATCACATAGAATTATTCAAATGCTTAGATGAGTGCTAATGGCTTTTAAATTCAAGGGATGGTGAACTTGGCATCTTTTTGTTTGTTTGTTCATTTGTTTCTGTGTTAGCAACATAACTCAAAAAATTATGGAAGGATTTTGATGAAATTTTCAGGAGATGTCCAAATTGAGACAAGGAACAAATGATTAGATCTTGGATCCAGGCTTTTTTTTAAAGGATTCCTTAACATAAAGAGATAGGACCATTTTTGGCATTTGAGCATATTACTCCCCCAAAAATAGTCTTGGCATTTGGAAAAAAAATACAAGACAAGTTTCCAACGGGCTCTACAAGATATCAAAGGCTGATCTGGATCCAGGCAAAATTCCATTCAATATCCTTGAAATTTTCGTCATAGCAAGGGAACAAGTAAAGGCATAGATATGCAACAAACACCAAAATATAGCCATGATACTTTGAAATCTGGAGTGTTCAATTGGATTTGTTGTATCTTCAAAAACTTTGGAGCTAGATCAAGAAGAAAACCGCCATGACAAAAAAGTGATTTTCATGAATAACTACTGAATTGAAATAGATAATCTTTTGAATCCAATTGCAGAAAACTCACCAGATATTTTGGCCCATGTTGACATGACAGCATCACATAGTTGCTGCAGATTTGCTGGTTGTAAAGCCATAATGCAAATCTCCGTTCCACTTAATCTCCAAAGGTGCTCTATTGAATTGAGATCTGTGGTGGACTCAGGAGTACAACAATCTTATCATGTTAAAGAAACATGTTTAAGATGATCAGAGTTTTGTGAGATGCATTTCCCTACTGGAAGTAGCTATCAGGGGATGGGTAGAGTGTGGTAGAAGAGGTGGAGATGGTGGGCAGCAATATCCTGGTGGGCTGTTTGGTCTCAGCATTGGTTAATTGACGTTAAGGGTCCAAAATGTACCAAGAAAATATCTCACCCACTCCTTTACATCGCCGCTTGAATGCCCTGTTGATGAAAGGCTGAATGGATCCATGCTGTCATGTTGTTAAAGCCAAATTCTGGCCCCATCATCTCAATCTAAAAAGATTGTAGTCTCAAGGTGCCTACACACCAAAAGCGACTTGAGTGTCCTCGGCGATCACCCTCCATGCAAAGTCAATGTACAGCCGCGATGGCGTGGGGCTATCCCTCCTGCGATGTGACTGCTGCGTTCGAGGCGTTCACTTTGCTCGTCACGTTGCCAAAGTTAAAAAATAGTTGATCTTTTTAGGCGATGTTGTGTGTGGCTGTGCGGCCATAGCCAATCAGCTGTGTGTGTATGTGTGACGGTTCTTGTGAAAGACAGTTTTCAGCTTATGCATCCTTTTATATGATATATGATATGATTGCGGGGAAACTCGTGCGGACGTGACTTCACCGAGCCAACAGTGACCAAAATGAGGTATTTATGGACACGTGATGCGATGTCAGTGGACTTTTGATCTAGGAGCGTTCGGTGTAAATGCAGCTTTAGAATGGCCTTGATAAAGGCTTCAGTGTGTTGCTTTTATAAAATTGTTTCCTGAACTATGAGTGTTACTCCAAGCCTGTGTTGATTTCCTAAAGACTCTATTTTTCAAGCACCTTGAAAGTAGCAAGACACTTAACCCCAAGTTGCTCTCACTGCTGCATCAGTGGCGTGTTAATTGGCTTGAAAAGGTGTAAAAGAGTTAGCTGACAATGTTGGACAACTGACATCATATTTAGGTATCTACATTAATGAGCTGTTGAATAGGTGCAACTGACAAAGTGGGCAGGAATTGTTACCTCCACCAAGGAGGTTATGTTATTGCCGGCTGTTTGTTTGTTTGTTAGCAACATAACTCAAAAAGTGTTGGACGGATTTCAGTGAAATTTTCAGGAAATGTCCGGATTGGGACAAGGAAGAAGTTCGATTCGATTTTGGAAGTGTGTCTGATTCCGCCATGAAAAATGTGATTTTCATGAATAACTACCAAGCTAAAATAGATATCATTATGAAACCACTTGCTAATGGTATGTTTTCATGGTCAAGGAATCTAAATATTTAGATGAAATGAAGGCAGGACAAATATTTATGGTTAAAATCACAATATGGGTGAGGACTGTGGCGCTGGCGGAGGTCTGCGCTCTCTGAGTGCTTTTCTAGTTTATGACATGTTTTAGATGGAGAAGATGGAAGCTGTATGAGCTTTTGGTGCATGTCATGTCATAGTGTCCTAAAATCAGCAGAAAGGCTCTTTACCTGTTAAAACTGCCAAAAACAAGCATCTAGAACAACATATTTGTTGTTGTCATTGTTACAAACTTGTACCAGTATAGTATGATTTAAACAAGATTGATGTAAAAGTTTAGGATTTAGTTATTGTGACAGTCAGTGCTGACACTTTCTCTGTGTGTTGTCTTTTAAAGAAAGAGGGGCTCTCTTTCAGTTCGTATCACCCAGCCCTGTTCAGACTGTGTAATGGTCCACAGATGTGTATTTAACATCCACACTAATGCTCTCATTCCAGGCCTCTCCTGCCCTGTTATTGAGCATTTTTCTCCCCGTTTCCTGCTTTGTTGCAGCAGGTGGACGTCTGAAAGGAAGAGGAGATGATTTTCAGGCTATGGAAGTCTGTGGGCAGCTGCCCTCAGTTAACCCTCACTGCAGGTTTTTCAGCCTCGAGCTTCACAGTGGGAGATTTAGTATTGCCAGTGTGTAGCTCCAAAATGTGCTGGTCTGTCTCAGCATTACAGCCTTTGAGTAGAGTTCTTTCACGTCCATATCAAGGCTACTTCGTGAGCTAACACACTGCCTCAAATAGATATGTTACTGCCTTCTCCAAAATTTTAGATTAAACCTGGGCTGTTTTCCCAAACGTTGTGGAAGAATTCAGATGTGAGTCCCTCTGAGAATGCCTTCAATAGAGATCTCAGGCTGTGATGATTAGGCCCATAATTATTGCCGCTGTTTGTCCTCTGTGTTTGTGTTTGTGATATCCAATTGATTAGCGGCCCGTTATGACAGCAAAGCTCTTTGTATGCTAGTAATTACTCCCTGTGTCTGGGATTCGCTGCCGCCTGCTGTGTCTGCCCAGCCCACATGGTGCCTCTCTTATTTTTTGGCGATGCTAACAGTGGATTTTTTTAAGAGAGCAGCCTCTGCCCCAGTGGATTTCTTGGCTAAATGTGGAATTGACATGCCTTTCATCCATTTCATTTGATTCAAGCGCAAATCCAGTGACTGTGCTTTTGAGAACGTCAAGTTTCTTGTTCCTCTGCGTGCTTCTTCGATGGACTCAAAGTGAAAGTCTTACTTTGCCTTTGCAGTTTATTTTATTCAAGGTCGTTCAATATATTGCTAAATCCAGCATTGTAGAGCTTTGCTTACTGGCCCCGTTTCACTTGTCAGACCCACTGGGCTGGCTTGGAAATTGTTATTGAAGAAAATTTAATCACAAAAGTATATATTCCTTTGACACTGTGGCACTCAGCCTGAAACAGAATTAAATACTTTGGCCCGTATTGGCTGGGGAATAAAGACGTCCTGTCATCCCAGGGAAATTGAAAACAAGCTCTTGATAAACAGAAATGTTAACCGGTATGACACCAGGACAAAAATGATATTATTATGCACCCTTGTGTTCATGTAGGAGCTTTCACTTCAACTAATACAAAGTCAGTATAACGCTGTGTACTTGCAAATGGATATTGTTTCTGTCTTTTCAATACCAGTTCTTAAGTACTACATTTAAAGCAGTACAAGAGCCTTAACAGTTCCAAAACTGATAAGATGAATAGAAAACAGATTATGCCAACGTCATCTCGTAGTATTCCCCGGGTAATGGTGCACATGATGCCTGTAGGGTTTATTGGTCAGCTCAGACAAATAAAACTCTTAAATCTGTGTTCAGTTTTGTAATTACAGAAGTTTGTTTGTACTACTATAGTTTTACCAGGTTTGATACATACCTCATTACATCTGCAAATCATTTCGTAGTATTACCATAAATGATGTGTAACCTGACTTCAGCTGTTATTGTGTGTCCTCACACAGAAAACAGGCCAAAATACATAATTTAACACTGGATAACGCCATCATTGGTTCAAGAAGTTTGTCTACTGTGGCTAGTATTACAAATGCTAAGAATGCCAACTCTTAGTCCTTCTTTCAGGTTTATATCCACATACCTGTGCTAAATAGGGTCACCCATTGCATTTGAATGGAACTGCTGGCATGAAATAAAAAAATACCCAAAAAAGTTTTCACTATGAAATTGCTAAATTATAAGAAATGTATTATCTTTATGTCAAATAGAAAAACTGTAGAGATTCACATATATGACGCAGTGGTTACATATACTGATTTTGTATTATTGATGGTAAAATTTGGGGTAAAGATTATTTTTCCACTTTAGAGCTGTATTTGCCATTTGCCATTCCCATAAGAATTAGCATTCACTATCATAATGGCAAATGGGTTGTTGTCAAAACAGCTTTGTGGTTTTTGACCATGTTTTCATGGCAGTCGGTGTTTTTCTTTTTTTCTGGGTGACACTTTGTAGCTTAAGTTTGACTACTGAAACTCGCTGACTTTTCAGCGGCTCTTTTGGTGAGTATTTCTAGTTTTGTGTTTGCCTTTTCTTCGTGTTAGATAGTACAGTATGAAATGTTCAGGAAAGAAAGTGGGCAGTAACATAAGAAAAGCCTCAAGGTTGACTTGTATCCTCCTGCTTGGAGGCCTTCATGGCTTTTGTAGATGAGACACACTTTAACCACTAGGCCATTAGTGCCCTTACATTTACTTTCATTTTGCAATGATATAAAAAAAATCCTAAAGTCTGAATAACATATGTTTCTAGAACCCTCACTGCAACACTTTGGATATAACCTTCAACAACCTCCACTATGCTCAACTCGACTGGCATTAGAGCACAGCCCATGACCTGATGTGGGACACTGTGCACTTAAACATCATGACAAGCCTTCATATCTACAAAGTCCGATGGTCTCATATGGTTTCCTTGTCATATATGCTGCATGATGTTGTACTGTGAAGCCTGATGAAGCTTGAAAGCAACAAGCCGACAGGAATAATTTACTGAAGCAATCTCTGAACACGATAAAAAGAGACGCTCAAAGGAATACGGTTCATTCATGTAACTCAGGCAAAGACGGAACGCAGCAAAGACTTCATAGTTCTTGTAAAAGTACAAAGAAGTTCCTTTGAGAGTTTGACAATGCAAACATAGCGAAGAAAGGGTTTTTTATACTTTCCTAGTTAAGAAGTATAAAGCTTGATTGAGCTGGGATATGTGCATTTCCTCAACGTATTGCTGACTTTTTAACAATTTTATTGATTTGAACTTCTTTAATGTTTTTGAAGTGAGAACCATGCATCTGGTGTGAGAATTGATAAAACATCCTTCTGAAGGAAACTTTATCAAAGCATCAACCTAAAAGTATGAACAACTTTTTTAATCCATGGTTTAAGGTGACATCACATTTTAGTACATTTATTGTCAGTTGTTTACACGTCATAAAGCCAATAGTGCCAAAATATTCGGTAACTTTTCAGGAAGTTGTTGAGTACCACTTTAATTTTACCATTTTTAGAGCTTTTTGTCTATGAACAATGTCTAACTTAAAGAATAAGGACTCTGAAGAGCTATAGTGAACAAAATTGTGATGTGACATCTTATGTTGGTCTTAACTTGAAAAACACAGACAGGGGTCGATTTTTTTTTTTTTCTTTACATTGCAAGTTACAGTCACTTTGCTTTCAATGCAAAACCTTTCATTGTTACTGATAGAGTCAAGTCATCCTCAAGTTCAGGTACAGCATTTCCAAAGCAGTGACTAAAATAAGAAACAGCTTTGTTGTTCATGGCAAACTCTTGGAGAAGCTAGGAGTCACTCTGTCACCTCCCTCAGTCCTCCCATGTCATTTCAGAATAAAGACACCGATTTTAAAGTCTCTGCCTTGGCTTCCTGTATCTTTTTGAATAGATTTTAAGGTTCTTTTATTAGTTTTTCAATCTCTTAACGGTCTTGCTCCTGCCTATCTATCCAATTTGCTTTTACCATATGAACCCAGTAGAGCCATCAGGTCTTCAGGTTGTGGCCTTTTAACTGTTCCCAGAGTAAGAACTAAAACATATGGTGAAGCCTCTTTTTGTTTTTACGGCCCTCGTCTGTGGAACAGTCTACCTGAAGACCTGAGAGCAGCACCTACTGTTCATATTTTTAAAGCAAACTCAAGACCTACCTCTTTAACCTGGCTTTTAGCTGATTAAATTTAATGCTGTTTTACATTATATTTTAACTTATTTTAACCCTTTTATTCTGCTTTATTTCTACATTTCAGTTCAGATGTTGTATTTGGAATTTTATTCTTTGTTAAAGGCTTTTCCTTTTATCCTATTTTGACTGATTTTATTATGCACCTAATGTTACGCTTTCTCTTTTTACCATATTTATCAAAAACATTTTATATTATTATTATTATTATTACATAAATTTTTTTGTTTACTTATCTTACCCTCTAGTGTTTTCTAGTAATTTTAACTATCATTTTAGTTTTAGCTGCTGTGTTTCCTCATTTTTAATTCAAGAAAGCATTTCCTCAGTCCTCTAATTTAGTTCTCTGTCAGAATTTCCTTTTTCTGTCTTTGTGTGTTTAAAGAGGCTATCAGGAGTTTTTAAGTAATTACAAAAAAGTCTCACTTTTAGATATATGCCTGATCAAAATACACACTTTTAATATGAGTTTTATAGCATCAAAATAGGTTATCTATAAATGCAATTCCTTAGGTTCATGGTCAGGTCAGATAGCCAGCTACAAAACTACAATAATAAGTTTTCCAAAAATTGCTTTTTGTCACACATCAAAAACTACCGCTACGTAACTAGAAAGAGATACATTACCTCGCCGCTTTGCATCCTGTAAGTTGGTGAAAAAAGGAGTTGTAAAGCAATGCAGAGTTCTGAGGAAGGTAGGGTTGTAAAGCCCTAGTCGACTGGTCGACTTATTGGTCGATGCGTGCTCAGTCGACCAAAATTCTGATTGGTCGACCAAATGTGTCAATTTTTTTTTTTCCCCCTGCAGTTCATTTCATCAGGAGGAACATATCAAGTGAAATGGGGGTATTTTCTGAGCACCTCCATCATGTCTCAGAACACCATTTCAATGTATTTATCGTTCATTTCAATATTTTTATTGAAGAACATTTCAATATTCCAGTCTAATAATGGTTTATTCGTTTTATAGCTGCATATGCACCTGCCCGCTGCAGCGCGGGCAGTCCGCGCTGCAGCGGGCAGTCCGCGCTGGATTTTAAGCCTAATATAAACACCCAAATGCAAAAACGACATCACAGAACGAATTGACAGTTTTATTTCTTAGGATATGAGGCTCATTGGTGTCGTGGAAGGCCAAGAAAAACATTGGAACCTGGATATTCAGTGCCAGCGCGCCACACAATTATGCACGGCCTAACGGCAAAATAGGAGGGAGTAAAAAGAGAAAGTTTTAAAGCAGATGTGGACGTCTCTTCAAATGGAGTCCTATGTGACTGTGACTGCCCATTTCAGTGATGAAGACTGGAAAGCAAAGAGTCTTGTGTTGAGAGAAAAAAAGGAGGTGCGCACACAAGGGAGAAACATCGCTGCGCAATTAGATTATATGAAGCTGCAAATGCCTTCAAAGTTCCAGCAAAAAAAGTGTCCATTGTAGTGAACAACGTGGTTCATATTAAACTCTGTGTGGGAACACTAAAAGAGTCCCATGAATATCCAGGTTCCAATGTTTTTCTGGATATTCAGTGCCAGCGCGCCAGACAATTATGCATGCACTAACGGCAAGCTAACAACAGCTAACAATAGCCTGGTAGATCTGCATGTTTTTTTCGATTTTAACTGGAACGCCGATAAGTCAGAGATGATATCACTCCAAGTTCCGAGGTTATACTCGAACGCAGCATTACGACAGTCTCATGCGTGCTCATGGGTAGCAGAGTCTTAATGTCTCCAGAAAGAGATTCTCCTCATAGCACCTTTAATTAAGTGAGTGTGTATATTGAATGTGGGTTGGGGGAGGGGGGTTGTGGGGCTCTTGTGTTTTCATTTTTTGCAATTATGCAAAATCTATTTTTATTTTATTTTATCTTTTGTCCCATGTAAAGCACTTTGTATTACAAAGTCCTGCATGAAAAGTGCTATACAAATAAAGTTTGTTTGTTTGATTGATTGATTTTGGGTTTTTTTTAGGTTGGAAAAAAATCCTGAAGTCATGATCTCAGTGACCTCAATAGTAGCTACAGCCATGTGTACCACCCCCCACTACTTTTAATTGCTTTTTACTTCATGACTTTTATCAGCAGAAAGATAACGGTTTTATCAGAATTAACCAGAACGTGCTCTTCCTATGCGGTCTGCCATAAGTGTGCCGACATAGCA
Source organism: Scarus forsteni (assembly GCA_036419115.1). Classification (NCBI taxonomy): domain Eukaryota; kingdom Metazoa; phylum Chordata; class Actinopteri; order Labriformes; family Labridae; genus Scarus; species Scarus forsteni. Next base: position 15,132,302 of record JAZDUH010000458.1, read on the forward strand.
ATTCATCACTCTCATTTTTTGTGCATGTTCTTAATCTCAAGTGTGAAGAAGCAAGCTTTTAATTTCCCATCTGGCCCCCATGAAGTGCTCAGAGACTGCCACAGAAACATCTGTTGCAAATGAAGTCCACTCATCAGCTGTCAGCCCAACATGTTCATCAGACGACATCTAACAAGGCTTTTCCTTTACTGGAGTCAGATGTGGATTGGAGGCTTTGAGACTTGAAACTGTGGGATCTTGGCCCAAGCTCTTGGATTTTACCCCAGAAATCTTTAGTCCTTTTGGAATATTTAAAGGCTGGGAGACTTTGGAAAATGAAATCCCCTAGTTTAAAAGTTAAATCAGTTGGCAAACAGTTTGAGATTTGTTCTTTACGGGGATTTGGCCATTGCTTGCCTGGCAGTATTTGGTATTTGCATGCCGATGATGCTGTCTCATATTTGGATAATATTTGAAAATCAATAAATACCACAGTCCACATCAGCCCAGGACCCATTTTTAGCCAGAGTTGTGGTCCATTTGACAAAACAATGGCTGGCCACTTCAAATGCAACTGACAGCTGATTCTGTTGTCGACAAGTCATTGGCTATTGGGTCGATTAAGTCAACCAATCAGGCCCTTTTTGTTTTCTTTCCTGCACCCACAATCGCATATGGGTCATTTTACTGTTTCATTATGTAAGTGTTATATCAAATAATGATGCAATATAATACTGATTATTTTCTTTATTATTATTCCCTTCTAACATTTGACTATGCACTTTCAAACTTTAGATATGCACTTTTTGATTATAACCATATGTTTTTCATGTTCTAAGCATAAGTTTTGTTGACCTAACATGGGTGATTTTATTTTATTGTAGGTTAAGGACAACATTAATTCTGAAGAGTTTCTATTTCTAACAGCACACTTTTAAGATCTTTCAGTTTTAAACAGCATAATGATTCTTGGCATGAGTACAAAAATACATGAGAAGCAAGCAGACAGAAGAAACACATGGAACACAGGAAAAGTCAACAGATAATGCTGACAACTGACAAATTAATGACATTAAAAAATGATTTTCAATAGAGGATGGGGAAATGTGAGCATCCTCTGAACCACATTGCAGTCAAGACCTTGTTTGTGTCAGTTCTTTTGCAGTTATCTTACACACTGTTATCAGTGTTAGCAGTAGCACCACAAGCATTCATTCCTCTTATCATAGTAAAGCCCATATTTCTGTGCTTGAATCATTTTACTTATATTTTTAGTTGAGCTGTTGATATCTTTGTAAATATGTTGTGTAAATATCTTCAACAGTGATTAATTTATTGCACTGTTTCTTTGGCACATTATGGTAATGTTAGTTTGAAGAATATAGATTTGTTTTTACAATGACAATAAAGTACTAAATATTGCATATAGAATTATGACTTGTGCTTTAGTTGAACAAATTATGTGATCCCTTATTAGTCCTTTATTATCAAATAACTTGTTTGTACATAAAAATGCTCTTAATTTACTTTCCCTTTTGTTGTGATAAGACAAATGGAAGATCCCCATGACAATCTGCACAGTTTTCATATCTTTTCTTCTATTTGTTTGTATAGACACATGCACTATATTGCCAAAAGTATTCGCTCACCCATCCAAATAACCAGAATCAGGTGTTCCAATCACTTCCATGACCACAGGTGAATAAAATCAAGCACTGAGACATGCAGACTGCTTTTGCAAACATTTATGAAAGAATGGGTAGCTCTTAGGAGCTCAGTGAATTCACACACTGTGATAGGATGTCACCTGTGCAACAAATCCAGTCAGGAAATTTCCTCGCTCCTAAATATTCCACGGTCAATAGTCAGCTGTTTTATTTGCGTTCTCTGGAGTGACGAATTGCGCTTCTCCATCCGGCAATCTGATGGACAAGTCTGGGTTTGGCGGTTGCTATGAGAACGATACTTGTGGGACTGCATTGTGCAAAGTGTAAAGTTTGGTGGAGGGGGGATTATGTTGTGGGGGTGTTTTTCAGGAGCTGAGCTTGGCCCCTTAGTTCCAGTCAAAGGAACTCTGAATGCTTCAGCATACCAAGACATTTTGGACAATTCCATTCTCCCAACTTTGTGGGAACAGTTTGGAGCTGGCCCCTTCCTCTTCCAACATGACTGTGCACCAGTGCACCAAGCTGGTTCAGAAAGACATGGATGACAGAGTCTGGTGTGAATGAACTTGACTGGCCTGCACAGAGTCCTGACCTCAACCCGATAGAACACCTTTAGAGCGGAGACTGAGAGCCAGGCCTTCTTGTCCAACATCAGTGTGTGACCTAACAAATGCGCTATTGGAAGAATGGTCAATCATTTCCATAAACACTCCTAAACCTTGTGGACAGCCTTCCCAGAAGAGTTGACGCTGTTATAGCTGCTAAGGGTGGACCGACATCATATTGAACCCTATGGATTAGGACTGGGATGTAATTTAAGTTCATATGCGAGTCAAGGCAGGTGAGCAAATACTTTTGGCAATATAGTGTAGCTTTGCTCTGGTGAAAGATAAACACACCTGTGGCAGCACATGGCAAGTAGCCCAGCCAATTACATGACCAAGGACATTATTATTGAAATTTGTTCTGTGATTGAAAAGCTATTGTTATAGAACTAGAACATAGCAGTTTGACTTGGCAGAATTTCCTCCTAATTGTGATCTGATCATGTGTTCCTGATGGCTGTTGCAACAGAGTATGAATTGCTTGTTAATTTAAAAATGTCAGAAAATGCTTGCAGTATGGTCCCTCACCATTTCTGTAGTCCTTGTTGGTAGTTCATTAGCATTAGCCCTTTCACACACAACACTTGAGAATTTCAGTTTGTTATTTAATCTTGTGTGTGTGTGTGTGTGTTCATCACAAACCTTATTTAAATAAAACAGATGCCCTAAATGTAAAGTCTTTCTGTCTTGAGTGCTAAATGCTAACTTGCACAAGCATATTGGGACTTACTTTTGTACCCACTCTTTGCCATGTGCCATTTTTATACCTGACTTGTGGAACTAGAGTTTGAAGGGGTTTAGTATTTGGCAGTGTGAAAGTACTTTTTATAAGTGTGTGACATGATATTGTAACAAGTTACTGTTAGAGTTATGCTAGCCTGGGGTGCTGGTTTGGTAGATTGGTTAGCAACCAGGCATGTACCATATACATACTTCTGCCGGCCCGGGTTTGAATCCAGCATTTGGCCAGTGTGCAGTGTCTTCCCCCTGCTCTCTCATCCCCTTTCACAAGCCTATCCACTGTCTCTCTCCTATCAATAAAGGCACAAAATGCCCAAAAATACATTAAAAAGAAAAGTAATGCTAGCCAACACTGGCAACACCGGCCCAGAGAGACTTCAATATGAAGGCCAGTCTCCTCATGTGAGGGAATGACACCCTCTGTGTTGTTTTTCCCTCGGCCCCCTGCTTTTATTTGTAGATTTAAAATTGCACAACCAGTTCACTGTTTAGTTGAATCCTGCCTGTTGGAAAAACAAAGTTGACCTAAATAACTAAAGTAATTTAGTTGCTGTAGGTTAGCTTATACTTTTATTTTTGACCATCTGTCTGGAGGATTTGTGTGTGAATTCTTCTGCTTCTTTACTCTCTCAATTCACTGCTCTCGTTCTCCTGAGATGGGAAGCAAAACTTTGTGGAGAATTCAAAACATTACAGTCCACACTGAGGGGAGCTTAAATCTTTAAAAGAAAACCAGTTTCTTTAGAACGTTAAGATTTAGCCTCATATCTGCAATCATGCGCTGAATATTAAGTCTGATAGAAGCTAAACTTGTCGACTGATCAAAAAATATTACTCAGACCTTATTTTTAAGCCATTTTTTACCTAATGTTGTGCACTTTAACCACTCAGAAGTGTACAGAGACGTACGCCAGGCTCCTTAATCTTGTTCTACTCCCTCATACCTAAGAAGTGGTAAAACAGTGCTTGCCAGAGTTCCAATTTCTCATTTCTCTTCTTTAACAACTAATCAATATGAACCCAGCTCGAGTTATTTAATTTTATGCCACATGGCCACCTCTGCATTGCATTATTGAACTTAGAGAGCATGCTTGCCTAATGGTTCTGTCATTGATGGATTCCCTGCACATCAGGCTGCTGTTTTGAAAGCACTGATTATCTTGACCTCGCCCATTAGAGCTGACCTCACTCCTAGTTTGCCACCCTCTGTTATTGTGATCTATTTTAGGAGTCTTCTTACAACGTACTTTACATGCTCTGTGAAAAGAAGACCTAGATTTCCTCTCTCCATTTTCTTTTCTGTACTGAATGATGACACTGATACAAACCAATAACAATGAATCGCAGCCACCCTGAAAGGACATTTAAAGGATATTCACATTCCATAGCTGCACTCAAAAGTTATACTGTATTTCATTGTACTGACTTAACTTCGATAAGGATGGGACAGGCAGGTTAGTCTTCAAAAAGCTACACTTTTTCAGTTAAATGCAGCCCAGTGATTGGCTGCCAACCAAAGTTGTACCCTCTTTAAGCTGGTTTTTTTTCACACAGGAAGAGCTGTGCTTATTAACAGGATTAAGTCAACGAAATTGACATTTTGATGTGCAGCTCGATCACATCTTTTATTATTTTGATCAGCAGTCTTCTTGTAGCTGTTGAATACGAAATGTAGGAAGCACTGGAGTGTGAAATAGTCTGGTGTACTAGACCCTCCTCAGCCCTCTGCCCTCTGCTCTCAGCAGAAGCAGCTCTAGTTGGTCTCCATAAAGTATCAAGAGGTTAAATGCTCACTGTTTCCACTTTCACCTGAGTTTTAAAAAGTTTTTCTTTGCAGTAAAACAACCTCTGTGTTGCTGCCAGAGGACTCTGCCAAGTCTGTTTTTAACTTTTCTCCGAAATGCCAATGACATCCACAAGTGCAGAGTTGTTAATAGACCCATGGGCCACTCAAAATAGATCTGGCATAAATACCAGACAAAAATCTGTATTTTACAACTAAATACTGAAAAATGAAGACAAATTGAACAAGCAAGCAATTAACAATTCTAAAGTAAACCTGAACAACCATACAAGCTAATGTATCCAATATGAAGCAAACCGAACAGGATGAAGCTACAATCTTAATAAAGCCTCTTGGAAAATGACTTGACATTTTTATAATTTTTATAGAATATCAAAGGTCAATGTGTCATTCAGCAGCCTTGAACATTTTAAAGAGAAAAACTACCTTCAGTATTAGAAAATCTCATTTTAAAGCAGTTTTGTTATACTTTAAATCATCATTGCTTTGACATGAAAAGACAGGAGTAAAGTCTTTTTTTTTTGCTTTTGATTTGAATAGACATGGTGTCTATGTTTTGTCAGAGTAATTTATTTTATCATAATAATTGTCAAAAACCCATTTAATCCACATCTAGTTTCTGAATACCCTCAAAAACTTAACCGCTGATCATTTATAACAAAGACCAGTCCCAAGACATTTAAATAGCTGATTGTGTGTATAAGAGGGCTGTCTCTTTTTTCTCAAAAATCAAACCAATTAGTCCTTGAGTATGCACGCTAATACCCAAACTATCTTGACATATAAAAAAATATATAAATTGCTTTTTAAAAATAACACAATCTTAGTCAAAGACATTTAGGATAGAGACAATAACATTTCCAGTAGTGGTTCTCAAACTGTTTCAAATCTAGAACCCCTACACTGACACAAATTGGACCACAAATCCCCATCTTTTCAGAGTTTTCTTTTAGATGTTTTATTAAAAAAAGTGTATGAATCCCATGACCTCAATATTCATAAATTCTGTTACTATGTTACTTATGGATGGAATTATGACTTTCCTTTTACTGGGGACCACCTTCTATTCTTAGCCAATACCTACTATTTAAAGGACCACTCCAACATTTTTGTTGTTTTCATTCCATACCTAACCCCTGAGTCCATGTGAAGCAGAAAGACACCAGATAAAAAGACACTAGAAAATCCTGTCAACACTTGACATGCTTAGCTAGTCAAAGCTGCCTACCAAATCTGAGTGAGCTAGAGAATAAGCATAATTCATTACTTACTTTATGTGCAAAGACTTCATAGCTCACCATGTTGTGGAAAATAAGGGCCTTTGTTATATGCTGATGGAGGCCCAGGTATGTGCCCTGTTTCTGCATTATTTCACTGACACAGCAGTACTGAAGCTCGACAGAGCAGTAAGCTGTTAAGTTGAAGAGCGGCTGACTGCAACAGATCCGGGCAGTCTATGAGTTTTACCTCTGTTTCTAATAGAACTTGCTGAAGTGATGTGAATCTACTGAGATATGGTCCTTCACAAATTAGCAGAATATGGTTCCTTTTTCCATTTTTTTAAATTTGAAAATGCAGCCAAGAAATGGTTATAAATTGCAATATACCACAATGTTAAGTATCCAATACTCAGCACAATAAATGGAAAATTTTAGGTGAGCTAAGCTAACTAGCGGGCTTTAGCAGTCTCTTCTTGTTACTGGACACACGGTCAAAAGAATTATGTCTATCTTCTTGTCATGGACTCAGGAGAGAGGCAAGATATGACAAAAACAAAAATATTTAAGTGTTCTTTTAATGCTCTTAAATCAGGTATTTGTAGAATACTTCACCGCTTTATACTGTTATTAAAACTTGTACTCACTGCTTCTGTGTATTCTCACCCCTGTTTGGATCATGTATTATTCAGGTACCCCTCTGTTTCTGCTTATAGCCTGTGTAAGCATCTTGTCTGGGCTGGCTAAGAAAATAGCCTAATTCAAGATCGATTGTTCTATTAGACCCATGGGGCACTACGGGCCTGTGTCACTGCGGCGCTATTGCAAAGCTGTTTGCGCACAGGTGTGAATAAGAGCCTGTGAAAAGATAATTAGTATGTCAATAACAGCAGCTCAGCTCCCATATAAATCTGTTGTCAGGAAAATGTGGAGCCTGTTGGCTACTTGCCCTCAGATAACTAAAAGTTTTTTTTTTTTAAAGTTTGTGTATGGGGCAAATGTCAGGTTGCCATAAAGTTTTTTTTAAATGATCTGAGTGACACAAGGTATTGACACATTCACAGAGAAGTACCTAGACACAGACTAATCTTTATCAGACAGTGCTCCATTTCAGAATTCAATAACGCTGTTCCCAGCAGCCCAGGCTGTTTTATGTGTGAATCTCTATCTTGACAGTCTAAAAGTGGAGGTACCAGAGCAAATAAACAGTGATAGTCCATGGCCTATCTGTGTCGTATGGGCAGTCAGAGTAGGGTAATGTCCTTTGAAGCCATTCCTGCACAGCAAGTCAATATTTTTGCCATTATATCTTATGAATCATTTTCATTTTTCAATTTTCAGTCATTAGCTTCATCAAGAAGTGGCTCAGCCGCAGCATACTGACAGAAAGAACTTAGACCCCACCATGGAGCAAAAATAAAGACCATCTGCTGGGGTTGGTTCTGCCTTCTGGCTCATTGAGAAAAGTTTAGAATAGATGGCACATTCTCTTTAGCATCAATCCAATGCTAATTCCTGATCCAAATACATATTTAATCAGCCTTGTCTGAGTGTTTGTAGCTTTTTCCTCAAGGTTCTCAAAGTCTCTCACACAATACCTTACTTTTGCTCAAGTTTTTGTCTAGTGTGGAAGGTTCAGCAGCCAAACGCATGCTTGTCCTTCCCTCTTTACGCTGTCACTGTCTCAATTCAGGTGCCTTTGTGCATGCAGGCACCATGACCAATATGATGGACAGGAGCTTCAATAGGCCTTTAACTGGCAAACAAATGGCCTATCTTGTCCTCTTAAAGGGTGGTTGAAATCTAACCTTGGATGACTCGGATAATTGTGACTGGTGCCAAATTCTCACAGTTGGATGGAATTTACCATTTACGTTGTTGCTGATAAAGCATTTCCCCACCAATAATAAGCATGCCATCTAGGGCAGGGCAATATGGACCAAAATGTTTATGCTATTATTACTTTGCATCTTATTTTTTCCATATACATAGACATCATATTGCACTTTTTGGCTTTTATATAAAACCTGGAAAACATTCATCATGCTCAAGTTGTTTTGCACCATCTACATTTTAATTTCACAAGAAAAATAGACATGATGCAGAGGTTTTAAGGAGTGAAGCATTATTTCAAAACGTTTTTATTTCAAACCTGCACAATACAACACAACATTGGTTTGAAAAGGGAACGGATGAAGACAACGCTTTTACATTTCCGATCCCTCACTCCCCATCACAAAACAAACATAGAGCTACACTCCCAATAACACTCATCCAGACAAAACAAAACCCCAGCACTCTCTGACCCCACACCCATCTCCCCCTAATTTACATCCTCAACAGAAGGCTTCAGTCTGTCTTCTCCATATATTTGGACATCACATTTTTAACAAACAATCGTTTAAACTGAACAATATTTGTACTTGCCTTTAACTCTTTTGCTAAACTGTTCCATAAAATGACTCCCTGTATGGAAATGCACATTGATTTTAGAGTTGTTCTTGTTTTTGGCTGGTAAAGTCTATTACTCCCTCTCAAACTGTATAAGTGATGCACGTTTCTGACATGAAACATATTCTGAATATTGGTAGGTAGAGTTTTTTTGATGCCTTAAACATTATTTGAGCTGTTTTGTACCTGACCAAATCATGGAATTTTAAGTTTGATGATCTTAAGAAAAGTGGGTTAGTATGCTCCTAAATTTTACTCTATGAACAATCCTTATGGCCTTTTTTGAAGTGTCACAAGTGGTAATAAATTTGACTTATAGGAGTTTCCCCAAATTTCAATACAATAAGTCAAATATGACATTACAAATGAGTTATATAATATAAGTAGTGCATTCTGGTTTAGAGCATGACTTGCTCTTTGCATAACACCAACACATTTTGCAACTTTCTTTCTTAAATAATTAATGTGAGGTTTCCATGATAACTTATCATCAATTACAACACCTAGAAATACATTTTGTTGAACTCTCTCAATTGTTATATCATCAACCCTGATTTGCACTGCAACATCAGTTTTCCTTTACCAAATAACATAAATTTAGTCTTATTTAAATTTAATGATAATTTATTGACATTAAACCAACGTTTTAGTTTATTCATTTCATTAGTTATTTGTTTCAAAAGTTGCTCTAGATTTTGTCCTGAGATAATTATGTTTGTGTCGTCTGCAAAAAGGACAAACTTCATAATTTTGGATGACTTCACAATATCATTAATATACATAATGAACAAAGTAGGTCCTAGTATTGATCCTTGAGGAACTCCACATGTTATAGGGCTAAATTCTGATCTGCTTCTTCCAATTTGCACACACTGCATTCTCCCAGTTAGATAGCTCCGTAACCACTGTTTAGTTATTCCTCTAATGCCATAGTTTTCCAGCTTATCAAGTAAGATATTATGATCAATTGTATCAAAAGCTTTTTGTAAGTCAATGAAAATTCCTACCACAAATTTCTTATTTTCGATACAATTTGAAATTTCTTCTATCAAATCAATTAAAGCAAGAGATGTTGATCGATTCTGTCTAAATCCATATTGACTATCAGACAGTAAATTATATTTTTCAATGAATTTCAGAATCCTTTTATCAAATAATTTTTCTAATATTTTGGCAAACTGTGGCAATAGTGACACTGGGCGATAATTGTTATAACAGTGTTTGTCACCTGATTTGTATAATGGGATAATTTTTGCCAACTTCATTCTAGAGGGAAATTGACCATACTGAAAAGACAAATTACATATATGAGTAAATGGTTTCACAATTTCCCTTGCAACACACCTAATAGTTTTCATATCAATGTCATCTCGTCACATGATGTCTTATTATTACATTTGTTTATAACACCCCAAACTTCCTCCTCACAAACAGGAGTAAGAAAAAATGACTTGGAATTCACATCTACTAACTTCTCCATAGGTTCAATGTCTCTTGGAATTTTTTTAGCTAGCTCAGGTCCAATATTTGAAAAAAAGTTATTAAAACCCTTTGCAATTTCCTCTTTGTCACTAATAATTTTATCACTATCCACAATATGCTCAGGATAACAAGAGCTATTAGAGGCACGCCCAATGACCATATTCAAAACGTTCCACATTCCTTTAATGTCATTTCTTTTACTGTTTAGTAATTTTGTGTAGTATTCTTTCTTATTTTCTCTCAAAATACTTGTTAACTTATTTTTATATTTTTTATACTTTAATTCGGCCTCATTAGTTCTATACTTAAGAAACTTATAATGAGGAAATGCAGCTCACCTCACTTTGTACCACGCATGGAAAGTACAAGCTGATGACTGTAAAGCTAATGCTAAGCCAACCTGCTGAAAACCTAAACATTTGACATGTTTAGCTAGTCAAAGCTGCCTACCAAGTCTTAGTAAGTTAGGAATTAGCATAGTTCATTACTTACTTTATGTGCAAAGACTCCATAGCTCACCATGTTGTGGAAAATAAGGGCCTTTGTTTTATGCTGATGGAGGCCCAGGTATGTGCCCTGTTTCTGCATTATTTCACTGACACAGCAGTACTGAAGCTCAACAGAGTAGTAAGCTGTTAAGTTGAAGAGCGGCTGACCACAACAGATCTGGGCAGTCTATGAGTTTTACTTTTGTTTCTCATAGAGCTTGCTGAAGTGATGTGAATCTACTGAGATATGTTCCTTCACAAATTAGCAGAATATGGTTCCTTTTTCCATTTTTTAATTTGAAAATGCTGTCAAGAAATGGTTATAAATAGCAATACACCACAATGTTAAGTATCCAATACACAGCATAATGTAAAATATTACACATTTTATTGAGGCCCAAGTATAATTCAAACATTAAATGGATCCACTGGTGATTTCCAACCCCTAATAAGTACCTGACTTTTAACTGTGTAGAAGTTGAGTCCCTGTCCAGTATTGCCTTGTTAACAGAGCCCTGAGACTTACTCACCAGTTTGTGGATATTCTAAGCAGTGGAAAATTAGAGGTTTCTGTTTTGTGTTGCCAAGGCTCTGGCTATCCAATCATGAGGCACACTGAGACCAGCCTTGAGGCACACAGCCCATGATTTGTAGCCGCTGGACACTAGTGTTCCTAACTGAAGTAGGACAAAGAGGATCATTAGCCCTGCCAGCCCTGACCATGCTCATACTTCATCATTTTTGTGCACAGAAGTGAATCAAACGTGTAACTGAATAATTTGCATTTAATCCATCCACTGAAATTTGATTAAAAATTTTTGGACTGTGGTTCAATTCAACCTAATTTCCAAAAGCATAGCAAAAAGGATTAAATTGCTCTTCCTGGACCTCTTTATCTCAAAAGATGAGCTCTGCACTCAAGATTCAATTACAAGAATGCTCACTGCAGTGTCAGCAAGTGTTCACATATGGAAATAAGCATAATTATTATTTTGTGTGCTAGTTTGGGATTTTGAGAAATGGTTGACCAGGCAGAATAATCAGCCGCATATTTTGGTATTTATCTCCTAATGCTACTGCTCATTTAATTTAGCTGCTCTAGTTTCAATAAACAGCCTCTCATCATGTGAGACAGGGGCCCATTAAACCCTCTGCGTGATCTGACAGGCTCATAGTTATCACAGTCAGTATTTAAGGTTGTATTTTACAAGTCATGTCTTGTCGTGTGTGGACAATATTGCCATCACGCATCCAGAGAATGCAATTTTCATTTCTGGGTCATTGGACTGGATGAAACACACACACACACGCTCAAACACCTTCCATTGAAGTGACACAGCTGCTAGATGAGATGCCAGGGTGCCTCATCCTGTCAGGTGATGGCAGGCAGGCCGGACACTCAGCGCTATCAAAGCTCTGGCAGCTCTCCAATGAGGCTGTTAGGCTGACCCTCTCTATCAGAATGGAGAATGGGTTGTCACGATACCAGGGTTTTAGACAAGGATATGATGGCTATAAAATCAGACTAATTTAATGCCTTTTAGGAACCACCATAAAAATACTAGAAGCCTTAACAAATGGCAAATATCTAATATTTTCTGTTTTCAATCACTGTGTTTATTCTGCCTTTTTCAATGATAATATTGCCAACATTTGACAGATTCTAAGTGTTGTCAAAGTTGAGATCATTTTGAAAACATCAGTCTATAAAATAAAGAGGAGTTTATCATTTTAAAACAATTTACAATATTATTCATAACAGTCTTTGTAGATATTTACACTTGCAATGGAAAGGTTCATCTGAGCTCTGTGTGTCTGCCTTTCTGCTTCATAGTAACTACTACAATGTCTCAAGCTCTCAAATATGCATATTTCAGGAGATTTATCTTACGGTTTTGATGCCTTTAGTGAAATTGAGCAGTAGGAATGTCTTACAGAAAAGGAGTGATTGGCAGGATCTGAACCCAGAATCCTGCTTTTAGATAAAAGGTATATGTTTTTATGGCACAGATATATTAACATGGCTGCTAGATCCACCAACTAGACTTTTTTTTAACCAAAATGCGGACACAGTACTATGAATAAATGCATTAAAATTCATACTTTGCATCTCCTTTACCTTGTATTTTACAGAGCAGGAGTGCTGCTGTCGAGACGAGGAAACAATAATAAGGCCTTTGTGGTTTAGCCAGTCTGATTGGGTTCTCGTTGTGTTAAGCCCATGCTGTACATGTTCACTTTCCCTCTGGGTCCCTTTGCAGGTTCCCATTTACGGGTTATCCATTCAGAGTTGACAGAAGCAGATAATTAGTCAAGGTTGTGATTATACCGCTGGAACCAAAATCCTATTTAGACACACACCAGATCGAGAACCAGCGGGGAAAAAGGTAGTGATGCATCTGATTATGGAGTGGATGCAGAATGAGGCATCACTGGCTTGTAAACAGCAACACAACTCACTTAGTCATGCTGCTCATGATGTCCATGTCTCTACAGGAAACCGGTAATCAGGGAGATGGACCTGGATTAAAATGAATTATGATGCCTGCAGGGGGCCCCAGTGATCCAAAGTGCATCATGCGCTGCACCCAATTATCCGTCTTTCTTTGAGATATTACCTCAGTAGTTAATGTAGATGTATATTTTTTCTTTCATAGCTTCAGACATACATCCAGAGAGGTTGTTTTTCTTCATGGTTGGTGATGGTTTGGGGAGTGCACAAGTCACCATGTACCCCACACTTCAGAGACTGTCTTTAGTTTGTAAATTTGACACTGATAGTTATAATTTTAGCTTACATTAAAGTAACACTATGGCCTAAATAACTGCAATTTCACTGCAATTTGTTTACCCCAAGTTAGCCTGGAACCACTTGTCTGTTTTCAACATCATCTTGTCATAATAATTCATGAGTTAGACGTTGGTTCACATTGATTAAATACAAAATGGAGGTAAAAAAAGACATATCAGGTTGCTTCCCCTTTTACTTACTCCTCAATCTTATCAGTATTTAAACTTCACCACCAGGGGCCTATTCTACGAAGCAAGTTCAGCCTAACGAGATAGCCTTGGAGCTACCTCGCTGAACTGAGCGCAGTAGCCGGCGGTCTCACTAAACGGTCTGATGACGCAGGTTATCAACCTCATAAGTGGATCCAGCTTTGCAATGAGCGCGTGCACGCATATAAGGCAGAGCCCACCGCATCTGACCAATTGCGAATATGGACCAGTCTGGAGCGCCAGAGCAGGCCGAAGAGCGAAGGACCGCATACTTCACACACGAGGAGCAGGAGACAATCATGAGAAAGTATGAAGAATTAAAACATGTAATAAACATTAAAAGCAACACCGTCACCGCTGCAAAAGCACGGAAGGAGTGCTGGCAGAAAATTGCTGACAGTCTCAATGCACAAAAAATCTTTTGGCCATTATCATCCTGAAATAGCACTGTTCAACATGTACTTTTACTGTAACATGCACCAGACATGTCTAATTCATTTCCAAGATGAATTCATTCATTCATTTGTTCATTACTATTGTGTTTACATTTTTTGTGTGATATGTAGCCCACATGAGCCCTACATGAATTCCTGTCACAATTTTAAGACGAGCAATAAAATATTGTCATGGAGCAGAAGTGTTGGCATTAAAGATCTTGTTACGGCAATGAGAGTTCTTCCCCAGATTTTACTCCTGCAGAGGAGCTGGCCGAGAGAGCTCGTTGGTCGGTGGGTGGGGTTTTTATAGTCTGCGAGTTCAATCTGGGACCTAACCTGCCCCGGAGCAGGATAGCCGTTCAGCATACGTTGCCATGGAGACTCGCCTCGCTAAGAAGTGAACCCGTCTCGTAGAACAGGGAACCCGGAACTTACTCTCAGAGTTACCTCGCTAGACAGTAATCCTGCTTCGTAGAATAGGCCCCAGGATGGTCTTAACCAAAACAATAACAAAAGGCCAAAATATCACCAGAGGAGATTGACGCACAACCCCCTATCATCACCTCTGCTGCTTCTTTTATTTTGAGTCCTGGACTCAAACTAAAAACAGCACTCTATTAGGTGTATTCACTGAACAATAAATCAACAGTTAATGAATAATTTCACATCGTGAGCACCAAAACCTCTTAAATGTCCCCCCTCTGGTTCATACTGTGAGCTCCATGGTGCTGGAAGCATTAAGATGTTTCGTACTGTGTCTCCCACTATTCGGGCCATCCAAGGATAAAAAAACATTTATTCCTTTGCTTTTTTTTTACTGACACAGTCTGATAGGTATTTAATCCTGCAAATTAATAGTAGCTTTTTTATTTATTTATTCACGCATTTATATCTGAGTCTTGTGTCATCTGTTATTGCAAATCACTTTTAGAATAACAGAACTGTATTTACTTACTTATTTAACTATTTTTTTACATACTGTGCATCTTGACACATAAATGCTCCACAGCTGAGAGGACCAACTACAGTTGTGCAGGAATTTGTTCAAAAAGCAAAAACGACTCGGCTTATGATTTCTGCGGCTGAAGGTAAACGGGATTGTAGAACAGAGTTTTGGATAACTGCCTGAAAGAGCATATGAGATTTGTATGTATAATTTTTCAACACAAAATGTAATACTGTCAGGCTTTTGAGTTTTATGTATCACCCTGTTTTTGCAAATACGGTTTATAAAAATCACTTCATACAGTACAGCAAAAGCCATGTTCACCAACTTGGTCAGGTCATTTGATCTAGAGAAAATTCTCAAACATGAGGTGTTATTTTGAAGGTATTGGGAAACTTGTTTTATTTTCACAAAAGCTTAATAGCAGTTTTTACAAGGAATGCACAGCATTACCTTGATGATATTAGTATCTGCAGATATTGGCCTTAGAATTTAATTAACTGTTTTGGTGGATAATTACATTTCTGCTGATATCTTCAGCAAATCTATCAGCCTTACGTATCAGCCATAAATTTCCCATTTATAAGCAGAAGTATTGGCAAAATACTAGCAAATACAAAGCAATATTTTATTTTTTACAAGGCTTAAATGTTTCGTCTTACATCTCTTCCTTTCACAAATAGACCATCACATTGAAATCAACAAGTCAATTTTGGTTACCATTAAGATATCAATATGCATTTGGGGCAGTTTGCATATAGGACATAGCAAACTTCCAGCATTTTACATCCCTCCTTTTCACTCATGCCGATCACATTAAAGCCTACAAACTTGTCAGAACGTTCTCACTGCAAAACACAGTGAAAAAAAAGCTTTCAGCAGAGGGAATCAGGTTAGGGTCATTGTGAATGTAGTTGGAAATGAAAGTGACCATGAAAGTGCCTGTGGCTGTATACAGTCACTAATATGCATGGAAAAAGTCTGAGGCTAGAACTAATAAAACATTCTTGTAAAGCAGACTGACGCCATGATGCAATAACTATAAAGATGATAGGCCAGTCATGACTGCTCTGGCATAGGCATTTATAAAATGTAGAGTGCACGCCTTAACATGCAAATGTGTCATTTGTTGTTTAGAAAATATCTTCTTGCCATCGGTCAAGAGTATCAATCATTATAAATCTTCCAAATTGATTGCAGCCAGTTTAAAACTCAGATGAAAGCTCCTCAAAAGAGGTTTAGGCATTTGGTTTCTTCAGCTGAGTTTAAGATCCAGTGGGTTTAAATGCATCTAATGCCGGTCCTAATTATCTTTATTTCCTTGAGATATGATCCCAGGCGTTGATAAAGAGGCCCATTTCCCTTCCTCACATTAGGTATAAATCCATGAATGTTGTTTTTAATGGTTTCAGACTCATATTATTCAGCGCTGAAGCTCATTGGGTGGTGTCGAAGGGTGCAGCAGTGGAATCACAGTCTTCATGTGCTCTGTGGCCCGAGACCGTATTGGCAGCTATGCATTAAATTGCTAATGCGCCTGGCAGTGCTACATTATCCGCCCCATCAAAGTGACAAGGGCAGGAATAAAGCACTCCGCTCGGCCGTCCGTGAGATCATCTGAAAATGGGTTCTGTGGCTATGGCTCGGCAGCGTGCAAAGTTGTCTTTTTTAGAGTTCTGCTTTGAATCGGCTTCGTTTCTGCCCCGCTGCCTTGACAGCTGCAGAACAATGAGGCACAAGTAGCCGGACAGATCCATCAGCAGTGAAGGTTGCAGTGTAGTGAAAGCCCCCTCACATCTGGGTGCTGTTGTAGCATCATCCTTTGTTGTCTTGACACTCCTTTGTATGTTAGAAAATACACTTGCATAATGGAAAAAACTGTATTTGAAAAACCTCTATCTGATCTGGAAAGAGCAGCTTGGTGCCCTTAGTATCTTTTAAAATGGACTTTGGAGAAGTGCTGGACGGTGTGGACCAAAAATAAACTTTCAGATTATGTAGCTGTATGGCAATGCACAATTTAAATTTGAATATACAGTGCTTATAAATTGTATACAGAGATGATGTGCTCTAATGTGGACTAAAGCTTTTTTTGGTGAGCTCTTGAAATTTTGCCTTTTTGAACAAGAATTTGAAATTTCAAGCTGAATTTACCTTAGTATTTCCAAAGTTTTGCTGGTTCACTGAACTTCACTGTAAAGTCAGAAATTAATCAAAGACACCAATGAATGTATTGTTCAGAAATATAAGTAAATAGCTAATTTGACATCATTATTAAGAAATAGTACGGTGCTTTACTGTTTTTGTTTTTTTGTTTGTTTGTTTTTTTGCAAAATAGTACATTTGAAAATTCATGGGTTAAAATAATTACATTTCTGTATTACAATATCATTACAGTTATAGAGCTTCTACATACTGGTGTATTAATATTACAGAAATATACAAAATGAGTTTGGTAATTAGCAATGATCTAAATAAATGTGCAACATATGATAGAAATGGCAAAAATCAGAACATAACGTAGAAACAGTTTGATTTCCACTCATTTTTTTTAATATAGTTCTGTCTTAAATTGGCAAATATTTAGGAGTGTCAGGATAAATCAGAGAGCAACCCAACAGATCAGGATTTTTTACATCATCTGAATTAGTTGGTGACATGATTAGTGGTTCAAAGTCAAGCAACAGCTTAATTTACCCCTCCACTTTTCCTCCTCCTACTCCATTCATGTGTGTATGTGAGAGAGAGAGAGGGGGGTCTTGCACTTGTTTGTCAGAGAGCCACCTCATGGATGATGATCAAAGCTCGAGGGAGTCTTGATGAGTAATCTTAAAGTGTTTTAAAATCCCAAGTAGGAACAAATGTAATTACTTGACAACAGGTGGTTAATGTTTAAGAAATTAAGTGATTTATTTTATGCTGTTTTTTAATCAAAAATAAACAGCAATATATATTCAAAAGTAAAATTTATTGCAGTGTAATCTTTGTTCAAGATCATTTAGCTCTACAAATGAGTATAAACAAATCAGCTCTTACTTTGAAAGGAACACAAGATGTGCCCGAACATCTAGAAGATTAAGGAGAGTCATTCAGCTGCTAACAGCATGCTGTCACGCACAGTCTGTGCATCAGTGAAACTTGGCACACAGAGCTCTCTCTTCTCGTCTCTGGAAATTTGAATGGCATTCGGCTGTTCCTTGAGAGACCTGGACTTGAGTTGAAAAGTGATTGTTCAGTTCACAATTCAGTAAAACAGGAGTGCATTCAAACTTCATAAATTACCCAGCCCTACTTTGGAGAGTAAAATGCTAACTTGAGATGGATGGGACTCCAGTGTTTAACCTTGTGGTGAGCTTTACCAGTCTTAAGCCTGTGATCCTGGAGGAATAGCAGTGTATTCTTTTCTCAGTGACTCTAGCTTTCCAGCTGGCTGCTTTGTTTGTCCTAGTTCATACTGTTCCCAGATTCAGGCCCCCAGGCCTCTGGTTGTTGAGTAATATGATATAATTGCCTGAGGGCCGCAATAAGAATTCATGTCAGCTACTGGGTGGCTTTTCGAGATCTCTGTAAAAGGCCCCATGCCCCTTGTAGTTGTCTTTCTTTCCGTTCTTTCATTCAGTATGTGGTGAATTTTATATATAAATGTTGAGCTCTGTGCTTCAGTTGACTCAGAATTGTACCCAGCAGCAGCTGGCATAGAGAATTAAAAAGAATTGGTTTCCGCTCCTTGATTAATCAACAGGAGGGCTTTTTGAGATCACTCTAACAAGCCCCATGCCTGTTATGCTTCTCAATTTAGAAAAAAAAAATCCATGCAGCATGTAGAGAATATTATCTATTTATACTGTGACCATAGTGCATAGCTGTTTCATAAATGAAACTCACACGAGCAGGCAAAGGGAAATTTGATTTGCTCGATTTAAAAACTGCTTATTACCCATGGATATATGAAAAGATTCCTTTTAATAACAGAAATAAATTTTGTAGAAAATTACTCTTTGAAAGTGTCCATTTTATTTATGCAAAATATTTTTTTCTTAAAAATGCCTTGAGTGAGTTGTTAGCTTGATGCTATCACATAATAGTATTTTTTTTTACAACAGGGCATCTTGTTTAGCTTTGAACTCATTTGGTTTCAAGGGAAAAAAAATCCTCAAAAACACTCACTTCGTTGGACGTCTAACGATCAATTAGGTGAAATTGTTCAATAACATAAAACACCCAATTCCAAAAATGTTGGGACATGTGGATAAAAATGTGAATAAAGACATGATGCAGTGATCTGTAAACCATTTTGACTTTCTAGGATTCTGTTGTATTTTTGGCTTCATGATGTGCCATTTATTTTTAAATGGAGACAGGTCTATGGTGCATGCTGGCTGTTCTAATACCTGAACTCTTTACTGCTGAGCCATGCTCATGCAACTTTTGCAGAATTTGAACTGAAGATGAAAAGCAATGTAAATTATCATCACTAGTCATCACTGCTGTTTTGTTTTTGTCTACAGTGAGCATGTTCTAAAATCACTGATCAAGCGGTGAATATGTCTGCTTTACAAGTACATGAAACACAAACATCCTGCCCCTTCTTCCAAGGATTTTTCTAGAATCAAAAATAGGCAGTAAAGGTTCAAACTCCCCCAGAAACAGGAGAAGTAGGCCTTTTAAAAAGTAATGCGAGAGACCATTTCCCAGCACTGAAATGACTAATGTCTGGCCACCTTGTGCTCTCGAGACTCTAGCCAAGATGGGAGG
The DNA here is from genome assembly GCA_036419115.1 of Scarus forsteni. Taxonomy (NCBI): domain Eukaryota; kingdom Metazoa; phylum Chordata; class Actinopteri; order Labriformes; family Labridae; genus Scarus; species Scarus forsteni. The sequence continues at coordinate 15,151,874 of JAZDUH010000458.1, forward strand.
CTGTGGACGAGGGAGGAGAGCTCTGACTTCAGGTGTGATGTGGAGGCGGCAGAAAACCAGACACCCTGTGATGATTAATGAGCTGCTCCTTATGCCAGCAATTTTAAACACACTGTCCTGATCACGAGTACAAGCGGCACACACTCCAGCAGCTCGGTGACATCTCTGCTGCTGCCCCACACACGGTTTTGCCCTGACTCACAGTCCTCAACGGAGTAAGTGCCTAATAAATCTCAAGCAGTGGACTAAATTATTTTAAGTGAGAATATAATGTGGACTTGGTCCTGACCAGTTGACAGGCCTGCTTTTCTGTGGCTGTGCATCTTTGTTGGTGTGTTTGTGCTGACATTTCCCTTCCAGCCCATAATTAACATAAGAATATAACAAAAACACGACATTTTCAGTGGAATTTATTTGCATATGGTCTCCAAGATCAAAAAGGATGCACTTGCTCATCTAAAAGGAAGACTTTTTATGACTTTACACGGGTTTAGATCGAATTTCCACAACAGGAACCCACTGAAAATAACATTTTTGTAGGATGGGTCAAACAAAAGCTGATTTACTAATTATTAAACTATACTTTATAGGGCTCACAATTCAATTTTTTCAGGATTTTTTTAGGTGCCGATTTGATTTAATTGGGATTCTACAATATTTTTGCAATCTTTAGTTAGCTTTTCTAACACCAGCAAAAAAATGAACAATGATGATGCCTACAGACTATATCAGGAAAAATACACATCACATGTGAGTCTGTTTTTAGGATTTATTCAGCAATATATTCTAACCAGATGTTTATACTCTCTTCAAAAGCCTGGACTGCATTTAAAAGTGGCTTATTAACTCAGACTAAAATGAAGCATTTAAATTCAGGAAAACTCGTTTTTTGAACAAAAAAATCGATTTTAAAAATCGTCAAACAAAACATCCTGATACTTGTGTGAATCTATTTTTTTCTCCCACCCCTAATATTTTGCTACTAGTCTGAGTTTCATTCAAAACTGAAAAAAGATTGTGAGACAACAGCCACTAAAAACTGACTCCAGATAAGTGGAGGGAAATGGGAGCATGGATTGATAAATGATTTCATGTTAATCACCTCTGATTTCCATTAAAAATATTAAGCTGTTCTTCAATATTTCTTGTGAAATACAAGGAAACATTAAATGAAAAATTAGTAGTGACATGACTGTAGGACTATCACAGATATTTAACGCAGACCCAGATCAAGATGTATATAAAAATAAATAAATACATTGAATTATTAACAGCAGAGTAAGTGCCCTATTTAAACAATCCTCACACTGATTTCAGGGCATCTCCAGTTCCAGACAAGTTAAACAGCGTAATACCAAAAGTTTAAATATAGTCTCCTCATTACTCATGTTTGTTTTTGGAGTAACGTGCCTCTCAGGCCTGAACTGATGCAAAGCTGGGTAGCTGGGCCAGTTTAGAGTTTTTGCTTCATGTAAGCCATTTGCATTAATCAGGCGAAGCATTCAGAAGTGAAGAAGCAGAGAGAAGAGGGAGAAGTTAGCGTGACATCTTTATTTGACATTATCAGAATGCTGCACACAAATCAATACATCAGAAAACAGGAAAAACAAAAGGTTGATCCCTCTTTGCCTGCTTGGCAACTTTTATTTAAATTCAAACATACATGCTTTTTGTACGACACACAAAGAGGATAAACAACACAAAATTAGAATGCAGAGCTGAAGACCTGGTTTTTAGTGGTCATCCATGGAGTGTCTTACTGCTACCTTATGACTGCATTTTGCAAACTGTGTTTCTACCTTTGCTCAATATTAAACCAGTGTATTAGTGTTTGATCAGACGTGATCTTGTAACAATTGCAGCTGCCCTTGTAATAGGTAACACAGAGCCTTTAAAGTGACACAGCTTACGCCTTGAAATGTAATTTTTGCATGTCAAAGGCCATCCTAAGCTGGTGTATTAGGCTGCTGTAAATTACGTTGCTCTGCTGTTAACCTGTGCAGGCATTTGTATGATTTGAAGATGTTCATAAATTCGTAGCATCAGCATTTTTAAAGCTCCCCGGCCTGCTATTGCTGCAGCAGAACAGCTACACATGCAGAAACGATGATTGGGAAAGTAAGTCAAGTTTAAAGTTGTTGAGCAAATAAAAAACAAGCATGGCAGTGTTGTTTGTGTTTAAGATTTTTATGCTCCTTGTTATCATCAAAGATTGTGACATATACAGGAAGTAGAAGCTAGAATGCTCTATGGCAGGTGCTGGAAAATGTGGTGGGTTGCCTAATTTTGAGCTAAGTTGCAGCAGGTGAGTAAATTTGAGCTGAAACTTGGTGCTTTGCACAGCTTAACATCCAAGGTACACTTGAAACTTTGAGAAAAGACCAATAAATTTCCTTCTTCACTTTGGAATAGAATCAATCTCTCAACTGAAGCATACAGTCATGATTGTAGAAAGTAAAATTTTTGTTTGTTGGTGTGTTTCATCACATCCTCTTAACTGGTAAAGAATAATACCAGGAGTCTCAACAGAGCTGTCAGTTGTAGTTGTACTTCTGCTCTTTTTGACTTCAGATAACTAGCAGACAGTTTTCATGCTTTTGTTTTTGTTTGTTGTGGCACTTAACCTTTGGCAGAAAGTACGGTAGTGATAGTAAAAGTGGTGAAAAGTTGCGAACTGTCTGAGGGTCTTCAACAGTTTATTTTGGCTGTTTGTCTGCAGGTGACAAATTGTCTTGGTTCAATAAAGTGCTGGAAACATTTCTCAAAACTGGCGGGCCATACTGACATGATAGCATCATGCAAGTCCTGCAGAATTGTCAGTTGCACATCCGTGATACAAGTCGCCAGGTCACATCTGAAAGGTGCTTTATTTTATTGAGATCTGGTGACTTTGAATGCTACTACTGCAGAACAGTGAACTCATTGTCATGTTCAAGAAACCTGTTTGAGATGATCCAAGCTTTTTCACATTCTGCTGGATGTAACCATCAAAAGATGAGTGCGCTGTGGTCATAAAGGGATGAACACAGTTGGCAACAACATTTTGTAGCCTGTGGAATTAAACAATGTTTATTTGGTACTAAGTGACTCAAAGTGTGCAAGGAAAAAAGCCCTCACACCATCGTACCATCACAGTGAGCCTGAGCCTCTGATACCAGGCAGGCTTTCTAGCTTTTAACGCCAAGATCTGACCCAACCATGTGAGTGTTGCAGCAGAAATCAAGACTCATCCCACCAGGAATAATCTTTCCAGCTGACTGCTTTTGAATTATAGTGAGCTTGTTCAAATTGTAGCCTTAGTTTCTTACAGGAGTGGCACCTTGTGTGCTGCATATTGTATGTAAGAAAATAGGGATAGGAATTGATAACATTGTAATGGTTCAAGTGCCAATGATTCTGCTTCTTGATCCAACTTTTTGATGATTACCTTGTCGATTTCTGCTGATGTTTTGTGAGGGAAAATGTTGGGCTGTAGGTTGTCATTGGCAACAAAAACAGATACACAACACTCCTGATGCTATGCTAAGACTTGTAGATTAATGCTTCATCAAATTGCTGGTGTTTCCACTTACTGAAAGTTGTGCAGTAAACATCTTTTTATTAAAAGTTATTCCATAATTCTTACCACCTCCAGCCTTTGTTGGTGGAAAGAATTGACAAGGGAATTGTCACGCAAAAAGACTAATGATAACAATTCCTTAGGGTTGTTATCGATTTTCTCTATTTTGTTTTCAATTCCCAACCTTTTTTATAAAACTGCAATGCTTTCAAAGCATCTTCCAAGATGTTATTTGACTTTTTTTTTCTATTCATGGCACAAAAAGATATTTCTTCTTTTGCATCAGGTGTCGGGCTTACCTCTCCCACTTTCTCCTCCACTGTTGTTTTATCACTCACTGTGTGAGCAAATGCTGTGCCATGCCTGACGTGTGCTCCATATTGAAGCATTAATACTAAATTCAGAAAAAGTGAACTCCTCTCCAGCTAAAATAAAGTCCTCTGTTTTAACCTTGCCCTTTTCTATCTGTCAGTGTTGATATAGTGTGTGACTAACATTAGCTGGCTGACTACAGAGGTGATGTCCTCTCCCGTTATTCCTGCTGCACATGCTGTTTAAAGTACACACTGTGGAAAAAGACCAGGGCATGCCGCTTTCTTTTAAGCTAACTGCTCTGCCTTCCTATAGATACTCTGAACATGAAGGGTCTTCTCTGAGGTATATGGTCCTCTGAACGTAACATAAAGCAGCCGGCATTAATGAGCCGTACAGCGAGGAAGGTGAAAAGCTGAAAATGTACTGAACACTTGCTTCTTTTTCTTTGGCAGCAGTCTTCTCCACAGTGTCAGCTCTTTCGTTCTGCCGCTTGACAGTGATCCAGCGCCCCTCGGCTTACCACAGCTACACAGTGAATCAAGGCCTGTTTTCTCTGATATTCCTTATATTTACTCTCAGGGGTGTTTTTGTTCCTGTTTGTTTCTCCTTTTTTCTGGTGTTATTTCTCTGCTCCGACACCAGACCCGTTCTTTCCTCTGTCACCTCAGCACATGCCAGTGCTTGCAGTAGGACTTATCCGTACAATAAGCAGGCTTTGTCCTGAAAATGCTACAGTATGTGTGAGAGCCCCTCATCCCTCCGTTTTATTTCCTTTTTCTTCTTCTTTTTTTTTTTTTTAACCGAAGGCTGACCTGAGAGTTGTTGGCATCAGCACAAAGGCTCCCGCTGTGAATGGAGGCTTTATCTTCTCTATCCTATCAAGGAAAAGTCTCTCCTGCTCGCCCATTCAGCCCGCCTTCAGAAAATCTGGAAATAAAGTAACTCATTCTCTTCTGGAGTCAAGTGTTTATTGGTCTGTCAATGCCTTTTAACATTTTGGGAAAAAAAAGATGTTCCAGAAACGGAAATAAATTTGTGTGTGCTTTGTCTGTCCCCCTGCATTTAACCATCCTTCTTCTCTTTCTTTGTCTTGCTCCAGGTTCAACTATAGATCAACTCACCATCTCACCACAAATGGCTTCTACGAGTTCCTCAACTGGTTTGATGAAAGAGCGTGGTACCCTCTGGGCAGGATTGTGGGTGGGACGGTGAGTTTCTGCTCTGACTGATACAGTCAGACTCCATGTCACAGTTGATTGGTTACTCTTGAATTCAAGGGTGTGTTTGCAGGAAACAGGGATTTACTGTCACCTAACTATTGTCTCAAAGCAACATGATATAACAGCTGCTCCAGACTGGACGTGTTTTGACTGCCTGTTGGCTTTAGCTTGCGACGCCATGAAATTCACACCAGGCTTTGTTTGCTGCATGTTGGCGAGATCTCCCTGCTTATTTACCTCAGGGAAAGGAAATACCTCCTTTTTTTGTTTTTTAAAGGTGTTTCTGGGAAAGAGTGAACATTCATGTGTTCTACAGAAGACAAGGTTAGAAGTTATGGACGTTGGAAAAAAATAATCTTTATACCTTTTTTATGTTATGTATGTTTACCAGATAGCAAAATAGAGGGTTGGGAGAATGGGGGGGCACGTGAGATTGCACCCATATCATAATAGTATTTCATTTTGACTCTTTTTTTTTACCATTGACATAAGAATAGGATACTAGCTACTAACAATGAAGTTAAGAACTAAAATAAATTAAGGCAGCGTATTTTGCAGTACGCACCCAGGTGGAAAAAGCCCTCAGTGTCCGCTGATTTTTGTCACAACGCTTCCAGCGCTACCATTTGCATAAAGTTCAACTTCAGAGAGAGCCCTTAGCTCTATAGTGTCACTCCTCTCGAACTAGCCAATCAAAACCATGAAGGGTCAGGGCTGCCGTTCGCTTTGCAAACAAGAATTGCAGAGGTGAAAATAAGATGCCTCATATCATCAGGGGAACTTTCTCCTGCTCCTCAGCTTCTATCAGTTGTAGAACTCTTACTCAGTCCTCAGTATTGTTATTTAATGAATTATTCTGTTTATTTGGACTGGACAGTGCAAATCAATGAACATAGTGTTTTGGGAGCCATACAAGCTTGAGGTAAATGTCAGTTTCAGCTCAATGCTAATTTCTATCCGTAGTCCTAAACATAAAAGAAAAGCATTTTTCCAAGGTTATAGACATATAAACATGATTAAAAAAACCCAAACAATAACAAATTTAGTTCCAATAAAGCAGAGATAAACATTACAGGCAGGGTTAAACCTAGCCTAAGGTGCTGAATTTAAAGTGCTCAAGAGGCTGTGCCCATAACAAAGTGCTCAGCAGTTTCATGTTTTTTTGGGGACATTATAAAAAACATAATGAACATTGAAAATTTTTAAACAGCTATACAGGTGTAATGGAGAGACACAAAAGTCTGCTCTTGTTTTAAGGCAACGTCCAGCCTAAAGAAGTGCTCTGAAACTGAGGCTAAGAGCATGTCCAGTATGAGAGATGCTCCACGAGGACACAAGCCCAAGTTAGAGTCTTAGAATTGACTTTATTTCATGTATAAATGAGCTTGAAACTTAAGATTAATTGCATTTGAATGAACTAGGGCAGTGTAACCATACTGTGTTTATCTTGTTTGTGTTTTATTCTATCAATGTGGATGCATATACCTCCTGAAATAAGGTGAACTGGATTGTGTGTTTAACTTACCAGTCTGTTTTGGCAAAATACTAGCATTAAAATCATGGCTGTGATTGGAGATATTTTTCAGTCCAACAGCAGCACAGCCAGTTTAATGTTCCACTCGGAGCCTGATGTGTCTCAATGCTTTTGCAAACATCTAAAAGCCCATCCATTATGTACCTAACTGCAGCCTCTTGCTCAGTCACTATGTATTACTCTCCCTTGCCTCCTTTTACATCTCGTAGCTTCTGCCAAGTGTGTGGACTAATGCAGTAAAACTGTACACACTTTAAGAAAGAGAACGGCATTATCAGATGTGTTAAGTTATTTTACTGCTGTACTGACACTACTGTTGAATTACTATTTTAAAGTGAGAAATGATATACTGCTGTATTAAAAATGAGTGAAAATAGGTTTCTGACACCTACATAGGCTAACAGGAACACAGACAGAAGTGTAGTGTTTAGTGCTTTAGCTGCTTGTAGTCTCCCAGTGAAGCTGCAGAAGAGTAGGCACCGCCGGGGAAGTGCACGGCTCTGCTTGTTGGTTGAAACACTCATTTAGGTGATGATGATCTCTGTTGGATAGGAGAAAGTGAGCTGTGGTTCCTGCCCTTTAGCGTATCACTGCTAAACCTGTCCCAGCCAAACAGCCCCACAGCAGCAGGCTTAGGCATGGTTCATGGTCTGCTGCAGCGCTGCAGCTAGACCGCAGCGTGTGATACTGAAGTTGACCTGCAGGTATTTACAACGTGATGAAAAACCTATTAAACTGTTTTAGGTTGAGTTATTTGGAAAAAAAAGTGGACTGTTAAGTGTGAGGATTCTACATCTTACCCCTTTAAAAATATAATACTTGTACGTTCAGTTTTGTTGGCTGTAATAAAGAAATTCTCTGAGTTCCCAGGGCTTCTATTTTGGTCACTGTTTTATCAGAATAGGTACAGATACTGTTGATTATCAGTATGTTAAGCACAACCATACCAACTTAAGAAGAAAGCTTACATCTAGACAAGTAAGCACAATCCTATGAACATCCTTAAACTTGATTTATACTTCTGTTAAAGCATCACTGCAGCTCATGCTGAATGCCCCATAGCCCTGAGTTGACATAGAAGCCTATGTTCATAGTGCCTGTGTGTAAAGAAAATGCCCACAAGCCCTGTGATTGGTCTGTTGCCCAGCTGCAGGTCAGTGTTAGTCTTACATTATATCTCAGGCTTTATTGCTAATATTTCAGGAACATATTTGTCTATCAGTGTCTCAATCAGTGGCCAAATGAGCCTTAATTGATTGAGTAGTCGAACATTTATCATCTCTTATGCTACACACTTTGTTTTCTGTAGTAATTGCATTATAATTGCATTATGTATTCAACTGATGTTTATTATTAAGCACTGCTTTACTCCAATGTTTTGCAAGCTGCTTTGATGCTGTGATCCCTCAAACACAAACGAGCATGGGAAGTGGCAGAGCTACATTCAAATTCTGTACCAGCCAATAGTAAATATCATATCCAAGTTTGAAATATCCCCAGTATTTAATTTAGCCCATTGAGAATTTATACAAGGCTGCTAACTTTCATACGTTTAATTAAAAAGTTTATAAACATGACAGTGCAAGTGTACAGTGTAACTTCAGGATATTCTCAGGTAACTTCAGACTTTCCAAGGTTTTTGTAAGATTATATTAACAGTAAAGCCCAGAGGGTAGAGCAGAGTTTATGGTTTGGTTCTCTTAAAATTGCATCTCCTGCTCTTTGCTGATGATAATGGTGTTGGCTTGTTCAGTCTGTGACCTCCTGTGTGAACTGGCTTGCTTTGCATTGATCTATAAAGCAAAGGGGATGACAGTCAGCAGCTCCCAAGTCCGAGGCCATGGTACTCTGCTAGATTGCCTCCCTCAGGTTGACCGGGGTGAAGTAGAACAAGTAAGTTGGGATCTCGTTCAAATTGGGACCTGCACTGCCGGTCATGTGCCTATTACACTTTACTATGGAGGGAGCTAAGCCTGAAGGCAAATCCCTGGATTTAGAGTGATCTTTCACCGATGGTCATGGGCTTTGGGTGGGGACTAAAAGAATAAGGACATATATTCAAGCTGCTGTGGGCGAGTTTTTCTGTGTAGGGTTTCTGAGCTTACTCTTTCAGAACGGGTCAGGAGTTCAGGCACATTAACAAAACCCTAAGCATAGCTCCTTCATGTTGGGAGAAAAGCAGCAGTGACTGTTTGGAAATCTGGTCAGGGAGTCTCCTCTTACCCCTGGAAGTTAGTTCAGGCTTGTCCGACTGGGATAAGATCCCACAACATGCCAGAGAGACTTTCCTTCCCATCTGACCCAGGAGGGCTTGAGGCTCCCTCAGGAGGGGCTTCCTGTGGGAAAAGATGTCTGAACTGCTTTGGTTTGTGTGCTTTCACTGTGACCCTGAGCTAGTTATAAGGCACCAAAGAGATAAAATTATCTTCTTTATAAGCACATGGCAGAGCTGGACAATTGGGAACAAAAATATCTTATACGTGTTTTTTATATTTTCACACATAGATGTATGTATGTAATAAATCAGTTTATGATGGTTGGAGTTTGTGACGTGGCTGGTTATCCTGCTGGATGTACTTGTGAGATGCAAAACAAAGCTCAAAATGCAGAACAATGGAATACAGATACACTTTTAAAAGAATTAATTCATGAATAAAGCAATATGCAACAGCAAAACAAAATAAAATCACCCCCATTAACACAATCAATAAGAATAAAAAAAAGAAAAATCATAAGCAGAATGAAAATCCCTATTAAAGTCCAAATTAAAAAGATATGTCTTTTGTTTATTTCGAAAATTTCAAGTGAGTCTGCTGTCCCAGGATCCACAGGGAGGCTGTTCCACAGTTTGAGGCCATAAAAACCAGCCAGTCCCCTCAACCAGAACTCTTTTGTGGGACTCTGGGGAGTCTTTCAAGAAATGCAGCAGAAGATCGAAAAGTTCAAGCTGAGATGTAAAAATAAAAAATTTAAGTAAAATGAGTACAGTGTGCTCATAAAGGGATGGAGATGGTCAGCAGCAATACTCTAATGGGCCATGGCATTTAAACAATGTTCTATTGGTACCAAGGGGCCCAAACTCTGCCCAGGATCCAGAAGATGACTGTCACAGCATTACACCACAACCACCAGACTGAACTGATGATACCAGACAGACTGAGCTGTGTTGTCATGTTGTTTCACCTTATCCTGAACCTACCGTCTGAATGTTGCATCAGAAATCAAGACTCTTCAGACCAGGCAGAATTTTTCCAGTCTTATATGGTCCAATTTTTTTGTGAGCCATTGCCTGATTTCCTGTTTATTAACAGGAGCTTCACCCAGTGTGTTCTCCGGCTGCTTCACCACTAAGCATGTTGTGTGTTCAGACACACTCTTGATACTCTAGTTGTAACAAGTGCATATTAGAGTTACTACTGCATTTCTAACATCTGGAACCACTCTGGCCAGTCTCCCCTGACCTCTTGCATCAACAAGGCGCTTTCCCCAAGTGAACTGCTGCTCACTGGATATTTCCACTTTTTTTAGTTTAGCCTCTGTAAACCCTAGAGATCGCTGTGCATGAAGAGTTGATAAGCAGGTTTTAAAGAACTCAGAGCAGCCTGCAGGGCAGCATGTCACTTCCAAAGTCAGTGAAATGACGTTTCTTCTCTATTCTGATGCTCAGCTTGAACTTCTTAGCCATAAAAAAATAAACAAAATTCAATGAGTATTTGCCATGTGATTGCCTAATTAACTGTTTGCATGAACAAACAGTTGAACAGGACATTTGTTTTTTATCTGGCAGCTTAATGCTACTATGATTGATCTTTGTAAAGTCCTACCCTTTACAGGGAGTGATCTGTAATTAAGCTCTTCCTTCCCTAGTAACTGTTACTAGGGTAAATTCTGCTGTTGCTGGCCTCTAACTCACTTTCTGACAAACTTTTGATTATGTTGTTTTGTATTGTATTGCCCTAAGTGAAAAAATAAGGGCAAAGCTACTGAAGGAACCTTGCTGTACAGATGGATCTGCCTGTTAAAATGTTTAGCAGTCAGAGCCATCTTGCCACCTTGTTTGTGGCGTAAAGTGGTACGTCAAATCAGAGCCCTTAAAACAAGAAGAGGTGGGAGCTGCAAGCAGAAAAACAGCAGGAAGAACCGGGCAGTGCAGAGATAAGAATAGATGTTAAAAACTTCAGTAGCAGTTGTTTCAGATCTAGACTATATTTCTTAATTAAATGACAACAAACAACACAGCAAACATTTCTCGATAGAAAGGATACTTTCATTCCATTTCTGACATGTTCTTCGAAGTGACTTACATTCTTTACACATTGGCAGTAGCACTACATTATCTGATTGTCCCATTTTGAATGTAACTGTTGGAAAAATAATCCAATCACCTGCTGAACTTGCTATTGAAAGGGTCTGCTAATGCCCAAACACTTTCTATGGGCTCTTTCCCATATGTACTTCACTGAGCTGTAGGCCTGTCATGATAGCAAATTTTACTGGATGATAATTGTCAAAAACATTACTCCCAATAAATAATATTATTGTCAATATTACCTTGAAATATTTTTTTCATTAATGTAATTATAATGTATGTCATAAAGCAAAAAGCTCTAATATCTTGAGAGTATTTAACTGCAATTTGAAGGCAAAGAGCTTTTAGTAAGTAAATTAAACAAACAATATAATAAATTAAACAAAAAAAAAGAGAAAATTTAACCCAATAAAAAAGGAAATGGACTTTCTTTGGGAAAATTGGATTTAAAAGTAAATCATTATAATAATCAAAAACATAAAAAATAGACCCTGTCTCTGTAAAGAAAAAAACAAAACTCCAATCAAGACACACAAAACAATAAAAACTATAAATTAAATAGAGTTTATACTGTTCAGGGATTGTTTGTGGCATTTACGTTCTCCCAGTCCATTTGTACTCTCTGTCAAATGTTTGTAACTTTTCAGAAATGGTGGCTTTTCACCTGTATTAAAGGGCTGCATTTCTTTTGCAATATAGTGATTGACACTGTCTGTGAGTGTGCACCATTTTGCGCTGTTTTATTTATCTTTTCTTTACAGACCAAACCTCAGTAAGCGCTGACTATCAGATTGAAGGGTCCCCTGCACCTCCCCTACTTCGTCACCTCTACTTTGAAACAAATACGACATATCGGCTCGTCCGTGTTCATGGGCTCCAACGTTGTTTATTCTGTTTAAAACCAAAATATTTCTACGCTGGGGCTGTGGCATTTGGCTTAAGAACCATCGCTTTCATGCCATCACTTATGTTAGTGTTTGTTTCCGTGATTCTCCTCACTTCAGCTCTCTGTGTGTACACGCGAGCGGCCCTGCCTCCCCCCACAAAGATTGAATGACTGACAGATGGCTCACTCTGCTCATTCCACTATAGTACCAACGCGCCCAGGCGTTGAGACAGACGTACGGCGTGAACCATTTTCTCATCCAGCCTGTTTGGTAGAGAGTGAGGAGGGAAAGAACACGCATGCACCTGTCAGTTTATCGAGGCCAGCAAACTTATTGAGGACGTTTTTATTTATTGTGCGGTTAATTGATTTATTGATTGTCATGACAGGCCTACTGAGCTGTGAAATATGTTCTATAGTCCATCTGGTATGTTAGGTATTCTGAAATAGTGTCTGGAAAAAACTCAAAATCTTGACGTAGCTGTTAAAAAGGTAAGTTTTATTTTTGATTCCTAGTGTGAAAGTAGATAAATTCAAAATAGCAGTTTTACCACAATGCATTAAAATGAACTTTACCAACACAGAAGTTGTCTGACTGGAGTAACCCGGCAAAAGTAGCTGTAATTGGGTGCTCTCATATTCTGATTGGCTGACCAGTGGACCAATCAATCAGCTGTAACAGAGGCAATTGTGAGTACTTTTATTTTGCAAGTCAACATAAACAAAATCAGTGTAGATGATGCTGTTTGTGGTAAAACTCATTTGAAAATACTTCAATCAGTGTGAAAAAAGAGATATTTCCCAGCTCCAGCACAGCCAGAAATTCGTGGAGACTTTGATAAATCTGACCTCTCAATCCTTTTTGTATTTAAAAGGTATGTAGAGACAAATTCAAGCACCTCGCAGTCAGCCTATTACTGAGAAAGTTAGACGTCAAATTATTCTTTTATATAATGGAAAAAGCAAATGGAATCAGATATCCCTGTTCTTATTTGTATTCATGAGCACATTGAGATTATTCATATATATTTAAATGTAGTCTGTATTTTGTTTGGGTCTATTCAAAACAAAATAGGAGGTAGATCTTTCATTTGTTGCTGAATATATCCTCAAAACTGATTGTATTTGGGGGTTATTCAGGGCTGGTTGCATGGGACTTAGGAGAGCCGATGCAAGGATATCAAACATCCCTGTAAGCCTCCACCGGGCTGCTTGGATTCTAGCCTCAATCCAGTATCAACACTGAGCTGTGAACTTGACAGATTCCCCTCTGCAGACCGACTCTCCCTGTTCCCCATCAGCTACAGGTGTAGAGAAACATTGACCCTCCTCAGCAGAAAACCCAACATGCCCATTCCACACAATTTATCTCCCATTTCCCCTGTCGCTCCTCCTCTGAGCATCTCCCAACTACTGCCTCCCTGACCTCATCCTGAGAGGAAAATAACTCCGACCTATCCATCCGCCTGTCCCCTTTAATAATCCCACCTGGCCTTTTTTTTCTTTTGAGTGAGCTTCATGGACCCCTCAGGTTTGCTCTGAGCTGTAATTGCAGGAGCTAATGATGCATCCGAATTACACACTCACTGTTCTCAGCACTTAGTAAATGTGGAAATGCGCCTCAATGTGTTTCCATCATTCGGGTCAGCTGAGAGGTGAATTTTAAGGCCTTAAAAGTCTTAGTTTTGTTTTTTTCACACCTACAGCCTTGTTGTTTTGTTCCAATACAGCTAAAACAAATGCTTGAAATTTGCATATTTCCTTTGGATGACTTTTGTTCTCACTGCAGTTTTTTAAAGCAGTCCAAATCACACAAAAATACAAGGCTTGGTTTACGTTATGGTTTCACAGCCAGCATTGATATGGCTACAATATTCACTTTCCATTATGGGAAGTTAGCTAGCGGGCTAAGCTATGAACAGACAGAGTCGTTGTTTGATGGAGGAGTCCAAACATCTTATGACTCAATGTACAGATGAACATATGAATGTCAACAACCTCAGTGTGCAAGAGAGGCTCTTAACGCTCGCCAGAGTCTACAAGGGATCGTAGAGGATACCAGATAGCATTGTAACTTACAACAGCACAACACCTATAGAAATTAGGGCTGGGAGAAAAAAATCAATGCACTTAAAGGAGCAGTGTGTAGAACTTGGCATTTTAGCGACATCTAGCGTTCAGATTCTAGAACGAACCTAACCGTAGCCAAAACGTCACGTCGCTGAGCAACAGAGACCTGTGAAGACCAAAAAAGGATCCTGAACACAGCACACAATTTATGTTGTGTGTGTGTTTATACACACAGTTTGAATCCCTAGGACAGAGTAGCAACTTTCTATGCATCCACTGCCATCCTCGCCTCTTCTTCGCCTGCATTCCAGGTAGATTTCAGAACCGGCGGACAGATTCGCGTAACGTTCTTTTTGTCCCTAAAAACCACCCGTAGACAACCATCAATCAATATTATGGATCAATATGGCGGCTTTCACGAAATAGCGGCCCGCAGTAACGTAATTTTTTTATAACGATTTTTCTAGCTAAATAAAAATAAAACAAACGTTTTATGGGGATGATTGTACTCCTATTTTGATGGACTTTACATAGCCTACAAATAGAAACATATATCTCCTATATTCACCGTTTCTGTTTGGCGAAATGCAGTGGATGTATAAAATGCCACATTCTACACACTGCACCTTTAAGTATCTGGATTTTTTGTTTGACAATTTTTAAATAAATGCTTTTGTTCAAAAATTGTTTTATTCCAAATTTAAATGCTTCATTTTAATCTGTGTTAATAAGCCACTCTTAAATGCAGTCCAGGCTTTTGAAGAGAGAGTATGAACAGCTGCTTAAAATATATTGCAGAATAAATCCTAAAAATGGACTCACATGTGACACGTACTTTTCGTGATATAGTCTGTAGGCATCATCATTGCTCATCTTTTTCACTCATGTTAAAAAAGCTAACTAAAGATTGCAAAAATTGGCAATATCTTGGAACCGCAATTTAAATCGAATTGGCACCTAAAAAAATAGTAAAAAATTGAATCGGGAGAAAAGCGTATTGTCCCAGCCCTAATAGAAATGTCCACAGAGAAAACCTTTGTTTTATGGAAAAGTAGAGTGAAGCTTTACAAAGGATGAATTCTCTTGCTTGAGGAAGCCAGACTTAATTCTGCCAACTAAACAAGTTTTTGAATCAGTCCGTGTTGTTGAGTCCAATGATGGTGAAAAATGTTAACTTGTTGCTGTTTTCATGGTATGTGGTGCCATTTGGTCCTTAACATTATAATTAAGTAGTACTTATTAGCCTGATTCCACAGTAGCTGTATAATGCTAATATTGGTATGCTCACTGGTATCTAATCTCACTCTTAGGTGATAGATATCTGTAACAAAAATCTTTGTCAGAGCACCCCAAACAAACTTTTGACGTTCTACTGTTTTACTTTTTATAGCAATGTGGTTTTTTCTCATTCTTTAAAAGATCCAAAATATTCAGACTGTCTTTTGTGTTGTGTGCTCAAATATAAACTGGCTTTATGAGTAATAATTGTCCCCATGGGCTTTTCTGTACCAAATGGATCAAACAAGTCTTTGATACAGCATGTTTGTACTGATGATGCTAAGTTATGCAGTTATTATCCCTTTCTTCAGTAATTGTCACTAATGTTGTCCAAACATAGTCTAATTGGACAGTTCCTTTGTCCAGATAGTGTGTTTGCTTTATATTATTATCAGTCCCTGTTATCACTACAGTCACAAACAGATGGCAGAGGGCAGGAGCTGCAGCCACACCACATGCAGATGTTTGGAAATAGAATTCACTGGTGCACAAGCAACTGCAGGATTTGGAATGGAAACTCCATCCATCAGCAGTCTTCTGTCATACTCAATTACCATCTGCCACTGGTAATTGCATCTGACAGGCCTGGCTTGTAATAATGGATGTGCTGGTTCTGATATAGTGCATGAATTCATACGTGCAGCAGGCCTTGTAGTCACAACAGGCAGCTAAAACTCTGTATTGGACTGGTATTCCGAAATAGAGGCTTACCGTTTAAAGGGAATTTTGATGACATTTACGGGATCCCCTGGCTGCATGATGCATCGTCTCCTGCATACAAATAAGCACACAGCTTCCGTCTTCAGTCTGTACACTTGTACTGGCATTTCATGACTGTATGGGCTAAAAAAAAGTATCAAATAATCGCACAGGTATTCACTCAAGGTCTTTTTGGTAATAGTGCTGTGCTGATCTTTCCTCCTCTCAAATGGAGTTTGGCATAAAACTGATTTCTTTTTCAATTACAGCATCACCTCAAATATTTTGGTTCGTTCAGCAGACTCTCCTCAAACTCATCAATTGAAGAAACGAGGACAATAGAGGCCTCTCCTGCATTAGACCTTGGGTTTTTGTACAAGGCATGAAGACAGTAGACTATGCGATGAGGATCATCCAATTTAAAGACACCTTTTTCTTTATCGTTTCCCTCTGTGAATATTAACAATGTGCCTGAACATCCATTCCCTGCAAGGCAATCCTCTTTTTATTGTACATTCTGAATGAGCTTTGTGGTTCATCCAGGTGAAACTGAACTTTTTTTCAGGTCTTAAACATCTTTTATTACTCGGGAAATAACCTATGAAATGATATCATAGCATTAATAAAACTAATCTGAGTCTAATTCCCCTTGAATCAGAAAACAGATTGAAAAGTAAGAGTAGCTATAAGGCCTGACCTCTATGATGTCCTTTCGCAAAAGTTTGAGTAGTTAGATGCGGTGAGTGGAGTGTGTCAGTGGGTATAATTTGCAGAGTGATTGCCTGGTGAGGATATGTAGCATTTACAGAGCAGTTAGGGCCATCACGCTGCCCTTGCAGCATGTGTTATTTTCAGCTTTGTTTGTTTCCACACCACTTTATCTGATAAAGGTGCTTCACGACCCTCTGATTTGTAATTTCATGAAAGGTCAACAGACGATACTGCAGTATGGAGGCAACATAGCAGTGTCCTGTGACTAGGATGTGTGGATTGGAGATTGAACCAGCTTTTGAGCTCAGTCATTGTTCTTCTGAAGGTATTTTAAGAGTTTATTCATGTATTTTAAAGAGGTCATGTCGTACATTTTCAAATTCCCTTTTGTGAGTTTCACATCAATCCCCTGCATTATAGAGTACTCTGATGTACAAGACAGCAAATAGAGCTCTGCAATACAGATCAATTTAATAGATCAGTTAGAATTCTTTATTGCAGAAGGTTTAAAAGACATATTTCCTTCCAGCAGTTAGACAACAATTTGCAAGTTGTGTCAATGTTTGAAAATTTGTGGCTATTTTTGGACTCGTCATCAGTTCTAATCATTTTTTAAATTTACAATGCACAGTCTCCATTTAACTAAAATGGATCTGTTTCTTACACTGTGACGGCTGAATGGTGTTAGAATCATCAGTGAAAAAACAGAAACGGCATTTAACCAGAAAAGCACTTGGAGATCTTTGCCAGCGCCAATGTAAACGTTTAGATTCATTAACCATGAAAACATACCATTAGCAATAGGATTCATAATGATATCTATTTTAGTTCAGTAGTTAGTCACAAAAATCCCATTTTTCGTCATGGCGGATTCAGACGGTGGTCCAAATCACTCCCAAAATCTAATCATTGTTCCTTGTCCCAGTCCAGACATAACTTTTTGCGTTATCTTGCTAACAGAGAAACAATCAAACAAACAGACGCCGGCAAAAACATAACCTCCTGGCAGAAGAAATTATTTTAAATGGCCATTATGTATGACCAGTACTTATCCTTTAGCTATGCTGATTTTACCTCTCAGGGTGGCAGGGGGCTGAAGCCCTTGACTTTGGCTGGAGGCAGGGTGTACACTACACTGGTCAACCACCAATCACAGGCCCAGAAACCATTCACACATACTCATCCACACCCAAGGGCAGTTTGGAGTCTCCAGTTAACTTAATGACTATGTCTTTGGTCTTTGGGAGGAAGCCAGAGTGACCGGAGAAAACCCATGCACGTACAGGGAGCACATACCATCTCCACTCAGACCAGCCCTGACCAACACAGGGTTTGAACCAACAGCCTTTGAGGCATGTGCACTGCCTGCTGTGCCACCGTGCTGCCTGCATGTTCAATACATTGAACTATGAGGATTGGCAGAAATCATATCTTAAATACCAGTATATTCATTTTTAAACAAATATCTGCCAATAAAAGTATTTTACTGATAATATTTTGCATTCCTAACGCAGAGCCACTGAAAACTTGACACATCAGAGGTATTGAGCAAAATAGCTTTCCACATGCTGTCATTCACTAAATAAATGTCCTGATAGCACTTCCAGACTGAACCTCTGATGCTAAAGCACAAGAAGCCAAACAAGGAACTGCTTCTGAACTGACACTTCAGGGCTGGAGTGTCTTGACACATGTTGCTGGATCTAGACAGCAGAATAGAGGATGCTGACTCACACTGTCTGTGTGTCAAATCCACGCCAAACTCTCAGTGTCTCTGGGAAGAGGCAGTGAATTAAGGTTTGATCTCTGTCTCCGGAGTGAACTTCAAACACATTTTGTTCATGGGTTGAAAAAACGCTCCATTCACAGTTCACAAATATGAGGGAGTTCAGTAAATGCTGCTCAATGAGCGGTGAAAGTGTTTCGGCACAACACTGCACATGGCACTCCTGATGTTTACAGCTGGGCTGAGTCTATGATTGTTTCAGCATGTTGTTGGTGTTTCCACCCTGAGACCACACAGCCAAGTGCATATAATGTTGTGTGTTTGTACCATTTTGTGTCAAATTAAGCCACACTTTGGACCCTTACATCTCCTGTTCACCATGACTATTTCTTTACGTTTTATTGTCCTCCCACTTTATTGTCTTTTATGCTGTAGCAATGGCAATAAAGTGCAGGGTGTAGGGGGTGAAGTAAACTGAGGCAGCCATTCCTATGGCCCACCTGAGCATTGCCTATGAGAGTGAAGCACTGACATCTAAATGCATAAATCATGGATGGCCTGCTGAACTCCAAGTGCTTTATCCTGCATCAACCATCAACAGAAATCATTCAGCATCATTCCTCTCTAATTTATAAGCATTATTGATGTTCAAACCAACACTGTGTAGTTTTCCCACCATAATATAATATTTCTGGAGTCATTGTGATGGCTCATCACCTTACAACAGGTTGAATGACACCTCTGTCATGGTCTGAGGGGGTCTGTATCACCTTCACGAGCACTATGCAACTTCAATGTGGATGGCAGGAACACTTCCACATAAAAAATTTTTACTGCTTTGACTGCTTTACGACATAAGTCACTTCCAACTCGAGGTGAAAGCTAAACTTTGAGGAAAGGAAAATATAGAGCAGTTTTCGAGTTTTTGAACAGATTTAAGGAACAGAATTTAGTTGAGAGTAAATATGCACTTATTTTCCTAATGGAAATATGGACCTCTGGCTCACACTCCTGCATAGTAGGTAATGCACCTCTGACGTTGGATGCCACCACCTGTTAAACAAGAAGAAGTAGAAAGCTAAATGTAGAGCTATTATTATGGTGGAAGCAGCGAAAAAGTTTTTTTCAGTGGGGATGAAAAACGAAAGTTGGAGAGTAACAGGCTAAATGACTAGACAGGCATAAACATTGGCCTGGGGTTCATTCACTGGCGTGAGCTGAAAGACGAGAAGGGATGCCCAACTGATGCTGATTTAGCCCTGCTACTGCTTGGGCTTGCAAGTACATGATGATTTATTGGAATAGAAACATGATCAGACTGTACCATATCAGTCCACATGGTTTATTTGTCTCATGGGATGTCCTGTCGGCTTGCTTCTTTTCCCTCTGTAAGTCAGCAAATGCATGTTGGCATACAACAGTGCATTTACACTAAACGTCCATAGAGGCACCTGGAGAACTGAAAGCCGGGATCTTACTGAATACTGCTTTAATGTAATTGTTGAATTGTTCACTCCATGCATGGTTCTTGATTATACTTCCTTAATAAATATCTTTACAGCCATAATGACATTAGGTTGCTCTTGAAAATGAGATGCTGCCCCTCAAGGGGCTAACCTCAAATAAATGAATATTCTGCAGGGACATGTATGATAAGGGAAGATGTATGGTCTGGACATCCATGTGTCTCTTAGAGTCTTGTTTTCTGTCCTTTTTTCTCTGTCTGGATGGATAACTCTCTGGATGTATGTGTATGTACAAAAGCATATAATATATGTGTATTTAATAAATGTGTATCTATAAAATGAAGAGTGTAGCTTCAGCCTGCATGTTGTTAAGTGCCTTGAGATAACACTTGTTTTGAATTGGCCTTTACAAATAAAGATAGATAGATTGATTGATTTATTACGTCTTACTTAGAAGCTTAGTTCAGATGGAGTGTTCTGTTTTTGCTCAGTCAAGTTTGGTTCAGTTTGGAATAGTTAACCCTGATCTTATTTGCTTTTCCACTGCCAGCTGTACGCTCACTTGAAGACTGGGGTTGTGAGCAGGAAAGAGACACTCGCACTAGCAGTCTGAGCTAGTGTGACTGTAAACAAAGAGCAATAATGGTTGACCTCCAATACTCTATGGAGCATTGTGTCACGCGAACATTCTCTACAGCAGAACATTCTTTACAGCAGCAGTGGGCAAATCACTGTAAATGAACTGTGTTTATGAACATTATATGTTTTCATTTTAGCAGCTGTTACAGGGGAATTGTCAATTTTTGTGACAATCATCAGACTGCCTCATTTTTAGCTCCATCCTAGAGGGGTGCCAAAAGTTGGTTATATATTTGGGTACCTTTGCTCCTCATTTGACTGTGCAAACACCTGTAATTGCACTCCGTACTGAGCCAAAGTGAACCAGACTGCTTGATGGACAGCAGCTTAAGGAGAGCCTGTGGTGTTGTAAACTTGCTGCACTCTCTGCCCATCAACCGTGTAGTTATCCACAGCTTAAAAAATGCCCCAACACATACACTTTTCACTTTTGTTGGAGTAATGTTTGCTTAAAAACCACAGTACCCCATCTGTTGTGGTATAAGTTGGCTGTAGCTTGGCCTCCTGATAACCCATGTTTGACTCGGAAGAAGTTTAGTGGCAGATGGTAAGTCACTTTCTCCCTTATAGAGTTCACTGTCATCTCAATAGCAGGTGGGCGGGTCACACTGTCAGCCACACTGGATGCAAATGCATCTCTATAACATGCAAATCTATGCAAACTCCAGGAGGATGTGACAAAACCACCGCACCGTCTCCACCATCCAGCTCACACACAGACTGTAACCCGCTGTGTTTGTGTTTCATCGGACAAAGTGATCTCTCGATCTGCTCAAGGGCAGCATGGCAGCCATTGCTGGGGAAACCGAAAGCCTTACTCATTAAATGTGTAGGCTAATTGTCAAAATCCCGCATATTTGCATGACTGAGCTGAATGTTTTCTGAACACAGACAGGCTTCAGGGTAGGCCATTTAGTTCTACTCCCACACTGCATTCAGAAGCAGCACAATGATTATGAGAGAGCTCTTTATTTGCATCAAGCCTATGCTTTCAGGACATGCAGGGGAGTGGACAAGTGTTTGGTTCTTCTCCCATTGGCGCTGTCCGTTTCCTAGCCCACCATGCACACACAGCATATGACCTTTGTTTGGTGGAAGATTATGAATGACAAAAGGGTTTTTTTTAGAGCTGAGCAATGAGGATGAAAAAATAAAACAATGCTTTTAGAGTAATATTTTAAAATTCAATGAAATGCTTTTTAGTTGGATCTTAAACTCATTTATTATTTTATACATAAATCTTGCTGTTACCTTCATCACACACTGCCAAACACATATGAGGAAGGAGTGGCATTGACAGGAAAACATTTTACTTTACACACAAGACCTATTCCAGCTCATGAGGGTCACATAATATTCAAGATTTCCACGTACAGATTAACAATCACAGTGAAATAGAACGAGTAGAGCAAGAGGATAGAGAGAGCAAACTCTCAATGCTCCATAAAGCAAAACATTACTTTGGTAAACCACACACATCTAGAAAATTAACCTTGAAACAACAGCCAGATAAGTATAGGAGCAAGGATGGGAAATAAAATGGCTGCCGAGTAGGCAGTTGATTTCATCATTTGACAATTTAGCAGTGCCCTAGCTCTGAAATTTGTTTAGGTAGATATATAGGTACCGATACCGATACAGATACCGGTAGATATATCCGAACCGCGCATGCCCGCGCGGTTCGGATTGGTCTACTAGTATGCAGCTTTGCAGCGGATACACTGAATGGATTTTTTTCGTTCTTTTCGGTCTTTATATTGTGTAGATTGGACCATAGGACCATAACAGCCCTATAAACGGTGTTATTAAGATGTACAAAGCTTCCAAATCGTAGACCATAGCTTTAAATTCTCTTAAGAAATTAAAGTTCATTGCTTTTGATATGGTGTACTCACTTTATTACGACATATAATTACATTAATGAAGAAATGATGTTGATATAAAATAATATTGACAATAATATTGTTTATCAGCAATCATTTTTTGGACAATTATTGTCCAGCAAAATTTGTGATCGTGACAGCCCTAGTCTCTGTTTATTACATTATTCACTGGCTTTAACTGTAACCATTGTTATATATAATCCTGTGTTTGTGTGCAAATTTAGCACCTAATGATAGACTACATTGGTATAAATGACACTTGCCATATGACTCTTGAAAATATAATGATATCTTTTTAAAAACTGGATGTATTTCCCAGTCTTTACTTTATAGACCTCAATGCACTTTTGTCCACTGGCTTTTGTTTGGCAAAAGTGGACAAAGTTTGATTCAACCCTCATCTTTTCCACAAAGCGGTCTTGACATTTGAACAATGTCAGACTGCTTTATCATGCCGAGCGCTGGTCCAGGACCCTTTTGGCTCCAGGTGGAATTTATAACAGCACCTTTGCTCCGGCTGACAGCGGTGACCAAGACTTTGGTCTTTTGTATGCAACCTTTTACCCGCCTGCACACTGTTTAACACCCTCTTTCTTTCCTTTCAGCCATCATAGTTCTTTTTATACCTCCTCTGTCCCTCCAGTCTCTTCTACCTTCTATCATTTCTCCTTTACTGCCTGCCTCCTCATTTCCTCTGTCTCGTTTTCTCTCTCCCCATCCTTACCACCACCCCCGCCCCCCTGCTTTTATTCAGAACCCTACAGATGAACCTGACAGTCCTCATTAATTGTTCATGATAGCGTTAAGTCTTTCAGCGCTCGAATGGGTCGTACCGTTTGGAAGACGGACGAGCCGATATCAGTAAATGTGACACTTCGGTCTCCATCAGCCTGCTCTCGTACGGCTGCCCTCTGTTTTTTATATTCCCCTTTCTGTCTCTCCCACCCTCCAGTCCCCTGAGGACAACTGTCTGCTGCTCTTTCTCCAGAGCCATAGATAAGAAAGGAAGGCTCCTCTAATGTGACAGTCTATAACAACACTGCCAAGCCAATCAGGAACTCTTTGTTGCCATCAAAAACAATGAGTCAAGGTCATTAAGGGTAACCGCTTTTGTCAGTGCCAGTTGAGGATGTTTTCATAATGAACACGCACTCTTGAATGCCAATCCAAGGACAAGTGTTGATAAAATTGTGCACTGTGCTTCTGATTCATCAGGCTTAAAATGTTTTTGATGTAAATCATCTGTACTCAGGGATATGAGGACAGCTCACAGTATGATTGAAACAGCACAAATAGGGAGTTTGAATGCATTTGAGATACTGCAAGATCAGAAATATAAGACAGTCTATTTTAGGGGTCTCCCAAAGGAGACGGAAAGGATTTACTGTCCCCCTCTTTGACGGTATCCACTGTATTCACCAAAATCCACAATGTGCATTCTCTGTGCTGCTGTTTCAGTGCCATCTGTTTTTGCTGTGGAGATTGTGCCCCTCAGCGGGCTGCTAATGAGACGGATGAACTCTGTCTGTCTCTGATGTTGCACCGCTCACCTCTGCTGGTCCCCTTTTGTCTTTAAGTCGAGGGTTCCCAAACTTTTTAGCCTGTGACCCAGGACTACCAGATCATGGTTAAATCATAACCATGATTTTTTTATTATTGATATCACGATAATGGAACAGGATTGCTCACTGATTTTTAAACATACACCACGCTTTTACTGAACGTATATGCTTTTGACACTAACATTTTGAACACTCAAGGACAAAAAATACATAAAAATTTACATCTGAAAGTAATAGTACCTCAACAATATGCTCATAGTAAGAATGGAAAAAGAAAAAAATGTGAAAGTCTATAATTGTAATTGATATTTAAATTTTAACGATTCCCCAGCTTTACAGTGACCCTAGAATATTTACCTCTTTGACACCATCCCAGGTGGTGATTAAATAATATATTTCAAGAATAAATTGCACTTTTTATGGCTGCTAACCTTATAAGGAAGAAAAGCTGTAAGAAAGTGGAACTGCCAACAGATTTGATATTTTGCTGAGCACAATCTGTGAGTCAACACTGCCTCTTGTAATGCAAAATCAATAGTCTCACTCATGATTGTGAGACAGTCTTTCAGTTTCTTATCAGTATTTAGTGTGCAATGATTTGTTTGACCCAGTATGCTTTGGAAATGGAGAAAATGGTATTACATGTGCAACTTTGACCCCTGATTTTAATATGATGTGAATCAGGCTTATCATGTTTCTTGAGCATTTTACCTTTACATAAGATTTCCCCCAGAAACATGTAATAAAGTATGATAGTCTGTAAGATAATGCTTTTCATTACTATCTTTTGGTGGTCACTTTGGCTTCAAATGAGTTCTTAGCTCTTTTCTTATAATGCTGCTAAATTGATACTTTAAAAATAAATACAATATTTTATGAATCAACTCTCCACGAGGAAAAAAAGCGTTAGTATAGGTTTACTGTTTTTTCTGTCCATTTGATGAAACTTTTGATTCTTTGAATTTTATTTTGATTAGCTGAATGACGATATTAGATAGCTCTCTGAGCATAGAAGGCAGAGAAAGCTCAGCATCTATGGCTCTTACGTGTAGTTAATGTTACCTGATTGAGGTCTTAAGAGTCTGTGTTGTGATTCGGGTTGGAAAGTGTTTCTGTGCCCATCTCTACTGCCTGTGCTTGCTGGACTGCACACCTCATTCCATCATTGTTGTACCAATAAAGGTGGAGAGTTTACATATCAGAAAAATGCTGTCAGTGGCACTGCTGTGCTTAAACAGGTGTACATGTAATTAAGAAGTCATATTTAGCCATAACTCTGTTTCACATATTATTTTTTATGACTGCTCGAGGAACTTTTCATAAGAGGAACTTGGCCTGCACAATGTATCGTTTGAACATCGAGATCGCAATGTACGCATGTGCAATAGTTACATCGCACATGCAATGTGACTATCGCATTTCCCCCATTTATTGGGGAAATGAAAAAAAGCAACTGAAATTGAAACCTATTCTATTTTGTACAAACAGAGCTATTCAAGTCATCTGATGAAATTCTTCTATTTTTAATATCGCAATATATATCGCAAACCCCCAAAAGATCGCAATGTCAGTTTTTTCCAATATCGTGCAGCCCTAAGAGGAACCTTGATCAATGCCTGCTTGTAGTTGGACTGTCAGAGCGAAATAATAATCCGGACCAAAGACATCTGTGTAAAGGTTCAGTACCTCTGAAACTCACTCTAACAATTCCCTACACTTTTTCCGAGCATTTCAAGTTTTGATGGCTCACGTTTTATAAAAGTGAACTAAAACTCTTACAGGGTGTCACAAGTTCACTATGTGGCCTCTTTGAAACCTTTCTGGATCAAATATAGTATTCATGATTCTTTGTTAATGTCTTTAAACGTTCTTAAAATTTGACTTTGGAAAGTGTGAAGTTATGTTTGTTTTTTATTCTAATTAAAAAAAACCTACAATGTAAGATATTATTGCTGTTTGTAGTGGAAAACTATGATGAGTATTGATGAGGAATTATACAACACCAAAATAGAAACAATTGCCCTAAATTATAAAGAAAAGTTAGAATATGGTCTTCAAAATAAAGTCATATGAATTTGTAAAGAAGGCTCATTAAGTTATTGATATCATAACATTCATTCTTAAAACATTCTATAATAATGTGTGATTTGAACTTAGTCCCCCGGATAAGAGTTACATCATAAGTTGAGAGCATTGTTTGGTACATCTGTGATGTTTTGGCACATTTATTGCACTGACTTCACGGTGTTTAATTACTACAGTTGTATTTTTGTCAAATGACTTTCAACAGCGTCCAGCCCTCAGAGCAGAGAGGCCAGACGTGGTTGATTTCCATAACATTATCCTGCCTGATGAAGCTCGGGTCTCCTCGGCTCGGGCTAATTAGAGCCGTGAAGACCCGGGTTTATTAGCTGTAAGGCAAAGAGCACAGACCGAGGCTACACTGAGCACACATCAGGGACATCACTCACACGTTAAACACAGCATCCTATTTTGTTCCTACAGACATCCAGTGTGCTGCACGGAGCTTTAATTGGATCTGCTCTTTTGTATATATGAAACATGGCCATGATGCGTCTCTTGCTCACGCACAAACTCCCACTGAGCGTGGGCTTTAATTTGTTTTATTGCAGCTCTTTGTTGAAAACTCAGTTCTTATTAGTCAATTAAAGATTCCACGCTCTGTTATTTCTGTAGAACATGTGCAGTGAATCACAGACCACGGCTGAGGACACAGTTTGGATTAGAAACTGTGGAGGACGAGCACAGTCATATCAATCCACGGGGAGAAGTCCAGTGTATAAAACATCAAACTGTTTGCTGTGGACAAAAAGATACATGGAAGAAGAAAGTAGCAGGGCCAAGACAAAGAAGGTTAAAAAATAAAGCATTTGGGTGATGAAGAAATTGATGAAATAAGACAGAGGCAGTGAGTGCTGAAGGAGTCGGGGATGTTAAGATAATGCAAACAGACTATGACAGGAACACTTGGCAGAGAAGCTTTAAATCAATCTCAGCCACCTTCTCTCACTTCACTGCTGGAAGTTTTCACTTTTTTAACCCTTTCATGCATGGTGTCCACTATAGTAGACAGATATTTGGAATTATTTTATACCCTTCAATTTGTCCAACTTCCAGGTGGTAGATTCCTAAACCCTTGCCTTAAGTTTCATTAAAAATGTATCTTTGCACATTTTTACCATCAAGATATTGCATCATAAATCCGAAATACCTGATGAAGAGCAGATTGGGTTTTATGCCTGTAATCAGATCTCCCATAGTTTTGTATTCTTTATTTTGAATTTTGATGTAATTCACAAGTGAATAATTTGATTAAACGGCAACAATACTCAAAATGTTGCTTTCTTTTATTTTTTCTTAATAAATGCCTGTCTAAGACACGTGTTTATGAATCTTTAATAAGTTCCACTAAGTTACTATGTACTGTTGACACATGGTGGCCACTGTAGTGGACAGATGCATAACTGCCCCAAAATGTAACATTACAAAAAAAAGTTAACATAATTTTTAACTTGTTTGAAAGTGAAAAAACAAACAAATATTTAAAAAAGTATTCCATTGTTTTGTTTTTTTTAAATCGATGCCTGAAAGGGTTAAATGAATGAACTGGCTTATTTAATGTAGGCCAGAGATCTCTAAACACACTTTTCCAGATTCAAAGTCCAATCTGAACGACATGAAATAGAATCAACAACAGCGATAAAGAATCACACAAAAAAATCTAGCTCTTGATATAGAAACAAAGCTCTCAAGCAACAACTTACATATTTTGATGAACAGGATGTAATGGTGAGCAAAGACCTCTGTCAAGATTGTGGAGCTCTGCATCGGAAAGTAGAGTTTTTTGAATTGTGATAAAGTCATGTTGACTTCATATGAACCCCATCTCTGTCCACAAAAGCTGTTTTCTGTAGCTGTGTAACTTTCAGTAATGACCATCATTAGAGGCAAAAGCTTTCTGTCATTCACAGGGATGAGCTCTTAGATCTGGTTCCAGCGGAGGTCAGGCCTTGTTAGAGATGATATGTAACAATGACCCAAAATGTTATAAAAAAAACTGTAATAAAACCCAAAATGTAGTAATTGGACAATAATGTAACAAGAAGCCGAGCCCAAAATGTAATAACTTTATTTCAGTATGGGGCATAATGTAACAGCTGACCTAGAAATTTAACAAGTTATTACATTATGGACAAAAACTTTCTGTGTTTTGGGCTCAGCATCTTGTTACATTGTCGACCAGTTATTACATTTCAGGTTTTATTGAACTTTTTTATAGTATTTATGGTCATTGTTTCATTTTGGATCATTGTTTCATATCAGGCTCTAACAGGCCTCTACTAGTTTAAGGCAGCTATATAATTTGCCTTTATGTTTAAGCGTCCCGTGTCAGTGTTTTTCACTGAGGCTGCATTTACACAGACACTCCTGACTTAAAGACGCATGTACGAAGCAGAAAAACTTTTCACAAACAACAATGGCGAATAGACGCACAGAGACGCAGGAGTTTCTTTTTTGGACAACAAATCAGTTCGGACAACAAATCTGTGTGGGTAGTTTTGTCCGGATAACAAAACCAAGCACAGTAGAAGGCTCACGGCCGAAGCTGTTGTTGTTCCTGGTATGCACGCTCAGCCTCCATGTGAAAGAGTACTGCGCATGCGGTGACGTCAGCATTTCACCCTGAAACGCTCTGATGCGGGTTAACATGGAGCTGCATGGAGAGCGTTTTGGAAACTTTCCACTCTGCAGTCTGTTTTCAAAAGTTACCGTTTTCAGACAAAACACAACGAGTTTCAGCGTAAACGCAAGGCCAAAACGCAATGAAAACTTATCGGATTTGACCGTTTTCGGAGCTGTGTAACAGCAACCCTAGTCTCATGTGCTCTGAAAATTGATGGTGCTCTTATGAGGGCCCCAATTTGACGCAAAGCGTGAAGGTGATCCTGAAGCTGGAGGAACTGAGAACGCAAAACACATGTAGATATGCTTCAGGTCTGTTTTCTGCGTCACAGTCATTAAGAAAGCACCTGGCAGGAAGTCACCGTGTGGAGTAACCGGAAGTTTCAAAATAAAACACAATGCACGGACTTTTGCACGTAATTTTCCTCAATTAATTGTCATTACGTCGAAACCGGAAGCACGAGCTTCAGGTCAGCAGTCGGTCAGAGGGTCCCAGAGACAACACGACACCATGGACGAAGAAAAGTGAATTGTAGAGGTACAGAAATATATAACACTGCGTGCATGACACCATAGTCTTTCTACACGGATATAGGCGGACAGAAGTTGAATAATTCACAAAGCTGTGTGGTTGGGACCAGCAGAGGGACCTAAGAGAAGTGAAGTGAGGTGTTGTTTATTGCTTTTCTCAGTCTATAACATGTTTTATGAGCGTGTGACATCGCTATTCTCATGAGAGCCGTGGCTCCCTGGGGATCAGCCCTCCCCCTCCGGATTGAGCTCCGCGGTGCACCGCGGCGCGCCGCTTCCAGTGGGTTTTGAGATTCGGAGCAAGATCGCGGCGCAGCGCTTTTGCGTGCGGTGGAAATTGGGGGTTATGAGGGGCGGTCAGCATGAGTGGCGAAGGTGAAGGTGAGAAAACTGGAGGAACTGAGAACAGCAAAACACACGTAGATGGCACAGAGTTTGAATTAATATGTGCCTGTGATAAGAATGACACCGACAGCACATCATTCAATGTTGTGTTAAACTTCAGTGAAGCAGCACAGCAGTGCATATCAGGATTGCAATTTATTTTTAGTTGTTGACTAGAGAAATAATTTGGAATCAGCAAGGGAATATACCTCAGGGGTCAATACTTGGCCCCCTGTTATTCTTAATGTATATTAATGGCCTGCCAAACTCATGTCATAAAGTTGATTTTCAAATGTACGCCGATGACGCAGTCATCTTTATGAGTGCAAAAAATATTCAAGAAGCAGCCTCCATTAGCAATGGTTCCTGTAAACCAATGGCTATATAAATATTGCCTGCTATTAAACACAACTAAAACTGTTTGTATGATGTTCACAAAGCTACAACTGGACATCAAACATTCTGGTGTATTCTTGGAGGACAGGAACTAGAAATTGTTTCTGAAATTACGTACTTCTGCGTAACACTTGATTCCACTATGATTCAAAAGCCACATTAAAAGAATGGCTAATACAGTGAGATTAAATTTTAACAATTTCAACTAAATAAGACCTTTCCATAACACCGGGTGCTGCTAGAATGTTCTTACACTCAATGATTCTGCCACTCATTGAATATTGTATTACATGTTGGTCACTGGCAGGTGTGATTACGTGCAAAATCATAGAATCACTCTACAAAAAATCACTCAAGATCCTTTATTGAAACCCAATATTGTTTCATGTTTGAAGCATTTCAAAAATGTGCAAATTCATGAACCTCGAGAACTTTATGCATTTTGAATTTGCTTGTTATTGGATAAGGTGCTCCATGGACTTGCTCCGCCTCCCATGTCTGACTTTTTTAAAATAAAGGCATCAACACCAGGGCCTCATCGAGAGGGGACTGTGAGGTGCCATACAGAAAAAAAGACTTTGGACAAAACTCTGTTTCTGTGAAGGCCAGTAAGATCTGAACAGTCTACCACTCACCATTTGGGAGTGCCCCTCATTACAGACTTTTAAAACACATGTTAAGCAGTGGCTGAAAGCAAACCAGTCCTGTAACCATTAACATCCAGGGTTTTAGAAATAAACCGTGTTGTGTTGTGCTCTTATTATGTTCTATTATCCTGTTCTATGTCCGGCTTCTGTGTGTGTGGTGTCTTAGCCATAATGTTTGTGTTACCTGCCTATGGACTGCAGATGTAAATTAGCACTGCTGCTATAATCTGGCATATTTACATCTATTGTTTTTTGAATAGATGTTCATTAATGTGCACTGTCCCTATCAAATAAATAAATAAATACAGAATGAAATAGATTAGTATTAAGAAACATTTAGATTTCCAGCTGATTCAAAACAAAATCATTTGTACTTGGCAAGAGTAAGTCAATAACTGTTTTGATAAAGTCAGGAAAGCGTTATATCATGATTTGTCCCGCCATTTATGAAAAGAAGTAAAGAAAAGAAACCTGACAAACTCTCTCCAATCCTCCTCACTGCAGGTATACCCGGGGTTAATGGCAACAGCAGGCCTCATCCACTATGTCCTCAACATGCTCCACATCACCGTCCACATCCGGGACGTGTGCGTTTTTCTGGCGCCCATTTTCAGTGGCCTGACTGCCATCTCCACCTTCTTGCTGACCCGTGAGCTGTGGAACCAGGGTGCAGGGCTGCTGGCGGCCTGCTTCATCGCCATCGTCCCCGGCTACATCTCTCGCTCTGTAGCTGGATCTTTTGACAACGAGGGCATCGCCATCTTCGCCCTGCAGTTCACCTACTACTTATGGGTATGTATGCTAAAAAATGTTGAGAAAATGTGGTCAACATCTCACCCTAGAGCTCCTTATTCTTAAATTCTTGCTGATGGAGAGATTACAACAAAGCCGGGTCATGCGCTCACCCTGGTATACACACACAAAAAAAGCATCTCTCCATCTCTGCAGGCCTGATCCTTTGTTCATTTTTAGAGCATGTGCTCCATGTAGCCTGAAAAACTGGATCTATTTTCAATCTTACTTGGCCTCACATGTTGAATTATTTATCCAGAGCCTTGAAAGGCACACTGGGCATCTGCTCAGACCATGTGGAGCCCAGGAAACCGCATGCTGCACTGTGGAGCCGTCACAATAAGCTGACCTTTAAGAGCAGAATTGAAAAGACCTCAGGTTAAAGGTTGAATAGCCCACCTCCCTATCCATCTTGCTTTGCCAGAGTAAACGAAGTGAACGCTAAAATGTTTTATTTAGTCCACGGGGCAGCAGACCTTGTTAATCTTTCATCAACTTGATTTATAACTTCTTTCTCTTTGGGGAAAAAAACACTTTAGTGATTAAAACACAAGCTTTTATTTTATTCTAACCTTCTGAAATGTTGTCCTTGACGCAAGCTGAGGTAGAAATGAAATTCCACTGATGGTAAGAAATGCTTTCAAACTGCTTGTACATTTGCAGGAGCAATGGTGGAAAGAATTTTGTAAAAACGGTCTTCCACAGTTTGGGGAAGGAAGAGGCTTTTGAGGCTGAAAGATGTCTGGAACAGACTGTGTCCACTCTTTGCAGTTGCATCAGCAGCTACCTTACAGCCTGCAGCTATCTCACTTGAAATGCATCTCGTGTGCATCTCTATTTGTCCAAGTGTGAAATTCAGGAGCTCTTCTTTGCAAACTATTTTATCAGCAGATGCTTTTCTTGTTATTGACCTTGACAAACATGAGAGAACTTTCCATTATGCACAGAGTCTGTTTATTGATTCATTTGTTTCATTTTACAAAATTGACAAAAAGTATTTTTTAAAGAATAAAATACATGCGCACTCCTCAAATGATAACTGAAAAGAGTTCACTATGTAAGCTAAAAAAAAAAAGGTGGAAATCACAAGAGATTACAACATTAAAATGTAGTGTTTTATAAGTTATATGCCTGCCACGTCAAAAGTTTGTAGGTATAAATGTTAGGGATGGGAATCGAAAACCAATTCCAGTTGAGAATCACTAAAAGCTCCATCAAAGAATCGATATCATTAATCTTTTTGCTGATCACTTCCCTTATCAATTCCATTCAGTTGACAGGGTTCAGAAGCGTCAGAATTGTGGCTTATATTTAACTACACCTACTGCACAACCTTAAGTGAGTAGAAACACCAGCACCTTTCAGAAGCAGTTATCTAGACTGTGATGTATGTTTGGCATTGTTACCACTGAAAATGAGACCATTTGCCCACATGCAAAATTTGCTGGAATCGATAAGGGAATCGTTAAAGAATTGGATCGATTAACAGGATTGTTAACAGCATTGGTATTGATAAAATCTGATCAATTCCCATCCTTAATAAATGTGCAACCTTCACAGCACATTTCTTTTGAGGGTTTTGCTTAGCACAGATGTCCCCAGCCACTAACCTGCTGTGCAGATGGATCTTCCTGATCTATGTCTACGATCAGGCAGATAAACTCTGATCCGCAAAAACTGTAAATAGCCCAGTGCAGGACGGCCCAATCAGCCTCCTTTAAAGCCGAAAGATGTGGGAGCTACCAGCAAGACGACAGCAGGAAGTCACTGCTCGAACAGAGATTAGCATAGATGCTAACAGCTTCAGGAGCAGTTTTATTAGATCTGGACCACATTTCTTTGTATAAAAAACAATAAATTGTCTTTATAGAAAGGACTTATTTGCTCACTTCCAACATGCTTTACCAAAAGTATGATTAATGAAGTGGCTCACTTTCTGTCCTTTACACTGTGACAGTACGACCTATAATCTCACTGGCCTTTAATAAATGTGATTGACAGAACAACAGAATGTCAGGCTGCCCAACCACTGCTCTGTAGCACATTAAGTACAGAACCATAGAGAAACAAAGTAATGAATTCAGTTAGGGTTTGTTGAATAGACCATGGGGTGTAATATTTTAAAAGAGTGACCAGACGGACAACACATGCAGGCCCTCTAAATCTGACCCACTGTGATAAACAAATAAAACAAAACATCTTGAGACAAACTGGTGGTTCTACCTTGTGCTTATGCACTCTTTGACCTGTACCCTGGACAGGTGAAAACAGAGCCAGTGCTTATGAATGTCTCTTTATTTGGGGTTAAAAATCAAACCCATGGCTCCCTCTGATCATGCTTTATGATTCGTCATGCTCTGCACATGTTTGCTGCCATCCTTCACGAAGGCTGGCCCATCAGTGCATTACATCTCATATAACCTGGCTGTGGTATAAAAAAGTTTGGGGAGCCATGCTTTGGCACAAGTCCTTCAGGCCAAGGCTTTTCATGGGCAGACAAACCTCCTCACTGCACTGCTCCACCTCCTCCCAAATGCCCCGGCGCTGTGATTGATTGCAGACATTTGAAGGTCTTTTCTACATTCAAAGTGCCACCTGATGTTGATTCGGCTCTCGTATCTTTAAATATCTTCGCCTAAAAATATTTGATTTTGAATGTGCGTCAGCCCCTTGGATTATCCTCCTGTGAGGAAAATTCACAAACGTGGCTCCATTATTTAAGACGCTGAGATGATGAGAGGACTGATGCTTGTATTCATAGTTCTGCGTCAATGTTACGCCAATAGTCTGATCTGTTCTATAGAACAGTGCTCACAACCTAAAATGCACATTCCCAGAAATGTAGCTGCAGTTAAAACAATAAAGGGGAAAGTCCTGGATTGGTCTGCTGTTCAGCAATGGGTGCCAGATTCTGAGAATGTCGCAGGCTTTATTTTGTGTACTAAAATGGCAGCAAAAGACAAAACCAATAACAAATATTACTTCCATATCTATCAGAAGTATGTTTCTTCATATTTGTTTTGTTTAGTGGCCAAGAAAGCTTTTAAAAATCCCCATCCTCAGTATAAATTTCAACTCCTTTGATGTTTCTTCTTTTGGTCTATTTTTCATTTATATTATTGTAGCCAACACCTTCTCATAGTCTGTCAGCTCTTTACTCTGACATGCTACACTTTTTTTCTATCACCATGATTTCCTTTACAGAAACAAGCAGCACAATGTCTCAGGACCAGAATACAAATCACTCTGCTGACTGGCATTTTGGCGGAGTATTGCAGAGATGTATGCACACACCAACATACAGGACTTAACAAGGATAAAGAATGCAGGAAGTATGTTTGAGCTTCTTAGTAGCACATGAGCAGGAGAAAGGAAGTACCTCGCTGTCATTGTGAACACAAAGCTGAGAACAACAAACCAATGTGTTGTTCAACTTCAATTTAATTTCTGGATATAATTACATGATAGTTTATTAGGTTAGGACAAACATTTTGATGCACTATTGGTTTCAAAAGTCAATGACTATCATTAGTTTTACCATGTTTTCCTGCAGGTTGGTCAAGGCTAACACCTCAGGCTATGTCAAAAAAATGTAGCTTATTCGGTGTGTTGGTTTTTGTACACACCATAATGCACTAACTTTATGATGTGTCATTGTGACATTATCACCCTGTTTGCATGTGAGTGTTGTAATGATGATGTTGCAAAAGCTTGTGCTGGTTTCAAATCTGCAAACTGGATTATTAATATGTTTATACATACACTCTCTAATCTTCCACTTTGTTGCTTTGTTTACAACACTCCAACTATACAAACCCTGCTGGTGGTTTGGATGAGAGCAGGTGTTACCGTTCAAAAGTGACTCTGTTTATAGTCGACCTTTAGCCTTATGTGTGTGTAGCTGCTGATGTTACAACAAATGTTCAAACCAAAATGGACTTAAGATTGGCTTTTCGTGCATTTAAGTATTAACATTAGCTCATCAGATTTTTGGAAATTAAACAAAATGAAGAGATGTTTCCGTAGAATGCCTGCTTGCACCACTTGACATGGCTGCTATGTAAGTCTTAACAGCAGTAGGGTTTTAGAGCAACTAAAAAATTGATCAGTTATGACAGAGTGATGGCAAGAAAATGTTTCAGTTCAGGGGCACTGTTTTGTGTTTTCTGTTCTGTTTTGGTGGCACATGACGATGTGTTTATGGGTCTTAATGTGCATTAGGATGTCTTCGACAACTTGTGCTTGTGGACAGGATTATATTTAAAAACAAAAGAAGAAAAACCTGCTTTATGAATACCTGCCTTCATGTGGTCTAGGCCTCAGTTTGTTAGTTTCAAGCTAGAACGTTAAATGATTTGTGATCAACAAGCTGACTGATATAGCGTCTTGTTACAGTAATTTCCAGATAAGAGTATATACTGCTCAAAAAGAGTTTGAAAACGTTGTTCATTTTGATTATTTTTTCTCTTTTATATAATACAAATAGTTTTGCAATTTGTATTGTTGGCATGCCTAATTTGTCACCTTTACAACAAGGTACAATTTATAACTTTTGTACATTTGTGGAATGAACACAACTTAGATAAACATGTTGGTAGGGGCCCGAAAAAATGTGCAAAATCCCCTCTTCCCCTAGAGGAGAGTCGACAGTTCTTTAGTAAGGGTGAGGATCCTGGTGTGGTCTTCCTGGAACACTCAGTTGGCAGTCTGTCTCTGACTTAACCAGTCCGTCAGATCTTGGTTTTAATTTTGGAAATGTTACCAGGACTGACACCAAATAAGGTTCTCACTGTGTGTGCACTGGTACACCAGCCTCCAGTTTCAGGTGATAAATAAATAATGAAAACAAACAGGTCATTTCAGTCATCTTTTGCTCAGTAATGTTAGATAAAAGTAGTTTCTTTTTAAAGCTTGAGATACAAAGTCAGTTGTCTTTCATCCTTGGAATCCGAAACACTGCTGCTTGGTGCCTTTTCCGTTGTTAAAGGTGGTTTGCTGTAGGAGTGGGAGAAAAAATCCATTCACATAAGTATCGGGATTTTTTGTCTGCCGATTTTTAAATCGATTTTTTTGTTCAAAAATCGACCCCCCCCCCCCCCCAAAACTCAGGGCATATATTTATTTTGAAACACACACACCGGACCGAGGGACTGTGGCTGCTGAGGGGAGTAGAGAGAGAGAGGGAAAGAGAGACACGCACAGAGTGATAGCGCGAGTAAGAGTACTCACGATGCTGAGAGTACTTTGTCAGGTACTGGCTGACTCTGAATCTGAGGAATATTTACTCTCTGAGGATGACGGTCAGTCATCCAGTGAGGACCAAACTGACGGCGCCTGTATGCGCAGCGGGAGCGGGTCCGCGTTCCATGACAGTCCCCAAGCAGCACGTACGGAGGCAGATGCTTTGCCTCTCTATGGCCGGGGTGGCAGTAATCGGCGAGTGCGGAGGAGGGGACGTGGTCTGGGATGCAAGGAAGCTCAAAAAAGGAGAAGCCGGGGGTAAAAAGCACAGTGAAGGCAGCAGAGGTGTTCATGGTCGGCCCGTAAATTACAGTGATGATGATGGGTGGGAAAACTAACCACTTTGAAACTACAGCCTTTTTAAATCTTGATAGCAAAATTGAATGCTTTCTTGAAAGCTCTGGTGCCTAAAGGGTTAATAATCCACTTTTAGGCTTTTGAAAAGAGAGTATAAACAGCTGGTTAAAATATATTGCTGAATAAATCCTAAAAACAGACTCACGTGATGTATATTTTTCGTGATATAGTCTGTAGGCATCATCATTGTACATCTTTTTCACTGGTGTTAAAAAAGCTAACTAAAGATTGCAAAAATCAGCAATATCGTAGAATCGCAATCTAAATTGAATGGGCACCTAAAAAATCACAATAAATCCAATCAGGAGAAAAGTGAATCATCCCAGCACTAGTTTGCTAACAGCTTTCTGCTAGACTTCTGCCTGTCTGGTGTTAAAACTCAACATATATATTGACTGACAGGGGCCAGCAAAACATCAGAGGAGATGAAATGTAAGTTGAAAACCAATCAATAACCAAATAATGCCAACTGAAAACTTGAAACTCATGAATAAACAGTATTATTTAGTTATGATTTATTTAATATCGTCTACATAAAGGCTTACAGTTTTACACAATGAGTAAAAGCCTTCTAGTGTTTATGGAGATGTGCTTCTTGAATGATGTAACATTAAAGATGCAATTGGATTTTCAGTCACATATAGATATGCAAAACAATGCAGCAGAAACACAAGACACGGACTTAGAAATATGCTTATACAAACCTGTGTGGGCCTTGCTGTTTTCTGCCTGAACATTAATTCAGCTGTCAGACGCTTTTATCCAGAAGTAAAGTACAAAGGGTGCAATACAAGCCGCTACAGATAAAAGAAAAGCTTTGGGGAAAAAAAAAGGTTCTCGGTTCATCTCTAAACCTGAAGAAACTGCCTTTGAGTTTATCTGTGAATGATGCAGCACATACAGTCTGCTCCTTTAGAATTGGCACAATGGCGCCATTTAAGTTATTTGGCTCTGTTTACCGCTGTAATGGACTTGGAACAAAAT
This sequence comes from Scarus forsteni, assembly GCA_036419115.1. NCBI lineage: Eukaryota > Metazoa > Chordata > Actinopteri > Labriformes > Labridae > Scarus > Scarus forsteni. The sequence goes on from JAZDUH010000458.1 coordinate 15,189,767, forward strand.
AAGAATGTAAATAGTTGCATTTAAGAGCCTTTTTGCTGCTGTAATGTGAGGGTATTTACATCCAAATTAAATCAAGACATGCAGACATTTATTGCTGCAATCTCCCCAGACCAGAAGTGTCTAGACTATTGGCTGTTCAGCTGTCTGATACCAGTGTCTGTATCATAAGGATTGTTCAAAGCCAATTCAGCTATAAAAGGCTTGCAGCTCCTCATTTTAATTTGGAAGCTTTTGCAGTGATCTGCCAAGATAATGGATAAAAGGTGATGATGTAGCCGTTAAGAGGGTCGATATAAGATGTGAAAAACAGGAGAAACATTTGGTTTGGCCAAATTAACAGCTTGGTGCAGTTCAAATGAAAAAAATAAGACTGTTGAGTATGATAGAAGAGTCTTTTCCCGTGTGGAAGGAAAAGCTTTTCAACTTGCAGAGATGTGAAACAGGCTTCCCAATATTAAGACATATCTGTGTCAGAAACCATGATAAAGAGAGAATTTTACCAACATAGCTAGAGGGGTTTTACCACAAAATGTCAGCCGCTCTCTAAATTTCTGAAGCATGAAGCCAGCTCTCAATTTTTAAGAAAAACTTCAGAAGACCTTGACCAGAGGACAGATCTTTTGGATTACTGAGATGCAAATAAAACTTCACCAAAGGGGTAGAAAGTACGGAGGCTTTATGTGGGGAAGCTCACTATCTTAGGCACAACACCTGGTATTTAAAACGTGGAGGAGACAATGTGAAGTCAGCCAGTGGAACGAGCCCCTCATATTAGCTGATAAGTCCACTCCTGTTTGTGCAGCAGGGAGATTTTTGAAACACAAGGTGCTATCCCATCTGCTCTGGTTTGACTCTGTCTCAGTTTTAATTGGATGACATTTGACTTTACAACAAGATAATTCCCCAAACAATGTGCCACACCAACCAAAGACCAAAAGGAATGTTTCTGAAAGGCTGAGTCAATTACCTGAGCTAAACCCAGCAGAGAAAACTTTTACTCTTAGAGGGGGAAACGCCCTGACAGAGGCACTAACAGAAGAGTGGCAGACCATCACCTGGGGACAAAAGTCAACACTTGAGGATGTCTGTCGTTTTTTTAAACCTCAGGCAACTGATTTAACCATTTTAACCATTTTTTTTTCTGTGTAAATGAAAATTTAGTTGTGCAGTCCTTCAAGTATAGTCAAAGACTTGACATTTCAGTAAGAGGGATTAAAATTCTACCTTTTATAATAATAATAATAAACTTTATTTGTATAGCACCTTTAAAAACATTGGTTTACAAAGTGTTTTGACAGCTGGCAGGAACATAAGACAACAAAGCACAAGAGTTTAAACACAAGGACAAAAGCACAACCGAAAAAGGGTCATTAAAATCAAAAGAACATTTAGGACATACACAAATGGCAAAATGAAATTGAGAAAGTTCCACAACACATAAATAACTTAAACCCCAAAAGTAGGCGCAACAGTCCAGGCCCAGTTACTAAACACAGACACAGAGGAGGCCCCCGACCCCATTTTTATTCTTATGTTAAAAGTAGTCACACAAACTGCCTCCTACAGTTCAATACCAGACTTCTGTAAATGAATGTTGCAACAGGCTGATCTCCAGAAGAAGATAATGTTGTAACAATTCACCTATTTTTCAAGGGACTAAAGCTACAACTAAACTATCAGGTCACGGGAGGATCCTATCACATCAGCAGGAATGAAATAAAGACAGAAAATGAAATGATTTTGGCCTCAACAAACCGGCTTTTTATTTACACGCCGGCAACAATGAAAGCCACCACCCCACGCTCGAGCGCTTCCCCACTTTTCACACCGATTACAATGTATTAATCCCAAATGACAATCCACACAAACAAACTTATTTCCCACACACCTCCCCGATGAATTTCTCAAAGTTCCAGCTCACACATCAACCAGTCCGAAAAGTTTGTTGAGTTTGCACCAAGTTTTGTACTCACGGTACCCCGCAAACTCGTCAGTCCGCCTGGAGAAGATCCCAGTGTCCAGCAGCTTCCATGGAGGGTTTTAATCCACAAACGGTCAGAACACGAAAAATAATTCCCAATACATCTTCCACAAAGAAAACGTTTACTCCGCAGCCTTGACAGCGCTGGCTTGAATCTCAGTCGGCGTGTGACGTCACCACAGCTTTTTCCCCCTCGCCGAGCGCGCGTCCTGTCCCCATTTATAGCCGTATCCATGGAGACTGGCGCAAACAATTTTTACTTTCATTAGTAACCTTAAACATTTAACATTATGGACCAGTTTGAACTTAAAAAAATGGCAACAGATAAATTTCACCTCTGCTGAGTGAGTCAGGCCTCTGTAAGACCTAAGTGGTCTTTACAATGTGTGATGCCAACTTGTGTTGAGAATTGACAGTAGCTCTGTCAATAAATCACTATCACTGATCTGTTTTGCTTATCAGTATCCCTTAGCAACATGCTTAAACATTTGTCACCACAGCACAGCATTAAAATATTTGTAGCGCCACGTGTCTGACGTTGTTTTTTTTTTTTTTTTTTTTTTTTTTTTTTTTTTTTGGGGGGGGGTTTATGGCCTTTATTCGATAGGACAGCTGAAGTTGTGACAGGAAAGCGGTGAAGAGAGGGGGAATGACATGCAGCACAGGGCTGAGGCCGGGATTCGAACCTACAGCCGCTGCTGGGGGTTGGCAGCCCCCGTACATGGGGCGGACGCTCTACCAACTGAGCTAATGTCCGCCCCGTGTCTGACGTTGTTGTACAGAACTTGGGGTGTCCTGTTTTGTCCCACTGCAAATCTACAGAAAGGTGTTAGAGAATCAATAAAGCTGAATAATAAAGCAGAATCCATTATCGCACTGGTATGAAGAAATTCTTATTATTTCCATCTCCATGGGTAACCATCGTCTCCTGAGCTTCACCCAAATTTTTGCCTCCACAGAGGGGGTTATTTTATTGCAGGTGTCTGTTTGATTGTTTCTCTATTAGCAACGTAACTCAAAAAGTTATTGATGGATTTCACTAAAATTTTCAGGAAATAAAGGGATTGGGACAAGGAACATGATTTGATTTTGGGAGTATTTGGATAAGCATAAAATCACCATGATGAAAAATGTGATTGTCGTGAGTAACTACTGAACTACAATAGATATCAGTATGACTCTAATTGCTAATGGTATGTTTTCAAGGTCAAGGGATCTAAATATTTAGATGAAATAAAGGTAGAAGTAATATTTATGGTGGAAATCACAATATGGGTGAGGACTGTGGCACCGGCGGAGGTCTGTGCTCTCCGAATGCTTTTCTATTCTTGAGAAAGTCGTCACAGGTACAGCAGTAGTGCGCCATAGCCAAATGAACAGGCAGCTGTGGACTCCACTAATCTCAGACATCACTGTGTGCATAAATCATGTAGCCTAACCTCAGCATTAAGTTCTTTTCATTTCATTGTTTTAATTTTTTTGTAAAGATTTTTCCTTGACTTGTTATGCCGTTCATTTTGCTCCCACTAGGCTTCTCTTAGACCCTCTCCCATGTTTCCTTTTACTAGAGGCAGCAAAAATCTAACATGTTGAAGTTTCTGCAGGCAAGTTGTGAGCCATATCAGATTTTACAATCTGTTTTGATGGAACAGCTTTGGTGTTTTTTAAAAACTGTAAAGATTAAAAGTTTTTGTTGTTTTAAAAATTATGGGGCTTTATTTGTTATTACGCATTTCTCGACTTGTACATTTATTGTTGTTTTTGATTCTGATGAGATTATTTGACTATAAAAACTTGCCCCCCATGACTCTTCACCTCCACTGTGAGCATCACAGAGACAGAATGGGAAGACGAGTTGATCCCCCTGTTTGTTTGTCTGCAGAAATGATATCAGAGGCATGATATTGGAGAGAGAAGAGAACATGGACTCAGCGGGAGGCAGGAGCACTGCGATTGAGTGTCTCTGCTTTTGTGTGTGTGGGTATCAATCCCCATGTCGCGTACATCAAAGTTATATTACAGCATGAATTGACACAAAAATTGCACACAGAATGAATCTGAATATTTAGAGCTGTGATGATAATGGAGCTTAATTGTGTAACTGTCCACAGTTTCATTTGAATGTTTTTGGAATAAAAAAACATTTTATTCTTTCTTTCATTGTTTATGTAGACAAACCTCCCCATGTCAGTATGAACGTTTGTTAACAAAATTACGACATGTACTTTAACCCCCCCCCAAATAATAATAATAAAAATAATAATAATAATAATAATGATTTTGTGGCAAAAGCATTTTTCTTTGAGAGGGAAAAAAGCAATTAACTTCAGGAGTTGAGTTATGCCTGAAAAATATAGATCATATTGCCCTAACCAGTACCTACCAAAAGTTAATTTTTTTTTACATAAAAGCAGGTTTTATCTAAACAGGATGTAGTAGGATAGTCTAAATGTTGAAGTATTTGCACAATGTTGAACAGTTTCTTGAGTACATCTCTAAGATCAATAAACTTTCACCACATTACTTACAGTTTTGCCAATAAGCAGAAAACCTTGAGCAGTAAGATTGTGTCACATTAACTGAATAGAAAGCACTTGGAGAGCGCAGACCTCCGCCAACGCCACAGTCCTCAGCCATATTGTCATTTTGACCATAAATATTACTCCTACCTTTATTCCATGTCAATGTTTAGATTCCTTGACCATGAAAACATACCATTAGCAACTGGATTCATAATGATATCTATTATAGTTCAGTAGTTTTTTTGGGGGTTTTTTTTTAATGTATTTTTTGGGCATTTCTTGCCTTTATTGATAGGAGAGAGACAGTGGATAGGCTTGTGAAAGGGGGCGAGAGAGTAGGGGAAGACACTCTGCAAACTGGTCACAGGCGAGACCCGAACCTGGACCGGCAGAAGCAAGCACATGGGGTGCCTGGTTGCTAACCACTCCGCCAAACCAGCACTCCCTTAGTTCAGTAGTTATTCACAGAAATCACATTTTTCGCCATGGCAGCCAGACGCTGCTCCGGATCAACACCAAAATCGAATCAGCTCTTCCTTTTCCCATGCTGAATATTTCCTGAAAATTTCATCCAAATCCATCCATTACTTTTTGAGTTATTTTGTTCACAGACGGACAGACAGACAGACAGACAGACGGACAAACTCTCCCAAAAACATAACCTCCTTGGCAGAGGTAAATATTATTTGACTTGAGTGTGTTTGCGCTCCGGAATATTTAATCATATGTTGAAGGGTTAGCACTGTATTTCACAGAATAAACACCCTGAAGCTCCTTCTAAGCTCCTTCTCAACTATTTAATCAAGATCATAAACTACTTTTCTTTGCCTTTATTTTATTCCTAGCAAAGAAAAGCTTCATTTTGTCAACACTGAATTAAATTAATGCTCAATTTTACTTTGAAGCTATCAAAATACAAAGATTAGTCATGAACAAAAAGATTGCATTAATCATGTGGTGTCTTGTTTAAGCCTTTTTTGTCATCATAGTTCATCCCCAATTTTTTCAACAACCTTCAACTGAAGCTGAGGCCAAAGCACATCATTATTCAAATTAGTTTTATTCAGGTCCAGTGTGTGGGTTTACACAAACTAATATGAAAAATAGTTTCATTGTCCGTGTAATAATGAAGAGATCAATGTGAGAACACAGAAAATGACTCGAGCTAGATGAGAAAGTGTTTTTCTGTAAGAAAGAGGTTCATTTTGGAGCTTTCACTAAGCTTTTTACTGAGTATGCCAGCAGCCTCGGGCTCTAAAGATATTGATTTCTAACATGTTTTTCTTTCATTGATAAATTTTGTGAGAATGTTAAAATGTGGAGGGTTAAAGCAGCCCTGTGTCTACTGCTGATGCTTGAGATGATCACCGGTGGCTCTCGCTTCAGATGTATTTCTTTGTATTCAATGTCAACCTCATAGATATTATTTCCCATCAGCACAATGCCTCGATATTCCAGGCAGTACAGTGATTTAACACAAAAGTAGTAGTTAGCAGTGAGACGATATCAGCCGTCACTGGAGGAACTTTGATTTCTGCACAGTTATCCTCTGCAGCAGCGAGCGTCAGAGGACTCATGGGGTTTAAACTGATTGCAAATTTAATATTGAAGATTAAAGCAGACACGAAAAAAAGCGGATATTGATTGTACGGAAATTATTTGCAAGGAACGCCCCGTGAAGGCTGAATTTATTAAAACAGAATCAGCAAGGAGCCAGCTGCTCCCACCTACACAGCCCCCACTCCTGAACATGCTCGCAGTGAAACAAAGACTGAATTTCCCTTAATGTCGGCTGGAAGCTGAAGCAGGAGTCTGACTGCCAGTCTGACTTCAAGTAGATCTGTCTTTACCTGTTGTGATTTGGAAAAGGAAATGTAAAACTGTTTGCAGTGTTTACTCTTAAGTTTACCATCTTTGCATTTGTCTTTTGACATTCTTACTGATCATGATTGGCAGGGGTTTTGCACTTCTCTTCCTGCAGATGCTGAAGGATTCAGTTTGAGAATATGCCATACTCTGGGATACAATATGATAAAACAGGTGTGGTTGCTGTAGGCACAAAGCTCCAAAATTGCTTCTTCTCATGAAATGATAAAATGCTCAACCACTAAATGGACAATGTTTTATTGTTCTCATAAGAGGGAAACTTTATACTTTGAATTGGTTTAAAATTCATAAAACAAATTCTAAAACATGGAAGTTAACAAATAGCACTGTTTTATGAAAAAATCGAAATAATAAAAAATTGGAGATAACAGGTTTTAGCCAGCATAGTTGAGGTGTCGGTGGCGCAGTTGGATAGTGCACTAGTGATCGGGAGGTTGCAGGTTCAAGCCCAGCTCTGGGCGACACATGGCGATGTGTCCTTGGGCAAGACACTTAACCCCAAGTTGCTCCCACTGCTGCGTAGATGGCGTGTAAATGAGCATGAAAGGGCGTGAATGTGTCAGAGATACTGATGGATAACTAACATAGAAACTCTGAACCATCAGTGAGTGAATGTGAGAGCGAATGGGTGTGAATGGGTAAGTGTGACCTGCGGTGTAAAACAGCTTTGAGTAGTCCAAGACTAGAAAAGCGCTATATAAGCTCAAGTCCATTTACCATTTACCAGCAGTAATGATATGATACATTAGGATTTGAAACAGTAGGATACAGAGTGATAAAATATATCCATCCATTACCTAGGGGTGTGTATTGGCAAGAGCCTCACGATTTGATACGTATCACGATACTTTGGTCATGATACGATAATATCACGATATCACAATATTGTGATATATTGCGATATTCTACAGTAAACTAGGAAAAACCTAGAGACAGTGAATATGTAACTTTTCCATTTTATTTTTATTGAAATATGTCAAACTCAGAGTTACATAAATACACTTAACACAGAGTGCATCAAGTCAATTAAACTAATGTTGCAAAGAAATTATCCTTGTTTTCCCTTTAGCAAAGTATTGAAATCATCCTAACCTATAATGCAGCTCAAACTGTAATTAAACCCATGAGAAACAAAGAGCTTTGAGTTACTGACAGCACAACAGTAAGTTAAAAGTCACATATTTCTCTTGTCACTGTCTAAACTGAATAGTGCATGAAAAAGAAAACTGTGCATACATCTTTATAAGTTGTATTTTTTTTCCAACTCTGATAAAATATGAGTTTTTATTTTTACAAAAATATCGATACTAAGATTTGAAATATCGATATTATATCGGGAGTCAAAATATCACGATATGGTGCGATATCGATATTTTCCCACAGCTCTACCATTATCTGTACCACTTTCCCTGTCAGGGTCGCAGGGACTGGGCTGATTACAGCTGGCATAGGGTGAGTGGCAGGGTACATCCCGAATTGGTCACCAGTCAATTGCAGAGCCACATTCATACCAAAGTACAATTTAGAGTCACCATTTGACATGCCTCCTGCGCCAAATTGCAATACGGTTTCATACAGAGAAAAGAGCGGATCAAAAGTGACATTTTCATGGTTGGTGACAGCTCAGGCTGCAGGCGTCATGTGTCCGACTGTACATCCATCTGTACACCTGTCAGTCAGTTCATCTGTCCATCCATCCACAGGTTTGAATGTCTGTTTGCTTCACGTCCATGGCAGATTCTCATGGTGTGATCACTCCAAACCACTTTGAGAATATTTCCTCAAACTTTGAATTAATGTTCCTTTGAATTTAAAGATAAATTGGTTTTAATTATGAAGGACGAAAGTAAGGTGATTGAGAACTGTATTTACGTTTTTTACAAAACCTTTTCAGAATGTTCCAAAAGAAGGTCATACTGCACCAAAGTCGACTGAAAGATGAGCCTATCAAACGACCTTGGAGCCTCATAACCCACTGCTTTAATTTCACTGTCTTGTACTTGTATACTTTGAGGGCATATAACTTTCTGGCATCAGGTCTAGCTTACTGCCTGCACCTTTATTTCTTTAACCTCTATTTTGATTTTTTAAAAAGGGATTAACACCATAAAGCTTTCAATCTAAACAGCTTCTGCTCATAAATTAAAAGAAAACACAAATTCAACAGAAGTTGGGAGTTTTGATGATCTTATTTTAAATTCACGCCTCCAAAAAATAGAAACAGATAAACACACTTTATACTCAATAATTAAAGATTAACAGATTATGCATGGACCACATCTGTCCTAACATTAAGGAGGATTATCTGGACATCTGTAGATAACCCCATCTGTAGATTATCAGTATATTAGTGCAATCAAGTTTAGATGTGGGAGGCTCACACAAATAAGCCACATGTGTGCTAATGACCAGCTGTTGCTCCATATTTGTCAAGCATCAGTCATCACTTGCACACATCAATTTTAATAAAAGTAATAATGGCCCCACTGTCTGATCAAACTACAGTAATTGTTCTGTGTGTCATACCTGCAGCTCTCAAATATGACTGCTTTGATTAAAAAAACCCTCCCCTCAAGACTAATATCCATGTGAGTCAAGCTTCAATGCAGTCGTGTACTTGAAGGCCGTACAGCGCTGCTCATTTGCATTCAGGATACATGATGTTCAGCAGCTGACAGTTTGGTGAGTCAATTACTGCACGGCACTCAACATCAGATTCAGACAACAGCTAAGCCTCAACTATCCACAACAAATGCAAGGACATGTTTTCCTGACCGTCAGGGTGTTTACTCGGTAAACTAGAAAACCAAGGTTGTCAATTGATGTGTTTCACCGAGCACAGAGACACCTCCTCATCAAGTTCAGGAAGTGTCTGTGTAGGTGCAACACCTTTGGTTAAATACTGAGTATCACTTGGGGATTTTTTAGTGGCAGGAAATGAAAGGCAGCATTAAGATGTGGCACTTTTGACTCCCGCTAAGGTCATGTTTTTGCCAGAGTTTGTCTGTTTGTTGGCAAGGTAACTCTGAAAGATCTAAGTGGATTTAGCTAAAATTCTAAGGGAATGTTTGTCATGAAACACGAAAGAAGTGGTGATCGATTTTGGATGTGGAACCACAAATATTTTTTTAAGAGCTTGCTAACACTGAGGTAGGGCAGTGTTCCACATTTTTGACAATAACTTGCCAGACTTTGTCGGAAGTGCTTTGGCAGAGGTCTGTGCTCTTGAACCATTTAAAGTTTATTAATTGGATTTTTTTTTAAATGCAGTTTTTAAGTTCACTTCATGCAAATCCCAGTTCCTAATGTGTTGGGACCCTACATAGAATAACAATAAAAACAGAATACAGTGATTTTTAAGTCATTTTCAGCTGGTATTTACCTAATTGCTGTAAAGGGAGACAAAACATTCAGTGTTTAATCTGAGAAACTCTTGTTTATTACTAGGAAGATTACACACATCCTAAATTTGATGCCTACTACACATTTCAGAAACAGCTGGGGCAAAAATAAAGCTTACTTCTATGTCTTATTTGTCCTCAAACAGCATGTTGAAAGCATCTGGAGAATTAGAACAATCCAGTAATTGACTTATAGAATATTTAGTATTTCCCTTCCTAACTTGATGAACATCCAAAATGGTTCAGCAGTTTTTGCCATAGATTTTAAATCGGAGTCGGGTATGAGCAGCATCCAAGCTGGTCTTGCACCTGCACTCTTTAACCATGGGAGTTGTTACTTATTCTGAACTTTACTTTTTATTTAACCTTTATTTAACCAGGTAAAAGACCCATTGAGGTCAAGACCTCTTTCACAAGCGTGACCTGGCCAAGAGAGGCAGCAGCACATGTCACAGTAGACAAAACAGACAGAGTACAGCAACAGACATTAAAATACAAGCAATAAAATGCAGGAGTTATTTTAAGAAACAATTTAAGAACACAGGCACTGTTTGATGGATTCATGTTGTCGGTTTTTCAAGGTAGAGCAGAAGACTTCCAAAGAAACAAATTCAGCCAGTTTCAGTTCAGATTGGAGGGCATTCCAAGTAAAGGGGGCAGAGTAACTAAAAGCGGGGAACAGAGAGATACTCAACATTATCTTTACTAAATTAGCGCAGACATTGTGGCAGCAGATGTTGTTCCCTTGCTTGTGTGTTCCTCTCAGTATTACTGGTGCCTTCTTGGATGTGCAAGTTACCCATGGCATAAGCATTGGCACATTGCACACTGTCTCATATGCTGGCTTTTGAACCTTAAGTTAATAGCAGTCTGGATAGTTCTTTTTCTTAACTTGTAGGATTTCTAAAAACAAGTTTAAGTGAGGGCTTGTCAGACCACAATTGACTCTTCTTTTCTGGGGTTGTCCATGTTAGACGAGTTCAGAGAAGTCTGTGGCACCATTAGAATAGAGTCTTATCTATTAAAAGAAAAATATGATCTTTATTGAAAAGCACATTGAAACATTTTGAGAGCTGAACATATAGACTTTTAGCTGCCATACTCCCCTTTAAAAGGCTTTTGTGCTCAAACCTCTTTGTTCTTAGATTCTCTTCATCTCTACTTAAAATGTCCTCTTGCTGTCATGTCTGCCGTTGCTTTCTTGTGCTCAAACTGTTCTCTTGCTCAGGTTACTCCTGCTCACCTCTGAAGATTCTGTTCTCAGTCTTTTTCTCTGCTGGCTTGGAACATTTTCTGCTCAAGCTTAAATCTTTATCCTTGCACTTCAATCATTACCTGCAGTCTTGGATCTTTCTCTGCCTTTGGGTTGTTTGATCCACCAACCAATAGAAACACGTTTCAGGTCGACCAGTCACGTTTGCTTTTCTCTTTGCTTTTAAGTAAGATCTACTGCCCAGTGACTATTTGTGTTCTTAAACTGTGCCTTGGTGCAGCGTTTCCATCATTTATCTCAATCTAGATTTATCTAAACTGTTAAACAATATATGGTGTTATACAACTCAAGTTTGAGAAATGTCAAGGGCCAAGAGACAAACACATTTTTTCATCAAATATTGCGTACAATGAAAACCACCTTGGGTAAATTTTAGCAGATGGATGTGTTAGTGTTAAATCCAAGCAAAAATGGTCTCAGGCATTCAGTGAGGTTGGACTATATGGCATGAAGACTAAGTCTCAGATTTTACCACACAAAACTTGATTTCTTATCTTATTTTATTTTAACTTTTTAAATGAAAAACACAAGTGTTTAGTGTGATATTGCATGTAAAGATTCACAATATAGTTTGACAGTATTTTTACAAAATATTCACATGAAAGTCACACCTTTATTTAAGCCTATGAAAACAAACAAGAGTAAAGAAATGTGCTCGTAAACAAAATAGTGGGCTTTTACACATGAAAAATCTCCAAACAATGTCCCATTGAATAGGATTTTCTTGTCCCTGTTGGAAGGAGACATGGGGAAGGGTGTAAACAAGGCCCACGCTCAAAGCTGTTTTTTGGCCTTGCCCCTCATGCCCACATATTTGAACTGATTCACTATATGTTTTGTGTATATTATGGATTGTGCTGAAATCTCCTAGTTCCTTGCAGTAGCACTAGTTCATTATCTGTTGGACTAACTGTCCACATACTCTGATCAGGCACAACATTGTGATCCTGACAGGTGAAGTGAATAACACTGGTTGTCTCTTCATCATGGTGCCTGTAAGTGGATGGGAAATATTAGGGAGCAATTGAACATCTCAAGAAGCAGGAGACATGTGCAAGCATCAGGATTTGAGTGTTTGACAAGGACCAAATTGTGTGGGCTTGACATCTGGGTCAGTGTAACTCCAAAACTGCAGTTCTTCAGTGGTGTTCTCAGTCTGCAGTGGTCAGTATCTATCACAAATGGACCAAGGAAGAGCCATTAATGAACCAGCGACAGGATCATGGGTGGCCAACTCTTTTAGAATTCCTGGAACAATGTTCCAATTTACAGTCACGGTGTAATCCTGATCTGAATTCTTAAATCAAATATCCCACAGAGTAGAACAGATTTGCTCAATAGATGAGCTCTATCATATTAGACTGGTTGGACCTTTTGCTGGTTCCCTCACTGGGGATTCCTGTAGAGTAAATAAAGAGTCTATATTATGCACGCCACAGGCAGCCAGCATGCGGTTATACTAACTCCTAGGAAATTTGTACACCCTTAACTTCACCTTCCAGGCGCTGATCTTCCTCTGTTACAGCAGAAACATGGAGTCTTTTATCCTGACTTTATAGTGATGTAGGTGTTTCGTCGTGCCTCGCTGCTGTCCGATAACAGCGTAACAAGCTTGGCAGGCGAGCCGCTGCCTGGGTTGGAGGAGATCTTTGTATCTGTCCAAGGATTCAGCCGTCCCAGTTTATATCACTTTGTCAAATCGTGCATGTATATCTCAACATTTGGTCCAGGGTAGTGTGACTCACTCTGCTCTGCGGCCTGATCTGAAACTCGCTGACTGTAACTGATCGGGCAATAACATGAAGTTTAGAGTCCAGGTGAGTGGCTCAGCACGCCTGTGTTGTCTACAGTGAAATCTCTGAGACAACACAACAGGCTCTGAGTCTGTGTGCTGGCTCAGTACAGCAAATCCAAACATTCAGTATGGCCAAAAACTCAAATAGCATACATCCTAAAACATTAGTCCACATTTTGGGACAAAATAAACAAATGTTGTGTCTACATGCATAAGGCTGGGCAATATGGACCAGAAAATCCTAGCTCATAACACACAGTATAAAGAATATGTGAATGTTTTCTCAGTAAAGATAGCAAATGCTTGTCATAGTGTAAAACCATTATCTTTGATATATTATAGTAAAATCTGTAATATTGTACTTGGGCTGTCGCAGTAAACCTGTATAGACGAAACCACCTTTAAAAGACATACTATCATCACTTTTGGCTAACAATAGACATACAGTAACACTGTTTATCCTTACAACTGCAGTGACCGAGCGAAGCAAATACACACATGCACATTCACACAGAACAAGGCAGTGTCCAGCTCATGTACAGTGTGTGTGTTTACAGTGTGTTTCCTCCTCTATAGGTTTGATGCCTGAACACAGCTTTATGTAGTGTGTTTGCACTGCCGAGTATCATTGTGCGTCTTTAAGTTTTGACACAGACTATGTGCTGGACTGTATTGACAAAGATTAGCCTGATCCAGGGCTAAAGCCTTTGTATCTCCATTTTAAGATGTGAGTTTAATACAATGTTTTTTGTTTTGTAAGTCTAAAATAATCCAAAGAAGCTACTAAAACACAAAATTCCCACAAACTTGCCACTAGACTGAACAAAGTTCTATCAATTAAGACAGAGAATTCAGAACTATTTTTACAATAAAAGTACTTATATTTAACTCTCGGGAATGCTTTTAATCTGAAAAAATGAGAACAACTAAAACAGGAAATTGTGTTTTCAAACATTATTTACGTAAACCCAGGAGATGAATGAACCTCTGGATCAGTCGCAGACACAACAGACCATAATTTAGATCTTAGGGTAGGAATGGGTTGTAGATCTTGAGAATGCATTTTAAAAGACAGTCTCATTTTGCTTTGTAATTATATCATTACTGCACTGACAAAAAGCAAAATAAATGAATAACTAAAAAAACAATCCCTGTAACCCATTCTACTTTGCCAAAGCAGAAACATTAAAAAAGTGCTGTTCATTAATTTTACATTTAGAATACTTAAAGAGACTGTAAGGAGTTTCTAAGTAATTACAAAAAAGTCTCACTTTTGAGTATATGCCTGATCGAAATACACACTTTAAGATGAGTTTTATAGCATCAAAATAGGTTATCTATAAATGCTATTCCTTAGCCTTCCGGTCGGGTCGGACAGAGCTGGACTGGCCTGGATACTCAACTTCAGGAACAAGACAATTAAAACTAGAGCAAATTTATATTATTTTATTATTTATATTACACGTCTTAGAGCACCGGGCTGTAAGTAGCGATGTATAGCCAGCTACAACTACGATAATAAGTTTTCCAAAAATTGCTTGTTGTCACACATTAAAAACTACCACTACATAACTAGAAAGAGATACATTACCTCGTCGCTTTGCATCCTGTAAGTTTTTGAAAAAAAGAAGTTGTAAATCAATGCAGAGTTCTGAGGAAGGTCCGAGCTGCATTTATCACAACAAACGCACGCTTTGGCTTCAGTCACGTCTTTGGTGCATTCCAGTTGTAGTCAGAAGTAGGAATTTCTGAGTTTCAAGTAGGAAACTGCAACTGGAACGGTCCCCGAAGTCAGAATTTCCTACTGGGAACTCGGTGAAACCTCGCCACCCCAAGTTGACAATCGAAAATGGATGCCCTCAGTGTGAACAGTTATTTAGCTCCTGTAATAATCAATTTATTTGCACTTCTGACTGGGGTGTGTCGCGCTAGATCAGCTGTATATATAGTATTGTTAGACTTATATTTACAAAAATGCTGCCATAGTGATAATCACATTCTTCATACAACAACGCAGGGCATGCTAACAACAGCTAACAATAGCCTGGTAGATCAACATGTTTTTTTCTGACTTCAACTGGAACGCCAATAAGTGGAAGATGATGTCACTCCCATTTCCGAGGTTACTGGAATGCAGCATTACGATAGTCGGCGCGCGTGCTCATGGGTAGCAGAGTCTTTTTTATTCGCCGGTAATAGATTCTCCTCATAGCACCTTTAAATTCAAAATCGTTTATTTCTTAATTATTTTGAGGTGAAAATCCAGTATTGTAACAGTCCTGATTGCGCCCATTTTGTATGAAGACACCAATAAAGAAGTCCAAGACCTTCAAAAATGTAGTTATTTCATTTTTTTGTTCAGAAATCTAGAGAAATACATTAACATGCATTTTCACTGGACTAGACAAGCATCAGAGGAGAAAGAAGGTGATTTAGGTGACTTAGGCATAGTTGTTGAGGCCATACTCAGCATTTCAGAAACTGTCCATCTACAGGAATTTTCATGCACAATCATATCAAGGGTTTGCAGAGAATGGCCTGTAAAAGAGACAATATTCAGTATACAAAAGGCTAGGGGCCTTTATCGATGCCAGAGGTCATTAGAGAATGGCTTGCAAGGTTGATAGAAAGGCAAGAGTATTCAAGTACCAGCTTGCTACAATCAAGATATGCAGAGCCTTTGAAGCGAGGGTGCCACAACAGCAAGAGACCACACCAGGTGACAGTTTTCACAGACTTACCAAAATAAGACAGTAGTAGAAAATTAAATAGTAAAATGCTGTCTAGTCTGAGTCTTGGATTTCTCCTGCAAAATTTAGGTGGAATGGTCAGACTTCATAAACAGCATGTTAGCATGGATCAGCCTGACTTAAATCAATGGTTCAGCCATGTAGTGTTCGTGTAACAGTGTGAGGAATATTTATTAGTAACTTGGGGTCCTTACCACAAATTTATTTTTTAGTGCGCACAGACTACCTGAATATTGTTGCTGACAGTGTCTATTTTGTTATGATCATAGTGTAACCATTTTCTAATGGCTATATCCAGCACGATAGCGATTCATGATGCAAAGCTCAGATCATCTCAAACTGGTCTCTTTAACATGATGAGGAGTAGACTGTATTAAATTGGTCCCAAAGTCAACAGATCTCAATCCATTAGAGTAACTTTGGTACGTGGGAGAACAGAAGATTTGCATCATGGATGAGTTGCTGACAAATCTAGTTGATGACACTTTTATGACCAAAATCTCTGACCAGTATTTCCAGCACTTTGTTGAATCTGTGCCACTGCAAATAAGGGCTGTGCTGAAGAAAATAGGGCTCCAAACGTGTGCCGGCAGGTGTACCTTATAAAATGGCCACTGGGTGTACGTAACTATCTGGAAATCTCAGTCTATTCCCAGCTTTATGCAGTGAACAGAATTTGAACTGCTCTCAAGAGTGCAGTTATCTTCACAGAGCCCTTGTATACAAGCACTGTCTGTATGTTACAAGGTAAAATAGAATCAATCAAACCCTGTGTAAGGACTTTATTCACCAACATGCATTGATTTACAGTCTCTAAAGCCAGCGAGTAGAAAATATTGCTCAATGGCATAAAGAAAAAGTGCAACACATCCAAAGACAGGCAGACTTTGATTTAAATTGAAAGGCAAGTGAGGATGCACTCAAAAACAAGAGTGTTTTTTCTTTCAGGTGTTGCGAAACGTAACCAGGAGATGCAATAAATCAGAGACATGTCAGGAAATGCAGTTGGTGAAAAGGATTGTTGGGAATTGGGCAACAAGGACGGCAGACTTTGCACAGAGCTGCAGATGAGTGTACTTTGGGGAAGGTGAACTCCAGGTGAACTGTCTCTCTGCGCACAAATCTGTACAAACCACTTCACACAATAATTTTAACCACTGTCTTAAAGCATCTTCAAATAGAACGGCATGTCTCAAATATGTTCTTTTTGCTGTTTTAAGTCCTATTAAAACTGATCTCTTGGCAAACCATGTTAAGGATTTCTGTAACAACATGTACAGGAACAATGAGGGAATCATTGCAGGTCAGGGCCGGTGCAGCCAAAATGCTCAAACCACCCGTTTAATCCACCTAACATTTTAATGCTCTCAGCTTCTTCATGTGAATAAGTGTCTTATTTTCAGTGCATATGTTGCAGAACACTACAACACTTTCAGTTTGCTTAAATCTTGTAAAGGCCTTCATCCCTCCCTTTCTTTGGTTTTTTAATACCTCTGAGGGTGTTTCCCTTCAGTGTCAGTCTCTGTAGAAAAAGTCCAAAAAAGCGGAGTGGCCAGCAATAGATTGAGAAGTCCAAACAGATGTTGAAATGGAAAATGTGTGAGACCCAACGTTTTGTCCAAACAATTTGATTTTTACTTGTATTATCTTATGTTTAGAGGAGCAATATGACTTAAATATAGCACTACCTGAAATACAGAAATCTTGCCAAATTGTAAGTCAATTGGCAAGATTCCTAGAACAATTTAAGAAAGTAATGGCAGCAAGAGTTGTTAATGAATTTTGAACTTCTTTTTCCAGATAATTCGTGGAAATGTAACTTTGGATAAAGTCAGGGTGACTGTATGAAACTCAGCATTAATTTTGATGAATGATATAATAGAAAGTGTTTGTTTACCTTGATGGTCATAGATGTAGACTATTTGACTCCAGTAAAATTGATTTATCAGTCTGCCTTTAGACTGTGGCTTATTATGTTTTTTTTTTTTTACATTGTTTCAGCTGAGATTTGCCAATATACCAATATAGACAGTAATCTTGACTAAAGTCAGTTACTTCAATGCAGCAACTGGTAGTTGTCTAAGACATTTCAATTATTGTCCAATCATTAAGGCTGAAATTATATTGGGCGGCATGACTAATATTTGACTAAAACTATTAAACATGATTGCCAAAATCAACAGCTGCAAACTTTGGATGGAGTGTGAGCATGAACTGAGAAAAAAATATTTCCTGGTGTTTGTGTGCTCGCCTCCTTATTCTGCTGTTCCCAATTTTGGCTATAATTAAGTTCATTATGACAATTCACCAAGTGCCTGCTCAGTTGTCTGAGTCCTCTTACACAACAAGATGTTAAAATTGTTCAAATAATCTTTTATGACCGTTCTTTGGCTCAGCACAACAACCCTCATGCCACAGGATGATGATCTGGTGAGATTATAGTCAGCCATTACAAAATCAGGGCTTTGCTTCAGTCAGCCAGAAAAGGGAATCAAGTTCAAAGTCGTAAGAATTTTCTCTGTGCTTCCTGCAGGAATAATGTCAGTTAAGGTGGTGTTGGGTTTACCCCTAAACAGTAAGGTCTCCTAAATGAACCACTAATCCCTTTACTTATTAAACAACACATGACACGAAAGAGACAAGCTAAAAAGTTAAGGTTGAATGTTAAGTAATAATCATAGGCACAACTATGTAGGTAAATGTACTGTATGTTTGAACCCAAAGCAAAACTGCCTTTTTTATTTGGGCCTTAGTAGAGGTTATTATGAAACAAAGATGTCATTTTAACAATTAATACAAAAATGTTCTCCATATTTGAACTTCACTGCTCTGTAGAGCTTTAGTACTGCTGTGCCATGTAGGCACATTGCTGGGTTCCAACCAGCATACAACAGAAGTTTTCTGTCCCTCATGGTGAGGCCCTAAGTCTTTACACATTAAGTTAGTAATTGATGTGCTTTTTTGAGCTCACTCAGCTTTGGGATACAGCATTGAAAATCTAAGCATCAAGTGATGGCTGAAGTTGCTTTTGCCGGGTTAGCTTAGCTCTGCTGCCGTGTGTCTTTACTATTTCTTTCGTTCCTTAAAGAGTCCAATGATAGTCCATTGAATGGACTTAAACGCCAACAGTGCATTCCTTTTGTCTCTCCAATGCTGCCATGTTTAATTTACTAACTCTTTGACCTCACCTGCTAAATGGCTCAACAGCACCATTGTGTGGGCTTAATGAGCAATTGATTTTATTTCTGTTGAATAAAAAGCTTTGTTAATTGATGGGAAATAATACATTGAAAGTACCAGTAGTTTGTGGCCTTGAATCGATCTACTGTTTCCGGGATACTATGGTGTATTGATTTTTTTTACCCACTCCTATTCATGTCATGCATAGAGACTGTACCAGTCACTTCTCTATGACTCCATGACTATGCACTGGTTTCAGGACATTAACATCACCACCCCCTCTTACTTCACTTGTCAGATTTTCTGAATACATTGAGTTGCATTTTCTCTACAAGTTCTCCAGATTCCAAAATATCCCAGAAGGCTGAAGGACAGAAAACAGTTAAGTTTGGGTGAAATGTAGTCTGCCTGCGCTCGCACTTTTAGTTCACTCCGAAAACTTTTCAGCAAGTTTCTGCAAATGTAAACAGGGCTTATCAGGCTCAACCTTTTCAGGACTCGCTCAGAAAAATCTTTACCAAACCTCTTTTGTTCCGCACTAAGAAATGAATGTAAGGGGCGAATCTTCGTCTGGGCCTTTTTAGCGGCTTCTTGTCATTTCGCGTGCATGATCAATACATCTCCAGCGGCTGAGGGAAGGCGTTCCTCGCAGCAGCCATCATTGTCTCTTTAGGTGATGTGTCATCATCTCCCAGCATCCTCTCATCCCCTGGTCTACCACCGCACACGTCCCTCGTTCTATTTGGCAGGGACCCTGAGAAACAATCATCCCGGTCATGCACCACTGCTTCCCATTATCAGTCTCATTTACCCACATTTGTCTTTGTGTTCACCCATCCTCCTTTGCTGTCTCTCTTCCATCTCGTCTTCCTTTAATTGTCTTTGTCTTCTCATGTCGCTGCCATTTGTTTCGCTCTCACTATCCTCCCTCCTCTTGCCCTCTCTCCCTCCATCTCATCATCTTTTCATACTACGCATGGCAAAAGCGTGGATAAAGCCACTCTCTCAAGTCTCAGGCCAATCTTCATTATCCAAGACTTTCGTTTTATCCACTAATAACCCATTCAACTGCACTCGCTTAATCTGTGTTTACCCCCCTTTCCTTCAACCAAACACACACACACACGCTCCCATAATCTATAATTGAATCCTCTCACACTCAGGAGAGCAGCTCCTCTTAACATTATGGCTCTTGGTAACATGAATACACACTCACACACATATGGATTTTGGCCACTTTACCCTGCATGCTCCATGTCGTCATTGTCACTTAGATAATTCCGCTCTTTCTCTCCCATCTCACATTTAATTAGATGGACCGTCTCTTGCCTGCTGGGTAACTTCTGTGTCTTCACAAAAGACAGTGGCAGCAGAGGCTGGGTCGTCAGCAGGGAGAGGCACCAGTTGAACACGGCTCAAACATGCCTTTGAATAAACAACACAAGGCTAGCTTTACAAGCCTGAGTGGAAATATTGTCTGAAGGAAACAGCAGCTCGTACAATAGATGCTGTCTGACTAATCTGGCGCTGCTCAGTCAGACAGAAGAAAAAAAAGTCTCGAGATGGAGACATTAAGGGAGACGTTTTTTGTTGGTAGTGCTGACAATTTTGTAGAAATTCTTGATAAATTTGAATTGATTTGAGTGCTAGCTGTACATGGTCCTTAAATGTTTGTCCCGGAGACACGCTCCAAACTGAGTTTTATAGGAAAATTCCTTGAATGCATTGGGAATCATTACACTCAGCAGAATGTGTTCAAACTAGGGATGTAACGGTATGAAAATTTCATATCACAGTTATTGTGACTAAAATTATCATGGTTGTCATTATTATTGCTGTATTGTTGCAGTGTGCTCAAAATGTTCAAAAAGTACTTTTACAGAGTCTTGAAATCATTTAACTCCTTTCATATTATAATTTTACGTTATTTTGTCTTTTTGGTCAATAACTGTGTCAGGAAATGTCCTATAGGTAAATTTGTTAAACATTTTAAATGAGAAATAAAAGTAAACAATTCTGGCACGTATTTGTCATTATTATGTTATTAATACTTAAACAGTAATTACAAGAAATGAACAAAATGTGTTCTCTCTATAAACAATTGTAAATGAACATGTTCAAAGTTTTGAGACAACCAGAAATAAACTTAACCTATTTTACATACACTTACACATTTTAGTTTGCTTACAGCATTAGTGTCCATGCTACAGCTCCTCATATTAGACCATGTTCAGATCAGGGTTCCCGCGGATCCTTGAAAAGTCTTAAAAGGCATTGAATACATAATTCTAAAAATAAGGCCTCAATTGGCATTAAAAAGTCTTAAATCCAAATTTCAAAAGTCTTAAAAATTTGAACACAATGGTAAGATTTATGTTAGTTTGAAGTAAAAAAAATATTAAGTAACATTTATCTATTTTTCTAAATAATTTCCTGATTTACTCTCGTGGCAACATTGCGTAATCACAATAGCGGTACTAACAAAACGGTGATGTGGTTGCACCAGGAACTTTTAAAGCAGACGCATGTCTTGGTTCTACCTAGGGTGCCTGGAGGGAGAAAAAAATGAGGAAAAATTGGCAAAAAAATCCAAAAGTGGCTTAGGAAAATTGATTATGGCAGCAAAATTGAGAATTAAATTTGAAATTAAATTTCAAAAACCATGTCAAAATTCCAAAAATGGTTGTGACAGTGGCCAAAAAAGATGAATGGGGGCAAAATAGGCATAAAGTTGTAAAAATGGGGTTAAAAAAAGGTAAAAAAGTGATGTTTTATGTAAAATAAACACTGGGTTAAAATTGCCTCTAACCCAGGTAATTCATGTAGTGTTTTTGTTTGTTAGTTTTGTGTGTTTCAATTGTGGTTCGTTGTCGACTTGTTTTTAAATTTGATTTCCAATGTCATTAAAAAAGTCTTAAAAAGTCTTAAATTCAACTTGCCTTGAGCTGTAGGAACCCTGCAGATGTTTTTTTTGTTTGTTTTGTTTTTTGTTTTTTGTTTTACTAATGATAGTCCCTGAAACACTTAGCCCCCTTCATGACTCCTTCATGCTCTCCCCTTTCAATGGCAGATCTCCTCGACGTCTCCTTTAATATTTACAAATTACGGCTGATGAAATCCATAAAACATGAACTATGACAAAAAAAAGTCTATCTATTACGACGAAATATGGCGAAATACAGCAAAACACAGCGAATAAACGGTGGAAGAACGGCAAGAACACACTCCAGATTGATTCTTTTTTTTCTATTTTAATAGGACACGGTAATGATTACCATGAGAAATTTTACCGCGGTTTACCATTTTAACAATAACAGTTACATCCCTAGTTCAAACCTATGTATGTTAGATGTCACTGCATAAAAACTTGCAGCAGTGTGTGAATACCCAACCTTTAAAGGAACACTAACATTTTTGATGTTTTCGTATCTTACACCACCCCCAAATCCATGACAAGCATGTAAACACCATTCTTTGGACTCAGTTAGAAGAAAGAGACCTCCAGACACTAGTTAGCTTAGCTTAAATGCTGGGAGTTAACCTGTAGTGCTAGCCTGTCTCTGCCTGAAGTCTCCAAATAAACTCTTCAGCAACTCAACATCATTTATCTTCTTCTACTCCTAAACAGAGGCTTTGTTTTGTTGACCCACTTCCTCAGTGGTTCTCGCCAGAGATGTGACGTTCTCAAACAAGTTGAGTCTTTTGAACAGCTCTTTTACATGAATGAGGAGAACCGATTCAGAGTTGTTAGTGGGCAGCTCTTTTTCTTAAACTTATAGGCAATTCGCATTGAAAAGTGGCTTTCAAATGAACGGCTCACTCAGACTGAAATCGGTTCTTGTTGTTAATTTAAAAGAGCTGTTCAAAAAGCTCAGCTCATTCAGCAACGTCACATCTCTAGCAAAAACCACCATGGAAGTAGGTCAACAAAATAAAGCCTCTTTTTAGGACCGTTTTGAGTCCTGAAGAGTTTCTTCAGTGACTGTGGGCAGAGACAGGCTAGCACAACCTGTTGACTCCCAGCATTTAAGCTAAGCTAACTAGCTGCTGGCGATCTTTGCCTCTTTCTTCAGACTGCACACACAGTCCAAAGAATGGCGTCTACGTGCTTGTCATGGATTGGGGGGTGGTGTAAGACATGAAAACATTGTGTACTTTTAATAAATAACACTAAGTGGCACCATGCACCACATGTATCCTCACAAGGGAAGTCTTTTCTTTTAATAGCCTTAATTCAAGTATCCCTTTTCTGTCCGTCCTGGGACTCCTCAGGAAACCAGATGCCTCTTCTGCTTACAGGCAGAACATGAGCAGTGTCTTGATTGTTTCAGAAGGGCTGATTCAGCAGCACCACTCCTCGCTCGGTTTTAAGGGGTGCGTGAAATCTTAACATGAGGTTTATGGGTAACAATCACAAATGGGACTGAGCTTAATAGGTTTTGTAGCTAGAGTTCCTTAAAAACAGATTCTCAACAGGTTTCATTTTCAATCCACTTTAATTTTCTTGATAAAAACTGAGACTTCAGTCCCTGATTCTTGTCAACTAGTCTAATTTATTTAGTGACAGATGGTTCAGTTTTGGACCCTCTGGCCCTGCACACATCAGTTATATTTGTATTGGCACATTTAATTGGATTAAAAGCCTGATTGACTGAAAGACCAGTTTATATTGCCGAGCTTTCTCTTTAATTTGAGAAAGCAGTGAAAAAGAATTGCTATTACTCTATAATGTGTTTCCATCTGAAAATAAAGAAAACAATACAGGCATTCTAGCTACAGAGAGAGAGAAGAATGAAATCTCTGTCCCACAGCAGGGGGACAGTGGAGGGAGGGAGGTAGGGACAGCTGTGTTTGGTTGTATTCACACCTACAGCTTGTTTGCTGTGTTGAAGAAATGATTTGTTTCTGCATTTCCCCTGTGGTTTGTCTCACACTGCAGCACTGTAAAATGGGCCAAAGCCCCTCGCATTTTTACAAAATCAGACTGCAGACATTAGCATCAGCTTTGCTTTTTTGGCATGTGACATTCACTGTACAGGTTCTGACATGCACATTATCTGACCTTCAGCTTTCCTCAACAGACACCAATTTACTCTCATGAGCCACTTTACTGGGAACACCTTGCTTGTACCCTGTTTGACCCTTTTAGCTTTCGGAGCTTCCGTAATTCTTTCTATTAACAAGCAGTAAACTGGGCGTACTATTAAAATGCTAAATGAATGTATATTTTCATATGTACACTAGGGATGGGATAAAATATCGTTTGGCAAAATATCGCAATACAGTATGTGACGAAACACATCGAGTTTGAAAAAAATGGATCGCAAAATAAAGACGTCACGTCTTGTAACAGCGCACAAGACCAGAAGTGACGACAATGAACATTAGCACCAACTACAGTGCCTCCAAAAAGCCAAATGATGGAGTTGAATGAGGTCAAAATTGAGGACGCTCCACCTGGATAAAAGTCATCTGTCTGGCAGTATTTTGGCTTTCTTATTAAAAAAGACAACACCAGAGTAACTGACAGGACTAAGACTGTGTGTAAACTTTGCTATGCTGTCATTACGTACACCGCCTCCAACACAACAAACATGGGTTAGGGTTCAGCATCACCATAAAATTGTGAAGACAACCCCGGCAAAAACGAGCCTACCACTCATTAGCATACACTCTCTCTAACCTCTCTAGGGTTAGAGAGAGTGTTATTGTTTGTGTTTCATCTTCGGCCTTGTGTTTTCCTGTGTGCAACTCAAACAAAAATAAATAAGTTGTAATTAAACAGTTATATTTTTTCTTTTTTACTTTTTGATATTGTACCGTGATGTATCGTAACGTGACCCGGGCATATCGGGGTGCAGCATATCGAGAGTTTAAGTGTATCGTCCCATCCCTAATGTACACTGAGGACGGTGGTTTCAACGTGTCAGTTAAATTCAGGATTGCAGAAATGTTTTTTAAAACTTTGAGTCAACACAGAGCTTGAATCATGATTAATTTTGACAACAGCTGTGAAATTGGACATTCATAACCCACATTATTTCTATAATGGAATAACTCTTGTTTGCTCTACGGAGAGACTGACAGTTAAATGAGGCTCTTTCTAACAAATCCCACAAATCTGACCGTATGAGTTCACCCGTAGTATAATTACAACCTCTAAGCTCTACACCCTGACACCTGATTTAAAACTTAACACACTCCAGAAAATAGACTTAGTAGACTTAAATCATCGGACCAAGTTTGATGACTTTTGGCACATGGTGCTGTGAATATTTTATTTCCTCTAAGATGTGATTTGATAAACATGTTTACCCAAGGCAGCATCTCAACCAGACACCAGCATATGTCATAATAAATCCCCTGGAGAAATAAATCTTATCTGAATTGGGCTTACGCCCTGTCTGCCAGCCTCAAGTGGAGCCTCCATTCATTTAAATATTGTCATTTCCACCTGCACAAACGTAAGCTGCTTCTTCATTATAGAGAGGAAGATAATCAGGTCACCTACTTACTGTAGCCCACCTCAACACAAGAAAGAACTGTTGGAGGACTTTTTCTGCATATGTAGGCAGAATGAAGCGGTGTCAGTGTTTCTTTCTGTGCTGATTAATGTGCAGCTGGTTCAGTGGTTTGTCTGTGATGCTCTGATAGGTATTTAGGTGAGACCACGGTGGGGCGATTATTGATTCTCTCTCATCAAACCTCAAGCATCACCTGATGTGATTAAGCTTCTTAACGAACTCTACACCAGTTATCAATCTCTCTGGTCTGATTATTTTTAAGGTCACTTAAAGAAAAAACAGAATTATTGATCCTTAGAGGTTAATTTTTTGTATTAATACAAGGATACGTTTGTCAGTCCTTCCTGCAGAAGACTACCAAGGCCAAATCTGTACAGCTGTTTGTCCAGCCAACCAAACAATGAGGGTTTTTTTGTATTTTTTTTTGTTTTTTTTTGTCAGACCTTGCACAAATATGACCAAAAGACAAGCTGTCTAGATTTTAGAAGTCAAAGATCAAGGTCATTGGGACTCATGCCCCTCCATTGTTTATGAATAAATTAACTCTTGCATGTTTAAGGAAATTCCTTTAAAATGTTTACACATCTCCACCCTGACTCAACCATTAACCAATTAAATCTAAAAGGTCCAATGTCAAGGTCATGACCTCCTATGTTTCTGTACATTTCCTAGGTTTTTATTTCAATCTGTGTATTATAATCCAGACTCAAAGATAAATTTATCACGTTTTAGAGATACAAGGTCAGGGCCTCGTGGTCATCCCTTTTTTACCTCCGCCAAGGTGGTTATGTTTTCGGGAGAGTTTGTCCGTCTGTCTGTCTGTGAACAAAATAGCTCAGTGTAATGGATGGATTTGGATGAAATTTTCAGGAAATGTTCAGCATGGAAAAAGGAAGAACTGATTCGATTTTGGTGTTGATCCGGATCAGCGTCTAGCCGCCATGGTGAAGAATGTGATTTCTGTGAATAACTACTGAACTAAAATAGATATCATTATGAATCCAATTGCTCATGGCATGTTTGCATGGTCAAGGAATCTAAATATTTTGATGAAATAATGGTAGGACTAATATTTATGGTAAAAATCATAATATGGCTAAGGACTGTGGTGCTGGCAGAGGTCTGCGCTCTCTGAGTGCTTTTCTAGTTTGTTGTTGCAACATCTGTGAAAATGTTTGAAGGATTTTATTCACACTTGCGCTGATTTTTACTTTACCTAGAGAGGTGTGAATGGTCAAGGCTTTGGTGTCTTATGTGCTGTGCGTAAAAACACAATAACTATAGAAATACTGTTCAGGATTTTAGTGAGCTTATGATCATCTCTTGCATGAGAACATGGGATTTCTGTCGAACTTTGCACACTCTGTTATTCGTAGATTCTGGGCATTAGAGGTCAGTGTCACTGGAGTTAATCACTTTTTTCTGAACATAAAATGTCTAGACAGAGGTATTTCAGTTAGATATGCAAATATTCTTTATGACTCAAAGATAAAAGTCGTAGATATTGAGGGTCAAAGGTCAACATGCTTTGGTCTCATGTTCATCTCTTACTTGTGAATGTCGTATCTTTAAGATTGCTTTGGGGGTTTTGTCCACTCTGCAGCAGGTAGTGTACTTGCCTCACAGCAACAGTTCTGCTGGTTCCATCCCAAAGTCGGTCAGGGCCTTTCTTAGTGGAGTTTGCAAGTTCTCCCCGTGCATGAGTGAGTTCTCTCCAGGAACTCCAGCTTCCTCCACAGACCATATCATGTTCATTGGGTTAATCATGGCTCCAAATTGCCCTTGGGTATGAATGTGAGTGTTACTGCTTGTACATCTGTCTATGTGGCCTTCCGATCAGCAGGTGACCAGTTCAGGATGTCCCCCGCCTTTCACCCAATGTCAGCTGGGACAGAATCCAGCCCTGCAACCCAGAAAGGGATGAGCGGTGTAGATAATGAATGGATGGATTGTTCAAATCCCCTCTTAGATCCAAGGTCATCATGTATCGTTATTATCCCCTGCCTGCAGTGTGACGTCCCTAAAACACTAAGAGGGACTTATGTCAAACTTTGCACACCGTGTCCCAAAGATAAACTGATTAGATTTTGGACTTCAGAGGTCAAAGACTTTGGGCCTGGTGTTCATCTCTAGCTCATGAGATTTCACCAAACCACTCAAGCCCGTCTTCTGAAGCCCTCTCTGTACTCTGTCTGGTACTTGTGTATTTTGCAGAGACATTAAACCACTGGGGCGTGGTTTTAGAACAAGTTTGTTTCTCAATGTTAATGTGAACTTGTTTGCTCCATTAGCCCATTTCAGGGAAGGAGTCTTTTTGTAAGATGCTTTCATTGGTCCAGTCTGCTCTCTTTTTATCCCCTCTTACTACAGATGGCTGTTACATATCCACCGAGATCATGAAACCATGATTATTAAACTACTTTTAAAGAGATACAAAGTCTGCATCATTGTCTCATTTTAACCCCGTTTATAAGGAGTACATTTTACAGCAGTTCAATAAAAAACATCCTCACCTGCTCTAAAATGCCACGAATCACAAAAACAGTAGGCTTTTAATGAGAACGTATACCTTTTCTCCTTTTGCCCTCCTTTTAGATCATGTTTTTACAACAGAAAATGGGCATCCTGCTGTGCTTTCTTCTGCTTTCACAGGAACAAACTACACTGACCCGTATGTTGTATTTTTAGCAAAGGCATATACATCTGAAATACTGTCGTGACTGATCTGTTTGTGATCTCTTCTCTTTCTCTCGTAGGTGAAATCAGTGAAGACAGGCTCTGTGTTTTGGACCATCGGCTGCTGTCTCTCCTACTTCTACATGGTAGGAATGGCTTACATTGAAATATAGACTCAAAGCACCGAATATATGCTTACCATTGACTATGTAAGACACATTTGACCAAAGGAAGGCTGCAATATGACCAAGGCTTGTGTGTCAATTACATAAATTTCATAGCATTATATCTAATCTGATTAAATTCCTTTAAAGCTGCTGTTGAGCCCTTTAGCTGGTTAGCACACAAACTGAAATTAATACTGATTTCTCTGTAGGTCCTACAAAACCACATTTAAAAAGCAACTGCAATATGATTGACTAATGATATGATGCTATTTTAACATGGTCAAAGACAGAAGGGGCCAATATGACACAGTTCTACACAACACAGCAGAATTTACAAAATTACTGCCATTCTCAAAACCTTGAGGCCCCTGTTGGATTTTATATTCATATGAAAACAGGCATCCTTACACAAGCTGACCAGTATTTTTGATGTCTAATTGGATGGACGTGCACCATGCTGATCTACAGAAGAAAACAAGGCCATCATAAATACGATTACTATAATCGTAGGAGAGGGAATATATATGCTGTCAGTCAAGGCAGAGGATGCATTTGTTTGCCCACTGACAGACACACATGAAGAAATGCATTTCCTCTACCTGGGCAAATATGTTCAACAGTTTTGCTTTGCCTTTTGCAGTCATTCTTTTAAACTAAAGTGCACACAGTAGAGGCTTTTATTCCACAGACTGGCTGCTACCTGGTGCTGCCCAGTGGACATACGAGGTTTTGAATCTGCATATTCAATATGTTGTTAAATTTTTTAGCAGGTTCACATCAGACTGTGTGTGCAGGGCCGTACTTAGAATTAGAACAATGGATTTGTAATAGACAGGCTTTAAGTAAATACAGTGTATCTTGGACTGAAGTGACACACTGTAAGGTGTAACGTGAGTTGGTTTTAAGGTGGTCTTCACACCTACAGCTTGGTTTCTTTGTTCCAATTCAGTTGAAAAAATACTACAAATTGTCATTTATCTCATGCTCACAAAAACTCAACAATCATTAATGGGCATTGAAACTTTTACTGTGTGACTTCCCACCACCACATGACCCAAACAGTAAGGCTGGGTATTTCCAACAACCCCACGATACGATACGTATCCCGATACTGAGGCCACGATACGATACGTATCCCGATACACATAAATTGTGAACATTGACTACACTTTTAACAGAATTCCCAGCAACTTTTGTTTTTTTTTTACAAGAAGAAAAAGAACAAGGATGAGTTTCAAATGGCTCTACAACTTAAGAACATGAATTCAAGTCCCCAAAGATGGTAGACACCGAAGTTTAAATTTGGAACTGTGTTTCATGATGTAGCTTGGCTACTACTTTGAACTTTGCCATTGTTAACAGTACCCAAAGAGTATTTACAACAACTGTCCTAACATTGAGGCCGTATCGATTCTGTGGAATCCGTATCGATACATGTATCCCCAAGGTGTGCATGACAATATTTTGTTGAATCGATATTTTGAGCACAGGCCTTCCAAACATATAAATAAATATAAAATAAAATATAAACACCTGATGTGTAAAATATGAAATATAAAGTGCACACAACCATAAAAATAAAGATAGTTCAAATGTCGGGGTGCTGGTTTGGCAGAGTGGTTAGCAAACAGGCACGTCCCATATACGTACTTCTACTGGCCCAGGTTTCAATTTAGCATGTGGCTAGTTTGAAAAGAGTCTTCCCCTGCCCCCTCACCCCCTTTCACAAGCCTATCCGCTGTCATTCTCTCCTATTAATAAAAGGCACGATATGCCTAATAAAATACATTTAAACGTGCAACTGTCAGCAATGTGCAGAAATCGTGAAAAAATGGCAGCTAGAAGGTTTTGTCCAGGAGTTGAGTTACAGTCCTTGGTTTACAAGCTTGGTGGCCTGGGGGTAAAAACTGTTGGTGAGTCTTGTAGTCTTTGTTTTCACACACCTGCGGCATCTGCCAGAGGGTAGGAGTGTGAGTAGTTTGTGTTGTGTCCATGATGGCGTTGTGGGCCCCCTTGTTGACCCGGGTGTTGTATATGTCCTGTAGTAGAGGGGGGCTTGCGTCATTATGTCAGATTTTACGTACTGTGCTTCTTAACACATCTGAAAAAGTTATAAACGGAAATCTGTTGCCACCAAACATTCACATGTTAGCCTTCTGTTTGTTCCAGAAGTTGATTTTCCAAAGTCTTTGCCTGATCCTGTAAATATTGTCTTCCCATGAATCATAACCATTATTTCCTCCTGGTGTTTTGAGTCAGACACGCTACCAAAATACATTCAGCTTATTTGTGCTGGCATAAACAATCAGTGAATCATCAATGACAATAGAGCACGTGACTGTTTTCACTTAAAAAGCAGGATTCAGGAAATATAAATAGTACCTAATTTTGCATGCATAAAGAGCTTGTACTGTTTCAAATGTGTCTCCTTGAGTAAAACAAGCCAGCATTGACTGATTCTGTGGCAACATGATTACAAGGGTGGACATCAAACAGGCTGCCGTCGCTGCAGGAAACGCTTTGTCATGTAAGACTCTCACATTACTTTGAAATTATTGCCATGTATTGCAGCTGTCTTTTGTGAAAGTTCCGGCCCTGACCCACTAAACAGTTCATGTTTAGACTCTGCAGAAGCCACAGGAGGTCTGAGCTTTCTCATATCAAGATGATAAGTGGAATCGAAAAGCATATCATTAAGAAAGTGGGTGTTTGAATGGACATGGCAGCGCACAGAGAAACGGACGGACAGTTCAGCCAGTGTTTTTCCTGCATTATTTATAAATTCAGGCCCGAGCCCAACGGGAGGATTGATGAGAGATGCGAGATAAAAAAAAAAAGAAAAAAGTCGGCCCAGGCACACTGCCTCCACGACAGATTGTTTGCTTCTATGAAAATCTGCAGCTTCTCGCTTATTTCGGGTTTAATCTCAGTGGCCGGCCATGAGACCGATATCAAATAAAACAGATTACTCAAATCCAGCTCGATCGATCACATGGGGCTGTGGCATCAGAGGACTGGAGAGACAAAAGAGATGGAAAGATGAAAAGAAGAGAGACAAAAACAAGGCAGAGACCAAATGAAAGAGAAAGATGTGGGAGAAAACATGACACAGACATGGAGAGACACAGGATGATGAAACTGGAGGGAGGAAAAAAAGTTGAGCTATACAACTTGTGCTCTGTCCTGGTGAGCAGCAAAGGGAACATTGAGTCTTCATGCCTCTCCTTCTGCTTTTGCTGCTTGCTCTCTCCACTCGTCTCCTCAGTGATGTGATGTCTCTGTGCTGTTTCTGCAGCCCACCCACTGCTGCAGCAGCAACAAACTTGGCTTATATTCATCCCCATCAACGTCACCAGCTCAACCCTTCCTTCCCTTTCATCCTCTGATCTAAGTATATAAGACTGGACAATATGGACCAGAAATAACATGTCATTTTTTTAGCTGAATAGTGGTGCAGAAGAAAGCCACTGGATGCCTTTAACACAGTGCTGCTCGCTTTATCACAGATAACACATTTAAAGCTCACCACTGATGATCCAATGAGCTCCATTGGCTCAAAGAAAGCAGCACAGTGTTCTACTAAATTACAAAGCACTGGTAACTAGGTAAGCTGTCTCCTAAAAAATAAAAAATCAAGCCCTTTAACCAGGTCTCAAATGGTATTACTTTGAAAACATGGAGTAAAGCTGTACCAATGATAAAAAATACTCTAGGAGGGAAATTTTAAATTGCTTCAATACGTAAACTAGAACAGAAGCATGTTTTGCAAGATGAATGAGCAACATAATATTTATAATTTATGTAATTGTACTTAATTTTTGCTGTGTTATTGTAACCACTGAACGCAAATATGAATACTGGCAGTGGAAAATTGAAAATCGTACATCATTTAGTAAACACAGCGTCAGTGCTGCAAACTGTATGCACAAGCTAATATACCAGCATGAAATTTTTCAGTGAGTACAGACAATGATAAATAGAGCTCTTTAGAGCTTTTATTACTCCCCTGTATTCTGCTCACCTGTGGACTAAATACTGCAAACCAGAATGAAAAAGTTGCTGGTGGAATACAATGATGCTCTTAGAATAGTTCTCAAATTGCCAAGATGGACAAGTACGAGTGAGTTAGTCACTTGTAATGTCCCCACTTAACATGCTGTGCTCAGAAATGAAATGTACTGATTTATGTGCCAATTAACTGCTTCAGAAAATGATATTTTGATGTCACTGATTCAACCCTCATTAAGTGATACTCTATATTTCTCTTGTGACCGGAAACATTGACGCAAACGTCTCTTTGTATTTCAAATTATTTATTTTATTACCAATATTTATAAGTATATAGTGCAATGATATGGATTTTAAGTCTAGAATAAAGCGTTTATATACAGTATTTTTCTATTAATCTATTACAAAATAAATGTAATCTGGACAATGTACATTCAAAATCAGAAGCAACTTCAATCTTTGAAACACCTGAACACCTTAATTCACGTGACTGAAGCATCAGGAAGCCCTGTCATGTAGAGATGCATTCCAAGGAGTGTATAAAAGTGTGTGTGTGTGTGTATATATATATATATATATATATATATATATATATATATATATATATATATATATATATATATATATATATATATATATATATATATATATATATATATATATATATATATATGAACAGATACGTATTTAAATAGAAATATAGAAATATTTAATTGAGGAACCTTTATTGTATGAAATGATGGAACAATCTGTGATATTCAAATTAAGCATAGAATAAAGTTGTCATTATCGATGTGTCATAAAGTATGTAGACATCAGTCCCACAGTAAATAGAAAGGTTTAAAGTACATTACAAAACCAGAGTTTATTTCTGATGCATCTTCTCTAGTCTCTTCCCCCCTTCAAGCAAAACTGTTAATCTGTCCACTTTTTAGTATTTATTCATGATTTTCACTCATCATTTGATACAGCAGCTGAGTTGCATGAGGAAGAACGTTAATGTTTAATAATATCTCAGATATAAATCAAGGAGTAAAGGCTTCCTTTGCCAGTTCAGTCCACTTTTGCGAACATTCCCAGTGTATCCATGTGGACAGTAAGGCTGGGTACTGTATGTCCTGCAACCTCACGATATGATATCCTGACACTGAGTCTACGATTCAATATGTATCCCTGTACACAGTAATTGTGAACATTGACTACACTTTAAACAGAATTCTCAACAACTTTTGTGGTTTTTATTACAAGAAGAAAAACGTAGAGGAGAATTAAATGATTCTACATCTACAAAGTTAAATTCAGGTCCTCAAATATATTAGACCTAGGCTCATATTTGGAGCTTGACATCTACTTTGAACTCTGTCATTGTTGATATTACCCAAAGTGTACTGACAAAAACTGTTAAAATATCGAGGCCATTAGATTCTGTGGAATCTATATCGATACACATATCCCCAGGAGTGCATGACGATATTTTTCTGTATCAATATTTTGAGCACAGGCCTTATGGACAGTGTGCTGGTGTTTTCCTCCAGTGTTTCATCACTTAAAGCCATTTATCACCCATTAGAGGGTTTGTAGAAGATCCTCTTTTTGAAGAAGAAGAAGAAGAAACCTTTATTCGTCCCACGTGGGGAAATTTACAGTGTTGCAGCAGCAAAATGGACAGCATTAATAGAATAAAAAATAGACTTAAGTGTAAAAAATAGCAGCATATACATTACTCTACCTATATAAGACATAAAATTGAAAATTGAAAAATATACAAAGGGCTTGGAAACAAAGCTAAAAGCAAATCCTGTAAATATTATAAACACATTTACTGAGTAAATGCACCTGGAATAAGTGATTGTCCATGGGTGTACTTCCACACTGTAATTGCACTTTGTTAGAGGATTGCACATTAATTGCACATAGTAATTGTACATTGTAGATAACTGCACAGTGATTTCACATTGTAATTGCACAGTTTATGGTGACTGGGAGCAGTGCTGGATGCACAGTCTAACAGCAGCAGGCAGGAGGACCTGCGGTAACGCTCCCTCGCACATTTTTGGTGACGCAGCCTGTCACTGAAGGAGCTGCACAGGGCTGTAGGGGTGTCCTGAAGGGGGTGGGAGTTCTTCTCCCGCATGGATGCTAGCTTCACCAGCATCCTCCTCTCTCCCACCACCTGTACTGAGTCCAGGGGGCACCCCAGGACTGAGCTGGCCTTCCTAATCAGTCTGCCCACTGTACTGTGCCGTCAGTAGGTGTCAGTATATTTTGATTTTAATCAGTCATAAAAATTCTTCCAAAAAATAAGAAAAAAAGACAGTTCCCCGTTTAGACTAAAAATTATCTTGTTGTCAATAAGCATG
This sequence comes from Scarus forsteni, assembly GCA_036419115.1. NCBI lineage: Eukaryota > Metazoa > Chordata > Actinopteri > Labriformes > Labridae > Scarus > Scarus forsteni. The sequence goes on from JAZDUH010000458.1 coordinate 15,224,291, forward strand.
TTTCTGTTTGTGGTTCTCATTGTAAGCAACCATGTTTAAACTATACTGTTGAATAAAATCATATTAAAAATCTCTATAAATCATATAGCATTTGTTTGATTAAACAGTATATTGTCCCAGCCCTACAGGCATCATCAACACTCACTGACCATCCCTACTTTTTTCACCACTCCATCACCTCATGCTGTCTGTTAAGTCCGGAGACGCTTGGGCTTGTTTTCCCCGGGGCCCTAATCAAATGTGACACTCGTAAAGCAGATATGGAGGCAGACAGGGGGAGATTCCTCACCTGAATATTGGCATAATCAGGAGGGAGAGGACAGAGAAGGGCAAGATTAAGAGGAGGATCAGAGCAGCGTGTACCTGCTGATGGACAGGAGCCACAGGAACCTTCCAACTTCACCGTGAAACACCCTCCTTTCATCCCCGCAGGAGTGAGAGGGGGCAAAAAGAGGAGGATGGAGCAAAAGTAGATGCATGGATCAATTGCACTGCACTGCTCATTCCCAATGCTTCACTTACTTTTCCCTTTAACCCTTCACTGTCCTTTCCAGCAGAGCAACTTGCATGCTCAGGATAGCCTGCAGATCTAATACATAATCCTCAGAGCTGTCAAAGATAAGATTAGATGTGTTTTAGACCTTTAATAATGTTTTTATTGACTGTAAATTGTGTTAAATCAAGGTTGTTGATAACATGCTTAAGATAATTATATTGTGAAACATGTCTTAGCAGTTTTTTTAAATCAAATTGATGAAATATACTTTATGATCTTGATTCAAAAATTCAATATTCAGTGTAGTGTTGCACTGCTATACTAGTGTTGTTGAAAGCCATGCCCTGGAGTAAGAGACCGCTTCAGAGTTCTTTTTCTATAAAATATAGTGTTTTCACTGATAAGGAACAGAATGCTGCAGGGGGGGCTTACACATATCGACTCACTGAAGCTCAATAATTCCTGTTCAGTGCTAGAACATTTGAACTTTTCAGGATTTCTAGTTAAGTTTCTTTTTTCACCGTGAGTGTAACCTACTTTAAAAGTCAATCCTAGACATCTATTTATGGAAACACTTTTTGTTATTCCGCCTACTTTGTAATTTGCACAAGCTTACTTTATGTCCCAACAGTACCAGTTTCAGATACGGTATCACATCCTGCAGCAAATGTTATTCTCCATACAGGCAGAATTGATTAAATAATGAATTTGAGTTCCCATTTGTCCGCCTGTTAACACATTTAGTACTTTTATCATACTTTAGTTGAACTTAAAGTAAAGTGCTTTGAACTGATGCACTGCAATTGCTTGCCAAATTAACAGCTCACAGTGAACCAGATGAATTTTGTCCAAGGAGTTCAACTGACAGCACAACATGTTAATTATAGATATGGATGTTAATAATGCAACATTATGTCCATGTTAAATCAAAAAAATAGGCTCTGCTAAGTTAGAAAAACAGTCAAGAAAATTCCCTAGGAACTTTTATGATCTTCCGCAGAAAGAGAGGTCAACCAAACCTGGGCCAAACTGGTGCTTTATTACCCCCAAATTCCACACAAAGCAAACACACCGTGGACTGACTACAAATTGTTCTACAAAGCACTTCGCTCCCTCTGTAGTCTGTCAGAGCCAGTGTTTGAGTCCAGCAGTGACGTGTGCCTGGAGTGGCAGTGCGCTCCGCTTTGCTCGAGATACACTGCAGTTCTATTTTCAGCAAAGTCCCTGTCATTCAGAAAGTACCAGAAAAGGAAGTGAAACGTGTGGAGTATCCAGTACTTTCAAAATAAAACACAATGCACAGACTCCTGAACATAAATTTCCTCAATAGGTTGTGATTACGTCACAACCAAAGGTACAAAGATCAAGTCAATAGTTGGTCAGAGGGTCCCAGAGGCAACGTGACGTCATGAGGAAAGAAAAGTTAATTGTGGAAGTGGAGAAATATGCCATTAGAAAGACACCAACCATCCTTTCTACAAGGATACATGCAGATGAAGGTGATACATCCTACACAGCACTCAGTGTTATTTAAACCTCTAAAAATGGCAAAGTTGTTGTGGAAGAATTATTCCAGGTAGCCTATATGAGCATACTGCAATAGTGGAGAATCCTTCCTCTTACACTGCTGCTAGAACAAAATTTTACCAATTGATTATCAGCTTTATGTCTTTTTAATCTGTTTCAATCTATATTTGTGTTATTTGGAAAGTAAAGTTTATTATCTTAAGATGGGTAAGTGTCGTGCTCACATGAGACCAAATGTCTTTTGATGTTACTATAAGTATAACTATTAGCTAATACCTTCAGTTCACAGGTTAGGACAGTCGTTTTTACTAAATAATGTAATATGCTGAACAAAATAACAAATCTATTTGGAGCTACCATCCTTGTAACTTACAGAGTGGGGCTGTCACCTCATTCTTGATATTTGAATATCTGTTTGAGGGCGTAAAAGTCCAAGTTCTCAAACTGTTAATTTACATTTGAATTAAAATGATTCTATGCAGCAGCAAACTAGGGCACCTGATCCAACACCCAATCAAATAGGTGGCACTCCCAGCACAACATGATCTTCCAGTTGTCTCCTGACACACCAGGAAGTTCACCTTGTGGAAATGGAGGGCAGACAAAGTCACGTTGTGGACAATAACAACATCTGAGTTTTGTCACCTGGAAGCACTTTGGGACCCACACTGCTGATAGCAAAATAAAAATACAAAATAATGTGCAAAGCAGCTGGCTCACTCCTCATCCACAATAAATCAGCGAGCCCATGTCCTGTTAGAGGCCTGGATAAAGACCATTACAAACAAGATTGCAAGATTCATATGCAAGGACATGTGACCCCAACAACTGAGTTTAATTTGGGGGAAAGCTGATCACTTTATGATGGACACATTGGAGCAGCAGCACTGAACGGCCATTTTAAAAGAGAATAAACAACTACTCTAGTTAAAAAAAAAAAAAAAAACTACTGTAAACATGAGATAAATTGTTTAACACTAAAAACTGTCAAAAAAAGTTACAAATTTGATATCACAGTGTTCAGATTAAATCTGACTTCTCCACTAAGCTTTCTGCAAGTTTAAGACATTTAAAGCAGCATATTAATTTTTTCTCCTCACAGTGAAAACAGGGTGATGTTGATATTGCTGTACCCAGCTTCTGTCATACTTCAGTAGTGTAATCACGCTTCGTTTCAACACAAACAACACATAATTAATTCAACAAAACATGTTTAGTGTTAATTTCTTCCTTGCACATATTTACAGTAACTTGTTGGTGCTGGCAGCCTAATTGGCGTGTTTTGATCAAATTAAGATTGAAAAATCACAGTGGCACTCTTTTAAATTTAACCTTGTTTCATTTTTCAGCCACAAAACCGTTGTAACTGCTGGATGTCAGACACAGGTTTCTTTGCCACTTTGATCCACACAAAAACATCACATCAGCTATTAGATGAATTGCTCTGAAATGTGGCGTAGACCATCATTGCCCCAGGAGGTACAGGCAGACAAATATTGCCACCAGCACATCAAAGTGTTCCCCTGTCCTGTGGAGTATCTCACACCCGCCAGATGCACCGGCACAAGACAGGATTGTTCCCCAGAGGGTACATCTGTATAACTAAGCAAACATCTGGATTTCCTTGATGATATGAATTAATCATTTGTAGTTTAAGTTGACACAAACTTTTTAAATGGATTCTGATGTCATTGTGGATTTTTCAATAGCACATGAATGCTTGCTTGCATATCAAAGAACTGGAGTTTTATAGTAGCAGACTTGGGGTTACTCTAGCACTTATCCATTGCTGGACATCATCTCCTCTTTCTCTGTCCTATCTCATCTATTTCTATCACAGTCATGAGTTAAGCCTGCTAAGTAATTTGATTTGCAATTAAGCAGTCCATTTGAGGCTGGCTTCAAATGCACCAGCAGTCCCATTAACACCAATAATAATAAGCACTTTTTCAGCATCATGCCTGGTTTCTCTAAACAATATGGGCTAAAGAATTATATCTGTACAGGTTCAAGCTAATCAGAGGATTTTTTTTAATGATTTAGCACTGGGTGTGTTTTATGGTCCGTATTCACAACATCATGAGTGTGTCAGTAACTTAAACTCATATCATATTCTACCATCAATTTAGAGTTTAAGCCCTGCTCCAGCTGTCATATGGTGATGTGCCCTAGACACTTCCCACTGCTCTGTCACTGGTGTGAGTGCAGGAGGGTGCAGACTTGTTAGTTAAAACTGATGGACAACCTGTCAGTGTGTGAGTGTGAGAGTTAATGGGTCTGAATAGGTAGATGTGACCTGTGTAACAAGATTTAAATCAGGTGCTACCTCAGTGAAGATGAATTTCGCTCTGCATCTTCTCAACGCCTGGATATATACTCCTGCAGTAACAATTATTATATGTGCATGTAATTGAGTAATAGCAGAGATATTCTTTACTATGAATGAATGAAATCTGCTTCTGTTGGTCAAGATAATGCTGAAATATATTTTCCACAATTAAATGTAAAATTTCTGTTAAGGGCCAATGTTCTATTTAGCAATTTTGCCCTTTCTTCGCAAGTGCCATTTAAGTAAGACTTTGCTTCTGCTGTTTTCTGATTCCTGCCCTAAGCTGTTAGCCCGTGCCTCGGTTAGAGGGTTGCCTGCTAGAACCATTACTTCACTCAGCTTTGCGTTTGTCATGGGCATTCGTCTTTGCATGGTCTGCTGATGTGACCAGAATGTGGTCTCCATTCTTTTTTCAAGTTGATTGTACTCTCTTGGGAGTATGACATTTATCTAACGGCCCCGGAGGATTGCCTTCAGTGGCAATGGAGTTTGTTTGGGCCACAGATTGTGGGAATACCACATCTCATAGTGCTTTAAGTAGGGTATTGCATCTTTAAAGGCATTCTGTTTAAGCTTCTGCCATGGTTTAGAATTTTTTTATATGTGCTGGAAAATCTCAACAGCTATTCACAATCATTTTCAGATATTATACAGTACAGGCCAAAAGTTTGGACACATCTTCTCATTCAATGTGTTTTCTTTATTTTTTATCACGATTTTTATTGCTGGAATTCTCACAGTGTGATATTGTTTCTCTACTTAGCTGATTGGTTCCATACCATAATATTAATTCTAACAATGATTTTTCTAATAGGGCTGTTGTCTGTGCATCAGCCTGACTTCTGAACAACACAAATGATGGTCAACCCATTAAAAATAGAGATTCCATTAATTAACCCTGGCAGGGCACACCTGAGAAGTGAAAACCGTTGCAGGTGACTACCTCTAGAAGCTCATAAAAAGAATGCCAAAAGTCTGCAAAGCAGAAGTCAGAGCAAAGGTTTCTTTACTTGAAAGAAACTAGAATAAAAGACATGTTTTCATTTATTTCACACTTTTAGTTCCTTCAGTGAGAATCTACAATGTAAATAGTGATGAAAATAAAGAAAACACATTGAATGAGAAGGTGTGTCCAAACTTTTGTCCTGTACTAGGGATGCAAACAATGAATCAATTATCGATTAATTGTCGATAAGAAATTACTCGATTAAAGTAAATTAATTGCAATTAATTGCGTTTTGAACCCGTAATTCCCTGCAAGCCCGCATGAGGACGCGCTTGATGCCAGATGTCCTTGAAGCGGGAACACAAGAGAAGCTGGCCTCTGATGACAACAACATAACCCAACCTGTGGAGGTGGAGCTTCCTTGCGTACAGCCTGCCGGAACCTTATTAGAAGAAGAAGAAGACGACAACAACAAGACAAACGAGAAGCGGTAAGCTGGCAGGATGAAGAGGACAAGACGGAGTTCACGTATATGGATCACTTTAAGTTGAGTAATATGAAAGCGAGCAAAAGACGCCAAATGCACCATCTGTGGAAGTATTTTAACGTACAACCCCTGCACAACTATCACCTCAATATGTCACATTCAGCCGTGCTGTAAGGAGCGAGTAGCTCTCAGCCTACAATCACCACAGTGTTTGTGAATGTGTTGTTCCCTGCTGTTAAGAATAAATCTTTTATTAAGGAATCGATTTGCATTTTTTCTTTCACCGAAAGATAGCATTTTACATTAGAAAGGAACCTATTGATTCAGAGGGACTTTCAGCTTCGCAGAAAAATTGCTGCTTATCAATTAATCGATCATTGATCGATAAGATGAAACAACTATCGATTCATGAATTACTCGATAATTTGCATCCCTAGACTGTACTGTACATTTACTGACATTTATAGTGCCTGTTTGTTGACTTTTTCAACCCCTCTAGTTTACCATTGCATCACTGAGAGGCCTTTACTAATAAACCAATTATTATTGGATTTCTGTTGTGCATAATCATTCAATCAATCAATCAATCAACCTTTATTTATACTCGAGAGATCATTGAGGGGCATCCTCATTTACAATGATGTCGAGTCGGTAGAAGCGGAAGTACCATGACAATAAAACAGACAAACTTTATAGAAAGGGCATTAAAATCATCAGACCTGTGATGATGATGAATATGACAACAGGTCACATAAATAAAACAATTTACACTGCATAAGGTGGAGAATTTAAAATAAGATTTCTAAAAAGCCCAAAAGGTAGAAGGTCGTAATCTGAGCAGCTCCTGTAGTCTGTTCCAGGACTCAGAATAGCAGAATAGGAAAAAGCGGTCTTTCCCAGGACAGACCTGACTAGAGTGGGACATGCAACAGGAGCCTGTCAGAGGGCAAATGTGTGTTGACATGATTATTGAAAAGAAGCTCTGGAAGAAGCTCATTGAGGTAGGATGGTAACTTTTCTAAAAGGGCTTTATAAAGAAAAGGGTGCAATGAAAATGCGCCTCATCTGTAGAGGACCAGCCCATACCTGTATAAATCACAGTGGTCGTGTTAAAAAAGGATGCGGTGATAAACCATAATGCAGAATGGTAAACAGAGTTAAGCCGTTTTAGGGTTGAGGGGCTGCATCTTGTGGTGTCTGCATAGTCAAGGACTGAAAGCAAATCCTCCCTCTGAAACCTAGGGATGTTTGGGTTGTTTCCTATAAAATACCCTATTTTGTCTAGAGCTAGAAGCCCAACAAAGTCATCAATATAATGATGAAAATGTTTTATCATCAATCCATACACCTAAATATTTGAGACAGCTCTTTTCAATAAATTTACTCCCATTTTTGAAATAATTAACACATCATTTTTGTCAGCATTTCTTGATCTAAGCCATCAATTTTGATTTTTTTCTCCATTCAAGACCAAGTTGAGATCAGAAAAGATTGTCTTGTAATATGTTAAAAGATTGCTGCAGCATATTACAAGCAATCTGATGCATTTTCATAAAGCAATAAGAAGACATGTCATCTGCATAAAGATGAGCATGATCAGACAGAGAACTGACTAATATATAAATATTAAACAGGACAGGACCTAGGATGAACCTTGTGGAACACCTTTGGTAAACACTTAAAAATTCTGAAAAAATAGCTTCCGTTAACAGATTGACATCTTAATGCGATAAATAGCTCTAAACCAATCACAAAATTTTATCAAATCAATATTTTATAGCTTCTTGCAGCAATAAGCAATGATCAACAGTATCAAAACTTTTGATAAATCAATAAAAAGCTCGCCATGTTGTTTTTTGTCAGGAAGTGCTGACGTAATGTCATTACAGCACATTGACAGCAGTATTAATTTACTGTATCGCTCTGAAACAGACTGGAAGGGTTTGGATGTTAGCATTTGACTAAGAAGTTTTTGAATTGATAATTAATTAATGATTGAGATTTTGGCTAACCAAAAGGCAGTTTTCATTGGTCTGTGATTATTGAATTTTTCCTTGTCCTGCACACCTTTGCTGAAGGGTACTTATTTTCAGATCTTACGGAACAGTACCAGATATAGGTGAGGAGTTAAAAATGCTTGTTATGTGACCTAGTAAAGCGGAGCAGACAGTTTAAAGAAAGAAAAGGTCTAAATTATCCTCACTGATTGATTTTTTTTTGGGGAATTAATTGCAATCAGAGCATCTCTAACTTCGTTAACGGAGACTGATGAATACTAAACAGCTGAGTGGATGGGGAACACAATAACGTGCTATCTGGGTGACTTTTTTCGGACTTGTTGCTGGAGAAAGTGTAGAGTCAACAAGTGCTTATTTAAGGCCTAGACAGTTTGTTTTTGGTCGAGATAACTGATTGTACAAGGATCTGATTCATGTCAAGACAAAAATGATCTGATGCCTTTATCCAGACCATTGGACTGTTAGAAGGGATGACACATATCCCCAATAATCCATTTATTTGATGCATGTTCCCCACAGCATAATCTACTTACTTTAATTCTACTGCATCAGCTCACAAGTAAAACACTAAAGGTCTAAAGAACCAACTAAAAGCAATGCAAGGCAAACATAGTGAGGCAGCAGTAAGAGTCATAAAGCAGCATCTAATGACCGAGTCAGACGCAAATCTTGATAAGTAATTAAACTTTATAGAAAGGGCATTAAAATCATCAGACCTGTGATGATGAATATGACAACAGGTCACACTTAAATAAAACAATTACACACGTAGAGTGGAAATTTAAAATAAGATTTCTAAAAAGCCCAAAAGGTAGAAGGTCATCAATCCTGAGCAGCTCCTATAGTCTGTTCCAGGACTCAGGAGCAGAATAGGAAAAGGCGGTCTTTCCCAGTTCGGACCTGACTCGTGGGACATGCAACAGGAGCCTGTCAGAGGACCGTGTATGACACTGATTGTTAAAAGAAATATGGAGAAGCTCGGTGAGGTAGGATGGTAACTTTTCTAAAAGGGCTTTATAAATAAAGAGATGCCAATGAAAATCACGCCTCATCTGTAGAGAGGACCAGCCAGCCTTACTGTATAAAACACAGTGGTGCATGTTAAAAGGATCACCGGTGATAAACCGTAATACAGAATGGTAAACAGGGTCAAGCCGTTTTAGGGTTGAGGGGGCTGCATGTCTGTAGATGACATCTGCATAGTCAAGGACTGACATGAAAACAGCCTCCACAATCCTCTTCCTACAAAACCTAGGGATGTTTGATTTATTTCTATAAAAATACCCTATTTTTTGTCTAAGTCGGCCAACAAGGTCATCAATATGATAATTGAAAGTCATTTTATCATCAATCCATACACCTAAATATTTGTAAGAACTGACTCTTTCAATCGTTACTCCATTTTTTGAAATAATTAACACATCATTTTTGTCAACTGTTCTTGATCTAGAGAAAACCATCAATTTTGTTTTTTCTGCATTCAAGACCAAGTTGAGATCAGAAAAGTTGTCTTGTAATATGTTAAAAGATTGCTGCAGCATATTACAAGCAGATCGTATATTTTCTGCAGAACAATAAAGAACTGTGTCATCTGCATAAAGATGAGCATGACAGTCAGACAGAGAACTGACAACATTATTTATATAAATAGTAAACAGGACAGGACCTAGGATGGAACCTTGTGGAACACCTTTGGTAACACTTAGAAATTCTGAAAAATAGCTTCCAAATTTAACAGATTGACATCTGTCTGATAAATAGCTCCTAAGCCAATCACAAGAATCTTTATCAAATCCAATATTTTGTAGCTTCTGCAGCAATAGGCAATGATCAACAGTATCAAAGGCTTTTGATAAATCAATAAAAAGCACTACGCCATGTTGTTTTTTGTCAAGTGCTGACGTAATGTCATTTACAACTTTAGTGACAGCAGTAATGGTACTGTGTCCAGCTCTGAAACCAGACTGGAAAGGGTTTAGGATGTTAGCATTTGATAAGAAGGTTTTTAGTTGATAATTAATTAATGATTCAAGGATTTTGGCTAAGCAAGGCAGTTTTGAAATTGGTCTGTAGTTATAAAGTTTTTCCTTGTCACCACCTTTATGAAGGGGTATGACATGTGCCATTTTCCAGATCTTAGGAACAGTACCAGATGTAATTGAGGAGTTAAAAATGCTTGTTATGTGACCTGAGATGAGCGGAGCAGACAGTTTAAGAAAGAAAGGGTCTAAATTATCCTCACCGGTGGATTTTTTGGGGTCAATTGCAATCAGAGCATCTCTAACTGAGTTAACGGAGACTGGATGAATACTAAACAGCTGAGTGGATGGGGAACACAATAACGTGCTATCTGAGTGACTTTTCGGACATTGCTGGAGAAGGTAACCAGAGTCAACAAAGTGCTTATTTAAGGCTAGACTGATTTGTTTTTGGTCAGAGATAACTTGATTATTTACAAGGATCTGATTCATGTCAAGACCGTGATCTGATAACCTTTATCAGACCATTATTGGACTGTTAGAAGGGATGACACCTTATCCCCAATAATCTTTTTATTTAGTGCATGTTTACAGCATAATCTACTTACTTTAATTCTACTGCATCAGCTCACAAGTAAAACACTAAAGATTAAGACAACTAAAAGCAGTAAGGCAAACATAGTGAGCAGCAGTAAGAGTCATAAAGCAGCATCTAATGACCGAGTCAGACACAAATGTGATAATCATTAAATGAAGGATATAGGATGGGTATATTGTCTGCTAAATGGCAAAATGCCTGGAAAATCTCAATGAAAATGCCCAGTGTGGAGTTCACAAGAAGCTGGAAATCACCCAAAGTTTATTATGTGGAGGCCCCCCTGTGAGACAGAGTTGATGGAGTCATTCCTCACTGACACATTGTTCTTATGAAATGGATTTGCAAACTATTGGTGTGTAATTTGTTCATAGATAGATTGTTTTTTGCCTTTTATCTGTCTTCCTCCTAGAGTGGCTTTTGATTAAAAAAAATATATATATGATCAAAGTCTGTAAGTTTTCTGTCAGCCATTAAAATGACAAATTAAGCAGTTTAAAGCTATTCAGATCTGATGCAGCATTGTGGTGTTTTTATCTTAAAGACCTGGAGAAACATCAGAGTAGTGTGTAGATTGATGCTGATCATTTGATTCATCTGGTTGATGATTTCAAAAATGTAAATAAGATAATAGCAGAGCCACTTAATTGCAGTTAAAGCTTCAATGTCTTAATTTTATGTCTCTGTCTACTGCAGAGGCTGATACATAAAGACTTAAGCACACATAAAAATTCTGTGTTGTTCTTCAGAAAACATTCAGGATTCAGAGGATGTTTATTTAGGGGCCTGCAGGTCTAAATGAAACATGAGATATCACAAAGAATCAAATTATAGAAAGTTTTGACAACCTTAGGCTGTTGTTACATCCTGCTATAATGCTGTCAGACCATAAACTTCTTTGTCCTTGCTCTCGTGGACTATGGAATTGCTGAACAAGAGTGATTTAATTGTATTCATTGCTTTTTCTAAGTATACGTCCTTGTTTGCCTTACTGCTGGCCGAACAGCACACTGTCCTTGAGAGTATAACAAAGAAATCCCTGATCCTGAATGAAAACGTAATGTTTAGTTAAAAAAAATCAAATAAAAATTAATGGAAAAGCACATGGAGCAAAAAGGAGAATTTTAAAGCAGCCAATTACAGGGTCCAAAACAAATGTCAGCCAGACATAATTTCAAATAATGTTTTCATATTCTCAGGTTATGACCTTGCATTTGGAAATACTCATTTGTGTCCATCAAGCTCAGAAGTTTAGCTTTGAAGCAAAATTGTTCTTCCAAAGTCAAAATACAAGCAGAAGGACTTTGAATTGGCAGAATTGTGTCTATTCCTCTTCACAGTTGCCCCAAACCAACCTTCACCCTGGTTAATGCACTATGTAACTTGGGACAAAGCAGCACTTCAGCTTCAGCTGTTGGTGAAACAGCACAGGCTCAGGGACACAAGTGCAAGGAGACAGATTATTTATGTTTTATGTAGCCTTTATTTAGCCATATTAAATAGGGTCACTCATAGCACCTCATCAGAGAAAACAGTAGCACTCTGAAAACCTGGATTCAAGACTTTTCATCAAGGATTTTAAAGGTTCAGGGTAACTGTGCTTTGTATTTTAGTATCATCTGAAGATTGCTCCATACAAATGGAGTAGATGATTTAAGACGAGAGAAAGGGAGAGTCACAGAGTGAAAATGGGTTCTCAAAAAGCCAAACCTGATACTATAAGGATAATGTTGAGGCAGCCTGCCTGGGTAAATCACTGAGACCCGTTTACACAGCAAGGAAAATGACAGAAAACAAAGAGTTTCTGTTGCGTTTGAGCCTTCTGTTCACACGAGAATGCTGCCCGGAGGCCTGAATCCCAAAACTTTGGTTTCAGAGTGAAAGGTTTTGAGAACGTTTGGTGTCTTTTGCCATGTAAACAGTAAACAGTGTTTCCAGGGAGAACATTGACGCATGTGCATGTGCAATACTCTTCAGATAAAGGTTACACACACACCTAGAAACAACAACAGCAATTCCAGCTGTCTACCAAGCAACATATGTGCTGCTAACTGCTCTCGGTTTTTTTATCCAGGCAAAAAGATCCAGACAGATTTGTTGTCCTGAAAAGAAACTCAGTTGTGTGTCTTTGTGCATCCACTTGCCATTGTTGTTTGTGAAAAGTTTGTCTTCACTCGCCATTGTTGTTTGTGGAAAGTTTGTCTTCACTTGCCATTGTTGTTTGTGAAAAGTTTGTCTTCATTTGGCATTGTTGTTTGTGAAAAGTTTGTCTTAACTGGAAAGCGTATGCATTTTAACACCACTGTTCCATTACATGGCCATAAACTGGCCTGGCATGCACGCTACCACGTTTCCAGTTGTTCTCAAATATCTGTGTGAATGCACATGGTTTTTAAATTGTCTCTGTGTGAACACACAGTGCGCAGAGGAAAACCTTTCCATTTCTGGTGACAACGTTGTCGTGTAAATGGGACCTGACATGGTTGTTTACACTTGGTCCCCTCAGCAGGACGTAGCTCCTGCTGGACAGGGTATAAATGGAGGGGATGTGAGGTCTTCGTCAGGTAGCACACGGCATCAGATATACGTGGCAGAAGACTGAGTTGAGAGGAGCACTCTAGCCCACGGAAGTGAATATGAAGCAGCGTCACTACATGACAATTAGGTCAGAGAAATAAACCTGCAGGGTTTCTTCCCTGTATCCAACTGCAGCTCTTTGGATGCGTGAGTGTCAGAATAATTACAGTGTTTTTTTGTAGGTGTGATTGGGGTTAATTACTGAACTTCGCTGTCTAGATGTTGGATAGTTTTAGTTAGCTTAAAAGCATTGTTCTTTTTGAATTGACAAAGTCTTTAAAATATGTAATTAACACAAAAAAAGTGCTTTAGTGTGTTCTTTGTAGTTAATATTTGTATAAACTATTCGCATCTGTAGCCCCCAAATAGTGAAAATACTGACCATTATAACATTTATATAATAAATAAATAAAATAAATAAATAAATAATAAAATAATAAAACAAAGAATAGCATTGAGTTTGACTCACTGAGTCTGAGAGATACCAGGGGCTCTTACTCCGAGAAATCGATAATTCTTTTTTTTTTAACATTCTTTTTATTACATTTTCAAAATCAAACATATGTATTAATAAACAGAGACAAAGTAGTCAATTTAACTTCAGTGGAACAATAAGGGTGCTGGTGGAACAAACCAAAACACCACTAAAATAGCAATGACAACAAAAAAAAAATAAAATAAAATAAATAAATAAATAATAATAATAATAAAACAAAAATAAAATAGTAATTATTGTAGTAGAGAATATTTAAAAGAAAACATCAGTTTAAGAGAGTAATTAAAAAAAATAAAACAGTAGTAATACAATAGTGCTAAGATGAAAACCATTACAGTAATGATAATAATATACAGAATAGACTATCAAAAGGATAAATCTAAAGGAGTGAAGTGAACTTATAAAGAGAAACAATATCAATAATAATAAGAATGAGAGAGTAAAAAAAAGAGTAGGCAAGAGTAGACATACACACGAATGGGGGGGGGGCTCCAGTAGCACATAATATGCCAGTCAATGTATTTTAAGTATATATAAAATTTGCTGGATGTTAATCAGTCTAACTGTAGACCATCAAGATCCCTGACATAATTCATAAAACCATCCCAAGTGCTATGGAACTTCTGGAGGGCACCATTTACACTGTGTCGAAACTTTTCTAATTTAAGATTAGACATAATATTACGAATTAGATGAGTGTGGGTAAGAAATCGACAATTCTAAAGGCTACTCTGTGCTCAGACCTGAGGGACACAGGTGTGGTTTTCAATGTTAACACATGGCATGACCGAACAGGCATGTCTGTTAAATCAAGAATTCTTTGAGGGATTTTTCTGAAGTGTTGCACAAATGTCAGCCGAGCCTTAAGGATGAAATAGATTTGATGGTCAAATGTCAAAGGCGCTGTGATCATGCCTTATTATGGATATGATGTCTCGTGACCCATCAGAGGAAATTTCTCAAAAATTTGCATTTGTACAACTAATGAATGGACTGATCTGATTTGGTGGCAGCACAAGGTTAAAGGTCTTCGTGTTTATTGATTATGATGAATAAGTTAAGAAGTAATCTTTAAATTCTGCACAGAAGTCTCTGACTCCCCACTGAACCACTGTGACAGAGGACAGAGTTATGGGGCCAAATATGGATGCCTTGCTTATGAGTATCACATCTCAAAAACAGCTGCAGGGAATCCCTTCAAGTTCTGTACAGATATTTAGTCAGCCCAGAGGATGAACTCAGTACATTTTAAAGATCAGAGGTCAGGGGAATCTGGCTTTATCTTCAGTCCTAGTGGACACAATGCAGCATCTCCTTTAAAACTGCTCAGTCTAATGAATGAACTGATTCGATGTAGAAGGTGGAAGCTCAAAGGTCCTTGGTACGGATGGGTACCTTTCACATTTGAACCGATACCATACCGATGCCCGGTACCTGGGAATCGGTATCGGTACTCAACGGTACCAATTTTTGGTACTTTTGCGTGTGTTAATGGGGTAATAAATATTAATTTGTTTAATATTAAGATCTCAAATTTTTTCAATGTAAATTTATTTCTCAATATATAAAATTTGACAGATATATATCAAAACAACATTCAACTGTTTGTATTGTAACATTGTAGTTGTCCCAAAAATTTCTTCAACATGAAAACCAGTAACTACACGAACCACAACTCAATAAATTAACCGCAGCCCTCACTTTAACTTTAGGGCAGTTTAACAATGGGTCCGATAGAGCTGTAAATAAAAAAAGCATTTACATTAACGTTACAAAGTACGAGGAACCGACATGATAATGACCACCAAATGTTAAAGCCATTTCTTTTCCTGTGTTTCTGGCTGCAGACGACTAGTCGCCATTGGGCACAGGTGTGCTAACAGTGCTGAATGAATCCTTTGTGGTCGTAGATCTGAGGCTATCAAAAATTGTGCACTCTTCAGCTTTAAGGAAAATTTTGTGCGTCACCAGGTGCTTCCTCAGATTTGAAGTATTTCTGCTGCTGGCCTTCCACTTGGCGTCACAAATATTGCAGCGAGCATAATCTCCTTCACATTTAATCTTTATTTAATAAAGTAGAGCCATACTTTCAAGCAATTTCTCTCAGCCATGCTTGCTTTGTTGACTGAGCCCGCGGCTGCTGACGTCATTACGCTATTGATGTGCTATGTTCAAGTCCGGTATGGAAATTCACCTACTCTACCCAATAGTGTGCCTGCTTGTTCCACTCCCTCACAGTCACAAGGATGCGTTTAGGTACCTAAACATGGCACCGTCTGATTTTACGTGAATCGGTACTCGGTAGTACCTACAGGATTCAGTCGCTACCTCTTAAAGTACCGAATTCGGTAACCGTCCCTAGTCCTTGGGCCTTGTGATCATCTCTTGCTTGTACATGTTATTAGGGGTGTCCTGATTTGATATTGACATTGGATGTCAGTCCGATATCAGAAAAAAAACAAACATTGGATTATAGCGGCCTGTATCTGAAATCTCCAATATAAGCACTCCAATACAAGCAGTCCATTCTAATTATTTTTTATCTATCTAATTCAGATGTAGAATCTGCTTATGATTAAGTTAAACACAGTGGTCATTATGCAATTTAAAAATATATAATTTTGTTTTTATTGGAATTATTGAGTTTTCTTTTCAGGGTGTTCTAATTTATTTGTTATTTATTTTATTTGAGTGTAGTATTCTTTTGTTTAAGGTTCAAATTTATTAACCCATTTATTATAGCAGATGTGTCAGTTTTTCTCATACCTACTATTGCTGACTACTGTTCTCTGTTTGAGTAATCTCACTTGATCAAGCCTTTTCTTACCATCCACACTACAAAATAAGTAATAAAAGTCTGTTGTTATCATATCCGATCAATATCTGTATCAGCCAAAACTCAAGGCTGCAATATCTATATAGTATTGGACACTCCTACATGTTATATCTTTGGAACTCTAAGATAGATTTCCACAAATGTTGTCTCTGATTTAGTGGTGAGATGCTTTTATGGAGGTAAAGGTCAAAGTCAGTGTGCCTTGTGTATATTCCTTACTCACGAACTTAATATCACAAGATTTCTGTCAGTATCGAACCACACATCCACACTGATCTCAGCATTGACTGTTCATTCTTTGGAAATGCAGGGTCAAAGGCTAACTGGCCTCCTGGTCCTCTGTTAACCCTTTAACTCCCAGCCTAACTGTTTGGCAGAGATCATGAATTCAGGAATATTAAATCTGTTAAAAGCAAACTGCAAACAAACCAAAGCACTGTTATTTTCTTTGTGTTGGATTTAAAGTTTATTATTACTGTCATATATTAAAGTTAACCATTAACTGATCTGATGGTATCTGCAGTCTATTTATATATATATATTTGAACTAATTTTGATTGCTGTTTTATTTACAAACATTCCGTGTTTTTGATTGATTTTTTCCCAAATATGTGTGATTTTTGATGTTATCATGCAATAAACTGTAAGCTTGTTAAACCCTTAAATCCAACACCAAGAAAATATCTGGTTAAGGTTTGTTTGTAGTTTTCTCTGTTCCCTGAAATGCTAATGAAATCAAACAATAATTTGATTTTTTCAGTTTTTTAAAACATTAAATATTCCTGAATTTATTGATTACCCCTGCCAAACAGTTAAGCAGGTAGTTAAAGGGTTAAGTGTGGACACTCTGTCTCAAGACTTCTTTGAGGGATTTCTGCCAGACTTTGCCCAAGTGTTCTCTGATTCAAGGATAAACAGATTTGACATGGATCAACAAAGTAAAAGTCCAGTTGGCCTTGTGTTCATCTCTAGCCTAAATGGAGCCAATCACACAGAGGTGCGTTGCTAAAGGTACAGTCGCACCAAGAAACATCTTCAGGGGAGCAAGTGCAGGGAGCACATGTAGATGGTGCTGTGCCCATCCACTTACAGCTTAACTCTTTAACTACCCGCTCAACTGTTTGGCAGAGGTCATTAAAAAATTCAGGGATATTTCATGTTTAAAAAAAAAATCAAACAATTGTTTGGTTCCATTTACACTTCAGGGAACAGAGAAAACCACAAAAACATTTTCTTGATGTGGGATTGAAAGTTTCTAAAAGCCAACAGTTGATTGTGTAATGACATAAAAATGTACAACTATTATGGACAAAATCATTTAGAAAAGGTAGAAATGTTTGTTTAAAATTCAAAAATAACTTAAAATATGTTAATTGACAAACAAAAAATGTTTTCGATGAATAACAGACTTAATGTGTACATATACATCATCATATCAGTAAATGGTTAAGTTAAATATTTAGAATAATAACAATGGTAATAACAATAGTAGCATTTAGCTTATAAAACCTTTAAGTCTCACAAACAAAATATCAGTTCTTTTGTTTTTTTGCATTTTTTCTGTATCATAAAACATTGACAGAAACAATTATGTGTTGTGTTTATTTAACATTAATTGTTCCTGTATTTAATAACATCTGCTGAACAGTTGAGCCGGGAGTTAAAGGGTTAAAAGAATTGGCAGAACTTATGTTTGAACAAATAAAGTGATCACAAACTTGCCTTGCTCAAACACACCTTTTGTGTATGCACTCTATTATCAGTCAGAATGATTCTTGATACTCACAAATAAAATAGAAGTCAGCTCATTTAAGGCACTGAAACGGATCTACACTTGTCTGCTCACCTGTTTACATCCTCATTTGTATTTGTTCTGGCCAAAGAGACACGAAACAGTGGTACCACTGCATGTCTTGAACAAAAAAGTTAAAATGTTTCATCTTTCATGTGTTCAGGAAAACAGTGGTGACGCTTATCTAACGACGTGATTGTCCCCAAATATTTCTGCAGGTCACATTACTACAAAAACTACCTAAGACTAACTTCTTAAGCCACTGTTTTCTTTTCACCTTTACTACCCTGCAATGGTAGAGCATGGTGGAGACTTATAAAAGGCAGGTGGTACCTCTATTTAAGTTTAGTTCTGTTTTCTTCATTTTTCATCTACAGGGGTGTTATGATCTTAGTTAGACATCACACAGGCTGCGACAGAGACTCATTCCCCCGCCCTGAGTGTCATCATTTTTAATAGGTCTCACATTAAAGTCATCCCTGGTATTACGGCACTTGGTGTTTCAGTTCACATGCAACTAATTGGCTGTCACCATCTGAGCGAACAGATGCAAACGTCTCCCTGACATTAACTGCACCTAATGATTTTCTTTCCCTTCACTCCTTCCTTTAATGCAACATATTAGTGTTTTTATCAATTAGACCTGATGTGCTCCTTTTCCCTCTTCTTGCTTAAGTGTATTAAATGCTCTTTTCATCCCACTTAGCAGGTGCACCGGGGCTCTTCGTGACAGGCTGCTGTGAAAAGGATCAAATGATTTGCTTACATGCTACCTTTTCTTTTTGATTCCCTCTCCCCGCCAGCTGTCTCTCCGTCTTTCTCAGCTTCACTTTCTAGGACAAATCCACCTCCCCTTTCTGGCTTTCTTACTTTTTTGTTTTCCTTTAATCTCTCCCCATCACCTCTTCTGTCTCGAGCTCTCACGTTTGCCCTGTGCTGTAGTCAAGTGTTGTCAGTTGTGTTTTTGTGGAGTCATTTTACGGCCCCACTTTATCCGAGGATGTGATACTTTGTGGACCTCAAATACGCTTGAGGTATAATTTTAGTGAAGCTTTTAAAATTATTGGTGCGTTTTATACCCAACATGTAAAGTATGATTGCCTGCTTTTTATAGACTCTATATACCTCGGTTTTTATAGCAGTGTGCTTATGTCTAATAGGGAAGAGGCAGTTAGATGTTTTTACAGCATTCTGTAATGGTTCTTGTCAAAGCTCGTGTTTATTTTTGTGCTGCCGTGCATGCATGACAGAGCGGCTGCTTGTATGTGCAGATTCAGTCATGACACTTTTTATTTCATTCCAATAAGACTTGTCAGAAGTTTTATTGTTTGATATAATACCAGTAAAAGTCAAACTATATCAAGAGTTGCTCCCATATCTAGGCAACAAACAAAGTCCCAGCATGAATGGCAGGGTAGTGTTTTGTCCAATTTGAATAAATATAGGAAAGCACCTGATTATTTTTAGTTTGTTTTTTTATTTAGCATTTTTTCAAACGGATAATTTCTATAAAGATCATTTACACGTCATAATAAGTACAATTAACTTACTGCCTTAATTGCACAAATAGATTTGCAGTACAGTTGAGACAGTGAATAGCAATATGCTGGAGGTTACTTGTGCTGTGAAAAGGTCTTTTAGCTTGAAGGTGAGGGACTCATGTCCTTGCAGTCATATTTTTATTCGCCCTTGCACAAGCCACTGAGCCAAATTTTCTCCCAAGGCTGCATTAACCTGGATGTACTCGCAGTTTGTTCCTGCAATTTCATCCATTGGCTCCATGAGCATTTTCATTTATGCTCGCCTGCCTGTGACTTGAGGACCTCAGGCCATGTGTTACTACCTGTTGAGTTAGAACTGAACTGCAAACATGGCAGTAATTTTGAGTGTAAGAGTAAAAAAGTTAATCGCTGCTAATCAATATCATCAAAGTTTTGTGGACCGCCGATGACCAGTGGTCAGACCGCATCATCAGTTTTGTCTGAACTCTGTTTCTACTTTATTTCCCACCATGCTCTGTCAGAGCTGTCTCGGTGTATGGGTGTAGTGAGTTACTGTGTTAACTGATGACTTGTGGCCAACTATGCTGATAGATGTTGTAGTAAAAACACTGGAAAATGCCAAGGGTCTACCCCTCAGTGCTTCACTGTCAGGCAAAAAAAACTTATTGCTAAAATTGTAACTTTTCAGGTCATAAAAACACTAAGTGAATGGATTAATGTTTTACTGTCCTGCTGTGGTCAGTCTGTCATCTCTCCTCTGCCTCTACACTGATCCTGCTGGTTAAGTGTAGACTGCAGCTTGCCTCTGTGTCGTGTTAACTCTGGACGACACTGATGCGCTGAATCGACGAGGGGAACACATGGCGGCCATCATGCACATATGCATAGTCACAGCCAGTTTATCTCCAGCTGTAGTGTAACCTGTAAGCTGAATGCACTTGATTTAGGCTACGTTTACACAGGGACTCCTGACTTAAAAACACTACGATTTTTCCTTTGCATTTTCAAAGTCGAACTGCGTTCAGATGGAGAGGCTGGAGATAAATGAAACCGCTGTAGTGTGCATGCCGGTTCAGTAGATGGCGTTGGAGGTCTACATAGAGGCAGCACTGCTACAATTAACGTACAAAGAAGAAAAACTTTTCACAAACAATGATGGCGATTAGACGCAGAGACACAGGAGTTTCTTTCATGGACAACAAATAAGTTCAGACAGCAAGTCTCTCTGGATAGTTTTGTTTTGTCATGTGTCATGTGAATAGCTACTGCGCATGCGGTGACGTCGGCGTTTCACCCTGAAACGCTCTGATTCAGGTTTACACAGTGCTGCATGGAGAGCGTATTAAAAACTTTCCACTCTGGTAGGGATGTCCCAATCCGATATTGATATCGGATATCGGTCAAAAAAACAAATATCGGATTATATCGGCCTGCATCCTAAATCTCCGATATCAGCACTCCGATAAAAGCAGTCCTATTTATTTTTTGTTTTATTCAGTTGTAGAATATGCTTATGTTTAAGTTCAACACAGTGGTTATTTTGCAATTGGTGAAATATGTTTTTGTTTGATTTATTGAGGTCACTTTTCAGGATCTTCTAATATTTTTTATTCATGTTTTAATTGTACTATATTCTTATGTTTAAGGTTAAAATTTATTTAACCTATTGGTTAATAACAAATGGGTCAGTTTTTCTCATACCTACTTTTGCTGCCTACTGTTCTCTGTTTGAGTAATCTCACTTGATCAAGCCTTTTCTTACAGTCCATACTACAAAATAGGTAATAATAGTCTGTATCATTCCTGCTGATATCGTATCGGATTGATATCGGTATCGGCCAATACTCAAGGCTGCAATATCAGTATCGTATCGGAGGTGAAATAGTTGTATCGGGACACCCCTACACTCTGGAGCCTGTTTTCAAAAGTTACCGTTTTCGGACAAAACGTAAAGAGTTTCCGTGTAAACAGGAGGCCAAAACATGATGAAAACGTATCGGATCTAACTGTATTCAGCCTGTGTAAACACAGCCCTAATGTCTGTAGTCAGGCAGATCCATCTTGTAAAGCTTCAGGCTGGAATGACTGAGCTCAGTCTGTTGAGGCACTGCCCAGTCAGCATTCTTTGAGTAGAAAGAGATAGGAGGTATGAACATGATGACAGCGAGAAGTGTCTGCAAGCAATGGCCACTTGTATGCAGCTTAGGATAGATGCTACCTGTTTCAGTAAAAATTTTGTTAGAACTGGGCAACATTTCTTTTTTGAATGGAGAACAAGAACAACACTAAAAGCACTTTTCTTAATGAAGGAGATGTTTTTACCACTCTCCCAACAGCTATTGGTGAACGTTTGCTGTTGGAGTTGGCTAGTAGCGCCTGCCTACCACATAATCTAATTGGTCCTTATAAGTCTTATTCATAAAATGATCAGTCACATTCTAGAAAAGTATTTGAAAAGTTTGCCCTTCCCAAACTATTTTTATGTGCTGTTTCTCAGATAGATCGGTGAAAAGTCCTGTAGGTACTGAACTATCCATCTGGCAGGACTGGTACGTATTAATATATTATAGTTAATAATGATAAACACTAAATAACTCAAATCCATGTGTGATTGAGTATTGCCTGCAGTGTAATAGAACATTAGGTAGTCAAACAACAAGACCCGACAAACTCATTTTCTTACCTTTGCCATATCAACATTGGCTGTTCCTGACCAACTAACTTCTCAGTTCATCTGTTTTTGGGGTTGTTTGTACGCTCAAAGAAATTCTGACACAGGCCAAATAACCAAACTCTGGTCCACTTGACCAATTATTTCAATTTAAATGTTTTCATGGAAATGTAAAGATGTTTTGTGTCTATGTTCACATTTCATTCATTGTTTGAAAGGCCAAATCTGACCCCCAGGATGCAAATTGCCCACCCCTGTTCTAGATCATGGTTCTGTCAAACCGTAACTATTTGGCATGCTGTATGTTTAATGTGTTTGTTTAGTTCTAGGCAATAATGCCAAAAGCTCCACAAATTGAGCTGTAGCCAATCTATAGCAACACCTTTAACTATTGGTCGGCAGCTTAGTGGAGTTCAAGGATAGCATTTGATCAGCTTCACGAGTCATTTGATAGATTAGTAGTTGTGATACCAGTAACAAAGCTTGAAAAATGAATCATGATGCTCTTTTATGAAGAGTAGTGGGACAAACTTTTCTACACTCCTAAAGGTTAGCTGACTCATCCTTATTATAGACTGTCATCCTCCCTGTCTGCACTGTTTCTTATCCAGTGTCTCACATGGATGGGTTAACACACTCTTGTTGTATGTCTAGCTGTTTTTAGCAGCTGCATCGTCAAGGGATGTTATAGGCTGTTAATGAGCAAGGGATTATCTGATATGTGCTGTAATGATGGATTACTTCTAACACATTAAGTGAGACTATCGAACGCTTCTCTTATTGCTATTGATGAAGACCCCAGGCTGATTCCAATATGTATTAAGCACTTAATCCTTAAATAAATCTAAATTAGTGATAAAAAGCAAACAGTTCGTCCCTTTTGTGTAATGGAGGCTATATACGTAACACTTTGTTTCTACTGGAGCTGGTTTGGACTTGCTATTATGAGACTTGTTTGCATTTTAATCAGAGAATATGTTATTGTGAAATGAGGTCTGATAAGCATACCAATGCCTTGAAAAACAATTTTGTTGGTCACAAAGAAAATTGCCTTTTCGTATCACTTCTTAACTGCTTGTGTGCTTTTCTTTCAAATTAGCAGTGAAGTTTAATGTTGTACAGAAGGTCTTTCATCTCCTTCAGAAAAGGTATTATACTGTATTGCCAACATTTTGTTTTCATAATCAAATTTTGTGTCCTTTGTGTCTACTCATGTCCAAATAAATTATCTTCTCTCAGTCAGTAGGCAGGGATGCCAGTTTTGGACTTCATATTGATATGACTCAACATCAAGTACTAACATTACAGTTGTCTAATTTCTATTGTCTGATATGGGATAACAGTAAAGATATTAAGAACTGATTTAGAGCCAGTCTGCAGCCAAATATGTTGGATAATCTAAATTAATGCTTGTGGTCTCAGATTTTAACCACTGTGTTAAAAGCATACATAAATTCATGACTTTAAACTATCAACTTGAAAACAGTCAGTAAGTTTGCTTCTTCTGCTGGTTTGTCTGCCACCTGAAGCAAAAGAGGTAAAATCCACCATAATTATCAGGATCTAATAACACTATAGGTTGCTGAGGTTGGCTTTGCGCAGTTGGTAGCAATCCTGCTCGCACCATGTAGGAGGGTTCTTGCCTCATGCACACAGCCTGGGTTCGATTCCCACAACAGAGGAAGACACAGTTTCATGGGGCTGAGCACATGATGAGGCGCAGCTGAACTGCAGTGGATGGATGGACAACAAATTGGCTTACTGATTTGTTGTGGATGAGGAGTGGGTCAGCTGCTTTGAACATAATAGACACACTGCCCAGTCTTCTGGTAGTGTAGTGTGAGGCCTAAAGTGCTTCCTCGGAGTAGTTTTGCCTGTTCTCTTTTTATCTCGAGGTGTACTTCCTGTTGTTAAGGTCAAGTTGTACTGGGAGCGCCCTCTGTTGGATTGGGCGGTTCACTGTTCCATGCCACTTATTGTGCTCCAGGACTGTTTACCTCCACAACAACCTCAGTCCAAAAGTTTTGTACTTTTTTATTTGTTTCTGAAGCATAATGTACAGTATTTGTTTGATGGGTATATCTCCTTTTTTGCCGAATATAATGTATTACTTTGTAAATGATGTTTTAGGTGTTAGCCTTGTTCGGTATGTTGCTGTAAAGCGGAGGGTTTTACAGACGTTTTAGCGCAGAGATGAATCCTGTTCCTACTTTAAACAAGAAGAGGCAGAGTCCACATCTTCACATGCTCTTGATTATCTAAATGTTGTGTATGGTTGCTTTTGCTCACAGACTTCCCATGCTGGTCAGTGTATTCCAACATACTTTACGATTTATCCACCATCAGTAAACTTTATATCCTGAAGTAACTAAAAAAGTAAAAGCACACCACCTTGCGCATTGATATTTCTCTATTGAGGAAGAGTCCCACCTTAAATCCAGGCTTTCTGTAGGGCAACCATTAAAACTGACTATTTATTACTGATCTTTTTATTAAATATGTGCTGCAGAGGTTTATGTTGTTGTTGAAACTGTTTATTCCTGCCATTCTTTTTATCAGATCACCCTTCCTACAATTATCTAGATAGGAATAACTTGATAGATGCTAAATCAATAATTATTTGAATATAAAACAGAATATATGGTTGGTATTGATAGTTCTCTCGCTATTGGCTTCAAAAAGCCTGTGAAGAGGAACCCTTGTCAGTGCTGACTTTAGCTTATGGATAGGTACACCCGTAATTGCTTTAATAGCACAAAACCCTGACCAAATGCTGAAACATTAAATGTGTAACATGTATAATTTTGTGAGCTGATTATTTGTGAATAAATAGAAAGAGTGACTGACGTGTTATGTGTTATGTGTGTGTTCTAGGTGTCAGCATGGGGAGGTTATGTGTTTATTATCAACCTGATTCCTCTGCATGTGTTTGTGCTGCTGCTGATGCAACGCTACAGCAGGAGAGTCTACATCGGTAAGTTGAACACGCACCCACACAAACCTACACACAGATAAACACAAAAGCGGTTAGAACAGATTATGGTGTTCAGTGTTGATGTTTCGACGTCCTCCACCTGCAGTAGCTAGAACGTAAACTTTTTAGACTGTCCTCCATTAGAATAGAAATGTATGCGCGCACACCTCTGACCCTCAAAGGAGCTCGAATACAGCGTCACATTTCTCACAGACGTCCGCACACCCACACACCACTTAATGGCAGACGCAGCCACCTGCTTCCTGGGTTTCATTTATTTCTTTATTTAATCAGATGTTCTCACAAACACCAGAAGCAGAGCACTGAGGAAAGAGAAGATTGACATTTAATTTCAAGTTTGACTTGCTTGGGGGGAGGTATAATGTGACTTTTAAATGTATCAGTGTTTTCTCAAACGAGATAAAAGGTAAGACAATATAGTTTATATAATCATCTGTTAATTAGTTTTGCATTGAATTAACTTACTGTTTCCCTTCAGAACCCATTTAGTAATTTGTAAAATCTGTATCTGTTTACAGACAATGTTTACTACCATTAACAGTACTTTGCTTATTGTTTAAAAGATCATCTATTAGAATGCTACTTGAGAATTATCGCTAAATCTGTTTTTTATTTAAGATGCTATAGGATAAGTCATATAATATTGATACTTTTTTGATATCAAGGCGAAAAAAATATTGTCAAAAAATACTCAATGTTGGGTTATTTAATGTCTTAAAATATCGCAAACGAGCTCTAGCCACATTTTAAATTGAACGCATTGTCTGCAGTTGTGTTATTGGATTGAACTGTTGCCAAACTCTCAAGCTTTGTCCGCTTTTTCAGATGTTGCCAACGTATTTGTGAAAGTCAGACACTGTTCTTTCCTTGTTCTCTCTCTCAGTCATTGAAAAGAAATGTTGCAAATGTTTTTCTCCAGTTTAGAAAATGTGTTTTTTGCAGTTTCCTTTTGAGGCGCTGCCCAATCACCTGCATGTGTAGAGATGCAAAAAAGCTACCTGCGCTAGTCGCAGTTTTATCAGAACTAGATAACTTTTATTAATTAGAAAAATAAACAAAGAACGACACATTTTCCAGTGGAGAAGATGCTTTCACTCCTCTTGACTGATTATGAACTGGCTTTTGTTATAACAACTCCTCAGACATCGGAGCCCTCCTACTGCATCCACCTGATTGGACCATATTCAATATGATTGGCAGAACTACTGTCAAATCACCTTTAAGATATGCAGCTTTTAAAGCTTCTGCCTTCTAGAAAACTTTCCTTTTCTGTGTAATGTATGTTCTGTATAGTAAGCATTAAATCAGGGGTAAAAACTGTAGGTGAAGAAAAAAAAAGTATCTATGTATGTACAATAAAAGTTATAATATTTCCAGGAAAAAAGAGCTACAGTTTTACAAAACTAAGGACTTAAATTGTATTGTTTTGATGTCAAGCAGATTTCAGAAGAGTTTACTGTGAACTTAAAGCATATCAAAAGCCCTGTTTCCAGCAGAGGGTTCAGTGTGGTTCGTTCGGCTCGCTTTTCGTGGCATTACCATAGCCTAAAACCAGGACAGGACCCCTTATAAGCAAACCGTACGGTCCTACTTTTTGGGACCCTTCTGTTGGGGTGCCAGCCATACCAATCCGACCCCAGAAGGTGGAGCTAGAAACACTGCACTCTGTTGATTGGTCGAAGGAGACCTCACTTCCCGTGCGACAGTGGAACAAAACATAACGTCGCCATGTTTAAATCTCCACTCGTCTTCGTGAAGATAACTCTTGCGACACGCAGCCTTCTCTGAAACAAAACTTGGTTGCGCTCTGTAACAAAAAGCCACATGCCAATCACAGAAAAGAAGAATTGCTGGATGTCTTCCTTCATTGCTCATTCTTTACTGTGTTGTGTTTTCTTCTTTGCTGTATTTAATAGCCGAGTACACTGTGTTGCACTGCTATGACGTCATGCTATCAGCATCCGGCTAATACACCGCCTACCAAGTAGGGTTCTGTTGGCTGTGGAAACACAAACAGGATCAGGCTTTAGCAATCCAGCCTGAGCCAAACCGTGCCGATCCATACTGGACCACTCGGTGGAAACGAGGCTAAAATGTATACATCTAATGTTGCAACCATAGACCACACAGAAAAATAATCTTTTTACCACATACTACCATTTGTCATTTTTTAACCATATTTCCCAGCTCAGGTTTCTCACAACACTTTGCAGCTCCAGCTCATTATCAAACCACTCTGAAAACTCAATCCTTCAGACCCTCCACCCTCTTCTCGTCAGCGTGCTGCAAGCTCAAGCACTCCTGTCATAGTGAAGAAAAATGAAACCATGTCAAGTATCATTTGCGCACAGTTTTACGAAATATTCTTTCTTAGCTGCTCGGTCCATCCTTTTGAGAACTTGAACGATGGCCTCCTCGTGGCGAGAAGAGATTTGACCCACATCTGTTCCGTCTCCAAGCACTTTTTCAGTAATGAAATTCAACTCCACACTGCAGAGCTGTTAGATGAAGTGGAAAATTTATATTCTACCTTTATTGTTCCACAAGGATGTGCGCAGCCAGAGCATCATCCAGCTAACCTTGTGCACCTTTTGGTCGCAAATGAGAGGCGGAGAAATGTATTTGAAGCCATATTCCTCTGACAGAAAGAAATGAGGTCCTCAAGTGCCTCCTGTTCTCTTCCCCCTCCCCTCGCTGTACGTCTCTGCTCGTCTTTTCAGAGCCAGGTGTCTCTCTGTCGCTACAAGGGAGGAAAAATCAGGGCTTAATGAAAATACCTTGTAGTCTATTTTCCCTCACAATTCATCTCCTTCTGTCTTGAGTCAATAGCAGACGTGTGAGAAAGAGCGAGCGATTGCTGAGGGCGGTCACAACTACTTCAAAAATGAGGCACACTCTTCAGGAAGGAGTATGAAATCTTAATTAAGCCGCTTGCGCGTTTGTAGCTGCAGGGGAAGCTGCTAAGGTGGGAGTCGCAGTTTTTTTCGCCGCTGTAGTCTCACTCCAGGCCCCGCCGCCACTCTGCACCGGAGCCAGCTCCCCTTTTCTCTCCAAATGACATTAGGTTAGGTATTTTGTGTTTACTCCCTCTGAGGTGTGACAGTGAAAATCAATAGACTCTAAATACCTCCTGATTTCCTTTAGCGGCTCTCAGACGAGGTGCTGGAGGAGAGATGAAGGGTTTTGGTGGAGCAATAGTTTATTTTGATTGTACGGTTTCTTATGTGGTCTCATTGGTCTTTCGTTTGTCCTTCTGTCTTCACAGCCTACAGCACTTTCTACATTGTGGGTCTCGTCCTGTCGATGCAGATCCCCTTTGTCGGATTCCAGCCAATCAGGACGAGCGAGCATATGGCTGCAGCAGGTAAGTTGTGACTCCCTCTACTTCGGATGGAAGGATCTTGATTTGGACGGCACAGTGGTGTGTGAATGTGGTTGTTGTCTTGTGGCTGAAATAGTTGCATATAGTATAGCATAGGATATCAAAGGCATTAAAACGGATAAAATAGATTGGAGACATTGAAATAGATGAGCAAATACAATTTTATTTAGTAAAGATTTGAAAGCAGGTTGCAACATGCCCAATCTTTAAACCACACTTCAAATTCCTTATGAAGGATATAAAGAAAATATAAGATGAGACTATGACAAAGCCCAAGAAATTAACACTACTAACTTCAACAGTTACAATATGAATATGACAGCACTGTGTGACAGTACGCCACATTTGAATGGGTATTGCACTGGATATTATGTTTGCTTATATACAAATATTAACAGATATCAGAGGTGAAATCTGCTTGTGCTGTTCATGATCTCCCTTGAGTTTGAAAGTTCACCCACAGCCTGCATCAGTTATCACCGAGGATATTCTATCCTCCTTCCACAGTCCACAAACATGCTGAGTAAGTCCACTGATGACTCCAACTTAGGGCTCATGGGTATGAACCAAGAATCCAAATGTGTTTTAGCTGAGTAGAGATACACACTGGATGAGTGGATATTATATTAGAAGTGTAAGTTATATACGGTATATTCAATGTAAAGCGTTTTGTTTTTAGCTTTATTTTTAATCGCCATGGAAGTTATTATACCTAAGAATATCTTCTCAGTTTGCTCAACATCACCACCAAACTAGAAGTGCAATTGAAAACAGGTTCATCCTACCAAGAGTGATATCAGGTGTAATCCCAAACTCAGTTCTATACAGAGCGATGGTTGGATGGATTTCATTACCGCTGCAGATCATTCAGGCAGATACCAAGGAAAGGTTTAAATCTCTGTTGAAATAGTACCTAATAACATTAAGTGATTAGTAATAAATGTTATGAAATGTATTTTCACCTCTTTTTTTCCTTGGAGTTTTTGTGTGTAAATGAGGGGTGACAGTAAGTTTGATGTGTTAAAGTTAAAGTGTATTTATAACCTCGTTTCTGCACCATGTTTGCAAATGAAATACCATTTCTGTTACCTTTTGTACGTATATGTATGGTATACTGTATGAGGAGCTGTGTGTTTTTTGTTCTTGACCTTGCTTGTTTGTTTTGTGTGTATTTTGTCTGACTTTGTGTGTTGGACCCCAGGAAGAATAGCCAATGCTTTTGCTCGTGCTAATGGGGATCTTAATAAAGAAAGAAAGAAAGAAAGAAAGAAAGAAAGAAATTGCAAACTTGTTCACACTGTGTAAGTTGGCAAAACCACTGGCTGGTTAGTTTCATATTGATCCAGATTTTTCCTGGTTTTTCTGTTCAGA
Organism: Scarus forsteni; assembly: GCA_036419115.1. Lineage (NCBI taxonomy): Eukaryota > Metazoa > Chordata > Actinopteri > Labriformes > Labridae > Scarus > Scarus forsteni. The sequence goes on from JAZDUH010000458.1 coordinate 15,254,290, forward strand.
AACTCATCAAGACTTTTAACAACTTTTTCATTCTCCTCTTTTAGTTTCTTCAATTAAGATTTTTCTGTTTATTCTTACTATGAATCTTCTTTAAACTTGACAACATTCATAATGCATGATGTCCTTTTTGTTGGGGTAATTGGAACAATATCTGTGGCTGCAGATAATTGCCCTAAAAATTTATAGTCTAGGATTGGCAGATATGAACAATTCTGCAGATATTTATAGCTAATCCTTTAGCTGTACAAATTGGCCATAAATGTCCAATGTAGTTGGTATCATTTTTGCAGATTGTAAAAATGTACCATAAAGCTTTACCTCATCACCACTGAATTCCCACTTTTATAAATCAAAAGTGTAATTCGACCAAAGAATAAAATGTAGTTTATCCTTCTTCATTTCTGTCTCTGACACAATTTTCATTTTCATACAACCTCTAAGTTTTTATTGTTTTGTTTTGTCTACAGTACAGGCCAAAAGTTTGGACACACCTTCTCTTTCAATGTGTTTTCTTTATTTTCATCACTATTTACATTGTAGATTCTCACTGAAGGTATCAAAACTATGAATGAACATGTGTGGAATTATGTACTTAACAAAAAAGTGTGAAATAAATGAAAACATGTCTTATATTCTAGTTTCTTCAAAGTAACCACCCTTTGCTCTGATTACTGCTTTGCACACTCTTAGCATTCTTTTGATGAGCTTCAAGAGGTAGCCACCTGAAATGGTTTCCAACAGTCTTAAAGGAGTTCCCAGAGATGCTTGGCACTTGTTGGCCCTTTTGCCTTCACTCTGCAGTCCAGCTCACCCCAAACCATCTCGATTGGGCTCAGGTCCGGTGACTGTGGAGGCCAGTCATCTGGAGTAGCACTCCATCACACTCCTTCTTGGTCAAATAGCCCTTACACAGCCTGGAGGTGTGTTTGGGGTCATTGTCCTGTTGAAAAATAAATGATGGTCCAACTACATGCAAACCGGATGGGATAGCATGTCGCTGCAGGCTGCTGTGGTAGCCATGCTGGTTCAGTATGCCTTCAATTTTGAATAAATCCTTAAAAGTATCACCAGTGAAGCAGCCCCACACCATCACACCATAGACTCCATGCTTCACAAAGGGAACCAGGCATGCAAAATCCAGCTGCTCACCTTTTCTGCATGGCACAAATACACGGCGGTTAGAACCAAAGATCTCAAATTTGGACTCATCAGACCAAAGCACGGATTTCCACTGGTCTAATGTCCATTCCTTGTGTTTTTTGACCCAAACACATCTCTCGTGCTTGTTGCCTCTCCTCAGCAGTGGTTTCCTAGCAGCTATTTGACCATAAAGGGGCTGCTGTGTGGTATTCATCTGGTCTCTAATCTGAGCTGCTGTTAACTTGCGATTTCTGAGGCTGGTGACTCAGATTAACTCTTTCTCAGCAGCAGAGGTGACTCTTGGTCTTACTTTCCTTGAGCGGTCTTCATGTGGGCCAGTTTCGTTGTAGCCCTTGATGGTTTTTGCAACTGCCCTTGGGGACACATTCAAAGTTTCTGCAATTTTTCGGATTGACTGACCTTCATTTCTTAAAATAATGATGGCCACTTGTTTCTCTTAACTTTGCTGATTGGTTTTTGCCATAATATTAATTCCAACAGTTGTCTAATGGTGCTGTTGGCTGTGCATCAGCCTGACTTCTGAACAACACAACTGATGGTTCCAACCCCATTTATAAGGCAAGAAATTCCATTAATTAACCCTGGCAAGGCACACCTGAGAAGAGAAAACCATTTCAGGTGGCTACCTCTTGAAGCTCATAAAGAGAATGACAAGAGTCTGCAAAGTAGTAATCAGAACAAAGGGTGGTTACTTTGAAGAAACTAGAATATAAGACATGTTTTCATTTATTTCACACTTTTTTGTAAAGTACGTAATTCCACACAGGTTCATTCATAGTTTTGATACCTTCAGTGAGAATCTACAATGTAAATAGTGATGAAAATAAAGAAAACACATTGAATGAGAAGGTGTGTCCAAACTTTTGGCCTGTACTGTATGTCAAAAGTTTTCGGTACATAGAATAAAGTAGAAGCGTGGGAAAAGAGGGAGTTAACCTTCACCCTGATAAAAGTCAGCCAATTTATTTTTCCTTTTTCATCTTCTGATCCTCAGGGTGCTTCCTCTGTAAAAGCCAAAGTTTGTTTTCACAACAAAAGAAGCGTTGCATATTGAGTCTGACAGATCCTAAAAACAAACAGAATAAACAGAAGGTGGTGCTAAAAGTTTTAACAGTGCCTAGTTTGATCCTTTATGGATGCTTTTGTCTGTTAAGACAAGCTCACAAAAGAGCATTGGTCTGTCTCCCATCATGATCCAATTTAGTCTGCTTATTGGCAGTCTACCCCCTTTCCTCTGGTATCAGTATAAACTAATAATCTATCCAATTCAACAAAAGAGAGCGTTTTCTCAAACACATTCAGAATCACAGTGTTGTGAATAATACATATATTACTCTTTACCATCCATACCTTATTTGCTCTATGTGAGTGGAATGCTTATTTGTAATAGACACAGTGTCAGTGAGTGGACTAAAGCTGTCTCATTATTTCAAGTGTTTTGTTGAAACATTTTTGAAAGAGGACGGGAAGAAGGAATAAGTTGCTTCTTTAAGTAAGAGGTTGAGTCATTATACCTGAAAAGAGACTAACCATCTAAATACACTAATCAGGCACAACAATATGGCCTCCTGCCACCCAGACTGGTCTTCAGTTATAGGGCCCATACACAACAAACCGTGATGCTCTGTTTACTCTGACACCTTTCCATAAGAAACCACTGTACTTCTTCAGCAACTTCAGCAGCAGCAGCTCCTCTGTTGAATCAGACTAAACTGGACAATCTTTATTGCCTTGCAGAGCAGACAGACCTGCCTGATTGATTGTCTGAAATCCTGCATGTCTGTCTTGCCAGCTATCATTGTTCAAGACTTCACTCAGCTAAATGCCTAATGACCCAGCCAGAGAACAGAGGTCGTCTGTGGTCGTCATGGTTACTCAGTGATACCTGGCGAAATATGTTCTCCTCTGAAAGTTACCAGAAAAACTTGGTAGGGATTGTCTTTGACGAGGTTAATGTCACATATAGGTGTGAAATGATACATCTGTGTGGTATGATTTCATGTGAGACAATCGTCTAGGTTAGTCTAAGCTAACGGCTAACAACAACACGAGCTACGTCATATGTAGCAGCTTTGCTTGGCATCGATTGGTCTGTGGTGTGTGTGTCGAGCCATACGATTGTCCAATCACAAGCTGCTGTTGTTTTTGAAGGTTCTGCCTCTGAAAACATTTTCACCACTGTTCCTTCCATGGACCTCTTTAGATAGATACTGACCACCACAGACTGGGAGCAGCCCACCAGAACTGCTGATTTGCAGATGCTCTGACCAAGTCGTCAAGTCATCACAATGTGTCCCTTGTCAAACTCACTCCAATCCTGATGCTCGTCCTTTTTTTTTTTTTTTTTTTTTTTTTTTTACCGCTTCTGACATCAACTTTGACGACTAAATGTTCACTTGCTGCCTGATGTATCCGACCGACTAACTGACAGGTGAAGAGATTTTCGGGCTTATTCACTTCACCTGTCAGTGATCCAAAGGTTATGCCTGATTGGTTTATGTGTCAGACTGTGTTGAGGATAAAACCTCATCCTCAGCAGAAGCATAAGAGTGCTGAAAGAAGCAAGTCTCATTAATTGGACTCCATACCCAAAGTATTTTATGCCGTTCTGTCGGAGTGGCAGGAGGTGGTGTTGGTGGACCACTGAACCTGTGCTGTTTTGATTTCACCAATACATGGGATACATTATGAAAAGTGGGAGGAACTGCACAGAAAGAGGGAACCCTTAGCCTCTCACTCATTCCACCTACATATTAGATGTCCCTAGAAAAAATGCCCCATATAGCACCTTGTGTCCAAAAAGTGGACAAAGCAGAAATGAGGCCCAAATTTATTTTTAATTAAATCTACTTCCTTTAAAGTGATTTTATTCTGTAAACCGACTACAGACCTGTCTACAACCATCAGATATTTTTTTAATTTTGCACTTTTAACCCTTTCAGTACTACTTTGATACACAAAGCACACTTTATTTCATTATCATGCAGTGCAGATGGATCTGCCTGATTTTATGTCTGTAAGCAGACCGATCCATCTTGTCAAGATCCAATCTGTAACTGTGAGCATCACCAAGCACGATGGCCCAATCAACATCTGAGATTAGCACAGATGCTAATAGCTTCAGTAGCCAATTTATCAAATCTGGACCACATTTTGTATTAGATGAAAAACAAATAGCAATGCAAAGTTTTCTCAAGAAAGTCTATTTCCCCTCCGCCTCCAACATGATTTGCCAACCAGTTGGTTTTACAGCGTTGGCATCATTCTGTCCTTTACACTGCTGCAGTGTAAAGGACAGAATATAAATTACATTTTCTCATTTCCCTGTAATGACTGTTATTTTTTTACAGAATCAGAAATATCATCAAGTTTCAATCAAATGTATTTTAATCTTTGATTTAACTTCAATCCTGTTTCAATTTTTCAAAGTGTTGTGGGATTTGTTCAACTTTTAACTCACTGCATGAACCTGCAGCGTATGCTTGGGCTTAAATAAGATGCAAATTTATCAACCAGGCTTAATCCCCAGATGAGCTCAAATGTTTTTGTCTTTGTTGTCTTCATCCATTTCCTGATTCCCCCACAGGAAAAAAACAAAATTGGAAAACTTTAAATTCAAAATAGATGGTGTCTAATCAGAAGGTACTCTTTAATGTCTCTCTGTGTGTTGTTTCTTTTTGTCTAATATTTTTAGGGGAATTGAGGTTTAAAAAGGCAGGGAATCACTACTTCTTATTAATGAATAATCATCTTCTAAAATTAACTGTAGTCAATCTCACAAAAGCTGCCGTACGTCTTAAGACCAAACATAAACTTGGAGCCATTGAGACCATATTGCAGTCTTAATCAGTATATTTAAATAAAAAAGTGAGCTCTATTGGCCTTGAATTAGCATTTCTGTATTGAACCTTTTAGAGTATGATTATTTTAAGGATTATGCATAACTGAAATTTCTTTTAATTAACATTTAAATAAAGTCTCAAGTCCCCCTGGTGTTTTCCAAACAACCCAGAGGGATAGTCCTACACTTTTAACAAACACCACTTTAATTCACTGTGAAAGTGTTAAACATTTCCGTTTAAAGTCACATAAAGTTTAAGAGCAGACCTTCTGTCGGGGTTTTCTTTTACAAGGACACTCTTATACATGGTTGAAATTTTATTTTATGAGCTTCTGTGTCAACTCCCAGCCTGCCCTGAGCCCTGCCAATGAATTTAAGCCGAAGTACACGGGGGAAAGGTTGAAGCTGTCTGCTGTAGTTCATGTATTAAAGGTGTTACTTTACATAAGCCCCCCCTGCTTATAGCTCACACTTTGAGATTGGTCGGCTGCAGCAGGGACTGAATCCCCTCGGAAGAACGCAGGACTTACTCTTAATACATTTGCAACATAGAAAATAAGTAAGCATCTCTCAGGGGTTTGGCACTGTAAGTACTGTTCATTCTTATTTGTGGGTGCTTTTTTACATCTTGTTCAGTTTTGCCTCTCAAGTGTGGGCCCATCTGCTGCCCGACAGCACGGATGGGCTGTACGTGTGTGATGTTTGTATCATTTACATCCAGATTGGTGGAGGACATATGATGGCAGCTTGAGAAACTAGATCCCACCTTCCTTCACGTTGAAGTGTCCCTGCTTTCCTCTGTGTGTGCTCAAACAAGCCGCATTAACAGAGGCTTTGAAGAATGCACCACCAAAAGCAATCCTCTCCCTCCCTCTGTTTTTGGCTCCCCATGCTCTCCATATCTCAAAGACCGAGTGTGTTTTCATGTCGCCAGGATAGCAGCTGCTCTGAACATCTGGTGGTGACTTTCACTGAGCACAGTGGGAGACGGGAAGAGAGTGACAGAGCCACGGTTGGTACCCTTGAGATGTCAGCCCCTCAGGCGGGCAGGCAGGCAGGGTGGCATGGAGTGACAAGCGTGTTAGCACTGTGGACGCTCTCCAGGAGACAGGCAGGGGCCTAACCTTGGAAATGGGCGAGGCTGGCTGTGAGCGACAGTGGGGATGCAGGGAAAGAGAGCGATAGTTTGTAAAAGAATGGAGGTTAAAAAGGCAGGAAATTGAGTGGATGTTCTGTTCGTGCTTAATGATGAATCGTAGTTTTCTCCTAGGACTGGGGTCACATTTCTTATGCACCATACTCATTTTTAAGAAAGAATGTGTTGCACTCAGATAATAAAAACATGTGCTGTCTAGGGTTTTCAACAGTCAAAGCCGACCAATAAAATGGCAAAGGCATGGACTTTGTAGTATACTTTAAGTGAATACATTGATTCTTCTGTGCTAGTCTGTTGTCTTTCAACTGGATGGTCCTCCTGGGCAGTCACATGCTAATGTGTTCTTTTACAAGACACTTAACCCTTCTCAACAGGAGAGCCCTCCAAGACTCTGCGAGACACATCGATAACTGCCCCAGAAGCATTCAGATTAAATTCATTGTGTAAAAACATGCAGGGTCTTGTCACTAAATGCAAAGGTATGTGCTTTAACCTTTGAATACAAGACAGAAGTCTAATGCTGTATGTTAAAGAGCTAGACTTATTAGTAGGCCTGGAGCAGTGCACTAAGCCTCAGCACATACAGCTTTACACCTCTAGAGCTGTGTTTGGAGGCCCATGCAGAAGTGCTAAAACCTGTAGTACCCACAGTGTCCACTTGAGGCTGGCTGCAGTAACCTGATACCTAAATGACTGTATTTCAGGGAAAAAAAGCTTTTCTTACAGCCTTGATACACATTTACAGCCTGGTTCAAAAATATCTTTAGTCTAAAAATATGATACATCTATGTGCTCTCACTCTAAGGAGTGGTGAATATTTTTATGTTCTCTTTTTTATTAAGGGTTTAAAAAAGATAATATAAAAACTGGATTAGAATTTCCAGTTTTAGAAATGCGGAGTAGCTATCAGTCAGTTATCTTAAGACTGTCTCAACAAGTCTCTGTCTGTGAGGAGGTTTAGCTAAAGTTTGGTTAAGATGGCACATATAGCATGGCAGTGCCCATTTAATGGCATGAAGATGTTCCAAAGGCTCCATCAAAAATTAAATGTGACTGATCAAGATGTCACATAAAGGTTGTTAGCTAGGGGATATGGTCCTGCTCTGGGGATGTTATCAAAGACACTCTCACACTCTCTGGTCTTTCTAGGTCCTATGATTTAGTATGGTTGTGTTTGGATTTCTGGTGGAGAGAGTCCAAAACTGAATTGCACAGGCAAACATCTTCAAGAAACTCAAACAAGTCTAGTTGATTCTTTGGAAGAAACCTTGGACATCCATTCCATTGATGACAGAGAGCCTCATTATTTTTACAGTAGAAATAAACACACTCACAGCCTGCTTCAAAATCATGTTGGTCTGTCTAGTTTATGGGCAAACATTGCGTGGGGAGTGGATCTTTTCTTTTTTTACAGCCAGTCTGTTTTGGTTTAATTAGAGATACGTCTCATACATAATTGGGGCCCTGGTGGGTGCTTCAGCCTATATACAGATAACACAACCTATCTTTAGAATGGTTACTTTTCCAACACTGACTGACATTGGAGTGAAATAGAAAAAACTAAATTATCCACATTTAATTATTAGGTCCTATGTATGCATGAGTTAAGATTGTATTGATTTTATGTTTATCATCAGCCATGCTGCCCTAGAATCCAGGTCTATTGTCTACATTTGGTTTACCAACAAAATAAATGCTAAAAAACTGCAGTGAGACAGAGACAGAGGAAAGAAGCCGGAGGAAAAATCTGATCAGGGGAAAAAAAGAGCTCATACAAACAAATCTTTCTCATGCATTTGTAACATGTTGTCCCACAGTATTTGTCTTATACATCCACATTAACAGCCAAAGGGAAAATCAGGAAGTTCTTTGTTGGGTATTCTGCCAGACTGACGATGGCGCCGCTTAACCATGTAGACCCCCTTTGTGCCCTGCAGGAGGCAGCATGAATGAGGACTTCTTCAAATATTCAGCGTGAGTTTCATTCCTTTAACTCTGTTTGCTCATTCTCTTGTTTCCCCATCTGTGTCTTTTCTCAGGTGTGTTTGCACTCCTCCAAGCCTACGCTTTCCTGCAGTACCTGAAGGACAGGCTGACCAGACAGGAGTTCCAGACACTCTTTTTCCTCGGGGTGTCCCTCGCTGCTGGCGTGGTCTTCCTCACAGTGATCTATCTCACATATACAGGTCTGTAAGACTCTCCACATAGTTTCATGGTGTTTTAGTCGAATTATTTTCAAAGTAAGGGGTTGCAGAAACCTGGAGGAAAGCGAGAAAAACAGGAAAGTGGAAGTAAAATGCATGTAGGCTATGACTTCTGTTAATATTTTACCTCAACATTTCAATCATACAGTAGTGACCTTATTCTGTGTCAAGCTTTGGATTTGATTTGATTTATTTATTCATCTCAAACATATACATATCCAACAAAAATATGTACATGCATACACATGAATGTCAACACAACAACTCAGAATGAAGCAGAACGATTAAAGGATAATAGTCAACACACAAGCCAAGAGGGGTCCAAACTTTTTTTTACCATGGGCCAATAAAAGAAAAATATGAGGTCACCTTTGGTACATAGAAACTTTCAGGTAATAAAGTCAGTAAATCCAATCTGATGTAAAAGTAGCCAGCATCACTGCATTGTATTGGTTGCTTGGAAAGTCAAATAGCCAATCATAGTTGCATTTGGTTCAACAATCAGATATAAGAGGGCGCATGTTTGCTCAACTGCCACCAGATCTGTTCCAAGCTGAATATTTTTGAAGCTCTGTTGGTGCTCCAAGAATGATTGGGAAATATGTTTTGCTGATTTGGATTTTGAGATGATGTTGACGGCAGGTAAAGAGCATAGTTCCTGCTGCTATAAACTCATCATCATTCCCCATATGCTTACTGTCCACCCTGTCTCTCAATTTTAGTCTGGTGATGTAACTAAAGAGTTGAAAACAGTCAAGCACAAACTTTTATTTCCTTTTATGGGCCATATTTCATTCTGTTAAAAAAAAGATTAGCCAAGGGCCAAAAAAACAACAACTGTCCAACGCATCACAATCAAACAGTCGCTTAGAGAAAAACATTGCTATATCAGAGTTTCTGTAACAACGAAAACAAACAACACACATCCTCTTGAAAATGGGAAAACATGCTGACAGGAAAGGACAACAAGCCACTAAATTGAGAACGACTCAGCTGTCAAGAGAAAGACAAATTCAGTGTCATAAATAAACAATAAGAGACGAACTTACGTAAAAGACAAAAGAAGAAAACAGTCAAATCCTTATTATTTTCCAGACTGGTGTGTAAGATACTGCTCTATGGGAGTAACCCATGGTGAAAGTAGGCTTGAAGTTTAATATTTTAATGTCTTATACAACTTACTAGTCCATGGCCTGTCCTCACACCCTTTCAAAAACTGTGAAAAATATCCCCTGACAACGTCATAAGAGTATAGGTTACCTCATTTACATGGGAGACATGCCCTGAGTTAGCCCACAGTAGGAAGAACATGTCTCGGCATGTTTGCACAGTGTTGTAAACACTAGAGCATAGTAATCAATACCCAAAGCCACACCCACTTTTGGTGGGCTTAGTCCACACTGTGCAGAGTCTGTACAGCTATGAGGCTCAATTTGTGTCACCAAATGTAGTTTCCAATTTTGCAAACTTTGAAAGCAGAGTTCTTCTCCTTAAAGTCCTGCCCAGCAACACTGTTCACTTAAATGTTTTAAACTGAGGTGTTTTACCGATTTAACTAGCCCTCTACAAGGTATACTTTCTTAACAGTATTTAAATGAACATCTTAAAAAGCAGGACTTTAAGCCTATTAGAGAGAAAAGCTGCTAAAAGTGGTGCTGCCATCCAGGACAGGGTTGCTTTTTATCTAAACACAATTTAGTTGGGAATCTTCCACTTCGAGAGCACAAAGAATATTGGCAAATTTTCAGGAGTTTCACAGTTTGTGCAGTAGTTGATGACAGTGGCTGCACTTGGAGACTGAAGAGTATTTCAGCACACATGTAATGGTTACATTGGTATATGGAGCACAGACAGCTTTTCAGATTTTAAAATAGATTTTATAGTATGTCATACATTTATAATAAATGTTGAATTTTACAGATGATTTTAAGACTAAAGGAATAAAACATTGATTATTTAGATTGCAGGACATGGTTAATAAGATGATTTTGTTTAAAAACACAAGAAAAGGAAGCAATGTCAAAATGTTTATTTGTAATGTTTAAGTAAAAGAAGTATGCTGCAATAGTTTAAGGGGCTCTTATTGTATGGTTCATCACGGTCCTTGGCATGGCAGTTTAAGACACACTTTTTGAGTCCGTATCAATTTCCAGAATTTACTTTGTACTTGGAAATGTGGCAAAACATTTTCTTAACAGTCATTTCTTTCATTTAATCTCGAAATTCCATTGAGAGCGTGCTCTCATTTCTAATGGTGTCGAGGGTACATAAAAACAGTAATTCAATCAATCAATCAATCTTTGTGCCAATTCATAACAAGTGTTATCTCAAGACACTTTACAATAGAGCAGAAATCTCTTCATTTTATGGATACACATATATGAATGGATACATATATACATATAAAGATACACATATACAAATATATACATCCAACACCCAACATGAATCCATATAGCTAATCATGAATCCCTCCATCATGGCGACACGAAAAAACCTTCTGTTAAGCAGCAGGAAATCTTGAATGTGGATCCCAGTCTCATGATGAACAGCAAATCCACACAATGCTGTGTTGGGTGTGAGGGCAAAGGAAGGGAGGTAAGAGGATACAAGTGGACGAAAGTAAGAACTAAAGTTAGTGACAGATCCATGAACCATAGACCTGTCGTCTGATTTATTAGAGGTTAGCATCTTGAGATGCTACACCTCGTTTTCAGGAGGGTCCTCATAAGTCCAGCTTGTTGACTGAGATATTATTAGCAGCTTATTTTTTTTAGTTTAATTATACAGTAAATCAATTCTTTGTCCTACAAATTGAATGCCTTCCAGATTTAAACTTTTATTCCGATAACATGTGCAAGACATTGTTTGTGGCTGTGTTGAATTTATGAATGTTTTGACCATTTAGGAGATAAATTAATTGAAAATATGATAAATTGATTAATTTATGTCAAAATGCAATTATAGTTTGTCACTTTCTATGCAGTTATCATTTGTCATGACTACAAATGAGGCTTGGCAGTTCATCAATGAGTTATTACTGAACATAAACAAACAGCCTATTTGACAAAGTGGAGATTGATTTAACATGCTGTATTTCATATCATAACAATTATAATGTGTAAAACATATGACTTTAAATTGCCTCATAACCATACCTCACTAACACCCCTCATGGCACGCTTAACAGACAACACAGCTTTAATTGCTCTCTGAATCTGAACACATTAATTTAAACTTTATACGTCCCTCATTAATTGCTGTTTGGATTAGGAGGAACAAGCTGCTGTAGTGCTTAATGACATCTCAAGGTTATATAAGGCTCAGCTATGGTTCTCTAAACAAAACCTGAAGTTGCTGTAGAAGGTCAGGGGTTCAAATTTGAGCGATGTTGAAAGTTAGTGTTGTTTCAACTCTTCATGATGGAGCTCAGTAGGCCTGTCAAAATAATTAATAATTCACTTGACCAAACGATAAATAAAAAACATCCTCGATAAGTTTGCAGGCCTCGATAAACTTACACGTGCATGCTTGTTTGTTTTCCTCCTCTCTTTCTACCAAAGAGGCTGAATGAGAAGATGACTCACTCTGTCCATCTTTCTTAACACCGGGGTGCATCGATTCTATAACAGAGTGAGCATCTGTCAGACATGCAATCTATGGGGGAGAGGCACGGAGAGAGAACTGAGCTTTGTGAGGAGGAACGAGGAAACAAACACTAATATGATATAAAGCTACAGTTCTTAAGCCGGCTACCCCAGTGTGGGAATGTTTTGGTTTTAAACAGAATGAACTAGGTGTGAGCTCATGAACACCGACGAGCCGACATGTTGCATTTGTTTAAAAGTTGTGGTGACGAAGAAGAAGAAGGGGAGGTTTAGAGGAGCCTTCGTCCTGGCAGTCAGCGCTTACTGAGGCATTTGGTCGGCAAAGTAAATACAAATAAAAGCGCAAAATGGTGCGCACTCACTAACAGTGTTGTGCGCGACATTGCAGAAGAAATGCAGCCCTTCAATACGGTTGAAAAGCCAGTAATGTTACGAACGTTTGACAGACAGTACAAATTGACTGGGAGAAAGTACATGTCACAAACAATCCCATAACTGTATAAGCTCCCTTTTATTCATTGTTTTAATTTTTGTGTGTGTTTTTATTGGAGTATCGTCTTTCTTTACAGAGACAGGGTCTATTTTTTATTGCTTTTGATTAGAATATTTATTTTTATTTAAATGCAATTTTTCCTAAATGAGAGTCCATTTCATTTTCATTGTTTTTTTTCTTTTTTTGTTTGTTAAATTTATTATTTTGTTTGTTTAATTTATTTTATTTAAAAGATCTTGACCTTCCAATTGCAGTTAAATACTCTTAAGAAATTAAAGTTTCTTGCTTTTGATATGGTGTACTCACTTTATTATGACGTGTTATAATTAGATCGATGAAAAAATGACAAAAAATATTCAAATATTAAATATAAATAATTATAAATATTTTATATATATAAATAATAAATATAAATATTGACACAAAATTGTTTATCATCAATGATTTTTTGGACTATTATTGTCCAGCAAAATGTGTTATCGAGACAGGCCTACAGCTTAGAGTATGCAACTTTTCAATAAAATAAATAAAGGGTAATGTAGAGTAGTGGATTGTTATCAAAGCGGGGCAGGCAGTTGATACAAAGCAAACAGACCTTGTTGACCCTGAAGAGGTTCTCCAAGAATATATCCTGCTCTCTTGTTATCTTCCTGCTTATACCTACTTTTTAATGAAACTGGTGGTTGCAGTTATTTCCAATGTACCCAGATGAAATGCCAATACGTTGTCAGACAAAACCCCCTGATGCTGCTCAAAGTTTCCTCCCATGTCTTATGTATCTTGTAGTAATCGTCTGCTTGCTGCTCATAATGTGCAGAAATACAGAGCTGGCAGGGATGATACAACTCTTTATGGTATTTTCCCGCCAGTTAATCACAATCCTACATTCAAACATAAGGCTGATGTGTTATGTGGTAAATAAATGATATCTGCCAGCACAGATTTATTTTAAAATTCTCATCTGATTAAGATAACAAGAGGAGGAAGCAGCTCTACTCTCACAGGCTGTGTTTTTGTTACAGGCTTAGAGCTCATCAACTGTAAGAAAGATAGCAGGAGTGAGAGCCAACATGGCAGAAATTAACAGTACTAAGGGAGTGACAGGTTTTCACATTCACAGAACATTTTTTTTACTTTAATGAAGACAGTGGAAATCATCCTGAAACACAGTTACAAAAGCTTTTCTTCCTCTTCATGATAACTACCAGCTCATATACCAGAGGAGTCAATATTACAGAATTTCGTACTCAGAAAATCAATATTGTTAATGACATTCTAACAATGAAATTACCCTTTTCTTTTGGAAGCAACATCTTTCTTCCACCACAAAAATAGTCTGTTTAAATCAACAGTTAGAGCTTTATTTAATAGCATCCACTATGTACTGTTCCTGAAATGAGGTAAACGGTGGTCATCACTCACGTTAAAGTTAAAGGGATTTACTACTGGTGAAGTGATACAAGGTTACCAAATTGCATGAATCAGTTTAGAACCACATCAAGTCTTTCCTGTCTTGTCTTCACCAGGGCATTCTCTTTTTCACTTGCGATATTAAAGCAGCTCTGTATATTATTCTGTAAAGTCTTTGCCTCAGGTGCCACCTGTAAATCCATGACAGTTTCCCATAGTCTTTTGTCCTTCTCCCCAATGCTGTTATCCTCTCATACCTTCAATTTCCAACAGAAAACAGGCCAACAGAACATTAATTAGGCTTTTTTTGAGATATTAATGTGATTACCATATGCCACTTGCAAGCCTGACAGAGGATGCTGATCCTTTACAGCAATCCAATGTTCTTTGTAGCGGAAGTAGAGCATTGTAACATAGCATGTGTCCTTTATCCAGAAGTTTCAGAGATATTGTGTGACACTGGCAAAACAGAATCAAGAATTTTTCATATACGTAAAAGTGGACTAATACTTTTACTTTTGCTCTGTTGTACTTTATTTCATTGTGTTTTATTGCTCTTATTGCTTTTATTCTTTTCATTGCTTTTATTGTTTTTATTGCTGTTATTGCGTCTACTTATTTTTAATTGTTTTATTTATTGCTTTTTTTTTGTTGTAAAGGGTTGTTGTAAAGGGCTGTATAAATAAAGAACATTTACTTAACAAAGAACATATTAATACATAGTCAATACTTTGAGTTTACAAGTTAAGGTGACAGGAAAGTTAAATTTAATTTCAAGAATGTATTGACAGCAGTAAAACATTTAAATATTGAAACATATGGAGCGAAGATTTGAATCTGGGATGAAATATACTATATGGTAATACCATGGCATTACTAGAAAAACATGAAAATATTGCTCAGCTTTATTGGACCTAAGATAGCTAATGTTTTCTCACCCATCTGTTCAGCATTTTTGGAGCACAATATGTTTAAAAAATGGCCTGAATTTGGCGGGTATTTGGCTGACAGTTTGCCTTTTGTGAAAGGAACAGTGTACTTGAGTTTGATGTCGATCCAGATCTGGGATTATTGCCATGTCAGATTTTATTTTCTCTGTTTAGCCAAAAGTTAGAGTGTGTGTGTTTATACACCATCCCTCCATGGTTTAACCTACAAGCTCTCAGTGGGCTGAAAACCAACGTTCGGTTTGTCTGAAAATATAGACCTGGGAAGATAATGATAAGCAAATATAAACACAGATATGGATACTGCAGCTTACACAGTTGGAGTGCAGCGAGCGTTGGAGGATTTAGCTCTGCTCAGTGCCTTTTTGTGAACTTCTGTGCGTGTTGCTTTTCACTGCCCTGGTTGAACTCTGGTGCTCACAGCCGGCTAACTGAACTTTGTCCACCCCAGTGTTTTGTAGCTCTGTTTGGGCTTGTGGCTATAGCAGAGGCCTAAAAGTTTCGAACCTTTCATATGTTGCCTCCGTTTTATTTATTGATTTTTTTTGTTCTCCTGCTGTAGCATAATGATGTGTGATGACATGCTCTGAATCCTGACCCCTACATCACATGCTGGGCAGTAATAATCTAATATGATGTCCAATATCTTTAAGCTAAAAGCAGTATAAATTGTGAGTTTAAGAATTGTATTTATTGGTGAAATTAAAAATGCATGTCACAATAGTTGGGACATCAACTTTGATATAATTGTAGAGCAAATCAAAAATTATAAACACCAGTTTGATACTACAGCAGCAAAAATGTATATTCAATACCTCCAATTTGAGGGATTTTCTTTTTTGGCACCAGACCTCCACTCTCAGGCGGTTTTGTTGCAGGCTGCACTGAGATTCTGCCTCTACTGTCAGGTCAGGAAGTAACTAAATGAAAAATAAAATAAAATCAGACTGTATTGTACTGTATTTTCATGATGTCAGAAAACACTTTAGAGGTCAAATATTAAACAGCTTTTCAACTTTTTGTTCCCAAACCAATCATTTCTCATTTATTATGAAATGAGTTTTGTTCTGTTTTATTCTTTATTTACCTAAAGCAACTCTTCCCTACTTAGATTAGGATGTCGGGTGGTGCAGCGGGATAGTGCGCTTGGTCAGTGATCGGGAGGTTGCAGGTTCAAGCCCAGCTCTGGGCAACACATGGGGATGTGTCCTTGAGCAAGACACTTAACCCCAAGTTGCTCCCACTGCTGCGTCAGTGGTGTGTAAATGGGCATGAAAGAGTGTGAATGTGTTAGAGATACTGATGGATAACTAACATAGAAACTCTGAGCTATCAGTGAGTGAATGTGAGAGTGAATTGGCAGGTGTGACCTGTGGTGTAAAGCAGCTTTGAGTAGTCAAAGACTAGAAAAGCGCTATATAAGCTGAAGTCCATTTACCATTTACTTTACTTGTATAGCAATTTTCTTAAAGATTTTGTAGCTCAAAGTGCTTCACATAGAAATGAAGAATAAATATAAATAAAACTAATAAGTAGTGAATTGAATACAATTAAAAATTCAATCCACCCCTGCCTCATCTCACACACCCCACCCGCACAATCCACATACAGCCCACGCACTCACTTACACACACACATTCAAAGACATTAGGAAGAGATCCTTACAGAAAACGAAATAAGAGGACTGAGGAAACGCCATCTTTCATTAAAAAATGAGGGAATACTGGAGCTATGACTAAAATAGCAATAAGAAATCCTGATAAGAAATTAGATTGAAATAAATAAATAAGCACACTTTGAGACAATAAATAGGTAAATAAAATACAATTTTAAATGAAAATATGGTAAAAATTAGATCAAATGCACTGAAGTAAGATAGTGGAAAGAAAGGCAACGAACAGATAATAAAATTACAAACACTAAACTTATTATAGTTTAGTTTATATTACAGTTTTAATAAGATGTTTAAGCTAAACAACTAATGTATAATTAGACGATAAATATATATAATCACTTAAAAGCTAGACTGAAAAGGTAGGTCTTCAGATTGCTTTTTAAATTATGAACAGTAGATTGATTGATTTAAAGGATAAGTTTGGTTTCTACAGCTTTCACATTGTTTATAGAATGAAGTAGAACAATATACTCACCCAGAAGGCTTTCCTGATCCAAACAGTGCTTCGGGAGATATGTAGATCCAAAATCGAGCAGCAGACATCCGTATAATGGTAGCACACGGGGCATGTATAGCACTGCTCCTAAAACTGCATTAATCATCCAAAAGTTCATTAGTTTCACCAATATTTCATCATGGTCCGCTCACGCTACTCCTCCATTACGGTCTGTGTCACTCCAGACATGTTTTGTGATTGTGCTGACCTCTGAACTGAAGAAGAAGAGCGCTTGCCTCCGCGCAAGCGCAGTACGCGTCCTCCTTTCGATGAGCTCCTCATCTGTAAACTCTGGCTCGAAACTGTAAGGACACCCATCATATTCAAAGTTCTCGTCCACAACATCTCCATCCGATAGATATTCGTCCATTTTGCACAAAACTGGAAGAAGAAGGTCGATGTGTAGCCGGCGGTCTTCCCCTGAAACAATCAGCCGTACTGCGCATGCGCGAAGGCAAACATTCTTCTTCTTCAGTTCAGAGGTCAGTACAGTCACAAAACATGTCTGGAGTGACACAGACTGTAATGGAGGAGTAGCGCGAGGGGACCATTATGAAGTATTGGTGAAACGAATGAGTTTTTGGATGATTAATGCAGTTTTAGGAGCGGCGCTATACATGCTCTATGTGCTACCATTATACAGATGTCCGCCGCTCGATTTTGGATCTGAATATCTCCTGAAGCACTGTTTGGATCAGGAAAGCCTTCTGGGTGAGTATATTGTTCTACTTCATTCTATAAACAATGTGAAAGCTGTAGAAACCAAACTTATCCTTTGATTTAACAAGATGCCAATTACTTTAGACTCATACACTGAACTTTCTGTAGCTTTTTTTGTCCATAAAATGAGTAAAAGTGTCTTCTACATCAGCATGGGTGAGGACTCTCTACTTCATTTCTGTAAACAATACAAATATAAGAGTCTCCACATGCTCCGTAAACCCATTTAAAGAAGTAAAGCATCCTAACTCCGCCTCAGTGTAGGAGCAACATGACTTTAGAGATGCTGCTTCTTGTTTGTAACGCTCATATAGAGGAGGGGAGCTCTTGGTTAGTTAGCAGTACTTAACACTCCCCAAAGTGTATGTAGCTGGAGTCACATGCTGTAGTGAGAATAAATATGTTCTAAAACTTTGGTCTGTGGACGGAGTCATCTGGCAGAGCTTTGAAGCTAACCCGTGCCATCTGTGGACATTATTGCTGCACTCCTTTACTGACTTCCTGATGTACAGACAGGGCTGAGGATAAATAAATTCACCCCGAGCGCAGTCGTGCATCAAAAATGTAGTGGCTTTAAAAGTACTTTGAAGTTAACGTGTTCATATTCCTGTATATTCATTACCAGAGTCGCTTCATTCAACATGGCAGATACACATTTCTAGATCAACTTGAACAAAGCCTCTTTCTCTTTAAGACTCATCAAAATTCACAATTTAGCTCTCATTATATTTCTTAAAATATATATCAGTTAATCTCCATAACCTGTGATATAGTCCAGCCCCAATTCTTCATCAACTAATCGCTCCCTGACTTGTTTAAAAGCACCAGAGGAGGGAGAAACTGGTGCACAAAAACAGAAGCCATTTTGAAACACTTTTTTTTCCGCAGCACCACTCCAGCTTTACCCTTCTTATCTGCTGGTGTATTACTTCAGACAGCTCCCAAGAAAGCCATTATATTTTAATGTGAAAGAAGAGAGCTCACCTCCCCCTCAGGCTGTGTATACACACCTCCTCTGCTGTGTGTAATGAACCTTAATAAAGAACGCTACTGTTTTTACCGACATATTTGTTTCCTAGCCGGGGACAGGAAGCAGATGATTTACCTTCTCTTCACTCCAGCTTATGCAAAAACTGCAGCCAAGTGTTAAAAAAGAAAAAAAAAATGGTGGCATGTTTCTTCTACAGCAATCCTGTGGTTCTCAGATGTATTCACAGCCGGCTTTAGAGCTGATTGTGTGGGTGCTTAAGTCTGGTCTCGGGGGGATCCTGGCTTCAGGTGGACATCTGGTAAAAGCTGTAAGCGGTCAGATGTCTGAATGGAAAGGTGTAAGCCGGTTACCGTTTGTATTTGGCCAGGTTTTCTCCGTGAAACACGTTCTGCTCTGCTCTGTCAGACCATTTCTATCACTTGGATCTGGGGTTTTTGAAGTCCTCAGCACCAAGCCAAATATTGATCGGGTAAATCATTGTCAACCTTTAATTCACCTCTAAAATATCTCAATCTTACCTTTGCTTTTTTCTGCCTTTTCCCCTCTGAGGATCAGTGCTTTGCATCATCTTATCTGCAGTGGCTACAGACAAGGCTAGAGGCATTACATGTTTGATTTGTGTAAAAGTTACATCTAAAAATGTTTTAAGGGATTTGAGTTGAACTTTGCACGTATGTCCATTATAACTCAAGCATGAACTTATTGATTTTTTAGGTTATAGATCAAAAATCAAGGTTGGAAAGCCTCACGTTCAGTGCTTTTCTGTGAGTTCTACTTCTCAATCCAATATCCTAAGAAAAATATGAGAAATTATTGCATCGTCAATTCCCTACAGCTGTCGTATCAAATTTAATGCTGCAGTGAAATAAAGATTAGTTGCGTTCACATATTGACTGCACCGCTTTATTAAGGTAAAACCAGCAGAAATCAAAGTTTTTTGTTTGACAGACTTTTTATCTTGTGCCAAACCCATCAATATATTTAATGGATTTGATATTCAAGGTCAAAGACTGAGGTATTGGAGCTTCTGGGTCTTCCACTTTGTCTACTAACTTTATTAGCTTTTTAATCAAGCTCGGAAATAAATTGATTTGATTTTGGATGTCTAAGGTTTAAGTTTTCCACCACCACATTTAGAAGTTTTGTAAAGAATGCTCTGAGGTGTTCTCTTCGGACTTTGCTCAGATGTTTTTGTGGCTCATCGATAAACTGATTTGAATTTGATGGTCAGAGGGCTTTGGGCTTTCCTTGCCTGAGAATATGATGTCCAAAAAATCACTAAAAGACTTCTGCCACATTTTTCACAACACCCGGCCTCAATGCATGAAATGCCTGACACTGACCTCTTAACCTTTGCTTGTGGACTTTTCAATAAGTTGAGGTCAAACGTCAAGTTCGTTTCCCATTTGTCTGAGGATCTACCTGTCTAGATCCTCCCTTCTTGTATCATAATAAGATGGTACTGCTTAACTTAACAACCACATGGAAGCTAAAAAAGCCAGGTGGTGGTTCTAGTTATTAAACACTCTAATTTTTCATGATATAAACAGTGATTCTATGACTACTATGAAATAGATTTGGCAAAGTCTATTTAGACAGAGCTTCAAAAGACATCAGGGCAGAGCCATATGTTGGTGGAAAACAAATCTCAACATTTGAATAATGTTTATGTTTACGTCCTCCGCGTTCACGTGAGTGTGTGTGTACGACTGCAGGAGGCTCCAGGCTGCAGTTCACAGCTGCAGTGTATTCAAGATCGAAGCTTTTCCAAAATAAGGCGTTTGTGTGCGTCCTTTTAATCGCCCATGCAGTCTCATTTGCAGCTTAAACGCTTTCAGTTGCATTTGTAAACAAGTCAATTCTAGTCATTAAGCACCATCAATGGAAGACATTCCCAGCATTGACACGTCCTTATCCAAGGCTTTTTAGATTAGTTTTTAATCAATGATAGCTACAACTCAGAGTCATAATATAAACTATCTGATTTACATGAAGGCTTAATATGTTTTCTCATCTCTCTTACAATAGAGGGTGTGAGTACTGATCTGACCACTGGCGAGAAAAATGCAAAGGTCTCTGTTCACCACAGTCCCTTAAAAGATTGTGTATGAAAGCAAACAGTACTTTTCACTTTTCATAAATACATGTTTTGCCCTAATTCAGGTTCATATATTCATTTTTTTTACATTCATTGCTGCACAGGAAGAAGCATGTCATTTTTACATACTGACTTCACTAGATCCACCAGTATTCCCTCTCTGTCTGAGACACTCTGTCAGAGCCTCATTCCCAACATGGGCTCTGTCCATTTGGGTTGATCGGTCTGCCCTGTGATTGATCATTTCTGTGTTTGCAGCAGCTCTGCATCAGCCCAGGCTATGCTCTGCAGGTGCAACCAAAAACCAGTAGGTGTTAGTGGATGATTAAACAACAGTAGGATGTCACATGGGAGGGTCAATGAGGGGGGAGAGGGAGCTGTTTTAGGCAGCTACTGATACTGTAAAGAGGGAGAGGAAAAAGTCCAGTTAGGGACTTCTTGTTTTGTTTTTTTTGTTTTTTTTTTTTAAATATGTGGTATCTGCTCGACTTTACTTTGTAATTTTGATATCAGAAACATTAACAAAACTAGAAAAGCACTCAGAGAGCGCAGACCTTTAGATCCCTTGACCATGAAAACATACCATTAGCAATTGGTTTCATAATGATATCTATTTTAGTGCAGTAGTTGTTGACAAAAATCACATTTTTCGTCATGGCGGATCCAGACAGTGATTTGGATCAACACCAAAATTGAATCAATTCTTCCTTTTCCCATGCTGAACATTTCCTGAAAATGTCATCAAAATCCATCCATTACTTTTTGAGTTATTTTGTTCACAGACAGACAGACAGACAGACAGACAAACAATCCTGAAAACATAACCTCCTTGGCGGAGGTAACCAGCCTGGGTCTGGATGGGAGGGCAGTACGGTACAGACTTAGATCACAGTCTGCCGTTTGGTGATGTCTGGTCTATAGTGTGCCAAAACCAACACTGAGCACAATAAAATAGGGCTCATGCAAAAAAACAACAGCGGGAAGCACAAGATTATTTCATATGGCTCCTTTAAAATGTTAATAAATAAACAGTATAATTGTTGAACTGATTCTTTCTCTGTCACAAGTAGTTATTGCTGCAGAAAAGTTTTGTGGATGGCACTTTTAGTGTTGTATTATTAAGCAGATTTTTGTTTTTTTTTCTAAATTATGCAGCAGACTTACATTTTGCTGCACACTTAAAATTCAAAAAGAGTGCCATAAACATCTCTTGCATTATCCTAAGGCAGTTTTGCTACACAGTCTCATTGGCTTGCAGGTCATGCTGTGTGTTTGGGCAGTAAATAATTTTGTTTTGTTCGAACAGGGTAAAATTCTGTAAATTATTCCAAAGTTGAATTTTTATATAACAAACTTTTTCATTACTTTAATGTTAACTCAGTTATCTCCTTCAGGGACATCTTTGCATCCAAATGTTTAACAAATGGCATATAAAGACAGCATTTTTCTAAAATCTCTTCACTGATTGTCTTCTCTTTGTTTCAGGATACATCGCCCCGTGGAGTGGCCGTTTCTACTCTCTCTGGGACACCGGGTAAGCTCTACTGACCTTCACACTCTCTGTATCGATGAAACACTTGTTCAATCGAGTGCATGTGTGTGTTTTCTCATAAACTCCCCCCCCCCCACCACATGGTCCCAGTGGGGGGAAACTGAGCAGCACACAAACAATTCCTATGCTGAGGAACTGTCTAACTTTATCCTTGCAGCGTGTACCCTGTGTTCTCCAAATGTTCTGCAGTGTGTTTGATATTTCAGCACACCCAATCAATTCTTCGCCTGTTTGCTGACTGAAGCACAATGGGAGGGTTTTCTTTTTCTCTCACTGGAGGCTGAGACAAATTCCTTAATGCGTTGTGTGTTTTTCTTCCCCCGCTGTAATCACAAAACACTTTAGAGTGGAATATTTAAAATCTTATAGAAGCCGCTGCCGTGTCAAAGCCCTGCGTGAATAAAGAGAGATCATTGAGATTATACACTAACAAACAAGAACAAAGAGAATCGAACTCATCTTTAATGCTAAATTTGTTCATTGTATGCCTAAGCATTCTGGGGAGGTAGATCATCTTTTGTATCTTATAATTCAGGAGTTAATCAGGAAGATATTTTGTATAATTTGTCTCAACAATCCCAGTGCGCCAAACAAAACACAAATTACCTTCTGTCTGCCTCCCCCTCCTTTTTTTTCTCCTCTAAAGCTATGCAAAGATCCATATCCCCATCATCGCATCCGTGTCAGAACACCAGCCGACAACATGGGTCTCCTTCTTCTTCGACCTGCACATCCTGGTCTGCACCTTCCCAGCAGGCCTCTGGTTCTGCATCAAGAACATCAATGATGAACGAGTGTTCGGTAAGATGATAGAAGTCTTTTATCCAGGTGTTATCACACTTCAGACATGTCCTTTATGCTTTTTAAAGTTTTTTACGGTCTTTAGTGTGTTTTTCATGTCTCTTTTGCATGAACAAGACAACAAAGCTTGTAGCATCAGGACATCTCTCTCTCTCACCTAACATCAATAGCAGCCTGGAGCAGCTAACCATCATGGCATTGTAGTTTTGCAAGCCATGCTGTAATAAGTGGAAGGCACTTTTCAGGGGAATTCTATGCATTAATACTATTGATATTGGTTCTTCAAACCAAAGGTTTGAATTGGAATACTGTAGAGACAGTGTACATTGTACATTAAGTATAGACATTACCACATGGACTTGTTAAAACTTTGGAAAACTATTGTTAGTTAAATTTGTCTACAAGTGTAAGTAAACTCTACCATGCAAAGCAAAAACCAAATTTCAACAACACCCAGAAAAACCACCAGCTTTTCTTGGCCTAAGCTTAGACTGACACGAAATGTAAACAATTCAAATTGTTTTTGGAAATCATGGTTTTTGCGTCCCTTATCTGAAGATCAAAAGGTCAATCCAAATTGTAGTCAGTGTTAAATTCCAAGGCTCTGTAATGGCATGGAGGTGTGCTAATCAAGAATCAAGAATCCTTTTCTGCATTATGTGGGCACATAACGACATTTTGGGCTGTAGCTCCCGGCTGAGGTGGTTAAAAAATATAAAAACAGTGAGCCAGCACTCATGTACACAATATAAAAATAGAATAATTATGAAAAAGAAACTATAATAGAAAGAACAAAAGAGAGTGAGTCAGAACAAAAGAAAGTGAGTAAATGCCCATGGCATGGGTAAATTGCACAACTTGCAACATATGCAGCCACCCAAGCAGTATCTTTTTAGTGATGTCCCTGCTTATCTCAGCTACACAATGCAAAGCCACATTCTCTGTTACTTCGTAGTAAAATATATGTATATTAGACTGGCCTGCCTGCATCCCAGACCTGTCTCCCATTAAACATGTGTGGCATGTTATGAAGCCAAAAAAGACAATGGCGGCCCCAAATGGGAAAGACTCTACCTACAAGGCTTCAGCAATTAGTGCCTTCAGTTCCCAGGTGCTTATTGGGTGTTATTAAAAGAAAAGTGTTGTAACACAGTCGTAAACATGCACAGTTTTTTTGGATTGTGTTGCATTAAAATTCAAATGACCTCACAAAAACACAAGTGAATCAGTTTGAACATAGAAAAATCTTTATAGTCTTTGTTGTGTGTTCAGTTGCATATAGTTTAAAAAGATTTGCATATCATCATATTCTGTTTTTATTTACATATGACAATGTCCCAAATTCATTGAAATTGGGATTTGTGGTTGGAATTGATTATCAAGTGAAACAGGCTCATTATTCCCATCCTTTGTATGATTAACAGGATTTTACTGTCGTTTACTAATTGTAAGCTCCGCAGTAGCCTGAGCAGTACAATACAGCTGACAAATATTAGCATACTTATATAATGTAAGGACACTCTGGAGTTTCCTGTTTGTGTATTTTGGATTTTGTCATTGGGAGCATTTTTGGATGCAGAGGTTCAACAATTAGCTCAGACTGGTGATTACAGCCTTATTGTTAGACTGATGTTTTTTAGCTTTACACCTTCAAAACAAACAGCCTGAAAATGGTTTGATTAGTTAAAGACAAAACCTGTAGAAATAATTGGTCAGGTTAAACAGGGAGTAGCCCGTGCCTGAAGTCTTTTCTATTTTCCCTCAGCTTTGCATTTGTTTCTGCTTTTAGTTGTTAAACGCCTCTCATCCTTTGCACTTTCATCATTGCACTGACTACTTTAACCGAGCGTGACCTCTTTTTAATAGAAAACTACAATATAGGCAGATAACTAATAGAAAGTAGAAAGGAAAATGGTTTACCGGAAACTTTCAACCTCATACACTTGCCATGTCTCTTGGTGTCACACTTGACTGGATTTTTATCTTTCTTTATGACTGAATGAAACTCAGCATTCACAGTTAACTCACACATAAGGATTTTTTATGAATTCAAGTTTACCTTGAGACATAGATGAACAAATCATTCTATAACACCATTGCCTTTTATGCTTTTTATTCAACTTGCAGAGTGTCATGCATGTCCCAGCTTTGGCAGCACTCCAGCCGTCACTCAGTGAATATTTTCTGAAATAAATGAGCCTCTCTTTTCATGGCTCCATTTTTGCTCAGCCTCCGTTTGTTAGCTCAAGTGGATTGTCCTTCAACGGCTAATTGTTCTGTTTTTACTGTCATTTATCTAATAGGCTATAATTAACATGAATAATTAGTTCATAGTTTATCACAGGCCACATAAGCCCTGCAGAAACTCCTTTTTCCTCTCATCTAATGATGCTCTTTCAACTGAGTGTGGCATGCTGAAGGAGGCCGACTTTCTTTAAAAACAACTCAAACTTAACTCTAATGTCGGACAGCCAGGATCAAGAGCACAGAACCTGTGAGTCCTTCAGCAGCCTCATTCTCCCCTCGACTTAATCAGCCTATTACGGCTATTGATTATCCGTGCACCTGTTGATCAGGGTCGCCCCTTTTCAAGGACGGAGTACAGCCAGCGCTCTCTTCATTTGGGGCCTGACTCCTGCAGACTGATTATGCTGCGTTCCTCTAACAACTCCATTTCTCTTTTTCAGGTCCTTATCGCCTTCTCCCTCTCTTCGCTCCATTTCCTGTCTCTCCTCTGCATTCACACCCTCGTTCTCCTTGTTCGACCTTTATCTACATTGTTCCCTCCTCCCCCCTCTCGCCTCTCCTCACGCCTAATGCCCTCTTTTCTTATTATCTTCCAGTGGCCCTGTACGCCATCAGTGCAGTCTATTTTGCCGGGGTGATGGTGCGTTTGATGCTCACTCTGACTCCAGTGGTGTGCATGCTGTCTGCCGTGGCGTTCTCCAGCGTCTTCGAGCACTACATGGGAGACGACACCAAGAGGGAGAAGCCCCCTGCTGAAGACAGCAGCGATGAGGATGACAAGAGGAACTCTGGGAACCTTTATGACAAGGTTAAGAGAAGACAGAAAAAACTTTGACAGAAATTATTTCATACTCTACAGCTCTCTTACTACGAGTGTCGGGGTTACCACAGCAGGTTACACTCAGTCATGTGGTACTGGTGACGCACAAACATCAGAAATAAGGCATGAGGAATCTTTAGCGGGAGTTAGGGCTGGGAAGATCGCATGTTATATATTTGGTTAAATGGTTAAAACCCTGTAACAGCGGATTTCAGGGGTCTTTAACTGCATCTGTACAGGGGCAAATTTTCTTCCTGGCATTTGCCATGGGGGTCTGGAGTTTAAACTTTATCACATAGTATTAGTATGTTGGTTTAATAAACATTTTATACATATCTCTATGTATCTACATAATTATTTTGGGATGTATGCATAGCTTGGTCCTTCAAAGAGAGATCAGTTCCTATTGCCTGTCCTCCTGCCTCTTGAGGAGGTTTATCAGGGTTCGGGTCAGGAGTAGTTTATCTTGGCTGTTTCTCTCTGGAGCTTTAGTGCCCTCACTTTGTTACCACTGTCTCACTCTTCTGGCTGAATAATGGATTTCTGTTAAACAGGTCATACATGAGGTAACTCCTGGTAAAACTGTGTCAGGCCCTCTTGTTTTAGGCGTTGTATTAATAGTAATAGGAATCTAATAACAAAAAACTTGAAACTACACCGAAATTTATATCACCTGCTCTGATTGTGATGACACTCTTGGGACCAGATGGGAAGCTGTGGAGGACCTGATGTGCCCCCACAGCCTCCTATGACCAGCTACACACAAGGTCTATTTTAAAGGGATATTCACGAGTAAGGACCACACCATCAACAGGATGAATCTGACAATTATTTATTGCGTACAGTGGATAACAAGCAACATAGCAGGTACGTGAAGCGGGTAATGGTTTGGGGAAACTTAATGGGGAATCCACCGTATAAGGCCCTGAAGAAAGACGGAAGGAAGGAAGAAGTTTTAAGAACGGGGAGGGAGGGATGGGTCTGTCAAGAGTGCGAAACAAAAGAAGGAAATGGTCGGTTAGAATATATAGGAACACAGGAAGAAGCGTGGTTGAGGTGTGGTCCTGCTCCTGAAATTCTGCTTAAAGCTCCACTTCATTTTTTTTAAAGGAGTTACTCAAGGCAGCCTCCAAATTTAAGGCAAAAAGAACGCATCTTATCTCAAGACAGACTAACTGCAGTAAATAAAACTCAGACTAGCTCCTGTAATTGTATGTAAGTTGTGTCAAAATGTTATAATAAGCTGTTTACAAAGGCTTACAACCTTAATCCAGAGGCAGATCAATTTAAAACACTGACAACAAGTAGTAAAACTGCCAACAACTTGGAAGCCTGTGTTTCAAACAAGTGCCAAAACTGTATAGCCTTTGGGAACATGAAATGTAGAGCTTTCATACAATATGAAAGTTTAATGTTATGCATCCTTGAACATTTAAGAGCAAAAAAATCATTTTAAAACTCAGAAAATATTGTTCTCAGACAGCTTATTTTACTGTGCAGATGATTTCTCAGGACATGAAGAAGCAGATTGGGTGACAGTTGATTTGTTTTGTGACCTTGAGTGGGCATATTCATGCACTTAAACCAATGTGCTTCTGCAGTTTAATCCAAGAGCCTCCCGATTTTAATGCCAAGTGTTTTCTTTTTTTTTGCCATGTCCATACTGATTTTGTCAAAATTTTTCTTTTTTTGTATCAAGGTCAACAACTCTAAAACAATATTGAAATGATTTATTTTTTCGTCAAAGCCTTTTTAATCTTTTTATTATTTTTGTATGTCTGGCTGTGTTTCTCATTGACCTCAGCCACTCGCTGCAGAGGCGTTACATGTTTGTCGGTTTCCCTCCTCACTCCCCGCCATCTCACTCAACAGTTTCATAAACTGTGATTCAGCTGCAACTGTTTGATGCTGTTACCATCATTTTTAGCAGCCTGGCTTTGCTTAATTTTCATCAGACTGTTATCACAGCAGAGCCAGACTGTGACTTTGTCTATTCCAATCTTTATCATAATGACACCATTACACATCCTATCAACAAGTCTCTCTCTCTTTTAGAGGAACTGTGGCTAAAATAATGTCTCAACTTCCAACAGTTTAGTCAGATGACTTGTGCTACCAAATTTACATTTTTAAGCCGGTATTTCAGCGTCCAAAAATTGTTCATGACGCCTCCCTGCTGCTCTGCACTGAAGGGGAAAAAATGCAACGATAGACATTTCTAAAGGCTTAAGGCCTGGCTGTTAATACGATTTAACACTTGAGTTTGTTATTAACATGGAAATTTTGACAAACTGTAATCCCCGTCTCTGCTGAAAGTTCTTGGTTAACCTTTGGTTAACAACGGTGGTAGAGTGTGGAGGGAAGACCTGCAAAAGTTAAAACTTAATGTGTATATAAATGACTCTAAATCATTATATTTAATGTTAAAAAGAGTAAAACATCTGTAAGATGGCATACTGACATAAACTAGATAAACTAAATGCATTTTAAAACTTGAAAAAGGTTGTTTAATCATCGAGATAATCAATAAAACACCTTTTAAAACTGTTTACAAACTCCTTTACTGAAATAGAGTCAAAACCTGGAGATGTTATCAGCTGTTTATATTTTAACCAAAGAGGCAGGAATGAAAACTATTAGACAAATATATTTTAAATATTGTTTTGAAAATAATGAACTAAATGCAAAATTCACCAAGTTGATACAAAAGGAGAAGTAAATTAAGCCAAAAAGTCACATCACTTTACTATAATGATTGTCCTCTTTTTTATTTCATTTGAAAACAAATCAATTTCTCTAAAAAGGATGGAAAGGTAAGAAAATATCAGGATGTACAAGCAGTCAGAGAAACAGAAAGAAACCTTTGAAACCTAAGCAAATGGCAGTGGCAGAAAAATAAATTCAAGGAATATTGATTAAATATGCTT
This sequence comes from Scarus forsteni, assembly GCA_036419115.1. Taxonomy (NCBI): domain Eukaryota; kingdom Metazoa; phylum Chordata; class Actinopteri; order Labriformes; family Labridae; genus Scarus; species Scarus forsteni. Next base: position 15,283,437 of record JAZDUH010000458.1, read on the forward strand.
TCAAATGTATAATCTAAATATATTAAAAATAAGGACAAATAAAAGAAAAGAGGCTGTATAAATCTGAATCATTTCAACCATAAATTTGGTTTTAATTTGACAGCTTTTCATTTTGTAATAAAAGGCAAAGAAAAGACATGGGACAGTGTTTATTGAATAGACGTCTGTATTAATGTCCTAATTTTTTGACACGTGACTAAAGCACATATGTGGAGTTATTTTGACTTTAAACCTGGTCTGAGAAATTATTAAGCAATGCTGCAGTAATATTGAGGATGGCACACCAACAAGGTGAAGAAGAGGGTCTTGTGTGTCAAAATCAGCTTCAAAGCTCTTCCTCTCCACAAGACCAAAGTTTACTGCTTTACTCTGGGTCTGCATTTCACTGTGATGAGAATATGTCTAGACTCACATACCTCTTACTGACAAAGCAGAGAGCCCACCCCCACCCCTGCCCTCACTGTCTAGCAGGCAGATGCTGGTGTACTCACCGTAGAGGCTTCTTGCTATGGCACTAACGTGTAGAGCAGGGGTGGGCAACTTTAATTGCCAAGAGGGCCACATAAAACCATTTTTCCAAGCCTGAGGGCCACATTGTTACAAATTTTTAGGAACTCTCGATAATGAAAAAGAATGTTGGATAAACAACATATTAGTATATAAATTTGTCATAAAATTAGAATACCAATATTCATGTATTACAACTTAAATACAAGTTATTATGCATAATCAAATGAACTTGATACAGAATTCAAGCAAATTTAGCTCATATACACGGATTAAAGCCAATGAAGCTATTTTCAAATCAAAAGAATGTGTTTTTCACATTTTTAAAGCTCAAATATTTTGCTGCTGCCATTTTTTAAATATAGTATTGAGTAATACTTGATGTAATGTTAAAGGCTTCATAAAAGAGATTTAGACACTATAAGAGCAAAGTAAGGTTGTAAATAACTTACATAAGATTATATAGATTTTTTTCTATTGGATATCTGAGTTTTCTTCATATTTACAAATGCTGGTTTTGGGGAATGAATGGCGGGCCACATTTAGTGATGTGGAGGGCCGCATTTGGCCCCTGGGCCGCCACTTTTCCACCCCTGGTGTAGAGAGACATGTTCTTCGGTTTAATGTCACTTCTCATTGTATAGACACTGAACAGCTCAGTAAACAAGTAGAAAGTACTTTACACATAATAACAATTGTTCAACCCATTTCCGCTCCTCTTAGCTGTTTTCACTCAGCTCTTGATCTGTTTATCTCCATGGTTCAACTAATGTCAATACTCCTTCACAGAAGTTCTTTATTTCACCCTTCTTTTGAAAAGAAACACAAGTTTTCCATAATGAACTTGAAAAGGAGAAACAAATCTTTGGAAACTGTACACAGTCATGAAAAATTGTGATTACTTTCATGATAGTATTAAAAGTTAATGATTTATATTGATTGCATTTTGAAATTAAATTATTTTGTATTGGAAAAGAGTGGCTTTGTGGAAGTAAACAGTGGACACAAAGCAGAATGAAATTGAGTCCAAAATATTGCTTTTTTTAACAAAGTGTGACTGATTACTTTTTATGTTTTTTTGTCCCATCAACAGAACAGTAATTTGTTGAGGAAAAAGTAAGACTGGAACTTAGAAGATAAGCCGCAGTTGGGCTTAACAGAGAGTAGTCGGTAAATTCAACTGAAAAGAAGGGAACGAAAAATAAATATTAAACATATTACATAATGAAATATTACACAGAAAACTTCATTTAAGAGGCAAAATTTGGATAACGAGTGAATAGAAGAAAAAATAAAGAGCCAGATCAAAGCAGAAGGCTCCCTTGTGTCACATTTGAGTTAATAATTTCCTTCATTTTTCCAGTTTAAAATTTCGCGCATTAATTTGTCAAAGAAGCAAAGACAGGAACAGAGGGAGATAAGGGGATATGCACATAATAGACAGGCTCAACAGAGAAAAGTCTTTGAAAAATGAATATAGAATAATAATAGAAAATTAATTGAAAGAAGGAAATTTACACATAAAAACAAACTCGCAATAAAAGAAGACACAAATTCAAGACCAATATAATCTGAATCACTTTTGTTTTCATAGAACTTTGTTAATTTATTTATTTCTTGTTTTATGTAAGGGGTTATTTGTCCTTTATTTTGGCATTAACAGCTGTAGGCAGAGAGGAAGTCCTTAACTGAACTATAATATGAAGGTAACTATAACTTTAAACAGGGACAATTCTTAACACAAGGTTACGCAAAGCACTTGATATTTTATTTAGATTAAAGAGTAAGTTGAAACTTGAAGGGCATTACCAGTGGAAATGATGTAGTTCTTTTCAATGAAGCAACAACCGTGTAACTTTTTATTTTCATCTTTTTCATCTGTTATCATTCTGGTAGCCTTTGCATTGCCTACATTTTATAAAGCTTATTTCAAGTCTGAAAAATGACACCAAGGCCAAAAAGGTGTATACATTATGTACAATCATAAGGGATCAATTGCTGTTTTAAACTATGAATATAGCTTTATCATCTTTTGTTTTGTTTTTTGTCAAAAGGGACATAAAAGTGTTCAGATGTGTTTTGTTAAAAGTAGTTATTTGAGCTAAAAAAAAAAAAATGTTATCTATTTATTGCATAAAGTAGATGTGGTCCAAGAAATTGTGTATGGCAGACTTTTGGTGGTGGTACCCAGAATTAAGTCTTTTCATGGGGCCCACAGTTCCTTGCACAGGGTTCCCGTGGATCCTTGAAAAGTCTTAAAAGGCACTGAATTCATTATTCTAAAAAATAAGGCCTTAATTGGCATTAAAATGTCTCAAATCCAATTTTCAAAAGTCTTTAAAATTTGAACAAATTAATAAAATCTATGTCAGTCTGAACTAAAAAAAACATTTACTAACATTTATTTATTTTTCAAAAATAATTCGCTAATTTACTCTCGTTGCAACATCATGTAATCACAATAGCGTAACTAACAAAACGGTGATGTGGTTGCACCAGGATCTTTTAGAGCAGATACATGTCTTGGTTCTACCTACAGTGCCTGGAGAGAAAAAAAAAATGGGGAAAAATTGGCAAAAAAATCCAAAAGTGGCTTAGGAAAATTGATAATGGCAGCAAAATTGGGAATTAAACTTGAAATTAAATTTCAAAAACCATGTAAAAATTCCAAAAGTGGTTCTGACAGTGGCCAAAAAAGATGAATGGGGGCAAAATAGGCATAAAGTTTTAAAAACGGGGTTAAAAAAGATTGAAGTGATGTTTTATTTAAAATAAACATTGGGTTAAAATTACCTCTAACCCAGGAAATTCATGTGGTGTTTTTGTTTGTTTGTTTTGTTTGTTTCAATTGTGTTTCGTTGTGAACTTTGTCTTAAATTTGATTTCAAACGGCCTTAAAAAAGTCTGAAAAAGTCTTGAATTTAACTTGCCTTGAGCTGTAGGAACCCTGTTGCAGCGCCCCTGCTAATTGGTAGATTTCTTGCCCTGTAGTTTTGTGAATAAATAACAGAAGTGAAGCTTGAATATCATTGTATCAATAACATATTTATTGATATACTCAGGATTAATCAACTCATCGTATTCGTGGTATTGTTAAAATATGAAGTCTGAGGTCTGTTCTTGTATCTAAATTCTCTTCATAACTGACTTGGACAATAGATAAATCAGAATGAGGTCCCTCGGTATATTAAATGTTTGATTCTGGGTCATTTTTTGAGCCCTAATGACGCTAAGTCAGACAAACAATAGAAGTTCTTTCTCAAAGTATGAGTCAGCGCTTCAGTTTCCACTGGAATTAAAACATCATTTCCTTTTGATCTAACATCCGTCTTTGCTTGCCTATGGCCGGAGTGTTTTGAAGTTGGATCAAATAATTAAAACCGCTGCTGATGAAAAATGTTCCCATTGTGCAGACTCCCTCGGCTGGAATTGTAAAGTAATATTAAATAATCGCACAGCACGAACGGAAAAAACGTCAGGATGCCCTAATATACTTTGCTCAATTAGTTCATTCAATAATTCATCCCTCTCAATAATTCATCCTGCTGGAATGGCCTCAGCGTCTGCAGCACGTCCTCATAGTGTTTGTCTCCCCCTGCAGGCCGGAAAGGTGCGCAAGCATGTGTCGGAGCAGGAGAAGGCTGAGGAGGGCCTGGGACCAAATATCAAGTCCATCGTCACCATGCTGATGCTGATGCTGCTGATGATGTTTGCCGTGCACTGCACATGGGTGACCAGCAACGCCTACTCCAGCCCCAGCGTGGTGCTCGCCTCATACAACCACGACGGGTATGAGCAACACACGCCCTCTTTTTTTATTTATTTTTCAACATTCAGCCCTGGTCATTCTTTTCATTAGTCCCTCAGTCCAAGCTGTGCACACACAAACTCTCACATGCCCATAATCATAATCTGTTTAGAAAACATACACACATCTACAGGTTTTTAGATGACATGTCACCAAGGAGGACTAAAAAAAGCTGGAGGAGAATTCTGCATGTAAAAGTACTCTCAAAAAACCAAAGTTTTGTGCCGTACAGATCTGTGCCAACCACTGAAATCAGCAACAAAACAAGAGCATCTTTCAACTCTTGAAGGTAGTGACACATAAAGGCAAAAAGTTTCAAAAGCTCTTGTTGAAACAGCAGCAGGCATGATTTCAAAACCCTTCGACTGAAGTGTGGAGGAGTGAAGTCAGAAGACGCTTATGTATGAAGTTTCAAAAGTAAAAAGTTACACTAAAGAAGCTTCTTAAAGGGATAGTTTGAGATTTTTGAAGTGGGGTTGAATGAGCTATGTAGCACTAGCCTACAGGGATGGAGATCAGGGGCTCTCGTTTATAAGACAGTGCATGTAATCTATACATTTGCCATGAACCTGAGATGGGGGTGTGACCAAAACAGTTCTGAGGGCTGCACGGTGGCTCAGCAGGTAGTGCTGGTAGTACCTCACAGCAAGTAGGTCACTGGTTTAATCCCTGGGGCATGCTCGCTAGGTTGATTGGTGTCTCCAAACTGCCCTTAAGCATGAGTGTAAGCATGAATGGATGTTTGTCTCTCTGTGTGGTCCTGCATTCGGCTGGCTTCTGATTCAGGGTGTACCCCGCCTCCCGCCCAATGTCATCTGGGATAGGCTCAAGGACCCCCAACCCCAAAAGGAATAAGCGGTATCGATAATTCATGGATGTACAATTCAATTCAATTTCATCCACATGTCCACTTTTAACCATAACAAGTCAACGCAATTCATGTTACAAATGAAAATGTATAACAACAGAAAAGTGCAACACCAACTGCAGGCAGGTAAATGTAAAGAAGCCACATTACAATATAACAATGGTAAAATTTCATGTAGCAGCGACGTATAGTACATGTTAGAGTGAGTACAACACAAACAATAACCTTCATGTGATGCAGAAATCTAGTTTTCATGAATGAAAATGGGCTTGAACTGATTGATTGCCACAGAGAAGAGGATAATAAAATCCAGAAATTGAAAGGTGTCACTGCACTGTGGTTGCATTCAAGCACTGTTCCTGCCATGCCAAGATATCCACCATCCATCATCACGCTCCAGTTTCACTGCAGTATATTAGTGTTCACAGGACACACGCTGATTTATTTACACCAAGTCAGAGTTCCCATGCTTATCAGTGATCTCCTCCCCATTAAAATATTATTAAAGAGAAGTTTGATCTGTAAAAAAGGCTTTGATTTATTTGTTCATTTGTTTTGTCTTGGCGAACTCAGCCATCAGTGTATCTGATGAGTGCTGTTAAGGCTTAATGAACACGCTTTATTCAGTTATAGAACAGATCAGAGCTGCTGATGCAGACGTGTGGTGTGACAACAAAAAGGTGCCTCTGTGTGCTCTGTGCAACATCATGTTTTGAACTAACCTCAGACTCTGTGGTAGTGTTGTGCTTTATGATCAGTGGACAACTATTCCCTGTTTTACTTAATAATATTGGCTATCAGAAATAATTACTTAAATTAAGTAATGGGATTTAATTTACATTAAACCTTGAGAAACCACCTATAAAAGGGGAAACGATAGTCAATTTATTAAGTTTGTCTCATTAAGGTTACTGACTATTAATTTGGAACCATGATTTATAATTAACCAAATAAAAATAACCAAAGTTACCGAATGAATTGTCAGTTAAAGTTGAAGGATTGGTAGTTCTGCAGAGAAGAGGTTGGCAAGATTCATTCTTATACAACATTAACAGACCAGCAACTGACTTTGTATCAAAATCATTTATTGACAAACAACATGTAAACATACAATACCTAAGCTAACAAAATCTTATGTCTAAGTGTGTGTGAGTGTGTCTGTGTGTGTACGTGTAACAAACAAAGGCAAGATGGCTGCCTCTAAAAGGTGTCAACGCCGCAGGGCTCAAAGGCATTTACAACCAGGACCACATGGGGAGTGGTGGAGTTTAAAATTGGTCTCTTTATGTTAGATTGATGCCTCTACATGAAATAGTAGTGATAAACTACGCAGAAGTTAGCGATAGCTTAAAGCTCTAATGCTACGGCCACACCGGACGCTGATTGTAAACTGAATTTTAACGCCTATGCTAAAGCCTGTAACGCCGCGCTTATTACGCCATGGGACGCTGGACATTTTGACAAGCTGTCGCAGAACTTACCTTCAAAACCTGTTCTCAGCGACTTTCACCCAAGCCTGCTCCTTTTGTTCCAGTCTCTGTAGAGGACACACGCCGAGTAGTTTAGCTCCGGATGATAGCAAACAGCGCAGATAAACCTCTCCTCCATCTTTGAGAGGGGTTTAAGCAGGAGCAGGAGGCCGGGGCGTCACACATTATTAAATAAAACCTGTCTCCTCAGCGACTTTCACCCAAGTCTGCTCCTTTTTGTTCCGGTCTCTGTAGAGTATACACGCCGAATAGTATAGCTCCGAATGATAGCAAACAGTGCCGATAAACCTCTCCTCCATCTTTGAGAGGGGCTTGAGCGGGAGCAGGGGGCCGCGGAGCGTCACACGTCATCAAATCAATGACGTCGGGGGCGAATGTCATCGCTGATTGGCTGCCGAACAGGCGTCGAAGTTCAATATTTTCAACTCGAGCGCCGAGGCGCTTTGGGGCGTCAAAACGCCTCGACGCTCCAAACGCGCCGCGCCAAACGCGTCCAACGCTCCAGACGCGCCGCGCCAAACGCCTCCAACGCGCCGCCTGGGGCGAATTTGCGTCAAGACGCGTGTTTGCATTGACTTTGTATGTAATCTCGACGCGCGTCGACGCAAATTCGCGTCCGGTGTGGCCGTAGCATTAGAACATATTCAATAAAGCAATGTCCTGATTGTAAACTGAATAGTCTTGTGCTTAGCCGTGCTATGCTAAAGTCTGTAAGGCCCAGTTATATTACCAAGTCCATGGGAGGAAAAGGTTTCCGTTTAGGTTCTGCAAAGTCCAGTGCTGCAAGTTTGATGGTTTCTCAGTGGGTCCCAGGCCAGTCTGTCCCTCCAGTTCCTGGTTCTGAAGTCCACTGGTTTCTCCTTTGTCCCTTGAGTTAGCAGCTTGATGCTAACTCTGTGGTGTTGTTTCTTGTTTCGGATCAGGAACTCCTGTTCCTTAAGGCTCTTGTGTCGCCTATGGTGCAACAGTCTGCATTGAGCAGGACTGTGGAAGAAGTCCTGAGGTTGTTTCCTGAGAAAGAGCTGTGAGAGAGGAGCTTTGTCCCCTTCACTCCATGGTTCAGAAAGAGACTCAGCTGAGAGAAAAGGACCTGTGTCCTCTTCAGAAGGGACTGAAAAACTCAAAGACTGCAAAGTAGAGCAGGGTCTTATTGTTCATAACAGAGGGTTCACACCTACGTGTGAAACCTCGGGGGAGCTAAACTTTGGTGCAGGCTTCTGCAGGGACATATGGATCCCAACAGTAGTAAGGTCAGCATTTTCAAATAACTGGCACTACAGCCCACAGCTGTCTTTTTCTTTTTTGTTTTTAAGCCTTTTAGTGATGTAGGTCTGCCATCTATGCTCTAAGCAAATAAACATCCGATTTATTTTACATATTATTTTAGAAAAATATTTATGTATTTCAGTATTTAAATGCACAACACAGTCTACTTAGTGTATGTATTAATGATGACGTGGATTGTTAATTTAAGTGTCATATTTTGTTTAAGTAAATGCATCAGAAGCATCAATTTTTTATGTCTTTGTCTCTACTTATTTTTAATGAGCATCCAACCAAAGAGACTTTGCTTGGACTCTCCATCTTTGAAGACAGTCTAAACTGGGAGTCACAGATGTTTGTTAGCACAACATGATGAGCTTTTAGGAAACAGTACTTCAGGACTGCTTATGGGAGTTTCACTCTGAAGTATTATCAGAAATGGTTTGTGTTTTAGGCTATAAGTAACACATCACAATCAATGAAGAAACATGACACAACACTCCCCCTCTGTGTTTTTGCATTAAGCTAGTGTCAGAAGTCTGCAGGGGTTCAGCAAAGAGTCTATAGAAAACTGAACCAAGTTAAAGATCCTCTTTACATTCAAAAGATCCTGAATTTGTCTTCATCGTAAATTAATTTCTGTTGGAAAAAAAATTACATTATCATGTTTTTCCCACAGTATTCATCCCTTTTTCATTATGCAGGAGGATTGATTGTCCTATCTTAAATGCAAATGCGAGTACAGAGCGCTTAAGTGTAGAATATTTATATTTCATAAGAGGATTTAGAAATATCGATACATGCACGTTAATATGATTGCTTTAGCCAGAGTTTCAAGGTCACAGAAACATCTGTGAACCGTCCTTGGATCCTCAAAAAGCTGATCTATTATTCTCTCTGAGGTTCTTTACCCACGTAATTATTTTCTTTAAGCATTAGGGAGGAAATGTTGAAGGCCAAGACTAAATGGTAGACTCAGCTTCTCATGCATTTATTAATGATGGCACGGCAGCTCTCAGACAATGCTGTTGACGTGCAACTGGGAGCAGAGAGGCTGTCACTCTGCTCTCCAATCCAGCACACACAAAAACACACTCACACAACAGCACACACACAGTGTCATTACCATACCCTCGATTAATTGGTTGCCAGGTTTTATGTCTGCGTCTCGCTCCTCGAGGTAAATCCAGGACATGATCGTCGGAGTGTGAGGTGTTTTCTAACCCTGGGTTTATTACGCACTGGGGCTCTATTTTCAGCTCCCGTTGCCCTCCTGATTCAAACTGAAATATTAATAATCCTCCACCGTCATATGCCTGTCAATGCCTTAACCTGTCAGCTTTTTATTTGTCTGTTTTTTCTCCTCAGGACGCGAAACATCTTGGATGACTTCAGAGAGGCATACTATTGGCTGAGGCAGAATACGGATGAGCATGCACGTGTCATGTCCTGGTGGGATTATGGATATCAGATAGCCGGCATGGCTAACAGGACCACACTCGTAGATAACAACACGTGGAACAACAGTCATATAGCTCTGGTAAACACTTTAATTATTTTAAAAGTCTGTTTAATGTCTATTGGGATATGACTTTCCACAATTTCTTGACCCCCTCACAGGCAGGGGTCTGGCTGTTTCAGGCAGCTGCCGGTGCTGTGAACAGTCCTGATGCTTCTGTCAGTTTTGGTTTGTGCATATGATTACTCCTTTTTGCAGGGAAGACACGTAAACACATTAAAGAGCATATAATACTTAATAAAAGTATAATGTGAACTTTTAAAGAGGTTGTATTGATCCAGTTTTGATTACTGCTTGGGCAAGTTCACAATCACTAATGTTCAAAAACTGTTCAGTTTTCAAAAGCAGTTCCCCTGACTCAGCTGTGTTCACACTAGTCCATCGGAGATTCCCTGTTAGAGCTCCTGCCCCTTTCAGCCCCCGTTCCTCACGTGGGCTTAGTCTGCTCTGATTGGTTGATAGGTAAACTCTGTGGTAATTGGTCATTTTAGTGTTGAATGAAGCAGTGTTTTCAATTATTTATTTTAACATCTACGCTATGCAATGGTGCAACCATGAGCCTTAACTGACATCTGAACCATTGTATGATGTCACACTGGTAGGTCTATTTGGGGGGCGGGGAAACGAGATGTTTAAAGCAGCTACTAGTGCCACAACGAAATCGAAGAGGGAGATGTGCTAGATATGCTAAACACACTAAAGTGCATTTATTACACTAAAAAAAAGCATTATATATGGCCTCTTTAAAGACCAAAAGACTAGTATTCTGTGCATATCTTGAGAAAGACTTTTATTAAAGTACAATGCTGTATTATCATCAAAGAAATAAGTGAATTTAGCAATGTTAGGGCATTTTGAGCATCCAAACAATGATCAAAAAGATTGCAAAGTAGGCTTAATTCCAACCGAGACTAGATGAAAAAGTTTTGCTGGGGGTTGCCAATAGCCGAGTGGGCCATGTCTGAGTACTTTCCATGTATTGACGCTATTCTGTGGGAAGCTTGGCTTCAGTCCCTGCCTGTAGCTTATTTCTCACTTTCTTCCCTGCTCTCTCACTCTCTTGCTGCCTCTATTCTAAGTCTCTCCACCATCTAGAAAGACAAAAAAGGCTATGGAAATAACAAAGCCTGTGTTAATGTGCTTAAAACATCACCAGCCAGTTCTTAATAGCATCCAGTAAAATGGTAGTAATACTGTTTGTTGTCCATAGACTATAACCTGACGCACTAGATGGACATTCTATACATTTCTCTAGTCTGAGAAACAGTCCATAGACGGTGTTTGGGGAGGGCTGAATCTTTCAGAAGCATTTCCATTGAACAATAGTTCGGGCTAATCAGGAAATGTAGTAGACGGTTGCTACTACAGTACAGAACATGAACCTCTTCATAAAATAAGGCTCTTCAAAACATGCTGGGGGTAGTGTGTAAATATCCTCCCAATGGAGAAGTTTGTAGAGTTGCTATTTGATTTTCATTTAATAAAGAAATGTGGTCTGATAAACTAGGAGCAGTCAGTTGCTGTAGCAGTTCCCACCTCTTCCTGCTCTAAAGGACGGTGATTGGGCTGCGCAGTTATGGGCTTAGCACTTTCGCTGTAGGCTGGAGCTTGACAATATGGATCTGCCTGAATACAGACATTAAATCAGACAGTTCCAGCTGCTGTACAGGGCTACAGAAAAAATACCTTAGTCCTATTGATATTTATTATTATTATTTTCTGTTTCGATCCAATCCCCTTATTGTTTTATCCCCACATGTTCAGTGTCTTATTACATCTGTTGGGCTTTTGTTTAACCTTGCCCAGATCTATTTCTCTATGTAAATTTGATATATATATATTTCTATTTGTCTGGGTTCATTGAAAGTGTGATTTTTCTTCTATTGCTTTATTTGCTATACTAATTTTAATTGCCATGATTTAATTGTCGCTATCACATTGTTTAAAACTGTTCCCTCCAATAAGTCAAAGTATCCTGTTTGCTTAAACTTGTTCCCTTAAATTTTCACTTGAGAGTAAAGTGAGGAAGTTTGGGTATTGGCTGTCCTTGGGTTTTATTTTTCTGCCTCTCTCTCTGCCAAGAGTGAGGATGATTTTCTTTTTACTTAAGCCTGTTGTAACTTTTTCCTCTAGCTCCCAGCTGCTTGTTTTCTCCACATCGTCTGTCCACAGGAGTGTAATTAAAGAAAATACAAGATACTTCTCCATTTAATGATTCCTGTTCTGTGTCCTTCCAAGTATTGAAACATTTTGTGAAGCAGCAGAAACCAGCTTTAATGATGACTTGCTGTTACTCTTCTTTTTTTTAGGTGGGGAAAGCTATGTCGTCTAACGAGAGCGCAGCCTACAAAATCATGAGGTCACTAGATGTCGACTATGTTTTGATCATCTTCGGGGGCGTGATTGGCTACTCAGGAGACGACATAAACAAGTTCCTGTGGATGGTGAGGATAGCAGAGGGAGAGCACCCCAAGGACATCAGGGTGAGTGTGAGACAGGGGCACCCGCCCATCACAGTGGAAGTCATGTAACAGGCGCTGGCAAGCGAGTGAAATCAGTGTTTCCTCTGCACTCTCACACACACTGACTCTTTAAATTGTTGCTCAAGGACAAACGATGTTCAGCGTGTTGCAGTGTTTGACGAAAATCTGAGAGGCACATCCTCAACAGCAACCCTGTATAATAGAGGAAAATAAAGTAATAGATAAAACAAAATAAAAATAATACAGTTTAGTTTTCTTCAAAAGCCTACAGAACCTGTGGCTATTCACTAAATCTATTCAGAGTTCTTCTTCTCTGCCGTCCTTCTTCACCACTCTCAGCATCAGTTTAAGTTCTAAAGTGTTTTCCTTCTTTCCATGTAAATAAACTCCTGATTACAATTCTAAATACCTGTAATTTAGGCTATAAGATTATTTTTCTCTTTTAGAAATCAACGAAAAATATCAAATTGATTAGAGCCATGTCCCTGGACTATTAAGGTACACCCATATTAACTACTTTTAATCTCTGAGAATGACCGAATATTTAAATAAAATGCTTACAAGTGCTTTACACTTCCTCATGTTTATGAGCCCTAACCTCTCATCAGCTCATCATTAAGTCGTGGTGGACTGAAGGCCAGGCCACCTCAAGACATGATACCACTCCCCATGGCTGTTTTACAAGGAGGTATAATAAAGCTGGACTGTTTTTATTCTTGGAATTGACTGAAAAACGAAGGAAACTTTCCAAATTTCTTGATTTGATGTCTTTGTCTTATTTTCAGAAACATGACTTTTAAATGTTGTTTGCTTTAGCAGCCATTTTTACTCATTATAAGCAACTTATACCTCATGCGTGTTTGGTCTTGTTGGGCATATATGACCTAAAGTTGCAACAATTCACATTTAACAAAATTATATTAAAGGAATTGTACTACGCGAGGGCAGGCGGAAAGCTGTGGAATTAGGATTTAGTCAGCGCCAACCTGCAAAACAAAGTAGGATTCAGCTCCTAAAAATGAAAATGACCAACTCACTATCACACAGTTAGCTGGAATGAAATCTTAAGAAATGAAAAAATGAGGCATAGAATTGAAATTTTTGAAATTAAATATATTAAAGAGAAAGCCCAAAACACAAGATTTCAACATCTCCAAACTCCCGTGTCCCATAAAGAACCAAATCAACCAGAAAAGCAACTCAGTCCCAAAATGAAAGAAAATGTACCGGTTCGGTACATTTTCGGTACAGTATGGAAACAACGCAAAACCTGTTGTTTGTTTAGTACGGAAGAGGATTAGGGCCACTGACAAAAAAAAAATATTTCTCTAAAGAAAAAAAGTCAGAATTCTGACTTTAAACTCAGAATTCTGACTTTTTTTCTTTGGAGAAATATTTTTTTTTCTCAGTGGCCCTAATCCTCTTCCGTAGTTTAGCACGTTTATTAAACCAAAAATTTGTCATTATACAAACTGAAAAACAAAATATTCAATGTGCTGCTTGGTAATTCTAATAAGTTAAATAAAATAAATAAGCAACAAAAGCCTCTTATTTCAGTAGAAAATTCACCAGATTTCAAGACAATAACACATCAAACCCAGCTAGTCTGAGTTTACCATCCTGTCTCTACAGCCCGTCTGTGAACACAGATTACACACGAACACTACTCCAAAATGACTTGAAAAGTCATTCTGGAGTACCTCTGGTTCAGTAAGAGTTAAGTGTCCTCCGTTTGTTGGTAGGTTTGTGCTGTTCTTTTGTTTTTTATCCCTCCATCAGCTTTACGTCTTCACCGCTGTGAGCATGCTAAGGGTGGATAGCCTTTAGCATGCTAACCTGCTCTGACGTGTTCATGAATATTCAAGTAGCCATGTGCTGCTTATGCAGATCAATAACTTTGTGATCCAAGAGCACGAATCACAGACCACTTTCCTCATGAATATTAAAAAGCCTTCCCTAACCACGCCAATCATAGACCAGTACCCCCGTGAATATTAATATATTATTTCACTAGATATCTTTTGATATCTAGTGAAATAACTCCTCAGATTTACTGACTCTGCTGTGTCTTAACCACACCCATTGGTGTAAACCAGTCCTTGAACCTATCTTCCATATCTTTATTTACGCACTTCTTTCCTTGTCCTCTCTAGGAAAGCGACTACTTCACCCCGCAGGGAGAGTTCCGGGTAGACAAAGCCGGATCACCAACTCTCCTCAACTGCCTTATGTACAAGATGTCCTACTACCGATTCGGAGAAATGCAGGTGAGGTTTCTAAAGTTCTAATGAAAGACTTTGTGAGAACTTTCAGGCAAAAAAACCTCTTCAAAAATCTCCTTTAAGTCTGCATGTCTTTGATGATTTCTTCATCTCCACACGAGGCCGAGCAGGTCAGGGCCAAAGAGATATCTGCTTTGAATTTTCTGAGATTTTATGAGGGGGTTGTGATCCGATTTGTATGCACAAATAATGTTAGTTCCAGCTACATGCCGGGATCGGAAGGTAACAAGCTGATGCCACCGCTGAAGAAAGAGTTGAACAGCTGCTATATATAATCCAGCATGCTGCTTTACCAAAGAATAACAAGCTGCCGCCACAGCTGAAGGTGTAAAAACTACTTGCAACTGTATCCTTAAAGCAGAGCGGGCAGGCTGGCAGACAGGCAGAGGAGGATTTAAGGAGGTCCTGAGAGGAGGCTGCTGGATGGAAAGAAAGGATGGAGGAGGGATACGAAGGATCAGTTGGAGCTTTTGAAATGTGCCATGGCTCCTTCTGGCAGGTTGCAGAGGAGGAGTGAGCGGAGATCTATCTCACTGGGGCAAACTGCTCGGCTGAGAGGGAGGAATCAATGCAGCCGCCATCTGCAGACAAACAGCCAAAGATCTGAGTAACTCAGACTGCTGTCTGAGGGTGAAAGGATGGAAAGACTGAGAGAGGAAAAGAGGAAACGTGCCCAGCAGAGGCAGAAGAAATGAGTTAGTGTACGGGGGGGGTTGATTAGATTTACAGAGACAGGATGTGACAAGGAGAAACTGAGGCTTAGAGGACACCAGGAGGAAGACAATAAGTAGATTTTGGTGAGGTATTCAGGGTAGGCAGGTTTGTGGCTGCGGCAGCAGATTAAAGGATCATACTGACAAAGCATAATGCAGCTCAGAATAGTAAGCAGGACTCTACATTTCCCCCCAAATACGCTCATTTAATTATTTTCCTTCACATTTGAATGCCTCGTTGAACAATGCTAATAAATACAAGTCAGCAAACTAAACTGTTGTGACTAATAATTTAATACATCTCACTGTGTCCTCCGAGGCCCTCTGAAGGAGCAAATCAAGTTTTGTACAATGAGGGAGTGAAAAACCGAGGTGGGATAAAGAGAGCAGGAAGGTAGAGAGTGCATAGATTTGAAGAGGAGGCGACAAGGGTAAATCAAAAGTGAAAAGGACGCAGTAAGAGGAGCACCCAGAGGCTTTTACAGCAGAGAGGTAAGGAGAGAAGGCTGTTGGGGGATTATACAGATGGTAATGTGATGCTCAAGAGGGCAGAGAACTTTCTTGTTTTCTGACATAACGGTGTTTGCTCTTGCCTTGATCTGTTCAGAAAGTATGTTTCATAAAGTGAGCAGGGAGGAAGTTTTGATAAATCGCTTTTATCTTAAGAGAAATTTGCCACATTTCGTCAGTATAATTAGAGGTTAAATGCTACAACTAACCATTTGTTGACATTTGTTAACACTTTACCTCATATACATTTTGATGTTGGCTGATGTATCCCTCTAAAGCCTGTTAATGCACATTCAACACACACCAAGGATTGTAAACTGAGAGTGGGAGAGTGAGCTTCAACTGGTTCATGAAAGAGGAAGTGTAGAACCGACAGACGACATGGATTTTGGTTGCTAGTTTCAAGAGATTTTCTAAATTAGAGGTAAACTGTGCTAAAATGGGGTGCTGGTTTGGCGGAGTGGTCAGCAACCAGGCACCCCATGCACTTGCTTCTGCCGGTCCAGGTTCGAATCCCGCCTGTGACCAGTTTGCAGAGTGTCTTCCCCTACTCTCTCACCCCCTTCCACGAGCCTGTCCATTGTCTCTCTCCTAGCAATAAAGACACAAAATGCCCAAAAAATACATAAAAAAAAACTGTGCTAAAATAAAACATGTACTAGTTTAGTTGGTTGCTTTTAATGTTGATATGTATAAAAATAGGCTCATATGACATAACTGTTTAAGTTTTTGGTAGATTTTGGTTTGTAGCATTTTAGTGACAGTAGGCAAAAATACACTGTCTGGCCAAAATAAAAGTTGCCACCTGGATTCAACCTGGCAAATAGGTACGATCCTCTGATTAGATGATTACTGCATGGGTGATTATCTTTCAGCTGGCGACTATCTATTTAACCCCCGCTGATGCAACAAGGGGCGGCACGGTGGCGCAGCTGGTAGAGCGCGTGTCTCACAGCAAGAAGGTTCCCGGTTCGATTCCGGGTCGGGAGGGCCTTTCTGTGTGGAGTTTGCATGTTCTTCCCGTGCATGCGTGGGTTCTCTCCGGGTACTCCGGCTTCCTCCCACAGACCAAAAACATGCTCATTAGGTTAATTGGTAACTCTAAATTGTCCTTAGGTATGAGTGTGAGTGTGAATGGTTGTCTGTCTCTCTATGTGGCCCTGCGATCGACTGGCGACCGATTCAGGGTGTACCCCGCCTCTCGCCCGATGATAGCTGGGATAGGCTCCAGCCCCCCGCAACCCCGAAAGGGATAGCCGGGTATAGAAAATGGATGGATGGATGATGCAACAAGTAGCTTCTCATTTCTTAAACAACCATGTTGAAAGAAACATCCTGGGATTGTGGAGGAGATGTTAGTCTGTTTCAGAAGGATCGAAACATTGACATGCATCAAGCAGAGAAAAAATCTAAGGAGATTGCAGAAATGGCTAAAATTGGGTTAAAAACTGTCCAACGCATTATTTGAAAATGGAAAGATAGGGAAATGAGGAGGAAATGTGGTTAAAGTAAGAGCATTTCCACACACAATGCAAAGGGAACTCAAGGAATTGGGACTGAACAGCTGTGTAGCCTTGATAAAACTACTAATCTGCAAGGCTAACTGAAAATAAAGGCTACAGTTTGCTAAGGAACATAAAGACTGGGCTCTGGAGGGCTGGAAGAAGGTCATGTGGTCTGATGAGTCCAAATTTACCCTGTTCTGGACTGATGGGAGCATCAGGGTAGGAAGAGTGGCAGGTGAAGTGATGCACCCATCATGTCTAGTGCCTACTGTACAAGCCTGTGGGGCAGTCCTATGATCTGGGATCAATCTTGTGACATTTCAGAAGCTTATCGAAACAATGCCACAGCAAATTCGTGCTGAAATCAAAGCAAAAGGCAGTCCAGTGAAATATTAGAGTGTGTGACCTTTTTTTTTGGCCAGGCAGTGTATGAAGAGAAATGTCTGTATGAACAGTTAGGCTGTGTGTTATACTAATGCTAAGACTAAAGGCAGATACTATTGCAATATCACTGAAATTCAAGTTCCTTTGCATATGCAGTGCTGTGCAAAAGACGAAGGTGTTGTAATGGTCAGTTACTAATTGAGCAGTCAAACTTAATTATAAATTCAGAAGTGTTATTAAAGTTTGATTTTTTTCTGTATGGAGGCAGAAAAGTGTTTGAAAAAACATTATGAAATAATATCAATATTAACTATGGGTTTTTGCAACTACCCAGCAAATAAACACTCAGCAGAGGTCCATTTACCAAGAAGTATTTAATAGAAACTACCTGGTCTCGGTAGTTTGACATTTCACACCAATTTTTCCGAATGCTGTGTGAAAACACCCATCTTTAATTCAAAGAGAAGGGGATCTTTTCCATTCTGTAAATTCCTGTTGTGACATCAGTCCAGTCACTTACAGGCAGTCCTGCCAGTGTTATTTTGTTTTATAGCTACCAGTAGTCCTATTAAATATTTATTGATACTGTTTGTTTTGGCAGGATGCTACCTAAATATATGGTTTTAATATCTAGCAGTATACAAGTGTTAAAATGATAAATAGTGCCTCATGTGTTTTCTCCTAATAACTTTGCATGTTTTGACACTTCTAGATAACGTAATGATGATTAACGGCAGTCCGATGGCCACATTTCACCGACTCTTGAAGGCACTGATATCTTAATGTGCCCATTAATATTAAATCAACTTCAGGTCTAACTTGTACCCATCCTGCACAAACACCAAACAATCTATCAGCCTTTTGGATGAATTACAAATAAAGTTTAAAACCTATCTACTGTATCAGCTGATTAATATCCATCATTTTCAATAATAATCCTGTCCACATGTTCCAAGTTTTTGAAGACACCCTTGTCCACATGAAAATGCATAAATATGCTGTTCAACACTTTTATGATGTCCCGTGTAAAAGCTGTTTCACGTACAAATCTGTTCCAACCACAAATCTGACTGTGACGGTTAAACATGTCACCTGGTTTTACAGTTGCTGGTGTTAATAGTAAATTTGTCTTTTTATTAAAGTCTACTAGTATTCTTAAGTCCTTTTGTCAGTTTCAACACTTGTTACCATGGCAGCCACAGACAGAGAAACTTGAAACAGTTCAGCCGCGTCCGCTGCAGCACATGTGATCAACAGTGTAATATCACCTCTATGTTTTCTCTTTGTTTCTCTGTTTGGATTTTAAACTGTAAGTTCAAACTAAGAACCCCCTCTCCTGACCAAACATGTTTTTATTTTTGTTTTCATCTCTCAGTTGGACTTCAGGACACCACCAGGCTTTGACCGAACAAGAAATGCAGAGATTGGAAACAAAGACATCAAGTTCAAGCACCTGGAGGAGGCATTCACCTCAGAGCACTGGCTGGTCAGGATCTACAAGGTGAAGAAGCTGGACAACAGAGAGCCGCTGGACCACAAGCCTCGCAGCGTGGTGCCCAAGCAGAAGTACACCTCCAAAAAGGTACCGTGAGCCATCCTGTTTAAAAGAGATCTGTCATGTTTTTTTAATATCTCTGTTGGATTTCCTGACTGCTCGCCAACAGCCAAATGATATTTGGCAGGTTTTCTGCAGCCAGATGTGTCTGCCTCCAAGCCATTCAACATCTACTCAGATTGATCCAATGAGAGAAGCTCATTAGGTTTTGAGGATTTTCTTCTTTTAAATTCAAGCAGAGAGAACAGAAAACTGGTGGTTTTCACGCCTACAGTTCAGCTCTTTTCTTACAGTTTAGTTGGAGAAAAATAACCCAAGAGTGTTCACATTTCCTTTGGATCATGACCTGTTCACATGGCTGGAGCAGTCTAAACCCACACAACAGCGCAGGGCTGGCCTAAATAATAACTCCACAGCCAACGTTGCCATGACTAGCAACTAAGTGTGCTGCACCTTTCAACAACAATGCAATTCAAACTGCTCTACACAATACATAACAAGAAATCATCAGAATAGCATCTGAGTAACAAATTATCAAAGAATCACAGAAGATAAAACAAGACAAAAGAAGAAGAAACAGTGAGAAATAATAAAAGCTGATGATAAATCATCATTTAATCACTTCCATTGTTGCAGTACAGTGTTATTGAAATAATAACTCAGATGTCTTTTGTAATTAAACAATTAAACTCTGATGGTTGCAGCAGTGTTGTATTTCATATATTCATGTACTTCTGCTTTGCCTTTATTCCAATTGAGTTTGCTAAGATTCATGATGTGTGGCACGCCTCACATTTTAGAAATAAACTAAGCACAGAAAAGAGGGTCTTTTAATGCTCACCTGTATCTACAGAGGACACCAGATAGCATGATAACTTATTACACCATAACACCTCAGGAGGTGTACGCAAAGAAATAGTCACTGATGTGGGAAGGTAGAGGGCAGCTATTAAAGAAGGATTCTCCTGCTCTAAATAGTAGGACTAAGTTCTGGAAACAAATTCAGTTTTTGACAAGGGCTGTACAATTCTGTGAATTCTCAAAGTTGGAAACTTTTGTGGGAATTCCATGGGAATTTACAGGAATAATTGGGAATGGATAAGAATAAAACCTGGAATTTACTAAATTGAGGGCGAGCACTTAACATGGATTTTAAATGTCATTGTTGAAAATATATTTTGGAATGACATAAGCAGATTTCTTTCTTAAGAATGTTTCTGCTATTCCATAATTACATGTACATAGCACACTGGTCACACCAGGCCCCCTACATTCCCATGGCAAGTTTCCAATTTAAAATATTTCCAAACTTCCCCAGCTTAACTCCCCATCTAAAGCTTCTGTAAACTTTCCAGAGATGTTCCACGCCTTTCAACCCTATTCTTGAATCAGCTGATGTTGTCATGTTCTGTGATGATCTGCTGCAGAGACAGTTAGTGTCTGCAGTATCAGCAGTAGGGGTGGGAGAAAAATTCAATTCACATTAGTATCGGGATTTTTTGTTTGATGATTTTTAAATCTTTTTTTTTTTGTTTTTGTTCAAAAAACGTTTTTTTCCCAAATTTAAATGCTTCATTTTAGTCTGTGTTAATAAGCCACTTTTAAATGCAATCCAGGCTTTTGAAGAGAGAGTATAAATATGAATAAATCCTTAAAACGGGCTCACATGATGTGTATTTTTTCTGATATAGTCTGTAGGCATAATCACTGTTCATCTTTTCCCTGTTGTTAAAAAAGCTAACGAAAGATTCCAAAAATCAGCAATATCTTGGAATCGCAATTTAAATCGAATCAGCACCTAAAAATTCGTAAAAAATTAAATCAAGAGAAAAGCGCGCCATCCCATCCCTAATCAGCAGCCTGTTGCTATTTTATAATGTTTGGTCCTTGTGCAAAAAGTAACTTGGTGAGTTTGAAATCATTCCTTCTTAGCAATAGTTTGTTTTCTGCCTTGTAGACTTAATGCACTTGTTATTACTTATGCTCCTGCTCATACCCCAGCAGCAGTGTGATGAGTTAACTCGTCAGCCCGTTGGTACCGGTTGCTGGGTCGATTGTGCCCTCACTGCAAACAAACAGCTTCAGCCAATTGAAAGTGAGCAGGGACCACCGCCTTCAGGCGAGCTGCTTTTACCAAAACAGGGATCAATTCTGGTTTCATATACTCAAACAGACCATGCCAAATAAGAAACACCCACTTGTACCAGAACGACCTCACCTCCTCCCCTTTCTGGTCTGACATTTTGAAGAGGCTGAGTGAAGCTGTGAGGTTGAAGGTCATTAGCCCCTCTTCTCTTTTGTTTGATGAAGGTCAAACAGCAGAGTACATGAAACAAGGATCTCATGTTCCACTTACTTTTCTCACTGTCTATGATACATACTGTCCTTTTTTTAACCTTTGTGGTGATGTTACTTTGTCTTTTTTATTTCCTTTCCTTATACCAGACAGCCAAGAGGAAGCGAGGTCACATCAAGAACAAGCTCGTCCTGAGGAAAGGCAAGAAGCTTCAAAAGAAATAATGACAACGGCGAACTCTTCTAGGTATACAAAAAGAAGAAACCTCGGAACAACCAATGAAGAAGAACACTGGGGGCCGTTTATCCGGCACTTGGCACTCAAGCGCTTCCTATTAGAGTGCCCCCGTGTGGTGAGAGGGTTGAAGTGTCATATCTGGCTCGTTCCAGACCTGTTGTCTGTTTTCTCCTGGGGATCTTTGTCTTGCTCATTTTTTTCCACTTTTTCTTTTTTTTTTTTTACTTGAATGTGTGGCAAGGCATAGGGCTGCTCTGTTTGGTTCTGCATCTTTTTACTTTTTTTTTTTTTGTGGTACGTTAATTAACTGCTAATCAGTGCGGGGATCGGGTTAAGAGGACGTTAAAAGAGTGAAGACTGGGAACATTTGCACCAAAGACCCATCGACCTTGCTCCATGGCACATGTGAACTCTGAGACGGAGGAGGACGCAGGAGTGAAAGCTGAGGATTTTGTTCCTGACACGTGTACAGATGGAGAGTATGCGGTATGGAGGAACGTCACCACCTTTTGGCACAGTTCATCTGTAATATTAACCTTTATATCATCGTCATCATCATCATCTCCTCAATGTCTGCCTGGCTCCCTGACCCTCTTTTTCAACAAATTCCTTAAAAAAATTGGCCTAATGTGTAAATATGTTGTGTAAAGAAAATGTCTAAAAGGATGATAATATATTGGATTATTGTGGTGATTTTTAAATATGCAGTTTTTGTTTCTCTTTTGATTTCTTTGTGATTTCTTCTTTCTTTTGTATGACAGCAAATAGAACAGTGAATGCAATAATTCTTGTAAAGAGGGGCTTGAGATTTTGTTGAAAAGTATGAATGTGAATTTTTACAATGTCTCCCTCCACCCCCAGCCCCCTTTTTTTTCATAAATTGCATAGATTGTACATTTCTGCTGCTAGGGTTTTAAAAGACAGAAGCAGGCAAACTGTGTGTACAAAGTAGTGATAATAAATTAGGCCTCCTGTCCTGCAGGGGGAGCTCTCTAGGTTCAGTGTGCAAAGCCTAGTGCCTGATCACTGGTCATCATCGCCTCGTTAATTTGTGACCGTCGATTTAGTTAGTTTAGCTCATAATTTAAGTGCTTTTGCTGGGCGGAGGCTTTGGAAAACTGGACTTTTTTCATATTTGTTTTTGAAGATTTCTGGATTTAGACTGCTGAACTGTGAAGAAGAAGATTATTGTTGCGAAGGCACTGAAACAAGAAAAGACAAACAAGGTCAGAAAAGATTAAAAACTTCCAATTCTGTCTGTGGCTGTGGTGGACTGCAGAGCATTAAGAGTGACTCTAGAGCTGTGTTCTAATCCTGAACTTTTTGAAACAAATTAAAGGTGTTGTGCCTCAGCTCAGTGTGACCAGGAGAAGTATTTTATTTTGACCCCAAAAAATCATACCAAACAAAAAAGCCTGTTTTCTTCTTAAACAGGACACTTCATTATCAATGTTGAATAAAGAAATGAACCTCTTATGCCGTAAGTTCTCGTTTTAACATTTAGAACATCTCTGGAAATGTCATGTTTAAGCTCACATCTCATTTGTGAAAGCTGAAATGAAGCACAGAGCGTCACTTTCCTTAAAATGTCATTAGCATGCAGTTTAGTTTCAGATAGCTCAAGGTTGCATCTTTAAAGCTCCTGTGAGAGGGTCTTTAAAAGTTATTCCACACACTGAAATTAATTCTAAACTAAAGGTGCTCCACAGGTATAATGCCACGGCAGTGTTGTCTGTCGAGTTCTTTAAAAAAATGCAGAAAACTTTCCTTCTCGCACTGAAATCCTTAAAGATATTTGTTGATCCTTATCCTTATTCAGATCAAAACCAAAACTAAATCACTTCTCCCGTGTGCTACCACAAACCCTAAAAATGTCTGTTTAAAACTTATTGAGTTGTTGGTGAAAATGTTTCTGGATGGGCATCCTGGTTCAGATCACCACCAAAATCGAAACACTGCTGTGTGCCAAAACCAACATTCCTTTAATGTTTAATCAAAATTGATTATCAGTTATACAGTCCAACTTTAAAGTTTCCTGTTCACAATCTGACAGACAGGAAAAAACAGACTTCCTCTGCAGAGGTAATGACACCTCCAGTGGTACTCTGTGTCCCACCCACAGGCATGCATGAGTATTTGTGTGACAGTGGCTGTCCATCTCTACATGTCTGCCCTGAGATTGGCTGGTGACAATCCAGAACGTAGCCCACCTTTAACCCAGTGCCAAGCTGACTCACTTTATGGTGTCATAGAAACTAATGGTCACTGTCTGCAAAGACCTTTAGACCAGAGAACAAGCTATTGGACACTATTAGGACCTTTAGATCAACCTTGCAGTGCAGCTGGATCTGCCTGATCCATGTTGGTAAACGTGCAGATCCATCTTGCAAAGTTTGAAACTAAAAGGTTGTGCTTTGACACTGAGCTGTCAGTGCTCTTTTAGGAGAAAGCCATGAGTGTGGTGACAGTGAGGCAGTGCTGGCCTGTAAATAATGGAGGCTCATGATAAGGTTAGCATGGATGCTAACTGCGTCAGTGGCTATTTGATAAGAAAGTTAACAATTCACTATTTGAAGAATACTGAAAATAGTTCTAGATGTAAAATATTGTTTTGCTCTTTTCTGATGGTTTAAGCTGGCTACATGCCTACTGTATCATCGGATTGGGCCTAAATGAAAGTGATTGACAGAATGACCGACCAATCACCTTGTGGATGTTTTCAGAAGGTTTTGCCCTCCTTATGTACTTTCAATGGGCTGTTGCTGAGATGGAATACTGAGATATGTTTTATCTTGTATGTAAAGGTTGACAAAAATAGACATTAACCTTAAATAAAAATAAATCCTGCCTCTTTGATTGAGTCAACAAAATGATTTAACTTATATGGCTGAACATCATAAGTCAATCTCCAGAAATCACATTCCAAATGATTCTTGTCTTAGATTTAAAATGTACGTTAATTTAATTAATGATTGCTCAAATAACTTTCTAATTTAAATATCACATCCTGAGGTTGTCAGAAGTGTTGTGTCTACAGAAAAAGCTGATATAACATCATTTACAGCAGCTGTTTGGTCTTTAAATAGTGAAATATCCCTTTATTCCCTTCGATCAGCGTAGTTGATGCACATGCACTGATGATGGAAAGTCGTCCACAAAAAATAACAGCACTAACTTTTCTAAGTTTAAATCTCAAAAGCTTTCACATTGAAGTGTTTGTTCTTTACAGAAAATGAGGCCAGATCTTCGTTTTCTTCTGCTTAGAAATATTAATTAGTGAAAAATCTGTCATTTGATTAGGACACAGCTCTACTGTGCTTGAACCTTTGACGCTCGGATGTCTGAACACTTGAGGACTGTGTGTGTGTGTGTCCACGCCTCAGCAGCTTTGTTTCTATCAGACAGTTGACACATCAGAAGACGAACACATCAAACAGCCACATTGTTCCAGTCACATCTCAGAGAGCGACTTTTCAATCGGCTCTCACCTGTTCCTCTCTTTGTTTTTACATTTCTGTTCGTCTCCACCGCTTTCTTCTCTCTGCTTTGATCGTCCCTGAAACCAAGTGTCATCATTTTCACGTATCAGACCTATCACGCGCCGCCACGCTGTTTTTTGTTCCTCGCCTAAACTGTGTCACGTCCTTTGAATTCCCACATTTTTGTCAGGAGAGGAGAGAGAGAGAGTTCAGACGAAGCCTTAATGTGATGTACAGTTTGTTTCCCTCTTTTCTGTTTCCTCGTTTCATCTTGAAGTTCATCACGAGCAGCAGAAAGGTTCCTTCATCGACTAAGTTTACTCATGTCTAAGTATCTCAGTGCCGTCTGTTCCTGACACCTTTTTATTTGATGAGATTTCACCCCTATGACCTTCAAAGTTTACATTTTTACATTGTTGTTCTGTTCGGCCATCTTTAAATAAACACCTTAATGAAAAAGAAACCTGTGTGGTGTTATTTATGCAAACAGTCAACACTTATATTAGTGTGACCTTCTGCTGTGGACCTGCTCCACTCCATGTGCTCTGTCCTGCATGAATTATCAACAGAAATGACTTCATGTACATAAATTCATACTTTACACCCATTTTAATGGCAGTTCAACCAGACCAGCTATATTAATCATCATTCCTCTCCAGATTATATTCATCATAGGTAATTATTTTAATGTTAGATTGATCTGTCTATCCAATTTTGTATTGATTATACATCCATAGTAATGAGATGCCACATTTTAAGGAACCTAGCTTTAATACATTCATATGCAACAAATATGGAGCTATATAAATAAAGATGGACTGATTAAGTCTGTTCAGCGGAGACAAATGTGATTTTAGTCCCTTTGTCTCTGCCTGGATGGAGCCATTTCTGTACATATATAATTATTTGGGTCATTTCGCCAAAAGAATGCAATTTGCTTGTTGTAACGCTACAAAAATAAACTTCATTTTTCATTCCAGTTCAAGATAGAATTTAGTAATATACGCATTCAAAATGAGTACTGGTCAATCTCAGACAACTTTATTTAATTTATTGCACCTTTCGACAGTTTTATCATTGCAATTTTTTCTCTGCTGTTACCAAAACTCAAATTTTAAGAACCGTTTGATTTTAAAACCATGTTTAAAAGAATATCAACCACATACAATGTTTTCCCTTAGAAAAAGAGTTAATTTAGAAGAAATGGTTGGTTACAAGATGAAAATACTAATATTTATGACAAAAAAATGCCTCTTTTTTTGCTGTTACTCTTTATTTGGGTAATAGCAATGAGTTTGTAGCATAAAATTAGCAATTGTGTGAAATCTAGCCACTTAGCATCTGTGCTAGTAGCTTGAGCACATGGAGCACATTCTTAAGATTTAACTGAATATTTTACTTTTGATATCAACAAATGTTGTCTTAGAGATAACTTAGGTAACAGGAGGAGTTTTTAGATTGACCATCTCTAAAACAGCTAATATATCATGAAATTTAAGGAAAAATAAAAGAGATAACTTACTTTTGGTCTTCTCATGACTTGCAGAAGACCTAAATGATGTCGACTCCTGCAGAACATGTCAGTGGTGGAATGTTCCAAAATTTTAAAGAGAGGAATGTGTTTAGGTAACAGCAATGAGTGAAAACCTGTGGACAGCACTAAAATGTGAATTTTAACCAAAATATAATGACTTTTTTGTAAAACTTTTGTTTTAAAAGTCTAGATAGAATATGGAGTCACACTTAAATGCAAAAGAAAATTTGCTTTGGAAGGATTTTGTTCATGATGCATTGTAGTAAAGTGTAGCGTTTGGCTGTGGGGACAGACAAGAAATGCTATTTATAAGTGTTTTGGATGCCATTTTAAAATATTTAAAAAATATGTATCTGTAATTTCTACAAAGATGAATGTGTATGGTGTTTAGTATCATAAAAATATAATTTGTTACATATTATTAAATGTGTTTATAAATGTAATATACAATAATATGCTGGGGACAGAAATTTCACTCTTTTGGCGGAATCGCCCATATGTACTTTATGTGTATCCATAAAATGAGGAGTGTGGCTTCAGCCTGCTCTGTTGTAAAGTGCCTTGAGGTAACGTGTGCTATGAACTGGTGCTTTACAAATACAGATCGATTGACTGATTCATTGACTGACCTTCTCCCCCTCCTGAAATCTTGTTTTCATTGAAAACAGAATGATTCAGGAAAAAGCTGCAGTTCACTAATGCTCTTATTATTCAACCACTTGATGGCAGCAGAAGTCTTCAAATAAAGACATTTAAAAGGGGCCTGCATATTGAGACGTGGAGCTTTACTGTCAGAGTCTTTTACATGCATGTTTGTAAAGAAACACATCAGATATCTGCATGTTGATAATTTTTTAAATTAAGATTCACATATTGGCTGCCTTTGTTGTTAAAGGTAGTCCTGGTGGTGATGTCAAGTTTTTGACTCTGTGCACCGCTCCATGTGAAGTGATGTCTGACATTTAAGTCACCATCCACACCCAATATCGTTTTTTTGAAAAACGACATGCTAACATATGACTTTTTTTCCCGTTTCAAACTCCCCAAAAACGTATGCTAAAAAGAGACTTTTTGGAACCTTTTGAGGCGGGAGACATGCTGGTGCAGAGGTTTCGGTCGTATTTCAACCTTAAAATTGTCTTTTTAACAGTTTTTTCTCAGGTCAGATTTTTGAAAAATGACATGTTACCATATGACTTTTCTTTCCCATTTCAAACTCCCCAAAAACATAGGCTAAAAAGAGACTTTTTGGAACCTTTTCAGGCAGGAGAACATGCTGGTGCAGAGGTTTTAGTCATATTTCAACCTTAAAATTGACTTTTTAGCAGTTTTTTCTCAGGTCAGATTTTTGAAAAACGACATGCTAACATATGACTTTTTTACCCATTTCAAACTCCCCAAAAACATATGCTAAACAGTGACTTTTTGGAACCTTTTCAGGCAGGAGAACATGCTGGTGCAGAGGTTTTAGTCATATTTCAACCTCAAAATTGACTATTTACCAGTTTTTTTTCTCAGGTCAGATTTTTGAAAAACGACATGCTAACATATGACTTTTTTACCCATTTCAAACTCCCCAAAAACATATGCTGAAAAGGGACTTTTTGGAACCCTTTCAGGCGGGAGACATGCTGGTGCAGAGGTTTCGGTCGTATTTCAACCTAAAATTGACTTTTTAGCAGTTTTTCTCACGTCAGGTTTTTGAAAAACGACATGCTAACATATGACTTTTTTTTCCCATTTCAAACTCCCCAAAAACATATGCTGAAAAGGGACTTTTTGGAACCTTTTCAGGCAGGAGAACATGCTGGTGCAGAGGTTTTAGTCATATTTCAACCTGAAAATTGACTTTTTACCAGTTTTTTTTCTCAGGTCAGATTTGTGACAAACAACATGCTAACATATGACTTTTTTTTCCCATTTCAAACTCCCCAAAAACATATGCTAAAAAGGGACTTATTGGTAGCTTTGTCGGGCAGGAGAACATGCTGGTGCAGAGGTTTTGTCATATTTCAACCTAAAATTGACTTTTTACCAGTTTTGTCTCAGGTCAGATTTTTTAAAAACGACATGCTAACATATGACTTTTTTTCCCATTTCAAACTCCCCAAAAACGTAAGCTAAAAAAGGGACTTTTTGGAACCTTTTCAGGTAGGAGAACATGCTGGTGCAGAGGTTTTGTCATATTTCAACCTAAAATTGACTTTTTAGCATTTTTTTTCTCAGGTCAGATTTTTGAAAAACGACATGCTAACATATGACTTTTTTTCCCATTTCAAACTCCCCAAAAACATATGCTAAAAAGAGACTTTTTGGAACCTTTTCAGGCAGGAGAACATGCTGGTGCAGAGGTTTTGTCATATTTCAACCTAAAATTGACTTTTTACCAGTTTTGTCTCAGGTCAGATTTTTTAAAAACGACATGCTAACATATGACTTTTTTTTCCCATTTCAAACTCCCCAAAAACGTATGCTAAAAAGAGACTTTTTGGAACCTTTTCAGTCAGGAGAACATGCTGGTGCAGAGGTTTCGGTCGTATTTCAACCTTAAAATTGTCTTTTTAACAGTTTTTTCTCAGGTCAGATTTTTAAAAACGACATGCTAACATATGACTTTTTTTCCCATTTCAAACTCCCCAAAAACGTATGCTAAAAAGGGACTTTTTGGAACCTTTTCAGGTAGGAGAACATGCTGGTGCAGAGGTTTTGTCATATTTCAACCTTAAAATTGACTATTTAGCAGTTTTTTCTCAGGTCAGATTTTTGAAAAACGACATGCTAACATATGACTTTTTTACCCATTTCA
The DNA here is from genome assembly GCA_036419115.1 of Scarus forsteni. Classification (NCBI taxonomy): domain Eukaryota; kingdom Metazoa; phylum Chordata; class Actinopteri; order Labriformes; family Labridae; genus Scarus; species Scarus forsteni. The sequence continues at coordinate 15,312,676 of JAZDUH010000458.1, forward strand.
AACTCCCCAAAAACATATGCTAAACAGTGACTTTTTGGAACCTTTTCAGGCAGGAGAACATGCTGGTGCAGAAGTTTTGGTCATATTTCAACCTCAAAATTGACTATTTACCAGTTTTTTTTCTCAGGTCAGATTTTTTAAAAATGACATGCTAACATATGTCTTTTTTTTCCCATTTAATATTCCCCAAAAACATATGCTAAACAGTGCCTTTTTTGAAAGTTTTCAGGCGGGAGATATGCTGGTGCAGAGGTTTTAGTCATATTTCAACCTTAAAATTGACTTTTTAGCAGTTTTTTCTCAGGTCAGATTTGTGAAAAATGACATGCTAACATATGTCTTTTTTTTCCCATTTAATATTCCCCAAAAACATATGCTAAACAGTGCCTTTTTTGAAAGTTTTCAGGCGGGAATTATGCTGGTGCAGAGGTTTTAGTCATATTTCAACCTTAAAATTGACTTTTAAGCAGTTTTTTCTCAGGTCAGATTTGTGAAAAACGACATGCTAACATATGACTTTTTAACCCATTTCAAACTCCCCAAAAACATATGCTAAAAAGAGACTTTTTGGAACCTTTTCAGGCAGGAGAACATGCTGGTGCAGAGGTTTTGTCATATTTCAACCTAAAATTGCCTTTTTAGCGTCTTTTTTCTCAGGTCAGATTTTTGAAAAACGACATGCTAACATATGACTTTTTTTTCCCATTTCAAACTCCCCAAAAACATATGCTAAAAAGAGACTTTTTGGAACCTTTTCAGGCAGGAGAACATGCTGGTGCAGAGGTTTTGTCATATTTCAACCTAAAATTGACTTTTTACCAGTTTTGTCTCAGGTCAGATTTTTTAAAAACGACATGCTAACATATGACTTTTTTTCCCGTTTCAAACTCCCCAAAAACGTATGCTAAAAAGAGACTTTTTGGAACCTTTTGAGGCGGGAGACATGCTGGTGCAGAGGTTTTGGTCATATTTCAACCTTAAAATTGTCTTTTTAACAGTTTTTTCTCAGGTCAGATTTTTTAAAAACGACATGCTAACATATGACTTTTTTTCCCATTTCAAACTCCCCAAAAACGTATGCTAAAAAGAGACTTTTTGGAACCTTTTCAGGCAGGAGAACATGCTGGTGCAGAGGTTTTGTCATATTTCAACCTAAAATTGACTTTTTAGCATTTTTTTTCCCAGGTCAGATTTTTGAAAAACGACATGCTAACATATGACTTTTTTTTTCCCATTTCAAACACCCCAATAACATATGCTGAAAAGAGACTTTTTGGAACCTTTTGAGGTAGGAGAACATGCTGGTGCAGAGGTTTTGTCATATTTCAACCTAAAATTGACTTTTTACCGGTTTTTTTTTAAGGTCAGATTTTTTAAAAACGACATGCTAACATATGACTTTTTTTTCCCGTTTCAAACTCCCCAAAAACGTATGCTAAAAAGAGACTTTTTGGAGCCTTTTGAGGCGGGAGACATGCTGATGCAGAGGTTTCGGTCGTATTTCAACCTTAAAATTGTCTTTTTAACAGTTTTTTCTCAGGTCAGATTTTTGAAAAACGACATGCTAACATATGACTTTTTTTCCCATTTCAAACTCCCCAAAAACATATGCTAAAAAGGGACTTTTTGGAACCTTTTCAGGCAGGAGAACATGCTGGTGCAGAAGTTTTGGTCATATTTCAACCTTAAAATTGACTTTTTAGCAGTTTTTTCTCAAGTCAGATGTTTGAAAAACGACATGCTAACATATGACTGTTTTCCCATTTCATACTCCCCAAAAACATATGCTAAACAGTGACTTTTTGGAATCTTTTCAGGCAGGAGAACATGCTGGTGCAGAGGTTTTGTCATATTTCAACCTAAAATTGACTTTTTAGCGTTTTTTTTGTCAGGTCAAATTTTTGAAAAACGACATGCTAACATATGACTTTTTTTTCCCATTTCAAACTCCCCAAAAACATATGCTAAAAAGGGACTTATGTGAACGTTTTCAGGCAGGAGAACATGCTGGTGCAGAGGTTTTAGTCATATTTACACCTAAAATGGACTTTTTAGCGTTTTTTTTGTCAGGTCAGATTTTTGAAAAACGACATGCTAACATATGACTTTTTTTCCCATTTCATATTCCCCAAAAACATATGCTAAAAAGGGACTTTTTGGAACCTTTTCAGGCAGGAGAACATGCTGGTGCAGAGGTTTTGGTCATATTTCAACCTTAAAATTGTCTTTTTAGCAGTTTTTTCTCAAGTCAGATTTTTGAAAAACAACATGCTAACATATGACTTTTTTTTCCCATTTCAAACTCCCCAAAAACGTATGCTAAACAATGACTTTTTGGAACCTTTTCAGGCAGGAGAACATGCTGGTGCAGAGGTTGTAGTCATATTTTAACCTTAAAATTGACTTTTTAGCAGTTTTTTGTCAGGTCAGATTTTTGAAAAACGACATGCTAACATATGCCTTTTTTACCCATTTCAAACTCCCCAAAAACATATGCTGAAAAGGGACTTTTTGGAACCCTTTCAGGCGGGAGACATGCTGGTGCAGAGCTTTCGGTCGTATTTCAACCTAAAATTGACTTTTTAGCAGTTTTTCTCACGTCAGGTTTTTGAAAAACGACATGCTAACATATGACTTTTTTTTTCCCATTTCAAACTCCCCAAAAACATATGCTAAAAAGGGACTTTTTGGAACCTTTTCAGGCAGGAGAACATGCTGGTGCAGAGGTTTTGGTCATATTTCAACCTTAAAATTGTCTTTTTAGCAGTTTTTTCTCAAGTCAGATGTTTGAAAAACGACATGCTAACATATGACTTTTTTTCCCATTTCAAACTCCCCAAAAACATATGCTAAAAAGGGACTTTTTGGAACCTTTTCAGGCAGGAGAACATGCTGGTGCAGAGGTTTTGGTCATATTTCAACCTTAAAATTGTCTTTTTAGCAGTTTTTTCTCAGGTCAGATTTTTGAAAAACGACATGCTAACATATGACTTTGTCTTCCTTTTGATACTCCCCAAAAAATATATGCTAAAAAGGGATTTTTCGGAACCTTTTCAGGCAGGAGAACATGCTGGTGCAGAGGTTTTAGTCATATTTCAACCTAAAATTGACTTTTTAGCGTTTTTTTTGTCAGGTCAAATTTTTGAAAAACGACATACTAACATATGACTTTTTTTTCCATTTCAAACTCCCCAAAAACATGTGCTAAAAAGGGACTTTTTGGGACCTTTTCAGGCAGGAGAACATGCTGGTGCAGAGGTTGTAGTCATATTTTAACCTTAAAATTGACTTTTTAGCAGTTTTTTCTCAGGTCAGATTTTTGAAAAACGACATGCTAACATATGACTTTTTTACCCATTTCAAACTCCCCAAAAACATATGCTGAAAAGGGACTTTTTGGAACCCTTTCAGGCGGGAGACATGCTGGTGCAGAGGTTTCGGTCGTATTTCAACCTAAAATTGACTTTTTAGCAGTTTTTCTCACGTCAGGTTTTTGAAAAACGACATGCTAACATATGACTTTTTTTTCCCATTTCAAACTCCCCAAAAACATATGCTAAACATTGACTTTTTGGAACCTTTTCAGGCAGGAGAACATGCTGGTGCAGAGGTTTTGTCATATTTCAACCTAAAATTGACTTTTTAGCGTTTTTTTTGTCAGGTCAGATTTTTGAAAAACGACATACTAACATATGACTTTTTTTTCCCATTTCAAACTCCCCAAAAACATATGCTAAATAGTGACTTTTTGGAACCTTTTCAGGCAGGAGAACATGCTGGTGCAGAGGTTTTAGTCATATTTACACCTAAAATTGACTTTTTAGCGTTTTTTTTGTCAGGTCAGATTTTTGAAAAACGACATGCTAACATATGACTTTTTTTTCCCATTTCAAACTCCCCAAAAACATATGCTAAAAAGGGACTTTTTGGAACCTTTTCAGGCAGGAGAACATGCTGGTGCAGAAGTTTTGGTCATATTTCAACCTTAATATTTTCTTTTTAGCAGTTTTTTCTCAAGTCAGATGTTTGAAAAACGACATGCTAACATATGACTGTTTTCCCATTTCATATTCCCCAAAAACATATGCTAAAAAGGGACTTTTCGGAACCTTTTCAGGCAGGAGAACATGCTGGTGCAGAGGTTTTGTCATATTTCAACCTAAAATTAACTTTTTAGCGTTTTTTTTCTCAGGTCAGATTTTTGAAAAACGACATACTAACATATGACTTTTTTTTCCCATTTCAAACTCCCCAAAAACATATGCTAAACAGTGACTTTTTGGAACCTTTTCAGGCAGGAGAACATGCTGGTGCAGAGGTTTTGTCATATTTCAACCTAAAATTGACTTTTTAGCAGTTTTTTTTCTCAGGTCAGATTTTTGAAAAACGACATACTAACATATGACTTTTTTTTCCCATTTCAAACTCCCCAAAAACATATGCTAAACAGTGACTTTTTGGAACCTTTTCAGGCAGGAGAACATGCTGGTGCAGAGGTTTTGTCATATTTCAACCTAAAATTGACTTTTTAGCTTTTTTTTTGTCAGGTCAAATTTTTGAAAAACGACATACTAACATATGACTTTTTTTTCCATTTCAAACTCCCCAAAAATATATGCTGAAAAGGGACTTTTTGGAACTTTTTCGGGCGGGAGACATGCTGGTGCAGAGGTTTTGTCATATTTCAACCTAAAATTGACTTTTTAGCAGTTTTTCTCACGTCAGGTTTTTGAAAAACGACATGCTAACATATGACTTTTTTACCCATTTCAAACTCCCCAAAAACATATGCTAAAAAGAGACTTTTTGGAACCTTTTCAGGCAGGAGAACATGCTGGTGCAGAGGTTTTAGTCATATTTCAGCTAAAAATTGTCTTTTTAGCAGTTTTTTCTCAGGTCAGATTTTTGAAAAACGACATGCTAACATATGACTTTTTTTTCCCATTTCAAACTCCCCAAAAACATATGCTAAAAAGAGACTTTTTGGAACCTTTTCAGGCAGGAGAACATGCTGGTGCAGAGTTGTTGGTCATATTTCAACCTTAAATTGGTTTTTAGCAGTTTTTTCTCAGGTCAGATTTTTGAAAAACGACATGCTAACATATGACTTTTTCTTCCATTTGATACTCCCCAAAAAATATATGCTGAAAAGTGACTTTTTGGAACCTTTTCAGGCAGGAGAACATGCTGGTGCAGAGATGTTGGTCATATTTTCACCTTAAAATTGACTTTTTAGCAGTTTTTTCTCAGGTCAGATTTTTGAAAAACGACATGCTAACATATGACTTTTTTTCCCATTTCAAACTCCCCAAAAACATATGCTAAACAGTGACTTTTTGGAACCTTTTCAGGCAGGAGAACATGCTGGTGCAGAGGTTTTGTCATATTTCAACCTAAAATTGACTTTTTAGCGTTTTTTTTCTCAGGTCAGATTTTTGAAAAACGACATACTAACATATGACTTTTTTTTCCCATTTCAAACTCCCCAAAAACATATGCTAAACAGTGACTTTTTGGAACCTTTTCAGGCAGGAGAACATGCTGGTGCAGAGGTTTTAGTCATATTTACACCTAAAATTGACTTTTTAGCTTTTTTTTTGTCAGGTCAAATTTTTGAAAAACGACATACTAACATATGATTTTTTTTTCCATTTCAAACTCCCCAAAAACATATGCTAAATAGTGACTTTTTGGAACCTTTTCAGGCAGGAGAACATGCTGGTGCAGAGGTTTTAGTCATATTTACACCTAAAATTGACTTTTTAGCGTTTTTTTTGTCAGGTCAGATTTTTGAAAAACGACATGCTAACATATGCCTTTTTTTCCCATTTCATATTCCCCAAAAACATATGCTAAAAAGGGACTTTTCGGAACCTTTTCAGGCAGGAGAACATGCTGGTGCAGAGGTTTTGTCATATTTCAACCTAAAATTAACTTTTTAGCGTTTTTTTTCTAAGGTCAGATTTTTGAAAAACGACATACTAACATATGACTTTTTTTTCCCATTTCATACTCCCCAAAAACATATGCTAAACAGTGACTTTTTGGAACCTTTTAAGGCAGGAGAACATGCTGGTGCAGAGGTTTTGTCATATTTTAACCTAAAATTGACTTTTTAGCGTTTTTTTTGTCAGGTCAGATTTTTGAAAAACGACATGCTAACATATGCCTTTTTTTCCCATTTCATATTCCCCAAAAACATATGCTAAAAAGGGACTTTTCGGAACCTTTTCAGGCAGGAGAACATGCTGGTGCAGAAGTTTTGGTCATATTTCAACCTTAATATTTTCTTTTTAGCAGTTTTTTCTCAAGTCAGATGTTTGAAAAACGACATGCTAACATATGACTGTTTTCCCATTTCATACTCCCCAAAAACATATGCTAAAAAGTGACTTTTTGGAACCTTTTCAGGCAGGAGAACATGCTGGTGCAGAGGTTTTGTCATATTTCAACCTAAAATTAACTTTTTAGCATTTTTTTTCTCAGGTCAGATTTTTGAAAAACGACATACTAACATATGCCTTTTTTTTCCCATTTCAAACTCCCCAAAAACATATGCTAAAAAGGGACTTTTTGGAACCTTTTCAGGCAGGAGAACATGCTGGTGCAGAGGTTTTGTCATATTTCAACCTAAAATTGACTTTTTCGCGTTTTTTTTCTCAGGTCAGATGTTTGAAAAACGACATGCTAACATATGACTTTTTTCCCATTTCAAACTCCCCAAAAACATATGCTAAACAGTGACTTTTTGGAATCTTTTCAGGCAGGAGAACATGCTGGTGCAGAGGTTTTGTCATATTTCAACCTAAAATTGACTTTTTAGCGTTTTTTTTCTCAGGTCAGATTTTTGAAAAACGACATACTAACATATGACTTTTTTTTCCCATTTCAAACTCCCCAAAAACATATGCTAAATAGTGACTTTTTGGAACCTTTTCAGGCAGGAGAACATGCTGGTGCAGAGGTTTTAGTCATATTTCAACCTAAAATTGACTTTTTAGCAGTTTTTCTCAGGTCAGATTTTTGAAAAACGACATGCTAACATATGACTTTTTTTTCCCATTTCAAACTCCCCAAAAACGTATGCTAAAAAGAGACTTTTTGGAACCTTTTCAGGCAGGAGAACATGCTGGTGCAGAGGTTTTGTCATATTTCAACCTAAAATTGACTTTTTAGCAGTTTTTTTTCTCAGGTCAGATTTTTGAAAAACGACATGCTAACATATGACTTTTTTTTCCCATTTCAAACTCCCCAAAAACATATGCTAAACAGTGACTTTTTGGAACCTTTTCAGGCAGGAGAACATGCTGGTGCAGAGGTTTTGTCATATTTCAACCTAAAATTGACTTTTTCGCGTTTTTTTTCTCAGGTCAGATTTTTGAAAAACGACATGCTAACATATGACTTTTTTTCCCATTTCAAACTCCCCAAAAACATATGATAAAAAGGGACTTTTTGGAACCTTTTCAGGCAGGAGAACATGCTGGTGCAGAGGTTTTGTCATATTTCAACCTAAAATTGACTTTTTAGCAGTTTTTTCTTAGGTCAGATTTTTGAAAACGACATGCAAACATATGACTTTTTTTTCCCTTTTCAAACTTCCCAAAAACATGTGCTAAAAAGAGACTTTTTGGAACCTTTTCAGGCAGGAGAACATGCTGGTGCAGAGGTTTCGTCATATTTCAACCTTAAATTGGACTTTTCAGCATTTTTTTGTCAGATCAGTTTTTTTAAAAAACGACAAGCTGACATATGACTTCTTTTTCCCATTTCATATTCCCCCCAAAAATGTGCTAAAAAATGACTTTTTGGGACCTTTTAGACAGGAGAATATGCTGTTGCAGAGGTTTTAGTCATTTTCTACATAAAAATGAGTTATGAGCTGGTTTTTCCACAGATCAGTTTTTTGAAAGACAACATGCTGACATATGACTACTTTCTTATTTTAAAAACCCAAGAAAGTATACTAAAAAGTGACTTCTTTGGGACTTTTTCATGCAATAGGATACGGTGATGCAGACGATTTGGTCGTAAAAATGTACTTCTGAGCATAATCTATGGAGTTAAAATCATGACATTACCTCTCAAACACACAAAGAAATCATTTTTCAAACGATCTTTTCTACGATTTTTGTTGAGTGGCTATTTCTCCTGGGAGACTGTGCTGAGGCGGCTTTGTCTAAAAACTGTTTTGTAGGATAAAAACAAATATCTTACTGAGTCCGTCAAAGTGAAAATGTGTATTATATAACTAGTTAAGTGACATGATGTATTTTAAATCATTCCAGGCTGATTAATGAATGATGAAAGAGCCACTAAACCAGATGTAAATTGTCTTGCAGCACTTTACAATCAATAATCTGCAGAACTGTCTTTATAAATAAATGTTGTACCGTTTTTAGTCTAAATGATACCAAATACAACATCAAAAGTAAATACAAATGTAATATGCCAAAAGTATATAAGAAATGGTGACAACCCTGTACTACGGCATTTTTTTAGCTAGTAACATAAAAAAAAATGAATAAAGGGACATCAAAAAGATTCAGTTTATTTACAGGTACCAGGACATTCTGCCAAGTGGTTCAAATTTGTTGTTTAAATTTACAATAAATATAAAAACTTGTTCTTAAATGGATTTCTTATATTGAAGGGAGACCTAAAATGCTAAAGCACGAGTACCATGAGAGTTATATATAATAAAATAATCTAAACTACTTTCATGAACAGACACTATATGACAAATATTTTTTGAGGTGAATGATGTGTTTACATTTGTGTTTCAGCACTTGACAAAATAACACATCAGACAACATGTTTCTTTAGAAAAAGTAGAAGGTCTTTATTAATAGATAGTCCCTCTTTTACCACAATCACTACAGTACCTACTTCAGTGGATCATTTTTGGATATAAAAAACAAAACTTGAGTTTCATGTAAGGCGAGTGTCAGTAATGAACAGTGTTTTGCTGCAGATGAACAGGTTCTCCATGTTTGCAGTCCTGTTCTTTACGCTGTTGTGTAAATGCAAATGCTACGAAGAGGCATCTGGAAATTTCACCTGGCTTTATAAGTTTTCTGAAAATGAAGAAACAACTGGGAGTAAACCCTAGGGACACAAAATAATGCAGCAAAAAGGAAAAAATACAGTTTCGTACAATATGTAGTTTGTTAATATCTGTTTAAAGTTTGATAACCGGCACATCAGGGACATCCGGCTATACCGTTATATTAAAAGTCAAAAATGACTGATGCTTCATTTTATAAACACAACCACAAAAAGAAGTCCAAGACAGCAACTGTCAGATAATTTCTTATGTCTTCATTCATATCAGTGATTAGTAGCAAACTCCTGCTCGTCGTCTCAACTTCTCAAAACAACTGAAAACCTTTTAAACCAGATTTCAACACAGCAGAGTCTTTGGGTCCACATTGAGACGTGCAAGTGAAGGTAAAAAAAAAAATATATGATTTCAATTTGTGGGACCAGGGCCCAGGGAAATAAAAACAAACAGTGAAGGATGAGTAGCAGATGAGAGAGAATAGAGTGAGGAGTGAATGAAAGAAGAGATTAGAGATTAAAATAATTTGGTATTTTTAGTATCTAAGCATTTTTTTAACTCCAATTATGAAGCTCCAACGATCCTCATGCTGTCATCTGATCACACATTAAGTTAAACCTTACAGGGGGACTTAAGGAACAGAGCATTTAACTAATCACAGAGAGAAAACATGATTGACTTCAAGAAAGTGGCAAAAGCATAAATGAAGTGCAGAAAGATGCTTTAAGAAGCATACAATAGTGTTTAAATTTGTGTCTTGTGTCTCCACTGAAATAATAACATTGTTTCCGTCATATCTGCCAACACGTCCTTTTAAATCAGTTTTCACTGCTTAGTTTGTATTTAATGATCAGACTTTCCCCTCAGCCTGTCAGCAAATACATACAGACTGCAGAGCTGCAGCAGATCCACAAGAGCAGCCTCAAGTGTGAGCTCACGCTTCATTCTGTCAAACATCTTTTCATCAGGCGGCTTTTTCATTAAAAAGACTGAAATCCTGGAACTCATTGAAAACTCATTATTAATGCGACCGCTTCAGAGAAAGTTACAAAATCCTGTTTAATCCTGAAACAAACCTGCTTTCATTCCTGATCTCCTGCAGCAATCCCACTAAAATGTGTTTTTATTGTTATTGTTTAATGAGTGTTTTTACTTCTCCTCATGTGGTACTCACTTTTCCTTTTGTTTTCCATAATTGAACTGTTTTAATATCTTATCTTCACAAATTTGCTATAAACACTGATACTGAAAGTTTTTTTAAGGCCATGCTGCAAGACTTCAATTTATAAAGCACATGACAAACAACTGGTGATTTTTTAAGATTAACTTTGGCATTTCAGAGAGTAAATCCTATGTGTTTTGCCTTTTAAAGGTCTCATGTTCTGCAAAATCAGATCGGAGCAGAAGACCATGGCATGTGTTCTATCTCTCAGTTTTTGCAGAAATGCTCCAGAGCTCTATAAAGACATGCCCATTAAAATGTTCTGTTTTTGCTTCGTGGAGTTTATTATGTCATAGCTATACAGCTGTTTTCTGCTTTTCACTGGTAGATTTGCTCCCAGTCTGTACCTGTCCTCCCCTGTCCATTAGGCACCATTTGGGCACCCAATTAGCACAAAGCTTATTATCATAGCCTCCCCATACCTTTAGATCTGAATGTCTCCAAACGGTAGGAAAAAAGATGCACATATGACCCTCTAATCCTCATTTTATCAATCAAATCCTCTTTGAAATTACACCCCAGACATGACACAACATGAGATGTCAAACATAAAAACACAGTATTAGAGTAGGACTGTGAAATAAAACGTGATTGTATCATTGATGCAATATCAACCTTTGTTGTGCAGACTGAAATCACTGATATTAAGAAAACTTTTCTAATGTGGTCAACAGATTTTTATGAAATATACTGGATCAGCTTTCACACCTTTTGTTGCAGTCAGATGAGGTTAAATCTAACTCCATGTTATCTTTACATTTTAAAGTGCAGCTGAATTTATTTTAGATTCAGAAAAACACATTGTAGCTGCAAGTCTCATTTAAAACCGTAGAATAGCCAAGGCAAGGACACTTAAGAAAAGATTATCTGCACTCTGGTTTATGTTACTTTAGGGCAGATCGTATCGCTTTTTGATAAATCGCATTATTGAACAATGTTATCACAAATCGCATGTTTTTCCTCATGTCCTGCAGACCAGTATCAGCATTTTGAGAAATCACGACTGTGCTGGAGTTTGCTTCTGATTTCATGGCAGTATCATTACTCTTATTGATTTTCCTTTAAGCTTTACTTTTTGATATTATCCATCACTGAAACTGTGGTTATATTCTGTCAAAAGAGAATATTGTAGAGTGAAAGAAAAAAATAGAGCAACTTCACAAACTTATGGCACGTGTCTGTCAGAATGTGAGTCCAGCTTCTTCTCAGTCAAACGAGCTCCACACCATTGTGTGTCTCTGCAGACGCCTTCTGCATATGCATCTCTGTAGCAACATTACAAGAGGTATGATCGTCAGAGGGTACGGGCTGGCTAATTACATAAGAGCTGTCTTCAGGGCACGGATACAAAAACAAAGAAAAAATATATGAAAGAGGTTCTTAGCACAAACATACTTGTGCTTTGAATATTAAGTGGCTAATGGCTGGAGTAGCTGAATGACAGAGGTAGTAATGGAGATGTAAAAGGTCTGCGTCTCTCTTAATGGGTAAAATAATGGATTCAGAGTGATCTTCAAAATAAAAGGGCGAAACTCCATGCTGTAAAAACAGTAACAGCTGGACAAAGTAGCATCCTGTGGTGTGTTAATGTGCCCAAATACATTCATAGTGCAGACGAAACAATCACTTTCTAGAAGCTCACTGTATAATAATTCATACTAACATATAATCTGATATTTACTTGTTGATTCATCAATAATGTTTAGACTATTTCAAGATGCTCTTATTCCTGCAAAGCTCTGAGAGACCACCCTGATTGGTAAAAGCAATAGATATAAAATATTGATTTATTCTATGGGAAAAGTGCTTTTATAAACATCTCATTTACAGCTACAGTTTTATGTGTAACAAGGAACGTTTTTAAAAGTCATTCTAACGCTGCATTTCAAACTAAAAGCCTGGAAACAAACACTGACACTGTCAGAAAAACACAAAAACAGACCACCTGTGGCAAACGTCATCACTGTGCGTGTGCAAAAAAGGCCTTGGCAAGGTGAAAAATAGAAATACTCTACTTTGAATAGTAATACTATTTACTGTGTATAAAAATCAGCTTCTGTCCCAAGAGCTCCAACCGCTTGGTCCTGGTTCTAACAGAGGAGATCCCTTTGGCACCGCGCATTTCTCCTGTTTGTGTGGGAGTCTTTAGTTCACAAGGACGCAGCTGCTCCCTTTGTTTGACCCTCTGACCTCTGACTCAGCAGCAGAGAGGAGCTCAGTTATTGTCTGTGAGAGGAGAGCGAGCTGTTCTGCTGTCAGGTCGACTTCCACAGAGGGCTGTTGTAGGTCCAACCGTCTCCCTGCACACAGGAAAATACTCCATTAAAATCAGACTGGGTTGAACAAAGTCTGTTGATATGACTTATTGTTATATTTTGTATTGTTCTCATATAAATAGTTGATGTAAATAAGAATAGGAAAGAGAAAACAGAAACCTAAAGCACGGCTTAGTGAAAAGATTGTTTATAGTGAAAGACATAACAGTCCATGTGCTCTGATCTGATTGAAATGTTTTTTTTCTTGAGTTTCCTGTTAGCTCTTTTTTCCCCAACAGGGTATGCATCTTTGTGGTCATTTTTCAAGCACATGCTAACTTTGTGCTTCTCTCCACTACAGGCACACTAAAAGCCTCACTGCATTTTGGGTTATTGCTAATAAAAAACTCTGGAGCAAACAAAAAAGGATGAAACTCCCATGTACTGTTCTTTGTGATTATCTCACCATGTGAACCCACTTTTCACAATGTTTTAAAGCTTAAATCTAATTGGTTTAAGTAAAAAGCTATTATTACACTACTATGAAACTACAACATGGTGGTTCAGCTTAGATGAAGCTGCCATATTTCCAATGTAAGAAATCTCATTGTTACCTTTTTGAGAGTTTTCTCATATTGATGATCAAGTTGGTCCTCATGTTTGTGGAGTAGTTTATGAGTTACTGAATTATGTATGTGTATGTATGTACCTCTTTACTGAAGTATTTGGGGGTCCAGGGCTTGTTATCAGCTGCTCTCTGCCTCTCCTCTCCTCTCTGTCGCTCCTCCAGTCTGTGTTTGTGCTCCGTGGCCTCGTCCATGTTCCCTTCCTTCAGGGATTTGGTGACATGTTGCCATAATCTCCTACGTGCACAAATAAAACAACAAAATATTAAGAGTTTCTCAGTGGTCCATAACCACCCTACTTTAAGAAATCAGCAGGGTTTTTTTGTTTTATTAGCTGACCTGGACTCTGTCCGCCCCTGTTTGTCCACAGGCCGGAGCTTCTTTTTTGTGACGGGTAGTTTAGTTGTGTCGATCACTTTGGTTTCTCCGCTGCTGTAGGTGAACTCCAGCGTGCCGTTCCACTCGCCCTGAGCTTTGCACACGATGGTGTTTGTGGGGTTGTGTTTGACCTCTGCTGTCACTCTGCGTGTACCAAACAGAGAGGAAATGTTAGAACATGTGGCTGCCTGTCACACTTATCCTGAGGTGTCATATCTGTGTTATGTACTTGACAAAACTACTGAAGAGTTATACCCTCCAGACTCACCTGTGTACCTTCCCTCCATAGAAGGGTTTGGTGTGAAAGGTGACGGTGGCTGAGTATCCGCTCTTGGCACAGTTTATGGAAACTTTTCCCCCCAGCTCCACCCAGGGCACGGTGAGGATGGAGCGGGCGTAGGCACAGGGCAATGTGAAGACGTACTCTTCATCGTGCTCCAGGAGACAGAGAACGCCTGGGGAGGGAAACATGAGGTGAGATGCATGATGGGAGCACAGAAGGGAGAGGAAAAGCTGCCCACGACTCATAGAGCATTATGAGAACATTTTGCTGTTTGGAAAGTTGTCAACTTTTCAAAATTTTCACATTACAAGTGCGCTTCATTGCAAACAGGCCCTCCATGTACACATCTTATTATATTTGATGAATAAACAATAATCAGATCTATGGGCCTGAAAGTTAAGAGAAGCTGATTTTATGTAGCAGTAATAAAACACATCAGGCAGATGGTAACCATTAAAACGAAAACAAACATCAAACTAAATGTAACGATTCAGCTCTGTATTTAGAGACAGTAAATGCATCATATGGTCATACTTGATTAGCAGAGGTTTTAATTATGCTGAATTCAGAGCAGTCGTGGTTTTATGATTAGTGCACAGCCTGTTTGGAGGTAGAAACATTTCTTCTGTTACAGTCAAAGCACAATATTTACACCATAAAGTCTGATCAAAAGTACATTATATAACACAGCTGGTATCTTCTTCAGGCGGTCTGTGTTTGTGTCTTTGAGTATTTCTGAGCCCAGAAGAGAAGCTATTATACTTTAATCCCCTGACTGACTCCCAGCGTTTTTATTCATCCTCTGAGTCACTCAGCCGGTGCATGAGAGGATTTATTTAGTCATAAACAACAACGTCTCTCTGATTCTCCTCACATGTCCATGAAAAGCTTCCTGTTCTTACACCCTAATCACATGTTAAACATGAGACCTGAGTCTGCGTCCATTATGGCTCCACCATGATACAGAGGGTTTACACAGCAAGAGAATAAAAAAATCTTTTCAGTCATAACAGTATTCTTGTGTTTCATTGTTCCAGTTTGCTCCTCTGGGAAAAAAGTAGATCAGTCTGTGAGCCTGAGCTCATAGGAAGAAAGGATTCAGTTCATTTTAACATTATTGTAGGATGAAATCCTTTAGTGTAAGAATATTCCACAAGTCCTGCACTCAATTCAACTTGGAAAAAAAATCAGTAGTTTTATAATTAAACTGTACTTAAAGTATCAAAAGTTAAAGTATGAATTATGCAGGCGGGCTCTTCTAAGAAAGCCATGGAGCTCCTAAAATATATGTTTTATCAGAAGTTTAAAAGAGAAATTCATCCTTGGGAATTATTAATCTTTTATTTAAATGGAGCAGATCTAAGCTTCTTATTCATGACCTTAAACTAGGTTGTCTTCAAAGACTCACATAGGCTGGTGTGGGACAGTGGATCTGATCATCTTTCTTGATCTCTTTAAATGGACAAATTAAAACTCAATGCGTCGTTAAGGGCCAGTTTCACAAAGAATTGATCGCACCCAATAGAAAGCACAAAAGCATTCACAATCTGCCTTGTTTCAGCACCCTTCCCACAGGAGTATGCATATCATTTGCAAATCAGATCTGTGATAATTACAGCCGACCATGTGGTGCGACTTTACAACAAGATCACAGTTAACACAAAAACCACACAGATGGACACAAAAAACCAAACAAATAAAAATGTGAAGTGCTGCATAAAGTTGGATCATGTAAAAATAAAGAAAACTACTCAGGTGTTCTTCAAAGATAATGGACGTTGGCCAATTACTTTTTTTTTTAAAATGTATTTCTAGGGCATTTTGTGCCTTTATTGATAGGAGAGAGACAGTGGATAGGCCTGTGAAAGGGGGTGGGAGAGTAGGGGAAGACACACACAAACTGATCACAGGCGGGATTCGAACCTCGACCGGCAGAAGCAAGCACTTGGGGTGCCTGGTTGCTAACCACTCCTCCAAACCAGCATCCCAGACATTGGCCAATTACAAGATAAAGAATGACTGTTAAGCTAATTTGAGAACAAAGTTTCAGTATAAAAAGGCAGTCATGGCAGAATATTTGAGGCACTCCGATGGTTAAAATCCTTTAATCGTGAGTCTTCATCAGAACATGATAAAAATCATCTTTTTTAAAATGTATTTTTGGGGCATTTATTGATAGGAGAGAGAAAGTGGATAGGCTTGTAAAGGGGGTGAGAGAGTAGGGGAAGGCACTCTGCAAACTGGTCACAGGCGGGATTTGAACCCAAATTGGCAGAAGTATGTATATGGGGTGTGCATGGTTGCTAACCACTCTGCCAAACCAGCACCCCAAGGTTGTCTTTTATATTTTGGGTAAATGACACCTATTTATCTGTCTTTGGGACATTTTTTGGCTTTAATAACAGACACTTGCACACTTATTTCTTTATATCTAATTTTGATATTAAAATGCTATTGTTCACCACTCTAATAATCTTAATAATAATAATAATCTTGAAGCTACTGTCTGTAGGGACATTTTGCTAACTTCATGAGTTGATATGAAATGTGCTGGGCATTTTCAAATTCCTACTAACATGGCCTTTTTGCCCATGTTCTTCATAATCAATATGTGTTTAACTATTTAAACACTCTCTATATATTTAGGGTTTAAACTCTCTATATTTCTATAATTGGGAACTGATAAGCATGTCAACACCAAAGCTGAAGTGAAAGTTAACACTAAAGTAAATTTCATCAAGTTCTATCGTGCTGTTCCCACCTGATCAAAATCAAACACCAACAGAAAGGCTGCCACTATATAAAAAAAAACATCCCTAATCAATACCGCTGAGATGTTTTTGGGTCACCCTGTTCTCTGATGGTGGCACAACCCTCAGTCAGCACACGATGATGAAGTGCTGCGTCATGACCTGCTGACAGGATTTCAGAGGAACTCTGAGCTCTGATGTCCGAATGGATCAGGTCGTGGATCCAGATTCAGTCGATCGGCTCAAGGACTTCCTGTTTCTCTGCTCAGAATGACTCATTGAAAGCAGCCACAGCACCTGTGGTGTGATGGTGCTGACACAGAGGACTGTAGTATTGATCATCATGGCAGGTCTTGTTTTCCTTTGAAGAGGACAAGGACCCTCTGGGTTTACAAGGTTTACTAGAAAAAAATAACAAATCACCTGTGCAGAAACTTTAGTTAACTTGTTTTTGCAGCTGGCACAATATGCAGCAGTTATATAAGTATATTTTATGTAGATTTGACTAAAAGGTCAGTCTATGGCTAACAGTTTCAGAAATGTGAACAGACATGACAATATAAGTGCTTTAGAGTGATTTAGAGTTTAAATTAAACATTTTTTTCTAAAGCATGATAGGAAGCATAAATATAGCAGCATAATTTTGTGTAATCATCCTCAACACAGCATAAGTTAATGCACAAACTACTTTTAGTATATTTTAGATTAAGTAATTTTAATCAAGGTTAATATCTTACTATGCAACCCCTCGGGTTTGGCAGGACAATATCATCTGTGCCATATACAAACCTCCTATCTTCAAACTTGTTAAAACATGATATGACTGAATGAATCAATACTGGATCATCCTGATTACAAATCATTTAACTGTACTTTAATTTGATTAAAATGTATATAACTCACTCACCGACATGGCAGGTGACCAATAGCACTGTTTAATGAAAAAATAAATAAATAAATACATAAATCCTAAAAATCGAGATAGGCGGTTTGTGCCTGACAGTGATAATATATTGATATGTGCATTTTATTCATTTTTTTTGTTGTTGCTGTTGTTGTGGAAAGATTGTAAAAATAAACAGAAAGGGGCGCTGGTTTGGCAGAGTGGTTAGCAACCAGGCACCCCATGTACTTGGTTCTGCCGGTCCAGGTTCGAATCCCGCATGTGACCAGTTTGCAGAGTGTCTTCCCCTACTCTCTCACCCCCTTTCACAAGCCTATCCACTGTCTCTCTCCTATCAATAGAGGCACAAAATGCCCCAAAAATAAAGATTTACTTTTTGCACCTACTTCACTGTTTATTTTTCTCTTGCTGGGCACCAGTAGATCACATTCAAAAAGCATACATCATCTCACCTGTTTCATTTACAGTAATTTCCGGAAAAAAACGAACAGTTAATTTGGTTTTAAAGACTAATGGTTGTATAAAGCATCATCTGACTTCTCTAAGGAAAACAATATCCCCATCATAACTTGATAATATCAAGAGTAAACCTCCACAAAGGCATACAGACACTGCAGTCTAACCCTCATTGACACAGACTAGATTCAGTTATGCAGTGTTTTCTGCAGCACTGTTTGTTTACACAGCCACCATAAGCACGTACACTCCACCCTTTCTAACCTTGTAGGAGAAGAAAACAACAATATAAACAGATTAAATTCCTCCCTTGTCTCTGTGTGAGATAATACAGCTTCATCTAGTGGCTGATATATCATTGTTCAGGCTCCACTACGGTGGTGGTAGCTAGACAAAGGTCGTGCTACATCCCTTTATAACTTAACAACTGTTAAATCTTGTTTGACAACTGTCGACATACAAACAAATTAGCAAACAACAAACCCTTTCTATGCAAAAAAACAGCCATGTACCTAACAAACATTCTCTGCCCACAATTTTGGTACAAAGTCTGTGCTCACCACATGTCTGGCTTATCAGGATAACCTGGGGCACATGCAACACAACTTCTGCTGACAACAAGCCAGCAGCTACCTTAAAAAGGTCATAGTTTTCCTTAAGTTTTTTTGTCTTTTGGTAAAGCACTTTGAAATGCAATTCAATTTGTACGAACTGTGCTATATAAATAAACTTTGATTGATTTAAAATAAGGTTCATATATTTATTTATGATGCCCTCTTAAGTATGTTCACACTCACTAATGTTCAAAACACCTTTGTGTTCTTGTGTGAAACATCCCTAGAATACTTCTGATGGTGCCGTCTCCTGACTTTGAAACACTGCTGGAGCTCCGGCGACCTTCTTATGTGGGCCAGTCTGCTTTGATTGAGTGACAGGTCAACTCCATGCTAATTGGCTAGGTTAGCGCTTCACAGTGCCATATTGTCAACAGCTGTGCGTACATTCTAACGCCCATGCTCAGTGGGCTTGCTACCACAAACCAATGGGCTAAAACTAGCGATGTAGCAATGGAAGGACGTCACACTGGGGGGATTGGGAAACAGTGTTTTTTTGCTGACCCCATAAACAGAGGGAGAGGGAGAAGTCCAGTTACCGTAAACTTTTATGCTCCTTGTGGTTCTCACATTGTCGCAAAACAGATATTCTCCTAAACTGCAGGGGTAGTATCCACAAAAAGTCACATTCATAGCATGGTTACCAGAGGTCATTGAAGAAGCACATTTGGTGTGACCACATATGCAGAAGAAAGAAAGTTCTTTGTGAAAGTGGACAGCCACAAGGAGAAGTTCATGTGTTTACTTATGTTTTAGTGTTCTTTCATTTTTCATTGAAGAATCATAAAGTTCACCATTTCCTTTTCTCCTCATTCTGTTGGCTGTTGGCAAACAAGGAAACAAGGAAACAGGAAACTTGTTTGGCACCCGCATCTGCATCTGTTAAAGTTTTAGGGATGTTTGCAGCCGGGCAAAAATCAGCTGCATGCACCTCCGTAGTGGGGACCATCTAAACATTTTACATCATGCTTGTCTTGCAGACACATCAAGTATAAAACAGGCTTTAAACACACTAAAGGACATGTGAAACTTACAAATAGTGGAAAATGGGCTCTTGAACTGGATAATTTTGCAGAAAACACTGATCATGCCATGTATGGCAACCTTTACAATACCAACTGAAACCTCTTGATTTATGTTAAGTGATGGTATAAAATAGTTAGTACACAAAATAAAACACTTTAAAATATCTGACCTAATATAGATCAAATAATGTTGCTGTCCACGTAAAGTCTTAACCACAATGTGGTCTTACTTTTGTTCAATGAAGGGAAAAACAATTTTAAACCATGGAAAAATGATCAAACTCTTCTAATTTAAGGTGCTTTAAAGGTTCTGTGTCATCTTACCTTCTCCCACCATAGACACTCCTATAGACATTCCCATGAACTTGCTTTTGGTCCACACATGAGTGTTGACACACATCCTCCTCTCCAGGCACTCGCAGTAAAAACCCGACACAGGTGGATGATGGGAAACCTGCTCGGCCACAAATCGAACCCTGTAACACCCTCCCTGTGAATCATCGTCCTGCTGTGTGTTGTTTGGGGCCCTGTTTGGCTCCCATGAGGACCCCTGGTTGGATCTGACCAGAGGTTTGACTTTGTCCCGAGGAACCTCCCAGGAACAGTGGAAAGTCTCTCCCAGCACAGGATTATATGGCTTCTTAGCCACAGCCCCTTTCCGGCCCTCGTGGAAGGCAGTCAGGTAGTACTCGACAAAACGAACAATCCTGTCCTCGGCTGTGGCCCCCGCTGTGATCGACAGGAACATGTCAGGGTGGGCCATGAAGTTAGCGTACATCTCCAGAAGTGATCGCTTCTCCAGGATAAAAGTAGGTAGAACCACCTAAAAAACAGGGGTGAAAAATCAGCTTGGTAAGGACAAAATTCTCCTACTTTATTTATAAGAACATGTAAATTTAAAATGGAGTATTTTGCTACTGTGAAGTTATTTTCAGTGTCTCACCCGTGTGAGGTCCATGCCCAGTTTGAGCTGTGAGAGCAGGTGAAGGATGATGCTCCGCTGGTCATCCAGGACACCGAGGTCCTCCTCTTCATTATCCTCTGTATCTGTCACCTCTTCACTGGGGCTGATGTCCTCAAGCCCGGGATGGTGCTGTGAAAACAAGGAGAAAATGTGATGAGGTAAGAGAGAACGTCTATATTCAGCTCCACCTATTTTTTGTTTAAGTTGTGTTATTTCACAGATGTGCTGGAAAAGATTCATGTTTAGTTAAAGTTGAATGGGGCAAAAACTGGGAGTATAAAACTTGTCGACAAACCAGTAACAACAAAATAACAAGGTGTTTCAAAACTACTTAAAGATATTAATTTAGGTTATTAAACTTTTTTTTTTTACTAAAGTCAACCTGCTTTCCACCGAGAGACGGCTCAAGATCTTCTTGACCAATAAAGTTTCAGGCTACTCTAACAAGGACAGAGGTAAACTTATATCTGCAGCTTCAGTATCTTTAAATCAGAAAAATCTTCTGCTCCTCTCAGACCACTGTTTACCAGGCTCTAGATGTATGTGCATGGTTCATGTCTTCTTCTCTGGTTTTAGTGTATGTCTGCAGCAAGTAAAAGAGTAAGATAGAGAAGTGAAAGAGTAAGATAGAAAAGTGAAAGAGTAGGAAAAGCAAGAAGTACAAAAACTACACTCTTAAACAAACTCTAAATAAATAAAAACAATCCCTCCCCAGTCACTACCAGCCCGACACACATCATAAAAGCACAATCACACTAGGGCTGGACAATTACGGTAAAAATAAGAATCCCGATTATTTTAAGTAATATTGAAATCACAATTAATATACACAATTATTCATTTATTTAAAAACTTCAGTATTGATTCAAACACAACTTTAAAGAACCAGCGAGTGGCACATACAGTGTTATCGATCAACATAAGTCGCACACACTTGCTGTGGCTGCACGTGGAACACAGAAGCGCTATGAAGCACAGGAACTTGCATACACGGCACTTCACACTGTGTGGCATATTAATCGTTTTTCTTCGATTATAATGTTTTTGTGATTGTCAGATGGCAAAATTGAAATCACGATCAAAATCCGATTAATTGTCCAGCCCTAAATCACACCAAAAGTCCGTCCAAGTGATCCAATATGTTATCGCTGGAGATGTTAAATAACTGTCAATTAAGTTACTGCAGAGTCTGGAATGTACTTAGAAATGAACCCCACATTTTCTCAAATTTCCCATTAGAATGCTGAAGGGAAAATCTAATTTTCTCTAATTTTAAGCAGGTCATGATGTCTTCAAGCCATTGTGCATGGGTGGGTGGTAAACTGTCCCTCCACCTTAGCAGAAACAGTTTTTGTTTATTAAAGATACATTTCCAAACCATGAAACAAGACAAAAAAATAAAACTGATTCAATAAAAGCATGATAAAACAACATCAACATGGTCCTGTCAGTGTTAAAAGTGGGCAGTTTTCTCAAACAAAACAGGCGCTGCTGTCCTTTTTTGTACACAGCTTCATAGTTTGCCTCAAAGTTCAGTTTGTTGTTGATGATAATTCCAACATATTTAAAACTGTGGCCTCTTTTGATTGGAAGCCCTGTTTTTGCGATAGTCAATGATCATGTCTTGGGCTGGGAAATTAATCGAAAAATAACCGAAACCAACATTTAGACCCTCTAATCAAAGTAACTTTACTCATGATGGTTATTTTTTTATTTTGATTTTTTTTTCCTGTGTAAGTCACGTGACCATAAGTCTGCATTCACTTTCTCCACGAGCGAAAGACTTGGTGCCAACATGGAAGAGACAAGTGGAAATCTATCAGATGACCTTGCAGGCAAGAAAAACACCGTCTATGTTGTTTCAGCACAGTTTGGGCTCTGTGCAGAGGAAATCAAGCAGAAAAAAGTAAAGTGTAAATACTGCAGGAAGACCGTTTCGACGACTGTTGACTAAACCACCAATTTGTTCCAGCATAGCATGAAATAATCACATGTTAATCGTAATCGAGGTAAGAGCTTAAATTAATTGTGCTACTCAGATTAAGTAATATCACCCAGCCCTACTTCAAAGTATTCTTTTGTGTTAGAGGTAAATCAAAACATCAACTACCTACTTTACCTACTACTTCCAGTTTATTACTTAACATGAAGGAATGAACACAACAGCTGGAAAATCTGTATCTTTAAGTCTAAAAAGTCTAAAAGGAATAACTTTCATTATACTCCCTAAGACAGTGCTGTTGGCTCTGTCATCCGTTACATTGAAAGGCCAGGCAAAGGAAGATGAAGCTCTTTTCTTCCACTAACATGTGTCAATACCTGGGATAAGGTCACCAAACTCATTTGGTGGCTGAAGCTTGAACTGCGACCACGATGCAATCTACAAATACCAAAGGACACAACCTCATTTACTCTTCACAAGAGCCCACTCATACTCCATTCAGCCATGTCATTCCATCCTCAAGCCCCCTTTCTGTGTTTCATATGGAGCACTACTCGTCTTCAAGCAGCCCGAGTGCCTCTCAACAATGGACCTACACAATGCCTTCATGGGAGTGCGATAACGGTAAAGGTTGCAACTGTGTCTTCTGTTTGTGTTTCAGCATTCAACTGGAAACGGATCTAGTCGAGGTTAAAGAAGAGCTGATGCCTTTGATATCTCCTGCTGTAACTCGGGGCAGGAAGGAAGACAGAAAAAAAACACAAGAAAGAGGCTGATGTATAATGCAGAAAGTGCTCTCGAGCCTGTGGGCAACAACAACTCTCTGTGCACTACGCTTCGCCACACTGCTCTTTATCCTGCGCTGAAATCTGTGTTCAGTGAGCACGTGTCCTTTCTTCTAGCTGAAAATATCAAATTTGAATGAAAAATGCTTAAAAACGCAAAACAAGAAGCAAGGAATGGTTGTGAGGAGACCCTCTGCAAAAACAAAGAGGACAAGAGCAGTAAAAAATAGCATTTTAATTAACTGAGCTCGAATGTTATCTGAATATTTCATTCCATGCATATCAACCCTGAGCACACACTCTGTACCAAAACATTTCACACGTAACACATGGACAGGAGAGAGTATGCTTGAGCACATAAGTACAGGAGTCCCTGGAGCTGGTTGGTTCTCTGAGCAGAGTGATATATATAGAAGTGGAGAGGAACGCAGAGGAGGTGGTGTGGGGGGAGGACTGTTATGATTCCAGAGGTTCTGACTAATTAAAGAGGCTCTTGACTGAAACAGGAAATTACTGCTGAAGCGGCTGAAGCATCTCTGCAGAAAAAAAAATCGTTAGTGGATATAGGTGGACTTGGTGATTGTCAGTACGTGTCAAGACTGATTATGGTAGTTAGATTTGATAAGAAGTGATTAATGATGTCTCAATGTTAAATGTGTGTTTAGAGCTGAACTACTTTGCTGCCATTTTCAGTCATGGCAATAGAAAACCGTCTTTTATGTGAAAAGATTTAAAGAATTGAACTTTTACTTTAAACATAGAGCCCATATTCTGCTTTTTCAGGCTTATATGCCCTTTATTGTATTTAACTCTCCTCCAATTGACCAAACTTTGTGATGTCACATTGGGATACACATCATATTGCAGCAATATCAGTACCAGCAAATATTTACTGAAAAAGCTGAGTAGCAACAGATATGAAAATTGTATTCTCATTTTTTTACAGACAACATTTTAGCTATATAAATTGTCCATAAATATCCCACATACTGTTTGTAATACTGGCAGAATGTACAAATGTTTTACAAAATGGTGCAACTCATCAACTTAGACGAATCAGAGTATGAGAAGTGAAGTGTTGTTTATCTTGCCTTACCTATTTCTTACACCATGTTAAGAATGGGTCATTTTCAATCAAGCAAAGGCTTTTTGCTCTTAACAAAAAATTCGCAACTAGAAAAGCACTTGGAGAGCGCAGACCTTTGCCAGCGCCACAGTCCTCACCCAAATTGTGATTATTACCGTAAATATTAGTACTACCTATATTTCATCTAAATATTTAGATTCCTTGACGATGAAAACATTCAAAAATGCACAAATGCTGAAAATTTTCCTATCTCACAATGTTAAAGAATCTTTAAAAAAAATCCTGGATCAAGACGGTGATCCTGATCACTCCCAAAATCGAATCATTTGTTCTTTGTTCCAATCCAGACACTTCCTGAAAATTTCATCATAATCCGTGTGTAACTTATTCAATTAAGTTGCTAACAGAGAAACAAACAAACAAAACAAAGAGATGCCGGGATTAACATAACCTCCTTGATGGAGGTAATAATAATTGTAGAAATCTTGGCTTACTGGATACTGGTGAAATCCAGTATTGTGCATTCCTACTTATTTCATCATCATCATAATCCCATTTACTGTCACACAGTAGCAATCTCCTTGGGGATTAAATGTTGGAATGGATGCAGAGTAGATGACAACACGGCATAGAGCAGTGCTAAACTGAACAATAACTACAAAGTACAGTCAACCAACTGGACTGGGTCTCAAGTGAAGAAGGGAGACTTATGGGGTAGGAACTCAAACAGATAGTCTCAGACAGAGAGAAACACCCAGCACCTCTTTTAGTTATGATGGTGGATTCAGTTTAACACATGGATTGACTGAACTACATACAGGATGGGAGCAAAAAAACAGAACTGGAACCACAGGACCCACGGACAAGGACAACAGCCTCTATAAATGAGGAGCAGGAACATAAAAACTTGCTTCTGGCACTCAAAAAATCACATTTTCACACTTAATTATAACATATTCACTGAAAATATGTCATTAAATGCCATTTTATTGATTTCAATGAAACCACATTTAAAATTTTCTAAAGTCAAGCTTGGGATAAAATGCAATCTGACAGTGCTTATATTTAGGGGAGATGGGAAATGCAACACTCTGTCCTAACTGAATGTGGTGCAAGAGAGCATCATTTTCAAAGTCAAGTTAGTTATACTTTGCATTGAGATAGGAAAGAACAGTGACACAGAAAATCAGGAGGAGACTGTGGAATATCACATTCAAGAGAAAAAAGTTATTTATACCTTTATACCAATTGGTATTGTAGGACTGTGTATTTATGGACTGAGCAACACAGCTAAATATGTGGGTGGCGCCAAAAAGGGGACCGGCTCCTTACTCTTGCTTCACTGAGCAAAATGTGGGCTTAATCCAGGGGAGGAGGGGATTTTGGCGCTTTTTTGGAAGCACTACCCACGTGTTTTGTTGTGTTGATGATTTTATGAATGTATGTTTATTACATGTTGTACCTCATTGAAAAGGTGACTAATCGGGCTTCAAACATATAAAATACAGTACCAATTGGTCTTATCAAAGGGGAGAAATAACCACATAAAATAACATTTTGAACTTTTTTTTAAGAGTACAGATACTATCGAGACATGCATTCATAATTCTTATCTAACTTACTGATTTAAAATATGCACATTCAAAATTTCAGGTTTTGGTTTTAAGACATAAATGATAATGTCTTGTAAGTTGCTCATGTGTTACCACAAGAACCAAAAAAGTCCACTAACAAAATCAAAAACTGTAGGCACTGACATTTCCAGTGGGAGACCCACGAGCACTGAACAATTTTTAGATAGTGACTGAAATTATTTAACACCCCCAAAAAGTAATTTTTGAAGATGGAGCAACAATCCTACATTTTAATTTTAACTGGAGCTATTTCAGCTTTTACACTCACACACTTAAATAACATTATTTTGCTTTTATGTCAAAGCTTACTGTGATAGAGTGGAAAAATACATGGTGAATGAACATTTAAGAGGATAAAGATACCTCATTATAAGTAAAAGGTCTGAACCACTAATGTGGCATACCAGTGATCACCTGTCTGCTAATTTGGGTTAATTTTCCATATAACCTGCTGCATTAAAAAATTGGTCCACTAAGATGCTGTAATTTTACAACAGGGTGGATGTTTGAGAACAACATTGATCTGAAGTTACTGCACATGCTAGCAGAAACAAGTCTTAAGGAAACTGTTCACTGTCTTGACCTTTAAACTTCCTGTGGTGTACTTTTCAGGAAACTCTCTGAGCTGGAAAAACATGGGCAGCTAAATGTCAGTTTAAAGTTCGTTCAATCACCATCAGATATAAAGGAAAATTTCTACTTAGCTGCTTGTGTTTTTGTAGTGTTACCAATTGTGCCCTGTCTGGCACTGAGCAGGAAAAACACAGGAAGTTGGCTGTTTGAGACTTTTTGTTTAGACTGAAGACAGCTGGAGCCGAAAGCTGAATTTAGTCTACCTCAGTACTGAAGAGGAATGGAAGAATCACATGCAAAAAAAAAAACAGTTTTACTTACAGCTAATGTCTTGTCAGTAATGCATAAGTACTATTGATTTGGCAATAAATAAAGCAATTGGCTGTGCCTTTTAATAAATGGAGCTTAATTACATAGCTTTAATTTAGACATCTTATCTCTTGAAGCAGAAGAGGCTGCAAATTTAACATCTTTTAATCCAGCTTAGTGCTTTTTGAGCTCTCTGTGCTCATGTTTACTTCCAGATCTCACCCTGCTGGCTAGTTTGTTCTATAATTTATGAAGTCAACAAAGAGTCTCTGTGTCGGAATGGAAACTGCTCCACATTTCAGAAAAGTGATGTTTACTGCTAAAATGCATCCTATTGCATTCTGGGTAGCCCCCTGAGGCTACCACTTCCCTTTTCAACCCATATCCAAAAAAATGTAAAGTGATGCAAAGACTAGGTAGGTGCCATGTGAGGACACAGACACAAACATCAGTTTGTAAAAACTCACGCTGTATTGCTGTGTAGCTACAGGCTTGACCGGCATGATGCTGGATCTCATCTCCACAAAGGGGAAAAAGTAAAAAGACTTGAGGAAAGAAAATGTAAAATCCAGAGAGAGAGGAGGGAGAAGTTCTTTCGCAACAAACAGGATAGTAACTCCACAAGGTTTCAATTAGAGCAAAATCCAATTAAAGAGGTGTAGACTCAAAGGAAAGCCTGTCAAAAACAGGACAATCAGAAGTTTAAATCCTGATGTGTGACCCAGAGGGAAAAACAACCCTCCCCCTCTATGCCTGAGTGAGCAGCCTTCCTCAAGGAATCCAGAGTCTTGTTCCTACAGACGTACAATGTGACTGAGTTAAGGTGGTAAGCTGCTGTGCGTGACTTGCAGAGTCTCTCCCACCACCCACTCTGACAAATCAGGGAGGTGGGGGGAGAGGGAAAGTCCCCGTGACGTTTCCCTCTGCATCCTCCCTCATCCCCCTGGCATGCTTTCCTTACATCTCTTTCCATTTTTACCTCCTCTCTGTCTTTTGCCTCCTCTCTCGTCCCTGCGCTCTCCTCCCTCTAGTACGCCTCTGACATGCTTCAGTGCTTCTATCCCTGCTCCTACACCATCTTTTTTATCACCCTCACTGCTCTTATTTTGCTTATGTATCAAGCTTTCTTCTGACAGCTTTGCAGACCTTCAGTCATTGCTGTATTTAAGAACACATGTAGCAGGTTCACATGGTTCTTCACTTCTGACATCACAAAAAACACTCACAGTCATTTCAATAAAGTTTTTCTGAAATCTTTCCCACGTGCAAATGTAATTTTTGTCAGGACCACTCTGTCAAGAAAAGGCACAAGAGCAGTTATTTTTAACTAGCTTTATTTGCATTGATTTTAATGCTACATTTTGGGGGTATGGCTCTGAAGGAGGCTCTTTCTGCCTTTCCACGTGGTGATTATGAAAGCTCTAAGCAGGAACAGCATACATCCCTGCTCCCCTTGCAGCCCATGAGAAGAGCAAAAGGCAGAAAGAGAAACAGCAAAATCTCCCACAGCAAGCATCAGTGTCAGCTGACATTGATTAAATCAGAAATGGCATAAGGGAAGAGCTGGAGTGGAGGAGCGTTGCAAAGCATCTAGCAATGGGAGCAGTGAAGTGTAGGAAGGCTAAAGCAATTTAAGCAAGAAGTGTTCATATGCCATGAAAGTTTCATGGAAATCTGTAAGGATGTTTTGAGTTACTATGGAAATATGGAAAACCTATTCCAGCTGACATTGGGCAAGAGGTAGGATACAGCCTTAACTATTTGCCAGCTGATCACAGAGCCACATAAGAGACCGATGACCATCCACTCTCACACTCATACCCAGAAGCACTACCTGCTGTGCCCACAATGTTAAGAAATACTTTAAAATCCTGCATTTGCATTGGTACTCACTTAAACCCCCAAATTACAATATTTGTTTTTGCTTGTAGAACGACCAACATTTCCCTCCCCGAAAATCAGAATCCATTGGCAACTTTTTTGAGTTATCTTGCTCAAAGATTGACAGAATGACAAACAAACAAAATGATAAACAGACAACCCCCGAAAACACTTAATCGTCTTGGGGTAGGTAGCAAGTTTTTGCCTAATAGTGAGTTTATAGGTGAATGCTGGGTTGAGAAATCGGTCTAAGATCAATAGTAAGTAACCGGAAGTGACTGATTGTGAACATCAACTGGTATCCTCCTGCACATCAACATTATTTTGTTAGCTGTTTTACTTTTGATGCTGATAAATTTTAACTCATCATAGCCAACAAGTAAACATTAGCAAACAACAACTATTGTTCTACTGAAGCTTTATTGTAAAAATCATTTAACATCAGCTGCTACCCAGCTGTTGTTCATACATACAAGAGGAAACAGTCGGCATTGCGTTATGGTCGTGGGGCAGGGGATTATTATGTACATCCATGGCAACAGCCTTAGCATGATTACCATGATCATTAATTCTCTTACATCTACATCACAGTGAAGTGAATTACATCTCAATAATTTTACGTAATGATTTTACACAGATATTACACATTTATTGTGTTCTGAGGTAACAGTCATGAAAATCAAACTTAATAGCTCGTGAGAGTTATTCTTTAGCTTATCAATGGTAGTTTATTTAGGGGCACCAGCTTTTAACAAAGTTAGTTTACTTTAATTTTATTACCAGAAACAGAAGTCAGCTAAATAGGCAAATGGATTGGTGAGAGACAGTTCACATCTTAGTTTGCAAAATTGGAAGAAATTGGATTTGTTTAATGTAGTTTTTATATTGTACAACTAGTAAGTCTGATCTAAACTTTAGCACAGTATGGTTACTAGCTGCCAGAAACAAAACAAATGGTAGAAGAATCAGCTCAGTTGAAGTAGCATACAACAAAAACAGTCATTTGGTGGTCAAACTAAATACTACTAATAAATATGGCATTTGATGGAGGTATGCAGTTTGTGGTTTAGAAATGGCCATGGTTCATTGCATATATTTGCTGATGTCTTCCTGTGAGTAGCATGTTAAAGCTCATGTTAACTATTCTACTAAGGGCAACTCTATGTTGTATACCATCCAAGATATGAGGTTTAACTTCTAGCAGGAGTTCAGGATCTAATAAGTTGCTTTGCCCAAAATTGATACATATAAATCCAGTGACATCAGAATTCTCAAGTTCTCTGGAGATGATAATATTTACCTGAGACCAAAATTACCTAAATGACCTGCTGTTGAGCCGTAGCCTAACATTAGCTCACATTAGCAAGTGTCCATCTGTTGCTAACCTGTAAATATTACCACTTGTTTCACTTTAGTAATGTGTTAGTAGCTCATATTAGCTGCTGTGTTACTGTGATTAATTAAGAAACTGTGTCTAATATCAGGTGTTGACCCCTGTAGCATTTATGTAAACATGAGCTTTGGAATATAGTTCCTCATCAAGTAGCCTTACTGTTAGCTTACATTTGCTGTTGCCATATTATAGCTTACAATTTAGTTTAATGAAATATTTTAACTTCTAAAATATGAGGCTGATGAGTGATGTGAATCATGTAACTCTTCAACAACCGTAAAATGCAGCAGAAGGACATTATAGCTGCATTTTCCTCCGTATGATGTCAGAAGAAAATGTCTGCCATTGAGTATTATGAATTGGCTTCCGTCTGACTCTTCGGGAGAATTAATCTGCATTTTTTTTGGTAAATTCTCCCCCTCAGCCCCCTAAATAGACTTGACACTGTCACCATCCTCTTCTATAATCCATCTCAGCTCCACAGTCTTCTTTTTAATTGACTCCAATCTCATGTTTGATTCATTCTTCCTCTCTTCCTCCACCCTCGCACTGTCATCGTTTCTTCCATTCACCCGCTCCATTCATGACATCCGCTAGCCTATTTCATCACCATCTCTCTCCTTCGCTGTCTCGGTCTGATTTCTCTCCTGCTTCCTGCTCTTTATTTTCTATCTTATTTTCTCTCTCTCTCTCTCTCTTTCTCGAGTCATCAGGGGACAGCGTGGGTGTCTACGGAAAGCTTAGATAGGCCAAGTCTGCTCACACTCCCACTTCAAAGACTTCCAACTCCACGCTCTGAAACAGGCTGGATAATTTATTTTTGGTCAAAACACCACCTGAGAAATGGCGGATAGTGTACTGAAGCTTTGAAAGCGTTCCCCCAACAGGAGTGTCCTCTTTACAGAGCCGCCTTTGAAGTTTGTGTGTTACAGCAAAGTGGATTTCTCCTCCTCCTCTCACTTCTTTGGGCGAAGTGAGCATAAAGAGGGAATGATAATCTGTGTTATTAGTCATTGCCAGTGCATGGACACATTTGTTCAATCTTTTTCTCCTCATCCCTCCCACCTTAGATGGATTTTTAATTAGCTAGATGCATTTCCTGTGCAAAGATATGGGTTTTAAGAGGCTGGTATACTCCATCAGAGCTGCCTGTCAGAGGTTCTGATAATTACATGGGCTCTCCCTCTAGTATAAGAAAAAACATTAAGTTTTATCTCTCTCTCTTAGAGATATTAAATGATACGTTCTTCACAGTGCAGGAATTAGTCCAAAAACACTGACTTGAGTTAGCATTTCAGCACTCATGGTTGTTACTGCTGAAAGTAAATGGGACTTAAGAGCAGCCTTTCAAATAAATGTACAAAAGCCATAAAATGTCACAGACAGTTATTCTTCAGGTACTGAGTTGGTTAAAAATGTCCTTTGTGGCTTTTAACTGGAAAGTGACTTATGATCACATCTACCAAATTTATTTGACTTCCTCCGAAACATAAGGCAAGAAGGGCTGAAAGCTTCATGTATAAATTATTATGAGTCGTTTCATCAGCAAAGCCTCTAATGAGAGGATATCAGGCTCTGCCGGTGCAGACACAGCTGGTATGGCGTGCACCTTAACACACAGATACACACATACTTACACCAAGAGGAAAAAATCATTATGTGACTCTTTCGGCCCTTTTCCATTAGCCCTACTCTACTCTACTCGACTCGACTCTACCCGGCTCTACTCTACTCGCCTTGTGCTGCTTTTCCATCAGCCCCAGTCACCTGCCCAACGGGGTGCAGTGTTGCTGTAAACAGCTAAGTGGCACTGCGGTGGCGTCATTTTGAGCGCGACAACAATCTGAGGCTTTTTGTCACAAACCGAGTAAAAAAGGAAAGCAGAAGAAGGCTGCAGGTGGCAAGAAGAAATACCCCTTGAGAATCACATGAATGAAGCCGAGGACGAGAGCAATCGAGCTGCAAAGAAAAGACGTATGAGGGTAAGCTAATGGTAGCTACCGCTAGCATGCTAGGTCGTCGCGCTCATGACTCATCCATGACGACATTGTCTGACCAATCAGTAGCCGCCAGTCGGTGACCTCATCTTTTAGCATCGGCTCAGCTCACTTGGAACCAGAGCGGAGTATGTACTAAAACTAACTTGTTTTAGGAGGTACCAGGCTAGTGGAAACGCGCTGCAAATCGAGTAGGGCCGAGTAGAGTAGGGCCAAGGCGTGCTAGTGGAAAAGGGCCATTTGTGGTGAGTTATACCCAGGCCCAATTAAACATGATATAACAAAAATACAAAGGAATCTATACTTTTCAAACATTTGGACTCTAGGGAGGACTCTGGTGGTAGAGAAATTACTCCACAACAATCTTACTTTCTCGTAAATGATCAGTTCTCTCAAACCATTCATGTCAATACATATTTCACTACATGGAAGACTTAATAGCATATTGGTGGTAACATGGGCTTTCAAGTCCTTACAGATTTTGTTTTATATGTTTTCTCCCAGAAGTGGCTCATTGGTAAAGGTTTTTCATTATTACATTGTTTTCAGAACAACATTTTGTCCGTAATTCAGCATAACAAGTAAGTCAATGCATTTTTGAGATAAATTTCACACTTTTTTTTAACAAATATATCAACAAAATGCAGGATTTGTCACTCCAACATTGTATTTTACATCATATCCACTCTGTCCAAACTGAGTTATAGAAGTCCCTTTTATGAAATATGTTCTTTACATTTCTGTTAAGTCAAAGGGGCTTGAAACCAAAATCCTCATCAAGATCATGCATGAATAACTTCTGGGTTTTTTTTGCCAGTTATTTAGAGAGGCACGGATTTCCACCGTGTCCTGAATTATCATTCTGAATGCAAAGATATCAAGCTCAGAGCCTTGAAACTAAATACATTTTTGCCATATAAAAATATCTAGTGTTGAACTGGCTATATGTTAGGGTATGCATTAGAACCAAAAAAAAGGTCTAAACTCTAAAGGGACTATGTTTGGCACTCTGGTACAACATTGTTTTTGAAGTGTTTTGAGACAAAATGATCACTTTATTTACATTTGGAAATTTATCATTTTAAAAGCTTTGCCAGTATAAATTTAATAAATTGTATTTATGCATTTGACAGTTAGGATTTAACAGGATATACTTTCTGTTAAACCCTGTGCTAACTTTTTTGGCCACATGCTCTCTGAACAAGGTTGTAAATAAATGTGATGCTGCATAACTAGTGGAAACTCAGGCACATAAGAGTGTTCAACTTTCTGATGTAAACAGAGACAATTCAGAGGTCAGAACTTATGAATTACCCATGAAAAATCCCCAGAAACATCAGATTACCCCGGACTTACTCCAATTGATGAAACACACTGTCAGCTCTATATACACACTATTTTTACAGCATTTTCTTCCACTCTGTTGAGGTGTAGGGGTTTAATTTGTTAGTGTACCCTTTGATGACCCTTTGTCCTAAATGTCATTGTTAAACAGCTGATTTAAGTAGACTGAGTCCTCATGAATGTCTAAGTGTGTGTTTTAGCTTAAACATGCCCCCATATCTCTTTTTTTAACATCTTTTCTGTTATTATATGGAAACTATTTGAACTTCCAACTTCAAGAAAATATGCAGCAAAGACCACTATGGAGGTTAGTTTACTTGGAAATAGCAAACATTTTTGGATGAGATTATCCATACCATATCAATACCTGATCAATACCAAAAAAATTTCAAGATAGGATTTTTCTCCCATTTGATTCAAGTCAAGGGGAAATAAAAAATTATAATTTGGCTCAGAAATCTCTATTTGAGAGCTTAAAGACAGATACTTGCAGTGTCCCATGTTGATCTTTAAAAATTCAACTCAAGCTAAAAACTTGTTTTTCAACAAAAGTTGTACACTTGGAAACTGACTACGAAATATTTTATCATGTTATTTTGTGCCTGATTTAAAATAAAATCATCAGACATGTAAGTTTGAAACCTCAGGGTGGAACAGGCTCTTATTAGGGCACAGTGAGGGGCACAGGAAAGAGTGTTTTCCTACAGCCAGTTTTTCCACAATCCCTTCAGTAAATCCTGAGTTCAATAAAGAGAGTGGATTAGAGCAGGAGGCGAGTCATGGGGCGATATTTTCCACGCTGAGCTCAGAGCGGAGAACACGCAGCTCTTTATTTGATGTTTTCACCCTCGAACTGACCGGACCTTTGTGCTGTTAATAAGACTTAAAGGTGAAAGGCACTGACACGTGAGGACCCTCCATTACCATGAGGCCTCACAGAGCTTATCAACTTACTTCAAATTAAAAGTTAAGTTCATTCATGATTTACCGGCTGAGGCCCAGATGTTACCTGACAGATGTAGAGGTTATTGGGTGCTGTTATGTTTGCAGCTGTCGAAGTGTTTCAGTTTAGGAAGTGTTGATAGTGTCTTCAAAGAGGACACTGCTGCCCTCTGCTGGAATAAGAGCAACAATAACAGATGGAAAAGGGATATTTTAGTCAAAGGATGCTGCAGAGTACATAAGAGGAAAGACAACAATTGTTCGATGTATTTTTGTCACTGTTCTGTGTTGCATATCATATTAATCTTCCATAATTAGTCCAGCAATGGTGTGTAGTGGTGCTTTTATTAAGTATAGTATTAAGTTTAATCATAGTTTAACCAGAGTTAAAATTTGTGGTAATTGCTGCTTTGCTTTTATAAATATGTCATCTTGTCTTCTGTGTTATCTGTCCTTGAATAATGATATTCATAAATATATTGCACACAAGACTGGATTAAATTTCAGGGTAGCTGAGTAGCTGTCAGGGGGTCCAAAGACATGAAAGAACCAAAAAATCTAATACCACTGTAGCTTTTCATATAGTCTACTGCTGTTTTTTTAATTATGTTATATGTCTTTGGTTTAGTTTTGTGAGCCAAATTACAATGTAAAATCCCTCCATCCATTTCTATACCTGGAGCCTACACCAGACACTGGGCGAGAGGCGGGGTACACCCTGAACAGGCAAAGAGACAGGCAACCATTCCCACTCACACTCACATCTAATGGTAATTTGGAGTCATCAATCAACCTGATGAGCATGTTTTGGTCTGTCAGAGGAAGCCAGAGAGCCTGGAGTGAACCTTTGCAGGCACAGGGAGAACATGCAAACTCCACACAGACAGGCCTTGACTAACAGGGTTGAACCAGCAACCAGCAAATTATT
The DNA here is from genome assembly GCA_036419115.1 of Scarus forsteni. Lineage (NCBI taxonomy): Eukaryota > Metazoa > Chordata > Actinopteri > Labriformes > Labridae > Scarus > Scarus forsteni. The sequence goes on from JAZDUH010000458.1 coordinate 15,348,029, forward strand.
ACTTTAAAAAATACAGTTAACTGTTACACTGTATAATAATCTCATCCCTAATCATGAGATGCTGTGACTTTTACCTATAACCTCCCAAATTTATGTAGCTCATTATTAGGTCAAAGTCTTTATTTGTGCACATTTTGAGGAAAATACTTCCAAAGTATTCTTGAGATGCTGTGTTCACAAGCAAGGAATACACATGTAAAATAATAATGTTAATATTTTAGCTATGACCTCCAAATATTACCTGTTCATCTTTGGGTTGGAGTGGACATGGATGCAAACTTGAAAGAGAAACTCTTAAAGTGTTACTGAGATATTGTCTTCAGAGATGGACAAGTAAGCTGAAAACAGAATGCGTCCTGCCCTGTCATAATTACAGAGACATAGTAAAAACAAAAGGTCCAGATATAGACAACAAAAATGGGTACAAACTATGAAATCTGAAAATGATACTGTGAATACAAGCAACAGAAGAATTAAAGCAGGTAAAAGACAAAACACCAGGGCGCATGTACAGAAAAATAAATAAAATGTACAAATACAAGTCAAAAGTGAATTGAAAAAAGGTCAGAATATTTAGGAAATGAAGCAGTTAGTAGTAAATAATGAATAAAACTAGACAAAAATGAATAAATAAATAACTGTAAAAAGCTGGACCATTAAAGTGTGTCTTAAAAGAAAACAGATTAAACTTCTTTATATTCACATCTCTTTTCCTGTTATTTTTTATGCCTTATTTTATTACCTTGTGTTTTCTGTAAAGCAGTGTGCTGTCTAGTTGAAAATGGCTGTATAAATAAAGTTTATCTTTATTATATAACATATTCTGCCTTCATGTGTAAATGCAGGCCTGGCTGTTGCTCAGTTTTGATGCACCATCACTTTTCATGCATAGAGAGACAGTTGATGAAACCAATATTTATCCGAGCAGAGTGCTCACACTGCTGTAAATGTATTCAGATTTCTGCAACGGCTTGCAATTTTTCCCCATTTTCCCACCGTCACGCTCTGCCACGTGCCCACGTGTTGGCTGCATACCAGGACTGAATATCAAAAACTATTGAGGAGCTAAATAATTTAAATATGTAACCTTTATTATTCTGGGGTGATGCCTTTTCTTTCCAAAATATTACAGAGGACAAAGTCCCCCAGGATAAGAAACTGAAGATTAGATCAAGATGTGACCTTGAGCAGAGTGGGATGCAAACGTTGTGTCCATTATTTGAGCTGATGAGACAAAAACTGAAATAGGAGCTGAACAGGAACATTTCATTATATCCATTAATAATTCATGGATCTTCTCTTGTTCCAACAGTCTGCATACTAAAACAAAGTGTCAAATGTTATTCTTTTACTGTTTTGATCAGAAACGTCCTGAATCAGTGACCCAAAGCAAACAGCTATTAACTCGCTTTGCAGTCTATTTCCTGACCACAAGATGGCAAAATTGACAACATACCACAATCACTACCAGCTGAAAAACAACAGGCTGGAGATAAATAATTGTCTACCTGATCTGCATCCTGTATCATCAAAGTTTGAAGTTTTGTTTATGACTGTTAACCAAAGGAGAATCTACTAAACTGAGGCAAAACTGTCAGAGGAAGGAGGACAGAATCAGATGGGCTGATGAGGCTTGAGCGAGGGCTGGGAATTCTAACAAGTGCTTAAAATGAGGTTTAATATCTAGCTACAAGTGTGTGCAATATTTAATGAAATAATCAAAGCAAAAGCAGATAAAAGGCCTGAGGTTAAGAATAAGATGGATTACAGAGTGAAGTAATGATGTTAAAATAATAATTGACCTCATGATGATCTATTTCAACTTTAGTCTAAATGCAGAACAACCATTGATTTGATGAATTTTATGCTGGGAAATGCAGAGATTCTGAGCTGAACAATTTATCACAGTTTCAGTTAAATCACATATTTATAGCTTGTCACTTTCAGCAGGGGCTGCAGCCTATCCCAAGTAACATTAGTCAGGCGGTAGTGTACACCATGACCTGGTCGCCAGCCAATAGCAGGGCCTCATAGAGAGGCACTCACACTTATACCCAAGAGAAATTAAAGATTCAACAGCACAAGATTTAAGCTAGAGGTCCTGCATGAGCAAGAGGCCCCATGAACTGGCCATAGCTTGTACACCGAAACAACTCAGGGTGTATTTTCCACCAAATAGTGGAGTTTAGTGTAACTCCACTACAATGTCCGTGCTTGGAAAGGCACCCAAATAACTGACCCAGGGCTGTAGAATTGGGTAGGGGCGCTAGGGACATATCCCTATCAATATTATATCACAACCGCATGGTCCCTAACATAAAACACAAGCATAGTATATAACATTATAACTAAAAAATGGAAATGTTAAATGACAAAGAGATACTTAAAGAGGTTATTTTATTTATTATCCATATATTATCTGTGTATTGAAAGGCAGCAACTGTTTAAGACCAACAATAAAAGTATGTGGGGAAAAAACACAATAAAACCTTGGGTTAATAACGAGACTATACATTCATATTGTTAGAGTTTACACTTATCGGTAGTCCTTTTTGGTTTTGGTTCTATATTTATCAGACTACGACCATACCATCGAAATTTCTGATTGATCCCAAACTGTCCCACTGTTCAAGTATCATACATCAATATATTTCTGTCAAGGAACAGACAGTAGAGATTTAGAGTATTTTTTCTGAATATGATAGTTTGCTTGTTTGTTTGATTAGCTCTACATGACATTGAAAACAGTCATAAATGCAAAACGCATCAACTTTCAAGGTTGCCATCTTGGTGTACTTTTACGTCCCCACCAATGTCAAAATTAAACCTACGCCCTTAAACTGACCTACACCATACTAGATTTTAGCCACCCTTCTGTTGGGTTAACTAGCATACCAATTTGAACCCCAAAGTGTTGGAGCTAAACACACTGCACTGCTGATTGGTAAAAACAATCATCATGTCCTCATCCAAGGTCCCAAGTAAGGTTTCGCAAACTTCCTTGCACTTTATTTGGCTGTATTTTTTATGCTGTTTGCAATTGTTAAACAAAGCTTGATTTTTGCCGTGATGAACAGCCTTGTGCATACCAAACCACACCACTTGTTTAAAACAGCTTAATATAGTGGATTATACAATGATATTGCTTGAGTTTTATTGGAATCATGTCAAAAGTTAACAGTTATGATATTGTTAAAACTGTTTTTTCTTGAAACATATTGAGACATACAGAATATATATACTGTCAGTCTGTATAATATTGGTCCAAACTGCACAGCCCTATCTGAATCTGTTCGAAAGATGAATCAACTTCAGCTCATACTAATGTTTCTTCACGACTTTCTCCTCCATCTCCCGATCCCTCTTCCTCAAACATCAGCCAGAACATCTTCAAAGACTCTAATGAAATCTGGTTCAAGCTGCGGGGCAGATATGAGGAACATGCAGGAGGAAAGTGCCAAATATTTCAGAGAAGTGACGTGGGGAGATATTAAGTCTGAATTTTAATGTATCACTGCTAAATGTAATGTCTGCTTCATCTTTATGGAGATGACAACTACTCAGAAGATTAAATTACAATGTTAACAGTCAGCAGGGGTTGTTTTCACAGTAGTTTAGTGAGTTGACTAGTTTTTTTTAGGTCATTTCAAAAAGACATGCTGTGGTGCAGCCCTTATCAAAACCTAACCTTGAGACTTTCAAAAAATCAAATCCATTTTGAAAATTCTTTTGTGTCAAAAGTTTTAAGAAAATTGTGAGGAATTTCTGAATAGTTTCAGACTGCTACTATTTCACCTCACAGCACTGAAACCATACTTTCAGATTTCAATACGACCACTTTAATAACTGCCTTTAAGTTTCTAGACTCCACGGTTACTTTGGTGATACTGACAACCAGATTCACTTATATACCACTAACTGTGTGACAGCATTACAGGTACCGTTCCTACAAAGTTTCAGCTACATTAATCAGAGGGAACTTTCTTCATCTATCTTGGCAGAAACTAATCTGTCTCACTAGGTTGTGGCATCCATCAAGGCACCTTTGTCGGCCCAAGTATATTTTAATTGATTGTACTTCCCCTGCGCTCTGTTTTCAAGACACCATATCATGTTTTTACATTTTGACATTTAAGATCCTGTGCTTATTGGAATAGTTAAAAAGTCAATGCAAGCATTTCTTAGCTGTCTTAAAGTTGATTATCCTAATTGGAGTTTAACATCCTGAATCTAACCAACAAGAACCAAAAAAACTGTGTTTTTCACAATGAGTTCTCGTTTATTGCTTATTCTTGTTCAAAATCTTCAAAATGGTGGTGTGTAGAGCATCAAAGCTGATGATTGCATGTGGTGCTTTCAGTAAAATGAATTAGTAATTGTGTTTTATAATCATGATCTTAATGTCAATCAAAATAATCAAGATCATGATTTTTGTCCAAACCGAGCAGCCCTAAGGTAGTGTTTCACAAAAATGCAGTAAAGAGGCTAAAATGGCTATCTATGGCTATCTAACCTATGGGTATGTTGGCTCTGCACAAGTTCACTCCCACAACTGACACATTTCTCTTAATTTTAGTGGATCTAATGCTTAACTTGTCATTAAAAATCACTAGGGCACAGTCCTAATGGCAGATTTAAGTGGGCAGATAGATGCTGGTAATGGCAGTGATATTAGACGGTCGGCCCGGGCCCTCTGAGTCATAACTGCTGTAACATTGTCTGAAATGTCTTTGAAGGTGCCAAATCACGATAATGACCCACCCTCCCTGCTCTGCTCTTAATTGCGCACAATGAAGAGACGGCCGGACAATTAGCAGTGAATGGTTTGACACTACAACACAGTGATATCCATTTTGCACTCATGTGTCCATTGAAATGATCATTAACATGACAGATTAGAGCTGCCGGCACTGAATAATCCTCCATGGCAGGTTTGGAGGGTGCTGATCCGCTCCTCGCAGAAAGGGTGAATGTCCCTCTCTGCTTCCTGGACCTTGTTTTGGGGTTAGATTTACTGTGGCTGTCAGTATGCTATAAAATCTGGCATAAGGCTGTTCCATTTCTGTTGGACAAATGAGGTTTATGACAAGTAATGACCCCAGTTAAACATTGATCAAAAGGTTATTATGAGGAGGTGTGGCTGTTTGCTGGATGACTCTCGCCCCATTAATCTTTGTCTTGTTATTCATAGATGAGAATTCATTTTGCACAGAGTTGGTACAGTGTCATGACAGGACGGATATTGAATAGGACAGTTTATTTTATTGTGACCTAATGGGCACCACTTTTTAAGTTTGGCTAAAATCAAATTGAATACAAATTCTTATGCTACAGACAGTTTCTAATCAGCCAAACAAAATAACTAATGCTCTGTATTGTCTTCTTAGGGTTTATTATGTTATAGCTATACAGCTTCCACTTTTATGAAAGTCAGGCAGACACCACGACTGTTTTGAAAGTCTGCTCCACTACCCATAACTCCTCATCCACCCTCACATCAGACATAAATTGGGCAGCCAATCAGCCAAAAGCTAACTATACTAGCCTCCTGTGACCTCGCTGCCCCCTCAGATCTGAGTGTTTCCAAAGGGGAGGGAAAAGAGTTGCATCTGATCCTCTACAGAGACTATACATTTATCTCTTTATTCAACTTAAATCAAGTCTTTGCAGAAAAGCAACACAAAGGACGTGGGACCTTTAAAGGTTAATCAACCCAATAAATAAGCTTAACAAGAAGTACCTAATGCTAACCTACAAAAACGCCATCTATGTGCCACTACCTATTGCTTGCTTAAGGTCATAAAGCTAGCTTGTTTTCTGTTGTAAGGACCTATTTTTTCACTGAATGATAAGAAAGTTATTATTGAAAAAGCTAAATTGTTCAGTGTTAACAAATATTTTAAACATTTCTTGAGCCACATCTGGACTTGGATAACCACAAACATTCCTTAAAAAATCATGCTAATGTTTTGAGAACTTTTGGTGTTTTCAAAAATGTGAAAAACAGCTCGATCTAGCAATGTTAAGATGTCGCTTAAAAGAACACCCAGGTCTGCTCCAGTATTTGCATCAACAACAAAATTTTATTACTTCTCCAGTGTGATATATCAAACATTCCCTAAAATTTCATCAAATGTGTTGAGAACTTTTTGAGTTATCTTGCTCACAGACAAACAAACGGACAAGTGCTGGCAAAAACATAATCCTGTCTGAAGGTAACCAAGTGTACTTTATCACACAATGTTAGTGAATCCATGAAAAAAATCAATGGACTTGCATGCAGGTTTGGATCACATCCAGAGTCTACTGACTTACTGTATGCTTTGTGCCTTGACTAACATTCACTGAAAATCTCTTCCAAAGAACTTTTACTGGTAAAATGTGGAAAACTGCCCTGTTTCACACTGTTGACCACACCTTAATAGAATGCCTGGTTCCACATTTACTGTATTTTTGGGTCACTAATAACTTAAAAATCTATTGAGAATGTTTAGAGTTATGTTGCTCACAGACAAACAAATGACCAAACATGGACAAAAGCATAACCTCCTCAGTAGAGGTAATAATTGTCTTACAGTGCAATATGACCTGATATTATGTCAGTAGTATTGTTGTCTAGGTTGTTAAACAAAACCATATGATTCTTTACAAAATAGTTACGAGTGGCTTCCCTCAGCTTGTTAACAAAACACATCAACATTCATGCCTCTTGTAATCTAAGCTAGCTGGGAGTGGTCTTTGATGGAGATACTGTAGCTATTGCAGCTTAGCATGTAAAGAACTATCAATAATGTTGTGCAAATGTAATATTATCTGCAGAATATTTAGTGAATGTTGTCTTTACACTCACAGAAAAAGGTTACTATTGCTTTAACATAGGGAAAGTAACAGGAAATATCAGACACCACAGCTAACCAAAATAACTGCTATTCTGAAATTCTCCAATGCTAAGTTTAGCAGTTGCAACTTTAGCTTTTAGCACATAACATACAACAAGAACATATTCTTCTACTTCATCCAGAAACAAGGCCTTGTATTTCTTCTGATTTCAGCTTATCATTGTCCTCTGTGCAGAACTTAGTCAAGAAATTATGAAAGTACTTCATGGAAGTACAAAAGAGATTTGGACCAAGGAGGGGAAAAAGCTAAAAAAGAAATAGGTACTCCCGATTTGATTCTCAATGTAGAAGAGTTTACTTGAATGTTGTTTTCTGTTGTAAAGTTAAGTTATCTCAGTTTTTCAGTTTTGTTTTTTAATCAGATCATGCCATAATGAATCAAACCAAAACAAACGCTGTCCTTTGAAGCAGAAAATAAATACTCTAACAAAGTTTATGGGGACATCTGCTTTGCATTAGGTTATGAAAGCACAGCATTACTGTCTTATCCACTTACTCCCTCACACTTGAACTCACCCTTGTACCCTTCTCCTAGACTGACTAATGATTGCGTCAGAGTCACCTGGACTTCATTACATCTCTCTGATACTTGGTGGTCCAGACAGTCAGACAGCCAGCCCCTTTCTGCAGTGGACAAGCAGGCCATGAATTTATAAAGCCCTCTCTTCTCCCGGATGGGCTCAGCCCCAGCCCTGTGCTGTATGACCCACTTATTTGACAGCAGCTATGTTAAAACTTTCAGAGCCAACGAGTGCTTCTGTGCTGGACCACAAAGACAAACATGAAAGAATGGAAAGAGAGGGAGGCAGAGTATGCATCAATACTGTGATAAGCACAGAACTATTTCTGGTATTCAGCTGGTATTTAGGAATGAGAGTGTTGTTCATTTCATTCATGTTAAGAATAACACTCCTTATCTTGTAAACGGTCTTCGTCTTTGAATTAATTTAACAACAAAAAATCCCCTTAAAAGCCTTGAAAAACATAGCTTTATCTGTCAAAGTCAATATTTACTTGGTATATTTTTGATGAAATGGTAAAGCAGTTCACAGCAAGCAATCTTTTCATATTAAATGTCTTGGCCAGCACGTCTCTAGGGCTTTGAGGGTCTGAAATCGATTACTTTGGACTGAGTTGATTATAAGAAACCTGTTAAATGAAAGAAAAAGGCAAAAGCACCCAAGCCTTTCATAGCTATGTAGTTTTAAATATCTTAATAAAGTAGAATTTTGAACAAAACAAAGCTCACTATTAAAACTATAAAGAAAACATAGATTTTAATGACATTTGTTAGAATTCCGGGATGGTTTACTTTTAAAAAATATATACAAGAGATAAATACACATCATCACTTCTGTGTGGGACACATCACATCTTTAATAGATCAAGATCTGAAGGTCTGAACAGAGTGAACAGAGGTCTCTATTTACTTATCAGTCACAACTGTAAACACACTGAATGGCAAAGTAAAAATAAAAGGATAAGTTTGTTGAGCCCTGACAATGTTAACCATGCCTTCATGATGTACTGTTTGAGGATCTACAAGAGTGCTGTTGATAGATTTTGCAGGGATGATGAATATTTGTAGGCCAATGTGGAAGTTAGCATTATTGCTGCTTATAAGCTCTGTAATCAACAACAATTATGGAAATTGCATGTTCTGCTCTTTGTGATAAACTTATAAAATGAACCCACTTCTGACAAATATAATTGACAAGAGTGAATAGCTATTGGATAAGCAACAATAGAACTAAAATATGGCAGTTAGACACAGAAGCATTTATGATAATAAAACATGTTTAGACATGTTATTAAATGCTGGAAATTAATACACTGAAAATACTGATACATGTTTACCATGAATCAGTATCAAATTGACACATCAAATATCACAATACTATAGTTATTGTTTCTCCCTCTACATCATAGTATGTTTGACATGGTATGGGCAGGGAGTGTCAATACATAGATCCATTGGCCAGTTTTCTGGTTTTTCAGTCTGTTGTTATTAGGTTACATTTGACAAAAGATGTACATTTGTTTGACAGTTTGAATAAAACGATCTGTGGGTTTGATGACCAGTAGAGAAACACAATCAGCTTCCTCTATGTATCTTTTAATATCTTACATAGTCCTGCAACAAGCACCTTCAACCTTGATCAAAAGCATACAACCACCAAACACCAACGCTTCAATCAACTGTGCAGCTCTACAGTGGCCTCAGTCCCACATCTCATACACAGCCAGGCTCAGATTCCAGACAGAACAAGACAACGTGGGAACAAAGAAGAGCGAGACAGCGTTGCGAGGTGATAATTGACAGTATGACACAAATGTTTCTCACCTCAGCACCATGGGACAGACTCCTTTTCCTGGAGGCCGGGGAGGGCTCGGCTGATCGTAGAGGAGTCAGACCTCCGTTCTTCAACAGCTCCCCCGAGGGCGACTTTGGTACAGTCCACACAGGAACACCATCTGAAACATTACAAGAAAGAGTCAGAGCTGAAGAGGAGTAAACAAGGAAGAGCTGGAGCCCTTATTTATGGTTTGGTCTTTTGTTTTTTAGAGTAATATTGCATGAAGCAGAGTTTGACTTAATCATAGCACAATGACATCATCTGTTATTCATTTTTGTGCAATATAGAAACCTCTACATCCAATATCAAGGTTCTTATAAATAACTTTGAGATGAAGGTATGTGATAAGTAACAGGAAATTATGAGTTTATTGTGTTTGCTTGTGCACCGCCATCAAAAAAGATGATTTGCTGTATAGTATGAAAATATATGCATGTTATTTTTATCCTCTTTAACTTCAGTAGGATGTGTGGGGTCATTTTGTGAGGTTTTTAAGAGATTCCCTTGCAGATGTGTAAAGCAAAGTTTACCAAAAATGTATTTTTATACGTTGCAATAAAGGTCAGATTTGACAGTCATCTTTAGATTGCATGCACTATTTGTCCCTGAAAAAGTAGTCAAACTTCGAAAACTTTGGAGATATTTCCCCAAATTACTACACTACAAAAGTGTACAACTGAAGAAACTTGAAAAAGAGTCCACAATAGCACATGTGGCTAGCCTTTATGCTGATCAAAACATGCTAAAGCTGGTAGTGTTAGCATGCTGACATGCTCATGGTAAAAGTTGGCATGCTATTCTTTGAAATAATTTACCATTACAGAATGCTAGCATCTCTATACTGTTTTGATGAAGTGTTGCTTATTTTCATTGTTAGAAAGGTGTTTTGCAGGTTTGTACTGATAGATCCTGTGGAGGCATCCATATGTCAGTGAAGTTTATGGAAATCTCTTCAACTGAAGTTGTTGAAACATTCTCCCAAATTCAGCCATCCATCCGCAGAGCAGCACTGCATAAAAAGTCTAGAAACATTTCCAGGGTTGTTGGGAAGCATCCCCTGAGGACCAACTGTTGTGCCAATCATTTTAGCAGAATCAAGATATTCAACAGGTGTGAAGATTTTACTTTGTGAGCAAGCCATTCTTAAATTTGAAGGCAATTTTCATTTTAGAATGGCTCACAAATGAACGGCTCACTTACAACTGCAAATTGGTTCACATCATTCACTTGAAAGAGCTGTTCGAAAGACTCAACTCATTACTTCACCAAACGACCACTGGAGTAGGTCAACAAAGCAAAGCCTCTGTTTAGGATTAGAAGAAGGTAATATGGTGATAGTAGAAGCTAAGGTATCTAAACATAGTAAAAATTGGGTCACAACAAGCACACAGAGTTGCTAAAAGTTGCTAAAAAGTTTGATAACTGTAGGCAGAGGCAGGCTAATACATCCCATTGACTTCCAACTATTTCAGCTAAGCTAGTTAGCAGTCTGTGACTTTTGTCCATCTCTTAATTGTTACTGCACGCAGAGTCAAAAATATGGTGTTGTGGACTCAGAAGTCAGAAAAGACCCGAAAAAAAAAAGTTGGACTATCAACCTACTAACAGAAATTGAGTTAGGATGGAACACATGGCAATCTGAACAATAGCACTAAAACGCAGGTAAATGATACAACATGAAGCAGTAAAATAGGTAGAAGTTTAAGAATATATATTGATACATCAATGATATTTTGTGGGGTAACACTGTATACACATGTCCTAGAAACTGAGGACATGTGTTTTGAACCACTGTCTCTCTGGTATACTATCATTTTATGTGTTGCAGGGACCAAGTTTGGCATAGATAATGATAACTATAACACTGCTCTACGAATCTTCTGGAATTTATTGCCAGACAATCATAATCTAATGATGATAAATGATTAACCAAAGAAAACAGAAAAACCAGTACAAGAGTAAGGTGCAAAAGAAAACAGAAAGTTCATTTTGAGCCTGATCCATCAGCCACATTCCTTTAAAGAAAATGTATAAAAAGCTTAATGTGAAAAAAGGCCCACAACAGTAATCTACAGGTATTATACTAGGATAAAGTGCAAAAAATTGTAGTATCGTAGTCACATACCAAATGCAGGAAAACTGGATAACTGACAAATGTAAGAAAACGAATTCAGGCCCTTTTCACATAACTGCTCTAAAGCAACGCCCCTGCCATCATTACACCTTCAGACGTTCACATTTCCTCTGCTGGTATGTGACAGTACTATCAATTCACAGTTAATGAAGGCTTTGGGGCAATACAAAAACACTACAAGACACATTTCAAATTCAAACAATGGTAGAGACTTAAATGCACACCACTGTGCTTCCCCGCAGGCTCCGCGTGCTTCCCTTTTACCAATATTGCTCCTCGTATACTACTATACCTTTGAAGACAAAACAAATATGGGATCAACCCGTCCACCCATTTCTTCTGTGTTATGTTCACACAGGAGGCAAAATGTCAAAAGAGCATAAATGTTAAAAGTATAAATGTTATGGCTTGAAATGTTGGTGTGAATGGGGCTTCAGTTACTGCTTCTGACAGACTCCTGTGCTTCATTTAATAAGAATAAAAAGATACTCTGCAGCAGCTTTATTTTTCTCTTGTATTTGCATCCCAATAAGTGAGTGTCCTCATTTAAGAGCTTTTACATGCATCACACTTCTCCGTAAAAGATCCTGTTTCATAGCTCTGTAAATGTTTCACAGAGCCCTCTCATCTTCAGTCCACACACAAATCGAGTTAAAACTCTAATGCACCATGAGCCTGTTCTTTGATATCCATTAGCAAGTAGCAGGCTGTGCTGACACAGGTCGACATGGCGGTGAGCCCGAGGCAAGTCTGTCTTGACTAAATGTGCTGATATTGCCCTCGAGCCACAAATCAGCTTTGGTCAAATGACAGTTTCATTGACAGGAACCTGAAAGTGTTAGTGAGCCCCCTTCCAAATACACTGGACACCCACTCAGCAGAGAAATGAGCAAGGATAGGTCAGCCCCAAGGCAAGTGGATGTGAGTGAGCTGTAAATACAGTGAAAATTGAATTTTTTTGAAAAGGTCAATCTCAAGACATTTGAGGTTAATAGAATCTCAAGTATTCTGTTTAAGATAGAGTTTTAAGAGAGAGTTATAAAAATAGACCATGCTTTTATGATGGCTTAAGTGGTTACTCACAAGTTAAAGTGCAGTTTATAAATACAGGGCAGATCTAAAAACTCCTCTCCAAAAAGAGTGGGATGTTGTATAAAATGCTATTGCAACAGGAATACAGCAATTTGTAAACAATGTATGGCATATTTTATTCAATAGAGCACAATGACATGGTATCTATTGGTTACTGGTCTATGCTTTGCACTGACCTTGCTTCCCCAAGCCAATGGGTTTAAGAGCTGATGAAAAAATGGTAAAAGGCAACACTGGTAGATCTATTCTGAAGGGCAGGAAAACAAGTCCTTTCATGCAACTACTGTGCAGCAAACAGGTTAACAGGGAGAAGTTTAGGTGCCTCTGAATTTTAGTTTTGTGCTTTTAAGTTCTCTATCACACCAATGATACGTGTAAAATACTCTACAGAGCATACAAAGCTTGAAAAGCATGGTTTTGGCTCTGTAATTGGCAATGTTTACTACAGTGTTCTCCAGCTCATGCTTCAAAATCGATCACAGAATGATGCAGGGGTTGGATGCATGACCACCTAAGAGACTGCAGGTAACAGGCATTCAGTGCTGTTTCTTTTACCTTCAACATGCCTTGCTTCTAAGAGAATATTCCAGATTCTCTTAATCTTGTGTTGATGTAATAGACTTAACTGAGGGAAATCTCCAAATTAAAGACCCTTTTTCTTCCACAAAATGATGGACTGTTTGTCCTTTTCTTTAACAAATTAAAAATAACCTTGCAGCATTGTTGATTGGGAGCATCTGGGACTTTCAATAGTGATCCTCTAAGATCCAATAATGGCACCATTACATATAAAACATGAATACACCAAAATGAGGCAATCAGCCTAAACATCAGACAATCAAACAGTATGTCTTTGTGCTATATTCAAATTAATCTTGGACAAAAAAGTTTGCAAATGCCTGTTTTCCATTTGTATTCACACTTTAAACAACATCCCGACTCTTTCTGGTCTGTACTTTGTGATGTCACAGTGAAGCACCAGAAGTAGAAATACTCAGTGAGCAGGGGGGATGTTTAGACCATTGGATAGAGGCATGCAGTTTAATACAAAGGCCATCATGGGTCAAACTGTGAAGGGACAGATATTCATGCAGTTAATGTTTCCAATGGCTTTACCTTCCATTTCTGGGCTGTGACATTTAAATATTCATATGCATTCACATTCAGCTTTTACCCTATTCCTCGCCGTTCAGTTCCTTTTGTTTTCAAACATAGGTGTGCTACTCTGAACATCAGTCTTTTGAAAAACTGCAAAGTTAGTTTCCTTTATGGATCATTGTTTCCTTAAAGGAAAAATGTCTGCACTCTTGGACTGGGCTTCAGGCTCTTTATGGCAGTGACCATGGAAAGGGGGATCTGTAAAGATCTAGAGCGAGCAGTAATGATCCTCCGGGACATCCGATAGTATGCTGTCTGGTTTGTGATTGGCAGGTTTTTGGTTGCCATCTACAAATATTGTCCATGTTCTGGTTTGTGTTTGCAGTTGGAGGTGGCTACAACAAACTGCTCTGATTTTGTTATGATTGGAGCCTGAAGAGACTAACTTGCCAACCACACTTAATCCAACCTCATGCTCAGATCACTTCTTTAAAGGTTTCTCATACATGCAGTGGGGGAAAGCCCCCTTTGTTGAAGTAGCAAACCATTCAACCAACCAACCAGCCAGCCAGCCACTACCTTGATCAGGTTCAAATCTGGATGCTACCCATGCCAATGCACCCTACTACCCATCACTCGGTTAAAACCGAGGCCAAAAACTCCTCATTGAGTTGGAAGGGGTACATGCCGAAAGCGAGGAGTAGATGGACCCCCACAGGATTTATCAGCCAAGCAGCGGAAGGAAATAGGTTTGTACTTGCGGCCCGGTGGTCCCACTCCACACCAACCCCTGTCTGATGAACAGGTACAGGGCAGGGTGACTGTTGGCGCAAAGAGAAGACCAACAAACTGTGAGGACTGGCAGATTGGCTGGGATCTGGTACCCACCTAAATGAGGTCCCCGGGTATATAACAACATCTTGCCGCAAACACTCCACCAAAAATAGATAAATAAATAACCTGTAGGTATTACAGTGACAGTTTAGGTTTTTTAAGTTGGGTTGCTCAAGGCTCATGCGAACAGTAAAATAATTGCCAATACTGCAACCAGCCAGCTCTTCAAGGGATGGACACTGCAACATAGATGAAAACGGTGTCATTGGCAACCTTGTCATTACTCCACTTCTAGGGTAAAACCACACAAAAGACAATTTTGGCTTGACCAGAACTGGAAAGTCTTTTTATAGCTTTTCATTTTCCTTGACATAACACCTACATTTGAAACGACTTTGAACATAAGAAGAGGGATCATTTCTGTATTTAACCTGGGTGTAAAAATAGGCAAAACAAATGGTCACAATTCAATTTTCATCACATTCTGTTGGCATGGGCCTTTACTAACTTTGGCGAGAATCAAGAAGATCTAATGGCCCTTTTCCATTAGCCCTACTCTACTCTCTACCTCTACCCGGCTCTACTCTACTCGCCTTGTGCTGCCTTTCCATTAGCCCCAGTCGCCTGCCCAATGGGGTGCAGTGTCGCTGAGCAGCTCTACGGTGATGTCATTTTGAGCGCGACACAACAATCTGAGGCTTTTTGTCACAAACCGAGTAAAAAAAGAAAGCAGAAGAAGGCTGCAGGTGGCAAGAAGAAATACACCTTGAGAAGCACAGGAGAGTTTTGGAAACTATACAACAGAATGAAGCCGAGGACGAGAGCAATCGAGCTGCAAAGAAAAAACATATGAGGGTAAGCTAACGGTAGCTACCGCTAGCATGCTAGGTCGTTGCGCTCATGACTCATTAATGACGACATTGTCTGACCAATCAGTAGCCGGCAGTCAGTGACGTTATCTTTTAGTATCGACTCAGCTCACTTGGAACCAGAGCGGAGTCGATACTAAAACTAGCTTGTTTTAGGAGGTACCAGGCTAGTGGAAACACGCTGTAAATCGAGTAGGGTCGAGTAGAGGATGGCCAAGGCGTGCTTGTGGAAAAGGGCCATTAGACAACTGTTGCTTAGTCCCACCCATGACAGCTATAGGCCTCTGGGTTCGTGGCATGGGATCACAGTTTATGCATCTGCATTACCAGGTAACTTCTCCTTCCTTTACAACAGCTTCTTATATGTACTGTATGTTCTTTCCTGTACCTGCATCTGCTAAAGTTCTCTCTGAAGGTGCTCTTCCAGCTCATACGACTAATGCCATATTGTTGTCAGCTAAGTCAAACTCCCTTATTTTCATATCAGTTTTGGTGATAATAGTGTTTGTTGTTTCTTCTGGAGTCCAATAATCTGAACAGCTGATGATAGGAGAGCAGTGTTTTGCAGGCGTAAGGATACAAAACCCCTATGTTGCATCACACCGATGTCTCATGTTACTTTTCCTTTGTCAAGGAGGAACAACATACTGAAAAGGTCTGACTTTTTCCTTAAAGAGGCAGAGATAGTCAGTTGCTTTATTGACAATTATATGAACTACTGCAATGCGGCTCAAGCAACCTGCCTCAAAGAACCCAAACTATCCCTTAAGAGATGACAGCTGTCCCATTGGCTTCATAGGCCTTACAATGATTTCCAATGGTCCCAAAAAGGGACCAAAAGAAACCCAAGGTGGCCCT
Source organism: Scarus forsteni (assembly GCA_036419115.1). Taxonomy (NCBI): domain Eukaryota; kingdom Metazoa; phylum Chordata; class Actinopteri; order Labriformes; family Labridae; genus Scarus; species Scarus forsteni. The sequence continues at coordinate 15,364,170 of JAZDUH010000458.1, forward strand.
GTGTGAGGTTATGTATGTTATCTCTACTGTATCTCAATAGTCAGCCTCAGGCCCCCTCTCCCAGTTGGTTATGTTTACAAGAAGCAGCTTGGAGGTATTTGAAAAAAATGTCCAGTCTTGAAAGGCTTCGTTCAGAAATGTTCACCTGTAATATGAGAACAATGTACATACGCCATTTGAGCAGGGTTACATTTGTAGACCCACCTTTCAAGTACATTTACTATGAGATCAGTTTATATAAGAGTACAATTTTAAATCTGTCTTCAGGGAACGAAAGTATCTGCAGTTTAAAAACTGTTGATTGATTGTAAAAGCATTTCTGTACCTCTGAAACTTTAAAATAACCCAGTGCGTCATAGACATTGGTTCAATAGCATTAAGTCCAATTTTAAGTATCCCTTTTTCATTTTTAGCTTTAACCTTTAATGACCGCTCTTAAAACCTTATCTCTCGATAAAACCAACCACAGGCTACATATGGTTTAAACTGTTACAACTTTATTGGATCCATAGAGACCTGGCACAGAGAGTGTTAAACATGGCAGACGTCTGACAGTTGAGGCACCAGTGTGGATTCCTTTGGCAAAGACTTAGTCCCTTGAGGAGATTTGGAAGTGCATAGTGTTAAGTCATTAGATTAAGGTTTGCCCATTCCCACATAATCCCTGATTCATTTTGACATGCATGTTGGTAGATCAGTACTCTGTAAATAATACTAACAATAATTTCATTAACAAACACGCATCTCATTCATGCTTGTACTTGGCACTATCATTTAAGGAACTTGGCATTTCAATGTAAGACACTGAAGAGACATTAATGAATGATGGACAGTAAATTCAACATGGACAACTACAAACTATGACAGAAACATGAATCAGTCAAAATAAAAACAACAATTTGACACACAAATGCAACATTCAACAGCATTTACTACAAACATTTAAGTTCAAGGTACCGATCAGGCAGGGACAAGAGCCACAGTCAAGCTGCCCGAGCTGAGCTTTGCCGCTGGAGTTTGGCTCTGGAAGAGGGGGCTGGAAAGACAAAAAGGAGAAGGGAGATGGAGGGGTCGGGGGCTCCAGTAGCAGCACTGGAACAGGGCCTGGGGCGAACTCACCGGAGGGGGCTCCATGGGATGTGAGGGTGCGATCGGAGCTTTGAGCGTGGTGCTGTGCCTGGCTGTGGCTCTGCGTCTGTTGAAGGATGTTTAGGCACTCCCCAAGGCAGCTGAGGGTGGCCGCTGATGTGGCTTTGAGCAGCAGCAGGTCCTGGTCCAGACAGGAGACGGGGCCTCTGGTGGGGAGAGAGTCAATGGACTGAACCAGATTCTTCTGCTGACCTTCTGCTTGAGACATCACCTAAAGGAGAAAATATTTAAGGTATTAAAACTACTACATCAACTTGTGATTGAATAACTGATGATACATAACTTTTTTTTTCTAAAGATTAATCAGATAGCACATCTCAGACACAACAACAGTTTTTTATTACTAAAAGTTTAGGTTGTCCAAATAATCAAAAGTTTGTATTTACTCTTCAAAAACTAAGTCTGAGCTGGTAAAGAGAGAGGAAAGAGATGCTACACAGAATAGAAGAACAGCAGCAAATTTTTAAGAAGGAAGAATGTAAATGGCTCTAAATGTTTATGTTCTGTCCTAAGCTTCATGTATCAGGAGACGTTAAAGCAGGGATAATCAACTACATTTGTACACGGGCCAGTGTTGTTCTTTGCATATGCTTTGGGGGCCAGATTCAAGAAACCAGTAATAATTAACACAATTATACATAAACAATTATAATGACATTATTGGCCCTGTTAAAATAGAATTCATTATCAGTCCCAATCCTCAGTCCTGAAGCAGCCACATGGGGTTTCCATTGACAGTTGTGGTTATTTCATGACAAACAAAATCCTTAAAACATATTTTTATCCTGCACATTTTCTAATTTTGCAGACACTAAAGACATTAAGGGCCAAAAAAAGACCAACAAAAAAGAAGAGAAAATCAAAGGTTAACTTGTTTTGAAGTCTGTCAACAAAGCAAAAATTTTGAGATCAAATTTGGAATTATGAAAAGTCAGAACTCTAAAATTACAGTACGGATCATGTGGAGAAAAGTTAGAAGTCCAAGAATTAATTCATACGTTGAGATTTCATACTTTAATTTTAGAATATGATTTTTCTTAAAATCCTAAATATAAGTATATATATATATCTATATATATAGATATATATATAGATATATATATATATATATATATATATATATATATATATATATATATATTAAATATATATAAATATATATATTTATTTGCAGTGGCCCTGATCTTTTTTTCATGATTATCAGGGGGCCAGATGGAAAGCTTTGAGGGGCCTGATGTGGGCCCTGGGCCACCAGTTGGTGATCGCTGCTTTAAAGTCATCTGCTTTTTCAAAAACAGTGATCTACTGGATACAGACTGCCATCATGACCGGATGACAGACCTTTACTATGAACTACCAGAAACTACAGTATATGAACCCCCTTTTCCAAGCTGACTGACTGAACTGGGCCTAAAAGCTGCAAATGAGGTAAACTTGAGATTTACTTGCAGCAATACCTCTTAGCACTGAACACTCAAGCTTATAAAAGCATTTCAATGTGATTTAATGCACATAAACGAGTTAAGTATCACATTACAGGCTTGTTTCAGCAGGAGACTGGGGTTTTAGCATTTGGAAATGCATTTAAATGTGTAATTCATTTTCATTTGGTAAAAACAGATAATAGTACTGTTTCCTAAGAAGAGAAAAACAGTGTTATGAAATATGAGTCATCTCTCCAGCTCACCTTTGAATTTAAAGATGGCAGAAGTTATGTTTAATTTAAATCAGAAAAAAATATATAAACACTTTTATGTTGTGCCTTCTTGATTAAAACTAAGTATATTATAATCTAAAAAAAACAATCTTATAAAATAAAATAAAAATCAATCTACTGGAAAATGATTTCCATTTCTGAAATGATATGACTGAAAATCTTTTGCATTTTTAGCTTTAAGAGAACTGTTGCCAAAGAAGATAGATGAACTGAAGTACGGTTAATTCACTTTAAATTAAATCTGCTGACATTTAGAAAGAGCATGAAGAAACTCAGACTTCCTCCTTTTTAGTGTTGACTCATTAACAGAAGACCTCATTAGTGATGAGTCTAGTGTTTAATGTGAAGTGATGTGTCATCAGCCTTGATAAAAAAATGAAAGCATTTCTTAAAAAAGAGGAGAAAATTAGTGAGCAGTTTGAGCCGTTGGTGATTATTATATTACACAACTCAACTGTAGGTGGTTTCCACACCACCATCTCGGTTGCTTTGTTCCAAAGCATTTTAAATTTTTTCTGTTGGTCGTTTCATGATCACATGGCAGTACAGTGAAGCAGGCCACATCCAGGTCATACAAAAGGCCAAAGCTGGTCTCATGCCATTCCATCACAGCAAACACTGCTATGACTACAAGTCACACATTATGGTATGGAAGCGCTAAGCTACACACAAAATGACACAGTGATTAATAGCAGAGGTAAAAAATTCTATATAAAATTTACACATATCATTGTGTGACACACCATACAATATATATGTAAACAAAGAGGGGCTTTTGATGCTTGCCAATGTCAACAGCTGACTATAGAGGACACTAGATAGCACAGTAACCTATCACAACGGAACACCAGGAGAGACTGTCTGCGAGGTGGGAAAGTAGAGAGCAGCTTTAAAAAGGAGAAATCCTGTGAATTAAACAGGTTTTTGAATCAGCTGATGTCCAGTCCTGTAAAGTAACAGAGAGTATCAGTTGTACAGAACAAAAATGTCACTAAGAAGACAAAAAAGCAACAGATAAACAAGCATAGACAGGACTAAAATATTTGCTGACAGTTTGGGGTCAACTGTTTACAGGGAGGCTCAAAAGTGGTTAAAAAAGACTGCCCAGTAAGACAATTTGGCAATCTTTCCAGGGATCCAATCCACTTTATTTATACAGCACATTTTAAAACATTCAAGTTTACCAAAGTGCTGCACAGTAAAATCATTATGACATTTGTTTCTGATACATTAGGATACCTGTATGAACACCAGATATACACAGCAATAACAACTGCTAACAGAGATTTGGAATGTTTGAATCAAAATGTCAGAAAACTCTAATGGGAACTGGAGGACAAAAGACCATCCAGGTTACCTGTGGATGCAGGTGTGTAAATGATGGGCTTATGTTGTCACATTTGGTGAAATACCAGCGAGACTTGGTAAAAGCACTTCAGGGAGCTTCAGGATGTGTCAGGATCAGAGGGTGGCAGTGGCTGAGGTGTGTAAATCTGCAGTCCATAGCACGAATCAATCAATCAATCAAACTTTACTTATAGAGCACTTTTCCTACAACACATGTAATCATGCAGATCCTCATTGCTGTAACGGGCGTTTATACTTGTACAGACCTAAGTTATAGTTTTTTTCAACTCGAATGACAAACTAAAAGAGCTGGATTAAAGGTCAGCACCAAAGGAAGTATTTGTCTTATACTGATTGTTTATTGGATTAAGACTAGGGCTGTAAAGTCCTAGTCGACTGGTCGACTAATTGGTCAGTCGACCAAAATTCTGATTAGTCAACCAAATGTGTCAATTTATTTTTTTCCCCTGCAGTTCATTTCATCAGGAGAAATGTATCAAGTGAAATGGGGGTATTTTCTGAGCACCCCCATCATGTCTCAGAACACCATTTTAATGTATTTATCGTTCATTTCAATAGGTCGATTTTTGGTCGACAATTGCTGTGTTTTAGTCGATCAACAATTTCTTTGGTTGATTACAGCCCTAATTAAGACACAGCTGTTTTTTGTAAGTTTACTTGGTGATTGCTAGCATTAGCATCAGCCCACAAAGTGCTTCTGCTGCACATGATAGTTTAAGCTTCACAAAATGACTTGCAGGTATATAAGGTGACATTTAAAGCTTTGTTACAACACAGCAGTAGATAACTCGTGTTGGATATGCAGGTCTAAGGTCATCAATGTGACATTTTGATTTATTTAGCATAGACATCCATGAATCAACATGCTGGACTGTATTGTTTTTGCCATTCTGTCAAAATTGAACATTGTGACTTGATGTGTAAATTGTCAATATCCAAATGAACAGTGAACCCTCACTAGCATTAGAAGAAGTCCCACAAACAATCTAGGTATGAAAACAACTTCAGTGACTTCTGTATTACATGTTGGGAAATGTAGGGGCATTAAGGACATTTGTACATTAATCTAGAACATATAAAATGCAGCCTAAAAAAGACATTAAGTGATCCACATAACACAGGGAAGTCCTCTGTGTTCTGAGCTTGGTGTTTACACAGATGAGATGACAGTGTCTTTCAGAGTCTAAACATGTTTCAGTCATGCTTTTCTCCGTTACCACCTAGCCCTGCCACCATGCAGGGAGACATTAACAGAGCCCCTTTTTCCCACCATCTCAAAACATCCATACTGTTCCACTTGTGCATAGAAACTGATGCAACTTAGAGATAATTTTGGAAGTGCCAACTCAGTCTGAACCACAGGCAACAACTCATCAAGACGCCTCTGTTCCAAGCAGACCCCAAAATACAGAAAGAAACTATTCAAACAAAAAAAAGTTCCCCCTGCTCCGACAGGATGCTGAACATTTCCTTGTGAGAGTGATTTGTGTATGACTCACCTCTCACAGTCTGACTGCATTGTAAAAAGGAAGCAGACAAAGTCAGCCATCGCTTGCGGATAATAAGTTCTCCTAGGCTAATGAATCCGGCTTGTTTATCATCTCTGAAATGTTGAATTCATTAATATTGTATGGTTCACACACACTTGTCCTCTGCATGCACTTGAATAGCACATCTGTCTCCATGCACTGCAACACAGATCTATTCTGAGTCTCTGTAAGCTACTGTATTTGGGTTTTATGTGGCAGATATTCCTGCTATGGAGGGTTTTTACAGCACCATGCCTGTCCTATTATTCAGCCATTTTCTCAGCTGGGGGTTGTATTTTTCTGGCAAGTGGAGCTCAAGTTTTTGTCTCCTGTGCTCATTATAAATAGATTATTACTGTTCGGCATGTCACAGTATCATTTTCACAGCGTCCTTCAAATAATCAAGGTCTGCTGTGTCATTTTTCACAGCAAGAGCGATTAGTCAGAAGGTCCTTTGGCCTATAGTCCTTCTTAAGGGATGCAACTGATTTATTTTTACTTTCTTGATTTGAATGTGAGATTACTGTACCGAGATATCTGATTACTGTACCATAGGATAATAATGCTGGAGTACCTACTATAAAAAAAAGAATATTAATTTCCTGTGCTATGGGTCTCTGAGTTAAAATGAAGAAATCCATTTGTCTTATGGACTCAGGTCTTTGTCAGCACTGAGTATGTGTATGTTTTATATGATGTTAATATGAATAACATGGGGACATGATGGGGTGGGCAATATGACAAAAATATCATACCACAATATTTTAAAAATAAAATCACAATCACGATTTTATCACAATTCTTTTTTACATTGATTTTTCGAGACTAAATTGCATGTTTGACCATTTTTTCCCTATGTTTAACATATAAAACTTGTAAAACCCTAAAAGAAAAAAAAGACAAGTAAAGCCAAAGAAACTTTTTGAACAGGTTTCAATTTAAAGGAGACATATCATGCTGATGCATGATTTAATACTTACATATAATATAATAAATTTGAAAACAAGACCTTACACCCCCTTAATTTTCAAAAAAATAGATATTGTATTTTTTCTGATATCCTAGAACGAGATTTGATGCCTCTGAAAATAGGTCATTGCGAGATGTCCGTGAGATTTCAAACGTCGTGACGACACAAGGTACCTTTCTTTTTATTGGAGTAATCTGATAAAACACTTCCTCCTCTGTGATGTCCGTTAGCCACAAAACCCTCACCGAGGAACACATCCAGCAGCAGGGGTAGAAAACTCCCTCATTCACACTCCCTCATTACCAGCTCTGGCCTGTAGGGGGACTCAATACGCGGTCACTGCTTTGAGCCTGCCGGAAAATACAGTAGAAGAAGAAGGACAGGCTGGCTCTACCCCAGGTAGAACTGACCAATCAGAGCACAAAGGGCTGTGACGTTGCAAGGTAACTTTAGGTCATCCTTGAGACCAAGCATTTCAACAAGCGCTTGATAATGGCCTAAAATGAGGATATTGAGAACGCTATTGTGGGGCAATGAATGAACTAAATGACTTGTACTGAGAACTTGTGCAGAAATGCTTTATAGGCATCCTAGTCTGGCAAAGTGAAAAGGAGAAACAAGCATATGTCCTCTTTAAATAGTGCAGTTTTATAAAAAATAAGCAATAAATGTAAACATAAAAGGTAATTAACAACAATATCAACATTATCTCTTAAAGTGCAACAATTTAGAACAAATGTTATCTAACTGCAATGTCTATAACCTGAGTGAATAATACAACTGCTTTAGAACAGATTTTTGTTCAGGCATCTTCAAGCTTTTATCTCCTTTTTCTTTCCGCCATGGTTTCACGCTACATAACCAAACAGAACATCCTACTATGCACTGCGCGTAATGTGCTACGATTGGCTAGTCGGGTGTGCGTCAAAGTCTCTGCGCCCACACAGACGATCTGATGATCTTTCTGCTTTATGAGATCATCCCCATGTTATAATCCTTAACGACTTAATATCGTCATATCGCACACCCCTAGGACATGATGATGATAATGATATTGAGGTGGCTTGACAAATTGACAGTTTGTCAAATGATTGGTTAAAAAAGTCTATTTTTATTCATTGATTTTAAACACAGCATGAGTGTTCTGTGGTCAATGTTTTTGTTTATTGTGTTTATTTTACTGTATTTATTTTATTTATTATTGTACAGCACTTTGGCAACCTTGTGATTTTAAAACCGTGCTTTATAAATAGCACTAGGTAGCACCTGTGTCCATAAGACTTGAAGCAGTTTGTTGCACTTCATACTGCTGTTCCCTCTGTTCTAGATTTGTGTTTGTGTTGCACTTACTCTCAGTTTTACATCACATTGGTCAAAAATGTCTGCCATATGAATTTGTATCATTGTAAAAATTTTAGATGTTGTGATGAAAATGAAAACTACAACTTTTACCACCATTTAAGAGCCCGTTTCCATCACTTTGAACAAGATATCTCTACAGGAAATTAGAAAAACACTAATTTGAATAAATATTGTATTGTTCAGACAATATATTTGTTTTCACATTTGAACTGGTTTGAAACCCCCTCACCAACATGGGAGGTGACCAATAGCACAGTTTAATGAAAAAAAGGAACAATAACAAATGGAGATTCGATGTTTTGTCATTATAAGTTACTTTGCTAACATTTATAAACATTTAAATTCCATTGCAATTAGCAACACTTGATCTAATGAGCTGAATTCAGGCAAGTTGTCACTGCAGTTCTGATGCATGTAACAGGGCACTGACTGGCTATCAAAGAGCATTAACTTATGTTCCTACTGCAGTTTGAAAAATGCAAAGAAAGGAGATTTATAGACACAACAGAAGACTGTAGCTCTATTTTCTTGGAAATATTGTTATATTCAATGCTACATATCAGATTTTGTCAGGTTTTCCTCATATACATACTTAAAAGATATACATGAAATAAATTACTTTACCAGGCCACATCAAGGTAGCAGGAGAGCCACATGAGGCCCATGGGCTGCTGGTTGCCCACCCCTGATGTAGAACATCACTTACTTTTGAGTCCACATTGTACTAAACGGAAAATTAGCAGAAACCAATACTTTTAAAAAAGCATAACAGATTTTTTGTATACCAATAACAGTAGACACTAGAGCTGTCTCATGTTCTATATTCACTGAGGCTTTCAGCAGGTGGTTGTATAATTCTCAAAACTACTGTGTTAATAAACAAATCTAATGCTACAAATCTACAGCAGGCCCAGAAAAACTTGCCCTGCTGGGTTTTGTGGTGAACAGTGAAATGTAACATTCTAATAATAAAAAACACTTGACAGATACATATGGATAAAAATATGGACTTGAGTGCACACAAAATTCACAGATTGGCACAGGAGAGATACAAATTGTGTTATGGAGGTGACAAAAGAATATTAGCATGAAAACAGAAAACCACAAAAAGTAAACAGTAAAAAGAAAAATAGCAGACAGAAGAGTTTTGAAACAGATGACTCAAAGAAAAAAACGAAAAACATACTGCACAAATTCCTCCATTAAAAAATTCCTTTTTTTCTTCCTTAATTCTGATATTTCTTACGCAGACACAAAGCAGTCATTCAATTACAGAAGACCTTTACAGAAGCAGAGTCAGAGGGCTCACAGTAATGACAGCTCCCCCTCTCCACACACACTCATTAAAACACACAAACTGAGCTCTGTGGAGCCAGGAGGACCAGTGATGCTTCTAGAAATAGCCTAACCCTGGTGCTCTGACTCTGCAGCAGCACTGTGAGTGCCCAGTGGTGCTAGTGCTCTCTGGATCGAGGCGTCTGATGAATCCACATCAGCCGTGACAAGGCAGCCAGGGAGACGGTAATGTGGTCTGACTCCCACCGTCACAGAGTCAGAGGAGAGACAGATGCATGCATGGATGGACTGATGGATGAGAAATGACAGCATGGTAAAAACCAGAACATTCAAACCAAGACTTCACTGACATACGTGTGCCTCAACACCACATTTAAGAGATATGGGAGGAGGATGTAACAACTTTGTTTTGTAAAAAGGTAAATAAAATACAAAAAGATCCATCCACTGTCTAAGAAACTCCCCTGAAGAATTGAATATCGAGTTTTAGCTTTAACACACGTGAGTTGTCCTCTTATACTAAATATCAGCACCGATGTGGATGTCACAGGCAGAGAATAATCACATCTGCTCTGGTATAGAGCACAACAGCACGACCTGAAGAGCAGCATTGTTTTTCAAACAGTATATGACAGGCCCGAGCAAAAAAATAGCAACAGCAATTTTTTGTCACATTCTCTCTGTGTCATTTTGAAATTTTCAGGTTCAATACAGCCCCATACTGTGACGAAGGGGTGGGCGATATGGCAAAAATATCATATCACGATATTTTAAAAATAAAATCACAATCACGATTTTATCACAATTCTTTTTTACTTTGATTTTTCTCGACTAATTTGCATGTTTGACCATTTTTTCCCTATGTTTAACATATAAAACCTGTAAAACCCTAAAAGAAAAAAAGGACAATTAAAGCCAAAGAAACTTTTTGAACAGGTTTTGATTTAAATAGTGCAGTTTTTATAAAAATGTGCCATAAATGTAAACATAAAAGGTAATGAACAACATCTTCAAGCTTTTATCTCCTTTTCTCTTTCCGCCATGGCTTCACGCTACATAACCAAACAGGAGATACTACCATGCACTGCGCTTAATGTGCTATGATTGGTTAGTCAGGTGCGCATCAAAGTCTCTGTGCCCACACAGACGATCTGACGATCTTTCTGCTTTATGACGATATTAAATCGTTATAATCCTTAACGATTTAATATCGTCATATCGCACACCCCTACTGTGACGGCAGTTGCTCGACACACCTCTAGTAATGTCAACCATGGTGCAGTAAAAATGTCCACAATGTATTTGTATTGCCGTTCGTATAGTATATCATGGCCTCTCTGTACTGTGAGGTGGCTGGAAATCGTGTTTGGGTTATAGGACTAAAAAGGCTCGAACAGCTACCCGTAAACTGCCCCACCTTGTGGAAAACCACTTTAGGTAACCTTCGGGATATTGTTAAGGAGTAGACTCAAGTTTTTTCTTCAGTGCTGAAAATCAAAAAGTAAAACATTTCTCTCACTGAAAAATATGAATGTTCTTCTTTTTCCACTATGCTAATCAACAAGCTCTGCTGAGTGAGAAAAGTCAAAGAAAATCAAGAACATCCCTCCTGCATTTTGTGAACACATGAGAATTTCTTTGCTCCTGATCTGTGTTGACGTGAGCAATGGGAGCAAAAACAAACATGGGTCACCAAGGCAAAAATGTTGGCAGCCTTGTGCTGGGTTGCCTGCGGGCAGTTAGGACACTTGCATATGGTACATGTAATAAGTCTGTTTTTGTTGCTGATGCTGGCAGGTATCACTTTCAGACAGATTTTGGTGTTATGCCTTGTTTTTAACAGAAGTTTTCCATTTGATTGAGTAGTTCAGTGCACAAGACAAAAGTCTACGGCATTAGGACTTCTCCCTTTTCTCCTCTTTCCTGCGCCAGTAGCTGCCTGAAACAGCTTGTTCTCCTGGTCCCTCAAGGACTGACCACAGTGACGTCATACTGCAAAGCTCGCTGATTGGACCAATTACCTCAAGGTAGACTGGTCAGCCAATCAGCGCAGACTGAGCCCCCTTAAAAGTGAAAGTATACAGCTCAGTATGTGAAAACTAGACGGTTGTTTTTATAGGTTTTGAACATACTCAAGCAGTCATCACAATAAATACATAAACCAGAGATAAGATAAAGCATGAGTTCTTAGTTCCTGTTTCTTCTCTGGTTGAAAATTAGCTCGAGATAGTATTTTCAGTGTGGTGTCAGCCATTGTTTGCCTACATACCTATGTGACCATGACCCAATGGTTGACTCCACTGAAACTGCAGCCATGTTTAAACAGTCAATGGCTGGACTCAGACTCTGCTGGATTTCAACAATCCTGCTTGGTCAAACCATGACTGTGTTTCTGCAGCAGCTTGGCTCACTCTGTATATCTGAGTCTCCCCCCTGCTGCGAGGACGGTTCAGTGAGTTCAGCAGGGCAGAGCTGAGGAGGAAGATCATGTTGGGATTCACCGAGGTGCAAATACCACTTTCACTTTATGGTTGTTTGAAAAGAAATTTATACGCATTTGCAGCTAGAAGGGGTGTCCTCAGAGATATCACATGGATTTTTATGATTTTTTTAAAGGACAGTGAGCAGAAATAGATAGGATGTAACGCTCAATGTAACATCCTGCTGCTGCTGCTTGACCGTAAATCCACTGATTATCAGCTCAAAGCTGCTTCCAGGTCCCCACTGCATAAATAACAGTGCTAGCAGACTCTTTTACTGTCAACTCAAGCATCCTGTCGGCCCAGAGCCAAACTTAGTCAGGCAAAGTTATGAGCCTGAAATGGAGAAAAGGGAACGAGCACAACAAATGACAAAGGAGGGGGAACAAATCACGGCCGATACAGATCAAGTCACATGAAGCAGCAAAATCTTCAGAACCAAAGGAACGTGAAAGAGAGAATAAATCAAACACCTCAAAGGGCCATGTTTCCTCCGCCCGTGGGGAAAAAGACGAGCACCAAAGGCGTGTTTGTTTTGCTTAATGATCACACCATCTGCTCTGTATTTACTCAAAGCGGCCCGGGTTCACTCGAGGAGACACTCTCTGCTCCGGAGAGGTGAGAAATGACTCGCCCGGTCTCCCTCTGATCACTAGTTTGCTCTCTTTCTGTCACAAAGTGAGTCACTTAGGCGAGATATTCTTAGCAGCGAGGCACAGTGTGGTGCATGTGAACCGGGAATTTAACGACTTGGAACCAGCCAGGTCTTCAATGAGCAAGAAGGCATTAAAGGGTGAGATATTTTTTGCATAAAATATTGATGCTTCTCTAACCACACCACTAGAATGACAAGAAGATGAACTGCTGGAGTAAATGATACATTCTGAGCATAAAATCAAGCTAATTAGCCAGTGATCTCTTCTTGTTGGGAATGGGAGACACAGTGATACAAAGGTGATAACCCCCCCATGAGGGTTTTTCTCCTTGTGGTGACTTAGAATACTCTATTCATCAGACTCAAACCTGTGGCCCAGTTTAAGTCAGACAGTTAATGTAAATCTTGTTTTCTTTGCACTGGAGTAAGGATCAGACTGCTACAGGCGAAAGTTTGCTGCTTCACTCAAGCAACTTTAAAAAAGGTCAAACAAAGTTCATGAAGCCACAGAATGAATATTAAGAAATAAAAACAGAGAGACTCAGTATTCAAGAGTCTTCTTCTCAGTCACAGAGCTCTCACCAGCATATCTCAGAGCTTGTGGTGCCGTATAATCCCTCGAGAAGGTTACAGGAGATGTTACTGTTGGTTTGGACAGCCTGTTACTGTGGACCTGTAAAGCTTTAACTTCAACAATTGCAAATATTAGGTCTTTCCTTTGACCCTTTTCGCTGTCATTGCATTTCCTATTGTCAACTTCAGCATGTTCTGTCTATTAAAACACAATGTAGTTTCAGCAAATATATTGTTGGTGCCATGGCTTAAAACACAGACCTGCATACCAACTGTAAACATTACTTTTACATTTTGACATACACTAAGCCCATTTTAACCTAAGACTAACTAAATGCTGCTGTATTAACAAACATCAGTCCTCTACACTTCAGTATAATTGCAGTTGTTAACGATAATGTTGGAACATTCTCTCTATCCATGGTTTTTATTGATTAAACCACCATAATATCTACTTTACAACCATACAGAGAGCAGGACCCTCTTGAAAACACGATGCTGCATCTAAAGACAATAACCTCAAATGAGTTTAAATTTGACAGAGAAAACAGATGAGGACAAATTCATGGACTGGACATCCATAAACTTTTCACTATCCTGAGTTCTCATTTAAATCCCTTGGTCTCCACCATCTCTCTATCTTTCCACATTTCTCTAACATTATAAAAAATATTGCAAAACAAAAGGAAATGCAAAATATGCAGAGTCTGCATTTCACCATTTATTCTTCCTGACAACTCATCAGCACAAAAGGCAAATTAACCTCACTTCATTGGTAAGTGTTTACATGCAATGAAGTAGAGAGATGCAAAAGTGCTAACCCTACACCCAAGGCTCTGGAGGGTGGGGGTGACAGCACCTTTAGCTGGGTTACTAACTGCTGATCAGGACTTGAACAGGCCACTATCTGGTCTCCAGCCCACGCCCTTACACTGAGCTACATAACCAACTTAATACCACCAAATCTTTAAAAAGCTGCATTACATGCAATTTAAGCAACATTTTTTAAACATTTTGAACAGAAAGGTTAATTTATGTACAATATATCTTCAGATTCATATCTCAGACCTACATTTCTCTGTACTAGTTCCTGAAGAAGGCATTATAATACAAATACACTGTAATTTGATGGGATGCAACATTTTCCACAACAGCGGACATGTCTCCTTCTTGTCAGCTCTTATTTTTCTTCTGTGTTGCTACACTTTATCTAAACAGAAGTGATTTATATTTAGAAAGCCTCTTGCCTGTCTTTGTCCATGTTTTATTCTCCTCTCAGAGTGTTAAGTCATCTTATCTACATTATTCAGCAGCCAGATGCACAGCTGCTTGGCAACAATGCAAGAAACACATTTCTTCTCTTCACAAAAGGGTGAAAGCAAATACTGCTGCAGTTAATTACTAGAATTTGAGCCTGCACACAATCATGTCTTTATCATTTTTATCCCCCCACCCCAACTACCACCACCCCTAAAAAAAACAACCTTTCAGGCCTAATCTTTTGCAATTAATCAACATAAAGCAAGTGCAGACAGGCTATTAAGAGAAAACAATATTCTCTTTAAAGATAATCTAAGACAATGGCTGTGCTGAGTTTATAGAGATGTTGAAGATGAGGAACGAGTGGCAACCAGAAATGACAGGTGTGGGGACTGAGGCAGAGAGAATTAATGAGGATTTGAAGTTCAGGATAAATGAAAAAGTGACATGTATTTTCAAGAAGAGGGGTTTGTAAGGAGCTGAGGATGTACTAACAGGTCCACAAATTTTAACTCTAGGAAGTCAAAAAGGTAGTAAAAGTTTAATTTGTCTAGATTCATGGATTCAAGGTAAAATGTAAATATGTAAAATTATATAAGTCCGACAAAAATATTATGTAATGTAAATACATCGATATACATACAGTTCTTTCATAACTTAAAAAAACTGTTATTTTAAAGAAAAGAAATCCCTCTTCTGCACTTGTAGCAGTCAGAGAAAAGGAAGCTGTTATGTCTGAGATGCCACAAAAGACATAACATGTTTATCACTGGGTTTCGATAATCAAATAAGGAAACAGGAACTGCTTTTAGAAGCTGCGGCTCTTTTGTACTGCTTACTTCAGGTGACTATAATCATCATTCAATGTCATGTTGTGATGTAACCTTGCAGTGCAGATGGACCTGCCTGATTCATTGTCTGAAATTATGCAGGTTCATCTTACCAAGCTACAACTTCAACAGCTACAACTTCACCCAGCTAAAAGCCGAAGAACCAAATCAGGGGAAAGAGGTGGGAGTTGAAGATGTGATGACAGAAGGAAGTGACTTCATGTTTGAAAACAATGCGGCTTCTGAAGCAGTCTTTGTGGATGCAACAATATCCACAGTCCAATACTACTTTAAAAGAAGAGCAAAGAACTTCACTTAAGTGGTAGCTGAGGATCACAGCTGGGAAACTGGGAGAGAATATGAAAATTCTTTGCGGGTGATGCTGGTTAGTCTATGGTAGTCATGGTTACTTAGCTATACCTGGCGAAATATGTGCTCCTCAGAAGTTTAACGTGAGAACTTGGTGGAGATTGTCGTTGATGAGGTTCATGTCACATGTAAGTGGTAAATGATAAGTCTGTGTGGTAAAATTTGATGTAAGATGATAGTCTAAAGGCTGAAATGTAGTTTAAACTAACAGTTAACAACAGGGTCGAGCTGCTACGTCATACTGTGGCTTTATGTGGATTGGGCTGTGATGAGTGTGACGAGCAGAACTATCTTTCAATCACCAGCTGCAGTTTTTTGAAGGTTTTGCCTCTGAAAACATTTTGAACAGCTCTTTTCCAGGTCAGTTAGTGCTATCGTGCTGATTTTTCTCTTATTGAGGGTTAATTTAAGATTTCCAGTTTTGTAATGCAGGGTCCCTAAGAAGACCTTGAGTCCCCCCTCAACACGACTCTTCTCTCCTTGAGTAGATGGCGCTAAAGATTGGTTGCGATGGCACGTGCAGCATGACAGCATCCATTAGAGCAGCGGTGGGCAACTTTAATTACCAAGAGTGCCACATAAAACCATTTTTCCCAGCCTGAGGGCCACATTGCTACAAATTTTCAGAAACTCTCGATAATAAAAAAGAATGTTGGATAAACAGCAAATGAGAATACAAATATGTCATAAAATTAGAATACCAATATTCATATATTACAACATATTTACAAGTTATTATGCATAATCAAATGAACTTGATACAGAATTCAAGCAAATTTAGCTCACATACATGAAATTAAAGCCAATGAAGCTGTTTTCAAATCAATAAAATGATGTGTTTTTCACATTTTTAGAGCTCACATATTTTGCTGCTGCCATTTTTTAAATATAATATTGAGTAATATTGGATATAATGTTAAAGTCTTCATGAAAGAGATTTAGACACTATAAGAGAAAAGTAAGGTTGTAAATAACTTACTTAAGATAAAATAGATTTACTATTTCTATTGGATATCTGAGTTTTCTTCATATTTACAGCTGCGGGCCACATTTAGTGATGTGGAGGGCCGCATTTGGCCCCCGGGCCGACACTTGCCCACCCCTGCATTAGAGGGCATCAACAGAATTCCAAAGGCTCTAATGTAAATTTAACAGTTTACATCACATTGACTTGTCCACTTCTGTTCTTCCTGATTTGTGTTGCAAGCAATCCCAAACTGCTTTGCAGAACGCTCACAGTCCAAACTGAGGGCTTCTTTTATCAGCTTTTTTCCCTCATTATATGAAATTCATTATTTTTTTTCCTTTTCCTTTTTTGAGAATGAGGTCCTTAATTTGAAATAAAAAACTAAGCTGCAGAAGACAGCGAAGCTAACAGCATCATCCTGCTTGTTTTGATTTGAAGAGCCCATTGGCAGAAAATTCCCCTCTTGTGTTTAATGTTCTAAATGAACAAAAAACACCTTCACCGTAAACTGCTGTTTCACATGCACACACTTTAATATTGATTTCCAGATACTGTTACTATTGATATATAACAGCATATGCTCCACCAGCCCTCCCCTCTTATCACCAGCCTTGTTAATAAGTTTTAATAGATAACTTAAAAATGCCAACTTTGCTGAACTAACAGTAAATACAGAGCACACTGCAGTCAGTGTCAAGGCTGCCAGGAAGCCAGAAATATCTGCTGAACTCACTGCACCAATGTCCCACCTGAGACCAGAGAGCAGGCTTTGAAGACACAAAGGCCAGGAAATAAATGAATGAAGACAAAAGTACAGAGCAATTTTTGTCAAGGGTTTGTGGAAAATAAGAATCTGAGTAACTTTACAGACAACTTGATCCAAGGTTAAAACCTGTGTTATACTCCAGCAATGGAGAGATTTTCACGATGTCTATTTGTCACAACTTTTTCTCTGGATCTAATTACAGCACATTCACAGTTTAGATAGAAATAACAAATGACACAAATAATAAGCAGTAACAGATTAAGTTTAAGATGCCTGTATAGTTCAAGCTGATGTGATAAAACAACATTAGCATTAACATTAGAACTTAGTACCTTAAACAGGGTATTTTTTTCTTCCTGTAGTACTTCCATACACCTCTGTAAATCCATTCAGATTCTCAGGGAACACCCACAAAGTGTCCCACCCCTCAGCAAAATGGAGGAAAATAAACCACTCAGGGACATAGGGATGTAGGGGTTAGTGGTAAAATGGTAAACTGCAGTAATTTTCCCATGGATAGTATTAACATTTACTATTTTAACTACCAGTAACACTGTTTGATTGCCATACTGTTTGAATAAACTCACGATGAGGCTGCAAATTGCCTGGAAAAGCCAGAACTGTGTCTGCTCCTCAGTAAAGCAGTTGTAGTCCCTCACAGATGGAGCCACGATCATAGATGGAGGTTGTTTAAAATCAAGGTTTTTCATTTTTGCACAGGTTAAATGCGGCTCTCCTTCTTTTACAACTGTTCCTCGCCAAAATATACTATAACACTATAACAATGAAACAAACAAGTGCATTGTTAATTACAGAGCTTGAGCTTTCTACCAGAAAAATCAGTATCAGTGATAATGAATTAAGAAATACTGGCCGATCCGATATCGGTAAAAATCCAATATTGTGCATCCCTTGTAAATCCAAACAACTTTCGATGTAACTCCAAACAATCACGCAGCAGTCAGTTTGAAGTCTGACATGTTGCTGCATGCCTTTGACACCCACCTCTTTGACCTCCATCAGTCGTCCTGGATACTGACTCTTGGCCCGTCGAGCTGCTGCCGGAGATTTGTGGTGAGTGATGGTGACGATGTTGCTTGGTGAGGCCGCGTGGCTCAGGTGCCTCTGAGAACCAGGAGACGCTGACGGAGTCAAGTGGGGGAGGAGGGAAAAGCTACGGGTGCGACCGGAGGATGAACAGACCTGAGGTGAAACAGGAAATGACACAGACGGAGAGAGGGAGCGAGAGGGGAGACAGAGTTTAAATGTTACAGGAGCATGATGATGTAAATAGAGGAGAGCGTGTTCTTTTAGAGTTATATCACCACTAAAGGTTAAAGGAGGATCGTCATGGCAGCATTACCAAAATCAAATAAACGAAAAGTGACAATATTAGATTTATGTTGAAGAAAGACCTTTTCATATTTATGATTCAATGATGCTACCTGCCATAGCACTCAGCTTATACAACCTCAGTAAGGCCTGTAACAATAATCAATAAATCAATTACCTGCATGATGGCTAAAAACATCCTCGGTAAGTTTGCCAGCTTCAATAAATTGACACGTGCAAACTTGTTTGTTTTCCTCCCCTCCTTCTACCAAATAGGCTGGATGAGAAGATGGCTCACTCCGTCCATCTTTCCCAACCTCTGGGTGTGTTGGCTTTATAGTGGATTTATAGCGGAGTGGGCAGTGATTCAATCTTTGGGGGGGGGGGCACATGAACATGGCTCCCCAAGCTCACTTGGAGTTAGGGAAACCGGCGTTAAGCCACGATGCTCCACACACTTGGAATCTGTTGTAAATCAAAATGTAAGTCTACCACATTAACAGCCCTTAAAGTGTTCCACAATTAAATTGTTTGTGTCATTGATTTTTGTTGTTCTTGCTTTAAGTATATAAATCATCTTTACAGTAGTCATTGTTTTATTTACCTTTCTAAAAGTTGTTGTTCCTGCTCTCTTTACTTAAGCTCTATGTTTCACTTTATCGCCTTTAACTCATAACTAAGTCTTTTCTCCCCAGTTTGGCTTATATTTCTATTGTTGTCTTACCTCAGCATCATAGTAGAAGAGGGCTCTTCTGAGGATTTAAATATTTAAACTGCAGAAATGAACTACTTCCTTGAGGTTTGCCAGTATGTAAGAGATAAGATAAGATAAACCTTTATTAGTCCCACAGGGGTAAATTCTAGAAGTAACTTCCGACTCAGTGCTAATTTGTGCCATCAACAAAACCAGCAAGAAAAAAATAGAATCCAGTTAAACCATTGCATAAACTGAGACAAATGAAATACTTCAATTACATCAAAGAAAAGCACTTTTTGTCCTAAATGTTCCTCTGTTAATTTTTTATCTAATGTATTTGCATGCTTTACAGTGACAGCAAGTGTGTCATAGGTTGTTTACTGATATCTTCCAGATTACATATATTAAACCACATGTGAATAATACTTCTAAATATGCTTAACCTTGAAACTGCTTCATACCGAGGAGGGCAGTTAAGAAAGGTGGAATTTAAATACCCAAGCTCATGAAAAAAACTCCCAGAAAAACAGATAATTTGTCCTGACATAATCATCATGACATATGGGCACTTCTGACTATGAAGTGATGTTCAGCTGGGTTATGTAAGAGGGTAATCATCCATTTGTGTTTATGTTTTGGAGTTCTCAGAAGTCGTTTTTCATCCTTCACTCTGATGTTCCCTCACTTCCTCTCTGTGACTCCTTGTCATTTCTGCTTGCTGACCTATGTGCTCACACAGCACTGATGTCAGAATAGCATCTCTCTTTTCTATCTTTACTTTTTATTTGTTTACAGTGGGGGGAAGAGGGGGCTGAGGTTTAACCTTCAGGAGAGAAAAAGGGTCTGGTCACTGCAGCAGGGAAATCAAATAAATTCAAACCCTGGTCCAATGGTCACTGACTCAGCCTTTGGTTCTCAATTCAAACCTACCACTTTAGCTTATTGCAACAGTCATTTTTCCCCCTTTAAATAAAAAGTATAAGTTATTCAGACACTGAGTTGCACCTGCTGAGATAATTAGGGAGGTTAGTGGGACTACAGTCTCCTAATATAACAGAAAATTCAGCATTTGCCTGACAGACAATGCTCAGGGATATTAAAAAAACTATCTGCATTTGCTCCTTCACAGGTGCTCTGTTCTGAGTGGACTGTGGGCGGACTGATCCCAGTGTGAGGCAGCGTGGGTAGATGGTACAAGGGTCAGCTGCTAACATGTTTTTCTCTTCACTGCAGGGAACAAGAGCTAATAACACAAAAAGCTATTCATCAATAACCTTTGAAAGAGGAAAAGGAAAAGATGTTAAATACCTTTAAACTTTTGAACAACTACTGATAAAACTAAGTGAGTGAGTACTTGTAGTCTGTTTCTGGCCTTTCAATCATCACTTGGCTTTCACGTGTGGAAATTTTCATGAAGCAAATGAAATACACACTCCTGATTTTAACCCTTAAATAGTGGACATATCCGTACTTCAGTCAGAAGTGTACAGAGAGACAAGAAAAGAAAAAAACACTTGTATTTAAGAGCAAGGCTGCACTCTCAAGCTTTCTCTTCAGTCAAGCAGAAAGTAAACAACATGACCACATCAGCTAGAAGTCCACAACTTTCACTCAGTGCACTTCCTGTCAGGAGTTGTGAGCATGTGCTTCCATAAAAGAAACTGAGTGCTGTTTATTTGTCTTTCTTATGCAACTACAAAGATAAACATGAAAAGAAAACACTGTATATTAGACTCTATTCTGTATTGGTGTTATTTATCTTTGATAACAGCAGACATTTACTGGCATCTTTTATACTAATGCTGACATGTTAAAGTGTGGAAAGAAGCTTATAAGACCATGAAATTTTCAGTCTCATCTTAAAGGTGCTATGAGGAGAATCTCTTTCTGGCGGCATTATGACTCTGCTACCCATGAGCACGCATGGCGACGGTCCTAATGATGCGTTCCATTAACCTCGGAACTGGGAGTGACATCAGCGTTCCAGTTGAAGTTGGAAAAAAACATGCCAATCTACCAGGCTATTGTTAGCTGTTGTTAGCACGCCCTGCGTTGTTGTTCACAAATATCACATGAAGAATGTGATTATCACTATGGCAGCATTTTTGTAAATATAAGTCTAACAATACTATGTATACAGCTGATCTAGGGCGAAACACCCCAGTCAGAAGTGCAAATAAATTGATTATTACAGGAGCTAAATAACTGTTCACACTGGGGGCATCCATCTGCGATTGTCAACTCGGGGGTGGCGAGGTTTCACCGAGTTCCCAGTAGGAAATTCCAACTTTGGGGGACGTTCCAGTTGCAGTTTCCTACTCTGAACCCTGAAATTCCTACTTCTGACAACAACTGGAATGCACCAAAAGATGTGACCCAAGCCAAAGCGTGCGTTTGTTGTGATGCTAATAAATGCAGCTTGGACCTTCCTCAGAACTCTGCATTGCTTTACAACTTCATTTTTCAAGAACTTACAGAATGCAAAGCGACGAGGTAATGTATCTCTTTCTTGTTACGTAGCGGAAGTTTTTGATGTGTGACAACAAGCAATTTTTGGAAAACTTTGTATCGTAGTTTAGTAGCCGGCTGTCCGACCCGACCACTTAGCTAAGGAACAGCATTTATAGATAACCTATTTTGATGCTATAAAAGTCATCATAAAGTGTGTATTTCGATCAGGCATATATCTTAAAGTGAGATTTTTTTGTAATTACTTAGAAACTCCTCATAGCCTCTTTCAGGATTTAATAAAAATGCACTCAACGTGAGGAGCAAAAATGTGCAGTTCCTTCAGTGTCCACTTGAGGCTGCTCACAAAGCCCTGTAAGCTTAGCTAACAACTTTATCAATATGACAATAACAACTGCAGCCATATGTCCAATAGGGTTATAAAAAGCCTTGATATTATTTATTTATTTATTTTTTTTTAATATATATTTTTTGGGCATTTTGTGCCTTTATTGATAGGAGAGAGACAGTGGATAGGCTTGTGAAAGGGGGAGAGAGAGCAGGGGAAGACACTCTGCAAACTGGTCACAGGCGGGATTTGAACCTGGACCGGCAGAAGCAAGTACATACCAGCACCCCAAAAGCCTTGATATTTTTTGATACATCCTCTGCTTCCTGTAATTTCTAACAGGCAGGCAGTGCTGAAAATAACACCAAGCACCTCAGATTTAGGGAGGTTGAAGGGGATGTATACTCCTCAGTCACACAAGACTATAAAAAGAATTAGTTGATGCCATGTGACATCAGCCATTAGATTATAAAATGAGACTTCGGTTCATTGTTGATGCAAGATTAACAGAAATTGAGAAGCCTTCTGTCAGGTGTCTGCTTGGATGCTCTAACTGTATTTTTACATGCTTAATACTTCTTAAATATGAGCTGCACTGACAACAGAAACTCTCTCTACAGCCCCCTCCACTTATAAAGCTTCTCAGTGTCTATTAAAACTTCGTCTCAACCACTGTGTTCATTTATAGTGAAAATGAGTAAATAAATTAAAATCTTTAGAGCATCAAATGTGTCACAAATTCACAGCAAAAACTTCAATGTCACAAAAGTTTAGGTATAAACTTCATGCCATCTACAAAAAAGACAAATGGTTGAGTAATGAAAATAACTATTCTAGTCTACATATGTATCAATGTATTCAAACATAAAAAGAAACAGGATAAAAAAGTAAATCTTGATTCATAAAGCCTGCAGAAAAGGTACAAAGCAATATTTTAAATTGATCAGTGTACAGAAAAAGATAAAGATTCTAAAAAAATAAACAAATGTTTGATGCCATAAATATTTGAGATTTAGAAGTCACCATGTTGAAATGCAGATTATAAATGTTTATTTATCTCGATGAAACTGGTGATATCCATCCCTGAAGTCCAACAACAAAGCCAGCTCACTGTTTGACATGTAGTCTGTTGTTTCTTGAAGCTCTCGTTAATGTGCAAAAGCCTGTCTAATATTTACCCTTTTCCAGCCTCTGTCTCTCTCACCTTTTTTTCCTAACCTCATCCATCAATGTCCTCCTTCACCTCTCAGCCTCAGCCCCTGTGGAGCATAGAGACGGACAAACTACTTCTCCTCTTGGCTAAATTGGCTTCCTTCATTAGATGTGAACTTGTGCCATTAAGTAGTGGACACATGCCTTTCAGTCTTTCAACCTTCCTACAATTAGACTGAGTTTAAATTTACTATTTTAAGATTTATAAATTAAATAGTGTTGCTACAACAGGCGTGGATCTTTGTATAATGAGACAGTTTTTATTTTATTTAAAAATTAAATGTGCATAACCGGTGCATGGGAAATGTGACTGCAAGACCAAATATATTAGCTGTTAGTCAAAAGGCTTAAGACCTGAAGTTCCACTTCTAGTCTAGGATGGCTGAAAGTTAGATTGGGCTGGTCTTTACACTTACAGTTTGGTTGTTTTGATCCAATTCAGTTAGAAAAATAGCATTAAATTGGCATAATTCCTTTGGAGCATTTCATATCAACAACATAGTATTCTAAAGCAGGCTGAGTCCACACCAAATTGGCTAGAGTTGGCCTTGTCATTATGCTGTAGCAAGTGTTCCCTTGAGTACCAGTCACTCTGTGCATCAGGTGAGGAAAGCCAGAAGGCTAAACTTCTAACTAAAATATAATATAATAGCAATATTAATGCATATTAAATGTCCTATGTAAGATTATACAGATGATTATATTTTCTAATGTGGGACATGCCTTGCAATTTAAGTGTAAGAAAACTCTTTGCATAAAGAAGAGGGGCTTTTAACACTTGCTGGTGGACCATAGGGAGCGCAAGATAGCATGGGAACTTATTACAATGTAAGACTTGCAGAGGCATCCCCAAAGAATCTTCCAGGAATGCGGACAAGCTAGAGAACAGCTTCTAAATGTTAAGTTCTCCTGCTTGAGCGAGCTGGACTAATACAGCCTCGGTATTTTTAATAAGCTCTTGGATCAGTCCATGCTGTCGAGTTCTGAAGTGACCAGAATTAGAGACCTTGACTAATTTAAGCCTGTTGATATATTCATAGGGCTGGTTACTTTAGGGGATCAAACACATTATCATTAAGAGTACTTTGTCATCAGCCTGTTTGCCTGGTAGCTGTAATGCAATTATTACTGCTGCTGCATCGTACTACTACAGCTGTGTGATGAGTTCACTCGTCACCCTGTTTGTGTTGGGCTCTGGGATGATAGTGTTCTCGCTACAAACTAACTGCTCAAGGAGTCAATTTGTAACAAGTCAGAAAGACCACCTCTGTCAGGCAAGCTTGGCACAGTGTTTTTTGCTGAAACAGGGATTGATTGCTGTGTTCATGTTGATGCAAATGCACTGTGAATCTCCACTTGTATCAGAACAACTCTTCCAAACTATCTTGTTAAATAGCGTTAGAGACCTTGTTTTAAACATGCCAGCTAGTGCAGATTGATAAGATGCTGACATTAGTGATTAAATGACTGAGTAACTTTGGCTTTGTCAAAAACTTTCTACAGACTGTGGGTAAGTTATCGACATAACTTTGCACTTACAAGGGATTGAGGGTCTTCCACTGAGTCTCTGCTGTTCTCTTGGTTAGGGCAAAAGTGTCTAGTATTTGTTTGAAAGTTGTGAATCAGTTTCCTCATGAAGAGTTCAGGGTTTGTTCACGGCTCTAGCTAAAGCCGTGCATTATCTATCCTAAGAGGAAAAGCTACAAAAATACAACACCTGATATTGTTCTTCTGCCTCATCAATTTTACAATAAGAGCCTCCCTAAGCCAGCTTTGATAAATGTGTTTACTGCATCATTATTGATCTGTGATATAAAAGGTGTCAGCACTCTCTTATTCGGTTTCTTATGAAGGCTCTCGCCTCGACTCCTGTTTGCTTCAACGAATAAATCTTTCTGCACCTTTTCCTGTCTAAGAGGTCTGTTATCGCAGATGTAGCCGAACCCCACCGCTGGCTGCCTCATCACCACAGTGGCTGCGATAATGATCTGAGAGGCAGACAGCGTCGCTCAGGGACGGATTAGACCACAGTAGTGGGTACAGTAATAACAGCTGCTGCCGCGGCAAAGCCTCGCAGCCAACGAACAGGAACAAAACACTGGTTCAGCTTCACCTGGCAGGAGGGGGGAAGAAGATATATACACTGTCCTCATTCCACTTTTCTTTCTGCTTATCCAATTTTCTCCTTCCTTCTGATTGCTTTCCTCATCATGGATGAGCAGGGTAATTGGACTTTGCTCTAACTCCAACTGTGCAGCAGTTTGAAGTGCTGTCGATCTGACCATGTTGGATAAATTAGTCTGATGTGTGACGAGGCAGCAGTATTTCAAGGTTTAAACAGACACATGAAAGAGCGTTTCAAAGATTAGTCAGTACAGAAAATAAAGTGAGCTACTTGTTCTTTTATCAATGACACAGACTTTTTTAAAGTTTGAACGTGAAATTTAGCTTGTGAAAATGAAGGCAGAGAACATTTTAGGACACTCCAGCATTTTTGTATGGTAGGTGTTTGACAAAATTGAACCCGTGATGCCAATATGCATAAAGATCAAGAGTATTGGAACAGTGGTGCCAGTCTATTTTCCCTGAAGCACCACAGGTTGTTTTTAAAACAGTCCAGATCTCTCATGACCCTCACAAAAATGGTGCATTTACCGTCCAAAACTAAAATTAATATTTGTTCTTTTCACTGATAAAATTCCTACAAAATAGGCAAAGAAATTAGTCCTCACCACAGCACCTTTAAGAAAGTATGCAATATTGTCATTGGTTATATCTGTAAACCAGGGCTTTCTTCAGATTTTTGTTATGGTTAACCAGTGAGAAAACATTTCCAGGCTAACGTGTCGGGCTGATTTATTCACCATTGGACACTTGTTTGACGGATACAGCCCAATACTCTGTCAAGAGGTGCAAACTGTGGCTTTGCATTATCACTGGTCAAAATGCTTGTTCAAGGCCACCACATATATGAAAGTACAAAAATCAGGAACATGTTACTGATTTTTTTTTTACTGTCAGATTGTTTTTTTAATCATTCTTTTAGGTGTTTGATTATATTAGCCTTGCAGAGCAGACAGACCTGCGTGATTCTGAAATCCTGCAGGTCCGTCTTGCCAGCCTCCGTTGTCCAACGAATTCACTCGGCTGAATTCTTAACGGCCCAATCAGGGAAGAGAGGCAGAAGCAGCAGAATGCAGACGTGACGACAACCGGAAGTTGAGAACTGACATGCTGATTAGCCTATTGTCCTCATGGCTACCTAGTGAAACTTGGCGAAATATGCCCTCATCAGAAGTTTAATTGTAGGGATTGTCTTTGACGAGGTTCATGTCACATATAAGTTTTAAATGAATCATCTGTGTGGTACAATTTAGTGTAAGACGACAGTAAAAGGCCGTTAGCTGTTGGCAGCTAAGTTAGCGGCTAGCAGCTAATGCTCATTAACTGTTGTTAGCTGTTAGCGCTAAGTTAGCCACTATGGCTAACATCCATGAACTGTTGTTAACCGTTGTTAGCGATTAGGCACTACATTAGGTCTATGTTTGCTACATCATTTGAGGCAACCCTGCTTGATGTGGATTGGTCTGTGATGATGTGACGAGCCAAACGATTGTCCAATCACAAGCTTGTGTTTTTTTTTAATGTTCTACCCCTAAAAAAAATTCAAAGGGCTCCTACCCAGATGGACTAGTGAAATATTTCTGTGGCAGATATATTGAGCTGTCCATCTGGCTTGTCAGGTTATGATTACATAGCTTTTTGAAAAACCTTGTGGAGATCACATGAATGACAGAAGCTAACACCTTTTTCAAAAATGTTCTTAAGGAGGTCTATGATTAATAAAAACTGATACAAACTAGATATCTATATCCTACATATACAGTGTACCTTGGGCAAAGAGACTGCAAATGAAACCTAATTGCCTTACCTAAAAAAATAATTAGTTTTTCCAGACTGGTTGTATTAGAAAATAGAACTTCCTTGAGTGTCAACGGGGCAGCTAAAACTCTAACTTAATTTATTGCGAAATGCTTGTGAATATCATGGTTACCAAAATTGGGTCAAAACTCAAAGTCTTTGCTGGTACACAATATGCAGGTAGTACACATTATTCCACAGTTAATCTATTTTGAATATCCTGAGGCTGTTGTACATAAACAGGGGCTTGCCTTGATACACTGCAGCTGTTTGTCAGGAGACTAAAGGCCTACCTCAGCTCCACTACCTCTTTGTATATTCTACTGATGAAGTTTCCAACACAGCGACAGTAAACACTGACATCACAGAGACTCTTTCCATGCTTTATACAGCCAGAGGTGGAGACTCACCAGTAAGTCTTGGCCTCCTGCTGCTCTTTCCACACTGAGATGTTCATCTGAACCTTTTAGCTTCCTCACCTGAAACAAAACACACAAGCAACCAGGTTTTTTTTACATCTTTAATAGGCACAAGCAAATTGAAGTTTTAGAACTTTACCTGGAAATCAAATATTGAATGACTATGAAGCTGTACAGCATGGACTAAAACAGAATGTACTTTAAAGAGCAAAACAAGACGACAAAGTTAATAAAGGATGAAGCCAAAACATTATGACAATGTGCAATTCATAAACACAAGTCAGAAAAGGACAATTTACTTAAAATGGCACAACATGAGGGTCAGCACAGTGACAGAGGAAGGCCTAACTGAGGGAATGCTGCTGGTTCAAACCCTGTGTTGGTCAGAGCCTATCTGTGTGGAGTTTGCATGTTCTGAAAGGGATAAACAGAACAGATAATGAAATTATGGATGGCATAATATGTGGCCATGCAAAATGGAGACTTTCAGCTTATATTTTTCTTTCTTAAGCCTTTTTAGTCATAATAGGGATGCATTAAATTATGGGTAATGGCAGATATTGATAATTTTGCCAATATTAAGAGCCAATACATTGGCCATAAATACGGACCATTTTTCAGCAGTGATATCAACAAAAAACACAAATGTACCGTAGTATTTCACATTATCATCACTGCATGGGTGAATCTGAAAATAAGTGGTTTCATTTTTTCAAGAGTTAATGTTGTTTTACTTGTTTTACATCTGTTCCTCACACAAATAGACTCCCATTAAAGGAAAAAGTCAAAATTCAAAAGGTGAAGACTTCATGCCTCTGACAAAATATCAGTATCTGCATGTATGGTATAGACCAAAATCCAATATTGTACATCCTAGTCAAAATAATGACAACATGTATCATATCAGACTAACACAAACATCTGAACAATAGACATTTCATAGGACGATCAACATCCTCAAAAATATTTTATCTTTGACAACCACAGATGTGAAGCTGCACAAAAGCAGTGAACACTTAGAAGATGCAATAATGGGGCTGCTCAACAAGGATTATCAGTAAATATTGTCAGAAATGGTTGATAATGTTGGTGAAAATCTATGAAATTGCAAGCATCACACAAATAAATGATTTATAAGTAGTAGTGACATAGCAAAGTCTACATTTTTGGAAAGAAACATTTGAATGTATTTGCAGCACTTAATACAACCTTAATTTTCAACCAAGAGAACAATCAACATCTCTTGATAGATAAGGTGAATAAAACTGAAAACACACAAGACTCTCAAAACATGATTTGTTGCAGCTTTTTGTCCTGGATTGCACAATAATGCTCAAAAGAGGTTCCTCATAAACAACATTTTTTAACTCATCATAGTAAGTAACAGATGTGTGAATGCAACATTTCACAACACATTGGAGGAACCCCAAGCCTTTCTGCAATAGCCACAGACATCAGTAAACATGAGGATTATTAAATTCCCATTTTGCTCTGCCTTTATAGGCACCAGGCACTTCCACTCTGGTTTATTCAAAGTCAACTGACAGCCCTGCACAAAATTTTAATACCAAAAGTTTCCTGAAGAGATAAAAAGTTTGGATAATTTCTCGCCTTTTTGCTCTGTTGGTTCACCTGCAGCACAGGAGGAGGACTCCACAACAAGCCTCATTCTTCACTGGAGCAGAGGGAAAGGGATGTAACCCCCTGAGAGACAGACGGCACACTGAAATACGCAAACTAATCTCTCCAAGCAAAGGATAAAAAAAGACCCCCAAAATTTCCATGACTTAATTTTAATCTTTGGAGTCCACATTAAAATGACTGGTTGAGGATAAAGTAGTCACTACAAATTCTAACAGGGTAAGTTTTTTTTAAATAAGCCCACAGAGCCGTGAGGAGGGCAGTTAAACCAGGGGACGTTTATTTCAGAAAAACTTTCATCCTTTAAAAAAGCAGCAGGAGCCAGACACCCTATTTCCCTAAACCATTTCTGTCAGAAGAGGTGCTAAAAATATTCCTGAATTAGACGAGCATGAGGAAATACACGTGACTCATTGAAGCTCAGCTCTGCAGGGAAAAGGTGTCAGCCCAGAATTACAGTATCTGTGACTTTATAGTTTGACCATTGTTTTAGGGGTTCCTGAACTTCTGAGCCTGCAACCCCAAAATACAGTGCCCCAGACTGAGGGTCCCTACCATCCCTGGAAGTGTTTGAAACACAAGCTGACGCACACGACTGTTCACACTCATTGTGCTGTTTGTCATGCTTTCTACTGCAGACACTTGTTTTCAATACAAAACTGACGTAGCATTTTCAGCATTCAGCACCCAGAACTAAAACCACCCTCAGTATTGGATGCTTGTTGCTTACAGTCCCACAGCTTTCGGTCAAAAGCTGTTCAGCTTTTGGAACAACGCTTAGTTGGTCAGTACCCCACTGTCTAAACCAATCTGCTGTATAAACAACAAAATAAAACAGAAATATATCTTACCATTTTTTCAAGGAAACTGCTTCCAGCTCTTCAAATACCATCAGTGGTGTAACATTAGATTGATAAATACATAGATTACTAAAAACATACTTTATTGATCTTAAGAGAAAGTCAGGCAACATGGCTGCTGGGATGCATTGTCATCTTTTAGTCTATGGTATTTAATGATTGAAGGACAATATGAAGCTAATGGAACCATTTGAAACAGCCTTGCAGGAGTATCTAAGGAAGCAAAAGTCAACTTTTGAAACTTCTAGAAAGCACTCTGAAACTGAGGATGAGATCAGCTGCTGTGGACACAGCACTTAGTTCTTAATAGGCCTTTTCTCAAGCTGACATGAGAAAGCAAACACAACAGCATAAAAAGGACTGTATTGCTCCTCAGAGCAATTTACTGGAAGAAAGGCTAGAGACAGAAAAAGGGTGGTCTCCATATTGTCTGAAGTACTGAAGAGGACATAGCACAATAAATGACATAATGCACTGGTGATGTTTTGTTTGTGAAGCAAACATTTTTATACACTCACATTTTAAGGATTGTTTGAGTTTTCTTCAGTTTAGCATAAATCTTACATAATGGCAGTAGTTTCTGTTTGACCTCCTTGTAAGTGTGTGTTATTTAGGCTGAACAAACTTAAATTGTGTTTGAGTGATTGAACACCATAATGGATACATCCACACAACTCTTTCACACTGGCAGTTCCTTTGAGTTGATACTGCTCTCAAAGGGCACCGGCAGGATAAAATTTTGATGTATGGACAAGAGCCATTCAAGCAATTAAGGGACATATTAAATCTAGCTTTTCACATGCACATGCATAGTCAAAGGGAAAGAGAGGACCACCTTTAATAAAAACTTTATGTAAAGCTACTTTTGTTGTGTGGTTAAAAGACCTACCCAACTTTTTTGGCTTAAAAGAAAAAAAATGAAAATGAATTACATGCATTAGATTTGACATCTCTTTTGTGAGTACAACTCAATTAAAAGAACATTCTCGCTGAAATAAGAATAATGTAGTCCTCACTATAGCATGTGGTTGCACCTCAATCAAGAATCCAGAGAGAGAAGTCATTTAGCTGGATGCTGAAAAAGACTCCTGGACCTGAAAAGAATCTAGCTTCTACACTTTGTTCAGGTTTATAAATAGGCTTTGGTACCAAGAATGTTCAATGTTTCCAAAATACGAGTTTAGTGCAACTTTTAGGTCCCGAAAAGGTGCAAGAATCTTCCTGGTAATCAAACATCAGAGAGGATTCTACAGTTCATAAAAGCTTTTTTTATCTTTAAAAACCTGCTGTGTTACAGTAGCCACATATTACGTTGCATATACACGAAGCTTCAAGAGAGGTATCTTACTGAGGGCAGCAAAATTCACTACAGCTTAAAAATATCATGATAGCTCAGTTAAAGACATTTGTTCAGATAGGGCATTAAAAATAACAAGACCATGAATTGTCTCTGGTATAAATGTCAGGAAATGCACATCTCCAACAACAGGTTGTGGTGGCATCTATGCTAACTTCTCCTCACAAATAAAACTTCAGCTGAACTCCGTGTCCATTTCTCTTAAAGCGAACAAATCACGTTCACATTTCTTTCAAATATAATCTTTACATAAGAGTCCAAAGAGTACCCCATTCTTCCCTGTTTACTGTAAGAGTTGCAGAGCTGAACTTAAACCCCATTCAAAGTTCCAAAAAAATCCTTGACCTTACCTGGACATTACCCAGGTCAGTTATATTTTCATTTTTTTGCATTTTTTTGCATTTTATTTTTTCCCCCCTTGTCTGCATTATCTTTTTCTGCTGAGCACTGTGTCCGATGACAGCATTGAAAAGACCAATGCATTTTTTTTCTAGCAGTCAGAGATATGTGAATATGATTAACTGCTATAGTGACCATCACCAGCCCTCCCTGTAGGCTACTCCATCATTTTAAACTTTATTTAACCCCTGATGAGAGCCAAAGGGGAGGGCCGTGCCACACCACAGTGTGAAAGAAGGGAAAACAGTGACAGACAGGACAAGACAAGACAAACGGAAGGGAGGACAAACGTCTACTGTTATTGATTTGAGATAGCAGTTCAAGTGCTGTGCTAATTTAAGTCCATATAGGAAGTAAAGGCTGTAAGAAACCAAGGACACCAGAAATGTGGGGTCTTGCTAGTAGAGGGAGTGTGGGCCTACATGGGTAAGAGATGAAGTGGCATGCATCACAGGATGTGAGAAGATCTGTAAGAGTACCCATTTTTTTCAATTTTATTGATATCTGGCATGTGCTGTTGACCTCTTGGCCAGGTCGTCCTTGTAAATGAGATCCTGGTCTCAATGGGATTTATCTGGTTAAATAAAAGTTAAATAAATAAAATAAAAAATATGTGTGAATCTAGCCATGTTTTTCACTTTCACTTTAGCTAGATGATTTCTTTGTTACTTCCTCAGCTGTTTGTTGGCATGGAGTCTAAGTAGCCTCATTTCTGAATTCTGAAGAGAATTATCAGGTTAATTCACAGAAAGTGGGTAGAGGAAGCTGATGTCCATCCTGTGTGACCAGGCAAAGAGAGACTTGACAGGACGGATTAAAAACAACCGCTGTAACTGGAGAAGTGCATCTGACTGTAAGGGGATAACAAAAATGTGCACCTAGACATCTGAAGTGTTGTTTCCACCACAGTACTTCTGCAGAACCTCACACAACCCCTCTCTTAAAATTAATAGTAATATTCATAGATTATAAGAGAAAATAACTTAAAGCTGGCATAGAACAAAAAAACATCACCTTAGACTCTAAAAACCAGCTTAAAGCAGAGCAGAGTGCTGAGCTGGACAGGAGCCTTGTAGCCAGTGGAAGACATTAACCTGTAGGATGGCCTCTTCCTTTGCACAGACCAACACTGCTGAACTCCTGATCCTGCCCTCAGGACAGATAAACTGTCACAATTACAAACACACACAAAAACATACACACACACCAAAAGAGATGGATCTCCCAGGAAATGTCAAGGCTTTTCGACTCACTTCTCCTCCTGAGGAACATACGCCAGGAGCTTAGAGCAGGATCATGTTAACAGCTTGTACTGTGGGCTAATCAGTGTGTGTGATTATGTGTGTGTGAATGTGTTTTTACCTTGGCACTGCTGTCGGAGTGACGCCTGGCACATGCTTGGAGCTGAGTGATCCAAAACTGCTGCTCTTTGGCATCAGAGGCTGCAAAGACACCCAAAAAGAAGAACATTGATGTCATTACAGGACTTTACTTTCTTGAACGCTGTGACCTCAAGTAGGAATAATTGGATGCGACAAGCCTCAAACTGATCAATGCCCGACTATGAGTGGGGGGAGGGGGGCTGAATTACATACTGTGTGACCAACTGCCATCATTGAGCTTCAAAACTTCTCATCAAAGAGCAGTGGATGATGTCAATAAATCTGTGTCCATACTTTGCATAGCCGTTTGCATGTCATTGATCTAATTTACTCTCAAATGATTATGTGACTCGTCTGCTCCCGACAGAATGTGTTGAATAACATCTTCAGGGTTGATGTGACATGTCACCCTCTTCATTTTCCCTCTATTCCAAATTGAACATTTAGTATTCAAGAGACGGCAGTGATTCATTCAGCCAGTTTTTTGATCAGCACAGGAAGCAGAGTGATACTCTCTGCATAGCTGTGGTTTCCCCCTTTGGCAGTAGACACAATGCAGCCTGTTATCTGAGCACAAATAGACAGTTGAAGCCCAGATTTGCTGACTAACACGGGGGAGAAATTTAGGACTTACAGTCGAAGGGGACACTGAATGACTTTCTGTACTGACCTTCTGCAGGTCAGACTGTAGAGTGATATCCTTTCAGTCGCACTGAATGTTAGAGATTTGGTTGCCATTCATGTTTAAGGTGAGGCTGCAGGTCAGGTAAGCACCAACAGAGCAATAGGAAATGCCGTCTTTAACCAGCTCTATGCTTCTTTCTACATGTTTTATTAGAAAATAAAACGTTGCAAATCAACGCAAAAACGTCAAAGATAAATGTACCATTTTTCAACATGTGTTTAAATAGCCTTGAGACCAGTGTGTCATACTCAGATTACCTCTAATGACTAATAAAAAGTGCAAACTAAAGCCCTGCTTTAGAGTCAGACTTTTAAATGTCAGATGTATTTTCTTTTTAATTAAAACTTGTATACCTCCACTGCTGATGAAAAGACAAAGAAAGACTCTAACTCTATCAAGTCACTGGCTTCATTTTTTACAATGGTGTATTTCTTAACTTTATACTTTAATGATTTCAAAATTCAATAATACATCATTTTAAAGCCCTTGGTCATAATGAAGGCTGTGGACTCATAAGACAAATGATGATAAACAGGAAACCAGTCCAAACCTGAAATAAAGCCAAAACAATGTTGTCCAAACAACAGTTTAATCTCCAGAGTATCAGGAAAGCAGATTGTCCTCATGAACCTTAAATCTCTTTAAAAAGTTTTCTTTCAGTTGGGGTGCTGGTTTGGCAGCGTGGCAGGAAACCAGACACGACCCACATACGTGCTTCTGCCGGCCCAGGTTTGAATCCAGCCTGTGGTCATTTTCTGTGTCCTCCCCTCCTCTCTCTCAACCCCTTTCACAAGTCTATCCACTGTCTCCCTCTCTCTCTCCTATCAATAAAGGCCCAAAAAGCCCCAAAATAATCTTTAAATCTATTTCTGTCAGTTGACTGCCAAAGTTTCAGTTATATAGTTGATCAAAAGGTTACAGTATAATTGGCTTAGCAGTTGTTGTTGTAGGCTGCTTGTAGTTAAGATGCCTGCATATACTACTCCAGGCCCCATAAAGTCCTGTTACATCACTGTGTTCATGTCCAGTGTTACAAAAAAGAAATGCAGAGGTGCAGGTTTGGTGGAGGGGATACATGCTGAGCTCAATTTCAGCCTGTGGCCCATTTGTCCTGTGTCCTCCCCTGCTCTCTTTCACCCCCATCCCAAGCCCATACACTCTCTCTGAATCAAATATCGGCAAAACTGTCCAAAAACATACATAAACTAGAAAAGCACTCGGAGAGCGCAGACCTCCGCCAGCGCCACAGTCCTCACCCATATTGTGATTTTCAACATAAATATTAGTCCAACCTTTATTTAATGTAAATATTTAGATTCCTTGACCATGAAAACATACCATTAGCATTTGGATTCATAATGATATCTATTTTAGTTCAGTAGTTATTCACAAAAATCACATTTTTCGTCATGGCGGCCAGACGCTGATCCGGATCAACACCAAGATTGAACCACTTCGTCCTTTTTCCATGCTGAACATTTCCTGAAAATTTCATCAAAATCCATCCATAACTTTTTGAGTTATTTTGTTCACAGACAGACGGACGAACAGACGGGCAGACGGACAGACAGACAGACGGACAGACAGACAAACATACTCTCCTGAAAACATAGCCTCCTTGGCAGAGGTAACTACCATATTTTAAGATAGGTTATACGTCTACTGTTCGGAGTACAATGGAAAAGATTATTGCTTATTTCCTGATTTCTAAAGGAAGCGCAGGGGTGGCTATTTTCAATAAACTTATTTAAATTACACCAAGGGTAAAACTTTTAAAGTTAGATGGAAACAACATTTTCAACATGGGGCCACTGGGTGCATTCTTACAGACAATGGCCATTTTATATATCATATGGTTGAATCTCATTCACATAATACGATGTTTATACCTACAAATGATTCCCTCTGAAGGGCTTTGAGGATACTCATCCAAGCTCGATAACAACATTGTTGTTTTGCTGCTATGACATTCCCATAAATTATTCAATGTTAAGGCTACTTCATTTTTTTACTCTGGTAGACTTAAAGTTTTCATTGTTTTATCCTCACAAAAGTTTCCCAAGGCACCAGAATTGCAAATTATCAATTGTTGCAAACACTATGATACATAAATTAGATGACGGCTTTAGTCTGTCTGTGTATACTGCGTCTGTCCCTAACAATTTAACTACTGAATAAAATAATAAATAAATAATAAAACAAATGTTAAGAGCAGGCATTTCGTCCCAAGAATAACAAATAGTTTCCATGATATTTAATCTACATTGGTCAAGTTTTGGTAGTAAGACAAAAACATATAATTCAATAAGCTGTTACACATTCAGATCTTTATTTCTGAAACTGGAGGGAAGTACGGGAACAAAACCTGGTTTATGCTTTGAATCAAATCCATACTTTGGTCTGAGTTGCCCACGACCTACACAGAACCCTTTGCCAAACCTGTTCCTCTGGCAAAAACAAAATCGCATATGAAAAGTGAGCAGATTGCAAGCCCCAGTTCTGGTCAGTAATGTCTGTACTCTGTAATATTTTTAATTCTAATTGTGTATTCGTCCTATGAATTCAAATTTCCAGTTGTGTGGTCAACTTGGTAGAATGATCCCAGGCAGTAAACTTTAGATATTTTTCCCAAGGGTTTGACAAAAGCTTGCAACAAAACTTATCTCTAAATCATCCAGCACTGCTCAAATAGAATAACTTGTCACAAACTGTCTGTATTTACTCAGAGCTACAGTCTGGATTGTATCACTGTTTGTGAAAGAGGAAGCACAGGGGAGCAAGCAGTGATAAAGGCCCCACTATTCTTCAAAATAAAGCTCGTTGTTGGTTTTCCTGACAGCATCTGAAAACATCTCCCTGTCAGAGAAACGGAGGGGAGGCAGCATTTCAACATTGTTGTTACTTTCTGTGAAAGAAAGCCTGACAGCAGTATCTTCTTTATGCTCTAACTGGGGAGGATGGAGAAGTGTGGGGGCATCATTTTAATCCCTTCCCATCACTTTTATTTGTCATACAACTACTGAGGCCACAGCTGAAACTGACTGAGGAGAAGGGCAGTATGTGGCAACCTGGCTACCAGTTGCCCATCATTGTGGCAGACCATAGTCTTGTTTTTCTTTCTCTCCTTTGAAGCAATTATCAGTCGACCATTTGTTAAGGCATGCCCTCTGTAGTGACTAAGTTGTCCTGCACATTAGCCACCACCGGCCACCAACTGGTCCAAGCAAAGGCCAACACGCACTCGCAACCAGTGTCCAGGCTACCATCACTTTGCAGTCATCACATTCTTTTATTCTGGTTTGGCTACATCCATTTTGTTCTTTAAACAACATAAAACGTAGGCAATACGAACAGTCAAAAACTGTTTGCTTCACCAAACAATCAGCGGCACCTGTTGCTGATGCCAGTGCCTTAAGACGCTTCCTGAACAGAATACCCAATACACACCCCTAGTGTCGGGAGGAGTCAATATAAAACATGAAATCAAATACATGGCTCCTACAATCTCTTTGGTTACTGCACAGATTAGACAAACTCTTAAATTAGAGCCTATTGACAGAACAAAGAAGATGAATAATTAGAATATAATGCTCAGAATCACTTAAAATGTGTTAAAATTGCTCCACTTCTGTTCAGAAATGTAATCATCACTCAGCATTTCCTGAGCATCACATAGGATCAGCATTAAAATCGTTCCTCTTACATTAATGTATCTTAATGAATCGTCATATTTGTCAGTGGAATGAACTACCAGAGCTGAATGCAGGGAGACATATCCCATGATTATCTCTCAGATTAGGAAAAAGGACAAAAAAATCCCTGGAATTGTGAGATGGATATTTAAACTGCTACAAACACCCTTGTTACACCTGCAAAATATTGGATTTCAGCAGCCAGTATGTCCAAACTTATTATCTCTAATATTTGTATTTTTGTCAAGAGCACAACGTCTGAACTTCATGAACAATGACTTGTTGCTTACAATGTGACAGAGAAAAACTCTAACACTGTGAATATATTTGTGTATATCTGCAGTATTAAAGCCAATGTAAAGGATATATATGAACCATCTTTAAATATTGATGCCAAAATCATACCAATAATAATATGCATCCCTGTTTTAATAATCTGAAGTAGCAAAACTGAGGTCACAATTTCACAGTACCTCAATGAAAAGAATTGACCAAGCCTGGAAATTGCCAAACAAGAGGACCTTAGCAACAGTTGCTATGAGAAGGGGCCTGAAGATGGAGGAAAGAGCAGTCAAAAGGTCAGTTCAGTAACCATTCTGGGAACGACACAGTTATACGTATGTATACATGTGTGACAGTATGGATTTGGCAACGTTTTAATTATAAATCCAAAATGATAACTGCACCGTGATGTGAAACAATCAATCAAACTTTATTTATATAGCACCTTTCATACAAAAAATGTAGCACAAAGTGCTTTACAAACAGACAGATAAATTAAAATAAAGGATATATGACCCAAACCCACTCCACCCAGCCCTTGAACCCACCCACACCGCAATCCATAAACAGTGTTGATGAAAAGCATCATAAATAAAAGACAATAATAAAGCACACAGCTGTACCCTGTACGTACTGAGGAAACGCCATCTTAAAGGTTTAAAAATGAGAAAAAAATAGAGGTTAGGTTAAAAGTGTAAAATTAAATACATCATAAAATAAAAATTAAATAAAATATTTAAAAAACAAAGAATAAATAATAAATTGAAATTAAGTTGAAAAATAAAAATAAGAGAAAACTGGAAAATAAGGAAAGATAGCAGAGATAAAAAGATAAAAAATAAAATAAGTTAAAATAATAAAAGAGTGAGCTGTAAGTCGAATAAATAAAAACACTAAAAAGGTAATTCAGGTTAAAGCTTGACTAAAAAGGTCGGTTTTGAGTTTGTTTATGAAGATATTAACATTAGATGCAGCCCTCAGGTCTATAGGTAGACTGTTCCATAAGCGGGGACCATAGAAGTAAAAAGATGCCACACCGTAAATTTTTTCTTTTTACTTTTGGAACTGTTAACAAAGAACTTCCTGAAGACCATTTGCAAAAGTGCAATAACAAAAGAAAGAATACAGCGCCTGTAGTGTATCCTTTACCAGTTCCAAATAAACTCATGTGCTAGAATGTTCATAAATTAAGACACAAATTGCCTGGAAAGGGCTGCTTTAAAAAAAAAAAGCATGGTATAGAACTGATGGCATGGTGGAGCAGCAGGTTAGTGGGAATGCCTCACACACAAGCTGTGTTCGAAATCGTCCACTCATTCACTCACTCACTATTCCCTATGTAGTGTAAATGAAATAGTGGACTATATAGGGAATGACCAAACAACATTTCGGACACTACACTGAAATTTTCTAAACGTCGCAGCGTCAGCAGATGAGCCGGTTATTCCTGTGACGGAAGTGGACACGCCGAAATTCACGTAAACAAACCGGGCATTTGGGAGGATAAGTAGTAAATTTTGAAGCTGTTTACAGCCGCTAAAAGATGTTAAAAAGCTATGCTATGAACGTTTTAAAGATACTCTAACGTTTATTTACATTTATGAATGAAAGCAGCGCCTAACAGCCTCCGTTCTCTTCTTCTTCTATGGAAAAACACGACCGCATTGCATTGTGGTATACGGTAGTACGGTATAGTGTACATCGCATGTACACTCAAATTTGCTGTGCATTGTGGGTATTTTGTAGTGCACTATATAGTGGATGAAATTAACTGCTGAGAATTCGAACAAAACTACAAAATGGCGAACACACTATATAGTGCACTATATCCGTGATAGTGAGTGATTTCGAACACAGCTACAGACTCAAGATTGTTGGTTTAATTCTGTGGCCGGAGTCTGACTGTGTGAAGTTTGCTTGTTTTTGTGTGGGTTTACACTGGGCACACTAGTTTCTTCCCACAGACTGAAAAACATGCTTATAAGATTAACTGGCAACTTTAGTTAAGCAATCATACCTAGGTGCACTTGGGTATAAGCATGAACGGTTGTCTGTCTCTCTATGTGGCCCTTTGATTGGCTGATGGCTGATTCAGGGTGTACCCCACCTTACAAACAATGTCTGCTGCTACCCGTACCTCCAAAAGGAAAAACAGTACAGATGATGGATGGCTGAATGATATGAAGCTGCTGATCAGATTCGAATTTAAATAAAACCTTTAAATGCTTAAAAGATCGCAGCTCTCTGGCAGTACGTGACTGGATAATGAGGGTGGATGGCTTCGTAACATTTATAAGCATTCCCATCACAAGCAAATGAATTTAATCAAATGTGACAAGTGTTATTTTGATACGCCGAGTAAAATTATTCAGACGCTTGGGGAATTCAATTTGCACTTGTCAGTCACTCTCACTGAAGACATCTGCCGAGAGCAGTGATGGAGGGCCTCGTTGACTGAAGAGGGAGCTCAGAGAAAATCAGACTTTATCGAAACTCTTCAAGAGCGCACTATTTGAGATGTGATCCCTGAAGTGGAGTGGCATCAGACTTCTCGAGAAGTCAGTATTAGAGGAGTATTCATACCGAGACACCTGTGCCAAACTGTCTCTCTGCTGAAATACTAAGTTACTCCGCTGGAATCAATCTCTCCAGAGGAAAAACCAGAGTGAATGTCTAAATCTGATATTGCCTCAGTGATGTTCCGAAGCCCGGCTGTGATTACGGATAATTAGCTGTCTGTATTGAGCACAGCACTGTGTGGCTATGCTAATACGCACCTGTTGGCACAGGGAGGAGAGATAAGGAGCCGAGGGCAGGATGAGCTGTCCTCATTCAGGGAGAATACTGATGAAAATTTTAAAACTGGTTTTTGTGCCACATCAGCCTCAGACCTTCAGGGGACATGCTGACAGCTCCATTTATTTGATGAATGCATGATGTGAGAAGGAAACCGAGGGGGACTAACGGCAAAGGTGAGAAGCTGGCCCGTCTTCCAATTTAAAATGAGTGACAATAGACACTAAGAGTGGCCTGATGACACGTTTAAATGTCAATATCGGTCCCAAGGAGACAGCTGAATAAAGACAAGTGAGTCAGAGGGAGGAGGAACCTCGTCTCCAGTCGATCATAAACCCACCATCAAATTCTGATTAAAGCAATCTTAATTAAAACTTAGTAAGAGGCCATGCTGTAAAGATAATGGTGAGTCAGAGCATTGACGTCTGTAATGGTGGTTAGTTTTGATTTTATTGCTGGGAGGTTTTATGAGAATGGCACTTAGTCATGGGCAATACATTAATCTTTAAAGATATAGCATTATATTTTCCTCATATATATTTAAAGATAATGGGTAAGACAATAGTGTTACTACAGAAAGAGGTGAGACTTATCTAGAAAACACACAGTACATTTAATGACCATAAAATAATCAATGTAAAATTATTAAAATAAAAAGGCAACTGCACTTTATTTTAGGAGCATCTATAAGATTTATGCAGATCAAATATACTGACACCTGTTTGACACTTGTACTATGACAAAAAGTCAACTCACCCCTTATTTGGTATTTACAATTTAACATTTTGGGGTTTTCTGCCTTCACATGATAGGTAAGCACAGGAGAGAGACTCAGACAGTGGGACAGAGAGTGGAAATGACATGCAGAAAACAGGCCACAGGCTGGCCTCAAACCTGGACCGCCATGTCCAGGACAACATCCTCCATACTTGGGGCTCAGGGGTGTGACAATTTAAGCAGAAGAGCCTCACAATTTCCTGTTCAAATTTGCAAAAACAATAGTCATGGAACAAGAGCCCTACTTTTTAAAATCTGAAGCAACCTGCAAATCCTGCACCTGCAAATATTCAGTTTTGCCTGATGAAGGTCTGAGACTGCACTAAATTAATTTTTTTCAAGCTAGACTGTGTTTAGGAGTTTGTCTTCGTGTTTAAACAGATCGACATTGATGTAACATGTTTGGATCAAATAATTCAGTAGATTTAGATTATAGGGACCTTTTTAAATGCAAATATCATCCTGGTCAAAAAATAGCCCCAGTATCCCTAAAATCACTATAGCATGTAAAACACTGCTGAGTTGTTTAGTAAAAGCACCAATGCTG
Organism: Scarus forsteni; assembly: GCA_036419115.1. Classification (NCBI taxonomy): domain Eukaryota; kingdom Metazoa; phylum Chordata; class Actinopteri; order Labriformes; family Labridae; genus Scarus; species Scarus forsteni. The sequence goes on from JAZDUH010000458.1 coordinate 15,406,257, forward strand.
TTGCTTTAATATGTTATTAAATAAGAGACAAGGCTTAATTTTTCAATAAAGAACCTGTCAAAATAGCACTTTGCATATGAACTCACACTCTTTACGGCACAATACTACTAAATGGCACAATACTACGGTCACCCTGAGTCACACGTGCTGCACTCTGCTGCTGGAACTTTAGTTGATTCAGAACAGAAACAGCCCATTAAATTCAGTCAAATTTTATATCTTTGTTTAAATATTTAAGAATGATGAACTCAGCTTTGATTCCCAACATTAATGTTTCATATCTTTGACAAACCTCTTCAGAAATGAGTCTGTTACTGTGCACATTTTGATCATTCATCAGCGCTACAATCTTTTCACAGATCATCTCTAGAAATATAAGGCTTGAAAATATTTTGAGGTATTTTCCAAACAGTTTCCACCAAAAATAGAAGAATGGCTTAATTGTGAGCATGGCAAGATTCTGTCCATCACATTAAATGGGTGATAATGCATTGTACCACAGTATATTGTGACATTACATGCAGGCCAATACATTATGATTTTATCACTGAAGTCTGTCTAAAGCTGCTTTGTAACATTAAGAATCCACAATATTGTAAGCACAAGAAACTATTTCTCTTCAGGGTTATTACACAAAGTATGGTCGCTGCACCATTATATACTTCACTGTGAAGTGACTGAATAATAACTATGACTGTTAGAGTGAAATGCAATTTAATGTTCGAAATAGGTCTGGGCGACATGGCCTAGAAACAAATCTCTGTCTTTTTTTCCACAACACTTGATTTACGATTTTAATAGTTTTTTCCCTCCCTAAACAAAACAAAACTCCCAGTGACATAAAAATGAAACAAATCAAGTTTTGCCTTTATGTTGTCAAAAATGTTTCCGTCTTAAAGTCAAAGTCTGGGTCATAAAAGGTTGATTATGTAGTATAAACGTAGCAGGTTTGTCTACATCAACACTAAGAGGCTGAGGTATTTGACAGTATTAGCATGAAACTCTCTGATCAATATTTGATCTACTTAAATATCAAATACAAGCCTTTAAAAGTGCTTGTGCAAAAACTACAAGGCTGACTATCATGAAAATTGTAACTTTCTTCAAAAATTGCAAATACTTACCATTGAACTAAGCCTAAAAAAAATGGACTAAAAAATCTCGATTTTTAATTTTTTAAATCATCTGCAGAAAATAATTAGAATCAATCGATTTAATGGATTTTTTGCCCAGCTCTAGTCCCAAATTTCTGTATGTTTTGAATAATAAATTATCTGAATATTGCAATAAAAACACTGAAAATATTGAAACAGTCTTGTTCCACAAAATATAAGGGTGGATCCCAATTGTACCCCTTAGCCCTTGGTTTTGCGTGTTCACGTCTAGCAAAGGTTTGTCCCAACTTCTCCGTAGGGCCAAGGGGAAGGGCTACGACGCACACCTACACGAAACAGAGCGGAGACCAAAGGAAGCACATAACTATAAGTAATTATTAAATAATCAAGTAAATATTAATCATGTTTTGAATTGTTGGTCATGTTTAGGATGAGTTAGCTTTCACAGCTGTAGATCCAGCTATTGTCGTTTCTGTCTACAACACAGCTAGCAAGTGACTCTGGGTGATGACGTAGCGTGAATCGAGTGGCGTCGTTTCTTAGAAGTGTGTTTTCACCCATTCCCCTTTGCCCTCAAAACAGAGGGCTAAGTGGAAGGGGTAGACAAAGGGGTAAAAGGAAAGGGAAGGGCTAAGGGGTACAATTGGGATTCACCCTTAGTGTGTCAATACTTTCATACACCCTTAGAAGACTTTGTGCCATCTCTCATAGGCTAAATCTAAGGCAGAAATCATTATAAAACACTTTTTTGTTAACTTTAGACTATGGTATGATGAAGTCTGGTGAACTTTAACCATATAAATCAAAGTGAAACGGGCAGCCATACCCAGGGGAAGCTTTGCCCTTTAAAAGTGAACTCAGTATCTCCCTCCACCAGGTAGACAGAGGACATTTGTGAAAAAACCCTCATGTGAAAGTGTATCAACCTGAGAATAAAGGTGGCATTTAAAGCTTGAGTCACAGGAAAGATGATATGCAGCCAGGCCGGGACAGAAAAGGGAGGAGGGGTGAGGAATGAACTTTGAAGTAACTTTTTTTCTCTTATCCCCAGGGTACACCTTACCCAGGAAAACCAGATCTCAGGTTTGGCTGCTAATCTCAGTCTGCGGCTGTTTTGAATGAATATATAACCACTTTGTAACTCAGCTGCTACAGCAAAATACAGTTTTCAAATACAAAATGGAGTTATTTCAGAGATACGCCTCTTCAATAGTCATTTGATTGTCTTTTTTGGTGGATTGGGGTCTTGGCATCAATCTAAGCTGTAAATTGGCTCAGGTCTGTTTGATAAAGACTGTTTTATCCATAAATGACTTCCCTAATCTCACTGAGGAGTTTAAAGTGGAACCTTTACTCTGCCTGAAAGATATCCAACACTTTTTCTTCTTCTGTCTTTTCATTGTTTGCTCTAAGCAGAATACACACGGATCACTGAGTTATTCAGGGAATATAGGCCAAGTTATTCTGATATCCTCCCCCTCTGGAGTTTGAGGGGACATTCCAGCCACTCAAGTGGAGCAACAGTGAAAAAGAGTCTCTGCTGCCTCGGTGGATACAGGTCAGGGCCCTCAGACACACTGACCACAGGCTACAGGCTCTTTGTCTCACGCTCTGACTTGTAGGGATATTTCACATTTTTGGACATTTACCAAAAATTGTGGCAAGACAGACATCAGGGGGAAAAACACATTTGGAGGAATAGAGGGTATGAAAAAAATCATCAGGCAAAAACAAAACAAAACTTTGTTTTTTACTTCAACCAATACCTTTGAAAATGATGTGCTTGAGATGACTAAACTTAAGAACCCTGGCTAGTTTGCAACAGGCAACATGTCAGCTGATTTCTATGTTATGCATTCAATGCTGAATTTAAAACTAGATTACCTCTTCATCGACTAACAAAGGAGTTTTTTCCCTCATTTTAACATATCAGGCATAATAACTATGCATATCAAGCGGCATGGCTGAGCTGAATGATAGTTCAACCATGAGTGGTTCTTTTCTGGGAGACATTAAACAATGCTTCATTTACTTTAGAACTCAATGATGATGCTGTTAATGACTTTACACCTAAGGTAAGTGCACCCCTACTAAGAGCTTGCACACTCATTGAAGATTCGGCCTGGGTATTTCCAGCAACCCCATGATACGATACGTATCCCGATACTGAGGCCACGATACGATATATATCCCGATACACATAAATTGTGAACACTGACTGCGCTTTTAACAGAATTCTCAGCAACTTTTATTTTTATCACAAAAAGAACAAGCATGAGTTTTGGATGCTGCTGTTCATTTTCATCTGGTTCTTTTGTGAAAGTGCATGTACTGAAGCTTTTCATTCGCTTTATTCTCTATTTTCGCTTTATTTCGTTTCAAATGCGTTCCGTTATTTGTGTCGTGAATAAGCTTAATATGAGTCGGAGCAGCATAGGAGTCAGCAGCCACACTGAGCACGAAGGGTGTGTGCTCGACTATGCTTTGTGACACAGAAACACTGCTGTAGGGGTAATTTCTGCTCTTAACCTTGTGATAGGACCCAATTTGTTCCATCCCGGAATATCACTTTAATGCAGGTCACCAAAGATAGTAGACTGAAGTTTAAATTTGGAACATGCATTTTATCATGCAGCTTGGCTTCTACTTTGAACTGTGACACTTTTAACATTACCCAAAGTGTATTTACAACAACTGTTCAAACACTGGGGCCATATCGACTCTGTAGGATCCAGATCGATACATGTATCCCAAAGAAGTGCATGACGATACTTTGCTGTATCCATATCTTGAGCACAGGCCTACTTGACATCCTCTGAATTTCAGAGATTTGATCCCAACTTTAGATTTTATAACTTTCCGGGTTCAAACTGAAGACCCAAGAGGCTTACCCCAGCTCCAGCTCATTCCCTGTTGTCAGGTTTGGGCTTATCAAATGTTGGGGAGCATTCAACACCAAAAGAGGGGTATGGCTAGTCTAGAACATAAGGAGCTATTCAAAAAATCATATTCTGTGACTGTCTTTTTGCCTTTTCAGAGGTCTGATTAATGTTAAACTGTTTTTGTTTTATAATAAGCTTATGTTGTGTTTTTCTTGTTATGTTTTGCTAGCCTTCAATGTGTTTCACTTTGCTCCTCTGCAAGACAGAGTACTTCTATGAACAAGACAAAAAGTCCAAGTCCCCACTTCTCTTTGTGGTGGTAGCAGCTGCTTGAAATGGCTCAAATAGACTTACCAGTGTGACATCCTACCATTGTTTTGTCATCAGTTTAACCCCATTGACTCAAGGTAGCCAGTCCAGTGCAGGGCAAAAGCAGTAGAATGAAATGTTTAATATTTGGCGGCATCAATGATTTAACCAGTTACCAGATAGTAGACCGGTCATTCAATCAGAGCAGACTGGGCCTACACAGGAAAGAGAATTTAAAGGGGCAGGTGTTTTAACAGAGCATCTCAGACAGAGAGAGAGAGAGAGAGAGAGAGAGAGAGGGAGAGGGAGAGAGATGGGTACTCTGTATGACAGTAGGAGGCTTTATGAATTTGACAGCAGCCTCCATGGGCGCACATGGACATAAGAATGTCAAACAGTGCCCCTCAATGTCAAAACAAATTATTTGCTTTATTTTGACACCTTGATCATGAAACATACTATATCCTGACTTAATTATCTTTATATTCCAAGTATTCTTGGATGATTCAGACATTTAACGCCTTTAGTATTGCTGAAAATTCCTGCAAAGTCCTGCAGGTACTAAAAGTACACCACAGCTTTAATTCTATCAAGCTCTTTCTGTACCCAGCTGTCCACTTCATTCACAAACACAGAATGGAAAAGTTAATTCATAACAACAGCCTGTGTTTACACTGCACTCCAAGATGCTCTGTCATCAAACGCACACACATAAGCACACACTCTACTGCTCAGTGTTTGTGTGCTGCCATATAAAGGCATCCTGAGGCCGGTGTGAAGTGAGGACATACCTCTGAGTTTGTACAGCTCTCCATTCACAGAGTTGACGATGAACATGTGCGGGGCCTCGTCACTCGGCGTCACTGAGGCCCCGATTAGGGGCAGGGACCCACGGGGCTTCTGGCTCCTTCCCTGCTCATTGACAAAGTACTGCAGCTGTCCCAACTCTGGATCCAACACAAAATACCTACAACATAGACAGAGAGAGGGAAGTTAGGAGAGTAATGATCCAGAGAGAAAAGGAAATAAACAAAGCACAGTTAATTTTACCATTGTTTTGGTTTATGGTTTCATTATCCAGGTTTGTCTTTGGGTTTAACTTTTATTTTATTCCTGTTGTAAAAAACTTTTCAAGATGTGGCAGAGACAATAAGAGAAAAAATACAACATCCTCTAATATATCCCATCCTGTGCAGCAAAGCTCACAGGTTATTTTATTTAACAGCTCTCTTCATGCAACAATTCCTTTAAAACACCCTCTGTGCACATTTTAACACCTGCTTTCACCAACATGCAGCCAGCAGCTCAATTCCACATTACTCAAAGTAGTAATTAGTGAGGTCGTCTGGGTTCCAGGCATGGATATTACACCCTGTATTTTACCCCTGTGTGATTAATGAATCACATTCAATCACCAACTAATTGAATCTCTGGGAGGGGGAAAACTCAATACGCTATAGCGTGACAATAGTACACTGATGTATGGCCACCAAGAATCTATAATTTTAATGTTTTAATTAGAAACATTTGGAAAAGCTTTTGGTTCTGTAGCAATAAAATCAATTACTCATTAAGTTCACACGATGGTGCAGTTCAGCCATGTTGCTGGTGCAGTTCGCAGAAGTGACGTTCATTGTAGGAGAGTCAGTAAACAATAACAGCAGCACAGAAAAAGACAAAAAGGATGCACTTCAACATATAAAATTATTGTGTGGATGTATTTGAGAGTATTAGAGGCACGTAAGAGATGGACATGAGACACGTGGTTTGTAGGAGTGACACGTGAAGATAAAAAACAGTTTACGTGGCTTCCCTTCATACAACCTGGGAAAAGCAAAAGTTGATGCCAGCAAAGCTAATGCCAATTTAATTCAATTGAAGGACTGAAACTGATCGGGGCTCGTGGTTAGCTTCATGTAACATCCTTGACGGTTGTGATTTCTAGCCCCTCCTGTCCATGTCAGTCTGCTTTAAATAATTTACAGGTTATGGGCTATATATGGTCGAGTTTTGCCACATATCAACAAATTGGTTCTTCTTGCTTCTCTTTCACTGTCACTGTCATTGAAAGGGCTATGTTTGCTTCTTGTCTCCCTGATCAATTTTGACCCGTTCCATATGACAAAATATAGACAATGTGCACTCCACAAATAAAAGAATTTCTGACCATTAATACTGAATACATTAATACAGGACATCCAAATCCTATTAGGGAGGATGAAATGACTCTTAGCACACCTCACACCAGAGGATAATGAGGTAAGATAGTCTTAAGGACCACCAGATGATCAGACCTTTGCCGACTTTGGTCAGAAACAGATATCCTTACCAAAACTTGGACGATTATCTTAAAGTGTGTACCTTGCTATAGAGGGGAAAAAGGATCTACGTATAAAACTAACAAAATGTTTTGGAAACTCTGAATGCATGTAATTTATAATAGCTAAAAACAATTAATTACACAGCATTGAGTGTCTGCAACTTCTGTCTTTGCTGATGAGACATCATGCAGGTTTCAGTTTCATTTGATTTTTTTTCACTGAGTGATGATTTTGTCCACACTGCTCAAACTAAGACAGACACATAACCTACAACACAGAGAACTGAGCATTTTTTTACTTCCTGTTCTGTCAACTTTTTCCTTTCTTTCTGCGGTCAGAATGGCTTTGGCTGACCTTTCCATTTTTGTGTACAAAAGTTTAATACATTACCAGTTATCTTGTTGTCTCTTTCGGGCCACCAAGGCCTTGTATGTAGAACCGCTTATTTCTCCTGAAATCCACCTGTGTTGACAATCAGTGCTCTTCCTCTACCTCACAATTACAGAGGCTGCATTATTGATCTGCTCTCACACAGATCAGAGGCTGCTCCTTCCTGCTGCCACATCATAAAGACTGTCTCACACGTGTGATTGATGCTCGAAGATTTGAAAAGAAGCCCAGACCAAAGTCAGTGCGTTTTAGGATTGTTGTGATTAACTTTTTAACACCAAAATTATAAAATAAAATCAGTGTCCTGTTTTATAACAAAGGCAAAAAAGAAATTTTCAGCCCCAAATAGTAAGTAACTTAAGGTTTTTTAATATAAAACATGCATTAAATCTCCAGCCAAAATTGCCCTAAAGATGCATCCATCTTACAGAATAGATATTGGTTTACCAGGTCTTGCATAACTTTAAATAAAGCCAGTCATTTAAATATAGACCTACTGCTTTAGGACTCATAATATTGACAAAAATGTATATCAGACACTTTAACGACTGGAAGACTCATCCACATTGCTGGTTTAAGTCAATGATATTTACAATGGGACTACATGGTGATCCTCCACGGTGTATTCTTTGAAGTTGACCACAGATTGGTTATCTACAGCGAGCTCTGACTCTGCCATCTGAATGTGGCAGTAGAAATTGAGACTCATCAGACCAGGAAACATGTTCCTTACATCCAATTTTGGTGAGCCTTTGCAAACTGCTGCCTCAGTTTCCTGATCTTAGCTGACAGTAATGGCACTCAGTGTGGTCTTCTGCCGCTAAAGCCTATCTGCACACCCTTATTTCACAAATTTATATACTAATTACTGTTGCCTTTCCATCAACTCAAACCATTCTGTCCACCCCCCTCTGACATCACCACAGCATTTTTGCCCAGAGAACTGCCGCTAGATGGGTATTATTTATTTTTCAGACCATTTTCTGTATATCCTAGACAGCGGTGTGTCATAAATCTCAGCAGATCAACAGTTTCTAAAGTACACTGACTGGGCCTGTCTGGCACTGACGACAATACCACGTCCAAAGTCACTTAGATTACTTTTCTTCTTCACTAAAATGCTCTGCTTGAACTTCAACAGGTCCTCTTGACCATGCCTACATGTAGTTAGTTGCTTCCATGTGATTGACTGGTTTTGTGTTTACGAGCAGTTCCTCATTAAGTGTTCTTAGAGCATAGTTCTTAGCAATAGTGTGTCTTACCAGTGCAAGCAAACAGATCAGAGCTTGGTAGCAGATTTTTAACTTTATTTTTAATAGCTGGAGAATGCTAACCGCTATACAGTGTCCAAGGTGAGATGGTGACACAGTTATTGTCAAACCTACATAACCAAACACTAGCACAACCCCTTTAGCTTTTTCTTGTGATTACTTTGCATGATAAATAGAAAGGCAGCAGTAACTTAAATTCTTCAGGCTGAAGACAGTAAAATGTTTAGCATTTTACTTAATAAACCATATAACTCATTAATCCACAAACACTTACAAATTGCTCCATCACAAGAAAAATATACACAAATAAATGATCCAAGAACTCTGTCAGTGCTCCCTTCACACTCAACATTTTCCCAGAGACACTGCAGTGAATAAAGCTCGCTGAAAATTGATCCCTGCCTTGCCCCCTTCCATCAGAACAGCTCCTGATTTATGTCGACCACAGCCGAGTGGGGAACAATCTGCTTGCGTCAGTTTCTACCCAGCCATCTCTTTTTCCCCACACACAGGAAGACACAAACTGTACTGTATACTGTAAGTGAAGTCTTATCCTCCGTTCAGTCAGCAGAGACAGAGCTTTTACTGTTGACCCCTGCAGGCGTTCTTGCCGTTGCAGCTGAACCACAGTACAGACCTTTGACATGATGGATGGTGCACAACAAAACCTCTGGCTCTACGTTCAGCTTCTTGTGTCATGGCAGCGCTGATAAAGGCTGACCTATGAGGCCTAAGAGTTTGTGTTCACTGTGAACATTTCACCTTATGAGGAACGAGAGCAGATGATAAGACAACACAAGGCTGCAGTGAACTTGTGCCTCAGGTTGGTTACTGTTTGGGATTTTTTTCCAATAACAGAGTAAAGCTGATCCTTTAAGACCTGGTGTTAGTGCCTAAATGGTTCCTCAACTGATACATTTGTGAGAAAAAAAAAGAGTACCGATCTTTTTCTGCTCTCGTTGCAGTTAATGTGATAATGCATCATCTGTTGTTTGTAATGTCCATTCATTTCACAGGAAAAAAGGAGAGAGGGCTCAGAATCTTTAGTCCCATTCATGCTGCTGGTTCAAGACGATATTAACATTTACACCCCTGTGACACTCGCCTTCTCTCAGAATGTCACCAAGGTGTAAAGGGGGTTTACAAGGTTGGACCCTCTATGCTCTGTCTCCAGAGGTAGAGAGGTGTAATAGTGGAGAGAGTGAGGCACTCAGTGATAGAGAGAGGCATAGATCTGTCTCAATGTCTATATGGGGGCATGGGCCATCCTTAAAGGTGTAGTCAACGATCTTCTAATCTTCTAATCTAATGCAGTATTTGTCAAAATCTCCATATTTCTCCTCTCCATCCACAAGATGTTACCACTGACAGCATGTGGAGAAAAAGTCCGGTTTCAATACACAGCCTTGGCTCAGAATTTCAGCAGGTAAATACTGGGGCTCGGGCCGAGTTACCAAAACAGAGTACACCCCCCCACATCCAGGGGGCGTGAATACTCATGTGCAGAATAGACAGAGGGGGAGGGGGAGTCGTAGGATGCGTAGCGTGCGCAGTTAGCGTAAGGGAGAGATACAATAGGTGCAGTAGCAATGGCTGAAAAACAGCCCAAAAGAAAAAGTTTAGAGGGGTGAAAAGTGAAAAAGAAGGGCTATGACCATGAAAGAACGAAGACCCGGGTCAACATTGGTGTTGCTTTCCGACGGTGGAGGGAACTCCGCGAATTGACAGACCTGAAAACGGACGCGGATGTTCCCGTCTTTCCGCTGAATAGGTAAGCAACATTAGCTTTGTGGTGCTTCACATAACAGTAACAGCCGTCGGGCATTCATCTTATTGTCTAATCTGCCAGAATGTACTGTTGTTGTGATGTTATCAATAATTGCAGTCGAGTTGTCTGACGAGTCAGGATTACCTTAGCTACGTTGGTCAGCTATGCAGTTTCTACAGCCGTTTCCATGACGATGCACGTCCATCAGCTTTCGAGGGGCGGGTCTAAATTCGTTTATCTACAACCTCTCCACTCGTTTTTCTCTCACATCGCTGACTACACCTTTAATGCAGCATGAATTGACAGATACTGTATTAACGTGAATTGCTCGAGGTATAAATATAGTGGAGCCTTGCTGCACCACTTCAGAGTGAAGAGGACTTATGGCTCTGACAGAAGATGGTAAAGAAATGAGGAATCAGTCATCTTGATTTTATTGTTCTTTTACTTTAGCTACGGGTTGCACGGTTGCGCAGCAGGTAGTGCACGTGCCTCACAGCAAGAAGGTTCCCCGGTTCGATTTCCAAGTTGGACAGGGGCTATTCTGTGTGAAGTTCACATGTTCTTCCCGTGCATGCTGGGATTCTCTCTGGGCACTCCGGCTTCCTCCCACAGACCCAAAACATGCTCATTAGGTTAATTGGTGACTCTAAAGTGCCCTTAGGTATGAGTGTGAGTGTGAATGGTTGTCTGTCTCTCTATGTGGCCCTGTGGTCGACTGGCGACCAGCTCAGTGTGTACCCCACCTCTCACCCATTTACAGCTGGGATAGGCTCCAGCTCCCCCCTCTCCACCCCAACCCCAAAAGGGATAAAGGGGTATAGAAAATGAATGAATAAATGAATGAATACTTTAGTTACATGATCATTAGTCTTCAAATCTATCAAGACATTCTATCTATTATTATTATTATTATTACTATTATTACTGCTATTTTAATTATGATTACAGTTGAGTTGAATACTACTTAGTAAGTAAACCTCTGTTGACTGTTTTGAAAGCAGTTGTAAAAAAAAATCCATGGTTAATATCATTATTACTTTTTGATCTTTTAGTCAATCGCATGCTTTCTATCTGCAGATTGGCTCACTTGTCATGCAGTACTTATAACTTAACTTCATCCAATTTAAAACAAAGACCATAACTCTAAATATGTACAGTTCAATGCTGATCAGGGAAAAAATGCAAGTGATTCAAATTTAACATTGTAAAAGGCCTTATATCAAAACCTTGCATTGTTTTTTTGTGTTTGGTGGACTTTGAAGTACATAATCTTATGAAAATCTATCAAAGACCAGCCACACTATTTCAAATCAAGCGTTGTAAGTTTGCATCCCACCAGCCCTGCTCTCCACAGATGGTGAGTTTTTGATCAGAGCGGCCCAGCAGAGCTCCTTTCCAGGTCACACATCTGCAAAGAGATGATTCATCCCTCGCAGCAGACTCCCCGTCCTGCTGACCGCTTAGGAAGACGTGAATTTAAAATCTTCATATGAAACAACCCTCACAGATACAGCCTCCAAAAGACTGATAATGAGATAATAGCTAACGAGGAGCTCTGAATGTTAAGCTCTCAGTGATAAGTAAAAACTACCTACGATGCACAAAACAGTCTTTTAGCGTGATGATCCAACAACAGGAAATACCTCCTGCCTCCAGGCTTCAATCATCTTGTTTTGCTTTTTGAAGTTGTGGTTGACTTTCAGCATCATAAACCCCGACACCCACAGTGCCTCCATCCTCTCGTTATCCACAATTTTAAGCTTTTGATCTTCTAATTCACCTACAAAACTGTTTTTGTACACCACATCACAGAGCATAAATCAAAACCACTACAAAATTCCTCCACATGGACTTTGACAGAACATCTTTAATACACTAGAGATGTTTTAAATGGGTGTTGAACAGTTTTGCTAGATAATACTACATACTTGTTTGATAAAATTTCTACAGAATTTCAGGACAGCCCAACTCTGAGTTGCTTTCTTATGCATGTCTCTCAAGTTGATCTTGCCAGGTGGGGTTTTCTGAAAGCATGACATGACACAAAAGACACTGCAAAATCCAAGATAGCTTACTAAAGGACACAGTCAGAACCCGATTTCCAACTAAAGCCAAAGCACTGAGCTGTCAGGGATTTGAGTGACATCAGGTCAAAGCACATGAGTGTGGATGTCCAAAAGGGCTTGTTGTGGTGAAAAACATGAGTAATGGGACACATTGGTATCACATATTCAATGGAGGTGAAATTGGGGAGTAAGGAAAAACTAACAATATGTGTATTTGAGTTTCTTCACAAAGAAATATAGTTACATAGGAAATATGTGATCACTATATGAAAGTAAAAAACACAGTTATCAATACTTGGAGTATATTTCACAAAAAGTACAGGTTGCTGTTTCATAAGTAACCACAAAAAAATAGAAAATTTTCATTCCAGTAACCCCTTTTCCATCATGTTCATGCTTGCATCAAGCATGAAAGTCTTTTTTTTAAACAAAAATACTGCTTCAAGCAATCACACTGAGTATGCTATTAGGGCCAAAGCACAATTCTCAACATAAAGGCTAGGTGCATGCGGTTATTTTGAGGTATACATCCGAGGGCAGGATTAAAGAAATCACACTGGGGAGTATCCATGCCAGTGTAATCAAAGACTCAGTATGTTTTTTGCAGAGTTGTGTTTAAAATACTCAGTCTAATGAGAGAGGCAGGTGAAAATTGCCTAACAGGGTGATTTTTGACAGAAACAACTTTGACTGAAGCATTTTTCTTCTGATTGTTCCTCTCTGATTACATGAGTAGAGCCAGGAGAACCAACATGCTCACTGAACTAAGAGCTCCACCTTCTGCTTATATCAGAGCGGATGTCAGAGTTAACAAAGGCTAAGTGCTACAATGGTTACTTGGTTTGACAATGACATAGAGATGAGAATGTCCAACAACAGGTCTGTCTGTCTGCTGAAGGTATGTTAAAACTGATGACTTTCTTTTCTCACGTAAAGATGATAAAGTAAAAATGTGTCATTTTCCACTTTAATATTCTGTGTTTTCCTTGGTTAATCTATAACCTGCAAATCAGGCAATCAAACTCAACACAATGTAATGGTATATTTAAACATGGCCCTAAAGTTACAAGAAGTTTTATGATGACAGTGGGACTTGCCAATTTTTGTACTCACGCTTGGTGATTGAAGGGCACTAGTTTCAGACCCCCATGAGCCAAGTAAAACTGTTTAAAATATCCTATGGTGCAATCTTAACATGTCCTTAAAAAAATCCTGGCTTTCCATATTTGGATTACCAACAAATCTCACTTCTGCTTTGACCAACATTCCCTGAAGATTTCATCAGAATCTTTTGAGAACCTTTGGAGTTACTTAACAAAAATAGGTATAACTGCCCTATCATGCAGTGTTAACAAATCTTTAGAAAATCATGGATTTCTATCTGTATACAGACCATCAAAATAGTTACACTACTTTCTTTTACCAACATTTCCTGAAACTTTAATTAAAATCCATTGAAACTTTTTGAGTTACCTTGCAACCAGACAGGAGACAGACAAACAAAAGGACAAACACTAGCAAAAACACAGCTATCTTGGCATAGTTGCAAAGTCAATATGCTAGTTCAAGAATTTTCAATTGAGAAAATAGATTAAATCCCAAAGAGTGAGTAAGAACTGGAATGGCAAAAAGTCTTTTGAATTTTCTGCTTGGAATGATGTGCAGAATGACTTTAAATTGACACATCTTGTAACCCTGGGGGTATTTAAAGGAGACATACCATGCTTGTTTCTCCTTTTCACTATGCCAGACTAGGATGCCTGTAAAGCATTTCTGCCCTCAGTACAAGTCATTTAGTTCCTTCATTGACCCACAATAGCATTTTCAAAATCCTCATTTTAAGCCATTAACAAGCTCTCGTTGAAACACGAGGATCTCAGGATGACCTAAAGTTACCTCGCAACGTCACAGCCCTTTGTGGTCTGATTGGTCAGTTCTATCGGGGGTAGAGCCAGCCTGTCCTTCTTCTTCTACTGTATTTTCTGGCAGGCTTAAAGCAGCGACATCACAGATTGAGTCCCCCTACAGGCCAGAGCTGGTAATGAGTGAGTGTGAGCTAGGGACCTATATACTGCTGCGGGACAAATGTGTTCCTCGGTGACGGTTTTGTGGCTAACGGACATCACAGAGGAGGAAGTGTTTTATCAGATTACTCCAATAAAAAGAAATGTACCCCTGTTGTCACGACGATTTAAATCTCGCGGACATCTCGCAATGACCTATTTTCAGAGGCATCAAATCTCGTTCTAGGATATCAGAAAAAATACAATATCTCATTTTTTGAAAATTAAGGGGGTGTAAGGTCTTGTTTTCAAATGTATTATATTATATGTAAGTATTAAATCATGCATCAGCATGATATGTCTCCTTTAAGACAATTATAAGACAGAAAAAATAGCTTAATTGGTTCTTGTGATTGTGCCGTGTAATCATATATTCCCAATGTTGTTCTTCTGTAGTGTGTGTATCTGTGACTGTAATCTGTTTTATTTTCTGTTTTGTGGTCACTGTTGAAAAGGAGGTTTTAAATCTCAACAAGTTTTTTTTACCTGGTTAAATAAAGAATATTGATTGATTGAGTGTGCCTTTCACCTGAATATATGTAGCACTATGCAAGTTTCATAGCAAGACCTTGTTAATTCTCAAGAACTGCACAATTCTTACTGCACAGATTCACACTCAACCTCAAGAAGCCAATCATCATCCAATATGGGAGGCAATTTGTTCAACTTTGTGCTGTTTCCCGCGATGGCTGAGGCTAAAAGATGAAAGAAGATAGTGACACACAGGCTGAGAAGATTAAAAGGTGAGGGAGATAGAGTAAGAAGCCAGACAAGGGAAGATATTGGACAGGATATTTCATGTTGGCAAGAGCTGCAAGAAACAACAGACTGCAAGTCAGACAATGAGGGCACCGAGTATAAGTTGTCTTTCCAACCTTTTGTTCCGTGGCTGGATCTGCTATCATGTTATCCAGTCATTATTTTATTGGTTAACGCATCCAACCTATAGCCTTTTCAATGTGACCTTACAGACACAGACAACAGATGTCAGAGTGACAACTGAATAAATATGCACACACTGTCACGCCAATAGTTTGCAAACAATGGGCAGTCAATAGAAGACGAGCCTTTTTCAGGTAAAAATAAAAAATATTGACCCTGACAAGTTAATATAACTTATTGGTTTTTCCTCAACACATTATGTGGCTTTGTTAGTACTGTAGCAGGCTGAGGTGTTAACTCGTGGTCAAAGGAGCAGCTGTTCTCACTGTAACTTTTGACAGTGTTATTTGTAACTACACTGAAGCTAATAAAACAACGTTAAACACAATTCACTCTCAGTCTCAACTAAAGTACAGAGTTATTATCTCTATAAGAAACTACATCAAAACAGTCAAAGAAAATTGGCGGTATTTCAGAGAAGGGGCTGATGACAATCAAGGCTTCTAGTAACGAAAAACAAATGAGGGAAAAAAATGAATAAAACCGCACAACATGTGAATCTAAATTGTACCAATAATTAAATACACTGCGACAAATAAACCTCAATACAGAGATTGTGATAAGAAGCCAATATGATGAAATATAGCAGCTGTAATCAATGTACTATCTTTAAACTAAGCCTGTTCTTCTGGCTTTTTTCTTTTGCACCATTAGACAAGTTAAATCATGTAAAAGCTTTAGGCAAATAACAGTTTGAAGACTTCTTTCTGTCACTCTCGTGTACATTTTCCCCACAGATGAAACAAAGTCACTGAACAACAACAACTCAGTTTGAGAAAGTAAATGTTCAAATGTAGTACTTTTAAGTAAAACCCAGGAAGGCTTGCAGACAAAACTATGTTTAAATACAAACATTACATCACTTAGGGTCTCACAGGGAAACATATACTGTTTGTACAGAAACGTCTGGTAGTACATTTTCTTCAACACAAAGCACCTACACAACGTAACAGCACTTCACAATAACACATGGCCTCCCACACAGAAGCAGAATTAGCTCCACTCAGTTCTGTTGCCCACCAGGACAACGCCTGCCAAACGCTCAAATACACATGGCAAACACACAAATACACACACACGCCAAACACACAATGTGTTTCTCCACGTGACAAATATCGGAGCGTGACAGGCGACTGTAATTACTTCAACACCGTCTGCCACCACGGCATTGCCACTTCTAATATTTATATTTATAAAAAACACTGTTGACATTTAAGTCATTAACTTTTCATCAGTGTTAAAAACAAGATGACGCCTCTGACTCTTCTCTTCTACCAAGAAGTCAAAAGGAGACTTGGACTTCAGGAAGGCAACTCTGAACTTCTGTCCCAGTCTCCTGCATTATGTCTCCTTGTACACAATGTGTCAGAAAACTGAAATGAAGGTTAGGCGAACAAACAAAAGCATTAACACATGAAACTGGATCAATAAATCAATCTAACTACAAGAGTAGTCCCATCTTGCTGGACAATATTCTTGGAACATCAGTAGATAATTACCAAAAAGTTAATAGTTGGTATCTGCAGAAATAAAATTGTTTACTGGTAATATTTTGTCTATACATATTTTGCATTGGCTGCCAATATTTGATGTAATACTGGCAAAATGTACAAATGAAGCATCAGTGAACGTCCATGTTCATAAAAAAAAGTACAATTTGTTTAAGAATAACATTTAGTTTTTCATGCTTCATATCTGTCTTAATCAAAAACAGACTGTCAATATAGTAGGCCTGTGCTCAAACTATCGATACGACAAAATATCGTCATGCACACATTGGAGATACGTGTATCGATACGGATTCTACAGAATCGATACGGCCTCATTGTTTGAACAGTTGTTGTAAATACTCTTTGGGTACTGTTAACAATGGCACAGTTCAAAGTAGAAGCCACGCTACATCATGAAACACAGTTCCAAATTAAAACTTCGGTGTCTACCATCTTTGGCGACCTGAATTAATGTTCTTAGGTTGTAGAGCCATTTAAAACACATCCTTGTTCTTTTTCTCCTTGTAAAAAATGTCAATGTTCACAATTTATGTGTATCGGGATACGTATTGTATCGTGTGGTTGCTGGAAATACCCAGCCTTACAATATAGAAGGTCAATTTGGTTAATTAGAGGCTTCTGTAAGCATGAAAAAATGTCTGAATCCATATTGGTATTAGTTTGTATCAACAAAAGTCCAATACTGTGCATCCCCACCAAACAATATTTCCTGATATCTCAAATGCTGTAAAGGAATTCATTTTCAGATCTGTTTGTAAACACAGGACTGGAAACCTTTTTCCAAAAAAAACCTTAACTCTACCAAATCAGATAAAAATGGGATGTTATTTAATATACTTATGGCACCTCAAACTGGTACTCAGAGTACTGTTGAGCTGATTTTACAGACATGCCTACAATACTTAGAAACAGTTGTTTTCAAGCAGCGGATCAAAACCCAAAGTAGATTATTGTTGGTGAAATGTGAATGTCAGGAAAAACATCATGGTCAAAAGTCTGTATCAAATCAAATTGAATTGTTAACTTAAAAATTATAATCAAATGGAGTCGTGAGACTAGTGAAGTTGCACCACTCTAGGGGATGAAACTGGTAAGTGAATTATTCAGCAAAATTACAAACAATATTGTTTCCTTTAGCTATTTATCAACTCTCAAAAGGAATTGATTTTGGATTTTCATCCCTGTTTGTCATGTCATTCAAAAATAAAGCTCTTTGGAGCATTTTGATAATTCAACTACTGCACTTAAAGGTAGTAGGATGACCTACGCCCAACCAAAGTTGATACTAAAAGAGCCCCTGCTGAACACAAAGTAAAATATCACAGAGAACAACATTTTTAAGCCCCCACAACAGTCATCTTACTTACTAACACAACATATATTCCCAAATTTAGTTCCTTCAAAGGCAGAGAGTTTAACTGAATAAAATGGCAGCCAAATCAAATTAAAATGCAACAGCTGTCTCTGAGTGCTAATTTGAAGAGTCAAAATAGCTCCCTGATGAGCAGAAACTCTTGATTATAATTACTAGCCTCGACAGCACACAAGGTGGTACAAGTAAAAACTGTAAACTTCGTATAAATGAGGTCTTTTGTTAACATTAAAGATTTAATTTGGGCTGACTGCTAACACAAAGAGTCTTTTCAGTTTTGGCAACATTTCCAGGATGTGTTAGTCACTGCTCACTATCAGTGTTTACTTCACTTGAGCTTGAGGCGGCTGTCAATGAACTACAAGGAACTTCCTCTTTAAAGTTAGACCTTCACCTACAGGCACTTTTAATCTGAAACTGGACAGGTATCATCACCACAGGGAGAGAAAAAAAGCATCCTTTTGTTTCCTTAAGCTTACGAATCATCTTAGCACTGCTCATATCATATAAAATGCTACACACAGGCAGATATCCGTCTTTATTAATATGACTACAAGATACTACAAGTCCCACATGAGCATCCAGCACTATCTAGACGTCTTTTCATCAACACCAGCTCACGTTTACCTCCATGACATGAACATGTGTGTCTCCTTCTTATACCCAGGTATTCCTGTGGGTGCTGATAACACTGCAGTTCAGTGCATCATCCACCTGTCAGTTTAATGGGAGGGAATGGAGAAGCCGAGCTAACCCTCCGCCTCCGCTCCCCTGCACCTCCCCTCCTCCTCTGCTTCATCCCTGATACTCACACACTATAGCCCCTTTCTCCTCTGCAGCACAACACAAACAAGTCAGTTATTTCTGGATGCTTTATAGTTTGGATTGACTAAAGTTAATCCCAAATCGTACCCTAACTGCAAAACAGAAGTTGTACACAGTTCATTTAAAGTACACATGAGGTCAGCAGCTTGCATAATACTCTCAATTAAATGTTTTGTATTCTGTTTAGATCCTCATAGATAAACTTGTTATTCAGCTCTTAACAACATTAGGTAAACACTCAAGTTTATACTTAATAGAGCTGTCTCTATACTCTTAGGTCATTTACACACCTAGATCATTTGGGAGAGTTGTTCTGGTACAAGTGGGCGTTCTGTAATTGGCATGGTTTATTTGAATACACATGAGCACAGCAATCAGTGTTACTTTTGCTGACTGATTATTTTTGTCAACAACATTTTTTCCCCAGATGAAAACTAACTAATAAAAAACAAGTGCACATTGCACAACTAAATTAACTGACATTTTCATCAACAAATCAAAACTAGAAAAAAAAATGTTGGACAGAAACTTAGGGGCGGTTTACACGAGGCCTAAAACTATCAAATCCGATAAATTTTCATTGCATTTCGGCATCCTGTTTACATGGGAACGGTTCCTTGAGTGCTTAAATCTGCAAACTTTTGAAATGAGGCTCCAGAATGGAGAATTACACCACGCTCTCCATGCAGTGCTGTGTAAACTCATATCAGAGCGTTTCAGAGTGAAACGCTAACGTTACCGCATGCACAGTACCCTTCCACATGAAGGCTGTGCGTGCATACCAGGAACAACAACAGCTTCTGCCGTCTACCAAGTAACGTGTGTGCCCGGTTTGTTATCCAGACAAAACTATCTAGACAGATTTGTTGTCCGAACAGATTTGTTGTCCAGAAAAGAAACTCCTGCGTCTTTGTGCATCCACTCGTCATTGTTGTTTGTGAAAAGTGTTTCTTCTTCGTATGTGTATTATAGCAGCGCTACCTCTCTGCAGACCTACACCACCATCTACTGAACCAGCATGCACACTACAGCGGCTTAATTCGTCTCCAGCGTCTCCGTCTGGACACGGATCAACTTTGGATACGCAAATAGGGCTGCCACGATTAGTCGACTAGTCGTGACTAAGTCGATTATCAAAATAGTCGACTACAAATTTAATAGTCGACTAGTCGTTTTGTTTTTTAGGTGTGTTTTCTCACAAAACTGCCGCTGTACCTCTGCTGTCTTGTCTGCCTATCTGTCCTGTTTTCTGGTTATCACACCTGCAGGAATCAAACCAACACACCCCGAAACACACTCATGCATGTGGCGCATGCACAACTACGCAGGCACCAAAGTTGCCAGGTCTGCTCAAAATAAGCGATTTGGGCCACCAGCTGCATGCTGGTGCAGTACGCTGCAGTTCATGCATGAAGTGACTAGTCGACTAATTGCAAAAATAGTCATTGACTAGTCGACTATCAAAATAGTCATTTGTGGCAGCCCTATACGCAAAGGAAAAATCGTTGTGTTCTAAGTCAGAGAGTGTCCGTGTAAACGTAGCCTTACGCCAGTCAGACCTAATTTGGTCATGCAGACAGTAGGAACAAGTTAGGAATACATCCAATCACAGCTACTTTGGGTGTGTGGAAAGGTTGGATGAGTTAAGAGGGACACCCAGTCGCAACTGCCTTAGCGCCAAGGTAGTGGGATAAGTTGGGGAGCATTCCAATCAGAGCTGCTCTCTTTGTAGAGCAGGTTTTAGTGCTTGTTGTCAATTCTGGTATTGTAACTGTAGCCTAAATAAAGGCTACTGCATTCTACACAATAGTTAAGTTTGTTTTTACTATCCTATTCATTCAAACGTTACTCACATTAAATAAAGGGTTGTAAGATGTTTCATTTTATCCAAGTATAAAACATGGCTTCAGAAATATAAGGAAACATAAAACATGCCTTACCATTTAAACATCATGTTTGAGTTGACTAAATTTACTGTAGATTTTGTCGACTCAAATATTGTGAAATTTCATCAACTAAAACTAGAGCATAATTAAAACAATTTGAATGACTACACTAAAAGAAAACTATGACTAACGACTAAAACAAATACATATTTTAGGCAAAAGACTAAAACTAAATTTTTCCCCACTACATGGTCTCATCTGGCCTCCATTTGACCCCTGAAGCAGCATGTTGGCAGTGAGGACACAATCGACCCAGCAGCCGACGCTAACAGAGTGACAACTTAACTCATTACACTGCTGTAGTAGCATAAACAGCAGTAGTACACAGTAGTAGTAACATCTACTGCATTATGACTAACAGGCAACCAGGCAGTACAACTTAACTAGAGCATAACCCTCTGCTAAGGCATTTCTAACATTGTCAAAAAAAACTGCCCAATCTCGCCCTGTTAACAGACCATTTAAAACTCCTGGATCCACATCTGGATGTTGATCACCACCAAAAATTATTAAATTAAATTCCCTGAAAATGTAATCAAATTCTGTACCTAAATTATTAAGTTATAAGCAAAACTGTGTATAGCTTGTACTTCTCTGCACTGAGGCCATTAATCCAGATCAAATCACCAATTCCACTTCCAGAAATGCAGCCCCAAACTGCAAAGAACCTCACCATGCTTCACTGTTGCTTGCAGACACTAATTACTGTACCACTCTCCATCCTGTCAGAAAACAAAGTACCTTCTGCTACAGCCAGACATTTTGACTCAGACCAGGCCAGTTTTTTGCATCCCAGCTTCTATTATTTCATACATAGCTGAGTCAATTGGACTTTTTCTGAGAATGATAGCCTTTTAGCTGCTGTTTTTCTGTAAAGGGCACTTCTGGTCAGTCTATCCCAAAACAGTAAATAGATGTGCCTGTGTCCCACTGGTTTCTGCCAGCTCTGAACTGATATCACTGCAGCACACCTTCTGACTTCACAGGGATGTAAGCATAATGTATCATCTACTGCACCAAGTTTCTTGGCTGATCATCAGGCCTCATCATTTTCAGTTTCTTGGTGCCTCTTCAAAAGAGTCCAAACAGTACATCTTGAGACCTCAGTCAGCTTTGACATAGTGGCACTGGAGAGACCTTGCTGATGTAATAAAATCACCTTGTGTCTTGGTGCTGTGTTTAGTTTTGCCATGTAGTATGACCTGTGGCATGAAGCTATAGCCTCACCGTGGTAGCAGAGTTTGGCTGTTTGTCACTCTGTATTAAGCCTTACGACAGAGCTTCAGTAAATGATAGTATTTTAATGATCATGAAGCTCATTAACACCTGTTCGCAAAGTTGGTTATTCATGCACATGACTCTAGTTCTACAAACCCCACACAAAGTACTGACTTGACTTACATTGTTTTCTCACTTTGCATTTTGTAAATCGATATAAAAAGGGTAAAATTGTTAGTTTTGAAAGCATTCCTGCCTTGCAGCGTTTTCTACAATGTTTGCACAGTGCTATATTTCATCATCTTGTCCTTGAGATTTATCATTTATCATTTATCATAGCTTGCATTGAGATTGAACCTGTCACACCTCCAAGGGCATCAACATAGTAAACTGAGCCAACCCCCTTCCCTGGATATTAGAGCTTCATCCTCACACTGGCTAAATCTGACACCACATTGAAATTTTACAAGGAGAATAGTAAAAAATGTCTGCATAAAAGTCAGGTTGACAAAAAAGTCTATTTGTATTCACATGTGCAGGGCACCCTAAAATTGTCAGGAAATTCTTTGAAGTTTTGTGTGAAAGAAAGTCAGCTACCAGGAGTTTCTGGTAGCGGGCTTTTGCTGGTTAAAACACCCACTGGATGGTCGTTTACAGTAAAACAAGTACTACAAAAGGAATCCAAAATCAAGTCTAATTTCTTCAAAATCTGCCTTTTCAATAAAGAAACTGTCGGAAATGTGAGCCTTACTCTCGAGTCTTGCTCATTCCACTCTGGTTATTCATATCAGATCGTTGCTGTGTTTCATTACCCTGGACAAACACTGTGCTCATTTCCTGTGGTTGCCTAATACTCTCCTTCTTATGAAGCACTGCAGCCAGTGGCATAATAAAGGACGTCTCAACAAGTCTGGAGATCACAACAATTCATTATGTGCTTGTTTCAGCATTTATGGATTCACTCTCTGCTCCGTCTGATTCACTCACCTCAGACAATAAGGGAGTTTAATCATGAGCTACAGCCAGTTGTCAATTGTAAATATTAGTACTGTCAGAGTTAATACATAACCCGTGATATGAATTAGCTCCTAAAGTGTTGCACGTTTTTAACATATTACCTTTGTGCTGTTCATTATTTGATGTGCTGCATCGTGAAGTTGATGTAGATTCTTGTTTCTCATGTTTCTTATCATCAAAACATTGGAAACACACAATCAAGGCTGCTGACTCCAACAGAGGCCCTGAAAAGTCAGCCATCACTACTGGCTTCATATGTTGTATTGAACGCTATATGATTGTCAGAAGGTAGCCTATGTCACCATTGCGCTAGGGCATTAGGTTGATGTAAAACATAGCAAAACTGAAGGCAACATGAACCCCAAAAAAGCTGCCATGCTGCAAATGGTCTAGAACAAACTAGTATGTTTGATACATTGCCCATCATTTGATATTGTGTGTAGTAGTCAGCCACAGTGAAAAGAAGAAAAAACAGGAATACATTCATTTTTTTTCCAGATCATTCAGACTGACACATAGTGATGAGAATTCAAGTGATTTTTAAGACCTTGCTCATTTGTATCAACTCAGAACCGAATTTTTTTGTCTCTCCAATATTTTTTTTAAATTCGCTTTTAGATTTATCCTAATGTCTATTAGTCAACAACGACAACAACAAAAGACAGAAAAAAGGAAAACATCTCTCAGACAGAGGTCAACGCCCATCAATTACATTTACTTGTTGATACTTACAAGCAATTTGTTCACAAATAGCACACTACTACTTGCTCAAAAGTTTTCATCTTGTTATTTAAATCCAATCAGCACCCTACAAGGTTCATTTGCTAAACTGTCAAATAAATAAAGCATTTATATTGTATTTTGAGACACAGTAAGGGAGAAAAGCTGTTAAGATAGTGCTGGTTATCTCTTAGCTTGTGGCTTATATGCCTACATTAATAAAGCGTACTTATACTCAACAAGTGGAAGCTTCACAGTTCTTCTCTGAGCCCACACAGGAAATACTGCAGTCAACTTGGTATCTGAATGCCCGATATGGATGTTGATCTATGTTAATGCTTGTGAACATGGTGTAAAAAGGTGTGATGGAAATGGCCCCAAAATACAGGTAGTATGTTCTTGTTCATCAGTGTTAGCATTTATTAAAATAATACTTAAGTCCTGGAGAGTAAGCAACCCAACAAGCAGGTCCTAGGTCTCAAAAGAGACATTAATTAAGTCCTGCAGTAGTCATGGACAAGAAAAAAACTGTTTGCTAGTCACCACTGGCTACTGACTGTTTTGCCAAAAGGGGTTAAAAACAGTCTTCAAATAACAAACTTTTACTTTTGTGTTGTTATCAAAGTAAACAACTCAAACAAAGGACTTAAACCTAACCTTGCTTTGTTAGGTTGACACTATTTTGGTTTCTGTTTCTGTATAGATCACGGTTTAAGCACAAGACAGTATGTTTCGAAACATTCAGTAAGACGCAGCACAGTCTCATGTTCCTCTAAATAAAAAAAATCCTGCTGTATCTCTGCCGCTGTTCAGCCTCTGTTTGGAGGTCCCGAGGGCACAAACTGTCTCCAGTGCTGTCAGTTCTTCAAGCAGCATTCCCTCTGTTGTTTGTTTATGCATTTAGTTGTGTTTAATGTATTTACTCTGCATTTTTGTGTTTAGTTTGGTTTGCATATTTTCAGCATAATTGTGTGTTTGTCTGTTTCTTTCTGCTGTACAAGATGTCTGGGCTTATTTACACATGACAGTCACCATGTTATTAAGTATACTATTGAAAACTGAAAAAAAAAAATTCTCCACAGAATTATCTTTTCAAGAGCTGGTCAGACAAAATGGGTACATTTTGTTTAAAAATAAGGCAAAATTTTCTTTAATGCAAATAAAATGCTTAAAATTACTAATTATAAAAAAGATAAACTGTTAAAACATGGATGTAACCTTTGAGCATAATTACAACACATACATTGTTCACAGTTCAGATGAGCAACACAGCTTTACATTTTGACATTGGTTAAGTTATCTTCAAGACCTCGTTGGGCATCTATTGCTTTGGTCATCCAGTATTAAAAAAAATATATTTGTACAGTATATCCTGTTTTAGATCAGGAATGAGTTAAAGAAAGTAACATAGGCAGGTTTGCATTAAATTTGTTTGAGCAAATTGAGGACAGTGCCATTAAATATACATTTTTAGCAACTGAAAAAGCATCAAACTTAAATGCACATTTTAGACTCATGCAGAGTAACAAAGGTCTGTAAGTTTTGATATTTGTGATACACTTTCAGTAAACATTAGCTGTTAAATTGTCATTTTTAAAATACATTTATAATGAAAATATCAAAATGAGACAAAGTTTTATATAGGTTTTATTATTGTGTCTGTTTCCCAAGACATTTGCTTAGAAGAGAAAAATATAATCTATCATAGGTTTGAAAAAACTCCTACACACTGTCTACATTGTTCAGAAACATTGGCAACATAAGCCATTCCTGAAATTTCATCTGTATATTTTTTATTATGACTTAAAAGGTCCAAAATTTGACTACCTATGATATAGACTGATATCCTTAGTATAAGCTGTAAAACTGGCTTAATGTTGGAAAGTACTATGATTCATCAGCTCATCATTACTGAATATCTACATTTAAGACAAAATCAGTATCATTCATTAGAGAATCAAAAGTTGTCTTTTGAGTTTCACATGTATGTAAGATAAGAAAAATACCACAATAAGGGGGGGAAACATCAATTTTTTGAAAAGAAGATACTTTGTGCCCTCATAAAATGTCTTAATTGTTCTTGGTATTGGTACCAGTAACTGCAATAATGAGTTTAAAGAGGACATATCATGCTTGTTTCTCCTTTTCACTATGCCAGACTAGAATGCCTGTAAAGCATTTCTGCCCTCAGTACAAGTCATTTAGTTCCTTCATTGCCCCACAATAGCGTTCTCAAAATCCTCATTTTAGGCCATTATCAAGCTCTCGTTGAAACACTCGGATCTGAGGATGACCTAAAGTTACCTCGCAACGTCACAGCCCTTTGTGCTCTGATTGGTCAGTTCTATCGGGGGTAGAGCCAGCCTGTCCTTCTTCTTCTACTGTATTTTCTGGCAAGCTCAATGCAGCGACTGCGTATTGAGTCCCCCTACATGCCAGAGCTAGTAATGAGTGAATGTGAGCTAGGAATCTATATACCCCTGCTGGTGGATGCGTTCCTCGGTGACGGTTTTGTGGCTAACAGACATCACAGAGGAGGAAGTGTTTTATCAGATTACTCCAGTAACAAGAAAGGAACCTCGTGTTGTCACGACGTTTGAAATCTTGCGCACATCTCGCAATGACCTATTTTCAGAGGCATCAAATCTCGTTCTAGGATATCAGAAAAAATACAATATCTCATTTTTTGAAAATTAAGGGGGTGTAAGGTCTTGTTTTCAAATTTATTATATTATATGTAAGTATTAAATCATGCATCAGCATGATATGTCTCCTTTAAAAATAATAGCATATCAGGTATCAGCAAAAAATCAACATCAATAATGGAAGTCCTAGATATCAAATACTAAATATTTCATGTTTCGGTTATCAGAAACTGCAGGACATTAAAAAAAGATCTAAATGGCACAGATATGTTGTTGATTTATTTGTGCAAATTCGACCATGCTCTCTTTTTCCCACTCTATCTGTCCAAAATTATGACTGAAGATTGTAGGGTTTTTATTTGTTGATACCAATATTGTTAAATAATCATGTTTTAGTCTTTATCAAACACTTTGTATTAAGAGAATGGATGACAAAAATCACAAAGAAACTAATACTGCTCATATGTTTGTAACATCCAGAGTGTCTGATTAGTAATTCTGCAGATTTTTGGTGAATAACAACAAAAAACGTCCAATATTTGGTTAAGCAGTATTTGTTTTTTTCTGTAACCAGGTATTAAACAGATATCAGTTTGTTTAATTACCTGGTGGAGGAGGCTATGTTTGGCCTGCATTTGTTAGTTTCTTTCTTTTCAAACAGGAGAATGTTGGTGATGGCTCAAGATTTTAAAGATGGAAATAAAAGACTGATTTTCAGGTTAATTTATTTTACTTAATTTTGTTATCTCGTTTGTTAACAGCGTTAATATACCAGTAACTGTCACTTGCAAAGGTGCCATATGTGCAGCCCTGGTCTGAAACCCCTCCACCCTCCTCCACCTCCCTCCTGGCGGTGACGTGGTGGCTGAAGTGCAACGTGGACGGGGCAATAACAACATGAAGCCACCCGGACATTACTCCTGCACATGAGAAAAGTGACTCTCTGCAGTGCAAAGCCCTGTGTCGGTGCTGACACTCACCTGTTCTGCCAGCCTTGGATCAGGTTGGTGTATTTGCTCAGCATTCCCTCCAGCTGCCTCCTCCTCGCCTGCTGCTGCTGCTGCAGATTCATGCTGTTCCCCAGAACCACAGCTCCCCCCCGGCCGCCCAGAGAGCCTGAGCCCGGGCTGTGAGAGCCACTCTTCCCAGGCTTCCTCGACGAGTTCCCACGGTCCGCCGAGGAGGGAGAGTTGGGTTTGTTGGCTACAAGGTGCGGACTGCAGAGCGTCTTGTTGTCCATC
Organism: Scarus forsteni; assembly: GCA_036419115.1. Taxonomy (NCBI): domain Eukaryota; kingdom Metazoa; phylum Chordata; class Actinopteri; order Labriformes; family Labridae; genus Scarus; species Scarus forsteni. The sequence continues at coordinate 15,433,882 of JAZDUH010000458.1, forward strand.
CTGGCGACGGGACGGTGAGGAGGAGGAGTGAAGAGGAGGGGGAGAGCGAGGGGACGGGGGTGGACCAGCAGCAGCACCACCAGGGACACGGCAGGACGATGTTTGTGGAGCCGGACTACAGCAGAGGTAGCGGGGGGACACCGGCCGCGCTGCGTCCCTCGTCGCGTGACATATTCCCAGGTGGAGCTCGTGCCCTCTCTCCTCTGCAGTGTGCGTGCGGTGACTCCGCGGGTCTCCTCCTGGTCTCCTCCAGCGTTTTCCTGGTAGGAGGACAGAGCTGAGCGGAGGTACGCCCACTTTACTCTGCACCGCCCCCCGGATATTACAACGTGAACGTATTGCCACCAAGCACCCCAAAAAGTCTCTAAAAATACCGAAACACCCCACAGGGGGAAACTGATGACTCATGTGTGAGCGGATTAATGGTCGACACACTTTCATGGCATTTTGTTGTCATTTGCAGGGGCGCTGCCAAGAATATTGGCCCCCATGGAAAGATGGCCTATTATATTGGCCCCCCATCTCAAACCAGGTTTCTTCAAACAAGCATCTTTCGAGAGATTAGATAAATATAATGGGAAGAGTCATTTTTTCTGTTCAAAGACACAAACAAGCTTCAAACACCCTTCAACTAAACATACAATAAATGGTAAATAAAACATGTTCTATGAAAACTTTCTGGCATTTGGACTATTTGAAGCTTTCAACACTTTTTTTTACAATATTCTGTTGAGATGTAACCGGTCTTCAGGCATCTCTGATATCCTAACTCCGTCAAAGACGATTTAAAAAATGCAAAATACAAATTTTTTTCACTCCAATTTATTTAATTTGTCATTTGTCTAAAGACCCCTTGTTTAGATATTTGGCTAACAACTTCAACTTCTTCAAATTTATGATCATTCTGAAGGAAAATCAGTTCCTAACAGGCACCAACACATGAGAAAGCATAAAACACACAGGAATAAGTAAAATCCAAAACTCAAGTGAAAATCATAGGTGCATTCAGTCATTAAAGTTCTGTGCAGTAGATAATATAAATACTATTGTTGAATAATCAAGGTGATGCAGAAAAAAGAGAAATAATCAATACATAGTTAAGGATAGCAATCTAAAAATCAGTCTAATTTTCAATATGCATTAATAACGTGGAACACATAATAAAAAAAATCCTCTAATAAATTTTCTAAAGGACTTCTTTATTATCAAATCATGTCTTTTAGGGGGATTCAGACGCACAAATAATGCTTTATCATGACTTCTTTGCAATGAAAAACATGGTACTTTTTGTGAATGAAGAGAAAATACATCTGAAATTGCATACTGTGAAATGTTGCTAGTATGATAATATTTTTAGGGCCCCTACCATTCATGGGCTCTTGGAATTCTCCTAACTTTTTCCCACTTTATAGTTGCCTTCGTCATTTTTGATACTCATATTTTCTCCTGCTCAGATTTGACCCATTCACATGGCTCTGAGCTAATAATGGAAAGTAACTACAGTACATTAAAGTGTTGTGCTCAAGACCACACTATGCAAGACCAAGACTTGTCTGAGAGCAGAATGCCCCGACCAAGACAAGACAAGATTTTTGGGAGTCAAGACCAAGTCGAGACCAAGGGCCTCCCAACCCCAGAGCCCCTCCTCATTTGTGCATGTCTGATGAAGTGACAAGATCTGAAACGTCATATCTGTGGTGATTAAACTGAATTTGGAGCAGCTTCTGTTGCGCCAATCTTTTCCTCTCTTTTTGCAAGCTGTCTGATGTCATATTGTCAGTAATGTTTATATTTAGCAAAAAGGATTACCACTTGGCGTCTGATTAACCAGATCCAGTGTTATGACAAGAATAAGAGTAAACATGATGGATATTCTCTTTAGAGGTGGTTTTGCTGCCTGTTGACAGCAGGATTACTGCCTCACCCTGACTTTTGGTCAACCTAGCAACAAGCAAAGAGCAGGAGCTCTATATGTCACCAGATAAATCGAAAAGTAGGTGATGGCACATTCAATATCACACTTTCAGCATGGAGCTTCATGTAACCTCCTCAGAGACCAACGGGTGATGGCAATGAGACTTCTTCAGTTTCTCTAGTCTTCATAGAAAATAAGGTCCAGGCATTATTTGGCCTAAAGGCTGTAATTTATACTCACAGAGTATATTCTTTCTGTCAAATACTCAATAGGATTTTTACCCATAAGACATTTCTGTGTAACCTCTTCATGCACACACACACACACATACTGGTTTATATGGTATAGCAGGACATTTTCTTGAAACAGGCCCGGAGGTGGTTTAGATGGACTACCCTTTCCTGAGGTCCTAGAGCTATAAAAGTGAAGCTAAAACACTGCAAAAAATCTGAAAAAAATTTAGCTCACTTCAGACCTCAGATACACCCTTCAGAACATGATACACATTACCCTAATAAAATTGTGGTTTATTTGGACAGTTCTCATTTTGACAAAAGACTGGTTTGTGAGGTCTAATTAAACATTATTTGGACTTTAAAGGGACAGTGATGTCATTTTTTAAAGCGCTCCTCATTAACATAAATACACATCTGACAGAAGCAACCATTAAGGGGACATCCACATAAATATCAACTAGACAAATATAACATAAAAATTTAAACTGATCTATGTGTATAAGAATTCCAACAGTCTTAAAGCAGTTGTGTACATACAAGTGCACTTTACTTAAAGCAAGAAAAACAAAACAAGGATCTCTGACAGAAGTAAGCATTGATGGAAGATTAATTTTAATATCAGATCTGTTTTCATGCACTTGGACAATTTCCTGATACAGAGCTTACTGTAAGATATAGACAGATTTACAGTATGCACATAAATTTCCAACATTCTTAAAGAACTAATGTAAAACACTTTACAAAGGACAAAACAGATGTACATTGTTGAAAAAATTAAAATAAAAAAAAACTATGAGAAAAAAAATCACAAAGGACAAAACAAATTTATATTAAAGACAAAATGTGAATTTAGACAAAAACAAATTTGCATTCTCAAAACACCTTTACAAATGACAAAGCAAACTTACAAAGTATAAAACCCTTTTACAAGTGCCGAAGCATTTACAAACTCAGACTGGTGGCGGAACTGGAACTTCCACATTTGCAAAGTGGCCTGGAAGACACTGCATTGATTCAGGATTTTTTTTTTTTTGAAAATAGAATAGCAGAATGAGTGGTAAGTAGTCTATGATTGTGATAGTGAGTTGTTTGGATTCAAAGTTTTTTTTTTCTGTGCAATGTTTTACCCATTTTGTGGAATACAATAAAGTGAAATCAAACAATCTTGCTTGTCTTGTAGAAAACCTGTAAAAAGCAAGGTTGAGACAGATGGATATGGTATGATGGATAACTATATCAATATTTCAACTATCTAAAAAAGGATCCAATGATGTGTGATGTAGCTCAGTTGCATTCCACAAAATAGGCAGGAATAAAAAATACTGAAAAATACACACAACTCACTCTTACAGCCATAGACTGCTCACTCATTCAGTCATTATTTTTCATCCTAAAAGAAAAATAGATAGAATCACTTTGGGGCCACTTTGCACACCTGGACATTCCCCTTCCACCACAGGTCTGACTTTGTTAATTTGTTTACAGCACTTGTAAAAGTGTTTTAAACTTTGCAAATATTATTTTTCGTTTGTGAAAGTGTTTTGAGAATGTACATTTGTTTTTGTCTGAATTTAAAAATATTTTCGGAAACCTAAATTTTTAATGTCCGTTGTAAAGGTGTTTCACACTTTGTAAAAGTGTACCACTGCACCTCCCAGTCATCACACATAAGTACACAACAAATAGAAAACAGGTTGTCTGTGGGTTCTCTTTTTTTTTTTTTTTTTACATTATATGACACTGAACTTTAAAACTGCAACAAAACACAAACCACAGACAGATAAAGGGGTTTCACATTTTTTCTTATTTTGACTGCCTCTTTGCAGCTATTACCCGGTTTCTCACAAAGTCTCTGATATTTTGCATTGTTCTTTGTGCAAGTGCAGAACACTCTACAAGCTTGCAGTGACTGCATTCATTCTTGGTGGCTAATTTTCCTTTACTTTTGTGATCCCTGAAATGATGCATTACTGCAGCGACTTCAGCCTTTGACCAGGGTTTCTTTGACACTCTTCTTGCCTCATTTTTTTGATCAGCATTCTTTCCTGGAAGACACATAGAGTAAAAAAACATGATACAGACAAATAAAATCAGTTGGTCAATTGGAATTGTCAAGACTTAAGATCATCATGTGACTCAACAAATTCCTGCTTACTAATTTCTGCAATTAAATTTCTTAAAAATAGTCATTCAGATAATTTTACTAACTGTAATTGACTACCACTCACTGGTGGAGTCTCATACCAACATCACCTGACCTCAATAAGAAAATGTACCACTGGAAAGGTGGAGATTTATTTTAAGTTTGGGCTACAAGACCTGAGAAAACAGAAAACACCTGAATTTGCTCAAAATGAACAGAAACCTAAAACTAACAGGATGGATTGGGCTGCACTGGACTCATAAATGCTCCAGATGGCAGAAACTGAAACAAGAGGTGATTGGGTGGTAATAACCTACTTCATACAAGTTAAGCTGTGCCTCATTTTACAATTTGATCTGAGTTTGGGAGACTGAAAGAGAGGGATAGTCTCTGTGGAAAGAAGGGTTTTCAGAAATATCCAAGTACTTGCTCCTAAGGTGAAATACAGCCATATGATATTGCCTTATGGTTACTGTGGCTACCAATTTGCTTACCTACTACACAGCAACCTTATTTATATTCATCTCATAGTGTACTGTCTCTGCACATGTTTGATTGTTACATATAACACAGTTTTAACCCTTTATTTGACCTTTTTTCAGATTTTATGCAACTTTTTGGGAAAGGACGTCTTTCACAATACATGTGATTTTGCCCACAGACCAGTTTTTTGTTTATTGTGTGGTATTTGTAGTACACCCAGAGACTCCCAAGAATATACCTTTAGAAAATCCAAACGTCATCCAGGGCCTGTACTATGACCTATTTTATGATCACTGCCATAGGTGTGAGCCAGGGTGCACACTTTACCCCAAAACTTACTCAAACACAAATAATAAATCATCAAATTGGGTCAAATCACCTTCACTGAAGTCTGGTGCATCTTTTGAAATCAAATGTAAAGCTAAGTATTACAATTGAAAGAAGTTATTGAATTTTAACTGGAAAAAAAATAGTTTTTTTATGATTTTTTCAACAAATTCAATTCTTTAGAGATGTGTCTGACCAACTTACAGTTGCTGTACAACTAAAATACTTACAAATTATTTGGCTACATATATATTCTCAAAGTGGGAAAAAAATCATCAAATTCTGAGACTGGTAAAGTTGTTCAATTAACAGGTTGGGTTTTTTATTTTTTTTCCAGTTAAAATTCAGTAACTTCTTGGGAGTCTCTGGGTGTACTACAAATACCACACAATAAACAAAAAATTGGGCTGTGGGCAAAATTACATGTATTGTGAAAGAGGTCCTTTTAATGTATTTTCTATTCTTTGCTTCAGTGCCCATTTGTCTTATATAAAGCATGTTAAGATGCTTTATAATTAAACTTGAGGGACAGTCCCATTAACATTGGTCATCACAACTGACACAGTTTCTGCAGAAGAACATATCTGAGTAAGTTTTTTAATATCAAAAATATCTTTCATCAACAGAAACACAAGTGATGTGAGGTAACTTACCCTGGTAATCCCCAGTGTCATCGACCTGCTGTGTGTTTATGGAGTTGGATGCAGCATCCTCAGGGTCACTGGTTCCACACTCTGCTGTAGAAGTTGTGCCACTGTCATCTTCAGATTCGCTCGCTCTGTCCTTGGCCTCAGCATCACTTAACATAGTTTCATCTGAGAAAATTAAATTAGTGGCACTCATATGAAAAGATGAACATGAACAATCTAAACAAAACTGGACTTACTACTGAAATTAATGTTTTGGGCAAAATGCATAGCATCAATTATGGCCGCAAATCTGTAATTGGCCATACAATCTAATGAGATGCCAGACTTCAAGAAGTCAAAGTCAGGGTCACTTACCCAATGACAATTACTGATTTGTAGATAACCTGTTATTTAATTTTAATGTTGAATTACTGCCCTGCTCTACTGTAGGCTTTTATTTCACATAATAAATTGGCAAAGTACAGGAGCATCTCACTAAATTACAATAAAATGAAAAAGTTCATCTGATTTGATTTTTAAAAAAGGTAAACTTTCATTACTCTCATATTCATGACATGTGAAGTGAAATAATCCAATCTAATTATTCAGAATGAATTTTGATTATTTTGGCTTACAGGTAATGAAAATCCCAAAGCCAGCATCTCACATTATTTGAATAGCTCAGTCGAAAACATGATTTGAAAAACAGGATGTCAAACTTCTGAAATGTACATTATTCCAAACACTTAATACTTGTTTGGTGCTCCTTTCCCATACATTTTTGGATCAGTGCAGCAATGCATCAGCCTCGCAGCTCTCAGATCAGAACGGTTTTGGCACTGTGGGCACGTGCTTAAGCCAGCTGGGAAAGAAGGTCAGGGCATCTAGAGCCACCACACATAGACACCTCCAGGAAAGAAACTACAACTGTCTCTTTGCTGTATCAGGACACTCAGTGGGCACAACATCAGAAGAGTCTAATCTGGGCTCAGAAAGAGACAAAGAACTTTCTTCAGTTCCAGCTCAAATCCAGCTCCCAGAGTTCAGAGTAGAAAGGTTCAGAATCAGGAGTCTGAAGTCCAGAGTGAAGTCTCAGCAGTCTGGCTTTGGGGAGGCCATGTCCTCTGCTGCTGTTGATACATTGGGCTCTAATTTCATAGACCAGGAGCAGATGCGGCGCCTGCCCTGCACCGAGTCTGCGCCACGCCGACAGTGTGTGTCCAGCGTGACTTTGCGAAGTTTCTGCAGGGCACAGAGAGGCGACCGATGCCTCCATCCCTGCCCCTCCACAAGTGCCAGAGAGGGAGGAGAAAAGGAGTGAGCGGTTTTACACAGCCCAGTGTTGTCTTCACCAGTCAAATGAACACCTCTCCTCGCGGATGAGGCGCAGGCCTGATTGGTCTGACTGATCCCCGCCACCGCACAGGGAGGGAGAGGCCATCATGGGAGGCCACGCCTGTCACCATGTGGACAAGCTCTCGACAGATGAAATCTGTTGCTGTGTCATTAATGGGAGTACAAAATTAAGTGGCAGAAATTTAAACACAGCAGCAGGCTAATTCATTCATGCTTGTGATCAACGTGCATTCCTGGTCTGTCAATGGCAAATACCAGAACCTTTAATGATATTTCCTTTCCCGGTGTCTCTGCCTCATCCTCCTTACAATAAAGTATTCCATCTTTTTAGATCACGCTAAGAATAAAGACTAAAACAGAGAAATATGGGCAAGTACAGGTAAATCCTTAGAATTTCTAGTGACATAAATTTGTTTTCTGTCTTTTCTCCCTCTTTTCTTTGAATTTAATGAAATGAGAGAAGCCAGATATATACTCTGTATCACATGATAAGGCGGTTTGTTGTTGTGCTTGTGAGTTGTGCATCACACTCCAGCTGCAGTCAAGTTCAGTTTCTATTCTGACTTTAATCCAACATCAGATGTAACAGGACAATTAATAAAGATACAAATGTAAATGCTGGTTGTTTATTGCATTAAAATGTGCCTTACACTGTAGAGACCTGCCTCTGAGGATTTGGTGACGTGTTTGCCTGTCACTAAATTACAGCTGTGGAGGGTGCACTTCACCTGTGTCGAGAAAAGACCAGGTTGGAACTGGCAACCTTTCAGCGCACCTTCCGCACAGTTTTTTGGCACGAGATTGTCACTGCACCAACCTGAACCTTTCGGCACCTACCCCTGTTGCGCCGTCACAACCATATCAGAGCAGCCGGTCTACCAAATTGTCACAGCTGCAGCACCGGACAAAATTAACACGGGTGTGCCAGGCTCTGCGCACCCTGAATTAGGGTCAATGGGCCCACAAAATTAGGGCCCATTGAGTTTGATCAAGGCCAAAGTCAAACAGCCTAAAGTTTGCCAGGAGATTTTAGAGCCCTGCATGCTTCCATCTGCTCACAAGCTATATGGAGATGCTGGTTTCTTTAGGACTGAGCACCTGTTCACAGCCCCAAAACTCCTACCTAATGGTTTCTGATTCTGATGTTACTGAGCTTGATGGTCCAGTCAACTGGACCTATCAAATACCCAAAGAGAATCTGTGGGTATCTGTCATGAGGAATACAACAAACATCTGAACCAGAAACATAAAGTAGCTAAAGTCCACTTTCAAGGAAAGCCTGGACTTCAATTACAGCTCAGAGCTACAGGCTAATCAATGCCTCCATGACACAGTGATGCAGGGAATGATGGGAAAGGACTCACAACCGAGGACTGAGGGAAGAAACGAACACCATTTACATAAATTGGATATTTCAGCATTTTTAATCCTCTTTTTGATTGATGTCATCAAATATTATCATGATTTGTTGTACTGGATTTCTGTTTTTTTATGGGCTATATGCCAAAAAGATAATATTGAAAGTAAAAAAGGCTCAAAATATTTCACTCTGGATGTCAGAGTACACAAATATATTAAAAAGTACCTTTTTCAAATTAATTTAGGAAGAGAAGGAAATTTGCAAGGTATTATCATATCTGATCTATCTGAGGCAGGATTTATGTAAACTAAAGCTGAATTTCCAAGTAATCTTCAATCGATGACAGAGTTAGAATTGTTCTATCTTATCATACCATCTTTTTACTTATCTTGAAAATATACAATTGTCCACACCACTGTACTAATTTACAAAGTATCTCACCTTTGCATTTATAGCCAAGCCACTTTAAAGAAGACACAGGCCCCACACACCGAGGGGGCTTGTCCAAAGAGGATTTTGTTGTGCACACCAGGCGATGCTTTTGACACTGTGGGCAAAATTTTGTTGTAACATTAATTTTTGTCAGGCAGTTTGAGCAAATCCTTTTCAAATCAATATAAAGGTGGAAAGCAAGTTACCATTTAATTGTTGAGAACTGGACCCATCTGAGTTGGACTTGTGATCTGAGCTTGACTATTATCAGTGGTCACCTGCAGTAGAGAAAAGAGCAGAGGGTTAGAACTGAACTATGTATTTTTGTGCACTGATTGGTTCTCTCAGGACTTCTTAAAACTATAAAATAGTAGTCAAAAAGAAATTGACTTTTTGAGTTTAAATTAAAGAGCTGTATCTATGCATCCTTCGCTCCAAAGTGGATAAGTCATGAATAGCACATTTTAGATGTTTTAGAAGTTTTATCACCTGTGAAATAGGCACAGATGAAACCAGGAAAATATTGCAAAACCAGTTTGAATGCAATTCAATACAGTATGAAAATAAACTTATAATTAAAAAAAGGTTTTTTAGCTGCTGCTCAGTGATTTAGCAAAAAGATATATATATATATTTAATTCTTTCTTTTTCCCCTATAAAATCCAAAAGGTCTGCAAATGTTATGACATAAAGCAATTGGTATTGGATTTGAGAACATACCACAAAGTTACCCTGGAAGAAGGTCCCTTTTAACCTGATGTCCTCCTAAGTCAAATTTGTATATTTTTGCATGATACACACACTCTCAGATGCAATGAAAACTTTTTGAAATCATTCCAGAATTTGTCCCTAAAAACCACTGTCCTCATAAATCATATCACGCTCAGGTGACTGTACACACACACTGGTACAATGAAACATGGAGAAATGTCCTTATTAACCTGATGTCCTCCTAAGTCATATTTGGGTATTTTTGCAAGATACACACACTCTCTCTCAGATGCGATGAGAACTTTTTGAACTCCAAAAATCTCTCAGGAAGATGTCCCTAAAAACCACTGTCCTCATAAATCACATCACACTCAGGTGACTGTACACACACTCTGGTACAATGAAACATGGAGAAAGGTCCTTATTAACCTGGTGTCCTCCTAAGTCATATTTGGGTGTTTTCTGAAGAATACACACACTTACACACAAATATAATGGGAACATTATCAACTCAAAAACTCATTTAGCAAGATGTCCCTATACCCCATAGTCAATATTGATTATGTCACATGCAGGTGACTGTACACACACACTGTGACAATGAAACATGTTTGTAGAATACATGGTTTGCTACATGTGCCATCATTTAGCACAATCCTGGATTTTATTTACCTGTCCGCCTGTGCAGAGGTCTCCAAGTGCTGGAGTTGTCTGGTTTGTGTTGATGCCAGATTTCAGCTTTGGTTTGTTCACAGACATCTCAGTCTGGCTGCTCTCAGTTGTAACCTATATCAGATGAAGCACAGAGGAAAATAGACAACCAACAAATGGCTGGTGACAGTTAGAGGATGTTAAGAACTGAAAGAACAATGTTGATTAACCAAAAACAAAACAAGGCATGGTAGCACTCTTCTTAAAACATGCTGTTACGAAGACAAGAATGTGGTGAAGTGATAAAAGACATCCTGGCCTAAAATTCTGCTTGTTTGCTCTGTGGTAGCACTGTACAATCAACAGGATCAACATTCATGTTGATTAATCATGGTTAATCAGGATTCAACTTACCTTTGAAAGCAATGATGTACTTGACATCAAGTCCCTCTTCGCAGTCTCTTTATCAACATGAAACTTTTTTTTTCTTTCTTGGGATAACTGTGTCGTCTTTGTTGCATGTTTCAGTGGCAGGTGTCAAAAGTCTAAATCACCAGAGAGGATGTTGAAGGATTGTTATTTTTGTCATATAAGCATTATCTGAAATCACATAATCTACAGTAATTACTGGGAATAAGCAGAACAAACTGTTTAATACATGTTTTTTTTAATTATTATTCATAACCACTTCATTGCATATGAGAAAGGACCAATGTGACCCTCCTGTCCCTCCCTATGAGGAACTACACCTGTCAACATGAGAAATAGCTGAGTGGGAGACTGCCTATGAATGACATAAACAGGAGGAGGATATTTGCTATTATGTTGGGCTCTGCAGGGCCAAAAAAAAAAAAAAAAATTGATGTTATAAATTATAAGAAGGTGAAAAAAAACTTGAAGGTTCAAGGATCAGGGGGATTTTCCTCCCAACACACATTGTTACCATAGCATCAAAGTCAAACTATTTGAGCATTTTGAGACCAGATTAAGAAAAAGGAGGACAGTTGATCCCAAAACAAACAGTTGAAAATTTTTAAAAAATCTTTAAGAAGCTTAAAAGTAGTTATACCATAAAAAATACCATAAAATTTCTACACTGAAAATAGCCAAAAAAAACGAGTTAAATCATCAAATAGAAAGGTAATTATAATTGGCTTAATTTTGGGATATTTAACCTATATTCCTGATACATCACTATGTCCATCACTTCTTGTAGCAGCTGATAAAGCCCAAACTCACTGAAATTAGTTCTATATTTTTTTCTCTGGGAAAACTGGGAAACTTGTGTAAACTGTGAATTTTAAGAGACAGACTTTTTTATAGACCATATATATTAATGACTCAGCCTGACTAGTTTTTCTAAAACAAAAGAAACAATACTACAATATCCTAAATTTACCAGCTTGTTTTTCGTCCCTAGAATACAAAACCAACCGTGCATGGTGGAGATGTTAGCTGTTACTTTTCTCTACACCTGGTCCTCCTCTGAGTGAGCTAATTCCTCCTGTAGGCCTACAGCGAGCATGTGGAAGTAGCTTCTGGAAAAAACTAGGTCAAGCTTTGCAAAGAAATAAACCCACTGTGTCTCACACTACTTTTAAAAATCATTATTTTAGCCATCATACTTCACTTTGTTTCTCCTTACCAAAACACGTGTTATTAAATAGCTGCGTCTCACCACATGCACCTGCTCCATATTAGTCTGCTGCAGGCTGATGTTAGCAAGAGCACCCATGAAGCCAAACATGAACTAAACCTGTTTGAAAAAGGCCTATTATGCAGTACTTTATCAAAGTGTCCAAATAATAGGAAGTAACCTAATCTGACTTAGTAGAATCATTTAAAAAATGGAATATAGTCCAACTTTCAATAAAAACATAAATTAGAATCCCTATTCAGTGAAAATGACCTGCTCAAGTAAAAAGGTACTGTATTTTAATAAAGATATACTCTTACCTTTATGTTATCAGTCCTCTTGTGCATCTATTCTGCTGTTTTGCTTTGTAAAACACCGAGCACATTTAATTTTTAAATCCCCGGCCGACTCAGACGTATTCCGGAAGTGACAACAGGAAGGTCCCGCCCACAAACCAAAACCAGCCAATCACGAAAAAGCCCGCTCAAATCGGCCGTGTGTATGAGAAATGTGTATGAAAGTGCAGTTCAGTGACCACCTCCTGGGTGCGCTGTTCTATACACTGGAATACACTGAAAATCAGGTCAAGTGGTTAAAAAGGACTTTTAAAGAAAATGAGAAAATATGTTATTTAGACACTAACAAATACAGATACACTCTCGGAATTATGAGGACATTGCCATGGTCCCCATATTACCCTACAGTCCCTGGAGCCCAGGTACGTAGTCAGGTCCAAAGTCCAGCCAAACCATATATACCAACACACACACACACACACACACACACACACACACACACACACACACACACAAACACACACACATATACAACCATGATTACCAGGATCAAGAGGACACATTTAAGCCAACCAGCCTGAGCAGCGCTGCAGGCTATTACGAAGAGGCTGAGACTGCACTGAGCAATTGAATGCATGTCTGGATGAATCTCCATAGGACACTTAACAGAGCACAGATAGATTCCTGCTGCTTGTCAGCTGAGGCAGCCACAAAGAGAAGATCAATACAAGAGAAAAAAAATCTCTGTGAGAGTCGATGGTTTGTTAAAAGCTTGTGCTGAGAGTCAAGCTCAGGTCAGCTGCATTTCATCACCAGAGGTCATCAGTTTGACTCTGAGGCCTGTTTTATTACATTAGCATGTATAATAAGAAAATTAATTGTTGTACGTTTTGTAAAATAAGGTCATTTAGTTCCGTGACTCCGGCGCTTTATCTCCCATGCTGGTCTAATAATCATTCACATTATTCACACCTTTATCTCCTGGAACGTAAATGCCAAATACTGCTACAGTCTAACTGCATTAAGATCAGCATCCTGTTCAGACATAGTCTGTAAACTGTTTAAAGACTCACCATGTTTCATCATATTGTTATTGAAAAGATGGTGATTTGCAAAAATCTTGAAGGATGTAAACTATCGTTCAAATGAAACATGATGACCTGTGAGCTTGCTGGTAGATCACAACAACTTACACAAACTATTAGAGCCCATTACACTCTAGCTAACAGTAGCATCATATGGTTAACCTCAATCTGGGCTGTTTTCAAAACCGCCAACTACGTAATACTAACCAATGAAGTTTTGAATACAACATACTGCATTTTGCAAGTACTACTGGCAATAACTGTAATACTGGACCTGGCAAAGCTTATTCTTCCTTTGTATTTTGTTTTCTGGTGTGTGGCAACAATCAAATACGGTGCGCTACTGCTACCCGGTATTAACATATGGGCCAGACGTCTTGTGTATAAAGTGAACGAAACTGTGTAAAATACATGATCCAGTTTCTTTGAAATATATGAACGAGTCTTTATGCTTTCCCTTCTTAGTCCAACAATTCAGATTATTTTTGATTCTGGAAACAAAGGTAGCTAATTGCACAGGTACCGGCTGGCACCGCTAAATTAATATGGACGTAGGCTACAGACTGAAAAAATCCTGAGAGCATTATATCCTTATTTTCCGTGTTTACAAAACTGAGCATTTACATATTTAAAGTGTAACATCTGTATCAACTTGAAAAATGTAAATTTGCAGAGATTTGATTCTTTTGAACATTCTATACATTTAATGAAAGATGCTAATGCTAATAATGCTAAGGCTGTTGCCACAGATATATGCTGCAACCTGTCCTATGATACTTTTCATTGTGGGTAACAGTATGGGTAGTAGACTTGTCAGATGCATACTGATAATTTTTTCCTTATGTAGCTTGACATCTGTTTTTTGTTGCATGTTGCATTTTGGCAAAATCAGTATGATAGTAATGAGCTACTTAAGTAAATCTTAACCTCTTTTTAAGCCTGCAGGTTATATTTGTGATCAAACCTACACACAAAAGTGTTCTTTGCTGTGATGAGACCACATTTTAAATTGTTTTTGGAAACCATGGATGTTGTGTCTTCTGGTTTAAAGCTGGATAGGGCCACCCAGCTTGTTATCAGTGCAAAATTCAGAAGCCAGCATCTGTGATGGTATGGAGGTGTGTTAGGGCCCAGCCATAGGTATTTGCACATATGGGAAGGCACTATTCATGCTGAGTGGTACATACAGGTTTGAAGCAACAATTGCTGCGATCTGAGCAAAGTCTTTTTCAATGATAACCACATTCTGCACATCTATCAGTTTAAACTTTAAATATCTTGAATTTGCGTTGTACTCAATTGAATATAACAAAGGACTTGCAAATCACTGTGTCTCAATTATGTTGGACACAACATACTCACTTTATTGGTAGTCATACTATCATAATAACTAGTTTTCCTTTAATTTCAAAATTACTTTATTTTATTTTTGTCTTTCATTAAATGCTTTGACAATAATGCCTTCTATTATAGTATTTGTACAAATAAATCTCCTTAAATTGAATCAAGCATAGTGTAGTTTTCTTAGTCATCGTGCGGGTACAGCATGACTTGCAGCAACCAAGTAGCAGAGAAATTAGGTGTTTCCTCACCCAGCACAGTAAAACATGACAGGAGTTGCCCCCCAGAGCCATGCTCCAATGGGTTTCCTTTTCCCCAGCTGCTCCTGACACCGCACCAATCTCCTCAAATACAGCCCTGCGTCAGCCCACTCAGATTTATGGTGGCTCTGACTGCCTGGGGCAGACCCTCATCATCTTCCACTACCAGTCTGCTCACTGCACAAGCCATTATGTCCTGGAAGGAGATGTTCAAAAACCTAACAGCTCCACAATGTCAGGTTCTTTTATCAACTGAGGGCATCAGGACTGTTGTAATCAGTCTCTATATGTCCTGAAAAGACCTGCTGAAGTTTTTCAGGCAAAAGGCGGATTGGACGTGTCATTCTGAACTGGTATCAACCACAGTGGCAGCTGGCACAGCTAAAAACAATCAATGTATCCTGCAAGCAGTTCAACCAGCCAACCAATCAGAAATCTATCCAAAAATTCAGTCATTAACCCATTTCTCCATCCATCCATCATCCAGATACATTCACCCATTTCTCCATCTATCCCTTTATCCATCCTTCCATCAAACATCTATCCATAAATCCATGATTAAACCAATTCCCCATCCACCCTGCCATCCCATCATCTATCCATCTATCCATTCATTCATCCAGAAATCCAGCCATTCACCCATTTATTCATCCACCCTGCCATCCTAAAATCCATCAAACCATCAATCCATTCATCTAAAAACCCATAAATCTCTCAATCCATCCATCTTTCTATCCAAAATTACATAAATCCACCAGTAAATCCATCCTTCCATCTTTCAATACACACATCTATCCAAAATACATTCATTAATCAATCAATCCATCCATCCATAAATCCACTCATCTATTGATTCATCCACTCATTCATCCATCCATCAGCTACTAACTCACATAACCATCTAGCCAGTCATCCATCCATCCACCCATCCAAAAATTCATGAATCCATGAATCCATTCATTCCTGGGATCCCAGGTCCTGGAGTCAGGCTGCACTCTTGAGTTTAGATTGTTGTAGCATGATATCCACAGCATTTCCCACCACAGCCATACAAGCACACTAAACAGGAGACCCAGCTGACCTTGGTTTGTATTCCACTGTTTCTCTGTTTTACCATTCAGATTAGCGTTTCACCTGCAATAGCTTTTCCTGGCAACCATAGTAGTGGAGATTATCTGGAGTCTGTTTGTTTTGGGAACATTTTATCTGCTCACTGAAAACTGTGCCTCCAGCCCGCCAGCGCGGCTCCATTAAGAGTCTCTCCTCGGTCAAACTGCCTTTTAAAGCTGTTTTAAATTTGATTTAGTTCCTCTGTTTACTCTGACCTTGGTTTGACTGTATAAAAAAGTTTACTCTGAAGTCTGATTGTCTTCTTGTATTTTATTAAATCCTTTATGGAGTTTGGTCCTTTTTATGAAATACAGTTGGTGCTTGACTAGTCAGAGGCTTGCATATATTTGCACAACAGCATGCATTATTTACAAAGACCAGGGACTACTTAATGAACTGGAAGAGGGCTATTGACCCTGCACACTGACAAGGTCAACAAACTCAGTGTGTATGTACAAGTGTGAGTGTATATTTGCTAGCGAAGGGCGGGAGACAAGGATCAGATGGTTCAAGTGCGTCTTTGCTTGTGTGTGACTCTGCTGGTGCTTTGTATGCCAACCTGGAATATTAAGTCATGCATATCAATCAAGGCAGCTTAAGAATAAAACCATGTGATGACTGGAGATGAATATTGAGAGCTGCATTATATTTTTTTGAGCATCCTCTTAATCAGACATTTTTATGAGGGAGAGAATACCTATTGACCACGAACCAAAGAGGAAAGGGGTATAATTCTGAATATTTAATCAAAAACAGTAAAAAAGCAAGTGTGTATGCACAAGACCTTACATGCAGTTACCCTTATGGTCACATTATTTAATGTCCAGTTCATCTCATGAGAGAGGACTACAGAAAAGCAAGTTTTGTGTAAGGTAGCTTGTTTGTTTCATTTCATTTGAAAGTGATTCAAAGATACTTAAGCCCTGAGAGGATGTACTTATTGTGTTTCTGGATCTTTAAAAATACAATTGTCCATCAACAAAAACAGACAGATATGTTTATATTAATTAATATGGAACAAAAAGAGGTAAAGATCCATCCTCTGATTTTAAACTTGCTAGATTAATTGTGTTTCTGGGTTGTCTGTCATTTCATGATCCATCCATCTATCTGCACCTTCCTAATGTACCTTGTATCTCCCTGATACACTAATGGATTTTTCACCAAATTTTCTTAAAAAGTCCCCTTTGACCCAAATCGAGCACATATGGTGCTGTTTTGGGTTCTTTTAACAGCCCTTTGCCAACACTGTTCCGTAAAGGTTATACCTAGTTCTCGTTCCCACACCTCTCGCACTCTTGTCCTAGATTTCCCATCAAGTGATAACAGATGATAATATATCCTTGATATTAATGACCTCTGTCCAGAATTAAGCTCTAGGAAGTTTTCCCATGGTTGTTTAGAAGGCATTAAGGAAAAACGAGGGAAAATGGAAACAGCACAATGTCTTACTTGGAAAAAAATGAAATTGGTGAAATGCACTTTCTGGAACTTTCTTAAAACTTTGGACCTCTCTGACTCAATGATGAACTTATATAATAAATTAAAGCCAAGGTCATTGGTCATCATGTTCATTCCATGCTTAATATATATATAAAGATGACTTTAAACAATTGCCATCAAACTCAGTGCAAATGCCCCCTCGACTCAAGAGGATAACATAAGACCTTGATTATCTTAGGTTAAATGTTATGGTAATTGAGCCGCATGTTCATTCCTAGCTTGTGTACATAATATTCTAATAATGTGTTGGGTTTGTTTTTTCAAAACTTTGCTCAAATGTCCCCTTTGACTACGGATGATGTTACATTTTAGAGGTTAAAGGTCAGAGCTATTTTTCTCTCATCTTCAAAACTGGCTGGTGAGTGCCATATCTCAGTTATGCTATGTCAGTCTTTTCATAGATGTCCACTCTGATTTATGGATGGACTGCTTACATTTTGGAGGATTAAGGTCAATACTCAAGGACCTTGAGCCCCAAGGCCATCACTTTCTCTTGAATCTAATATATCTTCTGAAAACTTTGAGAGATCTTCTTAAACTTTGCACAAATGCAGATTTACCAAAATTCACCCAGAACATGGATGACCAGCTGTGGTTACCAGGAGGGTCATGTTACTGTTGTCCTCTTTACCAGTGGGCTGAATTGTTTCGATTACTTGGATATAAAAAGAAATTAAAAGGAAGCAAATTGTTCACTGACATAGCGATATCAGCATCAATATATTTTCACCTAAATGTAGGTGGACATGCCCAATAATTAAGACAAAACACAGAATTTCAAGCTTGTTTTAAGATACTTTTTTAGTGTAAGTAACAAAGCATTTTCAGGTTACTGAAGTAGATTTTACTTGTATTTCTTTTTCTTTTTTTTGTAAAAAATTGCATAAATAGCAGTTTAACATTAATAATTACTTCCAATAATAACTAAATACTGTCATGAACAACCAAGCAAGAAAACCACAGAGTCCGAATCAGAATCCAAAAACCAGAATTTATTGCACAGTCCAAGGTTCGGTACATAATGGTGGTAATCAGGACAGGCACAGTTCGATACACAAAAAAGGCAGAGTAGCAGAGGTGTCCGGCAACAAGACTGGGGAAAACACGAGGGTTATATACAAGAGGTAATGAGGGTTAACGAGACACAGCTGGGAGAGGAACTATCAGGGAGCAGGTGTGACAAGCCGGGACAGGAAGTAAAACCTATGAGGACAAGAAAGGAAAAGTGAATTTCAAAATAAAACAGGAAGCACAAAGACAAGACATAAAACATGAAGACAGGCTGGGTAACTTGACAAAACACAGGATCATGACGAATACACTAGGAACTACTAACTATATTACTGATACTTCTGTTTAAATATCACTTCGTTTCACAATTCTTTTGTCCATACACATTAGGTCTACTTGGGGGTGCATTGAGGAGGTTAGAGGGGCTGCATGTGGCCCCTGAGCTGCCAGTTTCCCACCACAGACTGAGACAAATAAAGAAATAAGATTTCTGCCTTTCATATGAATCCTCCAGCCATCCGTTTTGACCTGACTGCACTTTGTTGTTTGGTTATTATATATTGTGTGGTTTAACCACCAGGCTGTAGAACTAGTTTCTTCTTTTTTTTAGTCAAGATCTATTTTTGTCAGTTAGATGACAGCTGATTTAAAGGTCACAGTTGGAGGTATTTTACTAATGAACCTCACACTTCACGCACAGTATTCTCTTCCTTATTAAACCGCTTCACAGAACCAAAAGGAGGACAAAGACACAGGAAGGCAGTGACAGTCCTCCGGTGAAAGTGCCACTTAAGCCCTCTGCAAGCTCAATTATAGCTCACTTACACAGACAGATCTCTAGTCCTTTCACGGGCCTGACACATTTGTCTGTCAAAGGAAAGAGAAGATAGCTACTGGTTTGTCTTGGTTTCAGACTACTTAGTCGACATCGCAGGTGGATACAAGGTGTCCGAGTGTGACAAAGCAAGGACGGCCTTTCTCCCTCAAGCTTGTTTCAGTGAGATGAGAGCTAAGGACACTGTGACTGAGACAGTGCCTTATATGGTGGACCAATACCTGCACTGTCATTGTTCACTGCTTTAACATCCGTAACCCCAGGCAACAAAAACACACTAATACAAGCTATGAGCCTGATAGTTTTCTTGCCTTTTGTTGTGTCTAATATCCTTCACAGATGTGTGTTTTTAGAGAAAACCAGCTTAACTCACCAAGGTTGATTACCATGCAGATGCATTCAAAGCAGCAATGACACCAAATGACTTCCTCATCGGCTAATTAAGACTGTATTGCTCATAAATGTCAAAATGGAGAGGTTAGGAGGGTTATGGTAATTTCTTTTCAGCGCTTTAACAGGCATTAAAGGTCACATTTCAGCAATTTTAACTGGTGCCTCAGTTCACCGTATCCATGCAGAGGTTATAGTGTTCAGAGTCAGTCATTTAAATCACCAGTATTTTGTGGTGAGTGTGAACACATCTATGAGCAGCACATTAGAGACATCTACTGGAAAGAAAGGTAACTTGGTTTTTACACTTGGATCCATGTAGAGAGGAGGAGAATGACGTCACCCTCAGTAGATGATGTAACTTCTTTAGGGAATTTATCACTAAAGCACAGGACTGGAGCCTTATTGAGTCTGAGTCGGAACCAGGATCTGATATGTGTTGATAAAACACATTGTTTATCCAGTAGGGAACAGACTTCTGGTAGAAAAGGAAGTGAAATCAAACAAATGGGGATTGCAATTCCAAATAACACAGGATTTTTCTGGCTTTATCACTTAACATATATTTCACTCATTTTCTAAACCTCGCATCGCTTTCGGGGTCGCAGAGGGGGGCTGGAGCCTATACTAAAAACATATGAAAAAGCATAATTGCAAAGACATGATTACAACATAAAGGGAAAGACCATTTTCCTGAAGGCCATCTTGACTACTATTATCAAAGAAGAAATACATAAACACAGGAAAAAAATAAAAAATATTCATGATCTTCATGTTGCAACCTTTCTTTATTTTTCCTTTAAATTTTTCTTATTATTTTATATATTTAAATTTTCATGCTCTTATCTGTTTTAATGTCTTTATTTGATATTTCCAACTGCTATACTGTGTATAAGAGAGACTGAAACAACCGAATTTCTGATTCTGATAATGGATTTTTATGGTATACAGGATCCTTTGTTTTTGTCTTGATTAGGTTAATAGTGCTCAGCATATATTCCTGGATTTATTAAAATGTAATTGGTAGAGGGACAGTATGAAGTAAGAGAATGAAGCGGCAAACTGTGGCTCTTATAGCCTAAGATAATCTGGCCTGTTCCTAGTTGGGCCTTTAAAAGCAACACTTCTTAAACATCCATCCAGAGTTTGTTTTAAGGACTGGCTCACATTCTGTCCTGTACACTGCAGCAGTAGCACCTGCCTACTACAATATTTGATTGGCCTGTGGTGAATATGATTGACAGAAAATTGTCCAATCACCTGCCAAGTATGCTAATGAAAGCCTCTTCTTATGCTCAAACACTTTCTATGGGCTCTTTCCCAGATGAACTAATGAAATACACTGTACACTACATCTGGTGTGTCAGAGAGGAGGGCTTTTTCTCAATTTGGGTGTGGGTTGGCTGTTCAGGCCAAGGACACTTTTTTTACAATGAGTATTATGCAGAAAAAATGACCTTCGGAGCAAATGAAGAGAACAGTGAAGACAGCCAACTAGGCAGTTTTGCACCACACCACATCCTTTGTAAGCCCCATTAGCACAGATCAGTATGACGACACGAGGACAGAGAGGATAAACATGGAAGATCGTGGCAGGAGATATCCTCTCATTAAGCCCTTCAGAAAGAGAGGGCTTCCATCTGCAGATAGTGTTTATCAAGCTGAGGTACAAGCCACTATCACAGCAGACAACAGCTGTGAGAGTAAAAGCTGTATAATGATTGTTCTGTAGGATCGACCCTTTGTTGGCTCTTTGATCAGTTCACTGACTAACCAATCAAAATCATAGAGTCCCTCTTTAAAGCAGTGGTAAAATTGTTTTATTAATTTTGTTAATCAGTATTAAAATTACAAAGAAAACTTTTCTACAATCAGAGGTGAAACAAAACCCTTTAGTTCTAACAGTATTTGGTGTAAAGGAATCTATTTGGCCTAACTGACACTTTTCTTGCTCTCTAATTGGTTCACTTACCAACCAATCAGAATCCAAGAATCCACTCACAAACCCACTTTTGATGGGATAATATTTTAGGTCATGGCAATTTTTCTTTTAATCACCAAATTTCAACATTGAAACTCACAAAGAAAACCTATCTGCACTGAAATATAAGAGCAAAGGTTTTGATAATGATCAATTTTGTGTTGTAGGAATATGTAGCAGAAAAAATAAAGCATTTCATTGAATGAACAGTCAATGATATATGAGTCATACACCAGCTATATTTTAATGTTTTCAATTTATAAAGAGCTTTAGTTCCACCATGCACCCTATTGTAATTTTGTCTTTGTTCTTTTAGGCCAGAATTTTATAAGAATTCAAATGATTGAAAGTAAATTAACCTGAGCATAAATTTAATTATGTTTGTTTGTTTCAAATGGGAGAGGGGCAAGCAACACTAGATTTTGTCTAACCTAACAGTAACTAAGGAGAGTGGGGCTTGACAGAGGATCAATCCAGCAATCCTGCCAAGCAGTTTCCGGTCTATTATGTGTCTAATATACATCTGAATGTTCCTTAGACATCTAGTCTAAAATTGGTGTACCAAGGGTATAGAATTGAACGTTTTTAAACGTCTAAATGTAGACTAGACTGATATTTGACGTCTAAACAATGTGTAGACACCTTAGACGTTTAAGTCACGCACAATAGACTTCTAAATTTAGACTTCTACATTTTAGACATTCATCTGACATTCATGCTTATACAAAATATAACCCCAGGTATCGACTTAGATGTTGATTAGACATCTATTAGAGGTCTAGTCTAATTTTAGACGTCTTAATCTTGGCTATATCGATAGCCTATAATCCTGTATAACCTATGTATCGCTAAATGGCTGTCATAATATTTTAACTTCAGTCTTTGAGGATCAGCTATGCACCTTACAGTTGTTGTTTTTTTTAAATAGTTATCTGGACTTTTGAAATTAGGTCTAAAAAGTAAAAGTAGGCTGTCTAATATCCGTCTATTGCTCAGTGGGATTGAACACCTAAAGTGTTCAGTTTATAGAGAGCTATTTTTAAAGATGTCTGTCTGTCATATGTGGCAGATCATGAGAATAATCAGTTTGTCCTTTGTGAAGTTATACAAATACTAACATTTCGAAATGACTAAAAACGCCAATTTGTATGAACAACCCAGCCTAGGATGATCATACACCTGTTGCTGGATAAAATATGATCCATAAGTCAGGTTGTCTCTGGACTACATTGTGGGCTTATCTTGTCTTAGTTCATGCTTCACAAGCACTACTCAATTCTTAGACATTACATGCATAAACACCAATCATAATGCATTCCATTTTTTTATTTGCAATCAGGAGAATAATTAACCTGCGCTCTGGTTTCCCCTCACGAACAGACTTATCTCTGTCAAAGAAGGTATTGTAAACCACTTGGTTCCCTTCGGACTCCTCCCATCTGTTTCTCTCATCCAACCTGCAGTATTCAGCATAATCAGTCTTCATTAGGCAGCTCATCAGTGTGCTGAGGGGGAAGGGATCCATCAAAGGTCTGGATCAACTGGAGTCATACTTTTCTCCACGCCTACACTCAAGGACATTACATAAACACTGATCGTCCTCTACTGTTTTAGCACTGGTGACTAAAGAGAATGTATAATCTGTTTAATGTTGTTTGACGTGTGAAATTATAATATCACCATCAATTTATGTGATAGGATTTAAAGTAGAAACTTAGGGAACTGAACAGATTTA
This sequence comes from Scarus forsteni, assembly GCA_036419115.1. Taxonomy (NCBI): domain Eukaryota; kingdom Metazoa; phylum Chordata; class Actinopteri; order Labriformes; family Labridae; genus Scarus; species Scarus forsteni. The sequence continues at coordinate 15,457,308 of JAZDUH010000458.1, forward strand.
ATGATGGCGGAAAAATCAGAGAGGCATCTAACTATGATTCCAACAGAGCCCAAATTCAGATTTTTATTATATATACACTTTGGTGTGCTTAACATGTCCACCTCTAAGAACAAGATGAAAAGTCTGCAGCTTTAAGACTTCTTTTTGGATGTCTTCTTTAATGTTTACTGTGACATGCTATGGTCTAAGCAAACACCTGGCTCGTGGCACAGAGGTTGAATATCTTTTATTTACATAATTGGGGGAAAAAATCTGTAAAAGGGTCTCAACCACTCATTTTTTAAAAAGAAGAGCAATTTTTTACATGTTGGGGAGGTGAGGTTTTCAACACATTTTTGCATAAAAATCATCCAAAGTGTGTATTTGCATATCATGGGACCTTGTAATAGCTAGAGTGTTGTGGCAGAACCAAATCGAGCCACTAGATGGTGGTATAATGGAGCTTTATATAAAATTTTACCAAAATGAAAAATAAATGCAGTGGATAGTTAAAGTATAAAGGCCTATTTGCATTAAAGCCACAAGACAGAGATCATCATCTGGAGGCCAATTTTATGTTAATTTCTGTTTCATTTATGGTTTATGTATTCATTACATCAGTCACCTGAGATTGCACCTGTGCATGTTGGTTTGAAGTCAAGCATCAAGTCATTACCGCTCTTTTGTGTTGCTGTGTCCTGGTGTGGTTGGGACAATGAGCAGTGGTGTAGTTTTTTGTCTCTCTAGCACCATGGAGTCAGGGCCCACTGTGTTTCCATGTTCTTGGTCTTGGATTGCCGTGCCTACTTTTTGGGTTTTAAGTTTCCATCATGTTTTGTGGAACTTTCTCAATTCCATAAACACTGTTGGTCTTAGAGAAAGCAGAAGCACTGAGGCTCTCCTCTGAGATTATTTTCGTGCTAGAGTTTATTTTGCTTTTGGTGTATGTTTGAAGAGGTTTTTTTATTCAAACTGAGCTTTTTGGGTTGTTACTTGCCTCTGTGCTTAAGCAGTTGTGCTGTCTTGTCTGTATGTCCCAGCCAGTTTGTCAAAGCACTTTGTAAACCTCAGTTTTTTAAAAAAGTGCTATGTCAAATAAAGTCATCATTATGATAATATCTGTCAAATTCCAATGTGCAAAACATCCTTTGGTCAATCAGCCTTCTCTATCACAGTAGCGAAACTCTGGAAGTCTAAGCTGAAAATGCAAAATAACTTTAAAGGCTTTAACAAAGGTACAAAAGTATAAAATCCTGGCTGAAGGAGCAACAATACTGTTTCCACATGTAAATGATTTGCTTGAATACATGTTTACTGGACAAAACCTTAAGAATTCTTTCATCTTTTTACGGAACTTCTATTTTTTCTGGATATTTTAATTCTTATGTACTTTTTAATGAACTGTGTCTGAGGTTCATCTTTAAATGTCCTTTTTTAATCCGTAAAAGCCTCCCATGTACTGGTGTTGAAATTAGCACTGTGCTATAAACACTTACAGACCTGTGTATATTTAAACAGTACAGCATCAGTGTTACAGTGTGTCCATGTCAAATAAACAATAAATTATTACACTTTGTCTAAAAATAAAGCTGGGTACGTCATTCAGGCTTCCCACCTTGAAGATGATGTCAGAGGAAAATGGCTGCCATAAGAAATGTGTCAATTTAGTCGTCATCAGCACAGGTTGGAATATTTTAACTACACTTCCCATAATGCTGAGGGGGAATTCACCCCATTACGTCGCCTTCCAAATTGACTTCTGTGTTGTGTGAGTGCCACCGGACGGTCGTCAGAAGAAGGTGCAGGGTAACGTGCCTGCTGACACACACACACACACACACCCTCACACACATGCTGGACCATGCAGGCAGCTGAACCTACAGCAGCAGCAGCATCAGGAGCGTCCGGAGCTGCAGACATGTAAACACGGACTAGACAATAATGTGCCTCGGCTGTCCTCGTCAACATGTTCCCGGGAGTTTTCTATGCACTGCTGGCGGGTTTCCTCGGGGCCGTGGCGTCGTCGTCGGCCAAGCTCTCCCTCGGAGCGGACTACCTGAAGGGAGTGTGTGAAACGGGACTCCGGACGTGGGGAGAGCAGCGGAAATTTCGACAACCGGACGAAACTACCGCCTGTGACCGGGTGAGGCCTCGTCGGAGTGGTGTGAGTGAATTATTAACAGGGTGCTGTGAATAATGCAGCGCGCCTGCTGCTGCTGCTGCTGCTGCTGAGGAGGAGGTATTCTCTGTAGCAGGGGGAAGTTGGGGGTTACCCCGCCTCTCCTCTTTGCCTCCATCAGCACCATCAGGGGACACCATGCTGCAGCTGCGCTCTCGTGCCGTGCCCGCGTGCCTCAATGACATTGCAGCTTGTGAGAGTGTTATGTATCGTTGTGTTATCGCGTTGTTTTCACACATTTAATCAGTCTGTCCGCTGGGTAGTGGTTGTGTTGTCAGCAAGGCTAGATTTATGATGAAGGGGGTGTCAGGCTGCTGCTGTGTGACCTTCAGGCTCCCCTCAGACGTCACACTGATGTCACAAACATCTGCAGGCAGCTGTCTCCAGATATTTCTGACACGGTGGACACATCAGACTGTGACCTTAGCATAAAGGTAGATTAAAATAGCAAATAAGATGGTGCAGATAGATGCCAACAGACGCTGTTAATGTATGAGTCTTTAGCAGTGTAGACTCAGAAAACATGGACCCTTGGTGAAATTATTACCCTTGTGCTTCATATTTTCTTTAGTTCTTTAGTCATCATCTTATACACTGTACTTATCCAAAGCACTGCGGTGTGGACTGCTCAATGACAACCAAATCCAAAATTACTATTAATCACAAGTATTTGATTCATGTTGAGTTCACTGTAATTATACAGATTAAATGAATACTTATTGATTTAAGAACATGCTTTTTTACATAAAATGTCATCAGTGACCCATGGAACAATATGCTGACTACTGTGAAAGTACCTTCAGCCTTTTAAAAACAGGAGTAAAACTCACAGACTGAGGTCCAAATGTAGCATGTTAATGCAACCTGCTCCGTAGAGCTTAGGTACTGCTGTGTTGGTGAAATAATGCAGAGACACTCCAACCAGCAAGTAAAAAACACTTGTTTTCCAAAACAGTGTGAGGCCTTGAGTCTTTGCACATAAAGTTAATACTAGATTTAGCAGTTTTCTGAGATTGCTCAAAACTGGGATACGGCTTTGACAAGCCCAACATGTCAAGTGTTGGCTGATTTTTCATAGGATTTAAGTTAGCATTCACTTTGCTGCTGCCAGCTTTTCCCGTCCCCGGAAGGTATGCATTGAGGCGAGCTGTATTTCCATGGCATTTTATGATCGTACATTAGTCCTTACAAAACAGAGTCATACCCATTTTGTATGTCCCCTTAAAAGTCCAAATTAGTCCACACAAATAGGTGCTGCCATGTTTGTTTACTGACTCTCCCCTGCACAATCAAAGGCCCCCTGACCTCACCTGCTTTGACTAAAAAAACACCATTTAGCTTAACAAGTGATTGATTTTATTACTCTAGACCCAAAATCTTTATTAAATGTTTGAAAATAACAGGTATAAATAATAAATAAATAGGTGTAAATAACATCCTTGAATCAATAAACTATTGCCATGCCAAGTATCGTGATCATATGGTGTATCTGTTTTTTCCCCAGATTATTACATTTAACACTCAGAACACTTTCACAATCTGAGCACCATACCAAACAAGCAATTAATTGAAACAACTTTAAAAATAGTTTTAAACAAGTAACATTCTTGGCAGAGTTACTAGTAAGAAGTGTCAAACACTATGCAGTTGCCTTGTTATCAAGTCCTTTGATGAATTTCTTTTTCAGCGTCTGGATTTGGATCACCACAGAAAAGGTTTTAGCTTCTTCCTTGTGCCATGACCAAAGTTCCCTGGTTTTAATTTAGTCAAAACTTATCTTTTGATAACTTGAGTTATCTTGCTCACAGCTGCAAAATGATCCTGTTGTCATAAGAAAACCAGCGTTGTTATTCTGAATCCAGTCCTGAACATTCTCTGCGTCTTCGTTTCAGCTTCATATCCCTCTGAGGCTGCTGTGTGGTGGACTACTTTTCACCTGTAATGCTGTGATGTGGACCTTTTTAGCCAAAGCACTCAGGTATTCCTCTTCCTCTACCAGAACCACTGTGACCACCACCGCCTCCAACTTTATATCTTCCGTAAGTAACAGCCTCACATGTAAGACCCCTGTTGTAGTTAGATCCTCAGTTCTTCACGTCAGAAAAAAGTGGTGCAGGTTAATTTAAGAGAGCCCTTTCTTTTTCTCTTGCCTATAGAGGAGGATTAATTTTAGAAACTAGGCTGCACTACATTCAGAAATAAAATGTTGCACTGCTTTATGGTACTCATAGGAAGACAACCCTATCAATGTGCAGAGATTGCTTGACTTTCACGATGAATTAACTGAACCTGTTCCCCTCTGCAGGCTTTCCTGGGGCAGCTTATCTTTGGTGAGGCCCAGATAACATTATGGTGGGTCGGGGTCTCCTTGACCTTCTCTGGTCTGTTGGTTCTGCAGAGGATCTCACCACAAGATGGACATCAGAACACAGTCGCCAAAGACGAATAGCGTGGTCTGGTCTCCACTAGCTCAGTGCAACCTGACTCCTGATAGCTGCAGCATGTGATGAAGTTGGGTCAGCATCTCTTTCTGTTTCAATTTCCAGTCAGGGAACGATTGAATCCCAGCAAATATACTCATTTCAGAACTATCAGGCATTGTTGAAAAATAAAACTGGAGTGCAGCACAACAGGGACAGAAACAAGCCCATTATTTAATTTTTTATAGACAAAATGGTCTTGTATTGTGTAATTCCAAAATATTATAACAAGATCAGGATGACAAATACCCCAAATTGCTGATTAGGACCAGGTAGGGAAACACTAAGTAAATTAACGTTAATAAAAAAAAGATAAATTACTCTGTCCATCCAACCAAAGTGGACTTAAATACAAAACAGAAAATGTATAAATATCTCAAAATTTGACGAAGACACCTAAAAACATGACTCTGAGTCATTTTTTTGCACGTACACATCTCTGTTGCCCCAGACTGGCCTTTACATTCTGATATTGTTCAACAATTCTCATGTCAGGCTTCAAATCAGAGGACAACAAGATGGAAGTATCAGTATGAAGAGTGCTTGAGTGAGATTCAGGCACATTTCAGCAAATAAGAACTCATAGTCTATGTTTGGTGGTATGTGCCAACAGTACAGAGACGTTAAACCATCTGAGTTTTCACCATTTGACTTCCAATCATGATGCAGCTTGTAAATCTGTTCATTGAGAATTTGATGTTGAACAGTTTGCTTTACATCAGCAGGAAGAAGGTCAAATAGAAGCTCAAAGGGGCCTATACCACCCACTGAGTTGAGCATACATTCACCAATGAATCAACACTTCACTGATATTTATATACTAGGACAAGAACAGTGTCCTCATGAGGTGGCCTGTTGCCGTGAATGAGATGTAATCATACTTTTGCTTATCAGCATCCAAGCTCATTGTCTCTAAAATGAACAAGACTCATTTTAGCCTTTTCCAAAACCAGAGGAGATGCTGACCCATGGAGACTGACCTCAGTGGAGACTGGAAGTGAATGGATGTCTCTTTGAAGCTACCATGAGGCTCCAACATCATTTTTATTCACAGGCTTGACAACAAAGCAAAAAAAAGACTAGCTTTATGTTACTTTTGAGGAATCTGACATTGAACTTCACAACAGCTCATAACTAAGAGAGAGGATTTAGAGGGAAGAGAAGAGAGTATAAGGAAATGTGCAATGTTTTAAACAACACAATCAACTTTTATCATCTGTGAGGTAGACTAGAGGATTGATGCCACCTTTGTACCTGTTTGTAAAATATATGGATCAGACCATTTGATAGATAGCCTAGCTGAACACAATTATTAGAGGAATAATTTAGCATTTCTAAATTGAGGTGACAAAACTCTACACACTTTTGTGTATCAGTTTATAAAGATAAGATTATTTTCCCTATTGATCTGTCTGACCTCTTGTTTCCATTCCATTTGCTAAGCTGAGCTAACGGTCTGTTAGCTAATGCTTGTTCTTGCAAAGAAAGACACTAAGCCTTTTTCAGTTGAAAGTAAATAAATTCAATTTTCTCCTCATTAATCCAGAACAAATGATAAATTTATTTGAGAAAAGCCATGCTGTAATATACATCAGTTGGTTATTTCTTTTATTCGATAAAGAGACATGACAGTGACTTCAGTCCATGGCTGTGTCAAAAAACACAGACTTTCACATCTTCATATCAAGTGTGACTTTGCAACTGTTGTATTTAACAGTATGAATTTACAGTCAGCAATTGTGTGAACTCTGGAAACTCCCTCGTGTATACTGGTCTGGCTGATATGTATTAAACAGGATTATACCATTTATACAGCCCCAGAATGCATTGCAGCTCTCAGACTATTTAGTGGTGGCACTTACTGCTCCACTAACATATAATAAATTGTTATGGACTCCCAACAACTATTTGGCTTTATTTATAATAGAAGTAAGTTCTTTAATGTTTAATTGAAGTTAGTGACAAGTCTCTAGCGTATGCTAGCTCTGCCAACAAAGTTTGAGAAAAATGTCTGATGAGGAAACATGAGTTCACTATGTCGCTAATAGCACATTGAAGCTTGAGGTAGTACACTTTCTGCAGTATATGTCTGAGTATAATGAGGTAGGGATGCCTAATCTTGAATTTCTGCAGACATTTCAGAAGTAATGTTCCCTGATGCTAATATTGATATTTCTTGTCAAAAGCACAAAGTCTTCCCTTAACTAAAACTGACAATTTTATTCATTCAGACAGTCTACTTGTGTTAGAAACAGATGCAAATCAAGAAAAACATTTGGTTCTTTATTAAATAATTGATCAGAGAAGAGGACATGCTGGTAAACAACTGCAGTGAATAACATCTAGCTAATATTTCAGCCAAAATATAGGATCTCCAGATATGGCCAAATTGGAAGACCACAATATTGGCTGTAAATATCAGCAAAAATGTTCATATCTGTAGAGGCTGATTATCAGCTGTTTAGGCAAATATCTGAAGATACCGTTATTGTTAAGATAATATCAAGCGTCCCTGATAGTTGGCAGTATGTAAGTTTGTGTTTTTGGACACAGCCCATGTATGACATTTAATCTATTAAAAAGCAATAAAAATGACCCTGACAGAATTGAGTTTTGAATATGAAAAAGTAATCAGTGATGAACCACTGTTGCTGAATCTTGTTCAGAAACCACTCTGGATATGTGCAGCTTCATCAGCTTTGAAAAAATACAAATCAAAATCTGACATTAGAGAAGACTCATGTTTGGAGTGATGACTTAGCTAGCATGTTAAGAGAGGGATTACCAAAATCACCATGAAAACCTGAACAGTCTAGATCCATTATGAGACAGTCTTTTCATGTTTGCAGCTGCTTCCCTCAAGAATTTACGGTTTTAGAGACAACTCTAACTTTTGCTTTACTCTCAGCACATATAATTAAATGTTTATTGCTCAAAGTGTTGATCCTGTGCTTTACAAAGAAGACATTATGTTCTACTTTATGAGGTCTGTTTGAATATTGACAGATCTATTCCGAGTCAATATTTAAGTCAGGATTTGTTCATGAGTGATGGATAAACATCGTCCCTGGCTCAATGCATGATGCACCATCAGTCTGTTTTTGTAAGTGCATTATGTATCACATCCATCAGGTCACCAAAGGTTTCTTAATTCTCTTCATTTATTATGACACTCACTGTAAAAATCCTATACTGACTTTCCATTCAACGCATGCTCAAGGTAACGCCATAAACGGAGCACTTAGCTAATGAGGTGCAGATGTATTTCATGAGTAATAATAAACTTAATGTTACACTGTTAGGCTCATCCCCAGTAAGAAGTCGCTCTCTGCCAGAGTTTGTCTTTTCTTTTTATTTGCCTTTCTCAACAGCTTGAGCCTTAGCCTCAACATGTGAGCATGACAGATGTTTCCAGAGGCAGTTGTCTTCCATTTCATCACACAGTAGACATGCATGATCTCACCAAGGCCTGAACTCAAAGATCTCACACCAAAGCTTCCAAATATGTCCGTCCCTGCAGAGCTGCTTCATGCCAGAGTAAAGAGGACAAACTGTTGCTTTCCCTGAAGGAGACACCACTTTGCCTCCTGATTGCCTCTTGGGCTTTTATCAACCTGTGTTTGCAATCTCATATTGTTCTGTTGCATTACCCGAGTATCATCCATCATCCGTGGATTTCATAAGCACCGCGCTCTATTAAAAGTTTCCTTCTTTATCCCATGGTGCATTCAGTGGCAGTGCAATAACATTATACTTCCTCGAAATTTCATAACACTGTGATGTGTGTAATATTGAGGGAGCTTTGAGAATAAATAATTGTGAATAAGAAATGGCAGCACATGCCACCAGAGGGATGTAATTGTACAGGAATTTGCCTAATCATGGCATGAGATGTTGCTTTATTGAAGTATATATGAGATCACACTTTGCTGTTTTTGGATACATATCATGATATTAATGCATAATGGTAGCTACAATTAAGTGTCTGTAATGTCCCACAGCAGCAATGCACAAAGATGTTGGACGTCCTTCTCACGGCTGCTGTGCACGTTTTGTATCATGTGATTTAAATGTATCCCTATCAATGTGACTGCAGTGACAATGTTCTAATGTTCACATATTAAGCTGGCTGAGCCATGTTTCATAACAGGCACCCAGCATCGTTTCCATCTTTAGATCAAACGTCTGTAAGCCTTTCTTTTAGAGCTTAGACTTTTTTGTGCCTCACTTCTGTCCTGCGTCATGTAAGGGTAAACCATCGACCTGTGAATCCACTCACTGTAAGATAATGAGTCAGAGTTTAGCAGTAGCCACATTTACAGCTCTGTGACAGCGGCATGGCTCAGAGCATGAAGTATCTTTGTGCACAAAACTACAGAGCTGGTGAAACAAGGGTTAGAAATTCTGACTGCTCCCTTGGCTTTATGTGCGCCTGCTAATGAAAGCAGATGTAGCGTTACTGTATTGATTCTGTTCAGAATTATGAGACCAGTCCTCACTCTGGTCAAAGACATCCTGCACAAGCTGATCCAGGATCTTTGTCCAATGTATTTACAAAGATATTGCTCTGTAATAATTTATCACATGTCTTAAATGATGTGAAACAGACATTTGTAAAAGTGTTAATGCATCTTGTTAATATGAAATGCTTTTAATGAACTGTACATTTTCATTCCTGCACAGATAAACACTGAGAATAAAAAATAAACATATCTGACACAGAAAATGTATCTCTGTTATTAAGTTATTGTAACAGATTTTAACTCATGACTGCTTGGTCCTCATAACAGTAGGGCTGTATATTTTGACAGAACTGGATGTATGTGTCACTAAACTGAGGTAACTGTGATATCCCTATATAATCATGATTGTGTCTAAGCAGAGCAGTATCTATATGTTTACTGTATAGTCTATTTATATTATATAAAATTATATTAGGGCTGGGACGGTATGCTTTTCTCCCAATACGATTTTTTAGGTGCCGATTCGATTCAAATGTGATTCTACGATATTGCCAATTTTTGCAGTCTTTAGCTTTTTTAACACTAGTGAAAAAGATAAACAATGATGATGCCTGCAGACTACGTATATCAAGAATTTTTTAGGATTTATTCAGCAATATATTTTAACCAGCTGTGTATACTGTCTTTAAAAGCCTGGATTGCATTTAAAAGTGGATCATTAACACAGACTAAGATGAAGCATTTAAATTTGAAAAAAAACTATTTTTGAACAAAAAAATCAATTTAAAAATCGTCAAACAAAAAATTCCAATACTTATGTGAATCGACTTTTTCTCCCACCCCTAATATTTATATGTAAGTATTAGGGCTGGGAAATAATTGAAAAATAATTGGAATTGACATTTAGACCCTTTAATCGAAGTTATTTTACTCATGTCAATTATTTGGATTATTTTCCCTGTGTTAGTCAAAACCGTGCCCCCTCCATACAGTTTGCCTTCACTTTTTCCAAGAGTGAAAGACGCACCACCAACATGGAGAAGACGTGCCAATCTATGAGAGGACCTTGTAGTCAAGACAACCACAGTCTCCATTGTTTGGGCACATTTTGGATTCTTTGCAGTAGACATCAAGCAAAAAGAAGTTAAGTGTAAATTCTGCAGGGACACCATGTCGATGACCACTGGTATCACCACTAATTTGTTCCAGCATAGCATAAAATAATCATTCAATAATTGTAACAGCATCAGGGCTTCAATTAATGGTGATATTGAAATTAGCAAATATCGGCAAGCCAATAGATAGATAGATAGATAGATAGATAGATAGATAGATAGATAGATAGATAGATAGATAGATAGATAGATAGATAGATAGATAGATAGATAGATAGATAGATAGATAGATAGATAGACAGATATAGATAGAGAGAAAAAAAAAATCAGCAATATAGTAGAATCGCAATTTCAATCAAATCGGCACCTAAAAAAAATTGTAAAAATGTAATTGGGAGAAAAGCGTATCATCCCAGCCCTTATATATATATATATGCATTTCTTACCACTAAATTCTGAACTAAAAGCTAACTCAACAAACTAAAAACCACACAGACTTTACATCAGAGCTGCACATACATACTGTTTTATTTCATTCCCCTTTAAAGAAACATCACAGTCAACAAAAAAAAACATTAAAATAACATATTTGTGTGGTCCACAGTATTTGACCGCAAACAAAAGAAGTTCAAGAAAATGAAGAAAGCTAGTGTGCCGGATGTGTAAATGTGCATCTCCGCTTGACAGTGGAGTTTTTCAATGTTTTAAGAACTATGGTGACTTTTCATGCTGAGTAAAAAGGCTGTCATGACTATAATCAACAAAATCCCTGCTGTCATCAAATATCTAATTTGGCAACATGTCTTTTTTGTGTTTTTAAAAGCATTAGAAGTATCATAAGGCTTCTGGACACTATTGGGTGAAGGCCTTAATTGGTTGAATGCTTTTAAGTTAGATTTTTTTCAACCGGTATCAATTGATTAATTCTTCATTTACACTGAGTCATCTTGTTCTGCTCACAAATATGACAAAAGGGACATGCAATTAACATGTAAAAACAAGGTGCCCATGACATCAAATTTTTATACTTCGACTTGACACTTGTAAAAACATAACATGGCAATAAAAATAATGGTCCTAGACACCCAATTTGGGGTAACTTCTTGATTTTAATAGTCATAATAAATCAGGACTAAATGCAGCCCCCCGTCGACTGTCTTTGTTTTAATATTTTGCTCAACTGCCTCTGAAACAGATCAAATTGTTCAGAACAGTTGGACAATGCTATGATTACTCTCGTGGATTTTTATTTGAGGGTAAGAGTCACATATTGTGTTTTTCAGCCTTTAGCTCCACCTGTCTTAAAGAAGTTAAAGATGCAACATGAGCAGGACGCCAAAAGACATGCAGAACACTGGAGACAATACAAGGCTAGGATATCACTGTTAGTGGTTTTTTCTACACATCCCTATGTTGCGGATTTATGTTGCTCCTTAACCTGAAAAGCAGACGATAGCGAGGGAGCTGCCTACCACTGAGAGTCCGATAGAGAACATGCTGATCGCAGCATAGACAAGACTGCACAAGTGAGTCAAACACATAACCCTCCACAGACAGAACAGGTTTGCACACATTTGAGGAAACTTGGTTCAGACTTCCATGTTAATGCATCACGTTGGGAGAGACACTGGGTTACGGGCTTACTAGCTAAGGAGTTCGGCTTTTCTCTGTAGCTTGGGTGCGACAATATCACTGATCATTAAATAACAAAGTATGTTTTTTTAGACACATTATAAAATATTCAACACTGAAAACCTTGAGGCCCTGCTGGACAAAAGAATAGTATTGTTTTTTCCTTTTGTTTGTTCCATTGCAAGTTTGAAATAATATATTTAAATCTAACATTTTCAACCGATCATAAATAAAAATCATGTTTGATCCTTTTATCAAGCATATCTTCCCTCCTCATGATCAGGATTTCAATTACAAATGATAATAAACTTCAAAAATTCAAAGCCAGATTACACAAATTCAGAATGAGCGAATGATGCTAAAATTCAGTGCATTCAGAGAGCAAGGTCTATTGCTTATTTCCCTGACGTCATTTAAGCTGGTGATTGTTATGGAAGTAGGTGTATCAAGCAAAAATGCTGGTTGGATTCATGTCACATTAAAAACTGGTCAAACATGAGGACACTTCTCAAGCTTAGTCATTTACAGTAAAACTTTCATGATCATAAAATCTAATAAACACAACTAGGTTTTCCAGCAAAGGCTCAGACTTTTAGGTTGAAACGCTTTAGATTTCAACCAGATCACGCAATGTTTGGCTGCAAGTTATGAAGGCTGGGTAATAAGAGTTTTTAAGATGTATCGTTACAGATTAAAATGAGCCACACAGTAGGACAAAAGCTAAACTGATGTAAAAGCTGAAGTTTAAGTTTAGAAAAACACTTACAAGACCAATACTCATGGGCAGTTAACAGTAAGAATCACTTAGATTGATTAAGTAATTTACCACAATGCTTCAATCATTTAAATTCATGGAGCTCCATGTGCTTTACTAGCAAAAATCAAATGGTATTGATATCTGTTTGAAACAACAGCAACAAAACCAGCAGTCATAAACACCCAATATAGTGCAAGTTACTGATCTTAATTATCAAATACTGCAAGAGTTTTCACAAGAACGTCGGGAATGTTTTTGTGTATTGATAACCTGAAACAACAGATGGACCATACGATATACTATACGATGTATTTTACTACTCTATCTGGGAAAGAGCTCATAGAAAATGTTTGGGAAGGGCAGACGCTTTCAACAGCATACCTTGCAGGTCATTGGACAATTGTTCCATCTACATTAATTATCAGCCAATAAGATACTGGAGTAGGCAAGCGCTTTTTTCATTTAATAAAGAAATGTTGTATAGATCTTACGAAACTACTACTGGAGCTGTTAGCATCAATGCTAATCCCTGTAATAGCAGCCACTTGCTGTTGACAGCTTGCTTGTAGCTCCTACCTTTTCCTGTTTTAAATGATGCTGATTGGGCTGTGCCACCTTGTGCTGCTCTAAATCATTGTAGATTGGATTTGTCTGATTACAGACAATAAATCAGGCAGATCCATCTGCACTGCAAGGTTAGTACACTGATATAGTCCAAATTTTCTTTTCTTTCACTTTTTCCAAAAACTTAGAGGAGTGGGCTGTACTGGAGAGTTCATCCTATTGTGGCCAACATAAGATATTCCGCATCTAAGGCAGTGCACGCTCTCACTCATTTCAAGAAAATGGAGGACAGGTAAGGCCACTCTGATCAGACAATAACAGCATCTGAGGAAGCACCTTTGGCTCCACACCGCTGATGGCAAAATAAAAAATAAGACCAGGCTGTGTGTCAATAATATGTAAAAAAAAAAAAAAAAAAAAAAAAAAGGCCATCTCGGACAAGATTGAAAAAGCCAAATACAAAAACAGGTGTTCCACTGATGTGGCCAGAGGAGAAGAAAACTGAAGGAGTTGATTTTTGAGAAAAGTGACAGCCTATTGCCAAAAACCCTGATCGAGCCATCCTTAGCGACCAAGAAAAATGTTGTGTATTGCAATTAAGCTAAAAACATTATGACATGACTTTGTCCTGTATTGCCCAGCCCCATAACTTACAAAGCATAAAATCATTTAGCATTAAGCAATCTTTACTGGCAAAACCACCAGTTTTGACTTCAATATCTTGAGGATTTGAAAATCAGCCAGCTTCTGCTCTCTACCTCACTGCCTCTGCATGTCTTTCACAGTGTTCTTGCATCAAACCACAAACTTATTTAAAATATTCTTTAACATACTACCCTATGTCACCCATACAGCCAGATTAAGGCAAAATAATAAACTGTCTTTAAAACAGCGGGCGCTGTTGTTCACTTTTGCACTGTTCTCTAAGGCAGATCTCCCTCAGCATTCAGAAAAAGACTATTGCAGCGACAGAAATACAGCTACAGAAGGATTTGGCAGGTTGTCCTGTCACAAAGTTTACAGGAAGACGAAACCCTGGGGTCAGTCTTGGCACCTTGACTGCGCTGCTTTGGGAAAAAACATTCAGGACTGCAGTTTAGAGTTCACATTGTTTGCTTTAGAGACAGGAAATGATCGGACAAAACTGCAGGAAATGCTCCTCCAAAGAAGGCAGATACACGTGTCTTGGTGTCATCTCTCCAGCGTTTATCAAGTGCTTTAAGTCAAGAATCTGATGCTTAAGTTTAAGACCTTTCTCCTCCATTATCAGCTGGAGCTCATGAATCCCAGTCGGCTGCAGGACGGAGACAATAAAATAGAGACGAAGAGATGAGCTTTTAAAAAATAAACGTACTCTTGACGATGTGATAGCTTGCAGCAAACACCCTGAAGTATCAGATAAAGAAATATCCAAAAAGAAAAAAAGTAAAAGTGGTCAAAAGAGTTAATGCTCATTGAGGTCCAGCACAACATTTTGAGTCCACAGCAGCAGAGCTCAGTCCAGTGTCCAGTATCACACGATGTACTGGTACACGTCTGCCTTGCCGTGGTCAGGTGCTGCGAAGGGGCTCAGCCAGGCTATAGAGAACGGGTGTCCGAACACCACCTTCATATTCATCCATTTGGACTTCTTAGCCCAGCGTCTCTCCTCCTTTTTCAGCTGTTCGATACCCTGAGGAGAAAAAAAGATGTGAGTACACTGTTCTGATTCATGGGGTGTTTGAATAAAATGACAACCCAAAGAAAACACCAGCTACAGCCTCCATTGATGCTTTTTCAAAAGTTAAGTAAAAATAAAACAACACTCATTTTTATTGTTTTACAGACAGTCTTCACAGGGTGTGTATATGAAATCTGAGGTCAAGACCTGTTACAAGACCCTCTTCATACATTTAAAATCCCACTTCTTCAATGTCTAACACAATCTACATTAGCAACAAAACTTAAGAGCCCATTTTTATGTTTTTTTTTCAGTTTCATACAACCTTAAGTGTGTGTCTAAGGGTGTTTTCACACCAACCATATTTAGTGTGCACCAAAGAAGTTTTGGCTCAGGGTTTGGTACGTTAGTATCAATGTGAATGCAACCACCGCACTTTGGTGCGCACCAAAGCAGCTGGATCGAGACCTCCATGAAGGGGTGGTCTCAATCCGCTCCATCTCCAAACATTTGGTGCGGTTTGACTGGTGTGAAACAAAGCGGTCCGTCGATTTGTTTATTCTGGTTGAGGATTACGATGATTTATGAGGGTCCATAAGATCGCTGATGCCGTCTCAAACATGATAAAAAAAACACGTTTGAAGGAAAATGTAGAAGAGAGCGAAACGTAAACATTGGTGGTTTGGTGTAGGAAATGGTTACCATGGTAGCCTCTTCTTCGTTCTCCTCCGTAGCAGGTTTGGTAACCAGTTATGTGCATATCGCCCCCTGCTGTTTCAAACTGAGTAAATCCACAAGTGGGCCGGGCACGGTTCGATGTTGCAAGTGTGAATGCAAGCCAGCGGGGGAGGGGGGCAAACCGCGCTGCAGTATGGTTCGAAACAAGTGGGCATAATGTGAAAACACCCTAAGACATCCATGTGTGACTTCTCAACTTCCCCTTTGTTAACAGCACCAGCAGCTGACTGAAACAGCTCATTCCCTGACCTCCAAATAGATTTACCAGTGTTACAATCGACATAGGGATGGGGTTTGATAAGATTTTATTGATACCGCCGCCATTATCAAGTCTGTCTGTCAATCAAACTCTTAACAGATACCTTTTTCAATTCCTGTGTTCTGTGAAGAAAATAAATCGACCTATACAGGTCACCACACAAAGGCAAATGTTATCAGCCCCTTTAGACAGATGTGACTGATTCTCAACTTGAATTTGCTTCTGATTCCTATCCCTAGTCCTACCATTGCTTTATTGGCATTTAAAGCCCACAGCAGAGCAAAGACTGTTAAATGAAAGCAGAATGTGACTGAATATCTGCTGCCAACCATCAGAATCAGGATCAGAATCAGAATCGCCAAGCACATTTGCACAGAAGTAGAATTTAATTTAGCAATTGGTGCAAAAACAATCAGCATATAATTAAAATAAGACTTAAAATAAGGGCCCGGGAAATAAAGAATTAAAATAGGTAGAAAATAGCGTAAGGCTGACCTGAATATATATCAAAAATATACACAGAATATACAATAGGCACAAACAGAACAAAACACAACCCAAAAATGTACAAATGGTGTGGTGAAAGAGTTGGAATGATGGGCAGTGAACTTTATAACAGCTGTATTGACAAAACAAATGTCTTAAATAATATAAATGATTGAACTGTCTAATGCCATGGTTTTGCACTACAATATCGAAACAGTATTGTGCCCCAAAGTATACCAATATATTTGTTAGGGCTGAACGATTCGAGAAAATAATCTAATTGCGATATTTTTCCCCAATATTGCAATCGCGATTTACTCTGCAATTGTTTTAATGTTCCTCATCTTATGTATTCTTAAACAAACATAAGCAGTAGATCGTTTTATAGTATAACCAACATGACATTAAATCAATCTAAGGATTAAAGATTTGAGAAAAAGTGGAGAGGTGAAGAACAGAAGCAAAATAGGTATGAAAATGTAAAAAATTGGCAAAAAAATTCAAAAGTGACTAAGGAAAATTGTTTATAGCAGCAAAATTGGGATTCAATTAAAAAAAAAAAAACATGTAAAAATTCCAAACATGGTCTGACAGCGGCCAAAAAAACGATGAATGGGAGCAAGAAAGGCATAAAGTTGTAGAAACTGGATTAAAAAAGGTTAAAATAGGCATGAAATTGCAAGAAACTACATCACAATGCCAAAATGTTCAAAACATTTTAGGTTAAAATATTGCACTGTCTGCAATTTGAAAATTACAACAAGCCATATTGCGATTTAATCTAATTTGCAATTAATTGTTCAGCCCTAATATTTGTATGTCAATATTTTCTAGTACCTCTTGATAAGACTGTTACTGTGACACATATGTATTTTTATTGAACATCAGCTATCCTGGTGATGCTCTCTTTAGTTACATCACAGCTCGTGGTCATGTTTTTTTATTCAGAAGTAAAAACAAAAATAACAGCAATCCCACAGATAAATGAATTTATAAGTTTCATGAAAAATGTGTTTCTTCAATCTTTTACCTGCAAACTGATTTACTGGTATGGCGTCTCCAACCTGTAAACTCATCTTAAACTATCCATTTGCACCAAATGTAGAAAACATAAAAGTTAAAACAATTTAACGATAAGAGAATCTTATTATGTCCAATTCTATTTTTTCAAATGCTAATGAACCTTAGAGTAGTCAATAGTTTTCCTCCTGAGCAGAGAGGAGTAAACTGCAGAGACAGGTCATGAAGCTGCTGTAGCACATTTTCCACATAGCTGGTGGGATTTAGTGACTCTATATACTCTACAACTCAAACCTGCCTAAACTCAACAAGCAGAGGATACAAATAAATAATTAAAGTCAGTTTGTTTTGTACTCACTGTCTCGTCAGAGCAGATGGAGTGGACCTGAGTCCCGAACATGACTGCAGTGAAGATAAGAAAGAGGAGACCCTCGAAGCAGAGGAGGATGAGGAGGATGACAGTCGCTGGTGGGGAGAAGTTACTGCACTCTGGAGATTAAGACAAGCAGTAAGAGAAAGATATTTTTATTGTTAAAAGAAATTAGGATCTTGGTAGGACTGTAAAGTCTCGGCAGTATCTGACTTACTTGTCCAGTCCTCTTCAAAGCAGAAAACAAAATGGAATGCAGCCATGAGGAGGGCATGAAAGGATATGAGTGCAATATACATCTGAGGAGGAAAACAGGAGAACAGAGATCAGGTGTTCTTCACTTAAAATTTAACACTCTGTTATTGTGACAGCCCTGCTCTGGTTTGAAGACTCACCGTGAAAAGCACAAAGTATTTCTGGTTGTTCTCTCCCACACAGTTGTTCACCCAGGGACAGTGATGGTCCATCTTTTTGATGCAGCGTTTGCAAACACTGTGGACACAGAAGTAAAAAGAAAGTAAGGATAACAGGAAAATTATATCACTCTGAGGCTGCAAAAGTTCAACCTAAGTAGAGATGAAAACTGATCAAATTTTATGAATAACAGCTTCATTATCAACTTTTTAATGACACATCTCTCATCCCTTATTGAGGAGTCTCTGTGAGTTAAAAGCAAAAAGACCCACACACGTTTTCTGAGTCAAACAGATGACAAATCTGTAATAAAATGCTATGCCGCACTGACAAATGCATACGTTTCTGAGCCTTGCAGTGCAGTTGGATCACTCTGATGTATTCTCTGTAATCAGACAGATCAATCATGCAAAGCTTTAAGCTGGAATGATGGAGCTCAGTTTGCAGAGGCACTGCCCAATCAGCAACCATGTGGAGGAAGAGGCGGAGCTTCAGACATAAAGTGAATGCATGCCTGTGAACAATGGCTGCTCGTACAGAGCCGAGCATAGATGCTACCTACTACAGCGGCAGTTATAGCAGAATTGGACCACATTTCTTCATCATAGCAACTCTGACAGCATTGATCAATGGATAAAGATAATTTTCCCCTCTTCCAACCTTTTTGGGAGGGTTTACTTAAACCTCATTTCCACTGCGTGGTCTGTTTGGTTCAGTGAGGTTCAGTACGGCTTGAAATGTAAACCCTGATCTGGTTTGCATTTCTACAGCCAGCTGCACCTTCACTTGAGGGTGGAGATGTGAGCCAGGAGGGTCACACGGGCTAAGAAAGGCATAACGTCACAGACATGCACCACTGCGCAGCAGTTTACAGTAGAGTGCGATTCTAAACAAAAAGGAACAATGGAGGACTTCAACACATCAGCATTGTTCAGTACTGACATTCTCTATAGCACCATCAGTGATTAAATCACACAAATCCACAGCTTATTACAACATAGCAATGTTTGCGTTTTCATTTTCCCAGCTGTCCCATGAGAACTGATGATTTTCGTGGTTAATCAATGGACTGCAGCACTTTTAGCTCCACCTTTTACGGTAGGCTTAGTTTGCTCTGCACCCATTCAGAGGGGCGTCACAAAGTGGAGCAGCAGGGGTCGGTTATTTAAATTCTTTTTCTCATTATCCTGATGTGGAAACACCAGTGAAAGCATGCCGCATCAAGCCAAACTTAAAAAGACTGCAGCCTTGTGCGTTGCACCATGGCAGAGGTGCCTGCCTACCACAATGTCTGTCTGGCCAAAAATGGATGTGACTGACAGCACAATCATCCAATAGCATTCTGGATGTGTTTCTAAATGTCTCTGCCCTCCCCAAACACTTTCCATGGGTTGTTGCCCAGTTGGACAAGTAAAATATATTTATATTTAACAGTCAAGCAGTGGCACTGCAGGTAGTGCACCTGCCTCACAGCCAGAAGGTTGCCAGTTTGATCCCTGGCCCAGGCAGGGCTTTCCATGAGACATCTGCATGATGTTCCTGGGTTCAGTCCGTGCACTCAGGCATCCTCCCACAGACCACAAACATGCTCATTAAGTTGACTGGTGACTCCAAATTGTGTGAATAGCTGTGTGTTTCTCTATGCTGCCCTGCGATTGGCTGGCGACTGGTTGAGGGTGAACCCCGCCTCATGCCTGATGTCAGCTGGGATTGGTGTCACTTTAGGTGTTTTCTCTCCTGCTCTCAATTTGTTTTTATGATTTTGTGTGAAATTACACAAGCCAATCAGACCACTTCTGTCTCCTTTCACTAAGAAAACTTCCCCAAGTCCTTTGTTGTTGTTCATGCTGACTGCCTCTTGTCAGAGTGTTACATAACTGCAACACTGAGCTGATGGATCTGGCTCCTGGTTCTCCTCCCATAAGCTGAGAAACTTACAAACGTGTGTATGCACAGAAAACCAAAACAGAAACAACCCAGCATTGAGACTGAATTATTCTAGAGACTGCCCTAAATCAAGAACATTAGACTTTCTGTACTTGTGTTTAAAAATGTTATCAAGGCTGCAGAATTACTCTGACTTGTTTTGTCCAACAATCTCTTACAATAATCAAACAATGCAAAGAGCTTTGAACAAGTCGTGTTAAGTGTATCGCATCTCTGAGTCTAATATCTACACAAAAAGATGCCCTCCTGTGTGTAATTTATTATTCTTATGATTCATCAGAGACAAGTATATTCCCCTAACACCCACAAAAATTAACCATGACAGTCAGCTGAAAGAAAATCTTGTACTTCATTCACCGTTTTTACCCCCGGGACAGTGACTCATCAGCTGAACAATTCAATTACTCTGGACTGTTTTTGTGCTTTTTATGCCTCATGATCCCACAGATGCCACCCAGAAACCACAGAGGGGAGTCCTTATTATCAAGCTGCGAGGCCTGCAGGGAAATGCCACACTGCTGATTTAAAAAAGGAAACTAAAGAAACACACACACACACACAGGGGAGGCAGGAGAGCTGGTGAAAAAAAAATGATGTAGAAAGAGGAGTCCCCAGCGGGATGGGTGCATCTCCCTCTGTTTCCTCTGTGTGAAGGTGCAGACCTCAGCAGATTGTCTACAGACACAGACTGTAAGAGCTGCAGAGTTCGCAGTGGGAGCTGAAAACGTTCCTACAATCTGTGCGCTGTGCTGTGCTGTACCTGCAGTGGTGAGCTCTGTCGGGCTTGATGCTGCAGCACTTTGGACATTTGTACACAACCTGTCCGGGCTTGAGCTGCAGGCTCTCTATGAACTCTTTGGTGGCGTTTCCTTTAGGCACAGCACCCTGAGAGAAAGAGAGAGGGGGAGAAAGAGAGAGAAAAGAGGAGTGAGAGAGAGACTGGTTAAGAAACAGAACAATTCAAACAGACCAAAGATATTCTTTTACATAAAATAACTAGATACCAAAAGAAAATGTCAAACTGAAGTTGAAATGAAAATTAGCCTTTACAAAGAGACAATAAGTAACACAATTATATTGTGTACCATTTAAAGGATATATCACAAAGATCAATATCATAACACATTTGGCTGATCCTGTTCCACACACACGTGCTGTAAAACCGCACACTTACTCAGCATATCATCATCTGTGCATTTATTCATTATTTTAATTTGCTTTTCACGCCTGGATTGTTTGGAAGAACTCTGCAAATACAAGCGGGCTTTCCCTGTTTGGCCCCGTTTATTTGAACATACAGCACATTTTTTGTAGGACCATGATGATGACTGATGCTTCTGTGCTCCAACTCTAACTCACAGGGATGAACATTTTAAGAGTTTCAGCTACCTAATCAAACATATATCCAATAAAAGAAAAATACAAAGGCTGTTTATTATTAAATATGACCAGATGTCTTTCTGTCTGTCCTCTGAGCAGCCAGTTTTTGAGCAAGCTTTAAAATAACGTGCTTAGCACTTCGACCAGAGCGTTTCAGCCCGAAACCTTAGTCCAGCCCCACAGCACCAATATGACCTTGAATCACTCCTCACAGTCCGAAGAAGCAAACCCACACTGGAGCTGCAGGAGACCTCAGGTTTGCTAGCTTGTGATGGTTTCAGTACACATAGATTTTTGAGGGTATTTTGACCCAACAGCTGAAAATGAGTATGTAGACTGTGAGAAATCCATCTCATCCTTTGGTGCCACCAGTTAAAAATGGCCGAAGCAGTAACATGTAAAATTCGTCTGTTTCATCAATGGGCTAGGATGTTATGTTGTTTTTATTATCAAAGAAATATCAACAAGGATGAAATTTCTACAAACCGAAGAAAAAAGACCTAGTTCAACAAAAGTGTAAATATAGGCATTGTCAGGTACAAACCTCATATGTACATTTATCGTTATGTCCTGTCTTTTTTTTTTTTTTAATAGTTCCATCCTGTTGGTCACATTTTACAGCTGCG
The DNA here is from genome assembly GCA_036419115.1 of Scarus forsteni. Lineage (NCBI taxonomy): Eukaryota > Metazoa > Chordata > Actinopteri > Labriformes > Labridae > Scarus > Scarus forsteni. Next base: position 15,479,377 of record JAZDUH010000458.1, read on the forward strand.
AGAGTGCTTAATGAATTCACACCAGTTTAAAGAAAAACAGGCATTTGCCGAATTTACAGTATATATGAATATGATATATATGATATCCTAAAAAATAAAAATAAAAACTTTTGGAGATGCAAAACTTTTGTTATCCCAACAAAATACATATATTTATATATATATATATATATATATATATATATATATATATATATATATATATATATATATATATATAGATAGATAGATAGATAGATAGATAGATAGATATAGATATATATAGATATAGATGGATATATATACATATACATATAATATATATACATATATACAGAAATATACATATACATACATATATACATATATACATACATATACATACATACATACATATATATATACACACACATATATATATATATATATATATATATACACACTCTGTATATATATATGTATTTATATATGGATAGATAGATAGATAGATAGATAGATAGATAGATAGATAGATAGATAGATAGATAGATAGATAGATAGATAGATAGATAGATAGATAGACAGATAGATAGACAGACATACATACATATATTTATAATACACATACATACTAGATAGATTGATAGTTAGTCTAATTCATTTTTAATGCAATAAACTGGTTATTGAAATGCATTTAGTAATGTTTTACGAAACCTTCACAAAAACCATTACAACAAATCATACCAACTAATTTCTTTCAAATAGCAAAACAATTAATGTGTAACATACATTTTATAGAGATTTTGCCTTTTCATATTACATAGCATTATTCCTCTGTATGTTTAGCTCTAGAGGTGAAACACATGACAGATTGTCATCTTTATATTTCTAATTTAAAAAATGTAAAAAAAAAATTTTTTTAAATGACTAGTGGGTCATATTTTGTAAGGAGGAGGGCTGCATGATGCCTCCGTCTGCCACAATCCCCCCAGCCCCCCATCACAGAGTAACAAATGGTCAGAACTTACTGGGTCTGTGCACATCGCCTTAGCGTGAGATGCAAGGGCGAGGAAAGCCAGGCCGTTAAACAGCACCCCATTGAAGAGGCTGTACAGCACACTTTTGGCGGGCAGCAGCATGACAAACACCACCACAAACTCGGCGTAGAAGACCAGGAGCCAGGTGATGACGCCGCACACGATGCCGCAGCCGTCGCGGATGAACCACATGGTGTCGGAACCGGTGCGGGGCGGAGGAGGGGCGCAGTGTTCGGGCTTCAGGTAGCCGGCTTGCCGCTCGATGTCCCTGGTGCGGTGCGCCGGGCTCTTCATCCTACAGCGCCCGTAACTCCAGCCACATGCTGTGAGGTGAGAGGACAGCAGATGGAGAGGAAGAGGGGGAGCAGGGAGAGGAAAATAAAAAGAAGAGGAAGAAGAATACGGTCAGAGTGAGTCAGAGTCAATGAGAGAAGGTTTCTGTGGAAGGATGTGACATCTGATTATCTGCTGAACATGTTTCTTTCATTGATTATATAACAAGAAAAGTAAGTAAAATATTCACTTCTTTGGAAACGTATTGTCTTGTTATATTTAAACTTTTCCATGAAGTCTGTATCATCTGGTTTATTTCCCTGCTGCGTCCCTCTGTACATCTCATCCAGTCAGAGCAGAGGCTGTTAACATCATTCTGGCTCTGCCTGCTAACAGAAAGTTTCTTTTCTGCCACTGTTCAGTTATCTAAAAAATAAAGTGATATATTTTAAAGAAAAATCAGTGGGTACATTCCTGGAGATTACAGCCTCTGGAAGGTTTACAGTTGTTGCCATGGCGCTGGAGGGAAAGGGCTTCCTCTCCAATAGCTCTCCAGTTTTTAGCTTTTTCTTTTGGGTCCAATTTCTAAACAATTTTGTACAGTTTCTAGCCTTTTTTCTATCCTTTTGACCTTGCTGCTCTTCTCATGAAGACATTTCTTTTTTTTATTTATATCCCATAGACTTTTTTTTAACTATCAACACCACTCTGTTGCAGTTCCAAAGCTACCAGCAGACTTTTTCTCAAAAACTGCTACGAAAAGCTGGGTTCATTAGCTTTTTTAAAATTTTGTTTTGTTTATAATTTGTTTTATTTATATTTTTGTTTATACATATCATTTTATGTATCTTTATATCGACTTTTTGTAACTGCTACTAGAATTATAATTTCCCTGATGCATTTTCCAAAGGGATTAATAAAGTAATATTTAATCTAATCAATTTAAACAAATTACAGAATGGTACAGAGCCCCTAAAGGGACATCGGCAGAAAAAAGGTAAATTAAAACTATCTGGTGAAACTTTCTTGTGCACACCAAATACTCTTAATTCATCTATTTTTTCTTTACCGATGTCCCTTTAGGGGCTCCGTAGTATAGTGGAGTAGAGTTATGGTTTAAATGGAGGGTTGGTAGTCACAGAAAACTAGCATGAATTTGAATGCAGCCCCTTCTCTTACTACCTGGAGCTCCTCCAGAACAACGCCCTGCTCACATAAACGAGTGCCACTGATTCTCGATCATGTGACCAAATCAACTCAAAGCCCGTCCTCAGCTCATCGTTTCTGTTTTGCATTACACCAAGTAATGTCCCAATAAGTGGTAAGAAAACACCTTAACGTTATCATAGTAAAGTTAAGAAAACAAACAAACATGGCAAGAAAGTTAGCATTTACAACCCAACGCTGTCTTTCGTTTTCGCCCTGGCTTTGTCCAAATTCTTTTTTGTTTCGACCTTCTCTGCCTAATTTCTTTTCTTGCTCTGTTTAGCAGGAGGAGCAGTCACCAGTAATCAGGGTTAAGGTAGTTTCTCTGCTATTCTCCAGTGAACTTGGATCCCTGTTAGCTCAGCTACACGCATTTAATCAGGATCTGTGCACATCGGCGTAATGTACATGCAGAAGGTGTGCAGAACGGCAGTGCAGGATTTGATTGGTTTAATAAATTTGGTCTGTGATTGGTGGGTGTTTTCTGCTTTACTCCTGCTTGAAACAGCACTTATTTTTCGCTCTCTTTTAAGAACACGATTGCCATTGGGTCATAACAATCATTTATACCAGTATAAAAAAAGCGTATCTAAATCTGATTACCAACCGTGCCTTTAATAAGGAGGGAGATGATGGTATTTGTGTTTGTGTGATTGGTGAAAATTCTCTTTCTTCAAGGTTTGGGTGCATGTTCTGTGACAGAATTTGATGTCACCATAACCTCTACTTTAAAACTACAGAATCGAGTCATTTCATCCTTGAATCAGAGTGGACATTTGTGCACATTTTGACAAAAATACCACAAAGCAATCAGAGATATGATATTGACAAGGGCTGAATATAAGGCTCAATGACCTTGAGCTTTGACTTCGTAAACCTGGGCTGCGGTTGAATAGTCACCTCCTAATCCCTTTCCTATCTACTTTTCTTTAACCCTGATGGAAAACATCATGAGGTTAAAGCTGGGGTTGGCGATTTGATTTAGATACACTTTTTGTAATACTGGTTAAAATGGTCTTTATGACCCGATGGTAATCAACTCATAATGTGTTCTTAAAACAGAGCGAAGCCCTGAGGAGATGCTACTTTCAAATTCATGCTAGTTTTCCAAAATCGCTAACCCCAGCTTTAAGGAAAGGAGAAAGGAGAATTCAGAAGGACTTCTTCTCTGACTACACCTTCTACTACGCTACGTTGCGCTGTTTATAAAAGCTGATGTATTTAAATATAAACGTAGGCGTTGACCTCGAGTCAAGATTGGAATTTTTTTTGTCTGAGACCCGACCTATGAAATGATATGTTTTTATTTTTGGTTCTTTTTTAATTTCTTTATAGTTATAAATATATAAATATCAGTACATATGTGCATATATATGTATACATTTTTTTTCTTTTTTTATTCCCTTTTTCTACTTTCTTTCTTTTTTTTAATACTCATTTATCTCACCTTTAGAGGCTAAATTAACTTATGCCAATATTTTAGTTACTGTACATTTTCTTCTTCTTTTTGTTGTTACTCTAGTAGACGGAGAAAAAAAATCTGAAAAATTGTATGAATGTGATTTCATGTAGAAGAGACTACCAAAACTGCCACGATGTTGTACACTTTGGGTTTAATTTAATAATCTATGTATTTATTTACTTATTTATTTTGTTTTCCTTTTTCCTATTTTTGCCTGTCATGAATTTCTATTTAAGCATTTAAACGATCTATGTTTGACCAAAAAATGAATTTTCTTTTTTCTTTTTTATGTTGTGGCAAATTAAAATAAAAATTAAACATTATGTTCAAAAAAAATAAATAAAAGCTGTAGCCGCTGAGAATTGTGGCACAGAATAATCTCCTCTCCTTTCGTAAAGGATTGTCCGGTGTATCCTATGCTAAAGGAGATAATAAAGGAAGCACTGAGCCACCTTTCCTATGCATTTAAACTATTTGAACAGCTCTAATCATGAACTACTTCTGGTTCATTTCACTCCGTTAGGAACCTTCCTGAGCAGAAATGATAATTCGACCGCAGCCCTGGTCTGTTCATTCTTGAGTCAAAGTTAGCATCTTAGCACCTCTGGTTTCTTTAGGCCAATACTCCACAGAATTTTAAAAAATGAATACCTGAATCAAAGTCTTCGTGCAAACAAGATTTGAAAACTTAAATTAACAACATGGAATAAAACCGATGTTGCCTGCTTATAAATTTTGAAGCATTATTGTGTCTTCTGGAGGATGGCTGCAAGTAAATGCAAACAGGGACTACAGAAATGGCAGAGTATCCGAATATTTTCAAACAAGGGTTAAAACTTGGCTTAATAAGTTGATCGTCTGGTAGTTGCTTTTAAGTCCATTCCCCATGTTTTCTTTCCATAGCTGCTTAGTAATTGCTTTTTTTTACCACACCAATAATGCTTAAGTTGAGAAAGTAGGTTGGATTTGACATGTGGCTGGTGGTCATTTACAGCCCAGCCCAGTCCTGTGGTGTGACTCAGGGGTCAAGTGGGAGTGACGGTCTTCAAACTAAGGGGTCTGCTAATCTGTCTTTAAGATGTAATTGGCTGTCAGACGTGCGAGTTTAATCGAGACCTGATGCTGATTAATTTCTTCGAGAGCACGTTGTAAAAAGTCCGCCGTATCGCTTCTAATCTGATTAACCTCCTGCTCTTGAGGGAGGCCCTCTCCGCTCACAGGGGCATCGACTGAGCCCTAATTAAAATGGACAGAAAAGTGGGATTAGGTTATCGCTCGGCTAAGCCTAATGGAAAGACTGAAAACCAAGGAATGTCCAAGAAGTCAGGTTTCAGCCTCCTTAAGATCAGGTTTTAGTGTGCAGGAATTTCAGGTCTGATTGTTTAAATATTTGATGTTTTACTTTTGCTGATACATTTCCCAACAACAGAGGGATGCTGTTATGTTTATGAGGCTTTTCTTTCTTTCTCAAAATGGTAACTTTATTTTTACTCCTGTGTTGATGATAAACTAACATGATTCTGGAGGTTGATGTAAAATGATAAATATATTGTTTGTGAAACGAGGTGGGCAATATGCACCAAATTATATCACACTATTTAAGAAAAATCTGTGATAACAATATATTAAGTATCACAACTTTTTTCTACTGGCTGACTACTCCATGCATATGTTTGCAGGAAACTGCTCGTGGAAATGGGATCGCACATGCTGGGAATTTTCAAAGTTGGAAATTTCCACGAAAATTAATGAGAATTTATGGGTCACTTACTCCCATAAATTCTCATGAATTTCACAGGAATAAACCTGGAATTTACAGAACTGAGGGTCAGTCTCTCTTTTTTAAATTAGTTTTCATTTTAATTTTTGTGTTTGTGTGTGCGTGGGGGGTCGTTTGCGTAATACAAGAACGGGTGGCAGGTGAGTAATTACCCAAAATTCATGCTTTTGTTGCTCAATAAAATAATTTATATTGTTAATTGTTCAATGAAAAAATTAAAAGTTGATGAAGTTCTACTTAAAAATAAACCTGCTGAAATGAAATGTGTTTCTTGTTGAAACTTTTTGCAGGGATGTCTACCAAAGACAAACCTGGATGTTTATATTTATGTTTGGATATGAAACAGTTTGTTTAAATTATCCTCAATTTCCAATATATTCCCATAATTCACTGTGGAAAGTTGTTAGAAATTAACTAGAAATTTTCCACCCTTTTGCAGCCCTAAGCAGAACCCAAAACCTAATCCTCCTGCTCAATATTTAAACCCAGCTAAACCTAAAACAATCAACTATTGAAAACTAGCACAACCAAGTGATAATGATGGTTCTTTATGGGTTTACTGCTTGCACACCCATCATCAGACCAGCCTCGCAGCATGGTGATGACACTAGTATTTGCCTGCTAAATGTAGCTTTCCCATTTAGAGTACAGTCTGACACGGTCACACGACTCATGAGTCATGTTCATGTAAATGTAAGTGTTACCTCTGTGGACGCTGTAGCCACAGATTGGATGTAATTTACAGTTTTTGTTCGGAAATGAAGTTAAACCATCTAAATATAATAACTGAGTCTACAGGGATGAAAGACTCAAACAAACTTGGCCAAGATTTGTATAATTAGTGCAATGATTGAAGATGGTTCATTACTAGAGTCAGCAGTTATTCGGTGGCAGTCACACAATGATTTTATTGTGATATTTTTAGCAAAGGCGGTTTACTGATGATGGCACATAAATCATTTAGTTCGGGACGGTCTAAATTTACCATCTGTGTAACTGCGGCCGCGCCAACAGCTCCACTGAAAACAAACCTGACACCTTATAAAAGTAAACTATCTTCTTGGTATAATTTAAATTATACATTACAGGCCCTGTTTGTATCCTTTTGACCCTTTGACCCCCCGTGTAGTCTCACAGGCGGAGTCAGGTGCAGCAGGTTGAAGTCTGTGGATCACTTTCACCGCAAGTCTGGGATTACTCAACCATCTGTCTGAGTTTACAGAGCTGCTGCTGCACTGTTTCCATTTTTATCTCTTTTATACTGTAATTTTAGTCGTACATGAAACTCTCGCATGACTGTAGCTCAAACAGCTCAACTTAGATGGTGAATATAAAGATGTTTTAATGAGATACTGTTATAAAAAAAAGTGTCTCCATCCAAGTTTCTAGAAAGCAGAGATGCTGTTGTTCACTTTGTTTTGTTTTGTTTGTTCGACTTTCATTTTTACCATTAAGAAATACTGAATGTTTAATGGTACTAAAACAATGGTTAAATAAAAGTTAAAGGAGACATATCATGCTGATGCATGATTTAATACTTACATATAATAAATTTGAAAACAAGACCTTACACCCCCTACATTTTCAAAAAATTAGATATTGTATTTTTTCTGATATCCTAGAACAAGATTTGATGCCTCTGAAAATAGGTCATTGCGAGATATCCGCGAGATTTAAATCATCGTGACGACACGAGGTACCTTTCTTTTTATTGGAGTAATCTGATAAAACACTTCCTCCTCTGTGATGTCCGTTAGCCTCACAACCATCACCGAGGAACACATCCACCAGCAGCAGTGTATAGCTCCCTAGCTCACACTCACTCATTACCAGCTCTGGCCTGTAGGGGGACTCAATATGCGGTCGCTGCTTTGAGCCTGCCGGAAAATACAGTAGAAGAAGAAGGACAGGCTGGCTCTACCCTCTCGGCAGCTCTGACAGAACTGACCAATCAGAGCACAAAGGGCTGTGATGTTGCGAGGTTACTGTAGGTCAGCCTGAGATCCGAGCGTTTCAACGAGAGCTTGATAATGGCCTAAAATGAGGACTTTGAGAACGCAATCGTGGGGCAAAGAAGGATCTAAATGACTTGTACTGAGGGCAGAAATGCTTTACAGGCATCCTAGTCTGGCATAGTGAAAAGGAGAAACAAGCATGATATGTTTCCTTTAAATAAAAAAGACAGAAAGGAAGTGAGGGATCTACCTTTTTTCTTCTCTTTCCCTTCCTTCCCAGCATATATTTCCTATTTCCTGATTCCCTATTTCCCCTTTTTATTTATTTATTTATTTTTTTTTTGAATTACTTTAATGATAATAATAATAATGATAATAATAATAATAATAATAATAATAATAATAATAATAATAATAATAATAATAATAATAACACTCATTTTTTCCTTCTAATTATATGAAATAATTGATCCATTTAAGTGTTTATTTGATATTTATTTCATTAAACATGTCACTAAACCAGTTGGATGCAGCTGGAAAATGTAAAAGAGAGTGTATGAAAATGTCGAAATGTAACTTTTACAAGTGTTGCCAGTTTTGCAATAAAAATAAAGTTAAAAAAAAAGCGAGCACATCGGAACAGTTTCATGATCTATGCAGCGGTGTCAGTGTTTTACTCTTAAGTTTTTGTCTAAAAAGCTTTGAAGCATTTTAACCAAATTTAACCTTAAATCCAGGTTTATGTACTGAACATTTTTACACAACCCAAAACATCCAAACTAAACCTCACCTATTAGGCATCTGAGAGTTAAAACATGGCACACCGAGTAAACTACCCTGACCTCAAACTTAAAAAAAAAAAGTTGTTCCAGTTATATCTGAAGAACACGTGCAGTTTAGGTTCCGACACATTAAAGAAATCTGCAAATTTTCTGTTAATATTAAAGCAGTGATTCTCTATTTTATGCAAGGTTCCTCCTTGATTTAACTGCAGGAAGAGGATGTTTCCAGAAAATCTTGTTCTGGTCGGGGGGGGGCAATTTGCCTGATAATGACTTTCACTAGCATTGTTACCAGCTCTCAGGTGAGAGAGGAAGAATCTGTGCAGAGGAAATGCAGATGTGAAAAGCATGAATCATGAAAAAAAAAAACGCAAATTTCAGAATTACACTTTTTGACTTACATATTTCTTTCAGGCATTGAAAGAAAATTTCTGTTTTGCAGTAAAATCACATTTTTTCTTGTGTTTTTTCTAAAAGACAGCCGATGATTGCTGATGTAAAGTTCACTGCTTTAGTTTAAGTCGGGGTCGACAACCTCAAAAACTACATTTACAACACTCATTTTTGAGACTGAGATACAGAATCTGCTGATATACCAAATACTCCTTTGTGTGGTTTTAATTCATTTTAATTGGTGTTATTTGGATCATTTATGTCAGGTGAGTTTTGCTGTTCGAGTTACTTTGTTTTTTTTCTTAAGTTAGTTTGAATATGTCTGACAATTTCCTTTGTAAACCTTTGTTTTTAAAGAGTGATATATAAATAAAGGTACTGTCATTATTATCATTACTAAGTCAAAGGTAGCCATTCTAAAAATAACAATCTAATATCTAATACATGCCTCACTTGAGCTGAGGAGGACACGACTTTATGTAAACAGTTAGGTGTGCAGCTGATCATTTCTTGACCTTCTTTTAATGTTCTTCATTATATTTGTCAATTATAGAAGTAAATGCAACCTGTGTGTGTATTCTATGTACCAATGCTGTAAAGTAAGAATGCTTTTGCTCATACAATATCAGTATTTTATCTTTTACTCTTAAAGTGCAAATTGATCAAATCGAAGAGAAATCTAGACAAAAGCAAGGCATCAGTTCTTCTTGGTTCACCATCACAAAGTCAGGGATTTGGTAGAATTAGTTAGTACACGTGTGTATGATCAGCTGGTTATAGCAGGCAGCTGCCGATGATCTTCATGTTCAAGTGGAGGCCGAAACCCTGTCATTAACTGAAGCTGTGTAGGAGGCTTAAAACTGACTGAGGAGCAGCCAAACTCTTTATATATCTCCTCTTTTCAATTACCACTTTGATAATTGACCAAAATAAACCGTCAATACTTATTTGTACAAGCATCGTTATTTACAGTTTTGTTCTCACATGCCTAAAACTTTTTCACAGTGTTGTACAAAAGTTTATTTTCTTTTGGTTTTGTCAAGAGTGAGGGAAGGGAGGGAATCTTGTTAACGTGGCCATCTTCACCAAAATGTTCAATACCTCTTATTTAATAAAGACACTGTAATGACTGTTAGAAATCAAAGATACTTGAAAAAATAACATCATTATTGGCCAGGATCAGCTCTTTATAAAAGCTTTATTGTGGTATGAGCAGGTGTTTATTTGTGGATTTAAATCTGCTTAACGCTGGAATCAAGCGGAGTAAGATAAATATTTTGGGGGTTTTGGGTTGAGGTTTTAAAACAAACCCAGATCTGGTCAAACATGAGAGAAAAAGGAGAATTACACCAAAAGAAAACTTTAAAAAAGACATCAGCACATGTGTGGGGAAACTGTTATTTCAGACATTAACGGCTCTGATTTTCACAATCAGTGCATCAGCGGGAAGTGCATAAGACAGACTCCTCCAGCCTGAACAGGACATGCGGTGTTGATAAAGTATGGCTTGTGGGGCAGGTGCATAGGAAAGAAACAGTCATATCAAAACTGGGAAGAAAACCCCTACACACAGTCTGATTAAACTGTGCAAACGCTGCTTGACTGCATAAGTTAGACAGCGTGCAGAAGTTGATGATTAAAAAAGAGGAAATAGCTAAGATTTGGGGGCCTTATACTCTGTTTTTGCTCTCTATCGCAGAAAAGATTTTCATTTCAGTGACTACAGTAAACCAGATTCTTCTGGTTGACTTTTTGCCATCACCGTATTAAAATTCTAAAAGCCCATCTTTGTCTGTTTTTCCTTATTCACCTCTCTGTATAGTGTTTGTAACACCAATATATATGCACTGGGAAGCACTGATGTACATGAATAGAATTGTTCAAAAACTACAAAAGATCAGAAAGTAATCATTGCTGTATAGCCCCTGAGGAATCTAACAGAAAGATTAAACACTGGAGTAAGAAAAAAACTTTTCAGATACGTCAAGAACCCCTAATCACAATTTAGTTGGAGGAAATAAATTTGACAACAAAATATGTTTCTGTGATTCCTTAGAAAACTGAGTGAGTGGGTAAATAGCTAGATTTTGGTCTCTGAGATGTTTTCATATTAAAAAAACAATGAAGTCTAGGATAAACCTTAAGGGGCAAGTCAACCAGCAGGTTGACCTGCATATCTGCTTGCCAGGTGGGTAATCTGAAAAATCAATCCTGAAATGATACCAAATGAAGAAGGAATCCAATTTTTAAATACTTCGTTGCAAATGTATTTCTAAGTTTAGAAGTCAGAGGGTTAAGGTCAAAAAGACGAGCTAAAGTCTCGTGCTCTGGAGAAGGGCTGAATCATGGGGGTTTATTCGCTTGCTTCTTGACCTCTGACCCCCCTTTCATAGAAAACCAAGCAGATATTACCATCAGTTAACCATGGGCTAGTTCTGGTGTTATAACAATAAGAAAAAGGTGAATTAACCCTCTCCTGAAAGAGCTGTCGAGATAAAACTGTCCAGGAAGTCTGAGTCAGATAAACCAGGATATCAGGATAGTTCACTCTGGTCAGTCAAGGTTCACTCCAAGTCCATTTTATCACTTTCCCTGCTTTTATACACTTACCTCCCTTTCTACTGTCGTCTCTGAAGTTCCTGGAGCTCCTTGTTTAGTTTCAGGTCTGTGTAATCTGAAACTATCCGAGCTGCCCCCCGTCTCCTCCCCGGCTGAGAGTGTTAGCTGTGCCCGGGCTAACCCCTCTGCTGTGCGGGCTCTGCTCTCCACAGCTGCCCGGCTCCGCTCCGGCTCTCTCCGCCGCCCCGGTATCGATGACCGACAGCCTGGAAACGACACCGACACACGGGCCGAGCCCCGAAACGAGATGTTGTGTAACTACTCCCCGAGCTTCCGTCTCTGTTGATCCAGAAAGCTTTGCGGGGAAGCAGGACAACACAGCGCAGAGCCAACCAGGAAGTAGCACGGTCCCTCTGCCTGAGTGTGGGTGTTTGAGCCCTGAGCGAAGGCTGACAGGCTTCACTCTCACTCCCGACCGGGTCCCCATTTATATTACTGCTGTTAGAAATAACACAACTGACGATTAAATACACCAATCCGACCCTGTTTAGGAAAAGAAAAAAATTATGCTGCTGGGCCTTTGCTCTCTTGGCACTTTTTCAGTCTTAGGATAACGTTTGAGTCTGTTCTGAGACAAATCAACCAAGAGCCATTTCTTCTTCTTTGAATTTCGTAATTTTGTAATGATACATTTCCTAAAGAAAAAAATAAACTTAAAATAAGACCCAAAAGAAAAACTGTCAACAGACTTTAGAAAGAGTCTTTACATTGATCAGTACCAAAAAAATATATACTCGGAAAAACAAGCAGTAGCCTATTAGTTGGAGGAAATAAATTTGACAATAAAATATGTTTCTGTGATTCCTGAGAAAACTGAGGGAGTGGGTTAATAGCTAGATTTTGCCCTCTGTAATGTTTTCATATGAAAAAACTGTGAAATCTAGGTTAACCCTTAATGGGCAAGTCAACCACCAGGTTGACCTGCATATCTGCTTCCCAGTTGGGTAATCTGAAAATCAAACCTGAAATGTTACTAATTGAAGAAGGAACACAATTTGTAAATACTTTGTTTCAAATGTATTTCTTAATTTAAAAGTCAAGGGGTTAAGGTCAAAAAGATAAGCTAAAATCTTGAGAGTGCTCTGGACTGCTGGGCCTTTGCTTTCTTAGCATTTAACAATTGAGTCTGTTCTGAGACAAATCAACCAAGAGCCATTTCTTCTTCTTTGAATTTTGTAATTTTGTAATGATACATTTCCTAAAGAAAAAATTCAACTTAAAATAAGACCAAAAAGAGAGGGCAAACTTCCACTGAGGCAGCTTACATATTATTGTCTCATCTATATGCAATAGTTTCATGATAGAAGTACCATCATAATGTGATTTCTTGACCCTGAAAACCCACAATTAGCAGCCAGAATCATGCTGAAATCATTATTAGTTCAGTGTTTTTGAAAAAAAAAGTGTTTGCTGATGGCAGTTATCTACCAAAATCTGGTCATTTTTAAGTTGGGCCATTACCAACATCTCCTGATAAGATCTGTCCAGTAGCTTTTTGTAATCTTGCTGACAAATAGACAAACATAGCCTCCTTAGCAGAGGTAGCTCAACAAAAGTGCCTAAATGCATCCATCCATCCATTATCTATACCACTTATCCCGTCAGGCGTCACAGGCCACTGGAGTCTGACACTGGACAGGAGCGTGGCACACCCTGAACTGGACTCCAGACAATCACAGGACCACATACAGACAGGCAACCATTCATGCTCACACTCATACCTGGGGGCAATGTGGAGTCAACCTACCAGCTGGTCTGTGGAAGGAAGCTGGAGTGCCTGGAGATAACACATACATGCACATGGAGAACATGTAAGCTCCACACAGAAAGGCCTTGACAAACATGAAGTTCAAACCAGAAACCTTCTTGCTGTGAGGTGCTTGCACTACCTGCTGCACCACCAAGCTGCAAAAAGTATATATAAAGTGGTTAAACCAATAAAAAAACAACTTTAACTTATTAAGTAGAAACACAGACAGGGTCAGCAGTTCAAAAGGTCAGGATAAGGGTTAGGGAGGGGGGGCATGGTCGGTTAGGATTAGGGTAAGAGTCCAAAGTTTTCCATGGTCTATTTAATTTGTAGGTTTTGATGAAAAAAATAATTCTCATATAATGGAAGGAAACCTTATTTTTGATTTACAAGTACATTAGACACTACCCTATTCTGACAAATATGTTTTCATGATTTCTCATCCAATATAGATTTCAGTGTAATGAAGCCTTAATCAGTTGAAACAAATATTTCCTGTAGCTTTTATGTTGGAGTGCCTGAGAGCTTAGGGGTTCCATTTAAGGATGCCAAAAAAGTTGATTATTGATATTAAAATTTGCTAGAAATATCCCATGTGTTCCCAAAATGTAACACAATGTTTACCTCATCAACACTGAATGTCCAATCTTATAAATCAAAAGCATAATTTGTTAATGATGAAATAATAAAATCACAAACTAATAATGAAAGGAAATGGTCAATTTCTGTAACGTAGAGACTAAGTATCAAAATTGGTGAAAATGAGTTTTGGAAATATTTGCATATCTGATATCTGCAAAACCCCAATATTGCTAATCTCTCTTGTCCTGTGACATGAGCCCTATTCACATATCGGTACACAAAAACTCCTGGAATTGTTCCAAACATTTTTAACAATGACACACTTTAGGGAAAAAAATAACATGTTGTGAATATAGTAGAGCAGAGTTTTTGACATAAAAGTTAGAATTGTATCTATATAAAAAGTTTATTTGCAGCCTCCACAACTTGAAGTCCTGGCCAACAGCAGTGTATTTTAAAATTTTACTATGCACCTTACATTTATAGACTAGTCATTTCTATTCAGTTAATATGTTTTGTATTATTTTTCCTAAGAATGAAAGCTGAGAAAAGAATGACATTTTTGTTTAGTATTGTGATCTGGTTTGTGAGGAAGAAGCAGGACAAGATGAGCTCTCAAAGTGGTGAAAAAGTTTCAAAAAAGAAAGTTTAATTCAAAGTGATTTATTGGCATTGATGCTGTTGGAGATTACTGCCAAAACATCGATAAAAAAAGAAAATAAACAGAAACTTTCTTGGTCAAGATGAGATCAGATCACCGGTATATAGACAGTAAAATATGACCTGTAGGTAATACATTTCACTCAGGTTAATCCAGCTGCACTGCAACATTAAAGATAAGCAACACTTGCCAAAGAATCACAACGAAGCCACAACTACCTGAAAGTCTAAACGCAGGGAAAATTAACACCACGCAAAAACAGTGATTTTGGCTGCAGTTAAATCTGAGTCTGAATTGACCAATCTGTGGTTAAAATAGGGATTATTGTGCTTCGAAAGCAGAAAAAGGAAGTAATAGCTCATAATCATTCAAAAGTCAAAACTGGGAGAGTTAACAGAAAACATGAGGTTTAAACTCATTTACATAAAAAGAGTTCCCTCGTTGTTTTCTCTGCGTCCACTGCCTTCTCTCTGACATTTCTGAAAAAATAAAATCCCCTTTCCTGAGTGTTCCGCTCGTTTCACTGCCCCGGTTGGGCGGCGCCTTGAGTCTTCAGTAGGGAGATAAGCGGGACGTACCGGTGAGTAAAGCGGGCACAGTCCGGCCGCTGATGACGTAAAACAGAAGCGACACTTTCTCAAGCTGTTTCTCAACATGGCAACAGCGCAAGTCAGCGAGGCAGAGAAAGTCTACATATTACACGGTATTCGGGTACGTTTTTAAAGGCTGGACTGTTTCACTAAACATCTGTTTGTAAGATTGTTTGGGTCACTTCTTTTAACGAAAGATAGTTAGCTTCATTAGCATCTTCTGCCTGTGATGCTGATGTTGTTTTGTGTCTGCAGGATGATCTACGGGTGGACGGAAGAGGCTGTGAGGACTACAGACACATGGAGATAGAGACTGATGTGGTGTCAAACACGGACGGCTCGGCTAAAGTCACTCTGGTATTACTCTGTCGTAGTTCATCACTCTTTATTTGTATAGCTCTAATACATAACAAGTGTTATCTCACGACACACTTAGGTACACATGTTTGCATAATTACATGTAAACATACATATAATACACACACGTACATCCAAACCCAACATGAATCGACTACAAGCACTGCACTGGTCCAGCCTACAGTGCAGTGCGTCTAAGGAACCTTTTAGTGACAGTCAGGGATGCTGGTATCAGCCGATGTTGAAATCTTGCAAACATTTACAGCTGATATATTGGCTATATATCAGCTGCAATATCAGCAAATTACACAAATGTACAACACTGATGCACCCTCTCATCAGGGCATGGGTACATTTAAAATCAATGGTTTAAGATAAAATATAGGATAAGGTATTCCTTTATTATTTCCACAGGGGGAAACTCTAGGTGTTTCAGCAGCAATGAATACAAAAAATAAATATAAAGAAAGAAACTTACGATTGAAATAAAATATGAGATAAATATGAAATTGTGGTGTTTACAGCTTTTTTTGTACATGTATGGTATATTACAATTGGAAAATCAAGCTACTATACATCTAAATATGGTCTGTTGCACACGAGAGAGGTTTTTGTCGTGGAGTCTAATGGCTGCAGGAAGTAGGGGTCTGCGATACATCTCCATCACACATCATAAGTCTGTCCTTTTCAGTTTTTTTCTGCTGAATATAACTTTATTAGAGTTTAGCCTCTTCAGATGTGGCATCTTGAATATGGTTGTAATACCAATTAATTTTAGGTTGCAATTATAAGTTATTTTGACAAATATTAAAAACTTGACATGAAGGAAATAGGATTTAAATTAAAATGTGAATAGAAGCACAAACCTCCCCCAAGTTTTTTCTAGCATTGTCAAGCAAGTTATTTTTAAATGTGTGGGAAAATGTGTGGTCTTGCTCTGTTAACAAATCCTTGAAAAATGAAAAAAATCAAATCAGTTGTTTTTTGTGCCATGGCCAACATTTCCAGAAAATGTCACCAAAATCAGTTCATAAGTTGCTGAGTTATTAGGGAAACTGCATTATCTTACGTTAACTATTTTTAGAGAAATTTGGATTTCGATCACCCCCAAAGTCTAATCTTTTCTTCCTCGTGTCATGATGAACATTACCTGCACATGTCATTCAAACCTCTTCTCAGGTTGAGTTGTTCTGTTCACAAACAAACAAACACATGAAGTAACCAACAAACAGTGGCAGAAACAGAACCTTCTTGGCAGAAGATCATGTTTAAAAAAACATTAAAGTAGATTTATACAGACATAATAATACACATAGATATAACACATATGTGAGCAAATACATACAAATCCATCCATACAGTTTGTTTACAAACCTGCTTACATAGAAACATATTTGTTCATGTACCAATGTGATGAAATAAATACAATAAAAATCTATAAAATAAAAATAAATGCCATACTTTTTGTGAGACTTATGTATGATGTATTTCTAAAACAGAAGTTTTTTTTCTTCTAATGGAGGCAGTGCTTTGAAAAAGCTTTCTGTATTTTTTTTTCATAATTGGTATATGTTTTAAAGACATATAAAACAATACAGTGTCACTATTTGTCCAAAGCTGTTCAGCCCTCACTGTTCCCTGCTTTTTTTCCAGGGCCACACGGCGGTTCTGGTTGGGATTAAGGCTGAAATTGGTAAACCAAGACCGATGGTGCCCAGCGAGGGCTTTTTGGAGTTCTTTGTTGATTGGTATGTATGGTACTCTATTTTTAGTTTTGGCTGCTGAATTCCTTGATAACCAGCTTCTTGAAGATGATATGTACTTAAACCTTTTGTTTTTAATTTGTTCTCTGTAAACATCACTTTAAATAAAACTAGAATGTATATGTTAAAGTCAGTCCAAATGTACGGCCTTGTGTTATTTATTTACCTTCATTTAACCAGGAAAACCTCATTGAGATTAAAAATGTCTTTTTCAAGAGTGTCCTGGCCAAGACAACAGCATGTTTAACAGTTTTAGGCAAACACACAGTCATAATTAAAACAACAGACACATAAAATAAGACAAATTAAGAAAAGTCACAATTTTAGACCACCAGTTTTGCCAAAATTGGCCATTTGAGAAAGATTGCAGCCAGATGTGTCCACCTCCAAGTCGCTCAACATTAAAAGTGTCCAGTAAAACCAGATCTTTAAGTTTCAGGTCTTTTTGTAGTTCATTCCTAGTATGTGCAACTGCAAACCTGAACAGCTTTTTTTCCCAGTTCAGTTCTTACTTTTGCAACAAACAATAAGAAAAAATCCTGGGACTGAATATTATAAAGTTCAGTGCACTTCTGACTAATGTAGGTCAGAAGGTAGGATGGGAATATGCCAGTGATTGAGTCTGCCTACAGACAAAGAAGACATCAAACATGAGCAAACAGTGATGAGGACGAGATTTAACACCTCTTACTCCTATTCATTTTAACATACAGTAAAAACAAATGACTACATAAATCTCTGGAAAAGATTAAACTGTGCAACTAAAAATCCAATTATGCTTTAATATTGAGTAATTTGATACAAAGGTTGAATCTTCCTCAGGGAAAATGAAGTTCACATAAAAACATTTAAAAAGGAGTTCTGGAGATGTTTGATTGACCTTCTACCACTAGAAGTCACTGTTGGGCCATTTGTTGCCCAAACTCCAACACACCAGTGATTGTTGACTGAAAGAAAGGATTTAAAAAAAATAATTTAATGACTTTGTTTACTCCTAGTTCAGCCAATGCCACCCCTGAGTTTGAGGGGAGAGGAGGCGAGGAGCTGGGCACAGAGCTGAGCAACACTCTGTACAAAGTCTTCAACAACAGGAACAGTGTGGACCTGAGGAGCCTCTGCATCAGTCCAGGAGAGCACTGCTGGGTCCTCTACGTGGATGTGCTGGTGAGTGGAAGCTTTTAGTCACACCTTTAACTCCTCAAAACAAGAAATGAGCATTACGGTGTCAGTCATGCTCTATCTCTCACTGTTATTGTAACAGAACTCTGATGTTGAAAAAAACTGTACAACAACAAATGATTTTCAGAAATGTGATTATTTTTGTCTACTTTGTGTTTGTGCCACAAAAGCTTTGCACTGGTTTGTGTTGTACTGCTGAAGTGTGATGGGACGATTTTGCACCCTGATAAACTTTCTGGTCTTTCTGGTTCGATTTGGTATTCTTGTCAAAACTGAGGTATTTAATGCTCTTATTAACCAGCAGTTCATTAACATGCTCAGGGTTTGAGATATATGCTTCTTTACCAAATACTCAATACAAGGCCAGTAAGAACTTTTTTATGGAACAATTTACTGCAATATTTTACTGCTTCCTGATATTTTTTGGTGCGTAATTGGTATTTTGCTGGTTAGTTTTGTGTTGTAGGTCAGCCTCCAGACACCAGTTGGCATCAGACATTCTTCTTTTTCACTCTGTCTGGATCATTTATACCTCTGCCAAGGAAATTAATTTTTGCTTGTGTTTGTCCATTTGTTGGTTTTGTTTGTCTACAAACAGGTTGATTAAAGAAGTTCTCTGCAGATTTAGTTTAAATTTCAGTGAACGATGGTCATGGCACAAGGAGAAGGTGATCAGGCTTTGGTGGTGATCAGAATTCAGATGTACAGTCGATTCAGAGTTTTTAAAATATATTTGTATACACTGTACAGAAGGGCAGATTTGGACATTTATACCAATAAAACTGGCTGACAGTGTCAGAAATGCACGGGGTGAAGATTAGAAGGAAAAGAGCACTTCTAGTTATTATTTCTGTCTCTGGTACAGAAAATGAATTTGAGCAAGTTTGCACAGTCCATGCTTTAAAGAAAAAAAACTGAATGAACACTGTTTTTTTTTTGGACAAAACCACCAGGCTATTGGCACACCCAAGGAAACTGATTGTTTAAATGCACATTAATATCAGAGTTTCTCAACCCTGAATGATATCCTTAAGATAGACTTTTAATAAATGATTGATACATAAATATATATGCATAGCTCTAGTTTAAGTGTTACAGAATATCATGATAAATCATAACAAATATGCAAGATCTAGCCTTCTGTAGTCTCCCTGCACCCTCACATATGTTTCTCTACAGAGACAAAATATTTCATTTTACATTTCACTTATCTATCAAATCCTAGCTTAACTGACAAACAAGACATGGTGTCAATCACAGCAGGCAAGGAACCTTAAAAGTATTCTTCTTTTGATTATGTACTTCATTTTATGTATTCTTTTAGAGGAAGGAATCAGCAACTGTCATTGAATAAAAACACTTATATGATTTAATAAAATAAGTTTCACTTTAACTTTAGAAAAGCCCAAAAAGGACTAAATTAGCTGTGTGTTTTATATCATAACAGTCACTTTGGTCTTTTTTCTCGCTCTGTGCTGCCACAGCTCCTGCAGTGTGATGGAAACCTGTATGACGCCATTTCAGTAGCTATCAAAGCAGCTCTCTTCAACACAAAGTAAGTCGAGCGTTCTTCTACTATTTGGTTTCTTTGGTCTTGAAAATGAAAAACGTTCAGAGACTGACAGACGTTCCTCTGATTGCATCCTGACAGAATTCCCAGAGTGCACATATCCTCCGACGATGAAGGAGGAAAAGAGATCGAGCTGTCAGATGATCCGTACGACTGTATGAGACTCAACGTGGAGAATGTTCCCTGTATAGTGACGCTGTGTAAGGTGAGCTCACCGCCTGGAGCCCAACATCACTCATCGTAACACACACAGCTTTCCTCTCCTCACACTGTCTTTCTCCCTGCAGGTGGGTCACAGACACGTGGTGGATGCCACTCTGCAGGAGAAGGCGTGCTCTGTGGCGAGCCTGATCATCTCAGTCACACACAAGGGCACAGTTACCTGTGTGAGGAAGGTGGGGGGCGGCAGCCTGGACCCTGAGAGCATCTATGAGATGACAGAAGTGAGTCCACCCCTCCACCTCGGCCATCTGGTGTCCTGTCATACCGACTAAAATATTAACATAATGTTTATTTATTCATTTCAATACCTTATTTTGGTAAACAAAGAGCTACAACTGAGCTTCATGCCAGGGTTGGGTACAGGTTCAACCATTTTCTGACCTGCAGCTGAGAAAGATCAGGGCACAAACCGTACCAAACTGTACTGAACCAAACTAGACCACTCAGTGGAAATGCAGCTGGAATAAGAGACTCAGGCTCCATGTTGAAAAAGTATTGAAACCCTCTTGTTGTCTCCAGGCAGGTAAACGTGTGGGGAAGGCTCTTCATGCTCCCCTCATGAAGCTGCTGCAGCAGGAGGAGAGTCTGGGCTCAAAGAGACAGAAAGTCGGCTTCCTGGGCTAGAACGTCTTGTCAACAGTGTGTGTATGTTCATTTGTACAATTTTTTAAATAAATCTTTAAATTTCTATTTCCATCATGTGTCTGAATTTTTTATATTTTCATACACCTGTTCATTTAACTGTATCACAGGAGAGTTTTTTGTTTTTACTTATGAAACAAGTTTTGAAACAGGACATTAAAGAGCCCATATTAGGCCCTTTGAAGTTTTATTCCCTTGAGTGTTTCCTTCAGAGTGACGGAGGACGTCTGTGTAACCTGGACTTCTCCCTCTCCCCCTGTCTACAGCAGAAGTAGCTGCTTCCTTCCTCTTAAAGTGACAGGAGCTCTAACAGAGTGTCTCACACAGAGTGGGATTAGAGGTGGATCAGGGGTACTCAGTATATAAACATTGCAGTTTTTCTTTTAACATTAGAGATTGTAAATGTATATTTAGTGGTCAATGGAATAGAACATATGAACCTGATAAGTTTGGGCAAAATCTCTCTTCTCTAAACCCCTGGATGCACAAACCACAGTTAATATGATGTGATGAAAATCTGGGCAACATAGACCAAAAAATGCGATTTTAACATTTTATAGCTGAACAGTAGTATACATAATATATTGTGATATATTGTTCTTTAAGTACACAAATAAGCATTTGTCAAAATGCATAAATCAAGTCAAGTTGGATATGATCTAAGTAAAAATGTAACACCATATTTTAACGTTCCCAGTACTAAGGAGTTTGTATGCATTTTTATGACAACTAAAATGTAATAAATTACCTCATATTGGCTGTTTAACTATTTTATTTTTGTTGCCAGTGTATCCAACATGTACCATTGTTACTTGATATTTACTCATGACATAACTGCCCTCAAAATAAAATGATAACCCAGATAGCCAAAAAAAAAAGCAATAAACTTATCAGTCGGCGATGTTCAAGTGTATCATTTTCTTCCAAAGCTCTTTGCCTGGCTTCTATTTCACTTTGTAAGTTATTATAAGTTGTTATGATAAATGTCTTTTTGCTTTTCCACTACTGGAGTAGAATATCACAAAACTTAGATATTCAGTATATGCCAGTTGCAGTTGCAACACTCAGATCATTGTGTAAACACTGGGTAGTACAGGGGGAAAATGGACACACTACATACAACCAGCAGCTTAAAAGTGTCCTGAAGGTTTTGTTTCTGCAGGTTTAAGGTGAATTTTTGGGGGTAGTAACACAAAACTGAAGCAGCTCATCATCCCATGCACTGGATGCTGTGCTGTGAGGACAGAGGCACAAAGAAAAGTCCAGACTCTCTGCGTCCTTTTGGTGTTTGCCACGTGTCAGTGGAGGATTGTGTAGATGTCTCAGAGACAGAAACAGATGTGACTCTGGATGGTTTCCAGTCTTCCCTCAGCCTGGTGCTGCGTGTGTTTTTATGTGTGTGTGCAGGCAGGTCCAAAACAAAGCCCCTATTTATGGCTTCAGCTCACACCCTGCACGTTATGAAACTATCCACAGAATAAGGTTCACAAATGACCAAAATAAGGAAAATAAAAACTTCTCTCAGTCTGTTTTATCTAATTTTTGAAATCTTAACATCATTTTACACTGTAAAAACAGATGTGGCAACAGTACAGCGAAACTCTGATGTATGTTTGCAGAAGGTAAGGCACCTGAGCATTGATTTGTGTTTCAGATCTAGCTGTCATGTCAGTTTTCAGGGTTTCTTCTTTACTTTTGCTCAAGTAGCAAATAAATAAAGCAGTTTTAAACCTATGCTAAAAAATAAAAATAATAAAATATTTTATCCCTCTCTAAAAGTCATTTCTGATTAAGTCCATCAAACATCTTTGTTTTGGTCCATGTGTGCAAAAAACAGACACAATGATCTAGAGGGATGGGAATTGTAGAACAATTCCTGTGTGTCATTGGTCTGCCTAACAATTTGATTCCTTCCACTTGTTTCTGCATGTCTTACAAGTTGAGGACATCACGCTCTCATCAGAGGCAGTCTCCCGAAATGATCTATCAAAGTCAAAGACGACAGGGGGCCCAATTCATTAAAACTGTGGCCTAATATTTGACAATAAAGGCTTGTAGCATGACCTTCATTTAATATCTAAGTGACGAGTTTGACATTGTTTTCACTGAAATCTATGTAGACCAGAACACAGAATATCCACAGGAATCGATAAGGGAATTATTTAGAACTGGAATAACAGGCAGAATCAATAACAGAATTCTGTTGTTAATTTGTTTATGAATTTCCACCCTTAATTATAAACATATCTGCTATTTAATGACTTGTAAATCTTCCATGAATTAAAGCTGATCTGTTGATTTTCTTGCAGAACTTAGAAACAGTTTCATCATTTGCATCACATGCAACAGTGAATGTTTTATTATTCTATCGGTGCAAAAGTTTCTCTCTTCCTACTGAGCCGCCTGTGTTTATCTATAATTATGGGATTATTTTTCTTTTTTACATGCATATAACATTGTTGTTTCCAGTAATATATTTGTGACTATCTCTGTAAAAAAAGTGGTGCTCAAGTATGTGGGCAAAAACTAAATACATGGATTTATGTTGAAACATTATCAATTATCAAAATGCTTTAACAATGTCTGACTTCACACATTAACCACCACAATTATCTGCCAGGGCATTTCTGACATTGTTGGGGGAGATAAAACTGGGGGTGGAAAACTGACCTAACATCCACAGCAAATTTGTAGCACTTCTCCCTTGTACCATAACCAACATTCCCTTAAAAATTCATCAAATGTACTGTATATATACATGATTCATGCTACTTGATAAATCATTATGTTTTGGTCGGACTGGCACAAACAATAGCATATTTTTATTTTGTCATCACTGGCTTACAAACTGATACAAATTACATTAAAATGCTTTAGGTGTCTGACCACTTTTTGAAACATGCCGTAGTTTTTTAGATTTACCATGAAGCTGTTGAGACATTTGCATTTACAGTGCTAATGCTCAAATGCTGAAAACATTTTCAAAAGACATGAGAAGTTTGGCTAATTCATCAAGAATTAACTTAAAGGATTTAATCAGTTAGACAAACAACTGACTAAAGTGCAGATTTGAAGAGAATTGCATCAAACTACCGTTTTGCACATGCCAAAAACTCAGATATTGGTGAAAGTTTTTGTCCAGTTTCAAGCAAAAAAAAAAATCACTAGACCTACTATAAGCCACACTTTCCTGCATGTCTGGATTAACATCTTAATTGAAGATACTTAAACTGAAATAAGGCCAAATTTAAATTGGGGGTGTCTTACAGTGAAATGTTCTGTCCAGATACGTTTTTAAACCTCAATTTGAGACACTCATCAAGTAAAATTTTGTTTCAGTATGTAGATATATTTTTTGTCAATACAGCAAGTCAATGCCTTGATTTTGCCTTTTTATTTCTTGCAGTAAGATATTTATTCAAATTTGTCAAGTAAATGTGAATTAAATAAGAACTATAAGTGTTTCTGACTTGAAATAAAACACACTTGATCTGCCTTTTTGCTGTGCCCATGGACTAAAACCTTGAACATTTGTTGGTGTGAATGTTGTGGCTGATAAGCTAACTGTTCAGAGGTCTGAATCAAGTGTTTTTAAAAGAATGTGTTTCTTACTTAAGAACTGAGCCGCAGCAAATGAAGAAAAACTGTAAAAAGGATTATATTAAACTGCAGTGCCATGATTAAAGGATATGTCATTTTAGCTGTCTCACTGCTGCCAAGAATACCTGGAAATATCTGCACTTTTCCAAATAGCATCATTCCCAAAGACTTCCATAACTTATCCAGGCCAATTTCAAGAAAAGAAAGTCTTTTTCCATTTGATTTATATACCAAAATTCTTACCAACTAAACTGTGGCTGCTTTATGTCCCCATCTCTGCAACAGAAAAGTCTCTGTGTTCATTTATTTTCCTGTACCTCTGTCACACTGTCTCCACCTGCCTCTCAGGTCTGGATCTGGTTTGTTTTGGATTTCTGTGTGAACTTTTTGGAGCTCGATGAGACTCTCAGTCACAAACACATCATCCTGTAAGACTCCTGAGGTTAGTTTGTTATGCCTGAAGACGACAGTTTTGGACTGTAGTAGGATTCCTGTTTAGAGAGATGAGATGGAGGGTGTGACGGAGAGAGAGGGAGTGTGGGAGGGAGAGTGATAAATAGTTTGCATCCACACTGGAGCAGTCTCATTCTTTAAAGGTCTCATCATGGAGTACAGAGGCGTGTGTGTGCTGCTGGGTGTGTTACTGATGGTGAACTGCTCCCTACAGCAGAACACACTGAGGAGGAAGCCACTGAAAAAAGGTAAACGATATCCTCTGCATTACAATATGCATCAATGAATCATTTTAAATGTGAAAGGTAAATATACTATTTACATGATGAACTGTCCATGATGTCACTGTTAATATTCTTTTCAACTGTGTTCAGACCTTTAAGTTTATACTACAGCTGTACGCACAACAAATAATCCTGATTTAAATTTCCTCCTCTCTTTATGTTGCTGGAGCCAGAAACACCAAAGGATCCTGCCATAGAAGAGCTACAGAAACAGATCAATGATATCGTACATGAGCTCAACCTGCTGAAGGAACAACAAGCCCTGCAGACAGGTGAGATGAGCCTCTTTATGCATTGTCTTACTAATCGTTGTCCATCATACAAAAACAAATAACACCAATTATAGGAGTTCAAGAAGCTTACATCCCCAAATGTTCCAGCTTGTAGAATTAAAAAGGCTAATTTTAAAGTCATATTCAGCACTTTATGGAAAGCGTTGCATTATTATGCATAACAGGGTATTCATAGATTTTAAGCTGTTCCTTGCAAAATTAAACAAACATGTGTGGTCAAACAAGAAACAAAAAGTAGAACTGTTTTTTTTAAAAGCTCCTCTAAAAAAGTGGATGTAACTTACTCTCTGCTGTGCTCTAATATTTACTGTGGCCACTCAGAAACATGTCTTCAATCACTTCTGAGACTGAATCGGCCTGATTTAATATCTGTAATCAGACAGATGCATCTTGTCAAGCTCTAATCTACAATGATTGTGATTGTCCCAAAGCAGCACAGCCCAGTCAATGCCCTTTGAAGCAGAAATAGCTTCAGTAGCAGTTTTTTTCATAGTTGCAATTCTCACAATTCTCTATTAAATTAAAAACCAAATAACCCTGTAAGCATATCTCGGTAGAAAGGATACTTTCAGTCCACTTCTGACATGTCTTCCTATCGGTTTGTAACTTTATTGCTGGACAGCAGCACTTATTACATTATCTGATCAACCTGTAATGAATGTGATTGATGGAATGATCATAAATCAACTTCTGGATATGCTTTTGAAAGGTTCTGTCCATACCCAAACACTGTCTATGGGCTATTGCCTAGATGCACTGGTAAATGGTCAGATAAGTACTTCTGTGCACAAGACAGAGAAGTCAGTAATATCCGGGCTTCTTCCCTTCTCCTGTTAACTGTGAGAGTAGCAGCCTAAAACTGCTGATTCTCTGCTGCCCTGAATAGACCAATTTGACGTCCTGCCCGTTAGAGAGGTAAGCCATTTGCAGAACACAGACTGCAGACAGAATGCAGAGCTGTTGAAAACATGGGACCCAAGCTGTGCTGATCTGTCCAAGCGGACTGGTCAGCCAATCAGAACAGACTCGCTTTATATGTGGCGGAGCCTCTTTACAGTTAGAGCTCCAATTGAGTGTCTCAGACAGAGTGAGAATAAAGGTGGATCAGGGATACTCAATAATGTAAAATTAGAGGAGTTTTGGACATAAAAGTCATCTGAACTGAATATATGAACTAGAATCGAGGCAAGCTATGACCTCTGTGAGGTTTGAAGTTGCTTAAAATGAAGACTTAATTTTTATTTCCGTAATGAAAAGGAAAATTAATAGTAAATATATATCTCATGCTTATAAAATGTTACAAGAGAGTACAGAGAATACACTGAACATTAAAGAAAAATGGGAACTAGAAATGAATATAGTAATTAAATATGAGGAATGGGTGGAGACTATGCGGAACAGACACAAAATAACAAAAAGCCAGATATTAAGAGAATTTGAATGGAAAACTAAAACTAGATTTTATAGGACCCCCTTTATCACTTCTAAATTTGGTAAAACGTCTGATAGATTTTGGAGGGGCTGTGGTTTGGTAGAAGACCATATGCATATATTTTGGGATTGTCCCAAATTAACAAACTACTGGAAAGACATCAATGGTGAGATAAAAAAAATGCTTAAAGGAGACATATCATGCTGATGCATGATTTAATACTTACATATAATATAATAAATTTGAAAACAAGAACTTACACCCCCTTAATTTTCAAAAAATGAGATATTGTATTTTTTCTGATATCCTAGAACGAGATTTGATGCCTCTGAAAATAGGTCATTGCGAGATGTCCACGAGATTTAAATCGTCGTGACATCACGAGGTACCTTTCTTTTTATTGGAGTAATCTGATAAAACACTTCCTCCTCTGTGATGTCCGTCAGCCACAAAACCGTCACCGAGGAACACATTCGTCCAGCAGCAGTTTATAGATCCCTAGCTCACACTCACTCATTACCAGCTCTGGCCTGTAGGGGGACTCAATACGCGGTCGCTGCTTTGAGCCTGCCAGAAAATACAGTAGAAGAAGAAGGACAGGCTGGCTCTACCCCCGATAGAACTGACCAATCAGAGCACAAAGGGCTGTGACGTTGCAAGGTAACTGTAGGTCATCCTGAGATCCTTGTGTTTCAACGAGAGCTTGATAATGGCTTAAAATGAGGATTTTGAGAATGCAATTGTGGGGCAATGTAGGAACTAAATGACTTGTACTGAGGGCAGAAATGCTTTACAGGCATCCTAGTCTGGCATAGTGAAAAGGAGAAACAAGCATGATATGTCTCCTTTAAGTATTGACGTTCCACTAACCCCAGATTTAATAATTTTAGGAATATTCCCAAACACTATCCAATCAAAATGTGACACGTTTCAATGAAAAATCCTACTTTTAGTAGCAAAGAAAATGATTACGGTCTCCTGGCTTAAACCTCAGCCCCCCACTATTTCCCAATGGAAGAATAATTTAAAAGAGGTATATAATATGGAGCAAATAACAGCAAGACTTCAAATGAAAATGGACATGTTCATAGACAGATAGTCTCATATTCAAAGATACATTTCAGATTGAAATTGTAATGCTGTATGTGGCCGATGTCCCTATGGTATATTTATATAATTTGACATTGATATTAGCTCTGATGTTGTATTTGACTTGCAATCAAGATCTTTAATAAAAAAAGTTTTAAAAAAAGAAGACTTAAAAGCTAAATAATAATCTTAAAAAGGGATTCTATTCATAAGATTTTGATGCGCATGTTGACACAGAAGTCAATAGACTGAAGGGCCAACACCTCCACAGTTGTTTGTTAATAGGATAGTGTTGCATTAATGATGTTAAAATCAGATCTAGACTTGTGGACCAATCAGATTTAGCCTCCAAGCAGCTCAGATCTTTGCACTGGACCTTTTTCTTCCAGGCAAAGACAGGCAACACACTCATCAAAGTGTGAGTTAAGGACAGTAGTTATGCTGTCCTAACGATAAGCTATGCGGCCATTTTGTAGGCTTTCGCAGCTTGAAATCACACCTCTCAAAGCTCAGACAGATGGGATACATGTGCCATTTTTGGAAGTGCAAGTATTTAATCTGTGAAGCACATGGCATGCCCTCTCTGACTTCTTGTCCTGAACACAAAATGATATCCAGTTGTTCCTGAAATCCTGTTGCTTATTTGTGTTGAGTACATGTGCTTATTCAGTGTCTCCAGAACATCACAGGGCTGCTTCAAAGTATCTTCAGTTGAGTGGTGACTATAAAAACAATCTGAATTCCCTGTAACATCTGCTCTTTTTATTTTCCTCTTCAGTCTGTTTGAAGGGCGTAAAGATCCACGGCAAGTGTTACCTGGCTGACCCTCTGAAAAAACGCTACCACGCTGCCAGCGAGGACTGTAACTCCCTGGGCGGTGTCCTCGGCACACCCATGTCCAGCGATGAGAACAACCAGCTCAGAGACTACAT
Organism: Scarus forsteni; assembly: GCA_036419115.1. Lineage (NCBI taxonomy): Eukaryota > Metazoa > Chordata > Actinopteri > Labriformes > Labridae > Scarus > Scarus forsteni. The sequence continues at coordinate 15,508,241 of JAZDUH010000458.1, forward strand.
CCGCCAGAGCATCGGCCCCGATGAGCAGATCTGGCTGGGCGTCAATGACATGATGACCGAGGGCACCTGGATGGACCCGACCGGCTCCTCAGTCTCATACACAAACTGGGACACATCAAACTACCGGTCTCGACAGCCAGATGGTGGGATGTCCCATAACTGCGCTGTCCTGTCTGTGGCCTCCGATGGGAAGTGGTTTGACGAGAACTGTCGTGACGAGAAGTCCTCTGTCTGTCAGTTCAACATTGTTTGATCTCATAACCGTAAATTCTGCATGGTCGCTGCTTCCTGTTAGTAATCTTTGTTGCAATGCCATTTTACCTGCTATCCCGAAGGATGGTTTAAGTCAGTGGTTCTCAGCTGGTGCTGCATTGAGTCCATTTTTTTCAAGATAAGGTCACAGAAATATTCTTGACACAAGTAATCTGGAGACATATCATTTGCTGCATTTTTGTGGTCAAAAGAAAGTCAGGAAAATGCCGTCCAGTCTAGAAGAAGAGTGTCCAAAGGAATACATGACTGCTGCCTCCATGTTGTAGATTTTTCTCATTTTTATAAGGTCAGAATGGTTCCTACTTAAAACAAAGCTCTTTTTCAATAAAAAATCCATTACTCCTGTCACAAACTGTATATTTTGGTGCTGGCACCTTTCAAAAAAAGCAAAACCTAAATACTTTGCAACATATCTCAGCACCTATGGTAGACTTTAATTCTCTGGCTGAGAATCACTGGTTAAATCTCTGAAATTCATTCTACTGTATTTAACGACAAGACTCGCATGGAGCTGGATGTATTACGATGTATAGCATTAAAGAAAAAAAAACATAAGCTCAGTCATCATCGTTTTTACTTTTTTTAACAGTTTTTCAGTTTGCTAGCTTTGTGGTATGATGTCTAGCTTGATCTAACCTGAAAAATGCCATCAATAAACCAATAAAGTATCAAATCAAGGCACTTGCTTTGGGTTTTGCTCAATTCATTATTTAATTTTTATTTGTAAGTTATATATTCATTGCAAGTGATGATAGTCTGAAAAAGCAGAATCATGAGTAGATGTAGATTCAGAGAACCAAAAAATGAGCCTTTTTTAATTCTGCATCTGCAAGAAACTGCAAGAGTTATGAAAACCTGGCTTCTGCATTTGTTGTGTCCAGAAGAACAAAGTTCTCCTTTGTAAACACTGGCGACTTCACTGTAGTCTGAGGTCTTTTTTATGGCCAGAGTCCCTGTGGTTCCAAATTACTCCATCATCTAGCATACAAAAGTAAGAGAAGTCAACATTTTCACACAGGTTCATTTTTGAACATTTAATGGGAAACAGACAAACAACAACTACTGAAATGCATTTAAAGGTAAAGTAAAAACACAACTAAACAATATAAAAACACTTTAAAAATATACCAGTCCTGGCTGAATTACGCAACAGATGTGCAGCAATGTAATAAAACTAAAAGACCTAAAGTTGATCAGAAAGCAGAGATTATCTAGTTTGCTTTTTCACAAAGATACAGATGAAAAGGTGGATGTTGTACATGTTTGTAGAGTTATTTATAAGATGCAGTTGGTTTATCTCAATTTAGAAAAAAAGAAAATTATGCCAAAAAATTGAATAAAATACGTTGCTTGTATCTGAAAGAGTAAATAAAAGACATCTACAAGCACTTCAAGTTTCTCATTAAAAAAACAATAAGAGAAAAACAGAAAGGTTTGATTACATTATGTCCTGGATTATTCCTATGTTTCTGACATTAACTTAAAGTTATGTTAAAACACAAAAGTCACAGCTTTGGTAATTTAAGAGTTTATAAGTGTCTTAAATGTAAAACCCTAAAGCATACAGCCATACTTTTTTTCAGCTCTTCTTTTCCATAATGACTGGGGATTTTGGTTGTCCTTAACTTAAAAATGTGTTTTTACAGACAGCAAATCTGTCTTTCTGATAACAAGTTTATCACTTGTAAAACTAACTTAAATAAAGTCACAGGCTAACACCAGAACATGCACACTTAAGTTGAGCAACAGTTAATGCTCAATAAGGTCGTTTCACCAGATTAAGTGTTCCTGTTCCCGAAGACATGAACAAGGAGACATTCTGTTATTGGCAGAGATGAATCTGCTTTCTTTAAAGTTGGGTGCAACATGCCCTCTTTGAGTCGGTAACTGAATGACCTTGCTTACAAGTCAGCTTACAGCTCACCAACTGTACATTGCTTAAAAAATAAAACTAGTTTACAGTTCTATACATTTTATACACAATCTACATTTTGCTTTTGGCACAAATGGATAGGAATTACTCCTCAAGTTTTTAGTGATATCTGAAGGCAAACAAGCACAACTTCTTAGCATCTACATCTGGGCCAAAGCTTAGGGTGCGGACTGTAAAGTACACACAACACCTAAGCTAGTTTAGGTCCAATGTAGGTGTAAACAAGCCGGAGAAAATCGATGTGTGTTAGACTTAAAGTAATTCAATAAAGCACTGATTTAGCCAGACCATAATGTTCGAAACCATTTTAAAAGTCCAGTTTTGATCTGGCTAACACAACAGCTGCATTCCCACCAAGCAGTCTGGTTCAGTTCGGCTCAGAACGGTAGTTTTCTCACTGCCACTGAGCATACTGATGGGTGGAGCTAAAACCACTGTAGTCTGTTGATTGGTAGCAGGAACTGTTGCTTGTAATGCAACTTATCTGCCATGCTGACATGTGGATCTTAGTGAGCATCTTGAATGCTGCTCTGCAGAAAAGAACGTCCACATGAAACAATGCTGCACTAAGCACTGGAAGTTCTCCATTTCATTTTTTAACAGTGTCAAAGTCTACTTCAAAATACTGAACTGTGCTGCTGTGATGTAAGGCAGCCTGCCAGCTCACATCCATGCCCCCAAGTGAAGGTACAGCTGGAAGCGCAGTGCAGATCTGTGCTGAACCAAACCAGATGGCTCAGAGGAAACGCAGCAAATGAGTGTGTTTTTTCTAACTGCATGTAAACGCACTGACCGAGACAAATAACCAGGCTTTCTTGAAAAGATCACAGCATCTTTACCCAACAGCTCCGACATATCAGAGTTCTGACAACCATCACACATCTAGAGGCTGACTGAACTCTCGTTCCCTGAGAATGATCGAGGCACTGAAGTTCACATAAGAAGGGTTCAGAGACACTCAGTGCTGTAAAGACAAATCCGGTAACAGCGGCCCATTGAGTCATTACAGTCTCGTTACTCTACAGGTACTCATCTGTTATAGGCGGCTGAGGTTCCATGTCAGTACCAGACAGCCGGATCGGGTTTATATCCCCCGTGCTCTTGAACGTGTACAGCTCGTTGTCCACCATCCTGCGGTCCTGGAAGCCAAGGCTGTCCTGCCTATCGATGGGAGTGCGCGGACGAGATGGGATGAAACTCTCAGATGGATCCAGGAAGGCGTTGTAGTGGTCCATCTCGGGCTCGTTGTCCGGCTCTTTGATAACAGGAAGTTCTCCATCAACAGGGCCTGTGAATGTCTGGTAAGAGTCCACCTGCAGGCCCTTGTAGTGATCTGTGACACTGTCAGAGTAACTGGAGTCTCTTAGCAGGTGGCCGTACACCATCATCTCATCTATGGAGTCATAGACGTGGGAATCATTGTCGGACCGGGCTTTGCTGAAGTGTCTGTCACCCGGGCGGAAGATGTTCCCTTTACCCATGTAGATAGATGACTCCATTTTCATCTTATCTTTTTTCTTCTTCCTGTTTGAAAAGGCGGATCACAAACAGTCAGAGAGAGTTGTCTAGAATGTTCTGATTGATGATTTACCACTGATCATGCTATCTCCTGTGTATTGTATGAGTTTGTGAGCTTGTTGTTATAACTGTGTGCTGCTGCCATTGTTGGTCAGGTGTCCCTTGTAAAAGAGACTGATTTCAAAGGGACCAACCGGGCTAAATAAAGGTTAAGTAAATTAATATATCTTTGTGAAACTTGGAGATTTAAACATGAAGATGGACTCCCGCACACTGTCTAATGGCCCTTTTCCACTAGCACGCCTTGGACCTATAACTACTCTACTCGGTTCTACTCGATTTGCAGCGGCTCTACTCGATTTCCTAAAACAAGCTAGTTTTAGTACCTACTCCGCTCTGGTTCCAAGCGAACTGAGTCGATACTAAAAGATGACTTCTCCGACTGCCGGCTACTGATTGGTCAGACAATGTTGTCATCGATGAGTCATGAGCGCAACGACCTAGCATGCTAGCGGTAGCTACCGTTAGCTTACCCTCATACGTCTTTTCTTTGCAGCTCGATTGCTCTTGTCCTCGGCTTCATTCTGTTGTATAGCTTCCAAAACTCTCCTGTGCTTCTCAAGGGGTATTTCTTCTTGCCATCTGCAGCCTTCTTCTGCTTTCCTTTTTTTACTCGGTTTGTGACAAAAAGCCACAGATCACTGCGTCGCGCTCAAAATGACGTTTTCGCAGTGCCACTGAGCTGTTTAAAGCGACACTGCACGCCATTGAGCAGGGGACAGGGGTTAATGGAAAAGCGGCACAAGGCAAGCAGAGTAGAGCCGGGTAGAGTAGAGTAGAGTCGAATGGAGTAGAGTAGGGCTAGTGGAAAAGGGCCATAAATTGTAAGAAATTCATTTATTTGCAACGTTTTGGTCTCAGACCTTCATCAGGAAAAACCTGACATGAAGTTCTGAGACCGAAATGTTGCAAATAAATGAATTTCTTGCAAGTTAGACAGTGTGCGGGAGTCCACCTTCGTGTTTAAATCGACTTTTTTCTCCAACGTACCTGTCTCCTAAATTAGATGTGCGAAGTACACTCCTGATTTGAAACTAGCAGATTAAAATCGAGGCCAGCTCCAGGGTCAAGTAAATGTTTTGCCCCCTCAAATCAAAATTTTAGAGGTTAAGGGAGCATATTTCAATATTCCAAAAAAATGATTATGTTACAAGTATTAAAAGTAACAGCAGTAGTGGAAAAACCCTCCAAAAAACTGAAAAGATTTCTCTGTCCCTCCATTGTGAGTATCTTCACAGGCTGCACATTAGCCCTGATAAAAAATACTGAATATTAAATATCCCCTAACGAGTCTCAGCCTTAAACATAAAGCCTAAAATAAGGCTTGTTTGTATTTCAGACAAAACTGTAACACAAACTATCATGCACACACAGGCCTTGGAAATGTTCTGAACTAGCAAAATAAGTTCTTTGTTTTGGCAAAATTGGTTTGGGAAAAGAGATGTTTGCAAAAGACTTCCTAAGTGGTGTTTTATTCACAGTTGACACATTTTTCTGTTTTCATTATTCTAGCTCTGGAAACTACGAGTGCTTATAAAGATGCATATGAATAAAAATTGTGTTATTGTTATGACTTTATAAGGACTAGGATTTGATTAATTCTTAATTTTCCAGATAATCTAACAGAGAGGCCTGTAGTATTTCAAGTTTCATGTAAGTATAACTTCCTGCTCATAAAATATTTAAGTGTATCTTTTTGCTGCATGTAAACTCACTTTGTAATGAAGCAGACGATGGCCAGCACGATGAGCAAAAGTAAAAGAGCTCCTGCTATCCCGAGGAGGATGGCCAATAGATCTGAAAGAAAAATATTTAATTACATTAGAGTTTTTAATTGTAGGTGTTTTTTGTATGAAATCAGAACTGTAAGATCCTGTGTCCTTACTTGATGTCTTCTGCAGGACAATTTTGGTCAGTGACGCAAGGTGTTCGCTCTCTGGGATGCAGTTGGACATGTTGAGATAGAAACTCTTGTCTACAATCAGCTCCTCCTCTTTCTGATTGTCCTGCCTGCGGCTGTAGATCTCCTCCTCCTCGCCCAGTTTCTTCACCTTTATATAGGCGTGATGTTTTTTACACTTGGGCCAGCTCCCATTGAACTGCAGGTGAGCTTTGTACCCACTCGGGACGTTAACGATCCAGGAGAGGGTGGACAAGGGCCTCATACCATCAGGCCAGTTGGGGGTGGCCAGCAGAGTTGGAGTCATCACCTTTGGATTGATGTTGTAAATTACTGTCTCTAAAAGAGGATGGAAATGACAGTTATCTTCAGAGCATCTTTATCTATTTATGGTACAACAGCACCCCCATGTGGATCAAACTTGAAGTTGTATATATATATATATATATATATATATAGATATGTATATATGTATATATATATATATATATATATATATATATATATATATATATATATATATATATTAGTGCTGTCAGGCGATTAAATCTCATATTTTCTTAAAGTACCCACATAAAGGATTTGAATTCTAGGACATCACAAAATTGTAGTGGATGATTAATCAAATGAATACACTAAAAAGAGAAGATTGTAAATCTACATTTTTATTGGCGATTGAATAAAACCTAAGTCAGGGCATCATGTCCGGAAAATTCCAAGCTCAATCAGGCAACTCAAATTACACTTTAAGAGTGTTTCATAAATCAAATTCAAAATAAGAAAAAGGTTGAGGACATCCAGCAAAACAATTAGGCCTGATGCATTATTAAAGAATGTAGTACAAACATAGATAAATAAATTCAAAAATAAAATAAGACTAAGTCTTATATGTATATATATATATATATAAAGATATATATATATATATATATATATATATATATATATATATATATATATATATATATATATATATATATATATAAAGATATATATATATAAAGATGTATATATATATATATATATATATACATATATATATATATATACATATATATATATATATATATACATATATATACATATATATATATATATATATATATAAAGATAGATATTTGTATATGTTGATCTGTGTACAGCAGGGTTTCAAATTTGAGAAAACAGTTAAATTATTCTTTTGTTAGGAGATAATTCCTATTGAACCATAACTTTATCTTTTCTTTTTATTAATACAATCCACTTGTCCTGAAGATCACAGAATTTACAGCTGTGCCTGTTCAAACCCTGCAGAGTTGGGTTGATAAGGCTTCACAAACAAAAATTTCTTAAATTTGTTTCCTTTTTTAAGGCCATTTTAGGATTGAATTGTAAGAAAAAACATTTATTTAATACAAAAAAGTAAATGAAACATCAATTAAAATTGTGTACTTTTCACGGGTGCAGACTTTAAATAGTTTAACTACAGTCTAAAATAGTGTTGTAGAAGTTTTTCACTGCCATCTAAATTTTTTGGTAAAACTGCCCACTTATAAGTACTTTTATCTTTGAATGTATTTTTGTGGATGTCTGAAATCGTGAGGAATACAATACTACTGCTGTACTATGTGATGGATGTAAATTCTGAGCCCTTAATAAAGTGGCTGAGTTGCTTTTTAATGTTTAGCAAAGACAGAAAATCTTACTACTTGAAGTCTGCAATCTGAAAATCTTACTACCCCCTGTTGACATGCTTAATAAAGATCTGAAATGCTTTGAAATGAAGATCCCGCAGGTGTTTGGTGCCGCATTGTTTCTGATAAACAGACAAATATTGCATGAATCCCTGTAATACTTATTTCTTACCTTCGATCTCCTTGCTGGAACTGATGTTGAGAAAAGGTCCCCTGCTTTTGCTGAAGTTGGGTACTTTGGCCGTGACAGAGACATTTGTATGCACCTGAATTTTAGAAATGGCTCCGCTGTAGCAGAAATCTCCGATAGGAAAGCTGTTGCCTTCTGCTATGTGTAAGGAGATCGACTGGTTGCACTCCTGGCCCGGCAGCGACTGTCGGAGGCTACCTTTCGGGGACACCAGGTCCACTGTGCGGTTCTGAGGGAAGATAATGTTCCAGGTGAAGGTGTGGAGTGGCATGGGCAGACATGAGTCCAGTTTGGGAACCATGAGTTGAATCGATGAGCAGGTTTCCAAGCTTGGACAATCTGAGATAAAAAGGTGTGGGATTAAGAAAAGTGAAAACTGAATGAGTGTTAGGCAGACCAGCACAAACAAAATCAGAACAAAGCTTGCTTGATTGTGAACTGAATCCCACATGTGCAACAAAATATAAGCCCTACTTATTGCACGAAATAAAAGATTCTGGTAGATAAACTTTGCAGGACGATCAAATAAAAACATCTTACCAACGACTTTATGAGCAGTCAGGCGCACATCTTCATTGGGACAGTCGAGGAAGGACAGGCCAGCTTTGGTACCAGCTTCCACGTTTATCGTCTCTTGGACCTTTGAGTCAATGCTCATCTCACAATACGGATCAGTGCCAACTTTCTCTAACTGCAGGGACACTCCTTCGTGTTTAGTCAGATCAACAGAGCACAGAACTATGAGGAAAACACAACATTGAGCATTTTAATTTAAGGCTATAGAATGGTTTCTATGCAGTTGTTTATTCCGAAACCAGGGAGTCATTTCCTGCTACCATTTCTGTTGAGACAAACATGAAAGAGTTTAGAGGTTTGTCTTTTATTTCAGCAGTTAATGATAAATGGATTTGAGCATGTGCTTTCCAGTCTTTTTGACAACTAAAAAGCACTTTTACACTGAAGGCCACAACAACCTATGCACACTCATACACTCTCATTTTTGCTCACTGATGGTCAGAATTTCCACTGCACGCAAAAGTGCCCTGCCGCGCAGCGAAGCGGAGCGCCGCAGTCTTGCTCCAACAGGCAAACCCCACTGAAAGCGGTGTGCCTAGAAGCGCTGCGGTGCGTAGCCCCGGAGGGGGAGGGCTGATCTCTGGACAGCCACAGGCTCTCATGAGAATAGCGATGTCACACGCTCATAAAACATGTTATAGACTGAGAAAAGAAATAAACAACACCTTGCTTCGCTTCTCTAAGGTCCCTTTGCTGGTCCCAACCACACAGCTTCGTAAATTATTCAACTTCTATCCACATATATCCACGTAGAAAAGATGTATGGTGTCATGTGTACAATGTTATATATTTCTGTACCTCTACGATTCACTTTTCTTTGTCCATGGTGTTGTGTTGTCTCTGGGACCCTCTGACCGACTGCTGACCTGATGCTCGTGCCTCCGGTTTTGACGCAATGACAAATAATTGAGGAAAATTAAATGCAAGAGTCCGTGCGTTTTGTTTTATTTTGAAACTTCCGGTTGCTCCACACGGTGACTTCCTGTCTGGTGCTTTCTTAACAACAGTGAATTTACGAGGTTTGGAAGCGGCCGCGCAGAAAATAGACCTGAAGCGTATCTCTCGCGCCTTGGCGCTTCAGCGACACAGTGCGGCGCTTTCGTGTGCAGTGGAATTTGCCCAATAGACTACAATGGGAGCGAAGTGCTCCGCAGTACGTTTCAAGGACGCTGCGCTGCACAGCGCCTTCGTGTCAGGTGGAATTTGGGGGTTACTCATTTATACTCCTGATGCAGGAGTGGAAGCAATCTAAGGTTAAAGGGTTAGTTTGGTACTTTTTGAGATGCTAGAGGCCCATCGCATTGGTAAATCCAAGTGCCAATAAAGGGATTTGCTAACCCCTTTTCAAAAAACTCGAACTAACCCTTTAAGTGTGTCTTGCCCAAGGACACATAGAAATGTGGCAGCTGAAGCTAGGCTCAAAGCCTAAACCCTCTCATTAATGGCAGAGTAAAGCTACAGGTGAAGACACAAATGTCCCCAGGCATTCTTGATTTATTCAATCATTTAAAATCTTAATTTATTCTCTGATTGATACCTGTTGGTTTTCTTTGTGGAAAAAAAGTCTGCCTAAGCAAGTTTTCTATCTCAACAAGCCAAACAGGCCATCCCTCAATACTGTGCTGCATCAGCAAATGATTCTGCATGCTTCCACCTGTAAATCACAGCAACAGATATTGCACGTTGCACTGTTGGTGTGATATTATGTGAATTATTCCACTCTTCATTTTGTTTCTGTCTCCAGTCTGCCATGATTACATCCTCAACCCCTCTGTTGTTTCTGACTGCCTCTCGCAAGAGCCTGATCTTATTGTTCAGCATGGCAGAGGCAAATGAAAAGAACTGATGAGAAAATAGTTTAGTATTAAGACAACTATTGATTCCACCAACTAGATGGGACCAGCTCTTAACAAGAAATGTAATAGCAGAGGTGAATCCAGCCACAGACAAAAACATGGATGAAAAGGAAACGAATGAACAGATTTGAAAATTTACATCCTCATTTTGGGTCTGGGCAGCACGATGGCCCAGAAGAGTGCCTCAATGCAAGAATACTGTTGGTTCAACTCCTCAAGTCCACTAGGACTTCCTCCCACAGACCAAAAACTTGCTCTTTAGGTTGATAGGTGTCTCCAATTTGCCCTTAGGTTTGAGAGTGTGTGTGTATGGTGTCTTCGTTTCTACTGGGCCCTGTAATCAGCTGGTGACCAGTCTAGGGAGTGCCCCACCTCTCACCAAACGTTAGCTGTGATAGGTTCCAGCTCTGAGAAGGATAAGCTGATGGATGAATGGTACAGATGGATGAATTTTGAAACTATATCTCATCCTAGTTGACCCAATACACTGAGAGTTCTTGGTGAGGGAAACATTAAAGGGACTGTGCGGACTTTCTAAGTAATTACAAAAAAGTCTCACTTTTAGATATATGCCTGATTTAAATACACACTTTAAGATGAGTTTTATAGCATCTAAATAGGTTATCTATAAATGCTATTCCTTAGCCTTCCAGTCGGTTGGACAGGGCTGGACTGGCCTGGATACTCAACTTCGGAAACAAGACAATTAAACTTAGAGCAATTTTATATTATTCGGACACATCTTAGAGCACCGAGCTGTAAGTAGCGATATATAGCTGGCTACTAAACTACGATACTAAGTTTTTCAAAAATTGCTTGTTGTTGCACATCAAAAACTACCGCTATGTAACTAGAAAGAGATACATTACCTCGTCGCTTTGCATCCTGTAAGTTGTTGAAAAAAGAAGTTGTAAAGCAATGCAGAGTTCTGAGGAAGGTCCGAGCTGCATTTATCACAACAAACACACACTTTGGCTTCAGTCACGTCTTTGGTGCGTTCCAGTTGTAGTCAGAAGTAGGAATTTCCGGGTTCCGAGTAGGAAACTGCAACTGGAACGTTCCCCGAAGTCGGAATTTCCTACTGGGAACTCCCACCCCCGAGTTGACAATGGAATATGGATGCCCCCAGTGTGAACAGTTATTTAGCTCCTGTAATAATCAATTTATTTGCACTTCTAACTGGGGTGTGTCGCTCTAGATCAGCTGTATACATCGTATTGTTAGACTTAAATTTACAAAAATGCTGCCATAGTGATAATCACATTCTTCATGTGATGTTTGTGAACAACAACGCAGGGCATGCTAACAACAGCTAACAATAGCCTGGTAGATCGGCATGTTTTTTTCCGACTTCAACTGGAATGCGGATAAGTCGGAGATGATGTCACTCCCAGTTCTGAGGTTACTGGAACGCAGCATTACGACAGTCACCGCGCATGCTCATGGGTAGCAGAGTCTTATTGTCGCCTATAATAGATTCTTCTCATAGCACCTTTAAGAAATCTGCTTGGGGAAAAAAGGGAAAAATGACTCTTAAGTAGGAATGGATATTATCATTGACATGATCTTGGTAGACAGATGCTTGCTCCAAAAGCCAAATATTAGCAGCAGCAGATGTGATCATGTTTACCCAGAGTACATTTTTTCTATTGATATTTTAGCCTTATATGTCAACACTAACCTTTTTGACTTTTGCACATCTTTTTAATTTTAAAAGTAGAATTTTTTAGGGACTGCATTGTAGTGCAGCAGCAGGTGCTGGTGCCTCACAGCAAGAGAGTTGCTGTTTTGACTCCCTAGGTCCTTTACTTCTGGAGTTAGCATGTTCTCCCTGTGCATACATGGGTTTTCTGCATGTACTTGGCTTTTCTCAAACAGACTAAAACATGCTCATTAGGTTTCCTGGTATCTCCAAATTGCCGTTGGGTGTGAGTTTGTGGTTGTGAGTGGTTGCCTGGTTCTATATGTGGCCCTAGGATTGTCTGATGATGAGTCTGGGGTGACTCACTGCCACCCATGTTTATATGTGATGAAGTTTGAGGGCAAAAGGGTGCAAACCCTACAGTCCTGAGGCCCTGGGGGCAAAAGACGCCAACCCTTTAGCTACATTACCAGCTCCTTTAACCGGTGGCAGTGCCCCATGAAGTCAGCCTGCATCCCTCCAGCTACCAAACCGAGCAACTTCCGAGCATGGTTTGATTGGGACCAGATCTGGTCACCCACCAGCCCCAAGCTCAAACCATTATAGACAGAGCTACACTGCCATCTAAAGGTCGGAAACACAGTTAGGTAAGCCAAACAAGCAGCTCATCAAGTCTTACCTGGATGTCCACTCCTCATCAAAGAGACTCTGTAGTTCAGCGTCAGTCCCTGCAGCGTCTTGTTGGTCTCACAGTTTGTCAGCGTCAGGTTGAAGTTTCCTTGTTCATGCTTCGGCTGTGGATCTGTCAGAGTCAGTTTGGTCGCCTTCTTGGCCTCTTTCTGGTACTCCACCTGTACGTCACCGCTGAGGCACTCAGGAGCAGTGTGGTCAAGAAAAGTCATTGTGTAATTGTGCATGCCAGGCACTGCGAAGTCCCACTGCATCTGCTCCTTGTCAGGAAAGTCACCAGGATAGTTTGGTGTGATGAAGTCTGTGTCTGATACTCCTCGAGGTAGGTTCACTTTTACTATGGCTGCCACTGAAGGGGAAGAAGGAGAAGATACGGTGATGAAACATACAGAGGAACTAGTCAACATCCATTTCCATATGTCCTCTAAAATGGTTGAGTGTTTTTATGCACCCACAAAACTCATTAAAATTCTTTAAAACTTCCAAGAAGTGAACACATTATCTTACAAAACCCAAAAGCAGTGACATTGGCACATTGTGTAAATCGTAAATAGAAACAGAATACAATGATTTGCAAATCACTTTCAACCTGTATTAAATTGAATACACAGCACAGACAAGATACTTAACATTCGAACTGGTAAACTGTGTTGTTTTTTGCAAATATTAGCTCATTTGGAATTTGAAGCCTGCAACATGTTTCAAAAAAGCTGGCACAAGTGGCAAAAAAGACTGAGACAGTTGAGGAATGCTCATCAAACACTTATTTGGAACATCCCACAGGTGAACAGGCTAATTGGGAACAGGTGGGTGCCATGATTGGGTATAAAAGCAGCTTCCCTGAAATGCTCAGTCATTCACAAACAAGGATGGGGCGAGGGTCACCACTTTGTGAACAAATGTGTGAGCAAATTGTCGAACAGTTTAAGAACAACATTTCTCAACAAGCTATTGCAAGGGATTTAGGGATTTCATCATCTACGGTCCGTAATATCATCAAAAGGTTCAGAGAATCTGGAGAAATTACTGCACGTAAGCGGCAAGGCCCAAAACCAACATTGACTGCCCGTGACCTTCAATCCCTCTGGCGGTACTGCATCAAAAACCGGCATCACTGTGTAAAGGATATCACCACATGGGCTCAGGAACACTTCAGAAAACCACTGTCAGTAACTACAGTTCATCTACATCTGTAAGTGCAAGTTGAAACTCTACTATGCAAAGCCAAAGCCATTTATCAACAACACCCAGAAACACCGCCGGCTTCGCTGGGCCCAAGCTCATCTAAGATGGACTGATGCAAAGTGGAAAAGTGTTCTGTGGTCTGACCAGTCCACATTTTAAATTGTTTTTGGAAACTGTGGTCGTTGTGTCCTCCGGACCAAAGAGGAAAAGAACCAACCAGACTGTTATAGACGCAAAGTTCAAAAGCCAGCATCTGTGATGGTATGGGGGTGTATTAGTGCCCAAGGCATGGGTAACTTACACATCTGTGAAGGCACCATTAATGCTGAAAGGTACATACAGGTTTTGAAGCAACATTTGCCATCCAAGCAACGTCTTTTTCATGACACCCCTGCTTATTTCAGCAAGACAATGCCAAGCCACATTCTGCTCGTGTTACAACAGCGTGGCTTCGTAGTAAAAGAGTGCGGGTACTAGACTGACCTGCCTGTAGTCCAGACCTGTCCCCCATTGAAAATGTGTGGCGCATTATGAAGCGTAAAATACAACAACGGAGACCCTGGACTGTTGAACAACTTAAGCTGTACATAAAGCAAGAATGGGAAAGAATTCCACCTGAAAAGCTTCAAAAATTGGTCTCCTCAGTTCCCAAACGTTTACTGAGTGTTGTTAAAAGGAAAGGTGATTTAACACAGTGGTAAAAATGCCCCTGTGTCAATTTTTTTGCAATGTGTTGCTGCCATTAAATTCTAAGTTGACGATTATTTGCAAAAGAAAATAAGTTCAAACATTATATATATTGTCTTTGCTGTATATTCAATTGAATATAAGTTGAAAAGGATTTGCAAATCATTGTATTCTGTTTTTATTTACGATTTACACAACGTGCCAACTTCACTGGTTTTGGGTTTTGTAAGTGACAAACTGAGGACTTTTCTTAGAACGTCCTATGGTTTATTATTTAATAGCCATACAGCCTCCTACATTTAATTTTTCGAGCTCTTGCAAGAAGACACCCCAGTGGTTCCTGACTGCTACTCTTATATCAAGCTTGTCCATTGTTTCCTCTTGTATTTAGCACCCGACAGTCAGCTGTTGATAGGATATAAGCTGCTGTTTGCTGGTGATAGTTTAAATAAAAATTTGGTCTGAATCGCTGTGATTGGTTGGTGTTTTCCCAGCTTTACTCCTGCTGTAGACAGCGGCTATTTTTCGCTCTCCTTTAAGAATCATGCATCGATCGCCATCGGGACATAACGTTCATATTAACCAGTACAACAAAAAGTTTATCTAAATCTGATACCCACCCTGCCTTTAAGGATAACTAAGCAAGATTAACTTACTGCTTGTCTCAGGCCCAACTTTTAATTTGAAGTCAACAGGATCCAGCTTTTTCTCTCCTGGCACCTTCAGCTGCACACGACCTTTGTACCGAGCCAGGATTGTGGTCACAGTTCCTCCTTTACAAAAGGTACCAATGATTGCTGGACCTGAGCGCAGATATGTCACAACAGAGTACGTGTGACCATCCGGACAGGTTTCCTTGTTGGATATCTGGCGCATGCCTGTTTCTGGGAAGTCCAACTGGAAGGCCCGGGTGGAGACGACTTTTAGATCCCAGGTGAAAAGTCGATTAAATTCGGGGAAGAGTGAAGACTCTGTTTGAACAATGTCCCCTGAGCAGGAGGTCTCTGTGCAATCTGGAAGAAGAACATTCAGCATTAAATTTTCTGCTGAGAGGGTTCTCAGCAGCAAGGTTTGGAGATAAATTTGATATTTGAATTATGGATTAAATTCCATTATTTTTTTCAACTTTTCTGTGTAAACCGTCACATAATTTGTAGGAGGAGTTTAAAGCCAAATGCAAAGCAATCCACCAGACTCGTTAGCCAGCACTGGCAAAATTGTTAACAGTGGCAGAGGACAACCCTGGCTTTCTGTTTCTGTTTCATCATATTCTCGCCTTACATTCACTGGTCACTTTATTAGGTACACCTTGTAGGTACAGGGTAGACTCCTTTTGCCTATCTGTCTTTCAGGCATAGATTTGACAAGGTGCTCGAAACATTTCTAAGCTGATGGTCCTTCAGGCCTTTTGTCTGTCACTTCGTCTTGAGAATGTTAGCTGAAAAAATGTAACACTGACAAACAGGCTGTAAAAAGGCTGATTTAAGCTTAGAGTCACCACCCTTTCTTGGCAACCACAACACAAATCCAACTTTTTTAGACTGCCTTAGTGCTGCCTGCTAGTCTGTGATAAGAATTTGTATTTGCCTCCAGTTTAGCTTTGTTTTGCCCCAGGCCAATGCCCCAATGTTAGTCATGATGTTGTTTGTTCAAAGGTTTATTATAAAGTCTTAAGTCCTTCAATTAAAAACATTCCCATGACTAAAAATATGTCTTGGAGAAGAAAAATTGTGTATTTTGGTGTGAATTGTTTTTAATTTCTAACCCCAACACAAACTCAAAGGAAAAGCAAAAGTCTGTCTCTCACCAATTTCTCGGTTGATCTCCACATTGAAGAGGTCCTGAGGTTGAGGACAGGTGAACTCCACAGAGGTGTTACGTGGATCCCTCAGCTGCAGATATTTTGTTTGGCAGTTTGGTGTGGGATCTTTTTTCTCACACACACTGCATTCAGGCTCCTCACTTTCCCGGCTGATGGTGATGATGGTGTCCGGCTCAGGGGTCACCGACATCATTCTGCCTCCTGAGATGTAAATAAATGATATATGATGACCAGAGAGCAAGGGCTATTGTTCCATTAAATTTTAGGGCTGTCACTTTAATGCATCAATTAAATTAATTAATTATAACACAAATTAATGTGTAGTAAAAATGAATGCAAGATTAATCACAGCACACAAGCATTTTAATATTTGCCAGCTGAAGAACCCGTACATGGCACGTCACTTTACACAAGCGTCACTAGTCAAACCAAACAAAGCAGAGATAACAACAGGAATGGCCTATCTGAGACTTATTTTATTTCTTAATTTATTTAACTATATTGTACTGCATTCTTTAATAATGCACTGGGCCTAATTTGTTTGCTGGATGTCCTCAACCTTTTTCTTATTATGAATTTGATTTATGAAACACACTGAAAGTGAAATTTGAGTTGCCTGACTGAGCTTAGAATTTTTTTGGACAAGAAGCCCTGACATAGGTTTACTCTATCACCAATTAAATTGTGGATTTACAAATCTTCTCCTCTAACTGTATTCGCTTGAGCAGCCATGCACTACAATTTCATAATGTCCTAGAATTCAAATTCTTTATTAGGGGAATTTAAGCAGATGTGAGATTAAAATGCTTTGATTAAATTACAAATTACAAATCCTGTAATTATTTAGATTTTTTTTAATCCCCTGACAGCACTATTTAATATATAAAAAGAAATACTGCATTTGAATTCATGTCGGGTATTAAATGGGTATTAAATTGTTTTTCTTTCTAAAATGAACAGTGTAAAATCACATAAACTTGCCTCTTGGTGTTGATTTTGCAGTGAAAAGTGGCGAGTCCAGCTCTCCATCTTTTGGCACCTCTGCAGTGACAGACGTCGCTCTGAGAAACTCCAGGTGAGTCACTGCTCCACCTTTGCAGTAGTTTTTGGTTTTGACTGATCCATCACTTTTTTGGGTTTTCACTGTGTACTGAAATCCATCTTGGCAACTTTCTGCTTCAGGTACTTCTTTTAATCCACCACCAGGAAAGTCCAAGGATAATACAGTCCTTTCTGGTAAACGGATGTCCCAGTTGAAGGAACGTTTAAAGTCTTTGAAGGGGTCCAGGTTAACTTCTCCTGCAGCAGGGGTGCAGGAGCTCTGTGTGCATTCTGAAGGACAAAATAAAAGATTTTTGGATGTTTATGAGAGCTTCAGAAGGCATGTTTCCAGGTACAAAACAGAGAAACAAACAGTGCCTGCCAAAAGGAGTGTTGTTCAATACAGCTCATGGTATGTGAGTTTAAGAAGATTATTTTTTTAGACAAAGACAACATGTATATATAAAGATTAATTCTCCAGCAAAAAGATGAGAAATTATTCTGTATACCCTCTAAAGATGTACATCATTAATGAAACAATGCAAACTGAACAAATCAATAGATGCAGAAAAATACTGTTGACAAATCTTGAACTAACTTTTCCATGCGTTATATTTTGAATAGGGAAGTACATTGACATTGATTTAACTTTCGTAACAGCTGATAAGCCTGTTTTATAAACATTAGTCATTAATCAATGATTGAGGGTGTACAGATATCATTTTCACATTAGTATCCGTGGTGTACTACCAATTTAGGCACACCAATCTGCTGATTTAGAGATGACTTTTTTCATTCTGCAGTTAAAATGACCCTTTGGACTAAATAAGATCTGTTTTGATGGTTAAACATGTAAGAAAATATTGGTGTTGAGGAAGAATTATGGCTTAAGAGGTAGACAGAAAAATATCAGTATTGGCACCTTCATCAGATAAGATGTTATTCTAAATACTGGTATCTCATCAGCCCTGATTTCAACTATCAATGCATCACTTATCATGAAGCAAGCATTTATTGAATTCAACTTCTGACCAAAGATCATTTGAAGGAAACTAAAAACTAAATGTAAACACTGATATCCCCTTAGCCTTAAATAATACAATGAACAACAGCAGTACAGACTTATCATTAGTCAGAAATGTCCCTATGACCAGCTGCACGATGTAAGCTGAGCTGACAAACCTTAAAGGAAAAGTTCGGTTCCTGCAGCTTTTACATTGTTTATAGAATGAAGAACAACAATATACTCACCCAGAAGGCTTGCCCATCCTTGTAATGGTGACCAATCAGGTTTTCCAATAGAGTGATACACAATACTACTTGGTGTTACCAATGGGGAAAAATAATAGACTGGACTAACATTTCCAAACTTTTTTCAAAGAGTTTACATTGTATTGATTGATTTTTTGTTTTTTCAACTTGTCAGTACTTATTGATTCATTAAGTTGTCTCTTCAAACAAACCTATATTAAATCAAATGAGACTAAAGGAAAACGGTGTTAAGGAGAAAACCTTTTGAAATATGTCAGATTCTTACCGATTGTCTTTTGCATCTTCACGCTGTAAACATCTTTTCAATGGTTTTTGTGCAGCTACAATGAAGATGCTTTTCTTCCAGTTTTGTGCAAAATGGGCGAATGTCTATGGGATAAGAAGATGTTGTGGAGGAGAGGACTTGAATATGATGAGCAAACTTCACATTCAGGTTCTTTTGGGTCCCGACTCAAAATGAAAGTGGTGCTGGGATCAATAGTAACAACCATTGTTCGACCCTCTGCAATGAGCAAAGGAGAAAGTGAGATGGTGGCACAGACTGGTTGAAACAAACTTTCATGAGTTATTGTACAGTCCTTCATTATCAAGCAATCCAGCAACTACTACTTCAGGAAAAACATAAAAAGTTCAGGATAAAACTATAAGGGAACTAAATGTAAACTATCGGTGTCCGCTGCTCGATTTTGGATCTAAATACAATGAACAACAGCAGTACAGACTTAGCATTAGTCAGAAATGTCCCTATGACCAGCTGCACGATGTAAGCTGAGCTGACAAACCTTAAGTACACAGACAATGTTATGAAGGAAGTAAACAGCCTGCCAATAGCTCATTCATACAAACCCTGTTAACTTGATTCTATCTACTGACTGCTTCAGAAAAAGACTGGCACATAGTCTCAAAAAATCTCAAGCTTTTATATAATTTTTATATTTTAACATAAAATACATCATCAGTGGTCAAGTGCTTTGACATATTACACAACTTATGGATCCATTGTGATTCATTTATACTATATGTGCATATATATGGGGCCTCCTGTCCATGATATAAACTCAATCTGTTCTCTTCTGAAGTTTAGAGAATCGGACCAAATATTTCGTGTGTCTCCATTTCTTACATATAGAATAATGCAAAAAAAGAAGAAAATCCTTAAATAAAGGCTGAAGATTTGTGAAAAAGCTGATTATAAACTAGGTGACAAAATGCGAGAGCAGAAAATTGAGGCCCATGCAGAGGTGCTAAAACCTTTATTATCCCAGTGTCCACATGAGGCTGGCTGCAGAAAACCCACACTCAAATGACTGTTTGCAGGAAATACTTGAGTTTTTACAGTTTTAATCGTTATGGCCTTGTTCAAAAAACAGTTTCAGTCTTCAGAAACATCGATTTGCTTTTATTGAACATGAGCTAGCTTTTTTATATGGCAAGGCAACCATTTAATTTTATTGTGGATTTATGGTTTTGTAATGGGGACATTCAACAAACTAAATTTGCTAAGAGTTAAGAGGAGCTAACTAAAATAACTAAAATATTATCACAGAGTGTTTGAAAAATGTTTAAGCAGTTTTTCTTACTTAGAGGTCCAGCGGAGGCCTGAAACAGCACAGATTCGATCAGAGCCTTGGGTTGGACTTGCACAGACACCACAGCTTGATTTAACAGGTCCAGAAGAGTCACAGATCCGCCTCGACAATACTGAGTCTTTTTTTGGCCTTCTGTTTTGGACGTGGTCGTCACGTACTGAAATCCATCAGCACATGGTTCTGACGACTCTATCAGTCCCTCTCCGAGGATGTTTAGACTCACAACCGTTTTTTCAGGGGCCTTCAGGTCCCAGGTGAAGGTCCTGGGGAATTCGGTGAGAATCGAGGGTTGAGTTTCTGCAGTAGTGGGGCTGCAGGCGTCCTGAGTGCACTCTGGAATAAATATTACAAAAGATGAATTTATATTAAACATTATTATAACAATCCAGCCTTCATGAATCATGTATTGAAAAAAAGAAAACTGCCAGGCCTACTTAAAAAAGCTATTCAACTCAAAGTTAGTGGTTAAATGAAAACTGTTGAATTTTCAAATTGTTCACCTATTTTTCTTTTACATAAATCTCACAGTTTCCCTTTATAGCAGGGAGTGATATTTGTCTTGAAAACAAATCAGCCATTTCCAAGAGAATCTGCTCCTTTTATGCTCTTCGTGTGGAAATGTAAAACATGAAGGAAATATTAAATTGATTAATTTTGTATCAGCCTTTTTAAGCACAAGCTCAACATTTGTAGATGACGATTTTATAATGTTAATGGTGATCACTAAAGGGAACATCTTTTAATTTATTACACACTGCCTCAAGAACATAATGATTACGAAATTATAAAGGTTTGACAAATAAGCCCATAAGTAGAGCTTTTTTGCTTGTTGTTATGTGAATGTTGTTACCTTGTTAATTGAATTATTTAAGGTTAGATTTCCACATGTTAAATAAACAAATATTTGTTAACATTTTGGAGGGGGATGCACAATATTATCAAAGAGATATACCGATAATATCCTGCTGTGGATTCAGTGGATATTAGCTTAAAAAGTAGATTCCTGATTTCGGCACAGGAAAATTTCTTTTATTTACAGCAAGTATGTAAGCGGCACATATTGACCATGTATATCCCTTTATTTGCAGAATGCAATGATGTACCACAGTGCATCTCCTTATTATAACTGAATACCTACATTTAAAATTAACAATGTTGCCCATTAGACAGAATTTTTTTCCTTCCATGTGAACTCTCGTGATAAGGGGAACAAGTCTATTTTAAGTTTTAAGTAAAGACTTAAAACTCTACAAAATATCTGTATCAACAGATTTCAGTTACATTCACATATAAGACAGACATTTGTAACTAAACTCTGCTTTTCAGTCTTTCCTGGCCTTAAAAAATGAATGTCTGTATGTTCATAGTGCACCTGTTTTAGGTCTGTTTAAGAGTGTTTTTTAAATTTACGTTCTTAAATTTCCATTACGTGCAAAGCATCGCAGCATCTTTATGACATTTGCTTAGAAGCAGGTAGTATTTTAAGGAGGGGCTGTAATGTTTTGAATGGAAACAGACTCTGTTGTGTACAAAAACAAACCACCTATGACGGTGTCCCAAAACAGTGGAGTTGAGGAAATTTGAGAGGTGCTCTCTTCGCGTCCATCACTACAAAGGATCCCTTTCTCATTGTTTGACCTTTACTTTAATACATACTTTACTTTAATTGCCTGCCATTTTATTAGTTCTATGCATTCAACCACTCACTAATGCACAGTCCATCACCCAATCACATGACACCAACTCACTGCATTTAGCCACAGACATGGCCAACATGACCTGCTGATGCTCAAATAGAGTATTGGAATGGAAGAAAGGTGACTCAAGTGATTTTGAACCTAAGATGGTTTTAGGTGAAGCTGCCCAAAGTATTTTCAGAAAGTGCTGATCTAAAGTTTGGAGTCAACAGAGAATGGTCCAAAAGAGAGAAAAAATCCAGCAAACAGCAGTTCAGTGGGTGAGAATGCCTTGCTGATGCCAGAAGCTAGAGGAGAGTGGTTCAAGGTGAATGCGACGAAAATAACCTCTACTTAAAGCTGGGGTTGGCGATTTGATTTAGATACACTTTTTGTAATACTGGTTAAAATAGTCTTTATGACCCGATGGTAATCAACTCATAATGTGTTCTTAAAACAGAGCGAAAAATATCCGCTATCTACAGCAGGAGTAAAACAGGGAAAACCCCAACCAATAATCATGCCGGGACACCTGTTTTTAAACCAATCAAATCCTGTTGCCATTCTGCCCGCCTACTGCGCGTGCATTTTCCCGGCGTGCACAGACTCGGTGCGCGTAGCCGAGCTCATACGTATCAGAGTCCGCCGGAGAATGAGGCGGAGCCCTGAGGAGATGCTACTTTCAAATTCATGCTAGTTTTCCAAAATCGCCAACCCCAGCTTTATGGGGAGATAGACTTGTTTCTGAATGCACAACGAATGTGGAATCTTCAAGCAGATATGCTACAACAGGACACCTGGTGCCACTAAGGTAAGCCAAGGATTGGAAACTGAGGCTACAATTTTTAGAGGCTCACCAAACTGGACAAAGCAGATTGGGAAAGTGTTGACTGGTCTGATGAATCTATCCTTTCGTGAGATTCAGATAGTATGGTCAGATTTTGGCATTAACAACGTGAAAGCAGGGATCCATCCTTTCTTGTATCAACGGCTCAGGCAGGTGTTGGTATGATGATGTGGAGATCATCATCACCCCCTCATGAGCATAGTATAAGCACCACAGCCTGTGTTGTTGATCATGTCCATCACTTTTTTAAGCAAGGTATCACACCCTTTCTCAAAGTGTAAATCATCTCAAACTGGTCCAAAATTCTCAGATCATAATCCAACAGAGCGCCTTTGAGACGTGGTTGAAATGGAGATTTATAAGACTCATATCATGGATGTGCAGCTGGAAAATCTGCAGCACAGATATGATGCTACCAAAACTCTGAGGAATGTTTTCAGAACTATGTTGAATCTATAACACAAAGAAGTAAAGCACTTTTGAAGGTTAACACTGTACCATCTCAATACTAGCAAGATGTACCTAATAAAGACATTGGCATAACTACAAATGTCATGCTCAGCCCAATAAAACAAAGTTCCCTTCTCCCCCCCTGGCTTTCATATGAACCTACCGATGGTCCTTGTTATCGTCACAGTGTAAGCATCCTCAACAGGCTTGGAGCAGTTGAACAGCAGTTTGACCTCCTCCTCAGGTTTCAGGGTTAAAGTGGAGAGGCAGGACTTCTCTGTGTCATTCACCCCACTGAGCGTGCACACAACACACTGATCTGAAGGTGATGCAGAGGACACCGTCACCGCAGAGCCTTTGTCTGGTCTGACCGTCGTCTGGAGGCATTCTGAGGGATCAAAAATTAGAGTCAGCTGAAAATAGCGAAAACAGATTTGAAACTTAAAATGTAATCTTATGTAGGATTTTTTAATGAAGTTAGAAAGAAAAAGGAAAAGATGGAGATAGGGGGAGTTGTTTTGCTCCTGACAGAATCATACTGTTGTGATTAAATTCAATCAGTTTATTAAAAGTTTCTGAACATTCCATTTTGGACTCATCTGGTTATTGATAAAAAATGTGCAACTACTCTAATAACTGCTTTTAGTCATTTAAGTTAATTTCCACTACACAACTGGGGCCATTAAGTAGCGATATATCAGGCTCTTGTTTCTCAATTTCATTCTTTTTTTCAGGAATGTCTTTCAGCAATTTAATCTTTTTATCTATATGTACAAAACAAGTCAGGTAACAACAGAAACCAATCACAGTAAACCGAAGGCATGTCTGTCAATATGATACCCTCAACTCTATATGACTCAACGTTACCCCATCGTCACATTTTTTATGGGGGTTTAGGATGTATTCGCAAATATGTGCTAACCTATGTTTTGTGTTTTTTCTATTAAGAATCAACAAGTTCTTTAATAGACAGAAATGTATGTTGGAAAGCTGCAGTAAAATGGCTCTCCCAGCAGCATCTGTTTAAGTGGAGATTGTAAAAAAGAAACTTGGCTGACCAAAGGTCATTATTACTTCTTTTTATGATTAGCATTAGCATGTGGGCATAAACCTTGCAGAGCAACTGGATCATCCTGGTTCAATGTCTGTAATCAGGTGCATCCATCTTGCAAAGCTTCAAGCTCAAAGACAGCTCTGTCTACAAAGGTACTGACCAATCATTATCCTTTAACGGGAGAGAAACAGGTGAGCATGACGACAGTGAGAAGCAACTGCTGCTCATTTAGAGTGGTGCAGAAATTAGTCCAAAAGAGCATTGAGGAGAGCTAGAGCAAGTTAGAATTTAGCACTTCCTGGTTCTCAAGGTTGAAAGTCCATGGGATTCTAGAGTTCCTTTATTTCTAAATAACTGAAATAAGGTTCATGATGAACACACACATGAGATTTTAGCATTTATTCTAACATAAAAAATGCATTCGATGCTGTCTGCTTTTCAATTTTGAAGGGTTGTTGAGTGTTTAAAGCAACGGTTGCTAAATAACTGCATTAACAGTAGGGCTGGGTATTTCCAGCAACCTCATGATACGATACGTATCCCGATACACGTGAATTGTGAACATTGACTACGCTTTAAACAAAATTCTTGACAAGTTTATTTTTTTTCTTATAAGAAGAAAAAGAACAAGGATTAGTTTTAAGTGGTTCTACAACTTGAGAGACATAAATTCAGATCCTCAAAGATGGAAGACCTAAGTTCAAATTTAGAACATATGCTTCATTATGTAGCTCGTCTTCTACCTTGAACTGTGCCACTGTTAACATTATCCAAAGTGTATTTACAACTGTCAAAATATTTAAGCTGTATCGATTCTGTAGAATCCGTATCGATACACGTATCCCGAAGGAGTGTGTGATATTTTGCTGTGTCGATATTTTGAGCGCAGGCCTACTTAACAGGGACTACAAATATGGCCAGGGACCCTTCTGTAAGCATTTCTGTTTCTTTTTTTAATAATTAGTTATTCATAAACTGCTGTCACATCCATAAAGACCAACTTAAAAAGGTAATTATGAGGAAACTCTTCAATGAGAGGTTACAATACGATGTTGCACATTGGACACAAGCGCAAGTTGAACCACTTTGCTGTAGTTTTGTAGTAGCCTACGAATAGCTGTTCATTCTTGAAGATAACATTTAGGCTAAAACATTGTGAAAAGCAGGTTTGTTTGTCAAGATTATAACAAAGAGCAAAACATGCAAGTTTCATTGTGTTTTGTTTCGAGTATCTGCTGATACTCATAATCAATGCTTTAGGCAAATATCTGCCAGGACAGATACTGATACGATGAAACTGTGCAACCCTTAATATTGATTTATTACACTGTCCATCTGGTGTTTCAGGTTATGTTTGTCCAGACAGGGATTGTGAAATATTCTCTTATATCTTAGTGATTTAACATGTAAAATACTCACCATTTGGGTTGTTGAATATGAGTTTTCTCAGATTTTTGTTTAATATGATAGCAGAATCCCACAAAACAAATTGGGCTTTCGACAGGTTAATGGGTTATTCAGGACAGATAACTAAATAAATTGTGATAGGATTAATCAAAACTAGTCACGGATAGTTTCTGAAAACAGAGCTGGTGAACAAATGAATTGAGTGGTAAAACACCTCATCAGTGTTCGCATTACCAAACACCTGACTGTTTGCTTGTTATCCTTGAGCAAGCATGTGGATCCGGACACACCTTTTTGCTCATTTTATAGACAAACCAAAACAAATTCATTCACATCTCCTAATCCTGAGTCATCTGATGGAAGAGGGCTGAGAAGAACTCAAGGGTAACCAGTTTTTAAAGCATGAGTAACTTCTGTTTATTTGATATCGAAGTCTTCTTATCTGACAAACTTCTTCTTTCAGGTACATCCCACATTGTATCATGGATTCTGTTACTGTTTAATCTGATCTCATCCTGGGAATCAGCAGTTTGAATGTTACACGACAGTTTTGTTCTAACATTTATCACTGTTGTTCATCATTTTATCTGACCTCTAAACAAATCCTCACACTACTGTAGCTACACATTTACATTAGAGTCCATTTTAATATTGTCCCTCTCCTTGTTATGCTTTATTTTGAGAATGACTTGTACTTCAACAAAATGAGTAACTCTTAGCTTCTTATTTGAAATACAAAACTGTGGCTTCATGATTGATCACTGTACACGTTCTACTTAACCAACAGTTAGTTGATCAGTTTGTTTATGTGTTAAGCATTTTTGGAGCTTATTACTACAAGGATGCCTGTGGAGGGTCTTGAGCTATTCTGTTGCTCTAAGGTAACAGTGATACTAGGGATGCACCGAAAGGAAAATTTGTGGCCGAAGCCGAAGCTAAATAAATTAATGGCCAGATACCGAATATCCAATGTGGAGGCTTAGTAGTTCACTGTATTTTAATAGTGCATAAATAGCTTGCAATACATTTTTAGACATGTTTTTAAAAGAAAGTAATTTTTTATTGGATATTATGACATTTTTTAATATTCCAGTAACCTTTGCTTTCAAAAAAAGGACAACAAAGTTTTTCATTCATATTAAGCCTTCAAACAAAACAAAGCAAGCATTAAAAAAAAGACTAAAGTGCATTGAAGTGGATAAACCTGCAACAAATTTTCCTTTTGACACAAGTCTGCTCAGCCACAGCCACACGCAATGACGTACTTGATTTCGTCATTGCGTCACACGGTACTATTCGGCCTTGCTAATGCTTCACTTCACCGAAGGCCAAATGTGGCTTTTTTTTGCAATATTCGGACGAATATATTTGGTCACCGAATATTCGGTGCATCCTTAACTGATACCATTTGAAGAGACCACCTTATTAGGTACTCTTTGCTTGTATCAGATGGACCCCAGTTGCCTTCACTTAATTACAGAAGTTCTTATTCCAGGCATAGATTCGACAAGGTGCGGGAGACACTCCCCAGAGACTTTGGCCCAAATTTATATCATAGCATCACAGTTTCTGAAGACTTGGTGGCTGCACATCAATGAGGCCAATCTCCCACTCCACCACGTACCAAAAGTGCTCTACTGGATTGAGGACTGATGAGTGTGGATGCAACTGGAGTACAGTGAGCTTATCGCCATGTTTATGAAACCTGTTTAAGATGATTTAAGCTCTGACTCATGACCTTTAATAGGGGATGGACAAGGTTAGCAACAATACTCGGGTGGGCTGTGGTGTTAAAACAGTGCTCAGCCGGTGCTAAAACGCCCAAAGTATGCCCAGAGAATATCAACTGCACCAATGCTGCACCACCAACAGCCTAAACCATTAAAAGAGACATATCATGCTGATGCATGATTTAATACTTACATATAATATAATAAATTTGAAAACAAGACCTTACACCCCCTTAATTTTCAGATAATGAGACATTGTATTTTTTCTGATATCCTAGAACGAGATTTGATGCTTCTGAAAATAGGTCATTGTGAGATGACCGCAAGATTTAAATCGCCGTGACGACACGAGGTACATTTCTTTTTATTGGAGTAATCTGATAAAACACTTCCTCCTCTGTGATGTCCGTTAGCCCCACAACCACCAGTCAGGAACACATCCACCAAGCAGCAGTATATAGCTCCCTAGCTCACACTCACTCATTACCAGCTCTGGCCTGTAGGGGGACTCAATACACGGTCGCTGCTTTGAGCCTGCCGGAAAATACAGTAGAAGAAGAAGGACATGCTGGCTCTAGCCCCGATAGAACTGACCAATCAGAGCACAAAGGGCTGTGACGTTGCGAGGTAACTGTATGTCAGCCTGAGATCCAAGCGTTTCAACGAGAGCTTGATAATTGCCTAAAATGAGGATTTTGAGAATGCAATTGTGGGGCAATGAAGGAACTAAATGACTTGTACTTAGGGCAGAAATGCTTTACAGGCATCCTAGTCTGGCATAGTGAAAAGGAGAAACAAGCATGATATGTCTCCTTTAAGTGTAATTTGCTTAGATGGCATACTGGTGCCAAAGTGAAATTTTATGCAATTTTTCTAATCATTCAATGACAAAAAAGGAAGCACACAAAAGCTACATGTACCAAAATTCAAACCTGAACCTGTGAGGACTTGAAACACTGCAGTCCTCCCTTACAACAAAAATGGTTGAAGATCCTCTTATGAGTGTAAACAATGGGTGTGTCAGTGTGTCACAGGGTTCAAACTGTCATATTGGTGTGGAAAAGTGTAAGCTTGTGAGATGATTTCTAAAATGTTTAAGAGTATAGTCTACATTTATTATACTAATGTTAATCATTTTAAAGGAATGACTACATTCAGTAACATTTAGCTGAAAAGTAGTTTGAATAAACGGATGTCACACTCATAGGGAAGCAGCAGATTGCTGGTCAATCATTAATGGAGCCATGATGAATTCATTCCTGCAGAAAGCGCCATAAACGCCTCATAAAGCTTATGAATAAGGCGGTCTTAAAATCAACGCTGACATTAATTTTTGGCACTCAAGGAGAGCTTTAGCCGTTTATCTAAACTGTCTACTCATTCAACCATTATACAAAGTGATTGAATTCGGGCTGGGCAATAATATGGGACAAAGATCATTGGCAATTTCATCAGGTTTTATGGTCGGCATCTAAGAAGTTGGGCGCCAATCGTACGGGGCTGCATAACTAGTTAGCATGCCAGAGTCTCATTCGTTATCGGAATTAGCCAGACAAATCGCTCCACCAGCTAAGAACTGCCATGCACCATGTTGAATCACAATCTATATCACAGTATCCAGCGAGCAGCCGTTCTCTGGGCAGAAATGTCTTATTGATGCAGAGGTCAGGGGAGAATGGTTAGCAGCTCAGGATGGTCAAAAGGCAACAGATCTTCCAAGAACCACTCATTTCAACCAAGGTATGCAGAAGACCATTTCTAGATGTGAAATCTTGAAGAACATGGGCTACAGCAGCTGAAGACCACGCTGAGTGCCACTTATCATAGCTAGACCTGAAAACTGGGGCTCTGGATCATCCACATTGGACCAGAGAAGTTTGAAAATTGGAACCTGGATGATGAGTCAATTCTTCCAAAATTTCAGGCTTATGGTGGTGGGGAATATTTTCTTAGCACACTTTCTGGGACCATTAGTGCTAACTGAGCATTGTTGCAAAACTACAGCCTACCTGGGTGATGCTACTTGCCATATCCATCCCCTTACGACCACAGTGTATCTTCTGATGGAAACTTCCAGCAGGATATTACACAATGTCAGAATGCTCACATCATCCCAAATTGGTTTCTCGAACATGACAGATAGTTCACACTGTACCCTGGCAGCTTCTACAGCTCTCAATCCATTTTTGGGATGCGGTGAGGCACAAGATTTGCATCATGGATGTGCAGACATATCTTCAGTAACTGACACTATCACGTCAACATGGACCAAAATCTATGAGGGATGTTTCCAAAGTCTCATTGAATAAATAAAACAAATAAATTCAGGCAGTTCTGAAGGCAAAATGGTCCAAACATGTGCTAGCGTGGTATTCCTAATACAGAGACCAATGAGAGAGGATTATCTCAGAGTAAGTAAACTTATAACTGATACAGTGTCTTACTATAGGAACACTTTTACTTTGCACTAAGCATAGTAACTTCGCATCTTCAAACAAACGTATTCAACACTGCATTTAGTAATGTAACTCACCCCCAACCCCCCATCTGAGGGTAGCTGTTCAACAAGAATCTGGTTCTGCTCAAGACGTCCTGCTGCTTAACAGGCATTTCTTCTTGCCACCCTAACTGTTGCCAATAGGGATGCACTACATTGGATTTTTATAAATGTCAAATGTGCCGATATTTCTAAATGCATTATTGCAAATACCGATATTTTTGTCAAGTGCTTAAAGTCTTCATATTACAAAAATGTATGTGTTGCATTTAATGTGACAGTCTAATTGTGTAAGGAACAGACGTAAAAGAAGAAGCAACATCTGAAAAAATGAAACCCTTGATTTTAAAATGTACTTATGCAGTGATGATCGGCAAAGCCTGACAGCAATTTTTTTGTATTTTGGCAGATGATATATCAACTCTAAATATCAGCAAAAAATTTGATACAAGCAGATACCAATGTTCAACATTTTGTACACCAATATCTGATCTAATGTAAAACATATTGTATATAGGCTGATACCGATATTGCACCGATAATATCATGCATACCTAGCTGCCAGTTGTGGAAAAGTACTCATTTTGGATTCATGTTGGATTTGATTACAAATAAAACATAAATAAATATATTAAACTAAAATTAAATTAAGATACTTATAAAGAGCATGCATTGACCTACTCTTTTGTTAGGTGACATTTGCTCTGATTGCACTAAATACATTTTTATTGATAAATTGATTGACAAAGTCACAAAATGTCCTTTTCATAACATTGTTTAAGCCGTTTAAACTAAAATGATAAAATACTTTCTTACATTTACTAATTTAAATAACAGGTTTGCATCTTAATAACTCCACATGTTGCCCAGCCCTAACAGCTCCTCAGACACTCCTCTAGTGTGTATGTGTGTGTGTGTGTGTGACCCAGTTGGCACAAACTTCAAATCACCAATGAAGCAGGTAAATATGAGGCCGTATTGAACGTCCATCTTTGGACATTAAAACTTTTAGTGGAAAATAAGTCCTTGAGCCTCCACTAACATGAGGAATACCTGTGTGCGTCCTCCTCAAACAGATACATATCTCACCTGTTGGGTCGAGGACAGTGAAGAGCAGCAGTCCCACGAGCGCCGAGGTGCTGCAAAGCCACATATTCCAAAAATATCCCGACTAATTTCTGCTTGAGAATCTAATAAAAATGTTCAAAGTAATTAAAAAAAGTAGCTTCTCAAACTCGGAGCCGCATTTTCATCACGTTACAGCAACAGCGACGCTGACAGACACTTCCTGCTACCTGTACGCACCGGCGCGAGGAGGGCGTGGTCCGGGTACGTTAAATGGTGACCTGCCCCAACTTGAAAGGTGAGAAAACACAGGCGGACTTTGCTGTGAGAGTCTTGAAACCAAACGCTGTGGAGCTGAAACATGCTCTGACAGAATGTGGATAAAACACGAGGAGTCCTTATGTGACTCCTCCGTCCACTGTGCGGCACAATGACTGCCCTATTTATACAGAGCCGACATGCCGGGGATTGTTGGCTCAGGGCTGTGGAGCCCCCCAAACCAGGGAGAAGAAGGGTGTGGAAGCATCCCAATGCAGATGATATTTTAAGTTTGGAAATCCCAGGGTAACTGAATGATATGCCCCAAACACATTACACAGTAATGAAGTAGATTTACTTGAGTACATTTTTTGAGTATTTGTACTTTACTTGAGCCTATTAACATTGGCCTATTTTTGGAAACGTATGACTTTTACTTTACTACATTTGAAAGACAAATATTTTGCTTTTAGCTCTACATTTCTATGGAGGGTCTTGTTACTCATCACTTTTAAGTATAGCTTAAAGGAGACATATCATGCTAATGCATGATTTAATACTTACATATAATAAATTTGAAAACAAGACCTTACACCCCCTTAATTTTCAGAAAATGAGATATTGTATTTTTTCTGATATCCTGGAACGAGATTTGATGCCTCTGAAAATAGGTCATTGCGAGTTGTCCCCGAGATTTCAAACGTCGTGACATCACGAGGTACCTTTCTTTTTATTGGAGTAATCTGATAAAACACTTCCTCCTCTGTGATGTCCGTTAGCCACAAAACCATCACCGAGGAACACATCCACCAGCAGGGGTATATAGTTCCCTAGCTCACAGTCACTCATGACCTGCTCTGGCCTATAGGGGGACTCAATATGTACTTGCTGCTTTGAGCCTGCTGGAAAATACAGTAGAAGAAGAAGGAAAGGCTGGCTCAACGCCCGATAGAACTGACCAATCAGAGCACAAAGGGCTGTAACATTGCGAGGTAGCTTTAGGTCATCCTCAGATCCGAGCTTTTCAACGAGACCTTGTTAATGGCCTAAAATGAGGATTTTGAGAACGCTATTGTGGGGCAATGAAAGAACTAAATGACTTGTACTGAGGGCAGAAATGCTTTACAGGCATCCTAGTCTGGCATAGTGAAAAGGAGAAACAAGCATGATATGTCTCCTTTAAGTACAAATGTTAAAAAGGAAAATGGCAATGGTTGTCTTTTTGTCAATTCAATCCTGTTTCAATAGGCATTTCTATGGGCTTCGTAGTAGCTTATATTCTCCAAGCTTTTTATTCTGTGTTCTATAAGTCATTTTATTCAGTAGGTTGTTTCAGGTATCAGTTCTGTAAATTCAATGTGGCAACAATACAATAGCGCATTAACATTAAAACAAAAATTTAGTTTTATACTTAAGTGTTTTCAAAAGCAGGTACTTCAGTACTTTTACTTGTATTTGAGTAATATTTGACCAGTAGTCAAATATTACAGCGGCTTTAGTAATTTGTAAGCCCTGGGCACAGCAATATGGGCCCCCTCTCCATATTGCCAAATGCAATCAATGCTAATAAAAAACATTCAAAGAATAAAGCTCATACTTGGACGCTTTTGATAGTTCAGGTTTATGTAAGTGGGGTTGCTTGGGGACTATGGCAAAAGTAAATTTGACTGCTAGTACAGCAACATATGAGCTTTGTCCCTCTCCATGCCTGTGGAAACTGAGTGGAAATTGTATTTAGATATTTGAGGGTGTAGATGCAAGTGGATATAGTTCAGTCAGTGGTGACACTAAAAGCCTAGTAATTAATTCACTTTAAGTTTAAATTCACACAAAAAAAATTTAAATGCATGAACTGTGAACCCATTCCCACAAAGCAGGAGGCCTGTCGCGGGTGGGTAAAGTTTGTGTTAAAAGCCTTGCTCTATGTGTTGACATTAACTATTTACTCTGGTAAACTGAAGACATTTTAGGGTTTTTATGCTTTTTGCACCCCTTGAAAATATCAAGTGTCCTGCTGGGCAATTTCAGGGGTAAATACTTAGTGGAAAAAAAAAACATGCTCTGAACGTTTACAGCTGCAGTTGACTCAACAAAATTCAAGATATTTTCAAGTTTTGTGTGAATGAGGCTTTGGGCAACAGAGGGGAGCAGAGAAGAAAATATTTAGGGGCTTGCTTGGTAATTTCATCATGAAGACTGTGTGAAAAACCCTGGTCTTTATGTTTGCAGTTGCAGGTCTTGCAGGTAAATTTAGGGAATTTTTACAGTTTTGTGTATGTGTGAATGGGGTCTCTACTTTTAGTGTAATGTGTCCTAGGATAAGATGTAATTTGAACTTATACATACAGTAAATGTCACATATTTCTTTGTCACAATTCATGTGTTTATTTTGTATTTTATGGCATTGAGCCACAAAGTTATTCACTACTTTACTGATCCGTTGATCTACATTGATAAGTCTTTTTTTTTTTTTTTAAATGTCTTTTTTGGGCATTTTGTGCCTTTATTGATAGGAGAGAGACAGTGGATAGGCTTGTGAAAGGGGGCGAGAGAGTAGGGGAAGACATTCTGCAAACTGGTCACAGGCAGGATTCGAACCTGGACCGGCAGAAGCATGTATATGGGGTGCCTGGTTGCTAACCACACCACCAAACCAGCACCCCGCACCAAGTCTTTTTTTTTAAGACAATGAAACTGTAAGCAAGACACCTGATATTTATTACTTACTCATCTTTATTATTTTGAATACTTTTTGACCTAACATATTATTCTCACCTTTGTTGCTCAGGCTCTTGGTACATGTGGCTTTTGTCTACTGGTAAGACCACCAGTAGGCTTCTGTATATTTTGAATAAGAGCTTCTGATAAATCTCAAATTGTAATGTTCTCTTACACCATGATATGATGCTGAAATAGTGATAACATGTTTGCTTTTTTATGAGCTAATATTGGAGTCTTTGCTGTGAATAACACTCCCATGTTGCAGAGGACCTCTCCTGCCTCCACATGCCTTCATGACGCAGACATTCCTGCTCAGAATCTCACCTTAGGGCACGATCACTTAAAGCACACATTTGCCTCTCATTCTGTGAAGCTTTGTGACTAACTACCCTGAAAATTTAATCAATTATAATGCAAAAAGCATTCATTCAGCTCAACAACAATTGTTCTGATGTAGCCTGGCCCCAAACTTTTTATTTTCATTTTACTTTATTTACTGTTTTGAAGTCCTACAATGCAGAAATAAAATAAAATGTCGATTATATCTGTAATTAAATGGATTTTCACACTTAAAACAATCACATTAAATCAAACAGCTTGTTTTAAAAAAGTAAACGACACTGGTGTTATTTGCTGAACCAGTCTGACAGCATGCAGAGTGGGCGTTGTGGTGGATCGAGACGACTTCAGTGAGTCTCAACAACAGAGCTCTGAGAAGAAGCAGCAGCAGCTGTCACACTTCACCCTCCTGCTGCAAGACGGACAAACACGTACTGTGCTGAGTTTCACTGCTACTCTTTCTTTGCGTTGTCATTGTTGTCTGTGGTTTAATCAAGTTTCAGACGGATAAGGATCTTAATCTCCGAGCTATTAATGTACTTCACGTCAGTCCGGAAACATTAAAGGCAGTTATGAGTCAAACATGCATTGGATACTTCTTTATTGTGTAATGTAGATTGATAACAAATGATTTACTGTTCTGTCTTATCCACGTTTATCTTAATTTTCTCAAAGAGCAGATATGGCCCTAATACAATTACGAGACCAATAAGCAAGGCAGAGAAAAATGTGCAGAATAAAATCACACTGACTGGTTGAGTAACATTCACTTCTGCTCTTTGGCATAAATCCCAGAGTTCATATGCAGCTGTTGTTGAAGATGTGGAGGGAATGGATGGACCACATGAGGGCAGCAGGAAGCAAAAAATAAATGAGCTCTACCTGTTTTGACATAAGGGTGGAAATGTGATAGCTGAAGAATAAAAGAGATTAAGTCATTTCTGAGGCTGAGGTCTTTATTTCACCCTCAGCACTCATTGGTCTTCTTGTGAGATATGTTTTTGAGGTTATGTTTACACTGATAATCCCAATTACATGTAATTTGCTTGTAATATGTTTGTCTTAAGTAACTTAATGGTACTCTAAGTAATCAGAAATAATCAGATTGTGTCATAAAGGACTTAGCAATTTTTTCCATGAGGATAATTTGCATGTACATTTTTTCTCTAATCCATTGTAAGTCCATCTAAGATTACTCACCAGACAGGGGATGTTGCCGAGCAAATTAGAGGCTTTTTTTATTTGGAGCATGGATTATTTTTCTGAAGTTACACTTCAGATAAACCCACCTCTGACCAATGAGAGCACTTGTTGGTACATCACTGTAAGACTCAATATTCGACATGGTGGCCCACTTGATAATGAGTTTACAAAGCAACAGCCTGCTCTATCTGATCAAGTCAAAGAATAGTGTACTGTATGTAAACAGTGGATGAAGTTGTATTGATTTATTTCATTTTATTTGTTTATTTGGATCAACATGAGCTACTGCAATAACAGCAGCCGCTCTTCCTGGGATCCACATAATAAAACAGAGTCAACAAAATACATCAATGACATTCAATATGCTCTGAAAATTCAGACAAGAAATAAAAGACAGTTAAAAGAACAACCACCTGACAGTCGTAGTGATAGTCTCGTAGATGCCCAGAGATCAGGGTGTATGTACAACAATTAATAAATAATAATTTTAAACAATTCTATAAGTAGATGACTTTCCTTAAGACAGCGCATGTGGACAGAGCTACAGCTTAAAGTTATACAAGTTTTAGCATTAGCGCGGCAGTATGACCGTGGTGGGAGTATGCTCAAGCTTTGAACTCGTGAACAGTTGGTCCTGAAGCAGCTGTGGTACAGTTTTAGCTCTTAAATTTAAAGGTTCTCCTCTCCTTCACAGGATCAGACAAGCCCATTAGTTTCCATTTCAATAAAATCAACCCCATGTCACCGTCACTTTATGTTGAGTCTATTTTGGCTGCCTTAGTTTTACACAAACAAAATGTAAACAGCATATATATTCAAATACATAAAGCCTTTAATGGGGATAGAAATATGTGTCAGAAATATCTCCAATTTGGTTCCTTTTATTTGCATCTCCCTTGGCATGTAAAGGCCTTAAAACCATGAAATATCTCACAATATGATTTAAATTTGAAAACCAGGCTTCAAATGTGTAGCTTTTACTTTTTTCCAGCAGATGGCGCCAAATTCTCATTCAGTGCCCTGGACAAAATCTTTCTACTAACCCAGAGACCTGAGAAGTTTATACAGGAATTTTTTTTATAAAGCTGGGAAACAAAAAAAAAGGTTTTTTGTTGATCACTGTGATGCCTCAGACCATTTGTAAATATGTGCATGGGGGATTTTTTATTTTTTTCTTAAATGCCAGTGACATGGAGTACAGAACCTGCAGAAGTTGGCAAAAATATCCAATGCTGCAAAAGTAAAATTTACTTGCTATCACATTTCCAACTTGAATTCCCTTCAAGCTGATGCACAAAATACAAAAATATGCCTTAATCAATGAACAAACTGGTAAAGCATGTTTGGATTTCTAATAATTATATTTTTCTTTTCTTTTAACACTTTTATATCAAAACAAATATCCACTCTGAGTCGAGGATAAAGTAATTATGAATAGGACGTCATAGGGCAAAATTAATATTCCTTTTGGCCTTGAACACCAAATCATTAGGGAGAAGTCATTCGGGCCTCATGATCACCACTTAGCAGTGGAAGTGACTGCTTTGAGTGATTTTATTTGATTTAAGGATGAATTGGTAAAAAATTGAATGTTATAGGTCAAAGTTTGAATATCTTGTGTATCACACTCAACTCAAAACCACTTGAACTGTTTTTTAAAACTCTGTAAAACTGTCAATTCTGAATCATGAATCCTCTGACTACATTTTGGAAGTACAAGGTAAAGGTTAGTGGGCCTCATGATCATCTTTGACTGAATGCTGAATTAATAACATAATGAATGTTATAATTCAAAGATCAGGTTATGTGCCTCGTATTTCTCCTTCGTTTATGAACACTGTATCTTCAAAATGCTTTGAGACATTTTCTTCAGGCTCTTTGCATGTTTACTCTGAGTCAAGGATTAATCGAAAACATTTTAGAGGATCCAGCTCAGCTGTCATTGTGCCTCATGACGATCCCATGCTTTTAAATGTGACATCTTAATAAATGCTTTAAGGTATTTTCTTCAAACTTTGCTCTAATTTAAGGATGGATTGATTTTACCTTGGAGATCATGGGTTAAATATTAAGGTCTTTGTATGCTTAATATTAAGTTGTGAATTTGATACCACAGTTACTGTAAGATATTTTCATAAATCTTTGAACCAGTGCTCACTGTAAGTCGAGGATAACTGATTTCATGTAGTTGGTATTCATCCCTTGCTTGTGAAATCAATCCTGAGATGCCTTGCTGCCATTGCTCAAACTCATGAGGTTGTCTTGTTAACACAGAGAAATACAGTGAAGAGTCTGTGTCTCATCTTTGGGCTTCTGTCTTATCTACAATTAGAATTTTTAGAATAAAAGAGCAGGTTTGGGACCGGCAGTGTCTAAATAACTCTTGTAATGTTTAAACATGCACTAGAAGGCACCAGTTGGCCTCATCTGTTGCCTACCGCCCACTCAGCAGGCAAACTCAGAGGAGTCATGGGGTCTGAGGACTCGTTGCCCCTGCAGGGACCAAAAGCACCGAATGCTGCACCCATAAACCGGGACAGCAGCTCCCCTTACAGCTGTCTGCCCTGGACATAAAATTAGAACCACAAACGGTCTTACAGTAGACTCCAGCAGACACAGAAAACTGGGATTCAGACAGTAGACATGGACAGAACGTTCAGCTCTGGTTATTACTTTGGTGAGGAGGAACTTTTTGATTATAAACTTTTTTTCTTTTTAGCACATTAATGTATTTCTTTAATCTAAATCTAAATTTGCCATGTGAAGCAGTGGACCGTAGCCCTGAATAGTGCTGTGAATGAGTATCTGTTGTGTTCTTTAGGAAGCTGCACTGGATGCCGTAGGCCGGTGTTTCGGGAAGAACGAGCCTGTCAGGCAATGGGACACTTATTTCATGATGAATGTTTTACCTGTAGCACTTGCCGTAAGTTCTCTTGATAATTTGAATAGTATTTGTGAGTCAGTATGAAAAGAACTCTTAAACATGCTGCTTTCTGCTGTTTCACCACCAGATAGATATGCCTCTGCATAGACAGTGAAAGTAGAGTAGGGGGTCAGGGGTGTGTCATTTAGCTATATATTCATATTTTTATTTAATTAAACACATCTTTGAAATTGGTAGAGTATTTGCTAAGAAAAAAAATATAGGGAAGGGTTTAACATGAGATCCAATGACCCAGAATCTATCAAATGTAATTACTTCATCATCATGTTGGACAGAAATGTGTGCATCTTGACAAAAATCATGACAAGAATTTTTAGGATATCATCAAAAGCAACAGATGGACATGTGTCCAAAGATTTTTTTCGTCCTTCCCATCCAAAATCTTGCATCTTCAGCGCTGAACCAAAGTGGACTTTAAAATTTTTAAAACATTGCACAAGCAGGGGTTAAACCAAGTGACCTCCAAAATCAAATCCATTCATCCTTCAATCCAAGAAGACAAATGTGCAAAGTTTGAAATATTCCTAAAAGATTCCTGGGATATTGTATTCACAAGCAAGAGATGACCGAGGCTCTGTGGCCTTGACCTTTGCGTTCTGAACTCTCAAAAGTAAATAGCACAAAGGAAAAGTGATGAGATTTTGGTGGTGATCTAGATACAGATTAAGGATTTTTTTTTTTTTTTTTTTGTAATTTATTACACGACAGTTTTCTGCATTGTTCATCACAACTGCCAAGAATGTCAGAAATACCTTGGTGGAGGGTATTGAGTATTTTTGTTCAAACTCCTCGCTGGAAGGCCTGACCCAAGGAGTCAAACCAGCATGCTCCTTCCTGTGAGGCACCAGCACTGCCCGCTGCTACACCAGCAGCCATAAGAACTGATTTTGCAATCAAAAATATTCTTCCATGTTTCTTTTGTTCTTATGTCGCAAAAGTTTTTGTGTTTCTTATTTTATATATATATACACTATTTGTGTTCTGAAATAAGTTTTTTGTTTGGACAAATATTTTTGTTTGACCAATTTCATGAATTGTATTTACAATTGATGTCATAAGACCTTAATTTTGACCAACTGCACGCACCCAATGCCTTCCTCTCTCATTTTCTTAATGGCAATGTCCAATCTCAGCGGAAGCCAAAGATCAATGAGAGAAAGGGTAGTCACCTGTCAGTTCCCAAAAGAGTTAAAAAATGGAGTGTGATTAATATGAAGTCGCACTTTGTAGCATTTGGGACAAAAAATGGGCACAAGAGTGGCACAAATGACACGAAGAAAGGAAAGTGTAGATATGTAAATAGTTTATGCTGCACGTGTCTCTGATACTTAAATGTTCTTCTTATAGTCAAAGACTGAAAATCAGATTAGGATGTAAAACAGCATCAACACTGTGATAGTCCAGGTTGTCCTAAACAAATATTATTAGCATTATTTAAATAAAGCTGAAATTGCTAGAGTTGCTATTATTGTTTCTTTGTTTTACAACAACATTTTTTTTTGCATTTTTACATACCCCTGCATTGAAAATAAAAGTATTATTGTTCTTGTTTTTACTTTTTGTATTTCTTGACTAAAAACTGAATCAAAAGTAAAAAAAAAAAAAACACATTTATTGTCTGAAATGACATGAACACCAGTGTATCATTAAACCAGGAATATATTAAAGTTGTTCCTTTCTCTCTCTTTTAGGTAAAAAGCTGAGTGGTAAGCCCTTTTACACAGTATCAGGGAAGATCTACTGTGAGGATGACTTTTTGGTGAGGGGGGATTGTCGCAAAAACACACTATTTCTTTGTTTGTCTGAGCAGATTTACAGAAATCAAGCAGATCACTGATATTGAAACTGTTTTGTCTTTTTCTGAAGTATTCAGGGGTGCATCCATCTCCAGAGGTGTGTCACAGCTGTGGATTTTTAATCATGGACATGGTAAGAGCCCATGCATTTGTGAAAAGCATGTACTTTTACTGTTAATACTACCTCTAATAAAAACAATGATAATTATAACAACAAACCAGCAAACATAAAAATACAAACTCTTTAAAGTGTGTCAACACTGTACTTGATGTACAGTAATTTTACTTTCCAACTCTGACTGAGAAAGGCTGAGTTCATTTCTCATCTGCAGGTCCTGCAGGCTCGTGGGAAGTCTTACCACCCGTCGTGTTTCTGCTGTGTGGTCTGCAGACGGAGCCTGGAGGGCCAGCCCTTCTCTGTGGACGCCCACAGCAGAGTTTACTGCATCTCAGACTACCACAAGTCAGTTTCTCACACACAGTTATGAAAGGGCTTTAATTTCACAATCCAGACAAAAGCTGAAACCAAACCCTGCCCGACAGGCTGAGAGATAAGAGTCACGCCCAGACTGAATGTACTGTTAGGTTTCTGTCATCTTCCTTCCTCTTCTCTGCTTCAGGGTTCAGGCTCCAGTGTGTGCATCCTGCAGGGAGCCCATACTGCCCACTGAGGTGAGACGGGTGACAGATACTAAAGGTTCCTCTATCGAGATTTATCACAACAATCTGCCTCTATGTTTTGATCATTCAGGGGTCTACAGAGTGTGTTCGAGTGGTTTCATGTGACAGAAGTTATCATGTAGAGTGCTTCAGCGGAGAAGTTGACCTCATCTAAGCACACAGGAGTGCAGCTCACAAATAAATCTTTTTTTGTATCAACAGTCTGTTCATGTTTAATATGAAATGATGTATGCTTATATTAAGTCAATAACATTACTGCACAGTTTTTTGTCTGAAATAAATTAGACCCTGAATGTTTTTCATCTTGTTTTATTTGTATTTTGAACTTATCTAAAGCAGTGTCATACTTTACAGTGTAATAAAATGATTCCCAATATCTTGCATCCAATACAGCAGGCTGCACTGACTAAAAGTTCCCTTTTCTACGGCTACCAACAATCCTTTTCAGGGCAACTTTAAACTCAGTATGAACTTAATTTCCCTGTTTTGTTTAAGGTCTTTGTTATTGTTTTGTTTCTAAAATAAATTGTATAACTTAGCATCTGTGCCAGTATATACTGCATAATAGACCTAACCCTGTACTAGGGCTGGACAATTGATCAGATTTTGATTGTGATTTCAATTTTGCCATCTGACAATCACAAAAACATTATAATCGAAGAAAATGATTAATATGCCACACAGTGTGGAGTGCCGTGTATGCAAGTTCCTGTGCTTCATAGAGCTTCTGTGTTCCACATGCAGACACAGCGAGTGTGTGTGACTTATGTGGATCAATAATACTGTATGTGCAACTCGCTGGTTCTTTAAAGTTGTGTTTAAATCAGTACTGAAGTTTTTAAAAAAATGAATAATTGTGTATATTAATTGTGATTTTAATATCACTTAAAATAATCATGATTCTTATTTTCACCATAATCGTCCAGCCCTACCCTGTACATTATTGGAAATCTTTTTTTCTCAAAAAGAAGAAGTAGACATAAAATAGTCTACATCGCCACTGCAATGATTACTCTATCCAAAGGAAGTGCAAGAAACTGATTGCTCTGTAAAAGAAACGAGCTGAGATTGATTGTTCTGACCACTCCTCTGATTTACTTCCTGTTCATTGTTTTTATTTTCTTTTTGATAATCGGTCAAGAACGGAAGAGTTGTATCTGCTCATTGACATCAGCACTTTAAAGAGGTCACTAGGGTATGTTCAGAACCACTAATGTTCAAAAAGCCTTGTAGTTTTAAACATATACTGTGAACCACTACTGCATGGGCTCAGTCCAGCACTGCTTGGCACCGCCAGCCCACCCTGATAGGCTGGCAGAACATCACACTGGTACATCTTTTCAAGGGGCTGGGAAACAAACCATTTCAAGAAGCTACTGGCACTGTAAAAAGGGGGAAAGGGAGGTCCTGACGCTGCCGATTTTTGTCTTGTTCATGGAAGAGCTCTATCACATAGAAGTAACATGCATAACACACCAAAGAGAATATAAAACTCAACAAGCATACAATGGGCTCTTTGATATAAAATAATGGAAAGGAGGAGCACACAACATTTTTCACTCATGCAACCCTGATGCTTCTTTAAAAATACTTGGGCTAGAAATTTCTCAACCTTTTGAGCACTTTGCCCTCACAGCTGGAAGAGTCCCTGCAGGTCAGTCAAAGGAGGGATAGTGGTGGGGTAAAACACTTGGGGGGCAGCAGGTAAATTTTAGGTTAAAGTCTGGTTGAAAAATCCTGCTGTTTGTGCTCACACATGTAGCTCATCCAGGTTAATTCAGTGATTTACTTCAAGTGTGACAGACCTTGATTTTTAAGTGCTGCCTAGACATCATGGACCACGACATGATACAGATTATTTAATATAATTCAGCTCTCTCAGTGAGTCTAAATGTTATAAACTTTATAATAGATTAAAAAAAAACTTGTGCAGATTGTACATTTGACTTACTCATAACCTGTTTTTCAAAATTACATTCTGTAATACATTTTCAAAAGGGCCTGTTCTATTTACATAAATGTTGTTTCACGGGAGTTAATCAATGCAACATGTTCTTTACTAACAACAACAACAATAAACTAACCTATACTAGTAATATTACAATTTTAGGACCCCCGTCCCTTAACTTACCCCATGTGCGCCCCATGGCTTTAAAGCTTAATGAATAAAAATTGTTGCCCAGTGTTATTTTGAGTCTTTGTTGCACCGCAGCGCCATCTTGCGTCGACGTGGGGCGCCGCAGCAGACCTCTCCTCCCGGAAGAAACCACTTGTGAGTTTCCCAAATGAACAAACCCGCTGATTGAAATGGCGTCAGTCACGGCACGGAGCTGGGCTCTGTGCACCGTGTCCCTGATAAACTTCGCCTTCGTCTTCATATCCGGTGCGGACTTTATCAGGTTCATTTCATTTCGAGCAATCTACCACAATATCACCGGGGAGACGACGCTATGCCAAGGTGAGCTGTGGGGAGATGATAGTGTTGGCAGGCGGGGGGGGGAGTTAGAGCTAACTTTAAATGGAGGAGTTTGGAGAGAAAGTTCAGGTAACAGCGACGGAGAGGCTGCTGATAGGCTGTAGTGATAGTTAAATGACGGGTGAAGTTCAATAAAAGTAGTGCCTTTGTATTTTTCTCACTAGAAAAGTGCGTCTCACTCAAGTGTAAGATTCTGTAACGTCAGCTTGCTATTCCTGTGAAGTACTGATTTATGAACTGTTGTAATGTCATCATAGGATTTTTATATGTATTATATTGTCCCTGTGCAGACCACACGCCCGGCTAGCTCAGTCGGTAGAGCATGAGACTCTTAATCTCAGGGTCGTGGGTTCGAGCCCCACGTTGGGCGATACAACTTTTTAACCTGGCAGTAAAATATTATGAT
The DNA here is from genome assembly GCA_036419115.1 of Scarus forsteni. Classification (NCBI taxonomy): domain Eukaryota; kingdom Metazoa; phylum Chordata; class Actinopteri; order Labriformes; family Labridae; genus Scarus; species Scarus forsteni. The sequence continues at coordinate 15,551,698 of JAZDUH010000458.1, forward strand.
GGCATCTACTAAGACAGCTCGTGTTTCTGCTTAAAATGACAAGCATGACAAAATTATGGACTACCAAACTGAATGGAGATAACAACAGCACAGATTGTGAGTTCGCTCTGATTCCAGCATCTCGTTGGGAGTTGAAGAAACTCCTTGAGTCACATGAAACCAATAACAATTCAAAACCATGAAAAGTAAAAAGTGCTTTTGTTTGGGTTGGTAAATAATGATAGGCGATGAGGTTTATATGTGCACGAAACAAGTGAAGAGTCATGACAACTGTTTCTGTGCCAGGTTTGATGCTTGAGTGCCTTTGAACAATACTCTTGTGTTTCACTGTTACTGGGCCAGGGCTGGCTGCATTGACCAAACATGATGCAGCTGCATTTTGTACTGAATAAACTCAACAAAGGTTTCAGCATTGTTTTATTAGCCTAATAGGGATGGGCGATACCAGACCTTATAAAATTAATCTGATGCCTATTCTTTTTCCATAAAGAAAACATCTGGTCCAATTAAACCATCATATATTAAAGTCAGTGCAGATTTTTCTTTGTCCAAAGTAAATTATTTAGCAGATATTCCACAATTTAAGATGTAGGTGACATGTTTTTCAGATGACTTGATAAATATTCCAGACACAAACGCAACTATACTATTGAAGGCCTATATTACGCAGATTTCTAAATCTTTAGCTATGTTAATTCAAAATAACTTCTTAGTAGTAGAGTAGAGATGCATAAAATTCCGTTTTTCGTTCTGCCCTGTCCTACATTAGTTTGCTACAATACGGTTATGTGTCTGTGTAAAAGTTTGTGGGTGCTTCGTTTGTTACGTCTGATTGTCACAGGGCACGGAAAGTGGCACTGCTTCGAGCTTTGCATTAAAAAATAAATAATAATAATCTTTTTTGTTAGAGTACTCAGTTGGCATTGATATTTTTGGGCAGCGATTGTTACCAAAAGAGTTCTTGTGGAAGTATTGATACTTAAAAACTCGATATTGATAAATCACCTATCCCTAATCCCAGTGTGCCTTGGGAATTCAATAACCATTAGTTATTATCACAACAATACATAGACTAATAACTGCTAATAACTAATACACACACTTTAAGAACGTTAGCAATGTACAGCTAATGTAAAAAAAGTAAATACACAAATTCTTTTCACAATAACTATTTCCAGTAATATTCGCTCATTTTGACAGGGCATACTATGTAAACATAAACAGATAAGATGATGCAGCACGTGTTCAAGAGTCTATTGTGCATGAATGAATGACACAGTATCCTCTTGAACACTGATACTACTGATTAAATGATTACTTAAGATTTAATTTTGAATGTGAACTTTTCATTTGCTGTCTAAACCTTAACTTTAAAGGTAAGGAATTCAAACTCCATATACTGTAAAAGCAGCAGTTGATATTTTGTTTTTTCTGTATTATAAAATCCTTGTTATTTAGTACCAGAAATAAAGTACCAAAAAACTGGAGGAAACCGGTTGTCACATTGCTTAATGCAGTCAAACCACAGCGTTCTGTTTCATCATGTTCATGTTTTATTTGGCCTAATGCCAGCTGATTTTTTATGTTGAGGTAAGTATTGAAAACAGGATTATCAAATCAACCTCTGAGGAAAGTGACTTTTCTTTCCTTATCTTCACTTTTAAGACTCCATACCATGGTCAGAGGCTCTGCAGGACCGCTCCGTCCTCTGGTCTCTTGTTGTGGATGTGGGGCTGCTGGCTCTCTTCACTGTACAGCACAGCCTGCTGGCCTGGGCCCCCGTCAAACAGGCCCTGCAGTCAGTGCTGGGGGCCCTAAACAGGACGGCATACTGCTTCACCACTGCACTGGCTCTACAGGTATGAAGTTTGTAATGTGCTGCTTTATTCACTGTTGTTAACTTATTACTTTTTTTATCTGAGTCAAACCTGAGAGTTAATCTTGCGGTGCAGCTGGATCTGTCTGATTTAATGTCTGCAAGTCAGGCAGATCCATCTTACCAAGCTCCCACGTATGATTGTGCTTAGCCCGCAGTGGCCTGATCAGTGTCCTTTAAAGCAGGATTAGGTTGAAGCTACACTGGAGACGACAGCAGGAAGTGACTGCTCATACAGAGATTAGCATAGATGCTAACAGCTTCAGTAGCAGTTTTATCATTTCTGGACCATATTTCTTTACTGAATAAAAACAAATGACACTGAAAGCACTTCTAAATTGTTTTTGTTTTCTGTGAGGTGGCTTATGTTTTGTACTTTACTTCTGCCCACTAGCTGATCTGATTGGCCCGTAATCAAAGTGACTGATGGCTCAATCATCCAATCCGCTGTCTGATTTCCCTATCAAAAGTTCTACCCATTCCCTTACACATTTTTAGGGAAGTATCCTTGATGTACCAGTGAAATATATTCTGTATAGTATATATTGAATGGTTTATCTGGTTAACTGAGGCTAGGCTTAATTTACCGGTTGTTTCCTTGCAGCCCTCTTCATAACTTTTCTTTTTCTTTTTGTTAGATTCTGATGCGTTACTGGCAGCCTGTGACCAGAGCCCCCTGCCTGTGGTCAATACGTCATGCACCCTGGAGTGTCTGGTTTCCTCTGCTCTGTTTCACTCTGCACTTTCTCTGCTGGACAATCATCTGTAGCATCCTCCTGATATTTGATTACCCAGAGCTGATGGGCATCAAACAGGTAAATAAGGATTGTCAGTGTAAACAATATAATTTAACTTTGATTAAAGGATGTTTTAAATCTGGTTTAACACAAATTTCATTTACGATAAGGTGAGTACTGTGATGTTTAAAACATAAAAGAACTGAGAAAGCAGTCAAACTTTAATACAGTATATTTAGTACTCTGGAACTCTCTCCCACCAGACCTCCAGAATTTGTACTGCGTACCCCTCTTCAAACCCAGACTTAAACCCACCTGTTCAAGACTGCATACTCCTTTTAACAACTTGCTATCTACATCCCCACATCTTTTTTGTCAGTTGTGTTTTGCTGATTGTATTCTTCTTTTGTTGATTTCTTTGATGTTTTTTTTTTTGTGTGTATAAATTGTACAGTGTCCTTGAATATCTTGAAAGGTGCTTTTAAATAAAATGTATTGTTATTATTATTGCTAAAAGTGATGTATGATCACTGAGTCGACTCGACCACATAAGGTATTCTAAGGAGTAGAATAGCCCCATTGCAGCACTTTAGCAGTCTGTCTATTTCTTTCTACTCAACGTCATTAAGTTTGAATAATCATTTTATACAGAATTTAGCTATAATTTTTGAGAAATTGCATGACCCTACAACATAAGTCAAATATGACTGGTCACAAATGTAATACCTGCCACAGACCCAACAACTGCAAAACCCTTCAAGTTTTTGTTTAATGAAGGAGTATGCAGTTGAAAATGGGACTTAAAATCACAGATAAACAATAGAAGAAATAAAGATATCATGCTTTAAGAAACACTGAAAAGAAGGAGTTGTTTTTGTGTCATGTCTCATGTTCGAGTCCATGACTAGCAGATAGACACCATTCTTATGACTGTGTGTGCAGTAACAAGGAGACAGGTGAAGATCGCCCACCGCTAGTTAGCTTAGCTCAAACACTGGGAATAAATGGGTAGTGCTTTAGCCTGCCTCTGCCTACAGTCATCAAATAACTCTAAACTATCCTCTGTGCTTGTTGAATTTTTTTTGGACTGCATTATGGTTCTTTATCTATTTTAAGACTAAGATTTGCCCTTCATGCTATTTTTGAAATAAATACTTATGAAACTAAACTGCACATGTGCAAATCACCACAGAAGTGGCTCTCAGCAGGTCAACAAAACAACGCCTCTGTTTACGAGTAGATGAAGATTGGTACTACGGATTATGGCTGACTTTATGAGAGAGGACGAGGATGATTTTCCCAAGACTGATGCATATCCACAACCTCACATATTTGAACCAGAATACACAGAGGAAGAACTACATGGTTTGGAAGTTGAGCTTACATGAAGAGAAGCTGAGAGCGGAAGAGTTAGTTTTGTATGTGTTTCTTTCAAAAATAAAGTGCTAATCTTAGTTTCAAAATAGATAACAGAACATAACACAGTCGATTAAAAAAAATACAACAAGCACACAGGGCCATCTATTGTTACCTGATGACTGTAGGCAGAGGCAGGCTAAAGTGCTACCCATATAGTTCCACTGTTTGAGCTAAGCTAACTAGTGGTGGGCAATCTTTGGCCCTCTCCTCTTAGTTACTGGACAAACAGTCAAAAATATGGTCTCTACCTGCTTGTCATGGACTTGGGAGTGAGGTAAGACACGAAAACAACAAAACTGTTGGCGCTTTCCTTTAAGTCTTTCCTATAGTTGCAACTTAACATCATACATATTTCTAAAGCACACCTAGAATTATCTCAGGGCACTCAGTGTCCTTCACTATTTAGAACCACTGGGTTGGCTAATCTGATTGGGTCAGGAAATAAGAATATCACCAGGATTAGCACCATTTTGATAAATATTCCAACAGCTTACTCAACTATTTTCATTTCATCTGTATTTGCACTCTCAGCTTGGACATAATTCAGTTAAAAACAAGCCTAATTGAGTGTGAAAGGGATTATGTAATCTGCAGCAGTGGATAAGTAAACCTCTAAATGTTCCTTAATAACTGAACTTGTGATTGATTCTGTAGTTTAATTATCTTCCCTGTCCTCTCAGGTATATTACAAGTATCTCGGTTTGGGGGACCCTCTATCCCACAAGTCGCCTCGTGCTCAGCGCCTCCTGTCTCACCTCCGCCACCCTGTGTGTCTGGAGCTGGGTGTCGTGCTGTGGCTGCTGCCGTGTTTGTCCCTGGACAGGCTCCTGCTGGCGGGGACTCTGTCGGCCTACCTGGCCCTGGCACACTCTCTGGACAAACAGGATTTAGCCTACCTGTGTGCGCAGTTCAATAACAATAAGATGCAGCGGGACAGCGCTGACTCCACAGACAAGAACTACAGTAACCACAAGGAGAAGTGAAGAGAGAGTCTTTTCACGGCTGAAGGTTTGACTGCTGCCTGATTAATAGCCAGACACTGTTCAGAGCCCACCCACCCACCCACCCACCCACCCACGGAGCCTGGTGCTGAAGAAGAACAAACAAACCTGCTGTGGTATTTTTCTACTGACAACACAAACAGCTTAGTAACATATTTTTGTAATTCACTACATTTATGAACACTTTTTACAAACTTATTTAACAAAGTAAAGCCTAAACATTTTGTGGAAGAATTTTATATTTTAGTATTGGTGCAAAAACAGAGAAAGAACTGAACGATGTGCAATTAAACATGATATTCTGCCATAAAACCCTTTCAAGCTTTACAGGCTGTTACATGGGGCTCAGAGGGCACAAACCTCCAACATTGTTTGGCAAGTGATCGTCAAAAATGTGGAAAACTGTCTCATCTCACACTGTAAACAAATCCTTTAAAAAAATCTGTTGTCCTAGAGACATCCATACTCAGATCATCACCAAGTCAAATCACTTCTTCTTTGTCTAAGGGCCAATATTTCCTGAAAATGTCATGAACTTTTTGAGAAATCCTGTTTACAAACTCACAAACGGCAGCAAAAGCATAACCTTCTGAGTGTAGGTAATAAATATCTGCATCACACACATTAAATAAGGTCAAATGAAACTTTGATTTTTACAATATGCAGCTACAATTATATTTGTTTGAATTTCTAACATAATGAATGTATTTTATCATTTACTTTTTATTGTCCTTGGAAAACGCCACTGTTTTTTAAGTTTGTTTTTGTGCCTTATCAGTTCAACAAAGTAACAAAAGTATTTCCACATATGTATTGTGCACATATCGTGTGTCTGAGAAGTATGTTGTCTGATTTAATTTGTGCTTTATGGAAGCTGATCCATGTTAGCTTCATCATCACTACAATGTGTCTTCACTCTTGAACATGAAAAACTTGGAGTAGTTTCACTGTGCCATGGCAAATAAACTTAACAGATAATATCTGATATTTCAAGATTGATATTGTTTATTTTCACTGATGTAACACAACTAAAGTAGTGTGGATTTTTCACTGACTTAACCCTTTAAGTCCCAGCTCCACTTTTTGGCAGAGGTAAAAAAATTCAGGAGTATTTAATATGTTAAATAAACATAACACTTCATAGTTTGTTTCTTCCAGTGTTTTATGATACAGAAAAACTGCAAACAAACCAAAAGAATTGATATTTTGTATGTGGGATTAAAGGTTAAAAAAGCTAAAAGCTATTATTTTACCATCGTTATTTTAAATACTTAAACATTTACTGATATGATGATATATATGTACATATAAAGTCTTTAATTCATCAAAAACATTTTTAAAGTAATTTTTGCATTTTTTAGAGACACTTCTGCCTTTTCCTATTGATGTTGTACGATTTTTTGTGCATTTTTATGTCATCACACAACCAATCAAACAATGGTTTTCTTTGATTCCTAAAGTGTTGATGGAATCAAACAATGATTTGATTTGTTCTGTTACCTAAAACATTAAAAATCCCTGAATTTAATGATGACCTTCGCCAAACAGTTGAGCTGGTAGTTAAAGGGTTAAGGTAAAAACTCTGTTTATAACACATGAATTATTATAAAATGAAAGAAGCAACCAAAAAAACACTAAGCTGGAGCAATGACACACCAGAAAGACTGATTTGCTTCTGGGTATCGTTGCAGAGATCTTGTGCAATAGATAATCACGACTTCACAAATATTCTGTAACCAACAACATCTGGACCTGAGGAAAATACTGCCATCATACATCGGTTGATAAACCAAATTACAGGCAAAAAAAGGAATTGATCTCTGTTCATCATATAATCAGAATTGCAACTTCAGACGTGATCATGTCTGAAATTGCAATTTTTTTGCAGCACTCCTGACTATTTGCTAGTGTCAGTGTTGATAAATGTCCAAAACCAAAAATGTTCAACATACTGGTTTGGCATGACTAGCCTTTTTCCTTCATTAGACTTGTTGAATGTTGTTTTCCTTATTATTACTTGTGTAACATTGTCTTTTTTGTTTGCATTTTATTTAACTTTAACTAAACACAATGAAGTTTTTTTTTCAAACAATCTTTATTTGTATAGGGCAAATTCATAACAAGTGTTATCTCAAGACACTTTACAAAAGAGTATAAAGCTTTTAATTTCATGGATACACATATATGCGTAGATACATATACGTATAAAATACACATATCCATATATATACAAGTATATACATCTAACACCCAAATAGCCAATCATGAATCCCTCCATCATGGGGGGCAAGAAAAAACCTTGTGTTAAGCAGCAGGAAATCTTGAATGTGGATCCCAGTCTCATGATGAACAGCAAACCCACATGATGCTGTGTTGGGTGTAAGGGCGAAGGAAGGGAGGTAGGAGGAGAGAAGTGGACTAAAGTAAGGACTAAAGTTAGTGACAGGTCCATGAACCAATCATAGTCGTCATCAAATTTGATTTTGTTGAAAAGAAATTTATAAGAGGTTTAAGTCTCGAGATGCTATTTCTCGTTTTCAGGAGGGTCATGATGTCTGTATGGTTGTGATCATTTTATAGAAGTATAATCAGTGATATTCTTACTGAAAACAAGAATTTATAGTAGTGACAAACTCATGAATGCCCAGACCACAAGTGCATCCATACCATATTTGTCTCTGTTAGGTATAAATTATTAAAGGCCTCTTGAGATGTAACATCCCATTTTCAAGGGGAACCTCATGCCTATGTGGTGATAAAAATAGATACTATAGATGTATATCAACCATGGATAGGGAGATAATGCTCATATCTACAGCTATAATGATAATGAACTGGAATGGGGCTAAAGAAATGGCCGAATATGTGTTATGTCTGTAATTGTTGTTATTGAGGCTTCGTGACTCCACAGCAGCAGGCAGTCTCCACCAAGGATCCAGACCACATACAAGACAAGAGCCACTCATGTTTGCACCACATGTTTTAAGTTAAGACAGTCAAAGTTGGCTCTTTTAATTCTTCAGTTATAATAACTGCCATTGGTCAAGGACTTTAAAGAGTGTAAATGTATGTTTCTTGTTAATAAATATATTTGGAAGCAATTCTTACCTTTAGTTTTCAACCTTGCTTTAAAGTAACAGCTTTTAATTTTTGACGTAATTATCTAATTTTCTGTCATGTTTGGAAATGTTACTGTAAACATTGTGACTATTGCACTGAAGCTTGATTTGAAGAAAATAGGGAATCAAATTTAAACTGCGAAATATTCCAGAAAAAAACACAATTAGACCTTTTCCTGAAAATTTCCAGCCCTTCCTTCAGGTTTATTCAATTAAAAATAGGTCAAATGATTTGTTGTCTTTATTTACGTTTTATACAACGTCCCCACTTCACTGACATTAGGGTTTGTAAAGCAGAAGCAGAAAGCTGAAGGGTTGAACTTCTCCTACCTCTAATTTCCTCTATCTTTTTTCTTTATGTTTGTTATAAATGAGTAAAATCCAGCTTTCATTCATGGTTGATAAATAGTGAAAACACGTTATATCTTTAAGAGACACCAGACGTGCCTCTGCGAGCAGGTAAACTCGTGCAGCTCTGACATCACAGCACGTTTCCCCCTTCACCTCCACCTCCTCTCCAATTAACCCAGCAGGGATGGAGGGATGAGACGCAGGAGGGGGAGGAGGGGGGTTGATGGTGGTGGAGGTGCCCGGGCAGACGGCTGTGTACTTTAAACGCCTCCTCTCAAGTCCGACAATATGGTGTGTGCCACTAAACTCTCCTGACGGAATTTAATGTAATTATCGGATTACAGTGCTGCCGCTCTGAGGCTGGAAATATTTACTACGATCCTGACGACGGAGGTGTTTGGCGTCTCTGCTGCTGCTGCTGCTGTCCTGTCAGGAGGAGGCTTGACGAGCATTATTGTTTTTAAAGCCGACACAGATTTAACTTTTAGTTATTGTCTAAAGGGATTTCTAATCGTGGAGTGGGGCGCATTACGCACGGCCAGGACGCACAGGTGGAGATGACAATGTCGAGGAGGATACAGGGAAATCTTTGCTAAACTGGGAGTTGGGTGAGTTGTATTTAACACTTATATTACAAGCATTACGTGAAGGAATAAAGGCTTTATTGAACATGTGTTAACAATGTTCTCTCCATTATTATGTGAACTTATTTTAATATTGCAACATATCACATATTGAATCAGAAATTCTTCTTGAAAGCAGTTCCCTAACATTTTCTTTATATTTATTCATGTTTTACATAAAATACAAATCTGACAACCCACAAATGGGAAGTTGTGGGCTGTCCTTTGATTTTTATCTTTGATGGTGTGAACATCTTTGGATATAAAGCAAAAAAGATTGTAATACTGTGCTCCCAAACAAACAACACTAAATTTCTGTTTTCGTTTTCTTTACAATTATAATGCTCTTGAGTTTGTGCTACCAACCAGATGTTCTTTCAATATTTTTATACACTGTTTAATAGGAAATACCTGATATGCTATTTCCAAAATTAATTTTCACCATTACCTCTATTATTATAGCAAGTACTTTTGTCAAAATAAAAAAAGTCTTCACTTGTATTTTTGAGAAACATTGATTTTATACCTCAACAAATGGTTATTTTGAGTGATGAAAGTGGACGTTAAGCTATGATAAGGCAAAACATATTGACATTATGTGAAGATAGCAGCAAATACATGGGATATTTATGGTCAATATATGCAGCCAAAATTCTGGAAAAGTCAGGCAATTATCTCCCGGTACCGATATTACTCCAGTGTTATGTGCATCCTTACTTTTTAAACTTAACTCTTGACATAAAAGAACTTTAATAAAACACTCCATGGCACACTTTCAAACCTTTTTTGTTATTTGTGGTGTTTTTTTATCAACAAGGTTGTGCAGACTTCCTAATGAAGGCATAATTCTTAAAAAGACACTAAAGCTTTGAGATAAAGGTGTTGACATCGTTTTAAAGTGAGTTCCTTGACTTGTTCATGTTCTTTGTCACCACTTTTTTTGAGTCCAGGGTGTTTTTTTGCTTTTTGAGATTTCTTTGAACATCACTCTTCCTTTAGTGTCTGATATAACTTGATCTCCTTATTTCCAGACAATTCCCAGTTGCTCCAAAGACCACGGTGCCCGCCTCGCCCAAATTCTACTTCTGTTATGTCTGTCTCCTCTCTGCCGGAATGGAAGCAACTCCTGCTGGAGAAAAAGCGTCGAGAGGAGGAGGAGCGCGGACGGAGAGAGAAAGAGGAGGAGGCCAAGTTTGCCAGCATGCCTGCCTGGAAACGGGGAATCATCCAGAGGAGGAAAGCAAAGCAGGATGGTTCGTGCGACAAAGACAAGGACAGAGATCTTTGTCTGCTGCAGGTGGACATTAGATCTCCTTCTGATTGTCTAAGCGAGACAGACAGCTTCATAACAGTCAATTTTGGGAGTGAACTATCACCAAGTCCAGATCCAGGGCAGTGGCTTGACACAGACGTTAAACCAGCGAGTCAGGTGTCTGTGGAAACCATTGTACCACTCCATGAAAACCCTTTCATTCGTACGCAGAGTGCAAAGAAGAAAGGCAAAGATGCCGAAGCAGGCAGTGAGCAAGAAGTCAAGGAGAGGGAGAAAGATAAATCAAGCCCCAGGAGCCAAGAAGGGGAGCCAGGCAGAGGGAGAGATATAGAGCTAAAAATAGAGAGATTCAGAGATTTAAGCGAGGGACGGGAAAAAGAGAAAAGCTGGGACAGGAGCCAAGGACGAGAGCAAGAGAAGATCAAGGAGGGATGGGAGAAAGAGAAGAGTCAGTGGAAAGAACCGGTTAAAGACCAAGCTAAAGAGCAGGAGTTCCTGAAAGTCAGAAAAGATGATGCAGAAACAGATCCACCGTCCACTTCGTCATCCCCACTGGTACCATGTCTTCGGACAATCAGAGCCGACAATATCATTATCATTGAGCAGGATAGGAAGACCAATGAGGAGAGGAGGGGTAGGTGGAGGGAGGGGGAGAGCGAGGGGCCCGAGGAGGACCACCAAAGCAAGAGAGGGGTGAAGATGAACCTCAGGGAGATCTTGTCAGGAGGGGGGTGTGTCACAGAGATCCGAGCCTCTGAGGTTCTGATCATAAAGCCATCGGCAAGCCCTGAAGAGAGAACAGGAGGAAGTGGGAGTAAAAGTTCAGGCAGAGAAGACGGGGAGAAGGGGAGCATTGATGGGAGGAGGGAAAGCGCGAGCAGGGAGTTCAGAACAGATAAGTCCTGGCTGCGGGAAAAGGAGAAAGACAAACCGTGGGGTCAGGCGACTGTGATCAAAGATGACAGGAAAGACAGTGCAGATGACAGTGTGTTTGTTGAAAGAGGAGGGAGGGTCAGTCAGCTTCTGAGCAAATTTGGAGAGCACCCAAAGCTCCCGTCTCGATCAAAAAGCTCTGATAACTTCCTCCGGCCTTTAAGGAGAAAACTATCAGACGATGACGGGGACCAACAAGCCGAGGAGAGGAGGGCAGATGGGCGAAACATGATGTCTAAAGGCGTCCCGAAACGCTCCTTCAGCTTTTCTGATCGCGTTATCACTGCTAAGGAGAATGGTTTGGATGATGACAGGTATTACGAGAGGAAAGTGCGTGACAGGATACATTCAGACAAGAGTATGCCCCCGTGGGTGGACATTGCAGGGAAGGAGATCAAACTTGGGTACGCACGTTTTTTAGATAAAGACCGGTTTAGAAAAGAGAGGGACAGACTTTTTAAGGAAGAAAAAGGGGGTCCAGGTCAGAGGAAAAATGATCCAGAAGTTTTCAAACACAGAAGAGAGGCCTTTGACTCAAGGGCTGCAGAGAAGGATAATGACACAGACGGAGACGTAGGGTTCACAGTGGCGTCCGTCAAAAACACAGAGGGAATCTCATTCGCCAGGAGAGTACCAATCAGGCATGATGGGAGGGGAAGAGCGGACAGAGACACGAAGCACCTCACAGGTCAGAAAAGTTCAGAGAAGCCAGAAAAAAACTCACAAGCAGAAAGACAGAATGAAAAGGCATCTGATTTAAGGAAGGACGAAGGATGTGAAAGCGTGAGCCAAAGTGAAAGTGTGCAGAAGAGTCATGTCAGTGCATCTGCAGAGTTGTCTAGTTCAGGTCATGCTCAGCACAGGCATGAACCAGCTTTTAAAGAATGCTCAACTTTACTTTGTGCTGCCACAGACAGGGTAAGAGAAGCCCATACAGGGCCAGAGTGGAGCAGCTACCTTAGTCACAATGTTCTGTCCAAACAAACTGAGGAGCTTATCAGTAAAATAGAAAAGATAGGAGACACAACAGTTTATAACAGCGACAGAGGAGAAAGGGCCTTCAGGGCAGTTCATGAAATTTCTAAAGAGGGCCAAGCATGCAGTGATAACGAATCTGAGAGCTCCAGTCAACACATAACCCCTAGATCTCCAAAAAGGATCCCACCTGGAGGGATCTCTCCTGGTCCCCTTGAGATTCAAATACCTAGGAGTGTGTTTTATGTCGCCCAGGAAATGGAGGAGAAAAAAAGGGCTGAGAGTCAAAGTGATGAGGGGAAAGACAAGGAATTGAATAAAGGGGTTGAGAGGAGAGACAGTTGGAGGATAGGGAAGCCCCTAAGTCGCATTGAGTCTTTGCGAGAGAAAATCAGACAAAGAGAGCAGGACAGGCTGAGACAGAAAGATGCCCAAGATGGAGGGGACGCCACAGAAGTCAACGATAAACCAGGGGAGGGCTATGAGGAGAGGGGAAGTAAAGTAGAGAAAGAAAAGGAAGCTGCAGTTAAAGTGCAGAAGAGGCTGCTTGAAAGAGAGGGACAGGAAGACACAGCAGCGCAGACATCCATGACGCCGCTTGACGTCAAACAGGAAGTAAGCGTGTCGAAAACAAGCCCCCAACTTCCCGTTTCTGTCCCACACTCACAAGCAGACAGAGGAGAGGAAGTAACAAGTGCTACCGCTGAAGGTACATCGGGCAACTTCCAGACCAGTGAGGATGAGAGCGAACTGTTAAAGCATGCGGAGGAACAGCTGAGGTGCCACAGGAGCCAAGAAGGGAACAAAGAAATCGAAAGGAACAGCGACGACAAGGAACAGTCATCAGAAGTGAAAACAGAGGAATATCCATCGCCTCTGGAATCTGTACAATCACTTGATTCTTTGCAGCCACATCCCAACTCACTCACAACCATGAGCCGGATCTACAACTTGGAAACAGTCGGGTCAAGGTCGGGCTATTGTCTGAAGGACAGGACTGCAGAGATCCCGTCAGTTCACCTTGTTAAAGTCAAGCCCCTCATTTCAAACACACAGCAATCAGACAGGAAGGAGCCCTCAAATGAAGACTCTTGTGGGGTTCAGACGATTCAAGAACAGATAGAGCAGTTTCAGCTGAAAGACCAGGAAGCACTGAGGTCTTGTACGTCAACAAATAATCCTCCTGAAGTCAAAGGGACAAAGGGGCAGCAGAGTTCACGAGGTGGGTTTAAGCACTTACTGAAAGACAATGCTAAGACTCAGGAGAAAGACCAAGAGACTTCTGAATCCAACATTCAGCGCGCTTGCTCTCCAACATCTCGGCTTAAACCGTCAAACCAAACCATCAATATCAACTCTGCACTTCTCAGAAGTCAATCCCCGGACAATACCCTGAAATCCTCGGACTGCCCCCAAACCCCCGCCTGCTCCCCATCCCCTGCCCCATCTCCCAGCATCTCCCCTTCAACTACCCCATCCCCTACGCTCTTCTCCATCAGGAGTGCCTCTGGTGGTGGCCAAGTGAAGAGAGGTGCCACCATTACGATATCTCCAAGAAAAACTACCGGGGTGGTGGGGTCCACAGCGGCGTCCACCACAACAGGGTCCAGTGCTTCAAAGGCTACACCCCAGCAGGCCCAGACGACCTCTGAACCAGCAAAAAAAAGGTTCCCCACTGTCGAGGAAATCGAGGTGATCGGTGGATATCAGAGTCTGGACAAGTCCTGTCTGGTTAAGATCAGAGGAACCTCCAAAAGGGTGAGTTGAAATATTCTTCATTTCTTTCCTTTCAGAGAAATATTTACTAAAAGCACATGTTGTCTTCATAACTACACAAACAATGGCAACCAACTCTAAATCTCTACGTAATTATAACACATAATTGGTAGAGGCCTTGATAAAAACTGAGCCCCACAGCCTTAACCCTGTACAAGAACATACATCACACCCTGATTGTGAAAAAAAACTCCCCTAAATAATTATGACTTTGTGCTGAAAACTGCTTTATTCACTCGCTAAACCCATCTTTAAAAAGTTACCTGAACACTTTCTTGTCACCTCTTGCAGGTGGCGAATTATTGCAGATAATTTTCTGTTTAAAAATGACACAAAAGCTTAAAAGTGGAAAAAGTATATAAACTGTATTGTGATTTAAATAATGTCTTTGGATCAAGGACACCTAAGAAATGGATTTGTTTCGACAAAAAGCAAATGGGAAGAATGTCTAATGATTCATGCAAAGTCTGTCCATAACTTTCTCAAACAATAATTCTTAAAATAGCATAATTTATTTTTCAAAAATCAAAAATTCAAAAACTGAAAATAGTGCCCAAACAAAGCCAGGTGTTAAGGGGATGGAGCTACCCTGGCTTCCTTAAATTCAACAAAGATGGTTGTCCAAATCAGTGTTTCCTAAAGTGGGGGTTACAACCCACAGAAAAGTTGAAAGACACAAATGCTGACCAAATATATAAAGACCAAACTTATGTTGTGTTCAGAACACATAGTTTATACATAGTATTTGCCCAACATCAGAGTGTTTCAGGAGCTGACAGCCATGAAAACGGATTGTTTCATCTCCTGAAGTGGGTCATGGTGAACAGCAACAAAGGACCTGCCTTGAACTTCTTATGACTCCTTTATGGAGAGTCTTGCATATGCCTCCAAAGAGTTGCTCCACAACATCAGAGATAATGCCCAATGAGAACACAAGGAGCACTGCATGTGACGTAGTTATCACTGTAAACAAACTGAAGAGAAGAGAAAAAACACTTCATAGTCTTTTGTAGCATCAACACAATCACAGACTCAAAAGGGAGAAAAGTTAGAATTAGCAAATGCTGAGTAACTAATAGCATTTAGCACCAAGCCAACATATCAGTCAACACACCATCTGTAAGACAAACAAAAATACAGCAAATAAAAACAGTACACACGTTTGCTGTATCTAGTATCACCCCTCCTTGGCTCTGTGATAATCTTGTCTGACAAAGTGACCATCAGAACAGACAAAAACAGTAGAGTCTGACCTCAGCATTGAACATCTTGTTTCTTAAAAGACAGTAGTCTGACACCATCTCACAATTAAAGACAACTGCTCAGCAACTCAATTTTTAGTTTCAGGTTGAGATTTTATCCAAACTGAAGATCTTACATGCGCATTAGCTACAAAAATACAACTTAAGTTAATGTGCTAAAGTATTTCCCCCTGACTGTAAGGCCCATGGATGTATTATAAGAACTGGATAGCGTGGCTCCGCCTTCCACCATGTAACGGATTTGAAGCCAGAATATCTCTCGTCAGGGCGCCGCCATTGTGCAACCAGTAGAGAATCTGGACCATATTTGGACGCAGCTGTCGCGCAACGCAGCATACGCCGTACACAATCATTGTGAAGCTGCCGTAAACCGCGGTCATTTTTAAACTCTAATAACTAATAAAAAAGAAACTTTTCAGAAAAAAGAGGACTTGGAAAACACGCAGCCCAATAATACTTAAATGTCACCACAGCATACGGATGGGAGAAATATTTCTACGAGGTGTAATAATTTTTTGAAGTTTCACTTCGGCCCGTCCAGATGAATGGGGGAGACGGAGATTTGACCTATACTGCAGCCAGTCACCATGGGGAGCAGTTTTTGTGGCGGCTTCAATTTTAGCCTAGCATCATGGCGTCCATGTTTTTTAAAGTCTATGGTAAGGCCTGATATCTTTGATAATTATTTTAACAGCATTCATATCACTGCTATAATGATCAGTAATGCTTGTGTTTCATGACAAGTACAAATTAACATTGTGTGGGTGAAGAATGCTTACCTGAACGATGCGAGAGTGTTTAAATGCATAGGAGATGGTGTTTCATTTTTTTTATATCTTATATCTGCGCCTTAACCCCTCAAAAATTAGATGACTCCTTTTAAGGGGTAGTTTATCTATAGATTATAGTGGATTTACTTCAATTGGGCCTTACCATTAGCCACATTAGCCGAGAGAATTTAAATAGGAGGAATGAACTTGCCAAATCCCTCAAAATCTACATTGAATACAGCTAGTCAGCACGCTAACTACTGACCTGGAAAGGGCTGTGGTAATTATACACATACAAGCTAACAACAAGTTTTGACTTGTGACTGCTTTTTAGTGTTGCTGTGCAAAGTAAATCCCTTTCTATTTGTGTATACATGTTTATAAGAAGAAAAGACTGAAAAGAACACCTGCATTGAATTTCATATTACTGAATATAGTCACCTTTAGCCAACACCTACAGTTAGCTTTCAAGTTCAAAAAGCTCTTATGCTAATTAGCTTTAGTATACTCTTAACATCCCTGTACCTACTCCAATAAATTTTGTCTTTTGTTTCTTTCCTATTCTACTCTATTATTTTTCAAAGAGAAGAACATGCCACAGTGATTCGTCATTCTTGTTCGATTCTGTTTTTCTTAGTTTCTGACAGTCCTAAAGACCAGTATGTTCCTTCACCTGTCTGCTATGTTGTCGTCTGTTGTTTCCTGTTTGGTGCTTGCACACCCACTGCTTTTGGTTGTTGAAAACAGTCATGTCATTGGACAACACACCTTGCACAAAAGAAGACTAAAGACTTATATGTTTGATTCAACAGCAACACCAATACAAAAAGGATACTTCCCTTAGATGGCAAAGAGCTATTAAGGTCACCTTCCTCTAAATGACCAAGATCACAAGAGCACACTTTAATTCAAGGTCAGGATTGTTGCATTGGTAGGGTCACAAAGTGGCTTTCAAAAGTTAATTAAAATTAATCAAATGGTGTATTTTACCCATTTTAAATAATAGTAATTGTTTATTAAGGACATGTAAGAAATAAAAATTATATATACATGTAAACAAACACATGGAATATCAACAAGAGCAAAATAATACAAAAGTGAACAAACAAAGACAACCTAAGATATGAAATAAATGGCAAATTTCAAGAATTATGTCTTAAAAATGTTCAAATTCCTAAATAAATTCTGAATTCCTTTAAACAAACATTGCTTAAAATATATCATTCCATACTGAAATATTAGTTTTTATCCAAAAGAAGCACTTTTGATCAAATACAAAAAATGTATAGCCAAAGAATACATAACAAACCAAATAAATCTTCTTCATTCCTTGTTAAAAAAATAGTTTCTTTATTCCTTTTTTTTTTAACAGGTTGCACCGTTGTGAGTTTTAATTTAAAATTCCCCTTAAATTTTAACCTGCGTCCCTTTCAGTAACTTATTCTGTACGTAATGATAGCTTAAACCACCTCCAGTGAATTTGGAATTTCCAGTCTTTGAAAAGTTTGGAGACCCCTGCGTTCATCACCATCCTGCCTCACAGTCTGTTGTTGTCAAGCAGAGCTCCCTTTCACTGCCATTACATCCCCTTTGATTGAGAGGTGCGATCACAGAGAGCGACTTAAGCCGGTTAAAGCCTTATTAAGCACGACATCTTGATTCTTAACCATAATATCCTGGAGTTATCTGCTTTGCCTCTTGCCTCTGTGGTCAAGTTTGCAGCAGACTTTTGACTTTTAGGTGGTGAAACCCTCAAATACTAAAGTCAAACCAGAATGAAAGAGAGAAGATCGCTTGCTATAGTTGAGACATGAGATTCAAAGTGAGGAACCACAAATGCAGACACCTATGTCCTTTTTTGTATGTCATATGTCGACCTAACATCACGTGCTTGTCTGTGTGAATGCATGCAAAGCCACACTGGGTTTTACAGTAATTCAGTCTAAGTGCTTTTAACTCAAACTGCTGAGGAAATCAAAGTTTAAATTAGTGCTCTCTGCTTCCTGTATTTTGTACTTATCCTGATGTCAGCTGTAGTTTAAGACAGAGTTGGAGATGAGACTTTAATGTAACCAAAGAAAAGACTTAATGGCATAATCTTTTTGTGATTAATGGGACTATATTTGTGGTTCACTGCGTTTTCTGACAGAGCTGTGTTTTTGACCCTTGAACGTTTTTGATTGTCGTTTAATCTCGCTTATTATAAACCAACAAGTGTGCTGCAGGCTTCCTCCTCTTTCCCTCACACCCATTCTGCCACTTTTGTCGATTCAGCCCTCTCCTTTGCTCAGACAAATCTCTCTTTGTATGATCTTGGATGTTTCTTAGCGGAGGGTTTGGGTTGTTAGAGCTCTTGGCAAACACTTCCTGACCACGCTGACCCTCTGCAGCACGACTGACCACCAGCGACAGCAGGCTGCCATATCTCAGCCTCACATGGGTGAAATCTAAAGAGAGAGGAGACGGGGTGCTGCAGAGAAATGTCAGAATAAGTCAACAGTGAACCCGAGCTGGAGTGGCAGAGGGGCAGAAAAACATGACAGTTTGACAGTCATACTGAGAGGATTAAAGGCTGTTACTTGTTCTGTCAGAACGGCCCGGGTGATCTGCGTGCTTTTGCTCACTTCCCTCTTTCATTGTCTGCTTCCTCTATACGAGAGCCACAGGTTCACTCAAGGAAGTGACACAAAGTAATTTACAAACTGCTAAATCAGGCACAGACTTTAGAGCAGGGGTCACCAACCTTTATGAGCCTGAGAGCTACCCCTAAAGATAAGGAGTATTATGTAGGGCTACTTGCTTGTCTTAAGATATACAAATTTTATTGTTTATACATATTATACATTTGATAGGCTACATTCACATTGTATCTTTACATTTTAATCATTTCTAGCAATAATTATTACAACCGATTATGGAATAATATGAGAACATTATGCTTACATGCATCGAGTTACTTGTTTGTGTTAAACTTGGCAACAGTCACAGTTCTGTGAATCTTTTTGTCCAAGAGAAAATGCATTACAGCTCTACAGGGTCAAGCACGGGGCCTTTGGTGTCACCCACTGACAAATAGTATGATGGGGATGCATGATATTTAAAGGGACTGTGAGGAGTTTCTAAGTAATTACAAAAAAGTCTCACTTTTAGATATATGCCTCATCGAAACACACGCTTTAAGATGAGTTTTATAGCATCAAAATAGGTTATCTACAAATGCTATTCCTTAGCCTTCCTGTCGGGTCGGACAGAGCTGAACTGGCCTGGATACTCAACTTCGGGGACAAGACAATTAAAACTAGAGCAAATTTATATTATTCTGACACGTCTTAGCGATATATGGCCGACTACAAAACTACGATACTAATTTTTCCAAAAATTGCTTGTTGTCACACATCAAAAAATACCGCTACCTAACTAGAAAGAGATACATTACCTCGTTGCTTTGCATCCTGTAAGTTGTTGAAAAAAGAAGTTGTAAAGCAATACAGAGTTCTGAGGAAGGTCCAAGCTGCATTTAATAACATCACAACACACACACGCTTTGGCTTGGGTCTTTTGGTGCGTTCCAGTTGTAGTCAGAAGTAGGAATTTCCGGGTTCTGAGTAGTAAACTGCAACTGGAACGTCCCCCGAAGTCAGAATTTCCTACTGTGAACTCAGTGAAACCTCGCCACCCCCGAGTTGACAATCAAAGATGGACGCCCCCAGTGTGAACAGTTATTTAGCTCCTGTAATAATCAATTTATTTGCACTTCTGACTGGGGTGTGTCGCTCTACATCAGCTGTATACATAGTATTGTTAGATTTATATTTACAAAAATGCTGCCATAGTGATAATCACATTCTTCATGTGATATTTGTGAACAACAACGCAGGGCGTGCTAACAACAGCTAACAATAGCCTGGTAGAACGGCATGTTTTTTTCCGACTTCAACTGGAACGCTGATAAGTCGGAGATGATGTCACTCCCAGTTCCGTGGTTACTGGAACGCAGCATTTCGACAGTTGCCGTGCGTGCTCATGGGTAGTAGAAACTTAATGTCGCTGCAAATAGATTCTCCTCATGGCACCTTTAATGTGTGCCAGTATTTTAGACTATTTTAGCCTATACTACATAATCTAGTTTGCAATTTGGGATCAGTGTCTTGGGAGGGGGGCAAGGCCTTGTTAGCTTTAAGGTTCTCAAAATTTGGTTACATACAGCCCTTAACAAATTTATTAGACCCCCTGTTATCAAAAACTAGAAAAAATACTTTTGAAATCTGTCAAAAACTGGTTAGAAACAGAAAATGTTATTATTAGACATACATTTAGAACAAAAACAAGGAATTTTAAAATTAATTCACCCTTTTAATCCAGACGCCTCACTGGGTTATCCTGAGAAGTCAGAACTAAGTCAAGCCGAACATTCAACCACCAAAAAAACTCTTTCTGTTCAGGAATGCAAGTAAATGCGTTTATTTTAAATCTCAATCATAAAAAATATTGTGCTTTAATATTTTTTGCTGTTCTTTCGTTGTAAAACAGCACAGTTGAAATTCATGGATAATAGTAGTTTTATTTTAGGATGTCTTGATTTTGTCCATGAAAACAAGTGAAACTTTATTTTATTTTGCTCAGCAATGTAATGATTCTTTTGTGTATGTTCCAGTCGGGGCTTGACTCTTTTGGGGAACAACTCGAGGGACTTCAGTGGAAAATAGGTGGTACACAACTGCTAATTATATTCAAGAGTTTTGATGAGAACACCAAGTCTGTCCCACAAAGAAAGAAGTTACCCTCTTGTTTTGAAATTACATCCAATTTATGTACATCCAATGTGAAGTATATGGCTGAGCCGAGATACTGCCTGTCAATATTGGCAGAAATTCTACATCACTACTTTTACCAACTTTTATTTTTTGAATTCAAATCAGCAGCTGATACTAATAACATACCAAAGTACAAGACATGACTTTTGTGGATAGCCAATATGCTAATATTTCAAAACTAATTTTAGCCAATAAAAATACTTGTACACACAGTGTTTGTTAATTCACATTTTTGTTTGTTTGCATAAAGGTCACCAAGTCTCTCCTGCAGGGATGCACAATATTACTATGCCACAAAATAACAGATAATAACTTAAAATGTGAAGTATTGGTATTAGCAGATACGGTGCTAGTTTTCCGTGTTACAGTATAAAATGCATTTTGCACTTTCAAGTAGTGTATCCATAAACCAGAGAAATGTCCAGCATTGGAAATGTTAGTCAGAAGCGGGTGCAATGATTTAATGGATAAGTTACTTCACTGAACGAGCTTTCAGTTAAAACAGACAGTAAATAAATTAAAAGCTTATGTTTAAAATGTACAGTGATATAACAGATTCAGACACAAAACTACACAAGGCGCATTGGGTTCTACAATAAATTATATTAAATATAATATTAAATATTTTCCAAAATGAATATGAGTAACTGAGTTATTTCTCTCATTTAATTTTATTTAAATATATTTCAGTGCTCCACTATGATGAAGCCTTTACTGTGATATTAAACAATGCACATGTTTGACACTAAGGGAAATTAACTAGCACATCAGGGTTGAAACTTTCTTTTGTTGATGAAGCTGTAATAAGTTTTAACACAAAACAGGGCCATCTTTGGTCAAAGTATATCCCGAATTTTGTGTTTTAGACCCAAAGCGTCATCTTAACTATTAATAAATTTATTTATGCTTTGATTAGTATAGGCAGAGGGGGGGGTCTTGTTTAAGTGACTGCTAAATGAAGATTGAAGCTTGTTGAGCTGCATCTAGCTGATTCCAGACATTGAATCAGGTGGATCCAGCTGCAGGGCAAGATATCCAAATGTTGTCATGCCAGGTACCTCTGTAAAGCATTAGCCTCTGGCAGAAACTCCTCTTTTACAATATTTTTTAATTCTACATACTTCATGGTACCAAATCTAAACTAATGAAACATGCATTTCACCATGTGTCCTCATCTTCATAAACAGTTAATCATCTTGCTATTTGTGCATATGTTCCATTTCTTTAGTTTAAAAGTGGTCTTCAAATTTATTTTGATAATAACTGAAAGTAGCAACAGTAGAGATACTTCCTTACTTAAGAGGAGGAGGGTAGCTAGTTTTCAGTAGTAAAGCAAATTGATATATTCATAAAGCAGTGGTTCTGACTGTTTGATGTGGGCTGTGTTATTTTTCGTACATTAAAGGACTGGCATGGGAAAAAAATGCGTAATAACATCTAAAAATAAAAATATCCAAATTATGTTGTCACAAATAACACTGTTAGTGTACATCTCAAGTTCAATTTCCCCTTTGTTTCCACTCAGGTTTTTATAACCTGCAGCATCCAACCCCCACTCTGAAAACAACTCATGTAAAAGCAAAGTGCAAAATTTTCTACGAACACTCGGATAAGGTACATGAGCCACAGTGATGATGATCAGCTCTGTTCCCGTTAGGAGAGACCCAGCATGGGAGCTAAGCAGCATTGCTGCTGTAGGGACTGAGAGCTACAAGTGATTTACTCAATTTTGGGTAAAATATCAGCTGCCTGGCCTGGAGCCTCTGATGATAAGGTCCACCCTCAAATTATGTAATGATTCATATAGCTGTTGTTTTTAGTATTTACTATGATGTTTACACTCACCATAACTTGTTAAAATCTTTAAATGCATTTTTGTAATAAGTGAATGATTCATAACGGAGGAAACCTCTTAGTAAATTGGTATGAGCCTTTAATTTTGTAGTATTAACCTTGTCGGTGGACTTATATCGGTCATCTTTAAGGATAAATTTATCATAGGTCAGACTTTTTAATATCTTATTTTTCTAGTATGTGCCACAACTGATTGTAGCCAGGTTAAGGAAACTGGCGCTAACACAACATGTCCAGCATTGTGTGTTATTACCAGATTACATCAGGAGCACATTAATGAGGCCTCTCATTGGTCCAGCTACTCCTGGGGCAGCTCTGGCTGTTAATATCATCAGAAATGTTCATATCAGCGGATAAACCTTTCAAGCGTCTATCTGCCCATTACAACGCTGACATCGAGACAATAACTCTGTGCATCCCCACTTCCAACATTGAAGTATAATACCCCTGTATCTGATTCACAGCAGTGCTCAACCAGCCCATTACCGCTTTTTCTAATTAGACAAACAAACATTTATCTGTAAGCACGGTCCCCTTTTAGCAGCACTGACTGATTCTCTGACCACCTGTCGCTTTCTTGGTGGTGTCCTTCAGACAGTCTGACGTCAGGCTGCTTCCCTCCCCCATTTGACCCACGCCATCTTGTCACAGAGGGGGGGTGATCTGCCTGCTCTTCCTCTTCATCCTCTGCTTTTTACCCTCTCACATGTACGCTTTGTAATTTGTGACTACCTTTTCATGTAAACACACCCCTAACAGACATGAAATGTGACTCCTTTACTCAAATTTACTTTTTTGCATGTTTGATGCAGTACAATCAATCTATGTTAACAGATCTAACCTTTATGCTTAAAATCTTGGCCTGTGTTCGCCATGCCTTGTGTCTGTTCATGCACACTTTTAAAACACCTTTGTGATCCTTCATGATCTACGAGCATTCATGTGAGGATAGCCGCCCAAGTTATCTTTTCTTTTTACATCTTCTGCTCGTGTTTCCCTCACTCCAGTTCTGCCTTGTGCCCGTTGCCTCTGCTGCCCTGCTGTGTTAGCTCTGGTTAATCGGGTTCACTGAGGGAGGATTAGCCTCCCGTGCTTCACCACGATTCGTCCAGCCTCCCTAATGCAGAGCTATTATTTACTCTCTTTTGCAGACAGACACCATGAGGGTGAAACTATAGTAAGTGGCCTCTGAGCTGAGTGTTATTTTTACTGAACCTCATGCTGATCGTAAGTGTGTAAAACACTGTGTAACTTTAGGCCTCGAAGTTGAGTTTCTGTTATTATAAGACACATAGTGGACAGGCTGTGCTGCATCTGGTCTGTTTACACCACACCAACTCTGGAGTAAACAACCTCCAACAAACTTCCCTCAGTCCAGGATGACTGCAGCACTAAAAATCCTCAACCTCATCTCTCACTAAAACCAAACCCCATTGTAACTTCCTGATGAGTTTTGTTTGTTCAGTAGCGTTCTGGTCAATGCTGAATATTAAGTGATTTTGAGAGGTGTTGAGTCTGTAAGTACTCCAGAGAGAGTATTTCTGCGGTGTTAAGCCTCACGCTGTCAGTTAACATTACACTGACAGATTACAAACATCTCACAGGGATAGACCAAGTGTCGCTTTAGAGCGTCAAAGCTGTGTTTACATCTGAGTGTTTAAGCACATCAGAGGACATAAAAGATGGCTCAGGAAGTGTAGAAAAGATGCACTGTAAAGCAGACACTTTCCTTTCTGTCTGTATAGTCTAATAGATTACAATAACTAAGTCGCTCTTTGGGATTTATTACGTTGCCTGGATTTGAAGTGACATGTTTGGCATTCTTTGAATATGCGAATAGCTCTTAAATCAATCCATACAATCATAAGCTCCAAGACACTTATTTAGTCCATCTAAAGCTGGACATCTCAAACATTTTAGTATGATTAAAATGGTAGGAAATCAAATTTCTCAGAATTAGACGGGCAGCTAGGAAATATATGCAGCTCAAAAAATATTTAGAAATGTTATTTCAGTCAATTATCAATCCTGTTTAGTAATGCCAATTCTTATTGTATTTAATATCATTGGAAATCTGAAAATTGTACCTTTCAACAAGGTACAACTTGTACAGACTGTGTATTTGTGGAATGGGTAACACAGCCAAACATGTGGGTGGTGCCCAAAAAAACATGCCCCTGTCCCCCTTAGGGAAACTTAGGACCATGTTCTGCTGGACTGGTGAAGTCAAAGACAGACTGCAAAGTCCCAGGAACACAACACCCCAGGAAAGCCAGTTCCTCACCCTTGCTTTATTGAGGAACCACAGGCTTTCTTCCAGGGGAAGAGGGGATTTTGGCCCCTTTTTGAGGGTGCTGCCGACATGTTTAGAGATGTTGTTCATTCCATGAATGCACGATCCTTACAAGTTGTAGCTTTATGTAAGAGTGGCTCATCAGGCTTTCCAACCATATGAATTACAATTTCAATTTGTATTAATCAAGGGGACAAATAACTTTTGGGAATAATGTTTCCAATTTTTGAGGGGTGTACTTTTTCACAATATCTATGACACAGATGGGTAATTGTTGATACAGTTATACATTTTGTTAAATTTTTTTCTTGTCATGTGTTAAGACTTCAGGACATTAAACTTTCCATGAGCCTCATGTTTTTAATTCCTAAAGGTCACTGTGAGAATCTGTGGCTGTTGCAGTTTAGACAGTTTTCTAAACTATAAAGTTTCCTACTGTTACTTTGCTAAGTGTTCACTAGAAATACATTCAATAACTTTTTTTGGATGATGATGATAGATGTCTAAAGATGGATGGTGGTGCAGCAGGTAGTGCAGGTGCGTCACAGTAAGAAGAGTCTTTGTGTGTGGAGTTTGCATGGTTCATGCTGGGCACTCAAACTTCGAACAGACCAAAAACATGCCTGTGAAGTTAACTGGTGACTCTAAATTGCCCTTAGGTATGAATGTGTGTGGGAGCATGAATGGTTATCCGTCTCTCTATGTGGCCCTGCAACTGACTGGCGACCGGTTTAGGGTGTACACCACCTCTCACCCAATGACAGCTGTCACAGGCTCCAATCCCCTGCGTTCTTTGAATTATTACAGTGATACTACCAGCAAGCACTCCTGTATATTTAGCATACAAATCTACAATATATTTGTATATTTTAGCAGTATAAAACACAATCTTTGAATGTAGTGTGGTCTGTTCTCTAATAAAGCCTGCAGATGGAAACACCAGATAAACTTTTGCCTTGGAAATTCAAGAAAATGAAACAAATTGAAAGTCTTGGTTTTCGTCAAACAACACTCAAATGATAACGATGCTTCAAGTCACAGTGCATGTGTGCATTCAATTATGATATTAAAACAATACATCATTAAGCCCTAGTTTAGGAGTACAAGAAAATATCCAAACCATTATTCACACCATTTTACAGCAAGATACTGTTAGAATATTTCAAGTGCAATATCAAATTTCATTGATGAATAATTCATAACAATTTAAAACTTTTATTTGTATTATATTTCTGCCTTAGGCTGCTGATTGGCAGCAGGCAAAAAATCTTTTTAAGCATCAAAATTAGGTTAACACATCTAATGAAAAACAATGACAACACAGGTACATTAGTTTTTCAAAGGTATTCATGAACAAGTATTTGTTTGGGTCTATGCTGTCGTCATTTTTATCGATGAAAATGATGATTAAGCTCATTCTGGAGAGCAGTGTCTGTGGTCATATTCTTCATCAAGAATATACAATAGTTTAGCTGTTTGCTAACTTCTAAATGTATAAGCCCCTCTAGTGTAACAGAGGGGGACTTGCCCTAACCCATCCTCACCCTGTGCTTGTAACAGGGATAAGAGAAGCTGTTAAGTTAAACTGATTAATTAAGCTTTGAGAGTAGCTTGACTTAAGAGTGCATGTAAACACACTGAGTCGTCTGTCTGGGCAACACTAGTAAACACAACATTTACAGAAAGCTTTCAGGGGGTAACTTTACCACAAATGTGAATAAGTCAAAGTTGAACTGCTAAGATCAAATAGGTCAAAGGTCGAGGGCAGGGATCATCTACTATATCCGCCAAAGGGGCCGGATACAACTAAAAATCAATTAATATTAATATTTTTAGTTATGGTTTTGTTTTTTTCTTCTCTAAATTGAATATAAAGTAGCCTTTAAAAGTGACATCAGTCCCTATCACCCATACAGCTGCGAGCTGCATGAGGCCAATTGAGGAATCTCTGTGACTGTAAAATACTTCTGGTTTAATATGTGCTGATGGCTGACAGGTCCATATCTGTAAAAAAAAAGGTGGGGGCTGGGGGTTGTATAAATACTTGTAGAGGCATATCAACAAGAAGATATTTTTAAAACCACAACAATTTTTAAGAATTCAAAATTAATAATGTAAAAAAACTTCTAAAGGCCACTCGTGGACAGGTGCTGAAAATAAGCGCTCTACTGCAAACAACAGAATCAGTGCATCTGGGACATGTACACTGTTAAATGTTAAAGCATTGATCGAACTGTATGTCAATGGTAAAAATGAACAAATAAATAACATTCAGGGGGCAGCTGGGACACTGTTGAGGGCCTGATGTGGCCCCTCAGCTATCGGTTAATGATCAGTGGTCTAAGGTCTCAAGTCCATCTCTTGCATGTGAACATGTTGACATAAGAACACTTCAAGTGTTTTTCTCCACCACTTCCCGCCACTATTTAGTAGGGCTGGGATGATACGCTTTTCTCTCTCTTTTTCTCTCTCTCTCTTCAAAAGCCTGGATTGCATTTAAAAGTGGCTTATTAACACAGATTAAAATAAAGCATTTCAATTTGGAATAAAATCGATTTTTGAACGTAAAAATCAATTAAAAAATCGGCAAACAAAATATCCTGACACTTGTGTGAATCGATTTTTTCTCCTGCCCCTACTATTTAGGCTAGTTTTCTTGACCTATCATTGTACTGTCACTATTTGAAGTTTCATACCCTGCTAAGGCATAAATCAACCATGCAATTGCTCTTGGATTGGATAACCACAAGACTTTGTCCCATTTAATCTTTGAGGTCAAACTGCCACTTCTCTTAATCTTTGATCATTTTTGCTCATAGTGTGTAAAAAACAAGATAAATCAGGCTGCCCCTACTCACCAAAGAACACAACCAAAAGTCAGATGATGTTAATGTGAAGTCCTTCACCTGATCATGTCTGATGTTATCTGTAGCTCAAACATATTAATACATTTGTGTACCTGACTGTTTGGCTGTGGTTGCAATCATTCACTCACTCACTATTCCCTAAGTAGTGTTAATGAAATAGTGAACTACATAGAGAAAGACCAAACAAGATTTCTGACTCTATACTGAAATTTTCTAAACATCATTTTGTCAATAAATGAGCTGGAAAATGCTGTGACGGGAGTGGCCAAGCATCACATAAACAAACCGGGCACTCAGGAGGATAAAAAGCACATTTTGCAGCTGTTTACAACTGTTAAAACACGTAAAAAAAGCTAAGCTACAAACATGTTACAGATACTTATATGTTTCTTACATTTATAAACAAAAGCAGCACCAATTTGTGCCATATCAGCATTCTTTCTCTTCTTCTTCTACCCTGGAAACGCACAATCAATCAATCAATCTTTATTTATAAAGCACTTTTCATACATAAGATGTATCACAAAGTGCTGTACATTAAAATAAACAAGCAGATCAGAGTAAGGGGATACAGAATAAAATAAAAAATCCCACCCACCCTCCTAGTCCACATTTAACACAGACAGCCACTCACACACAAAATCATGTACCCAAGCACACACACACAAGGACACTAAGCCAGGACTCTTCAGACATCCACAGAGGACCGAGGAAATGCTATCTTAAACTGAAAATGAGGAAACACAGGAGCTAAAACTAAACTGACTCAATAAATAAATAAATAAAACCATGATACGATATGACAAAGGTAATAATATGCTAAAAGTTGATTAAGATAGAACTCTTTTAGAACCAAACATAATATTAAATAAAAAGTGGTAAAACATTAAATAGTAACTCCGAAACTAAAATGGGGTAAACCCAATATGATGCAGATTAAAAGAGTAAAACAAAATTCAGCTAAAGGCCACACTAAAAAAATAGGTCTTGAGTTTGCTTTTAAAAACACAACTGCATTGCATTGTGGTATACGGGAGTACAAACTAGGTACATCGTATGTACACTCACATTTGCTGTGCATTGTGGGTATTTTATAGTGCACTATATAGTGAATAAAATTAACCGCTGAGAATTTGAACAACACTACAACACTACTGGCTAACATACTATTTTGTGCACTATATCCGTGAAAAGGAATGATTTCAAACACAGCTCTCATCAGCTCTTTGATTGGTTAACTGACCCACCAATCAGAGCCTCTTAACAAAGCAGCCACTGCAGGGTTACCCAGTCACACAAGTTCTTTGTCGGCAGAGTCTATTTTAATGCATTGTGGTGAAAATCTTAGACATGGGAGAGACACCAGCGACAACAAATTTTGTCTAACCAAGTAACAGTTACAAAGGACGGTGTGGTTTGATGAACGATCACTTCCTGTAAAGTGCTGGCTTGACAAAAGCTTATTGACTTCATAATTACCTCTTTTCTTGTGTTAACAGGGAAAGGTGTGCTTTGACGAGGAACAGCTGGAGCAGCTGTGTGAGTACCCCTCAGAGACCTCCATGCTGGGGAGTACACCCTTTCCTCAGGACCTGTGGAGGACAGAGAGGCCGCAGGGTGAGGAGGCGCAGGACGACGAGGCTGACTTGGATGGAGGAATGATCGTGTCCAAAGGCACGAGGAACATAGGGATTTCAACGGGACGGAGCCTGAGAGTGGGTCAGTTTCAGACCAAACTCAGAAAACTAAAGGTGTAATATAATGCATTCATATGAACTTGTTTAAAAAGTGCAAGGATAATACTAAAAGCCTTAGTGTACAAAGAAGTAATCAGCCTTGGCAATCAGCCACATTACAAGAACAGCAACTATAAACATTTCTCAATATTAAAGCCTGAGTCAAGAGTATGCAATAAATCAACACTACATAATATCATAAAGATTCCATGCTCTTTTATTTTATCATCAGCAACTGGAGCCTGGCTTGTATTTTTGTTCACATATTAATGTTCAAGGTTCAGTTTGTTAATAATCAACATTATAAGGCTGCACAGTAAAATGTCCGATAAAGTCTGTTTATCATGAACACCAACAGAAAATAACAAACTGTGACCAAGAAGAAGTAAACAGGACAACTTTAGCCTCAGTCTGGAAGCTGCTTTGTCGTATGAATGCAAACCATCAGGCTCTTATGTATGGGTACCGAATTAGGTACTTTAAGAGGTACCGACCGAATTCTGTAGGTACTACCGAGTACCGATTCATGTAAAAACAAACGGTACCTTGTTTAGGTACCTAAACGCATCCTTGTGACTGTGAGGGAGTGGAAGAAGCAGGCATACTATTGGGTAGAGTAGGTGAATTTCCATACCGGACTTGAACGCAGCAAAGCAATAGCGTAATGACGTCAGCAGAGATCTTAATATTAAACAAATTAATATTTATTACCCCATAAACACACGCAAAAGTACCAAAAATTGGTACCGTTGAGTACCGATACCGATGCCCAGGTACCGGGCATCGGTATGGTATCGGTTCAAATGTGAAAGGTACCCATCCCTACTTATGTAATGTGTCTTAGATGGCAGAGTATCAAGACCTTCACTGTCGTGGAAGTAGTCTGTAAAAATCTTAGAATGTAGCCCAGTTTATCATCCATGGGGTTTAATTTTTTTGTCTTGTCTAAGAGAGATCATAGTGAATGTGGTCTTTTAATCACAAATGCAGAGACTTCAGGAACCTTTGATGAAAATGAAAAGTTTTGAGGGTGTTTCAGACTAACAGTTTACATAGTCTGATCTGATGGGCCAAATTCTGCCTATATTGAGTAAACCAAATTCACACTTGTGCAGTGATTTGTGGCTGCTTCCTGACTGTGGAGAGTTTAGTGGTCTTCAGTCAGTTGGTCTGCGGACCAGTCAAAGAGCCAGTGGGACTGATGCATTCATTGCCTTCAGAAAGCCATAAATGAAAGTCTTTAAAAATGCTTCCCCAAAAACAGACTGCAAAATATTTTGCACAATAGATTTTGAATTCATTTTGTTTACCTTCATTTACCATTTCTGTCTCTGTCTCCGTCTCTTTCAGATGAGTCTTGCCCTCGGTAGAAAACAGTCACCTCACCAAAACTGCCCCTGTGACGAGATCACCAGCGATTTGTTTATCAATGCGAAATGATGTTTTATTTTTTATTGTATTATTGTTGACTTGGGTGAGTTGTTGGTGTGTTTGTTATCCAGTGTGATGTTTTAATTTGAGGTAGCATCAGAGTGAACGGGTGTTGTTGGACAAATGTACAGTGCAGTTTGGTTTACAGACAAAAATAAAGTTATTGTGTTTACGGAGTAAAACACCATTTAGTTTATTTTCAGGAAAAATGACAAATGTGAATGTATAAGTATGGTACATATTATATAAGACCCTCAGGTGTGCCCTGTTGGGCAATAAAAGATCACTTGTCTATGCAATATTATGATCAAATACAAAATTTTAGGTAAAATATTTGATAGTTTTGTCAAGTTAGTTATTATTTTTACAAAGTTAGAACTGCTTCTGCACTGAAAGGGGAGCCTGCATATTAAGACATGTAGACTTTATTACATTAACATTAGTTTATTTTTACATTATGTACAAAGAATACACAACATTACTACATTTTGGTAATAAAAAATTAAATGCATGTGAAGGCTGGCATGTAATGCATTTAGGGATTGGAATTAATATGATTTTACTGATGCCGACTCCATTATTCTGCATATCCGTCCGATTCTTTAATGATTCCCTCTGATGTTCTGTGTGGCTAAAAGTTGGCCTATATAGATGTATGTTCTCATTGGCAACAATTTCAAACAAATAAGTCCTCATATTTAATGACATAATGCAAATATAAATGCTTCTGCAAGTTGCTAATGATTCCACTTACTGAAAGTTGTGCAGTTTGTGCCTTTAAATCCAAAAATAATACACAATTTGACGACTTCTGACCCCTGCAAGCCGATGGAATTGGTACAGGACTTGATAGAAAAGAGTTATTGATTCTCAACTGGTATTGGTTTCGATTTCTATCTCTAAATGCACTCTGGGTAGTTATGTCTGTTGGTAGCATTGTTCTTATACATGCGTTGTATTGCCTATACTCACCTCGAGCTACATCAGTGATTACCAAAACAGTTCTAGAGAGGTCATAAGACACGAAAAGGGTAGTCATGACTTGCCCTACAGAAAGCCATAGACAAAATTATCATGTATGTAGAGTTAAAAGCAATAAAATCGTTTCTTTCAATTTAAAAGAAAAGCTGGGAGCACGTACCACCATAAGATTCCCTCAAGGGAGATAAATGGCATCTACAGGAGGACTTTATGGTCAAAAATTGACCATGGTTCTTGGAGGACTGGGTATTTCCAGTAACCTCACGATACGATACGTATCCCGATACTAAGGCCACGCTACGATGTGTATCCCGATACACGTAAATTGTAAACATTGACTACACATTAAACATTATTCTTGACAAGTCTGTTTTTTTCTTATGAGAAGAAAAAAAACAAGGATTAGTTTTAAGTGGTTCTACAACTTGAGAGACATAAATTCAGATCCTCAAAGATGGTAGACCTAAGTTCAAATTTAGAACATATGCTTCATTATGTAGCTCGTCTTCTACCTTGAACTGTTCCACTGTTAACATTAGCCAAAGTGTATTTACAACAACTGTCAAAATATTGAGGACATATCGATTCTGTAGAATCCGTATCGATACACGTATCCCGAAGGAGTGCGTGATGATATTTTGCCGTATCGATTTTTTGAGCACAGGCCTAGGTTCTTGTAATTATTACTCTAGGGATGCTCAGATTAAGTTCAGGGGGATAGTAGCTCATCAAAAAATGTGTCTAAAGTCACTAAAACTGCACTCAGTTAAAAATTCCTTAAGGCTTTCAGTTTAGGAGTTACAGGACAGAGAAAGATGCAAACATTGCTGACCAGAGTGAACAACAATCTCAGAGTTTATTTATTTTAATCAACATGTAGAGACCTTGTGTGTGTCTTTGTACAACATACATGTAAAAGACAAATGTTAATGCAATCGAGCCATATGTTATATCAACAGAAGGAGTTCCTTAAGGATCTTAAGTGATGTTTATATCATCTGGATTCATGTGCCTGCTGAATTTGCCCAAACAGATGGTATGGAGACCACAATATTTGACAATAACATGCATTTCTGTTGTTTTGGAATGAAGCCTTTTTGAATGTCCTCTCAGTGGGTGTTGTGTTGAACATTGTAGAAACAAGGATGGTGCAATGTTTGCAGGATGATTGTGTATTTTGTGAGGTTTTAATGGGCCTTACTGTTCACAATGACAACTCTGTGACTGTTCAGTTAGTGTGTGTGGGTGTAAGTCAAAGTGTTGTTATGTAATTGTGTTATGTGGACTTGAAAAGGGTTGTGTGAGTGAAAATCCACGAGAGGAAGCTGACTAAAGAACATAAATTATCACATTTTCTTCATCATATCATTTATCTTCGTCATATTACAGCCGCCATAAGACTTCTGGTTGTACAAACTGTATCAAACAATATAATCATAATATTTCATATTTGTGAATGGGTGTTTAATTGGTGAACAATGATGAAATCATGTGCAAATTATTTTTTCTACGATGGTTTAAGAAGCTGGCTTCAAGAGAAAAAAATGTAATAAATATTTCTGAAAACAGTTTGTCTGTTTTAAATTGAACTGCTCTTCACTAGTGTGTTCTTTTGTTTGTTTTATCAAAATACAATTGTTAATTGAATTCACAGTTCCAACAAAGGCCAAATCATTCTTTTTGAATGAAATGGATGATGACTGTTCAAAGTGAAAAATTCAAATCCATGCTAAACATGTCTTTACTTTTTATTTGAAGTTGTTCTTCTGGTAGAATCACCTGGCACCTAAACTTCTATTGGCTTTTATGCATTTACAGAAAAAAATGAGCTTACTGGAAACAACATAGCTAAACAGAAATCTGATAATGACAATTGACATCACTCCTTGACCCAGAACAATAGAGTTAAGTGTTGAGATGAATGTTAACTCAGTGTCTCAAGTAATTTAACAATTGTAGTGTGACTCATTTTCATTAGTTTAACTTAAAAACAAAGATGCTAATTGACCCTTTTTGTCTGATTGGTTCAGTGGACAACCAATCAAATTCAGAGAATCCAGTCTCTAGGCAGGAGCTAGGCCTTTCTGTGCCGCAGGAGTCTGTGTTAAATGCATAGTGGCGAAATGTCAAATGGGTCATTCTACAGAAACGTGGATTTTTGGGATGGCAAAATGTCTTTTTTTTAATTTCTCTTTTGAACATTTAAACTTCAACTACATTGTTACATATGCCATTGACTTTATGAATACGCATAAATGAAAGCTTAATGTTTTTTTTTTTTTTTTGGTACATTTGTCACAAAACACTGTTTAATAAAGTGTATCCACACATCTGATTGTCACTGGTGTTCCTTATTGTTACCCATAAGAAAGGTAACACCAGTGACAGTTTCACAAAAAATGCCCTTTAACAAAATGTCTGCTGCAGAGCATGACACAGCATGTTACTAATCTTGATCTATTCACTAAATTATGTCTTCTAAATACATTTTTATTCATTTGTTTGCAATTCCCTGCCAATAAAGTTGGTAACACCAGTGACGTCAACTAAAAGCTTCATATGAAATCATGAGATAAATGCTAATATTTTTGAAAAAGTACAATGTTCTTACCAGGGTCCCTCTTTATAGATCTTCAAAAAAGAGGTCAAAGGAAGTCAAGTGATGTCATCAGAGTGATTTCTTTTCCCAAAATTAAAGACTTTTGTCATATGGTAACACCAGTGACATGACTGCAGGGGACAACTACTTTTAAATATATTTTATAATACTTATTTGGCATTTTGTTTTAAAATGTAATTTATATCATATATTTGATAGCTATTTATATATTTTTGTACTTTTTTTTTTTTTTAGAAAAACATATTTTCAAACTCAAAATACAGCACTCTCTCTCCATCAATGACTGTGGGGACGAACACTTTTGTTGTGGTTCTAAATAATTGATTAAAAAGCAAATAATACCAAGCTGATGGCTCCAAATAGTGTGATAGCTGAAATAATATGTTTTTTAAATAAAATACTTTAAAAAATCTAACACAAACTATTTTCTTCAGGAGTAATATATCTCTTAAGGCTATAGGGTCAGAAAAGTGCATGTTTCTGCACAATGAGCCCAGATCTTAAATTTGCTACTTCAACATCGAAGTTCACAAAAAACATACTGAGACTCACAGTTAATATGAGATATCTTAATACTGACTGAAGATGTTTAAGACATATTTAGTGGAAATAATACTAGATAATGTGAACTGCTTATATTATATATCACTAAGGTCATACATTCTGTAAGTTATATTTTCAATGATTTCAAATCTATAAGGATTGAATTTTCTACACCCATTTGTGGTTTAGGCTGTTCACTTGCATCATGTTTAAAAACTAATAAAATAAACAACAAATAAGACTTGGTTAAAGTTATTTTCAATTCTTTCAAATGAGAGCAATGGAGTTGAAGGGATTGTGTATTTTTATAGCATCGTGCTGATGCCGATGGGACTTTCCACCAAATTTTGGATGATAAAGTCTGCGGCAAACAAAAATTAAGAAACTTACATGATTTGTTCTTTGAGATAATCTCAACAAGCCTACATTTTACCATTTCAATGCGTAAACATAACCAATGACCTCAAAAAGCTAGAAAATCAAGCTATGCTTTCCACAGTAGCCAGTAACCTATTGTTTCAGTTTTCTTGATCAGAAATGGCTGCAGAGGGACTTTTCTAGCAGTACTAGTTTTTCTTAACTTTGATGGCATTTCGGTAGCAACTTTTGTTTTTAAACACACAACCACATTTTAAAACGCAAAATCGAACAACTTCAGATGATGTCAGAAAAAAACAGTGTGCGTGAGTTTAACATAAACCCATAGCTTCTGGCATTTCGCAGAAACTGTTACTCTAAATCCCATAATTTGCTGTTTTGGAACCAGGAAGTGCGAAATGCTTAATTGCTTGAATGTTTATGCACCTCCCACATTCTGTGTCCTAATTACTGGTGTCGTGATTTTAACGACATTTAATTAGTACAGATGCATTCAAGACGATGACTATTTTTTAAGTTGTCATTTTTACCTTTAAGAGTAATTTCGGTACATTTGTTCTCTTTGCCACGGCCCTCTGTTTGACTGAGACGCTTCCCTTCACCACAGCTCACTGTTCTGGGCGCCATTTTGAGGTGAAACAGCGACACCCTGCGGACGTACGTGGTACTGCACGTTAAGTCCGGAGTCACGTAGCTGTTTACGGAAACACTTTTACGTCAGCACGTGTGCAGGCTTGTTGCTCTAGTTGCGTACTGTACGTGAATGCTTGCATGCTCCAAGTTTGACGGGACAAAAACACGGATGGGGGTCTCTTCTCTGCGGGTTTGACCACCGGGCTGCATAAATGTTTCCAAACCGAAAATCCATCCAGCCATGAGGAAGACTCCTCTCATCATCCACCATGAAGAAGTAGGAAGGGTGGGCTGTGTTTTGACGCCCTAAAGCGACGGGAACTGTGCAAAAGTTAATGTAAATAGAGGTGCTAAGCTGATTATAACTTCACAAATGCAAAGCAGAGTGGTTTCTGACTGAAGAGAAGATGATTTTAAGGAAAATCCACGCAGGATCGTGCAGGTCATGGCTGTCTCGGGTGAGTGTGCTCGGTGTTTGGAGTTTACTGTCAAACTTAAGGTGTTGCCGTGAGCATAGAAGTCTGTACGTCCACTCACAGTGTAGTTATTTTAGTAAAAGGGGTAGTTAGGCGACCAAGACACAGCTGATCCCGTTTCAACCACCACGTTTTCCACACTTCCTATTTTGTTACGCCCAAGACATGCCCTGCTTTATTTGGCATTTGTTCAAACTTGCTTGGAAGTAAATGCACTGTGTTGACAAGTTAGGGCTGGGCAGTATGCATCAAAACCACATCTCAACAATGTTCAGCTGAATTTTCAAGCACAAGATCTATCTATCTATTATCTATCTATTTATCTATTTATTATTCTAGGTATATTGATTAATTTTGATTTAAGAAAACAGCAGGTTTTAACCACAAGTGCATGCAGGGGCTGGAGTCTTCCTGGCTGACATTGAATGAGAAACACGAACAGGCTGACAGCATTTGCGAATTTTATAGAATTTGCAAAAAAGGTTGCAAGGTTTCTTCCTCTTGCACCCTCCTGAGACATTATTTGGACAGTCAATTAGCACAGAGCTCATATCATAGTCTCCTGTAGCCTCTCCCTCCCCTAAGAGCTGAGCGTTTCCATAGGGGAGGAAAAAAGAGCAAGATCTGATCCTCTATTGGGACATACTGAAAATGTTTCAACTTCTTTGCTTAATAGACACCCTTGACATGATGTAAACAGTCAAACTCACAAGGACATGGAACATTTAAATGCTACGTTAAAGCACAGGATGTAATATTGCAATTTGGTTCTGAAGATATTGGATTTTTTAGGTACCAAACCAAAACCCCTGCGTTGCTTGGTTTTGATATCCATCCCTACAGCAAACAGCCTTTTGTCTTACATGGCCTGTACGGTTACTGTACCAGTACTTATTCATTTTATCATTTGTAAAGGGGTAAGTTGTTTTGAATCAGTCCTATAGAGTTCCTCACACTCCTCTCCCTCCCCCCAGGTTGTCTTCAGACAGGAGCTGTGTTGTTTCTCTTCTGTGCCCCCTCAGCCGGTGCCCCCTCTTACTCAGACCTTACAGGCCTACCTGAAGGCCCTGGAGCCCCTACTGCCCGCTGAGGAGCTCAGCCACACTCGGCGGATGGTGCAGGAGTTCGGCAGGCCGGGAGGTCTCGGTGCACAGCTGCAGGAGGGGCTGGAGAGGAGAGCCAGACACACCAGGAACTGGGTCTGTGTGTGTGTGTGTTTGGTATGAGGACTGGGAATTGTGACAGATGTCACTGGTGTTTGTGTGTAGGTGGGAGTGCGGGGGATCAGGCTACATGTACTGTGCGTAGTGGTACCTTTAATCTTTCAAAACAAAACGCAGCCGGTGCTTTAAATCAAGCTAGAGCAGCGAAGACTCCAAGTTAGTGTGGAGAGGCATTTTTTTAAGTTACTCTATCTGTACTAAAGGTTCACAATAACAACATTTATTAAGTTTTGCCATTTTTTGTTAATTCTTATATAATTTTGATGATGAATATTTCTGATTGGTGTTGTACAGGCCTCTCTTTTATCTACAATTCTTCTTGATTATTATAAAACAGGGCCATTGGTTAGGAATGGAGTATTGATTTAAGTATCAATAACAAGTACTCTTTTTGCATAGATTGGTCCCCTCGAGTACTGTTACCATATGGGTTATCTATAAAATGTTAATTTGTTAACTTCATAGTCATTCCCTCTTTATTATGCCAAGGCAGGAACATTTTCCATGTCATGTTGCTGTTGGATCAGTCAGATGTGTGTTTATTATGTAATAGCATAACAGTCCCCACCTGTATGAGTGTTTTCTGCTCAGCACAGG
Organism: Scarus forsteni; assembly: GCA_036419115.1. NCBI lineage: Eukaryota > Metazoa > Chordata > Actinopteri > Labriformes > Labridae > Scarus > Scarus forsteni. The sequence goes on from JAZDUH010000458.1 coordinate 15,590,259, forward strand.
TAGATGTCATGAGTGTTTTGATAGTCTGTGGCCTGTAACCCTTCTTCTCCACTCCTATCAGACATTGTTTGGACAGACAACTAGGGAGGGAAAAAGAGCTGCATCTGATTCTCTACAGAGACTAAATTTTTCATCACTTTATCCAACTGAGTAAATGATGTAAAGGTAAAGACATGGGACCTTTAAATTATGCCTGTTGTTGTTTAAAGAATGGGTCTTTGGTTTAGATAGTCAGGGGTGTTTTTGACAATGCTACAAGCCAGCACAGCGTTGCTATTGGCTGTTGGTGCTAGGTCCCACCTACAGTAGCCTCTATGTCTGTCAGTAGGTTGATCCGAGGTAAGGTTGAGAGGGAGTGTACAGCATGGCTATGTCCTCACTTTGGCTAAAAAAGCCCCCTGGGGATGCCTGTCTGGCAGAGTAGTAAGCTAGCAGGCATGTCCCATATATGCTTTCACTGTCCTGGGTTTGACTCCCTCCTGAGGGCCCATTTGCCGAGTATCTTCTCCTGCTATCTCTCTCCCTCTTTCACAAGCCTGTACACCATCTATGTCCATTATCACTAAAGACAGAAAATGCTCAACAAAAACTTAAAAAAGCATTACAAGGCTTTCTTTAATAATAAAACATGAAGTTGCTTTGTCCAGTTCTCCAACATTCAGTGACAAATGCCATAAAAATAGGACTTAATTGTTCCCTATGAATTTGTAAATGTAGTTTGATGCCTGCTGTTTTTTCCAATTTGAACCAAAAGATGTGTTTTTGTTGTAATGTAACTTAAATGCACCATTATTGATAGTGAAGTATCATCAGTGATGAAATTAATACTGCTGTTGTTGTTAAGTTTCAACTTAACACAGCATCTGACCTGTTGATGTGTGTGTGTGTGTGTGTGTGTGGTCTCTCTCCCTCTCTCTGGTAGATCGCCCCGTGGTGGGTGCAGTGGGCGTACTTAGAGAGCAGGCAGCCGCTGCCTGTTCACTCAAGCCCAGCCATCTCTCTGCCCAGGAGAGATTATAATGGCTGGAGGAGCCAGCTCGTGTAAGTCATCAACACAAAAAGACACATACACACACACACTCTGCAACAATACAATACACGGCAGAAGAGACGTGAAGTGTTGCTGCTTCAGTGTCGTTCAGTAAACCCCATAATTTGTTGTTTGAAAAGAAACACCTCTACGTTAACAATTGTCTCATCTAAAAAGAGAGAAGTTTTTAGAAGATTTTACAATGAGCAAAGAAATGATGTATTCCTGCTGATGTTCTTTGAGGGCAAACATTAGCCTGTAGCTTTTCAGAGGCAACAATATCGAACACATGTCTCTCTTGATTCAGTGTAGCCTGACCCACCAGATGGACCCTTCATTATATTCCACCGCTCTATGTGGGAAAGAGCCTACAGAAAGTGTTTGGGGATGAACAGAACTGTTCCAGCAGGTGATAGGACGATCATTCCTTCAATCACATTCTTTACAGGCCAAACAGATAATGTAGCAGGCAGGCACTTCTGCTGAGAAGCTGAGGTTTAAAGGACAAAATGGGAGCACTTCATAAAACAAACTCTTTTAAAAGATATCGAAAGTGGAGTGAAAATGTCCCCTCCATGGAGAAGTTTTTAGTGTTATTTGTTTTTAACTGTTACTAGAAGTTGTGCCATTAGAGCCATTTTTCAAAGATTAATCCACAGTTCTTGCCATTTCTGACCCGTCAGTGGAAAAAAATGGTATGGGAGTTTAGAGGAAAAAGACTGTTGATACCGATTCCTTTAGAGGGTTGTTACTGATTGTCAAATGGAATGGTTTTTGATTCCCATCCCTAAGTGCTACTAACACATACATTGTGCATGTAAATGCTAAGTTAAATTTATTTGGATAGCATGTTTTTAGGGGTAAATACAGTCAGCAAAAATATATTTATTCCAAACAGCTGCATAAAAACAGGTCAACAAGTCCGACAATAGCAGGTTTGAATTGATGGGTTTGTAGACAGAGATTTTATCCAAACAGTCAAAAGCATTCTTACAAGTTCTGTAAAAATACTGTAATGTTACCAGTAAATACCATCGTGTGTTTGTCTCTACCAGCGGCTCTGTGAAGACCTTTTGTCAGGATGTGCCCTTTAAACACGATCTGGATGGTCACTCATGTTTATTTTCTGATGCACGGTTGACATTAACAGTTTGTAATGTGATAACCTCACTGGGCCAAACAAACTCTCTAACATTTAAAGCACGGGTCGTCAGTCTGACAAAAAAGGGCAAAAAACCCCAGAGAGAATTAAAAACAGACCCCTCCTCTCCAAAGCTCTATTCTCTACTTTAGAAAAATCCCCAAAAGAAAGATATATTAGACTTTTTACTGTTCCTGTAATTAGTTTACCTTAATCAGTGGCTACAGAAACCTGAGAAACGAGTGGAAAATATCAGGCAGGGTCGACCCTGTCTCTAACCTGTCAGCTGGGACAGGCTCCAGCCTAATACATTTAATTTTAGTATTTTATTTCTGTCTAATCATTAAAAAATATATTTATTTTTTACACACTTTTGTCTTTTCAGGTTTGCATCAAAACTGATTGCAGCAGTTTTGGACTTTAAGGCCAAAATCAGCACGTAAGTATAAACTGATGGATTGATAAATAAAGCAGTTGTTTTTGATTTGACCAATTTGAAGAAGGCATTTCAGGCTCTTTATTATTTAGAAATAAAAGAAAGAGAATGATGGAGCACTGTCATGAAGTAAGTGTAATTAACACCCCTGCGTCCACCATGTTTTTCCTTTTACTAATAACCAGAAGAATATGTCGGATAAATGATGTGAAGAAAAAATTATTGGTACAAAGTGCAGGAATGTCAAGTGTACACACCTGAAATTCGACAAATTTAAAATGTGAAATTCAAACCTATGATAAGAAATATGTCTTATGATACAAAACAGAGATTCATGTGAGTCAGTGTGGTTGCTCAGTGGAGATGAAAACAGTTGTTATCCAGGATAAAAAGTAATCTGATTACAGTTAAAGATACATACTAGGTCTTTGGATCTGTTAATTAACTTTAAAATGTTGTGAATCTTTGTTGAAGAGCTGCAGTAATCCTGGTATTTATCTTCTGTGTTATCGGCACTTTCAGAGACTCTATTTCAGTGGTGTAACCTTTAAAGCCTGACTGACATCAGAGTGTGTGTGTGTGTCTCTGCTGTATGAAATTTATCTGTTTCTAAATTTGTTTGCTGCACCGTCTGTAACCAAATCTGCACAAAGCCAACAGCACACGACCAAAGTGTGGCTGTTGTTTTGACTCTTTGGCTTGACGCAGAGCTGATTGTTAGTTACACAGAGTTCAGAGTTCAGTAAAAGTTTAGTTCCTTGATTTCAGAGAGTGTAAATATGAATAAATTCTGCTCCTCCATCTGTCCCAGTCAAAATAGCAAAATGTTAGAAACAGTGGGAGGTGATATCATTAAATTGAGTGCAAATGTTTGGACGCTGATAGTGAAAAGTAAGTTCTTTATGGATAATGGCTGGTTAATAATGACTTCTGCAGCCATTTCTATCAGTGTTGCAGGCATACAATTCAAAATTAGTTATTATTTGAAAAAAATGCAGTTTATTTCAAAATTGAAAATCTTGTCTTTGTTGTGTATTCAATTGAATATAGGTCAAACAATTATTTGAAAATTGTTTTCAGTTTTATTACATTTTATACCAAATCTGAACTTCGCTGTAATTAGATTTTTTTAGATTGTAAGCCAGTACTGCACACTGTGTTTTAATTGCTCTTTATTAGTAAACAGTATTTGGCATGTCCTGAAACGTAACCTTAAATTTAAGGATGAGACTGATTTCCCTTCCAAATAAATTTGAAATTTAATTGTGACTTTGTTTTTGCTACAACTCAAGAATGTATCCAACAGTTATAACAATAAATAATCACTTTAATGATCAATAAAATGAAATAATGAGCTAATGATGACCAATGGAAAAAAAGGTAATTTTAGCTATGACAAACAAAACTCTCTTGGGCAGGGACTCAGTTTGTTTCCACATCTCAAGAGGATTTGTAATACTTTTTAGACATTTCATTTTTTAAAGAATTAAATAATGTTAAAATTGTTCTGTTGGCATATTGAGTTGTTTTATAAAAGCAGTTTAAATTATACCAATTGATATTTTTGACAAACATTTATTTTCAAAGACGTGGTCAATTTGTAAAATAATTTAAAAAAGGCTTCTAACATCTGGTACAATGAGCATGGTATTGTTATTATTGTATTTTTTGTGTCTTAAAGTCAGTGATTTTCAAACCTTTTCCTCATGCCATGTGCAGTATACAGTCCAAATATCAGTTCTTGGCATATTCAAAACAAAGCAAAATAGCCCTTTAACATGTATTGCTATATCTTGTGGGTTTGTGCAAATTTGTCAAATACTGTCTAATCAAATATGATACAAAAACGTAACTTTTTTTTAATACTTCTACTAAATTAGAAGCAACAAATTTATTATAAAACATGGTAAAAGTTCAGCAACACGTATTCAATCTTGACACATCACATAAATCTCACAAAGAGAGACTTTATAACATCCTACGTCTTCTAGCTCTGTTAATTGCAAAAGAAAATGTTTCTTTAAAGGTTTAAGAGTGTAAAAAGTTACAGATAGTGTAGCTTAGTGCAAAAATTAATTCCCCAAAGAAGATGAATTGGTCGTAACTTGTGAATGGACAGATTTCCAAGGTGCACGCCATATGAGAACCCCGATCATGGGGACATGATCAACAAAATGACTTGTTGTAAATATGAAAGAGCTGCTTTAACGTGAAACACATCTCTCTCTGTCCCTGCCAGTGGTCAGCTGCCAGTGGAGCACATGCGAGGGAAGCCTCTGTGCATGGAGCTCTACCCGCTCCTCTTCTCCTCCTGCAGGATCCCCGGGCCCAAACACGACTACATCGCCCACCACGGACGCTCAAGACGCTCGCCCACTCACATCACTGTCTGCAGGAACTACCAGGTAAGAGGGGCAGACAGTCGAGGAGGTAGGAGTGATTTACCCAGATAACATAGCCTAGAACTGGGACAGGACCCCTTATAAGTGAACTGTACTGTCTGACTTTTTGGGACCCTTCTGTTGGGGTGCCAAGAAACACTGCAGTCCGTTGATTGGTTGAAGGAGACGTCACTTCCTGTGCGACATAGGAACAACACATAACCCCACCATGTATAAATCTCCACTCGTCTTTGTGAAGACAGCTCTTGTGGCACACAGCCTTCTGTGAAACAAAGCTTGGTTGCGCTTCGTAACAAAAAGCCACATGCTGATCACAAAAAAAAAAGAATTGCTCTTTGTTTACTGTGTCGCGTTTTCTTCTTCATTGTATTTAATAGCTTGATACACTGTGTTGCGCTGCTATGACGTCATGCTACTGGCATCCGGTTTATATGCCGCCTACCAAATAGGGTTTGGTTGGCTGTGGAAACGCAAACAGGATCAGGCTTTACCGATCCAGCCTGAGCCAAACCGTGCCGATCCATACTGGACCACTTGGTGGAAACATGACTTAAAACGTTTCCTCTTTGTAAATTCGTGCACACTTGCAGGCTTACATTTTGTCTTTCTCTGGTTCCACATTGCTGCATCTCCCATTGAGCTGTAATTCATCTGTTTATCATGAGCCTCAGTTCATCACTAAGAACTTATTTGCAGTTAATATGCACCAGTTTAACAAACTTATCCAATGACACAGGTTTGTTGAAGGTGAAAATCCACACTTCATCTGGAGTTTATCTTGCAAACAGCAAATTCTGCTGATATGTAACTGGTCTAGACTTTTAAAACTGTACCACTAACAGAAACTAGAACCCCAGAGTGCTTGATATTATTGTAGGGTAATATCCCAGACCTAAAAAATAAATACAGTATGATAGTAAGAGCATTTAAGACGTAAAATTAGCAAAAATAAGACAAAAAATATATGAGGCATGGTAGAATTTTATGTCAAAGAAGAAATCCAAGATAGAAAATAAATATGTACAAAAGTATTTAATTAAAGTAATGGAGGGGATATGAATTCGTAAAATAATAAGAAGTTAAACCTATGAGAAAGCATTAGTAAAAGAAGATATTTTAAGACCTGCTTTGTAATTTCTCAGCTGTAGAATGTCTCAGGTTCTCTGGTAGCTTGTTCAACAGGTAAACCTCAAAAGCGGCCTTGTTTAGTCCTGACTCTGGGAACAGTGAGTAATCCTGTCACAGATGACCTGAGGGGTCTGAATCCGTCACAGGGGACCAAGAGGCTTGAAGGGTACCTTGGCTCAAGACTGTTTAGACCTTTATAAACCAGGAGGATTTAAAAATCTATCCTCTAACCCACAGGAAGCCAGTGTAGCCATCTTGTGTAGTCTCCTTTCCTGCTGTTCGCTCAAAACGTCTGATGGATTTTTTAGTCAAACCTGTATAAATATATAAACATTAACATGTTTCTTTGTGTCTTCTATTGACAGAAATCATTTTCTCGTTGCTACATCGTTAAATTAGTAATAGGCACATTTTGTAATCATTTTAATGTGGCCACCAGTTCTTAAATGTTATTGGACATGATGTGTCAGGTTTGCATTTGGCCAAGCAGTATTGAGGGTGATTCTGTGGGTTCTGATTTTGAAAAAAAAAAATTAACAGTGTTCAATCAAATCCCTTCAGAAATGTAAACACAACCAAAAGCACCCAGCCTCTTAAGACAACACGGTTTTGAAGAACATTAAAGTCCCGTGACACCAAACCATCACAGAACCCCTCTCTGCTCCCTGGTGTTACATCATCCACAGAGGACAGAAGTAACAGAGATGGTCTCTGTCTTCTCTGTTTTCCTGATAGTTCTTCCAGTTGGAGGTTTACAACAGCGACGGTTCACGGATGACAGAGAGCCAGATCCACAGCCAGCTGCTGAGGATCCGCTCTCAGTCCTGGAAGACGGACAAAGAGCCGATGGGAATCCTGACCAGTGAGCACCGTCACACCTGGGGACAGGCCTACAACCGCCTGCTCAAAGGTACATGGAAGCAACCTCATACTTAAAGACCTTACAGCAAGTACTGTACCTTCAAAATGTCTGCCTGCACCTTTATCAGAACTCTAAAACAATGCTTGTTTAAATCATCACCTCATCGAAAAAACCCTCAAACCAACTTTCAGTCAATTCAGAAACAAACAATTGAACAGTTGTTTATCAATTTAAGTTTATGTTAGCATGATTGTAGAGTCATTGTCAATATGGCGCCAAGCAGCATTGAAGTGACCAATTCACACAGATTAGACCTGGAAACCAGGTTCCAGTTCTTAATATTTACCTGTGGGTAAAATTGTTTTGTAGCCAGAGAAATGGAGACATCCCTCATAAAACACAAACTACAAAACAGATAAAACACACAGCAACACAATAGGGGACACTGACAAAACTATAAAATCTTAAGATGTTATAATTATAAAATGTTTATGGTTCTAAAAAAATCAATGCAAAAGAGAGAGATCAATTCATAAAGTCTTAAAAAATAACAAGTGAACAACTTAATGATTAAGCCAGGGTAAAAACACATTGATACTAGAGTAGATTAATAAATATGTAAAGTGTTTGTGCAAATATCACTGCCGCTTATTCAGCTCAGTGACAGCGGTAGCAACAAAGCTGTTTTCTTAGTGAGTTGTTCTGCTCCAGTCTTAGTGGACTAAAGTTGGGAGCACGGACAAAGTGCTTCAGATAGATAAGTGTTCCCCAGTGTGTGAAAACAAGACATTTTTTAACACAAAGTAATTATGAGCGTACCAAAACAGTCAGCCAAATGATTATATGAACCTGACTTAAGAAAAAATATGACTTATGTACAAAACCCAAAACCAGTGAAGTTGGTACGTTGTGTAAATAAATAAATAAAAACAGAATACAATGATTTGCAAATCCCTTTCAACTTATATTCAATTGAATACACAGCAAAGACAAGATACTTAACGTCCAAACTGGTAAACTTTGTTATTTTTTGCAAATATTAGCTCATTTGGAATTTGATGCCTGCAACATGTTTCAAAAAAGCTGGCACAAGTAGCAAAAAAGACTGAGAAAGTTGAGGAATGCTCATCAAACACTTATCTGGAACATCCCACAGGTGAACAGGTTTATTAGGAACAGGTGGGCGCCATGATTAGGTATAAAAGCAGCTTCCCAGAAATGCTCAGTCATTCACAAACAAGGATGGGGCAAGGGTCACCGCTTTGTGAACAAATGCGTGGGCAAACTGTCAAACAGTTTAAGAACAACATTTCTCAATCAGCTATTGCAAGGAATTTGGGGATTTCATCATCTACGGTCCATATCATCAAAAGGTTCAGATAATCTGGAGAAATTACTGCACATAAGCAGCAAGGCCAAAAACCAACATTGAATGCCCGTGACCTTCGATCCCTCAGGCGGTACTGCATCAAAACCAGCATCACTGTGTAAAGGATATCACCACATGGGCTCAGGAACACTTCAGAAAACCACTGTTAGTAACTACAGTTCGTCGCTACATCTGTAAGTGCAAGTTAAAACTCTACTATGCAAAGCCAAAGCAATTTATCAACAACACCCAGAAACACCGCCGGCTTCGCTGAGCCCGAGCTCATCTAAGATGGACTGATGCAAAGTGGAACAGTGTTCTGTGGTCTGACGAGTCCACATTTCAAATTGTTTTTGACTGTGGCTTTGTAGCAAAAGAGTGCGGGTAATAGACTGGCCTTCCTGTAGTCCAGACCTGTCCCCCATTGAAAATGTGTGGCGCATTATGAAGCGTAAAATACAACAACAGAGACCTCGGACTGTTGAACAACTGAAGCTGTACATCAAGCAAGAATGGGAAAGAATTCCACCCCAAAAGCTTCAAAAATTTGTCAGCGACGGTTCACGGATGACAGAGAGCCAGATCCACAGCCAGCTGCTGAGGATCCGCTCTCAGTCCTGGAAGACGGACAAAGAGCCGATGGGAATCCTGACCAGTGAGCATCGTCACACCTGGGGACAGGCCTACAACCGCCTGCTCAAAGGTACATGGAAGCAACCTCATACTTAAAGACCTTACAGCAAGTACTGTACCTTCAAAATGTCTGCCTGCACCTTTATCAGAACTCTAAAACAATGCTTGTTTAAATCATCACCTCATCGAAAAAACCCTCAAACCAACTTTCAGTCAATTCAGAAACAAACAATTGAACAGTTGTTTATCAATTTAAGTTTATGTTAGCATGATTGTAGAGTCATTGTCAATATGGCGCCAAGCAGCATTGAAGTGACCAATTCACACAGATTAGACCTGGAAACCAGGTTCCAGTTCTTAATATTTACCTGTGGGTAAAATTGTTTTGTAGCCAGAGAAATGGAGACATCCCTCATAAAACACAAACTACAAAACAGATAAAACACACAGCAACACAATAGGGACACTGACAAAACTATAAAATCTTAAGATGTTATAATTATAAAATGTTTATGGTTCTAAAAAATCAATGCAAAGAGAGAGATCAATTCATAAAGTCTTAAAAAATAACAAGTGAACAACTTAATGATTAAGCCAGGGTAAAAACACATTGATACTAGAGTAGATTAATAAATATGTAAAGTGTTTGTGCAAATATCACTGCCGCTTATTCAGCTCAGTGACAGCGGTAGCAACAAAGCTGTTTTCTTAGTGAGTTGTTCTGCTCCAGTCTTAGTGGACTAAAGTTGGGAGCACGGACAAAGTGCTTCAGATAGATAAGTGTTCCCCAGTGTGTGAAAACAAGACATTTTTTAACACAAAGTAATTATGAGCGTTACCAAAACAGTCAGCCAAATGATTATATGAACCTGACTTAAGAAAAAATATGACTTATGTACAAAACCCAAAACCAGTGAAGTTGTACGTTGTGTAAATCGTAAATAAAAACAGAATACAATGATTTGCAAATCCCTTTCAACTTATATTCAATTGAATACACAGCAAAGACAAGATACTTAACGTCCAAACTGGTAAACTTTGTTATTTTTTGCAAATATTAGCTCATTTGGAATTTGATGCCTGCAACATGTTTCAAAAAAGCTGGCACAAGTAGCAAAAAAGACTGAGAAAGTTGAGGAATGCTCATCAAACACTTATCTGGAACATCCCACAGGTGAACAGGTTTATTAGGAACAGGTGGGCGCCATGATTAGGTATAAAAGCAGCTTCCCAGAAATGCTCAGTCATTCACAAACAAGGATGGGGCAAGGGTCACCGCTTTGTGAACAAATGCGTGGGCAAACTGTCAAACAGTTTAAGAACAACATTTCTCAATCAGCTATTGCAAGGAATTTGGGGATTTCATCATCTACGGTCCATATCATCAAAAGGTTCAGATAATCTGGAGAAATTACTGCACATAAGCAGCAAGGCCAAAAACCAACATTGAATGCCCGTGACCTTCGATCCCTCAGGCGGTACTGCATCAAAACCAGCATCACTGTGTAAAGGATATCACCACATGGGCTCAGGAACACTTCAGAAAACCACTGTCAGTAACTACAGTTCGTCGCTACATCTGTAAGTGCAAGTTAAAACTCTACTATGCAAAGCCAAAGCAATTTATCAACAACACCCAGAAACACCGCCGGCTTCGCTGAGCCCGAGCTCATCTAAGATGGACTGATGCAAAGTGGAACAGTGTTCTGTGGTCTGACGAGTCCACATTTCAAATTGTTTTTGACTGTGGCTTTGTAGCAAAAGAGTGCGGGTAATAGACTGGCCTTCCTGTAGTCCAGACCTGTCCCCCATTGAAAATGTGTGGCGCATTATGAAGCGTAAAATACAACAACAGAGACCTCGGACTGTTGAACAACTGAAGCTGTACATCAAGCAAGAATGGGAAAGAATTCCACCCCAAAAGCTTCAAAAATTTGTCAGCGACGGTTCACGGATGACAGAGAGCCAGATCCACAGCCAGCTGCTGAGGATCCGCTCTCAGTCCTGGAAGACGGACAAAGAGCCGATGGGAATCCTGACCAGTGAGCATCGTCACACCTGGGGACAGGCCTACAACCGCCTGCTCAAAGGTACATGGAAGCAACCTCATACTTAAAGACCTTACAGCAAGTACTGTACCTTCAAAATGTCTGCCTGCACCTTTATCAGAACTCTAAAACAATGCTTGTTTAAATCATCACCTCATCGAAAAAACCCTCAAACCAACTTTCAGTCAATTCAGAAACAAACAATTGAACAGTTGTTTATCAATTTAAGTTTATGTTAGCATGATTGTAGAGTCATTGTCAATATGGCGCCAAGCAGCATTGAAGTGACCAATTCACACAGATTAGACCTGGAAACCAGGTTCCAGTTCTTAATATTTACCTGTGGGTAAAATTGTTTTGTAGCCAGAGAAATGGACACATCCCTCATAAAACACAAACTACAAAACAGATAAAACACACAGCAACACAATAGGGGACACTGACAAAACTATAAAATCTTAAGATGTTATAATTATAAAATGTTTATGGTTCTAAAAAAATCAATGCAAAAGAGAGAGATCAATTCATAAAGTCTTAAAAAATAACAAGTGAACAACTTAATGATTAAGCCAGGGTAAAAACACATTGATACTAGAGTAGATTAATAAATATGTAAAGTGTTTGTGCAAATATCACTGCCGCTTATTCAGCTCAGTGACAGCGGTAGCAACAAAGCTGTTTTCTTAGTGAGTTGTTCTGCTCCAGTCTTAGTGGACTAAAGTTGGGAGCACGGACAAAGTGCTTCAGATAGATAAGTGTTCCCCAGTGTGTGAAAACAAGACATTTTTTTAACACAAAGTAATTATGAACGTACCAAAACAGTCAGCCAAATGATTATATGAACCTGACTTAAGAAAAAATATGACTTATGTACAAAACCCAAAACCAGTGAAGTTGGCACGTTGTGTAAATCGTAAATAAAAACAGAATACAATGATTTGCAAATCCCTTTCAACTTATATTCAATTGAATACACAGCAAAGACAAGATACTTAACGTCCAAACTGGTAAACTTTGTTATTTTTTGCAAATATTAGCTCATTTGGAATTTGATGCCTGCAACATGTTTCAAAAAAGCTGGCACAAGTAGCAAAAAAGACTGAGAAAGTTGAGGAATGCTCATCAAACACTTATCTGGAACATCCCACAGGTGAACAGGTTTATTAGGAACAGGTGGGCGCCATGATTAGGTATAAAAGCAGCTTCCCAGAAATGCTCAGTCATTCACAAACAAGGATGGGGCAAGGGTCACCGCTTTGTGAACAAATGCGTGGGCAAACTGTCAAACAGTTTAAGAACAACATTTCTCAATCAGCTATTGCAAGGAATTTGGGGATTTCATCATCTACGGTCCATATCATCAAAAGGTTCAGATAATCTGGAGAAATTACTGCACATAAGCAGCAAGGCCAAAAACCAACATTGAATGCCCGTGACCTTCGATCCCTCAGGCGGTACTGCATCAAAACCAGCATCACTGTGTAAAGGATATCACCACATGGGCTCAGGAACACTTCAGAAAACCACTGTTAGTAACTACAGTTCGTCGCTACATCTGTAAGTGCAAGTTAAAACTCTACTATGCAAAGCCAAAGCAATTTATCAACAACACCCAGAAACACCGCCGGCTTCGCTGAGCCCGAGCTCATCTAAGATGGACTGATGCAAAGTGGAACAGTGTTCTGTGGTCTGACGAGTCCACATTTCAAATTGTTTTTGACTGTGGCTTTGTAGCAAAAGAGTGCGGGTAATAGACTGGCCTTCCTGTAGTCCAGACCTGTCCCCCATTGAAAATGTGTGGCGCATTATGAAGCGTAAAATACAACAACAGAGACCTCGGACTGTTGAACAACTGAAGCTGTACATCAAGCAAGAATGGGAAAGAATTCCACCCCAAAAGCTTCAAAAATTTGTCAGCGACGGTTCACGGATGACAGAGAGCCAGATCCACAGCCAGCTGCTGAGGATCCGCTCTCAGTCCTGGAAGACGGACAAAGAGCCGATGGGAATCCTGACCAGTGAGCATCGTCACACCTGGGGACAGGCCTACAACCGCCTGCTCAAAGGTACATGGAAGCAACCTCATACTTAAAGACCTTACAGCAAGTACTGTACCTTCAAAATGTCTGCCTGCACCTTTATCAGAACTCTAAAACAATGCTTGTTTAAATCATCACCTCATCGAAAAAACCCTCAAACCAACTTTCAGTCAATTCAGAAACAAACAATTGAACAGTTGTTTATCAATTTAAGTTTATGTTAGCATGATTGTAGAGTCATTGTCAATATGGCGCCAAGCAGCATTGAAGTGACCAATTCACACAGATTAGACCTGGAAACCAGGTTCCAGTTCTTAATATTTACCTGTGGGTAAAATTGTTTTGTAGCCAGAGAAATGGAGACATCCCTCATAAAACACAAACTACAAAACAGATAAAACACACAGCAACACAATAGGGGACACTGACAAAACTATAAAATCTTAAGATGTTATAATTATAAAATGTTTATGGTTCTAAAAAAATCAATGCAAAAGAGAGAGATCAATTCATAAAGTCTTAAAAAATAACAAGTGAACAACTTAATGATTAAGCCAGGGTAAAAACACATTGATACTAGAGTAGATTAATAAATATGTAAAGTGTTTGTGCAAATATCACTGCCGCTTATTCAGCTCAGTGACAGCGGTAGCAACAAAGCTGTTTTCTTAGTGAGTTGTTCTGCTCCAGTCTTAGTGGACTAAAGTTGGGAGCACGGACAAAGTGCTTCAGATAGATAAGTGTTCCCCAGTGTGTGAAAACAAGACATTTTTTTAACACAAAGTAATTATGAACGCATTCAAAAACAGTCAGCCAAATGATTATATGAACCTGACTTAAGAAAAAATATGACTTATGTACAAAACCCAAAACCAGTGAAGTTGGTACGTTGTGTAAATCGTAAATAAAAACAGAATACAATGATTTGCAAATCCTTTCAACTTATATTCAATTGAATACACAGCAAAGACAAGATACTTAACGTCCAAACTGGTAAACTTTGTTCTTTTTTGCAAATATTAGCTCATTTGGAATTTGATGCCTGCAACATGTTTCAAAAAAGCTGGCACAAGTAGCAAAAAAGACTGAGAAAGTTGAGGAATGCTCATCAAACACTTATCTGGAACATCCCACAGGTGAACAGGTTTATTAGGAACAGGTGGGCGCCATGATTAGGTATAAAAGCAGCTTCCCAGAAATGCTTAGTCATTCACAAACAAGGATGGGGCAAGGGTCACCGCTTTGTGAACAAATCGTGGGCAAACTGTCAAACAGTTTAAGAACAACATTTCTCAATCAGCTATTGCAAGGAATTTGGGGATTTCATCATCTACGGTCCATATCATCAAAAGGTTCAGAGAATCTGGAGAAATTACTGCACATAAGCAGCAAGGCCAAAAACCAACATTGAATGCCCGTGACCTTCGATCCCTCAGGCGGTACTGCATCAAAACCAGCATCACTGTGTAAAGGATATCACCACATGGGCTCAGGAACACTTCAGAAAACCACTGTCAGTAACTACAGTTCATCGCTACATCTGTAAGTGCAAGTTAAAACTCTACTATGCAAAGCCAAAGCCATTTATCAACAACACCCAGAAACACCGCCGGCTTCGCTGAGCCCGAGCTCATCTAAGATGGACTGATGCAAAGTGGAAAAGTGTTCTGTGGTCTGACGAGTCCACATTTCAAATTGTTTTTGACTGTGGCTTTGTAGCAAAAGAGTGCGGGTAATAGACTGGCCTTCCTGTAGTCCAGACCTGTCCCCCATTGAAAATGTGTGGTGCATTATGAAGCGTAAAATACAACAACAGAGACCTCGGACTGTTGAACAACTGAAGCTGTACATCAAGCAAGAATGGGATAGTTCCACCCCAAAAGCTTCAAAAATTTGTCTCCTCAGTTCCCAAACGTTTACTGAGTGTTGTTAAAAGGAAAGGCGATGTAACACAGTAGTAAAAATGTCCCTGTGCCAACTTTTTTGCAGTGTGTTGCTGCCATTAAATTCTAAGTTGCTGATTATTCGTAAAAGAAAATAAAGTTTCTCAGTTCAGCATTAAACATCTTGTCTTTACAGTGTATTCAATTGAATATAAGTTGAAAAGGATTTGCAAATCATTATATTCTTTTTTTATTTAAGATTTACACAACGTGCCAACTCCGCTGGTTTTGGGTTTTGTAAGTTATGTAGTTTTGTAGTATGGAGCTTCTCGATCAGCCTCAAGTGGGCGCTGGAGGAACTGCAGGGTTTTGCACTATTACAATGGCATCTACCGGTACTCTTTTGCCATTTGGATTTAACCATAAATTAAAAGTATTTTCATCTTTTCTGAAATGTCAGTTAGCTTTTTCACTCAACATGTGGCCTTCCAGACTTCTAACGGTCTCTTTTTTTACCCATTTTGTCTTGTCTATATTGTTAACAAACCACAAAATGCTATTTTTGGGCACGGAAATAGTGATAGTATAGTTTTCTTTAGTCTTAAAAAAGTGTTTTTTACAAGAGTTCCCCAGATTAACAGGAATAAATCAGTATCAACCATCTTTCATTGAAAAGAAGAGAGTTTTTTTTTGCTGCTGTTACAACTTCACATAAAGAATACGGCCCATTTTAATGGCCCGTGAGCCCCCTGTGTGACCTGGCATCATTTGCTATAGGATGAATATTTAAGTGTAACCAGCCCCCACTTTCTCAGTTTTAGTTGGTGCAACGTTAAGCTTGCTGCGTAGTTACATGTTAAACAACCAGTGACATTAACTCAGTTAATTGTTTTGTACTTCTACATCCTCCACTTGTTGATGGAGAACTCATGAGTGAATCATCGTGTCCCTGATGTCACCTTCCGGCCTACATACCACTCATGCTGCTGCAAGACACTAACCTCAAATCATTCTACTCAAATGTGATCATAACATGCTTTTATTGGACAGATCCATCACTAATATGATTGTTTTGTTTTTTTGTTTCTTCCTGGCATGTGTATCTACTGGTGCTTATGTGTGTTTGTTGTTGTGTTTGGCTGTTATCCAGATAAGCTGAACAAGGAATCCGTGCATCTCATTGAGTCAGGACTTTTTGTCTTGTGTCTGGATTCTCCGGTCATGAGGATATCAGACGAGAAGTAAGCACACACAAACACACACTCTGAAAAAGCGTGATAGCTGTGTTTGCTCCATGTGAGGTAACTCACGGTGTGCGTTCAGATATCATTGTTCTGTTTGTTTACATTCAGTCTGAGGCAACAAGTTTTGCAACCATCACTTCCTCCGACTGAAATGTGAACTGAGGAGCTTCCTCTTTCAGAAATTTTTAAAGACATTTTTCAGATTTTATGGTTAAAGTTCCTTGACTGGTTTAAATATTTGAGTTTCTTGAAATCGAGGAAGAGTTTGGATCATTTATGTTTTTTAAAGCAGAAAGGTCTTTTTTGGAAAAATACTTTATCAGAGATTATGTTTTTAATCCAAAAGAAACAGAAATGTGATTGACTAAATTTAGTTGACTGGTGTTAAAGGTTATTGTAAATCTAAACTACACCTTTATTTATCATCTAGAAATACTTCACTGAAATACTTGTTCCTTCATTGTTTGTTATGTATTCCCTTTGAAAGTAACTATTGGCAATTTTTGAGTCTTCACCTTTAAAAATATGTAGAAATACTCATTACTTTATCTGTTGTTTTTTTATCATTGTTTCGCTTTGATTGACAGGTATGCCAGCCGTAAAGCAGCTCAGATCCTTCATGGAGGCGGGACTTTCTCCAACAGTGGCAATCGCTGGTTTGATAAGACTCTTCAGGTGAG
The DNA here is from genome assembly GCA_036419115.1 of Scarus forsteni. Classification (NCBI taxonomy): domain Eukaryota; kingdom Metazoa; phylum Chordata; class Actinopteri; order Labriformes; family Labridae; genus Scarus; species Scarus forsteni. The sequence continues at coordinate 15,607,154 of JAZDUH010000458.1, forward strand.
CAGCAGGTCTTATCAGTCCTAAGAGTAAAGGTTTCTTTAGATTAGCTAATACAAAGTGCTAACAGCTGCCATTATGCGTGTGTGAGCAGTTTGTTGTGGGTGAAGACGGCTCATGGGGTCTCCTGTACGAACAAGCCACCGCTGAGGGTCCGCCCATTGCAACACTGCTACATCACATCCTGGACTACTGGTGAGAGCAGGAGGAGGAAAGATGATTGCAGTCTGATACATCTGTGGGGTCTTAAATGTTTTTTATGTTTTAAACTAGGGCTGAACAATTAATTGCAAATTAAATTAAATTGCAATATGGCTCGTTGCAATTTTCAAATCGCAGACAATCCAAAATGTGTTGAACATTTTGGCATTGTGATGTAGTTTCTTGCAATTTCATGCCTATTCTAACCTTTTTTAACCCAGTTTTTACAACTTTATGCTTATCTTGCTCCCATTCATCTTTTTTTTTGGCCACTGTCAGACCATGTTTGGAATTTTTACATGGTTTATGAAATTTAATCCCAATTTTGCTGCTATAATCAATTTTCCTTAGTCACTTTTGAATTTTTTGCCATTTCTTTTTTTTTTTGCAATTTCATACCTATTTTACACCTATTAACTTTTTTCCCTCTTTCTTACCATTTTTCACCCAGTTTTTACAATTTCATACCTATGTTGCTTCTGTTCTTCACTTCTCCACTTTTTCTCACATCTTTTATCCTTAGATTGATTTAATGTCATATTGGTTATACTATAAAACGATCTACTGCTTATGTTTGTTTAAGAATACATAAGATGAGGAACATTAAAACAATTGCAGAGTATATCGCGATTGCAATATTGGGGAAAAATATCGCAATTAGATTAATTTTTACAAATCATTCTACCCTATTTTAAACTTTGACCAGTCCAAGGTTTGAGCCAATTTTGCATTTAACTTTGCTGTTTGCAGTGAAACCTGGCCACGAGCAGATTGGATAAGGCCACAAAGCTTGTGCTGGATCTTGTTATCTAAAATATGGACAAATATAGTAAAAGTGCCAAGGCATTTTTTGTTGGACAAGTTATTGTCAAAAATGTGAAAAACTGCTCTATCTCATATTGTTACCAAATCTTTTAAAAGATTCCTGTGTCAGCATTCAGATTTGTATCACCACCAAAATCTAATCACTTCTTTCTCATGCCATTAACAACATTTTCTGAATGAGAACCTAAATCCATACATTAGTTTTTGAGCTATCCTGTCCACAAACTGATCAAAAACTAAGTAATACTAGCAAAAAATTACCTCCTTGGTGGAGGTAATAATATTTATTAAAATATATTAAAATGTAGCTGCTTTGACAGAGGTTTGATATTAACACATGTTACAATTTTTATTATAATGTTAACAATAAGCGAGTCTCTTGCTCTGTTGCTCTCTGTTGTTTTTCCTACTCTTATCCGTCACTGTCCTCTCTTGTCTCTTGGCCATAACGAGGCAGGCAAACTACCTCACCCTTCTGCTAACTGGCTTCCTTGAGCTGAGCATGAACTAATGCTGCCAAACTTACATAGTGCTATATGCAGGTGACCAGGGTGCTCTGAGGGGATAAACACCATTCTCTTTATTGACACTCCCACTATTAGGTCAACTTTGTGAGAAAGGGCCGTTTTCCCAAATTTTCACTAATAACTCAATAAGTTGAGAATGTTAGTCCTTGCAAAAGGGGACTAGTGATTTGACTTTAGTGGTTGCCGAAAGGAAATAATTTTTTTCAAGGATTTGTCAACAGTGTAAGATTGGGCAGTTTTCCAGATTTTTAGCAATAATTTGCTTGACAATGTCGGAAAGGCCTTGGCATAGGTTTTCAATCTTTGGTTTTAACATTCCAGCACCTACTTTGGGACAGATAATCACAAACTCAAGTTTCATTTGACTTAATACTACGCTGAGTCTGCAAATGAAAGATGATGCACTTGTTTTCTGTACTTGTAAAATATATTTTATAGTAGGGTTAGCAAGTCAAAAAAAATAGTGTCTTCAATAAAAAAGCACAACCTTAGTCAGCAGCTGATCAGTGGTACCAAAATGACAACACTTCTGCTTTTCTATGAAAGCAGTCAACTTTAAATTGTTAATGGTTTTGTATGATTTGTTTAGTAGTTTGGCTCTAACTGACTGCACTTAAAAAATTGCTCTTGGTGGCTTACGAGTGATTCTAAATGCAACATATAACAAATTCATGTGGTGTCTGAAAACATGTTTCACTACTGTCTATTGATAGCTTAAGACCTTTAAGATGTGTTTATTTAAAACTCATTTGGCCATTTTGATTACTACATTTTGCAAACTCATGTGCCAGTAATTGTGTATTTTTTTTTCTCATCTGCAGTGAAAAGCCTGACCCAAAGAGAGCTCCTCTGGTCCCTCTGCCAATGCCCAAGAAGCTCTACTTCCACATTGACCGAGAAATAAAGAGGGACATTGAACACGCTAAGCAGAACCTCGACATGTGAGCTTCTCAGTTCATTTCATCAGCAGTTATTTTTGGAGTCCCTGGGGGATATCTGTAATGATAAGAGAGGAATGACTTTGCTGCACATGTTTACTTAAACTTCTAAAAAACTGGAGTGAAGTGAGGTGAAACCACAGGAGTGTAAACATACCCTATTTCTCTTTGTGAGTGTACCTCAGTCAACAGAAAGCTTTAATTTGTACTTTTTAAAGTCTTTGTACTGCTTTTTTTTTCACTAAATCCAAAAACTTTTCCAAGTCAAACATCTCAATAAGAAGTAAAGCCTTCCTCGACAAGAAAAAAAAAGTTGTAAGCAGATCGTCTTAAAGTGTTTATGTCTTTGTCAATAAGTAAAAGTCCTTCTGTGGGCCAATGTAAGCACAGGTTTCTGTGTAAAATGAAAAAGAACGACAAATTAGTTAAATTTGAGACTCCACAATCCTGCAGATTTTTTATCAAACACAGAACCTACATACACAAAACTTTGTTATTGTTGTAAACCCTTAATGAATGATTTTATGATGCTCAGAAATTAATAAAGTAAACTTAAAAGCTTCAAACCTTATCACATTTGTTGATTGTTCAATATTTCCCCTACTTTACTTAAAAAAACAGAATAAGAAACATTAGGGAAATGTCATTATTTCTCTTTAATAGAATATTTGATATGAATTATTACCCAATGAAAGGTGTATCTTATGCAAAGGAAAAGTTCTTAAAGTCAGACTATTTCATATTATTCTGTATGTTTATGTCTGAATTTTCAATCAGAATTTTATGTCTGATAGGTCTGTGTTATGAGTGTGTGTCATTGTATCTAGATGCATGTGTCTGTGTATGTGCTGCAAACAAAATGTCCACCTGGGCCATTGAAGGTTTTCTAAGTTAAAGAAACAAACTCCGAGCGCTGAGTTTTGTAACTTAAAAACATTTCTGAATGCAGTTTTGTAGAAGCAAAACTCAATTTGTTGAGTCACAAAATAATTGTGATTTTTACCACAGACTGATCAATGACCTGGACGTGAACGTGTTCAACTTCAAAAAGTTTGGGAAAGAACTTCCCAAGCAGCACAAGATGAGTCCAAACGCCTTCATCCAGGTCGCCCTGCAGCTCGCCTACTACAGGTGAGTCAGTGAGGAGTCACTGCTGAGGAAACATCTCACATGGTTCTGAACGGGGAGGGTTCATCCTCACTGAACTCATAGTTTAGTCGACCTTAAAAACCTCATTAGAGTGAGGATGAAAAAAGGTACTCAGCAAAAGCCAAGGTGTAAAAAACTGCAATACTGGGCACCAGTGGTCTGAGTGCACGGTCACTAGATAAGATATAGCTGGGTGCAGTTCCTTAGTGATTTTTCTTGAAAGGGTCCAAAACATCATGTGGTAATAATTCAGTTTTTTTTTACCTCCACCAGGAGGTTTTGTTTTTTTTTCTGGCATTTGTTAGGTTTGTTAGATTGAACAAGATGATTTAAAAGTTTGGAACTAACTTTAATGACATTTTCTGGGAATGTTGCTCAGAGCACAAGGAAGAAGTGATTAGATTTTGGTGGTGAACCAGATTTTCCGATATTCCCTAACAGTTAGAGTTTGGGTAGTTTTGCACATTTTTGACAATAATCAACCCGACAGTATTGAAATGCTTTGGCAGACATTTGAGCTATTGTAACACTTCTAGTTAGTTCATCATATACATTGAATAACCACAATATTTATGCTGAAGTGTAATGTACTGTATTAAAAAATGATACTATAATAAAGAGCCTGTTACTGAAAAAATGAAGTACATTATTTCATGTTTCAAGCAAAACATTTTATCAAAAGCTCTTACAGCTCTTAAAAAAACCCCACTGTAAGTAAGACTGAAATAACGTGTAATTTTGTCTCCCCTTTTCCCATTTTTGTTGTTTTTTTCCATTTTTAAATAAGACAGTCTTTCAGCACACTAAAACTTAAACTGCTTTAAGGCAGGACATCATCACATATTTTATACACAACATTTCTCTGTTTTAGGAAGAGAATTAATTGATTTCATTGATACAGAAAATGTCATCGTCAACTCTGCTTATCGATCCATCTGCTTTTTGTGTGAAAAAAGTAACCTTACACAAACTTTCAGAGGCTACAACATCAGACAAGTGACACTTCTTATATTTAATGCAGTGCTGCATCATGCTTCTCTAAGTTATTGGTGTTTCCACCATCATTTGAAATACCAGACACTGAATGTTTAGTTTTTAGTTTGATTTTTTGTCAAATTAAGCCACAGTTTGACCTTTTTGTATTTTGTCTGCTGTTGTCATATTTTTGAGATTATGGCTAAAATTTCTGCTGACATTGATGAAAGCATGAAGTCCTTGATTTGTAAGACACGCAGAGCATAGTAGAAGGAACTGATAAGGCAATTGTTAAACAAAAGCCACTGTTATTGTCAATGTCTGCCTCATGTGCAGGACAGAGAAAAATTGTTTCTCTTCACCCCTGAGTGTAACACTACATGAAAAAACAGCAATCTGACAAAGAACCTACAAAATCTAGGTGCAAATATTTACAACACAAATACAATAAAATAGCAAATAGAATGTGAAAGGTGGAAGAAATAAAAGGCAAAAGAAATTGCAAGGGAAAATTATAGGTAGGAAATTGACTATGAATGTGCACTGGTTATGATAAATATAAGATTAATATAATATATAATATTTCATAAGAATCAAATATTAGTTTGTCTTGATATAAATAAATACTTCAGGATAACATTGTATATTTTGAAATCGTATTTAGGTATAGTATTTAGGAAGTTAGAATTAATTAAGAAGGGATTTTTGGAAATATATTTGTAAGGCAAACATTTTTATTAATTGTTTTGTATCATTAATTATTTGAGTGTTGTTTTCTTTTTTAGAATGGTCTTTGTTTTTCACTTTTGTTATTGTTCTACCATGTATAAATACATATCATCTTTATTTCTTGCATGGTAATAAATTACTACAAAACTGAGAACTAAACTAAATATCAAAAAGTAGAACATAGTATGAGAAAAATGTGTACAGACAGATTTTAGAGAGCACACTGATAATGATTTCTTTATGTAATTGTCATTGGTACTCAACTGGAACTGGTTTTTGATTCTCACAGTTAGCCTGTTTCCTAATGTGTGATGCTATCGGCCTTTAGGTTTTCAAGAAAGTCTGTAAAACGTCAGAGCCACTCTTCTCTCTTCACATCTGCTGAAAGCATTGTGGGGTTGACACTTCCTGTACCTTGAAATATCACAAACAGAACATAAGATGATGAAACACTTTGACACTAAATTACATATTAATTCAATATTTTTTTTAGCTATTTGAGTAATTATACTCTGCAAAATTACTTGGGTATCTTAAAGGTTTTATCATTTTATTCATTTATTTACACATAGGTATTGAAACACAATGCACTTGTAAACATATTTTCAAAGATGTGTGTGGGAGTGGCAGAAGCCTGCGAAGATGAACCATAATATTCAGCCAATACTGAACCACCTAAAAATATCAACATCAGATATGAAGTTCAACAGTTTCATTTAAGAAACAATGTTAAAGAGGACATATCATGCTTGTTTCTCCTTTTCACTATGCCAGACTAGGATGCCTGTAAAGCATTTCTGCCCTGAGTACAAGTCATTTAGTTCCTTCATTGCCCCACAATTGCGTTCTCAAAATCCTCATTTTAGGCCATTATCAAGCTCTCGTTGAAACACTCGGATCTGAGGATGACCTAAAGTTACCTCGCAACGTCACAGCCCTTTGTGCTCTGATTGGTCAGTTCTATCCGGGGCTGAGCTAGCCTGTCCTTCTTCTTCTACTGTATTTTCCGGCAGGCTCAATGCAGCGACCACGTATTGAGTCCCCCTACAGGCCAGAGCTGGTAATGAGTGAGTGTGAGCTAGGGACCTATATACCCCTGCTGGTGGATGTGTTCCTCGGTGACGGTTTTGTGGCTAACGGACATCACAGAGGAGGAAGTATTTTATCAGATTACTCCAATAAAAAGAAAGGTACCTCGTGTCGTCACGACGTTTGAAATCTCGCGGACATCTCACAATGACCTATTTTCAAAGGGAACAAATCTCGTTCTAGGATATCAGAAAAAATACAATATCTAATTTTTTGAAAATTAAGGGGGTGTAAGGTCTTGTTTTCAAATTTATTATATTATATGTAAGTATTAAATCATGCATCAGCATGATGTGTCTCCTTTAAGTAACAGAATTAAAAGGGGCATATTAAAGAAGAACTAAAGTGACACTTAACTGTTATTTGTGTTTTGAAATCCTCTTTTTTTTCTTGTTTTTCTTTATTTATAGGGTCCACAATGAGGTCTGCACAACCTGTGATATCGTGTCTCAGCGGATGTTTCGAGGAGGGAGGACCGAGTACATCCGCTCACCCACAACCCAGACGCTCAAGTTCATCCTCGCGTTTGATGATCCGTCTGTATCGGTGAGAAACCCCTGGGGCATAATATTGAATTCAGGTGGTTGAAAAATAATCAGACATAAGCTTTAACTGCTGATTGATGTTTGTATGTCTCAGAGGGAGGCTAAAGTGCAGCTGCTCAGAGAAGCCGTTGATGCATACTCAGCTCTGACTGATAAGGTCAGTAAAGAGATGAATTAGCTTCTGTTATGTGTGTTTTAGTGAAACTTGTATGTGACGTTTTCTTTGCTCAACAGGCTCTGAAAGGATATGGCATTGAGAACCACCTGCTTGGGTTGAAGCTTCAGGCCATTGAGGAGGGACTGAGCATCCCTAAAATCTTCATGGACACAGCATACGGCTTGGCCACACACTGGAAACTCCGAACAGGACAGGTGTGTGCTTCTGGGAGTTCAAGCTTGTGTATTTTGGCACAGATTGATTGAAACTCAGCACTGCAGTAATATTTTGTTTGCATGCAAATTTATTGGAGGAATTTTTCAACCACAGCGGCAGTGTTGATCTTAGATCGTGATGAGAGTTTCTGGTTCATTATTTTGGTTTCTTTTTTATTATGAGGACATTAAGATTAAGACTTACTTATTTAACTCTACAGCTCACTACAGATTTGTCTGCTTGAATCATTTTTCCTTGAATATAGTTATCTTTGTTTTATTTATCTTCTTATGTTGTCTGAATTGTTTTAGTGCTGTTGTTTTGCTGCTGTTTAATTCAGTTTTCCACCATAATTTTAAAGTTGAGATAAAGCCTCTGAATTTGCCCTGTTATGTATTGTGGACTGTTTTTCTCCTTAAAGCATTTTTAATGATTTAAGAAAATCTTAACCTGGGGTGCTGGTTTGGTGGAGTGGTTGGTAGCCAGGCACCCCATGTGCTTGATTTTGCCGGTCCAGGTTCGAGTCCCGCCTGTGACCAGTTTGCAGGGTGTCTTCCCCTGCTCTCTCACCCCCTTTCACGGGCCTGTCCGCTGTCTCTCTCCTATCAATAGAGGCACAAAAATGCCCAAAAAATACATTTAAAAAAAAATAAAAAGAAAATCTTAAACTGGATTGATTTTACTAACTTTAATACACCAAAGGCAGATACTGTATATCAAAAGCCCAGTCATCTTGTTTTTTAGCAGTTTGTCTTTATTGATCATGAAGATGCAGTGGATGAAGTCCAAAAGGGGGTAAGAGAGCAGGAGAAGTCACGTGCAATTGACTGGAACTGACTCTGGGACACCCACATGAGGGGAGAACCTCAATACGTGGAAGATGCAAAACCCACGTGGACACTGGCTAATTTGTCCTTACATTTTTTTGTGGCTGTTTCTGTGTGTGTGAAACGTTTTGACACCTGTGAGACAGAAAGAGAATGAGGTCCACATATTTAATGAAAAGGGTTTAAAATGCTTCATAACAAATATTACTCTCCACACTCTGATCTATCTAAAGGAAGATGTAGAAGTCACTTACTTGAGCTGTGTATTTATTAAACTGTGAATATATGGGTTTAGTAAAGTAGAGTTATGCCAAGGTCAGACTACATGTTTGTTTTCATTGGTGTAGTCAACATAACAGACAAGGTGACCACAGAGCCATACAGTTGCATTGTGGCCTACCCGACAAGCATAAAAGACTACACAACTGAAACCAACTTTGTGTGACACATGATGTGTGACAGTGGACAGAGGAGGAGCAACACCAAAGACCACAAACAAACACACTGTATTCAAAGCAAAGTACAAACCTAAAACCAGTGAAGTTGGCACATTGTGTAAATTGTAAATAAAACAGAATACAATGATTTGCAAATCTCTTTCAACCTATATTCAATTGAATACACAGCAAAGACAAGATACTTGATGTTCAAACTGGTGAACTTTGTTATTTCTGCAAATATTAGCTCATTTGGAATTTGATGCCTGAAACATGTTTCAAAAAAGCTGGCACAAGTGGCAAAAAAGACTGAGAAAGTCGAGGAATGCTCATTAAACACTTACTTGGAACATCCCACAGGTGAACAGGCTAACTGGGAACAGGTGGGTGCCATGATTAGCAGTGGCGTCACCTCGCTTGGGCATTCGGGGCTTTAGCCCCGAACGTTTTTTCAGTAGCCCTGGATATTTTCACTTCAGAAATACAGTAGAACCGCACAAATGACTGAGCCACTGAAGAAGCTTTAGTTTCCCATCTTCAGTGAATGCAACACATGCAACGCAGAGACAAATCAGAGAGGAGCTGCGTGAAGCATCCAGGTTTGAAAACTCGGCAGAGGCATAAATCTCCTGACTGCCGCTACCAGAAACAGATAAATGAATAATTTAAAGTCATTGTATTCTTTCATAATTATGTGGCATGTAGCGCTGGGGACTGCGGGGCTGCGGACAGCCCTCGATTGAGATAGACGCTTGTAGGCGCGGTGAAACTCCTTGCAGATCGGAGAGCCTGTGAGCGTAAAGACGCATGGACAGTCAAGGATCGTCAGTCATCTGGTGTGTTGTTATAGTTAAAACGGTGTCTCGTTGGCCCACGTTACACGGTTTTTAGAGAACACAGCAATTTAAAAAGTATGAGTCCGCCTTTTGGCTAATTAAAACTCAGCACTCCTGAGCAGTCCAGCTCTTTTTTTTAACTTAATTTTTCATTTTTTTCTAAATTCATCCTGAGGTTTTCTGCATCACTTTTTATCCATGATATAATAGCAATCTGTAGAGGATCAAGCTCCAAATGCAGTCTACTAGTGCAGCGATTCTCAACCTGTGGGCCGAGGCCCAAAATTGGGTCTCATAGCTGTATTCAGTGGATGGTGTATAAATCAGGTAAAAATTTGGCAAGTTTGTCTTCAGTGTTCAGAGGCCTTAAGCAGACAAACAAAGATACATTTTATTTTACTCTGTTGTGCTTTAACAAGCACATATTAGCTGTTCTCTCAGGATCTAGATGGATCCTTCTCATCTTGGCACAGACATGAGGATTTTCCTATGATGAACCTTTGACTTGAGATATCTGGAAAACAACTAACATGAATGTTATGATGAGAAACACTGTAAGATTAATGCATCTGTGAACTCCCAGGGCTCTCACTATTGCTGAAGCTTATAACATTTTTCCACTTTTTATGCATAAAATGTGTTTTCTTTAATCTGAGGTCCAAACTGCCATGATATTTCATTTAACAAATTTAAGAGGTTAATCTTTTTGAGATTGGGGTTATATTGACTGTTGAGATGATCACTGTTTCTCAGAATAGAGCAGTAAGAGCCGACTCCTCACTCTGTTTTATCTGAAAGTGTCAAACATAACCGTTTCCTTCCACTTCTTTTTTTTTTTTTTTTTTAAGTTATGTTTTGGGCTTTTTATGGCCTTTATTATATAGGACAGCTGAAGAGTGACAGGGAAGCGGGTGAAGAGAGGGGGGATGACATGCAGCACAGGGCTGTGGCCGGGATTCGAACCTACAGCCACTGCTGGGGGTTGGCAGCCCCTGTACATGGGGTGGACGCTCTACCAACTGAGCTAATGTCTGCCCCTCCTTCCACTTCTTATATTAGCTAAGGCAAATGTTTTATACATTAAATAGGACAGTCACCCCAGAATGTACCTTGTTTGACAAATTTGTCATCATGCTGGACATCAGTGATCATCCACTGGTGGCCTTGAGACCACATCAGGCCCTCCACAGCCCCCAGAATATTATCAAGTTCAAAAAATGTGAATGGGTTTTAGTTGTAGTCAGAAAAGTATATTTATTTTCAGTGATTCCCTACAGCTGTAAATGCAGCCCCTGAAACTATTGGGTCTGTTTAACAGAAATCCACCTGTCAGCCAACATTCAACCAGTAAAATAAATGTGTTTAAGTCAGTGATGGACAACATGACAGACCAGAGAGAAACAGCCAAGATAGACTCGAAAGGACTTGAAACTCCAACTAGGATTCAGGACTTGTCCGTCTTGTCTGGAGACTAATTTGTGACTTGTATAACAATGACTTGGTCCCAAGTCTGGCTACAGGTATATCACAAGAAGAATTAAAGTTTGCTGAAAGACGCATCGGGTCATTGATGCATAACATTAGCTAACACAGCAGGAGAGGTAACACAGATATCTTAACAAGCCTCCAGTAGAAATCAACTGTTAACACATTTGGAGAAGTTGTCAGTCTCATTTCTTATGTAGCAGAATGTGACCATGTTTTTAAAGATACTTTATTATGAAGTCATACTGCCCTGTAATTCTGCTTCATGTTTCTCTCAGAATACATCAGATTGATGCTTTTAAATATGAAATATTCAAAATTTTCTTACGGTGGAGCATGCCCCCGGACCCCCCTAGAGGAGTCACAGTCTTCTCACCTTTCTCACCCCAGACCCATTTTCATGTCTGCATGATGCAGTTCAGCAGCAAAAAAATACAAGGAAAGTATATAGGCCTAGAGATATTTTTTTCCCTGAATCCCAGACTTTCCTATGAGGGTCTGGGCTTAGCCCCCAATGACCTCAGTCCCAAGAAATGCCCCTGATGATTAGGTATAAAAGCAGCTTCCCTGAAATGCTTAGTCATTCACAAACAAGGATGGGGCGAGGGTCACCACTTTGTAAACAAATGTGTGAGCAAATTGTCCAACAGTTTATGAACAACATTTCTCAACGAGCTATTTCAAGGAATTTAGGGATTTCATCATCTCCGGTCCGTAATATCATCAAAAGGTTTAGAGAATCTGGAGAAATTACTGCACGTAAGCAGCAAGGCCGAAAAACAACATTGACTGCCTGTGACCTTCGATCCCTCAGGCAGTACTACATCAAAAACTGGCATCACTGTGTAAAGGATATCACCACATGGGCTCAGGAACACTTCAGAAAACCACTGTCAGTAACTACAGTTTGTCGCTACATCTGTAAGTGCAAGTTAAAACTCTACTATGCAAAGCCAAAGCTATTTATCAACACCCAGAAACGCCGCTGGCTTCGCTGGGCCCGAGCTCATCTATGATGGACTGATGCAAAGTGGAAAAGTGTTCTGTGGTCTGTCGAGTCCACATTTCAAATTGTTTTTCGAAAGTGTGGTCGTCATGTCCTCCGGACCAAAGAGGAAAAGAACCATTCGGACTGTTATAGGCGCAAAGTTCAAAAGTCAGCATCTGTGATGGTATGGGGGTGTATTAGTGCCCAAGGCATGGGTAACTTACACATCTGTGAAGGCACCATTAATGCTGAAAGGTACATACAGGTTTTGGAGCAACATATGTTGCCATCCAAGCAACGTCTTTTTCATAAACGCCCTGCTTATTTCAGCAAGACAATGCCAAGCCACATTCTGCACGTGTTACAACAGCGTGGCTTCGTAGTGAAAGAGTGCGGGTACTAGACTGGCCTGCCTGTAGTCCAGACCTGTCCCCCACTGAAAATGTGTGGCGCATTATGAAGCGTAAAATACAACAACGGAGACCCGGACTGTTGAACAACTTAAGCTGTACATCAAGCAAGAATGGGAAAGAATTCCACCTGAAAAGCTTCAAAAATTGGTCTCCTCAGTTCCCAAACGTTTACTGAGTGTTGTTAAAAGGAAAGGTGATGTAACACAGTGGTAAAAATGCCCCTGTGCCAACTTTTTTGCAATGTGTTGCTGCCATTAAATTCTAAGTTGATGATGATTTGCAAATCATTGTACTCTGTTTTTATTTACGATTCACACTACATGCCAACTTCACTGGTTTTGGGTTTTGTACTTCTGTCTCTGTACTTCCAGACATAATGCTGGTGATCTGTTAGTTTGCTGATAAGTGTAAGCAGATGTTCTCCCTGCTAAATCTGTTGTTTCTCTCCAACATTTCTCTGATCACAGGGCAGGGATGTTCTTTTTCAGAGCTTTGCAAACCTTTCTTCTGTCTCATAGTTATCAAGATGCTCTTGAGGCATCAACCTTGGTTTGTTTACATCCCTGATTGTTTCCACTGGCAGAGCTTCTAGTGCTGTCTTTTGTCCACGTCTCTGATGTGGAGGAACAAATCCTAGGAGGCAGGACAAAAAGCAAACATGTTTGACTTTCTGTTGCAGAGTTGTGAGGCATCACAGACTAGTCTGTTGTTGTTGGTTTTATGACACTGCATGAGACAGAATGACAGCATTTCTGGAAGGAAACCCTACAGCTGTCGGGTCGGACCATTATCATGCATAAATCGTGACCCTGGCCTAAGTCCTGCAATTCTGTAAATTCTGCCTAAGTGCTGACAGAGTGGGAAAACGCTTTCTTTGGGTGGAACTTCTTAAGGTGTCTACTCCATGGCCTGACTCTGACTTTCCCCCTAGTTTGGAACTTGGGCCTCACATTGGACATGGTACAATCACTCCAAATACTGGGGTAAGAGTTGTTTTTGTAGAGAACACTACCTTGAAGTTGCCCTATCGTCCACATTAGACAGATGTTGCGTGCAGATTCTTGCAGCAGACACAAACTGAGCAGCAGCAGACCCATATGATTGTCAGCACCTGTGGATACCAGAAGCTCAAAACGAGTCTGAGCTACAGGGAAAAAAAAGCGTTTTGTTATTGGCAGAGAATGCAACCCACATTCTCGGCTCTGCTGCTCATCCTGCAAATGTGTGTTCCTTACAAACGGGGCACCATTTGAAAGAGAAATACACAGGCTATGTTCTTAATTGCACCAGAGAAGTCTAGATATGTGTACATGTTTATTTATTTTAGACTTCCTACCTCTACCTCAGCCTCAGCTCAGAGTCTAATATTACCACACAAAGTCTGGCATCAATCATGCATCAATCAAGATCCTTACAGTAATCTTGTTTGCTTTGCTTCGACCTGCTGCACAGTATATCTGTACATGTCAGATATTTTACTATATATATTTTCTCATGAATCTGCCTGTTCTTCTTCTCTAGGTACCTGCTAACACAGACAGTGTAATGTGTTTTGGGCCCCTCGTTCCTGACGGCTATGCAGCTTGCTACAACCCTCAGGCCGACCATGTCCACTTCTCCATCACTGCCTTCAACTGCTGTGAGGAGACGCACGCAGAGACGTTAGCCATGACCCTGAAGGACACTTTGTGTCAGCTGCAGGAGCTGCTGGAGCCCCCGGTGTAGGGCTACAGGATAAACCCACTCATACAAACTTTGTTTTCTTACACCAGCATTTCGTAGAGGTCTTGATGAGGTTTGTTTCTGATGTGGATACAAGTTTTTAATAACGCACAATGCTACAAAAATAATCTGAGACAGCAGAAAGTCTAAAAACTGTCCCTGAGCTGCTTTTGATGCTTTTTACAGCTTTAATAAAGCAATTAATCACTTTCCTTTTCTAGAAAAGCCGTGTGAGGTGCTTATTGTTACATTTGATGCACTAAGATGAATTTAATGCTACTTAATCTCTGGGGAAAAGTAAAGCCATCCTACACTCCATCATTAATTACAATAAGCCAAAAACATCAATGTTTGAACCAACTACACTCCTTTTGATAAGTCATTTAATGACTAGCAGCTTGTTAAAGCCCTCTATAGAGAATACATGTATTTTTGTGTGTTGCGCTGCCATCTGTCTTGATTGATGTTTGTTTTTGCAGATGAAAAAGTATAGATGAAATGGACCAAAAAGCAGAAAGCTGGTTGTTTAAGGTGGCAGTGCTTGTCTGTATTTCCTGTATTTGAGATAAATGTGAAAAGTGTCTGCCTCTCTGAGGCAAGATGTTCTGCTCTGACCTGCAGAACTGGTTAATAAAGCATGTTAACACATTAGCCATTGTCATATGTTGTGTTAGTATGTGTTAATGAATGAGATTCTAATATATGATGGTCTCATATTAGGGTAGAACCAAAATAACCAGTCGGTAACATCCTTTATGTTTTGCACACTCCTGTTGGAGTATTAAGCCAACCCCAAAGGATGGAGTTTGTCACACAGTCAGCTAAGTAAGAGTTTGACTGGATGTTGAAACACAAATAAAACCTAGATTTACTGTAAGCAAAGATCACTACTTGAAGCTGTATGTATTTTGAAGTGATATGTGTCCTATGAGAGATCAGCACAGAAACACTGCTGTGTTTGGCCAGTTAAACATTGATTTAATGATTCTGTGTCCTACAAAATCAAATGTCTTTTCTTTTAAGTTGTTACAAGTGGTTTGGGAAGCAGAAGAACAAGACACCTCTCACAAAACTCAGTTCATAGAGAAATGCTTTATTCCTTTTTAAAGAAAATGCCTCTTAAAACACTTTTTTACTTTCTGGGGTTTGTTGCATCATAGCTTTTCAGCCTCCACCTATGTAAGTGTTCTCTGCTCATTACAGGCAAACTTCTTGATTGTTTTGAACATTTGCTCCTCAGCCTGTAAGCCCCTTCCCATTAGACATTGCTTGACATTGCTTGAGAAGCCAATAAGTGAAGAGCTCATCACTTTACCCTCCTGTTGCCATCCCAGCCCCTCAGATTCCAAGCGTTGCCAAATGGGAGGGGAAAAGAGCTGCATCTGATCCTCTACAGGGATTATATATATATATTTTTTATTCAACTTAAATCAAATCCTTGCTAAATAGACACCCAGGCTCTGTGCTCCCTACACCCCATCCTGGTGAAACAAATGACTCTTACACCGTCCATCACAGGCTTTACTCTGAGCTCCACAACTCGTTACGAGCTGATAAAGTGGCTGAAGGAAGTGAGAAAGTATGAGCCAAAGGGGCGTTCCCAATGACGTTATGTAGTTTGCAACTTAGACTATCCCAATCCTGAGATCAACTGGAATTCACCTTAAGAGGCCAGATGGTGGCACCTCAGAGCAAATCCCTTCCCAGCACAACTGGAAACTTACTTGTATGAACTTTCTTTTTAAATATCAGCTTAAAAATCAAAGGAAAATTCTTGTCATTTAATGTTTATCAGTCAACAATCTTGCTTCTTCCTTCCTGCTTTTGCTTGTTCAGTGTCCTTGCCATATTACATTTCAGTGTCTGTCCTTCAGTGTTGATTATTTTAGGTACCAGTTTTGGGTTTTGCAGCCTCATTTATCTCTTTTTACACACTAATTTAAAGCGCCAACCTGATAAGAGCTCAATTAGCAATGAAAGACTCTGACATCATGGGAGAGACTCTTGTTAGTGTTACATTTGATGCCCTCTGTGGGCAAAGCATTACATCATGTGTTAGGTATTTGATTATGACAAAATCTTACCATGCTTTCTTTTATCAGGAAAATATATCAAACAGTAATCATTTTCACAGTACTATGCTGTCAATACACAAGACTTTTATATCAATTTCACTACTGTGTCAAACTTGTTATTCAATCTATTGATTCATAGTGCATTACGGAGTTGCAGAATTGCAAATGACCACAGCATAGCAGAAGAACAGAGGGCTGGTGCAGTCAGGCAGTGTCCTGCTTACTCCCGCTGTTTTAAAGCCATTAGAGGATTTTCACAATACTAGAATTTTGATCTTTAACACCATTGCTAGGGATGCTAAAACCCATCTTTGATCAGCAATTGTTTTAATGTAAGACTCCTTTTCTCATATGTTCAAACACCATAACTGATCAGAGTTTCTCCATCGGGTGTGATAACAGTGATGAAGTAATGTATCCTTTCACTCTCAATAAGTAAAACTTAACCATACCAATCCTGAACCGATACCATTGCTTATAATACCAATTATTAGTAGTTCAGGGGAATGATACCAATATTTCTTCACAATATTGTCAAAAAACTTTACAGACAGGTAGAAATTAAATATTTAGACAAAATATTACATAAAACGTGTACATCAGGTACACTGTTAACGAGAACTGTTTATATATAATTCCCAGCAGCTACTGTGAGAGATGTTTTTGTTAAGTATTTTTCTACTTTTTCTTTTTGATGTGTATATGCATATTTTAGATATATTTCTAGTGTTAATCTATTTATTTTTTGTAGGTATTGAGTCTAGATTATAAAATGGCACAACTACCCATCTCTCTCTCCCTCTTTCTCTCTCTCTCTCTCTATACATATATATATATCATAGATAGATAGATAGATAGATAGATAGATAGATAGATAGATAGATAGATAGATAGATAGATAAAATTCCATTTTTGAATGTATTTATTTATTTGTAAGGAAGGGAAAGGACGAGATACTTTTCTGTCCCTTCTTAAACTAGTTTGTTGTGTTGACATTCATGTGTATGTACTTAATGCCTTCACTTTATTGATGGACATGCACACTTGTTTGGTGTTAGTATGCTTTGTGTTGCTATGACTTAATATTTTATTAAGTTTAAGATGATAATGACTCAACAGTAAATGAATACTTAAATCCACTGGATATATTTAATGCAAATTTGTCTCAAAATCTTGGGGATTTTGTCACCTTCCTCGTGTGTATTGTCTGGTTTTTTTCTTTTTGCTAATGTAATGCTGAGTAATGAAATAAAAGAAAACTTTATTAAAAAAAAAACTCTGCGATTAACAGTAAATTAAAACGGTGCACATAAATAACCACTGTATTTTACAGTAACCATGAAGCCCTGTGAATTTCCTTACAATTTAGCTTAGCTAGTCTTGTGATTGCTCGTTGAATTTTGCTCCTCGCGTTCTCAGAAACAAAACAAACGAAACTGGGCTGTCCTGTTTCCTTGTTTCTGATTGGTTGAGCTGATTGTCGATGTGACGTCATTACCGGTGAAGCACATAAAACCGGGACAAACAAAAAAAGCTGAGGCAGAGCGGAGCGGCTGCTGTGTTTTTCTTATAGCGATATAAGGCAACAGCCACTCATTTATTTTAAGAGTTTTTGTTTTATAAAGGCGGCTGTCGAGGTTATATATATTTATTTTTAAAAACCTTTATTAGTAGTCATGAAGGGCTCCCATTCCGCAGAGAGGACGCGGAGGAGGAGAGGCAGCAGCGGGGCGGCCGGGCTCCTGTATCCGCTGCTCGGTGCGTGTCTCCTGGCTGCGGTGGTCGGATACAGGCCGGTGGTCATAGTGCACGGTCTGTTCGACGGCCCAGAGGATTTTAAAAACTTGCTGCGATATATAAATGAGGTAAGTGTTAGGGAAAAAGAGTAGCTGTGTTTGTTTACATGGTTTGATCAAAATTACAATTATTGCCTTTGACAATTATGAAAACAGTGTAACAAAGATTAAAAGATTTCTGTGCCACATCTGCTTTTTCATTCATCTTACATTATTATGTGCTTTATTTCAAATGCAGTATTTCAAAGTATTCATATTTTACTTTATATTTCTATGTATTGCCCGGTGTTTTACGTTATTCATAATCATGGTCTAAGTGTCTATTGAAATAAAGATTATGATAGCCTATTTGCCATAATGGAGCAGCCCTACAATGTTGAATCCATACCATTGTGCATCCCTGTTTAATAAGGCTGTTAGTACTTCAAATTCTTTTCAGTACCACCAGGATAAAATGATCAATCCCTCTGGTTTTAGGTAGGCTAGATAAAAAAATACTTACTTGATCTTTAAAGGATTAAAGTTTCATCTGCTCTGAAATACCCAAATAGTAAGTGTGAGATGGCAGAAACCAAATCAACTAGCACTCAAGTCTGGGGATGGGAATTAGAGAGATTATATCGATACCAATGCCTTTAATGATTCTGCTGATTGATCTGATTTCGAAATGATCCCCTTGTTAACTACCATGTTCTTATGGTGGTTTCTATTTGAAATTTCTGCCCAACTCTGCACAGTTTGAATACTACCTGCTCCATTTTCCCTTATACAGTATCGAGCGTCTCAGTACCCACTTAATTTAGGCAAGGCTGTTAAAGCATGTCTACCTGAAACTACAAAACAAAAGAGGAATCAGAAGTGAGAGAACTGTCCGCCCCATTGTGGCTTTTTGTGACAGTTAGGAGATTAACTTATTCCAAAGGTGGTTGCAAGCAGCAAAACAACATGCTGTTCTAGCTGAGGAGGGTTTGGAAGACACTCAGCATTTCAGCGTAGACACTGTTGAGGGATTTATTTTGATATCAACACCCTTGACTCAGGGCTCAGCTCACTTGGAACCACACTGGAGGTGACACAAAAACAGTCAGTCTCACCTTCATTGCTAGTTCCAGGTATTAGGTACAATCCCTCATGAGAACTCAAACGACAAAGTTAAGTAAAGTTAAGTAAAGCTAATTCAAGCGTTCCATTATTAAATGTGCCCAGACCTGCTCTTCTTCTTGACCCCTCTTTCCCCATCCAGTCTTTCACACTTATGTCAAAAAAAACACACAGACAAACCCTGTGGTTAGTAGGGCTGGGTATTTCCAGCAACTTCACGATACCATACGTATTCCGATACTAATGCCACGATACGATACGTATCCCGATACATGTAAATTGTGAACATTGACTATGCTTTAAGCAAAATTCTTGACAAGTTTAGTTTTTTCTTATAAGAAGAAAAAGAACAAGGATGAGTTTTAAGTGGTTCTACCACTTGAGAGACATAAATTCAGATCCTCAAAGCTGGTAGACCTAAGTTCAAATTTAGAACATATGCTTCATTATGTAGCTCGTCTTCTACCTTGAACTGTGCCACTGTTAACATTAGCCAAAGTGTATTTACAACAACTGTCAAAATTAGGGATGGGAATTGATAATATTTTATCAATGCCGATGCTGTTAACGATCCTGCTAATCGATCCAATTCTTTAACGATTCCCTTATCGATTCCTGCAGATTTTGCATGTGGGCAAATGTTGGTCTGATTTTCAGTGGCAACAATGTCAAACATGTCACAGCATAGATATCTGCTTCTGCAAGTTGCTGGTGTCTCCACTCACTTATGGTTGGGTAGTAGGTGCAATGAAAATTAAGCTACAATTCTGATGCTTCCTAACCCTGTCAGTGGAAGGAATTGATAAGGAAATTGATAAGCAAAAAGATTAATGATGTCGATTCTTTGATGGAGCTGTAAACGATTCTCAACTGGAATTGGTTTTTGATTCCCATCCCTAGTCAAAATATTTAGGCCATATCGATTCTGTAGAATCCGTATCGATACACGTATCCCAAAGGAGTCCGATACGATATTTTGCTGTATCGGTATTTTGGGCACAGGCCTAGTGGTTAGGGGGTGGAAGTTGAGACTAAGTTGTGGTCTCAAGTAAAAGAGGAAGTATTCAGCAGGAATTTTGAAGAAACATACAAAGTTAAACCAAGTTCCTCAAACTAGAGATTGAAACCAGACCACAGGTTTTAATGGAGGAAATAGAAAGCTGAAACTCAGACCACACTCTCTTTGCTTCAGTTGTTCTCTTTGCTGGTAGCAGAAAGTCTGCAGAACCATCAGTATCTCAATCACTTGATGATTTTTGTTGAGTGATAAAGACATGAATGAACCAAAAATCATGTTTGAATATTTTTATCTGAAGTGCAACACACTATTGAAATGTAAAACAAAAAAAATCCTGTGAATATGTAACAAATGTGTGCCAGTTTAACAGTTATAAAATGCAATATAGTTCTGGGAAAAATCAAAGCAAATGCACCATGACGTCAAAATAACAGTGCAAGACACTGAACAAGGGATATTTTCTTTTTGGAAATAAACATTTAAGACAAACTTCATATTTAGATCTGCACAAGAACCTGAAGATCAATTTTATCTGCTTTAAACAGTAGCTTGATTTCGTCCAGACTTTAGGTTCTACTTGACACGCAAGTCAGAAAAGTCTGAGTTGTACCATGAAAATGTCACCTGGGACGCCCCCTAAAGTCATTACCCACACTCAGAAACTCAGAGGATTGTCAGTAACCCAGGTTTACGAGCTCACAACTGGAACACAGTCAACTCAAGTGTGAAGTCCTTCCGGGCCCTGTCATTTGTTCTGAGCCAAACAGAGCAAACCAATTAACCTGATTTTTTTTTACTGCTAACGCCGTAGTTTTCTCCCCCATCTACCACACCCCCGATTCACAGACAGACCGTAGGAAAACTTCCTTATATGCGTAATAAGAGTGGCAAATAAGATAGGGAATTTTTGAGAAAGTCACATAGAATTTTTCAGAAAAAAATCATGTGTGAAAAAAAGCTTAATTTGCACAACACATGCAGCCTGTAGGGGTTTGAAGGTTGAAGGTTGAAAATAGAGATGTACATTTCTGGAACATATTCATTAATGAACTTGAAACTGTGAAGTACAAACTCCCCACAGCTCTAACGAGAAGGCTGTCTGACTGAACTTACGTTACATTAAGAATCTTAGATAATTCAGGACAGATTTTCTTCTCCAAAATGCCTCACAAATCCAGCCTCTCTGCCAACACGTCAAGCCTTTATCAGACCTCACAATGCAAATATTTTCCAGATTCAATTCAAACTACTGAAACAAGTGGTTGAATCCTGACAGGTATTTGCATACCCCCTACGTCACTTTACGTATCCCGGGGCATACGCATTAGAGGGGATACCCTCATTTGGGAATCACTGGACTAGTGAAATACGTTGAAATAGACTCCTGTTGCTGAAGTGGTATCAAAGAAGTATCATTATCGTTGAAAATGCTTTGTCATAGCTCCCCCGTCAGCTTCAACAAATCAATGATCTTGTGATCATTACTGTTTGTGGGTAGTACTGTAAACAGTCTGTTTACTGAGCATTAGGTCGGGAATCTTTAATATACATAAACATTTCAAAATAAGCAACATGTCTTTCCTTTTCTCTTGCTGAAAATATTTCAGTATCTCTAAAATATTCAATAACCAGCTCAGCTCTAATGCTGATCAATAAGTAAACATCCTCATAGACAGCAGATAACACAGCCTCCTTCTCTTAAGGGCAGTGTGCTGTCTGTTTCTGCTGTGTGATCTTTCATTTAACAACTCAAACACTCTGTTTACAAAGTCTTTCTTCTTCTGCAGTCTCATCCCGGGACAAATGTGACTGTCATCGACCTGTTCGACAGGCTCTGGAGCCTGGAGTCCATGTGGAAGCAGGTGGACGGCTTTCAGGCGGCCATCTACCCCATTCTGCAAAACTCACCAGAGGGTGTCAACTTTATCTGCTACTCACAAGGTCTATGAAACATCCCTGTGGGAATGCAACAGTCTTTCAATAATTGACCTCTGAGTGAATCTGTGCTCTGAAAAAGTTTTAAGCTTTGAATTTAAGACGGGACTTTGCATGGTTCACTGTTTGTTAGTTTATTGGCTGGTTGGATTTTTTCATGACTTCTTTGGTTTATTTCTGAGTCTGGAGGTGGAAAATCCCAACCATCTGCTTTTTCCGCTATAAAAACATGCTAAAGGCATATTCTTTGTTAAAGATTTACTTTAATTACTTTGGGTCATGTTTTTATTTTGCTTGTTACCACAGAGCTTCAATATGATGAGAGCTCACATGATTTTTTTCATTATTTTTGAAAAACTTGTCGAACCTTATAGATTAAACTTTACTAACAGTCTTACTGACATATACTTTCAAGTGTTTTAATATTTTTTTTTTTTAAATCCTTCAATCTGTAGTCCCTCGAGTCTGATGATTAGAAATAAATCATTCAAGCTTTTTTGGGGTCAAAGTTTGAATTGTTTCCTTATGAAGGGATTTTAATGTCTTTTTGTCATTTCTATTAACAAATTGAAATTGTCACTTAGATAATATGATACTTTTAAGTTGGTCACCCCTTTGGATATTAAATTGTCATTGATACATCCAAGTGTTTCTTGTCTTTTCCTGACCCAGATGGATGTTTTGTGGGGAAAACAAGCAGATTGAATGACAGTAAAAGTATTGCTGTTAATTATTGCTATTCTAAAGTATAGAATGCAGTAACATTTTTAAATAGGGATTGGAAAATTAACTTTGCATATAAAGTAATAGTAAACATGTTTTTTTATAAACCAACATTTACACAGCCAGGGCTGACTTTAAGTGTAACTGTAGATGTATATTTGACACATGCAGGTTATGGTATGTGTCAGTTCTGGGATCTGTTGGCGGAGTAAGTGGGTAAAAAGCTTCATGAAAAATATTTTTGTTGATGTTTCCACAGGCGGGCTGATCTGCAGAGGAATCCTCTCCACTCTGTCGGACCACAATGTGCACACCTTCATCGCTCTGTCCTCGCCTCTGGCCGGACAGTATGGAGGTTAGCACATCTTCAAGCTAAACAAATTATTTTGTCCAAAACCAACTAGGACCTTCATTCAAAAACACAACTAGAAGTGCTCCAAGAGCACAAGCCTCCACTAAGACAGGCCCATTTAATTGTTGTTTTGGAAATGTGGGAACCTGCCCTATCTAGCAGTGTTCTTAAAGTACCCCCTGGATCTGCAGACATTGTTAGATTACCACCACAACTGAATCACTTCTTCCTTTTGCCATGACCAACAGTCCAAGAAAACTTGGCCACAGACAAACAAACCAATGAACAAACGGTAACAAAAGCATTACACCTCTTTGGCGGGGCAAGAGCACATCACAGGACACGGCAGATTGTGTAAATTGTAGAGCAGCTGGTTCTGCCTGATTTCATGTCTGACATTAGTCAGAGCAAGTTGAGTCAAAAACTATTTATAAAGCACATTTGACCACAATATATTTTGACCTAAGTGCTGTACGTCATACATTTAGATTAAAAACAACGAGCATCGTCGTACAGCGTTTAACAAACAAACTAAAATGGCTATTTAAGAGCAGACGAGATCAAACTGAAACCTTTAAATCCAAAACATCTTAAGGATGTCAAAACACAACAACACAGAGGGGCTTGGAGTTAGTGTGAATTGAAGAGCATTCAGCTGTGACCTGAGAGTGACTGAGCAGATCTTACAATGTAAGGGGATGAGATGGGGCAACAACAGCAAAGTTCTCCTCTGGTTTTGAGATTTGATCTTTGGACTTCTCAGTAGTGCCAGAATAGAATGAAGAGAAGCTGAAGTTGGTGTTGTATGGTTCTGTTTTCTTTCCTTGGGAGGAGACATACAGCAGCATTTTGCTGGAGCTGCAGACCGAGCAGAGAAGATTTACCAAGAACTATGACAACAAGTTTTAATTAATTATTAAGCCTAGAAGTTAAAAAGACATGGATCACTGTGTCAAGGTCACTTTTATTTAAAAAATGCTTATCTTTTTCAAGGAGTCTGAGCTGGGAATAGCTAGTTTGAAAAGCAGAATTGATCAGCTTGTTAAAATTCAATAAGCTGCTAAAAATAACAAGATTTTTGATAGATGAGAAACGGTTTGAGCTAGAGCACCAAGAGCAGGTTTGGCTGATTTCTGACACATCTAAACAGCTCAATATTTGTTGTATTAATTCTGTTTGATAGGTTTTCAATGGCAGATAGATTTGAAGGCAATTTGCAAACCAATGAAGCTGATTTTATGTTTTGTTTTTGTTTAATGTCCCCTAAAAGCAACAAATACAATGAAAAAGAGTTTGGGGCCCAGTGTGGAGCTTTGTGGGACTTCACAGGTAAAAAGGAGTTCTGCAAGTACAGTATGTACGAAAAGTTTGGGTTGTAATGGGCAAAAACAGTCAAAGTCTGTCATAATCACGGTAATAATTCTCTGTTCTATTGAAAGACATCAGCAAAAAGGGCAAACAATCAGACTTAACTTTAGACTAGAAAGCACTGAGAGAGCGCAGACCTCCACCACAGTCTTCAGGCATATTGTCATTTTGACCATAAATATTACTCCTACCTTTATTTCATCTAAATATTTAGATTCCTTGACCATGAAAACATACCATTAACAACTGCATTCATAATAATATCTATTTTAGTTCAATAGTTATTCACAAAAATTGCAGTTTTCACCATGGCGGCCAGACGCTGATCCCGATCAACACCAAAATCGAATCAGTTCTTCCTTTGACCATGCTGAACATTTCCTGAAAATTTCATCCAAATCCATCAATTACTTTTTGAGTTTTTTTGTTCTCGGACGGACGGACAAACTCTCCCGAAAACATAACCTCCTTGGTGGAGGTAATTAATGTTTAGCTTTAATGTTGGATGTCTAAAAAGCAGCTGCTGTCAACGAGTTCAGCATCTCAGCACAAAGGAGTCAGTGATGCATTTCATTAGCTTGTTTCTGTCGTCTTTAGATGCCCAAATAATCAGACGTCAAAGCTCCATCACAGCTGATTAATCATCCTCTCTGCAGCTCCTGCTTCACATGTTTGATCTTCATCCTGCTGTTTGGTCTCTTTCAGACACAGAATACTTGAGGTTCTTACCTCTCGACCTGAAGGTCGACGTGTACAGCTTCTGTTACAAAGGTTATGGTCAGAAGGTCTCCGTCTGCGACTACTGGAACGGTGAGAGCCCCAGAATGACTTCTCACGACATACTTTCTTAAATCTTTTGGTAGATTTTCTTAAGAACTGATCCAGAAGTTTCATATACAAACATGACATGTTAGTTGTATTTTCTCCTCTTCCCTCCGCAGACCCTCACCACCAAGCCATGTTTGTGAACAGCAGTAATTACTTGGCTCTGCTCAATGGAGATAGACCACATTCAAACTCAACAGGTCAGCATGTCTCTGAAAAATGTCCATAATTTAAGGAATTAAACTGTTTGTATTTGTCCTGTGAGATGGGACCATCACATCAGGACGCCTGAAGCTTTTCTGGCGAGAAGGAGTGGAGTGGAGATTTTCTCAGTCTGGGTGTAAACAGGGTTTCCTTTTTTTAATCAAAACTTCACAGTAACACAAAATCCTGGATAGTTTTTTAAATGTGAACTGTTATTTATAAAGCATTAATTTTATAGCCAGCGTTTCTTTATAAAAAGGCTAATGTTATTATGATTTATCAAGTAATACCAATATACCAGTACCAGTACCAAGTAATTACTTCCATGAAACAAACGAATTAAATTATTACATGTAAAGTAAGTAAATGTATGAAAAAACATACATTCTATGATGTTTAAATACATTTATTAAAACGTAATATGATTTGGCAGGCTAATTATAATTGTTAAAATCAACTATCATAGTTAATTATGTGTCAACAAATTATTTTTAAAGCAATTTACATGAGAGTTCATGAAGTATGACTAGATCATTGAAATAAATAAACAAAATATGGCTTAACGCGTGTAAATACTTACATTTTGAATAATGATATGGTTTGTATGGTAATGAATTGATTAAAAACTATTTTTACTATGAATTGTTAAGTATCAGTACATTTATGTTTAAACACGTGAATTATTTGATTAGTTATTGAGGGTTCAAAATGAATATAAGATGATTTTAAAAAGTTGTAAACAAATGGAAAAACATGAACATTGTATAATGATTATCAAGCATCAAAACAGTTACCAAAAAAATAGTTCAAGTCTAAACTGATACAGACACAGATATATTCTTCTTTTGGACATAAAAAAAAATCCCCATGCCACATGTATTATGTGAAAAATAACTATTTTTTTGTGTTGTATTCATAATAAAAGAGTGACATCATGTAATCAAATTGGCATTTTAAAGGTTAAAATAAAACTACTAGTTAAATATTTGGTATTTATGAATAGGACTGAAGTTGATTGAATGATTTGAGCAAATAAAAAAGAACATAAGATATCTATCTTTCAGCAGTTTTTGGGCAAGGACTTTAATGTAACTTCAAATGGGTGTAATGCTGCGTTCCAGGCAACCCGTAACTCGAAAATTTCCCACCTGAAAGCATTCCAGGCAAATTACAACTTCGGTTTGAGCGCAAGGAATTCTGGTGTGTTTCAATTAACCAACATGGCAGGCATTATAAGATTTATGCTTTATCAACTTGCTTATTTGAGTGAAGCAGAAGCGAGGAAACGGCGCTTAAGGTAACAGAAGCTTAAACTTTACAGTATCTGTCATTATTAAGAGGCTGCCATATTGTTTAGGCAGTGATGTGACGTCACAAGTCGTAACTCGGAGCACATCAATCTGGTTGAGTTCACGGGTCAGAAGTTAGGAGTTCGACTGCCGTTCCAGTGCACTTTCACGAGTTACAGGTGGGAAAACATGAGTTACGGGTTGCCTGGATCGCAGCATTAGTTATAAATCTGACACTCCAATAAAAAAAATGCATGAAAACCAATTTTGTTACTAATTTTGTGTATAGTCGAGCCTTATCTTCTAAAAAAAATCCCCAGCCATCCAACATTTATAATATTAAAAATAACTCATCTATTGTGTTTGTTCATAATAAAAACAGTGACATCATGTAGTCAGCTTGGCATTTAAAGGGTTAAAATACATAAAATAATGGTATTTATGATTAGGACTGAAGTTGACTGAATGATCTGAGCAAGAAGAGAACAAAAAATATACATCTGCTTTGTTTTTACAGCAGTCTTTGGGTGAGGACTTACATGTTCTCTAATTACCTCAACGAGTAAATTAGAGCAAACCACAAGGGTTTAGAGAAGCATCTTTTGAAAAAATGCTTGAATGAGGTGTTATTATAGGGAAGTAGCAGGGGTCACTGTGGAAGCTTTACAAGTATTATATAACATAAAAACTGCACTTTAGACTATATGTTGTTTTAAAAAGCTAAAGCTTCTCGTCTGTTTCTCTGGATTGGAGAAGATTGTGTTGGTTCATGTTATTAAATAACCGCTGATTTCACATCTGATCGATTTATGTCTCCTCAGAATGGAAGAAAAATTTCCTGAGAATACAGAAGCTGGTGTTGATAGGAGGACCGGATGATGGAGTCATCAGTCCCTGGCAGTCCAGGTAAGCTCATCCGTCTCTGTTTTTATAAATACATTCATTTATTCTAACATTTGTACAGTAAGCTTGAATACAGTCTCAGCTATTTGACTTAAAAATCTGAAACAGGAACTATTTTAGTACAGTCAGGTTAAGATCATATGACTTTAGATGTTTCTTTCATTTTTGTGAATCTTTGGTGTTGAACTGGCTTTAAAATCCAGAATAAATGAATTTAATGCTCAGAATGTTTGTATTTCTGAACCCTGATGAAAACCTAAATGCCTGTTTCTTTTCTTTGTCACCCCTCAGGGTCTGTGAGTCAGGGTTTCATTACTTTTCTCCTTTATCCTTTAAAATGGCCTCTTTTACACGTTTTTAATGTTTCATGTAACACTGTCCATGCTTTGGTCCCATGTGACTCTGCCTGGAAGATTTTCTCTGCAACCTGTGGTTGATCAGATGACTCTGTGATGATTCTCACATCTATCCCTCCTGTGTTTTACAGCCAGTTTGGCTTTTACAACGACAACGAGACCGTTGTGGAGATGCAGGATCAAGAAGTGAGTGAAAAATACACACACGTTTCACAAACTGCAATTCCAATAAAGTTGGGACACTGTTTAAACATAAATAAAAAACTGTAATTATTGATCTTTTTCAGTCCACAGGACTGAACACATTTATTAGATCAACTTTAACAAAAAAACAGAAAAGCATTAATTTGTTAACAGTCTTTCAAAAACTGTAAAAAAAACAACCGGCCACTAAAACTTATTTTTCTGTTCAGGAATTCGAATACATTACTATAATTGGCATCTTAATCAGGAGTAAGAAAGCTTTTTTTTCAAACAGTTATTCCATAAAGTAAATTTAAAAGTCATGGACAATAATAATAATGTTTCATCATTTAAAATATTGTTTTGGTTAAAGAGCTTCGTTATAGAGTAAGAGACGTATTGGTACCTATGTATGTATATTGCCTTTAATCTTTAATATTTAGTCCTCTTTATTGTTGAAGTAAAAATGTCTTATTGTTTTCCCTGTCCATGCAGAGACACTGAAAATTGCATTTTTTCAGAAATCGTCATCTTTGTCTGAGTTCTTCAAAACATACAGTTTCAGTGACTGCTTGTGTGTGGACATGGTCTTAATCATGACATGAAGCTCTGCCATGTAATTACCTCCACCAGGAGGTTATGTTATTTATTATTTATATATATTTATTATGTTGTTGCCGACGTCTGTTTCTTTGTTTGTTTGTTTCTCTGTTAGCAACATAACTCAAAAAGTTCTGGATGGATTTGGATGAAGTTTTCAGGAAATGTTGAATGATTGGGACAAAGAACAAATGATAAGATTTTGGGAGTGATCTGGATCACTGTCTGGATCCACCATGATGAAAAATGCAATTTTTGTGAATAACTACTGAACTAAAATAGATATCATTATGAATCAATTGCTAATGGTACGTTTTCATGGTGAATGAATCTAAATATTTAGATGAAATAAAGTTAGGACTAATATTTATGGTGAAAATCACAGTATGGGTGAGGACTGTGGCACTGGTGGAGGTCTGTGCTCTTCGAGTGCTTTTCTAGTATTTTTATTATAATGTGAGCTACATTCAGGCAGTTTAAAATGAAAAGAGAAACACATTTTATCTGATTGTCCTCCTCTGCTTTTAGTTTTATCGAAACGACTCCTTTGGTCTGAAGACGTTGGAGGCTCGTGGGGATCTGATCGTCTGCACGGTTCCTGGAGTCCAGCACTTGCAATGGCACTCGAATGAGACGGTGTTTCATCAGTGCATGGAGAAATGGCTGCAGTGAAAACCCCTCACAAGACACTCAGATACACACATAGATACACACAATGAATTCTGATGAGCTCAAAGCTTTTATAAAACTCCTCTTTTACCTCCACAGGAAAGTACATTTCTGTGTTTTCTGGATATTCAACGATTTTAAGAGATAACTTGGTAGTTTGATGGAGTTTGTTTTTACTTTAACATTTTGTTGGTGAGGTTTTAAAAATGTGCATTTTAACATTTCTTTTAATCCATCATGTGAAGTGCAAACTACTTTTAAGGGAAGATTTTAAACTTTGTTGTAAATGGTTGGAGGACATATGACGTCACTAACAGTTATATGTGAAGTTAAAGCTAGCTGCCAGTTAGCTTAGCTTAGCTGAAAGGATAAAAAAACCTCTTGATCCAGATTTTTTATCACCAGTACCTCTAAAGCTCACTTTTCAACATATCAGGTGTTTCAGCTCAAATACTTAAATACCAAAGGGTCAAATAAAGTTTCCAAAAATGGTAAACTATGTTTTTTTATTTGTGCTCTTAGAGATGTCCAGGACACGCTGTACGTGTACTGAAATTATTCCCATGAAAATAAGCACAAGAAAAAACAACCTTTGGAAGCAACAGATGGAAAAGCTCCCATGAATGAGGTGAAGATTCAACTGAGATTATAGTGTGGAGCCAGCAGCTCTACAGTCTGATATTTAAATATCATTCTTGCAATTTATTGTGGCCTCTTGATAAACTAAAGGGAAAGGTTAAAAATAAAAATAATCATACAGCCAAAGGGGACAGAGACTCCCAGATTATTTTGATCCAGTGCCCAGTTCAGTTTAATTCAAAGCCCCTGTGAGGAGTTTTTAAGCTGATTTTGTTTTTTTTAAGCAAGTGCTTCTGCTTTGTAATAATAGCAAACTAGACCACCATGATAAGAAACTAGCTTCAGATCATGTGATTCTTAATACCTGAGAGTTGGAGTGGGTGCTGGACAAATGGTGCTCTTTCCATTTGTCTTCCTAGCATAACTCAGCTTGACTCCACTCTGTTTTGGTGTCAGGTGCTTCATTTTCTGTTTTACTGCCTTCTTTAATTGTACCTGCTCAGCAAAGGCAGGTCTGTCGTATTATGGCTATAGCAACAATCTCACCCAGATGGCTTGAGTTGTTCTAATAGAAGTGGCTCATTTGTACAAATGTGAACGTGGCAAGGATCTGTGTTTCAGTACAAACGCCCCGCCAAGCTCGCCTGAAGTAGGTGATCTGAGCTTGCACCAACTGACCCCTGAAGCAGGTCATTTGGTGACTAGACACAATCGACCCAGTTCATGTTAAAAACAATGTCTTGGATCCACACAGTCACTTTCTCTGTTCTTGTGCCTGTGCCCTTGAATTAAGCAAATAAGCTGTTTGTGTAAAACCACCCCAGAGAGTTTCGTTTGTGACGTCCAAACGAAACAACAGCGAGGACTTAGAGGTGAAAGTGTAGCTTACATTTGATGTGTGACTTTTGGTCACAGTGAAGAGACAGATTTGTGCCAGAGACGCTTATTTACATCACATTTTGGTATCAGCTCTGCCCAGTTGGGATGCACAGGGGATACAAAAAAGCAGTTAGGGTACAGGATATGATTCCTAATCTGAAAATAAAAAATAGTAAAGTTAAGCTGCCAAACACAAAGAGATGCTCAGTGCTGTGGCAGTCTGAATTTACAGGGCTCCTTCAAATATAAAAAAAATTAAACAATTTAAAAAATGCTATTGTTTTTAATCTAAGACTGTATCAAGTCTGAACAACCTTACTAAAATTGGAATTTCAAACACTGTGGAAAAGAAACCATTGCTTTAAGACCCAACATATTATTATTTTTTTTTAAGTTTCCAGCTGTTGAGTGCAAAAACACTTAATTTTACTCTTGTAGGATTTGAGCAGCCCCCCGAACCTACATTTTCATAAACAAGGGTCTGGAATTTAAGACCCTTTTTTAAATACCAGCTAAATAAATCTGGGCGCCTTCCAATATCAACAATGATGCAGCCGCATGTGATCAATTATAGAAAAAACTAAAGGGAACATTTTTCCTAGTTTATAATATATTGAAAATTAGTGATGCCTGTTGTACTCTAGTGTTTCTCCAACATTAATGGACATTTACATGGTGTGGTAGATCAAGACTTGCTATTTAGAGGAACGGAGTAAGTGTTGCACAATAACAAGAAGAGAAGTAAAAGGTGAAAAGGGATGTTTTGTTTTTAAAGTTGTAAAAAATGTCAGTATTATTTGAATATTGTTGCATCCTTTGCTTGCTTGTTGAAACCAATTGCATAAATGCAGGTGCAAGGGAAATCTTTAACTTTTTGATTTATCAACAGAAAATGCAAACATGGACAGTTTTTATCCTTGAACAGAAACCTCTATTTTGACACAGTTCTACAAATTTCTACAGTATTTGGTCTCCCAATGGAAATGTTGTCAATTCCTCAATAAAAGACAGTTTGAACGTCTCTTTTTGTCTTTATTCAGTGTCCTTAACCAGCCAGTGCTTAAATGTACACACACAGCACCAGAGAGGTTCAAGGCCTTATACATAAGGTTAAATAAGGCTTTGTAATTTATAAATATTATTGAGGACATTAAAAGTCTTTTTAGGCCCAATAAAAAAATATAATTTCAAAGCATTTCAAAGCTTTAATTTTACAACCTTGTTAAAAACCTTTTTAGACTTTTCAAACTATTTCAGGCCTTGTACAATACCCAAAACCAGTGAAGTTGGCACGTTGTGTAAATTGTAAATAAAAACAGAATACAATGATTTCCAAATCCCTTTCAACTTATATTCAATTGAATACACAGCAAAGACAAGATATTTAATGTTCGAACTGGTAAACTTTGTTATTTTTTGCAAATATTAGCTCATTTGGAATTTGATGCCTGCAACATGTTTCAAAAAAGCTGGCACAAGTGTCAAAAAAGACTGAGAAAGTTGAGGAATGCTCATCAAACACTTATTTGGAACATCCCACAGGTGAACAGGCTAATTGGGAACAGGTGGGTGCCATGATTGGGTATAAAAGCAGCTTCACTGAAATGTTTAGTCATTCACAAACAAGGATGGGGCGAGGGTCACCACTTTGTGAACAAATGCTTGAGCAAATTGTCCAACAGTTCAAGAACAACATTTCTCAACCAGCTATTGCAAGGAATTTAAGCATATCATCATCTATGGTCCGTAATATCATCAAAAGGTTCAGAGAATCTGGAGAAATTACTGCACGTAAGCGGCAAGGCCGAAAACCAGCACTGACTGCCGGTGACCTTCGATCCCTCAGGCGGTACTGCATCAAAAACCGGCATCACCATGTAAAGGATATCACCACATGGGCTCAGGAACACTTCAGAAAACCACTGTCAGTAACTACAGTTCGTCTACATCTGTAAGTGCAAGTTAAAACTCTACTATGCAAAGCCAAAGCCATTTATCAACAACGCCCAGAAACGCCGCCGGCTTCGCTGGGCCCGAGCTCATCTAAGATGGACTGATGCAAAGTGGAAAAGTGTTCTGTGGTCTGACCAGTCCACATTTCAAATTGTTTTTGGAAACTGTGGTCGTTGTGTCCTCCGGGCCAAAGAGGAAAAGAACCATCCGGACTGTTATAGGCACAAAGTTCAAAAGCCAGCATCTGTGATGGTAAGGGGGTGTATTAGTGCCCAAGGCATGGGTAACTTACACATCTGTGAAGGCACCATTAATGCTGAAAGGTACATACAGGTTTTGGAGCAACATATGTTGCCATCCAAGCAACGTCTTTTTCATGGACGCCCCTGCTTATTTCAGCAAGACAATGCCAAGACACATTCTGCACGTGTTCCAACAGCGTGGCTTCGTAGTAAAAGAGAGCGGGTACTAGACTGGCCTGCCTGTAGTCCAGACCTGTCCCCCATTGAAAATGTGTGGTGCATTATGAAGCGTAAAATACAACAACGGAGACCCTGGACTGTTGAACAACTTAAGCTGTACATCAAGCAAGAATGGGAAAGAATTCCACCTGAAAAGCTTCAAAAATTGGTCTCCTCAGTTCCCAAACGTTTACTGAGTGTTGTTAAAAGGAAAGGTGATGTAACACAGTGGTAAAAATGTCCCTGTGCCAACTTTTTTGCAACGTGTTGCTGCCATTAAATTGTAAGTTGATGATTATTTGCAAAAGAAAATAAAGTTTCTCTGTTTGAACATTAAATATCTTGTCTTTGCAGTGTATTCAATTGAATATAAATTGAAAAGGATTTGCAAATCATTGTATTCTGTTTTTATTTACAATTTACACAACATGCCAACTTCACTGGTTTTGGGTATTGTATAATGATTATCAAGCATCAAAACAGTTACCAAAAAAATAGTTCAAGCCAAAACTGATACAGACACAGATATATTCTTCTTTTGGACATAAAAAAAATCCCCATGCCACATGTATTATGTGAAAAATAACTATTTTTTTTGTGTTGAATTCATAATAAAAGAGTGACATCATGTAATCAAATTGGCATTTTAAAGGTTAAAATAAAACTACTAGTTAAATATTTGGTATTTATGAATAGGACTGACTTGATTGAATGATTTGAGCAAATAAAAAAGAACATAAGATATCTATCTTTCAGCAGTTTTTGGGCAAGGACTTTAATGTAACTTCAAATGGGTGTAATGCTGCGTTCCAGGCAACCCGTAACTCGAAAATTTCCCACCTGAAAGCATTCCAGGCAAATTACAACTTCGGTTTGAGCGCAAGGAATTCTGGTGTGTTTCAATTAACCAACATGGCAGGCATTATAAGATTTATGCTTTATCAACTTGCTTATTTGAGTGAAGCAGAAGCGAGGAAACGGCGCTTAAGGTAACAGAAGCTTAAACTTTACAGTATTTGTCATTATTAAGAGGCTGCCACATTGTTTAGGCAGTGATGTGACGTCACAAGTCGTAACTCGGAGTACATTGATCAGGTTGAGTTCACAGGTCAGAAGTTAGGAGTTCGACTGCCGTTCCAGTGCACTTTCACGAGTTACAGGTGGGAAAACATGAGTTACGGGTTGCCTGGATCGCAGCATTAGTTATAAATCTGACACTCCAATAAAAAAATGCATGAAAACCAATTTTGTTACTAATCTTGTGTATAGTCAAGCCTTATCTTCTAAAAAAATCCCCAGCCATCCAACATTTATAATATTAAAAATAACTCATCTATTGTGTTTGTTCATAATAAAAAACAGTGACATCATGTAGTCAGCTTGGCGAAATAAATTATTAGGTTTTGGTATTTATGATTAGGACTGAAGTTGACTGAATGATCTGAGCAAGAAGACCACAAGGTTTTAGAAAAGCATCTTTTGAAAAAATGCTTGAATGAGGTGTTATTACAGGGAAGTAGCAGGGGTCACTGTGGAAGCTTTACAAGCATTATATAACATAAAAACCGCACTTTAGACTATATGTTGTTTTAAAAAGCTAAAGCTTCTCATCTGTTTCTCTGGATAGGAGAAGGTTGTGTTGGTTCATGTTATTAAATAACCGCTGATTTCACATCTGATCGATTTATGTCTCCTCAGAATGGAAGAAAAATTTCCTGAGAATACAGAAGCTGGTGTTGATAGGAGGACCGGATGATGGAGTCATCAGTCCCTGGCAGTCCAGGTAAGCTCATCTGTTTCTGTTTTTATAAATACATTCATTTATTCTAACATTTGTACAGTAAGGAATACAGTGATGAATATAGTGATGTATTCTTTCACTCTCAATAAGTAAAACTTAACCATACCAATCCTGAACCGATACCATTGCTTATATTACCAATTATTAGTGGTTCAGGGGAATGATACCAATATTTCTTCACAATATTACAGACAGGTAGAAATTAAATATTTCGGAAGCCCGAAGGCCATGGTTTTTCCATGTTTTTTAGCACCATTTTCTCGTGATAACGACTTATTTATGTCGTAATATTTATTACTATAATATTATTATTATAGTATTATTATATTATTAATATAATATTTAATAATATTTATATCATTATTTTATTAAGTTTAAGATGATAATGACTCAACAGTAAATGAAGACTTAAATCCAGTGGATATATTTAATGCAAATTTGTCTCAAACTCTTGGGGATTTTGTCAACTTCCTCGTGTGTATTGTCTGCTTTTTTTTCTTTTTGCTAATGTAATGCTGAGTAATGAAATAAAAGAAAACTTTATTTTAAAAAAACTCTGCGATTAACAAGAAATTAAACCAGTGCACATGAATAACCATCATATTTTACAGTAACCATGAAACCCTGGGAATTCCCTTACAATTTAGCTTAGCTAGTCTTGTGATTGCTCGTTGAATTTTGCTCCTCGCGCTCTCAGAAACAAAACAAACGAAACTGGGCTGTCCTGTTTCCTTGTTTCTGATTGGTCGAGCTGATTGTGGATGTGACGTCAGCAGCGGCGAAGCACATTTAACTTAAAACCGGAACAAACAAAAGAAGCTGAGGCAGAGCGGAGCGGCTGCTGTGTTTTTCTTATATCGATATAAGGCAACAGCCACTCACGGGGAACACGGTGTGCGAAACGGAATATCTGACGCTGCAGAGCCAGCCGCTGCGCCTTTTATCAGCCGGATGGAAAAATACGTGGAGCCGAAGACATTAGCGCAACATTAGCCGAAAACATCAAGACTTAACATTTTCTTATTTATTTTAAGAGTTTTTGTTTTATAAAGGCGGCTGTCGAGGTTATATATATTTATTTTTTAAAACCTTTATTAGTAGTCATGAAGGGCTCCCATTCCGCAGAGAGGACGCGGAGGAGGAGAGGCAGCAGCGGGGCGGCCGGGCTCCTGTATCCGCTGCTCGGTGCGTGTCTCCTGGCTGCGGTGGTCGGATACAAGCCGGTGGTCATAGTGCACGGTCTGTTCGACAGCTCAGGGGATTTTAAAAACTTGCTGCGATATATAAATGAGGTAAGTGTTCAGGAAAAAGAGTAGCTGTGTTTGTTTACATGGTATCATATGCATCATGTTTTATCCGATAGGTTATTGTACAGAGTGCATCCGGCCTGTAGCTGTTTAGGCACATGTTATCAGCAGGAACAAGGACCAACACTGTATGTGCTCTGCTACATTAGTCAGCATATTGATACTGAACGATGTTAGAGACAGAATGATGCCCTCAAATGTTTACTGTTTTATTTACTTATTTATTTATGTGTTATCACCAAAGAATACAACCTTTTACTGCTTTAAAGTGGGTCTCAGCAAATTATGTGTACATCACACAGTAGTAAATGTCTTATTTGTTTTATATTTGGCATTATGGGTTATGGCTGATATCCGATTTATTTAAATTGTGTTTTTTTTTTTGTCAAGAGCGCAAAGCTTTACTTTACAAAAGAGACTTGTTGCTTTCATTGTGACAGTCTATTGGTGTAAGATACAGATACAAAACTAGAAAAACAACATTTCCCTGTTGAAAAATGCCCATGCAAGGATGACAAAGTGACGAATTCTGGCACATCAGTGTATAACACATACATTACAGCTAAAATAACGGATATAGAATATATACATATGTTCTGCCAATATATACCCTTTTCATTTTGATTTTTTCTGCCAATATCAATATCGTAGAGCTGTAACATTAATTGAATTTTGATCAAAATTCCAATTACTGCCTTTGACAATTATGAAAACAGTGTAACAAAGATTAAAATATTGCTGTGCCACATCTACTTTTTCATTCATCTTACATTATTATTTGCATAATTTCAAATGTATTCAAAGTATTCATATTTTACTTTATGTATTGCCCAGTGTTTTACGTTATTCATAATGTAAGTGTCTATTGAAATAATTGAGATTATGATATTTGCCATAATGGAGCAGCCCTCAATATTGTATCCATACCATTGTGCATCCCTGTTTAATAAGGCTTGTAGTACTTTAATTTCTTTTCAGTACCACCAGGATAAAATGATCAATCCCTCTGGTTTTTAGGTAGATAAAAAAATACTTACTTGATCTTTAAAGGATTAAAGTTTCATCTGCTCTGAAATACCCAGATAGTAAGTGTGAGATGGCAGAAACCAAATCAACTAGCACTCAAGTCTGGGGATGGGAATTAGAGAGATTATATCGATACCAATGCCTTTAATGATTCTGCTGATTGATCTGATTTCGAAATGATCCCCTTGTTAACTACCATGTTCTTATGGTGGTTTCTATTTGAAATTTCTGCCCAACTCTGCACAGTTTGAATACTACCTGCTCCATTTTCCCTTATATAGTATAGAGCGTCTCAGTACCTCCTTAATTTAGGCAAGGCTGTTAAAGCATGTCTACCTGAAACTACAAAACAAAAGAGGAATCAGAAGTGAGAGAACTGTCCGCCCCATTGTGGCTTTTTGTGACAGTTAGGAGATTAACTTGTTCCAAAGGTGGTTGCAAGCAGCAAAACAACATGCTGTTCTAGCTGAGGAGGGTTTGGAAGACACTGTTGAGGGATTTATTTTGATATCAACACCCTCTATTCATGGCTCAGCTCACTTGGAACCACACTGGAGGTGACACAAAAACAGTCAGTCTCATCTTCATTGTTAGTTCCAGGTAAGAGGTACAATCCCTAATGAGAACTCAAACGACAAAGTTAAGTAAAGTTAAGTAAAGCTAATTCAAGCGTTCCATTATTAAATGTGCCCAGACCTGCTCTTCTTCTTGACCCCTCTTACCCCATCCAGTCTTTCACACTTACGTCAAAAACACACAGACAAACCCTGTGGTTAGGGGGTGGAAGTTGAGACTAAGTTGTGGTCTCAGGTAAAAAGAGGAAGTATTCAGCAGGAATTTTGAAGAAACATACAAAGTTAAACCAAGTTCCTCAAACTAGAGATTGAAACCAGACCACGGATTTTAATGGAGGAAATAGAAAGCTGAAACTCAGACCACACTCTCTTTGCTTCAGTTGTTCTCTTTGCTGGTAGCAGAAAGTCTGCAGAACCATCAGTATCTCAATCACTTGATGATTTTTGTTGAGTGATATGACATGAATGAACCAAAATGTATGTCTGAATATTTTTAAGTGCAATACACTATTGAAATGTAAAAAAAAAATCCTGTGAATATGTAACAATCGGTGCCAGTTTAGGAGTTATAAAATGCAATATAGTTCTTGGAAAAATTGAAGCAAATGCACCATGACGTCAAAAATAACAGTGCAAGACACTGAACAAGGGATATTTTCTTTTTGGCAATAAACATTTAAGACAAACTTCATATTTAGATCTGCACAAGAACCTGAAAATCAGTTTTATCTGCTTTAAACAGTAGCTTGATTTCGTCCAGACTTTAGGTTCTACTTGACACGCAAGTCAGAAAAGTCTGAGTTGTACCATGAAAATGTCACCTGGGACACCCCCTAAAGTCATTACCCACACTCAGAAACTCAGAGGATTGTCAGTAACCCAGGTTTACGAGCTCACAACTGGAACACAGTCAACTCAAGTGTGAAGTCCTTCCCGGCCCTGTCATTTGTTCTGAGCCAAACAGAGCAAACCAATTAACCTGATTTTTTTTTACTGCTAACGCCGTAGTTTTCTCCCCCATCTACCACACCCCTGACTCACAGACAGACCGTAGGAAAACTTCCTTATATGCGTAATAAGAGTGGCAAATAAGATAGGGAATTTTTGAGAAAGTCACCTAGAATTTTTCAGAAAAAAATCATGTGTGAAAAAAGGCTTAATTTGCACAACACATGCAGCCTGTAGGGGTTTGAAGGTTGTCAAAATTTACTCTGAAATTCCAGGCGTTTCAACATGCTCTGATCTCAACTGTCTGTTATAGCATTGAAGTACAGGAGCACTAAGGGTTTCCGGTTATTTCCCCAAAAAGACCTGAGTACACAAATACATAAGCAACTACATAAGAGTGAATGGGTCTTGTGAGTAGCAAAGGAAATCTCATTCTTCACCAGTTTCTCTCAAGAGGTTCAAAACTACATTAACCTTGCGATGCAGATGGATCTGCCTGATTCAATGCCCATAATCAGGCTGCTCCATCCTGTCAATTTCCAGTATAGCAGGACAGCCTAATCAGCATCCTTTGGAGCAAGAAGAGGAGGGAGTTACGAGCAAAATGACAGCAGGAAGTGACTGCTGGTTCAGTCGCAGTTTCATCAGATCTTGACAACATTTCTTCACTGGATGAAAAACAGGACACACCACTACAAATTTCTCAATGGAAGAGATTCTTTCACTCAACGTCTGACGTGTTTTGCTGATAGTTTTTTCCACAAAGTGGCCCACATTCTGTCTTTTACACCGCAGCAGTAGTGCATGCTTGCACATGATCAGATTGGCCTGAAATGAATGTGATTAAAAGAACTTTTGGCCAATCACTTACTGGATATGCTTTGGAAGGTTCTAGCCATTCCCAGGCACTTTCTATGGGCTCTTTCCCAGATGGACTACTGTAGTGGTTCCCAAACTTTTCATAACCTGTACCCCATCAGAGACTTGACCTCCAGCCATGTACCCCCTACTCTCACACACTCATAGCAGCTAGAAAAAGAACTGTCTTTAAGCCTGCCACCTCCCAAATTTCACATGCATTATATATACAAATAAAATCTCTTAAAGGGAATTATTCAATAGAATAGATTCATTTACCAGCAATGTCAGTGGGCAACACCACTTCACTATTGAAAATAGAGATGTACATTTCTGGAACATATTCATTAATGAACTTGAAACTGTGAAGTACAAACTCCCCACAGCTCTAACGAGAAGGCTGTCTGACTGAACTTACGTTACATTAAGAATCTTAGATAATTCAGGACAGATTTTCTTCTCCAAAATGCCTCACAAATCCAGCCTCTCTGCCAACACATCAAGCCTTTATCAGACCTCACAATGCAAACATTTTCCAGATTCAATTCAAACTACTGAAACAAGTGGTTGAATCCTGACAGGTATTTGCATATCCCCTACGTCACTTTACGTATCCCGGGGCATACGCATTAGAGGGGATACCCTCATTTGGGAATCACTGGACTAGTGAAATACGTTGAAATAGACTCCTGTTGCTGAAGTGGTATCAAAGAAGTATCATTATCGTTGAAAATGCTTTGTCATAGCTCCCCCGTCAGCTTCAACAAATCAATGATCCTGTGATCATTACTGTTTGTGGGTAGTACTGTAAACAGTCTGTTTACTGAGCATTAGGTCGGGAATCTTTAATATACATAAACATTTCAAAATAAGCAACATGTCTTTCCTTTTCTCTTGCTGAAAATATTTCAGTATCTCTAAAATATTCAATAACCAGCTCAGCTCTAATGCTGATCAATAAGTAAACATCCTCATAGACAGCAGATAACACAGCCT
The DNA here is from genome assembly GCA_036419115.1 of Scarus forsteni. Lineage (NCBI taxonomy): Eukaryota > Metazoa > Chordata > Actinopteri > Labriformes > Labridae > Scarus > Scarus forsteni. The sequence goes on from JAZDUH010000458.1 coordinate 15,647,988, forward strand.
CCTTCTCTTAAGGGCAGTGTGCTGTCTGTTTCTGCTGTGTGATCTTTCATTTAACAACTCAAACACTCTGTTTACAAAGTCTTTCTTCTTCTGCAGTCTCATCCCGGGACAAATGTGACTGTCATCGACCTGTTCGACAGGACTGCCAGCCTGGAGCCCATGTGGAAGCAGGTGGACGGCTTTAAGGCTGCCATCTACCCCATTCTGCAAAACTCAGCAGAGGGTGTCAACTTTATCTGCTACTCACAAGGTCTATGAGACATCCCTGTGGTATTTATTCAAGATTATAAAGCAGCCTCTGGACAATGTTTTCATTACGGCAACATTCTTTCAATAATTGACCTCTGAGTGAATCTGTGCTCTGAAAAAGTTTTAACCTTTGAATTTAAGACGGGACTTTGCATGGTTCACTGTTTGTTAGTTTATTGGCTGGTTGGATTTTTTCATGACTTCTTTGGTTTATTTCTGAGTCTGGAGGTGGAAAATCCCAACCATCTGCTTTTTCCGCTATAAAAACATGCTAAAGGCATATTCTTTGTTAAAGATTTACTTTAATTACTTTGGGTCATGTTTTTATTTTGCTTGTTACCACAGAGCTTCAATATGATGAGAGCTCACATGATTTTTTTCATTATTTTTGAAAAACTTGTCGAACCTTATAGATTAAACTTTACTAACAGTCTTACTGACATATACTTTCAAGTGTTCCAATATTTTAAAAAAATCCTTCAATCCATAGTCCCTGAAGTCTGCTGATTAGAAATAAATAATTCAAGCTTTTTTGGGGTCAAAGTTTGAATTGTTTCCTTATGAAGGGATTTTAATGTCTTTTTGTCATTTCTATTAACAAATTGAAATTGTCACTTAGATAATATGATACTTTTAAGTTGGTCACCCCTTTGGATATTAAATTGTCATTGATACATCCAAGTGTTTCTTGTCTTTTCCTGACCCAGATGGATGTTTTGTGGGGAAAACAAGCAGATTGAATGACAGTAAAAGTATTGCTGTTAATTATTGCTATTCTAAAGTATAGAATGCAGTAACATTTTTAAATAGGGATTGGAAAATTAACTTTGCATATAAAGTAATAGTAAACATGTTTTTTTATAAACCAACATTTACACAGCCAGGGCTGACTTTAAGTGTAACTGTAGATGTATATTTGACACATGCAGGTTATGGTATGTGTCAGTTCTGGGATCTGTTGGAGGAGTAAGTGGGTGAAAAGTCTCATGAAAAATATTTTTGTTGATGTTTCCACAGGCGGGCTGATCTGCAGAGGAATCCTTTCCACTCTGTCGGACCACAATGTGCACACCTTCATCGCTCTGTCCTCGCCTCTGGCCGGACAGTACGGAGGTTAGCACATCTTCAAGCTAAACAAATTATTTTGTCCAAAACCAACTAGGACCTTCATTCAAAAACACAACTAGAAGTGCTCCAAGAGCACAAGCCTCCACTAAGACAGGCCCATTTAATTGTTGTTTTGGAAATGTGGGAACCTGCCCTATCTAGCAGTGTTCTTAAAGTACCCCCTGGATCTGCAGACATTGTTAGATTACCACCACAACTGAATCACTTCTTCCTTTTGCCATGACCAACAGTCCAAGAAAACTTGGCCACAGACAAACAAACCAATGAACAAACGGTAACAAAAGCATTACACCTCTTTGGCGGGGCAAGAGCACATCACAGGACACGGCAGATTGTGTAAATTGTAGAGCAGCTGGTTCTGCCTGATTTCATGTCTGTCATTAGTCAGAGCAAGTTGAGTCAAAAACTATTTATAGAGCACATTTGACCACAATATATTTTGACCTAAGTGCTGTACGTCATAAATTTAGATTAAAAACAATGAGCATCGTCGTACAGCGTTTAACAAACAAACTAAAATGGCTATTTAAGAGCAGACAAGATCAAACTGAAAACATGAAATCCAAAACATCTTAAGGATGTCAAAACACAACAAAACAGAGGGGCAAAGTTCTCTGGTTTTGAGATTTGATCTTTGGACTTCTCAGTAGTGCCAGAATAGAATGAAGAGAAGCTGAAGTTGGTGTTGTATGGTTCTGATTTCTTTCCTTGTGAGGAGACATACAGCAGCATTTTGCTGGAGCTGCAGACCGAGCAGAGAAGATTTACCAAGTTTATTATAGTATTATAACAAGTTTTAATTATTAAGCCTAGAAGTTAAAAAGACATAGATCACTGTGTCAAGGTCACTTTTATTTAAAAAATGCTTAACTTTTTCAAGGAGTCTGAGCTGGGATTAGCTAGTTTGAAAAGCAGAAGTGATCAGCTTGTTAAAATTCAATAAGCTGCCAAAAATGACAAGATTTTTGATAGATGAGAAACAGTTTGAGCTAGAGCCCCAAGAGCAGGTTTGGCTGATTTCTGACACATCTAAACGGCTCAAGATTTGTTGCATTAATTCTGTATGATAGGTTTTCAATGGCAGATAGATTTGAAAGCAATTTGCAAACCAATGAAGCTGATTTTATGTTTTGTTTTTGTGTAATGTCCCCTAAAAGCAGCAAATACAATAAAAAGAGGTTGGGGCCCAATGTGGAGCTTTGTGGGACCCCACAGGTAAAAAGGAGTTCTGCAAGTACAGTATGTACCGAAAAGTTTGGGTTGTAACAGGCAAAAACAGTCAAAGTCTGTCATAATAACGGTAATAATTCTCTGTTCTATTGAAAGACATCAGCAAAAAGGGCAAACAATCAGACGTAACTTTAGATTAATGTTTAGCTTTAATGTTGGATGTCTAAAAAGCAGCTGCTGTCAACGAGTTCAGCATCTCAGCACAAAGGAGTCAGTGATGCATTTCATTAGCTTGTTTCTGTCGTCTTTAGATGCCCAAATAATCAGACATTAAAGCGCTACCGTCACAGCTGATTAATCATCCTCTCTGCAGCTCCTGCTTCACATGTTTGATCTTCATCCTGCTGTTTGGTCTCTTTCAGACACAGAATACTTGAAATACTTCTTCCCTCACTTGCTGAAGGTCAACGTGTACCACTTCTGTTACAGTGCTTTCGGTCAGAAGATCTCCATCTGCAACTACTGGAACGGTGAGACCCCCAGAATGACTTTTCTTTCAAGATACCCTTTTAATCTTTTGGTAGATTTTCTTAAGAACTGATCCAGAAGTTTCATATACAAACATGACATGTTAGTTGTATTTTCTCCTCTTCTCTCCGCAGACCCTCACCACCAAGCCATGTTTGTGAACAGCAGTAATTACTTGGCTCTGCTCAATGGAGAGAGACCAAATTCAAACTCAACAGGTCAGCATGTCTCTGAAAAACGTCCATAATTTAAGGAATTAATCTGTTTGTATTTGTCCTGTGAGATGGGACCATCACATCAGGACGCCTGAAGCTTTTCTGGCGAGAAGGAGTGGAGTGGAGATTTTCTCAGTCTGGGTGTAAACAGGGTTTCCTTTTTTTAATCAAAACTTCACAGTAACACAAAATCCTGGATAGTTTTTTAAATGTGAACTGTTATTCATCAAGCATTAACTTTAAAGCCAGCATTTATTTATAAAAAGGCTAATGTTATTATGATTTATCAAGTAATTACTTCCATGATTGAAACAAACAAATTAAATTATTACATGTAAAGTAAGTAAATGTATGAAAAAACATACATTTTATGATGTTTAAATACATTTATTAAAACATAATATGATTTGGCAGGCTAATTATAATTGTTAAAATCAACTCTTTTAGTTAATTGTGTGTCAACAAATTATTTTTAAAGTAATTTACACGAGAGTTCATGAAGTATGACTAGATCATTGAAATAAATATGCTGAATTATGGCTTAACGCGTGTAAATACTTACATTTGAATAATGATATGGTTTGTAAGGTAATTAATTCATTAAAAACTATTTTTACTATGAATTGTTAAGTATCAGTACATTTATGTTTAAACATGTGAATTATTTGATTAGTTATTGAGGGTTCAAAATGAATATAAGACCATTTATAAAAGTTTAAAACAAATGGAAAAACATGATCATTGTATAATGATTATCAAGCATCAAAACAGTTACCTAAAAAATAGTTCAAGCCGAAACTGATACAGACACATGTATACTCTTCTTTTGGACATAAAAAAAAATCCCCATGCCACATGTATTATGTGAAAAATAACTAATTTTTTGTGTTGTATTCATAATAAAAGAGTGACATCATGTAATCAAATTGGAATTTAAAAGGTTAAAATAAAACTACTAGTTAAATATTTGGTATTTATGAATAGGACTGAAGTTGATTGAATGATTTGAGCAAATAAAAAAGAACATAAGATATCTATCTTTCAGCAGTTTTTGGGCAAGGACTTTAATGTAACTTCAAATGGGTGTAATGCTGCGTTCCAGGCGACCCGTAACTCGAAAATTTCCCACCTGAAAGCATTCCAGGCAAATTACAACTTCGGTTTAAGCGCAAGGAATTCTGGTGTGTTTCAATTAACCAACATGGCAGGCATTATAAGATTTATGCTTTATCAACTTTCTTATTTGAGTGAAGCAGAAGCAAGGAAACGGCGCTTAAGGTAACAGAAGCTTAAACTTTACAGTATTTGTCATTATTAAGAGGCTGCCATATTGTTTAGGCAGTGATGTGACGTCACAAGTCGTAACTCGGAGTACATTGATCAGGTTGAGTTCACAGGTCAGAAGTTAGGAGTTCGACTGCCGTTCCAGTGCACATTCACGAGTTACAGGTGGGAAAACATGAGTTACGGGTTGCCTGGATCGCAGCATTAGTTATAAATCTGACACTCCAATAAAAAAATGCATGAAAACCAATTTTGTTACTAATCTTGTGTATAGTCGAGCCTTATCTTCTAAAAAAAATCCCCAGCCATCCAACATTTATATTAAAATAACCCATCTATTGTGTTTTTTCGTAATAAAAACAGTGACATCATGTAGTCAGCTTGGCATTTAAAGGGTTAAAATACATAAAATAATTAGGTTTTGGTATTTATGATTAGGACTGAAGTTGACTGAATGATCTGAGCAAGAAGAGAACAAGAAATATACATCTGCTTTGTTTTCCAGCAGTTTTTGGGTGAGGACTTACATGTTCTCTGATTACCTCAACGAGTAAATTAGAGCAAACCACAAGGGTTTAGAAAAGCATCTTTTGAAAAAATGCTTGAATGAGGTGTTATTATAGGGAAGTAGCAGGGGTCACTGTGGAAGCTTTACAAGCATTATATAACATAAAAACCGCACTTTAGACTATATGTTGTTTTAATAAAGCTAAAGCTTCTCATCTGTTTCTCTGGATAGGAAAAGGTTGTGTTGGTTCATGTTTAGGGATGTAACGATATGGAAATTTTGTATCACGGTTATTGTAACCAAAATTATCACGGTTATCATTATTATCGCGGTATTGTTACAGTGTGCTCAAAATGTTCTAAAAGTACTTTTACACAGAATTGAAATCATTTAACCCCTTTATTGTTATATTCATAACAGTTCTTTTGTCTTTTTTGTCAATAAATGTGTCAGACTCAGAGGCCAAACAATGCAAACTGCGCATGTGCACCTCGCGTGAGGCTCCTTAATCGAGGGCAGGTACATAGTTCCGGCTTTTCTAGGCAAAGAGTAGCATCACCGTGCGTTACTGAGGCAGTGTGGTGATCATCACGATATAACGGTAATTTTAATTGGACACGGTAACAATTATCGTGGGAAATTTTATCGCGGTTTACCATTTTACCGGTAACCGTTACATCCCTATTCATGTTATTAAATAATCGCTGATTTCACATCTGATCGATTTATGTCTCCTCAGAATGGAAGAAAAATTTCCTGAGAATACAGAAGCTGGTGTTGATAGGAGGACCAGACGATGGAGTCATCACTCCCTGGCAGTCCAGGTAAGCTCATCCGTCTCTGTTTTTATAAATACATGAATTTATTCTAACATTTGTACAGTAAGCTTGAATACAGTCTCAGCTATTTGACTTAAAAATCTGAAACAGGAACCATTATAGTACAGTCAGGTTAAGATCATATGACTTCAGATGTTTCTTTCATTTTTGTGAATCTTTGGTGTTGAACTGGCTTTAAAATCCAGAATAAATGAATTTAATGCTCAGAATGTTTGTATTTCTGAACCCTGATGAAAACCTAAATGCCTGTTTCTTTTCTTTGTCACCCCTCAGGGTCTGTGAGTCAGGGTTTCATTACTTTTCTCCTTTATCCTTTAAAATGGCCTCTTTTACACGTTTTTAATGTTTCATGTAACACTGTCCATGCTTTGGTCCCATGTGACTCTGCCTGGAAGATTTTCTCTGCAGCCTGTGGTTGAGATCATGCTTGGTTGATGACATGACTTCAGATGACTTTCACACATGATCCTCCTGTGTTTTACAGCCAGTTTGCTTTTTACATTGCACAACTTGACCGGCTAGGAGATGCAGGATCAAGAAGTGAGTGAAAAATACACACACGCTTATTCAAACTGCAATTCCAATAAAGTTCACACACTTTATAAAACATAAATAAAACTGTAATTATTGGTCTATTTTCAATTTATGTTTGGTACTTTGGCATTTTATGATACACTTACGGGTGCCTATGGGAGCCACGGCTGACCAAACCAAAGGAATGCGCACTCTGCAATAACTAGGAGCGTAGAACAAGAAATCCCACATTCTGCTGTGAGCGACGGAGCCGTGGACAGACACAAGAGGGGTCAGCAGAATATGGGATTTCTTGGGTTCTTGTTTCTTGTTCTACGCTCCTAGTTATTGCAGAGTGCGTTTGGTTTGGTCAGCATGCTCGTGAGGGCACCAGAGAGTATCATAGAAATGCCAAGTAGTGCTGTTTAGGCTATAAACATGTGCTAAATGATGTCGTTTCGAGTAAATGGTGGACGTTACCCTCTCAGGACACTTGGATTACAGCGCACGAGCAGTATGGAGGAATATTGCCGACTTTTTGTGGACTTTTAAGGACACTGTTTGTTCGGGCTCTGACCGAAGTCATGATATCAATGTCAGTGGACAGCGAGGATTCCCCCAGATCTCCGGCTGCATCCTAGATGTTCCAAAACTACTCCACAGTGTTGTTCAGCATGAGGGTGAGTAGAAAATGAGGCCAAATCGTCGTTTGGGTGTAGTATTCCTTTAACACATTTATTAGACCAACTTTAATAAAAAACAAGCAAAGCATTAATATGTTAACAGTCTTTCAAAAACTGTAAAAAATGAATCAAGCACAACAACCAGCCACTAAAACTTATTTCTCTGTTCAAGAATTCGAATATATTACTATAATTGGCATCTTAATCAGGAGTAAGAAAGCTTTTTTTTTTCAAACAGTTATTCCATAAAGTAAATTTAAAAGTCATGGACAATAATAATAATGTTTCATCATTTAAAATATTGTTTCAGTTAAAGAGCTTCGTTATAGAGTAAGAGACATATTGGTACCTATGTATGTATATTGCCTTCAATCTTTAAAGGGACTGTGACGACTTTCTAAGTAATTACAAAAAAGTCTCACTTTTAGATATATGCCTGATCGAAATACACACTTTAAGATGAGTTTTATAGCATCAAAATAGGTTATCTATAAATTAGGGCTGTCACTTTAGTGCATTAATTAGATTAATTAATTACACACAAATTAATGCATTAAAAAAATTAATCGCGATTAATCATAGCACACAAACATTTTGATATTGTCCAGCTGGAGGACCTGTACATGGCAGTGGCACGTCACTTCACACATGCGTCTCTAGTCAAACCAAACAAAGCCCAGGTGACAACAGGAATGACATATTTAAGACTTAGGCTGCGGTCGAATAGTCACCTCCTAAGTCCTTTCCTATCTACTTTTCCTTAACCTTGATGGAAAACGTCATGAGGTTAAGGAAAGGAGAAAGGAGAATTCAGAAGGACTTAGGAAAGGAATACTGCCATACAGAGAGAATCCAACTACACTGTCACTACGCTACGTCATCATGTGACGGCGGATGTCACTGCTGCAGTGAAACTACAATTTTCCGAAGGTGGACTACAAAAGACGCATCATGCATCATGTATCATGACAATGTTGTTCCTTTCAGACAACATTGAACACAATAACTTGGTAAAAATTGCGACTGCATAACCGATGTTGGAAGTGATGATTGAAATCAATCTGTCCTCTCATTATCGACATGAACACCAATCAGTGCATGAAAATAAATGAACTGAAGGAAAGAAAGGCACAAACTGTTAAGATCACAATCTAATAGAGAACACATTATTAATATTGAACCAAGTTTAAAACATAATCAACATCAAATGTTTCATATCCTGCTCTCTTCAGAGAATCAAACTGCTGGAAAGTTAAGGCAGGTTTTGGTAAACTTTAGAAAAGATGAACAGCAGTGGGAACTCACATGGTCTGTGTGATTTGTTCGTCATTATTCGGTTGAATTCGGAAGCAGTCGGATAACGTGCTGTTTATAAAAGCTGTTGCCGCGGTGAATTGTGGGACAGAATAATCTCCTCTCCTTTCGTAAAGGATGGTCCGGTGTATCCTATGCTAAAGGAGATAATAAAGGAAGCATTGAGCCTCCTTTCCTATGCATTTAAACTATTCGAACAGCTCTAATCACGAACTACTTCCGGTTCATTTCCCTCCGTTAGGAACCTTCCTAAGCAAAAATGACTTTTCGACCGCAGCCTTAGTCTTATTTTATTTTTGAATTTGTTTGTCTATATTTGTACTACATTCTTTAATAATGCACCAGGCCTACCGTAATTGTTTTGCTGGATGTCCTCGACCTTTTTCTTTTTTTTAAATTTGATTTATGAAACACACTTAAAGAGTTATTTCAGTTGCCTGATTGAGCTTAGAATTTTCTGGACAAGATGCTCTGACTTAGGTTTTATTCAATCACCGATAAAAATGTAGATTTACAATCTTCTGTTTCTAGTGTATTCATTTGATTAATCATCCACTACAATTTTGTAATGTCCTAGAATTCAAATTCTTTTTTTGGGTACTTTAAGCAGATATGAGATTAAAATGCGATTAATTAGATTAATTAATTATATATCCTGTAATTAATTAGATTAATTTTTTTAATCGCCTGACAGCACTTATATAAATGCTATTCCTTAGCCTTCCGGTCGGGTTGGACAGGGCTGGACTGGCCTGGTTACTCAACTTTGGGAACAAGACAATTAAAACTAGAGCAAATTTATATTATTCAGACACGTCTTAGAGCACCGGGCTGTAAGTAGCGATATAGCTGGCTACAAAACTACGATACTAAGTTTTCCATGAATTGTTTGTTGTCACAAAACTACCGCTATGTAACTAGAAAGAGATACATTACCTCGTTGCTTTGCATCCTGTAAGTTGTTGAAAAAAGAAGTTGTAAAACAACCCAGAGTTCTGAGGAAGGTCCAAGCTGCATTTATTAGCATAACAACAAACACACGCTTTGGATTGCACACGTCTTTTGGTGCATTCCAGTTGTAATCAGAAGTAGGAATTTTGAGTTCCGAGTAGGAAACTGCAAGTGGATCACCCCCTGAAGTCGGAATTTCCTACTGGGAACTCGGTGAAACCTCGCCACCCCCGAGTTGACAATTGAAGATGGATGCCCCCAGTGTGAAAAGTTATTTAGCTCCTTTAATAATCAATTTATTTGCACTTCTGACTGGGGTGTGTCGCTCTAGATCAGCTATATACATAGTATTGTTAGACTTATATTTACAAAAATGCTGCCATAGTGATAATCACATTCTTCATGTGATATTTGTGAACAACAACACAGGCATGCTAACGACAGCTAACAATAGCCTGGTAGAACGGCATGTTTTTTTCCGACTTCAACTGGAACGCCGATAAGTCGGAGATGGTGTCACTCCCAGTTCCGAGGTTACTGGAACACAGCATTACGACAGTCGCCATGTGTGCTCATGGGTAGCAGAGTCTCTACGTTGCCGGTAATAGATTCTCCTCGCAGTCCCTTTAATATTTAGTCCTCTTTATTGTTGAAGTAAAAATGTCTTATTGTTTTCCCTGTCCGTGCAGAGACACTGAAAATTGCATTTTTTCAGAAATCGTCATCTTTGTCTGAGTTCTCCAAAACATACAGTTTCAGTGACTTTGTACACTGCTTGTGTGTGGACATGGTCTTAATCTTGACATGAAGCTCTGCCATGTAATTACCTCCACCAGGAGGTTATGTTATTTATTATTTATATATATTTATTATGTTGTTGCCGATGTCTGTTAGTTTGTTTGTTTCTCTGTTAGCAACATAACTCAAAAAGTTCTGGATGGATTTGGATGAAGTTTTCAGGAAATGTTGAATGATTGGGACAAAGAACAAATGATAAGATTTTGGGAGTGATCTGGATCACTGTCTGGATCCACCATGATGAAAAATGCAATTTTTGTGAATAACTACTGAACTAAAATAGATATCATTATTAATCCAATTGCTAATGGTATGTTTTCATGGTGAATGAATCTAAATATTTAGATGAAATAAAGTTAGGACTAATATTTATGGTGAAAATCACAGTATGGGTGAGGACTGTGGCACTGGTGGAGGTCTGTGCTCTTCGAGTGCTTTTCTCGTATTTTTATTATAATGTGAGCTACATTCAGGCAGTTTGAAATGAAAAGAGAAATACATTTTATCTGATTGTTCTCCTCCTCTGCTTTTAGTTTTATCTAAACGACGCTTTTGGTCTGAAGACGTTGGGGGCTCGTGGAGATCTGATCGTCTGTACGGTTCCTGGAGTCCAGCACTTGTTCTGGCACTCGAATGAGACGGTGTTTCGTCTGTGCATGGAGAAATGGCTGCAGTGAAAATCACTCACAAGACACTCAGATACACACATAGATACACACAATGAAGTCTGATGAGCTCAAAGCTTTTATAAAACTCCTCTTTTACCTCCACAGGAAAGTACATTTCTGTGTTTTTTGGATATTCAACGATTTTAAGAGATAACTTGGTAGTTTGACAGAGTTTGTTTTTACTTTAACATTTTGTTGGTGAGGTTTTTATAAATGTGCATTTTAACATTTCTTTTGAAATTTAATCCATCATGTGAAGTGCAAACTACTTTCAAGGGAAGATTTTAAACTTTTTTGTAAATGGTTGGATGACATATGACGTCACTAACAGTTATATGTGAAGTTAAAGCTAGCTGCCAGTTAGCTTTGCTTAGCTGAAAGGATAAAAAAACCTCTTGATCCAGATTTTTCTCAACTGTACCTCTAAAGCTCACTTTTCAACATATCAGGTGTTTCAGCTCAAATACTTAAATACCAAAGGGTCAAACAAACGATATCTGGTTCAAGATGGGATTGTAGGTCAGGCGAGGGAACACAAAACAAAAATTTCCTCTTGACACTTGAATTACTGTAAAGATAAAATATGATATTCCCTTTCAGCCTCTAAACTTCAGACTTTTCCCTTTGCCGTTTTTTGACTTGTCAACCGATGAAGGCTTGTTATAGCTCCTTTTTTCCCGCCTTTACGCTATGTTTATCTAAGCTAACCAGCTGCCAGCTTCAGCCTTGTGTGGGAAAAAAAGAGTGCTGCTTTTCCTACTGACTGTAGGCTGGACAGCAAATCAGCTGGTTTCCAAAAATGGTAAACTATGTTTTTTTATTTGTGCTCTTAGAGATGTCCAGGACACGCTGTACGTGTACTGAAATTATTCCCATGAAAATAAGCACAAGAAAAAACAACCTTTGGAAGCAACAGATGGAAAAGCTCCCATGAATGAGGTGAAGATTCAACTGAGATTATAGTGTGGAGCCAGCAGCTCTACAGTCTGATATTTAAATATCATTCTTGCAATTTATTGTGGCCTCTTGATAAACTAAAGGGAAAGGTTAAAAATAAAAATAATCATACAGCCAAAGGGGACAGAGACTCCCAGATTATTTTGATCCAGTGCCCAGTTCAGTTTAATTCAAAGCCCCTGTGAGGAGTTTTTAAGCTGATTTTTTTTTTAAGCAAGTGCTTCTGCTTTGTAATAATAGCAAACTAGACCACCATGATAAGAAACTAGCTTCAGATCATGTGATTCTTAATACCTGAGAGTTGGAGTGGGTGCTGGACAAATGGTGCTCTTTCCATTTGTCTTCCTAGCATAACTCAGCTTGACTCCACTCTGTTTTGGCGTCAGGTGCTTCTTTTTCTGTTTTACTGCCTTCTTTAATTGTACCTGCTCAGCATAGGCAGGTCTGTCATATTATGGCTATAGCAACAATCTCACCCAGATGGCGTTAGTTGTTCTACAAGAAGTGGCTCATTTGTACAAATGTGAACGCAGCAGGGATCTGTGTTTCAGTACAAACACCCCGCCAAGCTCGCCTGAAGTAGGTGATCTGAGCTCGCACCAACTGACCCCTGAAGCAGGTCATTTGGTGACTAGACACAATCGACCCAGTTCATGTTAAAAAGAATGTCTTGGATCCACACAGTCACTTTCTCTGTTCTTGTGCCTGTGCCCTTGAATTAAGCAAATAAGCTGTTTGTGTAAAACCACCCCAGAGAGTTTTGTTTGTGACGTCCAAACGAAACAACAGTGGGGACTTAAGAGTTGAAAGTGTAGCTTACATTTGATGTGTGACTTTTGGTCACAGTGAAGAGACAGATTTGTGCCAGAGATGCTTTTTTACATCACATTTTGGTATCAGCTCTGCCCAGTTGGGATGCACAGGGGATACAAAAAAGTAGTTAAGGTACAGGATATGATTCCTAATCTGAAAATAAAAATAGTAAAGTTAAGCTGCCAAACACAAAGAGATGCTCAGTGCTGTGGCAGTCTGAATTTACAGGGCTCCTTCAAATATTAAAAAAAATCTTAAAAGGTTTAAAAATGATATTGTTTTTAATCTAAGACTGTATCAAGTCTGAAAAACCTTACTAAAATTGGAATTTAAAACACTGTGCAAAAGAAATGATTGCTTTAAGACCCAACATTAAAAAGTTTTCCAGCTGTTGAGTGCAAAAACAGTTAATTTTACTCTTGTAGGATTTGAGCAACCCCCCCTAACCTACACATTCATAAACAGTGTTCTGGAATTTAAGACCCTTTTTTTTAATGACCAGCTAAATAAATCTCAACGCTTTCCAATATCAACAATGATGCAGCCACACGTGATAAATTATTGAAAAAAGTAAAGGGAACATTTTTCACAAAGGACTGCTTTTAGTTAAAAATAGTCCAACATCAGTGATAGTACTAAATGCTAAAGATTTGATGGATTTGATTTTCTGTTTAAAACAACACTTATATATATACAGGACAAAATCAGCAAAAGAACATGTTGCACCTTTGTTCAGAACAGAGTCAACATGAACACGAAGTTCTTCCCATCCAGCTGCAGAGCAGCGCTCGTCCTCACAGGAGCTTTAAATATTTTCAACACAGTCTCTGTAGACAGAAAATTTTGTTTGTGGTGGCTGCTAATCTTTTAAAGTTTATGAAGTTAATTTCTATTGTTTAAAAATACCAAGGAACATATTAGTGAATATCTAAGTGTGTGTCTGTGTGTGTTCAGACACACATACCTCAACTCCACACAGAAACCCTAACAGTGCCTGAGGGACGTCCCGCCAGTCCTCTACATGTACAGACTAACTGCCCTGCTCATCTGTTGATGCAGCAGGCTAATAATAATCTTTTTAATCCTTTTATTTTAACCCAGAGAATATCTAACCCTTGTTGTTTTCCCATTTTTAGCGTGAATATCATGTTTCTTATCATTGTCATGCAGTGCTTTGGAGCTTTTGTAGATGAAGCCTTAAATCATCCCTTCATGCCTCATTGTTTCTTGTTTCATACTGAAGTGCTAAAACTCTGCCTATGGTGTCGGTGCTAAATGAATGAAGACAGACGTGTGTTTGGTCAGGGAGAGGCAGTTTGCTATGTTAGGATACTGGTACATCAAACTTTAGTTCATCGCCATCATTACCTCCCTTTACATTTAGAAATCTCAGGCTTTGTAGCAACCTTCCTGTTTGTTTCTTTCCACATTAGGGAACATTTTTCTTAGTTTATAATATATTGAAAATTAGTGATGCCTGTTGTACTCTAGTGTTTCTCCAACATTAATGGACATTTACATGGTGTGGTAGATCAAGACGTGCTATTTAGAGGAACGGAGTAAGTGTTGCACAATAACAAGAAGAGAAGTAAAAGGTGAAAAGGGATGTTTTGTTTTTAAAGTTGTAAAAAATGTCAGTATTATTTGAATGTTGTTGCATCCTTTGCTTGCTTGTTGAAACCAATTGCATAAATGCAGGTGCAAGGGAAATCTTTAACTTTTTGATTTATCAACAGAAAATGCAAACATGGACAGTTTTTATCCTTGAACAGAAACCTCTATTTTGACACAGTTCTACAAATTTCTACAGTATTTGGTCTCCAAATGGAAATGTTGTCAATTCCTCAATAAAAGACAGTTTGAACGTCTCTTTTTGTCTTTATTCAGTGTCCTTAACCAGCCAGTGCTTAAATGTACACACACAGCACCAGAGAGGTTCAAGGCCTTATACATAAGGTTAAATAAGGCTTTGTAATTTATAAATATTATTGAAGACACTAAAAGTCTTTTTAGGCCTGATAAAAAAATATAATTTCAAAGCATTTCAAAGCTTTAATTTAACAACCTTGTTAAAAACCTTTTTAGACTTTTCAAACTATTTCAGGCCTTGTACAATACCCAAAACCAGTGAAGTTGGCACGTTGTGTAAATTGTAAATAAAAACAGAATACAATGATTTCCAAATCCCTTTCAACTTATATTCAATTGAATACACAGCAAAGACAAGATACTTAACGTTCAAACTGGTAAACTTTGCTATTTTTTGCAAATATTAGCTCATTTGGAATTTGATGCCTGCAACATGTTTCAAAAAAGCTGGCACAAGTGTCAAAAAAGACTGAGAAAGTTGAGGAATGCTCATCAAACACTTATTTGGAACATCCCACAGGTGAACAGGCTAACTGGGAACAGGTGGGTGCCATGATTGGGTATAAAAGCAGCTTCCCAGAAATGCTCAGTCATTCACAAACAAGGATGGGGCGAGGGTCACCACTTTGTGAACAAATGCGTAAGCAAATTGTCCAACAGTTCAAGAACAACATTTCTCAACGAGCTATTGCAAGGAATTCAGGGATATCATCATCTATGGTCCGTAATATCATCAAACGGTTCAGAGAATCTGGAGAAATTACTGCACGTAAGTGGCAAGGCCGAAAACCAACATTGAATGCCCGTGATCTTCGATCCCTCAGGCGGTACTGCATCAAAAACCGGCATCACCATGTAAAGGATATCACCACATGGGCTCAGGAACACTTCAGAAAACCACTGTCAGTAACTACAGTTCGTCTACATCTGTAAGTGCAAGTTAAAACTCTACTATGCAAAGCCAAAGCCATTTATCAACAACACACAGAAACACCACCGGCTTTCGCTGGGCCTGAGCTCATCTAAGATGGACTGATGCAAAGTGGAAAAGTGTTCTGTGGTCTGACCAGTCCACATTTCAAATTGTTTTTGGAAAATGTGGTCGTTGTGTCCTCCGGACCAAAGAGGAAAAGAACCATCCAGACTGTTATAGACGCAAAGTTCAAAAGCCAGCATTCTGTGATGGTATGGGGGTGTATTAGTGCCCAAGGCATGGGTAACTTACACATCTGTGAAGGCACCATTAATGCTGAAAGGTACATACCGGTTTTGGAGCAACATATGTTGCCATCCAAGCAACGTCTTTTTCATGGACGCCCCTGCTTATTTCAGCAAGACAATGCCAAGCCACATTCTGCACGTGTTCCAACAGCGTGGCTTCGTAGTAAAAGAGTGCGGGTACTAGACTGGCCTGCCTGTAGTCCAGACCTGTCCCCCATTGAAAATGTGTGGCGCATTATGAAGCGTAAAATACAACAACGGAGACCCGGACTGTTGAACAACTTAAGCTGTACATCAAGCAAGAATGGGAAAGAATTCCACCTGAAAAGCTTCAAAAATTGGTCTCCTCAGTTCCCAAACGTTTACTGAGTGTTGTTAAAAGGAAAGGCGATGTAACACAGTGGTAAAAATGCCCCTGTGCCAACTTTTTTGCAATGTGTTGCTGCCATTAAATTCTAAGTTAATGATTATTTGCAAAAGAAAATAAAGTTTCTCAGTTCGAACATTAAATATCTTGTCTTTGCTGTGTATTCAATTGAATATAAGTTGAAAAGGATTTGCAAATCATTGTATTCTGTTTTTATTTACAATTTACACAACGTGCCAACTTCCCTGGTTTTGGGTATTGTAATTCAACAGTGTATTTAAGATTCTATGGCTTTTATTTCTGAATTCTCATGAAGACTTCTGAATACTTTGTAATACAGTTTAAGGCCTTGAAATACCAAAATCATATTAAAGTCTTTTCAATATGGAGTGCTGGTTTGGTGAAGTGGTAAGCAGCCAGGCATGGCCCAGGTTTAAGCTCCAGTCTGTGGCCAGTTTGCAAAGTGTTTCTCCTACTCTCTCCCCCCTTTTCACAAAGTCTATCCACTATCACTATTTTTCTCCTGTCAATAAAGGCACAAACTGCCCAAAAATGATCTTAAAAATATTTTCAATGCTTTTTTAGGCTTTTTAAAGCCTAATGATTTAAGAAAGTAATTCAAGACTTTTGAAGGCCTAAAATTCAACAAAGACTTTTAAAAAAGGCTTTATACATAGGCTTTGTAATTCAGAAATCTTAAGACAAAAGACTTTTAAGGCCAGATCATTCAGAAATCTTCAAACTTTGGGCTCAGGGCTAAGTTTGTTTTAATCTGAGGAGTCACTGATTGATTAGCATCATCTGCTAACAATGTTTAATAAAAACTATGGCCACGTTTCTGAAGCTAAACAAACCAAACTGATGAGTTTCTGGGACAAAGGCGGGGTGAGTTTTGAGGAGACCAGCATTATGTGATGCATAAGCCACTGTGCCCGACTCTCGTTTGCTTTTAATTCTTCAGACACCATTTTGACTATAATGATACTCTGCTAGTGTAGCTTTGATTGAACTATTGCAGGGCACGAAAACAGGTCAGGGGCATGCCCCTTAAAAATGTTTGAATACTTCATATTTAATAGCATCAATCTGATGCATCTTCAGAGAAAAATGAAGCAGAATCCCAAGACAGTGTGACTTTATAATAAAGTATCTATCTATACATGCTCACATTATTATGCTATATAAGAAATGAGACTGACAACTGCTGTCATGAAATGTGTTAGCAATGGAAATCTGAATACAGCGGTTACCTCTCCTGTTAGCTGACATTAAGCATCAATGACTCGATGCCTCTTTCAGCAAGCCTGAATTCTTCTAGTGGTCTTTTACCTGAAGCCAGAGGTGGGACCAAGTCATTGTTATGAGTCACAAGACGGTCTCAAGTCATAGCCCTCAAGCCCCAAGTCAAGACCAGCAAGTCTTAAGTCAAGTCCTAAGTCCTACAGTTGGAGTTTTGAGTCCTTCTGAGTCACTTGGCTGCCTCTCTCTGGTCTGTCATGTTGTCCATCACTGACTTAAAATATATTTGTTTTCCTGGTTAAATGTTGGCCAGTATTGGCAGACAGGAGGATTTCTGTAAAACAGGCCTAATAGTTTTAGGAGTGATATTTGCAGCTGAAGGGAATTGATGATAAAAATATTCTTTTCAAACTACAATGTATTCCCACTCACGTTTTTTAACTTAATATTCTGGGAGCCAGCGAGGAAGCTGTGGAAGGCCCCTGATGATCACTGAAATCTGGTATGATGACAGCTCTGTCAAACAAGATACATGCTAAAGTTGATTATATTCTTCTGCTAGAAATGTACGCAAGGATTTATCATTTGTTAATTTGGGAACTGTAAGGAAACACTGATATTTTCATTTTTCTTAGATAAAACGTACACTGAAGTAACAGTCCCTTCAGCTCTACCCTGAGAAACATTCACCATCTGAACAGTCATCATGACCCAAATCAAAAAGAACTTTGATTTGGCGAGTGAAAAAAACGTTGAAAGCCAGACCCAAGATTGAAAAAAAGAATTGTTCAAGACTAGAGGAAAAAATGTTAAACGTTACAATAAGAGCACTGGAAGAATACCCATAAATCTTACAATTTCCTATCAAAACATTTATGTTGGTTGTTGTCTGGATATCCCAAGTCAAAAGTTTGTCACAGGAAAAGCCAATTTCTTTGCCAAGATGACAGGATATGTCGAGAACCTGAGACAACAGCTTATATGTACTTGATACAGCACAACAGAGTAAAATAAAATGTACAGAAGCTTGTCCACTCAGGGCCTCTGTACACTGAAGACATTTCTGACTGAATTACACACCGCCCACTGAAAGCAGCTCCGAGACCCACAGGTTGAGACCCACAGCACAAGTAGACTGCATTGGAAGCTTTCCAGATTACACTTATATTATGAAGAATAAGTGATGCAGGATACGTCAGGATGAAGTTACCATTTAAACAAAAGGAAGTGAAAACAAGAACTGGACTGCTCAGGAATGATGAGTTTTAGTTAACCAAAATACTGTTATTTTTAAAATCATTGTGTCCACTTAAACTGGGTCACATGAGCCAATGAGACACTGAATTACAAGACACACAGTGATCCAGGATCCCCATCAAATGTGCTGTGCGTCTTAATGCTCACCAGCATAATGTGGAGACCTTTGCGCAACTATTTCCGTGCTCTCGCGCTTGAATGTTTATTGAATTCAAGACTCAGATGCATGCACATATTTGCGGTTCACGGATAATCTTTGGCAAACCTCCATGTCCTGTCCATCAATTCTGCTAATTTATGTTTGAGGTCAAACACAAAAAATAATGCCAACCACTCAGTTTGAATTCACTATTTCACTTGACTGGAGGCATCATGGCAGGAGAAGAGGAGCTGTGTGTTGGAACAAGGTAAAACAAGAAAGGACATGAATGAGATTTCTTCAAATTTATTGGTTTTGTTAGAAAGCAAACATGTTTAACGGTTGGACTTGGCAACTCTCTCCAACTCGTCTTTCTTCTTGATGGCGTAGGAGTTTGATGAACCCTGAAATGAAGAGAAAGACTCATCATCGAAAATCATCCTCAGTTCTCCAGGACCAAAACTCATCAACATCCTCACAAATTGTTCAGCTTCAATGTTACTGCTCAATAAACTCAGAATCAGACTCTTAGTTCTTGATGTGAAAACTCACCTTTGCTGCGTTGATCAGCTCGTCAGCCAGACACTCAGCGATGGTCTTAATGTTCCTGAAAGCAGCTTCTCTTGCTCCTGTGCACAGCAGCCAGATGGCCTGAAACAAAGCAGAGCGGGTGAGACCAAATGACTCCATATGAATAAAAACACTTCAGCACTAAAGAAGAGTGACTGTGTCTGAGTTGGTGATTGACTGGGTCACGGCAGACTACAGCCAATGAATAAGCACAGACGGGTTTCCTCTGCGAGCACTCTAGCACACCAGGACAACGGGGCAGTGTTCAGGCGTGACTCTAGCCTCGGTGACAAATGAAAGGCAGTTATTAAAACTACCATGACTACCAGAGAAGCTGCAGTGAAACTAAACAGATCAAATACTTGGCTTATTCTAAAATGAAGCTTCAGTACTCTTGATTTATGAACCTAAATTCCTCTTCTGTCCTGCACTAACAAAGGTTTAAAATAAGATTTCTATAAATGAGCAAACAAAACTGCAACGGTGATCGTTTCTTTTAGTGTGGCTACCTGGTTGACTCTGCGGAGGGGGGACACGTCCACAGCCTGCCTCCTGACGGTACCGGCACGACCGATACGGGTGGAGTCCTCACGGGGTCCACTGTTGATGATGGCGTTTACCAAGACCTGGAGGGGGTTCTGGGGACAAAGTAAAAGCAGCATTAAGATTGTTCACCAAACTTTCTCAATCACAAACTGGAGTCAAAACTTACAAAGTCCAAATCACCTCAGATGTAAAGCACAGTTTTTGCTCATTTACACTATTTTGGTTTAGACTTCCAACTTTTGAGATAAATTTTACTCTTGATTTTATACGAACTCACATATAAATTAGCATGTGATAGCTGTGCGAGATGCATCAGTTCACAAACTCACAATTCCACTTTGACACCACATTTCTGATGGAAGACCTGCTTCAGGTGGATAAAAGCAGTGATTCTTGGATTTTATTATAGGGAGAAATCTGACAATTATTGCCTCTATACCTGGCACTGAAGCATCAGGATTTCAGGGAACACAGATTTTTTCAGAACTCAGTTTATAAAAGTTTCTGGATATTGTTTATGTTTGATCTTTAATCTTTATATCAGCCATACCTGTTAAATAAGAAGAGCACAAACTTTAACTTCTAATAGGATGCCAGTTTGTCAAAGTGATTTCAATAACCAATATTTTTGTTGGGGATGAACAATAAATCATGTAAACATAGAAGCTGCATCGTGCCCATGTGTATTAGTCACATCAGAACAGGCAATATCCATCATGTGACAGAGCATGTCATGCTGCCATTCATGTTAAATGAAAAGCAATACAGCCAATTGTGCTTCCTGTATGTAAAATGTACGACATACAGACTACACGAGCAACATATAGAAGTTAATGGGGGCTGCTCGGAGATATCATTATTATTTGTAGTCTGAGGAAACGTGTCACTTAACTCTACCTCCTCTGTCTGTGTTTGTGTGTGTGTGTGGAGCAGCTTGTAGCTGTCAGAGTACTGTAGTGTAATGGGAGAATGAGTGGGTTCATAGATATTAAAACTATAGATACAACTTCAGCTACTGCACACGAAAAATAAGTCTTATTTCACATTCACTGAAAAAAACAATGGCAATATACAGGGTGTTCATAAAGTCTCTTTACAATTTTAAAGTCTATTACAAATGCAGTTGAGAAATCTTAACCAGATTTGTTTGATTTTAATCAGTGTTTATTAAAGTTTTTATTGACATTAAAAATTTTTTGTTTCAGATATTCTGTTAATGGAAGGAAAATTGTTAAATGAATCCATTTAAAATGGCTACTCCTCAAGAGAAGGCAAAATGTGCATCCTCGTTTATTGAGACAAAATCGGATGTGTAGACTCAGCGAAACTATAGAACTGAGTATGGAGGGGATCCACAATCGCATCCTTCAATTCATGGCAAAAGAACTGTATGGAGACAGGGACAGTGTTGGATAAAGGGGGAGTGGGCGACCAAAAAAAATCTGAGGAAAATATCCATCATGTAAGACCAGCCTTTTCTTCCACTAACAGAATATCTGAAACACAAACTTTAAATGTGAATAAAACTTAAATAAACACTGATTAAAATAAATCTGGTTACGGTATCTCATCAACTGCCCTTTTAATACATGTCTTAAATTGTAAAGAGACTTTATGGGCATCCTGTATACCTCAGAAAGTGACTGATATTCTGTTTTCCTATTCCTGACCAAAGATAAATGAAACTCTACAAGAATCAGTTCAGATGACAGATGCTCCTTTGTTGGCCGTGGATCATCAAACACCGCTCTCAAAAGGATGCTCACATTCACACAGAATACACGTCTTACATAAGAAAAACAGTTTATTTTTTTCATTGGTTCATACCTCTCCGGTCAGCAGGTGGATGATCTCGAAGGCGTGCTTCACAATACGAACGGTCATCAGCTTCTTGCCGTTGTTGCGGCCGTGCATCATCATGGAGTTGGTGAGACGCTCCACAATGGGGCACTGGGCCTTACGGAAACGCTTGGCGGCATAACGTCCTCCAGAGTGTGGCAGGTACTTGGCGTACTTCTCTTTCACAGCAATGTAATCCTGAAATGCACACAAAGTGGTTACACACAGATTCTCACAGTTTTCTCCATATCCAGCTTGAGCGGAGGGTGATTGTGTCTGAGTTGGTGATTGACTGGGTCACAGCAGACTACAGCCAATGAATAAGCACAGACGGCTTTCCTCTGCGAGCACTCTAGCACACCAGGACAACGGGGCAGTGTTCAGGCGTGACTCTAGCCTCGCTTCACAATTAGAACTAAAAGAGAAACAAATCAAGCTAATGAGAAAATATTCGATATTTCAGAAGTGGGGCTCTCTGAGGTTCACTCCAACAAGTAAAAAAAATACATCAGCCACTGTGATTCATATCAGCTCTGCTCCTGTAAGGCATAAAAACAGCCCTGAAGTTGAGCTTTACACAGAAGTGGATCAGGCAGAGGGCTCTGCATGGTTCACTGAATTTTAAGGTTAGAAAAACTAATATAGTGCTGCATGATTGTAAATGTACCAAGCGCTTCTACAATGCTTTATTTGTCTAGAAGCAAACTGTTCTGCTTTGGTACTTTGTGTCCTTCCATCTGAAGTATAGTAGAACAAAAACAATTTGGCTAACCAGAGGAAAACTAATGCATGATAAATGTGTTCATGGTGATGCCCAATTCTACCCCTTAGCACTCTGTTATGAGGGCCAAGGGGATGGGGTGAAAACATGCTCCATTTTTTCTACCCATGCTAAGCATTTTGTGTTACATTTATTGAATAAAGGCTATATAAATAAAGTCTGACTGGTTATTTGCAACTTTGTCAATCAAACTTAAAATGGACACAGTGAAAACATGGTATAAAGGCCCAAAGCTGTTTTGCTCTGTACAAAGGTTCTTTAAATTGTGTGACCGTATTTTAGTTTGTAAATGCTGGTTCTCTCTTACAGAAGCAGATCTGATAATAAAAAAAACTTCAGTGAGTTATGTACTAGCGCTTGAAATAATCCTTCCCACTTCCAAAAACTTAACTCTTCCTTTCATAAATCTTGCTCTCAACAATATGCACAGATCACTTCATTGATAAAACAGGTCAAAATCAGGCAGTGTATCATCATAAAACTTCAGTGGCAGTCTCCTGTTTACCTGCAGGGAGATGTCATTGATCTGGACATCGTCAGTGCTCCACTTGCCGAAGAGTTTGATCTCCGGGGTCTCAGCCACTGCAGGGGCAGCCTCCCACTCAGTCACTGTGGACAGAGAGGTGGACAGTCAGTTCAATACAATGAAGGTTCACTGGCTGAGATGATCTCATCTCTAACATACATTTTAAATTTGCAATGTCACAGCAAAGTGCCCTTTACTACCAAACGTGCATATGGGACCAGAAGATCTTCAATGCAATTTTTCTGGGTAAAAATGTCTGATATTCACTTCGTCTTCTGATTAAATGGCAGCACATGGTGCTCATTTTAATACATTCAAAGTGTAGAAGATACATCAGTCTGTTTAATGACATCTCGAAGAGGGCGCATTAACAGTGACATGCAAAATGTCAAAATTGCTAACATTAAAGGGAAAATACAGATCACATATTCTTAAATCAGTATGTTTAATTAGATATGAAGTGTAGAGATTACCAACAATAAGAGGTCAGACAAAGCGTTTCAGATTATCCTGTGATCTAAAAGTATTTTCGTCCCTTTTTACACCCAATTACCTGACTTAAACCTGGGTTATATTTCGCAAATCGGCATCATCATCCACTATTCTATTAAATGAGTTCCTCCATCATCTGCCCAGACTGATGATAACCAACCAGACTGACACGCATCGCAAATGTCATGCTGATCTTTTAACAGATATATAAGGACTCCGACATCTTATCCTCTAAACTACTATATCACTCATTTGTGTCTTATATTCAAAGTCTTAAGGAGTAAGTCATAGTTTTCACTGGGCGCACAGGGCCCGAGTTAAAGCCTGCCGCTGCGGAGTGGATGTAGCATTAGCAGACATGTCAACCAACAACCCAAACGTCATAAAATCCACTTTCAAACATATTTAGGCGGCTTTCGTTTATCCGCCCGTGCAATACATTTCACTACTAGTAGTGTAACTGCGTGTATTTTGTAATCTATGCACCGAGAGTGCGGTCTGCTAAGGTGACTGATCCACATGCCGCATCCACATGTGCTAGCCCGCTAGCTTCCTGCTAGCGCTCACCGCCGTTACCGCCGTCAATGTGAAATTCAGCTCAAATATTAAAGATAATCACGAAACTGTGGCGATTTAACTGAAGCACACGAGAGACGGGATCGACCCGGTTTGAATTTGTCCAAAACAGGCATTTCTAAAGACATTTAAAGTCAGTTATGAATGATTTTTTCACTCACTTGTGTCTGCCGTCTTGTGCCACACTTCTCAGAGACGGAAAAGGGCCTTCATGGGGCGCCGCGCGCAGATATCCGGCGAGTCGCTCTCCTTTTCCGGTGCGCAGAGCATGCTGGGAAATGTAGTTCAATGTAGTATTTATTCAAACAAACAACTCAAACTCTGTTTCTCAAACATCTTTCTGTTCCGAAAGTCACGAGAGATGTCTGAAATATCGTGTCACTAGTGAAAATGTAATAGAACAAACGAGTTCATCAAAATGTGCTTATTCAGAAATTAATGAAAAATTTGACTTTCTGCATGCTTCTGACCACCACCTCACAAATACGAAGGGTTTCTATTAACATGTATGACTGTAAAGGTGTGGAAGTTAGGAATATGCTAAGCCCATGATCAGCAGGGAACCTTGATAACATGTTTTCAGTATTTTTATCATACAGTAGCAGGTCATTAGTTTTTTTTGCCTTGGGTCTTTAGAAACATCTTTAATCTGCACATACAAAAGCTAAGCTTTACTTGCAAAGCAAATAATAGTTGAGCATCTTTCTGCGATGCTCATGAAAAACAGTTCTTTAAAAAATCTCTTTTGAACATGTATTTGAGGATATTAGTTTCTTAAATACCATGTTCAATTATTTGGCTCTTTATATCTATGAAAACATTTTAAATGCTCAAAATAATCCAGATCATTTGAGCAGGAGAGTACTGTCTCCACTGTGTGGAGCTGATTTGAGCCTTTTGAAGAGAATATGTTGGCTGTGATGATTATAGGTGATCCATTGAAACTATTTTTTGTCATTATTATTGTTTTGAATTATTTATCCATTTGCTTGACAGATGCTTGGTTTGAGAAAATGCAGAGCTGGTTTAGAACAGGGCCAAATCTGATATCTTTTCATGAGGAAAGAATTTTCTGGCAGCATCCCTGCCTATATACAAATCAATTTGTAAAAATGATCATATACAAGACTCATGAGCCTGAGGGGATGCACACAACCTTTAATAATAGTGGGAATCATTAATATCGAGACTCTTTTCCATCACCTTATTTGCAGTAAAAACTGGTCACACTTGTTATGAATTGACGCTATACAAAAAAGATTGATTGATTGAGGTCCATCATTCAGCCTGTTCAAATGTACACTTTAACCAATAAATCATTAAGGATTAAAAAAAGTATGATAGTTATCGATATGCAATTCCTTGATTTTTATGTCTAGATATCTATGATATCTTGAGATATCTGAAAAGAGCCACAAGATGGCAATAACATGCCATGAGCACCCCTCCCCATCTGCTGTTCAGTTTGTGTTATCAAGTACTTAGTTACCTCCGCCAAGGAGGTTATGTTTTCGGGAGAGTTTGTCCGTCTGTCCGTCTGTCCGTCCGTCTGTGAACAAAATAACTCAAAAAGTAATGCATGGATTTGGATGAAATTTTCAGGAAATGTTCAGCATGGAAAAGGAAGAACTGATTCAATTTTGGTGTTGATCCGGATCACTGTCTGGATCCACCATGATGAAAAATGCAATTTTTGTGAATAACTACTGAACTAAACTAGATATCATTATGAATCCAATTGCTAATGTTTTCATGGTCAAGGAATCTAAACATTTAGATGAAATAAAGGTAGGAGTAATATTTATGGTCAAAATTACAATATGGCTGAGGACTGTGGCGCTGGTGGAGGTCTGCGCTCTCCGAGTGCTTTTCTAGTTTTATTTTGTTCTTGCTCAGTGCCAAAATGTACGTATGATCTTGCAAACTGCAAAACTGAATTACCTTTTGGAATAAATAAAGTTGTATGATTTTGAATCTGAATAAAGCACCAGTGTTCACAGATTGCCGATCAGTTGTTTATGAAATGAAATTTACAGGAGATAATGTCATGTACTGTCTCTCTCAATAGTCTTATCTTTAAATAGTTGTTATTGCTTGATGGGAACTACAAACTTTGATCCCTTGGCGTTAAATGTCCGCTGTTTCTGACATCCTGTCTCATAACCTCATGCTGATACCTCTCCCAGAACACCAGGAAGAATAACGTCGCCCTTTGCCCCGGTCCAGCTTGAGGTTCACCTTTGTTGAACCAATTGGTTGGGATTGAACCCAGAACTTCCAGAGTCCTTGAGGCCTAGAGTTGCACCTGTACCCCCAGAATATCGACATCCTTCACAATGGAGGATGTTTTTAGGGCACATTTATCCTCAACACTTGGGATAAGGGACTTTAAAATCCACCCAAACCAGGAGTCCTCAGTCCTTTTTCTTTCTCCTTGAGCCACACAACTGAAACCTGCTGGTCCTTTTGAGATGTCTTTTATATGAATTAAATACAAATTCAAGACTTTGTAAGAACTTAAATTTATAAATTCTTGATAAAAACTTAAAATACTTTTGAAGACTATTGAAGGCCTTTTAATTCAATAATTGAATTGAATGCCTTTTAAGGCATTTTAATTCAGAAATATTAAGACTTTTAAGGCCCTATTGTTGAAAAAAAATATTTAAGACTTTTGAAAGCATTTTAAGGCCTTAAAATTCAACATTGTTAAAAACCTTTTAAGACTTTTAAAGACTTTAATTTGTAATTATAATTATTCAGAGATCTCATTTAATATTCTTGAAAAAGTCTTAAAGCATAATGATTCAATTATCTAATAAAGAAATTCAAGACATTTTAAGACTTTTAGAGGCATTTATAATTCAACCATTGAATGACAGACTTTGAAAACCTTTTAAGGCCCCATAAATAAGGCTCTGTAACTAAGAGATCTTATTTAAGACACCTCAAGACTTTTAAGGCCCTAAGATTTGATTTTTAAGACACTTAAAAGTATTTTGAGGCTTATAATTTAATATAGTATAATGTGACCATTTATGGATAGTTGCTTTATTGTATATTCATACTGTCTTGTAATTCTGCTTGATTTTTCTCTCAAAATGCATCAGATTGATGCTTTTAAATATGAAATATTTAACATTTTCATCCAGGGGTAGCACACCCCCTAAGCCCCTGTTTTAATGCCTGATCTGATTTAAAAAATAGTCCAAATACTTGATTACTGCCATTAAAGATCCATGGATTGCTGTTATGGATGGGGATTGGAAACCAATTCCAGTTGAGAATAGACACTCCCTAAAAGAACTGAAGTCATTGGCCTGTTTGCTTAACAGTTCCTTACGTATTGCTCTGCATGCTTTTCCAATCAAAGTCATCACACTCTTGTTAGAGACAGTCTGTAGAAATGATTACAAAGCAGTCAAAAACCATGGCAGTAAAGGGTCAGAAGTGTTCAAACTGTGGCCTCATTTTAGACAACAAGCTGTTTACTGTGTGATTTTCAGTAAGCAGAAAAACCAGCAGCTTGCAGAGACGGTCATCAGTGCAGCACGGCCTTGAATGTCAGGGAGTCGTGTTTTGGGCATTTTTGTAAGAGTGGCACATCACCCTGCTCAGAGTGCTGCAGTAAACTGTGATATATGGTCTTGTTCCAACACACAGCCCTCCTGCCCCAGCAGTCTGACTGCCCTGAACTCTAAAATCCTTGTTTTAAGAAAGAACAGAGGCGTCTCTTTGGGTTGAATTTTATTATCATTGCTACATTTGTTACAAACTTTTACCAAAGTCAGTTCAGACAGTTATTCAAAACTATATTTCTGTTATTAGCAGCTACATGATGCTGTAATGGAAACTCAGTAAAATGACTAAATGTTGAAAAGTATAAAAAGAAAATATTTTTCATAATGGATATGAGAAATAGATTGTCACATTTCTGAGGAAATTCATTCAATGTGGGGAGCTTTAGCTTCATGTAGTGAAAGGGGTCTTCTAAAGATATTTAAAAGTCAAACCCTCTGGAGTTTTATCCCAGCGTTCATTAAGCAGACAAACAGAATTATTAGAAGTTTCACAGAGGACATTAAAAAAACCTGAATCCATATTACAAGCTATTCTTTAAAGGTCAACATGATCACAGCATACACGTTACTCTGACTTTGTTATTAATTTAAAAACCTTCAAATACAGGAATATGTGTGTAAGTCTCATCTGTCTACAGGGTTTAGTTTTTATTTTTCTATCAGTCATGGAGATCAGCTCAGTGGTTTTGTCATGAGTTTGAACAGTGTGGAACTAAAGCTGACTTCAGTGGTTTCATTCATTAGTAAACAGCCGAGTGAGGAGTCCTTAGTGCTGCAGTTTGTCCAGCACGGGGCGCTGCTGTGCCGCAGCAGCACATGTGACATGAGGGTCTTATTCTCAGACAGATGCTGTGTGGCTGTTTCCCCTCAGTAATAAATAGAGAAGAATTTTAATCTGTGAAAATCTGTGGTGTGTTTTAGATGCTCCTTCACCCCGTCCCGAACGTATTCAGATAAACCCCAGATGTTGGACTGACTTATGACGGGTGTTTTCAGAAATATGTGTGTTTTCTGTTGATGAGCAGGCACAGCGAGGACAGAGACGCTCCCAGTTTGGAGGCCTCGCTGCAGGCTGTAGGCAGGAGGGTGTAGTCCTGGAGCTTCTGAAAGGCCTGGAAGGACAGCAGAGAGGGAACAATTCAGTCATCATCATCATCATTACCATTGTACTGGCACAAACTAGCCTGGATCTAGTCAGTGGAATAAGTAAGTGAATCATGGAGCAGGAAAAACCGTTTCACTGGATAAAAATGACCTCAGGATGGTTTAATAATTCATCAGTGTATGATTTTTAACACTGAAGTGTCTGTTAATGTACATTAGGGGTGTACAAAATGGCACCTATGAATAAGAAAAATGTAAATGTGCCATTTGACACTATAATGCATTTCGTAGAAAAAATAATATTTTAAAGCTGAAACAAAGTTTTAAGCTAAATTAATGAACTTAGCATGGAGTGAAGGCATTTTATGGCACATTTCCAGTGGAGAAAAACTAGTATTTATTAAATATTTTGATTAGTTAATTGATCTACCACCTGTCTATCTAACTTTTACCAGTAAGTCCGACAGTCAGTAAGATTTTTTTTACAAAAGTCATTTGGCCGCGATGTAAAAATGTTAGTTACTGATGTCTATTTCAGTCCATCTGACTGTGTTTCTTGTAAAAACAATATACTATACATACAAATATGTCATATTATCTATAATTTTGGTTTAAAAAAAGTCAGATGAACTGAAAATGCAAAATTTTAGTTTAATTAGTTTTGTTCAATTTTCAACACTTTTGTCAAAATTCTTACTGTAAATTAGACTTAAATGAAATATATAGCAATTTTTAAAAAATTTAATTTTTTGTCTTTATTAGTTCTTTTATTGTAGCTTCATTTTACAAGCAAGTCCACCATACAGTAAATTTATTTGACAAAAGTAACTTGGCCAGGGCAAAATAAATGTTGTAAATGATGGTTATTTCACTTCACTTGACTTCTTTTTAAACCAAACTTACTAATTCATAAATAGCTTTTAAGTCAGAGAACCATTTAAGTAAGTGTAGATGTGTTACCCAGTGTTTAAATGGCACATGTTAAAGACACAAGTAAAAGTTAAATTGCTGCCTTTGCATACAAAAGTAGACCATACAGTTATTTCCATTCTACTCTTTTCTATAGTGAACTTTTCAGAGGGTGTAATCTGGCATTTTTGTGGCTGCATTTAAACTTAAATTAAGGCTATCTCCACTTCTTCCTCTTGGACAATCTTTCTTAAATCCTTGAGCTTTGAGTATCTGTGTCTCCTGCTGCTCCTTTTTTCAAAGAGAAGCTCATAATAAAAAGCAGAGTCTGAGCTGCACTCACAGAGACACTGTCAGGACATTCCTCTGCAGGTCGGTGGAGCAGGAAGTCCCTGCTCGATGGACCCCTGATGTAGACGCAGTTTGCTGCTGATTCCTCAGAAACAGAGAGGACTTCATAGTGGTGATCAGTCAGCTGCTCCATCATCTGGAAACACACATAAAAACACTGTGAACCACCCTGACTGCTCCACATGCACACAGTGTTACAGCAGACCACTCCCAACAGTACTCACAGACCCAATGACAACATCAGTAACATTATTACAATGACCTCAGCTGTTTGGAAGCTTCACGTGTTTGGTTCATATCAGGACAGAGAGGGAGATAACACAGACCATGTCAATGATAGCAAAGACATTTTTGAGCTGTTAAAAGACGATGCAAATATCCGGGTTGAAGGTAGAGGAAAATACAGAAAAATCTTTTAAGTGAAGAGTTTAACCTAAAATGATTCAGATTCCAGAAGTTTGCTTGGCCTGTACTCTGTTCTTCCTCTTCTCTAAGTCAGAAGATATCCTGAAATGACATCCTGCAGCAGCGTTGGCAAAAAAAGTAAAATAAGGAACGGTGTCATCGGCATACAGCCTAACCTAACCTCACCACGTGGAGCCACTGAAGTCTTTGACATCGGTCATTCGGTGTCATCACACTAGTTTTTTGGGGAATGACCTCACTGTGGAAACCTGAAGATACTGATGGAGCTAAAAACCACAATATTTGGGCTGAAACTGACATTTTGTTAGTAATTTAAATAATTTGTGACATTTGTTTTGTGTAGTGGTTCAGGCCCTGACCAGAAGACAATGTGCTATTTGACCCTCCATCACATTTACTGATGTCTTTTTCTGACAATGGGACTAAAACAATGAAGTTTACCCACGTCGCAGTGACCATGCTTTGTGTGTACTAAAATAATTAGAAGCTGTATTTTTTACATGTATTTTTTGAGTTCTTCCAAAAATACTTTTTAAATGAATTTCTATGAATTGAATTGAAGAAATTTCTAATGAATCTAAATGAATTTCGAATGACTGTACAACTCCTCATCCGGCAGAGTAACAGGAAGACAGAGGACGGGAAGGAGCAGTAGTCTGTAGCCATATTTTTATTTCTATGTATTCAAATTTACAAATTGTTTATCTTTTACATTTCTGATACCAGTGTGCTTTTTTTACCCTGTCTGCTCACTGTTGGACTGGCAATTTTCCCAAAGGAACTAATAAAGTTTGATCTTATCTAATATAATAATAAACTACTTAGTAGGATACAAGATATTGGATTTTTGCCAATACCTAATATGCTGATATTTCTATACTCAATATCATCGATATCTATAACAGTACATATTTTTGTCAAGAGCAGAAAGTCTTAAAAAATTGGCATTTGTGCGAGGACCAAATGCAAAGCTAGAAAAATATTTTCCTCTTCAAAATGAAAACTCTTGTGGAACACTTGTGTATATGTCTATTATTGCTGCTGATATAAGGGATATAAATGGTTGTCCTGGTCGATGTAAACAACATTGACTGATACTGATATTCAACTTTTTAGGCCAATATTTCCGGATACCCATTCAGATCATAACATAATGCATCCCTACTGTTTTGCTGTAAAAAAAAAAGAAAGAAAAAAAAAGGGATAAATCACTCAAATTTTAGTACCACAGTTCACCATTACATATCATATTGTCACCCCTCCATATTTGGGCATCAGTGACCCAGTCTGGTAGTACACTGTACCAACAATCAGAGACTCAACAATCAAGCTCTTATCTGGGCTTGAACACATGTTGATGTGTCCTTGGGCAAGACACATAACCCCAAGTTGCTCCCACTGCCCACTACTGCATCAGTGGTGTTTAAATAGAAATGAAAGGGCTGTGTTAGGAAATTAAGACAGCTGACGCAAACACCCATCAGTGTGTAAATGTGAGAATGAAGGGGTATGATGGTAGATCTTTGAGTAGTCAGAAATACTAGAGAAGCACTATGTAAAATAAAGTACACATATACCATTATACCATATAGTATCAACATTTTACCATGTTACTTAATTTGTGCAGATGTAAGCTGCAGTACAAATTGGCTCAATGGATCTTCTAATTAATCTAAAAGCACAACAGCATCATGTAGGTATTAATGGTGAGTTTATTTTCTTAGTCAGGCTTCACTCACAGCTGGCACGGTCCTAGATCTTTCCTACTGAGGCTGCGATATATATCTTATTGTTGGAAAGGGAAATACTTTCCTGGTTTCAATTGGCAGCCTGTGTGCTTTCAAGCAGCCAGTTTACATTTTTTGAGTGACTGCAATTGTTTCCTCTTGAAAGAAAAACTCCGTTGAACCTTCAACACACTCCCATGAGACTGCATGCAGGGTTCAGGGTTTTATTTTAGGTGACATCTGACCAAGGCCATATTTTTTTAATCTGCTTTAGGGTGTTTTAGAGGCTGCTTCAGAAAACAACTGGACAATTTTTGGCAGCAATGTCACGCCTCATAGTCAGTTAGCATTAAAAGTTTTCTGTTCATTTGCATTAGCCATTTTAGCACATCTGCAGGATTATGATATCCTGATAGCAAATGAACACTCAGAATCTGTGCTTGTTCATTTCAGTGAAGCATCTATCTAACAACAAATCAGCTTTTCAGCACTTCTTATAAACAAAAAAGTACAACATACCACACCTATTTTGACTACAATTTCTTCTGCAGACCAAACACACTTCCCCTGAAGCAGGCACAAAAGGGGGATCACTATGTCCCACCATTAAGCCTCAGTGACATCCATATGGAAGGCTAAATGTGATTTGTAAACAATGGCAACTGATTTTTAAATGACTTCTAAATGAGGCCTCTGGGACTCTACACTCTTTACCTTCATACATTTATAGAATATAATTAATATTTAAAAACCCCACATTCCCTGAAATCACTGACTGTACGAACACAAACATACCCGGAGTGTTTTCTTGGCCCCGTCACTGTTGTTGATGATGATTGTGTCTGGACCTCCCATGGAGCAGATGTTCTTCAGTCGAGCGCCACCACAAACAGGAACAGTGGACACGGCGAAGTCCTGAACAGATGGAGGCGTAAACATTTGATTAAACCACTTACATGATTCCTCATCTTGTTGAGCAGCAGGCCCCCGTAAAGCCATTTACACAGCACAGATCTGTCATAATAGAGCAGCTCAAGCATGGAGAACAACATAATGTCAGGCTTTTACCACATGTAGCTCCTCATAAAGCAGCCCGTTGAGTTATTCTCGAGTTTCTATCGACTAATCAGAAGCAGTCATGCAGCTGCCATCTCTTTATTTCAACAATCCTTTGGTGGATTCATGCTGTTGGAGTGAATTATACAACCTGGAACGTTTGTGAGTGAATAGCTATGTGAAAAAAGTAAAAATGAAGGCAACACTTGGTTTGAATATCTCTACAAAGTAGATTAATTGATATAGTCAAAAATCAACATTTTTTTATATTAAACTTACAGTATCAGTTTTTCCAATAATTTTCTCTCACGAGGATCACAAAATGATACTTGCAGGTGACTTTGTTAGTCTTTGGTGCAACAGAAAATGGTCACAAGAAATTCTGTCATTTGGCTCCTCTCTGTTACTTTATTATCTGTCACTGCCAGTATAGTTTAAAAATGTGTTCATGCTTTATCAAAACACTGATGAAAAACTGTACCTTTGGTGCATGCAATATTAGTGGTTATTAGTGATATTTAAAAAGAATTAAAATACTTTTGATTGAAAAACTCATGATCCCTATGTTTGTAGTGTCACGATACTATACGATAATGTATCGCCAACCATGCATCATGTTATGTGTTGTATTGCCAGATAAATGCCTAAACACACCTCAGAGAGTCAGTTCAGGCTTTTTAAATGGGGTTTCTAGAGGCCCATGGCCCTAGCAAACATAAATACCAATCGACGACCTTGTGACTGTTATCCCTGTGGGGAGGTATCAGAGCGAAGGTAGCCAGTACATACCAATATATGATGCAATCGAAAAGCCTTATAATGAACCCACTTACAGGCTAAAACTACTAAAAAAACAATGTTGGCTTCACAATATGTTACAGTTAGAGTTTTTAAAGTGTTCTACTTTTCCTTGACAGAGCCCCTTTGATTCGATACAACAAAGATTTTGATTTGATTTGATTTGAAGTCCCTTTATTGGCACTCATATTTACCAGTGCCATGGACCTCGAACAACTCGAATTTACAAAAATCTGAGCCAACTCCTTAATGTGTGTTAATGGAAATAGATCTACTTCAGGGTGAATTTCCAGCCTTTCAGAGCCTTACAGCTTGTGAATTTACACAAATCAATTGATCAATATAGTAACAGACATATTTAGAAAACTGCAAACAAACCAAAACAACTGATATTTTCTATGTGTAGGATTTAAAAAGCAAAAGTTATTATTATTACAATCATTATTATTGTAAATACTTAATGATTTACTGAATTTTGTTCAATTTTTGTTTCAATATCATCTAGTTTAAGAAATTTTTGCTCATTTATTTATAAACATACCTGCTTTTTGCAATTCATTTTGTCCCAAATAATTGTGCACTTTTATGTCATCATGTAATCGACTGTTATTAGCCTTTAAAACCTTTAAATCCCACACCATATCTGGTTTTTGGTTTGTTTGTAGATTTCTCTGTACCCTGAAATGCTAACCGTATCAAACAATGACTTGATTTTTTCTGTTTTAAAAACATTAATTATCCTCTGCCAAACAGTTGGGTTGGTAGGTAAAGGGTTAATGGAACTTTATAGAACATTCAAGCAAATCCACAGAAATTAAACCAGTAAACATCAACAAATTCGAGCATTTAAATCACCTTGAAATTTAATAAACAGTGAAAAGTAATGAATGGAAACAGACAGTATTGTAACAATTTGTAACATGAGACAAACAGTATCCAGGCTTCCTTTCTTCAGCCTCCATTTCTGACCACGTAACCCCTCCCCTCCCCCTCCCTCCATATTAGACCAAACACACACACGCTCATTCATTTCACAGAAATAGATGCGTGTGTGTGTGTTCTGAGAGGTCTGAGTGTGTAAAATGCACTTAAGAGAAGTGAAGGAGATCAATACTGATGGGTGGGTCGAGTAGAGTCTGGAGGGGCCCTGCAGTGGTCTTCATTGTTTGGCCTCTTTCATCACTGTTTACACTGTAATTCCCCTAATGCAATACAGCAAAGTGCCACCTGCTCATTCTGGCAGCCGGGTCACTTCACTGACAGCCATCTTGACTGTTTGACTGCCTTTGTTATGACTGATTTCATGGTTTATCAGTCAAAGCTTTCGTCTGAGCCTGAATCACTAACATGTTTTTAAACTATACAAACATGTTAAGACAGAAAACATTGAAGACAGATCACATCTCACTGTGCAGTTAAACCAGTTTCACAGATACATCGTCCTATTGTGCTCCTCACCCTGAAAGTGTCTGCCAGCACTTCGGCACCGCTGCGGTTGGTGTGGGAGGAGAGGCCGACGAAGAACTCGCGCCCTGTGAAGAGGACGTCGCTGCCCTCCAGCGTGGCCCCTCCAGAGTCCCCGTCTGAACCCATCTCCGCCACGGTCAGGTTGAGCTCGGACATCACCCTTCTCACTGCTTCAGCCTGGAGATGAAAGCCCAGAGAAAAGCACTCAAACTTCAACATCCACACCGGCCGTTACAGTCATTTCCCTAAAGATGAATGCCTTACATCGCTCTCCAACATTTATCAAGCACCCTTTCAGTGAATAAGTTTAAGATATAATGCTTGTATGTTGATGTTTTAAAGAAATCAGACAGCTTCAGTGACTCTTAAAAATTCAGAAATCATCATTATTAGGCTTGTGGACCTCATCAGGGTCATGAAGTGTTGCTGAAGCTCTGCATTTCTTTGAGGCTTCTTCATCTTCCATGCAGTGACACTGCTGAAGGAAATCTGACTTTGGTGCAGTTTGTTTGAGTGACGTTCAAGCAACATTAGTCATTTTTGATTTGCTGCGATTTTTGAATATTTTGTGGTTGTTTACTGCAGGCGTCCTAGAAGTAGAGTGTTTATGGGGTCTTGAAAGAGTAGTGATGGTTAAAAAATAATCTTTATTTTGTGTAGAAAAATTGGGGCCTTGAAAAGGAACTCAGGGGCCATTAATAGAAAGTTCAGAGGTTCTTAATTGTACTTCTTGTTCACAACTATACTATTCTCTTCTGAACAAGGCAAATTAACTTTAGTTTATTACCCAAATTGAAATAATCACCTAAAGCAAACTGTATTTAATGGAAAACTTTGGGCCTTTTGTTGCCTTCACTGAAAGAAAAGGACAGTGGCTGAAGTCTTGAAATGGGACAAGAGAGTTGACCTGACACTTCAGATGGACTGTTCAATATATGCAGAAAAACTATGCAGAATAAAATATATATGTACTCCATCTGAGCAACAGCCAATTGAAATGTTCAGAAATGGGCAGAACCTTTCCAAAACCAAATCCATCATTTCGTTATATACATATATGGACCAATCAGATAATGAAGTAGGCGGGTGCTACTGCTGTGGTGTAAAGATAGCTCCCACCTCTTCCTGCTCTAAAGGACGCTTACTGGGCCGTGCTGCTCTGGGCCACTCAAAATGATTTTAGATTGGAGCTTGGCAAGATGGATCTGCCCGACTACAGACACTGAATCAGGCTGATTAATCTGCATCGCAAGGTTAGTTTATCTGACGTAGTGCTATCTTCATTTTTCTGTGGTAACCCCCTGCCCCCATGCCCCCATCCTCACAGCTTTGAAACTGTGCTGGAACCATCCAGACAGAAAGAGCCCAAATCTTATCAAAGCATCTTTGAAGAAAGCAGGAAGAGTGTTATCACTGATTTAATTTGCATATGTAAACCCAACCTCTAATCTTAAACCAAACCATGATACCTTTGCGGGGTGGGGATCAAAGTCCTCAAGAACTTTCAAATTCCTTCCGTCATGAGGATGGACTGACATTTTCTTTCCATTGAAGTTAAGGGAGAGAGTTTAGTTCATTAAAAGATATTTAGGATATTACAGACCAAATGAAGGTGGACTTTAATTACGAAAAGATGTAGTTGCACGATCAAACCAAAAGTTTGGGTAACGATATGATTCTCTTTCACCTTGATGTCATAATTCAACAGTTGATCGGCAGAGAAGTAACTTTATCGTGGGAGAATGGTAGCTATCCGTTTCTTTTGGCAGGGCTTTTTCCTCATCACTTTCTTTTCATCTCTTGGCTAATTTTTTTGACATCATTGCATGTAGTTTCATTTCACTTAATTGTACCAATATGGTCCACCTAGCTTCTTTTTGGCCAAAAGCTGTGGTGTAAAAAAGTGTCATCAAGCCTTCATACATGTCATCGAAGAGTCACATCCTTCTGCCATGATCACCATGACCTGAGTGCTGTAAGCAGCCCACAGGGGCCATTCTTTCTGTTCAGAGTTTTTTAAACTGTGAAACTACATTTTAAGGCAGAACACTTGCATATTGTTGATTTAGATATCTGACAAAAACACTTTGTATTGGGCTGAGAAATGTTTGGTCAATTTTTCGTATTAAAAAAGTTCTAATGTGCTTCTGTGTAAACTGTAGGGACACCTGAAGCCTTAAAGTTCTCTTTGTACACTTTATTTAGAGAAGCTGTTGTCCTCAACACAAGGGATGTTAATTCAAGTACAAGTCTGCATGTCATTCTTCTCTTTCTCTGTCACTGATCTACAGTGCTAGCCACTATCCACTATAAAATAAATGCACTAAAAGCCAAACAATACATCTGAATTAAATATAGGATGATGGATTTTAAAGGCCAGTGCATGCAAAGCACCAACAAATCAGAGCTTTATGCCCTGATGAACAAGTCTTATGAGTGTATTAAACAAAGTGCCTATGGATATCTGCTTGCATATAGGTGTGGTGTTAAAGTATATATGAATAAGAGT
Organism: Scarus forsteni; assembly: GCA_036419115.1. Classification (NCBI taxonomy): domain Eukaryota; kingdom Metazoa; phylum Chordata; class Actinopteri; order Labriformes; family Labridae; genus Scarus; species Scarus forsteni. The sequence goes on from JAZDUH010000458.1 coordinate 15,685,956, forward strand.
AGGTAATCAGAGGTAGAGAGGTATTTATATGTGTATAAAGAGTAGGTAGGTGAATGTTGAAATACATTTCATAAGTCCATATAATTTGCTTTCATGATAAGGCTACTGGAGTACATAAGTCAAATATGTATAGAAGCTGTGTTTAGAATAAGGGGTAGGACCAGATAAGTTTTACTTCCTCCTACTCCTTTTTGAGCATGTACATTGTAACTTTTGATGAATATTATAAATTAGTCAAATTTTTTATTATTTCCTCTATTTTTTGTTTTTTATATATCTTTGTTGTTAATATGTTCTAAATAAATAAAATTTAAAATAAATTAAATTAGGAGACTAAGTGTGTGAAACATGTGAAATTGTCCGCTAACTAACATGTACAACAACACGTCTGTAAACAAACCCACAGTAGGCTCTGCTGTTACCTCACTGCGTCTCTGATGTTTGTAGGGTCTGGTGATGAGTGCTGTGTCACCCTGGATGACTGCCACATCCTCGATCCTCCAGCTCTCCGGCAGTTCAGGGTCAGGGGGGATCTCAATCAGCTGCAGGCCAACTTTCTGCCTCAGAGCTCCTGTCAGGCACCCAAACTGCCGCTGTGCTTTGGCCAGGTCCACAGAACTGTCCCCGTTCTCACGGCCATCTCCTCCGGACTCCGTTTTCCCAAAGGTTTCTGGGATGCCTCGCACCACTGCGTGGGTGAAGTTGCCGTACCGGCAAATGTTTGCCATTTCTTAAATACCGACTGTCAATGCCAGAAGACGAGTGGGTAACAAAGATGCTTGAGTGAAACTTTCAATGTGTTTAACGGCTGCTGAATTTAGATGAGGCAAACAGGACAGATTAATGGGTCCAGGGGCAGAGAGGAGCGCATCTTTATCCCTGTATATCTGCCTCTTTAGAGCTCCAGAGTTTTACTTCTTCATTTACAGAAGCCACAAGGAGGAGGATCACTTTAGCCTAAGAAAGAGAGAGCAAACATGAATTATGATCAGATACAATCAACAAACTAAACTTTTAAAAGATTATTTTCTTGTTTGAATACAAACACATAATTTCACAACTGCAGCAGATCTTTTAAAATTACATTTAAGACCTAACAAAGTTAGATTGATGAAGTTTTCATCACCATTTAGCATTGATGAGCTTCTTTCCTTCTTTAATTACAGTTTTACATTACAATGTAGTAAATCAACATCAATTATTAAGTCTTCAGATACGTCTCAGTTATTGTGCTTTTAGAAATACGAGGTTACTCACAGGTGAACTGATCTGCACTGATCAGGACTGTCCACATAAACAACAATTATGAAGATTTTTAACAAGCTGTTATTCAACACCTTCGTCAATAAGTCCTACATATAAAGGTGGATAAGAACCGAGGTGGGTGGCATTTTATGGTCTTGAATTTCTAAGTCTACACAAACATCTTACAGGACTTCTTAAGGATATACAGCAACCTAAATCTACGTATATCTCAATATTTAGTTTAGTAAAGAAAATAAACTGGTACAGTACCAGGATGTACACTTTGATATGATTCTAGTATAAATCAAACAATGTTGTGACCTGCTACATAACGAAAAACAGAAGTCCTCAACACTCAATAACATAAGGTTAAGTTTCATTTTTTACTACTAAATATAAATATTTGAGTAATCATAATTTTCCTTAGTCTTTGTCACAGCATAAAAAACAATCACATGTCACTTTACTGATAATGAAACCTTTGTGATCTCCAGTAAAGTCTTAGCCAAAAGAAAGGTGTTCCTCCACTTCATCATTATCGCCCACATTTCTGAAAGTTAGCCCTTTTGTGCAGTTTAATGAGTCTATCTGACAATTCTGTTCAATGAAAACCTAGTATTATCTAATACTAGGTGTCAAGGTGTTTATTTTGTTATGGTGCTTTGTGACGGTTGCCCAAATCTAGCTCCATTCAGGTACGAGTCCAAACATGTCCAATCTCTTCCTAACCCAATCACAGCATAAATTAATGCACTTCATGTCGAAGTGAATCCTCTCTGATAAATGTGTGTGCACAACCCCTTTTCACATCGAAGGCAAAAGTACCGTCTTGGGCCATTAACACTGATTCTTTAAAATTGAGGTATCGGTGTCAAAACAAACTGAGATCAGGACATGATGCATATTCATATAACACACACACACACATAGTGCTACACCCTCCTCTCAACAATATAACATCCATGTTAGCTCCTCTGGAGACAGGTAGATGGGTTAAATCATCATCCTTATAATATAACCACTTGAAACAGCAGCATGCTCAGGGCTAAATACTGCCCACCATGAAAAGAAACAGGCATCTCTGGTACCTGGGGCATTCTCAGATGAGCCCTCATGAGAGAAAACATTATTTACACTGTCCTTCTCTTTCAAGTACTTATTCAGTCATTGTTTAAGCACCAACACTGCTTTAGGAGTACTTATTTAGCACTGGTATTAAAAAAGGCATCCAAGCCTAACAGTCATTTGACTTTCATCAATAACACAAGATCTTCAAAACTAAATTCACAAAAAAAGAAAACACAATTCCTCATTTACCCTGCACATTTCAAAAAGAGAAAATTGGGGCTACAAAACTTTTAGGTTCTTGTTATCTGTTATGAACATTAAGACTGGAGTCTGTTTTACTTTCAAATCAGCTTTTAAATAAATCAAACTGATACAAACAGTCGAGTCTTCCCCTTTATCAGGTTAGGAAAATAAAATGATCCAACTTCAAGACTTCTCTTTTTTGACCCACTTTTCTTCTACTCTACTTGGTTATATTGAACGATGAGATATGTTTTCTTATTTAAGTATAACCTTTGTTAGTTTATCAAATGTTTTTATCACCTATAAAGCTCAAGGGCAGATGGAGTAACATTCATAGATAGAAGCGCAAAGAATAGACAAAAGTTGAATTGTTGAAGTTATGATTAGAAAGATGCTGCAAAGCCCTCTCCATGTGTGGACAGTGGGTGATGTTTGGGACAATTGCCCTTTTATCTTCACAGGAGTCGCCCACTGTGAGGCTTCAGAGAGTGGCTTTGGTTCCCCTCCATGCAGGAAGTTACAGAAAAATGCTTCAGAAATAACGCAACAAGTGCTGAGCTTTGATTTTTATTCTTTCCACAGGGCGGCTACCCCGGGTGATTATTTTCACCGTTGTTTAAAACATTTAGAAAGACAGCAAAAGACAACAGTCATACGGTAAATGTTACTACACAAAATAGAAGGAATACCACAATGTGAGGCTGTCAAACACACTGATTTGGTTACAAAAGCAAGTGGAAACAAGTGCACACTCACTTGCAGGGATGGCAATCAGGCGGTGGCTCAAGTTTAGCTCCAACAAGTCTGAGGAATCAGCATCATTTGACTTTAAAGATTTATGATCAGTGCTATAGGTCTGGTTCTGTGTGCTTAACAAAATAATAATGTTAACTCTCCGACAAGAGGCAGTCAGCACAAACGACACTGTAAGCGTTGAAAGTACTGATGTAGGACAAGACACAGAGGTGGAACAAAATGTGGCATATTTCTGTGGTTCCTTAAGTTTTCAGCCAATCCCCTGAAATAGTTGTACCAGGAACCTCGGACCCCAACAGTGTGCATCTTTTATACTCAGTAGACTAATTCATTATTGCTTTTTAGTAGCGGTGGGGGAAAAATTAATTCACATAAGTATCAGGATTATTTGTTTGACGATTTTTATATTGATTTTTTTAGTTAAAAAAATGATTTTTTTTCCAAATGTAAATTCTTCATTTTAGTATGTGTTAAATGCAATCCAGGATTTTGAAAAGAGAGTATAAACAGCTGATTAAAATATATTGCTGAATAAACCCTAAAAACAGACTCACATGTGATGAGTATTTTTCCTGATGTAGTCTGTAGGCATCAGCATTGTTCATCTTTTCACTGGTGATAAGAAAGCTAACTAAAGATTGCAAAAATCGTCAATATCGTAGAATCGCAATTTAAATTGAATCAGCACCCAAAAACGTAAAAAATCTAATTGGGAGAAAAGTGGATCATACCAGCCCTACTTTTTAGATAACATTTATGTCATATATAAAATAGAATTTTGCAGTTACAGTAAATCAAGCTTCTACAAGGGAAAAACATCAATGTGCTTACCTGCTGACAGAGAAGCTGCCTTGTTTTCGGAGTTTTATTTTCAATTTGAGATTAGATGCACAATCTTAATGCAAATATGCAAGGCTAAAATATCGTCAAGAAATACCAGGAGAATTTTTTATATCTGCAGATACTGATATCAAACAGATAATATTGTACATCCCTAAAAATAGTTTGTTTTAATTACTTGATAACTTAGGCTTACTTTAATTACTGATACAGTCATCTTATTAATTATGTTTTTTGTACACTGATTCAGTATAAACTCAATATTGTCATATTTATCCATCGAAAGCATTGGTTCATGACTGATAGTTTTCGCTTAATGAAAACAAATGTTGATACACACAACACAATTTCAGAGCAAAATATGAATCCTAATAAACTATACTGCATATAACATTCAGGAGCAGAATTTAAGACGCTTACTGTTAACTATAACTAAAACTCTGTATTACATAATAACCTTGATTTTGTACTTTAGCAGCTGAAAAAATAGCCCAGCAGCACTGTTGTTGCTCACATACTTATCAATGCATTATAGAGAATCTTGTCCTTTTTAATAAGTTGTCCTTTAAGAAGCAAACTTTGAGAGATATTACGATCCAAAACAAAACATCTATTAGTCTGTTTTTGGCTGAGAGGAGCACAGCCCAGCAGTTCACTGCTCCTTCCCAAATACTTCTGTGATGGTCCACATCCCTCTGCAGGAAAACTAACAGCCCACAGTCTGCACAAGTTTCACCGTGAGCCACAAACATGGTTATTTTTATTTGCTTACCTCGTTTTTGTCAGACGAATCTCTTTATCTGAGCAGCGTTTCCCTCGGTGTGATTTAATATCCCAAACCGACCCAGTTCCCGTTATTCTCTCGCTCTCTTTTTCCCTCTGCCTCTCTTTCTCTGACGGACTACAAGACAAGATGGCGACTGTTAATGCGACTACTTCCGGTTTGAACTTCAAAATAAGACAGGTTGTGCTCAGTCCAAAGCAGCTATGGGCAGCTGGCACCGGGGGCCACATGAAGCCCTCCACCTCCCTCAGTAGAGCCCACCAGTTATTTCCAAAATGCAAAATTTTGTAAAGATTTAGAAAACATGACAACATCTGCCAAATATAATTTAAGCAATGTATCAATTTAATGCTACAGAAACTTGCATATGTAGGCTACAAGAACTTTGGCTTAGACGTAAACTTACATGTATGTTTTTACATGTAATTGAAGACATTACTTAACAATTATCTTTCCTCTAAATCTATTTGTAAAGCATATAATTACAATATTGAAACAAATAAAAAAAACTATCTGGGGGTAAAATATTTAACTTTAAAAGTTGCACACATTTGTAATGCATTTAATGGAAGCCTAATGTCTTTATTTCTACGTCAGGCTACTTGAATCATGAATTCTTATTTAGTTAAAACATATATAGAAACTTTTAGTCATTTTTTGTAGTAAAAGACTTTCATTTGATTTTTTGATAGTTTATTTTCCTTATTCATAAAATATGGTCGTTGTAACAATATGGCCCTCAGGCAGTGGCAAAGAGATTTATATGGTAACTTTAGTTTTTTATTCAAGTTTCCCATCCTTGGTCAAATGTGATTTAGTAGGATGATGATCTATTTGAGGAAAATTGATCATCATCCTAAAGTACAATATGTACAACATAATACATCTTTCCAATTAGGTTGTTTCACTTGCACAAGTCCAAAAAAATGCAATGAAACGATACATTAAAAAGTGAGTAATGGTCCATTGCTACTTAGGGTTGCCACCAGTCCCTTGAAATACAGATTTGTGCCTTATTTGACAGTTAAATGACACATCCTGTTTTGAGCCATAGGAGGAAATTTGTTCTGTTAGAAACCTGACAAAATACAAAGCGAATAACCGACTGGCAGAAATATTCACTGATATTAACCTGGAGAGTCATTAAATCATATTCAAGGGATGGTGCCAGCGACCGTCCTGGACTTATGCATCTTGTGCATCCTTTATTTGTATGCAAAGAAGGTGGCAACCCTACGCTGACCACTGCATTGTGGTTCACGTTTGAGTGTTCAGCAATATGGATGTCTATCTTCACCTCTTTTGCCAATTTTAAAACTGAATAACACATTCATTGTAAATGCAACAAACTCCTACTTTCCATCAAATTTATACACATTAAAGTTGTATTAACCTTTTTTTCTTTTAAACATAGAAAGTGGCAACACAAACAGCTATTCACTCATAGCTTATCTTAAGTAAATATACTCTCCACCCTGTAGACGGAGCATTAAAGTGTGAGGCTTTTATTTTTAAAATCCAGGCCTGATGACTTCCTGTCTGCTTCCTGTATTTGTCGTTACCTTGACAATGCTCTCCCACCCTTTCATCCCAGCTGCACCCCCCATCCCCCACACGTCCTGCTCCAACTATGAATTTACTCATCATAGCATCTGTTGAACACTTTAACATCAACAATCTAATGGCTGCTAACAGAAACAAGTCTGTTGTGGGCTTCAAGTTCACAAATTATTTGCAAGTCATAGAGCCTGCATTATCTTTGCACTATTCAAAACCATGTTGTCCAATCAAAATCAGAATCAAAATAGAGCTAAGACTAGCTTTGGTTACATTAATTGTTGTATGAAGCCGTTAAATCTGTGATCCACATACAGAGCAAACTTTAAAATTAGGCCATTTGTTAAAATAACGTCACAGTTGGACACAGTTATATAAATAGGTCTTATCATAGACCAAAATAAAATCGCAAACAATGCAGTAAGTAAGATCAGTCCCTATTACTCATACTCATGACTGCCCATAACAGGGAAGCTTTCTGTGGCCTGTCCTCAAAGGGGGCCCATGCAGGTTAAGAAAAATAGTCCACCCTAAATTTAAACTCTAGTACGAACATTTACATATTTAAGAACGCACTTTTAATTACACTTAAGTAAAATGTTGTGTGTTTCAAAATGTTCACTGGCTTTCTTACTACAATATGGCTTTTTGTTATTATATTATAATTTTGTGGAGACCAGTTTGACTTTGACCCGAAATGTTGGACAAGCAAGGATCAGAATAAATGTGGGTTCAGAATACGAAGTTAAATTTTAGGCAACAGGGAACTGATTCAGGGTATGGGTTTATGTCTCCATCAAATCCAAAGGTGTGCAGCCTTGCTCATACTGCAGCCAGCCATGCTGAGGTGACTGAGATAATTGTGTTTTTTTGGGGGTTAAGTCGTCTATGACTGGGCTTGACACACTTAAGCTGATACATTTGTATGTTTAAATATTTGATCATGAATAAAAGGCTGATTTCTGTAAAAAACATCAAACATGATATATTCCTAATAAAATAGCTTGTTTGGTATTACTTGAATAGTTGCAGAGATTTTATTTAAAACTTAACCACAAAATCATATTGTTTTCTTTCTTTTCACATTTTCTAAATATGTTAATATTCTGAAGAGCTGTTGAGTGCCTGATGTGGAGATGGGAGCTACAACCAACATGACAGTGGAAAGAGACTGCTTGTGCAGAGATTAGCATAGATGCTAACAGCTGGAACTAGAAATAAGTGGAATATGTGACATGAGTCGGTTAGTTCCAGATAAACTTTGTTTTTCTGAAATGTTAATGCCCTCAAAAAATTCTAGGTAGCGTACTCTTAAACTGCAGTATTATTTTTTGATGGGAGTTCTTGTAAGTGGAGAAAATACCCTTTGTATTTGGTACAATACTTCCTTGTTTGCAGCTGGTTCTGCGTCACAAACTTTACAACTTTAGTTTAACTTTAGTTGCGGCTTGAAAACTTTCTACTGCATCTGATGTACTTAGTGGCCATATAAAGCTCATACAGCCCCACTTCAAAAAAACTGAACTATCCCTTTAATGATTTGAGATTATCTCATGGCACTTTTAATAGAAGCTAAATGCAAATATATGTTATTCAACAGCACATCAAAAATATAATAACAGGGACTTAATTGGCTGTTTGCCCTTTGGAGTTTAAGGTATTCAAACAATTATGATACATATTCTGTATGTCTATGTGTAGTATATACTGCATGTCTGTTTGCTTCAGTTGTCAGATATTTCTGATTGTAGTTAACCATTTGTACCCCAAAGTCAAACCTCAATTGTGCGGCATAAGCCCCTGACACTCTGTCCTTGTATTGGGACACAGATTTAATGATGGATTAAGAGCTCAATATTCTGCCCCCTCTAATCCAGATGAATTGTTCACAAAAGGTCAGAAAATGTATCAGATGTCCTGCCTTTATACTCTCTGTACATGTATAATTAAACCTGCTGAACAGTCTGCTGTTAAGCACTTCATGTTCATAGTTTCAAGAGGATCTGTTATGCTTCGATTCTAAACCTATTCAGTATCCTTAAAGACTATGTCCTTCAGGCTGAATCAAAGAGTCGTAGCCGTTTGTTTTTGGATGTGAGGCATGGCAAAATAATAATCTGGCTTTCCTGAAAAGTGGGTCAATGTTGTGGACATTGTTGTGATTGTTGCATAAACAGTCACCGTCGTCATTCAGGCATCACTATTAAGACAGAAGACTTGTTAGCTGTGTTTGCACTCAAGATGGCTGATAATTAAAGGACTGTATGTAAACATTCCTGAAAGCTTCTTGGGAAAATGTTTGTGACTGAACACAAACATGTGACTAAATGGACTCATGAAGTGGCACAATATTCCCTTCTGCTGACTGGATTCAGTTACTGCAGCCAGAGCTTATTCAAAAGAGGCATTTAGAGAACAAATGCCTCTGAAAGGTTAAATATCTCTCTGTGTTTAAGTGCGCTGAGGAGGAAAAACAGGCAGAAAATGTGTGGTTGATGTTGTTGTGAAGTGATGGAGGAGGGAGGGGTGGAGGCTGGAGGTAGAGGGCACAGACAGGATTAAAGAACACCATCTGTCCACTGAGATCCCTCAACTGGCAAACAAAACATCCCCGTCCTATCAGCAGGTCCTCCACACTGCCTCTAGCGCCTACACTCCATGTAACTGACATTTGGAAAACTTAAACCCTGGACCCAGATTTGCCTTTAGAGCTACTGTAATTCATGATAGAGATTAAAGATGCCAAAACCTTCCCCAGAAACTGTGGTTTACATCGATATGATAGCAATACACATTAGCTGCAGATTTATTGGTTTTAAGTATTGAATCTCCTATTCTACCAGATTCCAAAGGGGCTCTATCTGATCGTGATCTGATGACTGTGAGGCTGCTAGAGTACAATGAAATCATTTGCACTTCTTTTCATCATTTTACCTAGCTATACATTTTTGCTTGCCAATCTTTAATGCTCAGAGTGCGTAACATTCCCTTTATTGAAAACATGAAAACAGCAGGGAAGAATCCTGAATTGTCTTTAGCAGCAGCTTATTAAGATCTTCAATTCTTCGCTCAGAAAGATGGGCCAAATCATTTTCACTTACGCCATCCTCGTTGACAAGGCGTACATGCAAAGTTCTGCCTCTCCAACTTGACTGGTCAGTTAGGGTGATGTGATGCGAACGTGCATAGTGCTGTTCCAGGGTAAAACTGGATTTGATGGAGAGTGCTGGGAGCACAGTAAAGACAAAGCAGTTGAAACTTAAAGGATAAGTCCGGTTTCTGCAGCTTTCACATTGTTTATAGAATGAAGTAGAACAATATACTCACCCAGAAGGCTTTCCTGATCCAAACAGTGCTTCGGGAGATATTTAGATCCAAAATCAAGTGGCGGACATCCGTATAATGGTAGCACACAGGGCATGTATAGCGCCGCTCCTAAAACTGCATTAATCGTCCAAGAACTCATTAGTTTCACCAATATTCCATCATGGTCCATTCCGGCTACTCCTCCACAACAGTCTGTGTCGCTCCAGACATGTTGTGTGACTGTGCTGACCTCTGAACTGAAGAAGAAGAGCGCTTGCTCCGCGCCTGAGCAGTGTGACTAATTGTTTCAGGGGAAGACAGTCGGCTACACAACAACTTTCTTCTTCCAGGTTTGTGCAAAATGGACGAACATCTATCGGATGAAGATGTTGTGGAGGAGAACTTTGAATATGATGGGTGTCCTTACAGTTTCAGGCCAGAGTTTACAGATGAGGAGTTCATCGAAAGGAGGACGTTGAGGCAGCGCTCCAGAGAGTACTGCGCAGGCGCGGAGGCATACGTTCTTCTTCTTCAGTTCAGAGGTCAGTACAGTTACAAAAACATGTCTGGAGCGACACAGACTGTAATGAAGGAGTAGCCTGAGCAGACCATGATGGAATATTGGAGAAACTAATGAGTTTTGGATGATTAATGCAGTTTTAAGAGCTGCGCTGTATGCCTTATATGCTACCATTATACGGATGTCCGCCGCTCGATTTTGGATCTAAATATCTCCCAAAGCACTGTTTGGATCAGGAAAGCCTTCTGGATGAGTATATTGTTCTACTTCATTCTATAAACAATGTGAAAGCTGTAGGAACCAAAGTTTTCCTTTAAAGCATTATGCTGAAGGGGGCGCAACTAAATCAGGGAACAGGCCTCTTGGAGTTATGATTAGCCACCTCAGGTGCCAGCCCAAAATGGTTAGTTTTCTATTGATAATTTTGTTTAATGAATAGAATTTTAATTTATCTGTAAACCTGAGGTTAAATAGTTCATTAAGGCTTCAGAGAAACAATTGTTTAAGCTGCCAATAGTTATCCAGATATGTTCAAAGTGATGACTGGACTGGTTCTGATTCCTAAAAGACGTTTCACCTCATATCCAAAAAGCTTCTTCAGTTCAAAGCGTTGACTGGTCAAGAGACAGAATATAAAGTCAAAGTCAACTATTAAAATGTAAATGATCTGGAATGTCACCTGAGAGTTGTTAAACTTGTTTGTCCACCTCTGTTCAGGGTTGGTTCTATATCTTGGCAAAATTGCAACCTTGACAACGCTCTCAAACCATTAGTCTTCTCTGGGTACAATGGAGACGTAGCTGTTCCGCTCAGCGGATGTGGCTCTCCTGTGCTCAGCCATGCGTTTTTGTAAAGGTCGTTTGGTTTCCCTGATGAACAGATTGTTGCATTCCTCTTTGCATCAAATACCATGGTCCTCATTTCTCTCCCTGCTATTCTGTCCTTGGGATGAACAATTCTGTTTCAGAGTGTTGGAGGGTTTGAAATGTAGGGGAATGTTGTTTTTGACACTTGGTTGTTTCTATCTTTGAAAAACAGGACAATGTTGAGAATGACAATATGTCTAATTGTTGTATTGAGGATTCATGTACAGAAAAAATGGCAAGTATGAGCTATTGGTTTTGACACACAAACTTGATGTAAGAGTAGTATTCACAATCTTGAATGTGTTTGAGAAACCTTAACTTTCCCTTTTAAGTGATTTCTGGATAGTAGGTGAGGCCAAGGTGGAGGGGGGCATGACAAAATAATAATTTTGGGAATTAAAAACTCTGGCATAGGAGAATAAGTGCTAAAACCATTGTGCCACTTTGGTGTTGTGTTGAAAATGAGTGCAACCAGTGAATAAAAAACAAAATCCACAGCTGTGGACTAAAGTCCTCATACTTTTGGTCTTTGTGCCTCAAGTTGTTCCAAAAACTCTGATTTAAACCCTTCATGCCAGATGCTGTATGTTTTCTTCACGTTTACAAGCAACAATTATACACTGACACGGGCCACAAAGAGTGAGGAGGGGTGCAGCATGTGGCTCCTGGGCTGCCAGTGGCCCACCCTAATTGCAGGCCGCACAACACTAAGCAAACAGGACCCTATTAATTAAACAAACAAACAAAGTGAAATAGTTTGTAATTTGTCATTTTGAGGCTGCTGCTTCAGAGTCTGCCTGTGTGTAATAAATGAAGTGGTGAACAGCTTATTCATCCTGGGCCAGCGTGCTCACTCCTCTCCATCACAAGACCGCTGTCAGCAGACTGTCCCGCTCGCTGCCCTCGCGTCTCCCATTACTGCCTGAGAGATAATTCAGTTAAAGTCCTTCACTCTGCCTCTGTGTGCCTGACGTGCTGAATCTCCCTCTGTGCTTTTCTTGCTCTGATGCTGACTCTATTACACTGTCCTGACTGTACAGCTGTTTGTCTTCTTTGACTTTCTGTCTGTGATCCTGACATCTTCTCGGTCTCAGCCCAACATGAGCACAAAAATTCAACACATATGAGAACAGATATGGTTTTCAGCAATGCAGAAATTTTCTCCTGTGCAAACCAAATCCAATACAATTTTCTGCATTTTTAGGAAGCCTTGAAAATCCCCCATCCAGGTAGATTTTTATGTCACATTTTTGCAGCATGTGTACATATTTTCCAGTCCAGTCATGTTCAGTACTTATTCTTAAAATTTACAAGACAAAACTCAAAGGACTCCCTCTAATATCTAAACAAAACAAAGAAAGATGGTTATATAAACATTAAAAACACCATTGAACACATTTTGGCGTTAAGCCCTCAACAGACACTCAAAGTTACAGATACCAGGGCACAACTGAATTATAAGCCCCATTCATGCTGCCGTTTCAAGCCATAATATCTACACCCCTCTGATGCTTCACCTCTCAATCTAAAAGAATGAGGGGAATGATATGACCCCCATCTGCTCCCTCTCCCCAGGTAGTGAGAGGTGTACATGCTGACTCAGCAGGGGACAGGAGTGCTTTGAGCAGACGTCTATCCCAGTGGTTTTCAACCTTTTTTTGTTCAAGGCACTGCAAAGACCCTTTTAAACTCTCATGGCACCATCATCTTGAAAAATGGACTCTGTGTGTTGGTACCTTTAAGTCTTCTATTCAATCATGCCTCCTTCTATTTGACTGATATTTATCTTGAAATGTCTATTTTAGAAAGAATCGTTAAAACATGTCATTTCAGATATTCAGTTACACAAACTTAAACATAACAGGCCAAAAAATTAAAAATAGGTAAACTAATCAATGGGACAACAAAAAAGAAATAACTCTTTCAATCTGCTACAACCCTGTTAACTGCAGAAACCTTAAATATTGTGTTGAAAAACTGAACTTGAAGCTGCATAACTTCTTTGCAGAGGCTGATAGATTTAATTTAAAACTCATTAATTTTTTTTGTTGTATATTGTCAGCTATGGTTCTACAGATTTTCTAGGCACAGCTGGACTTTCTTTGAGGTACGCCATGGTGCCTTGCCCCATCATGTGAGAACTACTGGTCTATGCTTTTACTTATCGTGGAGCACGCAAAATGTTGTGCTCTCTCATGTGCATATAAACCCATATCACACCATTAACTGACACAAAAAAGTGTCCTTGCAGAATTAATCTCAATGTCTCAAGGTGTAATGAGAATGGAGGTTCATCGTGTTACTTTTGCGTGAACACACCATGAAGACGTTTATAGATTTGATTTTACAGTCTGTCATAGTTACAAAATCTTTAAATAACAAAGACTGACCCAGAAGTGCTCTGAGGATACAAACCTCTGCTAAGGCACTTCTATCATTGCTGAGGGAGTTTTAAATTAAAATGTTCAAAGCTGCCCAATTCTGCATTGTTTAGAAATATTTTAAAAAATCCTAAAGCAGCATCTGGATTCGGATCACCACCATAATATTATTACCTCTTCCTTGTGCCATTACCAGCATGTTCTGAAAAAGTCATCATGATCTGTTCATAACTTTTTCAATTATCACATTTGCAAATAACCTGACATACCAGGTGGACCGTTTGATATATTTTACTAGTCCATTTGGGAAAGAGCCCATAGAAAGTGTTTGGGGATGGGAAAAACTTTGTAAAAGCATATCCGACAGGTTATTGGACAATCAATGTGTCAGTTATATTTATTACAAACCAATCAGATAATGTAATAGGCGGGCTCTATCTCAAATTATTTACACTACCTGTTTGTCCTCCTCCCTGTTGTCTTGTCTTGTCCTGTCTGTCACTGTTTCCCCTTCTTTCACACTGTGGTGTGGCACGGCCCTCCCCTTCAGCTCACATCAGGGGTTAAATAAAGTTTTATATGATGGAGTAGCCTACAGGGAGGGCTGGTGATGGTCACTGTAGCAGTGAATCATACCTACTTATCTCTCACTGCTAGAAAAAAAATGCATTGGTCTTTCCAACGCTGCCACCAGACACAGTGCTCAGCTGAAAAGATAATGCAGACAAGGGGGGGGGGGGGGGGGGAATTAAATTAAATTAAATAAAAAAAATCCTGAAGCAGCATCTGGATTCGGATCACCACCATAATATTATTACCCATTCTTTGTGCCATTACCAGCATGTTCTGAAAAGTCATAATCTGTTCATAACTTTTCAGTTATCACATTAAATAACCTGACATACCAGGTGGACCGTTTGATATATTTCACTATTCCATTTGGGAAAGAGCCCATAGAAAGTGTTTGGGAATGGGAAAAACTTTGTAAAAGCATATCCGACAGGTTATTGGACAATCAATGTGTCAGTTACATTTATTACAAACCAATCAGATAATGTAATAGGCGGGCTCTACTGCAGTAGTCTGGAATATCAAACATAAACCACTCCGAAGAACAAACTCTCACCAAAACATGTGAGAAGTGGAGCAAATACATCCTTACTTTAAAAAGTTTTCATTGTAGTTATTTTTTTATTCTTCATTTAAAAAACAAATGCAGTCCAGGCAAGCAGATCCAGCTGCTGTTCAACGTTAGTACACAAAAACACAAAGAAACCAACAAATGCTGGCAAAAACACAACCTTATTGGCTGAGGTAGTAAACTTGTGTCTTGTCATGGCAGCTCTGTCATGGTCATCACCACCTCAAGAGACTGTTACATCTATAAAACAAATTGGGATTTTTCTGGCAATAAAACAATAGAAATAATGAGGTAATGTAAGTGCTTCACTGAAACATAGGGTAAGTTATTGATTCTATAAATAATTGAGATTTTCCAGTAAGTGAGCTCTACACATTATACCCTTAGCTGCCCCTCCATGTCCTTCATTGAATTAGCAGAAAAACTGAGAATGAGAAAAAAACTCCACTTTTGTTGTGATCTGTCATTTAACACATTCATTTTAATCTCTCATTAACCCTCACTCTCTCTCTACTCTGCCTCTCATGTCATCTTAGACTAATTATAATTATGAGGATGGTTTTAGAGCCTATTTAATTCAACAAGAAGTATATTTTTAAGCAAAAAAAAAAAATCCAGCTCGTAGGCTGTCTTCAACCCTGTCAGCTGCTCATAATTAACTCTAAATCAAATTAGAAAAGTTTGGGAGGAGACACTGACAGAGGAAGGTGGCTACTCGCATCAGGTCTACGACAAATCATAGATTACAAGAAGAAGAGTGAGATTAAGAAAATACAAAGAAGTGTTTAGTTTGATTATACTTTGGATGAGTTTTAGAGAAGTATCACATTAACCTGCAGTGTTGCATTTTAACTTTAAGTTATATTAGAAATAAGTTAAGGATTTTTTACTGGAAGCATCATGCCTCAACCACAGCTTGTGATCGTTCTCCTGTGTTGTCTACCTCTGGCAGGTATGTAAAAAAACTCAAATACAGTAAAGTGAGAGGATTGCTGGATTGATCGTGAAGATTCAAATTCATGGACAATCTGAAAATAACCTTTGTTTTCATGTATGGGCATATTATTAGTGAAACAGCTAAATTTAAACAAAAGTGAACAACAGCTGACCTGTCAAACTACTGTGACTGGAAACTGAACACTTTTATAAAATAATCACAAATCTAAAACTGAAACATACACAGTCAGCTATTAAACTGCCAATTACAAAGACTAATGACTTTCTTTACCTGCAGTTTGTTAATCCACGTTGGGCATGTAACTTAAAAACTTATTTTCAATGTTCCTTAAAAAGTGCTAAAATTATTTTATTCATTACTAATTGTGAAAAGTTACTTATTACTTTACTTTTGAGTCACTTATGCTTTAATTTGTTCTTGAAAACTGATCTACAAAATATTTAGAACAACGTTTACAACAGACAGTACAGGAAAGTAACAGATTACATATACCTAAATGCTTTGGGTAGCTTTCTGTTCTGCCTCCTGTTGTAGTTTTTAAAAGAAGCACTTCTACTTTTATTAAGTTGTTTTTTAAGGTATACTGTAAGTAACATTTGTCACAGCTTCTGAGTACAAAAGTAGATCATGATGCCAACTAATTTAACTGCAGTGAAACATCTCAATACTTAATCATGAAATGATAGATGAAACTGTAAAGATGCTGGCTGAATACTCAGTGCCTGATGGATTAGAAACAGTGTGTCCTCAAGGGTTGCTCACATTTTGGAAATCACAGTATACTAATTAATATGAATCATAACAAAATGCACAATCAAGTTTTGATTTTAAACATTTATGTCATGGAAAAATCTGGATCTAAATTTGACATTCTACATTTTTTTGTCAAATAGTGTTTCTATGTAAAATTATGACTCAACTATGCCAAATGTACTTTCACCAACATCTTCAATATCTAATTTCATTCAGATCTGAATAAACTGCTCCTCTGTCATATTTTATTATTTTGGTCAAATTGTATGAATCATCAAACTCCAGCTGAGGCTCTCAAACCTGACAAAGCAAAATGGACTCTGGATACTCAGTACTTTGAGTGCATTTTTCTTTTACTTTTGACCTTTACCTGAGTAGATCTGTGGAGACCTACTTAAACTTAACAATGTTCTTTACATCTCTGATGGACACAAACTCAAAAAACATACATTAAAATGATAAAGTACAGTTTGGTCTTTTCCTTTCATTGTCCCCGCTCTCTTGATTATCTTTGCTGGTCACTGCATGTACAAAAAGTAACTAAGAAGTAAGGCAATACTTTGATAACTGTACAGCTATTACAATTGAGGAAATGTAATCCTGTATTTTGTGAGTTAATAAAAAATGTTAAATGATTACAGTGTTATAGTACAAGTAACTGAGTGACTGCCAGATGTTAACAGACTTGAGGGATGCATTGTTGACACTAAAATGCACATCAGCATTAAGCCAGCTGTATTGATATACAGATTCTGGTTTTACACATTTATTTTGACCTCCCCATATTGTCTATACTTTATTAGTTACCTCCACCAAGGAGGTTATGTTTTCGGGAGAGTTTGTCTGTCTGTGAACAAAATAACTCAAAAAGTTATGGATGGATTCTGATGAAATATTCAGGAAATGTTCAGCATGGGAAAAGGAAGAACTGATTCAATTTTGGTGTTGATCCGGATCGGCGTCTGGATCTGCCATGACGAAAAATGTGATTTTGGTGAATAACTACTGAACTAAATAGATATCATTATGAAACCAGTTGCTAATGGTATGTTTTCATGGTCAAGGAATCTAAATATTTACATGAAATAAAGGTAGGACTAATGTTTATGGTAAATCACAATATGGGAGAGGACTGGGGTGCTGGCGGAGGTCTGTGCTCTCCGAGTGCTTTTCTAGTTTTAAATGTTTTACTGACAATTGCCAAAACATCAACTTAATTTAATTTGAAAGTTATGGCAGTGTCTGGCATCTCAAACATCTTGATTCTGGGAAGCCCTTTTGAGACCAGTCAAAGGTCCTGGAGGTGAAAATGCCCAATAGCCCCTTGATATGATAAAGAGAAATCAGAAGACAAAGGGAGGTGGGATGGAGGGGGGTGTAATGCAAATGAAACAGAAGGGCGGAGAAAGGGTCTGAATTCATGGAAATGCAGGGAGAGGTGTGGTTGAGGCGTGGTCTGCTCTTGAAACTGTTCTGTAAACATCTCTTATTGCTGTTAACTGAAGTTAGCAATCAAAATACATCAGCGCAACTTAAAAACCATCTGGCTGATATTCAAAAAGAAAAAAAAATCTCAATGAAGTGTGATCTCTAAAACAATGTCTGACAGATGACTTTCTCTTTGACTCAGATGTCTTGTTCTGGAAATAACAACAGCTTTAAATCACATTTAGATCTAAACTGGGTATTTAAAAACAATTGCTACAATATCAAGACCAGTAGAAATATTATTGTCATTCTGTGGTTACAAGATAAAATGTTACATTTTTCTTTATTTTTAATGTAATTACCTCCATCAAGAAGGTTGTGCTCTTGTATTTGTTCGTCCATTTGTCTGTTAGCAAGATAACTCAAAAAGTTATGTACAGTATATTTCAATGACGTTTTCGTGGAATGTTGGTCATGGCACAAGGAGAACTGAACACATTTTGGTTGTGATTTCAATACGGATCCAGGATTTCTTTCAAGGTTTAGTCAACAGTGTACGATAGGGCATTGCAATCAAAGTCAAAGATTTAGGAGAACACATCTTATTAACATGTTGGCATAGATGTATAACATTAAATATAAAGAACAGTAATTAGTCAGAGTGAAATGGTTGTGATTTCTATTATTATAACGTCAATCAGACTACATTTATTTGAATATAAACTCAAGCAAAGACTTTTTAGCCACAGTTCATCTTGGTAGTCTGTCTTATTTGCTCTACTTTAATTCATCTACTTGACCTTAGGAGCCAGGAAATTGTCTTTAATATTTAAAACTGTTTATATATTGCAGATCTTGCTTATAATGTTTTAAAGTCTCGTGTAGTTTTAAGTGGATCAAAAGGGCACTTTCTTTTGCTTTGACAATCATATTAGATCTTAAGTGAATTAATGTTCCCCCTGTTGTTTCCCTCAGCCTGTTTGCACTGTTACACCTGCGTGTTCCCCTCCATCTCTCCTCTGGACTGCTTCAAATTCCCTCAGGAGTGTCCGACTGGACAGCGTTGTCTGTCCAGTACTGCCACAGGACGACGGGGTAAGATAAGCAGCTCTCTGTCTCTCTCTCTGGAGTTTATTTTTGTGTCTGTAGATTAGATTATTTATTAAGAATCTGGAAAATCAGGCCACAAATTTACAGACAAAGCCTCATTGTTTGTAACATTTTCCAGGATTTGTTTGATAAATGTTCAGAACAATGCAGAGAATATAAACAGCACTCCAAAATACAACACTATAGTCTATGTGTGGTATAATCAATTTAAAATGTACAAAATAATTATAAATAAAGATAAAAAGAAAGGACAGACTATTTGGATTTGAACATGTCTTGAAAGAACTTTAACACCAATATCATACACTAAAATTTATTAATCATGTGCTTATGTTTCTTGCTAACCTGACACGCTAGATAAGCTGTTCAAAAATATTTCATTAATCCATCTGAGGGAGAGCTCACAGAAAGTGTTGGGGATGGTAGAACTTTCAGAAGCACATCCCACAGGTGACTGGAGGTTTGTTCCACCAATCAACATTCATTACAGGCCAATCAGCTAATAAAGTCAGAGGGTGCTACTGCATTACAGAAGGTGAGCCACTTCTTAAAAGAAACTCTGGTCAAAACATGTTGGAAGAAGAGTGAAAATATCCTTTCTAGAGAGAGGTTAGCAGTGTTGATTTTTGTTTTTCATTTGATAAAGAAATGTGGTCAAGATCTGATAGAACTGGCACTGAAGCTGTTAGCATCTACGCTATACGTGCAGTCACTTCCTGCTGTCATCTCGCCTGCCTCTCTCTCATCTTCCTGCTCTAAAAAATTGTGATTGGGCCACTAACACAGTCACTTGTGAAACAATAACACCAGGTCTGGTCCTAAACTTCGACATAGTTTGTTTTGCTACATGATCATCATGAGGTAACATTGTTTGTGATTATGTAAGTAGACCAGCACTTAAAACAACAGAACAGTGATGATCTACCAAATTGTGACATCACCCAAAGGAAAATCTTCCATGAAAACATGACTCATTAAAAAAAACACAGCTATTATTGGCTGTACTTGTTTCTGTGAGAGTACATATTTTTTTCTTCTGTCATTTTTTTAAGATGCCTCTATTGAAAGGAGGGAAAGAGACAGTGGATAGGCTTGTGAAAGGGGTCAAGAGAGTGACTAGGGGAGGACACTATTCAAACTGGCCACAGACTGAGTTCAAACCCCGGCCACCAGAAGCATGAACTCTGCCTGACCGAAAGTAAGTTGTCACCTGGATTTAACTAAGTAAATAGGTACGAGTCTCCTATTGGATAATTACTGCATGGGTGATTATCTTTCAGCTGGCAACAAGTTATGCAATGAGTAGCTTCTCATGGCCGTGGAAAAGATGTTAGTCTGTTTCAGAAGGGTAAAAAAAATGACATGCATCAAGCAGAGAAAACATCTAAGGAGATTGAAGAAACTACTAAAATTGGGTAAAGAACTGTCCTTAGCGTTATTATAAACTGAAAGGATAGTGGGGAATGATCGTGATTGGCGATCACTTAAATGTTTGGCCAAATCAATTCAAACAGTGGAACTCAGGGGTATGTTTAATAGAGAAAGTAAGAGCGTTTCCACACGCACAATGTGGCGGCAGGTGGAGTGATGCACCCATCATGCCTGGTGCCTACTGGACAAGCCTGTGGGGGCAGTGCTATGATCTGGGGTTGCTGCAGATGGTCAGGTCGAGGTTCAGCAACATTACGTGCCCAGAGAATGAGGTCAGCTGACTACCTGAATATACTGAATGACCAGGTTACTCCATCAATGGTGACTTTTCTTTTTTTTGGTTGCGACTTTTTCTTGGCCAGGCAGTGTGGATGGGTCCTGCCTGGTTGTTTACCATTCTGCCAAACCAGCACCCAAGATTACCTTTTCAAAATGGATTTGTTATAATAAAATTAAAACTATCAGTGAGGGGGTGCTGGTTTGGCGGAGTGGTTAGCAACCAGGCACCCCATGTACTTGCTTCTGCTGGTCCAGGTTTGAATCCCACCTGTGACCAGTTTGCAGAGTGTCTTCTCTACTCTCTCACCCCCTTTCACAAGCCTATCCACTGTCTCTCTCCTATCAATAAAGGCACAAAATGCCCCAAGAAAATACATTAAAAAAAAACTATCAGTGAGGTATACTCTGACAGCAGTAATTTCTCTCACGCTAATAATTTGCTAATAAAAATTGCCCATCCCTAAACTAAGCAATCTGATCACAATGTTGCAACAATGTACTCTTAAATATAGGACGTCTGCTTTAATGGCCATCGCTCAGGCCTTTCCTCCTCCTGTGAAATCAAACAGAAGGAGACAGAGGAGTGACTCGGGGAATCAGATGATCGCAGCAGTGTTTCTCATCAGGCCGGTTGTCAGCTATAATGCCTGTAATGATGTCAAATTACCTCTAAATATAGAAACATGGGCCGGGCCAAACATTTACTCCAGATGTTCTTTATTTGAACACACACTGACCCTCACAGGCTCCAGCAGTGGTCCACTTCAGACCCTCTTATCATTTTTCTCTCCTCACATGTTCATAAATCATTCAATGTTTTCCCACCGCTGGCTGCCATTTTTGTCAATAATTTTTGATATAATTAGAGATCACGAGAAATTAGTCCTGAATGAAAGGAGCAACTGAAATCAAATTTGTGACGACAGATATAAAGGCTGCAAACAACAGGTTAATTACATTACATCAAATGAAAATTGAATTACTGTGTAAAATTAAGAATTTCCTCCGTCTAATTAAGCCGAGTACTGTTCTCTGATTGCTGTGTACATCAGTATCAGGAGAAGTACGCATACAAGGATAAATCAAATTATAAAACATTTAAAAGAGCCAAAAGATTTGCTTACAAAATGAAATGAATGGGGTGAAGTAATGCATGCTGTGATGGACCTGTGTCTTCTGTTTTCAAAAAGCCCCCTCATGCAAAATCACAAGTCAATCCAACATCCCCAGAAGATTTTGGTTCAGCTTGTCTCATACAGCTTTCACACTAAAAATAGCAGGTCAACACAGGCTTTTTGAACTCTGGTTAACCTGCTAACAATCAGCAAGTGACTCTTTTCCCATTGCCAGCAGACCTGAGTCGAATCAGCAGCAGGCTTTGTTTATTCATCTTGAGCATCAAGTTGATGTCATCATGGACTTTGGATGGAACTTGTTGCCGAGATGGCAAAGAGTCACATAAGTTACAGACAGAGGGGGCGGGCATGATATTATGCCGTGAGGACGTTACGCCAACGCCATCTGTAAATTAGCGGGTCAACTCGGGTGTGATGTTCTCACTGAAGCCAATCGGAGACGAGCCAATTAAAGTCTGTGTTGATTGTAGGGTCAATCGATGCAAGTCGAAGTGCTGATTAAACCCTTTCAAACTGCCGTCATGAGCCGATTGTTACCGGGTTTAAACAGGTTTTTTGTCCAGTCTGAAAGGGGTATCAGATACATTTTAGTCTAAATATGTTTTTCTTGAGTCACAGCGTCCCACAATAGCAGGAAATGAGTCCCATAATTTCTCGCTACTCTCATCGTCCTTTAAGCCCTACACCCACATTAGCCAGAGCTGGAGGCATCATGCTGCTGGGATGTCCAGACACACTTGCATACGTCTGTATGGGTCAGGACCTTTTAAACAATATGTAACTAGAGAGCACTCGGAATGCTCAAATCTCCACCAAGGTGGCTCATCAACATCTATAAGCAATAGTTTCATGATAGAGTTACCATCATAATGTGATAAATTGATCCTGAAAACTCACACCTAGCACTCAGAATCATGTTGATATAATTATTACTTAAGGCACTTATTGAGCTAAAACAACTGTTCGGTACTGGCAGTTATCTGTATCACCACCAACATCAAATAATTTTCAAGTTAGACTGTTACCAACACCTCCTGAAAACGTCAACAAAATCTGCCAAACAGTTTTTGCATAATCTCGCTAACAAAGAAACGGCGGGCAAAAAACATAACCTCGTTGGCAGAGGTAAAAAGATCTTCAAGGGACCTCCTTTAAACTTTGCTCCAAGAATGAACTCATAAGATTTTGGAGGTCACAGGGCAAGGTCATAGTGTCTGATGGTCATCCTTTTCTGGTGAAGACATTATCTCAAAAATGCACAATGGGACTTCCATGAAACTGACTAGATTTTGTAGTGCAGGTGTTAAAGATCAAGTCAAGCACAGAGACAGGGCCTTGTCCTTCCTTTTGATTGTAAATCTGGAGTCTGCATAAGAAATCATACTTTATTTATTAAAATTTAAAGAGGAGAATACTCTTAATTAAGAGGCACTTATGCTATCTTTCATATTAATGAAAATACTGTACAGTTGGTTATTAGGGGCAGTAATGGCATGGCATGGCCTATGGGGATTTCATACAGAAATAGCTTAGGTTGTTTTTTATGTCTTCAAAAAGATTTAGATGTTTAGATGTTTTACTGAAAAAATGCTCCATGGTGTTTGGTCTTTATTACCCGGTCAATAACACAGGATGACATTTAGTTATTTACATTTTTCTAACATCTCTAAACCCAAAACTAAACCACTACATTTTTAAGACCATGAACACACCAGTTTGTCCAGATCAGCACATTTGCTCTTAATATTCAGAGTTATGTTGTATTGCTTCTTATTAATAAGTTGTGCAGTGGTAATTATCAAATCAATCATTTTTTCCCTGCAGGAGCCCTCCAGGTGACCATGTATGAAAAGAGCTGTGCGATCCCCTCTCAGTGTGGTGTGAGTGGACAGAAGTATGCCTCGGGTCTGTACTTCAACTACACCAACGTGTGCTGTGACACAGACCTGTGTAACGGAGCCGTGTCCACTGCTGCCCTCAGCTGGGGGAAAGTGGCTCTCTGCCTGCTGCCTGCACTCGCTCTGCTGCTCGCCTGAACCCGAGAGGAAGAGGGAGGAGGGGTCTCACCTTACAGGAAACATCAATGACGGAAAAAACATCACCAAGCAAAAGTGGGGAGTTTCAAACTTTGTTTTGTTGCTTATTTTTGTTCTATAATATGATTATAACAGGGAGTGTGTTTCTCTTCAAATTGTGAATAATGTCTTGCGGCCTCTGTAATCTGATTACATTTGAGGAACCCACCTGCCTTCTTATAAAATATTAAAATAATGATTTTGTGAGCCAGTCTTTACTTTCATTGCATCAATTTATAGTGAAACCCTCCAAAATAATTACAAAAATATGCAAACCAGTAGTTCTCAACTGATGGTCAACAACTGGGTCTTGGAAGTGTTTTTATTGGTTAATAAAGGTGTTTCTTCTGGAAAGAAAAGGTAATTAATGATGCAGAGGCCCAAAGCAGACAGTCGACCATACCAGGGATGGAAATGGTTGGTCTACCTGCAGCTCTTTACTCAATATAATATTTTTGAGGATATTGGCGAAGATGTGACAAATTTGCCTTAAAGGAATCAAAAACGGCAAAATTACTGAGGAATTAAGGCTATGGTCTGCCTACTTGTTTCAGATGAACACTTTCTGTGAATTCTGGAAAATGAAAATTAAGTAAAATAAACTTCAATCAGTAGTCAATGCCTTTAAATTTCCAATGAAAAGTGGAAGAAACTATAAAATTTTGTATTAAGCTCGTCCAGTGAAGGAGTCCCATGAGTCTGAGTTTAAATACATAAATGTTGATATTACTTTACATAACAGTTTTATATTTGTTCTCTATATTTAATTATATACAAAAAAGAAATTGTTAATATGAGATTATCATAAAATAAAATAAAAAAAACATGGTTAAATGTAAATATGTGTTGCCCAGCTTTTATGAAACATGTTGCAGGCATCAAATTTAAAATGAGTGAATATCTAAAAAAAAACCCAAGTCATTCACTTTGAACAATACATATCTTGTCTTTGTAGTTTGTTCGAATGAATATATGTCCAAATGGATTTACAAATTACAGAATTTAATTTTGATTCCTATTTCTCACAATGTCCTAACTCAAACGTCTTAATCCTTGTTCAATCACTGCTCAGAGCAGACTGTTATAGAGTAAATTCTCATTGGCTGTGTCTGTAAACCTCCCCCTTAAGAAGTGGGAGTGGCTTCAGCTCTCCAGCACTGTGCTCTTATGTTTACTTTGGCTACACAGACGTACCTTTAAGTACAGCCACATTGTTCAGGGGAAAATTTTCAAGCAAACTGAGCTCAGAAAAGGCCAAAAACTCATTTTTGTTTTAAAAACATTATAAAGAGTTTTTCCTTATTTTGCATTGAATGTTGCAAACCTGTTAGCGTGATTTAGACAATGATCTAAATCTCGCAATTATTCTATAAACTTGTCCAGCCCATAAGTCCTTCTGACCAGAAGGTTGAAGTCCTACAGTTCTTTTAGGGAACAAAATTTGCAGATTAAGATCTTTCCAGTAAACATTAAGCTCCTTCAAAGCTAAAACATTTACCATGGAGTAACTTTGTTTTAGTAAACTCTTATTACTGGTATGAAAAATAACCTTAAACTGAAAACAAAGATAACACTGACCCAGAACACTGAGAGTTAAATCGTACTGGCGTCTCAAGCTCATTTCAAATGGGAAGAAACCTCTTCAGTGATGCTGAATAAAACATTTGTTATGCGTTTAAAACAAGCTCCTTTTTCTTGACCCTCAGTAATGTTTTTTTCCATCTTTGCCTGTGGGCATCAAATATTGTTCTTTGCCCTTTTTTTGTTGATTTATCATAATGTATCTCTATGTTTTTGTCTTTAATAACAGTAAAAATATGAAATAAAAACACAACTTTAAGTGACTGAGTTATCATCACATTTTTTTTTTTTATTAGAACATTAATACATGTGTCTTTGTAAGAGCTCCAAAGTACAAAATACATTTCAGACGTGCTATTAGTTTGATTGTCTTCATTGTTGACATAAATCTACTGCATTAGTGTCCACGGCACCGTTTGGTTGCTGTGGACTCTTTAAGTGCAACTGCGTTTGACTACACGACAGACAGCATGACAGGGAAAGGTTCAAATAAGAAAAACAATGTTCTGAAAGGAAAACAGACATTGTGAAGAGAATAATATGGGCCTAAAAAGAAATACATGAAGACTTTTTAAAGTGTTAAAAAATGTGAGGTTACAGACAAAAACAAATAAAAGTCAATTCAACAAGTTAAAAGGTCCCTGAAATGGTATTAAATCCTACATTAAAGACAAAAAAGTCCCACGGTTGTCGAGAAGAAATACTAGAATACATCAGAAATGAAACTATTTAGACAAAATCCCTTTAAAAGTCCATCCATTTTAGAAAAGCAGACAAAATCCAAAACAGTTCAGTCAAGCAAAATAATCAATATCCTCTTTTGGGGAGATTCCACCTGCAGACTGATATCATGTATAAAACTGTGCTCACGTTCAATTTCAAGAAGTTTTTCAATTCCAATCAGTTTTAATTGCACTTAGGTGACATTTCTCTTTTAAAACTAAATCCTTATCTAAGAAAGGAATGAAATAGTCTAATATGAGCAAAGAATAAACACAAACAGAAGTCTCACTTGGCAAAAACAGCTCTTTGTCAATATTAAGGTGAATGATAATCACTGTGACTATTTTTGATCAAATACAGGAGTGACATCCATTTGTAGTCCAACCCAGAAGTTAGCATCGCACCGGTTCTCTCTGCTAAAAGTCTATGGGTTTTTTTAATGTGTGAATTGTTCTTCATGATAATCTTCATGAACAGCCGAAACTTTCAGAATTTTTATGCTTCAATGTAGTTCGAAAGAGTAAAATGCTTTAATCAAGCTATGACAGAACTACACCATAGTAGTTTGACATTGAAGCAGCAACTACACAAAGTTACCTCCTGATTGAGAATGATGTCCTTATCCAGAAACTTGTTGAGTTGGTATCCATGCTGAGGCTATCGTGTGAACAATGTAATATTATTATCAAAAACTATCATGAATTATTGTATTGGGTCACCAGCCATCTTTTGTAGTCCTTGTTTGTAAGCAACCAGCCTTTTAAAAGCACAGTGACGCTTCAGAATTCATCATCGTGGCAATGCCAGATGCATTTTAAGTTGCAGAGTAACACTTTCAGACAGTGCTTATCGCTGACTTCTTCAGGCAAGTATCAGGAGGCTACTCTAAAATCCCATAGACTTTGGGAGCTGGGAACCGAGAGTGCTAATGCTAACCAGCTGCTGCATTTTAGGACTTATTCCTGCATCACTCTATACAGGATGACTGAGAAGAGAAACCTGAACATAAAAAATAAAATAAACTGATGCAAGATTAATTTGGAGAAGTCTTTTCATTTTTGTCAACAGATTCCATCATCAGCCTAAATCTGACATGTTAGTGTAGTCCTGTTTAACCAAATCTAAATACAGTCTTCAGCTGGACTAATACATCAGAAAGACAATATTTTTGGGTTGATATTAGCTTGAAGAGTATCAGTACTGGTGTCAGACTGGACTGAATAAGATCTGGGAGAAACAGAAACTGGAGTCTCTCTTTAAAATCCTCGAAAAGCATTAAAGGTCAGTAGCAAATACCTCCTTAAGAAAAGAAAAAAGGTGGGTTAATCTGCAAATGACTACAGTTTAGGGAGTAAAATGCTACTCTAGCTCCTGTTAAGTGTAAAGAAACAATGTTCCCCTTTTTTAAATAATAATCATAAACATCAGAAAAAAAAAGGCTAAAAAGATGTGATCCTCCAAAGGGCCAACAAAGACGTCATGTAAAGATAAAGCAGGATAAGCAGAGATGATTATGTCTGATTAACTAATAATACTTTGCTGGTTTTGGTCTTGGTTGACAGTAAATACCACAGAAACAGTTTACTAATAACAGCCTCATCCTGCTGAGCTACATGTGCAATTTTCCTTTTAAAAAT
Organism: Scarus forsteni; assembly: GCA_036419115.1. NCBI lineage: Eukaryota > Metazoa > Chordata > Actinopteri > Labriformes > Labridae > Scarus > Scarus forsteni. The sequence goes on from JAZDUH010000458.1 coordinate 15,713,774, forward strand.
TGTGCATGCTATAATAATACTCAGCTTTTTTTTTTAACTCGTGTGACAGAACAGGCAGAACGCCAATAGTTACTTGAGGAGACATTAGGAGAGCCTTTCCTTTAGCACTTAGTAGACAACAGCAGCCTTACATTTGAATCTGGAGCAAATTTAACAGACAGGCAAGTTATATTCCTACAATTGATACACTGAAAATGATTCTTCACACACTGCAGGCAGACCGAGACTAATTTTTTTGGAAAAGCGCCCATTGAAAGGATCAACAACAAGCTGTGTAATCTTGAATAATCCGTCACGCCTGCTGAGTTAGGGAGCAGAAAGGGGAAGCCCAGGTCTATTGAAATCATTTCCTGTTTCTCTAACTGTTTTCTGCCTTCCTCTCTCAGGCAATGAGGCATTTACAGTTTTTATACTTGAGTGCAAAAATGATCTAACAAAAACACCTATACATCACAAGCTGTTTTCACACATGCACTAAAATAAAAACAATCACAAATTTTGGGGTTAGGTGTGTGAGCATGGACCCTGATAAAAGATGAGTGGTTTTGTTTTTAATGCAGCAAGAAAAAAACTTTAAATTTCCAAAAAAAAATGAACAGAAGAGGTGATGACACCGCTGTCCCAGGTTCTGTTTAATCTTCATGAATGTAACAGCACTGCTTCATATGTCCCATGTCCTTTCAAACTGCATTTTAATATTCTGAATCAATCAAATTCCACCTAATATTAAATGGTCTGATTAAAACACCAGACCCTGCTTGGCAAGCCTGAAGTCTATTTGGCCTGTGCTAAAAAAATCTTCTTAAACTCTCTGCAGATCTGTGTATTCACTCTGAGCAAAGTGGCCTCAAAATCTGGGAATGCTTGTAAATAAGACCCATGGCTCTCTTCAAAAGGTGGGAGTAAAAGCCAAACTGAATAACCCAGCACATTTGAAATTTTAGTAACTTCTAAGGTCTGTGATGACCTAAAATCTAAGTGGATGAGGTTATAGGATCCTTCAGACTTTGTCCTTCCAGTTTTAGTTTTAACAATTAGAGAAAAGTTGACTGGAATTCAGTAAAAAGTGAAGTCAATGTCCACAATTTGAGCATATCCCAGTTTGTTTTGTGTTGTAGTCTTTGTATCAGGATACGAATCGTATCACGAGGGGCCGTATCTGAACACAAATACTCCAAATAACACAACTTAACTCACTTAACTTGCCATCAGCTGCACAGATTATCTTTTGTTTTTTGTCTTGAAACTTTACCCCTTTGTCTTAAATTTGATTTTGTAATCTCTTGCATGCTTCTTTGCACTGTGCTGCTGTTACACTTGATTTCCCCTCTGCGGATCAATAAAGAATTTTCTTATATTATCTTGCCTGATGTTTTTCACTGTGCTGCATTCTGTCATGTGTCACATTACAATTTCATGTCAAGTATTGCTCACAAGGCCTGGGGTCAACTGTTACAAAATATTTAGAAATTTACAGGAGTGCATGTGTCAAAACATTTCCTTGTTTTAGCAAGACTGTTTTTCCTAGTAAAAGAAATCAAAATTTCATGAAGCATCCAAACCACAAAAGACACTTTGGCAGGTGAGCTCGTGCTCATGTCTAATAAAACAGATCTATTTTGTTTCCTTGAAACCAAAAGCTAAAGATCATTTTGCCTGGATGAAGGCTGCAGTGAACTAGTGGAAGTTTGATCTTGTTGTGTTTGACGCCTGTGTAACAGTGAGTCTGAGGACGAGCCTGCAAGCAGCATGACCGATGTGTCCATCATATGACATCTGTCCTTGAGTCACAGCAGTCCATGAGCACTGGTATTATAACAAAAAAATAAGTTGGTAATAAAGTGGACTTCTGTTGCGTGCACTTTTGTTTCGAATTACTGTATCTGAACCTTGTGGTACCTTTTTCGCTCCTGATGTACACTGGTCCATGTGGCATGCAAAAGTGGAAGTAAAACCAGGACAAAAATGTCAATAGTAAACCTAGAGTTGAGTTTTGTCAAGGAAAATGATTTAAAATGATTGCTGATTTACTTGCAGCAATCACACAGTGAAAAATAAGAAATGATAATCTCTTGGACCATGCCGCTTGCAGACTTAGAGCTCACTGTGTGCAGGTGAGTAAATGAGAATTTTGTGCTTTAGTTTTTGTTCTGCTTTTACATCCTGCCACCCTCCTACTTGAGAGCTTTCGCTACAGAGGAATAGGCGATGTGGATCTCCTCATCAACCGGGCAGGTGGAGGAGAACTCCTCCCTGGCGTATGCTGCATTCAGGTATCTCCAGAGGTTCGTCAGAGACTGTGGGATGCTAAAGTTACGGTACTTTAAACACACCACCTGCAACCAGAAATAGAAACACATGCCTCCAGTACAGGACAAAACAGTGGATTTCTGATCTTTTTTGGTACTGCACAGCTTGGAACTGCAGATTACCTTCACGATATGGAGCTTAGGCAGCAAGTTGCAGTCAGCCAGAGTGAGCTCTTGGCCGTCCAGGAAGGGGCGGGTGGAGGAAGTGACGTCATCTGCACTATTCTCGTCGATCTCGTCAGGAAGTGGGGAGCCGAGGTAGTCGTCGAGCTTCTTCAGAGCCTTCAGGAGGCCTTTCTCTAGATCTAAACAGAGAGCAAAAAATCTAAATATTGTGGATTAAATGAGAGGACATCAGTGCTTAAATTATGGTGTGTTTAATGACAGGTAAGAAAAAGGAAAATGAGAATGCTAAGTTAAGTGTCATGAATCCTGTTGTACTCAAATATAATTTCCTGAAAAAACATTAGGTTTTAATTGTGTATTTTAGAACACTGGATGTCATAATTATGTTCTTTATATTCAGGAATAACAGAAGTACTAATATAGATCTTTGAGTAAAATTCAATGACCATAAAAATGTGAGAGTCCTTACTCTCTTTGAAGAGATCTCCATGTCAACTATCTTTTAACACTTGGCAAAATTTCATTTTCAGCAGCATTAAATACATATTAAAGGTCAATACACTGTGTATACTGACAGCATGTTTATTTTTGTCCAAAGCTGTACATATTCTGTCAATGAGCGCACTGTGCTATTTGATTCATTTTACATGCAGCGTGGTTCATGTTTGAATACCAGCTCTTAAATGTACAATTTTCATCTCCTTCGCCTCTATGTTCAAATATAACCACTGTCTTCTCTCTATAATAAAGGTATTAATGTCTTTAAAAGTAACATTGACCTTAAATAAGCCGGAATAATTGTTTAAAAATGAGAAGTAATGGAGCAAAACCTATTGGTTGTGAGGAAAAAACAAACAGCTGCAGTTTAGCCAAATTATTTACTTTCAGTCTGACTTAATTCTAACGTTAAAAATTTAATTCAAGTTGTTCAAATGGTTATTAAAAACTGAATCTGCTATTAAAGCAGAAAGTAGACTCTGTTTAAGCTCAAGTTAAACTACTTAAATCTTTATCTTTTATCTTCCTGTAATGAAATTACAGGGTAGATTTAACAAAATAATCAGTTTTCACCCAACAACAGGAACGATTCCAATCAGATCACCTGAAACTGAGAGCAGCAGGTGACCTGAAAACCTCAGGCCATGATGTTAACAACAGAGACGCACAGAGTCCTCTGCTTAACTACTTATGAAAATTTAAAACAAGCATGTATTACAATACAAGACACAATATGACAGAACAGATATAACCAGCTGCTCTCATTATTAGCCCAGGATCTGTGCAGAACAGGCACCCACAAAGGCTCTAATTTTTCACCATGTTTACAGAAAATGATTTGCAGAAATTAGAGCACTTCCCCCACATTCATTTGAATGACCCCAACACGGCCTACCACCACACCAAAGGACAGACTCAACTATTTTTTATGAAGATAATATAACACATGTGTAATCTTTCTATTCTGAACAGCATGGCCATCTGTTTCACAGGCTAGTTCAGCCAATGCAAAAACATATTTCCAGTTTTCTAGTGCTGCCTCAGTGACTTGATTGGGCTGGCAGAATTTGATCCTGCAGCCTCACTACCACACCAGGCAGATACAGCTGGGGAAACACTAAATAACAAAGCATGTCATCCACGTCCTGGACAGAAGTCTATTTAACGAGTATCACACGATGCTGCCACCATTTCTTTTGGATGTTTTTGAAAGCAACTTTCAAAATAGACTACACATATGTGATAAAGACAGACTTTGTCCGCTTGCACCTAAAATTCAAGAAGTCATACAGACTTAAAAGTGACTTTTTAAGGCCTTACATTTCAAAGGTCAGAGAAAAGACTTGCCTGAATTTTTACCCTTTACACGTGCTTTTATGGTTTGTATACTACCTTCTTTCCTTTTATCTGAATGTTGCATTATCTTGTATAAAAAAAACATTTTTTCCCATACATGTCTGTATCTTTGAGCTTAGGAAAAAAAGGTCCGCTTACTTTCATTACTCTGAGGAATCGAGTTCTTGACGTAAGCAGAGAATTTGGAGAAAACATCCATGCCTGCTGTGTTGGATTCTGGATTACGAGCAGCAAGACGAGGATAACTGGAAAAACAGGGACATCACCGATAGGTCACATGATGGAGGAGGAATTTGAAAACAAAATAAAGGACATACAACACAACTGCTGCTGCCAACAAGGTTATTTCTCTCATTAACTAATCAGAAAATAATTCCAGTATTTATTCTGGTTATTGTCTGGCTCTGAAAAAGGCAGAAAATCTGTTTAAGCTGCCTCCTAAAATTCACCCCCAAAAAAGGTAAAATTACATTCAGCAATATTATATTTCTGATAATATAAAACAGTTTTTTCCTCACACAAGAGAGGCCAAAACAACAACAAAAAGACATTTGGGCTCGAATAGCCAAGCTGTCACAGATTCATATCTGTTGGGTTTCAATATCATTTTCAACTCCAGTACAAGAAAACAATAGTAAAACAGATGATGTGGTCAACCTTGGTGGAGAGAGGTTTTCCTCCAGAAACTCCTCAATCTTGTTGGTGTCCGTTTTCACCTCACTTCCATACAACAGGAAGGGAGGCTGGGCACCCGGAGCCAGGTCCTTCAGGATGTCTGGCTTCCTGCAGGTGGGTGGAAATTAGAAGAAAAAACAGTCAAGCAGAAGAGTCAAAGAGTTCAACAGCAGGAGCAAGATGGAAGAGAAAAGGGGAAAAGAAAAGAACAAAAACATAAAACCACAGCGTGTTACTCATGCCCTTAGCTAAAACCAGAGAGGGTTTTATTCCTCTAGCTCTAAAAATGTGACTGAAATGTTCCCTCACTGCACAGAACATTGACTGCAACCAAGACAGAAGCTTGCTATTCCCTCTCTGTGCAAACATAAACCTGCAGGACCCATGTGTAAAGCTCTCACCTCTTCATATCCACCGTGGTCACATCGAATGTGACTCCTTTCAGCCACAGCACCATGAAGAGCCGCTGGGAGAAAGGGCAGTTCCCGATGCTCTGACCATCGCTGCCCGCCTGCGACACAAAATAGCAACTTTAATCTATTTCACTCTTGGCATGCTAATGTTGTGTATATACTAATAGATTGGAAAGTGGGAAATTTTTCCAGAATTATTCTATGAATCTTGAAAGAAAATGATTAACATAAAAGTAATAAAAAGGAACAAAGTGTTCAACAAAGTTCCCCCATTAGACAAACTGCAAAGTCAGCAAAACTGTCACCGCAACACACCCGTCATTAACCTTAGACTTGAAGGAGGCGTCTTAGCTGAGCTCTGGCATGTTTGCAGACAGAGAAGGACGGTAAACGACGAATGAGCATTTTAACAAGATTTTTCTGAGCTCTACAGCATTAACACTGAACAGCGGTTTGAGCACATCTCTGAGTGATTACATAAAAACGGGAATAAACCAAGAGTAATATGTTGACATGATAGTGATCTAAAATGCCTCAGATACTTTCTTCTCAATGTCACAGCCTGCTGCTTTTCTTTGATTTTATATAAACAGTGATGCTGGATTTGTCAGTTTTGTTGTCATTTCTGTTCATTATCAAGCATCTTCTTAAAAACACAATAACAGTCTGATATTCAAAGGCGGGACAATATTAGATGTATTTTAAGTAAAACTAGAAAGTACTCAGAGAGCACTAACCTCCATCAAGGTAGCTCACATATTGCTACATCCATAAGAAATAGTTACATGATGAAGTTAGCATCATAATATTATTCCTTTACCCTGAACACCCAGAGCTAGCACTGGGACTCATGTTGATGTCATTTTTTGCTAGAAAGTTATTGAGCAAAAATGAATGTTCACTTATATAGGCTATCTGGATCACCACCAGAATATACCCATGGCTAAGTTGGACCATTGACAACATCTCTTGAAAACTTCTACCAAATCTGTCCAGTAATTTTTATGTAATTTTGCTGACAAACAAACAGCCAACATACACTGGCAAAACATAACCTCTTTGTTGGAGGTAAAAGCTAACATAAAAATCTTGTACACACTTATTTCAGGTGTCTATCTGAAAAGCATTCCTAAAAATCCCACAGACTTTAGGACATGAAGAATGAGTGCCAAATGCTTAAAGGGAAACTTCGGTTTTTTGACACCTGGACCTTATTTTTAGGTTTGTGCATGCTGATATACTCACTCAGACAAACATCGTGCAGCTCGGAGTCCTTCAGAAGTTATTTAGATCCAGCCGATGTAGCCGCACTTAGCGGGGGCCACGGCAATGGAGCTTCAGCGCGGGACATAATCTCTGCAAAATCGCTCATTTCGACTATATTTTTTCATCCATCGCCAGTGTTATCATAAAGTCAGCTCGTCTACCGTCTTCAGGTGGGTCAGCTGACCTGGTAAACAAACTTTTAATGACGTCATAGCCGCGCGACACAAAGGTACAGCTGACTTACTTTTAGCCGGCATTGCTGAGCAACATGGCAGAATATTTATCTGATGTCGAAGAGTCAGACTACAACGACCGGTTTGAGTCTGAGTACACGGACGAGGAGCTCCATGAAAGAAGAATGCGGAGGGAGAGAGACGAACAGCTGGCTTGAGAACAACAAACAGGAGCACATCCACGACTCAATGCGAACTGGTGGTGCGCTTGTGGACAGTGTTCGCCTATAGCAACAGAAGAGGAGTGTGTTTGCTGCTCAGAGTGGGACTTGAGACCGGCTGACACGCGTATGGATCTATCCAGGAATATATGTCTGACTACTCTGGAGGATTTCTCTGCAATGACAAACCGGGCTGTGGTAGAGACGAGCGATTTTGCAGAGATTATGTCCCGCGCTGAAGCTCCCTTGCCGTGGCCCCCGCTAAGTGCGGCTAAATCGGTTGGATCTAAATAACTTCTGAAGGACTCCGAGCTGCACGATGTTTGTCTGAGTGAGTATATGAGCATGTACAAACCTAAAAATAAGGTCCAGGTGTCAAAAAAACGGAGTTTCCCTTTAACAGTCTGCTGTTTAGGACTCATTCCTGTTCAGCTCTATTCAGTGATTTACATTAAAGCCAATAGTGCAAAAAAAAGGGATAGTCATCTCCAGTAAAGCTCACGTGTCATGTAGTATATCGGCTGGAATATCTGCAAAATGTACGTGTATGTTCCATCATGCTTCACCTTCTCATTACGCAATGTGTATATCTAAAACAAAACATTGTCAATAAGAATATAATCGAGTATTGCTTTTCTTGTTTCTCCTGTTTGTACCACAAATAGTCTGCCTTAAAAAAGGAGCAGCTCAGTTCTGGTAAAACAGGGCCAAAGTCCAACTAAAAACATGTTTGAATGTGTACGTAACAGCATCACCATCAGGTTGCTGCAAATTCCAATATCCAATGTCCTGACTTGAAATGAAATGCCCCTAAATCACTCTGTTTTTTACTTTCTGCATTTTATCATGTAAAAGCTAAACAGCCTGCACCTACATGCTGGTTTTCTGCTCAAACTGAATAACTATCTGAAAGGTTAAGTTGTGGCTCACCCACAGGCTCCCTTGCCCACTTCACAACTAGTTTTGGAGGTTCTTTTTAAACAGATTGCCAAACCACCATGAGACAAGGAAAAAAGGCAAGGCGGATTCAATCAACACATGATAGAATAAATCATCACGGTTTTATCAACATGAAAACTGAGGTTCCCTTGAACAAAATCTTTGGTGGTAAGCATTTTTGCAAACTGCATCACAGTTCCTCTCAAAAGTATTTGGGCAGCCAATCAGTGCAGAGCTCATTATCATAGCCTCCCCTGTACATCTGAGTGTTTTCAAAGGGGAGGGAAAAAGAGCTGCGACAGCCATGAAAGACATAATATAAAAAGTCAAGCACACCTGGTTGAGACCTCCACAGTTTGTTTAAGCTGCTCTTGGCTAACCTTTAGCATAGTCATTCGTGGTCTGTTGTGCCATAAGCACAAAGGGGATGTGATATTTTGTGGGCGTCTCCCTTAATGGAAACTGTAGCTGAACAGAAATGTCAGGTCTTCTCCATAGTGGACCAGTTCTCTTTTGTGTGCCGTATCAACTCAGTGGAATAATTTCAGTTTGTTTAACCATATGAAAATCTTAAAGGGACAATGTATTGAGTTTTAAGTAGTTTATGAGCTTACAACAATGTCTGCATTCATATATGCAGTATGTCCTCATTTGTGTCAAATTGCCTCTGCCAACAATCTGACTTGTCCTCCTGAGTGAAGACTTTCTTATCTGCATTTACATAGAATGTATTCTATGAAAAAACTCTGAACAGCGGAGAGGGACATAAAGCACTACGTAATACTACTGGCTAGGGGTGAGTGATATGGCAAAAATATATCACGATTTTCTAAAAATAAAATCACGATTACGATTTCATCACGATTCTTTTTTACTTTGATCTTTCTAGACTAATTTGCATGTTTGACCATTTTTTCCCTATGTTTAACATATAGAATCTGTAAAATCCTAAGAGAAAAAAAAGGAAAGTTAAAGCCAAATACACTTTCTGAACAGGTTTTAATTTAAATAGTGCAGTTTTTATGAAAATGTGCAATAAATGTAAACATAAAAGGCTATGAACAACAAGATCAACATTATTTCTTAAGGTGCAACAATTTAAAACAAATGTTATCTAACTGCAATGTCTATAACCTGAGTGAATAATACAGGAGCTTTATAACAGATTTTTGTACAGTCATCTTCAAGCTTTTATCTCCCTTTTTCTTTCCACCATGGCTTCAAGCTACATAGCCAAACAGGAGATACTACCATGCATTGCGCTTAATTTGCTATGATTGGCTAGTCGGGTGCGCGTCAAAGTCTCTGTGCACACAGACGATCTGACGATCTTTCTGCTTTATGACGATATTAAATTGTTATAATCCTTAACGATTTAATATCGTCATATCGCACACCCCTACTTCTGGCTAAAGCTTAAGGTGTTTTCCCTCTGAGCCAGCAAGACTGAAACAGAGAATATGAAAGGCTAACAGTAATGATTCAATGCAGTTTGACATTTGATTGAAACGACATACCACTTCACCAGAAAGAAAACTCAAAGTGCTGAATGACATGTCGACACAGCTTCTAGGCACATACAGTTTCACCGCTAGATGGGAGGACAAACTACACAACATGGTTTTAACAGGAGCTTAAATTCAGTATCAGTCAGGCATGGGTTCCAGCCTCTGGTTTGTCTTTGTACAAGTCCCTTCAGACTGCAAATGAATATTTTCATCCTGTTGATTTGAGCAAACAAGGGATTTACAGACTTACTACATGAGTACCTTAAAAAGGACTTATAAATGAATCTTGGGCAGTTTCTTTTAAGGTTAATCTATACACAAGAGTTAACTGCTGCAGTTAAAAAAGACTTCTCATTATTTCTTTCGAGTACAGTCTCAGGAAATGACCATGCGGCTTTAAACCGTGGCCCACGTGGCAGCAGGAAGCCATAATTCATGCTCAGTCCATCTATACATGCATACTGTGGCATAAGTATGGTATAAAGTGAACCACTCACTCTGTTACTAATGTGAAACTGTACTTTGTGTTCTGCTAAATATTGGTTTCAAGTGTCAGTGAAGAGGCTGACATGAAACCACGGTTTTAGAGAAGTTACAATTGCATCTTTCACCCACGAGGGAAAAAAAAAGAGCAGAGGGTGGCGCACATGTTCGTACAGAGGAATCATTATGGAGACTTGTGTGAGAGCATGAAGGAAGCAGGGAAAGACATATTGGTTATATTAGAGCGTGTTTGGCTCAAAGTAAATGGGATTAGCCTGCCTGACCAACATACTAAATATAGATTAAAGGCGCCTGGCCATTACCTTGACGTGCATTTAATTAGATTAGTGTTACTGTCAGTTGTAAGGCGTCCGGTGAGTCAGCTAATGACATGAATACTATGACCACAAACTTAAACAAATAAATACATAACAGGGCTAAACAGGAACTACCGATGTTTACTTGTGTTACTGTGGCTTTTTATGTTTGTGTCTTTCTAGTAATTTCTGATTTAACCAATGTTTTACTAATGGATCGATATTATTGTTGTGGTACTTATATCCACATGTGGCAGAACGGTGCAGGGATGATGTAGTTTTGAAGGCCAATGTGGAAATTAGCATCACGCTGGTTCCCTCTATTTACTGGGTTGATGTGTTGATCACTGCTGATCATAAGGAATATGGAAAACCAAAAACTATGGAACTTATACTTTTTATCTTTGTGATGATGTTGAAAAACTAACCTGCTTTTCATGATTTAGAAGCTTAAATGTAATCAGGGAAACTTATAAGTAAGATACTATGGAACTACAACATAGGGGTTCCACTTTTTGTTTTGTTTCAGAATTTCCTGTCAATCACGTGACCTGATTAAGTTAGTCCTCACTCCTGTGGCAATGAGTTCGAATTATTTTCCATTTCAAAAAAATCTTAAATGATTGTACGGTCCGTGGCCATTTTTGTAATCCTTATTAGCAGTTCATTAGCAACAGTCCTTTTAAACACACAATACTTCAAAATTCAAAAGTGGGCTACATTATATGCATTTTATCATTTTAGATTTAACATTAAAATTGTGTTTGTGTAAACCACAAACCTTATTTTAGGTATTTATCCAAAGCCACTATACTACATCCCACATACTTTCGACCTTGAGAACCAGAAAGTGCTAATGCTAACTTACTTCTGCATTTTTAGACTCTGTCCTCTAGTGTAAGTATTAAATATTTTCTTTTATCATAAAGCATATTTAAGTATGTGAGGGCTTGAACATGCTCAAATAGTCTTGAAATTCTAAGGGAATATCAAAACTATCGAAAATTGCAATATTTAGCAATTTACTGAGATATTCTTTGAGAATTGTGTCAACAGCTCCCCCTATTGTCATCTGTGGACTCATTCCAGCACCACTCTACAGGTAAAAAAAAAATCAGCAGCATTATTAGCAGATATGAAAAATACCGTAAATATTTACAAACAATATACTTGCCACATATATTCTATGTATTTGCTTCAATATTAGCAAAATGTATCAGTGTACTGTAATGGCTCATTCCCACCAAAAGGGTTGAAAGCGAGTGTATTCGCGGGTCAATTGAAATCGCGCCGCGCTAGATGCTCAAGTTTTGACGCTGGTACAAATATGCAAAAAACCGCTCACCGCTAGCCGCGGCATCGTTGCATGAAAAGTCTGCCATTATCATTTCATCATATCATTTCATCGTCGAACATGGCTCCGATTACCACCATCGCTGCTCTGTACCTGCTGTGGAGAAGTCAGCTGCAGGCTAGGCGCCGACGTCGGTACTGGATGCATGCTGCCCTACGGAGGCGGTGTGAGCTCGGTGAGTTCCACCGTATCTTGCAGGAGCTGCGTCTGGACAACGGCAGGTTCCAGCGGTACTTCAGGCTGACTGTTGCCCAGTTTGAAGACCTGCTAGCCAGGGTTGGTGCCAGGATCTCCTGCCTGGATACCAACTACAGGCGCTCCATTCCAGCTGCGGAGCGCCTTTCCATCTGTCTCCAGTTTAGCAGTTCGTCTAGCAGTTTGTCAAATTAGCAAGACTCCAAACCCCAGAATGCCCTGCGTCAGTGATGATCTCCACGCTGATAGGCTGTCACAGCGCGTCAACACGCTCGCTCGCTTGAAAAGTTCAATTATTTCAACTTGAACGTCAAGCGTTAAGTGGTGAGCGTATTTTTGCTGGAAACGCTCGCCGCTCACCGCTCACCATTCAATGCTCAATGCTTGAAGCCGCTCTATGCTCTCCCTGATGCAGCGTCAATTTGCGTCTTTAAATTGACTTTGTATGTAAAATCAACGCGTGAAAAATTTGCGATGCTTTTGGTGGGAACACGCCGTAATGTACCAAAAATATCGGTAATAATGGGTGCAACAATATCGGCATGTTGGATATCGGCAAAAATCCAGTGATGCACATACCAGGTTTTATCTTTATTAAACATTAAACATAAGGGAATATACTATGCTTTTCTATATAACTTTTATCATAGCATTGGAACTAAGATAAAAACCCGAATATAGTATAAAAAGGTTTTAAAAATATCAATTACATTCATATTTTCCTTTAACCACATTAAAAGTCTATTTTCTTTTGTTTAAGCATGGAAATCAAACCAAAAGAGTAAAAAACAATCAGCCTTTGAAACACTGACACAGTAGATCTTGAGGTTAGCAGTAAAAAATGTCATGGTGGAATAAAAATATTTCCTCAGACACCAAAAATATTTTCAGAAATACAAACATTAATAGCAACATTAAGGATAAAAGCTACCACTAATTTTAAAAAATATCATCTTGACCAAACCAGGTGGTCCTCATGTTGATCAGAGTTGCCCATCCCTGTTCGATATTGTCCTTCTCAACATCCTCAATAGTATATGTTATTCAGAAAAAAATGACAAACAAAATCACAAAGTAACAGCAAAAGAAGGAACATCTCTATGTCGCATTTACAACTGGCAGTTGCATCTTACTTTGTTCGAAGGCGTGCCTAATTTTATCAACATGGTTAAAGAATCATGTTCTCCATTAACCACTTAATTAAATTTTAATAAATAAATTCTACTCAAAGTAAATCCTTAAAATCTTTCCACCTTTTAACAACAGTGAGCTTACGTCTCTAAAAACATGTGATGGTAGATCTGCTATCAGATTACTTACTAACAAGGGAATAAAGAAAACATGCAAACAGGAGGTGACTCTGTCTGTGGTTGACATGAAGTCTGTTTGTCTCAGGGTCTAGTATAAAATCAATAAAGGGAAGGGCTAAAGTCTGTGTGTGGTGTTTTAAAATTCACTTGCTGCACTCCGTCTTTGTGTCTGACTTTGTGCTCAGTAGCGATTGACATGAACTGGAAGTAGCTCCAGCTGAAAATAGACACACTGCACATCTCCAGTGAACCTGCACATGGCGGTGGCTTGGGCAGACACCAGATATTTTGTGGTCTTGCACATAGAAGTGCTTTACCATGAGTGAGTGAAATGTAAAAAAAAAAACCTAGTACTAAAAATAAAAGGCTTTTAACTCAAAAGGGTACAATATGTCTACTTTAATGTAACTGTTGCAGACAAGAAAAATCTATGACGATTTCTTGTTGCTTTTCAGAGGTGCCTGAAAAGTTAGCTCATGTCAGAATCGCAAATATTACCCTCAAAGCTTCTGAAACAAGTTGCATGATGCTGCTCAAGTTAGCTATCTGCGTTGGTGATGTTTTTGTGTGGAACAAGAATGAGAAATTCAGCCTGCTCCTCCTTGATTGAAAGCAAGTGAGTGCATGCATTTCAGATTCTACAATGTCCTCGGTAAGACAGAGCCTGACATGACAAATTCATTTTCGTGCCACGAAATTTCGCGCCATAAAAAAATGACAAAATAAAATTCAAAGACACAGGAAATAAAAGCATGAAATAAAAAACGCGAAGGGGCGCACACACCACTGAGATGGGTGATTTTTTACCCTCCTCGCCTACTGTAGCAAAACACTTGCTTCAAAATGGAGGAAGACGATGTCGAGGAATTAGCTGACGCTCCTTCGTCAAATAAATCGGTTGTGTGGACCTATTTTAGCTTCACATGTAAAAGACGAGAGAACGGTGAGAAAATTGCAGACAAAACACCCATGTTCAAAATATGCCGCTACAGTTCGCCGTATACAAACTACGGCGAGTACAACTACCAACTACTTTGAACTGAAGACAGGCAGCAACTGTATGTTTGTGTAAGTCTGCATAAAACACAATATTTGATATTTATCTACTGTTGAGTTGACAGAGTTGGATCGAACTTGAAGATCAGAAGTATATGCACTGTTATAGGCTAAATATTATAGTTCACAGTTCAGACATTTATAGGTCTAAACTGCAGCTCTGAGGACTGCTATTTGTTTTCCTTTTCATTCAAGAATGTGCTTATCCTGATTGTTACAACAACAAAGCACTTTTTATTGAGATTTTATGTTTGTATTTGCACTGTAGTTTCAATAAGGGGAATAAACTACAATTTTGTTTTTTTCAAAGAGCATTTATCTTCTACTGATGCAGCAATATTTTTTGTACATCTGCATTAGGAAGAAAATAAAGAAAATGAAATTTTTGAACAACTTCCTACTGTTGGGGATTTTCTATAATCTTTATTTTGTATCATGAGTTTTTTGTATCGTGAGCCCTGTTTCGTATTTCGTATCGTTTCGTGAGTTGACCATTTCACGACACCCCTACAAATGCAGTATGCAGACTTCACATCAACACTTTCATACCAATTCATGCACCAATTTGGGGTTAAGGGTCTTGCCAAAGAACACATTGACACATCACCAGCAGAGCTAGTTTTGTGCAATGTTCTGATTACTTGTGAGTGCACGTGGACGGAGCCAACAGCACCCTGGGGCATCAGCCTGTAACATTACAGCCTCCTAACAATTGCACACAACACAGTTTTACCTGATGTCCAATATTTTTAAAGGCTTGCTGCCCCAGGAAAAAGCTTATGAAACCCAAATTCAAACATTAAAAGCTGTTATATTCAACTTTTACTTATTTGTCATTTTGCTTTCTTAAAGTCTTAAACCTCATTTATTTGTTGTGTTGTCAAGCACAAAATCGACAGAAGTAGTTCTTGATACAAGCTGTCTGCAAAGAAAAGAGTTTTGATTGAATGTAGCAAAAAGGTCTGAATCAAAAAAATGATCTAAATGAAACTGTCATCTTAAGAATTACATTGCATTGTGAATAGGGAAAGCTTCACCTCACTATAGTTTTAATGAAGTCTGATTAGTGTTTTTTTCTTAAATGTGTAGTTGTTTTGGGCATTATAAATCTACAACTGGTTTTAAAATATCCCTACAACTATTCAAAAGAGCTATACTTAACAGGAGAGCATGAGGTTTGGGCCAAGCCCCTTCCAGCTCCGTCTCAGGTCTAAAAGCTTGTTATTACTGATTCTGATTCTGATTAAAACTTGCATATATTAACTGTCGAGCAGCCTTTTAGGTAAATCAATGTCACATCATGTCGCCGTCACAGCGTGGCTTTATGGGTGTGATGGATTACTTTGCTCACCATTCAATCTCTTACCTTCACAAAAAGTTCAACTTTGGGCTTACTCGCGTCGCTCATCTTCACCTGTTGATGTCTGAGACCTGGTTAGGAAAACAAGAACAAAGCAGACACAAAAATAAATCTAAAGAAAGGTAAAGAGCGCAGTTTCCGAACGAGAAACGAGCTCGAAACTCGAACAGCCAAGCCCATCTTCCGCTGCAAATCCCGGAGACTCAAACGACAAACAAGATTGTAGCGGCGACACGAGAGGTGAAAACGTCAAATAAAGCTACTCTTAGCGACTTTGCTGTACATATTACTGATTTCAGAGGATGTTTTCGACACTTCGGAGCCTCACCTCAGTGTTGAAGTTGTCGCTGTCGCCTGAAGCTGCTCGTTTCTCCTCCCAGCATCGACGCTGCTCAGCCGCGCAGCTCCATTTCCTGGTGCTGCGTGACGAGCTGCGCCTCAGCGAATCGAGCCAACGGCCAACGGCTCTGAGTCCACGGGCGGCTGACACGGAGGGACAGCGTGGAAGAGAGTGGGTTTAAGTCCACAACATCATGATTTTACAGGAAAAATGTCCCCAGGCATGAACAGACAGAGGCTGAAATGTACGGGGGCCTAAGCCCGTATTTAAAAAAATTGATATTAGAGCCTAGGGATGGGATAAATACGGCCTGGGGCCCACATGGCGCCCCCTCTTTGCCTATGCAACCCCAAGGGTTAAAGGGATACCCAATTGTGTGTGTGTGTCAATGGGTAGTGTTAGCCACCCTCTTTTGTCATCAGATAAATTCTTCAGCAACTCTAAATTAAGTTAAGAATGACTAAGATTAGCACTTTATGTAATTTTTGTAAGACATTAATCCAGAACAAAACTCTGAAGACATCTCATCCCCTTTTAGAAAGTTGGTCCTTAGTACCAAGCTTCTTTTACTTATGAACAGAGACTTGTTTTTGTTGACCTATAGCCCATCCAAGGTGGTTTGCACATGTGCCCTGCGGTTAAGTTTTGCATATACCTTCCGAAAATGATGTAGGCTAAGTGCTAATCTTAGTCTAAAACTACATAACATTAAGCGGTGAAAAAACGAGATACAACTAGCACACTGGACTGTTTAGCTGCTGAAGACTTTATCTGATGACTTCCAGGCCCACTGTTTGAGCTAAGCTCATTCACTGTGGGCAAATTTTGGCCGTCTCTTTCATATTACAGCACGTGCAATCAAAAGAATGGTTTCTACATGCTTTTGATGGACTTAGGAGGCAAGACATGAAGAACAAAAATAAAGTTGGCATACCCCTCTAAAGACACAGTATGTGAAATACAGCCACCATAAGGCTCTCATCTAACCAAAACAAGAGAGTGGAACAGGAATGAGCCCAA
The DNA here is from genome assembly GCA_036419115.1 of Scarus forsteni. Classification (NCBI taxonomy): domain Eukaryota; kingdom Metazoa; phylum Chordata; class Actinopteri; order Labriformes; family Labridae; genus Scarus; species Scarus forsteni. The sequence goes on from JAZDUH010000458.1 coordinate 15,730,693, forward strand.
AAAACGTGGAGGTGAGTTAGCATTTAGCACTTCTGGTAGCCTGAAACTATAGCCTACAAGGTTTAGAATACAGGTTTTGGATAAATGCCTGAAATAAGTGCATGATGAACAAATGCTTGCAAGATTTTAATATTTAATTAAACCCTTGTTGTATGCTTAAAGCAATAGTTGCTAACAACCTGCTAATTAGCAGTCAGGGTCAAGGATTACAAAAAAGCCTGTGGTCTCAAGCATTTCTGATTGTTTTTTAAAAGACTGTAGGGTTGATGAGGTCACATCAAGACACCATCAGTACATTTGCTTGTATGTCAAACTACCATGTATAATTGAAAGGTAGCAAATAGCTTTACCCCCATTGATTATGGTTAAGTTTGTAAAATCATGAATGAAAATGATATTTGTGAATATTATAACAAAGAACAGAACATGTGAGCTTCATTATAGTTTGCTACAGGGTTTATTATCAGCAATGGTCCCAAACAAAAGCCCATAGGCTTTTAGTAGACTTCCAGTAGAGAGAACCAGCATGCTAACTCCCGCTTTGGCCAACAAAAATATGTCATTGTTTTGCACCACTGTTTTGCAGATGAGTTGAGACAGTAACACAGTCAACCTCATCCACCTTCAGTGTTTACTGTACTTTAAATGGAGGACTCCAGTAAAACACTCCATGAGGTGTGCATACAAAACAAAGAAACAACATTTCCATTTCACGGAAAATAAAGTCTCAAAATGAAAAACAAAAAACTAACTTCTCCCTGGTTTGCAATAATAGTTCCTACAATGAACTTACAAAGCACTCTAAGGCACACTTTGTGGGAATCAGGAAGTCCTCTTTCAGAGGCGTTTTCTTCCCTCTTTATGAGAAATTTATCCTTGAAGCAGAAATGTTGATTAGCTATGTAGTGGTAGTCATGGAGTGATGTTGCTGTTGACCACACAGCAATATCTAGATAAATTAACACCGTCAGAGTTCATATAGTCTTCTTAAGTGTCTTTATGGGTCTATACCACAAAGTGCTGTTTTCACTTTTTTAGAGTTGGTGTTTTAACTCCTATAAATTTGTAGTTGTTGACTCTTTTTGGAGTTAAAATCAAAAAATCAGTAACACCTAACAAAATGACGTATGATCAACACTTCAATGCACTGTTATAAATGCACTCTCAGATTACACTGTATTTTAAAGTAATCAAGTGTTTAATATTGAAGTTTAATTGAAAAAAATATTTTTTGGATTTAACTCTATTAGTTAATTCAATCCATCAACAATCCCAACAAGTAGGGAAATACTTAAATATACTTTCTGGTAAGAGAAAATATATTAAAACCTAAAATATGCAATTTTCTGTTAATGTTTAATAGTAGTGACATCTAATATGCCATTTTATGGTGGTATAATCAATAATAAGCTGTGAAAGAGGGATTGTTCTAATATTAACATTAACAGTTATAATGATTTTGAAGTGGGGAGGAATAACAGTGGTAGTCATTGCACGCATGATCAATCATTCTAATCGACTGATCATTCTGAAATTATAGGAACTATAATGATAATGTTATAGAGCTAAAGGAATAGCCTAATAATTGCAGTTGTTGCGACTGAAGCTGTGTAGGTCCACAGCAGCAGGCTGTTACATAATTTTTTAGTTGTTTTTAATGTTAATGTTAATTTTTTTCATGTTTTGTAATGTTTTTGTAGTTTTTCTTCATTGTTTTTACTCATTTGTTTTCTCACAATCTTGCATATGGTAAAAACAACAACAACAACAACAACAAAAATATCACATAACTAAATGTTTATCACCACATTGTCCATTCTCCAGTGCAGTCTTGAACATTTAGTGTGTTCTGCCTTGTCAAGACAGTCAGTAGAGGGGGCTGTTTAGCTTTAATCTGATCCTGGATCCTGTTTGGCTGTAAAGTATGACTAACAATCAAAACAGAGATAAACTCATTGAAAACAACTCCCAGCCCTTGAGGTCCACATTGGTGATGGTGTCAGGAAGATAGATCAGGGACAGCTTGCAGGTTTGTGAATCACTCAGACACAAACAAAAAGATTTAAGAAGGTTGAGTGAAGTTTTTCATCAATAGCAAAAAAATCACCTCGCATGTGAGTTTGAGGTCTGTGTTTCTTTATTGCAGCTAAATAATTATTGACATTTTTTTAAAAAGACAGTAACAGCTAAACAACACACACAAGAACAGTCTACTGGTGATTTTCAAGTAAAGGACAAATACTGTTACACATATCTGACCTGCCCTAAAGAATATATTATAAAAGAGAAAGTCATACCGAGTCAAATGACTTAAAAAAACAAAATACTTTAAATTTTCAGATGGATGATTTAATGGTTTCAAATTGGAGGTTTTTTACTTAACCTTTTCTTGAAGTTGTCCAAATGGGAATTTGATTTAAATATGTAAGTATGAAATAGAAAAAATAATATCTATGCAGCTATGAAGGGGCTCTGTGTATTTTACTGCCTACTTTGGCACATTGAAAATCTCATAACTCTGCCCTTTGTTTAGAGAAATAAAATGTCAGTGGCGTCAGAAGAGTGTGCACCCTGTTGTTGTGCTTGAGCTTCACTAGAGAGCGCTGTGCCCTGTAAGGTTTCTCCCAGGTTGCCTGGTGTGAAGTTGAGTCACCGTTAGGTTGTTCCTGTAGACACAATGAAGCTCTGTTGACAGTTTGGTTTGTATGTTGATGACATGTCACCGCACAGATCCTCCTGACAAACCTATCCCTGCTCATGAAGAGTTCACTAACCTGTTATTCTTACACACTGATTATTTTAGTTTTTGATTGAGGAAACCCTTATATAACTGTAAGGATAGTTTAACACACTTCCCCTTTAGTATTAAAGGAAAATTTTATCTGTAATGTGAGCATTTCATTTCATGGTATGCTTGCATGGCTGCTCATATTAAAGGGGAAAGATTTTTGGGGCTCAGAGTGTCATAGGGGCACTAAAGGATGGCTGATGAAATACTAAATTTAAGAAAAGCTTCACATATTCATTGTTTTTAGTATTTATTTTGATGTAATTACTCACCATAACTTGTTAAACCATCAAATATATTTTTTGGAATGTTATGTGTTTCATAATGGAGGCAACCTCTTAGTAAATTGGTACAAGCTTTTCATTTTTTAAACATTAGCATCGTTGTTGAACTGACTGTATTTGGCATTGAAGATATTAACATACTTCTTAATATCTTGTTTTTTTGTGTCAGTGCCACAACCAGGCAGCCCTGCATATCTGTTATAAAGAGAAATATTTTCTGTATGAATGGAAGCCTATTGGAAGCATCTGCGCAGAAATAGTAAAACATTTCATTAAATACATGGAGTTCTGAATATTTTATCAAGTTTTACCGGGATATTGATAAAAGAAAAAAAATTCTACAGCTAAGACACTTTTGTTGAAAATCCCCCCCCCCTCCCCCCCTAAAAACAGCAACTTTGAAGCCTTTTCCATACTATCATATTATACAAATAATTACAGTTCATTTGTTTTACTGATGTTGTTTTATTCATTTATTTATTCATTTATTTCTACAGTGAATGAACATCTTTTATTATTTTGGCTCTATTATCCTTCAATGGTGAAAGTCATCATCCATCTTTTATCCACTGATTAGAATTTTCGACTTTCTGTGCTTGAGGGGGGACTGGGGCCAATCAAAGCTGCCATTTTGTGAGAGGCAGGGTACATCCTAGACTGACTGGTGGTAGCCAATCACTCGGCTAAAACATAGAGACACACTACAATCCACAGACACTCTTACACCTAAGGGCAATTAAGAGCAAGAGGAAGGGCTCAAGCTGACTGGAAGTCGATCCATAAACCAATTTGCTGTAAGACACCAGCACTAGATACTAAATTACCACAGTGAAAATAAAATTGATTAGTATATAGCATATGATGAGTCCTCATTTCATTATTAAAGTGCTCTATTTAAAGAAGACGGTTACAAAAAAATCAAAGTTTTGAATCATACTGAGTTGTTAAACCCAGCCTTGTCAACCATGTGAGCTCCCAGCACAGACAAAACACAGACAGATGTGTAAAACTACAACTCCCATGAGCCCCACAGGGATGACAGAACAGCAGCAGAGAGTGCCACAGTCAGAGGGAGCTGGACAGACTCGACTCCGTTACACAAATCTGTTCTACAGCACTGGAAACTGGTGGTATAACCCGCTCCCAGGATAGTGCCGGTAAGAGTTACTCCACAAAGATCTGTGTCCACACAGCCGCGGTTGTGTAGTGTGAGAGATCCTGTGGCGTTGAATTCTGTGTGGAAATGAAAAGAAAAATACACACTTTTGTCATTTCAAAATCAAATCAATTAGGTCTTTAGTCAAAGTGAGTGCTAACATGTTTAAGATTGAATAATTGTGAGCAAATCACCTGCAAAAAATGCATTTAAGAAGCAAGGACAAGTTCTGAATGAATCTCCAGGTTTGAGGCGTAAAGACTGTTAGAGGATTTTACCACCACTGTACCCAATCACCCTCGGCAGGGAGGGTATAAGAGCTGTGCATTACACAATGGAAGCAAACTACAAGCAGAAGTTGCTGAGGTAAATTGTTAAAAAATCTTTTTCAGGGGTGGCACGGTGGAGCAGGAGATAGTACATGTGCCTCACAGCAAGAAGGTTGCTGGTTTAGGTCTCATGTCGGTCAGGGCCTTTCTTTGTAAAGGCTTCATGTTGTAGGTATGAGTGTGATTTAAGTGTGAATTGTTGCTTGTCTCTCTAAGTGGCCATGCAGTTGGCTGGAGACTGATTTAGGGTGTACCCCGCCTCTTTCCTGATGTCAGCCGGGATAGGCTCCAGCCCCCTGGCAAAGGGATAAGCACCATGGATATGGATAGATGGATTAACCATCTCATGATAACTTGCCTTGCTTAAAAGGCACTTAGCAGACAAACCCTAGTGTGCCATTGAATTCTCACGTAAGCTCAACAAATAAATTTGCTTCCTTGCCTCTAGGACAGAATATTTAGATTGTTATAAAGGATTTTCTTACGTGCTTCTCCAGTATAGCAGCTCGAAGTGGCATTATCACATGAGATTTCAGATGAAAAGATACACCTCCCAAATATACCAATGGAGCACTGCTGACACTGCAGACATTGTGCTGTTCAGAAACAAATAGAAGCAAAATTTTATTCATCATGAGAACAACACAGAAATTCACTTAAAGAATAGAGATTTCTAATCATGTTAATTTAGTGAAAAACCCTCTGCAGCTCAGAGCACACGAGAGAAGCATGTGATGGTAATTTGTCGTAACAGATGTTTTATGATATTTTGAAGTGTGTGTGTGTGTGTGTGTGTGTGTGTGGGGGGGGGGGGCTTTTCTACATGGGGTATTTTGTGAAGGGGGAAAGTCAGAAAATGCTCTCAGACTAAACTGGAACATTTTAAGAGTACTATCAAGCTCATCATAGAAGTTTTTCAGATTCTATCTCCAGCATCATTGGTCAATAGTTATTATTGTCTTTATATTTTCTTACTATGATCTGTTTGTTGACTGCCCATACGTACAGAATATCAGGGGATCTCGATAAAAAGCAAAAATCCTTATCCATACCAACAGAAAAGGACTGCTTTAAAATGCTGTTACACTGATTTACCACAGTGACCGTTGACCTGAGGAGTTCCTCATAGTATCACACTGGGCCCATTTAACTTTCCTGAATGACTCTTACAAAAAGCAGAGGCAAAGACAATTTTTTTATACTTTTATCTGGATTCATCTCAACTCTGCATGTCTCACCGAAGTTGATTATTTTGCAATAAGTTTATAATCAACAGTTTATGTACACCGCACTGAGGCGCTGCAAAAGGGACAGGCTGTCTCTCAGCTCACTGAATTTTTAAACAAATGCTCGGACATTTGATGGTGGAGCCATGCTGTTATGCATCCTATTTCAGTGAAACAAGTCCAGTAAAATGTGTTTTGACCTAGCGGATGTGTGTCTCTCGAATGCATCCTCAAAATAACAAGAAACACTCCACGCAACAGACTGTGGACTTAAGACCAGGTATGAGGAGGTTTTAAGAGCTCATAATTTGCATTGATGAATTGAAGGGTATTTTTTACAGTCACTAATGTTCAAAAACTCTCTCTTGTCTGAGGTGTTTTGTTGCAGACTCTGCCTCTTTAACCCTTGAGGAACCCAGAAAGTTATATGTAATACAGGAAGCTTTTTTATTACAATTTAGACATTAACACTTGCTTAGAAAAAATGTTGTCTCCAAACTTTTGATTTTTTGACTGATGGATAATCCTGATCAGTCCATGCCTGCTCGTGCTATGTCTCAGACCCTTCTAGGTATTTTCCTCAAACTTTGCATAAATGTCCACACTGATACAAAGATATACACCTGTTACTTAAAGGTACAAAGTAAAGGTCAATATGAAAAATATATTAAAAAATAAGATTTCTATGAAGTAACAACCGGTCTGATTTCATACCTCTTCCAAATAAAGTGTTAATGGTGACAGACATTGGAAAAACTTCTTTAAGAATGAAATAGTTTACAGTTAAGGATATTTAAAAACAAATTACCATAATTATAGAAAATGTGTGATTCAAAATTATCTAAAATCACCAAACTGGGTTCAAATATAAGTCCTCAAAGCCTTAAATATCCCCTTATTCCAGATAGTTTATTCCACTTACCTGCAGCGATGAATGCACTCAGGACAATCGCAGCCTTCAAAACGTTGTTCATCCTTACTGTAATAGGAGGTCAATGGATTCCCACTCTTTAAAAAGCGTTTGAAGGCTTTTCAAATACCTGTCCTAGTCCTGTATTGACTGAAAGCTGAGGCAGGACTTCAGGTTTAACTCAAATCAGGAGGCAAAGTGAAAGAATGAGGAGTAACCAGTTCAGTGTGCCCGCATTTTGAAGAGGAGGAAGTATTTACGGGTAAACTCAAAACCTTCACAGCCCCAGTGAATAATTCAGCAGTTAAGTTGGATGATGGACAAACTTATTATTTAATCATTACATTGAAATGCTATTATATATGCAAATAATCCAACTAACAGGCATACAGTGAGGGACGTTTCATAACAAATGACAAGACTTCATCATGTTCTTCAATGGTTACAGCAGCAGACAACACCTAGTAATTAATGTTTTGTTTCTTTTATTTCTTTTGGGTGCGCCAAATGGTCACAAATTCTGTGTCTACAGCAGCAGAGTGAGGAAGTTAACCCTCCTATTATCCTTGGGGTCAATTTGGCCCCATTCAATGTTTATCATTCAAAAAATAATAGTTGACTTTTTTTTTGTTTCATATTTCATGACTTTTCCTAATTTGATGGGTACGATTGATTTAGCATAAAATTATTATGATAATATTTTTTCATTGTGCTGTACACATATTGCACGCATCGGTGTTCCTCTGGGGTCAATTTGACCCCAAGCTGTTTTAGCTATGTAAAACTTTTCTGTCTGTGTGTGACCCACGTGTGACCTAACATTCCCACACCTGCAGGTGCAGAGTTGATACTTTTGAGTTGATACATGACATTGGGGAGGGGGAACATGGGGGGAATGAATGTGTGTGTGTGTGTGTGTGTGTGTGTGTGTGTGTGTGTCTATGTGTGTATGTGTGACCTACTACTCAAACCTGCCAAATAGAACTGAACTAAAGAACTGTTCCATGTTCTGACTGTCTGACTTATGTTCTCATTACGATTTTCTGTTTCACAAATGGGTGAATTTTCAAACATGTAAACCCCCTCAAACACACAAAAAAGAAAAAAAAAAAAAAAAAACAAATAGAGAAAATCATAAAAAAAAACAAAAAAAAAAACAAACAAACTCTTTAACTCTGCCACTGCCGGTCCCAAGCCTGAATAACAAAAGAGGAGGGGTGAGTGAGACTTTATAGTGACCAAAAATATGTTACAAAAAAGTAGATAAAAATAAGTAAATAAATATGTCTATGAGAGGAAAGGGGGGTTACCAACATCAATCAATATGGTTCATTCTGTGAGAGTCATGAATGTGCACCCCAATTAGAAAAGATTTGGATGAAAGATTTGAAAGATATACTAACTCTAAAACGGAAAGTTTGACCTGATGGTGGCCCTGCAGGAAAGGTCATATCATCACCAAAACCAATAGGGCTCATACTCTTGTGGTCATTAATGTTGTCAGTAAATTTGAGAAGCTTTGGATGAAAACTTTTCAAGATAAATTATTTCTGAGTGAAAAGTTTGGCCTGATGGTGGCGCTAGAGGACAGGTCAAGGTTTCATTATCATGGGGTTATTTATGTATTCAACAAATAAACAAAGTTCCTGACACAAAAACTTGGTCAACAATTTTCTGTTAAACATTTCCTGGAGGCAAATAATCCGGGGGGTCAGATTGACCCAAAGGGTAAAATGTGTTAGGAGGGTTAAACAAAATCCGCTCCATTACAGCAGTCTGTCCTGCAGCAGGTCCTGGTAATAGTGTACCCTAGTTAGGGCGGTTCCTGTCTTAGTTATGTTGCTAAACTTCCACTGACAGAAAACAAATTTGCTATTAAACTGTTAGTCTTTTGTAACAATCCAGATGTCATAAGCTTAGATGCTTTATCTCGAAAAGTATGAGGACGTTTTAGCTCCAGGAAGTTCTTGTTGAGGGACTGCATGTACTAAATTCTGATCCTTTGTTGTCTGTGGCCCTGCTTTGTATGACCGTGCTCATACAATTCAGTGACACCTGTTTGAGGAGCTCATAATATTGATTTTTGCTGTATGCCCTTACAGTAATTTATTAGTAATGTGAGAGAGTACTTCTTTGCACAAGACAACAGACGTTTCAGGACTTTTCCTGCCCCTTTATGTGAACATCACTGGTACTCGCCTGGACCTCTCAAAAACATTGAAATCCAGACAAATTCCAGACAAAGTCCAGACAGTTTGTTTTGTTAATAGTGATCACAAGATGAGGATGAATGACACACTTGGTTTCAGCTAACATAGTGTGATATGTATCCTAAGGTATTTATATTTGTTTAAGGAAATAGTAAAATGAAATATACAGTGATATATATAACATTAACCTTTCAGCCTTAACCCACACATATATGATCTTTTCCCTGCCTGACTGAATATTTGCTGTGGGTGCAGCTTGTGCTCACAATACAAAGACAGATGACAATAGCAACAACAGCTCACGGTTAAGATTGCTTAAATGCAGCAGATCAACAAACACTTACCCTTATTGACTCAGGGCCCTTTATGGTTGAAGAAAAAGCAATTAAATGAATAGATCACTCAACCATTGTCCTTTAAACAGGTTGCAGAAGGAGGGCAGTCCCATAAGCGATGGCCTCTGTGACCAGTGGGCCTTTAGTGGGAATTCTGTAAGCTTGTGAGTTTTTTAAGGCATGGTTTGTTATTGAAGACATTTGGCTTCTTTTTTTCTTTCTTGTGGTGCCACTCAACGACAACATACGCACACCCATGAGGATGTGAAAATATTATGTAGACCTATATTGACTGACAACCAACCAATAGCATCATTAGTCATATCCTTGAGTAAAAGAAATAATAATAAAATGACCTTGCTCCTCTACAAGGAGAGGCACTGAGTAAATAATTCCACCGAAGCGATTTGTTGACACTCAAGGAACTGCAGTTTGGCATTTCCTTATTTGTTTGATTTTTAAGAACTGCAGGTTACAGTTTGAAATTCAGAGAAAATTACATTTTGAAAAATTATAAACATAGGCCTACTGTGGAAATGGTTTTAATAAATGGGCAATAGAGGGGTTTCTGGTTAAATTTTAGATAGAGCAAAGCTATGTATGTTTTAGTTTCTATGCTAACTAATCAAACAATGGCTAGCTGGCTTTATCTCAACATTTATTTTATTGTTTAATGCAACCCTTGTTGTATGTTTAAGGCAGTGGTTGCTAACAAACTGCAAACAAGAATTACAAAAAGGCTGTGGACTCTGCATTTCTGATTGTTTTTTTAATAAACTATAATTTATATACTATGGTCACCGCCATGAGGCCCATCTTGATCAGGTCAACTGTATGAGCGGTATTTCTGAAACAAAAAGTCACATCAAGACACAATCAGTAAATTTGCTTCTATGTCAAACTACCATGTTGTAATTCAAAGTCGCTCGTACCTTTTTACCCCCATTGATTATGGTTTAGCTTGTAAAATCACGAAAAATAGACTCCTTTGTGAATGTAACAACAGAACATGTAAGCTTCATAATTATAGTTCGCTATGGGCTTGTTATCAGCAATTGTCCAAACATCAATCAATCATTCCAATCATGGACGGATCATTCTGAAATTAATAGGAACTATAATGATAATGTTTATGGCTAAAGGAACGGCTTAATATTCACAGTTGAAGCAGTTGAAGCTGTGTAGGTCCACAGTAGTAGGCTGTTTTTTTTTTCATTTATAGTTGTGTTTTATGTCTTTTCATGAATGAATTAATGGTTTCAAATTGGAGATTTTGAACTGAGCAGTTCTTTGAGGACTCAAGTGTGAATTTGATTTATATATGTACGTATGTAACAGAGAAATAATATCTATGCATTTTTGAAGGGGCTCTTTTTTTACTTAGACTGCCTACTGTGGTACATCGAAAATCTCTTAACTCTGCCCTTTGTTTAGAGAAATCATAAAATGTCAAGAGTGTGCTTGTGCTTCACTAGAGAGCGCTGTGCCCTGTAAGGTATCTCCCAGGTTGCCAGGTGTCAGGTTGACTCACCGTCAGGTTGTTCCTGTAGACACAATGAAGCTCTGTTGACTTTGTTTGGTTTGTATGTTGACAACTTGTCACTGCACAGATCCTCCTGACAAACCTAGCCTTGCTCATGAAGAGCTCACTAACCTGTTATTATCTTAGACTCATTATTTTATGTCATGATTGAGGAAATCCTGAGATAACTATCTAAAAGGATAGTTTAATTAGGATGGGTGTTTAACACAGAGTTTTCCTCACTGTCTTTAAAGAAGATTTTTAGCAGTTATATAAGAATATCATTTGATGGTATACTTGCATAGCCACCATAATGGGTGATAAAGGGGAAAGATTTTTTTGGGCCCATTAGTTTCATGGGGGCCCCAAAGGATGGATGACGAGATACCAATAATAAATTGGTACAAGCTTTTCATTTATTAACTTTAACATCGTTGTTGAACTGACTGCATTTAGCTTTAAAGATATTTACATCCTTCTTAATATCTTATTTTTCCTGTCGGTACCTCAACCAGGCAGCCCTACATATTTGTTATACAGAGAAATAATTTCACACAAATATTAAGGCTTGGGATTTTAATAAGTTGTTAAACCCAGACTTATCAACCATGTGAGATCTTTAAACACAGACATATGTGTAAAACTAGAACTCCCATGAGCCCCACAGGGACGACAGAACAGCAGCAGAGAGTGCCACAGTCAGAGGGAGCTGGACAGACTCGACTCCGTTACACAAATCTGTTCTACAGCACCTAATAGTGCTGACATATTCCACTCCCAGGAAAGTGCTAGCCAGAGTTATTCCACAATAATCGTTGTCCACACAGCCTCGGTTGTGAAGGGCGAAAGAATATGTGGAGTTGAACCCTGTGTGGAAATAGAAAGAAAAATAAATACTTCTGTCATTTTCATAATCAAATCTATTCAGTCTTCAGTCAAAGAAAGTGCTAACATGTTTAAGATTGAATAATTGTTAGCAAATCACCTGCAAAAATGCATTTAAGAAGGAAAGACAAGTTCTAAATGAAGCTTAAGTGCTGAGGTGTAAAGACTGTTTGAGGATTTTACCACCACTGTCCCCAATCACCCTCGGCAGGGAGAGTATAAGGGCTGTGCATTACACAATGGAAGCAAACTACAAGCAGAAGTTGCTGAGGTAATTTTAAAAAATATATTTTTGGGGGTGGCACAGTGGAGCGGGAGGTAGTACAGGTGCCTCATAGCAAGAAGGTTGCTGGTTTAAATCTCATGTCGGTCACAGCCTTTCTTTGTAAAGGCTTCATGTTGTAGGTATGAGTGTGATTTGAGCGTGAATGGTTGTCTATCTCTCTATGTGGCCATGCAGTTGGCTGGAGACTGATTAGGGTATATCCCGCCTCTTTCCCAATGTCAGCCGGGATAGGCTCCAGCCTCCTGCCAAAGAGATAAGCACTATGGATAATGGATAGATGGATTAACCATCTCATGGTAGCTTGCCTTGCTTAAAAGGCACTCAGCAGACAAACCCAAGTGTGCCATTGAATTCTCACGAAAGCTCAACAAATAAATTTGCTTCCCTGCCTCTGAGACAGAATATTTAGTTTGTTATAAAGAATTTTCTTACGTGCTTCTTGAGTATAGCAGCTCGAAGTGACGTTATCACACGGGATAACAGATGGAAAGAAACACATCCTAAATAGATGAAAGATGCACTGCCGACACTGCAGACATTGTGCTGATCAGAAACAAAATAGAAGCAAAATTTTATGCATCATGAGAACAACACAGAAACTCACTTTATTAACTAAATTTAGTGAAAAACCCTCTGCAGCTGCTAAAGTAGTATTATTGCATTTAAAATATCTGTTTTTTTCTTATTCATCAGTCAACTTTCAAATTAGGATAACATTATTCTATTTACATTTCTTTAAAAATCTGATAGACCTCAAATGCAAAAAAGTGTGACCACCTGCAGCCTAACACACAGCACATGGAGAAGCATGTGGCATGTGACCTTGCGGATGTGTGTCTCCCTAATGCATCCTCAAAATAACAAGAAACAGACTGTAGACTTTAGACCAGGTATGAGGAGGTTTTAAGAGCTCATAATTTGCCTTGATAAATGCGAGGGTATGTTCACAATCACTAATGTTCAAAAACCCTTTCATGTCCGAGGTGCTTTTTTTTTTTTTTTGCAGCTCCTGCCCCTTCAAGTCTCCCTTCACCATGTGGATCCAGGTTGCCCTGATTGGTTTTACAGGTCTACTATGTGGTAATTGATCACTCAAGCACTGCTTGGCAGTAGGGTGACCAGATATCAATTCACTAGATGTGGGATGAAGACTGTGTTTATGTGGGACAACGTGGGACACTGTCTGATATCGATTCATTGAGGCAGTCTAAAATAACTGTATGTATGTATATGTATATATATATATATATATATGTGTGTGTGTGTGTGTGTGTGTGTGTGTGTGTGTGTGTGTGTGTGTATAGGGGAGAGCGGGGTAAAGTGAGACATTTTTTACATTTGTTCCCCTCTAAGCAAGCTAAAATGATAAATCAGTAAAATGTACACATGTCCCATTAGTTCAGGATGTACCAGAAAGTATTCAGGATGAAGGGCAGTGAAAATATGATTGTTTTTAAAAAAGTGGTCTTGTGTCTCACTTCACCCCAGCAGAGGTAAACTGAGACAGGCCAGAGAAATCAAGGGGGTAAACTGAACCACTTCCTTTTCCACTCTGAAACAACCATAACAACATATTCTGAAATAGTTAGAATCCTGACAGCTAACTTAACAACCATACATTGCAGAACTAATGTTAGTTAGTTAGTTAGTTAGTTAGTTAGTTAGTTAGTTAGTTAGTTAGTTAGTTAGTTAGTTAATGGACTAGTAGCAGTACTGTGGGGTTTGGTCAATTAAGCATTTTTTTCTGAACACTTGAAAGTTACTCTGAACAAAATAGATACAGGATAATATAGTTCAAAATGTTTTAATTAACATTCAAATGACAGATAGAACCTGTTAGATTAGAACACAGTGTGGAGGTTAGAACACAGGACTAGAACATCAGCCTACTGTCACACTCTGCCTACTCTACATTCCAGCCCTTAAGATTACAGGGAAAGATGAAGAGTTGCTCTCTCTGTGTGGTTCCTCCAGGCCTTTCAGGCTGAGGCAGCTTCTTTACCACATCCCTTTAATCTGCCTGAATTAATTTGCTTTGGCACAACAGTTGATTAAATTGACAGCAAGAAAACTTACTTTTACATGGAAAAATATATATATTTGTGAAAAAAACATTCTTACAACAGCACCATGAGGTCCTCTCATGGAACGGGCTTGAAAACATGATGGTCACATGACCACAAATGTGTTCCGTTGCCTATATACAGGGGGTGTATCACATTAACCGATGTCACACATTACCCCGTTCTCCCCTATATATATATTTGTATTAAATTTTGCTATTCTGCCCATTATTATTACTATATTTCTGCCACCTGGTTGATGGCAAAAGTACTGTATATTCATTGACTCAGAAGTCTCTTTTTGAGCAACAAGTTTTTGGGAGTCTCTCACTGTCTGTGCCTTTTTATTTTTGTATTCACCTCCATGTGAAATGGACAACTGGCTCAGGCAAACTTCACACAAAACTTTATGTGACTCGCCTTGAACTGGTTTCACCCAGGGGTAGATGGTTTCCCAGTGCTTGTTGAAGCTGCATTTCCTTTTCGTAGCCTGGGCCTGGCAGGTCCTGTCTTTCCTCCATGTCTTGCGCTGCATGCTGGTGCTGTTCAGACCTCATTTGTTTCTGGTTGTTCTTGTCGGTGCGCGCGCCCTCGAGCTGTGTCTGTGTCCGAGTTTGATTGACATGATCAGATCTCCCGTCCCACCACCTGGTGACAGCCCTCACAACTACTACACACACAGCCGTCTGATAGACGCCATATTATTGAACGCGCAAAACTGGAGTCTGCCTATCAATGCTGGAAACCGTTTCAATTTGCGGGACCTGTGAAAAGTAATGAGAATGCGTGACTGTCCCGCACAAAGCGGGACATCTGGTCACCCTACTTGGCAGAGATATCCACAAGTCTCTGATTTAGAGTCCGAGTCGAGTCACGAGTCTTTGACTTCGAGTCGAGTAAATTCTCGAGTCTTTGAGGGGCAAGACCTGACGAGTCATGAGTCTTCGATCTAGAGTCCGAGTCGAGTCACGAGTCTTTACACACACACACACACACACACACACACACATATATACATGACATGTATATACATATATATGTATACATACATGTATGTATATATGTATATATATATATATATATATATATATATATATATATATATATATATATATATATATATGTATGTATATATATATATATATATATATATATATATATATATATATATATATATATATATATATATATATATATATATATATATATATATATATATATATATATATATATATATATATATATATATATATATATATATATATATATATATATATATATATATATATATATATATATATATATATATATATATATATATATATATATATATATATATATATATATATATATATGATGTACTTTCTGGCAAATATACAATATATGCAAATTCTGACATGCAGTGCACATGCAAGCCATGGTCAGATGCAAAACAAACTTGCCATGAGCAGCCAAAAAGAAACTATATGGCATTTAACAATACAATAAAATAAAGTAGTGAGTGGTGGTAGCCATGCTGTTGGACGTTTGTGTAGCAGTAGGTCAATATAAAGGGTAGCGAAGCTGGCGGGGGAGCATTTGTGCTTGCCTTGATGGCTGATGATGACTGACTGACTGATGACTGATATGTGGGTGGGACGGAACCTCAAATTCCAGGAAAGCCGCGCAGCGCGGTTTTGCATCGACAGACCCACTGAAGGCACCGAGCAGAGCCGTTGCATGCAGCCCCAAGAGGTGGAGGGCTGATCCCCGGAGAGATACAGGCTCTCATGAGAATAGTGACGTCACACGCTCTTAAAACATGTTATAGACTGAGAAAAGAAATTAACAACACCTCACTTCGCTTCTCTAAGGTCCCTTTGCTGGTCCCAACCACACAGCTTCGTGATTTATTCAACTTCTATCCACCTATAGTCGTGCAGAAAAGATGTTTCGTGCATGCAGTGTTTTATATTTCTGCACCTCTACGATTCACTTTTCTTCGTCCATGGTGTCGTGTTGTCTCTGGGACCCTCAGACCGACTGCTGACCTGACATCGTGCCTTATATGCAAGAGTCTGTGCATTGTATTTTATTTTTAAACTTCGGGGTACTCCACATGGTGACTTCCTGTCTGGTGCTTTCTTAACGACGGTGAATTTACGAGGTTTGGAAGCGGCCGCGAAGAGGGAGAAAAGCGAGGCGAGGTAAGAGAGGGGAACAAACGCTCCCAGCACACTCAAAAAACCCTCCATAAAATTAAGATTGCCCACGAGTCTTTGGTCTCGAGTCGAGTCAATTCCCGAGTCTTTCAGGGACGAGTCAAGTCAAGTCTGGAGTCTCCAAAAATGTGACTCGAGTGCCACTCGAGTACGAGTCTTTAACTCGAGTGCCCGTCTCTGCTGCTTGGCACCATGTTGTCAACAGCTCTGCATGTTTTTCTATTGTCTCTGCTCTCCACTGAGCTTGCTAACAGGAGGCAATGGCAAAAACTGATCATGAAACAATAGGACATCACACTGGTTGGTCTATTTGGGGTATGCTAGAGGAGTAAGGTGTTTGAGTCGGCTGTTGGCACTGCTCAGGGTAGAAGAGGGAGCAGCCTTACCGCCAAGGTTTTTTGTTTTGTTCATGGGGGTGCTTTTTCTCGTGGAGTAGACATGCAAGACACACAAAATGGCATAACAATAAAAGGCAAAACACAACCACTTTAATGGGCAGTAATTTTCTGCATCCACAAGTTAGGAATCTGGCAGCTTTGCACCTGATCAATCAGAAAGACACACCTCTGGCCGCAAAGGAGAGTGCATGATTATTTACTATTCAAGCAGTATGAGTGGGCATTGAAATGACACTGGTCAGGAAGAAATTCATAAAATAGGTCCTTTAAAGTTGTCATTTTACAAAAAGTAGAGTTTTAGTTAGTTTAATGTCTCTACCTTTAATGACCTTGTGAATGTAACTTCCAATATGTGAAATGAGATTTTATTACCATTTAGACAATTACAGTTGCTTTGAAAAAGTGTTATTTTCAAACGTTTGATTTTTTGACTGATGGATAAAGGTCAGTGTGACCACAGACCTTGTTACATATTTTCATCTACACGATAAAAAAATAAGATTTCTATGAATATTAGACTGGACTCATCACTGACTGGCAATTGGTGGCATATGACCGGTAGTTGGTATCTCTAATTTTATTGTAATTGTTAGGTGTTGGTTATAAGTGTGATGGACCCAGAGCAGAGGCAGAGATCAGATCAAAGTTGAAATACCAAGGTTTATTTACAGGGGAGTAAAAAAGGTGATATATATAAAAGGGGTGGCAGTGGCAGGAGCTCTTGGAGACCTATGCAATCAGCCGGCGAAGACAGAAGTCAGCCACCGGCTTAAGTGGGGAGATCCTAATCAGGAAACCAGGAACAGGTGGTGAGAGCAGAGGAGAGCAGCTCCAGGGCGCCGCCCATTCCGGTTGTCCACGAGGAGGTGAGAGAGGGAAGACAGCTCCGTCGCGCCAACTCCACACAGGTGATCAGGGGAAGTGCAGGACAGGAAAAGAGGAGACAACCCGAGAGGGGAGGGAGAGAGGAGCAAGAACTGGAGGACTAGCGAGCAGTCCTCACAGTAATATCCTTAACAGTCCCACAGTCTGAAAATTGAGTTTATTTTACAGTTCACTGCACGGGGAATACATTATGTTTCTACAGTAATGACTTGACCTATTGTCATAAAGCTGCAACAGGGCTGGTCAAACCACCAGAGACTTCATTATGATCTTTAATATATATACTTAAACATTTGCCTATGTTAAGACTTTGTCCAGCTCATTTTATATGCTTCAAGTAATGAGCTTGTGATATGAGACAGAAAGTAATAACCATTGGTCTGATTACTCTGTCAAATAAAGTGTTAATGGTGACAGACATTGGAAAAACTTCTTTAAGAGGGAAATACTTTACAGTTAAAAATAGTTAACACCAAATTGTAAGACTTATTTAAAATGTGTGATTAAAAATCACTCTGAATCACCAAATTGGGTTCAAATATAAGTCCTCAAACCCTTAAATATTCCTTTATTTCAGATAGTTTATTCCACTTACCTGCAGCGACAATCGCAGCCTTCAAAACATTGTTCATCCTTACTGTAATAGAAGGTCAATGGATTCCCACTCTTTAAAACGTATTTGAAGGTTTTTCAAAGACTTATCCTAGTCCTGTATTGACTTAGAAAGCTGAGGCAGGACTTCCAGTTTACTCAATGAGGAGGCAACGTGACTGAGGAGTAACCAGTTCAGTGTGCCCACATTTTGAAGAGGAGGAAGTATTTACGGGTAAACTCAAAACCTTCACAGCCCCAGTGAATAAAACAGCAGTTAAGTTGGATGATGACAAACTTATTATTTAATAATTACATATAAATCCTATTATATATGCAAATAATCCAACTAACAGGCATAAAGTGATGGACGTTTCCTAACAAATGACAAGACTTCATCATGTTCTTCAACAGTTACAGCAGCAGTTGCGAGAGTCAAGTGACCAGCTAGCAAAGGGCGCAGAGGTGACTGTCAACACCGGGCGCAAGTGGAAGGCACAGGCTCAAGTGGACGAGGCCATCAGCAGGTTGCAGCACAAAGAGGTCTTGGGGAGAGTGCAGCATGGGACACGGGATGGGGTCAAACAGCTCAGTGACGGCAGCTGCAGGGGGTGGCGGGGAGTCGTCCCCAATCAGCAAGTGGCCCCCGCCACCAGAAAATGGCGGAACATCAGTGAATGGTGGCCGAAGCTGACAACCCTGCAGCTGTCATTATGGGCACCGAAGGAGGTGCGACAGGAAGAGATGCCAAGCAGGAAGAACTCCGCCTGTACAATGCTTTATAGATAATATTAAACTAGAATATACAGTGATATATATCTATATCTATATCTATATCTATATCTATATCTATATCTATATATCTATATATATATATATATACACATATATATATATATATATATATATATATATATATATATATATATATATATATATATATATATATATATATATATATATATATATATGTATGTGTGTATATATATATATATATATATATATATATATATATATATAGATATATATATATATATATATATATATATATATATGTATGTGTGTATATATATATGTATATATATGTATATATATATATGTATACATAAGATTAAGTACCCTTATTGACTCAAGTGATATATATGGTTGAAGAAAAAGCAAATAAATGAATAGATCACTAAACCATTGTCCTCTAAACAGGGTGCAGAAGGAAGGCATTCCCATAAGCAATGGCCTCTGTGACCCATGGGAATTCTTTAGTGGGAATTCTGTAAAGCTTGTGAGTTTTTTAAGGCATTAGTCTGCTATTGAAGACATTTTGTTTCTTTTTTTTCTTTCTTTTGGTGCCACGTAACCACAACATACACATACCCATGAAGATGTGAAAAGATTATCTAGACCTACTATTGACTGACAACCAACCAATGGCATCATAGGTCATATTCTTGAGTAAAAGAAGTAATAATTTCATTCTTTACTCTGTGCCTCTCCTAAATAATTCCACCAAAGCGGTTCATTGACACTCAAGGAATTGCAGTTTTTGGCATTGCCTTATGCTTGATTTTTAAGTAGGCTACTACAGGTTACAGCATGAAATTCAGAGAAAATAAAATTTTAAATTAAAAAAATATATAAATATTGGCCTTCTGCAGAAAATGTTATTAATAAATGAGCAACAGAGGGGTTTCTGGTCAGATTTTAGATAGAGCTTGTTTTAGTTTCTATGCTAACCCATCTAACAATGGCTAGCTGACTTTATCTCTACATTTCTCTAGGCTACTGAGCTAGATTAATAGTAGCTAGTCCTCTTTTTTTCAATTAGTAGCAATGCTTGCTATCAATCCTTGCTATGTCTTTTTTCATTTACAGGTAACCAAGCCAGCCTTAGGTAACCAAAAACTTGTTAATGCCATAACTGTCTGTTCATGCTAAGCTAACTGTCAGCAGTTGAAGCTGGCTTTGGATTCCGTAGACCCCAAGTCTAAGCTAACTAAATGGTTGTTTTGTCCTAATGAAACTGAGAGTTAGCGATGAAAGTACTATTTTTATTGAAAATGTGAAATAAAAATCCATCTTTGGCCCTTCTATTGCAGAATAAGAGCATTCGGCAAACAACTGGGCATTTTAGTAGCATTATGGTTTTAATTATCCTACAAGCTCATGATGCCCATTGTTTGCAAAGGTGTTTTAATTAACGTAAAAGTTATCAAATGCCCATCTGTCAACCAAAGTCGATGCTGAAAATTAGTGGGAAAGTTAACCATTACTTAGTTTTATTACTGAGATTTTCATAGAAGCATTTTATGTGTGAGGTGATGCATCAAGATTGTTTAAAAAAATGCAATTAAACTAAAATAAACTGCCACTATTAACATAAATGATTCAAAATAAGCTCAATTTAAATATGTAAATAAAATATTTCTTGAAAATGTACCTGACAGAACCCAAGATTGTCATGGAAACAACTTTGTCATATTTTTCTGGCAGATTTTTCATTTTTCTTCATGTTTATAATTTACTGATATGTGATATTATCCCACAGCTTACAGTGAATTAGGGCAGGGCCACATGTGGTTCCTGGGACACATTTTGTCCATCCCTATACTAAAGAAATAAACATGTTTTAAAAAGCAACACCAAGGTTGGATATTAGCTAAAAACTTAAATGTCAGGATCCAACATCAGGTTTGAACATCAGTCTCTTGTTAACGGGTGGGTATGTGGTGTTAAGGTAAAGGAAAATCATGGAGATAAATGTTTTTCAAACAATAATCTTTATTTCACATCAATGTTTTATCCACTGAGACACAGAGTAGTTAAAATGATAAATAAATCAGATTACAAAACCAAAGCAAAAAAAAGGAGGAAGATTTAGGAACTCAATGTTTGAAACATGCCAAAGAGCAACTCCCAGGATCTGCATGCTTAAATTCATTTTAGTTTGCCATTATTAAACTAAATCCTGTCGTGAAGACCAACTTTACATAAAAGATAAAGAGTGTTATAGCGTATGAGGATGGCATAATGATCCAAAGCTTTTCTCTTGGGTAGTTCTTCTGGTCTTATTAAAACCTTGAGTAGTATCATTATTATAGTGTGACTGTGTTTTAGGAGCAGCTCGGTTGTGGTTTCATGTTGTACATCAGATGTTTCACAGCAAACTTCCCCAGGCGGAGGCCAGCACGGCTGCACCAATTGCAGCAGTGAAGGTCATCTTGGTTGACGGAGCGCCGCTGGTCTCGGTTGGGTTGCATTTGTCTGTGTCACAGCAGGTGATCACGGTCTGATAGGTTACAGCCACTAAGGTGCCGTTTGTTGTGGAGTTGCAGCCTGAGGGCTCCCGACAGCCTTGAGTGTTGAAGCCCACAGAGCTTGACACTGATGGGAAAGCTGTGGAGAGAAAAGACGAGTTAGAAGAGAAAAATGTCTTTTACAGTTTTACAGGTTTTACAGTTGGGGTTTCTATTTCTTACAGCAGTGGACAGGTTTAGAATATTGTACAGTAAGAATTGCACAAATTTGACTGTGCCTCTATAGATTAAACATGTTCATAAAAGTTTGAGTACAAGTAGAGGAAAAAACAACCACCACTTTAATTCTCCACTGCTCCCTCTACTCTTATTTCATGAAAGTAAGGGAGTAGTGTGAGATAGAGCAAGAGTCCTATCTGGCTGTGGTGTCTTGTGACAATCAGGATACCGCACCTTGGCTCTACATTTTTTATCCTCTCTCTTTGGGCTTTTTGTTTGTTTTTCCATTTTCTTTTCTGTTGCCTTCAGGAATAGTCTGGTCAGAGTTTCTGAATGTGGCAGTGCTGTTTAGGTGTAACGGCTCAAATGAGAGTGACTATCATGTTGGGTATCCTGGGTCATCATGGGACTGAATTCGTGAAACAAGGGTGGAAGAAATCCCACCAGCAAAAGAGTATGATGGAGTAATGGGAGGTAGAGCATCTGCCAGATGGTGTGGGGTATGTTATCAGAGCATTACACTTTTTTGTCTTCCTTATTTCTTTTGTGTGGCACCTGGGGGAGTTTGTTTTGTTTAAGTGAGATTGCTTTTAAGGAGCAAGATGTCCAAGCTGTTTGGGCTTTAATGGCTATGTTGATGAATTGGTAAGATTACTCTAGGGGTGTGGATCTGGAATGTAGGAGCTAACAAAGAAACACTGGTGAAAGAAATCCAAACCATCCAGGGAGGTAGAGCAACAGCCCAATCCAGCGAGGTAACAGCTAACACCTTTCTATTTGCTCTTGTGTTAACCCTTGCTGTTAGTTTTTCCATGTGTAATGATGGCACCAGGTAGAGTTGTGTTTGTGTGTAAGGGCCTGCAGTTGCAGGGCCAGTGTCTGTTGAGGGGGGAAATGCTGTTCGGGCTGGGATAGGGTAGGGATAGGACAGTCAGAAGGGTCGCTCTTGGGTGTGGCTCCAGGACATTTGTGCCCCATGTCTAACTTTCCTGGGGTGTCATGGAACTGACTGGATGAAAACTAGAGCAGGAAATCCCAAGCACAGGGGAGTGTGAAGAGGTCGGGGGTTGTAGGGCCACACCTTAATTTGTTTTTGTATTTTCTTTTGTTGCTTAATGACCACTGTGCCTTTGCCCTGCAGGGTTCTCCTTCAGTTCTCTCGAGTGTGTCTAAATTTGGGAGTATTTTGATTCACTTGTGCCTGGGATGTTGTGTTAAGGTTTGAATGTGAAGTTTGTGAGCACTTCAGGAGTCTGGAGAAGACTTACATGCTTTTCCTGTGAAGCAGACACTGGTGTTTGTTGTGCAGGTCTCTGATGATAGACTCAGGCAGAAGCCCGCCAGACCATAGCTGCATTTGTTGCAAGTCAGGGAATCCACTGAAACACAAAGATGATCGTCAGTTAATAATCTTTCATTTTCATTAAAAAAATATTTAATTTGTGTTTTTTTCTGCCTCTGTTTATATGCCCTTACCAGTCATCCTATTAATAAACATAAATTGATATAAAGAAATTAGAAAATATGCAGTTAGTTTAGATAGTTATATTTAATATTGACTGGAAAATGTACATTTATAAAGTGATGATAACTGCAGAAGTGGTCTAGAAAGTTTATATGAATCCTGTAATTTTCTGTCAATAAAATTTTGCTGCTGTCTCAAGAGTTCTTTTCTGTAAAGGCATTGATTTAAAAACATATATTTCAACACTTCTTTCTGTGTTTGTATTCACAATCACTGTTGTATTTGTTGTTGTATCTGTAATTTTTAACGTGACCTTTTGTTAGCTCTTCTCTATTTGGTAGACGTTAAATCTTTAAGTTTGACCACACCCTGAAACTGTGACACCAACAAAACTGTCAAGTCCCACCCAGTAAAGCGATGACAAAAGTGTCAATGATTCAAGAATCAACCAGCCTGCCATTTCCCCCCAATGATTGTCAACACTCTTGATGTCAGAGGATTTCAACCGATGATTTAACTAAAAGCAACACATTTTGCCCCAAAATTTGAAAAACTACCCATGATTGTTTTGTATCATTCTTAATTTATATTAAACCTAGTGAATTATTAAATTGACACATATGATTTTTGTCTTGTAAAATAGTCCTGATTCTTTGTTATTTTGAAACTATTATCCAAATTTGAAGGGAATTGCTAGTTTAAAAGAAAAAGAGAATGCACTCTAAGAATCATGAACAAAATGTACACCGTTTCAAAAGGCTCATTTTTAATCCATATTTGTTTTATTATCAGTTTTTAAAATAATTTGGCATATCTGAGTGCAGCTACAGATAATACAACCCTGGAAAAGATTATCCTGACCCTCATGTCAACAAACACATTACTCAGTCTAGGCTATGTACAGCATGTTTTATATATATATATATATATATATATATATATATATATATGTATATATGTATATATGTATATATGTATATATGTATATATATATATATATATATATATATATATATGTATATATTTATATAGATAGATAGATAGATAGATAGATAGATAGATAGATATAGATATATGCAATATATATATATATATATATGCAATGCATATATGCTATGCAAATGCATAGGGTAAGACAAAATCTCAAGACAAGCGTTAAACAAACTGACCACACCTGTAGCATGAGGTAAAGATCCTATCTACAATAGGATGTTATTGTAGATATAGTTTAAAAAACGGTCTTTTAATTTGTCCCATCCTTTTTAAAAATGAAATTGATTTTTTTTGTCACCACATAAATCTCTTGCATAATTAGCTGCTTTGAATAAGATGTTTTAAAACTTCAGGATTTGTGATCAAAGCTAATCTGTGTGAAGATTCTTGTGATATATCCACAGAAAATAGAAATCAAATAGAAATGTCCTTTCATTCTTCTTTCAATACAGACTTTTACAAATTAATCAAATAGTCTTTTAAAGCAGAATAGAATATGGTCAACACCATTTTGTGACATTTTCCACCACTTTTTGTCATTAAAACAATTACAACTGTGTATTTATAATCAGTAATAAATTATTGTTTATCTTACCAAGCATGAAAGATGCGACTGCGACCAGGACTGCAATTAAAACCTTTCCCATTTTATGTGCGGTTTAGGTTCTTCTTTCTCAGATTTACACAGGAAAAAGTCAAAAGTTCCTCTTCAGCAGTGATGTGGACCTGTGAGGAGTCAAAAAAACTGAGGGTCCTGTTTGGTGAGGCTGCAGATTTATACCTGGAGTTGGAGGATGGGAGGGGGGAAGAGGGGATTTTTAAGTCGTCTGTCATCTGTCACCCTGGGGTGTCTCTGAGAGTGGAAAAAATGTCAAGGATGACTGCAAATGCATAGGGTAAGACAAAATCTCAAGACAAGCGTTAAACAAACTGACCACACCTGTAGCATAAGCCATTTGTTTGGGACTCTGTCCCAAAGTTACATCTGAAAATCATAATAAGCAAGAAATCAAACATCCAAATTTTAAATGATTTTTTCAACTCATTTTTCAGTTATAATTTTATGTTTAATTCATATGCTGATGAGTCTGTGCTATATCCGTCAACACTAATGAAGTCAGCCTTATCACTGACCTTTACAGAGGGTTATAGAAATTTAAATATTGGACAAAATCCCTTTTTTCATCAACATTTAGGACAAAAGACATTCAGTCCATTAGAGATGAGACACTAAGGGGTCCGATTATCTTTTTGTTAAACCTATTGAAAGGAAAATCTACCCACACATGCCAAACTTAGTTTACTAACAGAAAAGAACTAAATCTTATCGTTTGAGACTCTGAAATAAACTCGTCCTTTCTCTCAACATTTCAGCTTTTTGTAAACATTGTAATTTTTTTCATTCAGGAACAAAAAACAACTGTTTTAAACTTGAATTCACAGGCTTATTTTGACTCAAATTTTCAAATTATAACCTTATTCTTTACATTACTTAATTCTTAAAATTGTAGGCCTTTTTTGATATTTTTTAAATCAAAAGGTTTTTCACAGAATTGAGATTCTATTTTTAATTATATTAGAATAATTAACTATTTAAGTCAGGATTTCAATTTTTGAAGGCCTTTTTCATCTATAATCTTTAAATTTAAATTAAAAAAAAAAACATTGTTCCCAAAAGTTGGACCTATTGCAACTGAACGATTTTTTTTTCTGTGTTTCCACGTTGTCCCTGAACCTTTTGACCTATTTACCCCTTTCCTAAAATCTGAACTCTATAAGAATATTTTAGGCTTTTTTTCCAAACATTTTTCATCATTTAAAGCAAATCTTAAATCATTTAATATCTGAATCTTGATTTCAGTTGCTTGTTCTGACATTAATTTCAAAATGATTCAGTTTCTTAACATTACTTTTTTATTTAAATTGCAGACTTTTTAAAAAGGCGTCAGATTTCAAATGATCAGGGTCCGACTCATTTCCATCACTTTACTCTGAAATTTATATAAAAAAAAAAAGGTTAGTAAAAATACATAATGGACCTATCTGATGAGATGATGTCAATAAGTTCAAACCACAAACATGCAAGCATAGCGGATGGTTTCCTGGTTCATGTGGCAAATGTCCTTTCAGTGCCAAATAATGTAACCAGACATCAGCCTCGGGCCAAAACCAGCCGTCTTTCCATCATGGAGCACTAAAACTTGAAAAACCTGTCGGCCCTGCAGTTTTGCAATGAGGCAAGAAACATTCAGAATGAGGAAACAAAATCACACCAGTAACACCATGAGTCATTTTTTTTTTAAACCTTTTGGATCTTTATTTCATTCTTCAAATTTCCTACAGTCCCAATTTTACAGAGACATTCAGAGACACATTTCTGTTCAGGACTCAAAGCCAAATATTTAGTCTCAAAAACCATATCATCAGGGCAGATGTTTCCTAATTGCTGCACATTGATAATTTTGAACATCTAAAAATAAAAATGTAAATCCTCCTCCATGCAGTTTTATTCACATTCAAAACAAGCGAGATAACAAAAGCATTTCTACCCAACAGTAAAAAATTAATGTGCAATGTGGATTTGACCTTAAGAACAAACACAAAACAGTCCGAAAAGAAACAAAGATGAGGATAACTGTAATGAGGGAAAAAAAACAGACCGCTGTGAACACAGAGCTAACGGTGACTAATAAAATGATTTGGACAAGAAATGTTCAAAGACATTCGATTCACAAGTCCCAAAACTGGCAAAACAACAAGTCAGAGTCAAACAATTTCAGGATAGTTCAGATATTTGAGAAGTGTCTCTGATATCTGAGTTAGATATGTGTTTACTTTCAGCAAGAGGCTAAAGCTAGGAGGGGGATAACTTAAGCACAAACATGATAAATGGCTAACCTTGAGTTTTCTATACAAGGGAAACATGCTTACAAACACTTTTAAAGAAACTTATATTAGTTTAAAAGAGCTAGGTGACAGAGCAAGGCTAGCTTTTTACATAAAGCTAAACAAACATTGGTAACTTTACTATATTTTGAAACACTTGCATTCAATTAAAGAGGCTGTGGTATCGTTGGATTTTTAGTTTTAATCAGTGAACCTTTAAACATCATGAAAAGTGACATGTTAAAAAAATATGTCTCCAAAGTCCAACCAGAACTTTACTTGAAAATTAAACAAGAAAACACAAGGAAACAATGAACAAGTATTGTAAAGGTGTAAATGATGTGAAGTTGATTTTAACCTTGTTGAAAAAGGTTGTATCACTGCCACCTCAGTTTGTGCCAGCTAATTTTAGCTTTATATGACTTTGGCTGTTTTAGAATTGTGTATCACACTGGCAGTCTGTACTGGTTGTGCCAAAAGGAAGTATGTGGCATGTGAACATCTATGAAGTATTTAGAAAATACACAGATGTCATACAACTTTACACATATTGTCACCCAGACACAGCATATGTCCATGGGAACAGCTTTAGCATTATTAGCATCAGCATTTGTTACCTTACATTTACAGAGCTGTAATGTGAATAGAATCTCAGTACATTTTCAATTTGTGAGTTATGTAGATTTTACACTTAAAACTTGTGAATGATCAGTGGTGAAATCATAAAAATCAAAATATATAACTCACAGGACTTTTTTTCAGTCTAATTTGCCATTGACTGAACTTCTGCTTACTTTTGCTTCAAGATAATAATCTGAGATAATCTGAACTGATCTTTTGTAAAGCCTCACCTCTTACTGGAAGTGAGCTTATGTCAAGTCCAGCCCTCTTTAGTATTTCATAACGTTGGACACAATTTGTTGTTGCTGGCATCTCTCCCATTTGAGAATTACTTACTTTTAAACAACTCTATTCTTCATGATTTTTTACAACAGCTGAAATTTAATGAGAATGTCCCCACAATGCATTAAAATAGACTCTTTAACATTTTTATTTCCTGACTGTAGTCGCCTGGCAACAGCTGCTCTAGAGAGGGGTGCTCCGATTCTGATTGGTTGGTCAGTTAACCAATCAGAGAGCGGACAAAGGGTCAATTATTGGACTGGGGAGGGAAAGCACACAGGCTTGCTCATGTAATTCAAAGAAACCGGATGATTTATATTTATTTAATTCAGTTTTTGTATTTTAGAGATAGTAACTCTGGCCCACATGTTGGTGACAGTGATGTCCTTTTTTTCATTGCCACTTGCCAGAAGATGAGAAGAATCTGCTCAGCAAGGTGGAACAAACTATAAAACAGCAGGCTTTGGACATCAGACACATATGGACACCAGTGTTGCAGACCTGGTGCAACGTTTTTGTATTTTATTGGTTTAAACTGGAAAATAAACAGTCAAAATCCAGACATGGTGGTATACCTTAATTGCCTTTACCTAAGATTATATATATTAATGAGTATGAAGCCCTTTTTTTCAACTGGCTCACTATTTTTCAACATTTTTTATACATTTTTAAAAAGTAAAAAATAAAATACTTCAGCCTTTATCAAACAGACTGACTGATCCATTAAACTGTAATGGAACTAATGGGCTGAAAACAAAATCATATTGTGACACAGTATACACTAAACAAATTCTTTAGCTGGTGACACCTTGCTACACCTTAACATTACATTATTCAGTTTTGAGGAGAAAGTTTATCACGGTCCACTTTGAGCAATTAGAAGTCTTTGATTCAAGAGTTATGTAATACTCTAAAATATTTCCAAACTATTTAATTCCTCTTTTAAAGAAGCTGGGGCAATTGATTAAATTAAAAACAGTGTATATATATATATATTTTAAGAAAGAATTAAACATTTAACTGATATACAACTGTGTTAAATTAAGAAAGGATCAATACACCTGAAGGAGAGCAAACTCAAAACCCTGTTTGTACTCTGCATTGTTTTGTCTATCAGACCAGGGCATTGGCCACAAACAAAGCGGTGATGGTGGCGAGGGTAAGACTCAGAGCAGAGGACCCTGGCAGACCTGGTGCGGTGTTGCACAGCTCTGTGTTGCAGCACGTCTTGGTCATTTCATAGATGGTGGCGTTTGAGTCACTGCTGGGGAAGTTCACCTCTTCGGTCTGGTTGCAGTCAGCTTTTGCCAGACATCCCTTTGTGGTGATATCCAGGAAGCCCGCTGTGAATCGATGACAAGCACAGTTACTGTCAGTGTGGTGAGGTCTTTGGATGAGTCACTAATTGACAGGCTGAATGTATAAACTAAAATAATGCTTATTGTTAAATAATGACAGTTCCATTTGGGATGGAAAACAGAGTTCCATGTGAAAGTGCTAAAATCTGTAGTATCCAGAGTGTCCACTTGAATCCCTGTGTCCAGGAAAAATTTGTTTTGCATGGCCTAAATTATCATCTGAACAGCCTGGTTCAGAACAGGGAAGACCATGTATTCATCAAACACAAAAGGAAGAAGTTAATGTACAGATGAGACGGTTGTGTGCTCACTGTTTTTCTCATGACAATAATTACACCTTTCAAACAATGATTGATGGCTCTTTTTTTTTTCACATGTTCATTTCTGATCCGATTTCCTTTTCATTAAGTTTGGCTCTCTAAACCCTTTATTTTTAATTGTCTACACTGCCACATAGTTGAACTGCTCATATTCAAAAATATCTGAACAACTATTTTAATTTGTTTATCTAAGGATTATAACTGCTTATTCCAAACTAGCTTTTCAATATTTTCACCACTTTTGTCTATCTGTTACCCCTTAGCATCGTGCTAACTATCTCCACTCTTGTGTTATATGTCTTGCTTATAATCTCTAATTGCATACATTTTAAATTTTAAATGTTTATATTTTACATCTGTTTCTTGCAAGATTAACAGATTACAGTCGAAGGAACACATACATTTTAGGAAAGCAGAGGCTGTGCACCTATCAAAAAATAATTGTAACGGTAATTGGGATAATGAGTTTAAGTTGACATGTCTGATCTAAGATGTTGCCCCTCAACATCTACAGCAGTGATCA
This sequence comes from Scarus forsteni, assembly GCA_036419115.1. Taxonomy (NCBI): domain Eukaryota; kingdom Metazoa; phylum Chordata; class Actinopteri; order Labriformes; family Labridae; genus Scarus; species Scarus forsteni. The sequence continues at coordinate 15,760,680 of JAZDUH010000458.1, forward strand.
TCAACTTGCAGCCTTGGAGCCAGATCAGGCCCTCTACATCTTTCCATCCGGCCTCTAGAATATCAAATTCAGATGTTTGGTTATAAGGGTATCTTTTTGTTGTTAAATCTTCATGGGGACTGAAATGTTTTTTCTTATCAGGAATGACTTCATGTTTGATCTGAGTTTCCAAAAAGCATCCTGTCAGACAAGCTAACGTTTAACACAAGAAGCAAATACACAAGAGTCAAAAACAGTACTACAAACCATGAAAAGGAGCTTATACAAATTTTGTTGATGATACCTGATCTACAGAATTTCCCTTAAAGCTAAAAGTTCTCTTGAAGTGAAGTTTTCATTATAAATCACTGACAAACCTCATTTTTGTCATGTCAATAAATAAAAATCCTTCATTGGGTGTCAAATTCAAATTGCGCCTTTTTCCTCATGATACTTTGAGAATGCCAGTAGTGTGGTTTTCATGAAAACTATGACATCCTGCCTTCAGAAAAATGTGGTCCAGTAAGATATTTTGCTGTGGCGCTCCTTACCTGCTTTCCCCACACCAGTGAAGCAGTGCTCCCCGCTGTCACATGTGGTTTTAGTGGTAAAGCACACGCTGAAAATGCCCAGTTTGCATTCGTAGCACTGCAGAGCTTGACCTTGAGGGGAAAGTAAGAAGGAGGAGAAAATTAAAGAGGGCTGTCAGAAGATGTGAACTTCCTTTCAGCAGCTGATTAACACAGTTTTTCATCAGTAAGCATCATTCGTATAAAGATGTGTATGTATCAGTTTTTACCACCAACTCCACTTTCTGGATCCGCTCCTTTGAGATCCTTTGTCTCTGAACAATCACTTCCTTTTCTACTTACAGAGTGCCTCACACATCTTTAAGTGTACCGCTCGTATGAAGTCTCCGTGTTTTTTATAAACACTTTCCAGTATGACAAGACACACAACACTGGCAACAGGTATAACTACACACTGTGTGCACTGTGCACAGGTATGTCCTGTCCCCTCTAAATGGCACAATGGACATGTTAGGCACCGGTTTCAGGTGCTAAATGAGTACTGTAGTCCACCAATTCCCCTATAGTAAACTGTACTGCAGACATTTTCATCCATGTTTATCTTCTGTTGAGGGGCCAGAGGCTGTTTTGACTGATATATGTCATCTTTGAGAGGGAATTTAGAAAAAAGGCAGAAAAAATGAAGGCTTAAACCTTTTATATTTTGAGTACAAAGTTCACCAAGTTCACTAAATCTTAAAATTAATAATCCAAATCCTGTGGGCAAAATCACTGACCTCAACACTAAATGATATTGAACGTGTCTAGCTTTCATATGCTGACAGTCTGTTGAAGAATTATGCTCCAGCAGTATTTGAGCACATACGTAATCAACCGGTCAAAAGCGGCTGAAGCAGCCCTTGTGGTACAGCATCAATGACCGTTGTACTAAAGCTGAGAATCTCAATGATTCTGTTTCGGGTGCTCAATTCTAAAAACAAACAAAAGACCCAGAAAACTAATGTTTGTGTTTCTTGATGAGTCGAGTTAGTGTCCAGGTTTAACCTCATAACTCATTGTGGATTTATTTTACAAGCAGAATTTGAGAAGCAATGCAATAGTACCGGATAGTGCCGTGGAGGTGAGGGGGTTAAAAGCATGAGTGCAGCACTGATGCAGGGCAGAGCTGGCAAAGCTCATACAGAGCCAGAGAGGAACTCAAACAGCATATTTGTAAGGTCATTGGATAATGATTTGTATTGGGTGTATTATCATTTACAAACAACATAAAAACATAATGCCTTCAACTTCAAGCTGTGTTTGGAACAGAGGCATAAAGTTTTTACCACCAAGAGTATTTTAGTTACAATCCACAAACCCATGGACGAAAGCATTTTTATCAGCGCTAAATCCAGGCCTAAAAAACTGTCATCCATTTATCAGCCTGTGAAGAAACATGCTTTTATTTTAACTGATAAATCAATTTATGTACAATAAAAATAATTTTGTCACAACTTTGGGATCATAATAAATGTTGTTGTCTATTTTCTTTCCATTTAATCAAACTTTTCAAAATGCTTTAACAGAAAGTTGCCAAACACGGGGTTTTCAGGCTGTGTAAATGAAACCTGAGCAGCGGTGATTAGCTCTCAGACAGGCATGTGACTGCAGACGGAAGATAACAGCACCCTGTTTGAAGCTGTAAACTCAAACTAATTTGAATGACTAGTCTAGGTTGAACAACTGGAACTTCAACGTCAGCTTATAGACGGAGTCTGTTGACATAAGGTTGTCTAAAAGGTATCAGGTCAACTCAGGAGGGTTTTCTCAGGATTTTCTGAGCCAGTTTAGAGAATCAGGTCACATGAAAGAAGCAACTGGAGCCGATCCCAGCTGACACTGGGTGAGAGGTGGGTTACATCCTGAATTAGTCTCTAGCCAATCACAGGTCAACATAGACAGACAGACAACTATCTGCAAATTTGAAGTCACCAATTGAACCAATGAGCATGTTTTTGGACTGTGGCAGGAAGCTGAAGTGCCCAATCAGAACCCTCACATGCACAAGACTAACATGCATACTCTGCAAAGAAAAGCTCTGCACAACATTGGGACTTAACCAGCAACCTTCTTGCTGTGAGGCGTGTGCACTACCTCCTATGCTGGTAGTGCACACCAGCATGCCCTCCCATTAAGCCAACCAAAATTTGTATATGAATGTATATATAAAACACATATACGGCCCTCATAGCATATGCCAAGAAAAAACTGGCCCATGTACAAATGCTGATGACCCCTGTCGTAGGTCTTATTTGATTTTGTGTTAAGTTTTTGCTGATGCTTTAAAAAACACTCGACTAAGTGGAAAATGCTGTGAAGTTGACTAAATGGCTGCGGAGATGTCTGCAGATGAGGAAAATAAACAACATTTGGAGAGACTGAGCTGGCACACATGAAATCTCACTGATGTTGAAACTTCTGCTTTCTGCTCACTAATACTCAGGATGTATAGGTCCCTTGTGTTCAAGATAATACAATCTTTCCTTGTAGATGATCAGTTGCCTCTAAAGAGCATGAATTGTTCAGATTTTCATACGACAGGCAAGAAGGAGAGGAATTTACTCATTAAATAATACAAACACCCCACACGCCTTTTGTCTTTGTGTGATTCATACATTGTGACTGCATTTGTCTGCATTTTGCAGCAGTAGCCATTTAAAAGAAGGATTTACTATTATTGGTTAGCTTAGACTTGTATTTTCATTATGTTAGCATTGTTGCTACTATTAAATCCTAGTTCTGGTAATAATTCAGATTTAATATTTCAAGCATACAGAGATTAACTGAAGCACAGCAGCTGTAAAATGCATTTGTTTATTTAATCTCAGTTAAAAGCGCCAACTCCACCGGTAACTTGTGAACAGGTTTTAGCTTACCATGAAGTGTGTTTAATCATGATCTGGATCCACTCCAAACTCAGTTAATGTCAAGTCATAGTTATTGTTGGGCACTGTGTCAGTCACACCTCACAGGCTACTCTGAATAAAGCTACTAAAGGTCTTTCATAAAAACCTGGGAGTGGTAATGCCAGGTACTTTATGCCTGAGCGCTAGCTAACGCCAGAGGCAATGTGTTTTCACATCTGTCTTCAATGAGCAATAAGAATGCCTTGAGACATTTTGTTCACATTGTGCAGGAAAGACGCTCCGACATCACTCTGAAGAAAAATGACTTTGGAGATCAGAAAGTCAAGAATCAAGCACTCCGCATACATCCGTTGACTGTTGGATTTTCTTCAAACTTTGTAAAAATGTCCACTCTGAATCAAGGATAAACTCATTCCATATAGAGGGCCAAAGGTCAAGATCATTAGGCTGCCATTATGCCTGTAAATATAACATCTCAAGCACACTTAAAGGGATTTTCTTCAAATTGACAACCAATGTCTGCTATGATTTAAAGATGAATAATTACATATTTGAGTTCAAGGGTAACTGGGCCTCATGTTCATCCCTGGCTTATCGAAAGGAGTTTCTCTTGAGCATTTTGAGGGATTTTCCTGAAACTTTTCACAAATGCTCACTCTAGCTTCAGGGTTGTTTTACTGAAAATTAAAGGTCAAAGTGGCCCAGTCTTCATTTCTTGCTTTTAAACCACGATCTCAAGAAAGCTTGAAGGGATTTCCTTGAACTGTTCACAAATGTTCATTTTGACTCAAAGACAATCTCATTAGATGTTTAAGGCCAGGTCTTTTCCCCCATGATCATGATCATCCTTTGCTTGTAAACCAAATATTGAAGGATTTCCATCAAACTTTGCACAAATGTCCATCACGAGGCTTGAATTCTATTTTAGGCTCATTTAATTAAGTCCTACTCTTGGCATCTTAACTTTAACTTTGAAAGTTGAAACAGATTTTTTTTTTTTAGAAACACTATGTTACTTCCCTTAAAGCCAGCATATATGTTAAATAAAAGTATCTTGCTGTTTGCAGTGTGGCCCTTTAACTGTGGCTGGTGCCTGGGTTAGGTAAACAGGGCCAACATCACACTTATGTTGCACAATTCAAATAAGAACTAATGATACAATGGATAAATATATTTATATTCATCGCCATCTGTGTCAACTGGGATTAAAACCTTAAAACGGGAATGGTCATTGTGATGAACTAGCGGAAATATAGTATTTCCAGCCTGGGGGGAAGATACTATACAACTCAACGTAACTTCAGTGACGCTATTGTTGGAATCTGGTCCCTCCTGTTTCAGAGTCAGCCCTCCATGACAAAGTCTTTAGTTAGGGAAAAAAAAGTTCCCTTTCTGCATGTTTGCTTGATTTACTGGTCATCTCAGTGTAAACAGTTAAAGTCTGATGGTCAGTGTGTTTACAACATTGTAAATAAATGTGCTTTAGACAAACACTTACCTGCTTTCAGTATTGAGGGGGGTTTATTCATGATGGCAATACATCACCTCAGCGGTAAAGGTCCAAAAACAGTAGAATCTGGTGTCAATTTGACACTTAGCCTCATCTCTAACTCTTTTGAATAATATTATATTGATCATGAATTGATTCTATTATGACAGGAAGTCTGTATTAAGTCTATGTTGAGAAAAATGTTTTGAAACTGTCAACAATTGACTAAAGTAAATGTGTTTATGTTAACTTAATAGCAAATGTGAGTTTTACAATTTAGGAGGGACCATTTTTCCAAACTCTCATGGGCCCCCTTTGAGGCAGGATCCCAGAAACCCCTTTATCTTCCCTTGAGTAAAACTGGTCAGAAAATCTGATCAAAGTCAGAGTTGTCATTTTTTTTGTTATAACGCCAATATTTAGCACTGATGAAGTCTCAGTGATGTGTTATGGGATAATGTTTCAACCCTTCTCATAAAATATCAAATCAGATCATTGCTCTACTCAGGCATTCAAATCAAAACTTGAAACCAATATTTATTTCTGGAAGAAACAATGTGAAGAACATTTTCTACACCTGTAATCTCAGTAAGTAACATAAATAATATCTGATGTAGATGGATGGCTAAATTTTTACCGTCTGTATTTGTCAGAAAGCTGTTTTTAACCTCCTGGTTTCAAGCTGATTCTTGAAATGTTTGCAGAGCTGACTCATCCGGGGCTGTATGTGGACTCAGGCTCTCTGTCTTTTTCCAGTCTGGTGGTTAATCTATCAAGGCACGCAATCTAATCCTTGTTACATCATATTCTCTAAAAGTCACATGCCTGACAAAATTGGTTGCACTGAACTTTTTTATTTGCTAGTAAGCTAATGTTGAAAAACTGAGAATTGAGAGAAACAGACTGAACACTAACCAGTTTAAAACCTTTAGCGAAGAAAATAGATCGAACATGTTACAAAATAAAAGCCGGTGGATCCTGAAGCAGAGCCAAAGGATCAAACATATGTAAGGGGTAATCCCATTTTTCTCCCTTGAAGTTGGAAACACACCCATGCCTTTAAACACAAACAACAACACACCCTTTCACAGCAGTTTCGGTTACACCCCACTTCAGACAGAGATGTCTGTTAAACACTTTTAGCTTCATTATGTGCTTCCTTTTCTTCCCCAAGTTCTTACCCTCAAACATCTCACATATGCAAATGCATTTCAAGAATAGATAAAAGGTTAAAACAGTTCATTTATGTTTATGTAGTTTGTTTCGATTCTAAAAGAGGAGACCAGGCCCTGTGCTCAATATTGAGATAGCAATGTGATTATTGAACATAATATTGAACTAAAATGAGCACAAAAAGTAAGGAAACTGGAGTTTGATATGTCTTTGGTACATCAGTGCTTCTTGGCAATAAATCTTGTACCCTTAATTGGTTATATTGATGCCAAAGATTATTGATAGGGAGAATGTCTTTTCGAAACCCTATATATATAGAAGTATTGAGAATTTCAAATCTATCTTATATTTCAAATGTTGCCTATGTTGTTGTACAATTTAGACAGTGCATAAGATCAAACCTGCGTTTTCTAACAGATATGATCCAATATTGAGATATTGGGATAAGTGCAATAGAGAGTGGGATTTCTCATTTGGTTAATAATATGACCAAAAGGTCAGAAAAAAAATCTCCATTTTGATATCACATATAATTATTTTGTCGCTGTGTGGTAACAAGCATATCTCAGTATTGTTTGATCACTAAAATCAAATCAAGGTTTTTAAAAGGGATACTGAGACATCCATTTATTATGTCTTCACAGATGATTAATACTGTGATGTAAATCTCATATTGCCATTCAGCTACAAATATAAAGATATGGTTCTGGTTCCTATCACCCACCCCTCATGTGACCCTGCCACACCTTTAAGCACCTCTTCACCATTCCACAATGCAGACAGACACGCTCATTGCCCTCTCTAACTGCTACCGTCTTGTCAGAGGATCAGGTCTGACCAGATTTGGTGTGTCACTTCAGACATATGAGCACACATGCAAATTAGTTTTGCCTAAGACTTTTGAAATTTACTGCCAGGGCGTGAAGTCAGAGGAGGGGAAGTCACATGGGGGAAACAGTGATGTCAAAGAAGTCCAAAAGCAGCAGGCTCAAAGCCTTAACCTGTAATTAGCCATCAACACCACCTTTAATTACAGCAGATTTTGTACACTCTAGATAAAAGAAGTCACATGGTGTTCATTTACACAAACAGGTTTAGTGAACCCCTCTGACAAAGCCACAAGAGATCAGCATATGTAATATTGCACCACATATTTCTGAGATGAATTAACACCACAGGTGAGTATGTAGCAGGTGACAACTATCTGTACACCTTGTTACTCTTCATTGTTGCTTCAGAGCTGTCAGAGATAAACAAGAATCAGCATTCATGTCACTGAACACTCTCACTATGCATGCATGTAGATGGAAGAACTCATAATGCAGCAACAAAGAAGCCGGAAGGCCCCTGAAGTGCCAAACAGAAGCTTTGACAGGTGGATTGAAGGGACCTGAGGGACAACGAGAGAGTAGAAAAATGTGGAAACAGGCTGAATTCCTTCATTCCTCTTGAGCAAAACTTCGACAAGAATTCAGAGTTCAAGCCTTTTCAAGAGACTTAAACAGACTGATGCAAACATCTATGAACATGTGTATCAGTATTTACCATGGCATAGTACAAGTACACTGCATGTTTATTCCTTAAATTTTCTTCTTTTCTTGCAGAATTTATCAGCAGTGTATTTTATGCTTAAAAATCAATACTGTCCCTGATGCAGAGCACAAGAAGGACTATGTTCTATTACACTTTATGTTTTTTGGCATAACATATATCAAACCACTCAGTGTCACCTCTAATTTCACTTAAAAGCAGTGTGAGTCTACCAGTTAGTGTTTGGTCTTTACATGTCAATTTTCAGCATCTTGTCTAAACTCCTGTTGTGTGATTTAATTCCTGTCCTTCAACTGGACACCAGACTCACTAGCCCACACAGGACAGTGTATGAAACACCCTGATGTTCAGTTCAATTTGTAGGACTCTGCATCATGCACAAAATCAAAACGTTACTTACCTTACTTTACTAAAACCTCAAAACACACTGACTGGATCTATTACATTTTGCATCTACATTAAACAAATGTGTGCACATTTTTTAATAATTTCCAAGACTAGAATGCTTGTCTTTATGCTCTATTATGAGTGGAAACACTGAACAGTCAGTTTTCTGTAATCACAATCACTAATGACTATCATGTATACCATTTTTTGAATCAAACTCCCCGTTGCATCAGCGTGAACATGTGTTTTCTGGTTATGGGGAACAGGGATGCATGATAGACAGGTAATTCTTTAAACTCAACTAGCAAAATAGCCAGCACCAAAATTACAAGAAGGTTAGCTTCCTTTTATTTCTGATCAAAAAGGGCCTGAAATTTCTGACTAGCTGTTAAAATGTTTTGGATTAAAATATAGCATTGCTGCTCACAGCTAGTAACCACTGTGTCTCTGTTGAACAATTCAGCACAAATACTGACGTGAACTAACAGGTGGACCAGCAGCTTGTCTCACTGTGTGAAATATTGTAGTTTTACCTATTTTGAATAATATTTAAAGTTTAATTCTAATTCTAACTTGGATTGAACACACTGAAGCATTCCATGACACAACATGATAGCCAGAGGCGATTGGCATCTGCGATATTGTGCTGTGTATTTCTGAGATTAATTATCAGCACAGATGATGAGCAGGTGTTAGGTGACAACCTCATAACTTATTGCCTGTAACATCAGTGCTGTTGGAGAAGAAAATTCCTTACTATTCATAAGGTGAGCCTTTACGTCACGTTCAACCCTTAATACACGTGCACATAGAGGCACAACCTTTTTTAGAGTGGTATATGACACGAGAGTGAGTTATTAAATGAACACAAAGTAATAAAACAATGTAAAACAAATCTGACAGATTAGAAATTAAGACTGATATGATACCAACTTCTTACTTCTAGAGAGTCGTGCTTTTATTGTTGACAGGACAATGTGATAGAGATGTATGGCAGGAGGTTTGGGATATGATATGATTTTACTGATATAAAAATGTAGACTTATCCTATCAACAACTCCAAACAAACTGTGTCCCTGATGCTTTATGTTGTGCTGCCTTGTTGCGAGTTACATCAGACAGCCACAGACATGCTGAGCTGTTGTTGGCATAATACTAAGCCACACTTCAAACTGATTCTGTCTCCTGTCTGCTGCGATTACTTCCTTGACTCCTTACTGTTGTTTATGCTGACTGCCTCTCACCAGAGAGTGACATCAAGGCAAGTAGATTGAGGCTGTAAGCTTTAGTTTTCATCTAATCAGAATGTTTAGACATAATTTACAAATATTTTCATTGCTGTATATAAACTAACAGCCATGGTCTGAAGTAATTTGTCAGTCTGTGGAACTCAGAGGCAGCATGGCAAAAAAAAGAAAACAAAAACAAGCACAAGTTACAACTTAAGTAGGGTTTAGTGCAGGATTTACACCTTAGCTTTGAATGAAACTTAATCATAACTGATGCAACAGGCTGCAGATACTGAACAATGTTTTTTTTTGTTTGTTTCTAGACTACGTGGACGTCAAACAAAGGACTAGCTTGGTTCATTTCACATTTTGTGAGCTGGTAGAAACTCAGGATACTCAAATATTTGTGCAAGACTATGATCGCACATCTCCCTTAAGTCCACACTGAGCCCTGCTTTAGAAACGATTAGGTTGTAATTAGGTTGTTTTGTTTCAGAACAGAGGTAAGGTATTTCGAAATTAGCAAAGCATTGTATCAAATGATCCAGAACACCATCCCAAACATGAGGTTTTTTAGTCATGTGGCCAATTAGTTGAAAACTTTTGTAATGTCTTTATACATTGCTCTGCTGCTTCTTGTGTCTAATCATCTCTGAAGAGGCTAACTGATAAAATTAAGCTCCACTGGCGTTTATCATCAAAGCCCAAAATGGAGAGTGATAAATACTGTAATGAGATCATAATTGAAGCATACAGCTATTTTTAAGAAGAGAGACATCAGGCGATGACAGCATGATGACTTAACAGTTAGCTGATGTTGAACCATCTCAACTCATGGAAAACTAGAAAATGAATTAATATAAAACTAGAAAGCAGTCGGAGAGCGCAGACCTCCGCCAGCCCCACAGTCCTCACCCATATTGTGATTTTCACCATAAATATTAGTCCTACCTTTATTTCATCCACATATTTAGGTTCCTTGACCATGAAAACATACCATAATTCATAATGATATCTATTTTAGTTCAGTAGTTATCACAAAAATCACATTTTTCGTCATGGCGGATCCAGACGCTGATCCGGATCAACACCAAAATTGAATCACTTCTTCCTTTTCCCATGCTGAACATTTCCTGAAAATTTCATCAAAATCCTTCCATAACTTTTTGAGTTATTTTGTTCCCAGACAGACAAACAGACTCTCCCAAAAACATAACTTTCTTGGCAGAGGTAATCAACATGTGATCTGACTTAATCTGTTGAAGAGAGCACACCAACAAAGGCAAACATCCTGTAAAATCATCTGCTATCATACCCCTAAAATGAACCTTTTAAAACAACCATCATGAAAACAAACTTTGAGCATGACCACACCTATTAGGTGTCAGTGTCATTCTGTGCAATTTGAGGATGGTCAAAAGGTTGTGTCCCTTTTACAATAGAATTTGCAATTTGTGAGTTTATGAATTTGTGATTTTCTTTCTAGGACACTTAGCTGTAAAAATAAACTCTGTAATGTAAAAACAAAGCTGTTAACACTAACTCTAACCTTACAGAAAGCTTTGTTATCTTAAACAGATTCACTGACACTGTGTTGACTCTCCTGCTTTGGTTTAGTAGTTCAGTAGCAAGAAACTTGTTGGATTAAGTGCCATGCCACACCTCAGTTCAATGTGTAGACGCTTCCCTGCACTGCCCTCTGCTGCCCTTTCACTAAAACTACAGATCATGCAGGACATAGCCTGTTAAAATCTCATGGGCCAAGGACCAGAAATGAGCTCAAACTTTGTAAACAAATGACAAAAACATGACAAACTATTAAAAGGCATTTTTAGAAATGAAAAGTCTGTTAAATATAAAAACAAGAAGAGGAAAGGTGTGTTTGCAGGGAGGGTGTTCCTGTTGTAAACAACACAAAAATAGTTTGTTTCCAAACAAGAACTGTTTTTAGTGTCAGCATTACATCATTGACTGAACATATAAAAATAGCCGAAAGGCCCCTAAGTAGAGACAAAAACAAGATCTTGTGTGATACAAGCTCTGGATTCGGAGTGAGAAACTGGTGGCCTGAGGGTCATACGTGGCTGCCCCCCTCACTCAGAGTGGCCAGCCAAACATCAATGTCAAATTGACAAGAACTGGACCCATAATATTTAAAAAATATGCCATCAGGCAAACACCACAGACAAAATGCATTATTTCAACACAAAAGACTGAAATGTTTCCACAAGAGTCTGTGATAACTGGTTTTGGTTTTGTACATGGAATTAATAGATAAGGTTTGCTATAATGATTTCTGTAAAGATCTTTTATGACACATTATTACTACTTTCTGTTGAAAAACAGTGAAATAAAAATATTTATTAGTATCTAAGATTTTGCACACTGGCTAAGTTGCTCTTGACAAATTTTTTTTTAATTCTCAAATGGCCCGACTGGTGAAGTAAAGGTTAAAATTAACAAATCAAGAAAAAATATATATTATTTTTGTACACTGGAAACGCTATTGTAAATTGTCTTTCATTTTATATTACTGGTATTTTTGTTTTTCAAACTGACAATGTTAATAATGGTTGTCTGAAATTGAGAATAAAAATAATACTGGCCCCCTTTAGTAACTAAAGGGGCACATCATTATCTAGACACTAAAGTTTAGGGTTATATATTCACCTTCGACTTCTCAGTTTTAAAAGCTTTACATCAGACTTCCTCTGCTTCATTGGAGGAATAACTCTAAAGTAAAAGCTGCGAGTAACACAAGCTGAAATACAATATAACATAATGTGACATGTGTGACCACATCCTTCAACTGTCCACACAAATTTGAAAAACAAATTCCTGTTGTTAAAACAACAGGCTATGCAAACAAGATTATGAAAAGTATGATGTGGTTAAATGTGCAAAATGTTGTCGTCAAAGCTTCCTGCTGATTTGGCTGATGTTTGTCATGACACTGAGACATCACAGAGGGTGAAGCTAAGCACTCCAGGGTGGGTCTGGTGCGTTGTGTAAACATTCTTGGCTGATATCTGGATGTAAGGTGGATTACAGCTCACAATGTCAACATCCTTTAAGTTTGGGAAGAGCCAGGCTTAGAGGAGCAGAAGCTGGATCAAGTGTCCTCATCTGTGTCAACCACTGAAATTGTTCTTACGGATCAGTGCAACAAGACAAACAGAATGATACGAGGATACTTTAAGCTTGAAGATCAGTAGGCTATGTCACCCGAAGGCTAGTTTTGTTAAGTTTGATTGGTGGCTATTGTCAAGGTTACCAATATGTGGTTGTACTGACAAGTTGAGCTTCATTATGAATATTCTTTAACTTCAACCATCAACAGATTTTTAACATTCTATCCATACATATTGCAAACTCTTACTCTTACATTACCTTTAGTTTTTGAGCTTTTACTCTGTTGTAAACTGACTTTTTGAAGCTGTTTCAACTTTGCTTTAGAACTTAGCAAGCTTTTTCAACTTTTGGACCTGAACTTTCAGTCTACTCCTTTCAGCAAGCTTTTTTTTTAACTAATACTGTAGGCCTACTACTTAAAGGAACACTACACCCAAACAACGATTTGGCCTCATTTTCTACTCACCCTCATGCTGAACAACACTGTGGAGTAGTTTTGGGACATCTAGGATGCAGCCGGAGATCTGGGGGTATACTCGCTGTCCACTGCCATTGATATCATGACTTCGGTCAGAGCCCGAACAAACTGTGTCCTTAAAAGTCCACAAAAAGTCCACAAAAAGTTGGCAATATTCCTCCATACTGCTCGTGCGCTGTAATCCAAGTGTCCTGAGCAGGTAACGTCCACCATTTACTCGAAACGACATCATTTAGCACATGTTTATAGCCTAAACAGTACTACTTCGCATTTCTGTGCACGCGGCTGACCAAACCAAGCGAATCGCGCACTGCAATAATTAGGAGGCGTAGAACAAAAATCCCACATTCTGCTGTGGCGGCGCCGTGGACAGACACAAGAGGTGTCAGCAGAATGTGGGATTTCTTGGGTTCTTCTCTGTTCTCGCTCCCTAGTTAATTATCCGTTTGACAGCATGAGATTACAGTATCAATTTTTTAATAACAAGCTAGCTCTTTCAATTTTAAGTCCACTGCTTGGATGTGGTTCTTTCTACTTTAATCAAGCTAACTTTTTCAACCTTTAGTCCACTGTATGTTAAGCTAGCTTTTTCAACTTTTAGTCTCTGTCTTTAAGCTAATCTTTCATCATTTAGTTCACAATTTTTAAGATAACTTTTTTAACTTGTCATATAAGCTAGCTCTTTCAACTGTTAGTCCACTTCATTAAGCCTTTTTTTTTTTAAATAAAACTTTGAGTCTACTAATATAAGCTAGCGTTCTAACTTGAAGACCATGACTTTAATAGACATCTTTCAACTTAATGTCTCAAACTTAGGCTTGCTTTTTAACCCTTTCTGAACTACTTGTAGCTAACTGTTATATTCATTCATTCATTTTCTATACCCTTTTATCCCCTTCAGGGTCAGGGAGCTGGAGCCTATCCCAGCTGTCAATGGGCGAGAGGCGGGGTACACCCTGAACCGGTCGCCAGTCAATTGCAGGGCCACATAGACAGACATACAACCATTCACACTCACACTCATGGCTTAGGGCAATTTAGAGTGACCAATTAGCCTAATGAGCATGTTTTGGGTCTGTGGGAGGTCGCCGATGTGCTCGGAGAGAGCATGCATGGGTAGAACATGCAAACTTCACACAGAAAGACCCCTGTCCAACCCGGGAATCAATCTGCGGACCTTCATGCTGTGAGGCACATGCACAACCTGCTGTGCCACAGTGATGCCCCCTGTTAGATTCAAACAATCTCTATTTATTTATTTATTTAACCATGCTTCTTAAAGACAACCAGTCATGCCTGGTTTTCAATTCTTAAACATATTTCTATTAGTTAGTTCTCTGCTTGGAATAACTCTTGTTCAAAGCTACTTAAAATAGCTTTTTACGAGTTTTTCATTTTTAAAGCTAAAATTTCCAGTTGTTTGCACATGATATTTAGCCAGATAAAAAGGAAACCTATCTAGTGTCAACTGATTTAAGCTCAGTTATTTAAGTGTTTGTCTTAGGTTTGTTTAATTGTTGTTGGTTTTGTCACAAAACCTTTTTTTTTTGTTTTTACATTGTAGGCTACTGGTAACTTTCTGGATAAATCACCTTGTTACTTCTCAGAAGGCTAAAACGTATTGGTTATCCTTCCCTGTCTTTTTAAAGTTTATGTAATGTGTTTCTGTGTGTGTGTGTGTTTTAAGTGTTTCCTCTACTTGTGTTTTAAATTAGTTGAGTATTATAGTTTTATTTTTGACTTTATGTAATATGTGCCAGCAGATCCACAAAAAAATAAAATACCACCACAAAAATGTCGGGCCTGCATGGTATCACTAGTTCTCTGCTTTGAGACTGAAATGAAAGCAGCTCTTTTAAATTTTCCTCTCCCAACTTTTACAACTGCAGTGACATCTGGGTTTAAAAGTGGCAAGTGAGACAGAAAAACATCCATTTGTCTATTTTTCTTGAAGGTAATGCTTGGAGAAACCTTTCAGTGGCCTGTGATATGTTGACAAAAAACAATCAGACCGCTGACTGAATCATCTTATTTTCCCCCACACATCCAAATAGTAAGATCTTGGTCACTTACACAAGGCAATATCAAATCATACTGTGTTGTACTTTGCAAATGTAAACCACTTTTGTGCCATGAACAAGTGCTCCACTGAAAGAGTTTCATGCTAAAGGTCATATATATCACATAAAAGTGTAAAAAGGATGAGGGATTTTGATTTAGGTCCCATTAGAGAGGGTGTGGTGTGGTGTGAAACAAGACACCGAGGCAACAGGCCCGAGGGGATCCTGAGAACAAAAATGTCAACAATAGGACCCAAAACACAAAAGTCTAACAACAAATGGCCCATATAGGTCAAGCTGTGCACTGGATCAGCAGACTACAGGTGAAATTTGAGACTTGGGCAAAGCCTCCAATACTGGGTGAGGAATTTCACATGTAATAGCCGGCAGGTTGGGGCATGATTCAGTCTTTTAATAGCGTTTGCGGAGCGAGGATGTTCTGTTTTGTTTTTTTCCTAACTTGACTGCCTCACCCCAACCTGTAATAACAGCATTAGGGTAAATCCTGGGATGCTACACGGATGGTAAACACTGGTAAACACTACTGCTACTCTGTGACATCAATGGGAACCAGAATTTCATCAATATGCTGTTAAGCCATTAATTAGAGCAGTGTATATGATTCACGCCAGCACTGTGATCTTACAAAAAAATGTAATAATTTTCAGGAAGATACACAGTAAGATGATTCCCAGTTAAATCCCAGTTTGACAAGTTCTTTCTGTGTAATGTGAGTTTGTTTTCTCATTAGGTGAAATATGTTCACATGCACAAAGCTGTCATGTCATATGTAAGTGTGACTCTCTGAATGTTGTATGTCAGCCCTATGATAGGCTGGTATATTAGTGTGAGATGTAACCATCCATAGCACTGTGACAGCTGGGATCGGCTCAAGCCCCCTGCTTACAAAAGTAAAGTAGTTTGGATGGATAGTGGATGAATCAATGGATTAGGACATGCAGAGGGGATGAGTTGATCTGCCGAGGTTAATTAAAGGGTTGAAAAATGACAAATATTGGATTTTCAAATATAGATTTTACAAACATCAAACTACTTTGGCATTTTTCTTAAAATGACTTGAAATGTACTTATTTTATTTAAATGTAGTTAACTTACAATTTTATTTCCCTATTTATCTTAAAAGTATCTTCTGTTTTATATTTTCCTGTCCTATCTACATTTGCTAATTTAATATCTCTAGTTCTCTCAATGTCATAGTGTCTTTGTTTTTAACTCTTTAAATCACCATGGATTGCTGTATATGATTTGTGCTATATGAATAAAGTTGCCCTGCTGTGGTTCCATCAATAATTTAATGACTTGATGTGAACACTGTTAGATTTTTCCCCCTTATTTAACTGTTTATGTTAACCTGTTTCAACTATACCAGACATTTTTTAGAGTGCCATTTGACAGTAAATGTTCAGATTTTGCTTTTCTGTTGGCCAAAACCTTCACAATTCAACTGTTGGTCCATTACTGTTAGCCAACAACATCAGGTGTTTGTCCATTGGTTAAACCAACATTGTCCAATAAAAAATAAAATATAAAGTAAGGGTATGGCTCAGGCCTACTCTTTTGTTAAGCCCATTAACATTTCCCTTGTAGATTCCAACTGAATTTCTGTGTAGGAAATCTTTGATTTGTTCAGAACAAAGAGGTAGGAATTGATAAGCAAAAATGATTCATGATGTCAGTGGATTATTTGGGGGGAGTTGTTATGGATTCTCAACTGGAATTGGTTTTCCAATTTCCATCTCCAGGAAAAAATGTGGCTCTTTTGGATGTAATGGCAAAATAAAGTCAAATAAAGGGCAAGTTAGATTCACCAATTATCCCAATAAGCATGCTTTTGGAAGGAAGCCAGGAGAATGCCAATGCAGGCAAACTCTCATAGATTGGTTTCTGCTATGAGGCATATGCTCTACCTGCTATGCCACGGACTAAAATATATATTATTTGCAATAAAAACCTTTTATTCTGGTTTTTGCTCATTAGCTATACTGGTTGTTTTTGTCCACAATTCTACAGTATTGTAGGAGTTAGTCCTATACAAACAGGGTTTTTTTTGTCTTGTCCTGAAATTGAGAACAACAATGATGTGGCCCCAATGATGGCCAAAATTGCCCATCCCTGGATTACTTAAAGTGGTAGAACACTTCCTCAGAGGACTCGATCATCTACTGAATGGCTCACTGACTCTTAACATATAATCACTGAGGCAGGAACACATCCCACAAAACCAGGAAAAAGCTGACGTGATAAGACAGTGGAGTTCAGTTATCTCAGATCAGCGTCACCACAGCCGTGCATCTGCTGATCGTCATATTTTTGGACCACCTGCCCTAAAGATGTCTCATGAAGGAGGTACACACCCTGTGTGACAGAATCCTCCAGCTCTGCACCCTCCAACACGGAGCACACCCAGAAAACATGAGGAAACATGACACACGCATCCCAAAACCTTTTCCAGAGTACAATATTGACATCAAAACTTGTCTGACTGGATTTTCCCAGAGCAGCCGGAGGACAGACTAAAGACAGCGTTTTCTAACTTTTGGAGGAAACTGGACCAGGAAAAGTCCAACACCATTAGGTTATAGCGTGAAGACGTTTACAAATGAGCTAGAAGTAATTTACCTCTATTGTAACACATCGATGCAGTGTGAGATTTATATGAAAACACCAGATAAAGAGTAGTAGATTTTGTCGAGGAGGTATTTAACTTAAGAGCTGTCCAGCTTGATTGTATTTCTAGTTAATTTCCAGCCTATTAAATAATTTAAAAAACGCTCTTTAAGCTCAAAAAGAGGACAGTTTCTTACCGATAGCAAAGCAGAATCCGACTGCAACCAGCTGGAGGATTACTCTGTTCATTTTTGGAGACGTAAAAACTCTAAAACGACGACAAGAAACAAGAGGATCCGTCTCCGTACAGTAGACCGTTATATTAATGATCAAATAACACTTTGTTCAGACATCGCTGCCTTTATAATCCTCCTCCTCCTCCCATCCCAAACGTCACCGTTATCCAATCAGAGGTTTGCAGGGACGTCCGCAGCTGAGTCCTCGATCCAGCCTGTCCCACCTGCAGGAGACACAGGTAGACCGACCGAGCAGTGAGCTGCAGGGACAGATGTCATGCAGATGTGAAGAACATTTGACGGGATATTTACCCAGAACAAGAGCCCCATGGCAACACATAGTGGTCCTATATATATATATATATATATATATATATATATATATATATATATATATATATATATATATATATATATATATATATATATATATATATATATATATATATATATATATATATATATATATATATATATATATATATATATATATATATATATATGAATATATATATGTATATATATATATATATATATATATATATATATATATATATACAGTCATGGAAAAAATTATTAGACCACCCTTGTTTTCTTCAATTTCTTGTTAATTTTAATGCCTGGCTCAACTAAAGGTACATTTGTTTGGACAATTAAAATGATAACAACAAAAGCTCATGAGAGTTTAATTTAAGAACTAAGAACTATTCATTTTCCATGGTTTTCTTGATAATAACCAAAATTACTTAAATTCTTACATCAATAGCTATGGCATTGTACTGCCAAAAACACTACTTTTAAGCATTCCATGTTTTCTTTTCTGTTTGCTTTAAACACATGATACACACAAGAGTTAATACTTGATTGCATAACCATTGTTTTTGATGACTGCAGCCATGCGTCTTGGCATGCTCTCCACCAGCTTCTGACATTGTTCTGCTGTCACAGCAAGCCATTCCTGTTGGACAAATTCAAACAAATTTTCTTTGTTTTTGGGCTTGTGGTTCTCCATTTTGAGTTTGATGATTTTCCACAGGTTTTCAATTGGATTAAGATCTGGTGATTGAGCAGGCCAAGGCATGGTGCGAATGTTGTGGTTCTCCATCCAGGCTTTAACTGACCTTGCCGTGTGGCAAGGGGCATTGTCTTGTTGGAAAATCCAGTCATTCGAGGCAGGAAAGAGTTTTCCAGCTGATGGAAGAAGACTGTTTTCAAGGGTAGTCCTGTACATGACCTGGTTCATTCGGCCTTCACACAATTGCATTTGCCCTGTTCTACTCAGACTGAAACAACCCCAGATCATGACTGATCCACCCCCATGTTTTACTGTAGGGGCAAGACAGTCTGGGTTGTAAGCTTCTCCAGGCTTCCTCCTAACCAGTAAGTTGGCTGGAGTGGGCATCAATTCAAAATTGGATTCATCACTGAAGAGAACCTTAGCCCAATCATCAACAGTCCAATCCTTGTGGTCTCGAGCAAAGAGTAACCGGGCCTTCCTCTGCCTTTCATTGATGAAGGGCTCTGCGTGCTCTGTGTGACTTCAAACCAGCTTCAACAAGTCGGTTTCGAACTGTCCTTGCTGAACAAGTCACATTTCTCGACAGTGCCCACTCATTTTTAAGGTTCCTGGGGGTCTGTCGGCGATTCCTGACACAGGAGCGGATGGGTGCACGGTCATCTCGTGGGGTAGAAAGACGCGTTTCCTGCCACGGCCAGGTAGCAATTTGGTAGTGCCATGTTCAGCTTGTTTTTTTTGTTGTAATGAACGGCTGTCTTGGAGATCTTCAGTTTTTTCGCTACCTGTCTCTCACTCATGCCAATTTCCAGCAGTGCCAAGATGGCTGCCTTTGTGGCTTCACATAATTCTTTTGTTTTAGGCATTATGTGAGAGCTGACAACTTCTGAGTTGTGCTACGGCTTGAATGTAAGCAGGAAACCACTCTAGGCCTTTGCATGTGCAGTGCTGCTTGTGACATGAAATGGCCTCTTATATACCCTGGGAATCAATTAAGCTTAAGAATGTCAAATAGGACATAAAGTATTATGTGACCAGCTGCATTTTTTGTTGTGTTCATTGTATTATACGTTTAGTGGTACCAGATATTAGAATGAACAAGAAATTGAAGAAAACAAGGGTGGTCTAATAATTTTTTCCATGACTGTATATATATATATATATATATATATATATATATATATATATATATATATGTATTTATATATATATTTTTTTTGTGTTTAAGGTCTGGAGTGGGGAGCTTACCCCTCCCCCCGCCCTTCATCATCACCGCGCAAAAATGCAAATGACATCCAGAGATAGTGATAAGTATTAAGACGATCTTTTTTAACCACAATAACTGTTAAGGGTGGAGTCTGTATCCATCACTTAAGCAGGTCAAATGTTACTAAGGCTACCCCAACGTA
This sequence comes from Scarus forsteni, assembly GCA_036419115.1. Lineage (NCBI taxonomy): Eukaryota > Metazoa > Chordata > Actinopteri > Labriformes > Labridae > Scarus > Scarus forsteni. The sequence goes on from JAZDUH010000458.1 coordinate 15,780,882, forward strand.
TAACTAGAGTAATTACATATCAATAAAAATATAAAAACGCTGTTGAGAGACCTTCATCAGAAGTGGTAGGTATAACTGACAGAGAAATGCAATATTAAGTATGTGAGGAAATAACATAACTTTTTCCCCCAAAGGCAGAAGTCTTTTGAATTCACAACTAGAAATACTGTAGAAAAAAAAAAAAGGGAAAAGCTTGGTTATTACCCTTTCAATTTTGTGTTTCAAATAAAATCATAGTATTTGATTTTAATATCCTACACATTTATCCATTTTATGTTGTGATTTCCAAGTGTCCTGACAGATGCAGAAGGGTCATTCTTGAGGTACAAAGTCTGAGACAGTTATAACTTTATTTAGTCACTGCTCCCTCGAAGAAAAGTCTTGGAGTGATAACAAGAAAATTGACAAGAGTAAATATAGGCTAAATCAGGACACATCACTTATCTTGGCTGCTTGGCTCATGTTTAAAGGGATATGGCAACATTTTTCCCCCTGTCTTGCCTCACTCCTGAATTGATGACAGGCAGATAGACACCATTCTTTCAACTGTGAGTAGTAACAAGAAAGAAATCAGCAGAGCTCACCTAACGCTAATTAGCTTAGCTCAAACACTGGGAGACAATGGGTATTGTTAGCCTGCCTCTGCCTTCATTAATCAGACAAACTCTTCTGCAGCTCTAAACTGTCTTGTGTGCTTGTTGTGACTTGTTTTTTTAACCATGTTATGTAACATGATATTTTAGACCAAGACTAGCATTATGAATCCATGAACATAAACATTATGTTCCTTCTGTTCCTTACATTATATGAGTTAATGTTTTGTATTGGTTAACCTCCCAAATGTTCCTAACCTTATTTTTAACATTTTTAGGTTATATGCCTTGATTTCCTAACTGTAACCGTTACCCTCTGATGTCCTGACTCAAATAAAAAAAAAACTGTGAAACTTAATTACATTTTTTTTTAACTACAGTGAGCATGTTGGTGTATTGCGCATTTAAATGTTAAGAGAATGCAACAGACTCCAGTCAGATTTATTTTGATGTAGACTTTTGTAGAATATCATCATTTCATTTTCAGTAATTCATTTACTCTGAATTACATTGAAACATTCACAAGACACGTGTTGATGACATAAGCAAGTTTAGCTACTCAGATATGAATTTGGAAACATCATGAATCAACAAAAACCTTACAAGAAAAAAAACAAGTATCAGAAATCCTTGAGGGGGAGGCACAGCCACACTGACAAACAAACATTATCCCCCGTTCTGCTGTTTCCAGAGCTTCCAGAGTGATTCAGCTCACAGATTATATACATTATCCCAGACTCTGAGCGGATGTTCAGCTCATCCTGACACTTCTTCTCTCTGAAGAGTGATCTCTTCTCATCTTCATTTCCTGCTAAAGCTCTGACACAGAGCCTAATCAGGCCTTTAGTCTCATGTTAGAACAAGATCGTTATGAGGCAGGAGCATCAGATGGATTTATTGTTGGTCCGCAGCAACTGGAGCAACTCAGAGGCCATTTTACTCTCTGTAACAGTAAATTTAATTTGTGTCATTAAATAAAAAAACAACATATAGCATCAGACTGAGTCAGCTCCTTTTTCAGGTTCTTACAACTTTAAAATGTTTTAGAATAAATTATAACTGAATCATTATTTTTTATAATACAGTAACCAATAGGGGTGTCCTGATACAACATTTTCACCTCAGATACTGATATTGCAGCCTTGAGTTTTGGCTCATTCTGATATCGATCCGATATAAGCAGGACTCAAACATACTCTTATAACTTATCTTGTAGTACGAACTGTAAGAAAATGCTTGATCAAGCAAGATTACTCAGCCAACAGTAGTCAGCAATAGTAGGCATGAGAAAAACTGACCCATTTGTTATTAACCACTGGGTTCAGTAAAATTTAATTTTAAACATAAGAATACAGTGAAATAAAATAAATGAAAAATTACAAGACCCTCAAAAGTAACCTCAAGAAATCCAGTAAAAACAAAAACATATATTTTTAAATTGCATAATGTGCACTGTGTTTAACATAAGCATATTCTACAAAAAAAAAAAAAAAGAAAAAAAGATAAAATGGACTGCTTGTATCAGAGTGCTTATATCAGGTATTTTAGATGCAGGCCGATACAATCTGATATCTTTATTTATTTCTTTATGTATTTTTGCTGATATTGGACCAATAAGACATCAATATCAGATCGGGACACCCCTTGTAATTAAATATATTATTTCTTCGTACCATGTTGTTGTGGTCCTCAGTAGTAAAAGCGACATTAAGACTGCTACCCGTGAGCACGTGTGGCGACTGTCGTAATGCTGCGTTCCAGTAACCTCGGAACTGGGAGTGACATCATCTCCGACTTATCGGTGTTCCAGTTGAAGTCGAAAAAAACATGCCGATATACCAGGCTATTGTTAGCTGTTGGTAGCTCAGGAGTGGCGAGGTTTCACCGAGTTCCCAGTAGGAAATTCCGACTTCGGGGGACGTTTCAGTTGCAGTTTCCTACTCGGAACTGGGAAATTCCTACTTCTGACGACAACTGGAACGCACCAAAAGACCCAAGCCAAAGGGTGCCTTTGTTGTGATGCTAATGAATGCAGCTCGGACCTTCCTCAGAACTCTGCATTGCTTTACAACTTCTTTTTTCAACAACTTACAGTATGCAAAGCGACGAGGTAATGTATCTCTTTCTAGTTATGTAGCGGTAGTTTACAGCCCGATGCTCTAAGACGTGTCCGAATAATATAAATTTGCTCTAGTTTTGTCTTGTTCCCGAAGTTGAGTATCCAGGCCAGTCCAGCTCTGTCCGACCCGACCGGAAGGCTAAGGAATAGCATTTATAGATAACCTATTTTGATGCTATAAAACTCATCTTAAAGTGTGTATTTCGATCAGGCATATATCTAAAAGTGAGACTTTTTTGTTATTACTTAGAAACTCCTCACAGTCTCTTTAAAGGGCATAGCCAAGAATTTTCTAATACATCATTTCTCTATAACATAAATTAGTTGTTTATATCTGCCCTTTTCGTATCTGCACTTAAATTATATTTTCACCTCCGCTCCACATTAAAATAGATAAAACAACTAAGTGACAGCTCATAGCTCTTTATTTCAAGACTCAAATAAAAAATTAGTTTAGTGCTGTTATTTAAAGTTCTAACAAAATTAATTGAATTTAACTTATTAAAAACAAACTGTTGTCAAATTACACACTGAAATATGAGCGTGTTTGAGTTCTCTGAGAGCAACAATAGGGAAAACAACCCTGATTTTCTCATCAACAAAGAAATCAATCAGGTCATCTGATCTTTCTCCCTCAAGGTGTTGACCTCAGAGAATGGCTGTGACATTTAGGAAACAGAAGTTAACCCGGAGGACACGCTCTCGGGTTATTGTGATATTAGCAGATACCGTACAGCCAAATTCATTTTTGTCCAATGAGCTTTCTTTTCGTCTACAGCTGACTTCCCCTCCTTCATTTATGGATCCTCACATCAACTTCTGTGTTTCACCTCTCAAAAGTCTGTGGTGATCAACTCTGGTAGGAATGTTTTTTGGGTTCTTTAAACAGACTCAAATCAGAACACAGTGCAAACCCCATGACTGTTCACACTGTGTGTCCAGTCAGAATAAAAACATCACCATGTAAAAGCATTTGTTTAAGCAAGATCCCACCAGAGAGGGGCTCCATCTTATATCCACCGACCTGTTTGAAGTTGCAGGAGGCCAAAGCAAGAGGCCGGGTACGCCCTGCACCAGCTGCCACTCAATCACAGGGCTGACTGAGCAGGTTTTAGGTTCACTGGAGGGAGCTGGTGTGCCCAGAGAAACCCAGGTATGCATGGGGAGAACATGCAAACTCCCAACAAACAGGCACTGCCCAAGATCGAATCTGGCAAACTTTTACTAAGAGGTAACAGTTTCCCACTGCACCATCATGCAGCCAAAGGGAGTGATGTTCTCAAAATAATCACTATGGAGATTCAGCTGAAGGTAACAGGCAGAGAACACGAGCCCAGAATAAAACCAGTGGTGCAAATATCAAACAAGACGCCTCAGGCTTAAGTGTGACACTGTTTTTAAAAAGCAACTTTCACCATCATTAAAAGTAAAACAGTGGATCTCTCAAAGGCCTCAGCTCCTTTTCAACATGAGCCTTCAATGAGCCTGCAGTGTAGCTCAGTCTGTGAGGGCTTGGGTAGGGAACCGGGGGGTGGCCACTTCAAGTTCTGATCAAAACATACTTAGAAGCTAGAAGCTAACCTCCTGGGGCCCTGCTACAGGTTACAGCAGTTAGTAACACAGCTGAAAAAGGTTGGCGCCCATGAATTCTCAGGGCGTAGGGTTTGCATCCTTGTACTCTTAAACTTTGTCACAAGTAAACCTCTATAAATGAGGTGGAGTTAATATTGCTGGTGGTGCAGACGAGTCATCAAGAATGAAGGATAAAGTGCTAACCCAGCATGTGCTCACAAATCTGATCTGACCTTCAACTACAGAGTTCTTGTGCCTTTTAGGACATCCTGTCTTATGCCCATGAGCTAATGACCAGTCACACAAGCTCCAACCTCCTAGCAGCTGTGGAGGGACTGTTTTTAACACCCCTATGACCAGCTGTTTGTCCCTACATACATCCCAGCCTGATAGTGCACTTGGTTATTAATCGGACGGGCCCAGCTCCTGCTGTCGCATGGCGGTGTGTCCATGGGCGAGAAAGTTAACTCCAAGTTGCTCCCACTGCTACGTCACTGGCGTGCAAATGGGTATGAAAGGCCGTGAATGTTTTAGCTGATACTGACAGACAACTGACTCAGAAACTCCAATCATCAGTGAGTGAATGGGTAGATGCGCTGCTTTGAGTAGTTAAAAACTATGAAAGCACTATATAATCTCATCTGTTTATCATTTACTCAGCTGGATGATTGGGTTTTACCTCCTAAAAAATTCAAGTCGTCTCATGTCTGCAACTTCTCTGCGGCCGAGTGCAGGCATCACAGCACAGATGCCCGCAGACTAAACAGTGAATAAGAAGGCTGAGCGTGTTGCTGTGCCTGCAGCTCTGCAGACTTGGAGAGGAGGTTGAGGCTCAAGTTCTGGAAAAATGGTTGACCATCCTGGATCATGGCTTGTTCTCTGCACAACGGGCGCAGTTTTAGTATCCAGCTTTTTCTGCCCCAGTCTCTTAAAGAAAGATCATGATCACAACAGAGCTGCTGATTATTCAGTATTTATTTGTATGCTTTAATGAGTGTTTCCATTTTTCTTTTTTGTCTGTTTTGACTGACTGTGCTGTAGGTTAATGCGAGTCTTGGGGAAATAAAACCAAGTGCCTGCTGCTTTACATCCTTAAAAGTCCCACCGATGGTCCTGTATCAGCACTTCATCATTCAGATTTCATCAGGATGGCGAGGACGGCAGTAACAGAAGCCCACTTGTCATGAAATTCTCCTCTTCATGAATCAAACTAGTGCATGTTCTCTGGATAAAAATCAGTTTAAAATGGCCTCAGAGTAAAACAATAGCTCCTGTTTATGCTTAGATGACTCAGTCCTCCGTGTTAGAGTGGTCCCTCTTGACTAATAAAAACTAAACTGAGGAAGGGAGGTGTCTGCAAACTTTTCCTCCTATTATGAGCTCATTAAAGGACACATGGTGATTGGGCTTTCCTTGACTTAATCTCACCTTGGGGCTTTGGATCGGAGTCACATTTTTCGACATAAACAAGTCTGATCTCGCTCAAAGTTTGTCCCCAAGCATTTTTTTCTGTATGTGTTTGTCTCCGAGTGTTTGCTAACGATCTCATAGAGAGATGACAAAAGAATCCGACTGACAAGTGGAGTCATGCTCTGAGTGATTACTGAGATTTTTCACAGTTTATTTGTCCTCATCACTCACGGTGACAGATGTTTTTTTGGGGGGGTTGGTGGGAATGTTTGCAGTGTCTGTGTGTGCTGTTTAATGATTATCACTGCAGGGGGCTTTCAAAGGGGCTTCAATTGGTTTAGCGCTGATGTGTTGGGGAGGAAGGTTATGAAATGGCATCTTCAGAGTCATCGTTTTGAAATACTTTGCAGAGAGGGAGGCTTGGGTTTGGGCCCCGTAAAATGCCTCTATTGTCTTGCCCACAGATCCTCAGAGTTTCTCAACGGCTTGTCGCCTGGAGAGGAGGGCGTGTCGGAGAAACCAAGCCAAACTAATCCTGATTCCAGAAGAAGGAGCAACACATGCAAAGTTTACATGCAAATCCACAAGGGGAGAAGAAGATCGGGAGGTACAAGAGCAGAGCAAATATTGAAATAGTGCCCATAAAAATGTACTGTTTCACCTGCAAAAAACAAAAAAACAAAAAAACAAAAAAACAAAACAGGACTTCATACCTGCTCTTTCAATACAGAGAAACATACAATCATGCTTTGGGCTTGAGTGCAAAAATACAATCTTCAAAGAAGGAAGCTTTCTATGAGAATAAACAGATAAACAGGAACTTTTGGAATAAAATGGAATTTACATACTTTTGTAGCATGCTACACGCATAGCAGACGGCTTACTGCAGGGGTTTTGAGGCTGCACCCCCTTCATCCTTCATGCACTGATGATCCTAGAACCCTGGACTACATTTGAGCCTGGGGACCACATGAAGTGGAATTGATTGTTCGGTAAAATTAAAAACCGATACAGCTGTACTAACAAATAAATCTGTTATAGTGAATTGTTTTAATTGTATTATTTCACATGGATTTTTGGCAATGGTGCAACAAACTGTTTCTATGATCTCTAAATAAGTTTAAAGGAGGTCTTACAGCAGGGGGAGGACTGCAGTCACTACAATGTGAATATGTGTCATCGTGTTAAAATGGTTTTCTCACTATGAGGACCTGGACAGCTGGGCAGAGTTAAAAAAATCACAGAGAATGATGGAAAATTCAAGAAGGGAAAACCCCAAATTCAAAAGTAAGTAACCTGCCAAATGAGACAGGACTTTTTTACAGCATGTGTATGACTCAGTAGACACAGCTCAGGCTGCATGAGTGACTAAACTCATGCTAATGCCCTGCAAACGCTGAGTCTGAATCCAGAATCAAGCCCTGATAGGACTTTGCGTCGGCCCGATGGCCTGCACTTAGAGGGTTGGAGGAAAATAGAGAGAAGTCATGATGGGAAAAGTTGGATGAGAACTCTCAAGATGGACTAAAGTGCTAAAGTGTTTTCACCCTTGATATTTGGATATAAGCAAATTAAACATCCTGTGCAATACCCTGAGTGCCAAACTTTGCCTTTCAGTCAAATGTGGCCGACTGACAAACTGCTGTCACATTATATTCATACTGTAAATACTGTTCACGTTAATATTGTAAATTATTTTTGTTTATAGTCTCACTTTATTCTATTTATTTTTCTCCATCAGGAAGCTGATATCTCAAAGATTCTGCATGTTGCAACCTGCTTACTTAGTTTTTTGTGCTCTTATCTGTTTTATTGCCTTTATTTGGTATTCTTACTGCTACTCTGTGTAAGAGCAACTGAAACAACCACATTTTCCCATGGGTATTATTAAATTATTCCTGTGTTTGATTCTAAATTTAGCTGGCTGTAAGCGGACAAACATCCCTTTAGTTCAATCCCTTACTTTCTGATGACAAACACACTTCTCTGCAGTCTCAAGGTCACAGTTTTAAGTTGCTCCCATGGTTACTCACTTTAGGGGTTGCAGGGGGAGGAGCCTAACACAGCTGACATTAGGCTGGAGGTGGGGTACATACTGAGCTGGTCACCAGCCAATCACAGGGCCGCACAGAGGTAAGGACGACCATTAACACATATCTACAGGCAGAGTGGAGTCACCAACTGAACGCAGCTAACTGATATTCTGTCTAAAAAAACATGTTTCCTAAAAATCCACCTGCATTAAAGGTGTAGTCAGCGATCTTCTAATCTTCTAATCTAATGCAGTATTTGTCATATTCACCGCATTTCTCCTCTCCATCCACAAGATGTCCCCACTGACAGCATGTTGAAAAAAAAAAAGTCCGGTTTCAATACACAGCCTTGGCTCTGAATTTCAGCAGGTAAATACTGTGGCTCGGGCCGAGTTACCAAAACAGGGTATACCCCCCCACATCCAGGGGGCGATCATACTCATGCGCAGATCAGACAGAGTGGGGAGGGGGAGTAGGAGGTGGCGTAGCGTGCGCAGTTAGCGTATGTACTGTTGTTGTGATGTTATCAATATTATCAGTCAAGTTGTCTGACAAGTCGGGGTTACCTTAGCTACGTTGGTCAGCTACGCAGTTTCTGCGGCCGTTTCCATGACGATGCACGTCCATCAGCTTTCGGGGGTGGAGCCAGAGGTGAGGTATGAAGGGAGAGGCGGGTCATTTTGAGAGGCCACATCATCCTTTTTTAGATTTATTTGTGCTACAGGGGTTTAAACATGTTTCCTCTACATGATGGAGTATCTCTATGCACAAGACAAAAAAGTATAAGGCATTAAGACCTCCCCCTTTCACCTCTGCAGCTGCCTAAAGCCCAGTTTTCACGAAGTGGTCCAGTATGGATCGGCATGGTTTGGCTCAGGCCGGATTAGTGTAGCCAACCGAACCCTACTTGGTAGGCAGCGTGTAACCTGGATGCCGATAGCGTGACATCATAGCAGCGTGACTGTGTGTACCCGGCTATAAAATACAAAGAAGAAGAAAATGCGACACAGTAAACAAAGAGCAACGATGGAAGACATCCAGCAATTCTTCTTTTTTGTGATCAGCATGTGGCTTTTTGTTTTTGATGCCATTTTCCAAAGAGCCTTAAGAGTTCTCTTCATGAAGAAAAGTGGAGATTTAAACATGGCAGGGTTATGTTTTGTTCTTTATTACTGCTGTCGCACAGGAAGTGACGTCTCCTTCGACCAATCAACGGAGTGCAGTGTTTCTTGCTCCACCTTCTGGGGTCGGATCGGTATTCTTGGCACCCCAACAGAAGGGTAACCCAAAAAGTAAGACAGTACGCTTATAAGGGGTCCTGTCCCTGTTTTAGACTATGGAAACGCCACAAAAAGCAAGCAGTATGAACTGAACTGAACCCTCTGGTGGAAACGGGGCTTAAAACTTCTGCTTAGCTGACAAAATACCACAAGATTGACCTGTAAACCAATCAGAGCAGATTGAAACCATGTGGGGGGAGGGGGAGTCTAGACAGTTTTTTTAGTGATTGCAATCATCAAAAACAAATATATGACTGTGATTTAAAGCAAAGTATGACCTTGTTCAGGTCTTCAAATACCTTATAAAGCCTAGGCTTTCTATCAGATCCTGTCTTGTTCAGCTCCATTTTTTTTAACCACTCTCTCCCAGAAGTTGTAAAACAACTCGAGCACAGCCTGAAGCATCACATGCACAGAGTAAAATCAGGACAGCATATTTGGAGTATGTTTTTCGGGTGTGGCCTTAAGCCTCAGCGGCAGACATTTTTCCTTTTACAGTTGAATCATCTGAGAAGCATCATCCTGGAGAAATCCAAGAGTGGGGAAATGGTGCAATATGTCGCCCGGGTGTGGCAAAGCAGAGGCTGAGCATTTCACATGACAGCAATATGAGCAGGACTGTCTCTGCAAACAGAGCAGACGTGCCTGGTTGCAACACTTCAGGTTTGCTGTACAACTTAAACATCTGAATATTTGTTAAAGATTGAGTGAGATGTTACCTTTTGTACACAGCAACTCCTCGGCTTAAAGTTAAAGGAGCTGCAGAATTTAGCAGGGAGTGGATGCAGGAGCAGAAGCAGGGCAGATCCTGGGCTGTGGTTTGAGGTTATCCTGAGTCATGGAGGAACCTCCTCCTCCTTCTGGGCTCCCTTTGGAAAAATTGACGGCCACATGAAGACAAGTCAGCCCTGCCAGTCATTTTAGCCAAAGACAGCTGCCGTGCGAGAAGAAAAACAGCTCTTATGAGTCACATGGAAGAGGGAATACCATACCCGTACTGTTTGTGTCTCAAGGTGTCTGCCGTGTGTTATTGCTCAAACAAAACAAGTGGTGGCATATTTTCGAACTAAGGCTGCATTGCTGATCTGGAATTTCCAATTTTTAGGCATCAAAGAGGACAGGACTAGTCTAGGAATTATTACATAAGCCTGATTGAAGTCTCATGATCATGCCATTCAGTTAACACTAATAGTTTGTTTTGCATGTTTGAACGTCTTTTATTACCCCTGCTGTTACTTAGTCATGTGAAACGCCCTGCCACCACACCCAGAAGACAACCATCTCTGCCTCACACCACAAGGAATCCTCCAGGAAAACTACAAACACACACAAGACTTTTACAACATAGCACAGTGGGTATCTTATTTTTGAGCACCAACATTTTTGATCGAAGACAAAAAGTGCATCTGAGGTGATTAAGTGTAAAGCTCTCTACTGCCACGCTGTGGTAAGAAGTTGCACTGCAGTCTGAGAGAAAATAAAACAAGACAAGAAGAGTATGAAAAGAAAATAGAAGTTTATTGAGAATTCTGAATCCTGCTCACTCTCAGACAGTAGCAGAAAGACGACGACAAACAAACATCAGTTAAAATCTGGACACATAAATACCTTTTTCTCTTGTATCATGAAATAAAAAACCCTGATCCAGTCACGCTAAAGAAAAGAGGGAAGGGAGTAGGGATGGGACAACAGTGAGTCCGCCCCAAGAAAGACAACAAAAAGAAAAAATGCGGCTGGTGGTCTGTCCGTCTCTAAATGTGAACATAAATAATGAGACTGTGCTGCGGAGAGGCAGCAGGAGGATCAGTGCAGTGGTGGAGTGAGCTGCAGGATTCAGATTGTCCAAATTCCTCTTTTTTTGAGTCTCCTCCTCAGTTTTTATAAGAATACTCTGACATTTGGGAAATGGTTACATCCCTTAGGCAGCTAGATGAGTAAAATAGCATGTCTCTCATATCATTTAAAATAGAAGCTACAACTGCAATCAATTAGTGTAGCACAGCTCAACAAAAGTCTTAAGAAAGGGGGAAACAGCAAGCCTCTGATCCTGGAAAGTTTACACATTTAGCTGTTGAAAGCCGTCTGTTTAGCGCTATGAAAATTAAACTTCTCCATGATTCAGTGCTCAAATATTTCTGTTTGTTTATCACCTTGAGTCACTAGAGGTAGCGACAGCACAACAGTGCATCAAACTCTTATACAAAATTAAAAATGTTTTTTTACACAGACTATTCAATGTAAATAAGTTGGCTGGGCTACCACCAGCAGCTGTAAACATCTGCAACACTCTTACATTATCTGAGTTAAAGTAGCTTGATGTGGCAGTATGAATGAACTTGAAACAAAACTTCCTCTATTTTGCACCATTTCTAAAAATCTGATGCATGACTTTTTTCTAAACTCTGATTAGCGGGGTAATTTTAGATTTCCTAGCATTTGCAAATCGGTGCATAAAATCCCCCTCTAAATGATAACAGCCCCTTTATTTCGATCAATTAAGAAATGCCTGCTTCAAAGTATTAACCACAGGCAGCATTTTGGTAAAAAACAAGGATATTTTGTGCTTTAAAACAGAGTTAAAGCATCTTCATCTTCTCAGGAAAGAGGTAGTCTTCGGGAAAGAAAAGTGAGATGTCCATAAAAAGTCAAATGAGAATAAACCCAACCTTTAAAAAACACTGAAATATAAAAGTCAGTTTATTCTTGACACTGTTTCAACATTATTCCCAACAACTTTCTTTTTCTCAGTATTGTTTTTGATCATTATTCCTGCCATTCTGACTTTTTTTTAGGTGCACCACAAACAAAAATCTTCCTTCCTTCAATATTTTTCTCATTTCTAACCCAAGGCCTTCCTGAAGGCTTTTGGATGGTGACGAACTGGTAAATCACTCTGAAGAAAAGCAATTAATTGACTCTAATCTATCTGCAGGAGCTCATAATTTAACTCGTTTGTTAACTATGAGGAAAAAAAAGGCTTTTTGTCACTTTAAAATTTTTAAACTGGATAGTTTCAGAGCTCAGGAAAGTGTGGTAATTTATAGTTAATGTATAACAGTGCCCAAAACCCCCTTAAAAATGTAGATTTTGGTTTTCTCCTCGCTTTTGTAAACATGATCTTAAATCAATCAGCCAGTGTCTCTGGGGCTAAAATACAGAGTTTTTTCATGTTTGTTGGAAAACAGACTAAAAGCAGCTTGATGAGGCACTATGGGTGATAAAGAGCTGGACTGATTTCTTGGCTGTATGAAATTAGAAGTTTATTGTTGAAGGCAGACCGAAAGCTGCCTTCTGGGCGCTTCTTGATTTCTTTGTTTATACATTAACAAACCTGAATACATGACAAATGATCTTTCAATTATTCGATCCTCTAGTTTGAATTAATAACTTCCTTGAGCTGTTGCAGGTTGGAAAAGAGGGTTTGAAGTAGGGATGCACAATGTTTGATTTTTGCCAATATTTCCCAATTCACAATCACAGATACTGATTAATTTATGTCATAAGCACATAGCCTTCCTTTTACAAAAACTGACATGGCTCTTCTACGCCGACTGCCTGTTTGCATTTAAAACAGAGGTGAAGCAAGAGAAAAAAACATTTTATCATTAAACAAATGTCAATATTACAGCCAATGTGAAGGAAATATATATGGGCAAAGTTTTCACATCTGCTGTTACTAAAAGTCAGCTAATAAGAAAACTATCTGCTGATTCTAGTATTGTGCATCTCTACATAAAAGCCCAGTATTTAGACTTTTGTTTGGATAAAAAAAACTGTATAGTTAGTACCAACAGCAGCTTTTAAGCTCAAAAAGGTCTTTTATTTATTCGTGAAGTTGCATATTGAAATATGGAGAGTACAAGCTGATGATGTTGGTAAAAAGCTGGAAAAGTTGCTTTCTTCTTGTTAACAGCTGATTTTTCCATCATTATGCCGCCTACCGGTACAACTTTTAATAATACCCAGATTAAAGGTGGCATATTGAGGAATTCACCACCTTCAGATGGATGACAACTTGCTGTTTCCCCATGTCAGACCTTTACGCTGGCTGTTAACTATATCTGCATCTATACTCCTAATAGAAGCACACTTCCCAAAATGCCAAACTATTACTTAAAAGGAGATAAAGCTACAGGAAGTTTGGGGTGAAAATACAAACGCAGAAACATTAGGGGGGGGCAGCTCTGAGAAAAGTAGCATGTTAAACTTTGTACCATAACAGACAGTTGTTTGACACACGCACAGACAGCTGGATAAAACACCAACAGGCTGATTACAATTGTCTGAGATTATTCTATTTCTACTGGATCGCCTCTAACAGCAGAAAATATGAGGAAACAAATGTTTGTGCCTCTTGTAAAACCAAACAATCTTGAGTGTTTTCTCTGACTCTTAAGGCAAATTCAACAGAATGCTTGACCAAAGTGTTAGACGATACGAGGAACCTAACTTCACACTGAAAAACATCTGTCCAAACTGTCTCTGTGAGTGCCCGCCTGAGTGTGCATGCATTAAAAAGGGCTGTTTTGAGGGTCGTGGGCTGTAAATGGATGAGGGTTTCCCCCCCCCACTCTTTACCAAACAGTGCCAAATACAGACCAAACGCAGAGCCAGAAACAAAAACTGACCCACATGTCACTGAGTCAAATACAGAAACCCTCTCACATGTCACTGATGACATGCTCTGGCTCATCCGTGTGCTTGTAGTGTGAGTGGAGCAGCATTAAAATCCTCAATTTTGTTCAGCGTTTTTGGCACTGATAAGTTTGGTAAGGTACGTGCATGGACCCCAGGTGTGTGGCAGAATTTGTGTGTTTGTGTTCAAGATAATGGCTGTGCGTCTCTTTTTTTTTTTTTAAATCGCTCTCTCTCACACTCGAAAACCCTTACACTTTGTCATTTACCCTAATCTAAATCAAAATAATACAGTCTTTAAGCTGGGGAGGGGGCATCTGGGAGGCTTATAAAGTGCAGGTGACCCCTCCCCTTCTGATAATTCTTTCCTCTCTTTGTTTTTAATGAATCTTCCTCCTCTTCTCCCTCCTCTTCAGTCCTGGGCACTCTAGCGGATGGCCTTGACTGGGCTCTTGAAGCTGGAGGCGGCTTGCAGCTGCAGCTGGTACGCCATGGGGTGGATCTTGAAGCCGTACAGCCTGAGGGGAAGTGAGGAACAGCATGTGTTAAAGAAGATTACAAACAAAATGGACACGAGGTTACACACACGCTCAGAAGTGACGAGGGTGTTCACAGTGTCATGAAAGGCGTGTTTGCCTTCAGGGAGAGTTCAGTGATGAATGACCTAAGCTCTGAATGTTCTCATCACACCACCCAAAATATGACTTCATCTGTAAACATACATCTGTAAACAGACGTCACCAAAGAACAGACAAGGAGGTGGAAGAGCATTAAGTTTGTCTTTATTATCTTAAACTAGAGCGCTGCTACCTTTCCCATCAACAGGGACATTTTAGCCCATTTCCTCCTCCAAAAAAATCAGTCTGAAGCAGCAAAACTCAAACCTTGCAGAGCAGATAAATCAGCCTGATTCAATGTCTGTAATAGGACTGACCCATCCCGCCAAGCTCTCATCTACAACCAGTGTGAGCGCCCAAAAGTAGGGATGAGTACCGAATTCGGTACTTTAAGAGGTACCGACCGAATCCTGTAGGTACTACCGAGTACCGATTCACGTAAAATCAAACTGTGCCATGTTTAGGTACCTAAACGCATCCTTGTGACTGTGAGGGAGTGGAAGAAGCAGGCATACTATTGGGTAGAGTAGGTGAATTTCCATACCGGACTTGAACGCAGCACAGCAATAGCGTAATGACGTCAGCAGCGGGTTCAGTCAACAAAGCAAGCATGGCTGAGAGAAAGCGCTCGAAAGTATGGCTCCACTTTATTAAATGTGATGGAGATTATGCTCGCTGCAATATTTGTGACTCCAAGTGTAAGGCCAGCAGCAGAAATACTTCAAATCTGAGGAAGCACCTGGTGACGCACAAAATTTTCCTTAAAGCTGAAGAGCGCACAATTTTCTACAGCATCAGATCTACAACCACAAAGGATTCATTCGGCACTGTTAGCACGCCTGTGTCCAATGGTGACTAGTCGACTGCAGCCAGAAACACAGGAAAAGAAATGGCTTTAACATTTGGTGATGGCAGCAAATGCGACAAGGAGGATACCTGGTCCAGGTAAAGAAGCCTCGTGTTTAAGATGGTATTAGCTTGGCATTTTAACGTGCGTCAGTTATTATCAGGTCGGTTCCTCATACTTTGTAACGTTAATGTAAATGCTTTTTTTATTTACAGCTCTGTCAGACCCACTGTTAAACTGCCCTAAAGTTAAAGTGAGGGCTGCAGTTAATTTATTAAGTTGTGTTTCATTTTAGTTACTGGTTTTCATGTTGAAGAAATTTTTGGAACAACAACAATGTTACAATACAAACAGTTGAATGTTGTTTTGATATATATCTGTCAAAGTTTATATATTGAGAAATCAATTTACATTGAAAAAAACTGAGATCTGAATATTTAACTAATTAATATGTATTACCCCATAAACACACAAAAGTACCGAAAATTGGTACCGTTGAGCACCGATAACAATTCCCAGGTACCGGGCATCGGTATTAGATCGGTTCAAATGTGAAAGGTACCCATCCCTACCCAAAAGAGGCACGGTCCAATCAGAGTCCTTTTGGGCAAGAAAGAGGTGGGAGCTATGAGTGAGACGACGGCAGAAGGAACTGCTCATATGGAGATTAGCATAGATGCTAACAGCTTTACCCCCAAATTCCACTGCATGCAAAAGCGCCGCTGTTGTGCTCCAATAGACAAACCTCACTTCAAGTGGCGCACCGAGCAGCGCTGCAGCACGCAGACCCACAGGAGGAGGGCTGATCCCCAGAGAGCCACAGGCTATCTTGAGAATAGCGATGTCACGCGCTCATAAAACATGTTATAGACTGAGAAAAGAAATAAACTACACCTCACTTTGCTTCTCTAAGGTCCCTTTACTGGTCCCAACCACACAGCTTTGTGATTTATTCAACTTCTGTCTGTCTATTTCCTTGTAGAAAAGATGTTTGGTGTCATGTTTACGACATTATATATTTCTGTAACTCTACAATTCACTTTTCTTCGTCCATGGTGCCGTGTTGCCTCTGGGACCCTCTGACCGACTGCTGACCTGATGCTTGTGCCTCCGGTTTTGACATAATGACAAACTATTGAGGAAAATTACGTGCAAGAGTCTGTGCATTGTGTTTTATTTTGAAACTTCCGGATTCTCCACACGTTGACTTCCTGTCTGGTGCTTATTTAACGACAGTGAATTTACGAGGTTTGGAAGCGGCCGCGCAGAAAATAGACCTGAAGCACATGTCTCGCACCTTGGTGTGCGCCAGTGCTTCACCAACGCGGCGCAGACGTGCAGTGGAATTTGGGGGCTGGTAGCAGTTTTTCCAGACCTTCTTTTAACACTTCTTTGTTCACTGAAAAACCAATGGCGCACTGACTCAAGGTCCTGAAATATACAAGGTTTTAAAACATTATATGAATGAAGACCTAATCCTATCTACAGGCAGGATATCAGTTTGTGTTGAAAAGGTGTTTGGAGCTATCAATCCACAACAAAATTAAAAATAGCAATGTTAATGTTTCTCTTTTATTACAAAAAACTACACTCACCACCAGTTCCTCCTGTTATACCAAGTGCCAGTTGACAGAATTAAACTATTCTTGCCTTCGTACTCACCTTGGGACGAACTGGTTGGCGGGCCTCTTGGGCCTGTATTCAGGATGAACCATGAAGAGCATGTGAGGGAAGCCAGTGCCAAAGTAAGCTCCATCTGTGTGGTGGTGCCTGGAGGACTTGGGTGTGTAGACATCCATACACTTAGGACAGTACAGCTTCACCATGGCCTCTCCTGGGATATCTGACAGACCTGCATACAGACAGAGAGGATATGAACGCAGGTTCATCTGATGGACTGAATGCTCATTTCACTCTGAAGTATTTTGTTTGATGCATGTCTCGTCTCCGGCAAGCGTTGCTGCAGCTTTCACACCAGGCGCATCAACATAGTGCTGCTTCAGTGTCTCCCTGCTGTCAAGCTCTATCACTCCATATACATCACTGCATTAGATTAGATAGAAATGTACTAATCTCTCTGGAAAACACGAAGGATAATTAAGATTCCAGTAAAAGTTTTAGGAAAAATCACAACAAATCTCCCCACAAGGATGCTGACCCACTGAATATCTGCTCTGGGAAACCTGCAGAATGAAGGTACTGTGACAAATGAAGAGATTTCTCCACTGAGGAGGACTGAGCTGTAATTTTGAGAGGCACATAAAGAATTACTGGCTGATTAATATCTTTTCTGTGGAACATTCTACATACATACAGCAGGTTTCAGGTAAATTTGGATCTAGCTTTTCATTTTATGTCTGTTTTGGCCGAGAAATGCACGTGGTAATGGTGAAAATAGGCGAGCTACCCATCCCTGATTTCAGAGTGGGAGACACACAGGAGACACACCTGATCTGACATAACATGCTCACTGAAAAGAAAACATGCATACACATACTGTTACTGTCGGGTAAGTAAAATGCTTCCATTGTGAAATGGTCTTTATACAGACAGCTCTGACAATGTTATCCATCAACAATGAACAAATGTGAGGAAAAGAAAGACACAAATAAACACTTCATTTAAATTGAGGGAAAAACGGTGAGAAACGCATGCCACTGTGTAGGCATGTGATTCAGTAATGTTTCAAAAATTATGATTACATTCTTAAAGGCTGTTTCCCAACCCTGAAAATTTTCATCTAAACTATAGAAGTTTCCAATTTGTGTTTTCCTTTCGACTCGTTTAAAATGGCAAAAATGAGAGAAAATAAGGATATTTTTTTGAAAAAAAGTAACAGCAGAGCATTTAGTAACAAAATGATCTTCCTCCTGTATCCATCACTCATCTCTGAACTGTAACACACAGCTGACATATGCAGCCATAGACAGTTTATTCTTTAAATGATAAAATATTTACTCATGTGAAACAAACATGATAAAGCTTCAAATTGTTACAAACCATAACTTGTCAAGAAGATCATAAAGGTTAACCTAGGCACAGCTACAGTACTTCATTCATTGTACTTTCATCAAAACCCTTTGCAAAAAAAAGATTAAAAACTTTTTCATTTTGAAAACTTGCACATAAACATTTTTTAACTCACCAATTGGAAGCATGGGCTGATTCTCACAATAAACTCTGGGACAGTAGCCAAAATCCCCCTGCTGATATTTCTCCAGCTGTAAAGCAGACATTAGTATTAGAAGATAATAATGATCGAAATACTGCAAAATATCCTGATAATACACTTAGAAAATGGACATTTACAGAGACTGCAGCTTAAAGACAAAAAAAAAACAAGCTTGGTCTTTAAAGTCTTGAAAGAGAACTCTCAACATTAATAGCATCACAGACAACACCAAAATGAACACAGATTTTGGACATAAATATCCTCTAATTTCAGATGTTTTTAGGATTGTTTTAGTTGAAAGTATCTCCTAAGAAGGATATCTGGTTAAACTGAGATTTATGTTGAAAAAAGTTGCATTATATTAAACCTTTGGCTCAACATTTTAAGCAGTTACTTGGCTGTCACCTACACACAGTACAGGTTTTCCAACAAGCTTGGAAAAAACATCATAAATCTGCTCTTGTTGAGAGCTTAACCATCTTCAACCATACTGTGCTGCAGAGGTTTGACAGTCAGCTGCTCACTTTAATTTATGATGTTGTCAAGTATAGCAGAGATTTATATGCATCCTTTCTGTGTGATAATTGACATGATGAGAGAGATTTTCCATCCCATAAAAGCATCAGTAAAGGGAAACAGCTTCCATAACTGGGATGGTGGATATTTTGCTGATGCAGCTGGCGCCTACCATCTGTGCGATGCCTCTGTTAGTGAGGATGTAGCGTGCGTGGATGAGACCGTACAGCATTTCAGCTGCCTGCTCGATCAGGTCGCTCTGGTTGGGATTGTCCTCGAGCTCCTCATCTGATCACAGAGAAGGAATAAAGAACAAAACAGTTTAACAGTTCTTGTGCTGAGAGGATTTCAAAAAGGAAGGAAACACCCAAAATAAAACAAAGAGACGCCGCTGCTTTAAAGAGAATAAAACAAAAGAAAATAATTGATCTGAGGTGTCTGTGCAGGCTACACAGACTTTATAAAAATAAAGCTGAGATCAAATGTTTCTTCAGATGAAAAGAACCACACAGTCAGGAAGTCTAACGGGAGCCAACAGAATAAAACAAAAGCTGCTCCTCGAGCTCTGCTGCACGTCAGCTCATGAATAAAGATGCACATCAGCACAACAGTATTCACAAGTCACGACTGTATGAAGTTTTACTTGTTCACATTGTTGGGTGTTTAAACTAATAATAAGTCATATATAACTGCAAATTTGTGACAAACAGACATACTAATATACTGACCTGGTTCAAGGTCCAGGATCATGTCTAAGGCCTGGCGGTAGTGAGGAACCTGCTCATTGAGCCCCGTCAAGTTGAACTTGTCCTGGATGTAGTCTTCATCCACCTGAAAAGGGAAAAGTGGGAAAAAAAGAGGGGAAAAGGGTATGATTCCATAATAGCTAACCCGAGTGTACGTCTAAAAGACAAAGTTCATCAGAGCAATAACTTTCTGAAAACAATTATTTTGCCTTGAAATAGAGGAAATCCGTAAGTATCAAAGCACTGCACCCAGGTGGCACACAGTTCACCTGGTGTGCCAGGTCTGAGTCTTTATGCTCTTACCATAACATATCTAAATCTACACTGGTATCATCAGTAATGAAAAAGGAGATTTCAACACACAAAGTATGAGAAAATACAAAATCATGCAACCCTGATCTGTATTAACTGCAACTGGAGTGTTTGTTTTCATTGTTGATACTTAAAAGTGTCTGTTTGCCACATCAGTTTTTGAGAAACACTGTATATACAATTGCTTATATTGTACTAATTTCATTTATCTAAAATAGTGACACAGGTGAAGAAATAATGAATCCACTTGACCCTCTCTGGGTGGTTGTTTGTGTTGTTAGTTCTGCTTTACAATTACAACTTTTACTCTTATTTTAAAATAATTATTATGATGATACCACAAATAAATTCAATGTGTAGATGGATCAAATTTTAAAGCAGCTTACCTCACAGAAAAATTCATTTCCCCTCAGTCCACAGAACCAGGAGATCCATGACACTTCCTCTGAGCTGCTCATCTCTGTAGACCTAAAAAATATTGTTTTTAATCCATGGGGGTGTATGATGTAATCCAACCACTAAGGTATTGGCAGATACTTTATAGGCTGTAATTAGGGGTGGGCAATATGGCAAAAATATCCTATCACGATTTTAAAAAAATAAAATCACGATCTTATCACGATTCTTTTTTTATGTAGATTTTTCTAGACTAATTTGCATGTTTGACCATTTTTTCCCCTATGTTTAACATATAAAACATGTAAAACCCAAAAAGAAAAAAAAAGACAATTAAGCCAAAGAAACTTTCTGAACAGGTTTTAATTTAAATAGTGCAGTTTTTATAAAAATGTGCAATAAACGTAAACATAAAAGGTAATGAACAACAATATCAACATTATCTCTTAAAGTGCAGCAATTTAAAACAAATGTTTTCTAACTGTAATGTCTATAATCTGAGTGAATAATACAACTGCTTTAGAACAGATTTTTGTTCGGACATCTTCAAGCTTTAATCTCCGTTTTTCTTTCCACCATGGCTTCACGCTACATAACCAAACAGGAGATCCTACCATGCACTGCATGTAATGTGCTACGATTGGCTAGTCGGGTGCGCGTCAAAGTCTCTGCGCCCACACATATGATCTGACGATCTTTCTGCTTTATGAGATCATCCCCATGTTATAATCCTTAACGATTTTATATTGTCATATCGCACACCCCTAGCTGTAATATTGGTAAAATTTACAATGTACCATAATGGTTTACCACATCATGCAATATTCACTTGAATGTTGGAATGTACCAGTAAACTGATAGTCCATGCAAAAATTTCAGATGGTTAGTAATACTGTTTCCTATTTTAATTGCTGCTAAAACCGTGTTTGATTACCTCACTTCGGTCCATAACTCACTTTGATACTACTTATTGGCTGGAAAAGACATAACTATGAATGTCTGCTCCTCAGATGCACGTGTGCACCGCACAGTTTGTAATGTTTGGCTTCTGAAAGTGAAAGTATGGCGGTTTCAGATTTTACTAGGGTGCAGAGGGGAAACTAATTGAAGATGGTCACCCTGTCTGCAGAAAATGCAGGAAAGAAGGGTCTAGAGGGAAGGCAGGGAAGAACCACAAACAGTTTGAGCACAATGCAACAACACAGATCTGGTCATAATAATAACATGAAATTTGAACCCTTCATAAGTATGATTTTCTAAAGAATAAAATATTTTTCCTGCTTCAACTTTGTTTCTGACACAAAGAGACTGTAACCACGGACTAACAGATCAGGTTTAGTCAAGCAGAGACTTTGTGCTCTAGACACAAATATTGGTATCGGCAGTAATGGGTTAAGATATATCGGCATATCGGGTATCGGCAAGAATCCAAAATCACGCATCCCTGATCAATCCTGATCATCAAATGCACAACTATTTCAACACAAACTTAGAAGTTGGACACGTAACTTCCAGAGCGTTTAGTTATGGTGTATTTCCAAACATGCTTATGTTCGAAGTTTTGTTAACATATTTAGTGTCATGTCCATACCAGAGCCTAATCCTTTAGTCCTCATAGTGAGTCTAACCCGGTCTAACCCGAATGGCAAAGCTAACAGGAGCTTGTTAGCATTTATTTCCACAGCTTTAGGTTTAAACCTTTGCGCTGTAGTTATAATTCAGCTCTTTAAATCCAACATAGTATACTTATTAACCCTTTAACTATTGTTGGGGTGTTTAGTTATTTGTAACGACCGCCGATTAACCTGACAAACGTTAGCATGCTAAGCTAAGCTGCTAGCGGCTACATCTAAACAGAAATACAATATGGCGCATCGCTCAGAAACAGCCCTTATCAAACATGTCTGAAGTTTACATGGCGTCTTCTGTGGGTGCATTTACTCATTTCAATCCAGCCTTGTAAAAGTCGACTGACTTACCCAGTTATTAACTTTTGCTACCGTAAAAACCCCGGCAGGTCGAAATTCAGCAGTCTCACTGGTGTAAATAAGATGGACACCACCTCCCTTTTCACCCTCTGAGGTTACGCTCTTCCTCTTCCTCCTGACGCTGACGGTAGGAGCGTGCAGCGCCATGACGCAGTGCTGCCCCCATCGGCGTGTTTGCGGTAATACACGGTACTCATAGCATGTACACGATGAGATTCACAGGACAGAGGAGATTTAAGTAGCGTGATTATATGGTATTGTTGCTATAAAATATCCGTGGTATAAAAATGTTACATATCTCATTTCTATTTAATCGATTGAACATGGAAATATATGTAATTTTCTTTATTTATGTGAAATTATAGATACTGTTGGTGGAACATTTTGTTTGCAGTGTCCAAGGTAGAAATGAGTGTGCATGGACACAGTTGTTTATGAGTATGTGCATGACAGTATGTACATAACATCTGCATTGGTCTTTAAGTCACTGTTTGGAAAAAGGGGATATATATATATATATTATTATATATATTTTTTTTTACATTCTCCCACTCCTCAAATATGTTGACTAGATATTGTCCTGTTTTGTTATTCTTCTGTCTTGTACACTGATTTCATTTTAACTTCATATTTGAAATAAATGGCAAAATAAAAGAAATTGATGTTTAGGAGGAAAGTTCACCCCCAAGAGAAAGGGAGGGGGGGTCTACTTCAACAACTCTGCATCTAAGTTACCTCTGTGGCAGTGAAGTACCACCATCAACATAGCAGAGAAGAAAAACAATGTGATACATTTATGTGATGCTGGACTACCGGTGCCATTTTTCCACACCATACATATTTCACTTATTTTGATCAACTATCCATCATCTATACTGCTTATCCCTTTTTAGGTTACAGGAGGCCAAAGCCTGTTCCAGCTGGGCGAGAGGCAGGGTACACTCTGGACTGGTCGCCACTGGACAATCACTTACACCTAAGATCAATGTAGAACAAAGGTGGGCAACTGGCGGCCTGGGGGTCACGTGTCCCTTCTACTCACTCAATGCAGCCCATTTATCATTTCCAAAAAAGCCCCATATCGTAAATAAGAAGAAAAAATAAGCAACTGATAACTATGATTTATCATGAGTTACCTGTACTACATAATGCTAAAATTAGGATCGGTAGTGCATGATGTTTTTTTGCAACACATTAAAGAAGTTGCTTTGTTACGATTCTGTCCCTGAATATCTTTTACCAGGCATTAAAACATAATATGTAGTGTAAATAGAAACAATGATGGAGGTAATACATTTGTGCTTTAAAAACTATTAAACACTCCTTCTTTTGTTGAATTAAAAAAAGTTTGAATTGGCTTTGTCATTAAATCACAAACTTTTGTTTGAATTAAAATAAATATTAACGTCTGTAGGATTTTTAAGCTTTACTTTTTTTCCCCTTATTGAGCTTGTCCAACAATATATGACAGAGCAGCACTCAAGCACTGAATATTTTTTTATGTAGCCCTCTTGGTAATCAAACTTGCCCACTCCTGATCTTGAATCACCCTTTTTTTTTGTCTGTGGGAGGAAGGCAGAGTTGGGAGAGTGTACAGGTACAACTTGCAAACTGCACATGGAAAGGCCCTGATGGACACAAGGTTCTCACCTTCAGCCTTTTTGCTGAGAAACACACTCTACCTGCTGCCCTAGTGTACTTCCTCTTGATTGTACAAAAAAATTGCCAATAAATACAAAATTCACTCGGTTCCTGCACAATAGAGGCTCGTCAGTCATATGTACGAAGAGTTGAGTCTCACAGGAATCTTCCTGAAAAATAAATAACTCCAGTTTTAATTGACATCATGGATAAAATAATGCCAGTCAGTGTGGGCAAGGATCTTCAAAATTCAAGTCATCAAGGGAAACTGAATTGAGTATCTGAGCGTGCATGACTCCTCAGGGATTAAGCAGGGATGTGATTTTAGGCATGTTTGTTTTGTCCTGCCTCTTTATTTAGTCACATCTAGTTTAATCTTTGATCCAACAGTGACCTTTTTCCATCCTGTTAATTCATGTGGCAGAACTTTTCATGGTTTGGTCACAGATATGTTAGGGAGGTAATGGTGGGTTATAATGACAGACCAGCCCAGATTCACTGCTGCACTTGAAAAGAAGGACACACAGCGAGGACATTTTCCATTAAATCAAAAGTAGTTTATTTAACTTTGCCTTCTCTGTATAACTTTATTATAATAAGACACTTCTCTGCTTGTACATTGCTCCCTTGAACTAAAAATGGCAACATTTGTTTGTGGGAATGTAAGTTGGGGTAGACAAAAACTTAGATACATACCAATATACATACATGTGTGTATATTACGGTTCCATTAATAAAACCATAAATGCTAAAAACAGTTTGAACCTCTCCAGGTACCTTGGTAATGTTGAAAACAGTACAATCTTCTGAGTAAATTTTTCTGGAATACACTACTTTTGTTTTCTTTTTTTTTTTTTAAACATGGGTACATAAAATTATGCGCACATCAACATTAAGAGTTAAGGAGGGATGAAGGACTCTTTGAGCCAGTGTTAAGTGTACAGCTATCAATGTATAAACCAGTAACAGGCAAGGCAAAATGCACCCATGGGCGTGTGTGTTCATGCTTCGAAGTCAGAGTGAAAAATAAAATATGTCCAACTTCACTTGCCTGCAGAAGTCTTCTTCAATTACACACAAAACATTGTGAATGCTCATATGGATGATGAACATATACACACAGCTGAATGTATATATGCGGATGTATTTAAGAAAACAGTAGAATTGTCGAAATGAAACTGGTTAAATCAAGTGTGGGCAAACAAGGCAGAAAAGTGCTTGCCATTCATGTTAACCCCTCTGGTCCCCACCCCTCCCCCACGTTATTACACAGACACCAGAAAACACACACACGCACAAGCACGCACACCCGTACACAAATCGTCAAATGCCCTACGCACAACATCCCAGAGAAGATCTTCAAACTGTCAGTAAACAAACAAACCCCAACTTACAGCAGTGACAGAATTGATGCAGATGTTTCAATCGATTAAGTTCACACTGGATGTCGTCTTCGGTTGTTTTTTGTTTTTTTTTCCTCAAGCTGTGCCATTTTGTCTTTTTTTTGTATGATACAAACTATGTTTTACAAGTGTAATCCTACATCAATCCAACATTCCTGCAACACTCCAGGTCAGTATTATTTGTTGAGAGCAGAAACCGTGTGTTTGGCCGAGGAGGTGACTTGTTCCGTCGCCTCTTTCGGCATTGTTCTGAATTCGATTTGTGTGGGCTACTCGGTCGCCTCTGTGCACTGAAAGCCACCATCCATCCTGTGAAGACACGCTTTAAAAAATACTTCCTCTAACGTGACACAGAGCTCTTGGTAGCAGTCCTTCGAGATGTGAGAGGTCTCCACGAGAGCACAGGATGAGAGAATGGGGATGTTTTATGAGTACAACACTCAGCCTTGCTCTGTACTCTGGGCCCAGACAGAGTACCTGTCTGGTTGCATTACATGTAACTTGCCCAAAATAATAAACAAAAAGAAGAAACATGGATTTTATACTACAAGGAGTGCTTATTAGAACATTTTCAATCACCTATCAGAGCAAACTTCTCTTCCACATGACCTATATTTTCATTTAATTCATCCCCCCATACAAGACTGATAGGGATTTTACCTTGAGGAGGGACTGAGCGTCTCCGGAGTTGTTGAAAAAAAGCCATCAAGCTATCGATATAGTCTTCATGGGGTAAACAAAACTCATGAAAAGATGGGAGAAAATAATCCTTGTGGATGACTTGGATTTCTGCAGTGTACACAACTTCTGCAAAAGGAGGGTGGGATACAAAAATTAGGCTAATGACGCCTTTAGTTCTTAAAAAAGGACCAGCTTGATGCTAGTTGTCAGAGCAGGTTAGAACAAAAATGGAAAAAAGAAACATCGTCAACCGAAACGAGCAGCAGAAACATTGATATTAAAGACCAATGCAGGTGAAGGTAAGTGAGCTCTGAGCAGTAGTATCTGTCACAGTAATCAGACGTACTTTAAAGGAGACCAAGTGAATTTAGTAAAAAGGTGTTTTAATGACCTGCCTTTAGAAGAAAAAAATGCACACCACTAACATTTCCCAGAGGCTGAAACTAAACTGACACGAGGCCAAAAACAAAGAGAAACAAAACATCTTATGTTACATTGTTCTTGTTAAAAGATGAAGCTGCATTCTCTCCCTTTGTGAGGGACGTAATGCAGATCTGCACTACTGAATACCACCCAAGGCCAAAGTGTGGTAGAAATATTCACAGGTACATAAATATAAAAAATTAGCCCAATCCAAACATTTTTTTTTTCGCCTATGTTATGTTATCCCACACTTTTTCAATTTTCACCCACGCGACCGCACGGGTTCCATGTTTGAAGAGATGTCGTATTTGTGCTTGTAAATGTGAGTGCGTGTGGAGCTCTGTGTAAAATGTCTTCTGTCAAAAACCAACGTGCATCTCTATTTGCAGAACCACATGCGAATCAATTCCAACCGGGGTGAGGTTTTAAAAAAGGGGAGAAGAGGGGAGAGGGAGGGGGAGGGGCACAACTGAACGGAGGGCAAGACGGAACAAACGGAGAGAAATTTACATCAACGGACGGTAGAGAGTAGATGGATGCAGAGGGAAAGAGGTGATGAGGGTGGGGGAGGGGTGCTAAAGTGAATGTGAATACCATCTTATACTGTACAGTACACTAATATGTTTAGGGGTGCCAATAATAAGCCATGAAATAATTATCAAAAAGGGATTAAGATGGAATAGGGTGAGGGGGGTCATCTGAAAATGTTCACAATATTCCATCACTTCCTATTTTTCGGGGAGGGCCAGTTGCCGCGCTTCTCCCCCCGATTGCCACCACCTCCGTTACCGGGCCCGCCGGAGCCACCCCCGGGTGGGCCTCGTGGACCTCTGCCTCCCCCGCCTCCTCCTCCGCCTCCTGCATTGACCCGGCGGTTCTGTCGCTCCATCCCAGGGCGCTGGCTGGAGAAGCTTCTTTTATTAGCAGACGGCTCTTTCCCCAGCATCTCTCGCTCGGCGATGCCTCCGCCTCCTCCACCGCCCCCTCCGCCCCTTCCCACGTGGTGAGGGTGGTGGGAGGAGTATGACTTCCCTCCTCCGCCTTCCCTATCTCTGAACTCTGTGAAGTCGCTGCTCTCTGAGGCCGTCTCCCACTCCTCATTGGCCTGGTCTGAGTTCTGGTTGGTGAAGTCGGGGGACTTTGCTCCGTGGCTGTGGTGGTGCTGAGGGTGGGGCTGTCCTGCACTGCCCTGGTTGTAGTGGTGATGGTGGTGACTGTTTGCATTAGTGAGGTGCCCGACACTGCTGTTATTGTTGTTAGTAACAGCGGTGTTGTGGTTAGCATTCTGGGCGTTGCCTGTCACTGGAGCAGAGACAGGGGCTCCGTTGCTGTCCTGAACTGAATTCAGGGAGGGAGAGGAGGGCCGTCCTCCCCCTATGACCCCCACTCCTCCATTGATCCGTGCAGCATTCTCTCGCTCCTTCAGTCGCCTGAAGCGTGGCGGCTTGTCTTGCTGATGCTGGGAACGCCCATGGCGCCTACGTCTGGGTGGGCGCTCAAACCCACCCGGGGGGAACCCACGGTTAGGAGGGAGGGGCAGCGAGTTGGGCCCTCCAGAGTTTGGAGTGGGGTTGTTGGTAGCTTGCTGGGTCAAAACTACTCCATTTTCAGTGGAGCCTACTGCAGTGGGAGCTGCAGTGGGCAATGACGCCTGTGGAGGATTGGACCCCTGATTTTGAGATTGACTTGCATCAGCTGTCTTGTCTTTCTTCTCTCCTCCATTTCCTCCCCGAGCCAAGTCTTTAGACCCAGAAGTTTGCGGCGGGCCATGCTGCTTCCGGGCTGAGGCTGATGCCTTTGAGGGTCCACCGTGGGAGGAAGAGTTGGGTCCAACCCTGTGTCCTCCAGGTGGTCCTCCCACATTACCACTGCTTCTGTAGATGTTTCCTCCTCCACTACCACCCCCTCTTCCCCTCCTTGAGGGCACACCTCGGGGGGTGAAAACCCTGGCCTGTGAACCTCTGGGTGGTGCAGATGACATGTTGTTGCTGCCAGTGGTGTTGGAGCCGTTCTTGGTGTTAGGTTTCTGGTTGTCATCTTTATCTGAGTGACCAAGGTCACTGGCACCACTCTCGCTCCCAGTCTCTGAACCCCTCTCCCTTCTTCTTTTGGGGATCTCCTCATACTCAGACCCCTCACTGCGGGTTTCACTCCGGTTCCTGGCCCTGGCCGGGTTATGCTGGGAACGGTCCTGGCCTTGCCTGCCACTGCCTCCTTCACCCTTAGACTCATGGTGGTGGCCACCGGCCACTGAAGAGCGGTAATCTCTGCCACTTCTACCACTCATTCGTCCCCGACCACTAACAGCTGGTCCAGCTGTGGCAGTGTAGGTGCCACGATAACCACGGCCGCGCCCATAGAACTCTCCTCCTCGTCCACGACTGGCTCTGCCCCCTTTGGATGGGACTCCATGATGGTGAGCGGGACCACCTCCTCTTTCAAAGGAGCGGTCCCTGTCCCTCCTTGAGGAGTTGGTGTCCACATCTTTTGATACTCTACCCGATGCTCCTCCACCACCTCCAGTTCTCTCTTTGCCTCCATTCCTAGGCTTGGGCGCTTGGGCAGGCTCATCTTTAGAAGGAGCTGATGTGTTCTGTGAGGTGGAGGAGGCTTCCTGCTTTGTTGAGGTGGTGGTTTGGGCCCCTTCTTGCTCTTTATCTTTCCCAAAACTTGCACTTGTTTTTTCCCCTCCATCAACTTCCCCTCCATCTTTCTTCATCTCTTTCAGAACTGGCTTTTTAATGGGGCCTGCTCTTTTGTTGGCATTGCCACCTCCCGTATGATTGGAGGGCTTGTGGTCCATTTGAGGGTTGGGGGAGTCTTCACTTCCACGAGAGTTGTTCCCACCTCCTGAATTGTTGGCCCTCTTACCATGGGAGGACCCTCCACCCATGTGGCTGCTGCCAGGCCTTGGACCCCACTGGGTCTCTGTCTTGTGCTCTCGGCCCCCTCTTTGGTTTGATTTATGATGGTGGTGCTGCTGCTGAGGATGAGCATGACTGCCATGTTGCGAGGAGGGTGGGGCTGTGGAGACGGAGGAGTGGGAAGCATTCTGGCCAGTTTTCTCCTGTTTTGCATGGCTGCTACTGCTAGCACTGCCACTGCTGCCTCTTTCAACAACTGTGTGCCCACCAGCTGCTTCACCCTCTCTCTGTGATGGGTGATGATGCAGGGCAGCTTTGACATTTCCATCCTCTCTGGCAGAGGAGGAAGAGGAGGAAGAGCAGGAAGATGAGAGGGAGGGTTGGTGGATTGGGGGAGAAGAGTCTGTCTTCTTAGCATTGGCCTCAATGACCCTGTCACGGCTGTTTTCTGGTTTATGAGGGTGGACATTGAAGTGCGGCTGCTGTGGGTGGTGGCCAATATGGTGGTGATGAGAATTACTTTCAACGGAGGGGATATCAGCACGGCCATTGCGATCATAGTGAGGGTGTGGAGCCCCCCAAATCTGGCCTTGCTGAGCTCCTCGGGGAGGTCCGTCATCTTGGTGGGTGAAGCTATGTGGCTGGTTACTTCGGTCGCCTGCCCTCTGCTGCTGTTGGTGTGGAAGCATCCTCCCACCCTGGTCAGGGAAGTTGCTGTAGTTGCCCCTGCCGCCCATGTAGTGATGAGGGTGGTGGCCACCTCCCTGGGTGCCAACTTGGGTGCCGACTGGAGGGGGAGTCTGATTGGATGTCCCCGAGTTAGAGGTGGGCTGCTGGATCGGTCCCAGTCCACCTTCCCGCATTCGGTGTGGTGGAGTGTCGCTCCTAAAATAGGATAAAATTATTGGATTATTTCAACCATTCAAAAAATACACTTAGGAAGCTTAATAAGGCAAAACAGAAATCCCACATTCATTAAACCAAAACAAGTACATCCATACCTTGGTCCTTTAGCACCATCATCTTCCTCCAGTGCTTGCTTCTGCCTCAGGGGAGATGTTAGTCCTCGGCCCTCCCCTCCACCAGGGAAAACTTCTGCCCCCCAGGCAAGCTTGGGATCCATTGGGGGAGTGCCTCTGTGAGGGTGCCCAGGATGCTGTTGCTGCCTGTCGAAGGGGTCTGAACCAGATCCTCCGGAATCAGAACGCTCACGTCCTATGAGGCCTATGAAGAGAAAAATGTAAAAGACATCTTCAGAGATATTGCCGTACTTTAGTCCTTTACCCTTGTGGCTTCTGAGTTTTTAAAAATCAACCTCTATGATGGGTGATTCAATTTTTCAGCTAACATCACTTCTGCGTACCTGATGGGTGCATGCCAGCTGGGTAGTAGTCCATTGGTGGAGGCCGGCCTTGCATCATCCTAGGGTCCATGTAGGACATCATCATCCAGCGAGGATCAAAGTTCATTGGCAGTGGTGGAGGTCTCACCATATTGCCTGGTTGATACAGGGGTCCACCCTGCTTTGGTCCAGGCCCTGGCTGAGGAGTTGAACCTGGTGAGGGACCTTGGGGAGCCTGGTTCTGAGGAGACAGCTGGCTTTGTGAGGCCTGGCTGTGTTGCTGCTGCTGCTGCTGTTGCTGCTGCTGCCACTGTTGCTGCTGCTTCAGCAGTTGCTCCTGTAGGACAACAAATTTCAAAACATGGAACTTAGGACTTATAGAAATACATAGCTCACATTTCTAGAGAACTGAAGTCATTTGCAAAACAATTACCATTAAAGCAGTGCCAGTACATAACAAAACAGAAATGTTCAAATACTTACTTGTTGCTGCCTCTGAAATCGAGGTGGAAGAGACTTCTGGTACTTGGAGTACCCCTGGCTAGGAGGACCACCAGCTTGACGACCTGATCCTCCTCCAATATTCTCAATTTTTACAGGCTCAACCCCTCTTTCACCCCCACCTCCCACACGAATGGGGGGGCCGCCAATGGCCTCCTCCTTAGTTTCTGCTGACAGAGGCACATCCTGCACTGGTTGCTGTGGCTGTGACATCACTGGTGGAGGACATGGTTGGGTATCTGCACCAAAGAAAAGGGTAGAAAGTTTTAGTACTTCTCTCAATGCTGGAGAAGTATAGCCCTTGGACTCCAATTTTGATTTGAGCCCTATTGATGTAAATGAAAGGCTTGATGCCTCACAGAAGTTGGACACAAAGTAATGAGCTGGTCCTGTGTAGCTTAGATCCATACTGTTTAAAACTGGCCTCTGAACTGAATGCAGAGCTCTCAACATTAGTTATAATCTGACACAGGAAACAGTAAGACATCTGAGGACTAGAAAGCAGCTTTTGTTAGCACAATATTAAAACCTGAAGACCTTTCTGTTATGTACAAGTACAGACCTACAGCTAAATCTTCTTCAGCTAAGGTATTAGATGTGTTTCTGTGTGATCCCGAGTTTATAATGCACATTGGCATCTTAAATCTCCAACAGTCTGGTTTCTGAAAACCTTGACAGTCATGGTAACAACAAAGTTCAAATTTGTCTTTTAGCCAGCATATTGATAATGTGACAACAACACAGAGTGAAATGTGGCTTCTATGATGATGTTCTTTACATGCATCCTACCTCATTGTGACTGAAAAGGCTGGACTCTTAATCCTTGCATGAAGAAGGAAGGATAGAACATTGGTACATCTTTCTTTTCAAGTCCATGTTGCAAGAACAACACTCCTAATCATGGTCTTTGCTGACTTCAAAACTGTTGTTCGCTTTAACCTTCGTCCTTATGGATTTATCATGCTTGAGGATCCTCAAACTCAGTTGTCTTAAAGATGCAGTGTGTAGAAACGGGCATTTTAGCAACATCTAGTGTTCAGATTTTGGAAAGAGCTTGTCTGTTAACAAAACATCACATCAGTAAGCGACAGGGGCCGGTAAAGATCAAAACGCATCATGAACAGGGCATCATTTATGACAGTTATGAAGTTAGGGTTTTTTTAAATTAAATTGGTAACTACTATTTTAAAACATTATAGGTCAGTTGAGATAATTATAGGTTTTGTGAACTTTAGTAACACAAGCAAACAAAATCAAGCAAAATTGCATTTCGCTCTTTTTGTCCCCCAAACCCACCAGTAGACAAGATGGCAAATCATTATGTCAGCCTCCACACAGGGGGGGAACCATGGTACATAAATATAAAAAGCTTTTTCGAACTTAATAAAAAAAAAATGAACGTTTTATGGGGATGATTGTACATATATTTCGACGGACTTACCAATCAAAACATTATATCCTTTATTCATCGTTTCTGTTCCGCGAAATGCTGCCGACTTCTACATACTACACCTTTAAGTAAAAGACCTTTTACTGTTTTTTCACCATCATCATGGTCTAACCCTTAGGGACATCTGAAATCAGAGCATTTATTAGTTTGTATGATTTTAATACTAAAAATAATCATTTAACCACCACTGCCACTGAATGCTGCTGATTGATTGTAAAATCCTTTTTTTAACCTTTTTTTTTGTTTTTCATTTGTTTGGACCAGTTTTGCTGCTGTCTTGGCCAGGACTCCACGTAAAAGAGATTTTTTTTGTAAATCCATGGGGATGCTCTTTGTTAAATAAGGGGTTAATATTTAAAACTATGGGTCAAAACTAAGATTTCTCCATCTCGTTAGTTAATGCTGCCTGATTAAAAGAAAATGATTAATGCTTTTCATACAACTGACAATACCTGAAGAGAAATTACCTGCACTGGAGTCATAGCTGCTGTTGCTGCTTGCTCGCTGTCTATCCCCAACTCCAGGACTCGGCCCAGTTTGGACAGCCAGCAGTGGAGGCTCCTCAGAGTCGACACAGGGGGAGGGGGGCTGGCTGATGTTAGACGAGGTGGCTGAAACAGTAGGACTAGGGCTGCCTGCTGTAGCAGCTGTGGAGTTTCCATCTAGGCTGGGAGTCTTCCTGTCACCACCAGAGCTGCTGCCCTGCTGCTGTTGCTGCTTTTCGTCCAGCCTCTTAAGCTTCTCGGCACAAGCTGCTCTTCTCTCTTCTTCCATCCTACGCTCCTCCTCTTCTCGGCGACGACGGGCTCTCTCCACGGCAGCTGAGATCTCAGTGGAGGACTGCTTCCTGCGCTGGCGCCAGGTCTCGTCCTCATCTTCCCCCTGGACTCCAGGAGCCAGCGGGCCAGGCTGGGGAGGAGGTGTAGGCCCTCCTGGGGCTGGCTGATGCTGGGTAACAGGTTTCCCCTGGCCTAAGGTGGCACCCTGATTATGGGGCCGTTCCTGAACAACGACAAAATACACAACGCTCTGTATGCAATTTTTAACACGTCAGATGGCAGCACTGTGATGAAGCTGAGAATATGTTTCACTAAAGATAACATAGAAAGTCACAAGACGGAAAAGGCAAAACGCAAAACCAAAAACCAAAGATGACTTTTTCATTCAAACTGTGGGCGGTGGATGAGATCATGATACAAAAATGAATCGTCTATGAGGCCCTGTTTGGATGACTACCTGTCGGTAAAAGGAGTAAGGCCCTTGTCCAAGGAGCGGCCCTGGTGGGGGGGAGGGCTGCTCCCGGGGACCACCCAATCCAGGCCTGCGCCCCTGTATACAGGCAGACACAGTTAGCCATGCTCCGCCACAATAATCTAAGCGGACAAAAGCACTAGCATTATAACATTTCTGCCCGCAATTACTGTACAGTATGTTTCCTAACATGTATCGCCTGACTCGTTGTTCAGGTCTTTACAGCACAGCTGAAGCTTGAGGTGCCTCTACTGCACCCTGATGCTGCAGTGACTTTGCTGCTACCTGAAAACTGGCTGGTGCTCCTTGACCCGCCCAGCCGCTGCCACCCTCCTCGGCCCATCCTGGCTTGCTGGAGGGGGGTTGTGGGCCATTGTCAGCATTAGCTGGAGGGGTGCAGCGGGTTTCTCCGCCACTATCCGAAGCCCGAGAGCGAGAGGTTGCAGGGGGGGCATCCTGGGACCTCTGCTGCTCACTGAGGGCAAAGGGAAATATACACATCTGATGAGTCAAATTTTGTGCCATAACAACTACACAGGTATGACAAAGATGTCACACATCAGATTCACTTGCATGCGTACCGAGTGTCATTGTTGCCCTCGGTTCTGTCTTCTTCCCCTTCCTCATCTCCTTCATCATCACTGAACTTCAACTTGGCGGAGTAATCAATCTCCTCATGGGCACCTTTAAAGAGGAAAAAAGGAAAAGGAAATGTCAACAACAGTCAGACAAATCTCTTCTGCTCGAACAATCATTTGCATAGAAATCCATCATCAAACACTTCAGACACAATACAATAATAGCGCTCTCTCAAAATGCATGTACAGCTGTTTTTATTTTAATAACAGTTAACATTCAATACAGTGTGAAAATAAAGATCTACAGGAGTAACATACCTGCCAACTCCTTATCAGATTTTTACATTTACCTACACAACACAGCTCTACTGTTTTTGTTTTTTTCTTGTTTAATAACCAATTTAATTAACAGGACATCCCTATGCCAATCAAATCAAATTTAACCAAATGTCAGAATAATGTCAGATTAAGATATTCATCATTTTCAATTTTAAAAAATCTTTCCCCGTTTTCCTTGTTTTGTGACTTTGTTTTTTGTAATGTGACTCTGAGAACTTGTCCCTCAAACAAATTTGGAACTCAGTTA
This sequence comes from Scarus forsteni, assembly GCA_036419115.1. Classification (NCBI taxonomy): domain Eukaryota; kingdom Metazoa; phylum Chordata; class Actinopteri; order Labriformes; family Labridae; genus Scarus; species Scarus forsteni. The sequence goes on from JAZDUH010000458.1 coordinate 15,815,838, forward strand.
AACCAATCCTATGTTAAACTTGATTTTATTCTTTATCTTTGAGAACGTATTTCTTATTAATGCTTTTTTTTCCTCAACTAACCTGCCCAGCCCTCGTCTCCATCGTGGTCTAGCTCGTCGAGCTCCTTCAGGTCATCCTGCTTTAGGATGGAGGGACGCTTCACCACCTCTCCACCTGTATCACGTGGACCGCCCTGAGGCCTGTTATCAGGACCACCCTGACCACGAGAGAACCTGAAAGAGGGGAGAGGGTTCAAAGCATAAGATCTGACCAAAATTTTTTAAAAAATTGTGATAAACAAATTGACTTTGATAACTACTAAAAACATTTTGGGTAAACAAACTACCTCAACCTATATTGTTTCATACAAGCTTTAGAATCGAGAAGTATACGGAACATACCTTGGAGCAGGCCCTTCCCCAGGTGCTGGGTACCTGTATGGCCCTTGAGGGCCATAAGGGGCTGGGAAGGGCAGGTAGGGTGAATACATCTAAAAAAGAGAAAAGGACACAAGGGATACAAGGGATGCATTATTTTTAGAACCAGGGAAACTCATCACAGTTGTGATACGGCTTCTGAATCACACCTAACGTAAAGAAAGACAGAACTTACGAAGGGAGGCATGATCCCTCTGTATTGGGGGAACCCTGGCCCTACAGGGGGCTGGGGCACAGGTAAGGCAGGGCTGCCTGCGGGAGGGTTTCTAGGTGGCCCATGGGACTGAGAGTTTGGAGGGGGGGCCCCAGCTGCCCCATCCATCATCAGAACCCCACCAGTGCCACCCTCTGCTGCCCCCTCCCCAGGCAGGGTGGGCGCCAGGGCACGGCCCCCACCGTCCCGCCAGCTTGTAACGTCTGAGGACACAAAAACATTGTGGAGGAGAAGGCAGTCATTATGGTTTATGGGCTTTAATGGAATAAGTTCACAGACACAAAGTCATAAATCTATCTGGAAAGAAAATTTACTGTCATTTAGACCTACGCTAAGATCCCTTCATCATAAAATTAATAATTAAAAGTTTGTGTTAATGAATGTGCATATTCTTTTAAAATATTTGTCAGCAAGCACAAAATACAAAAACAAGGCTGATGAAACATACATATATGTATAATAAACTGTTAATCTCCATTTACATGAATACAGAGGGACACATGAATAACGTGCGTAAAAGAACAAAGCAGGAGGTTAAAAGCTGATGTAATCATCAACAAGCCAATATGATGAGTTCACACACCAAAACACAGGTTTACTGAAAGGGCTTGTTGATCATTATTACTCACTCTGGGGGCGGAGGCTTGGTCCTGGCCCATACCACTGATCTGCAGTGCCCTGTTCTCTGCCAGCTTTGTCCTGGTCGCCAGCCGCCTGCAGGGTGGGAAATTCCTCGCGAGAGAATGGCGACGGTAGGTTTGATCCCTTTCCACCTGCAGGGTAGGAGAAAAAGGGGAGAGTGGATTTTATTTTTAGGAAGAAGCAGATTTATCAAAAACCTTGTTGCCAGTGGAGACCATTTCCAGCTCTTGATATTGGTTATAATATTGACTCGAGATACAAGCATAAGCATTTGTTTTAAAGTTTATAACATATATTTATATCAACCATCAAGGCAAGGTAAGGTGCCTGTTATCATCAAGTTAAAAATCCCCTATTAAACATGCAAATGTAACAAGACTTATTGGTTATTTGTTAAAAGATTAATTTTTTGGCCCAAAAATACTTTTCCACCCTGTTGGATTTTTTCTTTTCACAAACTACACAAAAAATACACTTTCTATAATGCAGTAACACAAAAAGTGACTTTTCTGAAGCTTATAACCTATCTAACTTTATACTCTCCTCTTATAAAGTTCTCCTGTTTGGACTTAATTTTGCAAACAATACTTGTTTTCAAAAATCCTGTGTAGTGATATGTTATATATAAAATATATCAAAACAAAATGTAATAAAATATTGTTTATGAGATTAGTTTCTGCCAATTCACATCACTAGTGGTTAAACAAGACAAACAACTAATCTAAATGACCAAAGTCAGGAATTACCCAGAGATGTCAATAAGAGGTGAAGAACAGAAAAGACTCACCATCCCCTTGTGTTCCATGTGTAACACTGGCCTGTGCCCAGGACCTTGCCCCTACGGCCTGGGTTGAAGCTGAAGCTGGAGCCAGAGCCTGAACACGGGGGTGGGGGGAAGACACAAAAAGAAACAAGTTATATGTCAACATTCACGTTAACTGAGGACTGTTTGAATAGCCATGCACATCATTTAAAGGGAAGCTATAGTTCATGCTCATGTTTCCAGGGTACCTCTGAAGTTGGCGGGGTTTTCGGGCGGGTCGGTGCAGGTGTCGGTGTAGCCACAGGCTGCTGCGATTCCGGCTGCGGTGCTGACAATGCATCGGTACTAAAGGGGAAGACAAAGTAAAAAAAAAAGCTTTGTTTAAGCTTTTTCCAACAAACTGACAGTTTTCAGTCAAGTGACCAGCGCAGAGGGCAGGAGGTAAAAGTATCTGCCACAGTGACTGTTCTCCCATGACACCACAGGAGAAATGATAATGTTATACAGTGTTAATGAGTTTTGACATTAAGGGCTGGGCAGCTCAGTAACACAGGCTTTTGAAGCTTAAAAGTCATTGTATTGATGCTGGGAGCTATAAAAGCTGGAGGTTTGGGCTGCAGCTCACCATTTTACATTGTCAATAAAATGTACTGTGGTGTTTATGTGAAATTTAGAAAACATTAATAACATTCAAGCTTTTTTGCCACCTGTTTTGACATTCCTAGTATCAGCAAACCTAATGGTGGCTAACTTACTACTATAATGGTGCATCGAACAATATATCAATGCAAACAATATTATCTAAACGTATGTTTAGTTTGCAAGTAAACCATTATTTTTCAAAACCCTGATAAATCTCACAGTCCTGTTTGCAGGGCCAGTCTGGATGACTGTAAGGTAAACTTTCAGACACTGTTTTGGGGAATTTAAGTCAATAAAGACAGTAAAACTGCCAAATCAAATATTTTATGACATAGTCAAACGTAACTTTATAGGGACAGTGAAGCTTCTGCTTTCCCTATTTGTTTGCCCTGGGTTTTTCTCTAGATGAGGCTTAAATCAAGTTTAATCCAAGCTCATCCCTCAGCATTTTGCAGATCTACTTGTAAAATTACAGCCTTTCGAATGAAAAAATACAATAAAAAAAGAGGATTCATGTAGATAACAGCTGCCATTTTCTCCTGAGTGCTAAGGGGGTGGACTTGCAAAAGGGGGCTTCCCATAAGTGTGGGACCTCACAGTGAAGATATCGATGACGTAACTTTGAAAAACAGAAAAAGTCTGAGATGCTGCATAAAATGGGGTCTGCTCACCTCTTTGGGTCTGCTTGTTCCTGTTTGCTTGCCCATCCTGTGCCGTCTTTGGGAACGAGCGAGACGTTAGGATCGTTGCCTTTGTTCTCTGCCTTCAGACTGGGCAGGTTGGCAGGGGGTGGCATACGCCGTGCGGAGGCAACTTTACCAAGAGACTGCAGGCCATGGCGGGGGGGAACTGATATGTGAAAGAGAAAGGAGGCCATTAACACAGATGGACCGACTGAAACCAAAGGCCAATTAAACTACTGCGGACAGAGAGGAGTCAGTACAGGGGTGGGTTGACTCGCTTTGTCAGGTACACAATTAGGATTTGAGCTGAACGATATTGGGGGGAAATTAGCCAAAAGATGACGCTGAGATATTTAAACAAGGTTTTTAAGGCAGTGATATCATTGATAACTGTGAAGAATATTAATAAGTCATTAGTCAATGTATTGATTTTTAAAACCCTATTTGTGTGGCCAAACAGACATAATTCTGTTACAGGGGAGGCTCGCTCCCCCACACTTTGAAAACACAGAGTCTTCAGCTTGTACATTTACATACAGGGAACACATGAACTCCACTCTGAGTGGGCTGAAAGGTAATCAGGATAATTAGGATAATAAAATCCAACAATGCTGTAGGCTCAGTCTGATGATTTGGATGATCATCGATAAAAAAAAGCTATAAATGTTATTAAAATCCCTCAGCTGAGCCACTTCAATTACAGTCCATAGAAGAGTATCAGGATATTGATGCTCACAGAAGCATGGAAAAGCCTTCCGGTTTGAAAAGAGTACCTACGTAGAATATCAATCCCTCATTTGTTGCCTTGAGGCTGAGAGACAGCAGAGCACGGCTTCACTATGTAGGAAAGGAAAGTCTGTCTTTGCAAAACGAGGACAGCTGCTCCAATCTAGTGGGGAGCTTTTGAATAAAACATAGACTGGAGACTCGGTGCAGAAGTCAAACAGCGTCCACAAGCGAGCCTCTGTCTTGGGTCAGGCTGAGTGGCTCTGAAGCTCAGCTGACGCGCTGAAGCTTGAGAGCTGCTCACCATTCAGGACAGGCTTGATTCCTACCACCTTTCATCAGTTGTAACACATTCTGAGAAACTGTTTTCTCCCTCTGCGGCAGGAGTAAAGAGCTATAAATATGGATAGTAAATATCCCTGAATAATAATAACACTATCTGCCAAATCAGACTGGCAGGCAGCTGAGGGTTGCAGAGCATCTTTGACTCGCTGTACTGGGGCACCAGAGCTTTTAGGGAGACAGCAGGCTGGTGCATCAAAGTTGCAGTACTTGGCATCAAGAGACAAAAGATCAACCAGGCATTTTTAATCACAACTACATCAGCAACAGGGAGTAAATCAAACTGTGACGTTGCAGATCTGCTCCATTAGAAAACAAGCAGTACATCCTTAGTGGCAAAACAAAAAACATCTGGCAGAACTTAACAGGAAAAGCAAACAGCTTTTGGATCGAATGCTCTGGGACAAGATGGCTCTCTTCTTCAAAGCGTCACACAGGATGTTGTGATAATGAGACCTGAGATACTCACCAACAGGCTTTTGTGTTTCAAGGCTCTTTCCTTTGTATGTATCAAACAGGTTGAGAGACGCATACTTGGTTTTGCCTTCCTTCCCCTTTGCAGTTTGCCCAGAGCGCTCTGACATTGCGCTGTCCGCTCATTGAGTATGGTGAGCCCTGAGACTGAGGAGAGAGACAAAGAGAAAGTGAGAGAGACATTTGACACCTGGCTTCACAGAAAGTAAGAGTAAAACTAATGATTGTTCAAGCATGACCTCGCAATAACCAACAAAACAGAGTCTCAAAAACTGGACTGTATTTTTGAACACTGGCAAGACAGATTGAAAGAAGTGACTTTAGTGAATCATTGGTGTTCAGAAAAGGACTGGGACTACATGGACACAAATCTGTAGCCCTAATCCTCTTGTGTAGTGAGGTACAGGTATGATAGTTTCCATGATACATGATAGACAAGAAAGACCAACACGTGTGAGGATAAAACTGACAAAAAAAAAAAAGGATATGAGTGAGGATCACCAGGTTTACTTCAAACAGGGTTGTCATTGGGCTGAATGTATTAACATGATTTTATGGTCATTGCAACATGAAATGTAGACATACATTCAGAGCAAATGACACCTGGGAGGCAAAAAGAAAAAAAAAATGCCATGTTTCAATGGCAGCACTCATCCAATAATTCAATGATGAACTTATTTTACTCTTTGTAAGATCTTACTGTGGAATTTTATGGCCTTAAAGCATAACACCACACTAAATAGGTTAATAACCTCAACAAGGAACAGATTCAATGCCAAAATAAGAAACCAGTGAGGCCGGAAAGGAGGTTGTGTCTGAAATTACTCACTTTGAAATGCATAAGCATAAAAATTTAGAAGAGCTGTCAGAGCGAAGGGTAAGAGTTACTACACTGTGTGAAGTACATTTGGAATATCCAACAATAGCCATGTTTACATGGACATACGTACTAAGGCTGAACAATTAATTGCAAATTAGATTAAATCGAAATATGGCTTGTTGCAATTTTCAAATCGCAGAAGGTTCAATGTTTTTAGCCCAAAGTGTGTTGAACATTTTGGCATTGTGATGTAGTTTTTTGCAATTTCATTCCTATTTTTTTTTTTACCTCTATTCATCCACCTTTTTCCCACTTTTGGACCATTTTTACCATTTTTTAACCCTGTTTTTACAACTTTCTGCCTATTTTGCCCCCATTTATCTTTTTTGGCCACTGTCTGAACCATTTTTGAAATTTTTACATGGTTTTTGAAATTCAATTTCAAATTCATTTCCCAATTTTGCTGCCATAATCAATTTTCCTAAGCCACTTTTGGATTTTTTTTGCCAATTTTTTTTGCAATTTCATACCTATTTTGCACCTATTTATTCACCTTTTTCCGCTTTCATACCATTTTTACCCAGTTTTTTACTTCTCCGCTTTTTCTCAAATCTTTTATCCTTAGATTAATTTAATGTCATATTGGCTTTACTATAAAAAGATCTACTGCTTATGTTTGTTTAAGAATCCATAAGATGAGGAACATTATAGAAATTGCAGAGTAAATCGCAATATTGTGGGAAAAAAATCGCAATTCGATTATTTTCTCAAATCGTTCAGCCCTAATACGTACTCGAATAAAGGCTTAGCCTGAAACAATCTATACTAATCTATATCATACTGAATTGGAAGAGTGGTTTATGCCATATTTTCCTCAACAAGTCTCCCTCGCTCCCTCTCGCTCCTCTACACTTCTTTGTATCAACATGTTTAAAGGTGTTCAGAGATGGAAGGGGAGCGTCCCACTCTGCAGTTAATGGTCCTGCTGTACAGACTGCCAACTACTTTGTCTTTGTCTTTTTCTCATGCAGAGTTTTGAGTTTCTCTAGAGGGAGCTGGGGAGCGAGGGGATGCTAGAGTTTTTCTGGAATAGAAAGTCGAGACGTCAGACATCCACTGACAGCAGCAGCAAAATAACATCTCCGTTCCTCTGTGAGGGAGGACTAGTGACAGACCGCAGTGTGCGTTTATAACAGAGGGAGAGTCTGTTTGTTTCTGTACATCTTTACTAAAGGTATTAAATAAAGTGTTAAACACAGTGTGGAACTTCATTTTTAATTAATGTAGCCCTCATAACAGAAAGACTTGGTCAACATATGCTGGTTGAGAGAATCACAAACATGTCTCATTCATATGGTTTGTGGCTGCTGCGTTACATTTTCTTAAATGAATCAATTAACCATTAATAATTTTCACAGGTCAAAGCACAAAAAATATATTAAAAGTAAAGAACAGACACTTCTTTGCTGTCTCTGAGTTTAAACCTTGGAGACAGCTCCCAAATGCTCTTATTCTGATTATAGATGCATACACCAGCTATCACTGAATAGTATCCATGAACACAATGAATTTGCAAACTCCAACAAAAATGATGTCAATCGGACTGAAGAAAACTGGACATGTAAACTAAGTTCATGACAGCTGTAAGAAATGTACAAACATAATAAAAAAACCTTACAGTGCAGCTGAATAGGCCTGACTCGACGTCTATAATCAGACAGATCTATCCTGCAAAGCTCCAAGCAGAAACGATTGAGCTCAGTCTGCAGAGGCACTGCCCGATCAGTGTCCATTACAACCGGAAGAGGAAAGACCTACGAGTGTGACAACAGCAGAAAGCGACTTCTCTCACAGAGATTAGCAACGATGCTAACAGCTTTAGAAGCAGCTTTGCCAGACCTGGACCTCAAATAACAGTGAAAGCATTTACTGATAGAAAGGATATCTTCACTCCATTTCTGGCATGTTTTGGCGAGTTCGTTGTATGACATGTATTGTAATTGATGCCGTGGCAGAAGTGCCGCTTACTACAACATCTGACTGGCCCGTAATGAACGTGATTGGAACAATCATCCAATCACCTGCTGGATATGCTTTTGAGAGATTTTGCCCATTCTCAAACACTTTCTATAGGCTCTTTCTCAGACAGACTATTGAAATATACTGAACGGTCCAACTGTGAATGATGCCAAAAGCACAAAGTGGAATGTTTAATTGTTACTTTGTTGATAACTGGGACTTAAAGTACTATAAAGCCATCACTGTCAAAGTGAGCAGGACCATGCACAACGAAAGATAACCCAAGTAACCGAGTGCCGAGTTCTCATTTAACTTACAGCAAAGCTGCTTGATTAAGGAAAAAATAAACACGCACTGAGATGCAGCTACAGCTGATCAACAAAATCTGCAACTTATTTTGCACGTTTTAAGACAGTTTAAATTAGTTACTTAGAACTGTAATATAACTGAAGGCTAAAAAGTATCGTGATTAAGTTAATCACAGTAAATTTATTTAATCACTTATTTTTTACAGATCCTAAAATGAGTAACAAACAATGTTTGTATTTATAAATGTACTTTAATGTGTTTTGAAGGCTATCATGAATTCTGTTTTGATAAAATGATCTAACATTAAAAACATGGGTCTAACACCTGGGCTCAACTCTGTGGAGTGGACGAGCAACACTGTGGGAGATGAGGGAGCCGCATCCTCTACACGGCAGAGCAAGTACGGCATGCAGCTGTGATCATTTAATGATGATTACTGTGTTTCTGTGATAGCGGAAGTCCATCATTTAAATTGTAATTAAAAGCTGCTGTTATTAAATTGGAACCTTTTGTGTTCAATAGAAACCAATTTAACCAATAGCTTTGGGTGCAGATTCCTAAACAAAAATCTGCTTTGGTGTCTGTCAGCTTGAAACAGTTTAACTTTTAGCACAGTGCTATTCTGATTAATGTCACTTCTTCCAAACTGCCCACTCAGTTTAGAAAGGAGCTGGACTTTAAGGACTATCCAATCCAATCCAATCCACTTTATTTATAAAGCACATTTTACAAACAGAGCGTTACCAAAGTGCTGCACATCAAAAACATAATAATGAAAACAGTAAAACAGCTCCACCAGTTCTCACTAATGTAATAAAAACAAGTAACAGTAAACAAGAATACACTAAAACAATAAATAGTACATAAAATAATAAATACAAATAAAATAGATAAAAAGCAAAACAATTAAAACAATAAAATCAGGAGAACAACAATAAACTTTATACAATAAAATAACTAAAAGAAATAAAAGACACAGATGACCACACAACTCACGCGGTATTAAAAGCCAGAGAATAAAAGTGGGCCTTAAGACGAGACTTAAAACAGTCCACTGTGGGGGCAGATCGGATGTGGGGAGGCAGAGCGTTCCACAACTTAGGGCCGACCACAGAGAGGGCCCTGTCCCCCTTTGTTTTAAGTCTCGTCCTAGGCACCACAAGCTGGGACTGGCCCTCGGACCTCATAGCACGTGCTGGAGTATAGATTTGGAGAAGGTCCATAATGTACTGAGTAGGGATGTAACGGTTACCGGTAAAATGGTAAACCGCGATAAAATTTCCCACGAAAATCGTTACCGTGTCCAATTAAAATTACCGTTATATCGTGCTTGATCACCACACTGCCTCAGTAACGCACGGTGATGCTACTCTTTGCCTGGAAAAGCCGGAACTATGTATCTGCCCTCGATTAAGGAGCCTCACGCGAGGTGCATATGCGCAGTTTGCATTGTTTGGCCTCTGAGTCTGACACATTTATTGACAAAAAAGACAAAAGAACTGTTATGAATATAACAATAAAGGGGTTAAATGATTTCAATTCTGTGTAAAAGTACTTTGAGAACATTTTGAGCACACTGCAACAATACCGCGATAATAATGATAACCGTGATAATTTTGGTTACAATAACCGTGATACAAAATTTCCATATCGTTACATCCCTAGTACTGAGGGGCCAGTCCGTTCAAAGCTTTAAAAACAAACAATAAAACTTTAACATCAATCCTAAAATTAACAGGGAGCCAGTGCAAAGACACAAGAATTGGACTAATATGCTCGTGTTTTCTGGCCCCTGTTAAAAGTCGTGCCGCGGCATTCTGGACTAACTGCAGGCGGAAAAGAGCTCGCTGGTTAATACCGGCTGCCTGTGCAAAGCTGTGCAAATTTAGACAGGGCTGAATAATACCAGAATTTAACTAATCGAAAAATTAAACATTAAGGCTGTATATATCTCGTTATTCAAGTTACAAAAAGTATGTTGGCTTTAAATTGTATTGTCTACTGTCCATTAGAACCTGTCTCACCCACAATGTTTACACTGCGACTGTTTTGTAGTATCACTGTGTTGGAACGAGTTTTACTGATACGTCTGAGGGCCATTGCTGCTCATGCGGTCATGTTTTTGTACTGGGCTGAGCCAAACATTCTTTTTATAGTACGTGTTACACCTGTAACATTATTCTATCACAAATACTGATCGCTGTGATCATCCTTGATACAGTTCGTTTCAACACCTCATTACAGGAATCACCTCACAAAAGACAGAGTAAAAGCCAAACTGTGGTTTCTATGGCAACACATTATAAATTATATTCCTCTATGCCTTGCTTCGAGACTGGGTTGGCTGCATAGCAACAGCTGTGTCTTTAGCTTGAACTCATTTTACAGCACATCAATAAAACACACTGCACTGACATCTGTCCAGTTCAGAATGATTTGGTGGTCTCCAGGTTCAACTGTTGCCCCCACCTCCACTCCTTGAGTTATTACACCACGCATGACATTAATTATTCTACTAAAATGCATCCTGTGTGGTGGAGAAATCATGCAGGGCAATTTCAAACAATTGCTGCCCAGATTAACATCTTCTGATGAAAACAAAGCCTTCAAACAGCTGCAGGGCAGGGCTCCATTTCAGAGGTAACGGGCAGGACAAAATCTTAAATATCAAAATTGTTTATCGTCCACAACTCTTCATTAAGTCTCCACAACCAAAATGCTATTCTTATTAACCAACGAGTAACTCTTCCAGTTCCTTGAGCAACAGTTATTGACAAAGTTTGAAGGCCAAATTACAAATAAAAAAGCCCTCAGTATTTAGCATACGTGTTTCACATCATGTAAGCAACATATTTAGCTGTTCTAAAAAAAAACATAAAAAAACACCAACCTTCATGATGTAGGCTAAAACACAAACTTTGCAAATGATCAAATCAACCTAGAATCCAAGCTAATTTAAACTAGTTTCAAGTGTAACAAAATAATTTTATCTCTCCATCCATCTATCTATCTATCTATCTATCTATCTATCTATCTATCTATCTATCTATCTACGATAGATAGATAGATAGATAGATAGATAGATAGATAGATAGATAGAGAAAGATTTTTACTATTTTCATGGCAGGGTTTTTATTGCTTTTTCAAAGAGTCACAAAACAATCATCTGTACGTCTTATTCATCATATTGTGTCTTTCAATGCCAGATCACATTATACAGCCTCCTTATATACAGGAAGCAGAAACAGATCCTAAAATAAAGACCATTTCCATAGCAATTACAGGCAGTATTGTGGATCTTAAGCTACTGCAAACCATAATCCAATTTGAAACTAATTATGACTCCTAGGATCTGAGTCGAATCGAATTGTTTGACGATACGCACCCTCAATGCATCAACATGACAAAATATTGTCAATTATTACTTGCCATATGTGTGTTGATTTGCACTTTACAGAACTGATAAAGCTCCAAATGCCGCAACAGCAGCTGTAAAATACACCATTTGTAATATCACCCATGGTGCTGTTCACAAGAAACTATGAAGACAATGGTGGAAGCCAAAGTACCAGATGAAAATGTATGTTTCAGATATTTAAACACAATCAAGATCTCTGAATCCCTGAAATTTAATTGCCTTAACTTGTAGGGTCATTTAAACCTTGTCCTTACTGTGAAATGTTTTAAATAAAACACAAAAAAAACTTGTCAGAAATTCTGTAAAAAGTGTAGTCCATGTCCACAATGTATAAATAACGTGATACCAAACTGAGGACTCTATCAGGGTATGTATGTCATTGTGTTACCGAAGATACACAGCCCTATACAATGCCAGCGCTAAAAAAAATATCCACACCTCAACCCATCGTCACATACTCCTCGACTATGTGTGCATCATTTCAGATTTGCAGAATCAATGTGGTTCCAGATGCTATGGCTGCAGTTGTAAAATACACTTTCCTAGTATCACAATGATACTTCACATGAAATGTGTGGCTTGGTACAAATTTTATTTTACTCCACCTTTATTGGTTAAACTATGGCTGAAGATCATGAAATCTCTGTAATGTGGTAACCTAAATCATTCAAATAAAGTTATATAATAATTTTGAAGCACACAGTATTTAAATTAACATTATTTTTGACATCCCTAATGATGTAAAGTTTGCAGCCACAGTTAATAATTAGCACTGACCACCTGCCTGTCAAATGCAGGTGCTTTTATGCAGTGGCAGGTGAATTCTGCTTAACTCACTTTTCACAGTTGTGGTGAATAGAATTAAAATGACAGAAGGATTTGACAATGATAAGTGTAAATTAAAGCCCAGGTTTCTATGCCTAAACATGGTGTTATTTCTCATCATACCATGCAACCCTGCTTTTAAGCAGGAATGTTTGTCAGCGTAATGATTCTCTTCATAGAGGCTTAAACAAAACATGTACTGATCATTATGCTTCATAGTCACAAATACACAGCTGCAGAAATAGACTGTAACCAGCTACAAAATATTAAACTTTAAAACTAAAGATGTTGGTCAAAGAGCATGTGAGCATTTTCTTTCTTACATGCAACATGTCCATTCACTGCATGGCCTATTGCTTGGAGCCTTGATTATGGTGTTATATGTCAATCCATTATAATGCCGGTAGAAATAAGGTGAATGGTAAAATACTGTAGTTGGTACATTTCTAAATTAATAAAAACAAGCAACATAATATAGTTGAGTCCTACATTGAAAGGTTGCCAACTATTTGTGTAATGTCTGTGGTGAGGGAGAGGTCTAATGCAATTCTGATCATTAAAAAGAGAAAAGTGCCTCATACTGACTATCTAGGATTAATGTCAATACTGTTTTTTTATTATTATTATCATTGTTATTTCACTTGTTAATTAGGAATCATCCACTGTTATTATTCTGGTCTGATCAGAACCACTTTCTAATTCATAACATTACATAATATTGAAATATCTATCATGTACCACCTTGAGCAGAAAATATCAGGGTGTTGATCTTTTTGGTCAACATAACCCAGTTCTGAAAACTCATTTGAGTATACACCACAAATAACAATTCATATTTCACTATTGTACATTGTATTAGTTTGAGAAATTATTTTAGATAGTCCAAACAATCATTGCTCCGATTAAATGATATAGACATCAACAAATTCCTCCTACAGCTGCACAACACAGGTCCTGAAATACAGACTGAATAATGAAAATAGTGGAAACTCAAGTCATGGCAGTTTTGGTCTTCAGCCTACTCAAATAACAAGTCCACATGAATGCCACAAGGCTGCAATATGATGTAAACAACAAACTCTATGTTTTGAAAATGTCATAATGTTGTTTGACACAGTGGTGACTGCAAATCCATGGTCAAAACAAAGCACTGGCGTTCTCGTGTCCATCAGACCAGCCTTTTCTGCGCAGGGATCATGATTTTAATGATGACTAATGTCTGCAAAAACACATCACTGTCAAATATAAACAACAAATGGGCTCACAGATTGGACACCGGGCAGCAGTGCAGCACTGTGTCTTAACAGCCAGATGAGATTAGAAAATTAGGTCGTGGGATGGCTGGTCAACTGCATGTTGTATGGGGATTAAGAGGGGCCAGCAGCTACGCTACCAAGCCATATCTGCAGCACCCTATACCACAGAGGCCTGCACAGCTAAAGTTCAGACTAACCACAGATAAGTCACACATATCACCATCTGAGGGGCAAAACAGGGGGAGGCAGGGACAGTCTAAACGCCCATTATCATCCAAAGCTTTAAATACGAACTCCTGCAGCACATTGTGTGTTAAATGTTAAGCTAGCTGGCTAACACAGGGCCCAGTGTTCGCGTTGGGAGGGGGACTGCGTTCATGTTTCATAATGCATTTTCAAAACCTTGCGACAGCATCAGCCTCTTAGTTTTGGGGTCTTTCGGGTGTACCAATGTGACAAACGCACTGACATGCGTCAAGTTGTGTTGCCTTACTACCTTCCTATGACGGCAGAGCACAGCGCACAAAAAAGCATTTTATTAGGAGAACAAAACAAAATGGCGGTGGATACAGGCCCCGTGCATACTATCGTTAGCATTGACCGGTGTGATGAAGCGAAGTGTGACCGTGTTAGCTGGTGACTTTAGGACAATTGTATGCATTTCTCTTGTATTATTTTTGCCATTACAGCAATATTTCCAAAGCCATGTTGATAATGATATTTTGTACCAGTAGCAAAAAGTCTGTACTTTTCCTAAGGCTGTCCTGTACCTCTCATAGCTGTGTTAGAAACAAACGAAAGGCAAGTAAAACTTTTTGTCTTTAATAAATGATACTTTGATCATAAAGGTGGACAAAGAGATGGCAATGAGGCAAACCACCATACTGCATTATACTTTTTCAAAGTAACAGCCTATTTGTATGGCAAAACATCAATAAATATCAGCAAAAACATTTACATATGCCAATACTTATATTAAACCAATATATATATTCAGTATATGCAAATACTAATATTAGTACAATAATACCCTGCTTCCCTAATTTACTTAAAGTTTCTTACATTTTATTTCTTAGTCGTGCATTATTCCTCTATTTTTGGCCTATGAGATTTTTGGGGGGAGAAATTAAAGACTAAATCTGTACCACACGGGATTTTATCATGCACTGATAAACAAACCCTTGAGATATTTCACATTCAGAGATGTTACTGCCAAAAAAGCTGTGAGTGAGAGCATTTTCTCCTGATTTCCTCATCATAAAAACCCTGCCTCAGGAGACAGAGCGTCACGACAACCACAGACGCATTTAGCTGGAAGTCATCAGTGAACACGGTCACACCATACACCAGTACACCGGCAGGGTTTCAACCTCCTCTGGAGACCAAGCTGCCATCTCTCAATTAGTCTAAAATAAACGTCACAAGCAGCAAAAGCCATCAAAATCACAGCTGACATTGAGGCACTCAATAGCAAAGCATTATATTAATCCATGTTTGCTGTAGACAGGTGACAGGCTGTGGAGGTTTTCAGACGAACATCCTGTGCTAACGTTTATCCTCTGTCAGCGAGAACATCCTTAGCAACCAACGTTTATGTCGTTACAACAATTTCGGTGCCTGGTAGCCTGCATTTTAACTTTGAGCTTCAATCTCCAGTGAATATTTTATCTTTAAATGTGACAGACGCCAGTACACTACCCGGCTAACACAGGCTATCGTGCTAAATTAGCTCGGCAGCAACAACAACCAAGTCACTGTGCCTTTACCGAGGGGAAAAATCAGACTCCACGATCAAGAAAACGGCCAAACGGGTGAGCCAGTCCTTTATCTACCGGCAGTGGTTAACACGTATAGTTAGCAATGACCTAATGTGTGGTGTCTGCATGAAAAAGGAGAAAAACGCTCCGTTCACTGACCTGGTCTTGTCCCGACTTGTCTCGAGGTTGTATCGCAGAATGAGGTTAGCTTCTGTGTTGCCAGATCACGCGAGAGAAACAAGCAACCAAGTCTTTGGAAACAAGCCGTGCAGAAGTGATCAGCAGGGCCGTCTCTGGCCAAAGCGAGGCCCCAAGCATATTTCTGTGAATAAGGCATCTCACCCCTCAAGTGTAAATCCAATAACAAACATTACATTCTTGTTTTAAGGGGAATAAATCATTTTTAATGAGAAATATTTGACAATGCTCAAGGGCATCATATTTTTAAATTAAAATGTAATACTCTTTGAAGTTATTTCAGGAAGTGTAAGTTAGAAAAGGTAAAGAAAAAATACATTAATAAAGTATTTAACATATGTGTTCATACTGATTGTGACTAAACATTGTGACTGATTCAAAATTGGGGCCAATGATGATACCGATTTTTAAGACAATAATTAAAGCCAATACTAAAATCAATACCAATGTTTCCCTAGTTAGGGATGGGAATCAAAAACCAATTCCAGTTGAGAATTGTTAACAGCTCCATCAAAGAATCGATATCATGAGTCTTTATGCAAATCAACTCCCTTATCAATTCCTTCCACTGACAGGGTTCAGAAGCGTCAGGATTGTGGCTTAACTTTTTACAAAAGGCGCCTACCGCACAACCTTAAGTGAGTGGAAACAACAGCAACCTACAGAAGAAGTTATCTTTGCTGTGACATGTGTCTGGCATTGTTGACACTGAAAATCTACAGCCCAACATTTGCCCACACTGGAAATCTGCAGGAATCAATAAGGGAGTCATTAAAGATTTGGATCGATTAGCAGGATCATTAATAGCACTGGTATCGATAAAATCTTATCAATTCCCATCCCTATCTCTAGTTACATCTTTTAGTGCTATTCTCCTATAAAACCAATATTTGTTTTCTGTTTTATCATGGAAACAGACCAAAGTTTGGCCAACAGGTTGTGTTTACTACCCAAAATAAATTATCTTCTGTAAATCAGCAGTTACGGCTGCCAAATGTCAACAACTTACCTGAATGACACAACGAATAAAAACTAAAAACTGATATCTGTTCATCTGATATTCAACTATCAAAAGCTGATGTTTGTAAAAGGGCAGATATCCATGTTGAATGGATGCTGATGTGCTTCCCTTAAATAAATACAGGGATAGATGTTTCTCTGTGTTTGCTAGTCTCAGTTTATTGTCTATTGTTAGTTTGTAGACATAAAGAAATGGCAGAAAACTATGGTGCATTGCAACATACTTGTAATTATCAGAAAAAAATAATGCATATATGTAAGTTCTATATAAGATAAGTACTCCTGAGAGACAGTTCATTCTTACATTAACATATCAACATTGTCGGACAGCTACTTGCCATGCTTAGTTGTTTGGAAATAGTATCTTTTATACATTTAAAAAAAAAAATACAAATAACTGCATTATAATTTTTGAAAAGTTGTACTTTTTCAATTACAATATTTTGTGACTTGGTAACTTTTTGTTCTTAAGAATAATAATTAAAACCTTGATTGGTTTATTTACTTTTTTTTTGCCAAATAACTTTGACTTGAAATGATTAAATAAAAAATACAGCTGACAAACGACATTAAAAAATTGAACCCCCACTTAAGCTACACAGAAGTATCCCTGACATTTTTCACAGTACCTCCATGTATAAAAACAGCTGAGAGACAAACAGGAGAGATTCACACAGGGATAAAGTGAGTCAAATAAAAATAAATGTGCTCCATAACCATACCTCCAAAGGGCAAAAGGCAACTGACCGTATTTTTGACGGCAGGAAAATCAAAGCCGCTTATAATAAACAGACTTGGCAACACACGCTTGCTATGCTATCGCGTAGCTTTCCAGCAGGGGACCCAGCTAGCTAAGCAACGTTACCCTCTTCCTAGCCAAACTCACAAGGTCTTAGCAGGTGAATTCACAAAGACGTGGAGACCACTGTAATGAATATTAAAATTATGGTGCTTACGTGCGCTCCTTCTATTTGTTTATCCAGAAAAATAAACCAAAAAGGGAAAAGTAAATTGTGATAGAGGACTCTGTCCGTCACCGAAAGAGCCGTCAACGGCTACTGAGTAATATCGCGAGAAGTTACCTGTTCAATTAAACGCTGAAGAAAAGTAACTTTGTTATGAATAAAGCTGACAAGTGCTGCAATGTAAACATATTCATATCTAAGAGACTGTTATCTATATAATTTAAAATATAGGGTTAAGTGTTTTAAACAGAGAATGACAGACCATCAGAATAGTGAATGATTCTCCTGCTCCAAGAGTTGTGTTGATGAACACCACCTAATAAAGTGGCCAGTGTACCTAATAAAGTGGCCTGTTTCACAGTATCAGCCACTTTGTTACGTACTCGAGTCAGTTTAGGGGGTACAAGGACCACTCTGTGGGGTATACACAGTAGTTCAACTGCTTTTATCACTGTTTATCATTTTCCCTCTCTGGTCAAAGGAGGCAGAGAAATGCACTCTTAAGAGGAAAAGCAGCGAGGGCATGTCAGGTCACACATGCTGTGAAGAGTTTCAGGATAGTCGATAATCGATCCACAACCGTTTAAAATCAATCGGAGGCTTTTCCCCGGGGAAGAGACAGACAGACAGATTCTTTGAGAGGTTCACGTCGCGAGTGTGTCGTCTTCCTACAATAAAATGAGCGGTTTAACATGGTCCATTTCAGCGAGTGAGCTCAAGTTTATCAACGTGTACAGGGCCAACAACAAAATCATTAAATGGTTAAACCATAGCACTTTCATTCTTTATTCTGTGATAATGTATTCCTGCATTTTTGACATGACTTTTGGTAAGAAAGTGTATTTTATCTGATCTTGTTATAAGCCACACTGTGTACAAACGAGTGGTACACTCATAGGCTACTGTTAAAAGCAAAACATATGTGCCAAACTGCCATTTTGATCTCATTATTATAAAAGCATTTGAATTGCATTTATTACAAGATGTCAATTTTGCCTTAGAACTGATCGTTTTACTACTCCCCACCAGATGGTGTCATTTTAACCACATGGAATTGAAAGGAGTAGCCTACTTGATGCTGCAGTAACCCCTATAAATATCAACTGACTTCATTACATATCTGTCATTCCACTAAAAGAATTACATTGCATGAAGCATGTTGAAAATAATTCATGCATGGCTGTATTATGACAAAAACCCGGCTTTCTAAGTGTTAAACCCTAAAAATCCTGTTATATTTGAATGATTAAATTAAAAAACAAATCAGGCTTAAAACGTTGGTAATCATAATACTATTATTATAGATACTTTAGTTGTATGAGTGTGGGTATTCAACAGTGCACTGGAATATTGCATAAAAATCAGTGCTACATCATTTACATGACCCAGCTGTTATAATCCGGAACCAAAAAAATCTGTTTTGCATGGAATATATTAAGAATGATACATATTTTCTTTTTTCTTTCTTTTTTTTTATAAATCCGAAAACAACCTGCTGTTGAGTTAATGAAACATGGCATCCAATAAGCAGAGATGGGCAAAACATCAGAGTTTTACGTTCAACTTATGAAAACTGAATAATTGAGATTACTGTGCCACATGACATGATCAAATTAGTCTTTTCCATTATTATTGGAATTATTTTGAGGAATTTGGAAATTTACACCTGTATTCCCATGTACTGTCTGTTCTTCAACATTAAACTATTTTAGTGTCAACAGCATGTTCAACAATAGCATGTGGTGCTTGCTTTAAAGTCTGAGAAATCGTGTTTTTTCATTGTGATCTCAAAATCTATTTAAATAATTTAATATGAGTTTTGCCTTATCAAGCAGCCCTACCACCAATTTGATAGTTTTAATGATTTTTTAATGTCAATATTTAAAGGGTTATCTTGTCACTCCCTTAGCACTTTACCCTGTCTCTACACGTTTTATTATTTTCTCGAATAGAGATGATGATGGACCATGGACAAGGTTTTTGCCTTAAGTCCCAAACACGATTCCTCTTGGTATTGTTTTGACTATTTCTGCAACTGAATTTTAGGAAAACAAATGAGGAGAAAAATCTGAAATTGGGATGAGGCTGGAATGAGAATCAACGCCTTAAGTAGCATTGGGAATTAAAAACAATTTAAGTTGAGAATCACTACAAGCTCCTCATGGAATCAATACCATAAGTGTTTTTGCTAAACAATGCCTTCCACTTTGTTCTGCATGCTTTGCAAATTGAGAATGTAACTCTCTCATCAGGTGCAGTAAGCAGAAATGATAACAAAGATGTCAAAAATCAGGGCAGACAGGGGGCTTAACTGTCTTTTGTTACTAAGATGCGCACCAGACAACCTCAGCAACTGGAAACACCAGCAGATTTCAAAAGCATTTTTTGATGTACCAAGGCACTGAGTATGAGTGTCATGTTTTTTGATATTGTTGCTACTGAAACCTAAGAAGTCCGACTTCTTCCCACGTAGAAAACCTGCAGAAATCAATAAAGGAATCATAAAAGAATCAAACCGTGAAGCAGAATCCTAAATGGCACTGGTATTAATAAAATCGTATCAATTCCCATCCATACTCATGAGCAGTATAAAAACAAACACTGAGCAGTAACATTTTTCCCTACTTTGTCAAAGAGTGTCCATCATACTATCTATATTTCATGTACTATATAATGTATGTCTTCAAAAATGAGTCTTAAATGTAATTTTACCTCTAAAACACATAAAGAACCACTTTGACAGATTAAACTGTCAGCCTCAGGAGAATACTGTAACTGCTAAAAATAAAGGAACAGCAGAATAATCAGAAATCATTTATTCATTCTTCAATCTCACAGATCACATAGTGCATTAAAACATTGTTAACCAGTGTACAATGCTGGTGATGGCATCATCTGAAGAGAGTGAAGCTCAGATAACAAAACATCAGAGAAACTTCAGGAAAACAGAAACCAACTTTTGCCCATCAGACAACTCACATTCAACCAATGCAAATAATCAAACACACACTTCATTGTTTAAATTATTGCTCTTCTTTGAAAAAGGCTTTTAAACATTTTTTTTTACATTTTTGTCTGAGAAAGAGTTTTAAATCAGTGTGAATACCTGATACATTTACATTTGAATGAAAGAAACAATAATCATCCAACATTATAATTATTACCATGGATAGCATTTTAGCTTCAGAGTATTATGTTGATTGATTTAATGAATGATAAAATCCCACCTCACCAATGCCGTGTATGCAGTTAGTGCGCCACTTTGTAAAGTAAACAAGATGCATGGAAGTTTCATAACAGTTTGAGATCTGGACAAAACCACCTGAAGTCACTCACCGTGTTCTTTGGAAAAAATGTGCTGCTTTCGACTCAAAATAGATTCTATTTACACAAAAGCAAGATCAACTTGCTGAGAAGCTAGTGTCCTTATGTGAAAGTGCATTTCCACCAAGCTGTCCGGATCAGATCAGTTCGTTTAAGTATGCATTAATTTTTCTGTGTTTATCATAGAAAGTTGGAAATAGTACATAAGATATCTGCTCTGTCGTCCCCCTTTTTGGCACCCTTCTGTAATGATACCAAATGAAAAACCTTGAAGAGTGGGGGCTGGACACACAGCATTCGACCAAATAAGGGTTGAAACACAAGCAAAACCGGGTGTACTGAACCAAAGTGTGCAGGTGGAAAACAACAGTTATTTCCTAAGAAATTCGACGTTGTTACATTTCTTTTGCTTCCATTAGAAAACTGATAAAAGTATTGGAGTTAGTTATGTGATTGATGATAAACACAGACTTTGTTATCCATGAAGGTAAAAAACAGACAAGATATATGCAACTTAATCAGCTGTGAGAGCAATTACTGTTCAACATTCCAGGCTCTGGGTCTGCTGTTTGCCAACAGTCCCTGTCAAAGAGAGATTAAAAGTCTTTATTTTCATCCTGAGAACGCCTTAGGAGTAGTCAGCATGTTTCCCTTTCCTTCCAAGCTTCTGAATCTGGAAGACGAACCTAAAATAAAATGATACACAAAGTGTTATTGTCAGATTGTCATTTTTAAAAATCTATTATAAAGGTATCACGTCAGGAAAAATCAAATTTCTTTGCTTTTAATGTTAGACGGGGCCTGGGAAGCAGAAGAATGTGATATCTTTTACTTTAATCTGTTTGCAGAGAAATGTGCCTCGACTTTGAAAAGAAAACGCCCCTTTAAATGCACTGCCTCTATCATGTTTTTTTATTCAACTTTAATCAAATCCTTGCTTAACAGACACCCAAGACATGGTGTAAATGGTTTAACACTCCAGGACAATCTGGAGGTCTTAACTTTCTTCAGTTAGGGCCACATACTAAAAAATAAAATAAAATAAAATAAATGTCCGTGCTACAGTGGCATACCTTGCATTTAGTGTAATAATGGCCAATCAGAGTTCAGGGGGCTCTAGCTAGAACACAAACGTGAAGACAAATCTGAGTTGCAGGGAGGAATATAAAGAGCCGAACCCCACATTCAGATACAGAGGAAGAGCAAACGGCTCAAACTTTAAAGTATTGTTAGCTTAAAGATGATTAGCATAGTAGATACAGTTAGGATCAGGATCTATGAAAACGGCCACAAAATGTCACAGATAGTCAGCACTGAGGTGGAAAAACTGATTAAGACAACGCTCCAAGACTGTCAGGCATCTATGCTGCACAAAAAAACATAGCAATTCAGAATTTATGGAGGGACTCTGTGTTATCTAAGCATAGAAGGAGAAGAGAAACACAGCTGCTTCAAGCCATCCACAAGACCAGTTTGGTGGCCAATAACATTAAAACTGTGAAATCTGTTTGTTTGTACTCATTTATCAGACACAAGTATTTCATTATTATTAAAAGTTCATGTAATCTTGCTGTCCCTCAGTATTCAGTGTGTTTCTGACTGTAGAAAATGTTTAGAAATAGGTCCACATAACAACTCACCTGTTATACAGATCATTATTTAAAAGTAAAATGGGTCTTCAAAGTTAAAAAGCAAATGTTGTAGCAATATACACACTAAAATACAGCTAAAATTCAATAATAAAAAACTGCATTCTGAAAACATGTCAATTCAGGCAACAGAGCTCTGAATTCACCGATTTAAGTACTGTTAAATAGTTTCAGGGGCACATTACCATGGGATTAATTAGTATAAACTTAATTTATCAATTCTTAGTAAATATGATCGTGTTTAATAGTAAATTCAAAAGGGCTGGAATGATATCTATATCCTTTTATAATATGTAGAGCAATCTTGTCTTTTTGTCTGGTCCTATTTTATGGAATTGTCAATTCACATATTTTATCTTCCCGATTTGACGGTTGTAAGTTGAATATTTAACTTTAAATCAGTGCTATGAGATGTTGGTTATGGACAGCTTGCTAGCATTAGAATCAGTTTGAAAAGGTGGAAAGGACTGTATCCACCGACTGATGCCCCGTCCTCAAGGATGACGCGATGCCACCTTTATCTGAATGATAAACAAAGCTAAGCAAATGAGCACGATACACACTTTTGCTTTCACAATTCATCTGTCAAACTCCTTATCAATTTGCCTTTTTGGTGCAGCAGGGTGAAAAGGATCTCTGTTGGCCCTCAGTCTATAATTTGAACCCCCAATGATTCAGAAAAACAAAGATTTTTATTTCTTCCCCTCCTTACCTCCCGTCCATGAGCTCTACCGTCCACCATATAGATGGATCTTTGCGAACGACACGGTCTCGTCGTAGTCCTTGTGTCCCTTCTCATAGATAACATAAATGTACTTGTTGTCTTCTGCAGAGTTGCCGTCAATGGATGTGATAGATGAGTAGCCACTTGGCCCTGCCCAAATCTGCACAGCTTTATTCTCCCACGTTTTCCCGTCGGTCACTGACCAGCGTAACGTCAGGTTGACTCCTGAGGGCAGACAGAGCACAAAGTTCAGATCTTCATTCACTGACATTTTTCTGAACAGCTGCTTTGTTCTGGGACAAACAGAAAGAGGAAACATTGGTTGGACAGTCACACCAAAGTGATGCGGTGAGAATTTTAGATAGAATCAAACGGACCTGTTCTACAGGTCTACAGATTATGCTGACATCACAAAACAACAACTTCTGAGTGTTTTTAAAGTTTCCTTTGCCTAAGACGTAAAAGCATACATGAATGCTCTCGTCCTGCAAATTACAACTTTCTTTTCTTTTAATTTGTAAGATGGAGCATAGGTAGCAAAAAATATGACACTTTTTACTAAACTTTGACTTTATGGATAAATGTAGGATACTATAATGTCATAGCCATACAGCCTCCACCTACATGTGTGTTTTCTACTCGCCAAAGGCAGAAGCCATGATAGTTTTAAAGTCCACACTGTGACCTGTAACCTCTTCTCCCTCTACCATCAGAAACCGTTAGCCAATCAGCACAGAGCTCATAATCTTAGCTTCCATTAACCTCCCCGGCCCCTCAGAGCTGAGTGTTTCCAAAAGAGAGGGTAAAAGAGCTGTGGTTAATCCTCCATAGAAACGATTTCCTTTTTCCAACTTGAAATCAAATCTATGCTGAATAAAGACTCAAGACTTAAAGTAAACGGTCAAACACACCAGGACAAGAGACCTTTAAATGTTCTGTAAACAGTGATTAGTATTGCAAACCACAGAATCAGTCTTTGGATCATCAATTTTAAAGTAAACAATTCCTAAATCAACTAAGAAGGGCTTCAGCATTATATTTTAAACAAATCTTTCAATTTAGTACAGAGAAAAAAAGCAAATATTTAATGTATATGCAAAGAAAATGGCAAATTTTAAGTCAGCCGGGGTGCTGGTTTGGCAGAGTGGTTAGCAACCATGTATGTCCCATATACATATTTCTGCCGTCCCGGGTTCAAATCCAGCCTGTGGCCAGTTTGCAGAGTGTCTTCCCCTACTCTCTCACCCCCTTTCTCAAGCCTATCCACTGTCTCTCTCCTATCAATAAAGGAACAAAATGCCCAAAAAATACATTTAAAAAACAAACAAAAAATAAGTCAGCCTTCAGTTATTATCAGATAGTCTACCATTTTACCTACAAAAGACAAAACTGTGTTGCTATGACAAATTAAAATAGAAAAACAAAATAAATTTAAGACCCCAGACCTTTTTAGATGGCTTATTCATAGAGTAAACTTTGTCTCTTGTGTGTTTGCGTTTCTTACGGTGCTGTTTATTGGCCGGGTTGGTGAAGTAGAGAACTCCGTTTTTCTGCAGAGCACCGGCTGCTACAACAGGATCCACCAGCGTGGAATCGAAGTACAGGCTGTCCACAGGCAGAGTCTCTCCCCCATCGTCGCTGCGGACCACGATGCGACACTGACAGTGATAGTTGTTCTGGTTCCTCACATTGATGACGATGCTGCCGTCTTTCAACTCCACCGGCTGGAAAGGCAGACACAGGATGGATGAAGGGAGGTTTATTTATGCCAGAAGTTTATTACTGTGTGTTTATGTAATCATAACATGGAGGCCACAGTGCAGCAAAAGCATGAAAACACTCAGGATAGGGGATAAAAAAATACACATTTTAACAGGAATGCACAATATCTGAACCATATCAGTATCTGCAAATATTTGACTAAAATGGTGATTAACAGTATTGGCAGATGTTTACTTTTCTTTTTTTTTACCAATACAGATATTCTAGCCATCGATTTTGGCCATAAATATTAAATATACTGGGGTTAATATTGTCAGAATGTACAAACGTACCATAAGGGACTACCTCATCATCACTGAATGTCCACTTTAAAAAATAAAAAAAAAATCTTTTTCATGCTTCACATCTGTCTGTAACACAAATAGACCAACACCACAACAGAACAGGTCAATTTTAGTTAAGTGGAGGCTTTGTGCTCAGTGTTGATATCAGTAACAGCAATAATGATTTTGGGAATATCAGCATTTTGAATGCTGGCAGAAATTCAACATTGTGCACCCCTACATGGGCAGCACTTGTAGTGCATGTGCCTCACAGCTATAAGGTTGCTGGTTTTAACTCCAGGTCAGTCAGGGCCTCTCTGTGTGGAGTTTGCATGTTACCCCTGTGCATGGGCAGGTTCTCCCCAGGCAATGGTTGTCTGTCTCTCTATGTGGGCCGCATCTTGCCTCATGTCAACAGGGTTCCTTAAGAGACATGTGGTGTAGATAATCGATGGATGGATGGACAGATGGATGGATGACATCTTTCATTTTACATCTGCGCTGTGGTTGGCCCCTTGGCAACAGTAAACCCTCAAACAAGTAGAGGCTAAACATGAAGGGAAAAGACTGCCCATTCACACATGGACACAAGCCCACACTTGTGGCCATGTGGACTCTTTTTCTTGTCAAACTAACTCTTATAGTCTTTCAAACTTCTTGTGACATTTGTACACTTTACCAGCAAGACCTAACGAGATGCTGATAAAGGAGCTTGTCTGCAGCATCAGAACTTCAGTCTCTCTGCTGTGAACCTGCACAAACAAATGCACTTAAAATGTTTCATCTCCTCATCAGAAAACATGAGGCAGCAGATGACAAATGTGAGATATGATAAAGACCACCACTGTACAAACATATTGGACTGAAAGGAGACTGCCAAAAATGCCCTATGGTCTCATTGCAAGTCACAGTTTGAGAGGCATTTGTGCTGTGAAAAAAGCTACCCCGGGCAGACTTTTGGGTTACACGATGAGCGATACTTCCTTGTAGAAAACAGTGAGTGCAGAGACATTTTTCTTACAGATGCACTTTATAAATACTTGTCATCAGGGCTGGTGAAAAACTGGTTTAGTCTTCCTTTAAAAAGCAGCAGGAGCTCCATCAGGGCTGGTGAAAAACTGGTTTAGTCTTCCTTTAAAAAGCAGCAGGAGCTCCACCAGAGTGTATCTGACAGAGTGAACATGGGGCTGGGTCTGAGTTACTGTGTGTGAGAACTGGCAGGCTTTTGCACATTTGTACATGTGGACATACTTTTTTTTTTTTTTTTTTTTTTTTTTTTAAGTTATTTTTTGGGGCTTTTATGGCCTTTATTTGATAGGACAGCTTCAGTCCATTTTAGAACCCATTAAAAACTTCCTACAGGAGCTTTTAAAACATTTTTTGTTTCTTAAAAAAAAAAAGTCCAGCATAAAAATGAATACTTTTCAAAGTATCTCCAGTCTGTTTGAGATTACAAAAAGGTGTAAGAGCGTCTTCAGTAAGAGAGGCCTATCTTTCAGTTCTGTGATCTCAAATTGCTAGTGAGCATGCCAAGTTACCATAAGAAAAATTTCTCTTTCAAACTATGTTGTTATTTGTTCCTTTTTTGCATAAAAGCAGCCAAATCTCAATAATTTTTGTCATAAAAGCAATTCAGGGCAGACTGTTTCCTCCTCGTATTGCTGACATTAGTCCAAAACAAGCTTTTATTGTAGAGTCACATGAATACCTGGCACTCGTCGGGGTTAAAGTCCTGTGGCTGCTTCTTCTGATTATAAGGAATACTCTTTAAAGCAGCACCATTTCTCCAGTTCTTTCCATGGTCGTCACTCAGGATGCAGAACACCCCGTCTCCCTCCAAAGTGCCGTGACCACAAACCACCAACCTGCCCCTCGCTGGTTCATAACGCTTCTGTTGTTAAAACACAAAAAATGAGCAGTAAGGACACAATGCAAAATGAACAAGTTTGTGTGAGCGAGAAACAAAGAAATGTGTTCAAGTGGCCATATTTGACAAGAGAGATGTACAACCCAGAACAAACAATATATAAATCCTGATATTTGACAATGTTGCTGGCACAGTCATTTACAGTCTGGACTAAAATAATAATTCAGCGTGGAAGAACAGACGCTTTAATGTTCTTAAATCTGTCATGGAAAAACACAGAACAAGGAGACAGATGCTCAGCTCAGACTGTATGATGGATAATCAGCTTCAAACTTATTCTTCAAATGATATAATGACTTCGTTCACATGCCCAGAACCTTCCAAATGACCACAGTCATTTTCAGACGCAACAAACAGCCACACCAAAAAATGCAGAAGCACCAACTTGAACCAAAGTAAGAAACAGATGCAGACACTTTGGAGGATGGATCAATAAAAATGTTGAGCTTGTATTATTAGATTACAAAAGATGAAGAACTCCATATGACGCTACTAAAAAATAAAATCATTTTTAAATAATTTACCTGTGAAAAAGATTTGACACTTAAACTAGTTCCACATACACACATGTGAATGTGGTCTACTTGAAACAAAAGCGAAGTTGATTTCACTTCTTTATATGGATGGAAAATGTCCAAAAAACTTCCTCTTTCATTAAAAGTCCCATGTCCTGGTGTTTTTGACCACTAACGTCATGTCTCGGGTGCTATGATTTGATTTTAGTTGCATTAAAAATGAAAAAAAAAAATTGTCTCTGTAGATAAGTTAAAACAGAACTTTATTTATCCCTTGGCAGAAAACCTTTGGGGAAATAGAGATTCCAGAAGCATTGTACAGTTCACAGGTACAAAAGTACAAATGACACCAAAAAATAAAAAAAACAGTTACCATAACTAATACATATATATATAAATAAATCTTAATACTAAATAAATAATACAAATAAAAATATTGCTACTGACTAACTACTACTAATACAGCTCCTTCCCATCTTCTGTCTTCCCTTTTAATGCTTGATTAAACTCCTGATTGAGGAGTTGTACAGCACGTACGACTGCATACTGTTCATACTACTACAGACGCAGCTCTTTCACTCTCTCTTTTGGAAACGCTCTGATCTGAGGGGGCTGGGAGGCAACAGGAGGCTGTTATAATGAGCTTTGATTGGACTGAGAGTTTAATCAGGTTAAAGCTGCTTTTAGATAACACTGATTTAAATTTAAACTCTAAAACAATCTTAAATTGTGGTACAAAAACCTAGTTACCAAATTAAATAAAAAACGTCATTGTTAATCCAATACAAGCAGTCAGAATAAAAATACATTTTTCACAACAATTACCACAAAAATCTATCTACAGATAGGGAGTTTTTTCTCGCTAAACATGACTGTGTAGATTTGGTATAATACAGGGACTTGTGTATCATTTGAGTGCGGTCAGATTAAGCATAAGGTATCTTTCTGCTCCCTTTCATTTGTGCCATTTTGTATCTCAAAAAACTTAATCAATAGGTAAAAATGTAGACTTAAAATCCTGAATAACGAAAATTATGATGTTATTATTTCACTGTTAATTGCCACAATAAACCTGAAAAAACTTCCTGCTTTTGATAATTTTGCATATTGTTTTCAAATCCCTGTTTATATCACAGACAGAAGAGATGTCACACTAGTAACTTTTTTTTTATTAATCTCTACACTTCAGAATGTTGATTAATTAATTAAAAGAAACTGCTGGAGGTTTCTTCAATGTAATTTAGAATGAATGAATGGATGATCACTGGATGACAGAAAAACATGTTTATACATCTTTTCCATAACAATATCCATGACCCTAATCCACTACTCCAAATCAAATATTATGGTATGTGAAGGATCTTGTGCTATTTACTGTGTAGATAATTTTTTTCTAAAGGTCCTCTTGCCAAATATTCCCACAAATATACTTAAGGTGTAGAGACTCAACTTGAGTGCAGCAGGCTGACAGGCTGCTGAAGAACTGCAAGAATGTAAACAACAACCAAATACCATTTTGAAACTATTGGCTGTTGTTAAAGTGGGTGTTGTGTCATCTTTGGTTTCTTGTCCTGTTCTTGTCTCTGAGGGTGTTTTGTTCAAATTGTTCTGGAAAAACTGAAAATGTACGAAAAAAGTCTTTAAAAAATAAATTCCTAATGGAGGTCCAAATGTTAAAATAACAAGGACAAAAGTCTAGTTTAACACTTGAAACTTTGTTCCAATATGTGGCTAAATATCGATGGACATCATCACACATGTCACAGCTTTAAGAAAAATATTCTCCTTAAGATGTCACAAATACTTTGAGAGAGGGGCATTCACATGGACTCTGTTCACAAACACATAAAACAACCTTTTAAAGGAGACATATCATGCTTGTTTCTCCTTTTCACTATGCCAGACTAGGATGCCTGTAAAGCATTTCTGCCCTCAGTACAAGTCATTTAGTTCCTTCATTGCCCAACAATAGCGTTCTCAAAATCCTCATTTTAGGCCATTATGAAGCCCTCGTTGAAACACGAGGATCTCAGGATGACCTACAGTAACCTCGCAACGTCACAGCCCTTTGTGGTCTGATTGGTCAATTCTATCAGGGGTAGAGCCAGCCTGTCCTTCTTCTTCTACTGTATTTTCGGGCAGGCTCAAAGCAGCGACTGCGTATTGAGTCCCCCTACAGGCCAGAGCTGGTAATGAGTGAGTGTAAGCTAGGGAGCTATATACTGCTGCTGGACGAATGTGTTCCTCTGTGACGGTTTTGTGGCTAACGGACATCACAGAGGAGGAAGTGTTTTATCAGATTACTCCAATAAAAAGAAATGTACCTTGTGTCGTCACGATGATTTAAATCTCGCAGACATCTCGCAATGACCTATTTTAGAGGCATCAAATCTCATTCTAGGATATCAGAAAAAGTACAATATCTCATTTTTTGAAAATTAAGGGGGTGTAAGGTCTTGTTTTCAAATTTATTATATTATATGTAAGTATTAAATCATGCATCAGCATGATATGTCTCCTTTAAGTTGTTTCAATGCTAAGTAATTTTGGTGATAACTAATGAAGGTGACATTATCACTAGTTCAAATTGAACAGATGTTTGTCCTGTACATGTTGGTCTGACACCTGCAAACAGTGCTGATAACTGGAAGACCTCATCGGCTACACATTCACGTACTTTTAAATATCCAAACAAATATTAAGATTTACCTGCCAAACAGAAAACAACTTTTCTAATTGAAGTATTTCTGGTTTTCTCACCTGGATGCCAAAGCCCGGCCCGGGAGCAAAGTTTTTGACCCCAAGCTGCACAGAGAGGTTCTTGGGCAAGCCCCAGCTGAGGCCGTCGTCCATGCTCTCCACCATCATGGTGCTGGCTGGCTTGCAACGGTACAGGTGGAAACAGATAGTGTACACCAGGATCACAGAGCCCACCTCCTCATCCACCACCACTGAGCCTAAATTCAGGCCATCCGGCTTCAATCCATCATCCACAATGAAGGCGGTTGGAGACCAGGTGGCTCCTGCAGGCAGAAAGGAAATACTCAACAGCTGCTCTCCCATAATTCAACACCAGAGCTGACAATGAATGTACCACCTTAAAGGTTTTGAGTTATCATTTATGTGTGTAAATCAGAGAAATGCACATTTATAGTTCTCCAGATTTAATCTCAAACTCCTCCGCTCCACATGTCCTGACAAGACGATCTACTTCCTTAAAACTCATGCCTGTTCATCTAATGATAGTTCCTGATGTTCCGAATTTCAGTTAAATGTGATTTCATTTGTGTCACAGAGTGCAGTGATCCATGCATGCAGTTGTGGTACTAACATGGGGGTTACATTAATGTGTTTATTGTTGTATTTGTTAAGAGTTTTACACAATGGTCTTAGGAAAATCAGTTTTACCCTCACAAAGAGGGTGTGTTTGGCCAGTATTTGTTAGTTTGTGAACAGGATAACTCGAAAATTGTGGATGTATTTTGAGCAAATATTCAGGGAATGCTGCTCATGGCATAAGGGAGAAGTCATTAAATGTTGGTGATCTGAATCCAGGATTTTTTAAGGATTTGGTAACATTGTGAGATAGAGTAGTTCTCCACATTTTCACAATAAATCAGCAACATTTCACCAGATTTGTTTGACATCTTTAGGGAAAGTTGATCATGTACAAAGGAAGAAGTTATCACATTTTTGTGGTGATCTGAATCTGGATGTGGATGCAGGATCTTTTTCTGAATGAGGTGGGGCAGTTTTTCACATAGTTGTCACTAACTCGCCCAACAAGATTGGCAATCCCTCTGTGGTTTGTGCTCTCAGAATACTGCTAGTTAATTACTAGCTAGCTCCTTCTTTTTATTTTTTTAAGTTTTGGCTTGTTGGCATGGCCATAGACCGCACACAACTTCATGATTTCAGTCTCACTTCCCTATAAAGAGATCACACGCTCACTCAGCATCTGGAGTTCTTCCCGGTGGCACCACCAGATAACAGCCTCTGCCGGGAACTCTTTTTTTTTTTTTTTTTTTTTAAGTGTCCAGCTCTATTAACTTTCTGGAGTGAGGTTGAGAAAGCTTGTACAATGGTTTTTGGGCTAAATGAAAATCTTAGCTGGGAAGCTTTTTTGGGAATTGATATTTCTAAAAAAATTAACGTAGCTGATATACATCGTTTTAATATTCTTAGAGTGACAGCAATGAAGCAGGTGACAAGAACATGGAAACAAAAAATCCCACCAAAACTCAATCTTTGGTTAACAACGATAGAGGAGACTTTAGAATCTGAAAAATTAACATATGAAATAAGAGGTACCATACAATACTTAAGTAAGATGTACCCCAAAGAAAAACTTGGCAGACTAAATAACTTTATAAATTCAGAACAGGTCAAATAGAGGTATACCCCCCCTCCCCCCATCTTTTGTCTGTTGTTTTTTTTTAGTTGTTTTTGTTTTTGTTGGGTTTTTTTGGGGGGGTTTTTTTGTTTGTTTTGTATTACTATAGATTGAACAATAGGTATAGTTTACATATGTACGTGGGCTAGCAATTAATGTGTTTCAGTATGAGTTTGTACATCATATGTATATGTTTAAGTATATATGAAATGTGTATAGAATTTTTTGTCATTTTTCAATCATTAATTCTTTTGAAAATGAAATAGGAAAAAAATGCAGTGTTTACTTTTGGATAAAAATGTAATTGAATTATAACTGTATGGACATTGCAATAAAGTTAAAAAAATAATAAAAAAAAAAACTTTATTTTTTTAAGTAAACACGCCCTTGCTTATGAAACTGATGAGTACTGTCTGTTTATATGCCGGGAGTTATCTTTGGGTGTGTTAGTCTGTCTGTGTGTGTCATTTGCTCGTGTTGTGGTCCTGCCTCTGTCCGTGGACCTCCTCATTGCGATGAACTTGGCCCCCACATCGCCGGCCGAGGCTTTCCTGCCCTCTGAGAAGGCCAGCAGGCTTCCTTGAGGAGTGAAGGTGAGCAGTGGGATCCTGTAGGTGTTTACCTCCCCCTGAGCCCCGCTCACCCACAGCAGCTGCTCCTCGTACAGCAGGGGATCAATCTGAGGAACAAAGAAAGCAAAGTCAGGGCTATGTGCCGGCCAGACCTGTCGGCGCAGGAATGAACCTGAGCCAGGTGTCAGGTGACAACAGCAGCATGTGACTGTCATCCTGGCAAAAACATACAAAGCATCAAATTCCTGCTGCTGTTTCAGCAAATGATGGCGTGGGCTATCTTGACAAAATAACACATTTGACCTCTGAAAATGTATTTATGAACATAAAAGTCCAGTGATAAGGTTTCAGCTGGTTATGCAACAGAATTAAATCATTACTTATGTCCCCATATGGCCACCAACTACAGCTACTTGATTATAGCAAAAATCAAAACCTCAGTTACTTGGATAGATATTAAGATCCCCATAATAAAACAAAACTACTGATTGATTTTATCACACAATCATTGAACTAAAAACTCTTTATTCTGTCAACCTGAACATTAAAGAACAAGCAAGACATAAAAAATATATAGGTAAAAAAATGAAAATACCTAAAAATAATGGAAGATGAGAAAAAAAAGACAAAACATGTCACATGGCAAAGCAATCTTTTCATCTCCTGACTCAGTTTTGCTAACTGTGGCGTGGAAGTAATTGTAGTTCAAAATGAAGTTGTAATAATAAAAATAATAATACATTTTATTTGAAAAGTGCCTTTCATGACACTCAAGGACACTGTACAGGATTAAAACAACAATAAAATCAACAATAAAAACTAGAGCTGGGACGATACCCTTTTCTCCCGATTCGATTTTTTACGTTTTTAAGGTGCTGATTCGATTTAAATAGCGATTCTGCAATATAGATGATTTTTGCAATCTTTAGTTAGCTTTTTCAACATGGGTGAAGAAGATGAACAATGATGATGCCTACAGACTATATCAGGAAAAATACACATCACATGTGAGTCTGTTTTAGGATTTATTCAGCAATATATTTTAACCAGCTGTTTATACTCTCTCTTCAAAAGCCTGGATTGCATTTACAAGTGGCTTGTTAACACAGACTAAAACGAAGCATTTAAATAATTTAAAAAAAACAACCAAAAAAAAAATCCTGATACTTAGGTGAATCGTTTTTTCTCCCAACCCGAATAAAAACAGATAATGACAGGACTGAAGAGGAGGTGGTATGTTATCAACACGTGTCTGCACTCCTGAACAGATGGGTTTGAGTCTGAATCTGAAAAGAAACAAATATTGATCACCCTGCCTGACTACCAGCAATAATGTTTATGACTCATTACAGTTCATTGTAATGCCTGAAACTGCTGCTGAGGCTGTCAGAGAACACTAGAAACCACATCCTGAAAAAACAGCAAGTTTCGCAGGTGACACATTTGAATCCAACTGTCAAACAGTTCATTTTTTTGTTTGCCTGTTAATTAAAGTGTACAGGACACTTCAGCAAAGGCAGATTTGTCCATAAGGGGCAATAAAATGCACATAAACTAAAGTTCTTCACAAGGAGATTAATACCATGAGGTGAATAAGCACCTGAACTACTTCAACTCAAAACTTTAAACCATTTGAACACAGGTGCAGAGGCAACGTGTGGGGAAGAGTATAAAGGCTCATTCTGATATTCCACTGTTTGCCTGACACTATATATATTAATATATTACATATTAATATATGTTGTTATATTACATATAAAATATTCACATGCTATTCCATGAAAATAAAAAAAAATTGCAAGATATTTGGTATGCAAGGTTTTTTTAATATGATAGTGAGTTTTGGATCAGCCATGAGGAATTATCTAGATTAAAATAAATTAAAATAAAACATTTTAGATTCTCTAAATACCAAGTAATGTGCCCATAAAACTTAAATCATCAACATTTGTTGAGCAACTATACTTTTGTTTTAACTTTCTTCTCATCTCTCAGGTCATGAGTAAAGCAGAGTAAGTGTAATAATGTCATTATTTTCAAAGTCAGTGCAGCGTGTTGAGGTGACCCTCTTAGGACAGGTTCAGAAACCACACTTTAACTGGAACTAACAAAGTCTGTTTCTTTATAACTTCCTGTTCAGAGAGTTTGTCAATGCCACTGTGTGAAATAAAAATCAACAGGTCTGCAGAAGACACCAGGGAGTTACCTCTTTCACTTTTGTGTTTTTAAGTGCAAACCTTTTCATGTAAAAGAGGGTTAGAATTAACTGGGAATAACACAAGTTTTACAACACAGAGGTTTGACTGGAGCCGTCGCTCTGAGTCGATTTGGGTTATGTGGTGGGGCCCAGTGTGTCATCCTTTATGGAGCCCTCGGCTCCTGGTGGCGCTCCTGCTCAGGTGAGATGCTCAAACCTCTTTAGGACTGATATAAATAAGTGTTTAAGCATCTTAAAGACGAGCTCACATAACTGAATGGACAAGAATAAGAGGCTATTAGATAATTATAAAACCTGCAGGACGGGCCCACGACTCCTGGGGAAACCAGATGGTACACCATCTTGGGATCAGGTACTTTGATAAATTAAAAGCATCATGGGACATACAACACCTAAGGGCTGTCATGTGATGTACCTTGGAAATATTACTAAATCTTAATATATTCATATATTAATTATGCAAATATGATGATTGACACTTCACAAAAATACTGATGATATCCTGCAAGAAGATAATATCAACAAACTGACTGTCCATCTATACAAGGGCTGGAAATTACAAGAGAGGTCTGCTTAGTTTTCAGACTGAGATCAATTCTTTCAATAACAAACTGATAAAATGAATGAAGCTCTGTGAAGAAGAGCTGGATCTGTGTGCTTTTATCTATTATTGACTGTCATGTTCTCTCTGTTTCCATTATCTTCTTTCTGTTCTTGCATGTTTAAAGTGTATTTTACTTGTTGAAACAAACAAGATATCAAATTAAGAAGTCACATTATTGTACAAATAAAAACTAAATAAAACATTTTAAAGTAGAAAAATAAAAATAAAACAACACATAATACGTTCAATAAGATAGGACTAAGAACAGAGATTGCCGTGTTAGTCAAATATAATAAACAAACAAAAAGGGTCAGATAAACAAGCCCTCATTTAAATAAGTGTCATAAACTCATAATAAAGTTGAATTCAGGTTTCTGAAATGCCCGTAAAGAAAGTGTTATTTTATATCATGGAGCTGCTGTAAGCTGCTCAATGCTGCGGCATGTCTCCACAGTGGTATGACATCTTTGACTAAATAAGTAAAGCCCATTATTTGCTCAGATGTTGGTGTTTCTTTACCTCTAAAGGCTCGACGACACAGACATGGAGAGAGAGCAGCGCGGAGAGGAGCAGAGCAGCGAGCCGGCTGATGGCGTCCATGTCACCGCTGCGGCATTAAACGACCCTCTTTACCCAACGATAACAACACAAAAGATTAAATTAACAATAAAGTAACGACAAACAAAATCGGACAGGAGCGCGCTGAAGCCGGAAGTGTCCTCCTCTGATCATCTGCAGCTTTCACAGCACCTCAGTGTGCAGGTCATATGACCTGAAGTGGGCGGTCACATGACGACCGAACAGAAAAGAAATACACAATAACCCCGAATAACCTAAATACTTCTTTATTTTTATTACTTTTAAATGAATCTCTTTCAGTTTAAGAAATCTTTTTTTAATTCTCATGTGTGATGTCGAGCGAAGGTCTAAACCTGTGCTCGTCTGTGGCGCTGTTTGTATTCATTTCATTAAAACTTTATTTAACATTAAACGCTACTTAAAATGTGTTTTTTTTATTTCAAATTTGTCACACTTTAAACGCAACAGTGACCA
Source organism: Scarus forsteni (assembly GCA_036419115.1). Classification (NCBI taxonomy): domain Eukaryota; kingdom Metazoa; phylum Chordata; class Actinopteri; order Labriformes; family Labridae; genus Scarus; species Scarus forsteni. Next base: position 15,852,373 of record JAZDUH010000458.1, read on the forward strand.
AATGTTATTACGTAATTGTTAATTTCTTTTATTTGCTTGTGGCACGACTTGAGTTCTTGGAAAGTTTCATTAATTTATTTTCAAATTCTTTGTTTATGTTTTATTTCCCCGTATTTCTGAACCGTGAATATGTGTAATATACATAAAATGTATGTGTCTCTATCATATTTTTACTTTTAAGAAGTTAAACACTCATCTGTACTGCTCCTTCAGTGGACCTTCTCTATTAATTTTGGTTGTGTTTCTGTGCTTTTTTGTGCCTATTGTATGTTTTGTGTATATATATATATAGCTATGTGTATATATAAAAGTAATTCAGTTTTGCCTTTACCTATTTTTAGACTTACTTGTACTCTCGTCACTTTATTTTTATTCTAATTATGTGTTGATTTTTTTGCATTAATTCATCAAGTCAAATTCTTTGTATGTGCAAATGTACTTGTCAATAAAAAAATCTGATTCTGACCCTTTACTTCTATCCATATTTATATTGATAATATGTCTGTCTTTCCTGAATCTGCTTTTACTTTATGTTGAATAATTTTGAAAGGAAAACTTGGCATAAAATAACAAAATAACTGTTTCCAACCTAAAATATCTTATCCTAATGTTTTAATTCTTGTGAAGTTAGCATTCACATACCAACAAGTATTATTTCTTGTTTCTTTAGTTGTCACATACTTTACATTGAGGTGCTGAGAAAATATTTGTAAAAATGTATTTATTTCATGTAACTGTCAGGAGTGTAAGTTAAGTTTCTTTATTATAAAACAAATACTTTAAAATATATACAAAAAATATTTTGAGAGATCATCCTCAAAACAAAAGCTGCATGTTTTGTTGATAGTTGCATTCACAATGAATATGTGATGAAATACCACTTAAATTATAAATTGTAATGTCATTTCAGTGTTGAAGATCTACATGGTGCAGGTGGTGTCAGTGATACAGTATTTTATTTCTGTGACTGAATAAATTAATTTCATTAAAAATGCATTGTTGTGTTGTTACATTTTCTGCTTCGCTCATGTTATAGTCCACTTACTACTGTTATCCACACGGGGGCAGTATTTTCATTAGAAACATAAACCTCTGTTTTTAAAAGTGGAAACCCTTTCCTATAGAGTCACAGTTCAGATCGTTGATTTTTAATCTTTAGTTCTCTCAGTTTTTTTCTGCAGTAACACAGCTGTTGAGGGACAATGTTGTCAGTCTTTTTCTTAAACTAAATCACATTTACTGACCTGATTTTTATTTCCACATATGAGCTTTATAAATAAACATGACAAGGGTACAGATTTCGAGTTTTATCATTGTTGAAGAAATAATGGTAATTGTGGTCTATTGTGTAAATCAGTGTTTCTTCTCCTCAGGTGCTCAATACTTGATTAAGCCCTGATTTCAGAGTTTCTCTTAGAAAAGAAAACAGAAGTATTAGTCCCCCAGTGATGTGATTAACGAAATACCATCTATCAGGTCTTTAATTCCAGCTCAAGACCCCTGTGTCCCCTCCAAATGTCTCACAGTAAGTGAAGAGTTAATCTGTCTGAGAAGTAGGGGGTGGGCAAAGGAAACCTGCTGCAAACATCAGACCACCAGCACGCAGAAACTTATGAAACATGTAAAGAAGAACAATTCCAGAGTTCAATATCGACATAGTTTGGCATTATTACCCAGATTTAAGGATGTGAACTATCATTACAATGTGTGTGCTGCAGTTGCTTTGTTTAATCAGAAAAAATAATAATATTTTTTAGAGCCAGTGTGGACCTTATGTCCTAATACATAAAGATTGTCCATGTCAAAAAAAACCCTGAGGGCCTCAGCACTGCCTCAGACATACAGAACTCCACACACACATTACTGTTCATTTAAGGAACGCACTGGTCTGTAATCCATCCATTCATTCATTCATTCATTCATCCATCCTTTTGTTATCCATCCACCCATCCCCATATCCATACAGACATCCACCCACTCGTCCACTTTTTCATTAATAAATTTATCTATCAATCATTAAACCTCTTTTAATCCTTACATCATGTGTGCATCTATCAATCTGTCTTTTCATTAATCTTTATCTACTCATTGAAATACTGTTAATCCACGTGTTAAGTGCCCATTAGTTTATCCACTCATCCATCCATCCATCTTGTCATTAACTCTATTATCTATCAATCATTACTCTACCGATAATTCATCCATTCTCTGCCCACTAATCCATCCATTAATTCATTAATCTTTATATTGATTCATTTATGTATCACTCTTTATACCAGTTAATTAATTTACAATCTGTTGATCCATCATCCAATGATTAGTTATTTAAAAACTGGTGAAGATCTGTCAGAAAACCTCACTTTTGCACATCCAAATGGGCATTTTGCTTCTGCTTCTAAAAATAGAAAGCACAGATAAATGACAAACTTAAGAGCTTGATGAAATAATAATAATGTCTTGAAAACAGTGTTGGTTCATTTAGATAGGAGTAGGTGTTGAGACTACAGCATTAACATTATTCAATCCTTTGCATTTGTGAACAAAGGAGACACATTAGAAGAATTCTCTTTCCATTTCCCTGGTCATCACATGTTTTACTTTTACTGTAACTGTGAAATTTCCAATTATTTCCTCTTCTACAAGAATCATCACAGGCAATTAGGGCTTAATCCTGCAGAAAATATGGTGTGTGCCCTTTTAATGACCCGACTATCCCACAAATCTCCCTGGACTTCATGAGTTAATGTGTGACCAATTTCTGCTAAAAGTTCAACTCCATACCAATAAAAACAAACAAGAATATCACAAATTCAATATCTGCATCACAAATCCATTTAATTACAAGAAGCCTGACTTAAATCCACAAAAATCACAGAGTGCCGCTTTTAATTGAGGTATAAATATGCCTTATTAATCGGCTTTGACACGCAGAATTAAGAAAAGGGTTGAACTAATCAAACATGCTCTTTCTGGTGTTGTGTGAGCTGAGAACCACAGAGTACATTCCTGCAGTCATGAGGCCGGCTGATCTGAGTCACACGCTTACAGAAAGCAAGAGAGAGAGACCGAAAAGAGAGAGAGAAACTAAAAGAAGGAGAAGTGGGAGGGAAACTGCAGAGTCTCATTTGAGCGTGAAAGTAACATACACTCTCAGACTGAAGTACAACACATCAGCCCTGCAGTCGAGGAGTCCTGAACTGCACATGTGGGTGTTTTCTGGGGATAAGAGTGAGACAAGAAAGGGATTTTAACCTCTACACTTATGTGGACATAATGGACGTTCAGCTAAAATGCAGGTAAGAAGTGTCTCATGATGTTTGCTTCATGTTGGGATCTAGAGAAGTCAGTAAAAGTTATCGCTACTTCACCTTAGAGAGTACTGGTATCCACTGCTGCAAACAACAGCACACACAGCCTGTGTGTTGCCCTGCACATAGTAAACAACACACAGGAGAGAAATGTGTCACACTTTATAGACAATCATTGGTTGTAGATTCACCTGTTTGTAAAATACGATCACGTCCCTACAATCACAAGGTCCCTGTGGCCAAAAGTTGGTTGAAAAAGTTAATTTTTATGATACAAAAAACGCTGTTCCAACGAGGTGGAGTGGGCATGGTGAAAACTATAAAGTAAACACTGGGGTAAATACTGAGTGTATATTTAGAATACCGGTGCCTGCCCAAGATGTGAGATACAAGACTGATTCTGATTCAGATATTTGGGGTTGTGTTGCAACAGACATGTCAAAGAAACATTGTATACTTTAAAGGCCATGTATTTTAGTTCTTTGTAATGATTTTCTGTTTTTGTTTATACTTTTGAAGTTTCTTGCCAAAAATGATAGACTTAGGTATTAGATTCCTGACCCATAGATCCTTGTGAGGCTGCATGATTTGTCTCCCCTGTTGGGCAGGGACCATTCAGTGTACGGTTTGCATGTTCTTCCTGTGCATGCATGGGTTTCCCTGATTCCTCATATTGTCCAAAACCATACTTTTCAATAGGCAACTATGCTGCCTTTCAGAGTAAGTATGTCCTTCTTTAGACAGTGCGTTATAATTTTTTTATACCACATTTCATTAAAACAAGAAAACATAGATATTTTATAAATCTTTCAAAAACGAGATGTGTTTAAGCAAACATTTTGAACAGGAATGAGGAATTTCAAACTGAATCCACCTTTTATTCCCAAACCTGAGCTGCTCAGTGGGCTTCTCTGACATGTCACAAATTAATCAATCATAACATTCAACCTCTACAAATATTTTTCTGTCCAGGAATGCAAGTGAATAATTATTATCTAGAACCTTAATTAAGAAATTCTTACAATAATAACTATATTTAAGCACTAAAATTAGTGCTGAGGAGCTTCTACATGCTGGTGTATAAACTATTACAGTCATAAGAGTTTAGCTAACTGCTTAATGCTAAATTCAGGGTAGCTGTGGCATAAACATTAAATGGGTAGTGGTCTTATGAATATGTTAAGCACTGTATATCAGCTCTGTGATCGGTTGGTGGCCAGTCCAGGGTGGGCTTTGCCGGCTAGTAAAGGCTTCAGCTGTGTTAATGAAGGTGGTAAGTACAGATAATGGTTGATAGAGTCCTCTTAGGTCGACCCTGCTAGGTCGGTTATTTTAGTATTAAACCCTCATGAACTTTTTCATGAGAGGAAGGATGTGGTTCTGGCTCTGTGCTCTAATGTTTATTGTGGCTGCATACTTGTGAACTGACATACTTTCTTCCACTGTTGGCTGAACAAACACCTGGCTCAGGATGGTGTGGTGACGTATCCTCTAAAGGCGTCATTTGGGAGAATTTTACTCGTATTTCTGAAAGATGGAGCAAGCGGGGGAGTTTTCCCATATCGGGCAACTCATGCTCATTTTGACTCATTCTGTATGTCTGACAAGCACTTAAAGGGGCATCCTATGCAACATCTGGCAATTAAACAGAAAAAATATTGCTTCATTCTTAAATTTTATCTGGCAGTTTAGAAACAGAAACAGATGTTAGTAGGAAACTGCAGGCATACTCCAGCACAGTGTCTGACTGTAAACCAGTAACTGAAGCTAAAACACTGCAACTATCTCTGAAGTCCTGCATCAGGAAGTGTTTGCTCATGTTTCTAAATATAGCTACATTTCAGAGCTATTTCTTAAAATGCTTTAAATGTCAAGTTAAAAATATATACCAGTAGCTGTTTTTATGCTTCACCAAATAAAAATCATCAGAGATAGCATGGGGAATCAGAAAACATAATCTGTGTGAGTAACACCCCTATATTACTCACTGCCCCACTCAGACCAGTGTTGACACACCTCTGCACATACGTTCAGGTGTAAATAATATGTTCAAAAATGTCAACAAAAACAGCATGTGCATCTCAAAACCTATGTATGAGGTGTTGAATGACAAAAGCAACAGCAAAAAGGGAGTCAGATCTGCACACCGGAGGCTGCTCCACAGTCAGCTTAATAAGGATTATCAGGCGTCCGTCAGACAAACCAGTCCTACATACATGTGTGATGAAGGGCTGGGATCCAACATGTCACATTTTTGTTGATAATCCTCATTAAACTGGCTTTGGTGCAGCTTCTGGTGAGCAGACCTTGACCTCTTTTTGTGGAAAATACATGCAGCACACTCAGTAATCATGAAAGCACTGCACTGACACTATCAGCAAGTTGTTTAAGAGAGTGATCATTCAGAATAAATAAAATAAGTTTAGTCAACAGTGATTTATATTTCTGTGGATGTGCATCTTACTGTTCTGAAAACAATGTGAATCACAAGGCAATGATAGTATCTTTAAGATGCATGTATACAATAACAGGCTGTATGTTCAGTTTTTACCAAACAGACGATAATGATTGTGCTGTTTCCTCTTTAGCAGTCAAACAGCTGCACCATTCTGCCTGTCAGGGGTGAACATTATAGCTGATTCGTCTCCCTCACAGCAGGTGTAAAGTTAGCAGGAAAAGATAAACAGACCCAGGGTCAGATTATTAACAGGCAAGGAAGTAAAAATGAGACAGTCGATAAATTCAGAGAGAGACTGAGAAGGAGGTTAAGAGTTAAAAACTGCAGCTGCAGCAGAGTTTTCACACCTCGGTGGTGAAATGCGGCTCAGTCACAGACTTGTAGGTGAGAAAGTGAGGTGGAAAATCCTCTATAAAAGCTGCTCCTGTCTCTAAGTAGCATTACTTTTAGTTTTTATGTTTTTTTTCTTCCTGTCACAGACATTAGGCAGCTGACAGGATCACAGGAAGTAGTCTGTGGAGGGTCCCCATCGAGGTGTTGCTTATCTGCAATGAACAGGCCCGGCTACACCACAGTGATAAAATAAGACATTCTGGACATTTTTAAATAGAAGTAGCACAAATATCTGCAGCTCTTCGAGAGGTTGAGAAATGTGCAGATAAACCCCTGAAGTGAATCTGTTTTGTACAGAGCTGGCCCTACCCAATGTGGGACCCTAGGCCAGATATATAAGGCTCCCTCCTCCATCGGCGATTTACACACCCTCATTAAAGACTTTCAAGCATTGTTTTTACCATTATCTTTGATTTATAACATGTCACCCAATCTGCATGCTTAAGAAATTACAAATAAGTAAATTAAATATGAATACAAAGTAAACCCTCCCCCAATTAAAAAAAATCCTGTAAATAATGATTAAATGATAATAATAGTGAAAAAATTATAAAAATTATAAGTACAACAGTCAACATCAAACATTTAAATAACCAAGCAGTTTGCACATAATAATTCTGTACAGACATCTACTTATCCACAATGCAATTGCTTTATACAAAAACTAAATAAAATAACTACATAGCCTTATATGGTATTATCATTTGTAGTAACATTAAATTGGCATTTCTTTAAATTGGAATCATATGAGCTTTTCCATTTTAAGAGTTAACAACAGGAACTAGTTTTAATAGAATTATATTGATGTTGAATTTTGTCCTGATTTGTGGCGCCCACTGGGGGCACAGAGTCCCTGGCTTTCGCCTATATTGCCGAATAGGCAAGCCAGCTCTGGTTTCATTGGAGGAGGATGATCTTTAAAAGCAGAAATAGACATCATGTTGTGTCAAATGCAGCTTGTGCAAAGACCATTTATAAAAGGAGTTTGTATCCATTCATTAGACAAACTGAAATGAAAACTTTTGCCTCTTTCGCAGCTTTAAAATCAATTAAGAACATCAGCGTAAAGGCTATTTTTATATATTTATTTATTCACTGTTGATGCCTGGGGCAGTTGTCAAATAGTTCCAGCAACACAGAAGTTTATTTTCAGCAAAGATAACGGGTGAATGAATGAAACTGATGTTTTATTGTAGCAGGGTGATGACTTTTATTTATAAATTAGGTTAGTATACAGAACAAAAGCAAAATGAACAAGATCTGCCCCTTTGTCCACAAGGAGGCAGAAAGAATAATACCAACCAAAAATTTCTCCTGCAGGCCTTAAGTGACCAATGCAGATAAGCATTTGTTTATCACTCTTGTGCATTTCAAGCCCTTTCAGAGGCAAAACATGGAAAGTTTATCGCTTAATTTCACTCATCAATAGAATGTTAGGGAGTCCGTAAATCCGTCTTGCACAGAAGCTTTGGTCTGACCTATGGCTCTTTTTACTGCCTGTCGTTTTCCATTGACTCCCCTGTTTATTTTCACATTCAATTAAAGGGAAAAAAAATAAACCATTCTTAAAATATCTGTGGTAATTTGCAACAAAAGCAGCTTAAAATTAGCCACAGAGTATTACTGTTATGCAAACCATCAATGTTCCAATAAGCTACCTAAAAGCTTAACACTGAGTAATAATGCAAGTTAACCCTGTCTTTTCAAAACAGTACATTCATTAATTAGTAAAATACAACATATTTTAAAAAGTCAGTGCAGATTAGTAACAGCTTGTATCACAGCATCTGCATCTATATATTGTTAACTGGATCCTAGCATAAATAGGCACATATCCCGTATATTAGCTCTGTAAATTTGATTAAAACACACCAAAAATCCACTGAGCTTTTATTTTCATGATCATATCCAGTCAAAAGATCAGCCTTATCCAGGATTGATTTATGGGTGATTATATATTGAAGTACTTTGTAAGCTATTCCCTTATAAGATAAGAAACTAAGACAGAGAAACAGTGTTAATGCATCAAATGTACATGTAAAGGGAAAAACACTCCTCACTGATGCAATACATGGTGACTGATCTATTACAAAGCTGAACTACTCTACAATATTTTTATTGTCTTGCAAAGGCCATTAAATCAAAATTAGTATAACTCTGGTAGATGAAACAAAGAACCTATAAACAATTTCAACTTGTTACATTTACTGCCTACATTTTGCTTTTGTAATGCTACCTCATGGCTGGCCTTTCCCTAAAGCAGGGGATCTAACTACTTCAAAAAGCAGAAATGCTCTGGTTCAGATTCATGCCTGATCACCCTCCTTCAGCTGCTTGAAATAATGATGGCTGTTTATCAGTAAAGAAGGCGTCTGATGTGTCCAGAAATAGATTAGACTCTTCAAGCACGAAGGCTTTTCTTTGTCAAGCCTGACATTTTTAGCTGATGCGTTTTAGGCATAAGTGTGGTTAAACCCCCCTGTGCATGACCATAAATGTGCATGATCATAAATGAAAGGCTTTAGTCATCATGGATGACTTATAAAATGGATGCTTTATGTAGGAGAGGGAAATTGATTTGTCAGTGTTCAGTCTGTAGTCACATGTGCATAACAAATCATTTTAGCTTACTCTGTTAACTTTCTGAACCTCTTTTAAAGCTGTCGTGTGTAACTTGGATGAGACTACAGTGGAAGTATTTTACCCAAGCCATGCCCCATTACCTATGTACAACCAATCCACTGTGTTTGAGTGCCTTAGCTACCATGGGCATCATGCCAACGTGATGTATTTGTAGCCACAAAAAAGCCACAAACCACACATGACTTCATAAAATGAACATTTCTAGTACGATCCAAACAGCAACTAAAGCTCACTTGAGTATGACAAGTACATATACCTTAGTATTGGATCCAGTCAAACAGAACCTAAACTGAACCCTGATTGGCCTGAAAGTGGGTGTCCCTTGCTAGCTTTTCCGAAGGCCTAATACAGAGCAAGGAGGGGGCTGAATGTCTGACAATGTCTGATGTAGCTTCAATAACAAGATGTTGACAAGTTACCTCTGGTATTTGGACAAAATAAGCAAACACTGGTTCTGTAATGTTTTTGTTCACTTAATTTACTACTTTCTCAAAAACTAATTTTCTTTATTTCCACCAAGGAGGTTAGGTTTTTTTCAGGCCATTCTTAGTAACTTGTTAGATGTTAGATTAAGAACAGAATAACTCAAAAAGTTATTGATGGATTCTGGTGACATTTTCAGGAAATGTCAGTCATGGCACAAAGATGGAGTTAATACATTATGGTGGTGATCCGATTTCAGATGCAGCTCCAGGAATTTTTTGAAGGATACCTCCACCAAGGAGGTTATGTTTTTGGGAGAGTTTGTCTGTCTGTCTGTCTGTCTGTGAACAAAATAACTCAAAAAGTTATGGATAGATTTTGATGAAATTTTCAGGAAATGTTCAGCATGGAAAAAGGAAGAAGTGATTCAATTTTGGTGTTGATCTGGATGACTGTCTGGATCCGCCATTACGAAAAATGTGATTTTCGTGAATAACTACTGAACTAAAATAGATATCATTATGAAACCAATTGCTAATTGTATGTTTTCAAGGTCAAGGAATCTAAATATTTACATGAAATAAAGGTAGGACTAATATTTACGGTAAAAATCACAATATGGGAGAGGACTGTGGTGCTGGCGGAGGTCTGTGCTCTCCGAGTGCTTTTCTAGTTATCATTGTGAGGCAGGGCAGTTGAGAAGTAATTACACTTAACTCAATAACTCCTGAATTTTTCATAAGTATTGGTCCTCGTATGAAGAGACTTGATATGACATTGGTGGTGATCCAAACTAGCATGACTCTGTGGTGTTAAAAACACTTGCTAGATAATTCCTGGCCTCTGTCAAATGAAATGTCTAAACCTTAGGTTGATTCAAACATTTCAAGCTTGTGGAAAAACAGTTTTTTTTGAAAGTGAGCAATGTATCAGTGTTAGTCAAATCACTCAGCATGTCTGCTTTACTTTTCTCCTTTAGGATGATGTTACACCTGAGCTGATGGAGGAGCAGAACGGAGTTGGTCATCTGGTGGAGGAGGATGAGGCGGATACAGAAATTAGATCCAAATGGTCCAACGGTAACAGCAAATCATTCATTCTGTTTTTTAGGAGGAATTTCTCTCATTTATGCAGTTGTTTTTCTCTTCTCTTTAAATTTACACACAAGATATTTCCTGAGCTTCGTCAGCATTAGTAAAAGTTCATTACAATATTCTACATAAAAGTCGGCTAACGTGTTTCGGATGCCAAAGAAAACAGATGAAAAGATGCATATAATGAAAAAATACTTTATTTTCTCCAACAAGTTAATGACATATGATGTTTTGAATCAGAGAGTGTAGCCTAATTATTGAATTGAGCATTCAAAAATACTGGAGTCAGTCCATTGAGTTTTTTGAAGTTACTGTTTTGCACAAATTGCCTTTAATGAGTAACCTGTAAAAGAGCCATAGAAAGTATTTGGGAAAGGGCAGAAACTTTCAGGCTGGATCGGACAATCATTTTGTCAATCACATTCACTACAAGCAAATCAGAACATGTAGTTTTGTTAGCATAAAGGAGCATAAAGGACAGAACATGTGCTATTATGTAGGACAAACTATTGCTAAAATCTGTCGAAAGTGGAGGAAAAATATCTTAATGGAATATTATGATGTTACTGATGATAATAAAACTCCTTCTGAAGCTGTTAGCATCTATGCTAATCTCCGTATGAACAGTCACTTCCAGCTGTTGTCTCACTCAGATCCTCCACCTCTTCCTGCTCCAAAAGACGTAGATTTAGGGTGCATCCAAATAGTCCTTTTTTGATAAGGAACCTTCCTTACTGAAGAAATGACCCAGAAGCATTTAAGCGTCGGCCATGATAAGTGCTGTTCGAATTCTCCAAAAGTTAAGGAAAGGAGGGTCGTTGTTTCCTTTATTATCTCCTTTAGCTTAGGAAACACTGGCCCAACAGTCGGCTGTATTATCAGGCTTCAGATTGTCAGTGTCTGCCAAAGAATTCAACATTTATAGAAGCTCTCACAAGCCTCACAGCTGTGAGCAGGAAACACACACTGCATGACCAAAGACTAAACACCATAACAGGTAAATCCTCTGATCAGGGATTGTTAATGTTGTTAACCAGTGAAGACACGAATCGACCCTGTGATGTAAGGCAGAGGACAAATGAGCTTCTTGTAGTTCCGTTTCGGAACATTGTAGTTCACCGTGGCTTACCTACGTCACAGGTAATCGTCGTCACATAAATATGACATCAAAGTGAAAGTGCAGTCGAATTCCTCTTTGGCCTCAGTTCTCCTTTCCTTTTGTCTTTTTCCCTCCTTCCCTTGACCCTGTGACGTATTTATCGGGGTTAAGGTAAAGTGGACAGGAAAGGACTTAGGAAGGACTATTCGGATCCACCCCCCGTCTTACCGCTTTGGAAAGAGCACAACCATTTTAGATTGCAGCTTGGTAAAATGAATCTGTCTGATCACAGATATTAAATCAGGCTGATCCATCTGTCCATAAAGGCTGCTAAAACAGTTGGCTCCCTCTGCTCCTGAATAGACCTACCACTATTACATCCTTCCCTTGTTTTGTCAGCAGTTAAGTCCATTGGATCAGCGTGGGAAGCTAAATGCAGAACATGAGAGTTGCTTAAAACGAGGTGATCGCAGAGTCGTATGGTTGACAAAGAGCTGACTGGGCTTACATGGGGAACTCTGGTCAAAGAGATTCACAATGTTATTTGCACAAGGTCATTTTCAGCTGACTGGGCTGGTTTTGTGTTGACTTTACTTCCTCTTAAATGGCAGGGAAGTTTTGTGGTTACCACACACACACACGCTGGCAGATAAAGTTGTACAGATCACTTCTTGATTATTCTGTTAATGATGTCAAGGTTGAAGCCCAAAGAAACTTTCAAAAAACAAAGGTACAGACCCAAATGCAAATTTAAACGAAAAAGGCCAGTACATAACAAAAGCTAGAAATACACAAAACAAAGTCTCACAGAATTAAATCAGAACTGATCAAAGAAAAACTAACTAAAAACTCATTTAGATGACTGAGGACATGGTGCGAAGGAAAGCGAATTACCCAACGAAGAGAACAGGGAAAATAGAGACTAAATACAACAGGGTCACATTAATCATACAGGTGGAGGGAATCATCATCATCAGAGACACAGAAAGGAGGGCAGGAAAGCACCACGAGGAACAATGAGATTTCAAAATAAAGCAGGAAACAAGAGAGATGAGGAGGGATACACAATGGATAACTTAACTAGGATCAAAAACAGGAACAAGACAGTAAAACAGGGAACACCAGGAGGTCTAAAAGAGGAACATAATACAAAATAATACGAGCCATATTATGACAAAGGATTAGAAAATTAAACCGCACCAGTTGTTGTAACAGCTTGATTTTTCAAATTTTATGATGTTTTGTAATCATTCTCTCTCTCTTTTATTCATCTCTCCTCACAAACATACTCTCTCATACTCTCGCTCTCCCAGGTCAGTGTATTCTTGCATTGCCGACTTCTTCGACATTAAGCCCCTCTTTTGATCTGTCCTTATGTCGGGCAAAACTGGAGGATAATGGCTTTGAGGTCGGTGAACTTATCACTGCATTGAAGCAACACACCGTGGCACTAAATGCTGCTTTGTATGTTCATCATAATTTTTATAAAGCTGGCAGTTATTTTTCTTTATTGTTAGATTCCAGTCGGAGACCTGGAGATTCCTCTGAGGACAGCTCTGGAGGTTCCCTCAGTCAGAAGATTTCTGGTTTTCCACTCGGCTCTCTTTCACTTTATATTTGCACCGGTATGATTATCCCCTTTCTCTTAGCAATTAACTATGAACAAAGCCCAATTCCAATGGTGTTGGTATGCTGTTTAAAAATGTAATATACACAGAATAAAAGGATCTGCTATTGGGCTCAATTCCACTGAATACACAACAGCAGGCTGTACAATGTTTAAACTGAAAAACTCTATTGATGATAATCAATAACACAATGTGTTGCTAAATCTACAAGTGCAAGGTAAAATGCTGCTGGCTGCTCATCTGAGATGGACTGATGCAAAGTGGGAAAATGTGTTGTGGCCTGAAGAGTCAACATTTCAGTTTTTTTGGGTTGGAAAACATGGAAGTCTTGTTCTCCAGGCTAAAGAAGAAAAGGACCATCCAGTTTATTACTAACACAAAGTTCAAGAGCCAGCATCTGTGATGATATCAGATGTGTTAATGCCCATGGCATAGGTAACCTAACCTGACAAGCCAGATAGACAGCTCAATATATCTGCCACAAAAATATTTCACTAGTCCATCTGGGTAGGAGCCCTTTGAGTTATTTCAGCAGGCAGAGGCACATTCTGCATGTGTTACAGCAGCATGGTTTTATAGAAAAACAGTGCAGGTACTAGACTGACCCGCATGCAGTCCAGACCTGTCTCCTATTTACACTGAGTGGTGCATTATGAAGCTCTAAATGCAACAAAGGAGACTAGCGGCTAATGTAGCAGCTAATGGCTATCAACAGTTAACAGTTCATTAACCTACACATCTGGATGGTAATGTAACACAGTGGTAAAGATGCTCCTGTCTTAGCTTTTTTGGAATGTGTTGCAGGCACTGGATTCAAAGTGACTGAATATTTGCAATAAACAATGTTTATTGGTTTGAACATTAAATATCTTGTCTTGGTAGTAGTGTGGTGGTGTATTCAATTAATTATAGGTCAAAAAGATTTGCGAATCATTGCTTTCTGTTTTTATTTGCATTGCTAACATCATTCAAACTTCAGTGGAACGGGGGCTTAAATCATACCCGTCTGACTGTGTGTGACAACAGACTTAACCTCTTTTCTTAACCATGCTTCTTACTGTTTTTAGTTTGATTTGACGTCATCACATGTAATTCAATGTCTCTGCTCCCTCCATCAGATTCTGTATTTGGTGATTTGGTGTGCAGTGTTCTCCACCCTCCACATCTACATCACTGTCAGTGACTACTGGGTCCTCTGCCTGTCGGTCAGCCTCGTCGCTATCTTCGTCACCACAGCCGTCATCTACATACTGCACCACAGTAACAAGGATGTGAGAGGAACTTAAATCATAAAATTAGTCTGCAGGGATATTTAAGACATTATCATTCATCAGTGTTTGCCATCTGTTTGTATTTCAGATCAACATGAACCTGGACGTCCGGTTGATCCAGGTGAATGAGAGGCTGGTGAGACACAAGCTGCTGGTGGCTGTGGCCGACTGGGTGCAGAACTGCAAGGGAAACATGAAGGTAGATGTTGTACACTCAGTAAAACTATGAGCATGTGTGGGCATTTAACTTATCTGAGGAGTTTTTTTTTCATATATTCCCTTAAGACAGGGATGGGCAGCTTTGGTTACCAAGAGGGCCACATATATATTGTCCTTGTTTCCAGGGGGGAAAATTGTTGAAACTGATGTCATTATATGTCAAAAGTAGTTGCTTTACAAACATATGCAAGCTAAAAGGCTGGTGGCACTTAATGTAGCGAGTTTAATGTATAATTTAAGCCAGTTTCAGTCATATTTTATGTAAGTAATAGGACTTTTATTGCTTATCGTAGTAAGCTGTATGAACATTTTTATTTCTGTTTTGAAAAATGCATAAAAGGAAGTTTCCCAGAATCCACAACAGCCTTTAAAAGTTCTATTTTCTTGAAAATAACATTGTTATAAGTTTTGACATTTTACACTCACTGCTCAGCCGCATTGAAGGAGAGTGAGAACTGCATTGGTCCCTGGGACACCTGTTGAATACCTCAGGGTTTGACCATAGTGGGTATTTAGGCAAAGTAAATTGATCCTGAGAAAAAAAAACGTATTATATGATTAAAATAATTATTTTGTTGAATCTCTACACTGTTTTATTATTGTATGTTTCTCATACTAACACTGTTGTGTGGTAGAGGAGTATAGTTTTGCCTTATCATAACCTTTCATTGAATTATATCATTATAGAGCAGAAAAAACGTCTATTTGTGAAGATTTACTCTTTACACCTGTAATAAAAAAATAGGGTTTAACTCCTTATCAATATAGAAATATCACCTTTTTGCCAATTTTTAAAACACTTGAATAAATAACCTTTAATCTTATTATTGTTGATCTCAGAATGCCAATGTCTATGTGGGCTCTGCCAAGAAGCCCATCATTGAAACCTTGTAAATTTCTCTAGCCCCCATTTTGTGCAGAGTTACTCTCCAGGCCCTCCTAAAGCTCAAATAATTAGACTCAGAAAAGCCACAGTAAAGACGACATTGTAATTCCTGTTGTAAAGACAAAATGAGACACTGGATTTTAGCTTTGGGAGGAATCATATGACACTGAGATGAACACAAAGCAAGTATGATACAACAAAATGTGGTTGATGACACAACAAGAAAATGACCATGTCAGTAGACTTAACTGAGGAACAATGAACAGTGTCTAAAAACCTTGAGTCTTTGAAATAAAAAAAAACTTTAAATACTATTACTGAACTTAAATTGTTTTCATTACTTTTTAATTCATCCCATTGTGATAGGTATTGCTTTTGTCTTGACTTATGATTACTTTATTTTCAAAAATATTTCCTTTTTTACAAACACAAAGTACCCTGTTATGGGTGGTGGACTACTCTGATGTATTTTGCAACCATCACTTTGACTAATTCCAGAAGTTCCATGTTGCAAAAGGTTTGTTGCATCTGAACATCTGATTAGTTTCAGTTATCTTCACGTTCAGGCAGATTCACAGAACCTGTATTATGCCTTAACCCAGGTTGATACAGTATATTTGATTTCAATGACTTCCAGAGTATGTTCACGATCACTTATGTTCAAAAACCTTGTAGTTTTCACATACGGAGTACTCCTGATCCACCTGCATTCTCTCTCTGTCTGAAATGCTCTATTAGAGATCCTGGTCAGCAGGTCTGCTTTGTGGAAACTGGATTGTTCAGCATCATGTTTTATTGGCTCTGCATTCTGTCTATAGCTGGTGCTTTACACTGGACATGCATCCTGACCAAATGGGCTGAAACTGCAATTAAATAATGGTTGGACACAGGGATGCTGCTGTTAGCCGGGGTTCAGCTGTTAGCCATTTGAGGCAGCTACTGTCACTGTAAACAGGGAGAAGTGGAGAAGTCCATATACCTCTTGTGCTTTAAGGAAGTCTTCACATGGAGGAGACAAGTGAAAACATACCACATGGCTTATAAAATCCAAGAAAGCAGATTTTGGGCTCTATAAATGTCCAATTGATATATGTCATTCACCATCTGGACTTGTTAGAAACATTTCAATTTGATTTTACTAATCTATTGTAAATTAAAACACAATAAGAAGTTTTCTTGTACAGAAACTGTTGGTTGCATTTTGGTACCTTGCATCAACATTTCCTCATTTCATTGTCATTTAGCTCACATTGGCACTGTGAGATTATTCTTAGAAGTTTTGACCTCTTCACTTTACATTTATTTTCATTATTGAATTACGCTGCCCTGCACAGAACAAGTGGTTATTAGGAATTTTTGTTGACTGAGTGGATGTATTTGTGAGTTTTTCCTCACATTTGTCATTACAAATATTTTAATTATATTCTGATCTCTGTAGTTCAGGGACAAGATTCATACTAACAGGATAAAAAGGCAAGGACATAAATCAATTTGTGGGTCACTGATTCAAAAAGAGCTTTAACTTTGCTTTTGTAGGCAGTAAAGTTATGCATTCCCAGTTTTAAGGAGCATATCTTCAAATCATGTTTGGTAGCTTTTCAGATCTTGATAAATGCATGAAGTCGGTGTTTAGTCTGGTTTGAGACTGTGTTTGAGATATGTTGCTTTGGCAAGCTGAAACTTGTGTTGTCCTCCATGTGTGTCTGTTTGCAGCTGTACTTTGTGTACTGGGACATGTCCCGCTGTCTGAGAGCACTGACTGAAACTTTAGAGGAGCGGAACTTTGCGGCAGCTGACACCCAGGTGAGTGACTCCAGTACATCTGCCACTGTTTGTCCTCCTCCTGCCACATCGATTTTTCTCCTGCTCACACATTTGTCCCCACTAAAAATCAATATAAACATGATTCCAGTTGCTGTTCATAGGATATTTATTTTTACTGCAGGCAAACACAAAAGTGCTGCAGTATGGAGGAAGATAAAATTCAGTCAATGCCTCTCTTTGACAGAAAAAAATAAAGAAGAGAATGTCCCACCTGGCCCTGGTGACAGAGGTTAAGCCTGAGGTTGTGGGGTCGGGTCTGGATCAGGACTTGGACGAACAGAGGCCTCTGCTGGGAGATGAGGAGATGGTCTGCAGTACCTCATCCAGCCAACGGGACGACGCCAAAATCACAACCACCTACAGCCTGCTCCCTGACGAAGCGCTGCCTCCTCAGGTAAACACCCTCAATGCTGCAGGACTTGAGTCCTAAAGTTTATCATTGAGTTACATATTTTAAAATGATCAACCCCTTTAATAAAGTTTATCATTCATCACAATATTTTTCACAGTCCACAACGTGTGCCTGTGTGTTTCTATAAAATCTTTTTAAACATAAATTAGATGGAAACATGAGTGTTTAGCATCTCAATCTAAATTATTACTTTATGCCTCTGTGTCACTTGGACAGGATCAGGGCTATCATGCTTTTAGCTTTTATTTCTGTGTATTTGATCATTCATATGCTCGTTCATGCCATTTTGATGAATCAGCTAAGACTGAAGAAGGATCAAATTAGTTTGTCATATGTTAAAGGTCAAGTAAACCCTTTACCTCCCTGCTCAACTGTTTGGCAGAGGTCAATATAATTAGAAATATCTAATATGTAAAATAATTTTAAAAATGTATTGTTAGATATTGGCTTATTTTAGGATACAGAAAAAATGCAAATAAATTAAATTAACTGATATTTTCTTTGTGTGGAATTTAAAGGTCCATAAAGCTTAACGTTTTTATTAGAATGACCATAATTAGTATTTTAAATACTGAACCACTTGATTTATTTATATCAAATCTGTTATCTGCCAAAAACATTTTTGTGTGTCAAATACAGTATAATCTTTTTTAAGTTTTTTTGATTGCTACTTTATTTGCAAACATTTTTGCCTTTTCTAAGATTTTGTCCCAAATATTTGTGCATTTTTATGTCATCACATTATCAAATACTGGCTGTTTAAACCTTTAAATCCCACCCAAAGTAAAAATCTGTTCTTTTTTTTTGTTTTGTTTGTAGTTTTCTCTGTTTCCTGAAATTTTGACAGAATCATATCAATGATTTGATTTGTTCCAAATTTTTAAACTATTAAATGTCCCTGAATTTATTGATGACCTCTGCCAATCAGCTGGTTGTTAAAGGGTTAAGTAGGCCACAGTTTCATTCCAGGGTGGATTTTCTTCAATCTTTGCATGAATGATTACTCTGATTCAGGGATAAGCCACATACATTTTGGGTTGCACAAGTTGAAGTCACTGTGAAACACATGCAGGAATATAAACGATATTAACGTATCAACAAATACAGCATCACAAACTTGATCGATGGAGCCCTTACATTCATATATACACATTATCTAGTTTATGGTACCTACCTGAACTATTGCCACACAAAAACAAAATCAAGCAGACACAAGATAAGCTGACTGCCAAAGCCATGAGAAGAGAAATGTTTGTGTTTCAACAGACCTCCAGTCAGTGGGAACTTTGTACAGAACCACATGAGCCACTGAAAACACCTTTAGCTGATATAGAGTTGACTTTGGAGGACATGCAGGGGGCCGTACCTGGTGATGGGATGAGAAGGATGTGATTGGTTGGTGATCAGAGAACAGGTCACACTGATGTTGAACTGCAATATCACCAGGAGGTTCTTACTATGAAAGCATTTTAGCATTGGAAGCAAATTGTGTTTTTTACACCTGCAACTTGTTTGTTTTTTTCCACTTCAGTTGAAAATGATGCAAATATTTTCTGTATATCATTTCATGTTTGCATGGCAGTATTTTGCCGAACTGCACACAAAGACAGGGCTGACGGTATTCAGCAGTGTGATGAGTTAACTTATGTTAATGCATGGCTGCTGGGTCAATTTAAAGAGACCCAAGATTCCTCTATAGAAGGATTGTTGGTTGTAATTAACAAGGCCTGTGCAGCCACTGTAAAAATCTGGGTTTCTCTGATCACTCCTATCAAATCTACTTTTTCTCGAACAGTTGTAACCATCAACTTAAAATCAAGTGGCCGCACCAATGTGTGTGAATGTATACACATATAGTTTGTATTTGTTCTTATTTTATGTTAAAAATTTAATAAAAAGTTGATCTCAAAAAACGTAAAATGTGCAAAAATTGTAAAACAGTGAAGACTTTTTGTATTTTTTTGGATCTTGGGTTATTGAAGCAAACTTTGCTAGATAATTGAGTGTCATTAAATTGGGCTTTTTTACATGTGACACTCTGTAGGAATATTTATTTAGTGTCAGCTTCAGCCATTCTAGACAGCAATCTTGAATTTTAGTTGGATGTCTCTATTCAATACTCTCATTTTACTTAATATTGATGTGTTTCTGCAGGCTAAGGCCTACCAGCTCCTGATGACCTACAGTGCAGCATATGTGAAGCTCCTTGTGTCTCAGAGGCTGCCAGGATCTTCACACCGCCGCCTGCGTTCCCAGAGGACTCACTGCAGCACAGCCCCGCTCTGCCTCTGTCAGTACATCACAAAGCAGATCCTTCAGTGACAGGGTGGACCCCGGTCAAACCTGGGGGCTGACTCATGAACTGAAGGACTTTATCTCTGAAGCACAGCTCTGGATTACCCATGCAAATGAAGGAGCATTTTATTTGAGAAAAATGCTTAATATTGCATGTCTTGGGAGATTTTGATGATGTTCTTGGATCATTATATCATCATTTTACTGTTTTTAAGATGATTACTGCTTCAGCTACGACACTGTACCTCTGCTGCAGTTTTCACGCCAGCTCTGTGCAGCACCTGGATCCTCATCCGCTCCGTCTCAACAATCCTGCCAAATGCTGTCACGCTAGAAACACATGGAGGTCTCTTCCAGCTGCTGTAAAAAAATATTTGTACATCTTGTATACATGACAATCACAGCTGTAGTTACTGCTGTTTAAATTATTTTTCACATGTATTTATTATGCTGTCTTATTGTTTTATTTTAAATTGATTTTTCAGTGTCTTTGTGGTTTAAATGTGCAAAGTTACAAAGCATAAAGCAGTTTATGAACTTTTCTTGTATTTCCAATTTATATTACATAACACTGTACACTCAAATATATTTTAAACAAAGATACAGACCGGTTGCTTCTTTTCAGCTGCACTTCTGACAATGAGGAAGTCATTGATGCGTAAATCTCTTTTTGTTGCATGGTAACCATGTTTTATCAGATGTCAATTCCATACTACAACAAAAATAAGGACAAATGCTGTCTAGTTATCTATAAAAATGCATCTCAAATCAATGACACAAATTATATAAATTAAGGTAACATTGTAGCATTTATCCTTCTCTTTCCTTACCTCAGAAATAGTATGATTTATGAGGTGCTGATATGGAAACGTGGGCATCCCCAAATACTTGTGTGGGTTGCCAGGGTTTGATTCTGACCTGTGGCCCAGTCTATCCAGTCTCTCTACTATAAAGACATGACAAAACAAGTCTTACAAATTAAGAAAATTAAACAAACTCTTAATTTATAAAAAGGCGCATTCATGTTTATGTCACTCTCAACTCTGCATTTGCTTTAAGTATATTTTAGTAATGTACATAAGACTATTTGCAGGCCTTAAAGTTCCTGTGATAAACTTTTTGTATGTCTCGACTCCTGACAAAATGGCAACTCCTAGTCACAGTTCTGATTTGTCGACCCGCTTATGCAGGATCATTTTCTTCCAAAACTTCTTTTCTTTTGTCATAAAGTAACATTAATCAAGGTTATTTGCTTTCAAAACGGTCAAGGCTTTGTCCGCAGCTTTTTTTTACACTACAACAGTGGTAACAATTCTTATCCAGAGCGCCGAGTGCTGATCAACGGTGTAGTGTTGCTAGGACACTGGCAAGGTACAGATCCCCTACAGGAGAGAGTGTCTGATCTAAGACAAGAAATGCCTGAAGACCCTTGGTTGACCTCTGATGGTGTGCCCGAGCTGCACCATCTAGGTGTATCAAGTAGGCTAACCCATAAAACTCACGGACATCTAGAGTAATTTTCTAGTAAAGCTTCAGCTCCTCTACATCCAAAGGAGTTAGTTGAGGATGCCTCCAGGTTTCCTCCCATAAGGATTATATATCTTATCTGGCCTGCGACTGCCTTGGGATCCCTAGGTAAGAATTGGAAAGGTTTTGGGTCAAGGGACAGGTTGATTGAACTGCTAAATCTGCTGCATCTGTGACCCGGTCCCAGAAAACGGAAAGGACTGTATGGATGGACAGATGGATGGATAGGTAGAGAAATTGGAAAAAATAGAGAGAAAATCAGTCTGTAGGGTCATTTTCTTTGACATCCCCTGTTATCAGACCCTAAGGGTCAAATGTGGAGCCAGACTCACAGCAGTCCTCCAAATGGGTCTTGTTGCCTGAGGAATAACAAACAGGATGAAGGTGGAATACACCAAACTATGCTGAACCAAACTAAACAGCTGTAAATGCACTTTTCCACCACCCAAATGAATATGAAACATCTAAATAATTTCTTCTGTAGTATTTAACTGCATTGTACTTTTATTTCAGCTAAAGATGAAATTTTTTCACTGCTTCTCTAAAAACAGACTTTGGAAGCGTAAAGGAAAGTAGATTCACCTCGATGCAGGAGTGTAATGATGCTGAAAGGAGGGTTGACATCGATCCAGCTACATCATCTCAAATGTCAGCAGCAGCAGAGCAGATCCAGGTGTATCCGCTCTCAGTTTTCATGCCCTGTTTGTGTGTAGGTGGATCAGCCATACATGCATCAGTGTTCACAGGATGGTTTTGTTTCCCACACTTCCTCACAATCCAGCGGTCGCCCATCACTCCTGATGCTGTGTCTGAGATGACAGTCCAGCAAAGAAGCTGCGTGATGACACAAACACACGCAGTGAGACAGACAGTGCAGCCCACCCGGGGGACGCAGGGACAGTGTGATGAAGGAGGGAGGCATGCAGCGTGAGGCTAAGTTAAATGATCTCAGAGATGCTGCTTCTCCTCGGGAGGCTAAATGGCCATCTGTGATCCTGCACACAGGCTGGCTCTGCTCCAGCCTTTAGTCTCTCCCTCAAACCTCTTGTCTGTGGGCCTCATTGTCTGAATCCACACTGAACCTTAAAAAAATACACAAAAAAGTGGCCATTATGAAATGGCTGATTTATAATGACAACTTATTTGATAAATCTGAAAATAATGTGATTATCTTAAGGGTCTGTAGCTATAATAAATATAAAAAATATTACAGAAATCTGCATCTATCCTCAGCTTCATTTTAAAAGAATAACTCATGATTTAACAATAAGACCTACAAAACTGACTTGGCTCACATATAAGGTCTCATGTCCTCATGTTGAGAGGAGCGATTATCTTAAAATGAAAAAAAAATCTCTGTAGAGGATCAGATGTAGCTCTATTCCCCTCCTTTTAGAAAATGTTGGAATATAAGGACTACAGGAGGCTATGATACTGAGCTCTGTGCTGATGGGAGGTGGGGTTACAGGCTGCTGAGAAGACTTTCAAAGCAGTAATGGTGTCTGCCTGTGACAAGCAGACAACACACATGTAGGTGGTGGCTGTATAGAACATACTTTGCAGGGCATGGGACCTTTAATTGCCTTCAGGTATCACCTATTAGCAGCCAAAATGCTAAAACAAAAACAGCTACCTTAAGTGCAAAAAGGATCAACTTACCAAAAGCCAAAAAACAGTTATAGGTCACTAAGCTGGACAAAATCCCTTCATTTTTGGAGCAGTGGATGCCCTTCTTTCCAAAATCACTGAAAACATGATTAGGTTAACTTCTATTAATTTGTCATTTATTTGATTCTTCTGTGTGCTCGACCTAAGTAAAAGAAAAAGACTATTGGCCCTTGGCCCTACTCTACTCGGGCCTACTTGATTTGCAGCGTGTTTCCACTGACCCGGTACCTCCTAAAACAAGCTAGTTTTAGTACGTACTCCGCTCTGGTTCCAAGCGAGCAGAGTTGATATTAAAAGATGACATCACCGACTGCCGGCTACTGATTGGTCAGACAATGTCATCATCGATGAGTCATGAGTGCGACGAGCTAGCATGCTAGCAAAACAAAAAAAAGCTAGCATGCTAGCGGAAGCTAAGAAGTATTAGCTTACCCTCATATGTCATACGTTTTACTCGGTTTGTGACAAAAAGCCATAGATTGTTGTGTTGCGCTCAAAATGACGTAACCGCAGTGCCTCTCACCCCGTTGGGCAGCCGACAGGGGCTAATGGAAAAGCAGCACAAGGCGAGAAGAGTAGAGCCGGGTAGAGTCGAGTCGAGTAGGGCTAGTGGAAAAGAGCCATATGATTTTGAGTTATAATGGCTGGGTGTACAGGACAATTCAAAAAATCCTCTTGAAATTGTTTAAAGTATTACCAGTGTCAGATGCCAATGATGTCAGCTACCATGCCATCTTGACACACATGAACATATCCATCCTATCCTAGACAGAGAGGCAATGATTAGGAAGGACTGAAGGCTGTCTCCTAGAAATCCTCAATGTATCCTCAATTACTGAAAAATGGGTATATTATTATAAAAAATCACCTTCCTCACAGTAAGAGAAGGTGCATTATATATTTTGACTAAGGCAATTTTTTTAATCAATCAGTAAATATGAGTTTTAAGGTTGTGACACATGTAATTATTTCTGCATACAATCATTTGAGCATCAGCTTACTGCAGCCAGTCCCCAGTGGACACTTGGGGTACGACAGTTTTTGGCACTTCCACATGAGCCTCCATTTACACCCCCAGAGGTTTCTGCAGACAAAACATTTAGAGCTCCTCCCAGCCACTATTTAAGGTTAAAATACACTTAAGATATTTTTGGTCAAATCTAATTGTTATCATAGTTGCAAATAATTAATAATTTGCATAAGTTGTAACTGATTTGTTATTTAGTATTTGACTTTCAGAGATGTTTTTGACTTCAAAAACAGCATACTATTGTCCTGACTGACAGCTCTTTAGGCAAATGTAGCTCCGTCTATTAGCAGATTCGTGGAGATGAAGCAAGAGAAAAATTAAGAAGCTTCTAAAGTAACAACATACACCTGAGACTCTTTTGTTTGCTGGTATGTTTTCAGCGAACATAGTATTGGACGAATGAAAAAATTCACTCAACAGTTGTTAAACTTTTTCATTCAGACTCACAAAAATGAAACCACAGTGTGGCGCTAGAGGCGAGGATACACACTTAAAACAGAGCAGGTCATATCCTTGAGGCAAATGGTTGTACATCCATGGGACAGTTGGAGAGTGTTACCTTTGCTTAGTTTGTGTGCTCTGGCATTTTCCTGTAAAGTAAAATAGCTGTGAAGCCAAAGCCCACAAGATCTTATATAACATAACACAATATACAGAGATAGAGTCGTTCATGTTCTGACAGAGAGAGGAAAAAGAGTCAGAGTGGGAAAAAAAACCGGGGCAACTATAAATAGCACCTTAGTGATGGGGAGAGAGGAAAGGCCACAGAGAGATGGAGAGGCTGCCTTCACCAAAGCATCATTTACAACCAAAAAATTATCCTTTTATTCAACAACTGAAGTCAGAAACAACCAATGCATGTGCAACACAGCCATGAAAATAATCAAAGAGATAAACCTCAAAGAGGACCACATGTACACAGATCAGATTATTTTGGCTCTTTGAACAAGCATCCCATCGCATTTACAGGCTCAAAAACTCAACAAAAAAGAAAAAAGGTCATGTTGTATACATCTCTGAGCTGTTGAGATAAACAGCTACGGTCCATGTTACAGAGGTCCTCGTAAAGCACACAGGGAGATGCAGCCTAGCGTTAAATAATCTAGATATGCTAGGAGTGACACACACTCACTGCCAGAGCCTTCTGTACAATAATTATACTGAACAGCATTGTGCTTCATGTACTCTTGAACACTGAAATATCACTGCGTTAATAAAGGACAGGGCCTGTTTTTATCAAACCTCTTCTCAGGCTGTTATTTGGGTGGTTAACTTTGCTAAAAGACTGTATCCAAGTTAGCTAGGCTTGCATGGGTATCGCAACCTATGCTATTACTATTGTTTGATTAAACATAATCTATGGAAATAAATGTAGTAATATAGGTGGAACACAAGACTAATGCTTTCAGTGACTCAGTTTCTTTAGAGGCTCTTTTTAAGGCTCATAAATTCTGGTTCTGATATAAGCATTGATGCTCGTACTTTTTTACAATAAACTCTTTTTTTCATGTTGAGGTTTTGTTAAAAACAGGCCTGGATGTTTCGAATGTATTCATCATACATAAGTGATCTTTTATCGCAATAAATAATGACAATAATAATGACAATAGTTATAGATAAACTACAGAATAAACTGTATTTATACTGTTTCCATTTGTGCTCATAGCCCACAAACATCATGTTAATATCTCTGTATACTTCTTTTAAAAATATCATTGTCATCATCATAGGGACCAACAGAGTAAAAGAGGAGGGAAAGGGGAGTAAAAATAGGTCCAGTTACTCATGTGGGGGAGAGGAAAAGACAAATAGCGAGAGAAAGGGAACCAGGGAACAGACTTCAAACAGCAGAAAGTGCTACAATACAGTATAGGCATTAATATTTTTCAGTCTCTTCTATTGAAAACATTCATTTTCTGTTCTCCTGCGACTCCAGCAACCATCACATAATATTCACACCGCATTGTTACAGCTCGTACCAACAGCAGCACACCCGCTGCTCGGAGCTACGCTACATCATGGAAACTGGAGTGGACCCCACTGACTCTTTGTGATTGCAGTGAACAAAACCCCACAGGAGCTCTCAGCGTTCATTTCTATCTTTGATATTTAAGACAAATGGAAACAAACTGAGGATGACATGCAGGGTTATAATGCCTCATAAGTCTAACGTTGCACTACGGTTTCATATACAGTGTCCAACTGGATAACTACCTAAGAGATGTGCAACACAAAATAGGCCAAAACACTTTCAAAATACTTGCAAAAACAATGTTTGCGCACTCTAAAATCAAATAATTGCCATCTAAACTGTCTTTTTATGGTCTGTTTTTTCCAGCAGCTTGTTTTACATTTTAAAAAGTACTATTACACACAATTTTAGACATTTTCTAAGGAAATATTCCCCTAAGAGATAGGAGAATAGCTATTTTTGAATAATCTAAAATTTATATTCATCATGCACTAAAAGAACTATGAGTATTAGCAGCTGCACTATCTCCTGTGGTTACTACAAAGTGCAAAATCACCATGATCAGATATTTAATCTAGGCCAATTACAAAGTGTCAAATAGCTGCAATAAATTATTGATATACTATAAAATAAAGCAGACAAAGTCGGTGCATGGGTAGATATTGTAATAAATAATTAAATACGAGTTTAAATAAATAAAAAAACATATACTTACAAACATCCAATTTTCAAATAAATACTCTGTTTGGTGACAGAAGATGTCCTGTCAGTCCAGTCTCCATTTGGTGTGTTAAATGTGTATTGATCAGCCCCAATAACACTTTAAATCAGTTCACAGTCTCTTAATATAGTCCATCAGCAATAAAACTACTCTAGATCAACATTTTCTCAATCAGCATGGCACTTTTTTGTTTCTAAAAAAGAAAAAAACACAAATGCTTGTACTCTTTTTAGACTAAATGTGCATTCAACTACCGTTAAATACTCTCTGTGGGCCCATTCTGGAGAGTTTGTCTTTAAATCAGCTGTCTTTCCCCTCACTAAAGTAAATAATCACAATAGATTAAACAGCGTAAAATTAATTGTCAATGTGGGAGCACTGTTTCTCTCTTGCAGTTCATATTTGAGTGTAAATATTAAGCGGACAAAAAGCTAACTGCTATTCTGGACCTCATTTAACAGCTGCTTGTATTTGGTGTTTCAACATTAGCTGTGATTGTTTACTTTGGGTGCATGTTGTGTGTTGAATGACAGCAGGTAGACAGAGGGGCCAGCAATGCAGTAGCAGTTTGTGTTTTGCATTTTCAGTGCTCCAATTTCCTCAGAAACGATTGAGAGTAGTAAGATAGGAAATATATGCCAAGATTCCCGCATTTTTCTGACACGTTATGGCTCCCAGTCGTCATCATGGTGCTGCGAGGCGATGATGACCACCACGGTCAGGATGGTGCACAGCACGATGGAGGCAATGCCCACAGCCAGGCTGATGAAGGAGAAGTTGCGTGCCTCACGGGAGGCTATTTCCGCTGTCACCATGTCTCCCCTGGCAATCGCCGTACGCACCTAAGTGATTCAGAAGGGACAGGATGGGTGTGTACGAGAGAGAGAGAGGAAGAAGGGGAAGAAGATTAGAGGTTATGTAACAAGACGATGCACAAGTGGGAGCTGGAGAGAGTCTAAAACACCATGAATGGATCGATTTCACTGCAGCACAGGCCCAATGTGCAGAAAGAGGCCACTCCACACAGCATTAACACAACAACACACATACACACACACACTACTCAGACCGGTGGGTCTATGCCTTGTCAGCTCAACTCAGCTCATAGCCAGCTGAGCGGGCCCAGAGGAAAAAATCCATTCTATCATGTTGCAGCAACAATGGTGCAGTTACGTAATGTTCCGTGTTGTGTGCATGTTGGTCAGTGCAGTCTGCCATTACAGAGGCAAACAACAGGCATGAGACCCACCAGACTGGGCCTTTACACGTCTGGCATCATGCTTAGCTTCACTTGTGTGTTAAATAGCCTCAGCAAAGGGCTTTTAAGAGAGCAGCCAATGTCTTTATATGCAGTAGTATAGGAGCAGCCTTGTGCAGCTTAAATCATCTCTGTTTGTGCTGTGTAAATCCGACTTTTAACTTTTGTACACATTATGGGAAAAAAAGACTAGAACAGCCTAAAAATCTCCATTGAGCTGAACTCTCACATTCAGACTGATATGAGATGAATCACAACAGGAAATGCATCACTTTACACATAAATTTGAAAGAAATGAGCTTTATGAATGTGATCATGGCAGGAATTTGCCAAGGCAACCCTTTAAACATAAGCCTTTTTTATTATATTTGAAATAAAAACACCGAAATCCTGATATAAAGTAAGATCAAAGTTCAACATTTGCTGCTAACCTCTGCTAATGAAAATACGTTTAAAAAAATACTGAGACTAAAAAGATAATCTTCTTATCTTACAGATATACAGACATGAACAAAAACACAGGTAGGTGAAAAGAACGTGCTGTGAGTGCTTCTTTTGCTCAAAATACAGAGTAGGCACATCTTCATTCATCAGTAATGAGGTACTGATTGAGACTTTTCAATTCATTCTCTCACATAGACATTGCTTTTCAATACAATTATTATAATCTTGCAGTCAAAGTAAATTTGATATGCCACTTTGTCATATTGACTTCTTAAATTATCTTGTATCATGTGCCATGTTGGTCATACAAGGTACAGAAAGAAAGTCTGTAAAAACATAAAAACACCATTTGGCACAAGTGTGCAACTGTCAAGAAAAAAAACATTTTCTGTTTTTTTTCTCTGTCTACTTCTTTATCTGAAGAAAAGGGGATCCAAACCCTAAACTAAGACACAAGAGGGACCTTTCAAAATATAAAATATATAATATATTTCAGGGCTCCATCTGGACAACAGAAAAGAGAATGTTTGGAAAGAGTGTCTGGAAATGAAACCTTTGAAAGGCCTATCTAGCTGGTTAATGGATAATTGTTCTGTCAATCACATTCATTGCAATCAGATAAATTAGTGGGTGAGTGCTACTGTTGCCATCTAAAGTACAAGAAGATGAAGAAGAAAACATCATGTTGTCTGTCAGCCATGCGAACATCAGCTGGTTTTCAACATATGCATCTGTTTTGAATAAATCATGTAATCAGTCAGGCTCTCAAAATAAAACAAATAGAAAATTTCTCTTAGACTGTTATGAAGCATGGGCTTCTGGGGAAAAAAATCCTGTTTGTCTGACAAAATCAATGACTCTTTGTGATAATGTATGCAGACTTCATATCATACAAGCACACCACAGAGCCACATGAAAACAAAAAGCTCAAGGACAGCTTTAAAAATTGTAACAGGTGGCACTTAAGCATCAGGGTCAGACAGATTGTGACTGAGAAAAAGCTACGGTCTTTTCGTTGTCATGAATCTGCATCTTTAGAAACACAGAAATACTATGCTGCAAATTAAGGTCTGTTTCAACTGTTGTCATTTTTGTACAGGCATCAGTACTACAATTAGATCTAGCATTTTCAGTGTTTAGTGCTTTGAGTGGACAAATGCCCCTCAACATGAGCTGTTTTTATTGCTGCACTTCCAGCAACTTCATGGTTGTTGTGATGTGAATGAAGGTGAAAATGATCTGACTCGTATTCTTCAGGATACTCAGGAAAGAAAAAGTGGCAGATACACTGTTCATAATATACTGGTATTTCATAATATCGCATGAGAGTATAATATATGGCAACGCACAATATAAACGGGGCATAGGAAATATCTATTGAGGGCTCTCTGGAGGGCTATGAATGATGTTTGGATGTTGTACAGGATTTCACAAAAGCAGGTGATTTTAATATCCAGAAAGCCATGAATGTTGGTGCAAATTTCATTGCAATTCAGCAATTAGTTGTTGCAATGTTGCAACGCAGAGCAACCCACAATGAGCTCACTAATTAAGAACCACTTGGATGTTTTCCCTCAGGATGTGGGACTGTGCTTTGAAATCTACCCAGCTATTCTTCATGCTTGAATATTAAGATAGGCTTTCTCTAAAAGGCATGCACATTTCTGAAAGTAAAATGCCTGGTAAAATAACTTAAGGCCTCATTTACACCTCAAAGTCCACAGATAGTGCGACATTATGTTAATGGACCACGGAGATGAAAAGATTTCATGAAGTGTCATTAACCTGCACGGCTTTGATGATGGCGATGATGCCTGTGGGCCAGAAGCAGCAGACGGTGGTGAGCACAGCGATGGGCAGATAGTCGTGTGGTGGTCTGCGGTCCATCAGAGTGATGCTTGGGGGCATTTGCATGGGGTGAATCTGGCCTGGTGGGATCGCTGGGTGGCCTCTGCCTGCGGGCATGTATGGTTGACCCTGAGAGGAGAAAGAGAGGAAGACAGAGTCAGTGTGAGTGTTTTAAGTAGGAGAGTTCACAGAGGAGTCTCCTGACAGAAGAAATGGAGGGAAGGGGAAAGAGAAGAAAAAAAGGAACATTTGTTAAAGGCCCTTGTGGTGCCTTACAGATAATCTCAGATAATCTCAGAACTGGGACAGTCAGTCGCAAATTGAGTAACGTCACTGAGAATGCCCCCTTTGGTCAAAACTTCCTACTTTGGACGTCCTTTAGCTACTCAGACTTTACCAGCTTGTAACTAGAACACATCTTGTTGGTATCTGACATTAACCATGTGCAGTTGCTGGACCTGACTGATTCGATGTTTGAAATCAGACAGATGCAACTTGGTAGGCTCCAATCTACAGAGTGACCCAAAGCAGCTTGACCCAATCTGAGTCCTATAGAGAAGGTAGAGGTAGGAGTAACAAGCTAGAAAACAACATGAAGTGACTGCCCATCCACAGATTAGGTGCTTACAGCTTCAGAAGCAGTTTTTCTAAACTTAGACTGCGTTTCTTTATTATCTGAAAAATAGTTTCATTTCGCTCCACTTCTGACATCTTTTGACGATAGTTTGTTCACCCTATTGACTTAGATGTGCTATTTTGCACTGCAGCAGTAGCATCCAACTACATTATCTGATTGTCCCATATGAACGAAATTGAGGAGAATATTGTCCAATCACCTGCCAGAACTACTTTGAAAGGTTCTTCTCATTTCTATCACACTTTCTAAGGGCTCTCTCTCAGATAGGCAAGTGAAATATATTGAACGTTCCATCTGGTGCATCAAGTTACTTTGACGTAATTCCCGCTCCCCTCTTTCCAGGTCCATGTAAATGGAACGCCTCATTTCTCCTCATCAAAAGCCAGAGAACATCTGTCAAATCAGCATTCATTTACAAAATGGCAACAGTCACAATGAAAAGGTCATTATAGATGGTATATGGTTAACACACTATACACAAATACTAAAATGCAACAAAAACATAAACAGGAATATCAATGAAACATTACATCTTAGACCAGGTGAAATGAATGTAATTTAAAAGTCAATGATCATAGCAATGGGGAAAAAGGCACTTTAGGGCTCATGAAAGTTACTTTTGTGGGGTTAAAGGGACTGTGAGGAGAATCTATTACCGGCGACACAAAGACTCTGCTACCCATGAGCACGCGCGGCGACTGTCATAATGCTGCATTCCAGTTACCTCGGAACTGGGAGTGACATCATCTCCGACTTATCAGTGTTCCAGTTGAAGTCTGAAAAAAACAAGCCGATCTACCAGGCTATTGTTAGCTGTTGTTAGCACAAATATTGTTCACAAATATTACATGAAGAATGTGATTATCACTATGGCAGCATTTTTGTAAATATAAGTCTAACAATACGATGTATACTGCTGATCTAGAGCGACACACCCCAGTCAGAAGTGCAAATAAATTGATTATTACAGGAGCTAAATAACTGTTCACACTGGGAGCATCCATCTTCGATTGTCAACTCAGGGGTGGTGAGGTTTCACCGAGTTCCCAGTAGGAAATTCTGACTTCAGTGGACGTTCCAGTTGCAGTTTCCTACTTGGAACTTGGAAATTCCTACTTCTGACTACAACTGGAATGCACCAAAAGATGTGACCCAAGCCAAAGCGTGTGTTGTGTTACAGCTCGGACCTTCCTCAGAACTCTGCATTGCTTTACAACTTCTTTTTTCAACAACTTACAGGATGCAAGGTGACGAGGTAATGTATCTCTTTCTAGTTACGTAGCGGTAGTTTTTGATGTGTGACAACAAGCAAGTTTTGAAAAACTTAGTATCGTAGTTTTGTAGCCGGCTATATATCGCTACTTACAGCCAGGTGCTCTAAGACGTGTCCGAATAATATAAATTTGCTCTAATTTTAATTGTCTTTTTCCCGAAGTTGAGTATCCAGTCCAGCCCTGTCCGACCCGACCAAGAAGCTAAGGAATAGCATTTATAGATAACCTATTTTGATGCTATGAAACTCATCATAAAGTGTGTATGTCAATCAGGCATATATCTAAAAGTGAGACCGTTTTGCAATTACTTAGAAACTCCTCACAGTCCCTTTAAGCGGCAACTATCATTTGTTCTAGTGGATTATTATGTGTTTGGAAAATTACATCTATGCATTAGCATTTGTAGATTCTGGTGCATGGTTTGATGTTATATCACTAATTAATTAATTAATTGCTCAAGATGAGAGGTGACAATGAGGCCCAAAAGTGGCATGCAGCAGGCCACTGGGGGATTAGTTGCAGGTCAGTCTTTTTACAGCAGCCAAACTCTATTAGTGGCATGTGGTGTCTTTAATGGAAACTGTCATTCTTTAAATGGTAAATCACTGCTTTTGGTGGCATCTGAAACTCTTTTAGTCGCATGTTGCTTCTTTTACTGGCATCTGCTGCTTGTTTAGTGGCATGTTGCTGCATCAGCATTTCCCACTTTGTTAGCTGGATGCCACCTGAAAACATGAACTGGAAAGAAAACAAGCAGCATCCAGATAAGTGGAAAAATTTAGCCTGAAGGGGAAGCCCAAACATTTAGTGTCTTCTTGTCTTTCTCAGCCTAATGCACTGATTTCAAACTAATCTCAGAATAAACAGTTCTCATTCGGGAAAACATCGGCACATTCATAGTTTTTTTTAAACTTTCCCATTCAAAGCTGTTTAAAATATGTCCTCAAGTTGGGGGTTTCTCTAGTTATCTGAAGAATTGCTTGCAGCATTATGTCTATGACTTACAAAAACCACATCATGTTTTCAGGTGGCATGCCATTTGGCGAGGTGGTTGATGCCACTGAAAGAGTTTTAGGTGACTCTAAAATACACTGGCCTACCACATGCCGTATTTGGATCCTGATGTGGCTGCAAGATGGAGTATAACTGAGACTTAAAACCAATTTATAAAAACTGATTGTGTCTTTGTGAATGTGGTGATGACCAGAGATGGGTCGTGAGGTTTGCATGTTTTTATTTTTGTGAATTGACAAACAATTAAAAAACTGTTAATAGCATTTCAGAGGAAAAGTAAGTAAAAATACTGTCTGTTGGCATTGAACAAAGATGACAGAAATAACTAAAATCCTTCTTGTAATGTTTGGTTCACAAGCTAAAGCTGATAATTAGGCCACATTACCTCTGACTAACGACCCATAAATATCTGATATCATCCTTGAATCACAGAGACAAATGTGTGCAAAGTTTTACAAAAAATTCCTAAAAAACTTAGTTAAGAAATCACAAAAAGTCATGTCAGTGAACGTCGTGAGAAGCAAAAAAGTTTCCTTTTTTTATGTTATGATTTGATAATGTTTATCACAGGCAGTGTGGATACTCAGTTGATGCCATAGAAATATTTAGAGCTGTCAGGTCATATTAGAAAGTAAGATATTAGTTTGTCTCTCACTCACCGATGCCATGGGGTAGACGGGTACGTAGGCTGTGCAGGGCTGCAGCTGGAGCGGGTATCCTGGTGGGAGGTATCCTACAGGTGGGTGAGGCATGGTGCCTACAGGGCCCTGTGTCTGGACCGTGTAGCCCTGCGGAGCTCCCTGTGGTCCCATCGGAGCGCAGTGGAACTGAGTTTCTTGGAGGTAACCCTCTGATCCCGGAGGTGGAGGGGGTGGAGGGTAGTTTGGTTGGGTGCCCGGCGCGGGCTGCATGTTGGGGTGCTGTGGGATGTTGGGGTCTTGAGGGCCGGGGAGGTACGGAGGAGGCTGCATGGTCTGACGGCCGGACTCATCGAGACCTGCGAGACGAGAAAAATAGGAGAGAGAAGCAGGAGGATAGATTAGAAAAAAAACATGTAGGAAGGAAACACAAATAGAAAAGCAGAGGAAGAACAATGAGAGAGCGAGGGCACGTTATCTAACTCCATGCTGCTAAAACACATTTGTCTGCATGTTGAATTTGTTTTATTTCACAGCTGCAAACTGGAAAACTATTATACAGCTCACAGCTCTCAGCACGGCATTAAAGAGAGAAAACCTGTGCACCCTGTGTGTTAATGATGACAGAGATTGACATTTTCCCCTGGAAAGAACCAAAACCTTTCTCTCTCTGCCTCCCATCAAAAGGATGTAATTAGCTGTTCTGAAATTTGACATTTCAGAGACAGAGAACTTCATGATCTGTCAAAGGCATCCAGTGGTACAAAGTGAATCACTCATATGCAGTTGAAGCACCTCTAGACATTTGTGCTGACATCAGGGTTGAAGTCTTAAAAAGGCACCAATTAAACCTCAGTGAATTCAGACTTTAAACGTTGTTTAAATACCTGACTTATTTTTAAGAGTATGGAGGAGAGTGAAAACCCCCTTTACCATTGTGTGACAACAAGAGTGGTCCAAACATTAATGACTACCAGTTCTGCTGGTAAGGCAGCAAGACAGCTAACAACAAAGCAAGTGACCAAATGAAACCAAAAAATGTCAATGTTTGACACAATTTATGATGCAAATATTAAAGCAAGTGTACTATGAAGAGGGGCTTTCAACACTCAGGAGTGCCTAAAGCAGATCCCAGAAGACAAACTGCATAACTTATAGAGTGGTGCAGGGATGAAATATTTTTGTAGGACAATGCAGAAGAAAGCATTGTGCTGGTCACTTGAAATCAGACAGTAAAAGCCTAGGGGATTTTTCACTGTGTTTGGGATCATGTCTGATAATAAGCTCTGCGTCATACAAAAAATTATGAACCTGACATGTTATGACCTTTGTGATAATCTGGACAAACAAACCAGTGAGAGTAAAAACTATCATTATGCTACTATGGAACTACTATGTGGTGGTTTGACTTAAAAGCAGTGGCAAAGTTTCCAATGAGGTCACATTGAACCCTCTAATCTGAGCATTTCCTCTTAATTAAATGACCTTAATAAGTTGGTCCTCATGGCTGTGGCAATGGTGTGTAAATTATTGATTATGAATAACAACCAGAAATGCCTTCATTTGGGTCCCATTCATTTTTGTTGCCCTCTTTAACAGACTGTTAACAAAACCCACCCACACAACAATGCGTTAAAATTCAAAACCGGGCAATATCAGATGCATTTTATTATTCACGGTTATGCATTAAAATCTCACAAGCTTGTGTTTATCTGTAAGTGATGCAGGAAAGTACAAAGCAGCTTTAAAAAGGATAAATTCTCCTGCTTGAAAGAGTTGGACTGAGTCCTGGGATAAGATTTAGCATATATTGAGTCCTGTGATGATCTGCTGTTGAGATGTTAACCTGTGGCTGTTTTCATGGAATTTGCACAGGAAGTGGGAATATTACTATTTAGTAGTACTTTGCTATTAGCCTAGTTGATGTAAGGTGATTTTTATTACTACTATGGCTGTTGTAGGGCTGAAAGATATATTGTTATTGCATTGATATCGAGATATGAACATTCAAGATGTTAACATTGAAAAAGCAACGATGTGAACAATATAGAGTTCCCCTGCGCTCACGCTGCATGTACAGCTCTGAAAGTCACAACAAATTTCATTTTTACGATTGCCCTTGAATGCACTGCTTGGTTTTCACCCAAACCGAAGTAATATTGTACCGTATTGATATCGAGATATCTGGCATGAATATCAAGACATGAAATTTTGTCCATATTGTTCAGCCCTGGGTCGTTGATACTATAACAGCAGTGTGATGAGTTAACTCGTCAGTCTGTTTGAGCCGGTTACTGGGTCAGTTGTGTCCTTACTGCAAATTAAGTGGTTAATTGAAAACAAGCCGAGACCTCCCATTTATAGTAAGCTTGGCACGGTTGTTTGCTCTGAAAAAGGCTGCGTTCATAAAAACTTGAAGTGTCAAACAGGGAACACACACCTGAATCGCAACAACTCTTGAAAACGATCTTGTATGAAAACTGTCTTACTGTCTCCGACAAACTCTGTTGTCCAAGTTTTAGCCTCACTTCACTGGTTGCCCGTACAATTTAGGATTCATTTTAAAATTCTTTTATTTGTTTTTAAATCCCTCCATGGTCTTGCCCCGCCCTACCTCTCTGAGCTTCTGCACCCTCACACACCCTCCCGTTGTCTCAGGTCAGCCGACCAGCTTCTCCTGAAGGTCCCTAAGACCAAGCGGAAGCTCCGAGGGGATCGTGCTTTTGCTGTTGCAGCCCCAAAACTTTGGAACGGGCTGCCTCAAAATATTAAACAGGCCTCGTCTCTGCCTGTTTTTAAATCCCTCCTTAAGACCCACCTTTTCTCCCTGGCTTTTGATGCACAGTAGTTGGCAATTTTACTATTGTTTATTTACTTTTTATTTTGATTTTATCTTGATTGCTTCTTCTGCGTTTTTATTTCATTTTAATTGGTTTTATGTCTTTTAACTTGTTCCTTGTCTTTGAAAATTTCTTTTACCTATGTTTTATGTCTATTCTTTCATCTTGTATTTTATTTATTCTCCTGTACAGCACTTTGTTTCAACTATGGTTGATTTTTAAAGCGCTTAACAAATAAAGTTGGATTGGATTGGATTGGATTGGAAGTTAGCCACTTTTCCACTACCACCTTTTTTAAGACATCAAAAAGCTACAAAATCATTATGTATGATGTAGAAATAAACAGTCTCTTAGGTTTAACTCAACAGAGACAGCACATTATGGAGAAAACATAGAATGAATATATTCAACAATATTGAGCACAAAACCTCCTATCTCCATTCTTTATGATATCTATTTATTTTCACAAAACAATGCTTTTAGTCACACGCCTTCCATGCAAGGAAGTGGGTTTTATACAATTTTAACCAAGTTAAAGTAAGTATATAAAATGTATTAAGGACAATGCAATACTCAACCATTCAGTTCCAGGGCATTTTTTTCATTGCCTCAAAAGTAGCAATGTGGAGATAGGAGGTTAGGAGGTGTGGTGTTTATACTTTCCCTTTGCGACACTGCAGGTCAAGAGAGAGAATAACAGAGCTGTTTAAAGATCATGTTAAGCCCTGTGCAACATAATAAACAGCATAATCCAGATTGCAGATCACTGTTAAAACGATAAACTGTTTAAAAGTTAAACAAAATCCCTGGGGTTGTAACTTTTCTGAAAACATCTCTGTCCTCAGTCTGACTGCCTTTGAGATGCATCAGCGGCGGTTCCCCTAACTTTTAACAAGTTCCTCCCCTCCCATTAACAGATGGTGAAAACTGTAAGAGTGCAGAGAAACATCATATAAACTGTAAAACAATTGTATAGAACAGCGGAGCAGGAAGTCTTTATATTTCCTGAAAGATGCAGTCATGAGGGGTCCTCTCCCTCTCCCAGTCACATTACTCGACAAATTTATCAACATTTTGGACCAGTGGCGATTGCTCTAAGACTGCAAGGAAAGCTCAGCTTCCCCTAAAATGTCCCCAAAAAAAGTGGTGATATGCACTGCTGTGTGTTCATTTCATTGACTAAATATGCGCTAGAATACCTTCATCTTTTGTTCAGAATCGGCTACTCATCACAGGTAACTGGCTCAACTTCCTTCTTATTCATCCCTGCAGCGTCTCAGCGCTTTAACACAGTCGGGCGCTCAGCGTCTTCTGACTTCGATGGGGAAGCGTAGAGTGGGTTGTTCCACTGTGGAAACTGGACGGTCATTGGATAAACACTGGGCTTTGTCCCGCCCATCGGACGCTCAGCGTCTCTGGGGGTCCATGAGGCAGTGGGCTGACCTGGACGCTCGGCTTCTGCGTGATGATTGGATGATCTGTCTGAGGCCGAATCCCTTTTTGATTGACAGTGAAATGAGCCAATCAGCGATCTTGAAGTATAACTCTCCACCGGAGCATCTTCTAAGTTTTACATTCAGCTGTTCTGGAGAGAAGCTTCTCCTGATTAAAGCGGTTCAAGACTTACACCCTCAACACAATGGGCCAAGGCCGTTTAAGCAGTCTAGCTCTGCTGGCCATTGAGAGAACACTGGTAAAATCCCTGGAAAAGACAACTAGTTGGTACATCAGGGTCACAGATCATTTTCTTGAAAAGGAACAGAGGGTAGAATTTACATTTAAATAAATAAACAAATTTATGATGTAGGCCGAAAAAAATGAGCTTCCCCTCCTTGACTGACCGGCAGCCGCCACTGTTTTGGACGATACCTGTCACCCTCTGCACAACGTCATCAGCAACAAGAGGAGCCTGTTCAGCGTAAGACTGCTCCTTCCCAAGGTCAGGAAGACTTAAAAACTCCTTTGTCCCTCAGGCCATAAGACTGTACAACTCCTCACTTGGGGGATGTGGAGTAAGAGGAAGACAAAGGACGTGAAGGCGGTAGCCATATATTTTTTATTTTTGCTAGTATTTATATTTTTGTTTCAGATCCATCTTTTTAATATATATTTTAATCTGTAATAACCCGTTGTTTAAGACCTTGTTTCTTTCAGGCATCTAATAAAAAACTTGAGTAAAAATGCATAAACATTGAGATTGGCTGATCAGCTTTTAACCTGAATGGTCTCAGCAGAAATTTCAGCAATTTTGAGAAGATTTTGAGAGAATGATGGAGCAGGGAGAGCAGCAGATATGTGAATGAGTAGGCAAGTGATTTGTTCACATACAAGGGGGATGGCATCTGTAAATTCAGGCAAATCATGTAGTT
Organism: Scarus forsteni; assembly: GCA_036419115.1. Classification (NCBI taxonomy): domain Eukaryota; kingdom Metazoa; phylum Chordata; class Actinopteri; order Labriformes; family Labridae; genus Scarus; species Scarus forsteni. Next base: position 15,891,566 of record JAZDUH010000458.1, read on the forward strand.
TTAACAAGTATTGGCCTGTATTGATTGGCTTATGATTGATCAAGCCACCTTCAATTAACACTTTTATTGTCTCGCTTGAATGTATCGAACAAGGGTTATAGTTATTACTTGTCATTTTAAATTATAATATAGAATTTGTAAATTAAGATAAAGGTGATTATACTCAAGCTAAAGGTCTGGTTTCTTTTTCCTTGCTGCACATCAATCTGATTTTGGACATCTTAATGTTTATGCCAACACCTCTGCTCTCCCTGTGTTAGTTAACATTAGAAATGACTGATGGGGTGTCATGTTTTCACAGCAGGTAGGTGGTCGAGGTGTGTTGATGAATTCTGACAGCGACATGATGAAGCGAGGAGGAGGAGCAGGAGGACATGAAGGAGGAGAGAGAGGGCAGTGAGGATAAAGGCGGCAGCGGAGTGAGTGATGAGGGATGACGACTTGTGCTCGGGGACCAGGCTTTACGTAACAGACCCCAAACTCCGTCAGAGGCAGGAACTGGACCAGAAACAGACTGAGGAGAGGCGGGGGAGTGAAGGAGAGGGATGGGCTACTTATAAAAAGGTCATGATGTAAAAAAAAGGTTCAATTAAAATGAAATATGAAAGAAATGCTGGTATTTACTTATTTAATGTCAAGCATCAAATATCTGAGGAAAGAATTGATAAAGCTGTGAATTTCACACTGTAAGCTGTGAAAAATACTGTCTATGGACTACATTTTTGGATACAACTGCACCACACTGACACTAAAAAAATACTCCTCAAAAATTTGGAAATGTCATTGTGGTTGGTTATTTCTCCACGTTATTGATACCAATTTGGTGTTGTATCAGTGGTACAATGATGTACAACTTGTAAGGATCGAGCATTCATGGAATGAGAAACACAGCTACTCGTGTCGGTAGTGCCCAAAAATGTGCCAAAATCACATTAAACTGGAAGCTGATGCTCTGGTATACAGGTTGGCAGCATCACTTGGTGTTTTAAGCTTTTGTTGTACTAGATGTCAAATTAAAGTCATCTTGACATTCAGAGTGAGGTTTGGAATATTAATTAAACTTAATGTGACAATAAGGCCCTTTTACTGAATGACTGAAATTCATTTACTTCATGTTTTTCTTCTCGTATGCTGAACATTTTACTCAAGGTAAAATATAATCTCTGAAAGTGAACACATTTTAAGCGATGCGCAGAAATTGTTTTACATGGAATGACACTAATAGTTTTATAGATACTTGAGAGAATTGTGCTTTTGCCATTACATGCCTCCTCTAAAGACATAAAATACCTGTAAATGCACAATTTTTTTCTAATAAGTGGTATTTACATGATTATTTAACATTTTATCAATTTCTACCCACTTAAAGCTGCATGTAAGCTTATACTTCCAGTAGATTCTACAATGTTAAGAGCGCCAAACTCTGTTGAAATTGTCAGGTCTGATATCTGCATTGTAATATGCTTCATTTGTTCATTTGCCCGTAACACTGTCTGTGAGCTTTACTGTGTTCTGCCAAGTGAGGTACTCTTCTGTGTTGAATAATCTCTCAAGGCTGATGAAGTAAACCAGTTTTTTGTCTATTTCACGTGATATCTGTATATCTAATGTCTCAATCTGTCCTTGTGTAGGTGCTGTTTCTAATTTTCTGCATTGTAATGGTCAAAATGTTCACACTCTGAAGATGAATCATCTTGTCTGACAAGTGCCTTGTCACAGTAGATATACGCATAAAATATGCATTATACAAGGAGAAAGTGCTTACAGTCCAGTTGGCAACTTTGTGTTGTAAAATTACATCAATATGAATTCTAGTCTGCTCTATGCCCATTAAAAATCCTCACAGGTGCTTCTGGGAGGAGATTTCGTCCAGCCTATGGTTTATTTCAATTTACATATTGCCATACTGCTGATCGATGTACTATAGGTGGCCTCCAGTCAGCAGGAGGCCCCAGCAGGCAAACAAAGCTTAAAACCACAGCAGAATAGGGTGCTGGTTTGGCGGAGTGGTTAGCAACCATGCACGTCCCATGTACTTGCTTCTCCCGGTCCGGGTTTGAATCCAGCCTGTGACCAGTTTGCAGTGTCTTCCCCTACTCTCTCACCCCCTTTCACAAGCCTATCCACTGTCTCTTTTCTATCAATAAAGCCACAAAATGCCCAAAAAAAACATTGAAAAAACAACAACAGAAGTTTAAATTCGTAGACTGTGAAAAGCTTTGAGCAAAACTACAGTGACATCAGATGTTTGGTTAATAAAGGAGGCCTCTGAGAAAAATTCTCAGTAGACAAAATGATGGTGATGCAGCCTCAGACTAACATCAGATCAATCTAGAAACAGAAAAAAAGGCCCATTCGCAAAAATTTTATTCACCATTAAAATAAAACAAGTGAAAAGACTTCATCCCCGTGCAGTGAGTAAAAGGACAAACACAGTACGGCAACTCTTCAAATCAAAAGTGTTTTGTTTAGCAGGCTGTAAGTATGTGAATTTATGTTGTAAAAACAGCCTTTAACACGTAGTATGAATGTGACCTGTGGTGTTTCTGCAGCCGGCCTTCAGTGGTCACTTGAGGTACAGCGGAGGTTAAAATGCTCCTCTGTATTGGCTTCATTTTTTAACTTCAGAGGTCACTGCTTCAAGCAGGTAAGGATACTACTCAGAGGCCAAGGTGAGTAGGGGGCCTCAGAGAGATGACAAACTTATAAACCACAGCAGAAGCTGAAAAGTTTGCAACGACAATGGGAAACCTCCCCGAGGGAGCCCCGTCCTGCAGCACTCACCCTTGTCCATCTATTATTTAACTGCTCAACTTGTACAGAGTCAAGGGGCCTGAAGTCATTCATAGCGGTCACTGGAGAGGAGGCGGGACCACCCTGGACTTGCTGTAAGATAATCACAGGGCTACTTGCTTGTCTGTTTGACTTCTTCATGTGTACATGCTTTATCCTGTGAAAACTCATCTTTTCAATTCAATAAATGTGATGAAGACTGGCAACATAGTATTAGGTTTAGTTTTCGAAGAATATTTGTATTTTTAGAATGAAAATTTTTACTGTGTTTTACTTTCATCAGATGTAGATGCTATGCTCTTTTACGGACTGGAGTGCAACTGAATCTTTGTTTAGCTTTATGACCAAACATAAACTTATTACAAATATTAAGCTAGAACTACTTGTGCAAGCAGAATTTATGGACCCCCACCCACACAGTCCAAATCAATCCTGCAGAGTTGATTAAAATGAAAAAAAAAAAAAAGTTAAATAGTAAACTATAATTTGTGTAAAATGCTGCCTGCCAGTTTACTACCAGTTATATCTGTGCGTCCCTCACACAGCCTGCTGTCCCTAACACATGCGGCACTGGTGAGGGCTCTGTCTATGGCCTATTTTCCTAATGAAAGGATCTTTTCCCAACGAAAGGCCCCTCATGATTTGATCTTTAAAGTGAAGTCTTTCTGACCTTGGGGCAAGTTTAAGAAATCTAACTTTTTCTTTTGTTTGCTTTTTTAGCATTAAGGAGGCAACCTGGATTCAACTGAAAAAATGACATAGTAGAAAAGTCTTTGCTTATTTGAAAACGTTTGGTAGCTATTTTTGGAAAAAATGACTAATATTTGAATAGCTTATCTTGAGGCCACTGTCAGTCATCATCAGCTCCTTGAGGTGCACTGGCTCAAAAAGCCCTAAAGTTTAAGGGTTTAGGGCTGGATTAGGGCCATTACTGGATTCACACCTAGTCAGTGCAAGAATGATGGGACACTGATGGCTTATCTTCACTGTCAGACACAAAACAAGAGTAAACTGCAAGAATGTTGGTGCTTGAAGATGAACATTGTAATATACTTCATAAATGAGAGCTTGTGACAAAATAAATACAGCAGGAAAGGTGCATGATTGATGGTATTTGCAGCTGCAATCAAATGCCTTTAATCATTAAATTATTTCAGGGGCCAATTCAAACTGGGCAGCGGGCCTCATTTGGCCCCCGGGCAATAGTTGGACACCCCAGTGCTGCTGCATCAGTAGAAAGGGCATAGGTGATACTGATGGACATAGAAACTCTGAACTATCTACCTGTCATCATCATATGTTGTCTCTTCAGACAATCTAATCAAGCCTTTAAATCATGTTTAAAGTTATCGTGACAAGCTGACGAGACTGGGCCTGGACTACTGAACTTAAGGAAGCTTAGCAACAGTTGCTATGAGAGGGAGGAAGCTGATTGGAGGGTCAATGCACAAACCAGACAGCCGAGAAATGGTCTGTTTGTCTTATGGCAAGCCTACTGATCCCCTTTATATCTTAAAATCAATACCAATTTTTGATTCAGATATTACATCTTGACAGTGATTGGGTTTTTGGGCAAGGCCCCCTGACTGCCTTAATCACCGCTGTTGGTGTATGTACCTATTTTGGCCCCATAGTTGAAAGTACTCCTGAACAGAAGTACACCACTCCTAGTGTGCAGTATTTAACATGACAATAATTACATGCTAATAAAACGCTTTGGCTCTGCTGCAGTTCTTCCTCAGAATAGCGTCACACAGTCATGGTCTTCCGCTGTGAATTTAACAGCTTAAATGTCTCTTTTGGGCCATTTTCTCGCTTTTTTTCCACACAATAGCTGCGTCATGAACACTTCTCGCTTAAAACTCTCAAAAACTGAAGCCATGTCCGCGATATGACAGAAATGTTCTTATGTTAGAGCGGAGGAGGAGCGGGATTATTAATTAAGGCTGTTAGGCACGCGCGAGTGAGCCGTGCGCGCGCAGAGGACACCCACACTCCTGTCCACAGTGAAATAAGACCAATGTGGGCCTGTGCCTGATGATAATGACATGCAAGAAAAGGAACAAATAGCTGAACAAAACCATAAAGTGGCTTCTTTTGCACGTATCACGTGAATAATTTGAGTATAGACAATCCAGTCAAATCTGAAGAAAAACTGAAGACTTTAAGAAGACATGCAATCATATCAAGTCTTAAGATGCCACTTCAGACTCAGTTATAATAAAGGGCCCCCAGTGCCCCCCCCCCCCCCCCTGCAAGCTGCGCCCTCACAGCGGTGCATCACCCGACAGACAGACCAACAGCGGATGGAGATTCAGATGACACGGACAGAGATATCCACATATGCAGCCAAGGATCCATCGTGTTGGAAAAGCCTAATCAAAATTACAAATTCATGCGTCAAAACGAAGCGAATAGATGAAAAAAAAATCATCTCACCGTGTTTTTCCGACGACATACCTCCCGATCTTCAGTCCTCCTCCTCAGATCGGATGTATTGTGAAAAAGAAAGATCGCTCTTTTCTTGTGCGCAATGACGCAGAGTTGTCCTTCATTCACTCCGAACCATCCTCAAGATGTCCTCATCCTAAAATCGCCCTTTCTGTGAGGAGAACTTTAAAACGAGCCTAATTATTCCTCCAGCAGCGCAGGTCCGCTCCCCCCCTCTCTCCTCTCTGTGCGCCTGTGTGTCTAATGAGGTTTCTCCACTAACGCGTCGCCGTACATTGAATAAATCAGACACAAAGCTGTCGTTGTCTTAAAGCGACAGCCCAGACTGCTAGAAATGCAAACGCACTGTGCTGGAGCAGCCCATTATTGTCTCACTAAAAGTAGAAAATGACAGATTCTTCTCTTTCTTGAGAGACATTTCATCAGTTTTTCATCCACGTTGTCCTCAGATGATTCCTCTGATTCCCCAAGAGGGGTTTGTTCTCAGGATGTCACAGAGGATGAAATCAGTCTTACATCTTTGCATTAACTAAGAAAAACAGCAGATTTATGATTACTGGTATCAAGGTTACTGTTATTAACAAGGGCAGCTCTAGCAGTTTTAAGGCCCCGGACCAACAACAGCCCCCTTCCCATTTGGCACAAATATTTAGTGGCTTTTGAAATACAGAAACGTATGTATTATTTTTTAGAGAGAGCAATGCCTTTTAAAAGATACGTTTCTTAACACAACAGCATGTTTGTACATGTGGATGAAACCAGAGGAGTGAGAGCCTAGAACACTTCACTTACATGTCCAGAAATTACCAGGACACAGTGACAGTTTGCTTTTAACTTGTTAGAATATTTTTACTATTTTGAAATGACACTTGTCAGCGTACCTTAATGAGTAATGAAATTGCATTAACCAGTTACGTTATTTTTAGAATCAAAACAGTGTGCAGAAATTACCTTGAAACATATTTAAACCTATTTATAAAAAGTAAATATATATAGTCATATGGTTATATAGTATATAGTTGTTCGCACAACTTTGACAGTGTCAGGAGTCTGCTTGAGTTTTTAGCAATGCCCCTTTTAGTTCGTTTTAGAAATGACTTCATGTTCTTCTAAATTGCTTTGCTTTTATGAGTAAAACACATTGGCAACATTTGGCTAAGTGGGTGAAACTGCTGAGGGGCACCCCTCACTGGTTCAATATGTCTCTTCCAAAGTTGGCAAAATATTTGTCCAAGTTAGCCGTTACGCCTTCAGTAACAAAAAACTAACTTCTTCAATTCATAGACAAAACTTTTTCTCTCTCTTGTTAATAATCAAGCAGGCATAGTTATTATTCATGACTGGAACCTTACCTAGCTGTTACTAGGTGCAAGGCAAGGTGGGCCACTCCTTGAACTGTTCAGTAGTCAATCACTGGGCTGACAAGCAGAGAGGCACATACGTATTCAGTTTTGAGGGTAAATCCGTCACAAATTAACTCAAAAAGCATGTCATGATCTGGAAGAGGAAGCAAATAACCTGACACATCATATCAACTGTTTGGTGTATTTCACTAGTCTAGGAGAAAGAGCCCGTAGAAAGTGTTTGAGAATGGGAGGAAACTTTCAAAGAAAATATGGCAGGTGATTGGACGATCATTCCACCAACCTCATCTATAATAGGCCAGTATCTTGTAGTAGGTAGGTGCTACTGCCAGGGTGTTAAATACAAGAGGCAAGTCACTTTGTAGAGCTGATTCTAGCAGAAATACATGTCGAGTCTGGTAGTGTACTGTTTTCTGTGTCTATATTTCTGTTATACAGTACAGGCCAAAAGTTTGGACACAACTTCTCATTCAATGTGTTTTCTTTTTTTTTAGCACTATTTTCATTGTAGACTCTCACGGAAGTAATACTAGTGCTGTCGGCTGTGAATCAGTCTAACTTCTGAACAACACAAATGATGGTCCCAACCCCATTAAAAAGGCACGATACTCCATTAATTAACCCTGGAAAGGCACACCTGAGAAGTGAAAACCGTTTCAGGTGACTACCTCTTGAAGCTCATAAAGACAATGCCAAGAGTGTGCAAAGCAGTAATCAGAGCAAAGGGTGGTTACTTTGAAGAAACTAGAATAAAAGACATGTTTTCATTTATTTCACACTTTTTTGTAAAGCACATAATTCCACACATGTTCATTCATAGTTTTGATACCTTCAGTGAGAATCTACAGTGTTAATAGTGATGAAAATAAAGAAAACAAATCAAATGAGAAGGTGTGTCCAAACTTTTGGCCTGTACTGTATACCGGTTGATGTACACATGGTGAAAATGCAAATTAAAAAATAAATAAAAATGATTGTTAAATATTTAATTATAATAATTTGATATTTAAGAATAATAAAACATGTTTCATAATTAAAAAAAATAAATACATGTTTGAAGCTAAGCAAAAATTTAATTTGATTGATAAATTCTTTCAATGTTTTGATTTTCATTTAATAAAGAAATGCAGTTCAGATTTGATAAAATGGCTACTTAAGCTGTAGGCGACTATGCTAATCTCAGTACGAGCAGTAGTCACTTCCTGCTGTCTTCTTAAGGCCCATTATTACTCCCTTTATGTACGGCTATGTATATGTCCTATTCAAACAACATTACAGTCACTGCTCAGATACTTCTTTGTGCCCTTTTCTTTGGCATTGCTGTTACCCAATACATCCACCGGGGTGGGGGGTTGACCAAATCAGTCTCGCACAGACCTCCACCTCTCCTTCACTACAGACCAACCGATATTTAACTGTTTTCCTCCTGGCTGCTTTTGGGCATTTGTTTATCCCGGTGTCCAGGCGAAGTAGCATCATACACGTTTGTAATTTCTAAGTAACTTGCAGAGTTTCTCTTCAAAAAGTTCTGCCATTATTATTTCTTCTATTATTTTCTTCTTCGTGTCTCACTAGAGCTACATATTGGGTTGTAACAGCTCCACTGGCCCCAGGGTTTCCAGTGGCACTGCTCCGTTCGGCCCATATCTGTAAACTTTTGGAAACATGCAGAAATACAGAGGAAGTGAAAGCAGAGCACGGACAGAAGGCTCCATTCACATCCATATTTAACGTTGAGCATAAATGGGTCTTGACGCGCAGCCCTCACACCTTCCTTTTTTAAAGGGCACTGATTGGGCGGGCCGCATTAGTGCCACTCACAATCGTTATAGGCTGTAGCTTGGCAAGATGGATCTGCCTGATAAAAGATACTGAATTAGGCAGATCCAGCTGCACTGCAAGGTTGGTAAGCAGAGAGAACCCGTGCATGAGAAGCCCTGTGAGATGGAGATTTGAACCAGGAGTCCTCGCCTGCACCCAAAACCAGCACAAGCCAATTTCTGCCTTAAATGCACCAATGAGCTGGCAAATTTTTGAAAGTGTGTGACACAGGTGAGCGGCACATGACCCACCAACTTTTCCAAATACTGCCGGCCTGTTTGCACTTAAAAAATTTGGGGCTTTGCCTTTTTGAAAGTGGAGAGAAGGTGGATCGAGCTGTAGGGGGATGAGAGAGTCGAGGACTCACAGCAATGAGCAGCAGGCTGGAATCAAACCACCCACACATGGCAGGAGCCTCAGTATATGATAGGTGCACGGTCATAACACACCAGCCAACCAGTAAAGTGCACAATTTTAAGTGAGCGGTGCGTCTAAAACACCCACACTGATCATTGAGAGTAATTTTAGACGTATACCTCACATTTGATGCACACCTGTGAAGAAAACATTTTCATCCCTCAGAGAAGGAGGCCATGAGCTAACAGCCAAACTTCACCAAGAGGTAAAACTCCCACGGCTGTCAGTAAAAATGAGCAAAATGACAAAAGTTAAAAGCAAAATGCACTTTCATCCTCTGATTTTAAGCACAAAAGGGCATAACACATAGAACCAATTGGAAATACAATGCGTGTTAACAAATTTACTTAAATAAAACAGAACTATGGACAAAATATCCTTAGCTTACATCTTTGACAAAAGTATACAGAGTGACCCATTGTCTACCTCAGGGAGTGCTTTGATAATGTTGACGAGCTCTCTGACTAAAGAAGTAAATATGCCCCTTCATTAAACTGTTATATAAGAACATTTTTAAGAGTTAGTCTAAGATCTTTTTCTAAATAATTTACAACACTAACAGAAAACTGACGCTTAAACTCAGACGTTTTATTTTTTATTTCTCCAAAATAAAATCTAAACGGAACCATCTTTAACACTTTTTTAAAGTAAACTAAACTGTGGACAAAAGGTCAGAATGAAGAAAAATAAAACTACTGAAAAACCCCAACTAATGTAACTGTGGTTGGAATACAGATTTTATTGCTGTACAATAAATTACAGTCCAGAGTTCATGCTGTGTACTTTGGTCAGCTTGGTAAAATCATTTCTGGCATTTTCAGTTATTTTTAAAGTAAACATTAACATGTTTTATAGGCACATTCAGCACATAAGTGTTAATTTACACCATCTCTGTACCTCCTCCATCTTCTCTCACGTCTCTCTCTCTAAGACTAACACTTTGGCTGCAGGCATCGCTCCTCGTCTCTCAGTGGGTGTAGAGGGAGGCGGTGAAGACAATGTCCCTGCGGATGGCCAGGGAGGCCTTCTCCATTTTGCTCCCCAGGACAGAGTCGCCCACGATGCGGGCGGCTTGACGCACCTCCTTCAGCACCTCGTCCAGGCGCTGGATGCAGCGGACCACCGTGCCCTCCTGGACGTCCGTCAGCAGAGCGATCTCCGCAAACGGCTGCAAGGAGGTGGAACAAGACGTGAGGAAGGTGATGAAACAGAAGACTGGAGCAGATGTTTCTGTTATTCACGGATTTTTGCAAATGATCTAAAGTGCAATTAAACACTTTTCGAGACATTTACACACTTCTTAAGATCCCTTTGAATCTTTGGTGCTCTCACAGGTTCAAATAATAAAAGCAAATTAAATTTGATTTAGAACTTTTATTCCTTTTTTTTTAAACAACTGTTTTTATGAACTTTTTTGAAAATAATACAAAAAACAGCAGTCGGATGAATTTATATACTCAATTACACACCTGATTTCCCACAAAGTACAACGTAAATCAGTAGCACATCTTAAACAAAACACAAAGAGTAGAAAAAATATAGACATCTACAATTTACAAAAATTACAGTGAGGTAGAAAATCCATAATATAAATGCATATGCATATATATACGTAAATACATGTAAGAGGATAATTATATCTATATCTATATCTATATCTATATCTATATCTATATCTATATCTATATCTATATCTCTCTCTCTCTCTATATATATATATATTATTTTTATTTATTTATTTATTTTTATTCAAAAAGGGGGGTAGGTTGCAGAACTTTTATTTCTGTTGTGGAAGTAAAAAAAAAAAAAAAAAAACATCAGTCTAATTTGATTATCACAAGATTCACAATCAAGTTTAAAATTCTGCAACCGTGACAATAATTTGTTTATTCCTTTCCGGACAAAAATCACAGATTTATACCCTGTATCACCGTTCAGCTAAAATATCTAAAAACATTTTTGCTCCATATTGCCCACCCTCAACCAAAAGGTAAAAATAAAGAATAACACGAGGGAGTCTGAACTCACCATGCCTCTGGCCCAGCAGTACACAACCTCTGTCAGGCCAAACTTTAACTGGCCAACAAACTCTTCAGCCGTCTGAGGTATCCCACAATCCCTCTGCAGCTCTCCGATACGCTGGGCCACTGACAGCACCCGGTCGATGCCCTGAGAGGAAAGAGAGACGGAGACGACAGACAAATATAGAGAGAGACAAAGAAGTACAAACACATGGGGAAGAGAAAGCTTTGAAGCAGTCCAGTCCACAAAGTTATGTTTATTTGACACATATTCTGATAAAAGACACAAGCAACTGTACTTTTGCTCAAATGTTGACAATTTTCGATCCTGGCTAACATCTTCTATCACCATGTACCACAGATCAGTTTGATTTTCGTATTTGTTTGCTTTTTGTCAAGAGCAAATCTCTATTTAAGAAAGTAAAGCCTGACAGATTTTATTTTTACACGCAGCACTTAAACGCATCACTTGCTTCCCTCTTAGTGTTAACAGAATGACCTTGTCATTTGCGTTAAAGGAATGTGTTCAACAAAGTGTCTGCTGTGCTCTTGCAGGTCTGCAGAGCTCGGGTCATGACTAATTCAGGCGCTCGTAAAGCACTTTCATGTATTGGGGCAGTTCAAGACACACTGACGGGGAAGAGGCAAATTTGACAGCAGGGACGGAGACTAGAGTGAATGAATAAATGAGTGAGGGACTGGGCTGAGCTGGGTGAAGTGCCCCCGCTGTCCTTTCTGCAGGGAGACAATGTTCTGCATAAATCTGCTCAAGTACAATGTAATATAATGTGTGCGTGTGTGAGTCATCCATGGATGAGTCGGTACAGTATGTCAGCACACACGTCACTTCGTCTGTCTCTTTAAAAAAATGTTGTTTCTATGAAGATTTCCTCCTCACCTCCTGCAGCGTGTTGGTGATGTGCGGCTCCACCTGCGTGTTCTGTGTGAAGACCAAACAGGACAGCAGGGCGGCGCTCTCCTCGGGGGCAAGGGGGCTCAGGGCGTTTTCGAAGAGCAGCTCGGTCAGCAGCAGCTCGTGGCTGCTGATCTGACAAGCGACACGGCCCTTAAGCTGCACTGCCCCGCCACTGTCCACGTACTGGAGGGACTGGAGCACCTGAGGAGAGCATGGAGAAAAATCTGAGAGCTGGAGCCTTTCAGTGGGTTTGTGTTACCATGATAACAGGATCTCAGCATACGGCAGCCTTCTTTTGTGCTATTCACATCATAAGTCTATTCCTGAATGCTTCAAGCTCACCAGTGTTTGTAGAGAATGGAAAACCTGTGGACTCCAGTCTTTCATTTTTCTTTACAAAAAGGAGCTATGACAGGAACTAATCTGGTTTACAATCGTTGTATTTGTGTCTCGTTTCCTACACAGTTTAAACACAACACATTCACGTTATATTAGCAATTACACACTGAATGTCAGGAGGTAAACGCATTTTAGCACCCCTACACTTCACCCATGGATTTCTGCCCACGTCTGTACAGCAGCCCCCCATGGAAGAAAGGCAGGGGGTCAGAAGGGGCTCTTGTCCTGACTGTCCTGTAAAAGACTGTTAAGCTGCTGAGTCAAAACCTTTCTTTGGTGGCTGATGCGTGATGAAATAAGGGTTTGATATGCCTCCTTCATGGTCTCCAGTTTTGACCGGATAATCTTAAAAATGTAGTCTTTCTGCAGGTGTGAAATATGTATGTGCACACCTAAGGCATCTGGTGTCCTTTTCTTCCAAGTAGTCAGCTATTTAATTCTTGAGACTCAACTGTTGCTTTTTGCTCATGTATAACCTAAACACCTAGATATTCTGAGTCTGGTTTTCATACATTTACATCTTCATCTAAAAAAAAAATAAACATGTTTATAAGGAATACTTTTTTTAAAAATTTTGAGTGGCCCTGAGAAACTGTCGAATTTTTCACTGTGTGCTTCCTACTAGCTTAGCCTGATCTGACTCATCACCACGTCTTTAAAGGATAAGTTCGGTTTCTACAGCTTCCACATTGTTTATAGAGTGAAGTAGAACAATATACTCACCCAGAAGGCTTTCCTGATGCAAACAGTGCTTCTGGAGATATTTAGATCCAAAATCGAGCGGCGGACATCCGTATAATGGTAGCACATAGGGAATGTATAGCGCCGCTCCTAAAACTGCATTAATCGTCCAAAAACTCATTAGTTTCACCAATATTTCATCATGGTCCGCTCACGCTACTCCTCCATTACAGTCCGTGTCGCTCCAGACATGTATTGTGACTGTGCTGACCTCTGAACTGAAGAAGAAGAATGTTTGCCTCCGCGCATGCACAGTACTCTCTGGAGAGCTGTTACCTCTCTTTGCCTCCGCGTCCTCCTTTCGATGAGCTCCTCATCTGTAAACTCTGGCTCGAAACTGTAAGGACACCCATCATATTCAAAGTTCTCCTCCACAACATCTTCATCCGATAGATATTCATCCATTTTGCACAAAACTGGAAGAAGAAAGTTGTTGTGTAGCCGGCTGTCTTCCCCTGAAACAATGAGCCGTACTGTGCATGCGCGGAGCAAGCATTCTTCTTCTTCAGTTCAGAGGTCAGTAGGGTCACACAACATGTCTGGAGTGACACAGACTGTCGTGGAGGAGTAGCCCGAGCAGACCATGATGAAATATTGGTGAAACTAATGAGTTTTTGGACCATTAATGCAGTTTTAGGAGCGGCGCTGTATGCCCTATGTTCTACCATTATACGGATGTCCGCCGCTCGATTTTGGATCTAAATATCTCCCGAAGCACTGTTTGGATCAGGAAAGCCTGCTGGGTGAGTATATTGTTCTACTTCATTCTATAAACAATGTGAAAGCTGCAGAAACCAAACTTATCCTTTGACAAGACAGTGGAATCCAAATTACTAAAAGTTACCAGCCAGCTGAGTGCATACCTTTGTTTTCTCTCTGACTCCTGTGATATCACAAAAATGCACATGTAATTTTGGTTGTTGTTTTAAAAACATTTTTGAGAATTAACATGTTTAATTAAACCAGCTTTTCTTTCTTCAAATGATAAAATGAATTAGTTCGGAACTTACAAAGGTTGATGGTGTGAAACAGAAAAAAAACTGTGTGTGGATGTGCAGTATGTCAACTTGGAATGTCAAACTTCCTGGACTACTTGCCACATTTTTTCAAGGCACACATTTGTGACCCACTTTTGGGTGCCAGCCCTCTTGGTACGTACAGTTAGTATGCTATGCAGCATATCATTATGACCACTGGCAGGTGAAGTGCATAGGACTGGGAATCGTAAACCGATTCCATTTGAGAATTGATGATAATTCCCTCAAAAATCAATATCAGTTGTCTTTTTCCTTATCAGTTCCCTTATTACTTCCTTCCACTTTGTTCTGCAGGCTTTGCAAATAAGGGATGGCACACTCTTTATCAGAGGAAGACATGAAAACAAAGAATAAAAAAAAATATGGAGGACAGGGAGCAAAAGTAATCAAAATTGTGGTTTAAGTTTTGGAAAAAAGACACTAACTGCACAACTTTCACTAAGTGGAGACACCAGCAGCTTGCTTAAGCATTTATCTTTGCAGCACGGTATTGGATATCTGGAGTGTCATATGTTTGACATTGTTGCCCCTGAAAACCTAAAGTAGGCTGACTATTTCCACAAAGAAAATCAGCAGGAATCGATAAGGGAATTGTTAAAGAATCAGATGGATTAGGATAATTGTTAATGGAAGGATCAATAAAATGTTATCAGAAACACTGATTATCTGTATCATATGTGGGTGGGATGTATTAGGGAGCAACATTTTGGTCTCAAAGTTGATGTTAGGAGTGGGAAAAATGGGTCAGCAAAGGGATTTGAGTTTGATTCAATCCAAATTGTTCAGGCTTGATGACTTAGTCAGAGCAGCTCCAAAGCTGCATCTCTTGTGTCTGCAGTGGTCAGGATCTTAAGTGGTCTATGGAGGAACAGTGGTGAACAATGGTGGCCATGGGCGGCCGAGGATCACTGATGAACACTGGAAACAAAGCCTGCCCTTATTGGTTGGATCCAACAGACAGACTGCTGAAGAAGTTGATGCTGGTTTGACAGAAAGCTGTAAGAATATGCAGTGCATCCTGTTTGTTGTGTATGGGACTGAATAGCTGCAGACCAAGAAGGATGGCAGGTGGTCTTAGTGTTATAGGTGTATCTGGTGCGTTCCAGTTGTAGTTGTAAGTCAGAATTCCTGAGTAACGAGTAGGAAACTGCAACTGAAACGCCCCCTGAGGTTGGAATTTCCTACTGGGAACTCGGGGGAACCGCACCACCCCCGAGCTGACAATCAAAGATGGCTGCCCTCAGTGTAAACAGTTATTAAGCTCCTGTAATATTCTATTTATTTGCACTTCTGATTAGTGTGTTGTCAATCAGCCATATACACAGTATTGTTCTACTTATATTTATAGAAATGCTACCATAGTGATATTTACATTCTTAATGTGTTTTTTGTGAACTACAGCGCTACAGACGCTACAGAACTACAGACGGTGCAGCTCGCAATAGCCTGGTAGATTGGGAAGTTTTTTCCGACTTTGAAACTGGAATGCTGATAACTCAGAAATGACATCACTCCCACTTCCCTCTTCCCAGTTCTGAGGTTAATGGAACGCTAACCGCTAACCGAATAATGGTATGCTGTTAACTTTAGTCCTTGTTATCAAGTTATTCTAAATGTGGTCAGGACTTCGGAGTGTCCTGGGGGGTAACCAAAAGGGATCATTCATTTTATAATAATAATAATTACAACTGCAAAACTACTCAAGCCCCAATGCAATCTTACATTTCAAACTGACCATGAAAAAAAACCAAAACAATAACCCGCCCACCCCCAGCTGGGACAGAACTCAGGACAACATCTCAGACGTCTGATGCAAACCTTGATCCTCTGGTGGTATTCTGGCAGCAGGGACAGGGACTGATCGGACACCAGGAAAAGAAGTTTGTCAAGCTCCTCCTGCACACTCATCCTCTCCTGAACCCGAGCAAACTGAAACACACACAAACATGGATACTTCACTTTCACATACAGAAGCACTTGACCTGAATTCAGAGCAATAAATAAAGCAGCACAGCACCGTGGCTGTAGAAAAAAAACCTACTGTGCTCTCAGTGAGGAGTTTCTGTGTCCATAAGCAACATAAAACCACTGAGGCCGATCACTGTGTACTCATGATTGCAACAGGAGAGCATCACTACATTAACCATCTCTTCATAAAGCCCACAATGCTGCATTAGGACAAAGAAGCCCACAGTGATGAGCTGGAGAGCCTGATATCTTGTACCGTAATCAGTGTGTGTGTGTGAGAGAGAAAGATGGCTCAAATGACACGCTGCGCCTGTGAGACAGTGATGAGCTGCGGCTCTGAGCCTATATGTGTAATTATAGAAACAGTCGGCTCCGGATTCTCGCATCTTATCTTCACAGCAAGGCTGCCAGAAAGAGGGGATATGCAGCGCAGATGCAGAAATCTCATAGCGGGGAGTTTGTTGTTATTACAGTGAAATTAGAGGGAGAAATGATGGAGGGGTGAAAGGAAACTGATGCTGGAACAAAAAGGAGGAACCATCAAAAGAGGCCACTTACAAACTGAGAGTGTTATGTAAGGGTATGATGTTAATTAGCTGCATAAATATGCAATCGCTGCATAAAAGAATTTATTAGCAAACAAAGTACAGAAGCCCCTGCCTCATCTCCAAATATAAATAACCGCATCAGGGATTACACACACACACACACACCTGCTCTGCGAATGTGGGCGAGTGGATGCAGTTGAACTCTTTGAGGCTCTCCTGCAGCACACGGAGCCTCATGGAGCCCTCCACCACATCCAGGCTCTTCAGCTGGAGGTCGTTCACAGGGTCCAGGCTTGCTATGCCGCCGGGGTTGGCCTCAGCCAATCGCAGGAGCTCTTGGGTTGCTGTGGAGATGGCCTGGCCAGGAGGGTCAAGTCTGGTGGGGGGAAGGGGAGCGTGATAGACAATCTTGTTTTGACGTTAAAGGGCTTGGCGGGGGTCTGGTTCAAAGATTAAGACAGTGCTTTGGTGTGATGTAGATGAACACAAGAAGATACTCTCTTTATTATTTTGTTTTATTAATTTATCTTTGTGCTTTTTGCCATTAACTTTAGAGACAGGACAGTGGTTGAAATCTGGAGAGGGAGTGGGGAACGATGTGTTGGAAAGGAGGCACGGGCTGGATTCTAACTAAGTGATCTTACTGTAAGGATCACAATATCCCAGGTTAGGGCAGAACAATATATCATTTAAACATCCCACGTGTACGATGTTCATGACCATTAGTCACAACGCAAGACATGCAATATCAGTCATGGCGCTAAGCATGTAATGGACATGCGTGTTGTTGAATGACTGCCAATTTTCTCATTTCCTCCACTATCTACAGTGAAAGTCCATCTGATGTAGCCACTGGGACATTACTCAGAGCGCAGACCATGGTGTATGAAGAGTTTGTGTTTTCTACAAATAAAATGCATCATCAACACAAGAGCAGGGTGCTGCTCATAGGAATTACACTTTAAGTAACTGGAAATGGTAAGTAACATAAGTGACAAGAAACTCAAGTCACTGGTTTATTTGTAGAGTCTTGAAGAAACACGTTTCTACATTCCTCCTCTTCATATGAATAGGAGTGAATCACCAAAAGTTGCTCTCATGGGCCTGTGGCGTTCACAGAAAATAGAACGAAAGCACCAATTCACATGAAAAGACATTTTTTATCTGGAATGTCCCCTAAAAAAATACAATATATGTGTTGCAGAAGGTAAAAAAGTACTGCAGTGTTTTTTTCCCTAGCTTAGCCCTAGTCCAGGTGTATTTATCCTAAAGCATGTTAGAGTCTTTTCTCTACAGCAGATGGACACCAAACTGATTAACACTGCGCCTGGTTCAGGTACAGAAACTGATTCAACCAGTTAAACCCAATTTAATGGCAGTTCAGCCAGATGCTGCTACATCAATCAACATCATTCCTCTCAAAATTATATATATTATATATATTATAGGAACAATTTTAATATTAGATTGATCTCTATCCATGATTGTATTGATTATACATCCATGAAAAGTATCTTTGTAACCTCATAGACATGAGGACCCTGTTGAAAATGAGATGCAACATCTTAACGGATTTGGCTATAATATATTTCATTTAACAAATTTGGTGCTTTAAAGAAAGATTAATTGATTAAAGTCTACATTCAGCAGAAGCAAACATGATTTTAGCATTCTGTCTCTGTCTGAATGGATCCATCTATATATATCTAGATATATGTGTGTGTATGTACAAATACATTTATTATGTGTAGAGCTGCAACTATTGAGTATTTTTGGAATCGAGTACTCTGTCAATTATTTCTTCGAGTACTCGAGTACTCTAACAAAATATACTTCTTTGTTTTTAAACAAATAAATCAATTATATACAATGCAACATGTTAGGGCTTTCAACATGAGCAACCAAATGCCGTTTATTCCTCAGAAAAGGGTTTTTATTTTCACAGCTTTCAAAGTTTAAACCAGTACTGGCTTAAAACAAAGCCAAGACAATACTGATTTACAAAGCAGTGATATAATTCTGCAATTATATTTGTGAAGTGTGTTCAGGAGGGCATTGTGTAGTTTGGATTGAAATCCTTGATCATGTTCTTAAATCCTGTGTCCTCCACCACGGAAAGAGGACACATGTCTGTGATGAGCATATTTAAAATGCTGTAATAGCAATAGTTGCAGCCCTAACAACGTGCTATCATGCTAAGCTACGTGCTAAGCTCACTCAGTTTGACATCAGACACACTGCACTGTGTTTTCTTTTCGTCCCTTCTTGTAGTGACCACACACTTTGGACACTCTCTGCCGTTTCTTCTGCGGACTCAAACACTGTACACTGTATAGTAGTCCAGGTATATATTTATATGTATAATTTAGCCCTCTGTCTCTGTCTGAATGGATCCATCTCTAGATATATGTTAGTGCATGTACAAATATATTTATTATGTGTATTTGTATAAATGCAAATATGTGTATGTACACAATGAAGAGTGTGGTTTCAGCCCGCTCGGTAGTAAAGTGTCTTGAGATAACACTTGTTATGAACTGGTGCTATACAAAGATTGACTGATTCAAAGTAACAGGCTTAAAAAAACCTCATTCTCAGGTCACATACAGCCCATAATTTTCCATGGCCTGTCCTCAACTGCCCACCCATCTCAAACATGACAAAAATGTATCCTTGTATCTCTTTGTTGCTCCACCTGTCAGAAAATATGTCCTCAAACAGGCCGTTTTAAAAAGTTCCCCCTGTGATGTCATTGGGGGATATGCCACCTCCCCCTGATGGAACACTCTCCCTTAGCAGGGTGTTTAGTTGACCACAGGTAACTTCAGTGGAGGGGGCATCTGCAGGCATGTCTGTGCAGCCACAGTAAACATTAGAGCACAGAGCTGTACAACTCAGGCCAGATCAGGGAGGCTAAATTGCAAATATCTGTTAGAGATTTTTGGTAAGAAATGTCAAGTGTGCATATTGTGCTTTTTGATTTTTATGTGCACTTAAGTGTTGACAAAAGTCTGTGGTATCTGGACTGTCCCCTCACTGTATGTTAAAAGCTCTGGAGAAAGTTCTGGTGTGTGCTACAAAAACACAAAAAGGCTGACAAACACACACATTCAGCATCACTGCTCCCCCTGAATCCACAAGCTCCCTTCTTACCGATACTATGCCTCTGATATTACCTCTGAGGCTGGAACAAATGAAGGATCAACTCGCGCCCATCTCTGTCCATATCGTTTACAGTGAGGTGAAAAGGCACAGACATGTAAATATTATGGCTTGAAATGGTCGTGTGAGTTGGGCTGAAGTCATTTTTATACAAAGAGTGTTCAGTTACTAAAAACACAATTAAACATCCTGAATCCTGTGGTAAGACATGTTAAAGCTGGGGGCCAGAGTGTCTTTGGATCACTGTTAAATCTTTTTTTTTTTTTACTTGCACTTTTCATCACAACAGGAAGAGATAACAAAAACAGAAAATTAAGACAAACATCTAGTAGGGCACATCCTGTGGTGAACAAGATTATGTAACAAGGCCATTTTTTAAGCCCATTCATGATTATCTAGTCACAAAATGAAAGTGCCCTCTTCCAATACAAAAACATATTAATTTAATATTTTGAAGAGCCTTGCTCCAAATAGAAAGCCATCTTTTACATTCTGTATATATCTATTACTATTTCCATCATTCCCTTGATATTTGGAGGCTTTGGGTTGTACCATTTTCTGGATGTTGATTTTTACAAGCAATGAGTTGAATTTTCCTTAAATATATGTCATTCTTAAAAACAATATTTTCCAAAGTGAAACCAAAAAACAGTATCTTTACATTTATTAGCATGTCATTACCTAGGTTCTTTTTCAGAGATATTAAACCAGAATATTACAATATTTTGAACTGGATTTCTGGTTTTCTGATCAAGAACAGACTATTAAGTTGGTTTTGTTATTATTTCTAATATAAATGTGCTTATTTTTTAATCATGCTGGGTTTTTTTCTTTGTTGGAAAGATGATGCTGGACAGTGATATAAGTATCAACACAAAATAGTCTACATATAAGTCTCTCCCTTTGGTCTAACATGCTTGATATGCTCCTGTGCACAACTCTAACCCTTGTTAAACATTTTTTATATATAGTAATTTTTGCATTATTGTTTCCTTGCTACCCCATCCTCCCTTTGGTTTAATGCCGTTTCTTTGCACTTTACCGCCCCCAGCTGTTAGACGGCAAAATAGCAAGATCACACCAGCAGGTTGAAACCAGTGTGTATCATGCTCATGCGTGGTACAAGAAAGGTCCATTGGTGAGAAAATGCTTCATATCACCACGAGTCTTCACAAATTGTCTTCTTTGAATACAAATGTGTTGTCAGAGAACCTCTAAATGTATGCTTTTCAAGTTTTATGTATATGACACATGGCACAGTGAAGTGTTTAATAGTACATACCTAAATCTTGGCTGCTGTCTCTTGTTGTAGTTGTCTATAATCCTCTCAGGTATCACTTTAAGGGTTTTTACTGTGATAGCTGAGATTTCCTGAAGCTTCAATTTTTGTACTGTGTGGCTGCAAGGACCTGAGAGACAAAAAAAACCCCCCCACAAAAATCTTACATTATTATATTACTTAGTTTTGGACTGAAAAAGCAAGAGCTAAATCCCTCAAATGAAACTTTCATGGTGGATTTTACTCCACTAAAAGTGCTGATTTAGCTGTGTTGTCCACTGACCTTCAGGTATGAAGAGGGCTGTGTTGAACAGATGAGGAAAACTGTTGTTGACTTTTCCTTCGCCCTCCTCGTTTCCTTTCTCACAGATGATTAGAGCGGTGAAAGTGCGATTCACAGAGTCACTGGACACCTGAGAGGACAGGAAGGAAACAGACACACACCTTTACATTTGATGCTAATGGTTGCTCTGGTTTTAGTCTAGCAGGATCATAGGTGCAAATGTGTTTCAGCATGGCAGCTATCAGGCTGCTGACCTGCCCAGCCTGAGTTCTGCCTTGCACAATGGGGTAATATCCTGATCATAGTGGCTTAGAGCAGCCTTCCATTTTGAAATCTGAGATTTATCTAGGAGGCACCAACCCACATACAACCATAACATGAGACTAGGATGATCGACCTACTCCTGCGCCCATATTAATGGACAGAGTTCAGCATGAATGTTTAGTTCATCCTGTTTGGTGCTGGTTCTGTTTATCAGACTGTAAATGATACAAAGTTTAGATACAATATAATTCTCCATGCTCTTTTTTGTCAGTTCTAAGACTTAAATCCAGCACTAAATTATCTTTTGAGATGTGATTTCAATCACGTTTCTGATTGACATCTTGCAGCCTACTTGCAATACCACTATAGCCCATTTGTGGCCCCCTGCCCACATTTTGGGAAGCAAACTCGCCTGGAACCTCATACACAATAGAATAGTTGCTGTTTTTTTGTGCTTAAGAGGTTATTATTGCAGATTTCATATAGTTTATTTGATCAGTATTGTCTCTCCCACCAACACATGCAGTGTGTAAGAATTACAAATGAGACACAAATTAATCCCAAATTAAACATTGGGGAGTTTTGCTTATCAAGAAGGTGTAGGCTGAAGCTCAAGCTTATTACACCTACCCTTTTTACAACAACAAAACCAGATGAGGGAAACCTTTTTACCTGCCATAATGAATTAAAATTAAATCAAAATAGACTTCATGACTACATGACATGACTTCATTTGCCACAACACTGAAACCAAATAAAAACTGAAGTTGCTGGGTCTTACATAATAATCTATTCAAAACCAGGAGTTTACATTATTGCACTATTACTGTTGTTCATATTTCTTTATCACTCTGTTATTAAACATTTTTGAATGACTAAAGTGAACTATGCATTTTAATTCATTCTCACAACTGTACCACAAATTCATTCCTCTGACAGAAACACATCTCTGCTTCACATTACTCCTAATTTTAGTATTTTTGAAAATTCCTGATCCCCATAACAACTCTTTCTGATATCAGACAGATTCTGAACTGTACTGATAATAATTTAAATTTTAATGCTGTTCTGGGGTTTAACATAACATTTTAGAGGGCTATAAATTAGCCTACAACCAATCGTGATGCCTCTTTTTGTGTTACTACAGCAATTCAAACACCCAGGGACTATTTTTATGCTAAAAAAATTATAAAGCTTAAAACTGCTGCCTATATCTAAGAAGTGCAACAAGGGAGATATTTCAAACACTATTTTTTGATAAATAACATTAATTGCATATTTACAATACATTATCAGCAAAGAGCTTTAAGGCATTGAATTCATACATTCTCAAAAAGGTTTCTCATGGCTTTAATATGTGCGTGGATTACATGGATAAGATGCTTAAAATAAATTCTCACACATGCAAAGAGGTATTGTATTTTATATTGTTAATTAAACCAAATACAATTCCCACTTTAAGCATTAAGCCCCTTAAATCAACAAAGCAAGACTCTGTTTGGAGTTAAGATAATGTTTATGGGAAAAAAAATCTTGACAAGGTCAAATATTCTGACAATTTAAACTAAGATTAGAAATATTATCTTATTTTCTTCTTTGAATGATTGAAGGAGAGACGCAGTGGGTACGTTTGACAAAGGGGATGACAGAGAGTAGGGGAGGACACTCGGCACATGGGCCTCAGGCTGGAATCAAACTACGTTTGAGAAAATATAAATGGGACATGGTGTTATCTGACCCACATAAATGTTGTTTTGCTTTTGGACAATACAAAGAACTCTGAGGTTTGGACTCACACACACCTACCTGCAGTAAAACTCCCAGAGCGTTGAGATGCTGTTTGTTGTTCACTACGACAACTCGACCCACAGACAGAGCCTTTAGTCCGTTAACTGACTCCACTATTGCACGCTGGAACAGAGACAGCAAGGGGAGCAATATAGCATAATAAAGGCATAAACAGTAAATATACACACTTGTTATCTTTGTGTCTGTTGTGTGCTTGTACCTGGAGGGCCTCTGTGGTAGTTCTTAGCTCTGTTACAGTGTGGTAGTAAGGCAACATGTCAGACAGCTGGCCGTCTGTGTCCAGAGGAGGCAGAGAAGACAACGACTGCTTCAGCTGGCTGATTCTCTTCTCATGAGCCTTGAGGAAGGTACGAGGGGAAAGAGACCAAAAGAGAGAGCTGATCATATCGAAATTACACAAGTTATTAAATGAAGATAACGCATTTTGTGTCTAAGGGAAGAGAAGGAGGAGAAAGGGGACAAGAGAAGGATAACAGTGAGGAATTATAGAGATTGAGAAGGACAGCTGTAAACGTGAAAACAAAAGCAGCTTAAAGCTTATTTTATTTATTTTCTTGGTTTGCTGTCTTTTTTGCTGTATAATAATGTTTGATTAACAATACAAAGATAAATAACTAGTAGTTATGGTGGCTTGGATTGAAGGAGCAAAAATATGTTTTACAAAAGTGCAACAAAAAATTCAGACCAAACGTCTAAACATACTTGTAACTTTTACAAGTCAAGCAAATGAAACAACGAGCATTTGTGAAATCTGCAGTGTGTAACAGAAGTTACCTGAGTGTCTCTGTGGCTCTCAGAGAAGCTCCTCCTCATCATGTCGGTCACTCTGAGCGCCTCCACTCTCAGCAGGTTGAGGATCATGGTGTAGGTGAGTCTGAACTGGGACTGAAGGATGGTGGGTTTACCCTGAAACAGGCATCCAAAACATCTGGTCTGAACCTCCACTTTAAAAGTTATGTGTTTCAAGAAAATGCCAAACAAGTCAGATTTATTTGTTAAAGTCTAAATCTCTCACAATTCTCTGATCAATTTTCAATCATTGCTCAAATAATTTGGCTATGACAGCTGAGCATATCATAGCCTGTAACGTAATTCAACACACAATAAGGCTTAATGAAAAGTGTTATTCAATACTAGAGGTGCTACGAGAGGACAAACCTCCAAAAAGGCATTTCTAACATTGTGGAGCGAGTTATTGTCAAAAATGTTAAGAGTGGGATCACCATCAAAGGCGATTGGTCCTTGGCAAAGATAACTAACCCAAAAACACTGTAATGATACTGTAAAGTGGCCTGGCATCATAAACTAATTTTGGTTTGTTCATGTTACCTAGAGTCACTAAAATGATCGAGCAACCAGTAGGGATTGGAATCGAAAACCAGTTCCAGTTAAAAATAACAACTTGTCTTTTTACTCATCAGTTCCATCAATAATTCCTTCCACTTTGTTCTGCATGTCTTGAAATCAAGGACCTGACAATCTTTATCAGAGGAAATCATCAGAAATTATAACAAAAAGGAAAAAATAATGGCAGACAGCGGTGGAAGTGGTCAAAACTGGGGCTTCATTTTCGACAAAGAGACACTTTCTGCACAACTTTCAGTTAGTGGTAACACCACCAACTTGTAGAAGCATTCATAGATGCAGCACCGCTTTGATTATCAGGAGTGACACGTGTTTGACATTGTTGACACTTAAAAATTCTGTAGTTTCTGAAATGTAGAAAATCAACAGGAATCAATAAGGGAACTGTTAAAGAAATAAAATGATTGTTATTGGTACTGGTATCAATAAACTTGTATCAATTCCCATCCCTAGCTAGTATTAATGTAAAATGAAGCGCAAAGTGCTCTGAAAGCAGCAACACAGACTCCTCACCAGCATCATGACCTGCAGATCAGCCATGTCGTGGACTCCGGCTTTACACAGAATAATGACTGTTCCAGTGGCATCCAGGCCTCTTCTGCCCGCTCTGCCCGCCATCTGAATGTACTCACCTGGGAGTGCAAACCAAAGTTTAACAGAGTTATCCACAAAACTTTTGATTATCCTCATTTCAGTGAATCAACCAGGGAGGGAACTGAGTGAAATTTCACTCCTGATCAAACCTGGCAGCAGGTTTCTGAAGCCGGTCCCGTCGTGTTTCCTGATGCTGTCGAACACAACAGTACGAGCTGGCATGTTCACCCCCATCGCAAACGTCTCTGTTGCAAAGAGGACCTGGGAGAAGGAGAGAGGGAAGAGCAATCAGTGTTGTTTCAAGAGGACCTTAACATGTGTGAAGATGACACTTGAAGCTGCAGACAAAAATGATGAAGTATCTTCAGCAGATTTCTCTGGTAAAAGTCTGTTTCTGAAAGTTAAATAAGAATCAGTCTTAAACTCCACCATCATGAGTGCCTTGCAGGGCTGCACTCACGCTGTCCCTGACTGAATGGGGCTTTGTTTCGTTTATCAACAAATAAAACTCTACCGGTTCTGCAGGTGGTACAACAGTAGTGGGTGGAAGGAATCATTACTTTCCTGTTTTTTCATTTACACATTCAACTTATTTTGAATTCCTGACCTGTCAGTTTTAAATGTGAGTCACTGAAGTAATAAATTAATCAGACTTTTTAACAAACTTCTCATGAATCAATATTTCAAAAGGACTAAGGTTTTCATTTTACTAAGAAGAAGCAAACACACGGACTGAAAAGTTACATCAACATGAGACAGAAAACGTTTTTTCAATGGTGAGATTTTAGCATGCTCATTATCATGCCTTGAGCAAAAAAAAGTTTGATAACCGCTGCACTTGGCGAACAATCCAGACCTTCAGGGAGACAGGCACTTAAAAATGGCACCAGAATGCCTGGTGTCAGTGCGCCATTAGACTAAAAAAAAAAAACGTTGACTTCTCATCAATTTCAATTTCAATTTCCTGAAGTGCTGGTTAATGTTGTTCTCTCTGACTCACCTTCACAAGACCTCGTGAGAACAGCATCTCGATGACCTCCTTTAGAATCGGCAGGATCCCGCTGTGATGGACGGCTATTCCCCTTTTCAGCAGATCCCTCATGAGCAGGATCTGAGCAAGTTGTATAAAACAAATAATGAATCAGAAATGACGGCTGAACATACGTCAACAAATTAGAATAAGAACTGGCTGTAGTTGACATTTTAACTTTTACAACTTCAACCCATTTTCTGCTTTGTTTTAGTCCACCTGGATTTTTTTGTTGCAAAAACATGAACAAAACTTATAAACTTTCAATAAAAACAAGTTACTAACATTTCTTTTTCTGGAAAACCTGGAATATCTGAACATTTATGGCACAATGCTGTAAACTGATGTATTAAAAGTTTCTTGACCATCGAGACATAAAACAGTATCAGAATTTAAACTGAACAGACCTTGACGAAAATCACAAACAGATCAATGATGAACAAGCATTTTCATATTTGAATACTCAGATGGTTCCCTAAAGCCTCAGCTTTTAGGAGAGAAAAAAACAAAAAGCATACACAGAAACTTACAACTATTGTTTTTTTCACATGCTGTTATGTATACTTCCAGATGTAGATGCTCCATCAGATATTTGTGCCACTTTTAGGAGCAGATTTTGGAGTTGTGAGAGTTAATACGCAATGTCAAAAAGTGAAGATATTTCTCAACATTATTACAACATTTTGTGTAACAATCTGTATTTTTAAGAAGACATAAGACACAGAAACAGACATGACTATGAGTGAGTTAGTGAGCTCTTCACAGCTATAGATATGAACTCTTCTCTGTCTGCAGCACATGTATTGGGAATTAAAGACAAAAAAGAGAAAGGTTGGATCAAGTATGAGTGAAAATGTTTCCATTTAAAATATTTTATGAGTTATTCATTCCCAGAAACAGTTTTTTATAGTATGTAGTGCTGCCAAGTATTATTGCAGTTATTTTTCCAATCCACAATATTTAATTTTATCAACATCCATAATCCATAAGAAGTTCTGTTTCTCTTTCAAGTTGTTTTGGCATCAGTCAAAATGTATTGGGGGGAAAAGTCTGATTTTAGTCCATTCTTGAGTAAGTTTTAAAGACTGACAGAGAAAATTGAAACGGTGAGTAAGAAATGATTGAATCCTTACTTTAAACACAATGGAGGGTAATCACAGACTTGGTTGTACAGTAAAGATGAGATTAGTTACTAAACTTGGAAGACAGTTATAGTCCCAGATTAGAAAATAAAGCAAGGGTAGATTTCTCACTAATATGTAACAAGAAATTGAAGAAAACAAGGGTGGTCTAATAATTTTTTCCGTGACTGTATTTTTTCACCTGAGGCAGCTGTCGGTCTCCTCCTCGTAGTCGGCTCATGCTCTTCTGGAAGAACGAGTGAATCTCAGCCTTCTCCACAGACGTGGTCATGTCCATGGAGTCTAATGCTCGGGCGTTCTCATCACAGCGAGTCCGAGAGAAAGTGAAGGCAACCACCGGCGTCTGCTGCCGCTGGGAGAGGAAGTGAAGGAGTGTCAGCCACACCGCTCGGTCCTGGTGGAGGAAACATGGCACAAATAGGAATGAGAATTTGAGACAAAAGGAAGCGCTTTAGAAAAATAAGAGAGAGCACATCCGAACCTGGATTTACCTGGCTTGCTGTGGTATTGTGGGATGTATTTTTTGTGCCAAACGATTGTGCGTGTTTGCTTGTACGATCCTTCTTTGCATCTACGGCTGCATAGTACCTGAAAAATGAACATGATTTCTTTAATAACCACACATCTTTCTCATTCTAAACAAAGCATGTTAAGAAATTCAACATCAGTTAATGTGAGAGAAAGCTGAACAAAGCTGCACCCTTTAGTGAGGAAGTTCCCTACAGCATCAACCAGCAGGAACAACTCCTTCTGAGTCTTGGTGCTGTTTCCGGTGTAGAGATGATGCTCTAAAGGAACGGGCCTCTTCATTGTGCTGATCACGTAAATGTGCCTCTTCTTTATTCGACTACGGGGGAAGATGAGGGCAGGTAAAGGTAATGTACCACAATGAAACAATTTAAATAAATAAGTACAAATCTAACAAATATGTAAATAAACTCATTTCAGCTCTCTGATGTTTCTTTGTAAAATCAAAAGTCTGTACTTTGAATAAACATGAAATTGTCACAAGATGGCAGTGTCCATGTATAGAGGAAGTTTGTTTTAGGGATGAAATGAACAAAGTCAACACCTTATTAGTAAATCACAGCATCTTAACAAATTGAGATTCTAATTATTTTTGATAACTGCATCATCAAACATGATGAAATATGGACGGCGCAGTGGTGCAGTAGGTAGGATGCATGCTTTAGAGCAAGAAGGTTGCTGGTTTGAACCCTTTGTCAGCAGGGCCTCTCTGTATGGTTTGAATGTTCTCTCTATTTGTGGGTTTTCTCCCTCCCAGAGACCAAAATTCCTCTCATTAGGTTAGTTAGTGACTGTTAATTGCTCTTAGGTATAAAGTGGGAGCATGAATGGTTGTCTGTCTCTCTATGTGGCCTTGTGATTGGCTGGTGACACCCAGGTTCAGGGTGCTCCCTGCCTCCCCCCCTCCAGTCTTAGGGCAGATACATATAGACAGACAGCCTTTCACACTCACACTCATACCTCAGTTCAATTTAGAGTCATTAATTGACCTGATTAGCATGTATTTGGTCTAGGGGAGGAAACTGGAGTACCTGAAGAAACCCTGGCATGTGTGGAGAGAACACTCAGACTCTCCAGCAACCTTCTTGTGAAGCACTAGCTCGCTTCTCTAAAATCAAGGCCCATCATCAGAGTTGATGTGAAAACAATCCCTGCTCATTATTTAAAGAAATACAGAAAAACAAACTGATGTGACTAATTCTCTTTCATAATCTATTCTGTGCACCTACCCAATCCATTCGCTGAACTCCAGAGCGTTTGGCACTGTGGCGCTGAGGAGAATGATGCTGACGTGATCAGGAAGCATAATCAAGACCTCTTCCCACACAACACCTCTCTGAGGAAAACAAAGGTGACAAAAGAAATAAATATTCTGTCTCTTTTCCCTCAAATAAGTCAGGATAAAGGTGAAGAAACAAGACTCCCACCTCAGCATCATTGATGTAGTGAACTTCATCAAAAATCACCCACTCCAAGTCCCTGATGACCTCTGAGCCGTTGTAAAGCATAGACCTGAAAAATGGCAAGAAAACCTGTAAGCTCATTTAAATTTTATTAAAAGGGATATACAATGTAAATACAAATTACTTGCATGGAAATAGAAGGAGAAGCCCACGGTAAGTCCCCTTATTCCAATTATGCACTGCTAATAAGTTACATAACCCACCATATGGCCCTGTGATGCATCACCACTCAACAGACTCTGGCAGGCCTGAGGCTATGACAGCATCAGTGCCACGTTGTCTACCACAAGGAGCCTAACACATCTACATAGACTGGTGGGCAGTGAGGGCCAGGAAATCCCTGAGGTTATCAAGCTGAAAACCTCCATTTTGTTCCATGTCAAAAATCCTAAAGGCCGGACAGTCTGATCCAGCACCCCAGAACCGTCCCCCTCTATGCTTCTCTATCAATGCCAATGCCCACCACTGTACAGCACCGTGGTGACTGGGTGGCTCAGTGGGTAAAACTGCTCATCCAGCATCAGCACACGTTGTTCTAACTGTGAGGGTGAATGCAATCGTAAAACCAAAATATCCAACTTGTCAGAAATCCATCTGTTGGTCGAACTGAGGTCAGCCTGAGCAATGCTAAACTGACAAACTACTACAGAATATAGACACATAAATCCACCAGAGGGGACCGTGCCGACATAGAGAATGGAGCCTTGAAGGGGCAGGAGCTGTTACAGTGTGTCAGACACATAAAGAATAAAGCACGAACAGGGGTAGACTGTTTTGTTTGATCTATTAAGAGCATTAGTGACTGTGAACATACCTCTGCAGTCATCAAAAATGAATATACATGAAACAGATTTAAACCAAAATATGACCTTTTTAACAAACTCTGTCCCTGCCACAACTACCAGCTTGTATGGTAAAAGAGACAATTACTTATGCAATGAACCCACTACATCCTACACCTTCTTGACAAACCTTGAAGCATTTTTTTTTGTTTTCATGCCTTACGTTTGTCCCAAGTCAATGACAAGCAGATAGACACCATTCTTTCATTCTGCATGCAGTAACAAGTAAGAGCCAGACAATTGCTACCCACCGCCAACTAGCTTAGCTCAAATGGCTAGAAATCATTGGGAAGTATTAGCCTGCCTCTACCTACAGTTGTCAGAAACTCTTTGGCAACTCTATGCAGTCCTTTGTGCTTGTTGTGATCTATTTTTTCCCCTTTATGTTGTGTTAGCTTCTGCTATCACCATATTGTCATCCTCTACTCCTAAAGCGAAGCTTTTCTTTTGCGAACAAGTCGAGCCTTTTGAGCTGCTCTTTCAAGCGAACGATGAGAACACAGTTGTGAGACAGACATTTGTGTGTGAACCATTCTTAAATGCAAGTTGCCTGCAAATTTGCATTTAAGAATGCAAATTTGAGACTGCATTTAAGACACTCACTCACAACTGAATCTGTTCTCATTGTTCACTTAAAAGAGCTGCTCAAAAGACCCGCCTCGTTTGTGAACGTCACATTGCTGGCTCAGACCGTAGCTTAAATAAGTCAACAAAGCAAAGCCTCTGTTTAGGAGTAGAAGAGACTGAAATGAAGATACAAGATGATAACATGACATGACATGACATGACATGACATGACATGACATGACATGACATGACATGACATGACATGACATGACATGACATGACATGACATGACATGACATGACATGACATGACATGGTCAAAAAACATGTCAAACAAGCACACAGGACTGTTTCAACTTGTTGAAGAGTTTATCTTATTGGCTGCAGGCAGAGGTAGGCTAATACTTCCCATTGTCTTCCAGCTATTTGAGCTAAGCTAGTTAGCGGTGGGTGACCTATGTCCATCTTTTACTTCTTACTGCACGCATAGTCGAAACAATGGTGTCTGTTTGTCGTGAACTTGGGAGTGTGGAAAGACATGAAAACAAAAAAAAAACGTTGGACTATCACTTAATCTCCCACCATCTCTGTTCAACCTCATGTGGCATATTCCCGACATGGCAGCACACGTACCTGAGGATCTCAGTGGTCATGATGAGACACGAAGACTCAGGGCTGAGCTGGACATCGCCCGTCAGGAGTCCAACATCTCCGAAAGTGTTTTTAAAATCTCTGAACTTCTGATTTGACAGGGCTTTGATGGGTGATGTGTAGATGGTCCTACCAGGAAAAAACATGAAAGTCAAAGACACACAAAATTAAAAATTGGTGGTAGAACCTCCATCAGTCTATGCCGAGAACAAATAGCTGAGCTCCAACTGGCACCGTGTAAGCAGAGGAAATTGAATGATAAAACCAAACACACACCTTGTCATGTGTTTCTGCGAGAGTGCGATGGCGTATTCAGCCACCACTGTTTTTCCAGCTGATGTGTGAGCGGCCACAAACACAGAGTCGTGAGCCTCCAGCCGGAGCACCGCTTGCTTCTGGAAAGTGTCCAGCTCAAAGGGCCACTGGAGCAGGGGAGAGACAAAGATCAGATATCAGGATGATGAGCACTACACAGTGATTTTAAGATGGTGTTTCATTACATATACAAAGGGAAAACAGAGACAGTGCTTATCAGGGGCAGGACTAAATAAGCTCTCTGCTTCTTTCTGTTCCTTCTCAAACTGGTTGCTGTGCATGTGTTTGTACCCACATGCTTAATATGTTGATGTAAAGTAACAGTACAGTTTGGTTTGTATATTACTTGTTTGGATTTGGTTGTTGTTGTTTGATATTTCTTTATTTCCTTTTGTTTTCTTTCTTTTCAAAGTTTGAGATAAGTAAATAAATAAATAAAATCAAATAAATAACAGGGAAGACAGTATGGCTTTGAAATGATACTCGGAGACATATCAATGATTCTTAGAATACCCACCTTGAAAGCCGGGTTGGGGATGCGTTTATAGAAATCATCACAGGGTGCAGAAATGTTGACAGGGATCGCCCACTTTTTATTTTCCTCTGGGTTTTCTTTTGGCTTTGTTTTTTCATCCTTTCCTTTCTCAGACGGAGTTGAGGATGACACAGCATCCTGCAGACGGAGGGGGATGGCAGAAGATGTCAGTGCAGAGGCAACACCCGAGACAAATAAGAACTTCAACACCTTCGTTATGGTTTGTCAAGGGTGTACTGCATTACACTGCAACTGGTTCCAGTTAATCACTTACTGTTATGACATATTTAATGTTACTGTGAAAGTAGAACATCTGGAAAAATGTAAAGCATTTGATTTTGACTTCTATGGACAAACATACACCATTTTTTGCTTCCATCTGTATTCTTAAGATATAGAACTGCACCACTAAACAGGAACTGTTCATTTTGAATCAACATTTTTATTGAGGTTTTTTTTAATATACCATAGTAAAGTGCTAAATGTTCTTGCCTGTACCCTTCAAAATACAACATTACATTTTATGAATGGATCCAGCACCTTGCTTAAATTTAAATAAAAATGTCTGCACACCAAAAGCTGCCCTAAAGTTAATCTAATGAGGATTTTCTCCACAGGTGTGACATGTTGGGTCATAGCCTTACTTCAGACATGTCGTTGTCTGATGAAAAGCAAGGACCAGGGCTGTTTTCTGTCTATTTTTCTCACTTAATTCACTTTTTATAAACACTAAAACCTCGCTGCAATCAACATTTGGCTAAATTTGAATGAAAATGTCAACTTTTGCCATCTTTTACTCAAAATGTGTACAAACTTCAGACAGGAATGATAGGCAGGCCATTTTGTGTCAAAGAATACAAAAACAAAGTAGAGCACCTTGATACCCAGGTCTTCAAGGCTGTTGGTTCGAGGTAGTTTCGGGGCGTCTTTACTTTCTTTGCTGTCACCTTTCTCCTCTTCCTCAGGTTGTAAAACCGAGATGTCATCAAATGTGGACAGGAGGGACATGAGGTTGACCTCTGGTTTTGCCATCTTTGAATCTTCCAGATGCAAAAGAAAACAAAATGATTACACATCAATTCTTTGACAGCTGCAAATAATAAAATATGGTAAGAACTGAACACCAGAATACCTTTGTCAGTAAAGTCCATGCCAGCTTTAAACCCAGGTGGGACTTTGAGTAAATCTAAAAGGGGATTAACATCAAAATCAGTCATGAAGAGCAGAAAGAAACACAAGTTAAACCACACAACGCCACTGAAATCGATCAAATCACCATTTTCAAAGTCAATGTCTTCCTCCAGTTCAGATTTCTTCTTGATTTGCTCCAAACTGAGCTCCTCCATCCCTCCTGTAAACAC
Source organism: Scarus forsteni (assembly GCA_036419115.1). Taxonomy (NCBI): domain Eukaryota; kingdom Metazoa; phylum Chordata; class Actinopteri; order Labriformes; family Labridae; genus Scarus; species Scarus forsteni. Next base: position 15,925,231 of record JAZDUH010000458.1, read on the forward strand.
ATATTGGTAGATTATCAGAACAGTCTAAATACAGCTCCTGTAAACATCCCAGACAAAGACAGATAAGCTCATGTTATCACATGTAAATGTTTGACTGAGTCTATCTCACCAGGGAGGAAAGGGTAGTTGGTGTTGCTCCCTCTGAGGCTCTCTGAAGGAGGTCCAGGTTGTCGTTGAAATGACAGTGAGTTCTTTGCTGAAAGGCCGGTGTTCTCCAGTAACACCTAAAGATTAACAGACAGATACATCCCTGTTGTGTTTAACCAAACACACTGGGTCACTTTTGCTTGTGCTAAAATGACAAAAATGTAAAAAAAAAAAAAAAACACTTGGCAAACAGAGACACCAGAAATTTCCTCAAAGCAAGTGGCCGTTTAAGTACTGATACACTCTGATGCTACATTTCATGCTAAAGCTAGCTAGATTGGAAAATAGTAACTTCATTAATTCATTTTCTATACCCGGCTATCCCTTTCGGGGTTGCAGGAGGCTGGAGCCTATCCCAGCTATCATCAGGCGAGAAGTGGGGTACACCCTGAATCGGTCTCCAGTCGATCACAGGGCCACAAAGAGAGACAGACAACCATTCACACTCACACTCATACCTAAGGGCAACTTAAAGTCACCAATTAACCTAATGAGCATGTTTTTGGTCTGTGGGAGGAAGCCGGAGTGCCCGGAGAGAACCCACGCATGCACGGGAAGAACATGCAAACTACACACAGAAAGGCCCTCCCGACCCGGGAATCAAACCAGGAACCTTCTTGCTGTGAGGCACGTGCTCTACCAGCTGCGCCACCGTGCCACCCGAAAATGGTAACATGATTGAGTCAATTCTTCAGTTTAAACACAACAAAGGCAACAATTATGAACATAGGAAGAAAGCAAAAGTAAAATAATGCAACCATGGAAACAAACAGATTAAGAAGAATCTTGTTTAAGTTATTGTGGATGTGTCCGCAGGTAAATGTCTTTATTCACCTACTGTGGTTAAAATAAATAATGCAGCTGTTTTGTCATTATAGAAAAAAAGTTTAATACATTTTGAAGATTGAATTTCTTGCTACATTTCCTTTTGTATTTTGATAATACAGAGCACTTGTTTGTTTTTTATGCTTTGAAAAAAACTATAAAAAAGAAAAGGAAAACTTAATTCTCCTTTTGATTCAAAAGTACAAACGTTTCAAGCAAGGACAATAAAGAAAAGCCTAAAAAAAATCTCTTTTGAAGGATGGAATAAGTACATTTATAATATCTGTACAAGGAAACTTAAAACATGTTATGGCATTAATAAAATATTAAGCATTACTATTAACTGTAAGGTAGATCATTTAGCTCCAGAACACACTATGCCATATATAAAAATATATAAAGTGATGGCAGTGCAATGAATAAGTGTGTGTCTTGGAATGAAATGTACCTCTGTGAAGTCCAGCAGCATCCCTGTAGTGGGGTCTCGGATGACGGAGAGGCCAGAGTGAAGAGGAGACGAAGTGCAGTGGAGTAAAGAGTCAACATTAATGTCTCTCTGTGTAACCCTGACAAAAACAGTACAGTTAAAAAAAATTCATGACTGACAACACAAACCAGTTTAATACTTAAAACCAAAATGTATTTTTTTTTTCAGTTAAACCAAGTATTAGAGGACAGTACCTTTTTATATCACTGCATCGTTACACAAAAATGTTATATTTTAAATCATCAATAGTAATGGTCTGGTTACACTGATTCATACTTGGGAAATTTCTGGAAGGCAAAGTCTGTGTCGTGTATAGGAAGCCAGGCAGGGTCACGCAAAAACTGTTTTTCTACTTCTGTCTCCAGGCTCAGGCTGGTGGGAGGGAGACCGTGTGGGAGCTGTGGAGAGAAATAATACAAAGTAACAGCAAGTCACAGAGTCCAGCAGAAGAAAAGCTGTTGATCAAAGAGGATGTTTGACAAAAAAATAAATAAATACAAAATTAAAATAAAGGCATTAGAAAAAAGTCAAATCAATTAGTCAACTCATTTTTTGAACAATGAACAATATTCATTTAGATCTATAAAAAAATGACATATTTATTGATGAATGGTTGCATGAATTGAAACTCATTGCTGGTGTGCAAATTCTGTGTACGAGTTAGCTTAAACCACCTCAAGTTCAAGCTCTTAACAGAAAACAGAAAGTCAAATAGCCAGAGAGAATTGTTTAATGCACGGGTGTCAAACTGATCCAGTAAAAGGCCGCTGTGGCTGCAGATTTTCATTCCAACCAAGCAAGAAAACACCTGATCCAACAAATCAACTGTGTAAGGACAGTCCAGTTGATTGAATAATTTGCATCAGGTGTGTCCTTGTTCGGTTGGAATGAAAACCTGCAGCCACAGTGGCCCTTCACTGGACCAGTTTGACACCCCTGGTTTAATGTTAAAGTAGAGAAAAATCCCTCTGTGAATTTTACAGCATAAACTGTTCATTTGAAGATATCTTGCTGACTGTTAGCTGATTTAATTTGTAACAATGTGAGATATTCCATGAGCTATTTAAATCTTTTCCAAGTACTGCTGTCAGCTGTACTTTTCCCAACTTGTAAAGAGCAATATGTTTCTGTGAAATACTTGAGGGAGCTAAAAGCAGTTTGCATCTGACGCACAAGATATTTTAAGTACAGGAAATAATCTGTGCATTTGTGAACTAAATTTATTTTTTTAAAAGTGTGTTACTTATTGTTTCCATTATACTGTTATGAAAAAGCAGTTTGTGACTGATATGAAGAAATTTGGTTAAGACAGGACTGACTGTGCTCAATGGAGGTAAAGGCTGGTCAGGCATTGGATGTGTGATGAGCTCAAACCTGCCGGAGCATCCCATCTCCAGCAGGGACAGAGGCAGGTCCATGGGGCCCACAGGGGGCAAATCTGAACAAAAGAGAGAGAGGGAGAGATGACAAATCATAATAAATATTTCAACACTCAAACAGGAGCCAAGACTTGCCACAGCCAGTTATTTCTATAAAAAGAATCCATTGCAGCCATTGGGAAAACAAATATAACCAGTGGATGTTCTAAGACAATTTTTGATCACTTTGGTATTTCTAGACACAAATGCTATAATATATGTGAATTAGATATAAATTATTAGTGTCATTATGGGACAATTTAAGGTTTTCTATGTAATAAAGTGTGATAAGGTGCATTAGATACAGTATAGCATGATGTGCTAAAGTGAAAAATGGAAAATAATCCACTGTGTTATGATATGGAACAGAGTAATATTGAAGTAAAATGTGAGGATAAAATATCAATGATCATTAAATATCACAAATATTAATGCATTACATTATGTCTACGTATTTGAGCAATAAATACAGGCTGCTGTAATTTGTGCGCAGTTTTTGGTAGCAAACAAGAGTACAGTGTCCATTACTAGATGCCTCAGGCGTCTATGTTTGCTGTAGTGGTGTTTTAGAAGGTATTTATTTCTGGTGTTTAAAATAAGAATCGTTTTCAAGTTTATCGTGACAATACTGGCTTTGGGTTCTAGAGTGACCGTGTGAACTGATGACTCACAGCCGTACGCGGCCGTGGTTGTCATAGTTACGTTAACAAATGACGACGGAATGTTGTCTTGAAGATGTTTCTTTTTGTTTAGTTTCTCATTAAATATGTCAAACACTAGCATTTAATGTGCTTTAGACTGGAGACGAAACGCACGAAAAGACACCTGGCCTTCAACCCATGCTTTAAACTACGACAGCCGTTCAGCTGTTAGCCACCAGAAGCACGGTAGCATTTTAAAGCGAAACACCCTCCTGCTGAATGAACCAGTGCTTCTCTTTGAGCCACATCATCACAGAAACTGCAGCAGTGAGGAACAGCTGCAGAAACAAGCACTACTTAATTTTACACACGAAAGCTGGTGTGACATTTAACAAAAAGACAGAACTCACTTATCCGCTCCATGTCCCCCGCAGAGAAATGAAAGCTTAAAGTTGACACCAACTAGTTTGGCTCCTGTAGCCTCGGAAGTTGCCAAAATTGACAAGCGGAAGTGGCGACTAAGCTAAGCTAGGTAGCTATTTCCATAAAGAAATGACATAAAACATGAAACTGAGACCCATTTTCACAAAACCACGCAAACACGGGGTTATTCGTTATTTTTTGAGAGGGGTGTCTTTGTGGCTGCTTTGCTAGATGTTTATGCTAATAAAATGCGCCAGAACAGCCTTCTACGTCATAATTCTGCGTCGGTGTTTATTGATGAAACCACAGGCATACATCACACATTTGTTAGCGAATTGATTTTACTAAAGGTGCCAAAATATATTTCTTTTATTCTTACGTAATCATTTCAGTATTTATTTATTTAGCACGAATTAGTGGCAATTATATATGGTGGAATATCACCAATGAATGCTTTTATTTTGACAAGCTAGTTGCTAATAAGCAACTTAGCTCACCGAAGCTATTACTCAGCTCGGGAGAAGATGTGAACGTCTTATTTTGACAATGTCAGCTTCGCCTTTACTATTTTTTAGACCTTATGTGAGTAATCTATCTTTGTTACAGCTGCTGCAATCATGGTGGTGTTTCCAAGCTCGCTGACGGAGGAGGAAGAAGCCTTGCAAAAGAAATATGCCAAGTTAAAGAAAAAGGTAGATCACTAAAGGTTATTTTACACTCTCTATTATCAAATGATTAGACAATCATATGCAGGCCTGCGCTATACTGAACGTATCATAATGTGTGACAACGTCTCATTTGGATTGATGAGAATTCTCATATGTACTCATATGCAGAGATTTAGTTGTGTAAAGTACACATTACTTAACATACTGTCTGACTCTTTTCAGAAAAAGGCACTACTTGCTTTGAAGAAGCAGAGTTCAACCAATCAGACGAACCAGAGTGGCTTAAAACGAAGTAAGTGCATTTAATCTTTGCTTGTAATATTGTGACCATCCATAGGCCGACCTACTGTCTCTGAAATTCCCCGACGTACAGAAAACTAACAACTTAATTTAAAGGTGCAAGGTGAAAAAACAGTAGCTAATGTATTTACTATTAACATGAACCTCAAAAAACATATCCTCAAATACTGAACTATCCCCCTAAGGTATCCAGATCACAGAATGGCGAATTTAAGGGAGCTGAAATACCGGTTGCCTTTAAACTATTGGAAAAGGAACAGAACAATTTCTGACGTGTAATATACAGTATTTGCTCATTTTAATGTAATTTCCCTCACCTGTATGCTTGTGTTTGGGGCTTCCTGAAAAGTCATTAGTTTCACACCTGTGTTATTGTAAGATACTGAGCATTCTTCAATTATGCATACATGTTATTACTTCTTAATACAACAGTTTCATTTTTAATGGATGATGTCCACAGTACCTGCACTGTTGGTAAGACATTCATCCTCTGGGAAGCATGTGCTTTCTTTGCTGGAGTGCTGGCCAGTTTTTCTGGATACATCTTTAGGTTCGCAAATGTTATAAAAAGTCAGGGAAAAGCAAAGGAAATGATGGTTAGACAAAGTTTTGACAGGAAAATGCTCAAATTCTCACTACTGTTGTTGAAAAACAAAGACTAAAGGCATGAAAAGTTTGCATGTTTATTGAATTGTGCAGTTAGATTTGAATCCAATACACCTGATTTACTTTTAGTTACTTTACACTTACATTTTTACAGCATTGTCAGACCAGCCTGTTGTAGACACAGCAACAGCAACAGAGCAAGCAAAGATGCTGATCAAGTCCGGAGCTATCAGTGCCATCAAATCGGAGAACAAAAACTCTGGCTTTAAGCGCTCAAGGATGCTGGAAATCAAACTCAAGGTGATCTTTTACCTATGCTTTTTTTCATTGCAGCCTTCATCTGCTTTCTTGCCCTGTTCTCTTTGAGATTTTGTTAAACTGTTGTTTTGTTTGCCTCAGGACCCTGAAAAAGGCCCAGTTCCTGCTTTCTTACCTTTCCAAAGGAGTGTGTCTACAGATGAAGAGCAGCCTGAGGTCTGAGGACATAACATGGCAGTTTTGTTTTTAGAGAGCATCCGTTCATTGAATCTTGAAACTGTTGGATAAGAAAAGTTTATGCTTTTCTATATTTACTGATTTTTTTAGTTATAAAACAATCATAAGTCTTCATATTCAAAGTGAAATATGATTTTCGGGAAGTAATCTACCTCAAGGTTGATGATGCGTTTTTATATTAATGGGCATTGTATATATTAATCCAATTGTGATAAGTTTTGAAAAGGTCTGGACTCTTATTTTGGTGGAATTAATATCATGCCTCTCCTGAAATACAAAATAAACATACAGAACTCAATAGTGAAAAACAATTCTGTTCTGTTAAAAGAAATATGCAGTATTACATGTTTATTTGTCATGTATAATTATACACTTTTCGTTATGTTAACTTTATTCATTCAAGTTTTTATGGCCTAGTGAAATACTCATTGCATAAATATTTCTTTACACTGCAAATTACATTTTGTTTCTCCATTTCTAGTCTGGAAAAAGAGCCCACAGGAAATCTCTGTATGAGAGGTAATGTCCCAAAGTCAAGATGAGAAGCAAACTGACGTTTATGACGCTGTCTATTAAAACATTGGTTTAATTTGAGATTTTCCTCATGTGTTCCCCCAGTTTTGTCAGCTCAAGTGACCGATATCGGGACGACGACGACGGCAGTGGGGGAGGAGGTGGCATGTCATCTAGCCGAGAGATTGACAGAGACAGAGAGCGAGACCGTGACCGAGAGCTGGACAGAGAGCGGGACAGAGACAGAGAAAGAGAAAGAGAAAGAGAAAGAGATCGGGACAGGGAGAGAGACAGAGGCAGAGAGAGAGAGAGGGAGCGGGACAGAGAACGAGAGAGAGACCGGAGCAGAGAGAGGGACCGAGACCGTGACAGCAGGGACCGGGAGAGGGACAGAGACGGACCCTTCAGGAGTGAGAAAACAAACTCAGTTGTTTTAATTGAAAGTTTAACATTCACAAAAGTAGTCTTTTTTGCAGAATCTATCATGAATGGGGTTTCAAGTAGCAAGCTGGACAATTAAATGATGTCTCTCTGTTTGTGTGCTTACTTCCAGGATCTGATTCCTACCCAGAGCGCAGAGGCGTGCGTAAGGGGAACACAGTGTACGTTTACGGCTCTGGGCTTGGTGAGGAAAGCCTGCGCTCTGCTTTCTCTCAACATGGAAACATCATCGACCTCTCCATGGACACTCCACGCAAGTATGGGCCCATTTAACAACCCTTATGTAACTGTAATGTAACTGACATGTTGATCAACCAAAGAGTACCACTTTCATTATAAGGAAGACATTCATGCTCTGTTCTTGTTGTATTTGTTTCACTTGTCGTTTTTGTTTTGTAGTTGTGCGTTCATCACATTCGAGAAGATGGAGTCTGCAGACCAGGCTGTGGCTGAGGTTAGTGTTCAGCTGTTTGAGTCCATCCATCCATTTTCTTTAACACTTATCCCATTCAAAGTTATGGACTTCAAGAGCCACACTCTGCTGCTGTTGGGTCAGAAGCAGGGCATAGGCATCAGTTAATTACAGGGATGACAAACAAACAGCCCCTCTGACACCTTCAGACAATTTAAAGTCACTAATTTCCCGAAAGATCATGTCATTTGTCTGTGAGAGGGAGCAGAAGTAGCTGGAGGTAACTTGAGAAACCCAGGCATAAACAGGGAAAACATGCCAAGTCTTTTAGAAAGGCAACAGTGTTAACCACTGTTCCACCAAGCAGACCATCATTTATATGGATATTCACTATACATGGATAAAGAGAGGATTCAGGTATGGATATTGAATTAATCTCATTGACATTTATAAAGATGGTAAAGTTTGTATTGTTCCTTAAGAGTTGTGTTAATCTCGCCTAATTCACCAAATCAGTTTGTTATTTCTTGATAATTAAAAAAAAAATCTATGGTTTGTCCTGCAGAACAAAAGAAGAAAACTGTGCAAGGCTTATACAGTGGGTACGGAAAGTATTCAGACCCCCTTAAACTTTTCACATTTTGTCATTTTGCAGCCATTTCCTAAAATCATTTAAATTCAATTTATCCTCATTAATGTACTTATGACCATGTGATGTTTCAGTTTTTCTTTTTTAATAATTCTTCAAAAATTTCTACAATTCTGTTGTTTTTTTGTCAGTATGGGGTACTTTTTTTACATTAATAAGGAAAAAAATGAATTTAAATGATTTTAGGAAATGGCTGCAATATAAAAAAATGTGAAAAATTTAAGGGGGTCTGAATACTTTCCGTAGCCACTGTATATAAAATTACCTAAAATGTTTGGTCCAGCGATTAGGCCATTATTTTTGTGCATTTTAATTTCATGTTGTTGTATTAGAAACCCAAAAATGATGCATGATCCATTTTCTCAATAGAAGTTTTAAAATTTAAAATGTGTAGGGTTGATGGCGAGGGCAGAGCAATCTGACAGCCGGCCTACTTTGTGCCTCTCTTTACTGCCGGCTCTAGGCAGAAAAGCCCCCAAAGTCTTTAAAAGTTATAAAGTAATAAATAAAACTATAATTATTCCATCATTTACCAACATTACATTTACATTGAACCATGTTAAATTTTAATGGTGGATTTATGTAGATGCACTGGTGTTTTGTTTGTTGTTAGGCATTCATTTATTTTGTTTTTGGGAATAAATGCTCAAAATACCCTAAATACAGATTTGGTTTTTGGTTCAGGAATATTTTTTTCAAGCTAACTTTCAAATCACCTTCACGTTTTTCAAGTTTCTTCTTCATGTGCTGAGTATTGGGATTGAACCCCATAACTGTTGTTTGTTGTCTCTCAGTTGAACGGGAGCACTGTGGGGGACGTAAACATTAAAGTCAGCATCGCAAGGAAGCAGCCTATGCTGGACGCTGCCACCGGGAAATCTGTTTGGGCCTCCCTGGGTAAGAAACACCATCGTATAAGAGAAAATGTGGTTGTGTGTGCACCACCAGGACTAACCCTCACAAATGTCACTCCCTTTGTCTCACAGCTGTGCAGAACAGCACCAAAGGCTCCTACAGGGACAAGAGGAACCAAGTGGTGTACAGTGAAGACTTCCTGTGATGAGGCTTTTTAGTTTTCTTTGCTTTTTTTCATATTTTGGTGTTTTTTGGGTTGTTGGCAGCATCTTTATGTAAGTGTTGCAGGATAAATTATATGTACCTCTGAGGATAGATGGCTGTAGTTTGCCCTTTTCAGTGTTATGCTGTGTTGCAGCTTTGCAAAAAAAAGAAAGAAAAATGGGTTACAATTAAAATGAAGTGAAATAAATGGCATTGAAAAAATGTATTTTCTGTAAGTGTCTATTTTCAACTTTAACAGAATGATTTAATTGAACATTTTGGTCAACATAGTACATTGGTGTGTTAAAAAAAGAATACACCAGAAAAGGAGCACTTGTTGAGGCTTTTCTGTAAAAACAAGCTAAGTAGTCTAACAGGGTTTAGTGAATGTGAGAAATAATTCAGTCTGTCGACACCAAATGTAAAAGACTTCCAAATCTTTTATTAGCATCATATTTTCATCAAACAGTAGCCAGTTGTCACACTCATTAATTATTCCATATATTCAAGTTTAAGATTACAGATCTTAGTCAGAACAAATCAAACTATTTAAGGACACAAGAAAACCAGCAGGTCTCAGTCACAGTGTTAAAATCACAGATACAAATGATCATGTTATCATTGGCTGGATTTTATTTGGCTGTTCGGTCCAAGGCTCTTCATAGTTGTGTCCCATTTTGGGAGTTGCATCCTACACAGGATCCAGCCTTTGTAACCTGCCTAGGCCACTTAGGATGAACTACATTGAGAGCTCAGGGTCTACGGGGCTTTTTGTTTTGTTTGTTAAAGGAAGAAAACCAGGATTACCAAAACCAAGTTCTAAGGTGATGTTTACTGAACTATAAATAATGGTGATTATGGCAAAGATGAGAGTAGAGGAGACATCAGAGGAATTGTGTTTAGGCACGAGTAATTTAAAGTAAATGACAGTGGAACTTTCTGCTCATCTTCACTCAGAAAAAGGGATCAGGAAATGCACTTCTGATAATTTTGTAAGTCAGCTGTAAGGGTGGGAACTGATAAATATTTATTGATACAAATTTCATACACCATTCTACTTACTGGTCCAATTCTTAATCAGTTCCTACATTGATTCTTGTGGATTTTCTAAGGTTGTCAGTGGTAACAATGTTAAACCTGATGCCAGATATTTAACACGTAGATTAACGTTTTAGCAAGTTGCTGGTGTTTCAAACCCCTAATGGTTCAGTAAAAGCTGTTCGACAATCTTTCTGTCCCATCTACCATGAACACATTTTGAGCTTCTCTGTTCTCATTCATACTGACTGCCTCTGCATGATGTCCTTCATTTGAAAGGCAAACAGAACAGAGTGGAAGGACTTTATAAGGGAATTGTTTCGCAAAAATTCCAAAGATATTGACATCTTGAGGAAGACATTGTCAATTTTAAACTGGGATTTTCCACCCCCAGTCGGATGGTTAAAAATCTACAGCAATTTATCACATCAGAGAAGACACAATTTGCCTGTAGACATTACTCTGTGACAAAGTCACAAACACTATGTACTGCTACATAGGTATCACACTAGCATAACTTCAGTTTATGCTATGGTATCAGATTTTATTTAGAGGTCCAAATTAGTCTCAAGTGTCAAGCTGCTGCTTTGCACATCAACAGCTGCTCCAGAATAAGCATTAACTAATGCTGGGGTCAGACTACACAGTTAAGGCATGATTTTTGCTCAGCCCAACAGCTGTAGGGTTTCAGAGACAGATGAGGAAATTGTCAAGCTACAACATAAACATCCCTGTCTATATAGCACCTCAAGCCAACGAATCATTCATCATAATGCACGGTCGAGGACAGGAAGACTGCAACAAGTGATCAAAACTGCCTAAAACATCACTGGTACACATTTATCAAGCATCAGTGATATCAGGGAGGTGAGGTGCCTGGGCAGAACCCAGAGGATACTGGAGGACAACAGCCTGCACACCCTGCTGTCATCAGGCAAAAGGTACAGAAGTATCCACTGAACCACCAGACTGCAGAACAGCTTCTTCTCTCAGGCTGTGATATTGCTTAATGCACCGTCTGCATTCCTCCATGTTTAATGGGGAGTCATTATTTAATTTAATTGTGTAACCTACTGTTTAATGACAAACGATCCTCGTGTCCTTAAAACAACAGTTTTAATATCCTCTACATCACCACTCCTCTTTTCAACATTGTTTTAGTACAACTGAGTAATTGTATAACATCCTCCAAGTATAATGTAAATCAAGTGGTCTGAGGCAAGCAATAGGTTTCTGCACCTCACCATGGATCCGTGTTCAGCCTCTAAAGAATCAGTATAGAGACGATGTGCATCAATGTGCGTTCCTGTGCTGCCAGCTGAAGGAGAGCGCAAGCGGCAATACCACAAGGTAAAAAACGCTATTCCAGCATCGGCTACAACTACACGGTTAAACAACCCAAAGAAAGGAAGACAGAATTAGAAAAGAAAGAACATAAAAGAGAGGCTGACCAAAAAAAGGAGCAAAAGTTGTGTTTATATTGGCAGAGCATTCCAGAAATGGAGAAAACTGCGGGATAGCCTAGGTCTGAGGTTGGATTTGGAGCTGGCCACTCTTCTCTTGGACAGATGAGCTGCCAAATGAATAACCTTGTAATATTTGTTGTAATGTATTACAGTGATAGTTGTGTTGCGTAGTTACATTTCATAAAAGCAGATGATAAACGGCTACCGGTAAATTGAATGCTGCTGACAGTTTAGCCGTCTGCTAACCATGAGTAAAGAGTACTGCAGCTTTAAATTTCTGTGTGCATTTGAGGCCTCACATGGGTTAGCTTAGCTGAGAAGCAGCCTGTGATCAGGACACAGTCGTATAAAACAGGTCTCTTTCATTAAGAGATGTTATATTGTAAAAGCAGAGGTGACAATAACAAACAAATGCCTAACAAGAGCTAAGTCTTATTAAGCTGTTCTGATTTCAGGTTCCTTCCTGTACATTAATTTGTAACAGCCAGCCTGGACAGCCTGAGACAAAAAAAACAACAAAACAGTGTTAGCGAGGTTATAATACCTTGCTAACACTGTCTGCCGTTAGATAAAACATAACTTTTTGATTGTTTTACCTTTGTTTCTTTTTCAGAATCCATCCCCTTTTACTCATATTTTATTTTAAATCTTGCACTTCATTTTAACGGATGTTTTAAAAGGCCACTTAAGCTCCATTCACACACATACAACATGGCGCAGCATGTGCGACGACAGACATATTTTCACAACTTCTTAGGATTATTTTTTTCACTGCCACCTCATGTTTAAAATTTCTTCAGGAAATTTGAGGGTGTCATGATGACGACGTTCCTGTGAACCACTCACAGCTTTGTATTGTTTACTGCTTTCAGTATGTCTGCCACTCATGGTGTGGATAATATTAATTTAGAAGTAGTATTGGTGGAAAGGAAAAAAATGAGAATTTAAGATTCCCTTTCTCATCTGGCATGCCTTTACTCTGTCATGGCTTGTCTCCTGAGACCTCTGATATTTTTCTGGAAATTTTCAGGAGTGCATGTGTGAAACAGCTTTTGTCAGTTTCCAGTCCACATGGACTTTCTGACCCACTCAGTTCATGACCCCGTCTCTGATCTGATTTGATTTTGTCTGTGACACTTACTCAGTCACCAAACACTCCTGCTCCTCCTCTCGTACTGCTCCAGCAGCTTCTCTCGCCCTCTCCCTCTCCTGTTGCTCGTGCAGCGAGTTTTGCCCCGTGGTCTTTCCGTGCTGCTCCTTCAAGTGGCGTCGCAAGGCCGGCTTGTGGGCGAAGCGGGCATGGCAGTAGGCGCAGTGGTGTGGCCGCTCTCCGCTGTGGAGGTTCATGTGATCTATCAGCGTGGACTTCTGTGTGAACGTCTTGTAGCACAGAGGGCACTGGTGGGATTTGCCGCCGCCGCGGTGCACAGCCATGTGTCGGGTGAGGTTGGCGGCGTGGTGGAAGTGTTTTCCGCAGCAGGGGCAGGCGTACAGCAGGTGGGTGGAGCGGGTGTGGAGGGCGAGAGAGTGGGGGGAGGGGAAAGTCATGTGGCAGTGTTCACAGATGACAGGCCCGGCCACGCTTGAAGTGGATCCCACCACAGCTACAGACTCGTCCCCTCCCTCGTTTGTTCCCACAGCCGTCAGCCCTGAACTCCCCTCCCCTGCACCTACACTGGACTCCTCCAGGGTGTACTGTCTTAAAGTATTAGCCCCCAAAGGTGAGAGCTTCTCCCCTTGATTTTCACCCATGCCATAGTCTAACTGTGGAAGTTCTACTGAAACATAGGCCCCTCTTTTCAGTCCATCCTGGCTGAAGTCCAGTCCTATCCCTCCACCCATCCCTGCCACATACCACAGCTCCTGCTGCTGATCTACAACTGGAACTTTTTTCTCCAGTGACGTCATCCACCTTCTCCGCTTAAAGCCCCGCCCCCTGCCTTTCCCTCGGCTCCGGCCGACAGCAGGGTCAGACAGCCTGCGCCTAAAAGAGTGAAGCCCCTCCACTGAGAGTTCCCCAATACTAACACCCTCTTCAGTTGGATTCAAGTCATATTCAGGCCCCTCTCCTGCGATCACCACGTTGTCCGTCTCTGGGTAACACTCATCCTGAGCTCCATCAGAGGGTGCTCCTCTCTCCTCCAGTACATCTCTGTTTGTCTGATCCTCTTCAGAAACATAAACTCTGAACACACTGCAGTCCTCCTGTCTGCCCTCCTCCTCCTCGTCCGATACGTTCACCTGAAACACAAAAACAGGCCGATCAAACAGCACTATGAAATGTGCTGAGCGGAGTGAACATTTGCATCAAATTTTCTTTAACTTCTTCAAAAGCAAATTAAAATCAAAACAAAGTCGCTTCACAAATCACATCATGACTGATGTCTTGGCAATAGAAAGAGGCAAAACAAAGCAAAACTGGAGGCAAGCATGACTCATCACAGCAGGCAGCACAATAGTCTAGTTTTTTTTTTTTTTATGTTGTTGAGCACCAAAATAGATGAGTTAATAGCACCGACTTGAAGCTGAAATCCAGCTAATCACTTGTTGACATAGACTACATGTCCCAGAGAATCAGCGGACTGGACTTTTCTGCCATCATTAACAAAAATAAGCCGTAAAATACTGGCTGGTTTGTACTGGCTAATATGCCATGGGGATTGTTTTGAATCTAGCTAAGCCCCACTCCCTAAAACCATCTCTGTTTACAGTTGTAGCTTCTGGTGTTGAAAAGTGAAGCCAGGATGCAGAAGTTAAAATAAACAAAATAAAAAACGCTGCAGTTCCTGAAGTGTCCACTTGAGGTTTGATGCAGGAGCACTGGACGTCACACATGCTATGCATGTTAAGATGTCAGTCAGGACATCTTAACATGATGTCAGGACAGCTCTACCTCTTTGTCTATTGATAGACTGACCAAAACTAAGTTTGAGACATCATCTTCAGTATCTCAGCTGTCTCAGGCTAGCATCAAAAGGTGGTCTCAGTAAAAAAAAAAAATGTCAACCAGACTTTGTCCAGTTTTTGAACTGTCAATTATAAAGGCTGTGACTGTAAACCCACAAGTTGCTACAACAAAAACTTGTTTATTTTGTTCCTATCAATGGATATCAAAATGTTCTACATTAGTTTAGTCTTTTCAGACTGCAGCATCCTAATTTTGATACTGGTGTCTTAATTTTATCCTATAAAACAAGCAATTCATGGACCCGTTTGAGGATTGTTTAACAAGCCTTAAAAGCCCTCTTTGGTCTCCATCCTGTCCTCCTGTCACCTTTTAATCTGGCATCCCTGTCCTCAGTTAAACTCCCTTTCACTACGCTTCACTGATCCTCCACCAGGACCTTTTATGAATCAGTATCAAAGTCCGGCAGGAACAAAGGAAGTAATCGTACATAAAGCTCTCCCCCATCAGCCTGTTGGTCCAGACATTAGTCAGGATCAGAGACTGTCTTGTTCATGGCATCAGTGCTGGTGAGATCAGTGACCTGTTGCACTGGCTGTGCTAGGAGGAATGATAAACTCTACGCTGGGCCTTTTTAGTTTGTTAAATTAAATAAGGTCATCTATGGTGTGCATTAGGCATTCTTTACCTTGAACAATTTGGCTTTAAAACCAAGGAAGTCAAAAATTCAGAGTTTTAAATAAGCATCAATAACCACACTTCAGTAGTTGATTTCATTTTATCATATGTTCAACTGCATGTTCAGCATATACCTTTTCTTTTTGACTTTTAGATTTATTATTTAAATAAGCACTACACTGCTGCAAACACCTGTGAGACCTGCCACAACTGACTCAGGAAACAGTCATAAAGTGCTTATTCAGTAAAATGCAAAGTTTGAAACTATTGTTCATTAAAGTGTCAAGAGTGATTATATAAAATCAGTCATTTAAAATCCAAAATCCTTCGGTTTGTACTTTTTCTAAATCCAAGTTAAGATGCTTTTTTGTGTTCTGTAACCCAGTTTGGTTTGGAAAATAGGCTCAAGGACTCTTTTTCTTATTTTGCTTTACTTTGTTGTTTTTATTGTCTTAAACTAAAAGTGTCTTAATACATTATGACAAAGCTGAATTAACTTTTATTCTAAAAAGAAGTGGGGAGTTTATGGTAGATAAAAACATGTAGCAAATAGAGAATAAAATGATAACAGTTAAAATTTTAGATGTTTAATATCAGAAGATGATTGCATTTAACCTGTACACTGGGCTGTTTATGAATAGAAATAAGACATTAAGAGAAACAGCAGCTTCATTTATTCCAGCACTGCAAAAGCAGGAAAAATGCAAAGGTGAAGAGCATAAAGCTGTTGCACTGCTATGGTCATTTATGACGCTGCATATTTAACTAAAATTTCTTTACCATGATTATGGACCTTGAGGTAAGCGTGCTGACACCCACAACCCAATCACAAAACCAAGACAAATACTTTCAAGTCATGTAATATGGCTTATAATCCATTAATGAAGGGTATTTTTGTAGGGATGCACAATGTTGTATTTTAGTCTTGCTGATACCAGATATGCAGATATTTCCATTAATGTTTCTTTTATAGTTACAGTCTATTTCTGTTGGAAACAAGTAGACATTCAGTAACTATGAAGTAAACTGTTATGGTACATTTGTATTTTCTTCTGTTTTTTTGCTGCTTGATAACAACTCTACACTTAGCTTTATTCTTCTTCTTCTTGTTTAATGACTGGTGGCATCCAGCGTCAGAGGAGCATTGCTGCCTCCTCCTTTGCAGGAGTGTGAGCCAGAGGTCCCTATTTCAATTAGGAAAATAAGTTACTTTAAAAAAATTCTGTTCATTAAATCTCTTTTAAAAATTCAAAACTGCTTTACATTCTCCTTTTCTATACGTTTAGATTTCGCCTTGAGGGGGAAGCGACGTATACTTTAAAGCAGTCAAGGTAGTAATTTGTAGTTTTTTAGTGAGGAAGTGTTCCCACCATCCACATCAAAGTTCCTTGTGCCATTGAAGGTGATACAGACCCACTCAGACCATGACAGAGGTGTCATTCAACCTGTTGTAAGGTGATGTACCATCACAATAATTCTCGGAATATTATATTAGGGTGGAAAAACTACATAGTGTTGGTTTAAAGGTGCAGTGTGTGGAAATTGACATTTTAGCAACATCTGGTATTCAGATTTTGGACTGACTCCGTCCATTACATCACTAAGTGACGACAGCCGGTGAAGATCAAAAAGGATCGTTAACAGGGCATCATTTACAGCAGTTACAAGGTGAGGTTTTTTTTCATTCATATTTGTAACTATTAGTTTAATAGATTATAATTCAGTTAAGATGACACATGCCATCCAGTTAGATTTCAGGACCGGCAGCCAGACTTCTATTCAAAAATCATGTTTTGCTCTTTTTGTCCCCAAAATCCACCCATAGACAACATGGCAGATCGTTATGTCGGCCTACATGAGCGCGGCCCGTGGTAAGGAAATTTTTTTTTTAACTGTTTTTAAACGTTATATGATGATTGTACTCCTATTTTGACAGACTTTAGATACAAATAGAAACATTATATCCTATATTCACAGTTTCTGTTTGGCAAAATGCTGCCAAATTCTACACACGCTTAAAGGGATTTCATTTGTGCCAACACTTAAAGGAAAAGTTCGGTTCCTGCAGCTTTTACATTGTTTATAGAATGAAGAACAACAATATACTCACCCAGAAGGCTTTCCTGATGCAAACGGTGCTTCGGGAGATATTTAGATCCAAAATCGAGCAGCGGACACCGATATAATGGTAGCCCGTAGGGCATAGATCACCGCTCCTAAAAACTGCATTAATCGTCCAAAAACTCATGTTTTTCACTGATATTCCATCATGATTTGCTCCGAAAGGACCGCCATTGCAGCCTGTGTCTCTCCACACAGCGCTGTGTGGCTGAACTAACCTCTGAACTGACGAGCTGTTTACATGCCCTTTGCGCATGCGCAGTGCGGCTCATTGGTTCAGGGGAAGATCGGCAGCTACAAATCAACTTTCTTCTTCCAGTTTTGTGCAAAATGGACGAATGTCTATGGGATGAAGATGTTGTGGAGGAGGACTTTGAATATGATGGACGTCCTTACAGTTTGGAGCCACAGTATACAGATATACAGATAAGGAAGCGATCATAGCGCTCCAGAGAGTACTGCGCATGCGCAAAGGGCATGTAAACAGCTCGTCCAGTTCAGAGGTTAGTTCAGCCACACAGCGCTGTGTGGAGAGACACAGGCTGCAATGGCGGTCCTTTCGGAGCAAATCATGATGGAATATTGGTGAAAAACATGAGTTTTTGGACGATTAATGCAGTTTTTAGGAGCGGCGATCTATGCCCTACAGGCTACATTATATCGGTGTCCGCTGCTCGATTTTGGATCTAAATATCTCCCGAAGCACCGTTTGCATCAGGAAAGCCTTCTGGGTGAGTATATTGTTGTTCTTCATTCTATAAACAATGTAAAAGCTGCAGGAACCGAACTTTTCCTTTAAGAGCAAGCTAAGAGAAACACTTTGCTCCTCCTCATCCTCAAAGTTATTACACCCTTTAAAACGGATGCAAAACAGAACCTGTGTTCGTAAGAGGGACTTCACACCTCCAAGGACTTAAGCCGTTAGCTTTAAGTTGTAAATTAAGTCTTGGGTGGAAGTGTGATAGCTGATATTTTTCACACACACACCTTAATACAGGCCTCTTCCAGCACGGGGCTGTCATCATGGTTTTGACCGCCACCCTGAGGTGACACGCTGGTGCTTTTCTCCTCCGCTGAGCGCACAACAGGACTGCGCTGATCCACGGTGGAGGGTCTGTTTGGAGGTGACGCAGATTGGAACGAATGAACACTCCCACTTACAATCATTGGTCGGGGTGGGCTTTCTTCTGAATTCATCTGAGGGTTAAGACAGAGAAAAAGAGGTTGTGGTTGTTATTGTGGGGGGACTCCAAATGAGGCAATAATGGATTCGGGGGTCCCTCCGCCGAGTGCTTTACTCAAAATTAGGGCACAATGTCTCATGTTCATAGAAACTGGATAATTCATGCACAATAAAAGTATGTCTAAATCTTTCTGCTCTTTTTATTTTCTTAAATGTCTCCAGTCCTTAAACACTGTTTACCAAAGTGTCTTGAGGTTTATCACTGGTGATGGCTGCCTCATTATTGTGACTAGTGTATTAAATCTGATTTACTTTCTTTAAGTGCGCACAGGTATACGCACTGGCTGACCCTGATATACAAGACTCTTCGTGGTTTTGCTCCAGCTTATTAATGTACTTTCTTCAGAGAACTTAAAGCCACTATGCTTAATGGTCCTGTGGTGTTCTCCACCTCTTTGTTCCTCACTTCAGAACTGAACAGGAGACGAGAGCGTTCAGTTTTGCTGTCCCAACAGCAGGGAACTCTTTACAGACTGAACTGTAGCTCACAGGGCTCATCTCACCTGGAGCCTTTCAGTCCATGCTGATGGATAAACAGTGTGAAACCATTAAACAGTGCCTGTGTTTCTGAATAGTTATTTCTGTTTAATAAGCTTCTCCATTCTACTGCAAAACTCCCTGCAATCACAAAAAATGTGTATTCTAAGTTATTGTATATTGTCACTAATCAATATGTTTTTACCAGGACGTGTGCTGCTGACCTCTTGGCCAGATCACCCTTGTGAGAGAGATCATGATCTCAATGAGTTTTTTGTCTGGTTAAATAAAAATAAATACATTTCCCCACATCTGCTGAAAATAAAAATAATCACTATTCAAGGTGACTGTTTAAGGCTACGTTCACACTGCAGCCCTTAACGCCCAATTCCGATTTATTGTTCAAATCCGATTTTTTGTTTGGCTGTTCAGATTACACCTTTAAATGTGACCTGACTGCAGACTGTGATGTGAACAGATGCATGCTCAGTTGAAGATTGATGACATCAGGGGCACAACGGTGTTTTGAGGGGCAACGAACACAGAGAGATCAAAACTGTGCTTCACAATGATGGAGAAGTTTGTTCCCATACTGCAGAACCTGATGTTAAAGCAGCTTAACTTGAGTGAGCTCTTATTGCAGTAATTATGGCTATATTTTATTTCTTATCAAGTCAAGTCAAAGTTTATTTGTAGAGCATGTTTAAAAACAACCTCGGTTGACCAAAGTGCTGTACAGGGGTACAAAATAATCTCTCATACACTTTATATTAAAAACCCAGTAATGATAATAAAACAGTCATGATAATAAAAACAGTAAAAAGAATTGAAATGAGCCAAACATTAAGTATGCATAAAAACAGAAATAAAATAAGAAAAGAATAAAAACAATAAAAGTAGAGTGCAAGAGAGGATGGGGAATAAAATATAAGGGATAAAACATACATAATAAAAAAGATAAAAACCAACATTACTCGTTTAGCTGGGACTGAACGCCAAAGAATAGAGATGGGTTTTTAGTAGTGTTTTAAAGTGCTCAGTTGACTGTGCAGCTCTAACCTGGACAGGTAGGCTGTTCCACAGCTTTGGTACCGTGAAGGCTCTGTCCCCACGAGTGGAGAGCCTTGCCCGAGGCACTGCCAGGAGCAACTGGTTTCGATGACCTTAGCGCCCTGGTAGTCACATAAAGCTTTAACATAAGGCTTAAACCTTCAGGCAGCCCGCTCTTTCCTGACCCCTGCCGATGAGAAATTGCTGCTGGATGGTCAAACTACTCAGAGCCATAGTGCGCTTTACAGAGGTAAAAAGAGGTGAAAACTCAGTTAAATCATCTGTTCTGATGTTTTTTTAGTTTATCTGAGAGCAGATCAGACAGGAGCAGACTGTTCACTGATTGACGCTGTCTCGTAGAAACATACAGGAGCACGCAAATGTGCACGGATGAGATGACCAGCAGTGGATCATCAGTGTCTCTGGATCCTGTACGCTGTTCTTTTAGCATGATAAATCCATTTAAAAAGTTGGTGCAATGTTAATAAACTAAGTTTATCAGATATCATAATACAAACAGTGTCAAGACAGATTAATTCACATTTATTGCGCGTGTAATGAAGACACCGGTTGATCGCCCCAGCGCTCTCTCACTTTCTTTTGTCACTCCTTCCTTTATGCATTGTTTAAAGCTGGGGTTGGCGATTTGATTTAGACACACTTTTTGTAATACTGGTTAAAATAGTCTTTATGACCCGATGGTAATCAGTTCATAATGTGTTCTTAAAACAGAGCGAAAAATATCCGCTATCTACAGCAGGAGTAAAACAGGGAAAACCCCAATCAATAATCATGCTGGGACACCTGTTTTTAAACCAATCAAATCCCGTCCCCATTCTGCCCGCCTACTGCACGTGCATTTTCCCAGCGTGCACAGACTCGGTGCGCGTAGCCGAGCTCATACGTATCAGAGTCCGCCGGAAAATGCTTACCTTTCAAGTTTTGTCTTTGAAAGTAAGGAAAGCCCGCCATGAGCCTTCCCACAACCCCAACCAAGCTCCAGTATCCCTCACATTTTAAGACAGATTTACAAGAAATCTAAAATAAACTCTTCGTTTTTCTAAGTTTGTTCTGCTGCTCTAATCTCGCAATAGCTGCCACCCAGGCTACTGCAGA
This sequence comes from Scarus forsteni, assembly GCA_036419115.1. Taxonomy (NCBI): domain Eukaryota; kingdom Metazoa; phylum Chordata; class Actinopteri; order Labriformes; family Labridae; genus Scarus; species Scarus forsteni. Next base: position 15,946,409 of record JAZDUH010000458.1, read on the forward strand.
TGGACGTTCTCACAAGGCATTTTCTTCTTCGGTTTTACGGCGGTTGGCATCCATCATTTTGGAGCATTACCGCCCCATTCAGGCTAGAGACAGAGTTCAGTTTGGAGAGGCAGAGGAATGTTTTTATTATTATATCATCACACGGGAGATTTACAGGAGAATACTGATACAGGAGGACAGCGGGAAAGAGGATAAAATACGTAAAATACGGTAGTTTCATGGCCAAAATGGAAGATTTGACAGATATGTGGAGAATGTCAGAGGAACTACCTATACCACGATCAACATTGGCTGTGAGTACTAACTAACTGCCAATGTTTGTTTGGTGTTTTCTTCGTGCTGACTGACACATGTCTTGGTGTAGTGTAAAACAAACACATTGTGCTGAGGGTTTGGAGTTGAATCAGTCTTCTGGATATATCAGCTGCACGCGTGCATGTGAGCGGGGGGTTGTAGGCAGAGCCCTGAGGAGATGCTACTTTCAAATTCATGCTAGTTTTCCAAAATTGCCAACCCCAGCTTTAATGCTTGTAAAGTGAAAATCAACAAAATTTCTTTTTATGAAAAAATGGTAAAACCTTTTTAATAATCATGTCAATATATCAACCTATGATTTTGCTCTGGCAATGAAGTGACTTTGAAAAACTGTCAACCCCTGCTGTAGAAAGACGTCAAAGTCACACTGAATGCGACCTGGCTGTTCAGACCGCGATCACATTCAAGAAAATCAGACACATATCTGATTCAGTGCCACATTAGAAAGTGGCCTGAATCTGATTAAAAAACGTCAGATTCAGTGTGACTTGTGCTGTTCACACTGTCAGAAACAATGCAGATACAGGTCACATCTGAGCCAAAAAATCAGATTCAGGTCACTTTTGTCTGCAGTGTGAACGGAGCCTAAGGGCGTTTTCACATCAAGCATATTTAGTGCGCACCAAAGAAGTTTTGGCCCAGGTTTTGGTACGTTAGTGTCATTGTGAATGCAACCACCACACTTTGGTGCGCACCAAATCAGCCGGTCCGAGACCTCCATGAAGGGGTGGTCTCGATCCCCTCCATCTCCCTACATTTGGTGCGGTTTCACTGGTTTGAAACAAAATGGTCCGAAACCGATCTACTTTTGATGCATTACTTCCTGTTAATCCCGCGGTTTACTCAATTTGTCGATTTGTTTATTCTGGTTGAGGATTACGATGATTTACGAGGGTCCAGAAGGTCGCTGATGCCGTCTCAAACACGATAAAAAACGCATTTGAAGGAAAATGTAGAAGAGAGCATTAAACATTGGTTGTCTGGTGTAGGAAATGGTTACCATGGTAGCCTCTTCTTCGTTCTCCTCCATAGCAGGTTTGGTAACCAGTTACGTGCATATCGCCCCCTGCTGTTTCAAACTGAGTAAATACATAAGTGGGCCCGGGCATGGTTCGATATTGCCAGTGTGAATGCAAGCCAGCGGGGGAGGGGAAGGGGGGCGAACCCATGGCGAACCGCGCCGCAGCACGGTTCGAAACAAGTGGCCCTAATGTGAAAACGCCCTAAGATACTGACCTTTGGTGCGTTGGGGTTTTTGAGCTGCACATATTTCTTCAGAGCCCCTCTGCAGCGCTCCACAATGTGCTCCATCTGCAGATAACTAGCAGCAGTCAGATAGTTCACGATCTCCTCGGGGTTGAACTGCAGGATGCCGGTGTAGCAAGACAGAAGCAGATCACACACCACAGTGGAGCTGTACAGCATCGACACCTGGGGAAAAGTCACGAAACAGAAGTAAAGCACCTCCAGACACTGTGATATCGGGACATTTTTAGAGTGGACATCGGCATACCTGAAGCTTGGAGGATGGGTTGAGGAGGAACTGGTCCCTCAAGAAGGGCGAGCAGGCCGCCAGCACCACCTTATGACCCCTGAATGTCTGGTTGTTGCTGGCCACGATGGTGATGTCACAGAAGTGCTGACGGGACCTCAGCGAGTTCATGTGCTTGAGGATGGTGTCCCCGTGGCTCGGTAGACGGAAACACAGTGTCTCCATGTTGTCTGGTGAGAAAATGAACACCTGAATGAAGCTGCTGGACTATGTAGAAAATCCTAAGTAGATGCAAAATGAAGAGCAACATGGTATAGGAAAGCACGTCTGTAAATCGGTCATAAACCAGAGCTCACTGTTTAAGTAAATACAAATATTGTCTTTGAGGTGTAAACGCCTGAAAGAAAATTATTCTGGGGTTCAGTTTTAGTCGACATCTCGCCAGGAAAACTAGAACATGTCTTCAAACCAAACTAAAGATTCAAAATCAATCTTTACATTTAAAATTAGACTAAAAAACATAATGCTGAGAAGATATGATGAGACCTGAAAGTAAGTTCTGTTCTGTCTCTGTTGTACTTTCAGGTTTATTCATTTTTACCTTCTTTTTCTGATGAAATGTAGATTGAATCCATTGAAGAAAGTGAAAGCTTTGTTGGCCCTGCAGCTACTTGATTTACATTTTTGTGTTTTATTATGTACATTTTTAATTAATGTCTCGTAAAAAAGGGGCAGACCGCATAAGATAATACCTCTTTTGGCTATTTTTCATTTATGACTTGTCTTTAGTTTGTCTTTAAGTTATTTATTTTATTGAAAAATGAAAAATAACATTGAAAATGAAAACAAAACCTTCGATGCAACATGAGTGGGGTACAATGGAGTAAAGGGAAAGATTGTGGTAAGAGCAATATATTTTTTCTTGATAGCTGCCAAGACAAACATTACAATACTTGACTTCAATATATTTGAGAACGTTATTAACCTCAGAAAAGGGAGGGGCACACGCATGAAAAAAATCTGGTTGTGTAACAAATTAATCAGAAACTGTTTAGCAAGCAGTAGTGGCATAGTTACAAATGTGAGGATTAACTGTATAACTGTCAGAAACGGTTGTTGGTCTTGCCAGACTAAGCACAGTTTTCTCTGGCTTTCACTTCCTCACTTTGTGCATTCAATTGTAGCTGTGTGTGTGTGTGTGTGTGTTTTCATGGTTATTAAAGATGCACAGTTGGTTGAGGTTTTGAGGTTATCAGATGTGGAGACAGGCCACACCTTTTCGTGCTGTTATGACAGCTGTACAGGGCTCCTTGCAGAGTTTGTGGTTGATTCTGAGGGATGATCGTGTGAAGGCAGACGGTGAGTTAGACATGACAAACGGACACAGAAACTCCATTCATAGTTACAGCGAGCCTCCTAATACTTGCTTGTTACATGTCTTGATGTTACAGCTGTATATAACTGTGACAATGCCCATAGATTATTGCTATGGGCTCTCATGTTACATTTAAACATGAATTCATCCTCAACATTGTCCCTTTTGGAAGACATTGGTTTATATGCAAGAAATGTGGCATGAATTGATGTCAGTAGCAGATGTTCATTTTTGAGTCTCTAATGCTGCTATCTAGGCCAGCTAACTGGTGATTTGGAGGATAGATTATTTTTCCGTGCAGAAAAAGAGATCTGTCTGATGAACTGGTCTGTTTTTTTACTTTCAAATGAGAGATAACTTTGTTCGAATGTATCAATGTGCCTCAACATCATTGAATTTCCACTTTTAGGAATCAAAAGTATGATATATTAAACAATAAAAACAAAGACAAAACAAATAAACAAAGAAACAAAGAAATATCTGACCAAGGAGTTGAAGGAAACCAAATCTTTACGGTCCTGTTGTTATTAATGTTGTTTAAGAGGTTAGGGAAGCAGAAAACATGCCACTTTTTCCTAAACTCTCAGTTCACAAACCAATGTGTTGTGTCTTTTGAAAGAAAGAAAATACCACTTAACTAGCTATGTGAGCTATCATGAACTATTATTAAAAGGGAATCAAAGCTTAAAATACTTTATGTCAAACATCACTTTAAAACTACGTTTTCTTGACTGTTTTAATATTGTGTAGATAATCTTTAAATACAGTGGGTACGGAAAGTATTCACACTGGGACTGGGTAAAAAAATGTATTCAAATCGATTTTCCTTTAACTGGTTCATAATCGATCCATAAAATCCAAAGATCTGTCTTTTAACTTGGGTAGTTTTTTCTTCTTTGGATGTGCAGAGACGCAGTTTAGCGTTGCTTTCTACTGAACAAGATCTCATGAGATCTTACAGCAAACAAACATGGTGGAAGCACTATATGGGCACCGCTAACAAGTTTAAAAGCTGATGTTTAGATGTACAGTATTTTAGATTTAACAAGTACAAAGGAAAATTGGACAAAAAACAAGTAACATGCAGAATATGCATTAATGCATATCATTAAAATATGATTAATGTAACTGCTTTGGGTTTAGTTCTTTATGTTTAAACAATTTTTAATGATGAACCAGGTCAAAAGGTCACTTTTTAAATTTGCAGCACTATTTTAGCTAAGATATTCCAGACTGAATAAATATCGAATTGTATTGTGAATCGAATCGATTTGAGACCTTATAATATCGAATCAAATCAATCCAGAAAATCTGAACTGATACCCAGCCCTAATTCACACAGAAATGGACAATGCCTCAGTTAAAAAATAAGCAATTGACACAGTAAAGGGTCTGAATACTTATGACCATGTGATATTTCAGTTTTTCTTTTTTAATAAATCTTCAAAAATGTCTACAATTCTGTTGTTTTTTTGTCAATTTGGGGTGCTTTGTGTACATTAATGAGGAAGAAATTAACTTAAATGGTTTTAGTTAATGGCTGCAATATAACAAAATGTGAAAAAACTAATGGGGTCTGAATACTTTCCGGTCCCACTGTATATTTAGTTAAGTGAAATGCTACCCTATCTTGTCAATCATTCATAACAAAAACTAAACAGTTTCCAGGGGATCCTCGAGGCCACCGTACAAGCTATTCAAGTTTCACTGACACGGCTACCTCTGCTATGTAGTATCGTTATGTTTATAAAGCTGCTTATTAGTTTTTAATCGGCGCATGTTCATGATCTATCAATAAACAGCCCTGACTTTGAGTACGCTATCAATGTTGGACACTTAAAGGGCAGGCAGTCTCTCATTCAAGGCAACAGATCGCTGGTAAAACCATCAGAAATGTCCAAATCGATCCAAACACTCTCGTCTTTCTCTCCCACTCGTTTACACGTTAGCTTGTTTTAGCTACAAGTTAGCTCACTCGACACCGATATTATCCACAAATACAAACAAAAGCAAGGTCACTGATAACCACCAAACTTTGTAGTCACTCACCTGTCCGATTAGATGAATGTAGCAGCAGGTTTTTCTACATAAAGTGAGCCTTAGTTTGTCCCTAAAGAGCAGCCGTGTACTGAGGAGGCGACGGTTGTTAGCTGGCAGTACTTCCTCATCCCTGTTGCCATTAGCGACTACCCGCCATCCCGGTTTTTGTTGACTTTCTTTGGCCTTTTCGGGGGGGAGTCCGCTTCGGGAGAACGTACAAGACTACACCACTGTCCTGCCACTTTACTGTGAATCGGTTTTCGTGCAGAGCTCTACCCCACAGTTTTCCCAACATTCAAGGTACGCTCGCTGACTTCTGATCAGCACTTCTCAAACACTTCGATGATGTGGAGATCAGGAACGAGTCGGTTTAATAATCCGACTCATTCATCCAGCACATGAGAGTCGGATCCCATTTGTCCTTTTAGCGCTTCACTCTCTCATCCCAACGAAGGGGAAGTTTCCTGAAAAGAGGATTTCCAGCAAAAGTGATACATGGCGATACAAGGTATACATGACATTACCAGTTTAATATCATCAAAAGCGTTTTTTCTCTTTAACGGCAAGTAGGACTATTTTTAAAAGTATTTTCTCCAGATGGCCACACACACTTACTGTAGAAAACATGGGTGCCAAAGGTATCCCAGCCCCCACAGTCTACTTTTGTTGGCCCTCAGCTAGTTCCAAGCACACTGAAATTTGGCCCCATGTGTGGGTCTATGGTTCAAAGGGATCATAGCAGATTATAACCGTCTGCTCCATTTTAGAGTCTGATTTATGAATCTGATTGACCAAGAATAATGGATGATCGTTTTTTTGTCAGGTCAGGCCATTTGTCACAGGGTTATTACTCTGGCTATTTTTGGTCTTAAAATTGATTGATTGAATTACTGTTTTTATGTACTCTTGACGCCATTGGAAATGAGAGCACGCTCTCAATGGAATTTCGAAATTAAATAAATAACAGAAAGAAAGAAGGAAAGAAAGAAAACATTAGTTACTTGGCATATATAAACTTGTTGTACACTGGCTTGGATTTAAAAACGTATCTAGTCCCTTTTAACCCGATTTTATTGAAATGAATTGGTCGAAATGTCATTTATTCAATCTTACAGCTATTCAATCTTACAGCAGGAAAAGTTCTGCTGTAAGATTCTCCTGCAGACAGTCACTCAGACAAGGGCTTTCATTAACATTGCTAAAACGGTGAAACAGCGACCCCAATTTAGATCTACTTGCATTGTGGCCAAAAATATAATACATCCGTAGTGTAAGGAATTACAAGAGATTGAATGGAGAAAGTTAAGGCAGTTCTGCTGAACTATAAACTCCAAGGTCCCCAGGGCTTGGGTTCGATTCCTGGCTACTACATCAGACCTTTTAAAACTCTATCAATCACCAATAACTTTCCAATGCCTGCTCACAGTATGAAAGCATTTCAATTGATTTTGCAAAAGCTCAAAATGTTTGTAGGCAGACAAGACTGAGTTACAAATCATCAGGGACTGAATCAATATTTGCCTGAGACTTCATTCGTATCTTAACAAAATGGAAGTACTTTTTCTTTCAAAATGTTGTCGAAATTCCCATATAGGCTAGCATTTTTGGTTCACCGGTAAAATTCTCGCCTGCCAATTCCCGTCCAGTTGCGAATTCCTGTAACGGAGAATATGGCGACCCAGAGGGTCTCTGCCAGATAAGGGATCGAAACCAGGTCACTGGCAGATGATGAACAACGTTTATTTTTAACATTCCGTGGATTTCTGCTTGTATAAATGCTGTATTGATCTGAAAAAGATTTCCCATACATTTTTAATTGCCAGTCGTGGATACCTGTATCAGGTAATAGAGACCCGGAGATGGTCCGCCATGCGTGGGATCGAAACCAGCTGATACCGCACATCATGAACAATGTTTGCGTTCAGCGTTTACGGGAATTACTGCGTGTATAAATACTGAAGTGATATGAGTAAGATAATTCAAGCATTTTTGATCTGTAACTGCACCAAGTCATGCAAAAATATTTACATCTAAAAATAAAAAAGGCAGTTTTAGTGTTTATAACTACTGCCATTGTTGGAAGTCATTTTGTTTATGTTTAATGTAATAATAATTATTATATATATTATTTTTAAAGCGCCTTTCATGACACCCAAGGACGCTGTACAAATTAAAAATCAAAAAATACTAAATAATCATTTAAGAATCATGAGGAATAAGGCTTTAATGACAAATACAGGTAAATTCTTGCATAAAACAGTAGACCAAATTTGCCATCATTCAGAGAAAGGGCCCTTACATCATAGGTGAGCCAGCCAGCCCCCAAAAAAAAAAAAAGATATCCAGATTACAGGGATTTTGTATAGTTACAAGAAACATATTTACAAATCATACCGATTTACATATTTACAAAACCAGGTGAACCCATTGGTTCTCACCAGGGTCTGGTTTTGCGCTGAGGACCTGTCTTGAAGCGAGGGATTGTTCTTGATCCTCATCGCCTCATAAGAGGGGTCCTGATGAGGCGATGGGTCCCTCACGTGACTCCCTTCTTCATTTTCCTAGGTACACAATACAGCACATGTGTGCAGTGTAGCTATAAACAAGAAAGCAAATACATTGGGACAAATTCAGAGAATGGGCGAGTATTTTGCCTAAGCCTGATTATGATATGCAGGGGTATACTGTACATTTTGAAACCATAACATACAGCTACAATACAGTGCAATATATGGCATTTATTATGCAAGAGTATATCAAAATTAACATGTGTGGATTGCAAAGTGTGTTTAAACTCTTAAAATTACCAACATTTCTTGTTCCAAAGCTCAATGATACCAGGGATACCCTACCCTACCCTACCCTGAAACCGAGGTTATTTCAAAAGAGAAAAAATTGACGAAAAGACAGAGATCTTCGGCGGGCTTTTTTTTTTTTTAAGTACTGCTCTGAGATGCTCCTGCAGACTGTCAATCATACAGTAAGAAGCGGGGTTTTTTAAACCTTACCAAAAAGGGCGAAACAGCGCCCCCCAAATCTCCATGGTGGCCAACAATATATTGCATCCGTAGTGTAAGGAACTACCATAGAGAATGAATGGGAAAAGTTAAGGAAGTTAAGCTTAACTATACGCGGTCCCCGGTTCGAAACCGGGCGGAAACATCCTTTGCATTTTCTCCCCAAAAAGATCATCACGGATGTTCATGTTCTTCTCATGACCTATCGACCATTTATTCTCACACTCATATGCTAGATTTAAATGTCTGTGAGCATTCACCAACCACCGTCCTGTCTGTATGTCTTAAATGGAACAAATTTCTGATCTCCTCCTGCAGCGTCTAAATGCTTTGGAACATTTCTTGTTCCAAAGCTCACTGATAGCAGGGATGAGAGGAGCACAAAAAATATTGTTACTATTTAAAGTATGCTTATTTCTATGTTTTTTATCAGTATCTGTCATGTTTTAGTTTGTTTCCTGTTTTAGTTTACTCATACTTATCTCCGTCTCTTTCAGTTCCTGTCTTGCTGATTCCCTCACCGGTGATCACCGGGTCCCTCCCTAATGCGTTGCACCTGTGTCTTGTTAGATTCACTCCCCTTTTCCTTCTTAAGCCCTGGTGATCCCTCACTTCCCTGCTAGATTATCACTACCCCGTTAGTCGATTCTCCAGCCATTACTTCAGCCTGTTTATTCTGATTACCTCTCGTGTTTGACCCTGTCTGTTCCCGTTTACGACTCTGCCTTTCGGACTTATTACCTCTGCCTGATTACTGACTGCCTGCCTGTGTACCGAACCGTTAGAAAATAAACTGACCTGGGAACGCCTGAACTGTCCCTACTCTCTGAATCCAAATCCTGTGCCTGATATTTTTATTCTGTGTAAAAAAAAAACCTGGCACTACATAAAGCCACACAGGTAATGGCAAGGGTTTATTCATTGAAGTCTTCTTACAGTACTGAGAATATTTGAAGTTTTATGTGATGTCAAAAATTTAAATAGTTAAATACATTCTCATTTGAGATGAAGTATTATTCTCTGAAAAATATAGATATATTTGGCCCAAATACTACCACAGGGTAGCAATTTGCCCTGTTACAGTATATGTAATATTATATAAAATATACCAATTGAAGTCATATTGCATTTGCTCATTGAACTTAACCACATTTATATACAAAAACTAATGCCCATTTATATACTGCTTCACTAAAACTCAAGTGTAAATGTATTATTTACAGTCAGTGTTTAATCTACTGTTAATTACAAAAATCTGATTTTGAGAGCATTTCTTGAAAGAAATCAGACATTGAGCATCACCTTGTGTAGTTTCATATCAAGTATTTTTTCAGCATTGATTCTCTCAATTTTAAATCTAATATTAACAATTCATTCATTTGGTATTTTGGCAATACTGGTTCATGGAAATAAAAATAGGCAATTGGGTTTTTTCATACATTTGTAAAATGGCAAATGTACAATATAGGGTACACTCCCCACTTCGTAAAAAACACATTTCTGTTTTAAAAACTGTTACAAATCTTTACCAAATACACACAAAAAAACCTGACACAATTACCGTAACCTGAAGTCATGTAATACATCGAAATCAAGTCCAGTCATATTCAGATTTAGAATCAACAGATTACATCGCTAAGCTAAAGTTTATGGTAAAATTGTGTAGTACACTATAGCAGATAGTACAGAAGAGGATGAGGGCCACTGAGAAAAAAAAGAATCTCGTAAGAAAAAAAAAGTCTGAATTCTGGGAAAAAAAAGGTCAGAATTCTGACTAAGGCCCGGGTTCGATTCCCGGCCAATGCAACTTCCCTTTTAAGGTCTGTTATTTGCAGTGTGCATCCCCAAAAACGTTCGGAAGCCTGCTGAAAGTATGAGAGTATCTCAATTGGTTTTGCAAAAGCTCGAAACTGGTGCAGAAACATTGTTTCTTGACTTTCCTTAAATCAGCTCTCACTATTCATCTGCTAATGCTGATGTTCAAAGGCTATTGGGAGTTTTTTTCAACCACCATCCTTGTCTCCATGTCTCAAATAGATCCTTGACCATTCTTCTGCTGCTTCTCAACACTAAAATTCACTGGGCAATGGGTATTTGCTCAAAACCTAACTGAATTCAACAGCAAAGCATATTTGCCTATGTCTGATTATAATCTGCAGAGGTATTCAATAAGAATACCTTACACACAGCTAATATTCAAAATGTGAGACATTGATGATGTTACAGTATATCAGAGTTGACATTTGTGGATTGCAAAATGTATTTACACTCTTATAATCAGGAAAATATATTTTTCTCCCAAAAACAAGTGACACCTGGGGTGGAAAGAGAACAAAAAATGTTGTACTTAGGTGAAAGTATGCTTATTTTTACTTCTTTATTCTGTGCAAAAAGAAAACATGACACAATATAAAGCCACACAGGTAATGATAAGAGTTTATTTATGTTTAATTAGCTTCAAGTACTGAGCATGTTTTAATAAACCTATTGTTATTGCTCAAAATTTTAAATAGTTTAATACATCCTGTTAAAAAAAAAAGTATAAAACTTAAAAATTAAAAACATCGCCCTAATGTCCTCGTAGTGGCCAAAACTATATTACACCCGTAGTGTAGGGAACTATCACAGAGAATGAACGTGAAAAGTTCAGGAAGTTAAGCTTAACCACACGCACTCCTACCGCGAAGACGTCGGTTTGAAACCAGCTGAAGTCATAGAAATCAGCTTTTTCATTTTCGCCAAAGAAATCATCACGGATCAAAAGCTGACGCCAACAGACCCAGCTGTTTGTATGTATGCGATATCTTTCTGTTACATTGGAACAGCTGTGTGTCCAGCGGACGGGAGGCACTTTGTTGCACTGATGTTTTCCTCCTCTGACAAATGTTTCCTCCAGATTAATTGTTGCAGCTGTTGTACTTGTTCTCTGATGTAGGGTTCCCTGGACAGAGAGGGGTCTGCGAAAAAAACAAATTATTTGTTAATAATCATGTACGATGAACTCACTCTCCATATAATGACTGATAGGGAATAACGAACATGTCTCTTACAGTACCATAGGTTTCCGTAGTGTAGTGGTTATCACGTTCGCCTAACACGCGAAAGGTCCCCGGTTCGAAACCGGGCGGAAACATTCTTTACATTTTCTCCCCAAAAAGATCATCATGGATGTTCATGTTCTTCTCATGACCTATCGACCATTTATTCTCACACACATATGCTAGAGTTAAATGACTGTGAGCATTGACCACCCACCGTCCTGTCTGTATGTCTCAAATGGAACAAATTTCTGATCTCCTGCTGCAGCATCTAAATGCCTGTGCACATTATCGTTTATTTACAATCTGATTAAACCCAAACTCAAGCTTTTTAGACTGAAAACAGGACGATGTCAAATTCACTTTGTAGCGCTGTAGAGAGCAGTTTTCTTACATGGGGTACTAAAAAAAATTTGAATGATATACATAACGAAAAACAATGAAAAAAAAAAAAACAGAAGCTAATGCATCTATTTTTTAAGTTGCATCTTTATTCATCAATTCACCACCATGTGTTTTGTACAGTTTGCAATGTGCAGCTAGGACGTAAAACTCTGGTAGCCTGAATTCAGCTCAAGAACATGAGGTTGTCTACGGAGACTTCTGTCTTCAGCCAATACTGTGAGGGTCGCTGACAGTCTTGGCACACACTGATGATGACATTTATGACGTCACTGCGGACTTTTTAGTCCCTCACAGGTTTCCGTAGTGTAGTGGTTATCACGTTCGCCTCACACGCGAAAGGTCCCCGGTTCGAAACCGGGCGGAAACATTATTGATTGCTTTTCCTCCCCAAAAAGGTCATCATGGATCAATAGCGGTTGACACTTTATAAATAAAATGGTAATAAGGATTCACCAAAATGTTAAACATAAAGAAACTATTGTCCACCCTTCTTCTGCTGCTTAAATGGTACGAGGTTTCTCAGGTGTATAAGGTGCGGAAAGGCTTCTTACTACAACACAGAAGTTGCACTCAGTCCGGTTTGCTTATTTATTCTGCTGTGAAAACCATAGTCATTCTGCTGCATGTGCAACTGCAAGGCTGTTATCTGCAGCACAGGAGATGTTTCCTTTTAACAGTGCTACAAAATTTCATCATCAATAACATCTGCAACATACTCTCAGCAAACACAATCATATGGATTTTATCAGTATATTTGCATATCTCTCATACAATGGTCATAAAATGCTGTTTGTAATATATTTCTAACACACATACAGTAATACACAAAATATGCGTATGTACCTCGACACACATATTGGCTGGTGTTTGTATAATGAAGTGCACCAATTACAGGATAGCACAGAGTTAGCACATGTTGCCACAGCTGCTTTCAGAGGCTTCTCCCTGCAAATTTATTTGGTATTATTTATCAATTCACCACCCTGTGTATTGCATCATTTGATCTTTTTGAAATGTGCAACTTGTAAGCAAAGCTCTGGTAGTGAGCGCTGGAGTTTGAATTCAGTCAAAGAACATGAGGTGGACGGCCTCAAAGTTAATCTGTCTTCAGCCAAAACATACTATAAATATCAGATATGTATTTGTGAGTAATGCTGTTTGTGAATGTTAAGAAACTTTGCAAATTGTGCTGCTGCCTGTCTTTGCCAGGACACTCTTGTATAATAGATTTTTAATCTCAATGAGTTTCTTTTCCTGGTCAAATGAAGGTTAAATTAAAAATATATGTATATATTTGTCACACACTGATGATGACATTTATGACGTCACTAAGCACTTTAACCTCTCAGGTTTCCGTAGTGTAGTGGTTATCACGTTCGCCTCACACGCGAAAGGTCCCCGGTTCGAAACCGGGCGGAAACATTATTTGCTTTTTCTACCCTGAGAAGTCATCACAGATCCTGGACTGACACCACTTTTCACTAAAATAGAGAATTAGGCTTCTTCCCCAAGCGCCTTAACAGAAAGGAACTATCATCCACCCTCCTGCTGCTTAAATGGTACATTGTTGCAGAAATGTGCATGACTGTTGGTATTTGCTACTGTTATCAAAATGTCTTATTCAATCAACTGTTTTAGGGGCCAATTCAAAATGGGCAGCGGAACACATTTGTACCCCTGGCCATAGTTTTGACACCTGTGGTATACAGAAAGGCTTGCTAGTACCACACAGAAGTTGCTCTTAGTCTGGCCCTGCTTTTAATTCTGGTGTGAAAACCAAGTGACAGCTATTGTGCTGCATGTGTAATTGCAAGGCTCCTAATAGCAGCTCAAGAGACTTTCCCTTTTAACAGTGTTACAATATTTCATCATAAAAAATATCTGTATCATACTCTCAGAAAATATGACTGTATAGATTTTATCAGCATACCAAACATAAAGAGCAATTTCAAGTGTTATGCACACTTAAAATACCAGAAAAAAATTGCTATCTGTTAACAAGAGATGATAACCTGTCATAACAAGTCATTTTAAGTTATCACTTACAACATGGATTTACAAAATACAAATGCAACAATGTATGAATTTGATAGCCACACAGGACACAATAGCTTAGAGTTCTTGTAGCATGAGGTACATTATAATAACTACAAAAAATACGACAGTAGCACAGGGAGTCACCTCTCCATTTTCCAACCTTAAAACAAAACAAATACAACTGTGCATCATGTACTCTGGGCATTACAAACTCACTTATGCAGCTCAACTAGCCGCCATTATCTTCCAAACCAAACAGTGGAGAAGGCGCCGAAAATTCATTAGCATCTATCTTGACAGAGCCTTAAACACATCATCTTGTCATAATACCTGCAGACACGATTTGTTCCAGATGTTTACTCACTGCTTCAAACATTTTTCGAGCCCAGAAACAGCGGAGACATGTCCGCAGAAACGCCGATAATCGCGTGAAAACAGGAAGAGAAAGAAAGACCGTGATGCACCGGGCGGAGTGACGGTGTTTACGAGCCGATGCTGCCACCAAGTGCCCATAATGTGCAACTCCCTGTGGAATTCCTCTTACAATCTGCCACTTATTAACATACCAAAACAGTATTAAACACATAGGAAAACGGCATAGAACCTTGATTTAAGTATCAAAACAAGAAAACTTAAAAAAAAAAAATCAATTGAACACAGTCAAAGTGCTGCATTTGCAACTGCAAGGCTCCTAGCGCGGAGATCACGGTCAGTAACACAGACACATGGCAAGCTAGCTAGCATTAGCACGTTATGTTAGCAGGCTGCAGTTCCTGTAAAAAGTTAATATTTCTACGCCTAAGCGTCTGTAACTCTTACTACATGTGCAGCTCATACTTGTAGTTAAAATCCACGTTAATGGCGGTTTCTTCTACATTTATAAATCATTTAACATCGAAAAACTGAACAGAGCATAACAGGCACCAACCTGAAGCTTAGGAGTCGTTTCCTCTGCTGAGGTAAAGTACGGTGGTCTGCTAGGACCTAAAGCTGTAGTTACTGCTCAAACCACCAGGTGGCAACAAGGTCACATAAATAACACAACCACATCAGCTCTGTAAAGTCAGTGTCCGTGGATTAGGGATGTAACGGTTACCGGTAAACGGTAAACCGCGGTAAAATTTCCCACGGTAATCATTACCGTGTCTTTTTAAAATTACCGTTTTACCGTGTTTGTTCCCCATCCTGTGTCAATAACTCACGGTGATGCTGCTGTTTGCCTGGAAAAGCTGGACCTACGTCTCTGTCCTCGATTAATACCTAAACTGGTGAGTGCATGCGCAGTTTGCTTTGTTTGGCCTCTGAGTCTGAGAGCGAAGTTCGAGCCACAGCAGAGTTTTCTCGAAACGGACTCTGAAGTCAGGTTGAATTTTGGATTTTTACAAGGATGCTGAGGAGAAACTGATTGAAGACAGTCTCCCTGTCTGAACACGAAGCTGCAGCGAAAGAAAAAGACGTGCGCGATTTCAACGGCAGGAACTCTTCGAGTAAATGAACTGACGGATCTGTAGGGAGAGACAGAGAGAGAGAGAGAGAGAGAGAGAGAGAGAGAGAGGGAGGATTCAGTGAGCCATAGGCTACCTGAGAGAATAACAAGTGACTTATCAGTAATTCTGTCCAAAACTGTATAAATCTCCTCCACAACGTCCAGAATTAGTATCATTCTGGACTGTGTTCTTGCCTTTGTTTTGCCGTGTATTCGCCGTATTTTGACATAGATCGTCTTTTTTCGTCAAAGTTCGTGTTTTATGGATTTAATCGATCGTTATTTGGAAACATTTAGAGGAGAAAATACCGAGAAGATCTGCCAGGGAGAGGGGAGACCAGAGGAGAATCATGAAGGGGGTTAACTGCTTCAGGGACCATCGTCATTTGAAAAAAAAAAAAGTCCTGGACATAAGGAGCTGTAACATGGACACTAATGCTGCAGGCAAACAAAAATGTGTGAGTGTATACAAAATAGTTTAAGCTCATTTTTTGTCATCTCAAAACTTTGAACATGTTCATTTACAATTGTTTATAAAGAGAATCCTGTTTGAAGTTCAGATCAGTTGTTTTCTTTTCTTGTAATCACACCGTTTATAACATAATAATGACAAATACTTTCCAAGATTGTTTATTTTTATTTCTCATGAAAAAAGGATAAAAATGTACTCAAAGGGCATTTCTTGACATATTAAAGACAAAAAAGAATAATAAGATAATAATATTGAAGGGATTAAGTGATTAAACTGTGTGTAAAAGTACTTTTTGATCATTTTGAGCACACTGCAACAATACCGTGATAATAATGACAACCGTGATAATTTTGGTCACAATAACCGTGATACAAAATTTTCATATCGTTACATCCCTACCTTGGATACAACTTCAAGATACACTGGCTACACCATCACACCCATCACAGCACCTGTCTAAAGCACCTGTGATGTCCATAGTTAATGTTTGATCGGCATCTGAGTCAGTGATGCTGAGTGTGTGTGGATTTATGGAAGAAAAGAAAGAAAAGGGTAATGTTGTTCTCAGCATTACATTATCTTACATGTGTAAGATTGGGCATTGTCCAGTGGCAACCTCCCTGGATTGGTTTTCCATTGTCCATTCATTTTTTAAAGTCAGTGTAACACTGCACATTTGCAATTTGCTGCATCTGGCTGGTTAAAGAAACCTTGTTGACTTTGTATGTCGAGTAAGAAGTGGGAGGCTACCTGTCTTTATCCTTCTGTTTATTATCTGGACAAAACTGATTAATACTGGTTATACACTTGGCTTGTGTTAGAATACCGAAGCACACTCTGGCACACCTCTTTTACAATGGTCATGAAATGCTGATTGTAATATATTTTAAAGACACATACAATTATAAAAGAAACATGTATGTACCTCGACACACTGGCTTGTGTTGGCATACCAAAGCACACCGATAATGGGATAGCACAGAATTACCTTGTTTATAAGTTCACGAAGTTGTCATATGGACATTGTAGTATGTAAACACTATATGGTACACCACCCATGATATATCTTGTAAACCTCTACATAAGTTCACAAGATTAGAAAAAATGTTTTTGCATAATTATTGTGCACATTGCTTCAATCTTTGACTCACCTCGGGCACATCTCTCTGTATAATGGCAATGCACTGGGGCTGCTCATTGTATATATAAAATTAAACCCAAGAGAGTGCACCCTACAGTCATTTATACCAATAAGGAACATAAATCTCAGAGAGCAAGTGGAATAACATAAAACATAAATCCTGTCTCACCATATTGGAGCCTGTATGCCTTCACTAGAGTATTTTCTTGCGACTCATGAGCAACAGATCTGCTGAGACAAGTGCTAAACACAGATATTAAATCTGTTAACAGTGGGTAGGACACGCCTTGATCTTGCCTGGCAATGTTGACATTTGTCAGGGAAAAAAGGAACAGGCTGCAGTGCCTGTAGTCAAGTACTGGTGTATTGCTTTCAAGGTCATGTATCTGGGAAAGTCTCCTGGCAATGGCAGTCTTTATTTATGACCCTAGTGTTGAAACAGCTCCAGTCCAGTCATTGTATTGCACACAGCGGCTCATGCTGAGTAGGACAAGACAGTGTTGTACAATAATCATTATTCCCTAAACTATGGAAAGAGAGTTCAACTCAGTAGATGACAAAGGGCCAACACTTGATTCAAATGTTAGACATTTGTCTTGCTTTTATTTGATTATTCCCTAACTTTCTACCTCTTTGTAAACATTTGTTTTAAAGGGTGCTGTAAGAAATGTATAAGAAAGATAATATTGGTAGGGGCAGTACTTCATGTCATATTTTTTAAACAGCAGGAGTCGTTTGGAAACCTGAGCTGAGCAAAAGGTCCAGATCACTTTAAAGACTAGAAAGTCTCATCATTCTAACGAATCACAGGCGAGGGGCGGGGCTTAGATGGTGACGCTGCACGTTGATTTACGTCGGTGCTTGTCGTGAAACATGTCGGCTTCAGAGGCAGCGACAAAGGTAGCAAACCATCTTCAACACTAGAATGCATGTATTTGAATATAACAGTGGCATAGCCTTTTAGTCACGCGGTGGTCTATACACCAGAAGCATGCTAACTCATCAGCGAAATGCTGCAACGCAAGGCACCTTTATTTATCGATAACATTAGCTTTTTGTTTAGCCTGTGCTACACTGTTAGCCACGCTCACCTCCATCACTTCTGTGTGAACTTACTGTGTCACTGAGGAATATCTTCTTGTTTTGCCTTCTCCCTTACTACATTGAATGTCTTTATCAATGCCTCGCTTTTCTACATAGTGCGTTCAGAGTGTAAATGTGTGTTTGTGTCGCTAAGGCTCATTGTAGTGCAGTTTTAAAAGAATGTGTGGACATAATGTGTTTCTATGATAGAATCTGGGTTGGATAGTCCCAGCGGAGAAACAAGAACTTAAAAAGTTGGTATGCACTCGACTGTCGTCATTTCTAAACCATTTTCGGGGTTATGTGCTCCTTTTGTTTGTGTATGAAAGCATGAATGAGTTGATTGACCGATGGCGGTTCGTGACGTCACGGCAGAGCGGATCCCCCATTGGTTGCTGGGTTTATTTTGTAGTGGGGAATGCGGAAGTCAGGCGAGTAAATGCTGTGAGCTGTGTTGAGGATATTTAAATCGTATTAATGTCTCGTTAACATTGTTTGACAAACTTACAGTGACACACGCCATCTTTGTTAACTTCACAGTTTTTAAAATGTTTTTTGAATATAAGGTCTGAGTCCCACTTATTTACACAAGCTATCAAAATAATTTTATTTTAGCAGAAATGTTTGGCAGTTTATAAAATGTGCAATCACAAACCAGAGCATTTCCAGTAGGGATGCACGGTATGGTTGGACCAATATCGATTATGGCATATATTTGTCCAAAAAGATAATTGTCCGTATCAGCAGGTATAAACATTTTTGCAGATTGGTACACCTGACATTTTGACCATACAAACTGGCCATAAAAATGGCAAATATTGCCTGTCATGTTGATGAAATTTACCCCTTTAATAGAACCAATTTCATATCCTTGCACTTGATGAAAGACAAACATTAAAGGAGTTTTGATACAGTTGTGTCAAGTCCTTAGGAACACACAACTTTAATTTCATGTTTTCAGATTTTATTTGTTGTACAACATTTGACTGCATAATGAAGTGATTAATATTAATTTTGCTTGATAATATTTTTGCAAACTACTAATGCCCATGTAGGGTCTTTACCCAAAGTCAAATTGTGCCTTTGTCATTGTGACCTGCACAATTGTTCCTGTGGTTTTGCGAGCACAACGTCAAACTTAAACAAAATCTTTCATCAAACATAAACATACAGGACTATTTAGGCTCCTCTTCTCAAGTTCAGACCTATGCTGTGTCAGGGGTCCAAAACTTTACAGTTATATGTTTTGATACTAAATTTATCATGGTGTTTTAATATCCATCATTTTCTTTCCCTTTAGGAGCCTCCTGAAGGAAAGGCCTTACCAGGAGAGTCGGAAGCAGGACCAAGTCATGTGAAGGAGGGTAAGTCTAAAGCTGTAATGAACTCAGTTTTCACAAGAAGAGCAAGTTAAAAGGCAAACAAAAGGGTTTTTCCACCAGGACTTTACCCTGTAATTTTTGTGCCGACCAACAATATTTTGCCTCTCCATCCCCTCTATTACCTGGAAGAGAAATTGCAGGTAAACTTCCTGCTGTGAGGACTATTAATGAACAAGCAAGTCAGAAAACCTTTGATGAGGTCAACCTTTAATTTCTTTTTGGGAATCTAAGACTTTCATGTGTTAAACAGCTTACGCATAAATGATACACATGCTTGAAATCAGTGAATTTCAGCCCAGACACACAAACAGAACCCTGCTGTGGATCATATCATTGTTCGACTTCTTGCTGAAACATATCATTTATGCTTTTTTAGGTAATGCAGCTACCACTACAGCAGCTGCTGCCAAAAAATCAGAACCCATGGGTGGGATGACCTCCTTGTTGTCCCAGAAGCCAGTTAAGGCTGGAGAGGAAGGAGAGAAGAAGTCACCTGCCCCATCTCCAAACAAACATGCTGCAGGTAAGACTTCAACACTGACTGCTCTCATCAAAGATGCCTAAGCAGCAACCCTGATGTAGAATCAACACAAGGCTGTTTAGTTCTTTATAATGTTTATTGATTTTTCAGTGAGGACACATTAACATATAAACCCCTTTTCTCAGGACTCTCCTCAAAGCCTCTACCGTCCACGTCGGCTTCATCATCTTTATCCTCCTCTCCTTCAACGTTGTCCCCTGGCCGAGCAAAGATGAGCGTCTCAGGTCCGGGCAGCAGTAAATCCATCCCTGGACCTTCTTCTTCCTCCTCATCCTCCTCAGCTGCACCTTCCTTGTCGCCCTCCGAGCCCTCCGGACCACCCAAGATCCACCGTGCCCGCAAGACCATGAACAGGCCTCCATTTTCCCAGGTGAGAAACTGTCATCTTTTGTAAGCTTAGTTTCCACCGAATCCTGCCAAGATTGAGAGGATCAAATGTGTGATTTTGAATCTGTGACTGTTTTTAGTTATTACTAATGTTTTTTCTTTTTCAGACGATCAGCTTAGAGTCATCTGCTGCACCTTCGGGATCCTCCACCTCTCTTTCCACTGACTCTGAACTGGGTAAGCCGCCACACCAAGTACTCCTCTATCTGTCAGGGACCTTGCTGTTTCGAGC
Organism: Scarus forsteni; assembly: GCA_036419115.1. NCBI lineage: Eukaryota > Metazoa > Chordata > Actinopteri > Labriformes > Labridae > Scarus > Scarus forsteni. The sequence goes on from JAZDUH010000458.1 coordinate 15,966,852, forward strand.
CCAGATTAAGCTCTATGGTATCAGTAGATTTTGGAAAGGGCCTTTCAGTCAGAGGCCCAAAGTCACTTGACACCCAGGGCACCAGTTGCTCTCCTCTTAGAGCAAGGGGGTCCAAACTATGGCCCGGAGGCCAGATGCGGTCCGCTGACCATTCTGAATTGGCCCCTGAAATAGTTGAAGGAATAAAGACATTTTGATTACAGCAGCAAATACCTCCAGTCACGCACACTTTCGGCCATGTTTATTTTGACAAAATGTCTCATTTACAAAGTATATTGCAATATTCATCTTCAAGCACTAAGGGGCCGTTTACATGGCGCTGAAAACGGTCGAATTCGATAAGTTTTCATTGCGTTTTGGCCTTGCATCTACATGGAAACTGGTTGAAAACGAAAACTTTTGAAAACAGGCTCCAGGGTGGAAAGTTTCCAAAACGCTCTCCATGCAGCCCCGTGTAAACCCGTATCAGAGCGTTTCAGGGTGAAACGCTGGCGTCACCGCATGCGCAATACTTTTCCAGATGAAGGCTGCCCGCGCATACCAGGAACAACAACAGCTTTCGGCCGTCTGCCGAGTAACGGGTGAGCCTCTTACCGTGCTCAGTTTGTTATCCAGACAAAACTATTCAGACAGATTTGTTGTCTGATCGGATTTGTTGTCCAGAATAGAAACTCCTGCGTCTCTGTGCGTCTATTCACCATTGTTTTTTGTGAAAGTTTTTCTTCTTCGTTCGTGTGTTGTAGCAGCGCTGCCTCTCTGCAGACCTACACCGCCATCTACTGAACCGACATGCACACTACAGCGGATTAACTCATCTCCGAGCGTTGTCGTCTGAACACAGAAGAATTCTAAAACGCAAAGGACAAATCTTTGCGTCTTTAAGTCAGGAGTTTCCATGTAAACGTAGCGTAACACTGTCGCAGTTTACTTTTGTTTTGTGTTTGACTGTAAAAATTAGCCATGAGTGTCTCCCACCTTTGCTGCTCAGAAGGTCAATCTCATCTTGACTAGGTGTGAATCATGTGATAGGTCGGGGTTACAAGGGCCCCTTGGCAGGTGATAACCCACAACTAAACACTAAAACTTCAACTTAAATACAGTAAATAGTGATGTTCATCAATGGCCCAATCGTCTATCTATTCGTCTTTATGTGGCTCTCGATGTAAAAAGTTTGGACATTCCTGTCTTAGAGCAACTTAACTTCCAGTGTCTTTTATGCCTTTTGTGTCTTTCTATAAGAGTGCCCTGATTTGAACTGAGCTTCTTGTTTTTGTTTCCTTGTGCTGTAGTTTTTGGGCTTTTTTGTCTGTATGGTTCTGACTGTTTGTCAAAACACTTGAAACTTCTGTTTTTAAATATGCTATAGAAATAAAGTTATTATTATTATTATCATTAATGTTGGGTTGTAGACTTGAAGACATTATAGTCAAACCTCAAAACAAATAATTGACTTGTCTATGATAAGTTCTTTGTGGGACATTAGAGATATACGAGATGGATTATTTCTGAAAAAGTATTTTCTCTGAATAGGTAACATCAGTTTTAAAAATGCTTGTAAAACATGCTGAAGTGGGTTGTAAATTGACTTTGCATTGCTCATGACAATAAACACTTTTTTCATCTTAGTTGAACAATATAGATGTTTTTTTAAAGTCAAGCTTGATATATATATGGTTTATATGGTACTATAGTACCAGTTTCTTCTTTTGCCAAAAAATATCTTTAACTGTTAAACTGAAAGAAAATGTTGCCACAAGTTGATCATCTAGTCACAAACATTGTCCATTTTGGGTCTAAAATAAGCACACTGATGCAAACGATCATAAACAAAAGCAACTTTTTCTGTAAACTCTCTCCCTGCCTGCTGTGTGCCTCTGAATGTGTTTTTTTAAGCTGCGAAAAGGAGAAAACTGGACCACAGATCTGATGACGCCCAAGAGAAGTCTGAAAACATTCCAGATAACGCTCAAACTGTGGTAAGATGATGTTTTCAGCTTCATCAGGGACACATTACAGCTCCAGGAAAGGTTCAGATGTTAAACTGAATCTCCTCGTTTTGAATTGCAGGAAGAAAAGTTAGTCCACAAAAAGTTGGAACCTGTTAACAAATCAGCGCCAGAGAAGAGCAACGTAAGTGCTGGAAAGTCAGAGGGAGACGCTTCCAAGAGGTTTCAGACTCCCGGCCTCCCAAAGCGAGCCTCAGAAAAGGTGTCAAGCCAAAGAAACATGAAATTTCAGTTGATGCACCTCTAAAATCAATAAACAAATAAATGCATAGTGTGTTTGATGATTCCATTTGCAGTTTGTTGTGATTCTGTAATTATTGAGCTTGTGTTTCTTTTCTTTGTTTTGTAGTCAGAAGACCGTGAAACAGAAACAAGGCAGCAAAACAAAAACACAAATGGGATGGATAAAATGTCCAATCACGTGAGTTCAGAGTTGTTTCTATCTTCTGCATTTGTCTTTTATGGAAGCTCAAAGGAGACATTTATCCACCCATTGACTTTCTGTTACTTATTTCTCATACTTGTGATTAAATCCTAAGAGATTTTTTTGATGTTGTGATAATGATGTTGTTCTTTGCATATTAGAGACTCATTCTTTTGAGAAATGACTGAAAACAAAGAACAGAAGATAGATGCTGTGTGTTGAGAGTGTGAGTTCAACACTGAAACTTCTATACACAAAAAAATGTTTAAAATGAATAAAAAGGATGAGTGTCTCCTCAGGGAATTAACATTACATTTAGATCAGAAGTCCATTTTTTAGTAGACACCTTTTTGTCTTGTACTTCATAATGACAACTCTTTACACACTAATTAATTATGGATGCTAAAGTTTGATTTATTTTAGATCTAATAAAAAAATAGTGAGCAAAATATATATATTTTTTGTTTGGATTGGTGTATGATGTTCCTGCTGTTGTTGGACATCTTTTGAAAAAGTCTGTTACATTTACATTTGGAATACAGTGCTTTTTCTGTCTTATCAAATTATTTAACAAACACAATTTAACATAAAACTCAATCAAGCAGTTATGTGTTCATTCTGTTTGGTGTGTGCTGTTGTACATGTTCATAGTGAAAAAACAGTCGGTTCTGAAAATAGTTTTTTGTAGTTCTGTCATCAAAACCTCCACAAACACACAACACCTCAAGCTCTTTTAATGTTGTAAATAAGTTATCAACCCAAGTATTTTTTTTAAAAATCACTACTATTCCCTTTGTTTGTGACATTAAAATCCTACTTTACTGAACTCTGTGAATTTCCTCCTCACAGAGTTCAGAGTCTGAGTTGCAGAAAGCAGCCCGGCGCAGGAATGAGGGCGACGAGTCTCCTCTAGAAAAAGAGAAAAACAAGACAGATGTGGCAGAGAAAGTTGGTAAGCAACATCCCCAACTTCCATTTTTTAATGACACTTAGGGCGTTTTCACATAAGACCCACTTGTATCGAACCGTGCTGCGGCACGGTTCGCCCCTCTCCCCCTTCCCCACTGGCTTGCATTCACACTTGCAACACTGAACCGTGCCGGGCCCACTTGTGTATTTACTCAGTTTGAAGGGCGATATGCACGTAACTGGTTACCAAACCTGCTACGGAGGAGAGCGAAGAAGAGGCTACCATGGTAACCATTTCCTACACCAAACAACCAATGTTTACGTTTCGCTCTCTTCTACATTTTCCTTCAAATATGTTTTTTTTTTATCGTGTTTGAGACGGCATCAACGACCTTCTGGACCCTCGTAAATCTTCGTAATCCTCAACCAGAATAAACAAATCGACAAATTGAATAAGCAAAAGATTCAACCGTGGGATTAACAGGAAGTAATGCATCAAAAGTACATCGGTTCGAACCACTTTGTTTCACACCAGTAAAACTGCACCAAATGTAGGGAGATGGAGCAGATCGAGACCACCCCTTCATGGAGGTCTCGACCGGCTGATTTGATGCGCACCAAAGTGCGGTGGTTGCATTCACATTGATACTAACGTACCAAACCCTGGGCCAAAACTTCTTTGGTGCGCACTAAATATGGTTGGTGTGAAAACAAACTTACAGGCCTTATTTCAGCCATTTCTCAGCATGGCCAAATCATTAAAAACTATAGAGACAAGGGTACCAGTAGTGTCACTACTCTTAAGTGGCAAAAAGTTTGTCTGGTGGCCAAATGAATATCCCATAGCTCAGTGATTCCCAAACTGGGGTACGTGTACCCCCAGGGGTACGCAAAGTGATCTAGGGGGTATGCGAATACCTGTCAGGTAAAGGAAATTCTGATAAAGACCTGAAGTGTTGGTAGAGAGGCTGGATTTGTGAGGCATCTCGGAGAAGGAAATCTGAATAATCCAAGATTCTTTTATTAACATAAGTTCAGTCAGACATCCTGAATTAAGCTGTGGTGGGTTGCACTTTTTAGTTTCAAATGCATTAATGAATATGTTCCAGAAATGTACATTTCTATTTTTAAAAGTGAGCTGGTGTTGCCCACTGAAGTTGCTGGTGAATAAATCTGTTTAGTGAGTCCGGAGGAGTATTCGAGCCATTTTAGATGGTAAAAATAATTTTTGGAAGGTCGAGATTAAAGTCCAAATGACGAGAGAATAAAGTCAAGTTTTAGGATTAAAGTTAAAAGGTTAAAGTTGAAATACAATTTGGTCATAAAAGTCCAAATGATGAGATTAAAGTTAAAATGTCAAGAAAAAAAGTATAAAGTCAAGAATAAAGTTGAAAATGTATTTTGACGTTATTCTATACATGTCAGCTTTTTTCCTGACATTTCACATTTTTTCTCGACATTTTGACTTTTATCACAAAATTATATTTTGGCATTATTGTCATCATTTCAACTTTAATCAAGAAATTTTGACTTTAATCTCGACTTCACCAAAATCAATTTATCCATCTGACATGGCCCTAATACCCTTCCGTAAGCAAAAAATAATTCACTTTAAGAGATTTTATTTGTATGTTATGCATGTTAAATATGGGAGGTGGTAAAGGGGCAACAGGCTTACAGATTTCTTTTCTAGCTGCTATAAGTGCGAGAGTAGGGGGTACTTGGGTGGAGGTCAAGTGTCTGAAGGGGTACAGGCTGTGAAAAGTTTGGGAACCTCTGCCATAGCTGATAAGATTAAAGAATTTTCTTACAAGCTGATACAGAAGTACTCTCCAGTTAAACGGCTCCTGACAAGGCTTATGAAGGGAGAGATTTCAGAAGGGCATCAGTGTTTCTTCTTACCTGCAGCAAGAGGGTTATGTTTTTGTTGTTGTTTGTCTGTTTGTGAGCAGGATAACCCAAAAAGTTGTCCGCAGATTTGATTCCATGTTCAGGAGAAGCCATTCATGGCACAAGGAAGAGGTAGTGATCCAAATATGGATGTAGATCCAGAATCTGGTAACTTTTATAAAGGATTTGTTAACACTGGGAGATATAGAAGTTCTCCATGTTTTCACTACTAACTTGGCAATGAAAGTCAGAAATCCCTTTAAGAAGGTTCATGCTGGTGAATCACGCTTTGCGAATTATAACCATCAAGTACTGCCAGAACACCAAAATAAGGACCTGTGTCAAAATGCTTTTTCTCTCCTTTGATTTTGAACTCTATCCACAGTCTTGTATTTGAAACAAAGGCATAAATCACACAAAAATAAATAAAACATGCATAAATCTGACCAGAAACTAACAAAAATGTGAAAAACAAAGCTTTAAGTGTCAGAGGATTTCAGTGTTAATATCCTTATTAAACTCAGAAATTATTCAGACATGAATTATCCCCCATGTTGATGCTCTTTTTATTGTCATTTCAGCTGAGAGGTCGTCTGAGTACACAGAGATTCCTTTGGGTGATCTGGACATCGCTGCTGCTGACAGCCTGACGCTTTCTCCTCAACACGGTGGGTTTATTATTTACTCATGTAGCCTGATATGCCTTCAAATCTGAGTGCCAAAAGTTGTTTTGTTATATTTTTTATGTGTTGTTTAAGTCCCATGAAAAAATGACCACATGAAACTGCTCTCAGACCTTTGAACAGTAACGACTGCTGTGGTTAAATGTTTTGGGTTTCGTGGATTAATATGTGATAGCTGATGGCTACATTCTTCTGATAAAAGACAAGAAAAATTCATCAGTTTTTAAGATTTTATTTTAGATATTAAATCTATGCAACTTTATTAGAGACAAAACTCTTAATTTTCAAGTGAAGAAAAGTTGTTAATTTCCTGGAAAATAAAAATAATGTTGCCTTTTTAAAATGTTTAGCTTCTAACGCCATAAAACATTTGTTTTGAAATAGCCCAGTGTGGTACACTTGATGGACAAAATCAACACCGCCTCAGTCAAATCAGTGTGCTGTTTGCTTTAAGACACCTCCATTTTGATGAGAGGCTTTGTCAGGTCTGTTGCAAGACAGTTATTGTTTTATTATTGTTATTATTATCAGATGTAGTACTACTAGTAGTATTTTATTTTATAAAAAATACTTCAATATTGGGTGCTGGTTTGGCGGAGTTGTTAGCAACCAGGCACCCCATATACATGCTTCTGCCGGTCCAGGTTCGAATCCCGCCTGTGACCAGTTTGCAGAGTGTCTTCTCCTACTCTCTCACCCCCTTTCACAAGCCTATCCACTGTCTCTCTACTATCAATAAAGGCATAAAATGCCAAAAAAATACATTAAAAAAATAAAAAATAAAAAAAATACTTCAATATTGAAATTTCCCTTCTGGGATTAATAAAGTATTTTTTATTTAATTTCATTTATTACAGTGCCTCTTAAAGGGCCAGATGCTAATGATTCGGGCTGATGATGATGTGATTATTCTGGGCGAAAACTGTAAAAACATACTTTTTATTTAGTCCAAATAAAACTTATGATTTGATTAGGCTCTCATCTGATATAGTATGTCACACAAAGGGCAATGTTATACTTAAATACTTTGTAATCTGTGAACTTTTGAGTTGGTTTCTTGTACATTGTTGACATTTCAAAGTGGTACATTTCCAGAATTTCCTCTTAAATTTAAAATAAACTTTAAAGATCAAAAGCATTTAGTTTGATATCTTCTGCCACCCCTCACAACATGACACTTTTGTAAACTAAAAAAAGAAAACAGATGTTCTGCTGTAGTCCATGTTTATATACCAAACTTGCTCACTTTTCAGTCCCAAGAAGTGGAATCTCTGTTATTACTTAAGGTTTTTTAATCCCAGAAGCATATCATATAGTTCTCATCATCAATAACATTCTAAACAATCCCGTCTCTCCCTCACAGAGGGCAGTGATGCAGGAGACACGGAGCGGCTGGAGGAGCTCCCGCTGTGCAGCTGCAGGATGGAGGCTCCGCGGGTCGACAGCACCAGTCAGTGCGTCAGCAGACAGTGCATGGCCACAGAGAGCGTCAATGGAGAGGTTTGAGTCTGTTTCTCATTGTTGTGTTGCTACATGCTTCTGTCTGAAATAAATGCTGTATTGTTATATTTGACTTGATATTTAGCTGCAGCGTTACATGACCTCTTGACTGCCCTGTTTTAGCTGAGGGCCTGCATCAATCGAACGTTAAAGGGGGAGACGATGCGACCGTCCAGCCGTGTTTCCCTTATGGTTCTCTGCGACGTCCATCGCTCTCACATGGTCAAACATCACTGCTGTCCAGGCTGTGGATATTTCTGCCTTGCTGTGAGTTTGAAAACATGAACTGTGAACATAAATGTATGTGTAACCATTTTATGGTGCTCCTACCAAAGACTGGATGTAGCTGAAAATACTTGATACCCAACTATCTCTTCTTTTCTTTCTTCATCTTGCCAGTTATTGCCTGCTCTCTTTTCCTTTTTATATCAAACTTTCTCCTCTATCTCCCAGTGTCACTTGAACTCCTCTAACCACCCTTTCATATTGGCTTTTATCCTTAAAAAAGCCAACTTTTTCTTGTTTTATTTGTTCCCTTTGTCCTCCTGAACAGCCTACTCTGAGTGGGTTACATTTCTGACTCCATCCAACGTCACTTCTTTATCAATAAAGGCAAAAAGCACCAAAACATCTTAAATATATGCTTAAAAATATGCTCTGAACTTTCACAGTTGTTATCAACTTGTTCAATGATAGTGTTCATCCTTCCCTCTCCTTTCATCCCTTTTTTTCAGCTGTTTCACTTCATTTTTTTCTCCTTACTTAATATTCCTTTGTTTTTTCTTTCCTCTATGACCCACTTTTTTCTCACCTTATTTCTATATTACAACCTTCCTTCAATCCCTCTTTTACTCTTTTTTTCTCTTTTATACCCCAGTTTCTTACCCATCTTTGTTTTTAACTTAGCCCCTTCATTGATACAGAATTGCACTTTTCCCACCAGTTTCTCCCCTTTTACTTTCCCATATATCACACTTTTTCCTGTATTTGATAGTTCCTCTCTCCTCCTTGATATCCCACTGTTGTATCACCACTCTGCTTCTCTTTAATTAATTTTCCTCTTCAATATTCTACTTCACTTGAGTCATTCTTCTTTCTTACATCCCATTTCCCTGCCTTGAAATCTAACATTTCTTCCACCCTGACAAAAGGTATTTATGGATAAAAATCTGGGTCTCGGTGGTGACGAGTTGTCAGAAATGGTGAATAAAAGACTCAGGCCCCATCCACACGAAGACAAAATGCTGAACAGTTTCAAAAACAATCGTCATAAAGACAAAGGCGTCTCAGAAAATATGTGCGTCTACATGAATGCACTCAACGCATGAAAATGCTGTAAAACACATGCCAGACCTCTAGGGGCGCTGTAACGATATGACAGAAACAAGCGAAATGGACAAAAAAACAGTGGGCATGCGCACTTGCGGCAAAAGTTGTAAACAGAGATTGTGATAAAGTGATCATAAAGTGCCGTAATGTGTCCTCAATAATTGTTTGTTCAACTCGGTGGTGATTGAGAAGAAGGAGATTTTGCTGCAACAGTGATAGTAGGGTCACTAGCTTCATTAGCACATATGCTACACCGTATGCCGCCATTTTTTTTGTCGTTGCCGCGTGTGGCACATGCATGTCAATGAGGATATGAGACTATGACGTAAGCATATCTGAAAACTTGCGGAGAGCCAGTAATCACGGCGCTGCATTTATGGCATTTTAAAATCTTTCCACTCTGGAACCTGGTGTCAAAACTGATAGTTTCCAGACCCCCAAAATGCCGTCTTTGTATGGATGATACGCAGATTCATCAAAAAACGTATGCGTTTAGACCTCGGTTTGTCTTTGTGTGGGTGGGGCCTCAGCGTGTACTCCCAAACCTGACCTGACCTGACCTGACCTGACCTGGGACAGAAATGATCGCAATGAATGTAACAAAGAGATGGAGAGTCAAATGGTTAAATGTCTGCTGCTAAATAGCCCACTCTAAAATATGAAACAAATGTCCCAAAAGTTCTTGAAATTATTGAATATCATGTAATCAAACTAAATATCAATTCAGTATTAATACACATAAAGCCACAATATATTTATGTATCAATATTTTTTACATCCTTAACCCTTACCCTGCTTCTCTCCCCCGTTTCTTCCTTTTTCTCCACTTTTATCTCTATTCCTTCACTTATGAGACATTTACCTCCTCATTGATGTTCCACTTTTCTTGCTCGGTTTCCCAGCTGTACATTACACTTTCCTCTATCTTTCCTCCTGCCTTCTCTTTCCCCTTTTCATCCATCCTTCCTTCCTTGATACCACATTTCCTGCACCACTTCCCTCCTCCTTGATATTCAACTGTTATCGCTCCATTTCCCACCTGTACATTACACTTTCCTCCATTTTATATCCTACCTTTTCTTTCCCCTTTTCCCCATTTCTTCCATCCTTACCTCCTCCTTGATACCACATTTCCTGCATTGATGTTTCCTCCCCTTTGCACCACTTCCCTCCTTCTTGAGTTCTCACTTTTCTTAGTTTTTATCTCCTTTAATTTCCACTTATTCCTCCTCATCAATCTCTACTTTCTCTCACCTTCTATTTCTGTGTATTCCACTATTTTTCACATTTTATATTCCAGTGTTTCACCTCTTTCTCCTTAATATTAGACATTTTTCTGCTTCCCTTCCCTTAAATCCAATTTTTTTCTGATTCCTCATATCTATCCTTCCTCTACTGATATCTCATAACTTTTCCTTCACATAACTAGATTAATTCTTCTCTTCTTTTCAGGGCACGTTTCTTGAGTGTTGCCCAGACCAGCGCATCGCCCACCGTTTCCACCGCGGCTGTGTGACGGTGCTCAGCGGTGGGCGCAGCAGAGGTGGTATGATCTTCTGCCCACACTGCGGTGAGGATGCCTCGGAGGCCCAGGAGGTCACCATCCCCTCCTCCGGCTCTGTTTCCACCTCTGCCACCACCGTCGTCACCATGTCGGCCTCCTCCACCACCACCCCGTCTCTGCCCCCCTCTGCCCCCACGGCGCCCTCGCTCACAGCCTCAACAGGCGGGATGAAGGATGGAAAGATGCCTGAGAGACCCGTAAGGTAAGACAGGAGGACATGGAAAATCTTTACAGTAAGTCATCATGATGCTGTATTAAGTTCCTCTCCTCTCCGTCTCACTCAGCGCTCGCATGCGCAGCCTTGGCCTCGTCAAACCGGTGGTGGAGCAGCAGCAGCAGCAGCCCCCGCAGCCTGTGGCCTCCGCAACTACTGTGACCACAGTGCCCCCCGCAGAGGAGGGCGTGGACAGCGTGGGTCCTTCGCTTTGTATGCCAAACGGGAAGCCCATCAGCCCGAGTGCACTACCACCAGGGTCCAGCAGGGCGGCGCTGCAGAAAGCCATCCTCAATCAGGACACGGAAAGGTCAGAGTTCAGGCATAAAATCAGTATCTTAATACAAAAATTTAATTACCAAAGAATTCAGCTATTTTCAGATTTTAACAGTTAATCAGACATGTATTCCAGACCCTTATTTCTCCTGATCTAGTCCTTATACCACTTAATTATGGTTTAAGAACACAAAGCAAAGGATAAAACAGTAAACTGAGTAAATTACAAAATATGTAGAACAACGAAAAATACAAAAAAGATGAAGTTCATTTAAATACTTGATCACATCAAAAAATAAAAAATATTTGAATTTATTAAAAATACTGATAAAATGGTAGGATAATTGTTTGTTATTTATAAGGAATCCCACTGGTTTTAGCACATGGCTGCAGCTACTCCTCCTGGAGTCCATTACTCAGTTAAAAAAAAAGAAATGCAAATAATCAGCCCATAAATTAACATAAACATTTTCCTTAACCCAAAACATCTAAATCATTCAATTAAAAAATACAAAATATACCTTGAACAAGTCTTAAATAATTTTAAAACTAATAAAGGCCTGGAAAAACCATACAAAATAAAAAATCAAGAATAAGATGATGCATCAACAACACCAAATAAATATGTAATATCATATATTTGCACGTGTCCATGAGCAATTAATTATATAAATGTATTTGTTGCAATATTTTAATATCACCTGAAATCAGACTCAAAATTTTTGTAAAAAAAAGAACAAATCACAAACTCCAAAGACCAGAAAAACTTTTCCATAAATATGTGTGTTGTTGTGTACAGATGTTTTTGTCAATCAGGAATGCAATGCTTTACAACTTTATCAGACCACCTGTTGTCAAAACAGGACAAAGAAATCTTCAAAAGCTTTTAAAAACTGAAAATGCTTTTGTGATTGGACATGATTTGAACAAGAATAAGATTTCAATCTGAATTCACCTTTTTATACCCAAATATTAGCTGGAGAAGACAGAAAGTATTCAAACTTAACATTCCACCAATTAAACTAACTTTTCAATGCAGGAATGCAAGTTAATAACTAGAATTTGACATCTTTATCAAGAAATGAAAATCAACTTTTCAATGTTTCTGTTTTTTTGAAACAGTACTTTAAAAATTAATTGGTAAAAATAATATTTATATTTTAGAATTAAACATATCATTTCTATTAAAGAGCTTCTACATAGTAGCGTATTTACCATTACAGAAACAAGAAATGGTTTTGTTCATTACCACTGCAGTTGCTTAAATAAATTCTAATAAATTCATTTGCACTGTATATTTCACTGCTTTGGATGATTTTGTAGTTCAGAAACTGGATTAAACTGTAACAGTAACATTTTGTAGCAAAGGACCGAATTCTGCAGCTGTTTTTTTCCTCTTTACGGTGATTTTAAATGAAAGTCTGAGCAGTTCAGTCTGATTGTGTGTTTGCTGTATTTGTATTTTCAAGGAAAAAGAAACTGAGGTTCCACCCCCGCCAGCTTTACCCTGCTGCCAAACAAGGAGAGGTGCAGCGAGTGCTGCTCATGCTGAGTGAGTGACACAATCACCGCAGTAAAGGCCCGAGAAGATACCAGAAGCTAAATTTGTCTTTTTAAAATCTTTTTATGAATGTGATCTCACAAGTTTCAGTAAAAAGTGCACTGTAGTTTTAGTGATTAATCCCTCTTGTCTGCCCAAACAGAAAGGGTCATTGAACATATTTACAGCTCTGTGTTAAAATGTTTGTGTCACAGTGGAGGGCATTGATCCGACATACCAGCCCGACTCCCAGAATCGTCGCTCTGCTCTTCACGCTGCAGCTCAGAGAGGTCTGCTGGAGGTCTGCTACATACTCATACAGGTAAGAGCCCACTCTGTCATCAGCAGCTTTGACTGTGCCATACCTGGGGTCACATGAACTGCTTATAAATATCAGTAATTAATAGTTTAATTGGAAAAAAAGATGCAGCAATTTAAAATGGTTCTAATTTCCTTGAGCTATGACTTTCAGAGCTTTGATTCAAATGTTAGGTCAAGATTTAGCACTCAAACCCTCTTGGGTTCATGTAAGCATAAGTCACCGTGACACTTTTGTCAGGTATGGAGCTATTACCAGGGGAAATAAAGCTCGGAAAAACTTGACAAACACTGGAAAAGCACCCGGAGATTGCAGTCCTCCACCAGCGCCACAGTCCTCAGTCATATTGTAATTTTTTCATCCTAAATATTAGTCCTACCTTTATGTCATGTAAATATTTAGATTCCATGACCATGAAAACATACCATTAGCAATTGGATTCATAATTATATCTTTTTTAGTTCAGTAGTTATTCATGAAACTCGTCATGGTGGATCCAGACGGTGATCTGGATCTCTCCCAAAATCTAATCATTTGTTCCTTGTCCCAATCTGGACATTTCCTGAAAATTTCATCAAAATCTGCCCAAAGCTTTTTAAGTTATCTTGCTAACAGAGAAACAAACAAACTAACTAACAAAAAAAAAACGCCAGCTATCACATAACCACCTGGTGGAGGTAATAAAGAGATTAGAAGAAAGACAGATGCAGGTACAGTTTGTGTCTAGCTGGACCACACTGCATCTTGGGATGGGGAAGGTTGTTTGCTGATTGGCCTCCCAACAGTGCCTGATGAGAAAGGGGAAAAGGAGGGAAGAATTAATTTTCGATATGGTCATGGCATCTGCCCTTGACAAGCAGAAAACACACATGTGGGTGGAGGCTGTAAAGCTCTTACATCATAAACTCCAGGAAGTAAAAAACAGCATTTTATTGGGGGTTTCTTTTAAGAGTTATCGAGAAATTCTCTGTGAACTGAGAGTTCAGGAAAAGGTGTCGTATTCTTCTGCTCCTCAAGTCACCTTACAGCATTAAAGCAAAGATGATTGATTTTGTTGGACACTGGACCTTTAAAAAATGTTGGATTGCTTTAGTGATCATGAATGACGGGTTGTTTCATCATGCAGAGTAAGTCTGTGTTTAAAAATTCATTCAGGCTGCTTTATGTAAGAAGTTTTCCAAAGGAGAGTTTTCCATGCTGGAGTTCACAGAAACCCCGGAACAGCACAGAGGTTAAATATTAGAATGTTAAGTGATCGTTCCCTGAATGGACTAAAAGATGCTCTAAAAGATAATTTGATGGTCACTTGAACACTCGTTAAGTATAAACTTTGTTTTGTACCCACAGGCAGGTGCTCAGCTGGACGCTCAGGACAAAGATCTGAGGACTCCCCTGTTGGACGCAATCGTCAACAACCACACTGAAGTCGCTCACTACCTGGTCCAGAACGGTGCCTGTGTCTATCATGCTGTGAGTGTCCGCTGGTGACATCAGCGAAAACATCCATGAGCCCCGCAGTTTGTCAGGGTGGTTTTCACTTTCTCTTCTTCAGGAGGATGATGGGTACACCGGCCTCCACCACGCAGCCAAGCAGGGAAACCTGGAGATCGTCAAAATGCTTTTGGAAACAGGACAGGTCGATGTAAATGCACAGGTAAAGAAGACTTGGATTTAGTTTTATTTATCACCTCGAAAAACACCAGCAAATTTGCATTAATCGTTTTTTGAAAACATATTTTTTTTGCCATGAGGAGACATTAAGGGATCTGTCTAATCAACCACCAAGGAGGCAAAACCATCAACTAGGGCTTCGCAGGCTCTTCAGGCTTGTGCAGAAAGTGCAGTCATGTGGTAGAGATGATACACCCTTCCTTAGTGACCCCTTTGTTTAGGAACCAAGAACGCTGAATAGCTCAAGCCCTTCTGTAGGATACATTCTGGTTGATGGCGTATGGCAAATCTGTATCCTTAAATCTGTCACTTTCTCAATGTTCAGTCCGGATAGATCACATGAAGGTAAAGTCAGGATGAATGTCAGGACAAATGTTTTTCCTGTTTCCTCTTGCCATCTTGGGATCAAGCGCTCCCATAAGTCATCTCGTTTTTAGAAATAGTTGTCATCACATCCACCTGCTTATGAACCAGCCTTTGATTATTTTCATTTACTTCCCATGCGCAACAGATTTAAGACCACCACCCAGTGTAAGGTTTATGCTACAGCTGCATAAATGAACAGCATTTGTTATAACTGAAGTCAATTTATGTCTGTAACAGTTAATACACCAGTATATTGAAGCTTTTAAAACAAAACATTGTAATGCTCAAATATACTTAATATTGGGGTGCTGGTTTGGTAGAGTGGTTAGCAACTAGGCATCCCATGTATCTGCTTCTGCCTGTCCAGGTTCGAATCCCACCTGTGACCAGTTTGCAGAGTGTCTTCCCCTACTCTCTCACCCCCTGTCACAAGCCTATCCACTGTCCACCTCCTATCAATATAGGCAAAAAATGCCCAAAAATACATTTAGAAAATGTATATACTTGCTTATTATTGTTATCAATGAAACTTCAAATTGACTATTTTACTGAAAAAAAGTAAAACACATTAAAGCCGTAGTCAGTGATGTGGGAAAAAACGAGTGGAGGGGTTGTTGATAAACAAATTTAGACCCGCCTCTCCCTTCATACCTCACCCCTGGCTCCACCCCCGAAAGCTGATGGACGTGCATCGTCATGGAAACGGACATAGAAACTGCGTAGCTGACCAACATAGCTAAGGTAACCCGACTCTTCAGACAACTCGACTGACATTATTGATAACATCACAACAACAGTACATTCTGGCAGATTAGACAATAAGATGCATGTCTGACGGCTGTTACTGTTATGTGAAGCACCACAAAGCTGATGTTGCTTACCTATCCAGCACGAAGACGGCGAAATCCGCGTCTGTTTTCAGGTCTTTTAATAAGCGGAGTTCCTTCCATCGTTGGAAAGCAACGCCAATGTTGACCCGGGTCTTCGCTCTTTCATGGTCATAGCCCTTCTTTTTCACTTTCTGCTCCTCTGACCTTTTTCTTTTGGGCTGTTTTTCAGACATTGCTACTGCACATATTGTATCTCTCTCTTATGCTAACTGCGCATGCTACCCTACCTCCTACTCCCCCTCCCCCCTCTGTCTGATCTACGCATGAGTACGATCGCCCCCCGATGTGGGGGGGTGTACCCTGTTTTGGTAACTCAGCCCAAGCCACAGTATTTACCTGCTGAAATTCAGAGCCAAGGCTGTGTATTGAAACCGGACTTTTTTTTTTCAACGTGCTATCAGTGGGTATATCTTGTGGATGGAGAGGAGAAATACGGTGATTTTGACAAATACTGCATTAGATTAGAAGATTAGAAGATTAGAAGATCACTGACTACACCTTTAATATGTCTTTGTTAATATGTCATGTTATATTATTAACCTGCATTCCTGAAATGAAAAATAATTTTTGTGGTTAATTGCGCCACCTGATTAATTTCTGACCTTCCAGAGAAGGCCAGTGAGCTCTAATCTGGGTATTAATTCACTTTGAAATTCCTCCTTGTTCAAGTCTTTGTCCAATAGCAATTACATTTGAAGTTTTATACAAGTTTTTCATGATTTCTAATATATTTGTTTTTTCATTTTTATGGCAGCTGGCCTCATAATAAATTTGTACTGTTCACACCAAAATTAAATGGGGGCAAAATCCCCAATTAAAGAAGAAATATCTCCAAAAAGACTCTTCACTTTAACAAATCAGTCCTTACTCATAAATTGTTCAGACTCGGACTTCCTTCACATCTTTCTTTTTTCCTCTAATGTTCTGTATTTGTTAGTGAATTGCATGATCCCTCCTGCTGAATTAAAGCTGGCGTACCCTCACTGACCCCTCCTCTTGGTCTGTTTGCAGGACAGCGGTGGTTGGACTCCGATCATCTGGGCTGCAGAGCACAAACACGTTGCAGTGATTAAAGTGCTGCTGAACAGAGGAGCCGACGTTACCATCAATGACAAAGTAAGTTTCTGCTCACATACTGTTGCTTTTGAACATGAACCGTCTATCTCCACAATTGATACTTAATGAATAAGTACAGATTATTTTGTTTTCATTTTTTAAATTGAAGTTGAATAAACCCAATTACCAACATGAAAGCTGACCAATAGCACTGATTCATGAAAAAAGTAGGTGTTCCCTCAACTGCTTTTTGTCCAGTAATCAAACTAATGCTGTTATTGATGTTTGCTGTTACTGCTGTGCCAGATGGGATCTAAAAAAAGAATGAAATTTGAGGAAGTTGCATAGCTGACCTTTATTCACTGAGTGGGAAATGATGTGCAGAAGTAACCCGAGGACACAAAAACAATGATTTTATTTAAATCTAGTCATTATGTAGCATGTCGGCACAGCATAGTTCAGTATGTGCATCAGTGAGCCATGGCTGCCCATGACCCTGTCACCAGTCCACCACTGTTCCTGTCTTAGTCCACTTTTGGTAAAGACTGAGCCCTGCAGACCAGGAACACCCCACGAGAGCTGAGTTTGGAGATGCTCTGACACAGTCATCTAGCCATCACACTTTTGCCCTAGTCAAACCTTCTTCCTGCTTCATCAACTTTGACGACAAAATGTTCACTTGCTGTCTTATATATGCTACCCACTAACAGATGCCATGAAGAAGAGATGATCAGTATTTTTCTCTTCACCTTATTGGTATATAAAGCTGTCATACGATGTCACATGATTACCATTTATATCTGTATATAGTAAAACTCAAATGCAACACTTAACTTACTGAGCTAGATACTAGGGATGGGACAATACACTTAAACTCACAATACGCTGCACCTCGACATGCCTGGGTCACAATACGATACGTCACGATAAAATATCAAAAAAGTAAAAAAGAAAAAATGTAACTGTGTAAATACAACTTATTTGTTTTTGTTTGAGTTGCACACAGGAAAACACAAGGCCTAACAGGCCAAACACAAACAATAACACTCTCTCTAACCCTAGAGAGGTTAGAGAGAGTATGCTAAGCCGTCTTTGTCTTTTTTAATGAGAAAGCCAAAATACTGCCAGACAGATGACTTGTATCCAGGTGGAGCATCCCCAACTTCGACCTCATTCGACTCCATCATTTGGCTTTTTGGAGGCAAGGTAGTTGGTGCTAATGTTTGTTGTCGTCACTTAAGGTCACATGCGCTATTACCGGACGTGACGTCTTTATTTCGCGATCCATTTTTTTCTTGGAATTAAAGCTCTTTTTGGCAGATTTCATTAGGTTTCTTTGCAAAAAAAGTATTTTAATATTTTTAACTGACTGTCTTGCAGCATTAAGGTAGTAGGGGGGCTGCATATGGTCCTCAGACTGCCAGTTGCCCATCCCCTGTTTTAGGTTACTAAAAAACATCTTTATATTTCAGGAGCTGAACGTGTGTCTCCACTGGGCGGCATACGCAGGAAACGTTGACATCGCAGAGATGGTGTTGAATGCCGGCTGCTCCCTGTCCTCAGTGAACGTTCATGGAGACACACCGCTCCACATCGCTGCGAGGGAAGGATACCTGGAATGTGTTACGTGAGTCAGTCATTTCAGAATCTCTTAGATTAAAGTATCAGTGCACAGGGAGGATCATATTTTACTTGTAGTCTACACATCCGTAAGTGTTGAAAGATGCACTTCGTTAAAAAGCATTGAGTAAACTTAGAGTAAATACCTTTTTTACCTCTACATGAGAAGACTTTCAGACCAGAAGCTCCACCTCTACTGAATAAACTGTTGATCAGTTTAACAGAAATGTTACATGAGAACACTGTTCTTGTAATCTTTCTTCCACTGGGTGTAATAAACAGTTAAATTACCTTTGACTGTTTTGAAAAAATGTAAAAGTCTTTTTCAAAAAAGGCTATAGAAAATGGAGTTTATTTATTAAAGGGACTGTGAGGAGTTTCTAAGTAATTACAAAAAAGTCTCACTTTTAGATATATGCCTGATCGAAATACACACTTATCGATGAGTTTTATAGCATCAAAATAGGTTATCTATAAATGCTATTCCTTAGCCTTCCGCTCGTGTCGGACAGGGCTGGACTGGCCTGGATACTCAACTTTGGGAACAAGACAATTAAAACTAGAGCAAATTTATATTATTCGGACACGTCTTAGAGCACCGGGCTGTAAGTAGTGATATATAGCCGGCTACAAAACTACAATACAAAGTTTTCCAAAAATGGCTTGTTGTCACACATCAAAAACTACCGCTATGTAACTAGAAAGAGATACATTACCTCGTCGCTTTGCATCCTGTAAGTTGTTGAAAAAAGAAGTTGTAAAGCAATGCAGAGTTCTGAGGAAGGTCCGAGCTTCATTCATTAGCATCAGCAAACACACGCTTTGGCTTGGGTCACGTCTTTGGTGCGTTCCAGTTGTAGTCAGAAGTAGGAATTTCCGAGTTCCGAGTAGGAAACTGCAACTGGAACGTCCCCCAAAGTCAGAATTTCCTACTGGGAACTCGGTGAAACCTCGCCACCCCCGAGTTGACAATCAAAGATGGATGCCCCCAGTGTGAACAGTTATTTAGTTCCTGTAATAATCAATTTATTTGCACTTCTGACTGGGGTGTGTTGCTCTAGATCAGCTGTATACATAGTATTGTTAGACTTATATTTACAAAAATGCGGCCATAGTGATAATCACATTCTTCATGTGATATTTGTGAACAACAACGCAGGGCGTG
The DNA here is from genome assembly GCA_036419115.1 of Scarus forsteni. Classification (NCBI taxonomy): domain Eukaryota; kingdom Metazoa; phylum Chordata; class Actinopteri; order Labriformes; family Labridae; genus Scarus; species Scarus forsteni. Next base: position 15,986,274 of record JAZDUH010000458.1, read on the forward strand.
CTAACAACAGCTAACAATAGCCTGGTAGATCGGCATGTTTTTTTCCGACTTCAACTGGAACGCTGGTAAGTCAGAGATGATGTCACTCCCAGTTCTGAGGTTACTGGAACACAGCATTACAACAGCTGTCGCACGTGCTCATGGGTAGCAGAGTCTGTATGTCACCGCAAATAGATTCTCCTCATAGCAGCTTTAACCATTTAGCTCCCTAAAAACCTTTTTATCTGGACTGACCCCAGTCCTTTTTTTATTTTGCTATTTTCCTATTTTTTCTTTAATTTGTTTCTTTTTATTATAGTTTTCATGGTTAATTATTTTTTGATGAACTTAATATTCTATTGTTTTATTGTAATGTTCTATCGCTTTTCATTATGCATATTTCTTTAATTTATTTGGTATTTTTGATGTTCAATATTTGACTCTTTCTCCCTTTTTACTCTTTTTCAGTATGTTTCACTCAACTCGTTATTAGTATATGGTCATATGGTATTTTCTTTCTTATTTATTTATTTTACACAGAGGCAATGTTATTTGTTCTTCAAAGCAAAGGGAAGGTGGTATTTCTATTCTGTGATGTACCTTTCCCCTGTTCTCTTCCCTAATAAAGATTTAATAACAAAAATAAGTGTGTTTGATTTAAGCATACAATCATTAAATCATCAACAGACAATTAAAAGCATCATGCAAAGTACATTTTGAAACAGTTTCATGCATCTCAAAAAAAGAAGGAACTTTCACCTTTCTCTAATAGCCATTAATAGCCACTCCTCATTAATAATTATGGCTCATTTTACAAACTCAAACTTTAGCTCAACTGTCAAAATCCTGACAAATCCAGGCTGAGGTGATGATCTGTAAGTTAGGGTTATTGATCCATACATTTGTCTGTGTTTTGTTGAAATGATGCGAGCTCTCCTTCCTTCCTCTCCCCTGCAGGCTGTTCCTCTCCAGAGGAGCGGACATCGACATCGTGAACAGAGAAGGTGACACGCCACTCACCCTGGCGAGGCCCGACACTCCGGTGTGGGTGGCGTTACAGATCAACCGGAAGCTGAGGAGAGGGATAACTAATCGTATGCTCCGGACTGAGAGAATCATCTGCAGGTATGTTGCACATGTCTTCATATAGAAACTCTGATTAAGACGTTATTTCCTCCTGTTTTTACCGTTTTGGCTCTCTGCTCCAGTGACATCGCTCAGGGCTATGAGAATGTACCGATCCCCTGCGTGAACGCGGTGGACGATGAAGGCTGTCCATCAGACTATAAATATGTGTCAGAAAACTGTGAAACTTCAGCGATGAACATCGACCGCAACTTCACACACTTACAGGTAAAACACTGAACACCTGCTAGTACAAGTACAGTTTAAGACAAGAAAAAGAGCTGATTACATATTTACTCTGATAAAACCTTTACCTAATTTGACTTTATCACGATTTACATAGTTTTGGATGTGTCATTTTTTGGTAATACTTATTTATTTTTAAAGATTTTTGGGGGCATTTTGAGGCTTTATTGATAGGAGAGAGAGAGAGACAGTGGATAGGCTTCTAAAAGGAGGCAGGAGAGAGTAGGGAGGACAATCTGCAGGATTTGAACCCCGGGCCAGCAGAAGCATAAGTATTGGTCATGCCCGGTTGTTTTACCGCTCTGCCAAATCAGCAGCCATGCCATTTTTTTATTACCTCCCCCAAGGAGGTTATGTTTTCGGGAGAGTTTGTCCGTCCGTGAACAAAATAACTCAAAAAGTAATGGATGGATTTGGATGAAATTTTCAGGAAATTTTCAGCATGGGAAAAGGAAGAACTGATTCGATTTTGGTGTTGATCCAGATAAGCGTCTGGCCGCCATGGCGAAAAATGTGATTTCTGTGAATAACTACTAAACTAAAATAGATGTCATTATGAATCCAGTTGCTTGTGGTATGTTTTCATGGTCAAGGAATCTAAATATTTCGATGAAATAAAGGAAGGACTAATATTTATGGTCAAAATGACAATATGACTGAGGACTGTGGCGCTGGCGGAGGTCTGCACTCTCCGAGTGCTTTCTAGTTATATTTGGATTTGTTTAATTTTTAATGCTGATTTGTAAAGATTGGCTTTTTTTTGCAGAGCCCAATTTTGAAGTTTAGATTTATTTCTTGTCATTATTTTGCCATTATAGAGAAAGAGAACTAAGGAGACTTTTTTTAATAAATAAATTATTGTATAAAAGGCATCAAAAGCGAACTCCTCTGCAGTAAGCCAGCTGGTCAATTAAAACACAAATTGTAAAGATATTTGGTTGATCTTATTTTAAATAGTCGTGAAAAACCCCCAAAATAACTGTGTTAATGTGCCATCTTCAATATATAGTTGTCATCATAAAGTTGTGATAAACATGTAAAAAATAAATTTAAATATGTTTAAGTTAAAGGGTTAGACACACAGACAGACACACAGAGAGACAGACATTAATTGTCCCCAAGAAAGGGAAGTTTGTTTCCACAGCCTTCCATATCATGTCTCCAAAGCACACCATCACACAGAACACAAGCAGAACAATGGACAATCACAACACCAAAAAAAAAGTGTACACATAAAGAGCAAGACAGCACTTAACATTGTCATTGTCTGGCAAGTAGGTTAAGCCAAGGAGTTAGATTGTTCAGTATAGCCAGAGCAGTGGAACAAAACTTTTCTTAAAATGGGCCCTTCTATATTTAAGAGTCCTGTACCTGCGTCCAAAGGGAAGGAGTGATGGAGAGGATGATCAGTGTCCGAGACTATTGACTTGGCAGGCCAGGCTATTGCTCTGTCGTTGAGTTCTGAGATATTTGGTGTGGGCGAACGGATGATTTTGGAGGCTGTGTAGGCAATTTTGAGGAGTTTTTTTCTACTAGAGACTGACAGCATGGTGTTAAAACATTAAATTCTTTTTATCAGTTCATATTGTCTACTGCTGTCTGGTGGGTATCAGGTCTCAGTCCTGACTTTTATTTTCCTTCAATCATATGCAGCAGCCACATGGAGGAGGCAGGGAAACAGAAAATGTTGCTGCATCCTTTCCTATCATGCTGTAGCATTAGAGAATATTTGTCTTTTTACAAAAAGTCAAAATGTATCACATCAAGCTTCAGTAAACCCAAGAAAAGTCGAGCCTTGTGTTTTCATTGGAGACTTTCTTGAGCTGTTATCAGACTGTCTAACTCTACACACTGGAACGTGCAGAAAGGGCAGTACAGTTACTGTTTTCAAGACCTCATTTTTTATTTATTTTTAAAAGGAAAATAAATTGTTAGCTAACACTAATAACCTTCATCTTCCCTCCAGCACTGCAGCTGCACTGATGACTGTTCATCCAGTAACTGCCTCTGTGGACAGCTCAGTATCCGCTGCTGGTATGATAAGGTAAATAAACATTCCTGACTGTTGTATCAAAAATAATCAGCAGAAAACTATAGACAAAAATTATTAAGTTTAGGCTTTTATCAATACATTTAATGTACAGCTTAAATTTAGATATACAGGCAAAATAAATTGGATGAAAGCAGGTGAGAAGAGTTTGGAGATGTATTTTTTTTGTTTGAATTTATTGTCTGTTAACATAAAATGGTTAAAGACATAAATGTAACAATTATTAGAATGATGATATATGTCAGATGTATATATGTGCTACATAGCATGTATGTTCATATATATCATCTGCAGTCAGAAAGAAATCAAACATGGCTAAACGAGTGGCCATTTTTGTTTCTCCTCTTTACTCTTTTAGTGATTCTGTTTTGCCGCATTGTGTTTAAATGTCAATGACTAAATGGACCTCACAGAGGACAACTAGTGTTTATGTTTTTACTGACAGGAATTTCAGTTAAGGTAATAAGCAGGGATAAATCTTAGTGGGATAATCTAAAGTTTTTAAGTGTTGTTTGACTGCCTTATCTGTACTTATGTCAGTGTCTTATACACATACTAAATATATTAGTAACTGGGGAATCTTACCGAAGGAAGTTAATCTCAAGTTGTTTATTTTATTGTAGGACCAGCGGCTTCTTCAGGAGTTTAACAAAATTGAGCCTCCACTCATTTTTGAATGCAACATGGCGTGTTCGTGTTTCCGATCATGCAAAAACCGAGTCGTGCAAGCAGGCATCAAGTAAGTATTCCAGCTGCATGCTAAGCTCTTAAATTATACCAGCAACTGAATTCAGTCAAACCCTTTTTTTAAGTCTTCCATGATGTTTCAATCTGAACAATTTCACTTTTCTGCCTCAGAGTGCGTCTTCAGCTCTACAGGACAGAGAAAATGGGCTGGGGAGTCCGAGCTCTGCAGGATATTCCTCAGGGAAGCTTCATCTGCGAGTAAGAATTTAGGCTTGTTAGGAAGTTTCTCTGATTGGAAGAAGTTAACAGTTTGAAGTCATGCTGCTCACTCGTGTCCACACAGATACGTCGGGGAGCTGATCTCAGACGCAGAGGCAGATGTCCGAGAGGACGACTCTTACCTGTTTGACCTGGACAACAAGGTAAACCTTAAAGTGTTCATTCTTCAGTTTCTCACTAACAAAAATAGTAACTGTCTACTAGACAGACTTATATTTTAGCTCACAGCACATTTTCTCTGGAAAGTGCAGTGTTAGCATTTTTTTTGGTCTTCCCATCTATCTTTGTTTCAAATGTAGGAGGAAAAACGTCCATTTTTAAGCTCATAAAGCCTCCATACTTCACCATGTTTTCAGTGTTGTTAAATTATTTCTCCAGGACTTTAGCATTCAAATAGGCAAAGAAAATAGGTTCATATGCTGAATTATAGTTCTATTTAGGATAAACAATTCTCATTTGTGTCTCTTTGTTGTAATAACAAATTTCCTTAGTTTTAGAAAATTGGATTCAGATATTTTCAGTCATTTGTAGCATACATATGCCAACTTGCATATTACATGTGTCTGTTTGAACATGGTAAAAACCTACATATACAGTTTTTTCAGGTAGAAATAGAAAGTATAAAACACTGTTAGTTTTGAGACAAATGGCAGTAAATGTCAGAAAAACTTCCCCGATGCTTTTGACGCTCCTGTTATTAGTTTCATGTTTTTATTTTGTAACTGGATTATTTGTCTTTTGGACTCTTTACCAGTTGGATTTAACATACTGTATATTGAGCAATCCATCTGGTGTGTTATGACTTTGCATCAAGGAACCAAACTTTAATTGATTTATCATAAAATAAAAACCTTAATAATGAAATAATAAAGCACAAACTTCAGCGAAAGCATTTCCAACATTGTCGAGTGAGTAACTGTCAAAAATGTGGAAAACTGTCATGTATTGCACTGTGAACAAATCCTTGAAACAAATCCTGGATCTAGACAAGGATCCCCATCAAAATGAAATCACTTTCCCCTGATACCATGATCAACTTATCTTGAAAATGTCATCCAAACTGTTGAGAACTTTTGGGTTATTAGCAAAAATATAGACAATTGTCCTTTTCTGCAGTATTAAAAAAACATTAATCCTCATCGATTCAGATCCCATAACACATGGTCACGTCTCCCTTGTGCCATGAATGAAATAATCCTGAATCTGTCATCAAAATGCATTGAGAACAATTGGAGTTATTTTTGGAAATGTGGAAAACTATCACACAGTGTTAACAAACCCTTTAAATGCCTTGATCTGCATCCAGGTTCAGATCACCCAAAAAACTTTATCAGTTTGTCCTTGGCTCATTTCTGACCTATTCCTGAAAGTGTCATTATTTATTTTCATAATCTTTTGAGTTCACTCATTTTACCAATGTATCTATCAAACACATGTCCAGTCATAACCTCCTTGGTGCAAGTGATAAGCCAAAATATATGTACATATATTTAGAATCCCTGACCAATTATTTACTGCAGAGCTACGCTATACTGTTTTCTGTGCCTCCTGTTAATGACTGCAAATAAACCCAAATCACTATCAACTGGATGATTCTGAACCCTAACTTACTTGATATGTGGTCACAAAAACCAGGATTTGTGTAACTAATGAAACATATGACAGCCCAGCTCCATCTGAAACCTTGTGTTTAACCTTCTTGATGTGACCATCTCTATTTCCCAACAGTTGTGTATGTTTGTTACAAGGTGTTCATGCATGTTAAATCAGATGTAAACCACATGTATGGGGCATGTGCATGGGTGTCTTCCTTTGTGTTAACGTGTACATATCATATGAAGCTCAGCCTCAAGGTGATGTTGATTTTTGTATTTGTCTGTTATTTTTAAAATTGTGGCTATTGAGTACAAGTACTCGGTTTCTTAAGCCCCATTCAGAAAGTATTTTTTGACACAAACATCCATTTTTTCTGTGTTTTCGATGTTAAGGATGGAGAGGTTTACTGCATAGATGCCCGTTACTATGGCAACATTAGCCGCTTCATCAACCACCTGTGTGACCCAAACCTCATCCCTGTGCGAGTGTTCATGCTGCACCAGGACCTGAGGTTCCCCCGAATCGCCTTCTTCAGCTCCAGAGACATCCTGAGCGGACAAGAGCTCGGGTAAGAGATGCAAAGAGCCAATCACGAGGCTGTACTCATGTTTTTTTTTCTATTTAGTAGTTATCCTTTTGTGTGTGCATGGTTCTTTTCCCTGTTTTTAAATTTTGTCCAGATCCCTGTGTGGCTAGATTATGTTGAAATATATTTACTTTCGTTTTCACAATAGTGCTAATTTGCAGTCCAGTCTCAAAAAAAGTGGCTTATACAATAGTGCTGCTTATTTTGTGTTATTTGTTTGTACTGAAATTGATCTGAATCCTAAAACATGTGCTGAATTGATTACTTCATAGCGTAATTTATAGGGTTTTTCTTAAATGTGTCTCTCTTTATCCTTTAATTTTGTTTAACATTTGTAGATAACTATTTTCCTTTAGGCGAGTTTTTCTTAGTTTGACACAAAGTATGTGTGTTTTCATTTTTTAGCGACATCTTCCAAATCAGAAATCATCACCTGTCTTGTCTGTGTCGTTAGGTTCGACTACGGAGACCGTTTCTGGGACATCAAGAGCAAATACTTCACCTGTCAGTGCGGATCAGAGAAATGTAAACACTCAGCAGAAGCCATCGCTTTGGAGCAGAACAGACTGGCTCGAATGGAGAACTGTCCCGACTCTGGAGCTGACTGTGGGATGAGCATGATGGGGAACTCTTAAAAAAAAACTCACTCATGGGGCCTTTGGATCATCCATTTTACATGTGCACATAGACTAAGTGTTTTATCATTGTAAATGTTTGTGTGATGCATGGTGCTGTTTTTTTTACTTGAACAATCTTTTTCCAGAACACATTGTCACCCTGCAGGTCACCCTCCTTAGACAAAAGACATGGGCCTGAACATGCTCTCCAATGTTGTAGGTTTGCCTCATTATGATGGGAAAACTCATCATGTACATTATGTTTACTGTAAGCCTGTGTGTTTGAACTATCCACACACTTTAGTTTCTTTTGTGCCAACACGTAACAAAACGTTTTATACATTCAATAATGGATCAAACACCTGCTCTATATCAGTTCATCTTAAATAAAAACCTTAAGGATGCTGTTGTCTTATGGATGACTGTTTTAGCTTTGTTTTCTTTATTTTTGTATGTATAGTTTTCTTTGTTATAATTAGTGTAATAAATTAGCTCAAGAGTTGATCTTTGGGCGCTCTTATGGAGTGTGACTTTTTATTCAGTTAAAGCCTGAGTGCTCAGGATGACAATTTCTGCTTATTTCCATTAATATTAAAGAAATTATCAAGAAGTAAAAGCTGCATAATAATACCGTTGTCTGTCAGCAGGGGGCGTTAACAAACCGCCATGTGCCTGTGCGGGAAGAGATCCGAGAAAAATAGGATGTCTCACTATGATAATATTTCTTTGCCCATTTATTTGATTGCAGGCTTTCAAATGCTGTTTTCAAAGACAAAAAGAAACATATTCTGTGTGTATTTTGTTTGTTTAAAGCCAAGTTTCTGTTTGCATTTCTGACATTAGTTTCAAAATAAGGAATATGGGATCCTGCGAAAAGCAAACAAAAAGCAATACTACAAACATAGCTTTTATAAGGTAAGCAGTTTAAACATCTAAAACCTAAGAGGACAAAAGTCAATGGAAGCCCAAATAATTTAACTTCAACAGAAAATATCCTTGTAATTGCGAATGCTTACCAAGGATGGTGAAGTCTGTCCTAATACTGAGGCCCTACTGTGGAAATGTTATGTAAAAAAGACTGATAAAGTCAGGAAAATACAATGATTTTCAGTATACAATCTTCATATCCTAACTAATGCACCATTGTGATGACATTTCTTTGGTCGTAGGTGATCTAAACTTAACCTTCTCAGATTACAGTGATCATTGTTGGATAAGACTACAATTTTTATTTGCAAAGCCACAAGTAATAAGAAAAATGCTGTAAAATTTTGTTTGTATTCAGAGTATAATGATTGGCACTTTTATTATATTTCACAAGGAAAAGTTGCAAAATCTTCTAATGGAGAAAAACCATATTGAGAAGATAGTATATATAGGTTGAAAATGATAGGAGTCCATTGTCTTGATGTAGAATTGGCTTTATCTCCAACTTTCATGATCCACTACATAACTGGGCCCCAGAAAGCTTTCCCCATTCTTCTTTTAGGCTGCCGTAGTGGAGAGTATCACACTTTTCCTGGTCACAATAAAAACCCTCTGAAAACAAATTTGTGACTCACTTTGGGCCCAGAACCACCAGTTGAAAAGACCAGTCGGGTTACAAAATATAGCCAAGCATTAAAGGAGTTCATTATTTGTTCACGGGTTAAGTGGATGCAGGTAGAAGCATTCATCACATTTGTTCCAGTTTCAATGAAGAGTGATAATCTTGACAATAAACGATCTTTGAATGAATTCGCAGAGTGCATCCTACAGGTGCGCTTCCGTGACGTCACTTCTTAGTTACCCTGCAGGAAGAAAAAAGATTTTACAGATTCAGTCGCAGCGCTGGAGCCGACACAGGAGCTCGGCTTCAGGGGATGTTTTCCGTCTGTCAGTGAATTTTTTCTTCTTTTTAAATCAAAGTAAAGTTTGTTTTCGAAGTGAGAGAGCAGGAGGCGGCAGAGGAGGGAGATGGGGAAGAAACGGGACACGAGCGCGGACTCAGAGTATGGTGAGTTCACACCATCAACACTAATTCAGCTAACATGAGCTAGACAACTTCTCACAAACACTGACGACGTTAAACATTATTCTGTAGGATAGGTTTGTTGAAATAAAAAATAAAGGAGTGCTGGTTACTACTAAATATTACAGTTTTCTGATGGTAACATTTTGTTTGTACTGTTTTCTTAAGCCAACAGTTTCTTCAATGGTGTTATGGTTTTTATCGTGACCATGTTAATTGACGACTTCCACTTCAATGCTACTGTGGTTGTTGTAGTTATTGCAGGTGCTCAAAAACTATTTTAGACGACCCCAGGGCAGCAGAGGCCTCCTCAGTTCACTTCAGCAGCACTTTTGAGTAATAATACAATTTTAGAAAAGAGTCAATTTACCATTGAAATTATTTATAGCTGAGCACTATGAGCATACACATCATTTGAGCTAAATCTGCTAACATTGACATTTACACACAAGTGTAATGCAGATAATCATGTTTAATATGACAGGCTAAACACCTAAGCTGTTTTTTAAAATGTTACAATCATAATATCCACCGGTCAATTTATTCACTAACTAATTCTGACAAACACTCCACAGCTTTGTTTCTTAAATTTTATTCTGTAAGAAATGTTTATTGAAAAAGAAAGTGCTGGTTATGTTTAACTATTGTAGTTTTTTTAAAGCACAAACCATAAATCAGTAATAATTACGATGTGTTTGTACAGATTTCTTTAGCCAACTGATTCTACAATGGTGTAGTTTTTATTGTTACCATGTTAACTGATGACTTCCACTTGAATGCACATTGTTGTAGTTACTGCAAGTGCTCTTAACGCTTTTAGATGACATCAGGACTACTGAGGCCCCCTGAATTCACTTTGGCTAATAGATTTATGTATTTGTTTATTAAATATGTGTTGCTATATATGTGCGAGTTTATTAATATCTAATGCTTTACAACACTGCATCGAAATATGTGCAAAATTCATTGGAAACGTGGTAAAATTGCAAAATTCAGCAACACAGATCTGAGCTTAACAGGCTAAGCTGTTACTCGGACATCTAATAAATAAGAGGAAGAGAAGATTTATACATTTAGCCACTTTTAAGTCCAGTCAACTACTGAAGATTGCTGGTTTGAACCTTATGTGGGTCAGAGCCTTTCTTTGTGGAGTTTGTGTATTCTCCCTGTGCATGCATGGTTTTCTCCAAGCACTCCAGCTTTTTCCTATGGATCAAACAAAAATCTTTGTCAGATTAATTGGGGACGGTTTGTCTAGGGTGTAATCTGCCTATTGACCAGTGTCAGCTTGGACAGGCTTCAGTGACCCCACAAGACATTTATGCTACAGATGACACCTAGACTTTACTCTGTCCTAGATCTGAAGCTTTCAAACTTTTCTTGCCTGAGGCAAAGCAAGAACCAGGTCAAAATCTCAAGGCCGCTGTAGTCATGGCCTCGTAGAGTAGTCTCTGTTACATGGACCTCAGAGTGTGATCATTCTGTAAATCTGTTCATATATTTGACGAACTGGAAAACACATGATAATCAAAAATAAATATGTTAAAGTTTTTCCTCAAACCTGATTTTTCTTTCTCATGATGTTATGTTTAACACATTAAAATGATAATTAACTAAACTTCCCCTGACAGTTAATTTTCTGAGTTGACCATAAACATATCATATTGTCAAGTTAGAGAATTAACTTTTGATCTCCCAATTTCACAGATTTCAAAAATGTAAAACAGTTTCAACAAACAGGATTGTGTTATCAGCTATCTTTCAGGCAGATAATGAAAGTGTATGTTTATTTGGTTAAATTTGCTGAATCGTTTGATAATTATTGATAACTGCAAATCATTTTGATTTTCAGATTTTTTTTGAGATGCGGAACAGGGTCTGTTTCAACCTTTGTTCTAACCCTTAATTTTTTAAATGAAAAACTCTTCAGGGTTTCATAAGTTTTTTTTTAAGTACTGGACTCGCATTTTGATACTAAGATTAGAAGATAAAGAGCTTTAATATACTTAATTAACACCAAATCAGCATCTGGTCAGCATCAAGCCACACATGAATGTGTCTCAAGTTACACATTTGAGAGCCACTGCCCTAGACTGTTTGAGTTAACATCAACTTATAATATTGTTTTAAAGCCTCTATTTAACCAGAAAAATAAAACTCGTTTTAAAGAATATCCTGGTTGAGATGGTTATGATGAAAACTAGGCAGCCTGGGAAATTGAGAGATTCAATAAAAGACCACAAATAATAAACATTCAAACCTGATCAGTGAGTTTTTCAGTGAAGTTTTTCCTCAGCTCTGTTCTGACCTGAACAGACAGGAAACGAGATCCAGAGCCCCTCTGAATTATGAGAGCAGAACTAAAATGCCCTGGTAAATAAGAATATGTCATGTGTGTCAGTCTATGTTAAGTCCATTCAACAAGTGTACACAGCAAGCAACAACGAGAGAGGGATTTAAAGTTAGCGGTGAACATCGGATCTTTGTGCTGCACAGAGCCGCAGCATGTACGCTTTGAGAAAAGGCAGGCACGCACGAAATGCCATCATAGTCCAACTCACAAGATTCAAAGAAAAGAAAAAACTTAGTCCTGACTTTAAAACCCAGTTTCTCTTTGGATATTTATATCAGCAAAAACATCCAAACATGTTTTTGAGGATTTATTTTGGTGTTACAGAAAAATAAGGGAGGCTGAGATTTGTTATACCACTACAATCACCATTCCTCCATGAGATGAAAGTTGAATATCTTGTAGTGAAATAGAATGAATTTTCATTCCTATTAATAGTTACAGTAATATTTACAGTAATATTTTATTGCTAAAAATTGCTCAAACCAGACAATTGCCCAAGTCCCTCTGATCCGAGTCTCAAGCAAGTCCCAAGTTTTTTGCTGTTGTGGGCGAGTCCAGTCGAGTCACAGGTCTGTCGAGTCGAGTCACAGGTTATGACGGGTCGAGTCCCTCACCACTGTTCCCAAGTCCACCCAAAAAGCATTCAGATTTTAATCTTGGAAGAAAGAAACCTTATCTTCTCACACATAAAACACACGCGCACCCTCTTAACTAATGTTAGCTTTGCTAGCTTCATATTGACCACAGGTCGGGCTAACGTTCCTGCCGCATTAACCTATGGCAGGAACGCTAGCTACCTGGCTAACGTTTGCAGGTTTCACTCACTTGGCCTCATGTGACCTCAGGTGGCAGATAAAGTTCGATGTTGTGCCCTCTTTTTCGCTTATTGAAGCGTTGCCAGCCGTGCACTTGGTGTGTCCTCGTTTTCCATCTGATTGAAATTCTTTATATGCAAAGAAAATAACTTTGGGCACAGAAGACATGGCGGTTGCCAAATTGAAACCCACGTCCCATGCACGCTGCCCACTGATCATCACTGTAGCAGAAGCGGGTGTGTGGTAGGAACCTATCTGTGTAGAGTTGTGTGCGGGACAATTATAGGTGACGGACAAGTGTACTGTGAATGGAGCATCAATAAAGTGAACCTAAAAGGAAAGAGCGGTGTATATCTCCTGTCTGGCTCTTCATATAAAGCCTGAGTGCGTGCAATTTTCCGAATCATGTTGTCTCAAGTCAGGTCGAGTCTGGAGACATTTTCTCTCGAGTCCGAGTCGAGTCTTGAGTTTTTACCTCCCAAGTCTGAGTCGAGTCTCGAGTTTTTACCTTCTGAGTCGAGTTGCAAGTCGTCTCATTAGCGGCTCAAGTCGCCTCGAGTCCGAGTCGCTATGACTCGAGTCCAATTGTCTGGCTCAAACCCAGCTTCTGAGTTGGTTGTCACAGTCTGTAGGTTTGTTCATCCCTAACAGTAGAATAGGGATGTAACGATATGAAAATTTTGTATCACGGTTATTGTAACCAAAATTATCACGGTTATCATTATTATCGCGGTATTGTTGCATTGTTCTCAAAATGTTCTAAAAGTACTTTTACACAGAATTGAAATCATTTTACCCCTTTATTGTTATATTCATAACAGTTCTTTAGTCTTTTTTGTCAATAAATGTGTCAGACTCAGAGGCCAAACAATCAAACTGCGCATGTGCACCTCGCGTGAGGCTCCTTAATCGAGGGCAGATACATAGTTCCAGCATTTCCAGGCAAAGAGAAGCATCACCGTGCGTTACTGAGGCAGTGTGGTGATCAAGCACGATATAACGGTAATTTTAATTGGACACGGTAACGATTACCGTGGGAAATTTTATCGCGGTTTACCATTTTACCGGTAACCGTTACATCCCTACAGTAGAATTCACAACAAAAAGAAATCCAGATCAAAAGTGTACATTTTTAAACTGCTAAGAGCCAGAGGTGCAAATTAAGTTTTCAAATCCTAACCTTCACTATTGTGATAATCATTTCATTTGGTGTTTATCTGTGTTAAAACTGTCCTCTAGTGCTTTATCTAAGTGGGTAAAGTAGGAGACAGCCTGACCTACTGACAAAGTGAGTGGTGAGTTACTGCGTGGGTTTGGTATAGCTGGCTAAAATCAAGGCTACAACTTCCATTTCTCAGTAATTTTTTTTAATGGAATTTTTTGGGCAATTTGTGCCTCTGCTGACAGGAGAGAGACAGTGGATAGGCTTGTGAAAGGGGGCGAGAGAGTAGGGGAAGACACTCTGTAAACTGGCCACAGGCTGGATTTGAACCTGGACCAGCAGAAGTATGCAAATGAGACGCGCCTGGTCGCCAACCACTCTGCCAAACCAGCACCACTCCTTTTCAGTAATTTTTTTAGTCTGAAAATAACAGATCACCTGGAGTGTATCAAGGCAAAGGTTGCTGATACCCACAAAAATCACGAAACATCTTCAAACTTAGCTTGTTTGAGCAACAAAAATTCTATATCAAAAACACCATTACGTAAGGCCAAATGAAATAATTGATCACAAAGAATTAGCGTCCCCTTTTTGGCCTTAACAATGACAAGAAAGTCTTCCAACAACCAACCTCTGAATTCAGCATAAATCTTTTTCAAGACAAAAAGGATAAAAAGTGTAACACCTTTACTTAAAGAAGACTGAACAGCATATATAAAACTGATTTTTGCTGAGATTTTAACTTCTGTTTTGGGTTATTTTCCCAAATGTCATGTGAGTATTGAGAAAAGGACCCAACTCATTTACTCTGAAGAGTTTAGAGGAACATGATAGCTATTTACCAACTGAAAATCTAAAAAAGAGGAAGTAGTTTGGATATTTTCTCTCCTCAGCTTGTGTTGTAACAATACAGCCCTGTGAGGCTGCTAACATGATCACTCTGACTTGTGTGTTTTTACGACACCAATAAACCTGGTTTAATGAGTTACAGTGAACATATCTATGTATGTCATCATTTAATTACAACTTGGCTCAAACATTTGGGTACATGAACTAAATCAAGGTCATGTTCACAATTAACAGATTTGGACTTATAGGACAAAAACAAAAAATGAACTTAGACTTTCTACTTCATAGTACCAAAGAGGTTTGTTTTATTTTGCAGGCACTTAGAAAAAGGAAACATGGTGAGAGCACAAACACTCCAATGTGAAAAAAACAGCATAAACATGAATAAAAGAACATGAAGCAACAACAAGACATTAAGAGTGAGTAATGCTCCACTGAAGCCATCATAAGAACAACATCTAAGTTGTTTTCAGTCACTTATGTAGTTCCTTATGTAGTTTTGTCTTTATATTCTTGTTAATGTAGCGTAATTAGTCTTGCTAAAAACCTTTCTAGCTTTTGTCTTTAATGCTGTTTCTGTCATAGTATCTTTATTTTTGACTCTGTGAAGCAACATGACTCGCTCTGTTTATGAATAAAGTTGCCGTGCCTTAAGTCCACAAGTCTTTAAAATGAGGTCAATCAAAGAAGACAACACTCCCATTGTTTGTCCATGGGATCACTCACTGTCAGCTGAGTTGAAAATGTTGCTGCCTTATGAAATTTAAGGCAGTGTTGTAGTTTAATTAGAAATAAACCGCATAAGCTGGAAAGCCTTAACAGACAGGTGCTACCTGTTTGATCACTTTCTGAGTTTTGAGATCTCGTTAATGAGACATTGAGGTGTAACTCTGCTGTCATTTGACACTGTTTAGATCAGGGATCATCAACTACATTTATACAAGGGCCATTTTTTTTCCTTGACATGCGCTCTGGGGGCCAGATTTAAGAAAACACTAATAATGATTAAAAACAATTATAATGAAGTGTTCTGGGCCACCAGGCTTGAAGCAGCCGCATGGGATTTCACTAATAGTTGAGGGTATCAAATGATAAAAAGCTGTCCTTAAAGCAAAAAGATTTTTTACTCTGCACATTTCCTCATGTTTAGTCATACGAAAGACCAAAAGGGCAAATAAAAACTTGAAAAAGAAAACAATATTTAAGGTTGAAGTTGTTTTTAGGTCTGTAAAAAGTCAGATTTCCGGAAGGACATTTTTAACCCTATAAAGCCAATTGTATCGTATTTGATACATACTTTTATAATACTTCTTTCTACTCAATATGATCAGCAAATTACAAAAAAAGCATCTGAATACAATCAGATAAATGATAAAAATGTCCTCAAATGGATTATCAGTTGCCAAAAACACCTAATGTATCAAATGAGATACGAAAAATCTATATGTTGAATTTTATAGACATTTAGATTTTTATGGATTTTAGCAGAAAGTGAAACAAACATTTCAGCTCCAAAAAATTAGAGTTTTCTGGCTATGAGCTATGGTCTTGGGCCTTAAAGGGTTAAATTATGAGATTAATTGTAGTATTGTGGGGGAAAACTCAGAATTCTAAGATAAAATTTAGAATTATGCAGAAAAAAATCAGAACTCTGAAATTTAAGCAGAAATTATGAGGAGAAAAGCAAGAATTTTGAGAATTAATCGATACTTAATATTAATAATAATAATAATGGATTTTATTTATAACGCACTTTACATTTGTGGCAAATCTCAAAGTGCACAGTAGGAAACAACAATAAAAACAAAGATAGAGACAATAAAAACAGTAAAAACAGTCAGCAATAATAATAATAAACAAAATTAATCACGAAAGGCAATACGGAATAAAAAGGTTTTCAGTCCTTTTTTAAAAGAGTTCACCGTCTGTGGAGCCCTGAGGGGGTCGGGGAGGGCGTTCCACAGACGGGGGGCAGCAGCCTCGAAGGCCCTGTCACCCATGGTCCTGAGCCGAGTCCTGGGCGGGTGCAGACGGTGCAGTTGGCCTGACCGGGTTCTAATATTGCATATATTGTTAATTTTTCACAGTCAAAGAAAAAGCTAAATCTCCTCAAAAACTTCCCTTGCAGTGGCCCAAATCCTCTTTTGTAAAATAGTAGTCAGGGGGCCGAATGGAAAGCTCTGGGGGCCTGATGTGGCCCCCGGGCCGCCAGTTGGTGATCACTGGTTTAGATGTTGAACTGAAAGAAACCAATTTAATAGACCGCATTTGAAGTGGAAATTTTGGTTGTTTGTCACTTTACCTGCTTATTTGTAATAAGTAAATAAGAATGACAGGAGATTAATTTATATCTTATAATTCAGCATCTGTTGTTTTGAAAGACCTACATTACAGGTACATTCCTCCAAATAATCTGAATTAAAGAAAACTTTTCTGAGTAAGTTAAAAATGTTTTGTGCATTTTAAAACATGTGCACAACTTTAGATCCTTTCTACAAACATTTTTATAAAGTGACAAAGTGTCTTGAATAGGGATGGGAATTGATAAGATTTTATCAATACCAATGCTGTTAACGATCCTGCTAATTGATCCAATTCTTTAACGATTCCCTTATCGATTCCTGCAGATTTTGCAAGTGGGCAAATGTTGGTTTGATTTTCAGTGGCAATAATGTAAAACACGTCACAGCATAGATAACTGCTTCTGCAAGTTGCTGGTGTTTCCACTCACTTAAGGTTGTGCAGTAGGTGCAATGAAAATTAAGCCACAATTCTGATGCTTCTGAACCCTGTCAGTGGAAGGAATTGATAAGGGAATTGATAAGCAAAAAGATTAATGATATCGATTCTTTGATGGAGCTGTTAACGATTCTCAACTGGAATTGGTTTTCGGTTCCCATCCCTAGTCTTGAATAACATTTGTTAAGATTTGGAGCTATACAAATAAAGGTTGACTGATGAATTGATCAAATAGTTGAAACCCCCAGTAGCCCCTCACAAAAAAGTGATAAATGGTGGTCTAACATGAACTTCAGTTTGAATTGTTTGCATTGAATGCACTTTATCTTGTGTAAAAAATGCAATAACAGTCTGAACGCATTCAGTGTGTTGGTTTCTCCATCGTCATCCGTCATACGGTCTGCTGAGCTCTATCTCCTACATCCCTGTTTACTCTGTCTTTGTCATCTGACCCATTGATATTCTCTGTTGACAGTCTGGGAGGATTTCTAAAGCTACAATAAACACTCCCTCCCCAGAGGTAAACACCCTTAACTATTTAAATAAGTTATTAAAACATAGGAGAATAATCCTGGCCAGAGAGGCCTCAGTAGGTGTTGGAGCTTACACTTTGTAAAAAGGTTCATCGCTGTAACAAAAGCTGCTGTGTTCTGTTAACCCTCTGATGTGAACTCCAATCAACTTTACTTCCTGGTGTAGTTAACCAGGAGAGACGAAGAGGAAGCCAGGTGATAGTTCACATCAAAGGCTTCCAAGTTTATAGGTGATTGTTGGGAAAGGAGAGTTGACATTTTGTGCTTGTTTTTGTTTTATTCTGATAAAGAGCAGTTCAGTCCGGTCTAGCTCAAGCTTTTGTTTCCTCTTAGGTTTGTGCAGACTGCACAGGGTTATGAGATAAATGACTGGAAGGAGGTTGTTGCTGCAAATCATTGACTTGATAATTTGCTAAAACTGCAGGAAACCGGGAGTGAGGGGTTTGAGGGGCAAAACATGTTAGTTAATATACAAAAGTACAATAGCTAATATGTAAAAGTTGCCATCACTGTTGTATCTACCTTTAAGAGAGACTTTGGAGTTCATTATGACATATTTGATCGACAGCAATTCAACTTCAAGCAAGGTTATCTTGTTTTATCCTGATTTTTTGTTCATCAGTGAGGCTAAAATGGAGCATGGGAGATTTAGATAAAGTTTGGTGCAGTGTCAGACCAGAGGTTGTCCTCTGTAGGTTTGCAAGGCTCAGCAGAGGAAGCTTGAAGGGGAACTGCTGCATAGAAAAGGGGACACAGAGTGATGCAGGGATGACGTATTTTTGCAGGCCGACAAAAAGTTAGCATTGCATTGGCTCCCTTGACCTCAGTTCTATGGGATTTTCTCTTTGTTGTGGATCATTGCTGATCATCAGGGGTTTGGGAAAAAGGAGCACTAAATGCTAACGCTGTGATTTAGGTGTGGGCTGCCTGTAATTTGTGTGTGTGTGTTCTTAACCCCATGGAGGTTTAGAAACACCATTAATTCAAAGTTTGAGTATTATGCAAATCTTACCTATGACCCGAATAAAAACAACTACCTTCCACAGTAAAAAAAGTTGCTCCAGTAAAGTGAAGCCTGTTTATGAACAATGTGAACCCTCTTTCTTAAACTTGTGTAACTTGTTTTGGATCCCCTTTCTGAAGTGCTTAGATGATCTCTTCGGTCTTTAAAATTGTCGATTTCAGTGGCCCGTCTTTGTAGTTCATTAGCAACTGTCCTTTTAGATACACAATGGCATTTTAAAATTCAAAAGAGGGAAACTGTAAGATTTGACTTATTGAAGTTAACGTTAAACTCTTGGTTGCATGTGTTCATCACGAACCTAATTTTAGATGTTTATCCAAAACGGGTTCTTTAAAATCCAACAGACTTTGAGCCTTTGGAACCAGGAAGGGCTAAATGCCATCTAACCTCAGCATTTTGGACCAAAAATCCTTTTGTTCAGGAAATGCTTTAATTATATAAAAGTCTAAAAGTCATGTCACACTTGAGTACGCACATTCTCTCTCCTCCCTGGGTTAGTCCCATCGAACAGGTCATCTGAAGGTTACCAATTAACCAGGCTGGCATCTCTCTGAGAAGGGAGAGGCCAAGACTGCATGATAAACCACAGAGTCAATTTAACATTTATTTTTAAGTCTGGTATCTTTTGATTAAAACAACTAAATTCTTTGTTAAATGTCTCATCTATAGCTTCAGATGACTGATGGAAGTTGGTGCTGTATTTATTGTCTAACACAACTTATGTAAAGTAGATCCCTGCTCCTACCACGGTCCAGGGATCACCGTCACTCTTTTGCATTTAACCCCAGGCTGTAAACACCAAGCACACCTTGCAGCTAAAGCCTATCTAGAATTCAAGGTTATATTCCTGTTTTACGAGAACATTAAAATCTTATGAGTCTAGTCCGTGCGTCTCACAGAGACAAAGGGCTCTGTCTGATTTCATGTTGTTCCTCAACACCCAGTGGTAACCCAGCAGAGCTGAAATCTGACACTCACAGGGCAACAAGAGGGAGATGAACAGGTTCCTTTGTCAAGGGAAGTTTGTAATTTTTCTGCTGTTTTATAACAAAGGTTTAGCAAAAATTGTCAAATTATATGGCTCCAAAGGGCTGTGCACTGTTAATCTATGTAATATAAACTGTTTCATAAGAGTCAGTCGGAAAATGGAGTCCTTTAAGCCCTAAACCAGGATTAAGGCCTGAAAGTACACTCGATCTTTATGGCATATGTCAGTATGTTGCCAACCAAAGTATACAGTAAGACAGACTGATTTAGGTTTGACCTTTTGGAAAACTCATGTTTGCTTTCATGGCCAAAGGTGAAAGAAAACATTGGCAGTGTGGAACATCAAAATTTAGATAAAAAAAATCACTGATATTGGCTATTAAAAAACCCATGTAATTGGCATTGGCCCTAATTTCAGAATCTTTGCATCACCATACTGACCAGTGTTTTGGTCGTAAAGTGGTGTTGTACTGAGAGCAACAGGAACACACCAATGCACTTAAGTCATCCTTTCTTAAATTCTGAATCTGTTTCAACACAAATTGCAGGAAAGTGCAGAAAAGACTTTGTGGTAACCTGACTTACCAGATGGACTGTTCAGTGTATTTCACTCGTCCATCTGGCAAACAGCCCATAGAAAGTGTTTGGGAATGGGCAGAACCTTTCAAAAGCATATCTGGCAGGCGATTGGACAAACCATTTGTCAATTGCATTTATTAAGGGCCAATCATATCATGAAGAAGGCAGGCACTACTGCCACGGTGTAAAGGGTAGCATGTGGGTCACTTCAGAAAAAATGTCTACAAAAACATGTTGGGTGTTGATCTAAAATATCATTTCTATAGCGAGGTTAACAGTGTTGGCATTTGTGTTTTTTATTTAGTAAAGAAATGCAGTCAAGATCTGATAGAACTCCTACTGAATCTGTTAGCATCTATGCTAATCTCAGTACGGTACGTGCTGTCACTTCCTGCTGTCTTCATGCTCGTAGCTCCCAACTCTTCCTTCTCCGAGGATGCTGATTGGAAGTTCCGAACTTGGCAAGCTGGATCTGCCTGATTTAAAAAAAAATGAATCAGACTTATCCATCTGCACTGTAGTGTTACTTTTTGGGAAGACATTAAACAGTCTTTAGATTGATGTATTAGCATTTGTATTGTTAGTGGCCAGAATCAGTTTGGACATGTAGTCATAATGAATATTGGCAAAAATATATTATCAGGCATCTCTACGATTTAGCTGAAAAATATTGAGATATGATATATGGATCATATTTCCAAGCCATTATCTGGACCCTAATCTTCTCTGTTTGTATTTTGGCACATTTATACCTAAACTTGCTTCCTCCAGTTGAGTTTTCTTTCTGCCCCTGTTTTTCAGGTTTTTAAACCCTAATTACAAACTCAAATTGGTTGGTTTTTGATGCTGCATTTATGAGACTGAGTGTCTATGCTGACGATAAAGGTGTATGACAAACTTGTTTCCTGGTTGAAGATTTGCATCCTGCTCATCAGAGATGCAGCTCTCTGCCAGGAGTGTTGACTTGCATGCAGTGTAATGCAAATTACAACCTGTGTTTGCTCATGCTGCTGCTAAAAATAATTAGGATGAGCTGCATGAACACAATTTCCACTCCATTTGGAGAGATCAAATTACCTCAGCTCACTAGTTTTTGCATCCTTGATTGTATATCATGAAGCTTTTCAGACCCTTCATCTCTACCTTTTACCCTGTTTAGTTTGCATGCAACACAAAGCAGGAGAAAGAAGGATCCATCATTTGGATCCATTTGTGGTCTTATCTGCCTGACACCTGCCTAAAACATACCTGCAGTTCATTTTCTTAAGATGACTAAATAGTCAAAGAAGTTTTTCTTGCTAAACAGGATGATATTATGGTAGCTTGATGAGTTTCATGTCCCTGACGCCTGTGACAGGAATGCTCTCCGCTCGCTCAGACGAGTTTTCAGATCAGTTTTGAAGAATTAAATGATGAAACATTCTGGCACTCTTGTCTACTATATTTGTATTTGTGATTCAGATGTTATTCAAATAACGCTGCACTGCATGTGTTGGTGTTGCGCTGCAACGCTGATCCCCTTTTCTTTACCCTTGCCCTTGTGATTGCACCTTAAGTATTTTTTAGCTGTCACTCTGTGTTCCAGGAAACAAAACCATAAAATATCTTTCCAGTAAGACTTGTCGCCTTTTTAAATTGGTGACATCATCAGAGAGCAGCCAAGCCATAAAATATGACATTCATTTCTTTGGTCTCTAAGGCTTTTCCTCATTGACCAATACAGTTATTCATTTATTGCAAGAAAATGACACATGGGAGCATCTTATTGCCAACACACAGCCACACCCTGCTTTGTAGGGCCAAAAATAGAGATTCTTGGTCATTAAAAATATAATATCCCTGAAACTCTTTCTTTTACAGATGAGTCTTTAAAGTAAAATGACAGGTATACTGTCAAATTGTTGGACTTTGGACCAATAATAAAGGAATTTGGGACATCACACTAAAAAAGACAGATATCTTAATGCTGCCGACTTTTGTTTTGTTCATAAAGGTGCTGTACCAGGCAGAAGAGACATGTTGCACACACTAAAGATCTTGTACAATGAAACAAAAAGGCATGATATGACCTATTGAAGTATTGATGAGGCATAGACTAGCATGATATGTAGGGGCGTGCATTTGCAAGAATCTTGTGACACAGTTGATATCAAAACACAGAGGTGAGGATATGATGAATCTCAATATATTGTGGTGAAGTCAGCAGGGCTATATAGCATGTTTTTAACTATATACTCTGTTCGTAGTTTTTGTCCTAATGTTATAAACTCACAGTCTCCTATGCATGAATTATATCGTATTAGATATTCAAGTGATAGTAAATATAACAAAAGAGATGGCGAGTCAATGGCTGCCGACTGCCTGAAGCCAACTCAGTGGCTGGAGGCCAAACTGCAGCATAACACAGTAGTTCTGTATTTATAAGCATTAGCTAATGTAACATTGATATTGCACAAAAAACAATGATACAGTACTATGAAACAAAATATCCTGATGTATCACTGTATCAATATTTGCCTACACACCCAGTGTCTTGAAAATACAAACAGAGAAGTTTGACTGACCGTGTTTCAATTGTCATGGTTATTGTTCATGAAAGTATACTCATGATTTCCTGACAACTTCTTTGTGTTTCTACTTTATTTTTTCAGGAGATCCTGCTGAGTTTGACCCATCCTTCAATGGACCCATCAGGAACAGGTCACTGTCTTTTTACAGATTACTTTTACAGCCCCAGTCGTCTCTCTTTTTATGTTTTTACAGCAGTAATCTTTAGGAGAGTCTGTAAGTGCATATGCAATGACGTAAAACACATTTGATGCTGTCACAACTTCGTCTTTGTCATGCTGCTTAGTTATAGAAGATAGAATCACAGTTGTTTTAATTTATCGTAACTATTGAGCAAAATAATGTTGATTCAGAAACATTTACAGCTTGGCCTGTTTTTGTTAAAGAGTTGGATAAATGTGTGCACTTTTCAGACAATTGGAAACTGAGCTTTCTAAACAGGTGCTAAATGACTAAGCCTGTTGTAATTTGTTGTCAAGAACATTACCTCAAATATTTCCAACAGCCAGAAAAATCCTTCATTTTTATTTTTAGAGTTTCCTTGCTGTTTTTGCAGACTGTTTGCACCACGATCACAAATCTAAACCAACATGACCATCGTGGTTTCTGACTTGACGCATTCTGTTTCGTGACACTTTGTCCAACAAGGAAAGGCTGTCTTAATATCGATACTGCTCTGACTTCCTGCTCTGTCTGTTTCTCCTCCTCAGAGCTTCGTCTGTCACTGTTCCCTGTCTGTTTATTCACCTCAGCCATTGTTTCAAACTGCACTGACACAGGCTGCCTTTAGTTAGTGGCTAGAGGTTGCTTTAAACCAGTTTATACTTCTGAAGGGAGAAAGTGAAAATGCTAAAAATGCTAACCTGCTGCCAAAGTTACAGTGCTGTAAGCAGACTTTCACGGTACGCTGTGGAATAGCATAGACACCATTGTAAAATGATTCAACAATAAGAATGATTTTAAACTCCAATTTAAAGGTGAAAAGTCATGTACTGTTGCTTTAATCCTCAAGTCTATATAATGAGATTTAAACCTGTCTCTGTGTTCTCAGAGCTGATGTTTAGTGAGTTGGCTGACTGTCTGTTGACTTTTAAAATCACTTTTTGTCACCCCCAAGGCAAATCACCATTTCAAAACTCATCCTGCTCACTTAAGCCTGTTCCTGTCTGTTTATTTTTCCTCATCAGGAGCTGCACTGATATTATCTGCTGTATCCTGTTCATGGCCGTCATCCTCGGCTACATGGCAGTGGGAGCTTTAGGTGAGAGATATCTGACGACCCTATCAAGGCCTCTTATTACATCCTCCTCATACTTTTTTTTATAAATCCATGCTTCCCACTTTTTCTGTTTCATTTGCCTTTTTTAAAGAGGTTATATTTTGCCCTTACTTAGGTCATACAGTATTCATGATTTGGATGACTACTAGAGTATGTTCACAACCGCTTGTGTCAATGAAACATGCTAATTTTCTTATACTCTGTACCCCTGAGCCACCTCTCCTCTCACTCTGTTGGAGCTCCTGCCCTGTAAGGAGCCCCTTTCCCATGTAGTAACAGATCAGGTCAGATCAGTCTGCCACCATCTTCATCTCAAGCTTTTTTCTTCCTGGAGTTTATTACACAATAGCTAGACAACCTCCACCTACTCATGTGTTTTCTGCTCATCACAGGCAGACCCCGTGACTGTTTTGAAAGTCTGCTCTGTGGCCTTAAACCCTTCCTCCCCCCCTCCCATCAGACATTGTTCAGGCTGCCATTCAGCACAAAACTCATTACCGTAGCCTCCTGTAATCTCCTCGCCCCCCTGATCACAGTGTTTCCAAAGGGGAGGTTGAAGAGCTCCATTTGATCCTGTTCAGAGACAGATTGTTAAAAAAAATCAACTTAAATCAAATCATTGCTCAATGGAGATCCAAGACATGATCAGTCTTTGTTTGTATAGTGTCAAACAACAAATGTTATTTCAAGATGCTTCACAAAGAGTAGGGCCATGATTTAGTCTACTTTTATATTTAATTTGGGCTTACTACTATCTTTAACCTTTTGTTTCAAAGACAGATGTAGAAGGGATCGTGGTAGGCAGAGACAAAAAGAGGCTGAAATGAGAATTTATGACAGTGATCATTAATGAATACCCAGACTGTAACTTTGTACTTATTATTTTTAGTCACCAGGGGCCTCAGTTATTGTATATCTATTGCATAGGATCCATACTAAAAGTGTACGCACACTCAAAAACTGAAAATGGCATGCACCAAAAAAAATCTGATTTATGAAACCGTGCATGCACACACCTGAAAGAATTTTCCCTTTATAAATCCCAGTCCACCTGGAAGGTTGGGCAGGTGAATTCACCTCTCCCCCCCACCCCCCCCCACCCCCACTCACCCACACGCACAAAAACACACACATGTTACATGAATTGTCAATGCAAAGTACCTCATCACTGTTTTTGCATCGCCTGCCTGCAGTCTGTCCTGTCACACAATTTTAACAGCATAAAAAGTCTCTGGATCCGCAATCATACTTAGATCACCAACAGAATGATAACTCTTCTTCCTTATGCAATGACCAGCATTCCCTTAAAATATCATAAAAACCCACTGAGAACTTTATTAGTTATCTTTCTTACAGACAAACAAACAGACCTTCCCATGCTTTTACCACTATCTTTTTTCCACTATGACCTCCCTTTCCTTTCTTGGGAGAGCATTTCTATTCTATCATATAATTAAATATTCAACATCTATGTTCGTAAAATTTTTATAACATGACAATTTTAGTTTTACAAGTCAGCTTTTTAGCACACGATGGAAAGGTTATGAAATGATATCCACACCCATGCTGATTGCTGTTTATCCTGCAGATCCAAAAAGTTTAATTTCTGTGACAGCACCATCTTGAGTTTTACTTAAAAATCATTTTTGTTTGAGTACAAACACCTGATGTCCGGACAGCTTCATACTGTATTGCCCTGTCATCAAACTTATTCCGGGACTCAGGATTGTCTCTCTTATCTAAAGTCAACAAACAGGCCAGATAAAGCTCCCACATTTCAACAGCAAGTTTGACCTCAACAACAGCCTTTGTTTATCGACTTTTTTTGTCTGATTGATTTTACTTGTCTCTACAGACATTTCATGTTTGAAATTAACTTTGCAGAGAGCGACAAATTCTGTATAATCTTTCAAGTGGAGTGAAGTCCCAACACAGATTTTGGAGCTTGAATTTGGTACCATTGACCTAATGCAAAAGATGCTGAACTCTCTTTGCCTTCTCTTTTCTGCAAGCAGTCCACTATTGCCCTCCAGCCAAAGGAACAGGGATCACAGGTTACAGAAGCATTATCACATTAACTGTGGCAATAGTACATATAATTATCAGTATAAAGTATTCACTCAGGAATTGTTTATAGCACAGTTGTGAAAGTTTTAATTTGAGATGCTATTGAAACAGAAACAATATCCAACTTAACTAAAAGTTCAGCAGGTGCAAATCAAGTTGTTGCATTTTCTTTTTATATCTGTCTTAACTCTTTTTGTTCCTATCAGCTTGGCTCTATGGAGATCCTCGACATGTTCTATTTCCAAAAAACTCCACTGGGTGGTTCTGTGGCACTGATGCAAACAAGTAATTAAGGCTTTTATAGCTTTTTCATTTCAATTTTACATGTAACAACTATAAAGATATAACTGTGACTCTTTTTCCTCCTTTCTCCCTTAGAGACAAGCCTAACTTATTCTACTTCAATATTTTAAAATGTGCCACATCTCTGAACGTTCTTGCAACAGCCATGGACGGTTTCCAGTGTCCGACCACACAGGTAAAGTTGGCAGATTGTTGTTTCTAGTAATACTGTTCTTCTCCATTGTTCCTTTAATAATAACTTTCTTTCTGATCTTTCTGCAGATTTGTGTGAAGGAATGTCCCACTGATTATAAAGCCGTGACATTTGTAGACTATCCTAGATCACCAGCAGACATTTTTAATCAAAGCCTGTGTGTGCCATCTCTCGACCTGGCTACAACTAAACTGGTAAGTACTGTTTATAAACCTTATGTGTCTTCTATCAGGTTCTCAAGTGCTTTAGTGCTAGGTTAAATAATTGCCATCATAATTATGTTTGCTTATTTCCTTTGGTCCTGACAGTTTAATCTGTTTACATGTAACTTTTTTTTTTTCAAAGTCCGTTCAGCAAATCTTGGACCAGGAGTTGTGTCCTTTTTTTTACACACCTACAACATCTGGTGAGTGTTGCTGTTCCTTAACTCTACGGTGTCCTGTATCCCAATAAATTGCTACTTTATATTGCTGATGCCTTATATGTCTTTTTAACTTTAATTCAGTTACAGTATTAGTAGTTATACTGGCCAAGTTTTAGAATTCCTCCAATCAGAATAATTTATCATCTTGCTTGTTTAGATGGGTGTTATACTTCTGACAATAAATGCACTATGCTTGTTTGTTTTTCTTCCATGATAACTTATTGCAGACCCTTTTCGAAATGGCTACGGTAGCTGACTGGCATGTCCGCAGATACTGGCCAGAAAACACGCTACTTACAAGATATAATTTGATAGAAATACAAAACACTTCTGCTCTGTCAAAAGGATACAAGCTCAATGAGGAGACATTAACCTCACTAATGCCCCAATGTACTATTGAGAAGTTACCTAGTCTTTGGGTATCACGGCATAGTCTGGTAGTACCCTCTACCAAAATCAGACGGTTAAGGGTTTGCTCCCCACTCTGTCTGTCACTTATCAGTGTGTCCTAGGGCATGCCACTTAAACCTAAGTTTCCCCACTGCTGTGTTAGTGTCATGTAAATGGATATGAAAAGGTGTGGAGGTGTTAGCTGATACTGATGGACCATCAGTGAGTGAATGACAGAGTGATTGGGTGTGATTCATACTCTGCCACATAACCCAACTGCACAGAGGTGTATCTCTGGTGTTAGCAAGGAGGTACTCCCTGTCAGTTACTCCCATGACATCTTTGAGTGGTTGGATGACCTTAAGTGCCCAAGAGAAACCATCAATTCTCATCACCAAACCAGCAGAATACAATCCTATTTTTACCTACCCTCCCGCATGACCACCGTATCCCAAACAGCATCGTCACGTTCAACAGACCCAGGTACTATACAGGCAAATTCAATGTCGAGACAATACTATACTCACCCAAGGTAGCAGCTGTATTACCACTGCTGCTGCATCGCTATTGTCCTAACTGTAATCTACACAAAGTATATTCTTTTGCCGTGCATTGGAGTCTTATAACAAATATTTACAAGTAAGTATTAGATAACTGATAATTATTTCATATAGCTTGTGGATTTTTATCCTGGTGAAGGTCTAAGGGGAAGGATTCTCCAATATTTAAACATGCAAGCCTACTTAAGGTGATATTCTAGCAAAGAGTGTGCAGTTTGTAAGAGTGATCGGTCTATTATCACATGTTTGTTTCATCTTAGTCTACACATAATTTACAGCATAACTGGTGTTCAAACCATAGAGAAGAAAATAAGATTAGGATGCGTTTGTCACTCTCTGTCTTTCTTTTTCTGCATCTCTCTCTATCCCTTCATTGCCTCAACAGACTTTAGACAGATGGCAGTTCAGCATTGGGCTGGTTCAGTTTCTCAGCCTGTTGTAAGGAGGTTTTATTCCTGCTAATATTTCATGAGTGTTGTGTTCATAGTGGAATGATGTGTGTTTGTAAATAACATAGCAAAGTTAATTAAGGCCAGCTCTTTTTGTGAAGCACTTTCAGATAAGATTTATTGACTAATCAGCATTGTTTACATTTCCTTATTGCCTAAGCTGTTTTGTTTTATGTTCTCTTTCATTTAGTGCTCGGGAGATGTTTGCCTGATGTAGAAAGACTTAAAGATATTCCCGAAACATTTTCACAAGTGCCAGGTTTACCGTCATCAATCAATGAGACAAGAGACACAATCCTGAATGGAACTGGGTAAGATTCGAGGAATCCCAAATAAAGTTATTTGTTGAATAAAACGGTTGAAAGAGCCATCCATTTTTTTAAGCTAGCATTAAAAGCACAAGTCAGGGAGGAGCTGTCATTTTAGATCTGACTTTTTTGGACACTTCGGTTCCGTTCACACCACTGGACAAAAATACCTGTCTCTATTTTTTAAATTAATTTCTGTTTTCTTTTATCCAAAGTGAAAAACACAAACTATGTGGGATTTAATCTTTTCATAACAAATTTGGGTCTCTTTCGTGTAGGAATCAAATCAGATACAGGTTTGATCTTATGCCATAGACCCTTGCTCTGAAAAGCCAAGCATGCCAGGAGCTGATTATCAAATACAAAAATAGGTACGAGAAACTGTGGAGAAGTTAAACACGTATGGTGGACTAAAAATTAATGTATTTCAACATCTATAAATGCAGGTGGGATGAATGAGAAAAATAACTAACTGTAAATGCACAACTTTAAAATATTTTAATGACTGTAGATAAGAAATAATTTGGAAAATTAAATTATTTTGTGCGGCATGTTAGAAAGCTTTGTGTTTGTATTTTAAGTAACTGATGCTATGTAAAGGAGTGGGGGGGGGTTATAAAAAGTTAAGATAAATACTCTCAATAGACTAATTCAAAGCAGAAAGAACACTTAATTTTGAACATAGCAGGAAAAATGTCTTCAAGTATGATATGCTTTGTCTAGTCTGTGTTGTAGAATGACTTCCTTGAATCTTTTGTTTAATATTTCCCTGTAGCATTTTTTAAAAGGAGGAAGGAAAAATCTGAAAAAATGTTACATTTGCAGGCAACTGATTTTTTAACATTTAAAGCAAATAACTTTTATTTGACCCTGATTATTAATACAATTTGAATAAATCATGAAATTATTGTGAATGTGAACATATTCACAATAACAGACACAAATGGCAACAATGACCGTACTTCTTTCTCTTTCTTCCCAGCATAGGGTCGGTGACCTTGTGAGTTTTTGTGTTGCTTTTAGCTGTAGCTGTAGTGTTAGTTTCACCGTGGCCTAGTTGTACAAAACTGCTTTCTGACATGTTTTTTGGGGCTGAAACATCTTTGTTTGTTGAGCATCTGAGTTTGAGATGTAGCTCTTACAGTAAAATTTCCAGCATGTAACCCATAAAATAGTCCTCGTAGGGATTACTGCCGTTTGCCTGACTCATCTTTTTTTCACCACACAACCTTTAGACTCATTGTCATAGTTCTTACTGTTTTCTTGTCCCTTTTCCAACTGATGTGACATTAACTGTTCAAAGAAGAACCGCCTGAAGCACATCATGTCCTCTCTTATGTCTCCGTCAGGGACCTTGTGAACGGATTCAATGCCAGAGAGATTGGCCTGCGAATCTTTGAGGACTTTGCGTCGTCATGGCCGTGGATCCTCCTGTGAGTTAACTCAAATAAAAACACTCACACACTGCCATCTATTGGCTAAAACTAGAACACATGACAGATTGTAAGACCTCCATTCAATTTCAGTCCCAGAAATATTTTTTTCTTCTCAGAAAATGTGGTAACACTCTGCTTCAGGGGTCAAATTCATGTGCTGGTCAGTTAGTTAGTTACTGAATATTGCATGACTCATGAAGATTTAATGTATTAATTCATGTAATGTAGGAGGCATAGTGACTTTCTTTTACTCACCTTAAGTGTGGTCACAGTAGATTTGTTTGCCCTTCAGTAAGCATTAGTGTAGAGTTGTGATGAGGTAGACTACTCTAGCTTGACACCATTTTTTTAGGACCATGACTGAATGAATAAACTTTATTTTAAATTCAGATTAACCACTTTTATTGCATATATTTTACACCTTTGCAGATATTTTACACTTTCTTATTATACCCTGCATTACTGAATAGTGTAATTTAAACTTTTTAAAAGGGATTTATTGTAATGTATGCATTACTTTATCTTCACAGTTTAATTTCTGTATTGTTTTGGGCTGCAGCTTAGACAGAGTAATGAATATCATTTTTATCATTGACATTATAATTCAAGGTGGGAAAGAAAGAATTCCTCTGACAGGTACCAACCACGCATATAGCTTATACTGTTATGCCAAAGTTTAACTAAAAATTTCATGTGATTAGGAAATGTTTAGCACTTTTTCTTAACCATTAAGTCATCCATGAGTTAATCAAGTCCTCACTTATTGGTAACCCCTCTCAAGAAAAGCCATGTCATGTTCCTCATTATTTTATCTACAGAGTAATCATGACTTACCTGATCCATCACCCCTCAGGTAAAGTCACTTCATACCTATTGTTTTTGTAAAATCATGAAACATATTCAAAGCTTCTTCTGAAGTGTGAAACATGTTAAATAGGTGGTTAATTTGAATAAAAATAAAGAGCTTCTATATTCAGTCGGGTGTGGTTCAATCTTGTTGTCACGTACTTTAGTCTAATTAAACAACTCGTCCACTTTATATCAGTGATGAGTGCCAGGAAGTAACTATGCATCCAACATTAATTCATGCATTGAATCACCATGGGTCATGCAGTGTTTAGGATTAATAAAGCACATAAATATGACCTCTAAAGTAAATTTTTACCAACAATAAAGAAGTGTTTTGGCTGTGGGTTTCCCCCTCTGTCTTGAAGTGAGCACCTTCCATGTTGTTTAAACTTTTCTCCCCCTCTGATCTCTCCTCTCAGTGGTCTGGTTATAGCCATGTTGGTCAGTATGCTGTTCCTGCTGCTGCTGAGATTCACCGCTCCGGTCATGGTGTGGGTGCTCATCATAGGGCTCCTCGGTGCCGGAGCTTACGGTGAAATGATTTTTTTAACATGAAAACTTCCAAGAGTAGCTCACTTAACTTTTAAAAGTTATATCACTCTTCTGTCCCATTTATCAAACTGTTGTGGATATGACAGTTTTTCTTTAAATATTTTGCATGGATAATACTAATTCCTTTCAGCCAAGGAAATAATCTTTTATTTTCAGATAAAAATCTTGGTTATGATACTTAAAACTGTATTTTTTTACAGAATAAAGTTCAGATTTTTTTAAACATTAAAGAAGTTGGTGAGAATGTTAAATGCAATGAAAAGATAACTTTTGTAAAAAAATAAAATTTAATGGCAGTTTTCTGGTGCATCCACTTTTGGGCACATTGGGTTAAAAGTTGGGTTGCATGATTATGCTGATATATCGATATGCCAACTTTTCCAAACTTACTATCGCCAATGCTGATATTGATACTGATATTTTTTGTCAAGAACACAAAGTTTCAGCTTAATTGATTACAGTCCATTCTACTAATATTACAGCAAATAAACTGGACATGTATGGCTGGTTTGTACATGTATTGGCTGTAATTATCAGCAAAAGCGGTCATACCTGCCAGTTATGCTAATGAACATCCTGAGCAATACTCTGCCAATACAGCTATTGCTCTGATAATGTCATGCATCCCTTGTCTATAGTGACTTTCTTTAACTGGAAAAGGCATTAAACTAAATAGCACAGTCTGTTGATTATCATCAACATGTCCAAGATTTGATTAATTAAAAGGAGAAAATACTTCTTCCGGGCATTTTTGTTGTTAAGATTTTACGATGTGCTTTCTCTGTATTAGTTAGGGTTTTTTGCTGAGTGAAAGTCCAGTTACTGTTTGCTGTCTGTCTTGATACCAAAAAATGTAATAAGAACCCTGTATTTCTTCAGTTCTTGTTGAAAATTCTGTTGTTTTACACAAATATATTGGCTGAGGAGTTTGTGCAACTTTAACAGTGTGCAGAGGTTACCTTACAGTTTTTATTGGATTAGTTCTCTGTTCTCTGTTTCTCTCTTTTTTCTTGAAACTTGAATTAAAAGAAGTTGTTTGAAAACATATTGTTACATGGGGTATCAGTGTAATCTATTAAAATACAGTATAATAACCCATTCACGAGTAAGGACCACACCATCAACAGGATGAATTTGACAATTATTTATTGCGTACAGTGGAAAACAAATAAGATTTTAGGTACGTGAAGTGGATAACGGTTTGGGGAAACTTCATGGGGAATTCGCCGTAGCTCCCGGGCACGACGAACCCCCCTTTATAAGGCCCTGAGGAAAGAAGGAAGAAAGAAGTTTTAAATCAGAGGAGGGAGGGAGGGGTGCATCGAGTGTGCGAAACAAAAGAGGGAAATAGTCGGTTAGAATTTATAGGAACACAGGAAGAGGCGTAGTTGAGGTGTGGTCCTGCTCCTGAAATTCTGCTTAAAGCTCCACGACATGAGCACAAATTGTCCCTCTAAGTCATGTGTTTCTCTCACAGGGATTTGGCACTGCTACTGGGAGTACGACAACTACAAACAGCAATCTGCCAGCATCACCGATGTAGGCTTCACTACAAACTTCAGCGTTTACCTACAAACTCAAGAAACATGGCTGGCCTTCTGTGAGTCTTAGTTGGTGGGAAAACTGTTTATGTAAAAGATGTCATACAAACAGATGAGATATTAAAACTGTCAGACCAAACAAGTGAAGCTACAACTAAGCAAACTTCAAACAGACCAATACCAGTGCAGAGGAATATAGGGGTGTAAAAATGATACATCTGTTATTATAAATACTGAATATGCTGATAAAAATATGTTCAGCATTGAATGTCTATGTCTCACAACACACAACATTTGATCCATAACATTTCGAAACAGCATTTGACTGTACATGTCTAAAATAATGTACATAACTTTTACAGGACATTTTCACTTTTAAGTGTTTGTTTTTTTTCTGTGCTTTAGGAAGTAATCAATATTTTTAAATATAAATACAGTTTCCACATTTTTCTCTCCTTTCCCCTCAGTGATTATTCTTGCTATCGCAGAGGCGATTATTCTCTTGACCATCATCTTCCTGCGGACCAGGATCCTCATTGCCATTGCTCTCATCCAGGAGTCCAGCAAGTAAGGCATGAATGCAGAAAAACAGTGTTCAAACATTTTTAATCATTTTAAAATTCAGGTTATTGATTGATTAAACACCTTTCATTTTAAGGTATTTTATTCAGTTGTCACTCTTTTTCCATTTCAAGAAAAATGCAACAATTATGAGAAATTTATGGGAAATTCTCTGACAGAAGATGCGAGTCCGAAGCTGAAACTTGAACTGCTTACAAACTCACTCTGCACCTTTCAATGAGTCCATCAGTTCAAAGCACCAGGAGAGAGGATGTACTGATTACAGAGCCAGTCTGTGGGCCTCATTTTACACTTCTGTCATGTCTGTCTCATACCTGCTGTAACTTGCACTCCTTGAAATGAATGAGGGTGGTGACAGAGAGTAACTTTTTGTGGCTTTAAGTCTGTCTAAAAGCAAAGTAAAAACATAAAAGCAACATTCAAAAAATGGGAGGATCCAGTCTTTGGGGCCTACTGTGGATGACTGAGTAAAATACCCAGGGTGGTTACTTACATTTGATGTTGAGATATCCCATCTTTGTCAGTCTCTCAGATTCAGTCATTGTTTCAAGGACTTGTTTGTTTAGCAGAGATAAGGCTAATTACCCAGACTGTTATTCACCTGGAGAGCTGCTGATAGTAAGGTTATATTTATTGATGACAAGTGAGCCATGTCAATTGACGATAAGAAATTGAAGGTATGCCTGCACACACTCAGTCCCACAAAACAAGTTTATTGATCATGTCTAGTTCAGACGTCTTCATCAGATGTTTTTGAGGCATAGCATAAGAGTAAGTTGATCTTTTTTTCTTGCTGCTGCCCTACATCTTTACCAAGAGGAAATGAAGTATTATAGATTAGATTAGATACAACTTTATTAACCCTTTGGGAAACTCCCTCGGGGAAATGAGGATTCCAATTGCAGTTTGAAAAGTAGATGGGAAGATATATGAAAAAGATAGATATAAACACAAGTATAATCAACCAGTATGGCTACTGGCTGGCTACTGCTGTTTTCTGTCCTCTGTCTTCCTGTTACTCCTCCTCCCCCAAGTGAGGAGTTGTACAGTCTGATGGCCTGAGGGACAAAAAATATGAACAGTCCATCTGATATATGTTCAATTGGTACCGCTTGACTGCTGGGAAGTTGAAGTGTTTACATCTTAAAGAGCCATTGGTGACTTTTTACACTTAATCATAGGCAACTCCATCAGATTCAAGCTGGAGTGGCTCATTGCAGTTTCATTACATCCCAAATCTTTGGTCTAAACTAAGCTTTAAGGTCCTGCGTCACAGTGTGTTTGACAGCTTACATCATGTCTTAAGCAAAGATATGATTTAAGTTGAATTAAAAAATGAAAATGATGTCTAGTGGGGGGGGGGGAAGATAGGGGGTTGGGGCAGTAGAGCAGACTTTCAAAACAGTCATGGTATCTGTCATGAAAAGCAGACAACACACATGTAGATAGGGCCTGTATAGCTACGACATAGTAAAACAGGAAATGAAAAACAGACTATTTAAGGGCCATTTTCTTTAGAGGCAAAGCACAATTTCCTGGGAAATGAGAGTTTAGTAAAAGGTTCCATGTTCTTCTGTTCCCGAAGCCCCTTCAAACAATATTCAAAGTTTAGAAAACTGATTTTTCAGGACATGGGACCTTTTAAATAATGGTTGTTTTTTTCATATCATCTGTAAATAAAGCACACAGCCTCATGATGTGTTCATGGTCCACAGGGCAGTCGGTCATATGATGTCCTCGCTCCTGTACCCTCTGGTCACTTTTGTTCTCCTGCTGGTGTGTGTTGCATACTGGGGAGCCACTGCTTTGTATCCTTTAAAGTCTGTCTCTATATGGGCACCATTATCTGTTTTGAGTCTGTTTTCACTCTACGATCATGCCAACAATCCAGAGTTCTTGTCCTTAATTGATGTGTGAAGATATCTGGCAACTTCAGGAGACCCGATCTACAGAGTGGTGGCACTTAACAATACCCAGAGCGACTGTTTAGGCCTGAACGGGACAGAGGAATGTAACCCAATAGTAAGTGAAAGAAGTAAATTCTGACCTGTAGTGAAGCTCATTGGTTTAATTGTCCTGCCAGAGAACAACAAACTCAGAAGATGCTTGACCTTTTTCTTAAATCATTATTCAACAGATTTTAATTTGGAAACATATTTTGCATCTGCTTTATCAATATTAAAATTTTGTATCAATTATCATGGAGGATTGAACATGGTGGCAGCACCAGATTCCCTAATTTTATCTCTAATTTCTTGTATGACTTTTTAATGTTAAGGCTTAAATAGTGCTGTATCAGCCCTCAGCTCTCAAATCAATAGAGTAAAAATGTAATGAAAGCAAAACCAAACTTAATATCAGTCCATACTCTGCAATTCTGTGTTTCTTCTTAGACCTTCAACTCCTCCAGTTACCCAGGTTGTCCGTCGGCCAGTTGCATTTTCATCAAATACGACGACGAGGGTCTCTTCCTGCAGAACCTCTTCAACCTTCAGATCTACAACGCAGTGGCTTTTCTCTGGTGTGTTAACTTTGTCATCGCTCTGGGGCAGTGCACGCTGGCAGGGGCTTTTGCCTCCTATTACTGGGCCTTCAACAAACCACATGACATCCCCATGTTCCCCGTGTCCGCCAGCTTTTTACGCACACTCAGGTAGGTGTCATGAGCTCCTAACAAACCAGCTCAACATCTGTTACATTATTAAATGCACGTGATTGGACTGCCACCATTGGGCCTCCCATCAAATCAACAATAACAGATGACATGTGAGTCATGTTTTGACTTCAGGGCTTTTCAGTTTAGACTACACTTTATAATGTGCAGTTACAAAATAGTAAACTACCGTTCTTGTTTCATGGAGAGATTCCACACAATGAGGGTGAAAGGTCTTTAAAATGTGTTTTTCTTGTGTGGATAATCCAGTAATTTTCCTGATTTCTGTTTCTGGTCTTGGAAAACATAAGTAAGTACACCCCAAAAAAATCTGAACATTGATTTATTTAGAAAATATATGTATTTTCAGAGCTGAATGTCCATGTTACATGTGTAACAACTATGCCAAGTCAAGTCATAGTCAAAGTTTATTTGTTGAGCACGTTTAAAAAATCACCTCAGTTGACTAAAGTGCTGTATAGGGCTACAAAATACTATATACTACCATTCTACAAATATAACAGAATAATGCTAATAATGCTTAGGTTCTTGCCATGGATTTACATTGTGGCTGTCCTTTTACGCTTGGCATTGTGGGTAATGGTACAGGTGGTAGATCTGTCCAATACATACATATAATTTATCTGAGGTTGAGGGACATTTGAGTATTTTTAGTGTACTGTAGATTTTGCCAATGTGAGCATAGTGCATGCTACAACATGCTACATTTTGGCAAACTCATTACATACTGCGAGTTTAGTGTGTGGTTTTAAAAATGGCTTGTAATTTGTCGTGATGTGTCTTTAATGGCAGTTTTTGCTGGCCTTGAAAACAGTTAGATTATTGTTCAAGACGATATTAATACAGCGCTGAATATATGATTAAACTGGTCAAGTATGTTTTAATTAATTAATTAATTTAGGTTTGAAATTTCTACTCTTAAATTATGTAACATTCCAGATAATGGCAACTCTTTCCCCCTCAAAAGTAGAAGTGTCTTGATGAACATATCAGTTCACTCTGACTGCATTTCCCTCCCTGGCTCCTAGGGGGCGCTCTCTGTCAGTTCAGGGAAGCAGAATAAAACTGAGGACTGAAGCTGCATAACAAGCTTTATTTCTGATGGACGCTTTTTGTTTGTTTCCATGCAGACCTTTTATTTCTGATCCTAACATCACCAATATTTTGTGATTTCAGGTACCACGTGGGCTCTTTGGCATTTGGTGCTCTGATTTTGACTTTAGTGCAGATAGTGAGGATCATTCTGGAGTACATCGACCACAAAACAAGATGTAAGAGACAGACAATCCTTCAAACTTCTACGTCTCTCTTATGGTTGTAAATGTTTTTCACTGCTTGGTGAAGAAGCAAATGCTTGATAATGATGGTGCTCAAAAGGGACACTACACAAATTCTTCTGCATGCTGGCGACAGTATGGATGCCTCGAGGCAAACCATTGTCACATATTCTGGTCCTGTGCATCATTGATCCTTTTTGGTAGGAGGTTCATGAAGTTTTAGTGAATGTTTGTGTCCTTTTTATTCGTACATATTCCCTTTGCAGAAGGCTTTATGTGCCATTGACACTCCCATTATGTGTTACTTACTAATTTTCTTGTTCTTATTTTACATTATTGAAAAAATGGTTAAATCTATATATTAGTGGTAGTGTAGATCCATGATTGGTCCTGCATGCTGTTTTACTGCTTGCTGAATCTGGGTTACAATTGTACAACTGCAGATGGTTAAATGAGAGATACAATGTTTATTATCATTGTTTTTGTGGACCTGGTGTTTCACAATAAAAAAAATGGTGTTAGATGTTAAGCTGTGTTATTGTGAGAAGGTTATCTTAAAGAGAGCATGTTGAAACTTTGATGCCCTCACAAACTTTATCTTTATTTTGCTCCCAGCGGCTCAGAATCCAGTGGCTCGTTTCATCCTCTGCTGCTTGAAGTGCTGCTTCTGGTGTCTGGAAAAGTTCATTAAGTTTCTCAACAGGAACGCCTACATTATGGTGAGAAAAAGAGATTTGTCCTGATTGTCTTAGTTTGTGTTTTTGTGTCTAAAATCTTAGATCATTTGCAACAGAAGCAGATAAAACAGCATGCTTCATTATCATCTAAGTCAGTGCTGACTTCATTAAATCCCAATAACTTTCCATTCTTAATTAGTATTATCCATTTGTGCAATGTTCTTAAATGTATGTTCTGAAATCATTTATAGACATGTTTTTTTTTTGTTGACAGATTGCTATTTATGGGAAAAACTTCTGCGTCTCAGCCAAAAATGCCTTTATGCTGCTGATGAGGAACATAATAAGGTTTGTGCTAAACACCTGTTTTCACTTCTAATTGAATTTCTGCAGTTTCTGTTTCAGTGCAGATTGCAGCCAGTTTGTAACCGTGTCAGATTTCTCCATCCTCTCCAGGGTGGTGGTTTTGGATAAAGTGACAGACTTGCTGCTGTTCTTTGGAAAGCTGCTGGTGGTCGGAGGAGTAGGTGAGGATTCCCGAGAAAAACACGTCAATGCAGGATCATAACTCAGGATTGAAATGTACATTTACTTTAATACGTCTTCTGAGTAACTGCACGTTTATCAGAGCCAAACTGCAAAGGGTTTTCTCTGAATGCCAAAAACTAGAGCAGATCACGATTGTGTGTGTTTTAAAGAAACCATTCAAGTTTTCCTACAGTGAGGACCCCTGATCCCCCTGTATTCTCTGTACAAGATGCTTTGTTAAAACATCTGACACTTCAGGTTTCCCTCTACATGTGGGCCCAGTCCACTCTGATTGGTTGACGTGTCTATTCTGTGGTATTTCACTAGTACACATACTTACCCCCATGTTGTCAATGACTCTGCAGTCATTCAACATTTCATGCTCTACACTGGGCTTGCTGGCGAAGGATCCTGATGGCGGGGACTTTTTGTATTGTTCATAGAAGTACTCCACACTCGGAGAAGACATGTAAAACACAATAAAGTTGCACAATATGGGCCCGTTAACAGAAAAGATGTCTTTAAAATAGATACAAGCCTCAGACAGGACCAGAAAGAATGTGGACGTTCATCTGTCACCACTTCAGATCAGACAGTGCAAGTTCAGGGAGACAAACCGTATTTGATGTTGTGTTTGATACTAGTGTAAAGAAAGTTTATTTTTAGAAATATCCTTAAAACAGCTGCACTTAATTCTGAAACACAGCTGTTGAGAAGTGAAGGAGACAATCTGACTTGTTCAAAGACAGATTAGAGTGGTGAAAAACAGGAGCAGTTTAACAGTCAAAGTAGAAATAAGAGTATTGAAGAGCTCTTGTTATGCCTTTACTCATCCATATATTCAACTTGATGACTGCTTGAATATGTTCACATCACTTATGTTCAAAAGACCGTCAGGTTCTCATGTGTACAGTGCCCCTGATATTGCTGTATTTTCTCTTTCTGTCTGAGACACTCTGCCTTTATAAGGCTACTTTCCACAGTTGGCTCTGATTGGCTGACCAGTGAGCTCTGTGACTATTGATCAGTGCAAAATGCTCGTTGCATGTTGTCAAAA
Source organism: Scarus forsteni (assembly GCA_036419115.1). Lineage (NCBI taxonomy): Eukaryota > Metazoa > Chordata > Actinopteri > Labriformes > Labridae > Scarus > Scarus forsteni. The sequence goes on from JAZDUH010000458.1 coordinate 16,026,205, forward strand.
ATTCTACAGTCTCTTCTTTGCAATGGGTTTAAACACATGTTGAAACAATAGTATGATGTCACACTGGTATGTCTTTGTAGGGGGCAGGGGAACAAAGCAGTTGTTAGGGATAAAACAGAAAGTGGGAGAAGTCCTGATACAGGGGACTTCTTGTCTTGACCTAACATGCAGAGGAGACATGTTTAACACACAAAATGGCATAAAAAGGAGAACATGGGCTCTTTAAAACTACAAGTTATTTCAACAAACAAACTTATAAAGCACACACCTGTGTGATGACGTCATATTAAAAAATCTTCTTCTGTTTCCAGGTGTTTTGTCCTTCTTTTTCTTCTCTGGACGAATCCCAGTGCCAGGCAGCTCCTTCCGCTCTGAAACACTCAACTACTACTGGATGCCCATAATTGTAAGTCACTGATGACCCACCTCTGTTTGTTTCTGACAGTGATGCAGCATCAACACTGAACTTACTGACTGTACAATGTCTCCTCTCTGTCTACTGCAGACTGTGGTGTTTGGATCCTACCTTATAGCTCATGGGTTCTTCAGTGTGTACAACATGTGTGTGGACACACTCTTCCTCTGCTTCTGTGAGTACATGTTTACACAACACAGAGAAGTAAGCTCACACAGTCCCCTTTATAACAAATTCTACTGACCAGGGGGCTCTCAGATTAAACAACAGGAAAATGGCATGCACTTCTCAAAGTTTTCTGGTCCAGGTTTTTCCTCACCACATCTTAAAACTTTGCAATGAAATCTGACACATACCTTGCCTTGTGTAGTTTTCCAACCATTCTTTTTGTTTTTTGTGCGTGATTACTTGTCTTTTTTGTTTTGTTTTTGTTCTTTTTTATTGTTATTTACTTATTTCTTGTGTTGTTTTGTTTGAATGTGATAACTAGTTCTGCACGTATGTATTGTCCGTGCTTTGATGTCTGTTAATATCCCAGTTTGCTTCAGTTTTTGCATTCCATTGATATCGGAACTGGGAAGAGGGAAGTGGGAATGACATCATCTCCGAGTTAGCAGCGTTTCAGTAACAAAGTTGGAAAAAACATGCCGATCTACCACACTATTGCTAGCATACTCTGTGTTGTAGCTCATAAATACCACATGGAGAATGTAAATAACACTATAGCAGCATTTCCAAATATATAGTCAAACGATACTGTAGATATGGCTGATTTAGTATGACAGACACTAGTCAGAAGTGCTCATAAACAGAATGAACTTACACCTGGGGCAGCCATCTTCAATTGTCAACTCGGGGTGTTGAGGATCTTCGAGTTCCCAGTAGGAAATTCCAACCTTGGAGGGTGTTTCAGTTGAAATTTCCCACTCAGAACTCAGAAATCCCAACTTCCCAATACAACTGGAACACACCAAATCATCTTGTACCAGTTCATGTCTGTGTTCATGTGCTGGTTTTGGTTCATGTCCCTTTATTTTGGCTTGTGTAGCACCTTTTGCACACGTTTTTGAATTTATACATTTTGAAAAAGACTGTAAAGGGACATTTTTGAGGGCTTACTCTTGTGTGTCTTGACACAAGTGTTCTGTACACACCATTTGAGAACCACTGAGATAGACTCTGTTCTTGTTGAGATGAACGTGCTTCAGCTCTCTCAGCTTAGACGAAGTCCAGCAGAGACGACGCTGGTTTATGGTCTATGATTGCTGAGTAGGCGCTGAGGTTGTGATGTTTAAAAAGGAGCAGTTTGTTCTGTTTGTTTGTCATTGTTTGACTTGTAACGTGTTTTATTTACTTCATTTCCTTAATGTCTTCTCTGTTTTAATTTCTCAGTGTTTTTTGAGTCCATGTGGACTGAGCCGCTCTTTAGGTGGCATGGCATGTTCAATAATAACTGTGACTATGTTAATAGTACTGTGTGACACTGAATGGATGGTACAGTTGTAGCTTCACAGTGCTCCTCACGAAGCATTAGTTGAAGTTCAAGTATTGAACCTTTAACTTGTCTTTTGCCTTCACAGTGGAGGACTTGGAACGTAACGATGGATCTCTGCAGAAGCCGTACTACATGTCCAAAAGCCTCCTGAAGATCCTCAGTAAATCCAACCAAACACCAAGACAAGGGAGGAGGAAAAACTGAGGAGCTCATGGAAGCACATAAACTGTCACTGGCATCATCAAATCTTTGACTTGTACACTTCAGTGCTGCATCTTTTTATACCAATTTAAGAGGACAAGGCTGATTTTGCACTTTGTAATTATTTTGTATATTTTTATACGCGCAGACGTAGTATTAATGACTGCACACGTGAACACACTGCTAATGTGAAAGCAGCTAATGTGAATTTATGTAAGATCACTGTAAACTACAAACATAATCATAGTTCCCCTGATTTTATGAAATCCTTCAGAACTGTTTTCTGTACTGGACATGTTTAACTTAAAGAAATAGTACTGTTTTTTTTTCTGTTTTTACTGAGAACATTTTGTAGAGAGATGTCTCCTATTGCAAGCTTCCTTCAGATGAAGCATTAAAGGGTTTAAATATATGTATATAACGTAAGATGTTTTGAGACAACAAGGGTTTTTAATATATTATGACTTATTGATTAAATATTGAAAATAATGTAACATGTTGATGTATTTCACTGTAAGTTGCACTAAAACTCCTAACTATGATGCTTGTTGGCTTGTTTTTTATAATTTAAGATCCTTTTTGCATGTTTCATCAGCTTGCTTGGTTAATTTTGATCATTTTCTTAAATCTCTTCACACTGATACGAACATCATGTCACATATTTACAAAGAGATCCTCACATCAACCTTGACAAGGCTCTGAAAGACATTTTCATGACAAAAAACAGTTTTCTCCTGTTAAAGCTACCCTAAATGAAATCCTGACCTTTTTGTTCCTTATGACTCCAGGAAAGTCATGTGAGGTGTCATGTGCTCGAGCTTTTAGGCACACAACACTCACTAAAGGATGCTGCAGAGTAAACGAGTTCAAGGGTTAACTTATGGAGCTATTTGAGGCAAAATGTCCAAATGATTCATTATTTTTCAATGTTTTTTTTTTTTAATTAAGATTTAAGGGTTGTTGGAAATCAGGTTTATTATTAGTGGCAAATATCTTAAGAATTTATGACACTGAGCTGACTTTATTTTATCAATAACTATTAAAAAGCACATTTTAGAACAGAAATTAACAAATTGCTTCTAAGGGTAGAGAGTAATAAAACATTAACAATAAGCTCAAAAATAATGGCATGAACATTTAGCTGCAAAAGCGAACATTCATTTTACTGTTAAATATTTATCAATAACTAATCTACTGTAAATTAAATGTCAGGAGATAGTGACAATGTTTTCAAAATCCAGGTTGATTCCCCCCTCAATGTTTTGGGATAGTGCTCATTGTAACGGATGCAAAATCTTCTAAACTCAGGTTCATATACTCAGTTTTGATGATGCTGGACTATCCTTGCAGTCACTTACGTTCAGAAAAGTTAGTTTTTAACCCCTGATCCAGCTGTATTCCCAGTCTGTCCTTCCCCATGTGGGCCAAGTCTGCTTTGATTGGCTGTTGTGATTGGTCACTTCCTGTAAGAGGGCAGGGCTTGACATATTTTGTTAGTTTGGCACTCATTAAAGGCTTCAGTTTAAAAAAGGAAAAAAGAAGAGCTTCAACACGTCCTAAAATAAAATCATGACGGGAGAACACACGTTTTCTTTCTACAGAACGTTTATTTAACTTCACAGGACAGGGTTGGCAGAGAAGTTATTAACATGGGCTGTTTCTTGAGTTAGAGGAAGGAATTTCTGAAAACCAGGAGGAAGATCTCACTTTACCAAAGCATGATAAAGCCTAATCATGCTTCATCCTCTTCTGCTCTCCATGGTTGGTCATCCACTCAGAGAACACATTAAAAACAGCATTTACAATATTCATATGTACAAATATATAATGTTTACACACTCACTCAGACACAAACAGACAGGGAAAAAAATCAACTGTGACAAAGTTCATCGAACTGTTTTAAGTATTCTGACCTTTTCACTTCCTCTTGCAGAGCAGTGCAGTGATGGATTTTTGTAGGAGGTTCCATTGGCAAAAAGTCTTCATCTGTCATTGGGTTTTGGGATTATTGCGGAAAATGTTTTGTTCATTTAGGTGATCTACACAAATTAACTCTACTTTGAGTTTTCCTTTAACTCCAAACTGAAGTAAAAAGCGTATGTAAGGCTACAAATGGCTACACCGCAGGCGGTTGACGGATCAGGTCAGGGGCCATTCAAAAAGATGATAAAAAACGATGGCATATGATGTCACTTGTTAGCAATCATGTGACTGTAGAGCATCAGCTGGGTTTTTGGTGTGTTCTATGTGATCTTGAAAGTTGGATTGTCCGCAAAATACGTCACTGGGACACCCCATTGGTCAGAATTTTCAAGCCACAAAGTCTGTATGAAAAAGATCCCCAGATGTTTTACAAACATCTAGGGGTGTGTGACAGATGTGTTTTATGAAGCTTGTGTTCACCACAGACCTCGTCTCAACCAAAGTCATTCAAGTATCCCATAGAGCAGGGGTTATCGACTCTATCTGTACAAGGGCTTGCTTGACGAGCGTTGGGGAGGCCAGATAAAAATATAATAACAGCCATTTCAGATTTTCTCTTCCAGCCAACTGACTGCCAGATTCCAGCCAAATACCAGCCAACTCCCAACCATGAACACACCATGCTGGTTTAAGTGTTGCCCTCTAATTTTATGCATTTTATTGCCTTTGAAAGACCAATCCATGTCACCTACTACGCTGCCAGCAACATTTGGCACTAAAATATCCAGCCTTCCTAGGGCTGCCTTTTTTTCCATCTCGTTAGGAATCTCAATTTCCTTGTTCCCTGGAAGAATACTGGCTAACAACAAACATGGAGTCATTCCTGATGACTGCTTAAAATTGTATGCGTTTCGGAGTTACAGAGTTCATAATAATAAAGGTAGATTGAGTTTTTGGGAAGTTACAGCCAAAGAAATCTCTAAAAACCACAACATGGTTTTCTACCTCACATTTTCATGGTGTTGTAACATTCTGGGGGCCAAATGGGAAGCTGTGAAGGGCTTGTGGCCCCTGGGCAGCCTGTTGATGATCGCTAGTGTAGACTTTAAGACAATGGAACCACACGTATGTAAAAATGCTCTTCACCTCCTCGTACCGCAGTACTCTCCTCTCTTGTCCCACTGTACTGGCTCGACTTCCTGTCTAGCAGCAGCATCACTGACCACCTCCATGAGCCAGATCTTATTTCTTTCTGTGTCAGATTCTTTAGTTACTCCTCTATCTGCTCATGAAAATCTCCCAAACTGGCCACATTAGCACAGCAACAAAAGATGATGCGAGAGGCGGCTTGTCACCAGCCCCCCCTCTTTAGTTCAGCTCCGTCTACAATCGACTTCACAGTGCAATGGTAGTTTTAGTTAAGACAAACGTTTATAAAAATGCATCCATCTGTTCTATAACAATTGTCAGTTTAGTTGCAAATTCCAGGAGCATGTTTCAAACTGTAAACAGGAAGATAATTCAGTTATTGTATATTCAATCTTCTAACTCGTATATGACTGATCTGCTACTCTTTGGCCTTTTAAAGTGTTTTCTCCCTGCCTCCTCTTCTTTTATTTTTCTTCTTCTCTCGATGTTCCTCTTTTTTGTCTCCATTAAAGACCAGAGGAACCTGAAAAACAAAACAAACTCGCCCCAAATCTCCTCCATCCACCTTTTTCATCTCAAAACAAAATGCCTTCGAGCTCACTTTCTTCTCATAATACTGTCTCTACACCCAACCCGTGAGCTTGTAGACTTCTGTTTTCCCATCTGCTCATATCTACATGTAAAGGAGCGCTTACATCATTTATTTAAAGATACACCCAACTCCACCTCCCAGTGTGTGTGTCTTGCATAAACAAATTGTCAAAGCAGGTGGGCGGGGCTAAAGTGAATCTGCCTTTGCCAGGAGGAGAAACCAAAATTCCCAAATTTCTTGTTTTTTTTTGTTTTTAATTATTTCTTGCCTTCTCTCCCCGAGTTAGTACCTGCTAGGAAATGTAAAAATGAGTGTGTGTCTGTGGCTTGAGTTAAGTGTGTGAGAGTTTGTCGTTTTCTTTAAATCTTCCCTGGCTCTGCATCACACGCTCAGCAGCCAGAAGAAGAAGAAGATGGCCACAAACAGGAAGAGGGAGTCTTGCCAGTTGTTATTGCCGTTGTTGAGGTTACCGTTGCCTTGGTGATCACCTGTGTACTGGTCTGAGAGAGGGGAAGATGGACAGGAAAGGTTATTCAGTATCACCTTGAGGCAGTAACTGTGTTTGAATGGAGGTTCTCTTCCTCTGTCCATCTGTTTGTCACCATGGGGGGGGGGTCGAGCATTCAGCCGCATGGCTCCCCAGTTATGGAACTCACTTCCCCCTGACCTCCGCAACTCTGAGTCCTTACCCCTCTTTAAAACAAGACTCAAAACCCATCTGTTTATGCTCTACTCCCTTTGATCTTTTGCACTGTCTATTGTATTGTTTTGTTTGTTTTTATACCCTTTTTTATGCCTGTTTTAATGCACTTTTTATCTTTTGTAAGGTTACCTTGAGTGTCATGAAAGGCACCCTTAAATAAAATTATTATTATTATTATTATTATTATCATTATTATTATTATTATTATTATTATTATTATTATTATTATTATTATTATTATCATTATTATTATCATGCAGTCATAGAGATGAAAACAGTTTAAAAATGAGTTAACGGAAAAAATATCTGCATTCTGGTTAAGATTGAAAACTGTAGGAATTTAAACTGTGGCACAAGTTAGTGAAATTTACAGACGTTTTTTTAATATAAATGAAAATTTGCATTGATCAAAGTTGAAGACAAAAAGTACTGTGCAAAGTGTTGCCTGCTTTAGGAGGATTTAAGTGTTATAATGGCTGAATTAAATGTACAGTAGGTAACAAGGCAAATAAAAACTGCACTGCCCTCTAGTGTTTTGGTGGAGTATTGCAAAGCAACAGGGACACACTAACGCATTAGTGAGTGCTCAGGTTGATGTGGGACGCCACAGCTTAGCAGAGGCACTGAGCAAATGCTGATGTATCAATCATAGGCTTGGACTAATGTAGTTGCAACATTCATGGAGTAAAAAAGCTGGTGTATGATTGGACTGATATTGTTCTAGGGCTTGGACTGATAAACTGAAAAAGGCTTGAATTGATATAGCTGCTATGAATTCAAAATTAAAACTGCTACAGGCTTGGACTGAGGTAGCTGCTTAAGGTTTGGACCAATTTAGCTGCTTTAGGCTTAGACTGAAATAACCGCTATAGGCTTACACTGAAACAGCAGATGTTAGCCACGGACTGATGCTGATGCTATAGGCTTGAACTGATTTAAAGACGGGGTACTTTTCAAAACTTAGCCATATTAACATGGCGTAAATGAGAACAGAAGGGTGAACATGTCAAAGTAAAAGAAGACTATAGCATAGACTATAACAAATGTTGTAGAAAGGGTCAAAAGAAATAACATAAATAACAAAAATAATAGCAACAAGGGATTATGACATACTCTTTACTGTAGAGGGTCTTACAAAGTGTAAAGCTACATGTGTGTGTAGCTCAATTTTGAGATGAAATAAAAAGTAGCACTATATATCAAAGTATAAACAAATAATATAATGAATAGCTTTCAGTAGCATGATGAGTGCTGGAGGACAAAGAAGTGTCAGCTAGTGTTGACCACTGTGTGGAGCTGCTGTACTGTCTCTTTAATTCTTTTTAACTCCTTAAATTAAAGATGTTTGACCTACTGAACACAGCAGGTCAGCAGAAATATTAGTGGTAACTGTGTTTTGGGCACTTTTGACCCTTTAGCAACACCCTTACCTTTTTTAAATGACTGAAACAGCATTTTTATCAAGAAAACATGGCTTCAGAAGTGTTAAAGTGCAAGGTTCCATTTTTGATGTCTACTAGAACTCTTCTATGAAACTGTCATGGTGAAATAAACAAACATTTATTATATTCCTGTACATTTTTACCTGCTCTGTGAAAGGGTTCATTGGTGTTGAAGACTGTGGTGAAGAAGCCGAAAGGAAAAGCACCGATGCCAAAAGACATGTGAAAGCCAGTGTCTCCAAAACCCTGAAACATCTGAGCGCAGACGGAAAAATGCAGAAGGATGATGTTTAAAAATAAATAAAGTAGGGCAGAGTAAAATGTGAATAAATATTTCAAAAACGGGCTGATTCACTCACCCCGCCTCGACTCTCTGGCTCTGTTCTCTGTCCCTGAGGCCGCGGGGGAGTTTTCAACCTGAGCATCAACACAACACAGTCAAACATGATGCCAACATAAGGATGTCATGAAAAATTCACACAGAGGTAGAGAAAAACTGGTGGTGTACCTGGGGTCTTCTTGGCTGGAGCTCCCTCGGCCGTACAGAGGGATGACTTTCTCTCTGCTGATGCCTGCTTTACAGACGGGGCACTGCTGCCTGCTGGGCCGCGTTTCCAACCACTGGAAGTATGAATACAACAGATTTATTATAAAACATAACTTTTTTATTTTGTGCTGTGGTTAGATTCTAAGTGAGGGTTTAAATAAGAGCAGATTTGTCTCTGACCAGGAAGCCAAGTGTCCTCCATTTGAGACATTAAAATGACAAATGAAAAGAAATGAATAACTCTGATGAGAAATTAAATTAATCAATAAACTATTCAGACAGTAATCATGATTTTAGTTAACACTGTCTGGCAGCCCTGGTTATTACATGTCTTGTAGGAAAGTTACAGTGTGCAGCTCCATTTGTTTCAGCAGTACATACTGGCAGCAGTAAACAGAAGCATTAGCTGCATTAGCTTGTTTAAGCTGCATTAAGTCAACTTAAAGGTGTAGTTTACACGCTGAGGTTACATCACAACCTCACGCTGATTGGGTCAACTTGTTAAATGAAAGAGGGCAATGTGAAGCTTTGGTCAGACTGATAACTTGGTCCTGTTGCTCTGTGCAGGAGTGTGTGCGGGTTGATTCATTTTCACAGTGGCTGCTGCAGTGCAAGTGGGCTTTTCAATGATTTGAAGTCAGGGGCTGTTTTCCTCGGCTAGTGAAGCTTTACAGTATTTTTTTTTAGCTAGCTATAAACCTGAATTCAATCAACAATGATCACACTAATGCAAAAATGTATGACTTACAAAATGAAACGACGAGCTGCAAAAAACTTTTTTTTTCCAAGTACTTCTCTTAAATGCTAGTGATGTCAGGGTCAGGTGAAACAACATGGTGCCAAAATAGCTTTTCTTTACCATTTATTTAAATGATAAAGATTCACGTGACTCCAAGACCTGCTCAACTTTATTCAATATGATCAACATTATCATTATCCTCTGTTTCATGATCACTATTAATGTTAACGTTAAAGGTCAAACATTATATTTTTCAAACACATTTATTCTGGTGAGGCATCTGTTAGGTTTATTGCCTGTAAGTTCACTCAGATCTTGTATCATGGCATGCAATTAAAGCTCTTCCCCGCTAGGATAAGCTATTTTTGTTCAAATTGTCATGAGATGTGTCTGACCATGACCCTCTCAACAAGAGGATACGGCTTTAGTTTTTCCAGCTTTGTGCTCTAATGTTTACTGGGTTGTACAAACATACCTTGATATGTTTTCTCCACCAGAGCCGCCTATGAGCTGAGCAAACTATCAGGGGAGGTGGCATTTACCATTACATCATTATGGGATGTTTTTCAGACTGTTGACGCACACATGAAGGGGGAGACAGATTTTTTTTACGTGTGTGGGAGGGGTGGTCGTCTGCAGACAAGACATGTGAACTTATCTTTGCTTAGAAACTATTTAAATGTGTGTTTGCATAATATGGGACCTTTAAGCCCAGTTTAAACCAGAGGGCTCAGTGCGGTTTGTCTCGGCATGGCTCACTTTTTGTGGCGTTTCCATAGCCTAAAACTGGGACAGGACCCCTTATAAGTGAACCGTATTGTCCTACTTTTTGGGACCCTTCTGTTGGGATGCCAAGCAAACCGATCCGACCCCAGAAGGTGGAGCCAGAAACACTGCAGTCCGTTGATTGGTCGAAGGAGACGTTACTTCCCATGTGACAGCGGAAAAACAAATAACCCCGCTGTGTTTAAATCTCCACCCGTCTTCGTGAAGATAACTCTTGTGGCACACAGCCTTCAGAAACAAAGCTTGGTGGCACTTTGTAACAAAAAGGCACATGCTGATCACAAAACAGAAGAATTACTTAATGTCTTCCATCGTTGCTCTTTGTTTACTGTGTGGCGTTTTCTTTTTCGTTGTATTTAATAGCCGGGTACACTGTGTAGAGCTGCTATGACGTCATGCTATCGGCATCCGGCTTATACGCCGCCTACCAAGTAGGGTTCGGTTGGCTGTGGGAACGCAAACAGGCCTGAGCCAAGCCGTGCCGATCCATACGGGAACCACTTGGTGAAAATGGGGCTTTAATGTCAGAATGGTCCGTCTATTATCCTGAGTTTCCTTTGACCTCGATTTAATGTTTATCTGTCCATCTATTTATCAGTATAGTTTTTTTTCTTCTGATTCAAAACTTTTATAATATTTGAAGGCAAATAAAATATTATTATAAAGTTGTTTGATTAACAAATCTGACTTCCTACAGCCTGCATGCGACCTTTAAGCCTAATTCATCAAAAGCCCACTCACACAAGTCCTCACACTATTAAACATGTTTACGCTTGAAGCAATAACTCCACCACACCTTCACTCAAACACATTAAAAAATGCCTTTATTGGTGCTTAAATGCACATGAGAGAGGAAGAGGAATGTCTGGATGTTTTTGAGTTGGCAAAAACACTGGCATTAAAGTTCATTAAGTAAATGGCTGACGTTAAAACGAGGAAGAGGAAATGATCGGATCAGAAGTCAGCGTAAAGCCCTAACCGCTGTTTTCAAGAACATGATTGTTATTTTTTTTTTATGTGCTTGTTTTACGCGTTTGTGTGTTACAGTCACATACTTGCGTAACTGTTTTTTACACTGAAGAAATATTCATCTCTCTTCATCTTACTACTGATACTTTTAAAAGTCATTACAAGTAACGTCCGAACAATGTCTAAACATTAAAATTAAACATTATTGAGAAAAATCATCTGACTTTCCTAGGGCCTGAATCCCACCATTTTGCCATAAAAAGGGTGAAAAAACTCTGAAAGACAGGAACTACTCAAGGTTTCTGTGGCATGTGGCTTAACTTTAAATTAAAATGGTGAAAATGGTGATCGCTAATAAACCAACAATTGCAAAACCTTTTTAAGACTGAAAAGTGTGAGAAAAAAGAGTCTGATAAAGTCTGCTTCCATTTATATAAAGAAGACTTTTTCATGTTTTCTTCTAAACCAGTGTACAGACATACAAACAGTTGAGCCACAACAATCATAACTTTAAAAAATAAATACTCACTTGATGAAGACAAGGCCAGCTGCAGACAGAGAGGGAGACACAAAGAAACAAACTGATTAATCTACATGCTTTATTAAATCAATCTTGATGAACATAATAAAATGTTTCCTGTTACAATCAGGATTTTCTTTTCCTGTTCTACATGAATCTATGGCCAGAACAATCTGTTCCTAACAAGACATCTGATTCAGCTCCTCCCTGCTCCCTGTCAGTGTTATTAATTAGCTCCATCTGTTATCAGCAGTGAGCAGAGTCTCGGCTCTCTGCGTCCACATGGCTGTTGCATTGTGGGATTTGGAGATCCAGGTTTATGCCATTACATCTCGAGGCTCTATAATGCACACAAAATTCATTTCAAGTAAAAACGTCATCTTGAATTAAAGCTACGGGGCTGACTATTGTGCAGCAGTTCTTATGAGAAATGCATTTTTTTTTAAATTAAATATGAAAATCAGCCGTGATATTTTGTTTTGTTTTTTGGAGTGGACCTTTCCTCTCAGTTGCACGACTACAGCAGAGAAATAATTTAAAGAGAGATACTGCATTGTTTTAATTGAAATAGTATTATATATTTTTTTCTTAGATAGTAAACATATACAAATAAAATATTTTTTGGCATCCAAGCAATATTTTTTTAAATGAACTGCCTAAATAACATGGTCACAATTTGTTCCATAACATTAGTGCATCTGCAACTAAGTATGATCATTGGTTAGCTTTTATTGATATTGTGTTATTATTAATTCTGCTTATTTATTCTATACTTTTTTGTTTGCCATGTTGGTCATGGTGGATTTTCTGTGTGACATGAAGTGAGCCTACACAGGTTTCCTGGTTTCCAGTAATCACCACATGGCACTCCTGATGTTCACTGACATTCTGCATCAACATGTTTTTGGTGTTTTCACATTTACTTATAATCTCAGTAATAAAAGTTCCTTGTAATTTTGTCGCCATCCCTTCATGTCAAGGAACATTTTTTTAATACTTACATCTTTGGTCCACCGTGCTAACCTCCCTGACCTTTTGTTACCAGGGATGTAAGAAAATAACACACCAATCCTCACAATAGTTTTCTGTATCGCTAATTTATAGCAGAATATCATTATTTCATTACCTCCGCCAAGGAGGTTATGTTTTCGGGAGAGTTTGTTTGTCTGTCTGTCTGTCTGTGAACAAAATAACTCAAAAAGTTATGGATGGATTTTGATGAAATTTTCAGGAAATGTTCAGCATGGGAAAAGGAAGAAGTGATTCAATTTTGGTGTTGATCCGGATCAGCGTCTGGGAACTGTGCTGCTTGGCGGAGGTCTGTGCTCTCCGAGTGCTTTTCTAGTTAGTTAATAAATACATTTGCTGTGTTACAGTCAAGCCTCTTGCTACTTGATGACAGTTTGCTGTTCAGTCATTTGACTCTATGTCTCTGCTACTTTTATTATAATTATTATTATTATTTCTGTCACTGGATGAATGATTAAGTTAATCAATGTTACAAGGACCATGCTTTGCATAAATAATGATTAAAACTGTATTTTAATCTATGCTTTAATACTACTATGTTTTAAGATAGACTTTTTTGTGAAAGACAGTTGTGATAGACAGTATGACCCTGCTTATAGTATTGATATAAATCAAGATATATTGTATCTTTACCCCTTTATAGCATCATCAGATTCTTGCCAATACACCCCTACTTGTTACCACTCATGCTGACTTCATCCAGCAAGAGTATCAGATCACTGTTGAGCATGGCACATAAATATGTGAATAGAATCTAAAATGGTAAATGGACTTTAGCTCAAACAGCGCCCTTGTGGTCTTTCTGACTACTCCAACTGCTTTTACATCACAGATCACACCCAGCCTGTGGCTGGACTGAAAACCAAACCAGTTGAGCATCAATAACTCCTTCAAACATCATCAAGTCTTTCTGCTTATCAATTCTTTCCACATTATTCTGCATGCCTCACAATCAAAGATGTCAGTCTCAGCAGATGCAGTCAGCAGGAATGACAACAATAGTCAAAAATTAGACAAATGGGGGGCGGATGTGGTCAAAATCGTGGTGTAATTTTTGACAAAAAGACATTAACTGCATGACTTACAGTAAGTGAAAACAGCAGCAGTTTCATCTAGGAGCATGATGTTGGTAATCAGGAGTGTCATGTGTTTGACATTATCACCACTAAAGACCTATGTACTGTAGGTAAACTTTTACAACACAAAAAATCCACAGGAGTCAATAAGATAATAAAGACATATATTATTCAGCAGCAATGTTAATTGAATTAGTATCAATAAAATCCTATCAATTCCCATCCCTACACCCACCCATTCATGTTCTATCTTACAAATCAATTTGTTAGATGAACTGATATAATTTGTCTTTATGCTAACAATCCCCTTATAAATGCGTTTTACCTAGAAAGACGTCTTATCAAACAATAATGCCTGCTTTGGTGTGAGGCAGTCAGCATGAACGACATCAAGAGTTAAGAAAGTGATCATAGTAGACAGGAGACTTGTGTTTTGTTAGGTGTGGAATCATTTTACACAATATTACACCTACAGTGCAACAGTTTGTTTTCTTTATGCTTTATTTCAAGTCTGCTATCCATTTTATTCATATCAGTTTGTGTTTTTTATGTATTTTGTTTGTTGATTGTGCATTATTGTGGTTTTTGTGTGATTTTCTGTACAAGCTAGGGCTGGACAATTAATCCGATTTTGATTGTGATTTCAATTTTGCCATGTGACAATCATAAAAACATTATAATCAAAGAAAAATGATTAATATGCCACACAGTGTGGAGTGCCGTGTATGCAAGTTCCTGAGCTTCATAGCGCTTCTGTGTTCCACGTGCAGCCACAGCGAGTGTGTGTGACTTATGTGGATCAATAATACTGTATGTGCCACTTGCTGGTTCTTTAAATGTGTGTTTAAATCAATACTGAAGTTTTGAAATAAATGAATAATTGTGTATATTAATTGTGATTTCAATATCACTTAAAATAATTGGGATTCTTATTTTTACCATAATCGTCCAGCCCTAGTACAAGCAACAAACTGCGCTGAGATACTGCCCTGAACATGCAGCTGAACATGCAGTATCTGGCGATGTAGTTTCGAGCATGAGTAGAAACACTGTGAAAGCGCTGAAACTTTTTTAAGCACAGAATCAAACATCAGGAGCACCACATGTCTGACACTGACACAGAAAACCTGTGAAAGCCTGCTTTCTTCTCACTCAGAAAAAATCCATAGGAGTGGATAAGTTGATATTGTGAAGTATTTGATAGATAAGCAGAATCAATGATCCCCATCTCTGATTCTTAGAAAGCCTAGACATGACCGACACTGCCTCTCCCTGCAGAACAGTGAAGCTACTGTAGGCTGTCATAATGCTTTAAAGAGCAGATCAACCCATCAGCTTCTGTCTGCTGATAGAGGGAATTCTGCCATTAACCTTATAAAATGTGTTTATCTAGTAGCATGCAACAATGATGCTAAACATTATCTGCATGTGTGAAAGTGCTCTTAAACATATTCTGCATATAATCATCCCCGAATTATAAATGAAATCAGTTCTGCTCTCAGACCTCAGTTAATTAAAAACACTGCAGATGGAGCATTTTGCCCTCTACAGAAATGTCTAAATTTAGATTTTCCACGAAGTCAGCAGTCCTCAGCCCATAGGCTAACAAGAAGAAGGAGAAAGATAACACGCCAAGGCAGTTTGACTGAAACTGTGACAATTTAAGCAAATGTACAGGCACTAATAATAGATCCAGTTATGTGTGAGTTGCTACAGGTTAAAACTCTCTTTTAGATTTTAGCACATTCTTTACATTTAAGTGCCATATTTGACATTTCCATGAACCTTTGAAATACTTTGTCAGAGATTCTCTGGTAGAAAAACTTGGACAGCTGTTGCAGACAAACAGGAAGGACTTGTTTTAGACGTTTTCATCACAACCCCAACATCATCACTGTCCCAGCTGGGCCCAACTAAACGCCTCAACATGAAACGACAGAAACTAACAAGATGAGCATAACCAGCCGTACAGCCACAGGCGCTCCTTTCATTAATGTGAGGTCTTTTCTCATTCACGTACAGTTTAACAGCAGAGCTAAGCGTGTACAGTGTTTGTAGCGTTTATCAGAGAGCTGCTGAGATTGACATTCCTGTGAATACAAACGCTCATACAAAGCCAAAGGCCTAACTTAACATAACAGCCCATTCAGCTGTGACTTAACATGTTAGCACACGTACAGCCGGGCTCTTGTGACCTGAAATTAACCGCTTAATTTCCTATAAGAAGCTCAATAAGTGTTCACTGAGGCTTGAATGTAGAGCAAAACACACGCTGATGCAAACACTCATGTCAACCCTCTGAAGCCATTTATCATATCCTCATACTTTCAGTGCATGTGACAGGATGTGATCAGAAACGCAGGCTACATTTTTGCCAGGTTACTCCCTCTAATCTTGATCAGGAGTGTTACAGCACATGATGCACTGAAGCTCAGGAAACATCAAACCTCACTGGTGTGTTTGGCACAGATGTGGGTCACAACCACACCAGCCTCAGATGTTACACCTCACCAGCTCATCTCTCCGTCTCTGCGGGCATTTGCACAAACTTTGACGAAAATCCCCAAAACCATTCTTGTTACTTCACCTTCTCAAATTTGCACCCACAGACAGAGTTATAAGACTTTTTAAAAGAGTTTTATAAGATTTGACCTAAAAAATCTCATCAGCTCACCCATCAGTCAGGATGGATATCCGTGCAACATTTAACTGCCGTCCCCAAAAGACTTTGAGATGTAGCATTCACAAGCAAAAGACAATCACAAGACTGCATGACTTTTGACCATCCATCCATCCTTCCTCCATCTATGCTCTGAGTTCATTCTCTCTTTATTTCTGTATGTGTTTTGGATGCTTGTTGACCAAATACCAAGAATCTCAGGAGCTTCAGCCGCTCCACAGGTGGTGGTCGAGGCTCTCAGATCAAAGTACAAAATTAAAACACTTCAGTGGACCCTTGAATGAATTCTTTACATCAAAATAAAATATCTTAAGTGACAGTAGGGCTGCTCATTTATGTAACATACCATAAATACAACTAGAGAGAGCGCAAACCTCCACCAAGGTAGCTCACATATTGCTGCTGCATCTAAAAACATTTGCATGACACATTTACTATCATAATTAGGGATATCTCGATCCAATATTGATATAGGATATCAGCAAAAAAAACAAATATTGGATTATATCTGCCTGCATCTAAAATCTCCAATATAAAAATGCCTATTCAAGCAGTCCTTTCTAATTGATTATTTAATTTAGTTGTAGAATCTGTTTATGTTTAAATTAAACACAGTGGATATTTTGCAATTTAAAAATATATGTTTTTGTTTATATTGGATTTTGTGAGGTTACTTTTCAGGGTCTGTTTAAGGTATGTTTAAGGTTACATTTTATTAAACCCATTGGTTAAAAATAAATGGGTTAGTTTTCTAATACTGCCGACTGCTGTTCTCTGAGTAATCTCACTTGATCAAGTCTTTTCTTCTGTTCATACTTCAAAATAAGTTATAAAAACATTTATGATTCCTGCTGTCGGATCGATATCTATATCGGCCAATACTCAAAGGCGTATCAAAGATGAAAAAGTTGTATCGGGACACCCCTAATCATAATATGATTCTTTGACCCTAAAAACAAACACCTTGTTCTCTGAACCAAGTTAATGTCATTATCAGTAAGACAGTTATCGAGCAAAAATGATCATTCACTAATGACGGTTACATGGATCACCACCAAAATCAAAGAGTTTTTAAGTTGGGCTAATACCAACGTCTCCTCAAAATTTCAGCAAAATCAGTCCAGCAGTTTTTGCGTAATCTTGCCAACAAACAAACAAACAACAATGCTTACTCAGGGATTTTATAATTAGGAGCACAGGCTTTCATTGAACATATATGCTCTTGACACCATCACTTTTCGCACTAAAGAATGGTAAATACATAGAAATACACGTGTAAAACACAAATATCTGAAGATAATGCCAATAATTATAATGTAAAAATTTAATAAAGGTTTAACATGTCATGTGGCATAGTCATCTTTTTTACTCTCCGTTACTCAGTTTTCAAAATTGTGGAAGGCAGTAATTGTAATCTGGATTAAAACTCAATTACTACTCTAAGTGCCAACATAAAGGTATTCATATGTACTGTATTTTACAATTTGATTACAGATCTACAAGTTCATTGAGTTCACATGCACCCACACGCATTCACCGATGTCATGATGTATGTTATGACTACGTAAGCCGCGGCAGACCAATCCAGACGGCTTACGTAGTGCAGGGAGCGCGCGTAGACGTGCACTGCGGAAGTACGATATAACACTGTTTAGGCTTGAAAAATGTACTAAATGACCTTGTTTCAAACTAATCATGGACGTTACCCGCTCAGGACACTTGGATTACAGCGGACGAGCAGTATGAAGGAAAATAGGCACGTTTTTGTGGACTTTTATGGACCTTTTTCTTTCGGGCGCCATTGTCCCCTGTTAAATGGACGTTTGTTGACAGCGAAAATCCCCCCGGACCTCCGGCTGCATTTGAGACATCAAAAAAGTGCTCCAGAGTGTTGCTCAGCATGAGGGTGAGTAGAAAATTAAGGCATATCATTCTTTGGGTGAAATATTCCTTTAAGTGGGGCCGTGTGAGGTATATGGCATGAGCCTGAACTTGTGCCACAGTGTCACAGCTCAGTTCTCTCTGTGTTCAGAAAAACTTTGGATGGATGCTAATGCTATACATTGCTACACATGGTGCCAGATTCTCTGCTTCATTAAAACAATTATGGTAGAAAACAAATTGTTTATGCACACTTAATTTCCCAAAACCACGCGGCTTCGATTGGGCACTATCTGACACACAGCACAGCCAACGTGTCCTTCAGCCAGCAGCACAGACGAGTTTGCTCCACAATCGCCATCAAATGGGGTGAACTGCCGATTGTTGCAGTGAATATTACTGCTGATTACTTCAGATACTTTGGAATACATATACAGAAACTGGAGTACACACAGGAGAAACTTCTGTGCATGGAAAGTCAACAGATGAACAGCTCTAACAAAAGTCCAGTCACGTTAAACAGCACTGTAAATTATGATAGGCCACTGCTTCTCTACACCTCAGGGCTGTGTTTCTGTGATTCTGGATGCCATGGAAAACTCCATTTTGTGTCTCACTTTACTGCATTTCTAAATCTCACACAGTTGATGTCCATTAAATCTTAGATTAAACAGAGTCTGCTCATCTCCACTGAGAAAACGTAAAGATGTCACACTCATTAACCTTCATGTATTTTCAGAGACGTCCTCTCTCTAAACCCTAAGACACATTTCGCTGGTATTCAGCTTGCTTCATCTCAAACTTTAGAGTTTTTTAAAACAATAAAACTAATACTTTATGGCAGGTAAGAACACATTTCTTTTAAGTAGATAAGGAAACTCTACAAAATGGATTACTAGCTTTTAAAGGCTGTGAGAAGTTGCAGTGTAATTAACATTCATTTAAACCTTTTAAATAGAAACATCAACACTGAAACATTCACTTTAGCTGAAAGTTTGTTGTGAGGTTGCAGCAGGTGGTCTGACGTCAGCTCCTCTCATCATTGCTCACTGTTTCATCATGACGGTTTCATCACTTCACACAGATGAGGAGAGAGAGAGACGAGAGGGGACACTCGTCACTCGGCAACTAAGTTACACCAGCAGCAGAGGAGCGTCTCCTGTACCAACCACAAGTTAGAGAGGCACCCAGTCTCAGTTCAATCAGCTTATAAATCAACAAGTGAACAAAATGTGGCAGCCAGCATGCCTGTTAGAACCATGAAAAAACACAAAACAAGCTCCACGTGTTTTATAATGCTCACATTACAATTTCAGAGTCACGTTTTACATGTACATGCACTCAATCTGCACCTCTTTCATAGTTCTGAAGGGCAGTTCAGTATTTTTGCAGTGGGGTTTTGTGACGTTTATTTCAATAAGAAAAACAGTAGCAGTTGGGATTTTGAAAAGGAAACAACTTGAATTTAGGCTTTGCATTGCTGTAGATGGGCCCAAGGACTGTGTAGTTTACTGGATTTTAAGTGAAAAACAAAACACATCATAAGGGGAACCAAAGCCCCTTTGTTTTGATACAGCATCTGCAGAGTGTACAGCTGTGTATCCTCCTGCCTGGAGTGAAGAAGAACCAAAACAAAGGGGCTTGCTAGCATAAAAGTAAAGCACTGTTAAGAGTGAGGCTGCTAAAGGCAAATGGCACAAGTAAATATGATTGCCAATGAAGAAACTTGCAAGCTTTGTCACTGAAGGGGAGATATCCAGGGGCATACAGTAACATATAGTGCCACAGAAAGCCTCAAAATCAGAGCCCGATAAAATCTGCAGTCACGGAAATGCGGATGAAATGGAATTGGACATTAAAGAAAAATTTTTTTATAAATATAAATATTGCAATAACATGATGGAAATGGCAGACATTTTGTGTAAAAGCTTTTTTTTCAGAACAAAAAGGAACATATCTTGTTTCAAAATGCTCCGAGGGGGTCACTAAGACTGGGGACTATGTGTTGCAAGGAAGCTACGAAAGTACAGGGCAGAGCAGTTTTCCAATGATTATTATGTGTCAAATGTTCTGCAAATGTTGTCAACATCCTGTTGTAAAGATACTAGGGCTGGACAATTAATCGGATTTTGATCGTGATTTCAATTTTGCCATCTGACGATCATAAAAACATTATAATCGAAGAAAAACGATTAATATGCCACAGTGTGGAGTGCCGTGTATGCAAGTTCCTGCGCTTTATAGCGCTTCTGCGTTCCATGTGCAGCCACAGCGAGTGTGTGTGACTTATGTGGATCAATAATACTGTATGTGCCACTCACTGGTTCCTTAAAGTTGTGTTTAAATCAATACTGAAGTTTTGAAATAAATGAATAATTGTGTATATTAATTGTGATTTCAATATCACTTAAAATAATCTAGATTCATATTTTTACCATAATCGTCCAGCCCTAAAAGATACATGTGCAGACCACCTGAAAAGTGAGTGCTTGTATTTCATTACGTTATACAGTGCCTCTGGGTTAAATTTTACACTAAAAACCAGATTCTCAAAAAAATGAAAACAGAAAAAACGGAATATGTGAAAAACTAAAACGAAATTTAGGTTAAGCCACTTCTTTGACTTTTCCTCGTCAAAGCTCCTGTGTTTTAAACTTGAGTATGTTGAGGTGTCAGGGTTGTGAATCTCTCCACCATCAGCTGGCAAGGTAGTCAGAGGGAAACAACAAGCACTAACTTTAATAAAATGAACAAAAAAATGTTGGGTAGCTTTAAGTTATAAGTGGGTGAATTACAAGACTTTCAGTGGCACCATATGGTACCCCTTAAAGAAGCCATATTAGCCTTAAATCAGGTAAAGCTTCAGCACTAAAACAGAGATAACATTAAAATCATCACTGTTTACTGACTTCACTCCTGTGAAGCCAAATCATCGTTTACTTACTTCAACCTGACCTTTGCTTCTGCAGCGAGAACAACAAACTCTATCAGTTGAAACTACAAACATAATCTGACAACAACAGGTGAGGAGGACAAGTGAATTTTACTTGTGATCATAATGCCTTTAAGTTTGACCCCAATCCTTCTCCATGCAGCTCTAATCTCACATTAGCCTGGGCGAGCACGGCCGTCAGTCATCAACACTCACAACTCCTGAATGAGCCTCACACGTCACTGCTGCTGGCATGTGGACACGTTCAACACCAGCGATTGTGCAAGTCTTTGATTTAAGCAAAGATAGAAGAAGGAACTTAATGTTGAGCTGGAGTGCAGACTCAGAGTCTTTTATTACTGATTCAAACATTCAAGGACTTCCTTTACCCTGTGGAATATGTTAGAGTTAAAATGACGGTTTTATGGTTTCATAATCAATAACATTATGAGCAAATGTCAGCAGTTCTTGCATCACACATTTTTAAACAACAAAGCAACTCTTAGTTCAATATTCATAAGTACCATAACTATGGATGGGAATTGATAAGATTTTAATAATGGTTCCAACTCTTAAACAATTCCCCTTAATGATTCCTGACTTTCTGTGCGGGCAAAAGTTGGCCTGTACTCTTCCGTGGCAGCGACATCAAACACATGACACTGCTGATTCAATGATGTGCTGTGTATGTAAATGCTTTACCTCTTCTTGCCCTGTCAGCAAGAGGAATTGTTAACTGTTAAGAAAATTGACTAATGACATCTATTCCTTGAGGGAGTTATCGATCTTTAACTAATTTCCATTCCTAATCAAGATTTCAACACCTAAATCTTTTTCTTGAAACATGAAAGTGTGTAGGAAGAAAATAAATCTGCCAGTATTGTACACAAACTCCAACAGACTAACCAAATATTCCACAAAACATTGTTGAAGAGTCCATTCAATTTAAAAAGTACATGGTGGTTGACCCTTAAATGCCTGAAAACACAAATTATAGCCAGAAAATTCTATTTTTTTAAGCTGAAATGTTTATTTCAGTTTCTACTGAAATCCAAACAAATCAAAACTTCCACAAAGTTTTACATATATATATTTTTGTATAGCATTTTGATACATTAGGTGTTTCTGGAAACTGATAATCCATGTGAGGACATTTTTATCAGATTGTATTTAGAATTTTTTTAGCAATTCGTTGATCGTTGATTAGATAGAGGTATCATAAAAGTATGTATCAACTATGATGTAAAAGGTGTTAAAGGGTTAACCTGCAATCACTTGAAACAAGCCAATACATATTTGATTTTACTTTTGGTGCAGTATTTTCAATACAAGTACAGACAACATTTGTCTTTTTTTTTAACTAAAGGTACTTAATGTCCATTAAAAGTTCCAAAAGCAGATACTGGTGTTTTCAATAACATCAACCACCAAAAATTCAAAAAAGGTACCACTATTAAATAGCTGTTGCTAACAAATGTGTACAAATCAGGGGAGGTTTTTCAGTTTGAGAGATTATAAAATTTCTGTACCTATGGAGGCTTTGGACAACCTTAGTGAAAGAAAAATACCAATTTAAGATACAAGAAATTGGATTTTTGCAGAAATGTGATATGCAAATATTTCAAAACTTATTTTAGACAGTGCCATTATTAATACTGATCCGTTGAAGTAAGTGTGAGTAGCTTTTTGAGATTCTGCTTACATTATAGTAAATACAATTTAAGCAGTGACACTAAATCTAGACTTTATCAGTCAATTTTCATTATATCGGCTGAAACTTAACGTATTATCGATAATTACAGCTGACATGTTGGTCATAGTTATTGGCCATACATTGACTGGAATATCAGTAAAATACAGAAATGTACCATATGGCTTCATCTTATCATCACTGAGTGGCTGCATGTAAATTCAAGTGTTTAATTTCTTTTAAGAATGATGAGTGTGTTTCTTGTTTGGCATCAGTTTTGTACACAAACAGACCAACACAATCAAAAGTAACAATTCCAGAGTTTGCGCTCTTGTCCAAAAATATCATTATTTGCAATAATGACCAAAAATATCAGCAAAACTGCAAATATCAGCCAACCCTATTTAAATCGCAGTGAAATTATAGCTTACATCTATGGATACCAACATTAACTCCACCTCAATTTTAACCAACTTCTTGTCATCATATTTGTGCGATTTACACATTTTGCACATATCAGCTGCATTATTTTAATCGAGAGAGAGAGAACTATAATAAGTGGTCAAGAAAAGTTGTCTATGTTTAGGTAAACTTATCCTAAACCAGCCCATTAGTAAGACAGAGAGAAGCACGCGCATATTAAATGACTAACTCATTGATAGTAATACTAGACGTGTACCTCACCTATAGGGTGACCACAATGACTAAATCTTGAGGCCCCTTGAAGCTTGTGGCCCAAATGAAGGTAGCTGCCATACCTTCGCCTAACGGTTGGACCACCTCTGCCCCCACATATCAAAACAAACCCCCACCCCGCCTCGTTGCGTACCAGAACAAGTGTCCGCACATACTGATGACAGCGTCCCTGGCAGTGTCCAAACAAATGTTGCACTCAAACGTCGCTCGGTCCCGCTCCCGTTCTCCTTCCCCGCTGCCTCCTGCCCCGCGGCCGCCGCCGCCGCTCGGACCGTCGCGGTCGTTGCTGCTCTCCCCCGCCGGGAACCCTCCTCTGCTGGCCGGCCCGCCGTCACTCGAGGAACGGGGATCCGCGGCCGCCATAATACCAACTGCAACTGAACGGAAGGTAACACACCGACCCAACCTTCCTCACCACAGGCCCGACCAGAGCTAATGTTCCTGTGAGTCAGCGGAGACAGACGACAGGTGACACCAGAGAGAGAGGTGTGCTGTGCTGAGCCGAGCTCGAGCTCTACAGGGATGCCTGATCACCACTTCCGGTTCCGGGAAAACAAAGAAGCAAGATAAACGTAAACGCCACCCTTTAAAAAATATATTTTTTTTGCTAACACTTCTTACGAGCTACTTTTGATAAAAATAAAATTTAATAAACGATACTTTGTCTTCTTAAAACACATGTCATAGCATTTTTTGTTCTTCATTGGTCTTTATTCCGTATTTTTAAACATTAAGCTGGAATTTAAAGCTGAAACTTATACGAAACACAGAATCAAATATGTTAGGAGTTATAATGTTTTCTTTTAAAATGACCTGAAAACATACATAGAGAAAATAACCTTTATTAGGCTCAAAGTTAAAGAATTAAAAATAAAATACAAACCTAATAGGATATATTAAATGAGTATTAAATTTGCTGCTCGTGAGAAATTCAAGTACATCAGAGAGGTATGGACCCTTTTTGACTCATTATTTCCTAAAAGTAAAACACATTAACCCGTTTTTAAGCCATACTAGAAATCTTTTAATCAAATAAATACCAGAATCTATATTTGTGAAAAAATACATTATGCGCCCACCAAATTTACAGTTGAACGACTTGAAGAAAGAAACTTATTGTATGCTTAGTTGACCATTTTTGAATCTTTAATAATAATAAATAAATCATACCAAACTGAGAGGCCAGGGTTCAATACATTTCAAAGCGCTTCACTGGGAGGGGAAACATGAGCTTACATTTCCAGACACAGAAATCTCAAGGTGGTCGCCAATTATCTTTTTATGTTGTAATTTATTGTGAGGGTATTTGAATTTTTTTTTGAAGACTTGCTTAATAAGTTTAGCAAGTTTATATTTATATTTTATCTATCAGACAGTCGATTGATTCATGAATCGTCAGAACCATCAATCTATGAAGGAAGGGTGGGAATAAATAAGCTTACATTTCTTCCTGGTCCTTTATCCAACATGAAACCCAATGGATGAATTGTTACTATTTCTTATTCTTTTGGAATGTAATTCTGAATTTATGGCAATTTGTTGTGATATATCTTTTTCATTTTCATATTTATTTCTTACATATTCGAATTAAAGTATATTCACCATTAATCAAGGCTGTGGTTAAAGAAACAAACAGAACATTTTTTTTATATTTCACTTAAAAAATAAACCTATATTATTAATTTGGTATAGAAATGTTTGGCTATCTTAATGATATATTATAATTATATATTACATATTATATTTAATTTATATGCTGCCGTATTTCTTGGGACGAAAATAGTCGTGTTTTGTAACTAAAATAATGTTTTCCTTTCTGTTTTGTGAAATACTTCCCGATAATATTAATACATAATAAAATGGGTCATGGTTATAGACATCGCCTTTTGTATATCAAAGTGTTTGCACTTAGTAAATAAGATTAAGTCCTTATTTTTAACTTATCTCGGAATTCTATTCACGGATCCATGGACTTTATTAAGAGAAAGACATAAGAAAGGTACATTTACAAATGAAATGTAATTTTAAGTATTTCGTGCATGAACGACGCCTTCACAAACACTTTACGGACCCGGAACCTTTGCTTCGCGATTTGTTTCCAGACGGAAGTTGAAGAAGCGGACAATACAAGCATGTTGTGTACACTGGGAACGTCCATGCTGAGAAACAAAACAACGGCATTTCTAAATTATCACCTAAATACGTCGATAATCTGTCAGAAGTGATCAAACCGGATGATAAACATTAAACTGAACTGTAACGGAGTTTAACGTCCTCCTCTAACGGTCGCTCGGTTTGTTGAAGGAGGTTAAAAACAGGAGCAGCTTCATCTGCTCCACCTTTGCTCCACCATGAAGATCAAGCGACAGAAACAAGCCAAGAAAACCATCAGCTTCTACAAATATAACTTCAGCTTCAGGGAACCTTTCCAGATTCTCATCGATGGGACTTTCTGCCAGGCAGCTCTGAAAAATAAAATTCAGATAAAAGAACAAATGCCGAAGTACCTGATGGGAGAAATTCAGCTCTGCACCACAAAGTGAGTGGCTCTACCCCCTGAGTGTAACTATTTCATCTCATGGCGCTGAACTTACTGTTCTTTCTCCCTCAGCTGCGCTCTGAAAGAGCTGGAGACTCTGGGCAAAGAGCTGTACGGGGCAAAGATCATCCTGCAGAGGTTTCAGGTGAGGAGGTGTCCACACTTCAAGAGTCCTGTCCCTGCCTCAGAGTGTCTGCTGTCCATGCTGGAGGAGACAAACCCTCACCACTACTTTGTAGCCACACAGGTAATTACACAGACAGCAAATGTCAGCAAGATTAAAACAAACAATAATGATTTAATTTCATTTAATAGGATATTACAAACCATCAGGGGGGAAAGTGAGGGGGATTCTAGGGCCACATGGCTGCAAGAGCCCCTAAAATATTGTAGTGTCAGCAACATTTGTAATAAGTGTTTTGAAAATAAGCTTTTCTTGTTTTTTTTCATACTTAAATGTACTGTTTAGACTTTTTTTGCATTGCTAAACTCTGATGAAGTGACATCTATAGAAAAATAACGCCATTTCCAGTGGGATTGCATGAGATTGGATTGTTGGCATCAACCAACATGCTGATTTTTCTGATCTCATCATTGCTGGTAGCAATATTTTTCATCAGTTAAAGAAAGTCATAATGTTATGAAAGCTGACTTGTATTCAACTAAATTAAACTCTTGATTTTCAAAGGCATCCATGCAAGTGATGACAAGGTAAAACAGTATGGTACATTTTTATTATTTTGCCTGTATAAATGACTGATATGTATTTCCAACATATATCTGCGTTAAATATTGGCAAAAATGTAAATATCCAATATTGATACCAATATTCATCTTTAAGGCCAATATCTGTTGGTACTGATATTTCTATTTAAAGAAAATCCCACCCAAAAAAACTTGTAAGACTTTATTGCTCAATATGTCCTGTATTTCATTTATGCATATTTTTTAATTTCTTAATATTTTCATATATGAATCTCTTTATGTTTAATTAGTGTTTTAAAATGTGAGGGAAGGGAATTGATGAGATTTTATTGATACCAGTATTATTAACGATTTCCTTGCAGATTTTCTGTGTGGGCAAATGTTTGTAGATTTTTTAGTGTCAACAATGTCAAACACACGTCACAACATAGATAACTGCCTCTGCAAGTTGCTGCTGTTTCCGCTCACTTAAGGTTGTGAAGTAGGCACCTTTTGTAAAAAATGAAACCACAATTCTGACCGCTCCTGAACCCAGTCAGTGGAAGGAATGGATAAGGGAATTGATTAGCAAAAAGACTCATGATATTGATTCTTTTATGGAGCTGTTAATGATTCTCAACTGGAATTGGTTTTTGATTCCTATCCCTAATAAAATGCATGATTTAAAATCAATGAGGACTCATGGTCTAAGTAATAATCAAAACCTGTTTGACCCTTGAAGTGAGCCAATGTTAAGCCCCGCCCTCCTTGGTTACTGTTATTCGGTTAGACAGTCTGTTGTTGCTGGACACTGTCCCATTTAAACAACAGAAATTACTTTCTTTTCGACCAGCTTTTATCCATACTTAAAGGGATAGTTCAGTGTTTTTGAAGTGGGTTGTATGAGCTCCATATGGCCACTAGATCGCATTAGATGCAGCGAAGGAGGAGTACGTGACTTGAGTCGTATAGTTCCAGATAAAGTTTTTCTTTCTGAAAAGTTAATGCACTTCAAAACATTACTAGGTAGCCCACTCTTAAACTGTTTCATTATTTCCTGATGGGAGTTCTTGTAGGTAGAGACTACTCAGTACAATATTTCCATGTTGGTGGCTTGTGCTGCGTAACAGACTCTTACAGACTGTGGCTTACTGAGGGAGATGAGAGAACTTTCTACTGTATCTAATGTACTTAATGGCCATATAGAGCCCATGCAACCCCACTTAAAATACTGAACTGTCCCTTTAATTCATTTGAGCCTGTGGTCCTTGCCCTTTCTCTAAGGCTGAGAAATTTCATTTCGGCTGCTTGTATCCGTGATCTCATTCTTTTGAGCATAACCCAAAGGTCATGACCATAGATGAGGGATGGAATGAAGGTGGATCTGTGAATTGAAAGCCCAGCCTTCCACCTAAACTCCCTCTTGAGCACGACAGTCTGGAAAATGGTGCCATAGAATATTTATTTTTAGGATCCAAGAGTGAATCGCTGCTTGGGAGATGTTTGGTCTCAAGGTCTGGTAGCCATAACAAATCATTACCTACATCAGTAATATGAAAACTTTAGTGTGAGCTAATTCAAGTGTAATCAACACAAATATACTTTAATCTTTAGTAAATGGTGAATCTGATCATTCTTAAGGACCACACAGTGACTGCAGGCCTGAAAAAGATCCCCGGTGTCCCTCTGCTCTACATCATCCTCAACACCATCGTGCTGGACAAGCCCTCGCAGACGTCCCTCGACCACGTCCAGGCCGTGCAGCTGGGGGAGCTGGTGACCCCGGCCCAGCAGCAGAGCATCCGCAGCCTGAAGGAGGAGCAGGGAATCACTGCTGGTAAAGATGGAGGGAGGAGGGGCAAGAAGAGGAAGAGGAAACAGAGCAATCCCAACCCTCTGAGCTGCTTAAAAAAGAAAAAGAAGAAAGGTGTCCCAACACAGCCGCTGAAGAAGACAGAGGACGGGGAGAAGAAGAAGAGGAGCCGGCATAAGAAACGAAAGACGGAGGGTGGAGGCAACACGGCCGCTCCTGTTGTTACAAACACATAATAAAGCAGGAACACAAAGACTGGAACCATTTTTCTTAGATCGAGTAATATATGAAAATGCCCGAGGAGCTCCTGATATTCAATTGTGACATGGCCTCTGTTTTCTAAACATACTGCTTTGAATAAACAAAGGACATTTTCAAGTACTGCTCATTAAATTTTTATTTGAAAACTTTGCAACAGTTTCTAAGACTCACAGGCTTCATACTGAAATGTTCAGAAACATACCAAATGATTGAGAACAATACATTTTGCACACGATAAAAAAGAGAGTATACAGGCACATGGTTTTAAATAGAAGATGACAGACTTTAAATGATGTTCAGTTTTTATAGAAGCCGATTAAAAAGAGTTCATTCACCTGTCTCTGAACAGAAGTGTGGACACGGT
Organism: Scarus forsteni; assembly: GCA_036419115.1. Classification (NCBI taxonomy): domain Eukaryota; kingdom Metazoa; phylum Chordata; class Actinopteri; order Labriformes; family Labridae; genus Scarus; species Scarus forsteni. The sequence goes on from JAZDUH010000458.1 coordinate 16,055,331, forward strand.
TACTGTGTTATTACTGTCGGCTTGATTTCTATTAAATTCTACTGTGACATTTCTTTAACTGAATCTAAAAACATTTGTACATGAAACCGAAACTCAGACGTTCACTGATCTTGTCATCTATTTTTTTTCCCAAATAAAAAAAAAAACCTGGTATTAAATTCTATCAATAAATGAGTTTGACGTTGTTTTACCACGATAGGTGACTGTTGGATAAAAACTGATCTATTCTAGATACATGACACTGTGCTGCTTTTATGTCTTCCTAAAACTGATGCTGGATCAATTGTTTAAGTGTTGAACTTTAATAAAAATTATTATTATCAAATGATTCTAACACTTGTTTGAACACCATGGAAAGAAAAGCAGAAATCCTAGATATCCAGTGCTGGGTATTTTCTTGTTTGCAGTATCAGAAAATGCAGACTATCTCCAGTACACTATTGCAACGAGCATGCCAACATACGTATTTGTGCTGTTGAGGCAGAGTGCATGAGTTTGCCCGCCACTTAGTCTTATGGTCGAGTACTTTTCTTTATTATCAGCTACTTAACAGAGACTGTAGTTTAAAATCTGGTATTAAGAGTATAAAAAATGTTGACAATCTTGATTTCATAATCTGTGGCTGTATTCTAATCCACCAGCTATACAACAGAGTTCCTAAACAAAGAGTAATATGACATTTATGGCGTTGAAAAACATTTAATAAGATATGAACAGAGAAGAAAACAGTGCCTATAAACAACACAGCTGTGATATTGGAATCATCTTTTTACAAAATAATGGAAAATGAAAGGCAGGTAATATTTCTCTTAGGCTTACAGTACTCCACAGTGTTGTTTTGTTTTCTATCGCTGTTTTTGGAGCAGCTCTTACAATGATTCGTCTTTGTAAAGCTGAGAGAAAATCCTCATCATGTATTATTTTCTGTGCCAATACATCCCTAAAAAAGTACACAACACAGTAGAAACATTATTTCCAATCAATCAAGGCAGCCTTTACTGGAGTGTCATTTCTAAAATTAAACCTCTCACTGGTAGAAATGGTATCTTTTAAGAGTTTTTAGTTAAGATAGACTTCGGATTTTTACACACCAACCTTCTTGAAATTCCGAATTCTGATTACATGTTAAAAAAACAGACCTGAAAAACATTTTGACAAAAAAAGTCCAAATCAGAGTCAGAATTCTGAGAAAAATACAGGATTTTGGGATCAATCTTACAACTAAAAATGAACATTTAAAAAACATTTTGTGTGGCTCTAATCTGCTTCTGTGCTATTGCAGACTGTTCTCCACAATGCAAAGCATCAATCAGTCAGACAACAGGATCATTACCACAGCAGTGGCCACTAACAGTTTTTAACCAAGTACTTGTGCACAGATTTCAAATCAGTCATTAGACAGACATTTTTTGCAAAGCTTCAAACTGAAACAGTTGTTTCTGCTCAGAGAATCTATAGGACAAACCTCTAACTCGACCACAAATTATAAGGCAGACAAAGATTTTCTCTAGTAGTTTCTGCCTGTCTTAATAGTTTTTGTGATGTGTTCCCCGACGGACCTGGAATATACTTGGAGTGGTCCAAACTGTCAGCTTGCTTTTGTTTTGGAGATCACTTGTAACTTATTTATATTTTTGTCTACAGCCAGCAGTGACTGCAGAACTCGCATTTTTGTTTCCTGCAAGCTGTCAGAAATCCAACTGTACATACAGGACGAACTTTAATTAAAAAATGACAAGAACCAAACAGGAAACGTGCAAGCTCAGGTCCAACAAAATATTATCTGACTGCAGAAGACAAGTTATTCATGTGCTCAGACTCAGTTGATAAATTGTGGTGGGTGGTTTAGAATACAGCCTTTAATTGTCTCAAAACATTTTCTCAACATGGCAGTAAAAAAATGGTTTCTGGTGCAACTCCACTATTATTGATATTTCAGGACAGAGCATGCAGGACTAGCAGACCACCGATGTTTACAGAATCTAAATACTGAAATCTGAAGATCTTTTTTTCAAGCTGTGTCCCAATTCTGAATAACATACTGTTTCATTCTTTGTATATTTTAAGCTTTATTTTACTGTGAAGTTTATGTGTAGAAATCACTACAGTAATGACACATTATTTCTTGTTTTTCTGCAAAAGCTAACAACAGATCACTTAAGAATTAATCGTGTTGGTGCCTATAGTTATTGCTTATTAAGCAACTTTTCCATAGAAATCAATATGTAAATAAGATTTGGGACACATCTTTAGTTTTGAACATTTGATGATGCAAGCAAAGTATGTCCTAAAACAACTTTTTCTTATTAAAGTGCTACACTACAGCTGTACCATGACTAACTGCTGGTTACATCTGCGTATCACTATTGTAGTATCTGTTAAACAGCAGACTCCATACAGTGCATGCTTCTTTAGGCTAACATCACTGCACATAAGAGGATTTTTTGGCAGTAATGGGACAGATGAGTCATTGAGTGACATGGATGATGTAGCTATGATCACTGTAGGAACATACAGCTGCCCTTCATTTAAAAAATCTATTTAATGGATTTAACCAAGCGATCACAGCAGGAATAGCATGTCAAAGTTATTAACATCCACTAAAAAATAAAAAAAAAACCAAAGGGAAGTCACTGCCCCCGCTTAATTTCAATTACACTATAAACAGAGCCCTAAAAACCTCACACAGCAGTCAGCTCCAACTGTGTGTTCTGATTGGACAAGAGGCCTCCCATAAGCGCTGATATGGAGTTCAGTGATTGGCCTTTTACGATGTGAATCACTCTGCCTGGGCTAAAGATTCTGAATCATACAGGATGCTAACACAACAGCAGGTAGTCGGCCGAGTTGGTGCCTCTGAATCACAGAAAAGACAAGCATGTAGGACCCAAACGTGTTATTATACACATCCTAAAAAAGTCTTTAAAGGAAGTCGAACGCCCTCACTCCATTAAAGACAACAGAGCTATGACAGATTATCAGAAGCCTTGAACATTTGTAATATACAACAATACTGTCAGCAGACTCTTTTGTAAAACAATTTTTTGGTCAAAACTATTGATGCAAACCCTGCGGTCAGCACAGTAACCAGCAACATAAGATCAGCATCTTTAGTAGAAGTTATAGCAGGGGTTAGGATTCAATCTCTCAAACTTTTGACAACATCTGTCAGGATATCTCAGCATATTCCAGCATTTAAATTTAAATTCAAGCATTTTTGCTGATGATGTATTCCTCTTTCTCTCCAATAGAACAGTTCTCTTGGAAGGTCCTTGTTATTGATTAGTTAAACTTCCTCTCCTTAATTAAGAGCATGTCTTCACTGAAAGGCCACATTCTTCAGAGGACCCTGCCTCTGTATCCCATGTAGACCCTCGGTGGACCTTTTCTAACCTTCTGATTGTGTCTCCAGCTGTTTCTGCACGCTGCTCTGTCACCTTAAAGGCTAAACAGCTGCACTGTTAGAAAGTTATGTGAATGTCCTTGTTATTATCTAACAATGAACTCACAGATATAGATTTATTCAGAGCAGACCACTGTTCCTAATCATAATATCTAAATCCCAGATAAGAACTTTCACTTATTTTCTGTACTTTATTTATATACATGTTTTAAATCTCTATTCTGTTGTGTTTTTCTGTTTGGAACTTATGCTTAGTTGTCATTTACTGTGTGATGTTTGTCATATTGTAATTGCAGTAGTATCTGACTTTGATAAAGGTTTGAACAACCTGAAAAAATGCTCAATAAATTACTTGTGTAGTAAACTGGAATGCTTTTTGATAACAGGTCAATGGTGTGTATGCGGTTCAATTGTTGGAGCAAAAAGTTGTGATTTCTTTCTTCTTTTCTTTACAAATATAGTCATACAATTGTTAAATAAAAGCAAAATCACATTCAAACTTGTGTTGTACTGAACATCCACACTGCAGTGATAAATGTATGTTTGGGCTTGGTATTTTGCGCATGCTTATTCATTTATGAGCACTTTACCTAATTCATCCTTACTTTATTTTAAATGTTTTTAACTATTTTTTGTGTGGATTTTATCTTAAGGATAACAGCCGTGATAATGTCTGTTACAACATCACTCATATTTTGTGATTTAACTGAACACATATTAAAAAGGAAAATAATGATAGCTAAAGAAACCTAACATTTCAGCCATATCATTCAGATCTCCTCCTTGGCAAAATATTGCAGAAAAAACTGCATCACATCCCAAACAAAGTTAACAAATTAAAATAATTAAAAAATAACTTAAGACCTTTTTAAATAATAAAAGTAAAAGTGCAGTTCTTCCCTCTGTTTGGGCTGTAAAGGTGTGTTTTCTTAGATGATGTGGAAGCGAGGTCCTGGTGTAGCAATGATGTCGCTGTACGGTTCCTCCTGCACGAGCTCCACTGCCTGCTGCTTTTTCAGGACCAGGAAACTGTAGAACTTTGCTGCCGCCTGTTTCTTGTTGTTGTTCTTGCAAAGGTCCAGCAGGCTGACGGACTGGGTGCCAGTTTTGGCCATCACCCTCTGTGAGAGAGAGAGAGAGAGGAGAGAGAGAGGATGTTGAAGTCAATGAAGCCAAAAGCTTGGATTGGTATGTTAGGAGGCCGTGCCCTCCTCAGTTAACATTAACTTCAGTTTTGCTGCATGAGTTGTTCCTGACCTGCTCTTACTTTAGTCAAGGGCACAAGATTAATGTTTAACAGTGACGTTATATGATGTATCTTTGACTCCAAAGCAAACATGTTAATCAATGAAAATCAAAAAGAATTTGTACTATCTTATTGGCCATGAAACATGTAGCTTCATAACCCTCCTGAATCTTTATAGTCACATATAATGCAAAATAAACTTGATGATGGTTTTATGCAAAAACACCTTTATACCCAACAAAAATTCCAGAAAGAAAATCCTACCCTTCCCTCTGTGCTTTACTCCACCTTTCAGGAAATGTGTGCTTGAATAGAGTTTGAAAAATGTCCCCTAATGATGCTATTAGGAGAAAAACCACCTCCCTTGGTTGGGGAAAACACCATACCCAGGTGTTCATTTTGCCCCCAGCTGGCTCTAGAGGAAGGGGCATGTCAAAGCAGCCACAGTAAACATTAAAGTTCAGAGTTGGAAACATCAAGCCACATGCATTTCTTGAAAGGGCCGTGGTCAGACACAGCTCAAATCTGTTGAGACAAAACAAAAATGGGACCTTGAAATAATGTGATTTTATCTGCAGTACTGTACCTGAAGACCATGGAGCATCTGCTGGGTCCTTTTGTTCCACCTCCTCTCCTCTTGGTCCTGGTCTCCTCCCTGTGCCTCCTCCTCCTAGCACAAGAAACACAGTTGTCCATAAAATGTGTTGTTTTTTCTTTCAAATTCATCATCAAATATGAGTAAGGTTTATTTCTAGTACCTCTCACAGACAAAGTCACTATTCTTTAAATAAAAATATGAATAAAAGGTGTAAAACATCAGAAGAAAGCACAGAACAAAGGGTCATAGGATGCTCCTATAGCAAGAAGACAAGGGAAAGCAATCTATAGCCGAACAGGGGGCGATCCAGAGTCTTTGATTGGATGATCTTCAAGTTCATGCATAAAAATGAGGACACTTAAAAATCAGATATGTACCAGAGGTCTATTCCACGAGAGCTCTAGAAGTTAGAACTAAGAACTAGAAAAATAATTATAAAACTTACAGGCAGCTAATAAAGGGGGAAGAAAACTCACGGGTCTACTCTGTTGTGGTTAGTGAGCTCAGTGCAGCTCTATGTCATATTGTCAATAACTTTGGATTCTTTCTGAGCTCTACGCTCTGCAATGAGCTTAACCTTACAAAACAGTGATAGGTTATGGGAGGGTCTCAGAGCAGCAGACTTTGTCGGCCTCTACAACATAAAAGAACACCGAACAGCGACTTTAAAAGTTTCTGGTAACAGTAGGTGGATCTGTGTCTGACCTCCTCCTCAGAATCATCATCATTCTTCTTCTTGTCCTTGTCAGCAAGCAGGTCCAGCTCGATCAGCTGGCTGATGTTGGTGGTGGTTTCTTCTGGAGGCAGATCCACACTGGCTGTCTCCAGCTGCTGGGATGCATTGGAGGCTTCGGGAACCTCTGGCTGCTGCTGCTGGTCCAGTGCCCCCATCTAGAGAAAAGAATATACAATGATACAAAGATGAAGAAAACAAAATGATTCAACAAAGTGTTCAGAGAAATTCAAAAGCGAGCATTTTTGGTATGCAGTTACACACTTATTACACCAACAGTCTTGAAACTTCTGCAAACATGAACATTCCTTATACCTGCTAACAAAATGGGGTGTATAGATGGATGACATTACTGCACGTTCAGGTTCAACTACCCAAAGAGCCATCTGTACTCACAGGCAGGGCTGGCTCTGTGTCCTGGGCTTTACGTTTAAGACCTCGCTGGGCTGGAGGAGGCATGGCTGACTCATCCAGTGACGTCCTGCTGCCCTCCACAGCTGAAGTCTGCAGGGCGTTGGCCTCTTCCATGATGGTCTGATCTGCTAGGGGAATGTGCATGGCAAATATATTTTAAGAAATATTTCAGTTGATTATCAATAAGTGAATATCCTGTGACTTCTGGTAAGTTAATTACACTTTTCTACAAATATAACAAATATAACAAATGCTGGACAGAGTTTGAGCTAAAGTTTGGGTACCCAGAGCTATCCTAACTATGAGTGAAATCTAATCCATTTAAAAGCAATCCACAATCCTAGCAGAAAAAACTCAACAAATTAGATAGAGAATTAAGGAATACAAATACATTTATGGCTCCTTCAACAACTTTTCCACAAGCAGAAACTTCTTACCCATGATGTCTCTCTGCTGATGTGCAGCTGTTTCTTCTCGTGGCACCTCTGGGTTCTCCAGATCCTTCAGGAACTCATCCAGACTGTCAGCCTCTCCACCTTTCCGCCTCTTCCTCAGCTCGTCTGGCACCAGAGGGGTCAGGCATCTTGTAAACATCTTAACAGAGAAAAGGAGAGTCCAACGTAAAGACAAAATGGAGGAGGATATGCAACTGCTTTGTACAGTTAGTACTGAATATACAGGGTGGGCCATACGTTTTTATACATGGGGAAATGTATAATGAATATTTTTTTCATGTTTTCAGATATCCTAGAAGATGTATGAAATGCATCTTTGGGGGCACTTGAAGGCCATGGTGTATCAGGTGAAGATATGAGACATAAATCATCTCAAGGAACGCAACACTATCGCCATTACAAGCATAACTTCAGCTGTGCTAATGCAAGTTCGTCAATAGTGGAAAACGTATTAATTTATGTTTTCGCAGCAATGCTAATCAAATAGAGCACATTATATTAAAAAAACAGTTTTCCAACTTGAATGATTATTTTTCCTAAACAAGGAAACTTATGGCCCACGCTGTATAGTCCTCTTGATCTTAAAATCACCTTCAGCAGCCTGGCGTTCCAGAGCGGCTGAGCAGGAAGAGAGAAAAGCTTCTCCACTCCTCCAGTCTCCTTCCACATCATCAGCTTCTTTGTTGGAGGTGCCAGGTCCAGCGTGGTGACAATGTCGGAGTAGTCTGACAGCTGTGCACGGATCGTTTTACTGTCCAGCTCCTTCACGCTGTCCACGATCAGCTTCCTCTTACGCTTCGCTTTGGTTTCCTTCACTGTAAGGAAGCAAGGACCCTGAGATGAAGGAGCTCGGTACACAAAAATGGCTCAGAAATCCTGAACTTCAGTTCTTTACGGTTACATTGCCCTCACACTTGTCAAGAACTTGAAAAGATAAACTGTCATGGACTTGTAGAATATCTATCCAGCCATGATCTACAAAGCATATCCCCTTTGTGGTTGCAGGGGGCTAAAGCTGACATTGGGTGAGAGGCAGGGTACATCCTGAACCAGTTGCCAGCCAATCCCAGGGCAACATACAGAGATGGATGACCATTCATGCTCACACTGATACCCTAAGGGCAATTTGAGCATGTTTTTGGTCTGTTGGTAGAGGCCAGAGTGCCCAGCGTGAACCCATGAATGCACAGGAAGAACCTTACACACAAAGGCCTTGCCCGACCCGGGGATCAAACCATCAGCCTTCTTGCTGTGAGGCACGTGCGCTTTCTGCTAGAACACCATGCCACCTGACTACACCGATTAATTCTTGTTCTGTCCCTGTAAAAAACAGCCAGAATGCTTGGATGAATCTTCTTTGAACTTTGCAAAAATGTCCAGTTTTACACTCACAGATAGTGTGATGAAGTTTGGAGGTTGCAGATCAACATAAATGGTCGAGGGACTCATGTTTATCCTTGTGGACATGATACTGTATCTCCAGAAACTCTGCACTTTCTTCTAACTTTGTACAAAGGTCTGGCTAGATTTAATTAAAAAAATAAGGTCGAGAGTCAAGGTGATTAGGCCTCAAGTGATATCTTAAGAACACTTTCAAACATATATTTTGAACTTCTCACAAATTTTTCTCACCAAGGATGTTTGTGAGACTTGGCACAAACTTTTGTTTGGGGGAAATGTTTCAATTTTGGAGGTCAAAGATTACCCTGACCTTACATATATAACACATTGTTGCTCTTTAGGAACCATATGTTCTCTTGAGCATTGCCTTTGGAGAAGCTGTACATTAATCACACAGTTAGTTCTTTCTTGAGCATATGGAGACATTCATGCGTTTTTAGTCTGGTTGCTCTTTTACGAGCTTTAGCAGAATAAAATCTGAAGTCTGAATCAGAAACACTCTTTACAGTTGTCATTTTTTTAAATATATTTTCAGTTTTCACGATAACATAAAAACAACAACAAAAACATGGAGGGACTCTTATGTAATAAAACAAAAATACATGTTGTCCAGTGAATTTAAACAAAAAAAAGGGCATTTAGGGAGGATGTATACTTTCCATTTTTCCCATAAATTCATGTTTTTTTTTTACTTTGAAGCCTCAATGAAAAGGTGATTGGTCCATCGTATATATTTCATAAATTAATTGTACCAGTCATCTAAAGTCAAAGCTTCTAACTTGAGCCATTTTTTGGTAATTGCCTTCCAGGCAGCGACGCTTAATACTGAAAACAAATACTTGGTTTTCTTATTTGTTGATGACAGCAAAATTCCAACAAAGAGTTGCTCCCGGTTAAAAGTAGTGTCTGTCCCAAATATATTCATCAATTCTTTATGAATATCTCGCCAGAACCTGTTAACTGTGAGACAAGCCCAAAACAGATGAAAATGATTGGCTTCCTGGGATCCACAAGTCCTCCAGCAGGTGGAAAAGCCTGTATGGTGAAGTTTCTGTACAGGCATAATAAAATATCTAATGATACTTTTCCACTACAGTTGTAATTTAACCAATGTTGTGGAATATGTTGAAGTAAAAATGTAATTTCTTGTTATCAGCTGCAGTACCTGTGATGTCGATCGGCTCCAGAGCGAAGGTTTCCTCCTCATTGTGAACCATGGTGGTCTGCTCCGCCTGATCCGCCATGGCTGGTAGAGGCTCTGTTGGGCCTGAGTCTGGACTGTCTGGAGCTCCAGCTACCAAAACACAGACCAAATATTTATTAACATTTTATGCTTTACTGGTAATTGTTTTATTCTCTCCAAACAACTTTTAAGAGTCAGATTTTAAGTTAAGTAGCATAACTGACCAGAGAGAGCGTCAAAGTCATCGTCATCATCTCCGTGGTCCTGTGGCATCATCACGCTCTCTGCGATGGCAGGAGGGTCATCAAAAATCCCCCCTCCATCCTCATTACTGAGCAGCTTATCCACTACATTTAAAAAAGTCAGATTCAATCATCAGGATTAGAAAGACCACAGCTACAGTCATAAAAAGGCGGACATATTGGTTAATAATTCGAGTTGTAACTTTTGTTTCTAATGAAAAATGCAAACCACCATTGAACACCCACTGCCTCCACCGGCTGAAACACTAAAGCAATGGCAGCGACACACTTAAAAACTTAATGTTCTGGAACAAGTTAGAAAATAACAGATTAACTCAAGCCCCACAGATGCTGGTATGCTATCTGAAGAAAACTGTCATGTTCTCTGTTTGGCTTTTCTTTTGAATAAAAATATAAATGTTCAAAATGACTGAGCTTTTGCACACACTGCATCGACAGGCCTAAACAAAGACAGGATCCTACCCAGCATGCCTCCCTCATTGTTCTCCATTGGGTTATCTCCAAAGTCGTCTTTATACTGCTCATCATACTCCAGATGATTGGACTTGTCTGCCATCTGATTGGCTCCACCCTCAGCCTCCAGCAGCAGATTAGAGGCTGATGCTCCCATGATGTCCACCTCAAACGCACTCTCCTCTCGCATCATCTCCCGGTCGTCCATACCAAAGTCAGCTGCACAACACAAACGCATTTTGTTAGAGTGGATAGATTACAGTGGTGGAGTAGAATGGACTGGAGGAGGAATAAGAAGTGCCAAAACTGTTCTTAATCATACCGATGTGACTGTCAGACATGATTATTTAACCAAACGGTGTGCTAGAGGAAAGGGACTGACCAAAGTCGTTGTCCTGCAGCAGGTTGAGGTTGCCCACCTCCTCTCTCATGGTGATCTCCTCCACTCTGCTCTGGTTTAGGTTGAACTGCTGAGCGATGTCAAGATCACTAAACAAAACACAAATAGCCAAAAAGTTCAACTTTTGGGGAGGATATCCTGATTTAAAACACCATTTCTTCCTTTTTATATGTACATAAAAGACCTTTAAAATATCAAAGAACACAAAATTTGCTGAAGCTTAAAAGTTAATTGAGTTTAATTTTAAGTCACAATTACTGCCTCCAACAATGTTAAAAACTAAATAATTAAGGTTAAAAGATAATTGTGTGGCATGAAATGTCTTTTCCCCATCCATTATTACCTCCGCCAAGGAGGTAATGTTTTCTGGAGAGTTTGTCTGTCTGTGAACAAAATAACTCAAAAAGTTTTGGATGGACTTTGATGACATTTTCAGGAAATGTTCAGCATGGGAAAAGGAAGAACTGATTCAATTTTGGTGTTAATCCGGATCACCGTCTGGATCTCCCATGACAAAAAATGTGATTTCCGTGAATAACTACTGAACTAAAATAGCTATCATCATGAAACCAATTGCTAATGGTGTGTTTTCATGGTCAAGTAATCTAAATATTTACATGAAATAAAGGCAGGACCAATATTTATGGTAAAAATCACAATATGGGAGAGGACTGTGGTGCTGGCGGAGGTCTGCGCTCTCTCTAGTTTCTACATACTTTATATTCTTACACACTCTTAAAAAAGGGGTGTGGGATGAAGTAAACAACTTGTCTGGTTCTCCCCCTTTTGTCAAGACCCTTCCAAATGTACATAAACAATTCAAGTCCCAGGCATACACAGCATCACCAAAATAGGAAGAAAATTGTCAGTATGATGATTCAACTCGTGTCAAAGTAATGTCTGGGTCGCCATCTGCTGGCCATTACAAAAAATGCAGTTTAGTACGTCCTCTTAAACTTGGCAATGCCTCTCTTTTTATGCAGTGTGTGCTCTCCAAACTGATCTCTTCTCTTTACTGTTATCACCACAGCTTTTACACATGCTAAGCTTTCTATCTCATGTCTCCATAGCACCTCCGATGATGACAGAAACAGACAGACTCACTCTAGGTCTGGTAGAGGCTGATCAAAATCATGGAACTCCTCCGGCAGCGTGATAGCGTTGTAAGCTGCCTCTCTGTTCTCCTCCGGCAGGTCCACCACACCTGAAATACCAAATGCAAGCAGAGTGTAACTGCGACTGACAGATCTCATCAAGAGGCGAGGCACAAGCTGTTTGACCTGAGCAGATTTAAGGCAGATCCTAGGATAGGAGGTAAATCTTTGGTGGTAAAGCTTCGCTGCCAATGATATTTCTAATTCTATGCACATACCAGTATGACATAAATGCAGTCACTGAAGGATAAACTTGATAAATATGTCTAGCTAACTTGTTTTTACCATAAAGTTGGACAAGTAGCATTCGCAATATAATCCTCAAAATGGTTAAATCTCTGAGTAAGCTTGCAGATGATATAAAATCAACAGATCAGTCACTGCTGGTGGTTTAAATTCATAAGATCATCCTTAACCTGGTCTAAACGCCATCTTGATCTTGATGAAGGCCTCATTACAGTCTGCCAGGAGGTACTTGGCCTTCCTGTGGTAGATCCTCACCACCCCCAGCAGCAGATGTCCAGATGTTCGTAAAGCCATTTTTACCTGGAAGAATAAAGATAAAAGTTCACAGCTGATGACTGTTCAATGGTGAAGTAAACAGACTGCATATTATCAATCTTTTGGTATTCTCCATCTGTTGGTGTGACAACTTTTTATCAAACAGATTTCAGAGTATTCAGGCTGAAGGCTTTAATTATAGATATCTTGCATTAGCAATAGTTTGCCGCAGGAGTCAGCCATTATTCTTACACGGTGTATTAACAGATTCATAACACTCCTGATCCAAGAGCTAAAATACTTCTGCACACAGTCTCAATGATCCTTGAAAGTCAAAGTCATACTATAAAAATGATGTGTTTCATCCATTAACATAAAGTTTACCTTGGGGGAGATGATGCTCTCCACACTGCTCTCCAGGTTGCACTCAAACACATGAGCCTTGGTCAGCTTCTTGTCCCAGTGGGCCGCCAGCCAGATTTTGGCCAGCGGCCCACGTTTGCTGAGGACGAAGTGGGCATAAAACATCGTCTCACCACAGGGGGAAGGGGGGAAGGGGAGGTGTCAGGCCTGAAGACAGGAAACAGAAGAAAGACAGAAATACAGTACTGAATGGTTTATAAAGGAGTAGGTATTTACACATTTCTGACATTTTTGTCATGAGCATTTTTTTTTTTTACAAGTTCTCCTTTATTAGTTATTCGGGCATTTTCTTCTGCTTTGTGTCTATTTTCTCCTCGAGTTAAACTGTTATATTTGTGTTAGCAAAGTCCTCAGTATTTCCTGTTTTATTTTGGAGTTTTGTCCTCTTCGTGTCATTTCTTGTTTTACTTCCTATGATTAAGTTCACCTGTTTGATTCATCTGACCTGTGTCTCGGCATCCAAAGTATATGTAGTCTCTGTGATAATCCATCTTTGTCAGATCATGTCTTTTCCGTGGCATTCCCAGTGGAAGTTTCTTGGGATTCCAGTGTTTTTCTTGGAAGATTGTTCAAAGTTTGAATATTTGCAATAAGACTTTGTTTTGAATTTTGAACATTTTCGTGAAACACATCTTTTTTGTCATATCTGCATTGGGTCCAACTCCTACTTTTTTAGGGTTTTTTTTGCAACCTTGACACATTTTTTTAATATTATAGTTTTTTATGTTTTTAAACATAAAACATTTTTATCTTCCTTTTTTCAGCATTTACTATTGCCATACATTCATCATCAAGGTTTATCCTTTTCATGGTATGTTCACACTGAAAGCAACTGATGCGACGTAGGCAACCACTCCCCATGCAAAGTCAATGTACAGCCAAGATCATGCGCATATTTCATGTAATGCAATGGACACAGTTTAGGTGACGTAATTGTATCTTGGGAGACACATGGTGGCAACCTTGTCCATGCAGACGGGTATCCTTGGGGTTGCTTTGGACACGCTACTCAGTCACCAAAGTTGAAAAATGTTGACTTTTCAGGCGACATAGCGCAAGACAGACAATCAGTGCTATGTGGGTCTGTGACAATACCAGTGACAGACTTTTTATTCCGGTTCACAGAGTGACAATCCAAGTCCATGTGGGAACATTAGTGAGTAGAGAAAGCAGAGGAACTCCCTACTTGAGGTGCAGCTGACAGATGATGCTGCTGCAGGGCCATCAGCTTCAGTGTTTTTATGGTTGGTAGATGAGTGAAAAGGATACAGTTGGAATAATGTCAGCTAATACATCCTACAGTATGATGTGATATGATCGCTGAAACTCAAGCAGGCCTGATGTCACTGAACGACACAACAGTGACAAAATGAGCTATGGACAGGCAATGTGGCTTCGGTGGTTCTTCCCAATTCCAATGTAAAGGGAACATACTATTAATCTTAAATTGAGAATGCTCCTGCTCCTGTGAGGTGGGTTTTCTGAAATCAGTGTTTTGCTTTTTAAAGGGCAGATGACGCTTGATTTTTCTCTTCCTGTCAAAAATAAATTTTACATTAAGATGTAAGCGTAACATAAAAAGAACAGCTTTCAGGCAGTTCTATGTATAATGGTATCCAAACCAAATCAGCCAAAGTTCTGGTTAAACACCAGATACAGGAAAAATGACATATTGTGCATCCCTACCTTGTAGGTGCATTATCAAAAAAAATATTTAAAAAAGGATACATTTCCACTCAAGTAAAAATCATTTGCATATTATGATAATCATTTACATATTCTCCCCTTTGCAGTAAATAAAGGAGATTGAATCCTTGGTGAACACGGTGACTGTAACATCAAATGACCTGCAGCTCTGTCGCACAGTAACACATCTGTTAACACAGGACAGCAGGACGGTGCTGACATAATAAACACAGGTAAGAATAAACCATAACAATAAACATAATCAGGTGTTTTAGCGTCTATGCCACTCACTGCAGGTGACCGTTGGAGTATTTAACGGACACAGACCTCAGCCGTTAAGCGCAGTGACCGTTGACGCTCTCCTCTGCACCCCAACAGGTGATGATGCAGTCAAGCTAGCGTTAGCCTCAGTCATTCAGAACTGCGCAGCCGGCAGAGCAGAGCTGTCCTGCCTATGTCGATACAACAATTGACATTATTCCACGTTTATGCCATTGAAAACAATTCCACTCACCTGTTAGCCGTTTATCCCTCTTCAGTTTGGTTGTTGCAGCCGCTGGTGGGGACTGTCATTCCACCCCTCTCCTCCGGCTCAGGCTAAACAAACAAGATGGCGTCCTCCCCCCTCTGAACCCCCAGTCTGAGCAGGATGCAGGCAGAGCGGTGCTGATGAGAGAGGGAGAGAGGGATGCTGAGCTACACGGTGGCATCATCCAGGGGTGTCACAAGGAATTCCAGGAGCCGAGGTATGCATCGGGTCCATTTACATACTCAAAGCCACCCCAGCACCACTAAGAAGAATTAGTATGTATTGCCAAGTAAATTTATACAAACAAGGATCTGACTTGGTAAACTGGTGCAAAAATACAATTAACAAACTGTAAGAATGAAAATAAAAGTGTCAAGGAGGAGAAAATAAAGTATAAAAATTGGTAGAAAATAGTGCACAGGCATAAAAAAGTCAAAAGACAACACAAGATAGCCTATGCTATAAGATGCAGTTAGGGAGATGCAAGTAAGCAGCAATTTATATAGAGAGAGCAATGTAAATTAAAATAATAGCAGTATAAAGTATGTAACAGTGGATAGTTAGCCTACAATGTGCACAGGCATGGCATAAAGTTTGGCTGGGAGGGCTGCACCTGTCATAATATTAATGGCAGAGGGAATGGATTTAGTGGTAAATGGACTTGAGTTTTTAAAGCACTTTTCGAGTCTTGAATGCTTAAAGCGTCAAACACTAGGGTGGCATGGTGGTGCAGCAAGTTGTGCATGTACATACCTCACAGCAAGAAGTTTGGAGTTTGATCCCCAGGCTGGGCAGGGTCTTTCCTTGTGAAATTTGTTAGAAAGAGTCCCCAGGGTGAAAAGGGATTGTATGATTTTACCTGCACACCTTTGGGTCCTGAAGGTGTAAAGGTTGTGAAGAGAAGGCAGGTCGCAGCTGATCACCTTCTCTACTCAGTCTACCTATATCTGAAATTAGGGATCTGCTGTAAATTCAAGATTTAATTTCTGTAGTCCTTGTAAACAGTGACATTAGTCCTTGTTCTCAGTTAGGTACCATTGTTTGATCATGACAGCGCTTAAAAATTCAGAGTGGCAATATCAGATGTATTCTATTGTTTTATATTAAACTTAAAAACCTTGTGTGCCTGTGTTCATCACAAACCCAATTTCAGGCATATAAGGCCAGTTTTCTAAATCCCATAAATATTTGGCCTGAAAGACATTAAGCCCTAAAATGCTCAGCATAACAGAAATATAAAAAACAACACAACAGTAAATCCAAAAATAACAGTAAACATAAACTGCAATAAACAGGTAAAAAAGGTTACAAAAACAACAACAACAATAATAATAATAATAATAATAATAATAATAATAATAATAATATAAAACAGAGCAAAAGAACAAGTGCACAACGAGAACATCATATTTCCAAGAAGAACATAAAAATGACAAAAAACCTTCAAAAACAAATATGTTAACAAAAATACTAAAATAATGGTAATAATTCAGCTACAAAATAGTAACACAAGATATAAAAACACAATAACAAAGTTGAAAACATGGCAAAACAGACAGCAAAAGGTTTAACTAGAGCAAATTAAAAACACAACAATAACTTTTAAATAAAAATCACATCTCAAATTCTATTGCTTTTGTTTTTTCCAATTTCCTATCATTTTATTTCCAGATTTCTCTGCTGCATTTTTATTTTTCAACGGGTTGTTATGTTGTTTCAGATTTTGTTGCAGTTTTAGTGTCGTTACATTCATACATTTATTGTTGCGAGTTTTCATGTGTCATACTTTGTTCTCTTTGCACTTCAGAGATACCACAGATGCATTTTTATCCAATTTTTTCTGACGGTTTTCTTGAAATTAATTTTTGATTTCCTAGTTCTTTTTCCTTTAACCCATAATTGGTGTAGAATATGTTCTGGATTTCGTTAAAGGTTTCCAGACCTGTCAAAAAGCTTTTCAGTGGCTGGTTGCCGGACTTGGCGGGGAAAAAAATATAATTGTGAATTAAGTGACCTGAAATATGTGATGTATGTGCCCATTTTGAAAATGTTCTTCTTTCTTGCCTTGATGCTGCAAAGGCTCAATCATACCACTTGAAAAGTTCATGCTTTACAAGACTGTAATATTTTTGTGACAAACTGCAAACAGCCAAACTCCCCATTAGGGGGCAGCAAAGGTGGATGAAAAACCAAACATTTAGTGTGTCGTGTCCTTCAGCAAAGTCAAACTAGTTGCTGGATGTGAAATCCTGTTATTCAGTGAAAATATTGAAGCTGGGGAAAAACCAAGAATATTTTAAAAATATCTCACAGAGGCTTTCCTACCACTTCCATAAAAGAGTTTCTTTCTTCTTTTTCATGTAATGGCTTTTGTAACATATTTTATCTTGGACAGTACATCTCAGTAAGTATTTTTGGACACAGTTTGCATGTGTCCTTCCATAATTTACAAGTTATATGTTCATAAATATATCCATTTTTATTTCGACAGATTTAAACTTTAAAGCAAACTGAGAATAGTTCTGGTTTTGGTGTTTGCAGATTGTCAGCAAAGGCAGATTTAATAAACCCGTGGATGGAGTCAAATCCCTTAAAATTTACTCTCAGTTGAAAATAAGTTGGTGTGAAAACTAAGAGTAAAAAATGTGTGTTCAAGTATTCAGATTGATATGTGTCACTAGGTTCTTTATTTTCAAACTGACACTTGTATCATCATCAATCATCCTGCTCTCAATATTGGACAATCACAACAGATTCCACAAGCCCACGTCATGAAAATTACAGTACAAATGTTTTTGTTTTATATATTTGTGCTCTAACCAAGCGTGGTATCTTTATTTATGCAAATTTTCCCCATTAATGTAAAGTAAATACATCAATGTTAGCTAGATAATTATTTTGTAACACTGTAGTTGGGAATAACCATGACTTTCAGTAAGTGATCCTTGACATGAAGATAATACACAGACTGGTTAGTCATTGTCTGTTTGGATAAATGCTACTGTGGCTGCTATCAGGGCACTCAACTTTTAATTTAATCACTTCAGGTTAAGGACAAAGTTTGGGCAAGAGTCAGATGACACAGAAGCTTCACCTGATAAAGGCTTGAAAGAAAGAAAGAAAGAAAAAAAGAAAAAGAGTTTATTTGTCCCTGATGGGGAAATTCAATTTTTTACACTCTGTTGTTGAGACATGCTACACAAACACAGGCTGAATACACATGCACAACAGGTCCTATGATCACGCATTAACAGAGAGATGTAAAGACTGATGCCTTGCTGCTCCTGAACATGCACTAGCAAACAGTTTTTGGGTTATGTGCCTTGGTCAGTCCTGTGGACTTTTGACTGTAAAGTTGATATTACTGCTCAATAATTGATAACCACAAAAGAGCGAAGACCTCCGCCAGCACCACAGTCCTCTCCCATATTGTGATTTTTACCATAAATGTTAGTACTACCTTTATTTCATGTAATTATTTAGATCCTCAACCATGAAAACATACCATTAGCAATTGGTTTCATAATGATATCTACTTTAGTTCAGTAGTTATTCACGAAAATTGCATTTTTCATCATGGCGTCATGACGGTGATCTGGATCAACACCAAAATTGAATCAGTTCTTCCTTTTCCCATGCTGAACATTTCCTGAAAATTTCATCAAAATCCATCCATTACTTTTTGAGTTATTTTGTTCACAGACAGACAAACTCTCCCGAAAACATAACCTCCTTGGCAGAGGTAATAATTAGGTTTTAGTGCCTGTAGTTTTATTGAATTGTTTGAGTTCTGGAACCATTTTCAAACCTTATTGTTGATTGTGACGACTCAGTATTAGTGTCCCATCAACCTAAGGATCAGACTGTCTGTTAGTTTGCATGTCCCTGACAACACCTTCTTGTGCCACTCTGCTCCCTTGACCTTCAAGACGGATAGACAGATTGCTCCGACCCTCTTCTCACGCTCCACAGACCTCTGCACAAATGGAGTCATAGCTCACATGTTATGACCTCTGACAAGTGCAATACTCTGCCTCTCTTCAGCCCCTCATCCATCCATCTTCGTACCGATCGCCGTATGACAGAATTGCAAATCAAAGCTATTCATTGAACGGTTAATGTGTGGAGCAGAGCTTGGCAAAGAGGCTTTTTTAATAGTGTGCTGGACACCACAAGGGCTTGCTCCTCATCAAACACAAAACAATGGTAAAGGGCAAAACATTTACTCAAAGTGAAAAATTACCTTTGGGGCAGAAAAAGCCGTGCACTTGAAAGCACTGATTGAGTGCTACCTCCTCTCCAAACAGGCCTCCAATAAGTCAGAGAGGAGAAAACACTAGACCTCTGTCTCGTCTCTGCACAAAAGTCAGGGGAAAAACTGCTTTCAGGTGCCAAAAAAGCCATCCCACCAACCCCACAGGGAATGGACCTAACTTGTGCAATATAGGGCTGGACAATGTGGACCAAAAATCAATTAATCAAATTAAAATCATGGATCAATCAATCAATGAATTTAAGATGCAATGACTACTTAGACAGAAACCATGAAATAACATTTTCAAAACAATTGACACCTTTAATTTACAGTACAACAAGTAGTAGTGTAAACATCCAAGGCATTTCCAACATAGTCAGGCATGTCTTGAAAAATCCTGGACCCACATCCAGATTCAGATCACCACCAAAATCGAATCACTTCCCCCTTGTGCCATGACCAACAGTCCCTGAAAGTGTCATCAGAATCAGCTGAAAGCTGATTTTAGTGACTTTTAATGTAGCGTAGTTATTGAAAGAGCTGGCCTGAGTTCTTCAGAAACAGCTATCAACCTGGATTTTCTCATACAAAAATCTCTAAGGTTTACAGAGAATGGTATAAAAAGAGTAAATATCCAGTGAGCATCGGTTTCCTGGGCCAAATGCTGTATTCATGTCAGAGGTCAGAAGGATGAACGAAAGGCAACAGTGCGTTTTCAGCCAAGGTACGCAGGGGACCATTTCTTAATACATGATATGTCAAATCTTGAAGCAGAAGCTCATTCTGGGTGCTTTTTGCTGTCATATTAGAACAGGAAAACTGAGACTTTATGCCACACAGCCCCACAAAAACTGGTCAATTGGAGATTGGAAAAATGCTTGGTCTGATAAGCCTTTATCTCTAGGACAAGATGAGATTATCCTTTATTGATCCCCAGATGGGAAATTCAGGTATTGCAGCAGTACAGGGCAAATACAAGGGTAGTAGCATGCACTGGGTTCAAAAGAATTACATATAGTTTAAGATAGACCAAAGAGTGGCATATGATACGGTGGAGTTAATAAACTGTTCAGTAGAAGCATACAAAGTATGAGGTATTCACAATGTCAAGTACTGTAACATTTAGATTGTAGGGACCAAATATGGCACAAACAACAACACAGCATGGGTCCATCCTGCCCTTTATCAGTTTCAGGTTGGTGGTACAGTGCCCAGCATAAATGATTACACCCCCTATTCACTGTAATGTACTCGTCAATATCTAAATGAAGAAAAGAACAATTTCCAAAATTTTGACAAAGCTGTTTAACATAATATTTTTTCTTTACCATAAGATGAAAGTAAGGGGAATATGATAACTAAAATTTACCTTTGCTCCCACCCCTTTGATTGGGGTACACTCCTTTTTGCATCCTGATGTTAAACTGAGAAAAATACTTTTTTGTGTGCAACTTAAAAAACTTGTTTGCAATCAATGGCCCACATTTGGGGGTTATTTTGTGGTATTGTATGCCATAGAAAATGATGATTTTAAAATGAAAGTAAAGGTTTTCTGACAAATCTGAAGGAGTGTACTCATTCATGTTAAGCACTGTACTAATGGTGTGGGACATAGGCTGCGTTTACATGGACACTCCAGACTTAAAGACGCAGAGATTTGTCCTTTGCATTTTAGAATTCTTCTGCGTTCAGACAGAGACCAGTGAATCCGCTGTATTATGCATACTGGTTCAGTTGATGGCAGTGTAGGTCTGCAGAGAGGCAGCGCTGCTACAACACCCGAACAAAGAAGAAAAACTTTCACAAACAACAATGACAAATAGACACACAGAGACGCAGGAGTTTCTTTTCTGGACAACAAATCAGTTCGGACAACAAATCTGTCTGGATAGTTTTGACTGGATAACAAACCGAGCACAGTGAGAGGCTCACACATTACTCGGCAGATGGCCGAAGCTGTTGTTGTTCGTGGTATGCGCACGCAGCCTTCATCTGAAAGAGTACTGCCGGCGGTGACATCAGCGTTTCACCCTGAAACGCTTTGATACGGGTTTACACAGAGCTGCATGGAGAGCGTACTGAAAGCTTTCCACCCTGGAGCCCATTTTTAAAAGTTTCCGTTTTCAGATGAAACGCAACGCGTGTTCTTCTAAACGCAAGGCCAAAATGCAACAAAAACTTGTCGTCGTGTAAACGCAGCCATAGTTTCTTGGCACTTTGGGCTCCATACTACCAATTGAACATCATTTAAATGCTAAAGCCTATCTGAGAATATTTATGTTCCCACATCATGAGCAAAGTGTCCCTGTCTTCTGATGGCTACATTAAGCAGAACAACACACCATAGTACAAATCTCAAATTATCTTGATTTTTTTTAACTATAACAGTGAGGTCACTGCTCTCAAGTGGCCTCCACAGTCAGTAGATCTCAATCCAGAAGAACACCTTTGGGGTGTGGTGGAATGGGAAATTGACAAATCTGAAGCAAGAGCGGGATGGCATGTCAGGTTTGACTTAAATCTCTCGAGAATTTTTCCAGCACCTTGTTGAAACTGTTTTACAAAGAACTGAAGCAATTCTGAAGGCAAAAAGGGTCCAACCTGGTATTGGCAAGGTGTACCTAAAAAAATGTCAGTGAGTGTTTATTACGCATTGTGCTTAGTACAGTTGATATTTTTTTACTAAGCATTAAACCTTGTGTCATTTTTTAAAATAAAATCAACATTAACTATACTAATGTAAAAAAAAATAGTGTCACCCTTCATGTCATTTAAAACATGTTAAATGCCATAAAATCTCAACATATTTCCCAGCCCTATTGTGCTCAAAGAGCTTATATTGCACCACAGGATGGCCTTTTATTGTGCCTCTGAACTGACTAACACTGAGCCTGTGTCTCATCTCCTTCCTCGCCCAACCTGTCCGTCTCCTAAGCTGACAAGCAGGTCTTATTTAGGGAGAAGCTCTGAAAGAAGTCCACTGGGGGCTTTGATACATGAGGGCACACACACACACACATTCACAGGTTTACACTCTGGCACCAAATGAGAGCTCACTCAGGACACATTTCTCACACTGGAGTTGTATGGGGGCGGGATTGACTGAGAAAAAGACGGAGAGAAAGAGAAAGGGGGGGAGGGTGTGGTGGATGGGGGAGTCTTTTGAGTTCTTTTTTCAGAGGCAACAATAGTCTTTGTCCGAGATCTTCCACCATTCTTATTAAGGTTACCGAAAAGGAGGAGGAGGAGGTGATGGGGCGTGCGGGTGGAGGGCACTCTCTCCATAGTAACAATGACAAAACAAGGCAGTTCAACAGCAGGCAGGCAAAAGGGGAAGATTGCAGCTGCTGAACAGAAGCACATTTGCCACTGAGGAGTCTGGTTCTCATTCAGGACAGTGGAAGAGAAGTTTGGGTCTGGACAGTGGAGTTCCCAAAGTTTCTGCGAGCGCAATCACAGGCTTGTCAGTCAGTGCAACAAGTGAAGAGGAGGCCAAAACTTGCAGCACACCTGCCCCACAACATGGACCGAGACAGCCACAGTGAGGATACTCTGTCCACCATGGTTCTGGAGAACATTAAGAACAAATTAATTCATGCCTTCAGGACAACAGGAGAGTCTAAAAAAGATGGTCAAGAGTCTGGAAATACTGTCAGACCAGTCAGTATCGGGAGGAGTTACCAAGCCAATGAGGAGCTAAGGAGGGCACAGATAGATGGAGCGATAACCTGGCTGAGATCAGAACTGGTAAGCTGAGTGGCAGATGCAGCAGTCTGAGTTTTAATCTTATGTCCTTAAAGTTATTTGAGATAGAAACAACCGTGAGCATCGTGTTTTTCTGTCTTACTTGTTGCTTCCATCATGCTAATCCTGTCCTTTCATTGTTGTCACGCAGCTGGAGATGCGATCACAGGACGTCCAGCTGGCTCAGACGCTGCTCGGGCTCAATTCAGAGATCCAGAGACTGAGGAGGGAGAGTTTCGGAGGGGTCGATGTGGAAGGAGATGATCAGCCTTGACTATGCGTAGTGGAGAACACCTTCCTCGAGGGGACTTTGATGAGCAGGTGGAAAAGAGATCAGTTTGTGGACAATGATTAAATGCATTAGAGATACTATTTTTTCAGTTGAATGCATTTGTTTTGGTTCATGGCTTAATGTCAGGAGATATGTCAGTGTAAGATAGACACAGGGGTTCGCAAACTTTTAGCTGATTCCTCCTGAATGAGCTGTGTCAGAGGCTGGTGGCCCCACTATTCATAAAGCATGTTATGTTGTTGTGTACAGCTGCATGCACTTACTAAAGACCTTGTCTAAGCATGGCAAAAATGAAAACCTTCATTTAAATGTAAGAAAGATTCATTTTAAAGATTATTAGCTCATTACTTAAAGAGCATAAATCTCCCCTCAACAGTGGTTTATTTGAATTTGAAGCTGTTTGTTGAACATTTTTAGGAAGGCATCTTGCAGTCTTTTATTGGGTGTCTCCAAACCCTCATTTTGGGAGCTAATGAACAACTACCAGGAGGAAATAAGCCTCTGCAAGGTATACAATAGCTAGACAGTGGAGCAAGGATGAGTTGGAAAAATAGATATGGGCTGATTTTGTGGTGGTGTGATTGGCAGAAGAAATCTCATCTCTTTAGTGTGTGTTTTGTAAGAACATTTGTGAGAAGTCCTGTTCACATTCTGCATGAGCATCTGAAGTGATGACATGGATGCATGAAAGCTGTCATGGGTCTCTTTTATCAATTTAATGGGTTACACAACCGGTATGATCAGTGCAGTGGTAGAGGATTAGTCAGCTGCAGCTTAAACAACAATAAAAAGTTTTTTAAATGAACTGATAGGCCAAGACCACATGAACAAAGTGTCAAATGAGCTAGTGAAGGATTAACTCTGCTAAAACAAGTGGAAATAAGTCCTGTGTCTGGCTGTGTAAGTTTTGTTAGGCGTATTAGTTTTTCAAATCAAGCCTTGTGAGGGATTTTGCTAATGATATTTGATTTGTTTTTTATGGTGAAAAACTGCGGGCACACCACAAAAGAACTTAATCTATTTTTCTAGATCATAATACTGCCATCCTACTGTGTAACTCAAGATTATATTGTTGCTTTCCATTTGTTCGGTATTGTTCAATCAACATTCTTTGTCAAAACTGTGGCTTCTTGTGGTTGGTGGATTCATTACAGTTCAGACAGAGCAGCCTTAGGAGTCGTTTTGAACCTTGTGAAAAGATAAAAAGAATGAGTTGAACCAATTTGTGAAGCTTATGCCAACCATTTAGTTATCCAACTTCTGACTGGCTATTTTTCTTACATCCCCAACTGTCACCATGATGTGTTATTACTCTGTAGAGTGAAAGGCACCAGTTTACACAGACCCTCATTTAACTCTGACACCAGAACACTTATGTCAGATGGAAAATGTAAAAAACAGAGAGCAGGTAGCATGATGTGCTCTTACCACAGGGCAACAGTGGTCTTTGGTAATGATGATATGTTTTGGTTGATTATTTACATTGATCAAAATGTTAACATAAATATTTGTAGTTCCCCCTTCACACAGCAGGTAGTTGTATACAGCCAGAGCTCTCCTGTGTGCTCTCTACTCTAGTGATAGCCTTGCCATGTGTTCATGGTGTTGTCCTTTACAAACTAATTGTAGAATTTGCTCTTTAAGGTATCAATTAGTATTAACCAATAGCATTCATATTCTGTCATCCATGTTTGCATGTTAATGTGGATGAAGGACCCTGACTGAATGAAAGATGACAGGCTATTTCAACAAGCCACCTATACATCATCAACTTCCATAAACAAAGGATGAACAGGAGGTGTTATGCCGTTGACTTTTGACCTTCAAAATATAATCAGCTCATCCTTGACTCTGAGTGGACATTTGTGCCATGTTTGAGAAAGCATTTCTGCGATACTGCATTTCGAAAAACATCCTGGACTGACTGTCAGATGGATGGACAGACATTCCATAAACCTCATGTCTATGGCCCTGGCTATCATTGCCCACAAGAATTATTAACAATAAAAAAAACTGACGCATGACGACCACATCAAGTGGAGGAAAAGAGACAAAATGTGCCTTCTATTATGTCTTTTTTTTTAAGGTATTTTGCACTTATAAAGAGTTGTGATGCCCTGTTTTGTTTCTTTTTGAAAAACAAGACAATATGAATGTTAAGAACTGGAATTCCCTTTGTTATACTGATCTGTTAATAAAAAAGATTATGTGCACTGTCATTGATTTCAGGTATGTTTTATTCTTGCAGACTGGATCACTGCTGCAGTACTTGTTTGTTATTAGGAGTTAATAAGGAAATACAACTACACATCATTCCATTATACATCTCTGAAATGCTGCAAACACAAAATGAACATGGTATCTCTTTACACATTTTTCAAATTTCCATCCATTTTTATGCATTGTGACAATAAAACCACCAAAGAGATTTTACACTCTCAGCAACAAACAAGCATACTGAACAACAAATATGTACACAATCAAAATGTGCTTAACATTGCCCCACTGTAGCGTTCATGTATTCTGTTTGTTACAATCATAAATGTCAGTAAGCTAGCACTTACACCAACACTTATTAATGAGCAAATTGAAGATGTACACATTTTCAGACTTTTATAGTTTAATCAGAAAATATCAACATTTGTAAAATGAAAAATTACAACACAGAACATTTGAACTGTGCCAGAAGATATCTGTTATGTTGTATCTGTTATTATCCATAAGAACAGCACTTTATTAATACAGTCTAATACACAAAGGCAACACTTGCCTTTAGGTCTGAACTTCAGTCTGAACTTATCTTCTGTCAAAGAATGTACACCGTTACAGGAACAATTTGATGTTTTTGAAAGAACTGCCTAACTCAGTGGCCATGAATTTGTTACATGGTACAACTTAGGCTATTTGGAATGTAAATGGCTATAGCCATAAGTTACCTCATGAATACAGCTTGCCCAGAGTCTGACCAATTAATGATGCTTATCTTGTAGTTCATTACATTTTTTTAATAATAATTTTAATTTGAAAAAGACAAAGATGGTTGTTTACAATTATATTTTATATAGCCTACTTGCTTTTTGGTGTAATTCTGTAATGTCAAGAAGCTGTATGTTTCAAAGTAACCTTCAATTAGAAACATTATACAATATCTCCCTTGTTTTTCTTACACTGAGGTCAAGTTACTCAAATCAAAACCGATGAAAGTTAGTACAACTGCAGGATTTTTTCAACTGTTTCAATGGAAAGAGCAAGGCTACAAAGGACAGTAACAGTAGGCTAGCTGAGGAGAACGGAGTTTCACAGCTGAGAGCAGCACTTGGCAAAGTATTAGGTACTCATCAAGTTTTAGGCTATGGCCAGTAGTTTAGATAATCACTGTGACATAAGTATGACAGCACAGCAAGCCACGATCCTTCCAAAGGCATGGAAATTTGCTTTTAAGCACAGACAAATAAAGTTTATGAATACATTGTGCATTAACAAAAAAAACATTTTCTTTTGTCTGAAGACAGCTATTTCTTCGTTTTTAGGCAACATACATAAAGCCAGCCAGCTGCTAATTACTCTGGGCAAATGTACAGGTGTGCTTTTCAAAGCTGTTCATTCAGTCTCTTAGCTATCAGACATACTGTACAGTATTAAGGATGCCATTTTATCTTTGGAAATAGAATAAATTGAGGAAGTAATGTATTGTCCAATGCTTTCATTGTAGTCTATTGTTAGTGTCATTGGTAAATATTTGCAGGTAAAGAGCTTTAGAGAGCTAGGGTGAAATATCAACTAGCATGTTTGTATATTATTGGCAAAAATAAAAACAAGCTAAGGTTACCTGGCTAGCTGTACGTTTGCTAGGCTGTGCCCATTACTTATCCCTATTTTTTCAGTTTATATTAGAAAAGTGATCTAGCAAACTTGACTAGCCTTGCAAATATAGATATAAAAGCAGATGTCATCCAGCCATTAAGTTTTTTTATCTGTTGCTAGTCAGTTATACATTAGCAAGCAAGCTAGTAAGTAGACAACACACCAAGACAAGTTTCCCAAAATGTCAACCCCAATGATGAATATCCTTTTAGTCTGAAGATTTTCCCTTTCAAATATTTTTGGTTCTTGGTAAAACTTTTTAAGGGGGTGACAGCGTCTTGTTGACATTAGCTAAAGCTGCACGCTGTTGTTGCTAGAGGAGAAGCAAATACGGATGTCACAGGCCTTTTGGAGCTCTTGTTCATTTTTCATTTTCATTTTTTTGCAGAGCAACCAAGAATTATAGGAAAGTCTCAGCTGTCAGGCTTCAAAAATAAGCACATTAACATTAACAAGTGAACACGTAATTTACTTAACTTTTTTCCTTTAGACTCATTGTACCTAAGCATCGACAAAATAAGAAAGTACAAGCCTACTTGATTAACATTTTGACTTGCCTCATCTTCTTGTCATAGTTATCTCGAGTGATGGGGGAGGCAGACAGGTAACTAAATATTTGGTGGGAAATAACAAATTGAAGTATGTTGCTCCACCTTGTCTTTTATGGGAGTCTAGAGATATTTAAAGAGAGATGATTACAAAATGTGATTCTTTAAAAAAATAATTTTCAAGGGACTGAACTTCTCCTGCTAAATCCTCTCTTTGTTAAAAGTCTTGAGCGAAGATGTGGTGGTGTCTTTGGGAGGTAAATGGAAAAGCCTGTCTCCCCTGAACTGGAGTAGATGCTGCCACTTCCACCCTCGCTCCCAGAGTCCCAGTAGCTTCCCTCCTCTTCCTCGTCTGTGTCTTCCTCTTGTTCCTCCTCAGACAACTCCTGCTTGAGCTCCTGGATGCCTGAGTGAAGCTCCATCAGCTGCCGGACAAGAGCTTGATCCTGGGAACGCATCTCCATCTGCGCATGTAAAAACATACATTTGGTTTTTACTGTTAAACAGACAAACAGATTGATGGACAGAGACAAAATCGCACATGTAAATATTGCACCATAGCATATGAGACATATCATACAGTTTTTTTTTTTTTCCCACAGACACTTGCTCTCTGAATCAGCCTGTGCCAAGTTTAATTACACCATAGCCTGAAAATTAACTGGGCCCACTGAAGCCCTCATACATTCTTAATATAAGACTCAAACTATTTACAAGTTCCTCATTTATTCATAGACTCATTTCAGTGAGAACACTTAGTTTCACTGCTTTATTTTCTTTCAACACTCTCTTTTCGAAAACACTTTGTGACTGCAAACTCTCTCCCAGTACCTTATGTTGTTGATTTTTTTGTGTGTAAGTTAAAAACTCAAAAATCGAATTCTGCATTTAATACTTATTTAAAAAGTGTCTTCTTGGTCCAATTTTGCAGTGATACAATTTCATCTATTTACACTTTTGACCAAAGCAGCTTACATTTGAGAGTAAGTACAACACAAGCAAGGATATTCTTAAGGGAGAACAGCTAGTGGAAACACTTATTATTTCCTGTTATTTTGATCTAAAAACTTACCATTTTTTCAGACAAAAATGTAATTTAAAGTTGGGTGAAAAGAGTGTTGTATGACACAAGAGCCATCTTAAATCAGGCTAGCCTCTTCCAAGAACTATAGCCTTCACTTGGGGTGTGCAAATTAACTGGGACTACTGGCATTTCCAAAAAATTGATCACATCTGAGGAAGTCCCGTTCACAAATCCTTTAAGGGGTCTGGTCATTTTTGTGGGCGGGCCAGTTTATAAGTGCAGCAAACATCTATATATCTGATTGGACACAGGTAAGATGCTTGAGGCCTGAACTACAGTTCAGACCATCAAGCCTTACTCCCTCTACGAGAAACTAGACATACTGTCTCTTCAATGTACTTTTTTATTTCTGGATAGTAAAGTATTGTGACATTTAGGTGGAGGCCATTAACCAGAGCTACATTGGACGACACATTACAGTCCAGTAGATTTGACTATAATGGCAGGCTACAGTTGATAAAATGCTACTGATAAAAGCTGGTGCTAGCCACTGCATATGTGGACTCCATCCTCATAAATCTAGTCCATGCTCAGTGTGATCCTTTTTATTTGAGCATACTTTTCTTTCAAATGCAAATTCATCCTTCTGCCTTTCTCTTTCTCCTTTTTTTTCACGAGAGTCTGTCTAATTGCCACCATTGTAAAATAAGATATTCAGAATTCCAACAACTCTGGAGTCCAAGTTTGTCCAAAGGATTGAGGAATGTCCCAAACAAAAAAACCCTCCGGGCCGATCTGCATTTCTATTCTCGGTTAATTACAGCACCGGCCCGAGACCGGGCTTTGAGTGAAAGATGTCGGTTTTTGCTGTCTTTGTCGACACTTGGAGGAACAAGAGAAGAAACATGAACTTTTATTCTTGGGGGGATTTGGAGATGTGGGCATGCTGGGCCCCACCTCCTAGTGCCAAATACCAGCTCCTTTGTGTCCCTGCATCTGTCTGTGTACACTTGATTGTTTCGCTGCAAGCCACCCTGTGTGGATAGTCTAACTTGTGAGATCATGTGTGAATGAGTCATGCCTCAGTATTTTCTTACTTAAATAAAAACAGGGGTTTGTTTTGGTTGTGCTGAGGGCAAATGCCAGAATTATTAATTTTTTTACACAAATGACCAAAAACAGCCACAGCAGCCAAACCCTTTGTCATTATGATAATAGTGTGATTTATTTGTTATGTATTTGGGTGTCTTTCTGCACAGTTATTAAAAGTGTAATTTACCCCACATTTCAATCAGATGATAGAGTTGGCTATTCAGAAATACAGGTGTGTTTTGTTTTTTGAATAAAAGATCTAACAGTGTATTCAGCTGTGTCCCCAGATTTATCATTATTATTATTTTTAAAAATGTAACATTAAAAAAATGGCCATTTTGCACACAAGAGAAGTCTGATGCATTCAGAATATTCTTATAATGAAAAAGAGGACACTAGCTGTACTAAACCAACACAAATGCACCGTGGCTTTAGGATTATTCAGTGGCAAAGTTTGCCAGCTAGCAAACAAATAGTTTTAAAGGAGCAATCTTATCAATAGGATTTAAATAGCCTAACTAACAGAAGTAGTAATGAAAGTGTGTTTTTGATGCTGAAAACAATTTACCGACAAATGGTTGCACTGGTGTGCTGCTTGCCATGCCAAAAAGCTTTGACCAAAGATATGTACACAATAAAGTCAGGTAATGTAGGGGTAGTGCAGACTAATGGTTAGTTTTGTATACCTGATATATGTTTAAGTAATAGAAGTAAATGCCAGGGTTTCAGACACAGCCTAAGACTATTTCCATATTTTTTTTATAGTTAGTCTTGCTTTGCAGCAACCCAGAGCCCTCTGTTTTTCTCTTCTATTCTCTGGAACTGCCTGTTTTGTCCAGCTCAAACTCAGACACGTGTTTCCTCCCCTCCTCTGTGTGCTCAGGACACCCCGGTTACCATGACAAGGTAGCTGGGTGAATGCAGTAAATGCCAAGTGATATATTCGGCCGTGACAATGAGCCGTACAGAGGTGCAAACAGAGAGACACATAAACACACTCTCACACCCCACACACAGTCATTGACTGCAGCTGATGGTTTAAACAGAGGTTGACATTGTAACAGCACAACCTACAACTGTGGAACAAAGAGGTAATAACTTGAGCTGCCTGAACAAAAGCACTCACAACGACCCAGGACATCGCTTTGTTGGGGTGGCAAATGACTTGAGACCACCGACATAAAGGACAATGACATTCTTTTATCATTAATTTTTGTATTAGTTACGGTCGAGGGATTTAATTCAATAAAACTTGAAAGCATGCCCTCTGTGAAATTCACAGCAGGAAGACCCAGCAGAGATGAAAGAAGCAGAAAACAGAGGAAATCGTCGGTCGTCAGAAATTATTATTCAGCAAACCTGAGCAAGTGAGGAAACAGCAGCAACAGATTGATTTTGGTGAAGTTTATTTTTAAACCTTGCAAAGCAGCTGGGTTGGCCTGATTCAGTATTTCATCAGTCATCAGTCAGCTCAAACTTGCAAAGCATTAAGTTGAAACAGTAGTAAGATTATCAGCATCCTTTTCATTTGTGCTCAAAGCAAGAGGTTAACCTGACACAGCAGATGGACCATTTAGAGTATTTTACTAGTCTATCCGGGCAACAGGTCATAGAAAGTGTTAGGGAGTGGGGAAAACCTTTGAAAGCATATCCGTCAGGTGATTGGATGATAATTCCATCAATCTCATTCACTATCGGCCAATCAGATAATGCAGTAGGCAGGCTCTACTGAAGTGGTCTGAAGGACAAAACATGAACTTTGAGTGACAAACTTTTGGAAACATGTTTGAAGTGGAGCAAAGATAACCTATTGAGAAGGTTGTAGTGCTGTTATTTGTTTTTATTCACAAAAAAGCAAGGACGAGATCTTAAAAACTGCCACTGAAGCTGTTAGCATCTATGCTAATCTCTGTTTGAGTAGTCGCTTCCTGCCGTTGTCTCACTCGTAGCTCTCACCTCTTCCTAATATAACTGGGCTGCTCACAATCGTTGTAGATTGGAGTTCGGCTAAAATGGATCTGCCCGATTACAGACATTGAATCGGACGGATCCAGCTGCACTGCAAAGTTAGCAAGAAGTGACTGCAAGCCTAAGTTTTGATAGTGACTTGAAATATCACTTCTTTTATTGTGAACTGAAACTGTGAGATTTAAAATTAATTGAGTAAAAGGTTAAAAGCAGGCTTAATATTGTTTCTTTAATTCAGGCTATGTATGTAGGCATGTTGTTAGACAACTTTATTCTTAATATTAATATATGATCACCAGTATATTTGAATTTAATACTCGATTGTGCTTCTATTCTATTTAGGAAAAACAACAGCTAGTTCTAAGTCAGTCTTGTGATTCTCATAAGAGTTATTGATAAAAATCGATATGAAAATAAACGAAAGGGTTTAATAACCTTTAATTCCTTGTACTTATTTTTCCATGTGAACTGAAATGCTTGAGTGTTACAAATGTAAGTTATGTCTTTTTTCTTCCTTTTTCTGAATTCTTTTATTGTGAATTTACATGTTTGAAATGAAGACATTATAATCTCTTCCTTGTTCCATGGCCAACATTCCCAGAAAATGTTAACAAAGTCCTTTTGGAACTTTTTGTGTTGCCCTGCACACACTGGAAGTACTCGTGCGATAAATAAATTGTGCATAAGATTGCCTTCAGCTCTTTTGAAAGGTAAAGGCAAAAAATTCCCCAGTATTGGTTGCATGAGACTATATTTTTGTTGCCTGCAGTATCAAAACATGCATTTCTATTGTTTCATTTGACTAGTGTCTCATCAAAGTCTGAAAATGTGGTATTTTGGCAAACCATAACTGGATTAAAGCTTTTAAAACACAAGTTTTAAAGTAAAATGCACAATATTCACCAATAAAATCATTACCATTTCTTCACAGTGTGCTTCACAAACTGTGTTATAGTAAATATGCTTGCAGCTACAGGTATATGCTCTCTCTGTTAGACGTAAAAGAACAATTATGATCTGTTCTCACCAGTTCTTTCCGCAGCCAGGCCAGAGCACTCTCTATGTCCAGTCGCCTGCCTTCCTCTCCAGCTGTGCAGCCTTCAGAAATCCTGCTCCGAGGGTCCCTGCATGCACCCTGCTCCACTGCTTTACATTCGTCAAAGGTGGAGGTATTGCAGGAGAAGTCCCGCAGTCTTGTTAGCACCACTTCCATCATGTTAGGTCAGTTTGAATCCACACACTCTGCCTTTTCTCAGCTGTAGCAGACAGCCTCGTCTCAGTTTATGAGATCCTTCGCAGTCCTGCTGACTTATGAGGAGCTCACTCTCACTTTCTCCCTTTTCTTTCACACTCTTTTCTCCTTCCTGACCCCCCCTCCTTCTTTCTTTTCTTTCTTTTCTCACTGTCTGTGTCCCAAACATTACACCACGGCTCCTTGGTGAGCCTTCATCACTTGGGTCTGAATGTGACAGAGCACGGCTGACGTCAGTGCATTGTCTGGGCTCCTGACCTGGACTTGTTTACCACTTCTGGGCCTTTTTTATTTGACATACACACACACACCCGGATCATTAGGATGGTGGGAAGTTTGGAGGAGGCGGGCTGTTGCCATGGTTATGATAGATGTGCATCATTCAAAATTCTGGCACTTGCAGTGGATCTCTTTTCTGTATCCCCGGGGCCAGCAACATTGTTCAGATTATCTATTTATCTGTTGAGGCTTTTGTTATAAATACAATAACTCAAAACTGGCACAAAGTATTTCCCTCAATTTTGAAAAAAATATTAACTTAAAGTCAGAGACAAACTGCCAAAAAACGATGAGGTTGGACATCTCAAGAATGGTTGAAGGAATATTGCTCAAACTTTGCACAGATACCTGCACTGACTAGAGGACAAAATTATTACATTTTAAGAGTATACATATTTGATCAAGGTCATTGAGCCTCATGGTTATCTTTTGCTTTTAAAGCTACTGTCTCAAACAAAGTGTAAGGACTTTTTTAAGATTCGAACAAACAAACTCACTGACTTGAACATCAACTGATAAAAGGTTATCATTTATAGGAGAAGTTCAAGTAGCCCTATGTTTATCCCATAATGTCTTAGTTCATTGCTTGCTGGTGTTCAGATTTAAATGCCTTTAATATAAAAAATTCAGGTCACCTTGCAGCATACTTAAATGTCTGAGAGGTATTAAAACCTGACCAACCCAAAGTTTTCTGAACCTAAATAAAAGACTGAAGTTATTGTATTTGGAAACCCTAGGTTTTTGGATTTGCACAGTCTTAGCCTTCTTAACTCCAAAGTGCATTTTTTCTGTGAGGAGTCTAGGGGTGTCCTTTGACAATATATTTAAATGTGACAGACAATTTCATCTGCTTTAAGTGTGAACCTTTTTCATTTAAAGCAAGTAGCAAAGGTGAAAGCCTACTTCCCTCCTTTTGATTCAGCGACATACCTTTCTCTCCTATTGTGTATATTGTAATTCTTTATACGTTGGTCTGAACCAGTTGTCTCTCCCGCTGTGTTAATTTGTTTTACTTTGAAAACATCAAACAAACAAAATATCTTGAGAATTGCAAATTGAATTGTCCTCAAGCTTTGCTCAAATTCAACTCTGGCCTGAGGATATATAGAACAAAGTCAAGATCAATGTCATCCTTTTCTTGTAAACAAGATATAATACCTGAGGGATTTTTCTACAAGCTTTGCACTAATGTTAATTTTGACTAAAGGATACCTTAGTTATATTCAAAGAGACAAAAACAAGGGTCTTTGGGCCTCATACTCATTGTTGCAAGGTAATATCTCTAGAAAGCTTTAAGGAAATACCATCCAAACTTTGTATCAATATTTTTAATGGGAGGGGAAAGGAGATGTTACAGCCCTTAGAGCAGGGTTTCAAAGGAGTACATGACAAACAGAAAACACACATATAGGCGTAGGCTGTCGAGCTATTACATTATTCAACCAGGAAGTAAAATAACGGTTTAAGTGGCATTTTCTTTACATAAGGAAGAGAAAAGTGCACTCTACAAGACATGGAAAGATGTGAAACACCCATGTCCTTCTTCTTGACCTACTGTATGACTGTACTGTCACTGTCTGAGCTGCATACCTTGCTGAGGCATGATACCACCAGACTGCAGTTTCAGTTTTTCAGTAAGAACAAGACATGTACACAACCAGTGTTTGCATATGTACACACACTCACAGATGGACAAACATGCTCACAGCCCTGCAGCGTACGCACACCTCCCTTCATGATTCTGTGAGCGGCCCGTTGTAGGGTCAGGATTTAAAGAACAGTGTGAACAGCCATGTGTGACTAACCCTTCTCGTGCCATTTTACCCTCGCTCTGCAGCCCCTGGCAACCCCAACGCGCCATCTATTCACTCCCACAAACACTGACACAAAGTACGGCATGGAAAACCAAACCAAGACCCACTCTTTTGAGTCCAAAATAGCCACACACTCTTTCAAAGTTATTTTTAGAGTGAAACTGAATCCACTTTTGGAGCTCTCAAAGAGAAATACATACGTCACAACAGTCAAAAGCAATAAATTAAGCTGCTTTGACGTTTCAATGTGTGACTGTGTCATGTAAATAATGCTGCATTCAAAGCACTGATGTACGATGTATGACCAGGAAAGTCACATCCTTCTTTTGAATTGATGAAGATCGATAGAGAACTTAATTTGTCAACAAAGTAGATGAAAAGCTTGAATTTGAAGATCTCTCTTTATATAGCTACTACAGGGGTTCCTTAACGTTTAACCCATGAGGACTTTCAGGATACGTTCAAAAATGACACTTACAGAAACAAGACTGCCCCAGATGCATATACATGAAATAGGGTTTAATACAACTAAAAATGATTTAAAAATCCTAACAAAACATCTAAATACAAAACAAAAAAGTAGCAAAGAAAAGCAGGCTCAAACAAAGAAAGAAAACGCTAGAAGCAAAACTCCAAAAGATGAAACAAAGTCACTACTAAAAGGTACAACAAAACAGATAAACTTCAACACTTGGGAACACTAAAACACAAGAGACTTGTGTCTTGTGAGAGACTGGGAAGACAAATGACTCAACAAAGACAAAGGGACTAAATACAATGGGGAATCATCAAGCACAGTCGAGACAATCACACACGTGCAGAGAAATATAATCAGAGGCACACAGAGGGCAGGCAGGAAAACACCACATGAAACACAGGGATTTCAAAATAAAACAGGAAACAAGAGAGACAAGGGGAACAAGAGGTCACAACGACAAAGAACACAAGGGAAAAATGTACTAAATAAATCAGAACTAACCGTATCATAACAGATGACATCCTGATTTTAATCTAAGGTGAGCTGACACCCTACACGACTCTCATAAAAAAGGTAAATGTTATAGTGTTATGGTCTAAAAGTCAGTGGGTTGTTCAGAACTGAGGGCAGAAACTGAACAGCGAAGGTGGAAAGTTAGGGTTTGCCCAGTAGAAGTGGGCTCACAGCAGTGCTTTTATTTAATGAGTCGAGTGTTCAGACACAGGGTCTGTAAAAGATAGAACAAGTGATGTCAGATGAAACACTCAGAGCCAGACATTGGATTCAGATCAGGAGAAACAATGCAGTCTGGGAGCTAATGGCCCTTTTCCACTAGCACGCCTTACTGGGGGATTCCACTGGATGCGTATCCGGTCCTTCTCCGCTCTGCTCCGCTCCGCTCCGCTCTGTCATCTGAAGCGCGTCAACTCCCACTGGATCCGTCTGTGGTACGAAGCATTGCGGCTCCGCCTTGCAGCGGGTCAATGAGCTCATAAAGTATTTCGTGGTTTTGCACCTCCAAAATCAAAAGCTCCTCATCCATGGTGAAGTGGGGTGAGACTGAACTTTTGACACCGGGTCTGTCTCCGCCCTAAATGACGTTTTTCCAGGTACAATACTTTTCCGTTGTTGACACGGTTTATTTTATTTTGAAACATCTACGGATGTTTTATTTTGTCTTTGTGCTCAACTTCCTGTCCCGCACGATATTCTGTGTGCTAAATTGCTGCGCCGTAGTCCGGCAAAAATAGAAGCTCTGCGTAGCTGCTCCGTCTGCCGGAGGCCAGCGGAGCAGATACACAGCCGTGCTGGAGCCGTAACGCAGCTGGTGGAAGTACACACATTGCTTATAATGGAAACGGATCGGTTCCGCTGCCGCAGCGGAGCGGAGCGGAGACGGACCGGATACGCATGCAGTGGAATTTGGGCTTTAGCCCTACTTTACTCAGCTCAGCTCTACCCGGTTTGCGTCGTGTTTCCACTAGCCCGGTACCTCCCACGGCCAGCCAGATTTTAGTACCTACTCTGCTGTGGTTCTAAGCGAGCTGAGTCGATACTAAAAGGTGACGTCGACCAGCGGCTGGCTACTGATAGGTCAGACAATGTCGTCACTGATGAGTCATGAGCGCAACGACCTAGCATGCTAGTGGTAGCTACCATTAGCTTACCCTCATTTGTCTTTTCTTCGCTGCTCTCGTCCTCGGCTTCATTCTGTTGTATAGCTTCCAAAACTCTCCTGTGCTTCTCAAAGGGTATTTCTTCTTGCCACCTGCAGCCTTCTTCTGCTTTCCTTTATACTCGGTTTGTGACAAAAGCCACAGATTGTTGTGTCGTGCTCAAAATGACGTCACCGCAATGCTGCTCAGCGATTTAAAGCGACACTGCACCCCGTTGAGCAGGGAACTGGGGCTAGTGGAAAAGCAGCACAAGGCGAGTCGAGTAGAGCCGGGTAGAGTCGAGAAAAGCCGGGTAGAGGCGAGTAGAGTAGAGTAGGGCGAGTGGAAAAGGGCCATAGACTTAAGTAGACAGGGGACTGATTTCTTTATACAGTGTGTCTGTCTTCTAGGCATATTTTTGATGAGTCATGTGGGGC
Source organism: Scarus forsteni (assembly GCA_036419115.1). Lineage (NCBI taxonomy): Eukaryota > Metazoa > Chordata > Actinopteri > Labriformes > Labridae > Scarus > Scarus forsteni. Next base: position 16,092,875 of record JAZDUH010000458.1, read on the forward strand.
ATCAGTAAAGGCTGTTTAGAGGGGTGATCAAGGACAAGGACCAGTAATATCCTCGTAGCACTACCTGGACCTTGCATGTACAGAGACTGGGTCAGATGAAGGTGGTCATGATGTGGTAGATTTTATACTTCTTTGGTGGTGTATTGGGATATAAGTGAGGTTAAGGGGTCTATTCACTAAACGTTTATTGATAGCATGAATTTTAAGTCGAATATAAATAAATTTGAGTCATGGACCAATTTGTGTATCATGAATCAGTATTTGGACTTATTCTATCCATACAAAGTTTGCTGTCCATACACCCAGATTTTAGTTACCCACATATACAGTAGAACCCCATTGACACAAGTCTGGCAACCAGAATTTACCCGACCATGTATTGAGAACAGACACACAGACACAACCATGTAGAGAATGTCAGACACTTATGCTGTTCTCCCATGAGGAAATAGCATGCAGTGAGACTGACACCCTCACTCAGATACAGCATGTAGTAGACAGATCCTCACTCACAGACACTCACTCATTTACTCACTACATATCTATATCTATTTGTACCAACCTTGCAATAAACAATGACAATCACAGTCTGGTATTAAAGATCCTCCACTGAAACATCTCACTATCTGAGGCACGGGAGAGCAGGGTCCCTACCTTCCACTATTGTGTGAGTAGCAGTCAAAACTAAAATCAGTTTCCATCTTTATGCTGGATAATCCCTGTTTTTAGAATAAATATCATTTTTTCTGTTGACATCCCAAAAGACCCAAGTATAAACTGCTGTGTTTATGTGTGTTTGTGTGTTTAGGCTAAATGAGAAAATTGAATTATGAAAACTTTAGAGGGAACAAACCTGACAGCTAACCTGAAATCTGATGTAGGAGGACAAGATCCTAGGTCGGGAGGCGATCAGGTGGATCACATTTTTGGGTAAAACTGATGAAACTCTTAAAGCTTTAATATGCCAGTTTAAAAGAAATCCAGTAGATACCCCTCTTTAGCACCAAACTATACAGCCCTAAACCCTCAACAAGCACCCATTTTCCCGTGTGAGGCATTCTCATGAAAAAGAAGATGAAAATAAGGATGTAATATTTAACTTTAACGCATATCCAGCCATGCTGCCCGCGCGAACTCAGAGCTGAGAACAACAAATCCAGAGGGAGTTTGGCTCATAATGTCATGAACAATTTCCAGTTAAACTATGTGGGACACCTGTAATGTTATTTCCATATTCATGTTCATTTTTTCACAAATATCCTGATCAATAAGCAACAAACTCCTAGGCTCTCACAGAAACACTGTTTCAGGACAAGATGCTTCTGTTTAGATTTGCAGAACTGTGGGAACAGAGGAGAAAAAGACAATTCCATTTTGACATATAAGTAAAGAAGAGTTTAATCTTTGAGAAAGATTTCCCTGAAAAGTCTCACAAACATTATCAGTTTGTCAGTGTCCAATTTGGTTTCATTCAAATGGATTGACTTTGCTGCACACGGCTTGTTGTCACGTCCCTGCAGAGCCTTTTAGTACTGCATTACAGCTGCTTCTCATCTGTTTCGGCTTCAGAGATTATGGAAGTGTACATCAAACAGAGTAAGCATTCTTTCAGTAGGTTTCCATATAGCGTAATCTGCTGATATATTTTCATTTCCTAAGGCCATAAGCTTGTACAATGTGTGTACTGGTATGTGAAACACTGTTGGACAAAAAGTGTTTGTGTTAAGGTGCAAAATCTTTTCATAGAATCAAGAAAGAACTCTTGTTTTCTGAACATGGCACAGAGGTATGTATATAAGCGGAGTGTAAACCTGATGTGTTTTGCCTGATTTCTAAAAAACGAGTAAAATTTTAAATAAGCATGCCTAGAATCCTGAACTTACACAAAAATCTTTACAAAAAGCATTTGTATTCTAAAATTTGTTATTTGAAACATGAGGAAAAGTATTTAAACTAAACAGGCCAATTGTGTGCATTCTAGAGGTGACTATAGAAATAATACACTGTTAAATGAATTCTCAGCAAATATCAGACATGATTTAACAATAGAAATGTAAGCTGTTCACAGTAACAAAGACAAAAAATGAAATCAGTTTTTATGTTTTAACAGCAGCCCTGAAACATAAAGTCTGTACAATACAATAAAATGTTTTGAACTCACAGCAATTTATTGTGAATCCACAGTTTTATGAAAGCTTTTTACAGTATAATACAGTGATTTTAAAATGCTTCACTGTAATTTTACAGTGGGATAGTCATAAAATTATGGTAAAATTAATATACTAATTCACTGTAAGAGATATAAACCATTTGAATGTCAAGTTTTTGTCACTGTGCCACCATGTTTCTACGTGACACAGGATAAAAAAATATGAATGTATGTTCTGTAGGCTTCTTTTAGTAGAAAATAAGAATGAAAGTGACTTTTCTGTTTTTAGGTTAAAAACAAAAAACAGAGCAAATACCCTGTTTTCAATATACAACATGCAAATTTTTTTCTAAATGATGAATTGTTAAAGCTGGGTCATATCAATTGTTATTCCAGCTTATTTTTGGTCATCATTTATTTACTTAATTGTGCATTGCTAAATCCAAACTCTCATATATTTAAAATGGCGCCATCTGATGGAGAGTAGTGCAAATAATCAGCTTGACGCCCCGATATAATAAGTGCGTGTATATACTTTGATGGGCTGATCAAGAATTGTAGTGTGATTGGATTCATGGCCCAGTTTTGGCCTTAAACAGAATGAATGTAACTCGGTGTATTTTAGACTAACTGTGGGGAGATAAATCCAATGAAATTACAAATTGAGGAATGAAGCGCATTAAACAAGTCAGTGCCAAAGTGTTACATGAACTGATGAAGTCTTTTGGCCGTTTGATAGAACAGAGGCCGCACAGCACCTGATGACGTAATCACGACGTGCCGTCTCCTAGTTCGGTGGGCGGGGCCACAGAGCCTCAGAGCATGGTCCATCTCCTTTAGTTAGGCTAATTGATTCAAGGTGATTTTTAAACTTGAAGTTTCGGGTGTGTCTCCGTCAGAATATGATATTTGTTAGTCTATCTTATGCTTCCTCTTTATTAATCACAAGCAGAGATGTCTGGTTTTGTCTAACAGACTGATATTTGTGTTGTTTATCACTGCAGATCGGCGGTCCTTTCTCCCACTTTCACCCCACTTCAGAGGTCTTGTTGCAGGCGGTGATGAATTTGCACACGGTGCATACAGTGGTAGTCACAAGGGTGCATCACATTTTTCACTATTTGCACCCTGGATGGATTAAGTAGGATGTGGAAGGACTGCTAAACTTATCAAGAGGAGGAAATAAAGCCTGGAGTATTTCACTGAGAGGAAACGAGCGATTTGCTTAAAAACTCATGAAGTTTTGCAAAAGTTGAACTGGACCTTTGAAAATCACTTGGAGCATAATTTTTTTAAATTTTTGCTATCTTTTCCACTCTCCAAGACTTTAACCATGTTCATGAATAGGGACCCAGAGAAAATCCCCCTGGTGACTGACACGAAGAACACCTACGCCATCGTGGAAAGGTGAGCTCTTATTCCTACTTTTGCAATTATCAGTGATTTTGTGATGGATTAAAAAATCAGCAATCAGCACAAGCACAGTGTACATGTGCTATAATAAAAACTGTGTATTCAGATTTTATTTTAGTATTTATTTAATTAAATGCATTTTCAATTAAGTGAAGAGGTTTTTTTTCATCATATGAAGCTCTTCGTTGTTTTGGCTGTTTTTGCCCACGTTCCTCTGTTGGTGGTCTGCAACTTTTCCACACGGGTCTTGTCAGGGGTCCGCAAGAATAAGCTGTGTGCAAACGTGCAGAGCCGTCAGCTTTTTTTCTAACCTTCAATGATCATACAGTAGTGATCATTCTCCAGTCAACACTGGTGGAACTGTAATAATTTAACTCGGAGAAGTGCGCACATGTTGACTTTATTTCTAATTCTGTTTATTCTACCATACACTTCATTTTCTAACGTTCTTACAGGAGGAAAATCCAGTAATACAGGAAGTCACAATAACATTAAATATAACAGTCTCTCTGTGGAAGAGTAGATTTTAAGAGAATAGTGCTGTAAAAGGCTTTTTTTCTTACTAATACAAAACAAAACAATTATTCATGATACATGTAATTGCATCAATATATATAAAGATGTTATATTCAGAAATTCATTGAAAAGAAACTGAGGGAAAAAAGGAGGTTATAGTTTCGTAAAATGATTAAATAAAGACAACACAAATACAGTGCAACCTAGAAGTACTCACAAAGCACAAACCCTTACCAATGCATTATCAACTTTGATTTAAATGTGGGAAACACAAATTTTCTTGATCTGCATACAGGATGGATCACTGTCACGACCCGGCTCACAGATCACAACAAAAATAAAGGGGGAGCACATGATCAACTTAACTTTAACAAATATTTATTTAAAGTACAAGCAAGAATGTACATAGTTCAAACAAAGATGAGGTGTGTGCGTCAGTGGATCAGTGTGTCTACTGTAGGGTGAGTGAAGTATGTGTGTGTAGCATGTTGTCCTAGTGTAAAACCAAATCACAAAGAGGGCCAAAGCCAACTAAACAAAAGCATGCTGCCACTCAGAGCGCCTGGAGAGAATGAGAGAGAGAGAGAGAGCGGGTGAAGAGCCACGGCTTAAATCCACCTGGGAGACTGGCCAGGTACTCCCAGGTGCACCACCAGCAACCTGCAACACAGAGAAAGAGACACAGAACCAGGGAAAGAAGACAAACACATTACAGCAGGCCCTAGTGGGGGCCATCCTGCTTGAATGGCTAACATTCCCTGTAAATACCATAAAAATGTGTTCATGACTTTTTGAGCTGTCTTGCAAACAAATAGTTGATGCATGGTATGAGGCACTGCAGATTCCTCTTCATTACAAAAATATTATTAATAGTTTCAGAGTGTTTTTATATGCTAAATTCAAACACCTATAAGTCTATTTTAACAGGCAGTGGTAATGCTGTAGAACACAAGTTAAATAATAGAACTTTTACTTATGTGTTTGCAGTTTATTAGGTAGAAAATGTCTAGTTTAATATTTAAACAGTACATAAATTTGCCAAAGTGCTTTTGGCCTGCTCTGCTTCTGTAAGGAAAGAACTGGTGTGGAAACCAGACTATATGTACATTGCTGCAGATGGGGCCAAGAGCTCCATGTAATTCAACAAGCAGTGGGGAAGAACTAATAAATAAAATGGCACTGGAGTGACTGTACAGGTACTGAACATATAAATATTTTCTTTTACTTTAGCACTGTATTGCCTGCGTGTCCTTCCACTGGTAGTGAAGTTGAACCAAAACAAAACTTGGCTTTCTATGAATAAAGCAAAGCACTGCAAATATGTTAAACCAAAATTTAGCAATTTTCTCAGCCTCAGAACTACTGTCCCAATTTTTTTCCCTACAGTGGCAGAGCTGATTATAATCACTGTGGCAATTTTATTTACTGTTGAAATGAATCTAACGCAACACAACATAAAAAATGTGAAACTTTCTTAGCTTGATGTATTTTTTGTTTGTTTTCAAAATGTTTCAATGGACAGAGAAAAAGCAAGAACCCAGAGACAGAGTGTATTCATAAGCATCAACAATTAGGCCAAAAAGAGACAAGTCAAACAAGGCAAGAACATAATGCAAATACAAAAGGTCAACAAAGTAAAGCTGAGAAAAGCTGCTTAACAGTCAAGTGTCATTAAGCCGTCTTAGTGCTAAAATAACAAAGACAAAATAAATAGCCTAAGATTCTATTTAAGCAAACACTGTTACAGCATTAGAAATGATACCAAGTTATGACAGATAAAAAAAATGAACAAATATTTAAACCAGGAAATAAATATCTTGTCTAAACAGGTACATGAGATGGCTAAGAGAGCAAAGCAGCAAAACAGATAGTATGAAAGAGATAAAGAAGCAAACAGTTTACATTAAATGAAATTAAAGGATAAGTTTGGTTTCTACAGCTTTCACATTGTTTATGGAATGAAGTAGAACAATATACTCACCCAGAAGGCTTTCCTGACCCAAACAGTGCTTCAGGAGATATTTAGATCCAAAATCGAGCGGCGGACACCGATATAATGGTAGCATATAGGACATGTATAGCGCCGCTCCTAAAACTGCATTATTCGTCCAAAAACTCATTAGTTTCACCAATATTTCATCATGGTCCGCTCGCACTACTCCTCCATTACAGTCTGTGTCGCTCCAGACATGTTTTGTGGCTGTGCTGACCTCTGAACTGAAGAAGAAGAATGTTTGCCTCCGTGCATGCGCACTACTCTCTGGAGAGCTGTTCTTCTCTTTGCCTCCTCGTCCTCCTTTCGATGAGCTCCTCATCTGTAAACTCTGGCTCAAAACTGTAAGGACACCCATCATATTCAAAGTTCTCCTCCACAACATCTTCATCCGATAGATATTCGTCCATTTTGCACAAAACTGGAAGAAGAAAGTCGTTGTGTAGCTGGCGGTCTTCCCATGAAGACCGCCGGCTACAATGAGCCGTACTGCGCAGGCGCGGAGGCAAACATTCATCTTCTTTAGTTCAGAGGTCAGCACAGCCACAAAACATGTCTGGAGCAACACAGACTGTCTTGGAGGAGTAGCGTGAGCGGACCATGATGAAATATTGGTGAAACTAATGAGTTTTTGGACGATTAATGCAGTTTTAGGAGCGGCGCTGTATGCCCTATGTGATACCATTATACGAATGTCCGCCGCTTGATTTTGGATCTAAATATCTCCCGAAGCACTGTTTGGATCAGGAAAGCCTGCTGGGTGAGTATATTTTTTTCTATCACTCTATAAACAATGTGAAAGCTGTAGAAACCAAACATATCCTTTAAGTCTCTTTCTTGACCACCAGACTTCACTGTATACAGTGTTAGACCTATACTTAAAAAAGAAGCAATTTTGCAATTTATCACCTCGTGCTTCTCCTATGGATTAATATTTTACTGACTTGACATGGTCCATTATGCTGACAGCATTTGTAAAATACACTTTAGCAGCATTATCCATGGTGCAGTTCACCAAGACATCAACAGATGGCAGTATCGACAAACTATTCCACATATAGAATTACTTCTCTTACCTTTGAAGAACTGAAGTTTATATTCTTCAAGTTTTAGGATCCGTTAGACCTTGTCCTTGCTGTTTTTGTTTTGCAAAATGTAGTCAGAAATAAAGAAAGGTCAGTCAGTGTCCATAATTTACATGTGACACACAATGACCTCTGTGTCTGGATATGTCGTCTTGTGAGGTTGCTGAACATCACCAGCCCATACAGCATGAAAAGCTTCAAAGTGGTGACACAGTCATACTCTCACTGTTTACCTCATGGAGTCACATGTTGTAGTTTGGTTCACAATCAAGGTAACACTGCCTGACAGCAATATTACAACAAACTGTGGAGTGAGACCCACAAGGGGGCATGGCAGCACAACAAGGGGGGATGTGGAAACCTTGGTTGATGTGTGAATTATGTTGAAATACCACTGGCCACTTCAGGTGCCAATCCACAACTCTAAACTGTAATTGGCTTTTTTTCTTGTTAGAGGTGCAGATTGATATTGTCTTCCAGCGGATTTGAACACTATGACTTCAGGGAAACACCCCCTCCTTGAGTCCTAAAAAGAAGTGTGCCTACAAGAGATTCCATGCTGTTGTTTTACTCTTTTAAGAAAGAGTCAAGGCTGGGATAAATACTAACTATGGCTATATGTACGTTAATGTAAAAAGTGTTATAAATGTGAGAATTATAGGCAGGATTAATCCTTATAGTATTGCCTGTAGTGTAAAAAATGTTATCCTGAGTATTTTAGTGACTTTGGATGGCTGGGTGAGGGGACTGTGAAACTGGATCATCCTCCCAAGTGATTGAGAACAACTGCTATTAAATCAGAGCACAAGATTTAATGACTTTATTTTCATTATTATTCTAATACGAACATTTTCTCCTTGGGTAAATGTGCTAATCAGCTAACTCATCATGTTTTTATATTAAAGTGGTCCTCCTCAGGGTTTATCCTCCTCCAAATGTTCAACTTTTGTAGCCTGCAGAAGGGGAATCCCTCTATGTGAGACAGATAATGTTCTGTTCAGGCCCATAACACTTTCTAAAAGCTTTATTTCACATCCTCAGTTCTTCCTCGACACAATATTTTATTCTCAGTTTGGCTGGCTCCAGCTGGTGGTGAATTAATTATTACAGTCAATTCGGCACATTACCATTAACAATCGACTGACTTGGCTTTCTAAGAGTTAAAACTGCTAGTGTAATTTTCTAAAGGTCCTTGGTGACTCTATAAAACACTTTTGTAAAATACTGGAAAATCAACTACAACTTTGATCATTTACCTGTTTTAACATGAATGGTACAGATCTACAATGAGGCTGTTTGGTACTGCCAGTACACTTAAAGCTGTAGTGTTTGCATTTAAAGTTTTAAGTATTAATTTAAAAGTGAAACTAGAAAGACATACTTGCATTATTTTATCGAGAAAGCCTTACTTCTAATAGATCCTTCAATTCTTCCATTTGAAAGTTTTTTATTGAATGTAAGTTGAATTTTTTTTATGGGGTGTCGAAGTGGTCACAAAAGCAGATTTCTCAAGACAACACATAAGTCACTTAAAGCGCTGTTTTAATTCCAGATTTTACTGTTTCAAATCATGTAAATAACTGAAAACATAGTAAAAAACATTTAAAAATCCCCCTGTAGGTAGTTAAATGTAAAGCAGGGTTGGTCAATAGCTCAGGAGCACCATGCAGCCCTCCTATTCCCTCAATGCAGCCCACCAGCCAGTTAAGAATTAAAAAAAAAAAAATATATATATATATATATATATATATATATATATATATATATATATATATATATATATATATATATATATATATATATATATATATATATATATATATATATATATATATATATATATAAATGTTGAAAAATTGTCAAAACCTACCATGAAGATATTGCAAATATAAATATGACTTATAAATGGCTATAATTGGCTTAACTTGTTTCTGTAAGACTCCATTTTTTGCATTACTACATGTGTAACAAAACAAAATGAACCTGTCAGTAAACTATTCTCTCCTAACCATTAAATATTATAACAACTGGGAGTGAATTGTTTATATTCTACCAATTTTGACATCTGTCACTATGATTTATTTAATATTGCTCTCCTAATTACCCATACCTGAACTGAGGTAAAAGGCCTTATTGATTACCTCAGCCAAGGAGGTTATGTTTTCGGGAGAGTTTGTTTGTCTGTCTGTCCGTCCGTCTGTGAACAAAATAACTCAAAAAGTTATGGATGGATTTTGATGGAATTTTCAGGAAATGTTCAGCATGGGAAAAAGAAGAACTGATTCAATTTTGGTGTTGATCTGGATCAGCGTCTGGCCACCATGATGAAAAATGTGATTTCTGTGAATAACTACTGAACTAAAATAGATATAATTATGAATCCAACTGCTAATGGTATGTTTTCATGGTCAAGAAATCTAAATATTTAGATGAAATAAAGGTAGGACTAATATTTATGGTGAAAATCACAATATGGGTGAGGACTGTGGCGCTGGCAGAGGTCTGCTTATCTGGTTTATGATGTATTTGTCATAGGTATGAGCCTTAGTTTTATGACCCTATTGACTTTTAAAGTTAAAAGAAATGGACTACCGCATGATAATCTATGCTGTCACTTTACCATCCATGTATTCCAGTGTGGCGTACCAAGAGCCATCAAAGATGAACGGCACAGGGGTCGTCAAGCACTGTCATGACAACAGCCACGCAGAGGCGGACCGTGAAGGAGAGAAGAAACACGCCAGGATGAGGCTGTACTTGGTCTCTGTCATCTGCCTGATTTTCATGGTCGGTGAAATCCTTGGTAAGTGTTTTCTTGCTTTAGCTATCTTTATACTTTAATACCTGATTCTGCACTCTTTACTAACATCTTTAGACAGCTTTTAAAAAGAACTTAGCCTGCATAATCTGCCATCAGTGTAACATCTGGCAATTAGCTTCACAACACTCAAAACAGGGGTCTCAAACTCAGATTGACCAGGGGACCACTTCCAGTCCTGTCATCTTGAAGGAAGGTCGCACCATCTTTCAAATTAACTGCCTTATTTCAGAAAGTTGTACCTTTTGGTTTCCAGCATTTACATTTCTGTCGTACTTAATGAAAATAATATGTGGCTGTCAGGGACAAACCTGTTTTGATAATTGCTACTTTATAGGAAATGAAAAGCAGCTCTACTGCTGAATGAATGTATAGTGATTTTTCTTGACCCAACATCTTTTTTGGACTTTTGTTTGGTTAAAAGTCTTTCAACTCCCCACCACCAACATGAAAGGTGACTATTAGACTGTTTCATGAAAAAAGAAAAAATCATAAAAAATAGAAGTACAAGGTTTGTGTCTTATAGCAAACAATTATGTTTATATTATGGTCTAACTATTAGTTCAAATATCCATCCATCCATCCATTATGTATACCGCTGATCCTTTACGGGGTTGCAGGGACTGAGACCTATTTAAGCTGATGTTTGGTGAGAGTTGGGTTATCAGTTTATAAGTCTGAAAACTGATCAGCGTGATCAAGATTGCACCAGCTTAAAAAACAGAAAACATTACTCTAGTCAGAATATTATCCCCTTCCCTTCACGTTACCAGAGGGTGATGTTAGCCACACCTATGTCAAAGTGTTACAGTGGTTGTCATTAAGCTCCTTTGCTTAATCAGCTTTTCTTTTTTTACAATCACTCCAACTCAGGCTGCATTGGCACTGATGACCTAAATCTGAATTTGTACTTGTGTGACTCAGATCTGACTTTTTATGTCAGTGTGTGAAAAAGAGCTGCTCAATTGTAGCAGAAAATCAGAATCCCACTTAGACTTGATGTTAAGACAATGATTATGACTATTCACTCATTTTAAAGCATGAACCATATGTGTCAGATCAACTTCCAAATTCTACATTTTAAAATCTGGGACAGTTTAGAAATCCAGCAATTATTAGAAATAAAAATAAAAATACTGCCACTGTCTCAATTTCTTAGGATTTTCATTGTTTTTCTCAAAACATTGGTCGCCCTCTGTGTAAGTGAGTGATTTTTATAAACTTTAAACCAAATTTACTTACAACAAGAAAATGTAATCAAGAAAACACAATATCCTTTCATTCAGTACTAGAGCCTTTTTGGTCATCTCCTGAAACAAACAGTTTTGGAGATAAGAGGTTTGCACTCAACCGCGGCGATATGCAAAGCTAAAAAAGATGAAACCCAAAACAAGATGATGATAATGAACACAAAATGATTTACTACAATAGACACATCAAGTGTAATGTGGCGTGAGGCTATTGTTAAGATATGATTTGGTGTAAGTTTTTGCTTAGTCTTCATTATTGTTTTCATATGATTGTGGCAGGATAACATTGCAATTGAGATTAAAAATACTTTAACTTCCCAGCCCTAGTGTGAACAACAAAGTCACGTTGAATTTGATTGTTTTAGCTTGAGACAATTTTGCCACTTTAAGGCTACATTTAGGAAAATTTGAACAGACAAAAATGGCTTAGTCTGGTAGTGCCCTCTACCAGCACATGTGAAGTTGTAGGTTTGAGCCCAGCTCTGGCTGTTGCATGGTGATGTGTCCTTGGATAAGACACTTACTTGTCGCTGTGACAGTGGCATGTGAAATTGCAATGATGTATACTTACGAACTATCAGTGAGTAAATGTAGAGGTGACTGGGTCTATGTAGCTGGTGCTGTAAAAGTGCTTTGAGCAGTCAGAAAGTTCCATAGAAAGTCAAGGCTGTTTACCATTTACCAATATTTACTCACATCTTCCTCTCCCTTTTTTTGGTGCATTTTTCTATTTGTATGCCAACCACACAATCATAAGTCTTGTTTATGGGTGAGTATACCACGTGTAATCATCATTCTTTCTGCAGGAGGGTATTTTGCAGACAGTCTTGCTGTGATGACAGACGCTGCTCACCTGCTGGTCGACTTCACCAGCTTCATCATCAGTTTGATATCTCTCTGGCTCTCCTCCAGACCTGCCACACACAGGCTCAACTATGGCTGGCATCGTGCAGGTATGAAAATGAAAACTCATAACTCATAACTACTTTTATATATATATAAATGTAAACTTTTTAGTCAGTAGCATTGTATTTCGTGTACATCAAGAATGGGCAACTGAAATTACTATGGTGCCACAGTGATGTTATTCTCACTTGCAAAGGTCCACATTTTTTTTAATTTGAAGGGTTAAACTTCATGTTACAAACACACTATATATCATGTGTAGCGATATCAAACTGATCAACTTTAAGGAAACTCCAAAAGGGACAAAGAACATTCCTCTCTGACTCTGGGCCTCCCTCCCTGCATCAACGACTGTAAATCTCCTAAAAGCATCTGACGCCATAGAGTCTGGCGTTAATGGCTGCAAGGTACCCCAAACAGACATCGGTGTGGATGTTTACTCTTCTTCCTAAACTTCTGATTGGCTGAGAGAGTCCGTTTTTGAGGTCATAAATAACAATTCGGTGACACCTAAGTTGACCTTTGACCTCCCTGGACACGCAGACCCCTCACCGACTCCAGATGTGGTCTCTGTCCACACAGAAAACCCACAAACCTTTTAAAACTGAAACTCTTTAAATGAAACACTTCTAACAATGTGATATCATATTCTGTCATGAAAAATGCTTTCTAATGATGTGACTTGTGTGTTTTTAGCCCTAAAGATCCCCAAGTTAGGAGAAAGTTAGGTTATCACTCTGTTTCATTGAAGAATGCTTATAAAAGGATTTCTACACCTTAAGTTTTGGTTGCAAACCATCTTAAGGGCATGTTGACTGATATATCTTAAGTTAACCACCTCTATTGTGTTTAATTGACTGTTTAATGAGATTTGAATTGTTTAATTCGTTCTTATACTTTAGATATATAGTATTTGGTATCAAATTGATCACCATGAGATTTCCTATCCAGTTGGAGTGCTTATATTGGATGTTTAATCAAAATACAACTTAATATTGGCCAAATATTAGTTGATGAAAGTTTTGATCACCACAGAAGGCCCTCCTCCTCTGAGATCCTCACCAGGAGACAAAACAGAGAAACATGCGGTCTTCTCTCTCTCTTGTGTTCTGCTCCTCTTCTTCTCTTGTCCGTCTCCTTCTTCCTCCTCGTCTTCGTCACCACTTTTGATTTTTGGCTCACATATTTTTCCTAGACTCTTTTGTCTAAGTTTTGTGACATGCCCGCCGATTCTTTCTTTATAAGCCAGTAAGACTTCAAAGATTTACTTCATAGTAAATTGACTTTTTCTAATTAATTTCAGGACAGTATTCGTATGGCCGACGAATTCTTGATTTTTGGAATTAGTTACAAATCAACTTTTTTTTATATACAATCGAGACACCAACGCCCAAGCTCCAGCGTAAAATCTTGAGCAGAACCGGCCAGTCCAATCTGAGACTTCTCTCCTGGGAAACCTGGGACCAGCTCACGTCTGAACAACCTCTCTGGATCCATCGCGCTGGGTAGAGTGTGGACCAACCCTCTGGGACGACACCCAGAACCAGAACAGTCCTTCAGATTCTCCAGTAGCTCGGACCAGATGAGGCCCAATCCAGACAACACTGTGAAGAGGCGGTTCTATCTTCTTTCAGATGGGCTTGAGTGTGTCTTGGTTCAATTCTCTAATAATTTCCCCTTGATTTGACCTTTTACAAGTAGGTTAATTCGGAAATTAATCCTCTATAACCACTCCATATGCTTAAATGTTCCTTGAGGGTTCATATCTTCTTTCCTGATTGACAGCATCATTGATTTAGTATATCTCTGACATTTATTCCTTCTTAAGTGTTTAGTTTATTTTATTTTGTCTTATATATTCATTTTAATAAATCACCCTTATATATTTAAAGTTCTGTCTGTTGGTATTCTATTTGGAAGATTGACATCACTGCATGAGAGTTCTGTCTTTAGATTTGAGATTGATTAAAACTGATAAGTTTGACTTAATTGATTAAACTGATAAGTTTGACTTAATTGATTTATCTAATTTATATGAAATAATTAATAAATCAGCTAATTAAGTTAATTTTGCCTTTTTTGTATAAAAAGGATGGTGCCCCTTTAACTAACGAGAGCAAACCTGGTTATTAAATGAATATTAATTAATTTAATTAATGTCCAATAATATCCAGAGAATAATCACTACAGTATATTATGGCGCGGCCCGTGTGAGGCCCTGCAAATAGAAACTTCCAAAATAACACCAGACATATTATTTGGGTGCAACTGATAGAAAACATTCTAAACCTAAATTAATATTTAAGACAAAAATCTTATCTCTTTGAATAGAAATAAAGCGATCCCTGCTTTTATTCTTGCTGCTGTGCTTGCTGAAACGTGTTGGGCTTTGTTTAAATGTTTTTCTTTATTCTGCAAAATTGCACTGTGCTTTGTGTTGTGGTGAGCCATGTTTGTTTGTTTTATACTCGAGTTTAATCACTTAAAGAAGTGTAAAGCCATCCTGGCTGCATTCTGTGACTCTGCGTGCTGAACGCGCACCACGTGAACGAGTCCTTACAGTGTTTAAAGGCCTAAAGCTGATACGCCGATATCAGTGATAAAATAGTTGCCACGAGACTCTGGTTTCTATTAAAGAAATAATTAACCCCTCATCTCTCCATCTCAGATTAGCTACCTGATACGAGAGGCCGCTCTTAGCGGGAGGATTAATGTGAGTTTAACTCATTGATTGTTCGAAGCCGCACAACATTTAAAGTGTTGCTGAGCTCTAAAGTGTCCGCTTGGACCGCTGTGAAACACTTGTTGATTTGTGTTTTTCCCCACAAACCGCTGAGTTTGTGGTCGGCTGAGGCCGCTGCTTTGGGACTTGGGCCCCTGAGAGTTTGTCTTGTTCATCACTGTGTGTCAGGCTGCACGCACAGCCTGCTGTTGGCCCTCAGAGGTCTGAAAAGTGAATGAGTCGTATTGTGTTCGACATACGACGTCCTTCAGGGAGGTGGAGTCAAACTCCACATCCTGTATCTTAAGTGACCAGTCACTCCCAGTGGCTGGCTGTTAGCCTTTGAGCTATTTCTATTAGCTGTTAGCATGCTATTGTGCTACACATAGCATAACCAGACTGGTTGCTAGACAACCAGCTTCTTCCTGTGGCTAACTGAGAACTTTTTACTTGTTATCGCCGTCTAGTGGTGAGACGGACTGCATTGCTGCTTTGGTTGCCAGACAACCAACTCTTGTTTCTTTACATTTGCCCTCTGGTGAAGTTTTGTGACACAAGTCCTCCCTATGACACTGTCCTGCTTGGTTGGTTTTGATAACTCTTATTTCCCTGCACACATTGTTTTCGAAAAGTTGACATAGT
Source organism: Scarus forsteni (assembly GCA_036419115.1). Taxonomy (NCBI): domain Eukaryota; kingdom Metazoa; phylum Chordata; class Actinopteri; order Labriformes; family Labridae; genus Scarus; species Scarus forsteni. The sequence goes on from JAZDUH010000458.1 coordinate 16,108,369, forward strand.
CGACATTGTGTAACATGCAGACTTAATTGCCTGTAACTTTCATACTTAAACTAAAGTTTAGAATTTAATCATTCTAACTTCCATGCAGTAATTAATTGACACATAAAGTCACTCTTCTTCGATTACTTAAATTGAAGCATTAATTGTCTTTCTTCTGTAAGCATTGAAAAACAATCAGTGTGATTCACAGTTCTTTGAATGACATTAAGACTTTATTTAAAGTTTAATAGACTTTAATTTGGTTTAATCCACTGTTTAAGCTTAGCTTACAGCCTGTAAACATTGATACAATTTACACTGGTAACAGTGCCAGTTCAATTTCTTCCAATGCTTTATTGACTTTATTTAATTTAATACTGCTTCAACAATTATTTTAACTTCGGTTAATATTTTGTGCACTTTGACAGAGTTACCAAATCAATTACAAGGGTTTTCTCCCTTTTGTTTTCTGTATACCTTCAAAGCTTCCTTCAGAGATTAATTGACTGTTATACAGTTTATTCCCTCTTCTACATTAGTGTGATTTTGATTTAAGATCAGAACAAATCCAGATCTTCATTTAAGATTTTGGTTCTTCTTTGTTTTAATTCTTTAATGATACTCTAACTCTACAAGTTGATCTTGTTCTTGTATCTTACTACAGAACAATTAATCAAGCTTTAATTCAAACTTACATTTGGATTTTCTTTATGTTCTAATTACAATTGATTGCTTTTCAGCTTTCTTAATGGTCCTAAATTATTCTTTTAATTTGATCACATCTTGTCATTGACAACTTTAAAATTGATCATCACTCGATTCCGTGATCGATCTTCTGTACAAGTTTTATACCTTAAAACTATAGATCGCCTTCTCCTTTACAAAACCTTAATCTTAATCCACAATCTCAGATTTGATCCTATTTTGAATAATTTCTTCCCTTTTACTAAGATTTAACTCTGGAGTTTACCCATCCTCAGATGCCACTCCAGTTTAATATACCTTAGTATTTTTAACAAATTCATCATACTTGTGGCTATGCCTACTCAGGTAGAGTTCTATTTTCAATTAATGTAAGCATTCATGTTGATTTATTCAACATTTACCCATGCTTAATCCCTGTCCTCTGAGACATTTTGCTAGTCAAAGTTTAGATCATAACAATGCTATTGATTCTTAACAATTTTAATTGACACTTTGTGTAATCACTGAAGCTATAAAGAATTAAACTACTGAACCAAACATCTTACACACACAATCTTAACCCCTTTTGTTTTCAAACCAAACCAACCATGACAGACACCAGAGAGTCCATCCATGGATACCCAATGGAGGACAATGGCACAATATTAGCAGAAATGACCAATCAGCTGATTCCAGATTATGTGTCTACAGCTCAAAAGACCAACCCCACTAATCTGGAAGACATTATGGCTGAATTTCTAGTGAAGGCTTCACTTTCGTCTTTTCAAGACAAGGAGCCCGCTCACATCCTGAGACGCATGTTCTCTATGATGACATCACAGTTAAAGCAAAAAGCAAATTTGCTTGTACACACCACAGATAAACTAAAGGCGCAAAGAGAAGAAAACATTGCGCTGAAAAGAGCGCTGGATGAGACTCAACAATCTCTTGACAAGGCAGAAACACAAATTGCTGAATTGAAAACAGCTCAACTGCCTGCACCTATGGACATCAAGGAGAAACTTTTTCTCGAAGAAAAGGTTGAGAAACTTGATGATGACCTTGAGAAAAAGGAAAACGAGCTGTTGGAAACAACCAGAAAGCTTGAGAAAACTACCCATAAGCTGGAAAGGGCAGAGTCCCTTCTTGAACATACAGCTGGGGAGTTAACTCACTTAAAAACACAAGTTAAAGTACACGCAACAGCTCTCCAAGCTGAAGAAAGGCATACTTCGATGCTGCAATATCAGCTCAGAGAAGCTCAGAGACAGCTGAGCCTCTGTCAAGATCAACAACAAGAAACAGAAGAAAAGCTGGCTAATGCCCAAATGAAGCTACAATACTCCCTCCAACTTGGTCGAGACCAGAGGGAACAATTTGATCCAAGCTTCTTCAAAGAAAGAAGGGACACTCATCCTTTGGAACGGGCCTTTCCGCCCACATTTCCAACTACTCTTGACTATCCATCGCAACATCGCGATCAAACATTTCTTGACCCTGGCACATCGCCACCATTTCAGAGATCATATTCGTTCTCTAATGATCCTCTCCTGCCTTGCCCCTCTGACAGGGACCTCGACAAAATTGCTAGAAACATAGCACGCTTCGAGCCTGGTCATCAAGGCACTCATGACGTAGAAATCTACTTGAAGGATATCGACTTTTATCTCAGAAGATTTCCAGGTGCTACAACCGACGACAAGATCTATCTCATTAAAGCAACCTCAAATCGAGAGGTAAGCAGCTTTATTGAACGTCAGCCATTCCAAATCAGAAATGATTATGGTGCGTTATGTCAAGCTCTGATCTGCGAGTTTACAGACCCATTGACACCAGCTGGCTTGTCAGCCGCTCTAACTGTCAAACAGGGGAGATCTGAATCTCCAAACCAATACTACACTCGCCTACTTCAGGCTTACTTTGGTTCCAAGAACGAACCAGGAATGGAGGAGGACCAACATTTCAAAACTCTGTTTGTTCAAAACCTCCATCCCACAGTCAGCTACCATCTTGGAGTTGCAGCATGCCCTCAAACTCAGACGAGTCAACTTCGCGAGTTAGCTGTAAAGGGTTTTGCAAAGCAAAGGCAAATCACTGCTAAGAAAGCAGAGCCATCTTCCGTATTGGCTCTAGAAGCAAAGTTCCTGCCCATGGAACTTAAAGGCGTCTCTCATGGCAACCTTTCACATGCCAATGAGACCCCAGCTGGAAAACTCAAGGATTTTAAACCCTGCTGGCCTAAACGTTCTGGCCACACCTCCACTCATCGTCAAACGCCATGGTTAAACAAGGGTCGACAACCATCCAAACTTGATCCTAAACGTTTTCCTCCAAAACCCCAACGTTTTGGGACTGCCCCAAGAAAACACCAACCCTACAAGGGGGGTGTGAAACATGAAGGGCCTGACCGTTACGACCCTCACTTCCAGAGGCAACGGTCCACAAACTCGCCCTGTACATCATCCTCCACTCAGGAGATGAAAAGCTCTGAAAATCCAGACTCTTCAGAGAAGAGCCATCACTCTGAAAAGGACTCAATAGGGTCAAGACTGAGTGATGAAGAACTTGATACTCTTAACGAGTTAATCCAAAAACTACGTCGACAAAGAGACAAGAAGGTGGATCTTCTTCCAATTTCCACCACTGATTCAGACCTACCTTTTCATCAAGGTTCCCTTGTACAGACTGACAAAGAAGAAATCGACCCCTTTAAGTCAGTACCTGAACCTGAGACTCTAACCATGCCAGACATGGCTAGTGAACTCCATGTCTTGCAAAGTGACTCAACTAGTGATCCATCTTTTGATGATCCAGCAATCGTCAAAGTTGTGCCACCTTTCTGCCAGTTTCTTGGTAACCTCACTGAGAAAGGCACTGCACAAAAGTTCTACTTGAATATCACTCTTGAACATGAACTTGACCAAGAAGCCCTGCTTGACACCGCAGCAGACATTACCCTTATGTCCGCAGCTCTCTTTAACAGGTTACGTGCACACGTAAAGAAATCCAACAGGGACTTGAACTTGCTCCCATGTGATCTTGATGTGCAACCATATACCTTGGGAAGCACTACCTTTACAAAAATGATGATGCTAGACCTAACCATTGGTCCCATGCACCTTGTACACCCTGTGTACATTTCACCTCTGGATTCAATTCCTTTTCTTGTTGGCAAAGACCTGCTCAACAGGTTTGATCCATTAATCGACTTCAAACGACTGAGGATATGGTCACAGGTTCCCAAGCCTCTACCTGTGTCATTTTCCCAAATCAACACAGCTCAGTGTTTCACTCTGACACAGGAACCTACCTGTGACAATCAGATAACATTCGATTTAGGGGATGTAAACCAGACTCCTGAAAAACCTAAGTCACCTGAACCCACACCTAAAATCGAGTCTGACTCTATGACTCAGGTGGGCCAGAGTGTCATTCCAACTTGTGTTCTCCAAAAGGCAGAAGAACATAACAAACATAGCAATGTTATCAGTAAGAACCAAACCTCATTTGCCAAAGATTCCTTATTGGCTCTGAAAATGAAACCTCAACACTTTGGACTGAAAGGTGTCTCAAAAGACCACCTCTTAAAACCTGACCAAATCCCTGCTGAAAAGTCAGCCTGGGACTCAAAATCTCTTTATCCTCAGCGAACTGACCATGCTCCCACTCACAAACCACCCTGGTTTGTTAATTGTAATGTTCAACTAGTCTAAACCAAACTAGAACCCCAAAAGGCTTTTGACAAGTACGCAAGCTGTAAGTGAATCCTAAAACTCTCAATTTTACAGCACCCAAACAATCAACCTTATCTGGTGATTATATGTTAAAAGCTATCTATTCTTGTAACATTCAAGAGATCTTTAAGTTGTGCTTTCAGTTCTGAATTAAGTACCAACAGAACTTGAACTTGGGTAGAATTTATAATAGATTACAGTTAAGCAATAAGTAACATTGTTAGATTTGTAATTTTATTACACACTTAATTGTTACTAGACAGTACCTCTTTAATAAAGAACTAGTTCTAGGCCCTTCCCTAAGAACCAGACACCAAGCCTGTCTAAAAATTCCTGTTTGATCATCTTGCCTGGTCGTCCCGTTGACCTTTGGATCAAGACAACGCGACGAAGGGGGGATATGTAGCGATATCAAACTGATCAACTTTAAGGAAACTCCAAAAGGGACAAAGAACATTCCTCTCTGACTCTGGGCCTCCCTCCCTGCATCAACGACTGTAAATCTCCTAAAAGCATCTGACGCCATAGAGTCTGGCGTTAATGGCTGCAAGGTACCCCAAACAGACATCGGTGTGGATGTTTACTCTTCTTCCTAAACTTCTGATTGGCTGAGAGAGTCCGTTTTTGAGGTCATAAATAACAATTCGGTGACACCTAAGTTGACCTTTGACCTCCCTGGACACGCAGACCCCTCACCGACTCCAGATGTGGTCTCTGTCCACACAGAAAACCCACAAACCTTTTAAAACTGAAACTCTTTAAATGAAACACTTCTAACAATGTGATATCATATTCTGTCATGAAAAATGCTTTCTAATGATGTGACTTGTGTGTTTTTAGCCCTAAAGATCCCCAAGTTAGGAGAAAGTTAGGTTATCACTCTGTTTCATTGAAGAATGCTTATAAAAGGATTTCTACACCTTAAGTTTTGGTTGCAAACCATCTTAAGGGCATGTTGACTGATATATCTTAAGTTAACCACCTCTATTGTGTTTAATTGACTGTTTAATGAGATTTGAATTGTTTAATTCGTTCTTATACTTTAGATATATAGTATTTGGTATCAAATTGATCACCATGCGATTTCCTATCCAGTTGGAGTGCTTATATTGGATGTTTAATCAAAATACAACTTAATATTGGCCAAATATTAGTTGATGAAAGTTTTGATCACCACAGAAGGCCCTCCTCCTCTGAGATCCTCACCAGGAGACAAAACAGAGAAACATGCGGTCTTCTCTTGTGTTCTGCTCCTCTTCTTCTCTTGTCCGTCTCCTTCTTCCTCCTCGTCTTCGTCACCACTTTTGATTTTTGGCTCACATATTTTTCCTAGACTCTTTTGTCTAAGTTTTGTGACATGCCCGCCGATTCTTTCTTTATAAGCCAGTAAGACTTCAAAGATTTACTTCATAGTAAATTGACTTTTTCTAATTAATTTCAGGACAGTATTCGTATGGCCGACGAATTCTTGATTTTTGGAATTAGTTACAAATCAACTTTTTTTTATATACAATCGAGACACCAACGCCCAAGCTCCAGCGTAAAATCTTGAGCAGAACCGGCCAGTCCAATCTGAGACTTCTCTCCTGGGAAACCTGGGACCAGCTCACGTCTGAACAACCTCTCTGGATCCATCGCTGGGTGTGGACCAACCCTCTGGGACGACACCCAGAACCAGAACAGTCCTACAGATTCTCCAGTAGCTCGGACCAGATCAGGCCCAATCCAGACAACACTTCGTAAGAGGCGGTTCTATCTTCTTTCAGATGGGCTTGAGTGTGTCTTGGTTCAATTCTCTAATAATTTCCCCTTGATTTGACCTTTTACAAGTAGGTTAATTCGGAAATTAATCCTCTATAACCACTCCATATGCTTAAATGTTCCTTGAGGGTTCATATCTTCTTTCCTGATTGACAGCATCATTGATTTAGTATATCTCTGACATTTATTCCTTCTTAAGTGTTTAGTTTATTTTATTTTGTCTTATATATTCATTTTAATAAATCACCCTTATATATTTAAAGTTCTGTCTGTTGGTATTCTATTTGGAAGATTGACATCACTGCATGAGAGTTCTGTCTTTAGATTTGAGATTGATTAAAACTGATAAGTTTGACTTAATTGATTAAACTGATAAGTTTGACTTAATTGATTTATCTAATTTATATGAAATAATTAATAAATCAGCTAATTAAGTTAATTTTGCCTTTTTTGTATAAAAAGGATGGTGCCCCTTTAAATAACGAGAGCAAACCTGGTTATTAAATGAATATTAATTAATTTAATTAATGTACAATAATATCCAGAGAATAATCACTACACATGGATCATCAACAACATTTGTACAAGGGCCAGCTTTTTCTTAGCGTATGCTTTGGGGGCCAGAAAACAGTAATAATAACAAAACAATTAAAATGAAATTATTTGGTCCACTTACGATATTATTTATCAGCCTCATTCACCAGCCCTGAAGCATAAACATGGGGTCTCAAATAGTTTTGGGTATTTAGAGGCAAAATGTATCATTAAAACAACACATTTTTAGCCAGCACATGTTCTCATTTTGGTAACACGAAAGGTCATAAGGGCCAAAAAGAAAAAAAAAAGACAGGGAAGAAGGGAAAATTAAAGGCTGAACCTGTTTTAAAGTCTGATACACAAGTCCAAATTCTGAGATTAAAATTAGAGTTAGAAGGAAAAAATCTGAGAAAGGAAATAATTAAACATTTAATTCTGACTTTTTCTTACTTTTCAGATTGTTTTCAGTCAAATACAGTTTGATCCTTAAATAGATAATCATAATACTCAGAGGGCCAGATGGAAAGCTTTGAAGGGCCTGATGTGGCCCCCGGGCTGCCAGTTGGTGATCACTGCTATATGTGATCCAATCAAAAGTATGAAAAAACATACAGCTGTCACATGATTAATTATGGTAATATTTAGATTCTTATGCTTGAAAGAAAACAGTAAAGCTACATTTTATGTAATAACATCTAATCAAAGACAGCTGAAGGAACTTTGTTGATGCAGTAATCAGGTATTTACTGGTTATTTAAATGAATTTGAGTCACTTTTTCCCAAATGTATTTAGTAGTGCAAATTGACTTATAACTAGTAAATTCCCCAGTATAAGAGATCAACATAGCAGTAATCATTTTTTCACATTTTAATGCATTTTTATATTGCATATGGTGTCTTGGTGGTGAATTTTACTGAATACGTAATGGCATATTTTGAGACCTTCAGGTTTTAATAATTTTTTGAAATTTGAAAATTAAATTTAAAGTTGACTGGCAGACCGTATTGAGTGAAAAGATGGCTCGTATGTGGTCCCAGAACTGTGTCTTGACCACCCATGATCCAGATACTTCAGTTTTACTTTCAGACATATTTGGGTTTTCTTATTCATCATTAGTTTTTAAACTTTTAATGCTTTATATGTCCTTAATCCATTATCAGTGTTACATAGATTTGGTTACAAACAGGAATAAATGAGTTTTGAATGTCATGTGATAAAGGTCTAATGGTTGGAGCCAAACCCAGATCACATGCTTTGGAGACTGTTGCCTCAGTACATGGGCTGTTATAATGGCTCGTCTTCCTGGTTGCCCTGGCAAATGTGTTTTTTTTTTGTTTTATTTTAGTCCAAGTTTTAAAAATGGTAAAAACCACAAACTCTAAATCACAGGCAGAACTGCTCTTGGACAAAAGTGACATTCATAAGCTGATACAAGTGAGACAAGACAGACTTTCAGCTCTAGTTAGGTTTCTCTCTAGGAGGTGCAGCTTAAAACTTTTAAATTTATACTTAGGGGGGTCATATTGTGCTTTTTTAAATTTTTAACACCCTTTGTGTCTTACAAGTCTCCACTGTTTGATTCAGTACTTCTGTGTGCACCAGTAGCTTCCTTAAACGCCCATAAATAGATCTACCAATATGATGGCCTACAAGTATTCTGTCTGTAGTTCAAGCCCACTGGCTTGGGGAAGCAAGCCCAGTGCAGGTCAGTTAAGAAACTGACTTGCAGGGAATGTACTAACCTGTGTGAAAATAACACACAGCAACTGCATTTGAAACATAAAAGATCTCCTAACTGTTACAGAGATCCTAAAAGGGGTGGGCAGCTTTATCTACTCTGTTTTCTCCTTTGTTTTCATTAGGATGCCATCGTAGTTTTGTCCAGCCATGCTATGACTGTCTGCCTTACAGCCTATAGTGTGATGGAAAGCAGCACAGGTTGTTGAGCAGAAACTGCAAATTGAAAGCACCATTTGTGTTTCCAACATAACACAACTAACTTTCAATTTGCTAGCACCCCCTATTATTAGCCTCTTAGCTATTGGCTGAATCTCCCTGTATGCTATGGGTTGTGTGGCCAATTGAAGGAGAGATAAAGAGGGTTGATTTAGAAAGCTAGTATGCTATCAACATCTCTCCTACAGCTTTTCTACCAAACAAATACACTTTGTGGGGCACTGTTTGAACTGATACGGTACTTTGACCACAGTTCTAACTGTAACACACCAGCTTTTTCTCCTCACTCTCTTCATCTTTTGACCCATGTAGAGATCTTGGGTGCCCTGCTGTCGATTTTCACCATCTGGCTTGTGACTGGGGTGTTGGTTTATCTGGCTGTGGATCGAATCATCAATGATGAATACACCATTGAGGGCACAATCATGCTCATGACCTCTGGCTGTGGTGTGTTGGCTAACATTGTGTAAGTTTAACACACAAACTTCTCTTTTGTACAGTTTTTAGCATCACACATCACACATTTTAACATTTTCCTTTGATAATAATAGGTCATCACAGAGGTGTGCATTACTTAATCCAGTTTAATGGTGTCAATGTGGGTTATGTTGTGATAAAGCCCTGTATCTTGAGCTGATTAGTTTCATACTCTGGAAATGCTTTGTTCTTGTTTCCAAAAGCATGGCCCTCACACTTCACCAGTCTGGCCATGGACACAGTCACGGGAGTCTTAGCTCACACGGGCACGGCCACAGTCACGGAGGCCTCAGCTCACATGGGCATGGCCACAGTCACAAGAAAGGGAAAGATCAGAAACAGATCGCAAATGGGGCACACTCTAAAGATGACTACAGAGAGCTGGAGCACAACGGAGTCGTTCATGGTTTGTTTCAAATACACATCCTTTTTTTAGAGAGATGTTGGCAATAGGACAATAAAGAATGAATGATGTAATACCAAAGAGTAAGAATCATATTCATTCACTTTGTTTCAGGCGGGCGGGCTAAGCAGGCTAATGCCAGTGTGCGTGCAGCCTTCGTCCATGTTGTTGGAGATCTTCTACAGAGCATCAGTGTGCTTGTTAGTGCCATCATAATCTACTTCAAGGTAAGAAGCTCTTTAGATGTGTACTCTTTGTAGGCACTTTTTGTGAGTGAAATGTCCAAATTATGTTATTTTAAAACTTTTAAGGATTTCCAACAGACTGGTCCATTCCTGAGTCAAAGTGGTTGATTACATTTGGAGGCCACACATCAGATGTTGTGGTCACAAAGCGTCTTGGCCATCCTTTGCATGAGGGTGTGAACACTTGATCGCATTTTGTCAAAAAGTCAATCCTTTACCAAAGAATCAACTTGTTAGATTTTAGAAGTCACGTTTCAAGGGTCAAGATCCCTTCCTTGGCTGGGGAACATGATCTTGCAAACACAAAGAGAAGAATGCTTTAATGGATTTTATTAGGTTTTACCAAAAATATTGCTGTCGACTGGGTTTATTATGTAATAGCTTATACAGCGTCCTCCTACATGTGTGTTTTCTTCTCATCACTTACAGACACCATGACTCAATTGAGAGTCCACTAGTCTGTAACCCCTGCTTCACCCTCCCATTAGGCAGCTCATTATTGTCCCTTTTCCACTAGCAGGCCTTGGCCCTACTCTACTCGGCCCTACTCGATTTGCAGCATGTTTCCACTAGCCCGGTACCTCCTAAAACAAGCTAGTTTTAGTACCTACTCCACTCTGGTTCCAAGTGAGCTGAGTCGATCCTGAAAGAGGACGTCAATGAGCGCGACGACTTAGCATGCTAGCGGTAGCTACTGTTAGCTTAACCTCATACGTCTTTTCTTTGCAGCTCGATTGCTCTCGTCCTCGGCTTCATTCTGTTGTATAGCTTCCAAAACTCTCCTGTGCTTCTCAAGGGGTATTTCTTCTTGCCACCTGCAGCCTTCTTCTGCTTTCCTTTTTTACTTGGTTTGTGACTAAAAGCCACAGATTGTTGTGTCGTGCTCAAAATGACGTCACCGCAGTACCGCTCACCCATTGGGCTGGCAACTGGGGCTAATGGAAAAGCACCACAAAGTGAGTAGAGTAGAGCCGGGTAGAGTCGAGTAGAGTAGGGCTAATGGAAAAGGGCCATATCATAGCCTGTTGTAGCCTCCCTGCCCCCTTAGATCTGAGTTACCAAGGGGGAGGGAAAAAGAGCTGGATCTGCTCCTCTACAGAGACCAAGTGCTTCATTTTTTGTTCAACTTAGATCAAATTCTTAAAAGACACTCAAGATGTGATGTAAACAGTAAAATGCCCAGAACACAGGATGTTTAAGAGTTTGTAAAGGTTAAATTTCAGGTTTATACAAGTATACAGATTTTTAAACTTATTTATGTGTCATTTCTTTTTTTCCAGCCTGAATATAAGATAGCTGATCCCATCTGCACATTCCTTTTCTCCATCTTTGTACTATGCACGACATTCACCATCATGAGGGATATTCTTGTCGTCCTGATGGAAGGTAGGGCTTATGTCCTGCTCTCTTGGAAACACTTTTTTTGAACTTACATTTTCACATAAACTTTTTGCAATGTTACAAACTCTTCCCCTTTGGTTTTGTCCTACCCGTGACTCAGGTACTCCAGCTGGTATTAAGTACAGCGAGGTGCGGGGTCATCTTCTTTCAGTGAAGGGGGTGACAGCTGTCCATAGTCTTCACATCTGGGCCCTCACCATGAACCAGGCTGTTTTGTCTGCACATGTGGCTATAGGTGAGGAGAAACTTGTCTGCTTTATGAAAGAAAAAAAAAACTTTGTGATTTTAATTATGAGCTATCTGTTTTGTCTAAGCCATTGATGTTGTTAGTAGTTTAATTATATTTTCCAATAGATTTGTTGTAGTGTTTTTTTTCTAAATTGGATAGCTTTTCAGTAATCCATAATGTTAAGCAATCAAAACCTCAGTCGCTAACTAAGGAGCATGAAAAGGGGGGAAACTGATGAGGGACAAATGGTGAAGTTCAATAGGTTAGGGGAGATGGGAACAAAGTGAACCAATGTGATAGATATGCAGCCTGATGTCATTATTGATGCACATTAATTTGTTTTGTGTTCATTTAACAAAAAAAAGGTGGTTTACCAGACACTGCTTACCACAAAGCATAATTTTGGCTATTAAATAGTAGTGATTTAGGACAGCTAAAACAGTTGAATATGTTGTCCTTTTTTAATTTTCAGAGTATTGCATCCATACAAATATTAAAATATTCACAACAACCCCATGTCACAGAACAGTATTAAAAGTCCATCATTTTTAACATTGTTTCATCTTTTGGAAACTTCAGATTGCTGGTAATATCCTTGTTTTCCGTACTTCTTCCCTATCACGTTCTTTCTCTTTGACATAGTCCTTGTTTCAGTCTTCTCTCATTGTCCATATCCAGTGCACCCTTTTTTTAAAAGAAATAAATCCCCCCTTCCTCCCCGCAAACATGATCAAAAAATAGAACAATTCAGTTACATTTACATTATACCCTTATTTGGGGATAGCCTGAGTAAACAATAATAACAAGACATATTTAGTCATGAACATAAAATTATAATAATGTTATAAGTATTGAAACATCTTCATAAAACATGTATATCAGGATGTATGTAACAAAAAAAATCCACTATTTTTCATCCCTCAGATAGATTGAGTCTTTTTGAGGAAGGACAACCATTTAAACCATATCTTATTAAATGTATCCATTTGTTGATTAATTGAACAGGTGAATTTTTCCATCATGTAAATATCACTGACAAACATTTTTTTCTATCATATATGAATAAGGCTGATTTCAGAAGATGATCAAATGACCACCCGTACATAGTATTGCACAATAAAAGGATGACTAAAAAGGGCAAATTAAAGTAAATTGTTACTTTTTACCAGGCTCTGGCTTGAGTATAGTGAAGCTGACTTATTTCATGATTAGCTGGTAACTTAGTTTACTACATTTTACTAGTGGCTTGCCCATCAAGTGACACAAGCACATATCCAGCAAAAGTTGGATAAATATGAAAGTTTGCAGTAAAATGAGGAAAAGTGGAGACTTTTAAACACTGGATCTAGTGAAAATTATAAAACCAAGCCTTAAGGTCTGAAATGCTTACTTGGCAAAGATTACAACACATCGTAAACTGTATCCCTATTTCATAAATCCAACAAAACTGCTTCTCAGTTTTATTTTCAAAACAAAAAATTCTGACACATTTTAGGCTATAAATATTCATTACAAAAAACACAAAATGACCATTGTGCTTGTTTCCCTCTTCTTTTTTCTCCGTCCTCCACAGATGAATCAGTCGATGAGCAGACCGTCCAGAGAGAAATAACTCAGGCCTGTTTCTCCTCCTACAACTTCCACAGCGTTACAGTACAAATGGAGAGAGAGTCTGACCAGAAACCTGACTGTAATCTTTGTGAGGAGCCCAGGATGTAGCAGCAGACAAAGGCCAAGGAATATCTACAACAACCTCAGTTCACAACACTTGGTCATAATGCACTGACCCTGAAGTCTGGTTTCATCTGACCATAATACCAAAGTCTCATGGCTATGCTCAAAGTGCCTTTGTCTCAACACTCTAAAGCAGTGGTTCTCAACCTTTCAAAGTTGAGACCCCTAATTTAACGTTCAGTACTGTCCGCGACCCCCCTCCCCCTGGAACGCAATGAAAATTCACTGTCCGCGGTGCTGAAACAACACCCGATCGATAAAACGTATGTCGGATATACAAATCAGGAATTGATTTTGAGTAATAAAATGCCTGTTTGAGACCAATCACTTGTTGTCCTTTAAGGTCTGGTCGAACGCCACATTAATTTTGCGCATTTATATTTTTCCTTAATGATTTGGCGACCCCCAGAAATCATCTCGCGACCCCAATTGGGGTCGGGACCCCAAGGTTGAGAATGGCTGCTCTAAAGAATGTCCTTAAATGAAAAATGAAACTGTTTTAGAAAAATCTAAATCAGCAACTTTTTGAGGTTGCTTCAAATTTCGATTTTTCTTTTCCTTTTAAGTTTATTTATGGTATAGTATAAGTTGCAAGATACTGTAGAAAGTAAATATTTACCTTCTTCTGAATCTTTCTCAATGTTACATGATTGACTGTGTTGAGTAACTCTGACATTTTCCTTTTTACTGCTCCTTGATGTCATCCTACCTATGGTTTACACTTTGACTTTAAGGGGCCATGGCATAAGTACTGTACTGCCATTAGAAAAAAAGGTCTTGTATGTAAATATATGCATCACTAAGTATTTCTATGCATGACTACTAACCAGCAACCTCAAAAATGTTCTTTGTTGGAAGGGCAAGCGTTTTTTAAATATGTGGTCAAAATGCTTTTTGATGTATTTGTAAAGTTGTAATGCAAATGCTGAAATAAAATACTCAATGAAATACATTTTGTTGAAATAATCTTGTGACTTCTACTTTAAATTCCCTAATGAAGATTATTTTTTTCTTTAGGAACAGTCTGATCAGGGTTTTTAGCCACCCAATCTTAGGATCCAATTCTAGTTTGTCAAGTTTATAATGCACCAAACGGCCATTTTTGGGTTTCCAGGGGGAGAGTGTTTTGTCCGTTATGGACTGTTGTACTCATTTGACCAGCTTTTCAGTCTTCATTTGGGATAATATTGGGACAAGATTTTGATTGATCTTATAATTTCCAGCTCAGCTCCTACACCAAGTCTAGAACACACTGCACAAATCAAGTGTTACACCTCAACTGTTAATGCAAAAAATGTCCTGGAACCCAGTGAAGTTGCATTTTTTGATCTTGCTTCCATTAAAACATACATACAGCAATATATACGTGTATTATATTTGGACATTAGTCTGGGCTTTCACCTTGGTAATGATCAATTTTACTGCTCTCCATCAGATGGAGGCATTTTAATAACATGGAAATGAGTATTCAAATCAACAGAAAATAATGATTCAAAAAATAATTGTTGCTGCTAATCATCATATCCCTAATAATAACAAAAATTGACTTTGAATGCATATTTAAAATTATTTTCACAAAATGTGATCGGAAACAACAAAACCTTTAGCATGCTGCAATTAATGTAAACTCGTGGTATTTGCTGAGTATATGGATATACTGTTACGTAACAGTATATATTTTATTGGCATACCTAACCTGATTGGTCTACTTGAGTAGTAAACAGCCACACATATTTTCACATATACGCCACCAGCCTCAGAGGACCAATGGGCCCAGTGGATTCATTTTATTTTTGAATGGAATGAGCAGCTACAGTTGCTTAAACCGGTATGTGTGTGCCAGTCACTTCACAGCCAACTGCTTCTTCAACTTCAGTCACTTCAACACAGGACTGGCAACTAGACTTTTCCTGAATCCAGGTTTAGTACCAACAATCTGTCGCCAAACCTGATGATAGAAATGTGAGTATTTTAATGCTATGTAGAATTTATTTTGGTCATTGCTTCGAGCTAATGCTAACAGCAGGGTGAAGTGAGCTAGAGGTAACTGCACAACATGTCCATTAAATGTTCACATTACTTGTTGGAAGTCTGAAGGATAAACATCAATGTATTAGCATTCTTACATTAGCAAAGAGAAGTACAACAACTGGCTGAATACAATCAGTCCCACTGCAGTGACTAGGCTGAGGTTAGCATGCTGTATGTTAGCCTGTGATGTTTGAGGGAAATTAAATCTCTGTTATCTGTGAAATGGCTTGAATTTGTGGTTTGTGTGTGTTCAGGAAGTGAAGCTTAATAGTTTCCTGAATATAATCAGTCCTTTACCCACCCCATTACTCCTTTGTTTCTGCAAATGTTAGCCCGGAAGGTAGGCTAAGTCGAGGTTATCCCACTGTGGTTTGAGTGATGCTTGGGGAAAACGAGATTGCTGATATCTGTTAAAACAGCATAAATTAACGGTTTTGTGGGTTCATGACTGTAAGAGGCATGTGGCTGGAGCGCCTGCTTCGCTTGAGTTACACAGCAGCTCTGTCATGAACTGACTTATGTACGCTGCACTGGCTCGTTAGCATATTAAGCTGACTATCCCCAAAACCAGCCGTTCTGAACAGAGGGGTTATGTGAGCTGTACAAATGCGGCTTTTTGGACCAAAGTATGTTACTAACGTTTCATGAAGACATCAACGATCCATGTTAAACTGTAGACAAGTAGCAAAATGTGGGACCTTTAACTGATGCATCCTGATGGAGACGTAGATACAGTAATGCAGAGAAAGTAAGCAATTGCTCATTCTTGTAGAGGCTGCAACTGGACTGTAGTATCAGTTTTGTTTCTCAGGTAGAAAAAATAAAGTAAAAGAAGATGAGGCCAATGATGATGGGTTACAATTAAAAGACATTTATGTTGCAGTTGTTTTCAAAAGCCATTTCTAAAATGGAGTTTATATTTATCCAACTGCTTGTACTGTTACTTATTCAAAAAGCAACCTGGTGCAATAATATGGGAGATCAAGGGTACTACTCACTGAGTTTCATCCAGATGCATTCTGATATTGAGTTGAATTGTTAATTAAAACATCAACTTTAATTGTCATATGAACGAAGATACACAGATTTCATATTTTTTATAACTTGCTTTAAAAAAACAAGTTTAAACTTTGTGTGCTGAACTTAAATTTTAGACCCAGCTTCAATGATTAACTTAAAACAGTCTGTTAATTTATAACTTCAAAAAGCTCTACAAGTTAAGACTACTCTGAGGACTTTTCAAATGTCTCAGTCTATTAGGAAACCACTACATGGCAGTTCAACAAAAAAAGTCCCAACCATGCTAACAACTAAAATGTCATGCTCACCTGACAGGATTTCCTTTCAGTATGATGTGAACAAGTTCAGTTCATGGCTGTGAGAAACAAAGCAGCAACAGTTACATGGTTTATAAATCTGGTACTGTAGAGCAGATCTAAGGAGCAAGTCTTGTTTGAAAACTCACACTTCTGTTAATCACTGGTGGACTTTAGGTCAAATATGTCTGTTATCTAGCCATGAAATGAAGATATTGTTTTTCTTGTAATAAGTTTTTGTATTTGTGGAACCAAAGTGATATAAATGCCTTTTTTATCACTTTCTCTTAATGTGGCAGTGAAGTCACAGTTTGGGGATAGAATAAATTAGCATTTTAGCACTTATGGGTTCTCATGATCAAAAGTCCATGAAATTTTACACGAGCTTTACCTTTAAAGCCTCTAAAAGAGTCTGTGGTAAACACATGCATTAGAGTTAAATGCTTCCTTTTGCAACAAAAAGCTTCAGATTTTGCTCCACTAACAAAGTTTATATCATAGATGTGTTTTAAAGAATGGTTGCTAACTGACTGCTAGCAAGGACTACAAAAATGGGAGAGGACAACAGTTCTGTCATTTCTGATTGTTTTTCAGAAAACAATAAAATATACACCTCAAGTATTAGCACTGACTTGATGAGGTAAATCAATAAGTGTATTATTCTCAAACAAGAGGTCAACACATGATGTTATTGTGATAATATGGTTGCCAGCCATGTTTTAATTGCACAGAAGCTAAGTACAAGCTTTTTTCTTTTGCATAATGTTTAGCACTGAAAATAGTAACAATTTTGGTGATATGTAATGATTATTTTACAAAGAAAACATTTAAGTTTCATGACCTGTTTTAATGATAGTGTCCAAACAGGTGCAGCCAAATGTCACTAAGAGGCAACTGTTAAATGTCAGCTGCCTAAGAACTTAGACTAGACTTAAAAAAATCTAAGCAGCATGATATTGCCTTTTGTCACATTTTGAACAGAAGCTGCTGCCAAGAGTGGAACAAATAACCACAGGAGCGACAAATGTCTGGAGGTTTAAGTGTATACATGCTTATGGCAATGCAGAGTTGTTGTTTTTTTTTTGCATATAATTATCAGAGTCAAGGCTTCAGAAAACCGTATTCAGCTGTAAAAAAATAGCTACTTCACTGGTTACCTGTACCAGATATTTATGAGTTTTTATCTTTTTAACTATTAGTCTTTAAAATATATATTATTGTACATCAGTTGGACACCATCACGTAATAAATGTTCTGATAGCCCAGACTCTCCTGCAATAAAAATGAGTTCAGGCTCTACATTACTAAAGAAAAGAGGCAGAAAATGGTTTTCAGTTGCAAGGGTTAACTTATTGAAGACAAAAAGAAGCTCAAATTTAGAAGTCAAAATGTTTATTAAAAACAGACCCAGAAACGTATGGAGGGTAATCATTTGGGTGTTACATATGGTGTACGTTGGTAAGTGTATTCTCTGCTTTGCCCCCATTTCCCTTATTAAAGTGTCAGTCATCATGTAAGGTTGAGGAGGTCGTGCTTTCGAGAACTTTTCTCATACCTAATCATCCCAGCTTTGCCTTCTATTTTTAATGCATAAGTGGTGTTATTCTGCAAAATTTCCAATGTACCATCTTCTTCAGTCACAAAGCAGACCCTCTTTCTTACCCATCACTACACACATCTGACGTCTTAAGGTAAAAGCATTGCCGTGAAGTCACACAGTGAATGCGGTGCTTTATGGTCTGCCTCTATTACCATCGAGGCCCAACTTAACCGTTTAATGCCTTTTATGTAACTTAGCATGCATACTTTTATGACACTTCTATCTAACCAATATGATCAATAAATAACTAAAACAGATTCTGAATACAGTAGGACAAACTACACAAATGTCCACAAATGGAATATTAGTTGCCAAAAACAACTAATGTATCTAATGAGACACAAATGTTAAATTTTATGGAAATCTTATTTTTTAAATCTTACTTTTTTAAGGAGTAGAAAGTGAAATGAACACTCCCAAAAAAATATAATTTCCTGGCCATAATTTGAGTTTTCAGGCTCTAAAGGGTAAAGACTCAAAAATGTCTACTTTAAAGCCACATCCAGTTCATGACCAACCAAGCCTCAATGCCCAACATAGCAATCTCCAACATGATGAGCACCTTCAATGCACACACACAAGCATGATTTGAGGATAATATTTGGGACTTCTGTTACTTTAACAAAGAACACTTTAATTATTATTTACTTTTTTATATAATGTTACATGTAAGTGTTCACAAGTGCATGTTTTGTATAATCTCTTGGCTTCTTTAGGAATTTCAGCTCGGTTATTGACAAAAAATAAGTTGTTTAACATTTAATATCACAACAAAATTTGACACTGCAACGGTTATCAAAAGTCATGAATTATTTGCAAAATGCAAAATGAGTGTCTTCCTTTTTTACATGCTGTACTAGCAAAACACAAGTATAAGAATAACAATATGTCATATGTTAGGTTTGTTCTATAATGTGTTTGTGAATTTAAATATGTCAGGAAGACAATGTATAAAAACTGCACCACAATTTTTTTGCAAATAGCTTAGAGCGAGTGCTGCAGTGGGTTAGCTTTGATAATACTTCTTAAATTCTTGTGTCCACACTACTTTGCAAAGCATAAAAAAAGAAAGGCACAACCCCACAACTTTATGAGAGACAATAACAGACATGAAGTGTGTACTACTCAGAACTGCTCTGATCCTAAATACTCCAAAGGTGTCAAATCTAAGCACTGATGTGGGGAGAGCCATGCCAACTTCCTGCATGGGTTATGTGTCTTAGCTGCACACCTTCATAGCAACAAAAATTAGGCTTCAAAATTAAAACAGCACCCGATCATGTTAGCAGGTCTCCCTCTAAACGGATAGCGACTCAGACAGCTGGATTAGGAAATGTGATGACCATATGATTGAACGGAGCAGTGGCCACAGGCCTTTTCTACCATGGCCCTGTTAAACCTTATACTATGACTTTCCTTTACAGTGAGGCACTGAGGCAGGGTAACGGCTGAAAGTCATCAGCAGACATGGTAACTAGTTAAACTGCTATACCTTTTCAATGTGGAGGGAAATGTTGTAACACCAGCATACATACAAAGCTGATGGTGTTTGTTTCATCAATTGATCATCAGTCTGAGCTGATCTGATGTTTCTATCGATTATTGATGAGTAACGGATTAGTTCTAAATCCCTCCACATCAAAAAGCATTCTTCTAGGCCTTAAATATCCTCTAGTTTGACCAGAGAACAAGTTAATAAGTGGTTTAACTGTGAGTTTTTCTCGTATGGCACTGTTTCATTTATCACATTGGTGACAGGGACAGGCAACCTGCTTGAAAGGACTGTACAGTCAAACTACACAGATAGATATGCAAGGATCTGGCCACCCTTTCATAATAAAATCAGTATCAGTCATTCAGTAAAAGGTAAAAAAAAAATTTTTTGTTCCTCTGATATGATGGTCCACAACCTCAGTGGTGGTCAACCTCTGTCATAAACTGATGATCAGGTAACCTGTGATAACGGATCACCATCGCTGGTGCACTGGTTGACCTGGACATAGAATCACAACTTTTCACATGCATGGGTGACTGGTGTCTAAATATCAGTTACAATACATGGACAATGCCTCATAGTGTCCAACGCAATTAAGTGTGTTTATATACGGACAGACAGAGCTGGTAGAAGCAACCGGAAGCTGTTGGGTGTCATATGGAATTACATACCATCTTGGGTAATGCTACTTTAAATATAACCTGTCAAATTAGTCAGTTACACCCCGAGGAAAAGTAATCTGTTACAGTACTGCATTACAGAGTGAAAGAAGTAGCATCCACATTATCTGCTGCTTTGCCATGGAGGCTTCAGACCAAGCACTTCAACCCAGACATCCCTCTAACCTGCAATGCTTTCTAGTTCCGTCAGTAGACACTAACACTGCTTTCACACTAAAATTAGTAGGGAAAGCACAGTTATTTTCAGCGTGGGTTCACTCGCTATCAAAGGGCAAGTGTCTCTTTTCCTATTGACCGCAGACCCAGATCAAATTGCCAGCAGACGAGCCGTGTGGCTGTTTTTTTTCCTCTGGTGCGTCAAGCTGATGTCATCACGTTGATGACATCATCGGCACGCTGAAACACGTCCATGTAAACAACACAAATCAGCATGGAAGCTGTGGACACGGCGGTAAGCTGTTGTCTGTACTTTGTACTTAAGTCCCTCTTTAAAAATATACAAACTCAGCGCAGACTGAACAATATTCGAGCGCTGGCAATACAAAGGCAGATATAATTTGTTGCTGGGATGGTAAAGAGTCGCAGAAGTTACAGACGGAGGAGACAGGCATGATATTATTTCATAGGCAATATAAAATCATCTTGTAAATTAGTGGGTTCACCCAGGCATGATATCTCAACTGGAGTTGATCAGAGGCGAGTTGATAAAAACCCTGTGTCACTTGCAGGGTCAGCTGACCCTGGTCTAAATGCCGATTAGGCTATTTCCCACTCCAGAGAGCCCCACAGGGAGCTGACCAGAGGGCATTCTAACCAGATGCCCGAACTACCCCAACTAGCTCCTTTCAAAGCGAAGAAGCAGCGACTCAACTTTAGATCTATCCGGAAATCCATTCTCCTTGCCATAGCTCTAATGCTGAGTTGCCGCCCTGCAGAGAATTCTCATTTCAACTGCTTGTATCTGTGATTTCATGACCGAGAGTGAGGGTTGGAACAAAGACAAACTTTTCAAATGAGAGCTTTGGCTTCTGGATTCGCTCCCTATATTCAACTGTCCAGCTCAACACCCACAAAACTGCAGATGTAGTGGTAACATTACAGTACATTTTGGTGACCAAAAATTCAAACCCTTTAGATTCTCTGTTCTCAGTTTGGTTTTAACTGCACATGCCTATATATATTTGCAGAAAATGTTAAAGTATGGTAACATTTTTCTATCAATAATTGTAAACAAGATCAGAAATGTTTTAAACTTTGTCTTAATTTGATGCAGAGCACAGTGTCGCAGAGGACATTTGTGACCATGGCCCTAAACCGAGATAAAGGGGCTCAGTGAATGTGGCGTTGAAGGTGTGGAGGAGGGCCAGTTTGTCAGAGGAGACACTGTAAAAGGACAATGTTCCAGCAGGAACGTCTACATAAACCCCTACACTGTTGGACACAGCAGTGGATGGGGAAAGTTTTTCCTCTTTGTTATTGTGCCTCACGATGTAACCATCTTTGTGGCAGATCAAACTCCAGGAGTGATCGTTCCATCCAAACACACATTTATTATCACCTCCTTTCCTACTGATTTTCTTGTAACTAGCCGCTACAACAACCCGATCCCAGACCTCAACCTCCCAGTAGCAGCGACCAGTCACACTGGCAGTACACAGCAGCTGAGGAAAGTGCTCAAATCTGTCTGGATGATCATCATAAGGCTCAAGCTCAAACACACGTGTCACTGTCCTGTTATTGTTGGTCAGTCTGAGTGTTCTGGACACCGTGTTTGCGTCCAGCTCCAGTTCACAGGCATCTGAAAAGAAAAAAAAAAGACTTTTAAATCAGTATGAATATCTTATCCTTTTCTCAAGAAAATTACTCTTAAGCTGTAAAGCTAAGTTACAGAAATGGAATTCATTATGGGCTTTGTGGTTTATTTGAAGTTAGTTATTTCTTTTTGACAAGTACTACTTTGAATGTAAACAAATGTTTCTTTCACACCTAATGTGCTAAGTGTGCACCAAGCCAACTCCAGTTTGCTTTTCAAGAAGATACAGTTCATCTTTGAAACCATTCTCCACATAGACTTGTAGACTTTAATCTATCTAGTTGTGTTCACACCAAATGCATATCTCAATTTGTTACACAGTGAAAATACATTGAAACTTATTGGGATGACATGAAATCGCACGTACACACACACAGAGCTAAAGTGAGCGCCGTGAGGAGTGACAAGGAAAAAAACACTTAATATGAATGACAGCATGAAAGCGATGGTTCCTAAGCCGGATGCCACAGTACAAGTGTGGGAATATTTTGGTTTTAAACAGAATGAACAAGGTGTGAGCCCATGGACAATGACGAGCCGATATGTCATATTTGTTTGAAAGGTTTTTTTTACATGATTATTTTTTTCACGCAGTTT
Source organism: Scarus forsteni (assembly GCA_036419115.1). NCBI lineage: Eukaryota > Metazoa > Chordata > Actinopteri > Labriformes > Labridae > Scarus > Scarus forsteni. The sequence continues at coordinate 16,131,042 of JAZDUH010000458.1, forward strand.
TTCCCAAAAGAGAGTTAATTTCATTTTCATTGTTTTTTTTCCTCTTTTTTTGTTTATTATATAGTTTATTTATTTTATTTAAAAGCTAGTGACCTTCCAATTACAGTTAAATAGTCTTAAGAAATTAAAGTTCATTGCTTTTGATATGGTGCACTCACTTCATAACGACATATAATTACATTAATGAAAAAATTATGTTTCAAAATAATATTGACAATAATATCGTTTATTGGCAATAATTTTTTGGACAATTATCGTCCAGCAAAATTTGTTATCGTGACAGGCCTAGGACCGTGGCTTAAATTTAGTTAAATATCACAACACCAATCAAGCTAATGTAGCGTTCCCCAACAATATCCAACAGAGGAAGGCTAATGTTAGAACTGTGAGCCAAGACACCCTTCAGTCTTCTTTACAGATTACCGTCAATGAGTCATTGTGTGTAGTATGTAACATATCCCTTTCAATGTGCAAAGGCCACCTGACAGTCTAAATCCACCCTCTCCTTTATTTTATTGCTCTGTATACTTCCAAGCTGCTTCAAGCTAAGCAATGTCATTTCTTAAAGCCTGCTTGTGTATTTCTGGGCCACTAAATCAGCTTGTTTATAATGTGTATTCCAGGTAAGGGCAAAGTGGGTCGCAGTATGTTTAAGAAATGCATTAAGTGATAAATAATTACAGAACTATTGAGCAAAAAATGAGTCTTTACAAACAGCTAAATGTGGTACCACACATGCAGGTGTGTTCTCATAAATCAAACTTCTAACACACTCACATTTCCTCACGTCAGGTCTCAGTCTATGTGGTCCACAATGTTCCAACCTGTTGAAAGAAATCAGATAATTATATTTAATCCAGCTTTACTAAGTCCACAAACAATCATGGAAACAATAAGAATATAAAAGCTGGACAGCACGGCATTTCCACTGAGTGGAGAAAAGCACTTGGGGCTTCCCCAGATGACTGGCTCAAGTTTTGGTATTGAACCATGTCAGATGAATTGCTGAAAAGTTATTGCTCTGACTGTGCTCAAACGGACTCCCCCCACCCCCGATTTTCATACTCTGCCTCTAAACAAGCAACAGTCACATAGTCACATTGTCATTCTGGCTTCCGTTTTGCTCAGAGAGCAGTTGAAAATTTGTCCAGTCTTAAGGATACATAGTGATAAGCACAGTTAGAGCTATTGTCTGTCAATTTGTACCTCAGTGTCTCCAGTTTGCAGGTTGGATCCACCAGGATAGCAGAGAGCAGCTCTTTCCCTCGTTCCCCAGGATGGTTGTAGCACAGATCCAGCTCTTTCAGGTTAGAGGATGACTTCAGAGCAGAGGCCAGAGACTCACAGCCCTCTTCGGTGATCAGACAACCTGACAGGCTACAAACACACATACAGAGGAAGCTTTAAGTTAGTGTAAACTTAAAAGCCTTGGCTCAGATCTTGAACTGCAACATGTCTTGGGGCCAGAAGCTTCTTTTGACTTTTATTGATGTCTGTCATTTTGATGGACTAGTATGTAAATGCAATTTTAGATTTGATCTTTTAGTGTTGTAAACTATTCACAGTATCAAGTTGAAGTATTTTGAAAACTCAAGTTGACTTTAGTGTCATGATGATGGACAACCTTCGAAACTTTCATTTAAAAGTTTTGACACTGATGGAATAGAGTTATATCCGACCACTTAGTTGAACATGATGCAATTCAAGAACTCTCATGAACAACCCAGTGCTAAAATTAGATGCTACTAAGCCCAACCTGTAACTGGCATACAAGTTGGCCAAACAAAGAACCACTCTGGTCTTCTCAATCCCAACAATACAGTCTTTAACTGACCTGAGTTTCTCCAGTGTGCAGTGTGGACTTTTTAATCCTGCACACAGAGCCTTCACTCCTGAATCCTGCAGGTTGTTGTTGCTCAAATCCAGCTCAATTAGATTAGGAGACTGAGATCTGATGACTGAGGACAGAGCTTTACAGCTTCTGTCTGACAGGTTACAGCTGTACAGCCTAAAAAGAAGAAAGAAGTACATTAGAAGAAGTACTTACACTGATTTTCATTTCCCCTTAAAATGTAGAAAAACTAAATCTTTTAAGTCAAGTATGCACGCACAGAGCTTTGTTGGAGGCCTTCAACACCGGCAGCAGCCTCACAAGAGCCCTCTCCGAACCAGAGTATTTCGTCAGGTCAAACACATTCAGATTTTCTTTGGAGGTCAGTAGGACGAAGGCCAGAGCTGACCAGTCTGCTTGGGTCAGTTTATCTGCTGAGAGACTTTCTGATTTCAGAGCCTTCTGGATCTCCTCCACTTGAGCTGATTCCTTCATTTCATTCAGACAGTGGAACAGGTTGATGCTTTTTTCTGCAGTTGTTTTGCCGATCTTATTCTTTATGTACTCCACTGTTTTCTTTTTGGTCTGTAAGCTGTTTTTCGTCTGTGTCAGCAGACCCCCTGTGTAACTTTCATTGCTCTCTACAGAAAGACCAAGAAAGAAGCGCAGGAACAGGTCCAGATGTCCATTTGAGCTCTGTAAGGCTACGTCTACGGCAGACCGATATATACTTGTTGGGTCTTCGTTTTTCCCAAATAGTTTGGTCCACCCTGCTTGATCTCTTGACAGCAGATTGACACCAGAGCTGTTGAAGGTCAGGTGAACATGAAGAGCAGCCAGAAACTCTTGAATACTCAGGTGGATGAAGCAGAACACTTTTTTCTGGTACAGTCCTCTCTCCTCTCTAAAGATCTGAGTGAATACTCCTGAGCATACAGATGCTGCTTTAGGATCAATGCCATACTCTTGCAGGTCTGATTCATAGAAGATCAGGTTGTCCTTCTCCAACTGCTCAAAAGCCAGTTTTCCCAAAGACTCAATAATCTTCTTGTTCTCTGAACTCCAGTGTGGATCTGTCTCTGCTGCTCCATCATACTTTACATTTTTCAGCTTGGACTGAACTGCCAGGAAGTGGATGTACATCTCAGTCAAGGTCTTTGGTCTTTGGCTGGAGGTCTTCAGCTCATCTTCAAGAACTGTAGCAATGATCCAGCAAAATACTGGGATGTGACACATGATGCTGAGGCTTTGTGATGAACTGATGTAGGAGATGACTGCACTGGATTGCTCCTCATCCTCAAACCTTTTCTTGAAGTACTCCTCCTTCTGTTGGTCAGTGAACCCTCGGACCTCTGTCACCATGTCGATACATTCAGAAGGGATCTGACTGGCTGCTGCAGGTCTTGTGGTTACCCAGAGGCGAGCTGAGTGGAGCAGATTGCCCCTGATGAGGTTTGTCAGCAACACACCCACCGAGGCTGCCTGTTTAATATCAGTCAGGATCTTACTGCTGCTGAAGTCCAAGGGAAATCTGCATTCATCCAGACCATCAAAGATGAAAACAACCTTGAACCTTTCAAACCAAGAAATTCCTGCTTCTTTGGTTTCAGGAAAGAAAAGATGAATAAGCTCCACCAAACTTAACTCTGTATCCTTGAGCAAATTTAGCTCTTTAAAAGTGAATGGAAATGTGAAGTGGATGTCCTGGTTTGCTTTGTCTTCAGCCCAGTCAAGAGTCAACTTCTTTGTTAGGACTGTTTTCCCAATACCAGCGACTCCCTTTGTCATCACCATTCGGATTGGTTTGTCTCTTCCTAATGAGGCTTTAAAGATGTCCTCTCGTTCGATGGTCTTCTCTATTCGGTGGGTTTTTCTGGTTGCTGTTTCAATCTGTCTGACCTCATGTTGATCATTGACCTCACTGGCGTCCCCCTCTATGATGCAGAGGTCTGTGTAGATGACATTTAAAACTGTCGGGGCTCCTGCTTTAGAAATCCCCTCAGACACACACTGGAACTTCTTCTTCAGGTTAGACTTCATTTTTTGTTGGCACTTGGCAACAATGGTTCCTGAATAGAAAAAAAAGACAATTAAATCAATGAACAGATCATGAAAAATACTAAAATTCAAATGTGGCTCTTTTTTTGAAAACATTTTTCAACTAATTATTTAATCCAACACTTGATGTGGTAAAGATGCCTGCATCACACAAATCGAGAACTACGAAAACATAAATCTTTCCAAAGGATCAGCTGACCGCTGAACAGTCTACCAATCAGTCTATCAATCTATTTATCCATCTGTATGTCTGTCTCATATATTCCTCCTAAAAGACTCTCAAACCTGTAATCATTGACTGATCTAAAGCATAGTCTTAACTGTTGTACATTATTATGTGTGCGTGTGTGTGCATGCTGCATGCGTGTGTGTGTGTGCGTAAGCGTGTGAGTTTTTACAACAATGTGATGTTTTAATTGTGACCTGCCAAGGGACTGCAGATGTAAATTAGCTTTAAGCTAACTCTGGTACAATGCATCAAATGGTGACATTTATTTTGAATATTGTACATGGTCCCTTTACAAATAAAAAAGAAAAAATATATATATAAATATATATATATATGTATATATATATATATATATATATATATATATATATATATATATATATATATATATATATTTATGAAAATATTAATAAGTCATATCTTGTTCAGTTAAGAGTTACAAACAATAAGATAGTGGCCGATAATCAGGAAAGCTAATATAAGAAAATCAGTTGGCAGTTAGAAGTAAGAGGACAAGGACTAAGTAGTTTTTATGGGTCTGAAAGCCACCTCAAGCCTTTGAACAACTTTTGAGGTGGAGGGAGCTCGTGAAGATGATAGTGGCGTCAGTGTAAAGGTTTGTTTTTGTTTCCATCTCAGGGTCATTCATTTAAAAAAAGAGAGAGCCTAAAATAGGTCCCAAACATAAAAAACAACCTATCATGTTAATTCAGACAAAGAGAGAAAAGTTAAACATTATATCTTGTTTTATATATAGCTATTCTATTACTCCAGAAAACAGGAGACTTATACAGTTATGGAAAAAATTATTAGACCACCCTTGTTTTCTTCAATTTCTTGTTCATTCTAATATCTGGTACCACTAAACGTATAATACAATGAACACAACAAAAAATGCAGCTGGTCACATAATACTTTATGTCCTATTTGACATTCTTAAGCTTAATTGATTCCCAGGGTATATAAGAGGCCATTTCATGTCACAAGCAGCACTGCACATGCAAAGGCCTAGAGTGGTTTCCTGCTTACATTCAAGCCGTAGCACAACTCAGAAGTTGTCAGCTCTCACATAATGCCTAAAACAAAAGAATTATGTGAAGCCACAAAGGCAGCCATCTTGGCACTGCTGGAAATTGGCATGAGTGAGAGACAGGTAGCGAAAAAACTGAAGATCTCCAAGACAGCCGCTCATTACAACAAAAAAAAACAAGCTGAACATGGCACTACCAAATTGCTACCTGGCCGTGGCAGGAAACGCCTTACTACCCCACGAGATGACCGTGCACACATCCGTTCCTGTGTCAGGAATCGTCGTCCAGACCTCCAGGGACCTTAAAATGAGTGGGCACTGTCGAGAAATGTGACTTGTTCAGCAAGGACAGTTCGAAACCGACTTGTTGAAGCTGGTTTGAAGTCACACAGAGCACGCAAGAAGCCCTTCATCAATGAAAGGCAGAGGAAGGCCCGGTTACTCTTTGCTCGAGACCACAAGGATTGGACTGTTGATGATTGGGCTAAGGTTCTCTTCAGTGATGAATCCAATTTTGAATTGATGCCCACTCCAGCCAACTTACTGGTTAGGAGGAAGCCTGGAGAAGCTTACAACCCAGACTGTCTTGCCACTACAGTAAAACATGGTGGTGGATCAATCATGATCTGGGGTTGTTTCAGTCTGAGTGAACAGGGCAAATGCAATTGTGTGAAGGCCGAATGAACCAGGTCATGTACAGGACTACCCTTGAAAACAGTCTTCTTCCATCAGCTGGAAAACTCTTTCCTGCCTCGAATGACTGGATTTTCCAACAAGACAATGCCCCTTGCCACACGGCAAGGTCAGTTAAAGCCTGGATGGAGAACCACAACATTCACACCATGCCTTGGCCTGCTCAATCACCAGATCTTAATCCAATTGAAAACCTGTGGAAAATCATCAAACTCAAAATGGAGAACCACAAGCCCAAAAAACAAAGAAAATTTGTTTGAATTTGTCCAACAGGAATGGGCTGCTGTGACAGCAGAACAATGTCAGAAGCTGGTGGAGAGCATGCCAATGGCTGCAGTCATCAAAAACAATGGTTATGCAATCAAGTATTAACTCTTGTGTGTATCATGTGTTTAAAGCAAACAGAAAAGAAAACATGGAATGCTTAAAAGTAGTGTTTTTGGCGGTACAATGCCATAGCTATTGATGTAAGAATTTAAGTAATTTTGGTTATTATCAAGAAAACCATGGAAAATGAATAGTTCTTAGTTCTTAAATTAAACTCTCATGAGCTATTTTTGTTGTTATCATTATAATTGTCCAAACAAATGTACCTTTAGTTGAGCCAGGCATTAAAATTAACAAGAAATTGAAGAAAACAAGGGTGGTCTAATAATTTTTTCCATGACTGTATTTTCAGGAGAATGCAATACCCGCCCATGTTCAATCAAGCTAAATCTGTTATATGATCTTACTTCTCTGCAGAGAGTTGGCCATCTCCTCTTGATTTCTTAATTTTAAGAAGTACGACACCATGTTCATAAGATCATATCTGATTGTCTTCTGCCCCTCATCTCCACCATCAAAATCTTCCTCAGTCTCTAAGCAGTTTTGGTCATTCTGACTAAGAATCCTCCCGACTCTCTTCAGCTCATCCTTCATGAATCTGGAAAGGTCCTTTTCCACCAACTAGAAAAAAAGGATAAACTAAAGATGTAAACCAGTGAAACACAAGTAAAACATGTCGACTACTGAGATCAGATATGTCATTTAACATTGAACTCTTAGATACTGTAGTTTTAAAAGGTTTTTGTGCACACCTGCAATGTAGAGTCCAGGTCTGTTTGATGGGGCTCAGGTGACTGATCACTTGTCTGTTCCTGGTCAGTTCTGTGGAGGAATCATCAAGGTTCAGGATAATTAATGACATTAATTACAATAAGAACTTTGGAAGCCTTCTCCTTCATTGGCAGGGTCTTTGAAGGATGCAAACCTCAACGAAAACCTGAACTCTGAAGAAAACCAGCTTCAGTAAGACAGCCCCGACCTTAACTAAAATGGAGCCAGAAAAGCAAAAGAAGGATCAAGTATATTATACCTCTTCCATTTCCTGTCAACCAATCATCTGCACAGCACCCTTAGACCTACCCTCCAGTCAAAAGAATCTGTAAGAGTCTTTGACAACCTGTGTGAAACCAAAGTCAAGAGATCTACACATAAAGACATCCTGTTTTTCTGTCTACGACGCTAAACTGATCAACAGGAAACGTCTGTTCTAACCTCAAAAAAAAAAAAAAACAAACAAAAAAAAAAACTCTGAAGCCCCACTACTGACACTGCCATCAACCTGAGCAAAAAGAAGATGACATACTCCCAGCAATGTGGCTCCTTAAAGAGCCTCAGAGAACTTCCCCACACATTACAACCTCTGTCAGATGTGTCTCAGAACATCATCAACTCTGAGATCTGTATGGCTATATCTATCTTAGTGAGAGAGGAGTCAACCTGTTTGCAAAAAGACACAGCTCCAAACACAGCCACGTAATGCTACCTCCATTCTCCACCCGAGAGCCAAAATCTGTCTTTACCTTTACAGGAGAAACAAACGATTTTAAAACATCCCTAGGAGAGCCAAATTCTCCCCATTTTTCTGTTTTAAGCAGACTTTAACATCATAAAGTCATCCATATGTAATGTGATTCTTATTTCTTCCTGTTCTTTTTTTAACCACTTTCATACCAATAAAGCCATCTGAAATTAGCTGGGTTTAGAAAGTGACAGAAGGAGGGAACAAGAGAATGCAGGGTCAAGCAATCAGCTACAGGGAAGCAGTGCTGTTTAATTCAAAGCTGTGCAACAGAAACATAAAATGTTATTTCCTTAGTTTTACAGCCGTTTAACTTGAAAATTGCTGCTTAAGTTGAACCTGGTGTGTCTCCCTGCACTGACACCAGCCCACACCCTTAACTGTTTCATCCACCATCTCATCAAAATGCACACATCAGCAATAACTGGTGAGATATACTGAAACAACAATATCAACTGTTCTAAATGTCATGACCTGTGGACTTAAGACTGTGAGCCTTGTGTCATGCAGCTACAACATCCAACAGAAAACTTACAAAAACAGAACAAAGTTATTACATTCACTTCATGGTCAATCCTTAGATTTTTTATTTTTGGAAAATCCCATTGATTTTGCCATTCTTTACTGTAAACAGCTCTTTTACATGTGTGCTCAGTTACAGTAAAGGTACAACAGCCTCCAGTTTTTGATGCTCACCTTTTGTCATCAGGATGTTTAGCTTTAAAGGACGGAGGTTCTTCTCTGGACTTATCACTTTTCACGGCCAAACTGCTGGCATTTTTGGAGTCTGGCCCCTGAGCTCTGAATGACATAAAACAAGCAAATAAATAAATAATAAAAAATATGTATAAACTAACAGAAACAGCTGATTAATTAAAGTATATAGAACACTGTTATTGTCCTAAAGTACATGTCTTGCTTTTCATTTGTTTTAAACAAATAAACTGTCACAATGAAAGTAACAGGTCAATCTAGGAAAGGAGGAGACTTTGTGGACTTGACAAAAGCATTTGTACAGGTCTCTGTTTCAGCAACAATGAGTTCTCTTGTTCCAAACTCCATTGTTCCATTGAGGGCAAAAGCACCCCGGAACATAATAGCGCCTCCTCCACTGTGCCGTGTAGAAAACATCTCAGGTAGGATCTCCCTGTCATGCCAGTAACGTTGGAAGCCGTCATCAGGGCCGTCAAGTTTGCATTGTTTCTTGTCATCCAAAGTAAATAGTTTTGTTGGGCAACATTAAGAATAAATTTATTATTACACTCCTCTTCTGACCATCACTATGAAATATGCACTCCTGGTAACATTTTTAGACCAGTTAGAAAAATTGCAAGAATCTACATTTTGCACTCTTGGATCCTAAGGCTGTCCTACGTGGACTTTCAAAACGCAAAAAGAAGAAATGGGAGCAAGAGACAAAATTTTGAGTAAGTTAAAAACATGCTGTTCATTAGCTGATCAAAAGTTTTAAGACTGCAGTTAAAAATACAGAAAGCACCATAAAACAGAAATAAGAGTTTTAAAAAAAGACTCAGTGATAATAAGTACCTCCACTGTTCTTGTTACACTTCAAAAATTCTTTTCGGCATGCTAGGTGCAATTGTTTCCAGCAGGCTAGTGGAAACATTGCTCCAAGTAGTGAAGGTGGCTTCATGAAGGGCATCCACTGTCTGGAACTGATGTCCATTATTTTAAACTCCCCTTGCCATCCATCCCCAAATGTTCTCAATTGGACTTTGATCCAAAAGAGTGGCATTACTCCTCTGGAAGAAATCCTTTGTCAGGCAAGCATTGTGAACTGCAGCGTTGTCCTGTTGAAAATCCCAGTCATCACCACACAGACAAGAGCCTTCAGTCATGAGGGATGCTCCAGCGACATACCCACACAGTCAGCTGCCATTTGACACCCTGCACAGCCTGAAGCTCCATTGTTCCACTGAGGGCAAAAGCACCCTAGGTTACATTGTTTCTTGTCAGATAATAAAACGTTCTTCCATCTTTTAATTTCCAGTGTTTAATGCTCCCTTGCAAAGTCCAAACAAGCAAAGGGACATTAAAGGAGATGTATTCTTCGCAGAGTTTTTTTTTTGTTTTTGAAGCCCCTCTCTCACAGATGCCTATGGTTATTGGGCTGCAGCCAACACCAGTAATGGACTTAATTTGGGTTGAGGATTGTCCCATGTCTTGACGAACAGCCAATCAGATCCTTCAGCTTAGTGTTGGGGGTCTACCTCTTGACTTTTATGTTCAATAACGCTATGGATTTTTCAATAAATTCCAAATGACTGTCTTACTGCAGCCAACCTCTGCAGAAATAGCATGTTGTGAGAGGCCTTGCTTATGCAGCTCAACAATCTGACCGAAAGCTTTTTGCTTTTGCCATAAGGAAATCATGGAATCTAAAGTATTATGCTAATTTTGGATTTTAAAGGCTGTGGTCTTCAATTTTTGGGATTTTGACAAAAGATGTTTTGAGTCTAAATTCAGTCTTCAATAAATTAGCTGCTTAAAATGTTTTGCCTCTCGCTCCCATTTCTTCTTTCTGCATTTTGAAGCTCTACTTTGAACCTTCTGAAATTCCAACAGAGCAAAATGCAAATTCTTGTTATTTTCCAACTGGTCTGAAGACTGTGATCAGGGGTGTATAACTTTTTATCGGGTAGTGACCAGTGCCAGCTACAATAATATTTAATTCTTGAGTCTTTTGCGCAGAATAGAATGCAAACTTTTTTTTTAATTCTTACCCTTCACCACCATGGAGACCCTCTTTAAATCCAATGATGTTGTCCATAGACTTGTTGTCACTCTTGAAGGACACATGGCTGGGTCCAGGAGAGTCTGGCCTCTGTGTCTCCATCCTGATACAAACAAACCACATATCAATGAGACCATCAGTCCTAAGATTGTTTATAGTTTGATCACACAGCTACTGTCACAAATTTGAAAACATAAAGGGACTGTGAAACGACTGATTTTTTGCAAACAGTGGGTTAAAGGTACAGTGTGTAGTTTTTAGCGGCATCTAAAGGTGAGGTTTGAGATTGCAGCACTCCGGCGCTCCCCCCTCCCTGTTGGAGAACCTCCGGAGCTATGGTGGTCTTCCAAGGACAAAAAGTGTTTTTAGCTTAGTTATCAGCCTATGTTTTGTCTTACTGCCACAGAAAATGAATAAATCGTGCAATTTTAGCACGATGTTGTCTCCCTATTGTCTTTCAGTCTTGCTAACCCTCACACCGGTCGTTTGGAAGAGACAATCATTTCAAAATTCTTGTGGCCGAGAAATAAGCCTCGCATAGCAGATACATTCTCTGCGTCTTCCTCCGACTTCTCCCGAAAGTAAACAAATAAATTCGGCTCCATATAAGAGTACAATTCGTCACTTAGTCTTACCTGTCCAGCAAAAAACAGGCAACTTCGGTGTCTGTCTGCAAACTTATCCTTGCCTTCAGGGACTTCCATCTGGGAAAGGCAGTGCCAATGTTGACCCTGTTTTTTTTGTTTTTCTGTCCCGATTGTGTTTGGCTTCGTTGCGTTTTCGTTTCTTTGACAAAGATTCACGCTCCACTGATGGCAAATTGTACGTGTGGTCCTCCATGTTTGTTTGTATTAGCACAGCTGCTTGGTAATCACTCTCTTCTTCGTCTATTTCACAACTGTGCATTTCTGGTAGGCGTCAACAAAAAAACGCGAAAGCGTTTAGTTTGTCCGTTCTGAGTTACGGTAGAAAAGATGGCGACGCAAGATCGAAGCCACCATAAGAGAGGACCCGCTCCTATGTAGACATAGATGACTTATTCTAAGGTAACGAAAATTATTATTTAAGGCTGATTAGAAAATAATTCAAATATAATTTTAAGTAATCTATTCCATTTTTTACCAAGTCTGTTATTTTAGATAGCATTTAATAATACACACTGTACCTTTAAATTACAAAATGGATGCTTGAGTTTTCAAAGTCAAGGTCCCTTAAAGTGTTAACTTGAATGATCACAGAATACTGCATCTCATGAGGAGCTGAGAAAATACTTGAATCATATAATCACCATATAATCACCTGATAAATTCTATTTTCTACTCTTACCTTTCACCAACACGGAGACCCTCTTTAAATCCAATGATGTTGTCCATAGACTTGTTGGACACATGGCTGGGTCCAGGAGAGTCCGGCCTCTGTGTCTCCATCCTGATACAAACAAACCACATATCAATGAGACCATCAGTCCTAAGATAATTTTTAGTTTGATCACACAGCTACTGTCACAGATTTGAACACATAAAGGGACTGTGAAACTAATGACTTAATGCAAACAGAAGGATAAATCACAAAATGAAGGCTTGAGCTTTCAAAGTCAAGGTCCCTCAGAGTGTTGACTTGAATGATCACAGAATACTGCATCTCATGAGGAGCTGAGAAAAAACTTGAACCTCATAATTCGGGTTGTCCTGATACAAAATTTTCAACTCCGATACAATACCGATAATGCAGCCTTCGGTACTGGCCAATACCGATATTGATCCGATACGATATCAGCAGGAATCATACATACTTTTATTAATTATTTTGTAGTATGGACAGTAAGAAAACACTTGGTCAAGTGAGATTACTCAAACAGAGAACAGTAGTCAGCAATAGTAGGTATGAGAAAAACTGATGTGTTAACAACCAATGGGTTCAATAAATTTTAACCTTAAACATAAGAATAAAGTACAAATAAATAAAATTAATGAAAAATAAATTAGAAGACCTCAAAAAGTAACCCCAAGAAACCCAGTTAAAACAAAAATATAGATTTTTAATTGTAAAATAACCACAGTGTTTAACTTAAATACAAGCATATTCTACAACAATTAAATAAATAAATAATAAATCAGAATGGACAGAATGTGTTGGAGTGCTTATTTCAGATATTTTAGATGCTGGTCGATATATTCTGATATTGTTTTTTTTTTTTTTATCGGACCAATATCTGATATCAATAATGGATCAGGACAGCCCTACTTATAATCACCTGATACATTCAATGTTGTACTCTTACCCTTCACAAACACGGAGACCACCTTTAAACCCTATGATGTTGTCCATAGACTTGTTGCTTTGTAAGGACACAAGGCTGGGTCCAGGAGAGTCTGGCCTCTGTGTCTCCATTCTGCCACAAAAATAAAATATTATACAAATACACTGACAGATGAAACATTTGGGATAGTCTCTAATTAGATCAAACTGCTTGCATTACAAATGTGCAATGATGAAATTCCTGTATTTTAGTTCTATAAGCTGTCAAGGTTTAGACTCGAGTAGCAGTGATTAGTTAAATAACAGAAAGAAAGTAAGGACAGAAACTTCTCATGTGGAATAAAGCCTTTGTAGACCAAATGTTTAGGGAGCACGAGCATTTGGAGGGCAGTCTATCCTTAGACTCATAGCTGGGTTCAGGCAGTCTGAGCTCTGCACCTCCTCATACAACAAATCACTGATTAATTTAACATTTAGAGCAAAGATGATTTTATTAGAACATAACTTTAAATCCATCTCTAAAAAGGGATTTGTGGCCCACAAGGTAGGCTTATTTTGTGACACAGTCTGGACCATGACTGCTGATGCTTCTTTTTATTTATTTATTGTCTCTTTTATGTAATAGAGTACTTCTATGTGCAAGATAACATAGTTAGCTGCAACTGGACCTCCTCATCTCCCACTGTGGACAGCACCGGTCATCAGCGGATATGGCTGATTTCCCCTGCCCCTCAGGAATAGACCTAACATCTTTGTCAGTTGTCATCTTGGCTCAAGATGGCACACCCAGTGCAGAGCACAAACTGCAGACTGAATACAGAGCCATTGAAAACAGCACTGATCCATGCTGAAATGATGAACTACCACAGAGCAGACCAGCTGACCAATCAAATAGGACACAAGCCTTTAAGGGCCCATATTTTGTTTTAATTTTCTGGAATATTTTTTCACTGAAAGTAAAGAAAACAGTCTGTTTTACATACAGAGTGCCCCTGATCCAGCTGTATTCTCAGTCTGTCTAAGAGCTGTTAGCTTGCCTCTTTGATGCTACCTTCCCTCCGTGGTCCCAGTCTGGTCTCACTGTTGACTGGTCTGCTCTGTGGTAACTGGTTAGTTCTGTACTTCTCTTCCATGTAGTCAACAATGAAGCATCACTTCTATTGCTTTTGCTCTGCACTGGACTAAAACTGATAAAACAAAAGTCGGAACTAACATGGGAGTCTGAGGGAACGAGTTGTTTCAGGCAGCTTTTGGCACTTCGGACGGACTTCTAATACTGCAGACCCTTTGGCTTGTTCATAGAAGTACTCTGTCATATAAAGAAGACATATAAAACACTTTAAAGGGAATATAAAACTTAAAAAAGTGTGAATTGGCCCTTTTAAAGTGTTATTGATGTGACAGAAGGTCCAACATCCTAATAGGATTGATAACAGAAGCCGATCGGGGTACCCAGTCTGTGAAAACTGCCAGAAAAACTATCCACACTGATTGTAAACATACAGTTGCAGTCATTATCCTCTTTCACAGTGCCTTTAAACAAAAGTACCATAACAAAGCTTTGTTCTTTGTAATCATTATGGCTCGTAAATTAATCAAAATGAAATCACAATTACTATTGCTGTCTCTTACAATTGTGAAGACTGAATAATAAAGACTTACAGATTACACATGACTTTTTGCACTTGTTTCATCTTTTTCCATCTATCATTACTTCCATTTTTTAACTTATTGCTTTTTCTTCAGTTTTCAAAATGATGGTGTTTACAGCATAAAGGCCAATTAGAATTTGTGTTTTATAATTGTGATCTATGATCCATCAAAATAACCGTGATCATGATTATAGCCATAGTCTGTGAGGTCATAATATCAGGATCAATTCACGCTGCAATACAAACTAGATGCGTGAGACATGACACATGCCCCCCACAAGGCGTATGCCCTATAAAACCACAAAAGCAAAGACCCCGTCTCACAGTACTCCTGCCTGCCTCTCTCTAATGTTACACCTCTGATACTACCTTCAGATAAAGCTGTTTGTGGTATGATATTGCTGTCAGCTTTTATGTTGCCCTCAATGTAGTTGTTAGAGGTTAATAAAGTTTCATATCATTCCTGTCCAGTCTCTTTGATGTGAAACTCACCGCTGTGTTTTGTGTGATCTTGCCAAAATGTGACCAATAAAGATAATGATGGGAAATGTAACACACAAACATAAAACTTGCATTATTATACTATTGTATATGCTTTTCCTTTTTCATCAAGCTGATTTTTGAGCACTTCTTTTTGCATTATTCATTGGGATTTCCCAGAAACAGCAGACCAACAACCACACTGTGGAAACCCCAGTCTGAAGTGTCACTCACATTCACTCTCCCTGGCCCTGTTGAGTCAGAAGGTGTGTGCAGGTGTCAGCGAGGAGGGTTCTGTCAAGACAAGGGAGAGGATAAGCACGATCACTCACCATAGTCATTTTAGTGATTTCAGTCTGACTGTCCACAGCCCAAAAAAAGGGGCCAATAACCCACTTTTACTGGTGACCCAAACTTTGGGAAAATTTTCTTTAGAGTGTAAAGATGCCTCTTTTTATATTATGATCATAACCAACAGTGAATAAAGGCTGTTATAGTTTTTTCATCGACTTGTCCTGTGAAGAAAATTCACAGTTACAAATGTGGTTCTACAGAATTTTTCTAGATGCTAAACTAACTAGAAGCACAAACCTCTGCCAAGGCATTTCCACCCTTGTGGAGCAAATTATTGTCAGAAATTTTACAAAACTGCCTCTCCTCGCACTAATAACAAGTCCTTAAAAAATTACTGGATGCACACCAGAAATCAGATTACCATCAAAAAGCTCTCCCTAGAGTCCAACCGAAAGAGACCAACTTTCCCCGAGAAAGTCATCAATCAGCTCAGAAATTGGAACGTTATTGGCAAAAAAGTGGAAAACTGCCCTATCTTGCAATATTGACAAATCCTTTAAAAAATTGTGACTCTTCATCAGGATCACCGCCAAAATTGAATGACATCTTCCTTGTGCTATGATCAACATTGCATAAAAATTTTGTCCAAATCTGTTCATTAACATGTCCTCCTTGATAGAGGTAATAATAAAGTAGGCTGTAGGTTGTCATACTGTTTAAAACAATGTTGCTTACCTCCTCCTTCAGTGTCAAGTGGGACGAGGTCTTCTCATGGTGCTTGAATATAGCATGACACGGCCACTGAACCTGTTGGATATTTCACAAAGGAGAGAGGGGAGGGGCGGTGAATATTAACAGAGTGCAGAAATTTGGGAAAAAGGATTAATAATATCAGTTTACAACCACGTTGAGTTCCAGTTTCTGAATGTTTCTTATAAACTGCTTTAAAGGTTTGTCTTGACTCCCAACTTGTGTATTGACCACGCAATAAACTTCAAAACTTCCTAAGTGGAACTTTCAGATTGTAGAAAACTGAATCTTACCATGAGCTCATCATACGAGTGGTTTCACAGTGAAAGTCTACAGGGAGATTTACTTTGACGTAGAACAACAGGCAGTGAGTGGTGCCTAGCCTGGAACTGGAAGGCGGCATCAAGCAATTCAAAGGATGTGTGATTATCATAACCTGCCACACAAGATGGACGGCTTCACATACCTACAGTATATATTTCACGTACAGGCAGGAACATTTGAGAAAAACTGGAGGAAGACCGAAAAATGTTTGGTCTGTTGTATTCCTTATGGACCACTCAGAGGCTTGAAGTTGCCTCTCATTTTTGTAACAAGTGCACCAGGCTTGTACTTCTGCCTCTTTGAGATGTTATAAATGTTTGCTCTCTGAGTGAGAAGCACCTTTCACAGAGGAGTAAGTGCATCTGTTTCCACCTCCCTTGCTGAACACTGAGCAGAGAGTTGATGTTCTCTGAGCAGCACAATCCTTCATTTACTTTAAGTGCAGCAACTCAGGGCCTCCCCACATGGCCTTTGTTACATGCTGGCTGTAACCCAGGTATGAGCCCTATCTCTGCATTACTTTACCAGTACAGCAGTTCTGAAGCTCCACAAAGCAGTAAAGCTTAAAGAGACAATGAACACAGCAGAGAAAACTGCATATTATGTGTGGACATCAGCTTGTAAGTTTTCATCCTGTTTTTGATAGCAAAACTAATGTAATATGACAAATATACTGAGAAATTTTTCTTATGCAAGAGTCAGCAAATCCCTGAGGAGTGATCGCTGCAGAAGGAAAACAAAACAGCCCAAAGCTATAACCCAGCAGGCAGAGCAGGTGAAAAAAATGGTTTTAAAATCTGTTCTTACATTTCTTAGCTTATCTTAGAGTAGATCAAACAGGTGCTGACTGTTGACACTGTCTCTGGGAACATACAGTAGTGCACAAGTGTGCATGAATGAGATGGACAGCAGTGGATTATCAGTGATCTATTAATCGTGCTGTGAATTGTTTGTGTTTTATGTAGAGTTGTTAAAAGCTGTTTTCAGCATGAATTTTCCTCATTATTCCAATAAATACATAAAAATATGACTTTGCATGTCCTGAAAACTGTTATTTCTGCCTGACAAATTATGGATGTTGGTGCAGTGTTACTGAACTAAGGTTATCAGATATAATAATAAAGCAGCGTAAAGTCATGTTTCATGTGTTTTGTGTTTTTTTCTGAGAGTAATGGAGACACACGTGTCGACTGTCCTAGCATTCTCTCTCCCTTTTATAAATTACTTAATGCTTGTAGAGGCAAAATAAACTAAAACTATTTATATTAGTAAAATGAGAGAAGCATTTTTTTAAAATAATTATCTCTGTATATTAGGGGTGTGCGATATGACGATATAAAATCGTTAAGGATTATAACGATTTAATATTGTCATAAAGCAGAAAGATCGTTGGATCATATGTGTGGGCGCAGAGACTTTGACGCGCACCCGACTAGCCAATCGTAGCACATTAAGCGCAGTGCATGGTAGTATATCCTGTTTGGTTCTGTAGCGTGAAGCCATGGCAGAAAGAGAAAAGGAGATAAAAGCTTGAAGATGTCTGTACAAAAATCTGTTCTAAAGCAGCTGTATTATTCACTCAGGTTATAGACATTGCAGTTAGATAACATTTGTTTTGAATTGTTGCACTTTAAGAAAGTTTCTTTGGCTTTAACTGTCCTTTTTTTCTTTCAGGGTTTTACAGGTTTTATATGTTAAACATGGGGAAATAATGGTCAAACATGCAAATTAGTTTAGAAAATCAAAGTAAAAAAGAATTTTGATAAAATCGTGATCGTGATTTTGTTTTTTAAAATCATGATAAGATATTTTTGCCATATCGCCCACCCCTACTGTATATTAACCTCTGATTATGTTCTAGCCTGCTGTACAGCAGCTTTGGAAAAATATGACCCAATGCCAAACTGAACTGCAGACCCCTGTTCGGTAGCATTTGGTAATTGATACCTTTTCGGATCCAAATGTAGCCAAGAACGGGGTAAAAATTACTTTATATTGCGATGCTAAGTCTTGCAAAGCTTAACATATCATAAAATATTTATATAGCCATCCATCATCTATATCCCTTTAAGTGGACCTGGAGCTTATTCCAGTAGACATCCGGTACACCCTGAATCAGTTGCCAGTCAAGTGAGAGACAATTTTCCATTCATGCTCACACTCATACCAAAGATCAATTTGGAGTCACCAACTGACCTACTGAGCATATTTTGGTCTGTGGGAGGAAGTTGGAGCGTCTGGAGAGAACCCACGCTTGCACCTGGAGAATATGCAAACTCCACGCAGAAAAGCCCAGACCAACACAGGATAGGAAACTGCAACCGTCTTTGCTGTGAGTCACGTGCACCACCAGCTGCACCAACTGTAAAATATTTAGAATCACAATAAAACTTCATCAAGCCCCAAGTATTGTGATAATATTGTACTCTGTGGCAAATAGCAATTACCAACCCTAGGCAAAAGTTATAATAAAGGACCTTCGATTTTTGGGAGAATGCAAGCAAAAATGTTTTTTGTCTAACTTGTGAATATATTAAAAATTCCTGTGTTGTACAACCAGATTAGCAAATAGGTCAGAAAATACACTAAAAATAATGTTATCAACTAAAACAACCAAATGTACAACTTCAAGTACATCTGTGGTAGTGTTAAAGAAAATGTAGTAATCTATTAGTCTGAACTCTACTTCTAACAGCTGCTTGGCTCTAAGTATTAATAAGGCAGATATTATGAAGTAATCATCTTTTCCATAAAAAAAAATACATAAGATAATAAGATTAATTTAAATGGTTTAAATATAATGAGAGATTTTAATTAAATTCATAATCATTTAAATGTATATGGATTAAAAACAAAATAACATTTAATATGAGGAAATGTATCACCAAACACTTGTTAAAAATATGCTTCAGATATATATAGGTCTGTGATGAGTATGACAAGCCGAACAATCATCCTATCACACGCTGCTGTTGTTTTTGAAGCTTCTGCTCCTGAAAGCATTCCTATATAAAAAATTAAAAAATCTAGACTAAATTATTTTCCAGAGATCACCATACACATGGTCTGGATAAAGCAGAGCACCACTGGGATGATTTTTAAGTATTTTACAGTAGCATGTTGGAATAAATCAGAATCATTGTTTTTCTACGGAGGCTGCCATACATTGGTTGAATAAATGCTCCCACACCACTGGAACCATATTCATAAGTTGTTTGACTTAAGCATTTTGGATCATACAAGCAATTTTTCAACAATCTTGATATTATTTTGCTACAGTATCTCACTGAAGAAGCTTTCTGGATGAAAAGTGAAATGTCTTCCCAGAACTCGTCACAGTCCAGTTGCCTCTTTTTCTTTGAATCTTCAAGACAACCATGGCCTGGATAAATGAGAATCTACAAAGACGTACAGTATCCGTTCACTTTACAGTAAATTTATTCCAAAAATGCTTTCATAAAATCACTTGAAAGTGACCACAACAGTGCCCCCCTCTGTCCTGAAGAGCTTTGTTGTTGTTCTAGTGACTTTTGTGATATTTTAATGATTTTTCCAAGATGCTAACTTATTTGTACAGAGGAGGTCGAACCAGTGTTGTGACATATTTTGCTGTCTTTTCAGATTTTGCTACTCTAAGCTAGAGTGACAGATGAGCTCGGGCGCACCGGCGTGACCCCCACACAGCACGTGCTCGTGTAATCAACAGGATGCATTATTTTATGTTTTTTAAAAGTCCTAATAATAAAGTCAGAAATGACACAAATTTAAAATATATACCTGTCAGAACCTTGCGTATATGCATATCCTGTTTGACACATCTGCACTTAAAGCGTAGACCTGCCTCATGCAGGGTTTCATTATCTGTCGTGTTATTTCGATTAATAATGCAAGTAGTCAGTTTAGCAGTTTCTTTCATGCTCCATCTCTTATTGTGTTATTCATCGGTCTGGATCCTCTGGCCATGTCTGTTCCCACCCATCTCCTCTTCCAAGAAAAAATGCCCTGTCACAGTTGTTAACCCTTCAGATGATAAACCCATGGGCTGGCTGTTAGTTCACAGCTGTTTTAAACTTAAATAAAACTATCTACGAGACTTTAAAGCGGCTTTAAAGAGCTTTACTTACCGAGCATCAGCAGGGACGAATTTCAGCTGCGACACATTTTCTATAGAGTCAAAACGAAACTGAAACTGAAGCTGCAGCGGGGGGATGGGCGTTCTACACTTCATCCTCCAGTTCTTATCAGAGGGCTGACCATAGATTATTATTCATTTACTTGAAATCACACCGGAACTTAAATGTAATTGGATCAATATTAAGGACTCCGGTGAGACTCAGCTGTATGCACGTTGCAGAGCATAGTTGCCAGGTCCGCTTATTACAAGTGACTTTGGGCTTTTTTATTTTTTATTTTTATTTTTTATTGGAGCTGCTTGTAAATAAACACAATTTAACTGTAACAAGAGACACAAATTATGTTTCCACCAAAAGGAAGTCCTCATAGCCATAAGTGATTGTATTTCTGATGTAGTTATGAGTGTTTTTACCATAATAAAGCTGTACATGATCAACATGGAACTTAAATAAAAGCCTGCCTATGTCTGTTTGGTTACAAAATCAAAGTTAGACGCACTCTTTAACCACAATAGAGTTATAACAATAGCCCCTTCCTTTGTGATGGGAAGTTCGTCTCTTTTCAGAGAGTCGGCTCTTTTGGCTCAACTCCCAGAGAAGAGCTGACTCTTTTGACTCCCATGTGGCTCTTTATCCTGGATCCTTTGAAGCCCAATATTTTACCTAATTGTTTAGAAAAGTTAATAGTTTTTTTGTGTCGAAAACCTATATCCTCACATGTGATTGTACAGAAGGCCGCTATGCTGACCAATCAAAACAAAGTTCTACCGTGAGCAGAGCTGGGGCTGAGCACTGAGAGCGAAGCAGTGAAAGGAAAAAAGTGGGAGCCAGCTCTCACTCAATGAGAGACGGCTCTTCTGATACTTTTCCAAAAGAACAAAAAACAAAAAAAGAGAATGTTGAATGAGTGAACTGAAAGCCAAATAGGAATAAACGTCAGTGAGATTAAGACACAATGTTAATGCAGCATTAATGATATAGTATATATGTATACATATATATATCCTTTGATGTCGGCTCTTCCTATCATTGTGAAGCAGAATTCACCAAGCGTTGGATTGTTCACCCACTAATAGGGAACGAGAGCTGGGATTAGACCGTCGTGAGACAGGTTAGTTTTACCCAATATAAAACTATATATATATATATATATATATATATATATATATATATATATATATATATATATATATATATATATATATATATATATATATATATATATATATATATATATATATATATGGAGTTTGCTTGTTTTGGGCTTGTTTTTATCAACTACTTGCCTATTCAAGTAGAAATACAGCAACATGACTGGGTATTGACATCAGTAGGCACCAGACTTCTTTAAGTCAGACATAAAAGCTTGTCTCCCAACAAACCTTTTTCACCTTGCTGGGAGTGATGGCCAGTTGGCTGCACTTACATTGAACATCATAGCTATTAAAAACAACAACACAAAAAGGAATTTGAAAAACATAGAAAGAAACAAACAAAAAAAATCATAGCCCTTAGAAACACAAAATGAACTAAAAGGAAAAAGTTCAACTACATTAAACCTAAAAAAACATCTCAACCCATGAACATTTTGCTTTTTAGGATGACCTGCATATTTGTCTCTCATTGCAGTAATCAATTTAGTAAGTACAACAGCAGATAAATATTTCAATAGTACAGGAAAGGCTGAGATAGAGTACAGTGGTAAAACTGATAGAAATTGTATAGATTAGTGTTGGAAAATGTAGTAGCGTAAAGTCTAAGGCTGAAAGTATGATATGATACAGAGAAATATAGTTGAGAATAAAAAATATAATAGATAAAATAAGACGGAATAGTGGTATGGCCTTGGAGCATAATGAGTTAGGTAAAGGACAATACACTGTTGTGTAATGCATTACCAAATATGGAGGTTATGTGGAGTAAATTAAAAATTACATTACAATTTAATAGTGTAATTAGTTTACAAGAAACTTTCAGAAATGGGAGTGAAGTCAGTGTGTGTCAGTAAACTGATGTTACTGATCCTGCCTTTCAAACTATCACTTTTCCTGCTTCTTCCTGTTTTTGTTTTTTATATTAGAAATTTTACATTGTTATATTTTTGTTTTCAATCATTTTTTGACCTTTGATGTAGAAAGATTCTGTAAAATTAAACTTTACTTACTCTCTGGTGAATGGGAAATCCACTATTGTAGGGCACAGAGTACTGTGTGATATTGTACGACATAGCATAGCATGATGATTTATTGTATTTTACAGTATAGTATTGTACGGGGAGTGAAGTCTGGCATAGAGGAGTATATAACGTAGTAAGTCCATTCTTTACAGCACAGCATTACAATAGCATAACATAGTAAAACATCCTGCAGCACATAATGGATAAAAGTGCAGTAGTGTATGTTGTAGTACATTGTAAAGTCTAATAGTGTAGTATATATAGAAATACAAAACAGTACATTATAGTTTATCATATGGCATAGCATGATACAGGAGAGCATGCCCTAGTATTGTATAGTATAGAATAAAGAAAAGTGTTGTACATTTAAGTAACACTTACCCAGTTTGGCTGCTGTCTTCCCTTCCCTTTACAACTTTGTTTATTCAAGAAAAAAAAAACAGAAAAGACTGAGGAACAAGGAAAGATGGCCTGTTTTGTTGTTTCTTTATTTTGAATGCAGCCTCATCTAAATCTTAAGGCTGGATTGAATCTTGATCATTAGACATATCTATTATATCCCATCAGCTCCCATGATTTGATAGCCGATCTCACCGGGCCCTCCCAACAATCCACTTCTATTGGATTTACCCTTTTTCTTCGTCCTTGCTGCTCAGTTTCTAAGTTTCTTCATTTTTGTTTTGCACTGTCTTTTTACACTGAGGCATTCCTGTATGCTCTGACTGTCTCCCACACCTACAGCTTTGTTAATCTCCTCTTCTTCAAAAGACTTTCAGAGGAGAAGTTTGCTGCCAGCATGTTTCTGCCCACAGAGGAGACCACTGAACTCCCTCCTCACTTCAGCTGATCTCTCCCTGAAGGGGCCAGATCAACATGTCTTTAATTGAGTAATGCACAAGGTAGCAGCGTAATCCCTTTAAATTCGGATACCCCCACAGCTAATAACTATCACACAGTAAGTGTTGCCTCTCATACTGTTTTGTCTGTATCATTTTAACGTTTGTTCCATTTTCACTCTCTGAGGTTTTTCCCATGAAATTACCTCACCCCACCACCCCCCTTTTTTGTCTCCCATGCTTCATGTTCAAGATTCAAGCACCTGCTGCGAGGACAAGACGACACATGCCCCTGTGTCATCTTGTCAGTTTCAAAGATTTCTCAGCAGCATGTTGTGTCTTTAAAGCAGATTGTCTCACAGAATTTGACCTGTTTCTGACTGACGCTTTGTTTAGTATTTTATTTAAACTCCCTTCAACCTGCTCTGTTTAATGATTTGAGACATTGTTTTACATTAGGTTGTTAAAAAGGATTAAAACACTAGCCTTAAACATGAACAAGAAGAGCCCCAGAGCACAAACCTCAACCAAGGCAGTTCCAACATGAGTAATTGTCAAAAATGAGGATCAGGTGATTTACTTCCTTTTTTTGAAGGTGTTGGGTGATGTCTATTTTTATTGTATTTGTATTTGTTGCTGTGTTTATGGACTTCGAGTCTGTCAATAAAGTAAGTAAGTAAGTTACTGACAGCTGACTTTGCCAGGTGGGCTGGTATGGATAATTTAGAAAATCCTGACAGGGAACTTGAATTGAATTGAATTGAATTGGTTTTTATGTTGAACATTATGCAAAGAATTAAAAAACAAACAAACAAACAGATAAAGATAAAAATAGAGAAATGCCATTCACATACAAAGAAAAAAATAGAAATGAAGTAATTATTCAGATTTGAAAAGGAGTAGGGTGAAGTAAATACTTTTTGAGTTCCTACCCCTTATTGCTGTCTCTCATGGGTCTTATCAAAAATAATTCTGCTGTCTATTCAAATATATTATACATACTGTATATACATTACTAAACATATGATCTATGTAAATATGTTTATCTACGTATAAATGGTAAATGGACTTGAGCTTATATAGCACTTTTCTAGTCTTTGACTATTCAAAGCTGCTTTACACCACATGTCACACTTACCCAGTTTCTGTGTTAGTTGTCCATCAGTATCTCTAACACATTCACGCTTTTTCATGCCCATTTACACGCCACTGACGAAACAGTGGTAGCAACTTGAGGTTAAGTGTCTTGCCCAAGGACACGTCCCCATGTGTCGCCTGGAGTTGGGCTTGAATCTGCAACCTCCTGATTACTGACCAAACGCACTATCCAACTGCGCCACCGACGCCCCTAATATTTATGTAAACACAACAAATATATATAATATGTAATTAAAATACATATACATATACATACACCCATATACGCATACAATATATACATACATACACATATACATAAACATATACTAACATACATACATATATACACATGCGCTGTACATGGATAGATACACTATCCATACATCCATAATTATACACATACACATATGTATCTAACATATAATTACCAATATAGGCATATTTTACATATACTAAACATCTATGGAAATATAATTTGCACCTATGCACACACACAAATACATACTTACATGTATACCGTAAAATACCAAATAATAGCCGGGGCGTTTATTTGTTCAATCACTGAGCAGACCAGACGTTTATTTGGGACCAGGCATTTATTTGGAACTGGTGTTTAATTCCTTTTGCACAAAAATCTTGCTTAGCAAAAAATGAAAAAAAATATGGTAAATATAATCAAATTATTTATTTACACCAGCTTGAAAATCACCTTTACATTTTCAAGGCAAGATTACAGTACTGTTGTTATACTCTTGTCTTCTCCTTTCAACTCAGCACTCTCTAAACACTCTTGAAAATGGTAAGAAAGGACTGGTAGTTAAGTAAAGGTCTTGCTCCTTTTTTTTCCCACTGCACCGGGGCCATGGAGATAAGCAGCAATGTAGAGCTAACTGATGTGACTGGCTTCCTGACGTTAGTTAAGAGCAAAAAACAAACAGCGGCAGTGGCAACATCTTTGAATTTTTAAAGCCCTAGTATGTACAATTCTGGCTTTCTACTCTCTAGTGGCCTCTCTGTGGTCACTGAGTGTAACTGCACTGTTGTAAAACAGAGCACCTCAGACCAACGTGCATTTGTTGACATACAGAGGGAGGAGAAGCTGACAGAACGTCCAGAGAGACAAATAAGCCATGTGGACTGTTAAGGTTCAGTCTGATCATGTTTCTTTTCAAGTGACGGCTGTCAGTGGTGAGCTCAGCGTTTGCGTGTGTGTTCTGTAAACGTTGACCATAGCCCCTATGGCTGTGCCGAAAAATTTACACCAGGCATTTATTTGGAATGGGCGTCTATTTATCAAAACATACTGCCACACCTGGTGTTTATTTGGGACCGGGCGATTAAGTGGAACCGGGCGTTTATTTGGTATTTTACGGTATACATAATATGCAACTGTCAATACAAATATTCTATCTCTATCCAATATCCATACACTTCATAGCAAAATACTACTCAATTTTAGCATAATTGTTATTGTTTATTTATTTATTTACCCCCTCGCTCTCATTGATCACACACTCCTTCTTTCATATACTTGTTTAGAAACAGTTTTTGTACCTCTTTTTAAACAGATTTATGTTTGGAATTTGTTTTATCTCCATATCCACAGCTCGATATATAGAAACTTCACCAACAACCATCTCTAGACTTTACAGAAAATGGTCTGAAAAAGATAAAATCTCCAGTAAGAGACATTTCTCTGGACTGAAATGCCTTGTTGATGCCAAAGGTCAGAAGAGAATGGCTAGAGGGGTTTGAGATAGAAAGGAAACGGTGACTTTGATAACCTCTCTTGTCTTCATGACATATGCAGAAAACCACATCTGATACCCAACATGCTCGTTATGGTAACAGACAACTCCTGAGCCAGTGGACTTAAACTGCAAATAAAACAAAGACAGGGTATCACACTGGTAGATCCAGACGCCATGATACTACTGACTTTTGTCTTGTGCATAGAAGTGCATGATCATATGAAGGAGACATGTTAAACACACTATAGATCACATATTACTCAAAAATGCATAATACTGCCCCTTTAACTTTGCGAAATAACCACTCTCAAGGGCAAACTTTAATGTCACAGTGTCCCATGATCATCCGTTGCTTGTGAATGTGTTATCTCATGATGCAGTTTAACGGATTTTCTTTTACATTTGCATGGGATAACTTCCTCAGATTTTGGATGTGAAAAGGCATCGATATCTGGGCCCCACATTCATCTTAAGCTTATCCAGTTTATTAAGAAGCCAGGCTTTTTAAGATTTTGGCCAGGACTGTTTTAGATTCAGATTTTGACCATTTGTTGCTTGTGATTTGAATTGAACTATCTTTTTTGTTGTATTGACCCAATTAATATAGAGACAAAACAGTTAATCAATTCATTTTTACAAAGACCTATATAAAGTGCACCTTACTCCAATCTCTCTTTTAAACTCACACAGAGACAGGGTTGATTATGGAGAGACTCATCTCCACACAGCATGCTTCAGTTGGTCTTGCGGTGTGGCAGATGGGGATCGTAAAAATTAACGCTCATTCATCCCGGTGAGCTAACCAGCTCTTCATCTGCAATTAAGAAGTTGTGGGCAGTGAAGTAACACTGAGTCCCGACATCAGTACTGTGTGATGCAGATGGTGTGTTTTTTAAAGGAAGAGAATGGGTAAGAAATGACTCGAGGTTATTATTACACAAAATGCGTTACTGATAAAAAGAAATTGAAATGCAGCCTGTAACCTTGACTTTGAATGGATAATGTAAATTAAGTAATAGACATCCTAATCTACTTTTTCAGCCCCACTCAAGCCTGAAGGCAAAGCTTTCCTGTTTTCAATAAAACTCTCATTTTTCTCTCTGTAAGTCATATCAGTATTCTGCTGCATGGTAGAGCGCATGCTGAGAAAGCAGCCACGTAAAACCCTCTTTCTATTCCTGACACCTCTTCGATTTTAAATTAATTTGAATTCTGATGGCTCTCACAATAATCCAAGCACTGCTGCGCTCCATAAGTTATGGATGGGTGGCTGCATTGAAGGATTTGATTAAACAGGGTAGACAACATGACCCATTTAGGGGCTGAATACGAAATATGCGTACTAAAAAACTTATAAAGACCCATGAGAGGCAATGATGTGATGTGAAATAAGTCTCCAGGCTGATAAAGTACACACATGTATGTTTTAGCTGTTATGTAAGAAATCACCAGCAGATCGCGCTGTTACTCTAAGTAACCCTTCAGAAAACTGCACCGTCCCTTGCTTCTCCTTACGAGTGTCATTTACAGGGCACACTTTGAAGTGTGGCTTAAATTATAGCTTGAATTCAGCCTAGACAAATGTTTAGTGTTCGTTCGTGAGAATTTGAGTATTCAATGATCATCATAATCACCACAAAAATACTAAAACAGGTCAGTTTGTAGCGCATATCCCTGCCAGCAGTCACTGACGTTGCCAGACTTCAGAGAAAAACAAGCAACATGATCTGTAGAAACGAGCCAACCTGAATCCCCCTTTGGGTAAATCAATGAAAGTATTACACAAGACAAAATTGTAATTTTGTCAGTACTTCCATCAGCAAACAACTCAGCACATTGCACAATCAAGGGTACTACCTTAGTCATAATTGTGTCAAAATAGCCTATACCTTTAGATAAATCATCCATCAATCCATCCATGAATCCATCCATCCATTCTGCTTATACCTTTCCCTTGACAGTGGACGACCTATTTCTCATGACCCAGGATAGGGGCCGGGCCACTGCCAGAAATTTCGGGGCCCATTAAAAGAAACTGTATCAGATTGGGCTCTGTTCCAAAACACCTCCATACAGTTTCTTTAACCAAACATCTGCAAAACAAACTCATAAATAAATAAAATGAATTATATGTCTATAATGAGCCACTTCCAATGGTCACAGCCATGTCGTTTCTGTTTAAGACAAAAAGTAGGACAAAGAGAAAAGACTTTTCAGATGTGTAAGTGGTGAATGAAACAACACACTGTAGAAAATTCCCTGGCATTCAGACGAATGCAAAGCTATCAGACAAAATTTAAAACGTATTGATCATATAATCAGTCCTCTTGAGTCTATGGACATATAACCCTGTTAAAGTTAATTGTGCTGCAAAAAAAGTCTGAAAAGGGTGGAGGGCTGCAGAATGTTTGTGAATATTGTAAACTTAAGTAGAGGGGAAGTACGGGGGTTGCTTAAAGAGAGCTGAAAGAGAATAAAAACCGATAAACACAGGGGCATAAGGCTTAAAACCCATCAACTTCTCAAGTAAAGGCTCGACAGTCGCTTATAACGTGCGGACTTGGCAACCCAAGTCGTCACCAGAATCTCGCGATAGTTGCGGTGGCCGAGATCCGAGACGTAGGGGCAGGAAACTTGACATGTCAACAAAACAGACAACTTATCTGCTCACAGGTAACGTTAAACGCCTTCTCTAAAGGCTTTAGATAATTCTGAACATCCTCTGATATGTTTACTTTCTTTAAGGGCTGAAATCATTAAACGACATTAATGAATAAAGCGACAGAAGCTGAGTTTTTGTTGTGGTGCGGCTGCAGGCTTAGCTTTACAGACACTTTTACATGTTAGCTCTTCAATCCGTTATTTGACAGGGAGTCTGGGGGTGGTATTAAACATTGAGGATGTTATCAAACAGAGTTAATGGATAGGTAAGTTCAAGTGTAAGTGTCCTGAAACCCTGGGATGAAACTTGTTTGAAAGGCTGTGATGTTAGCTTGGAGACTTTATCTTTGTAGCTCCTCGTTGTAGTTTATTTAAATGCAGCTGTAAAACTTTTAGACAGCTTTGATGATTTTCCTTGATTTAATGTTGATTTTGTTGTTTGTTAAGCATAATCGTAACACCTTGGCCGGTAATGGTTTGCTTTATATGTTTTGTACAGTAAATAGTTCCAACTGTCTGACCTAAGGACTCACAACATGAGAGAATTTTTACAGTATGTATCACTCCGCCTCTGCCAGGGGAAATTAGTACCTCTGAACCATTTACAGCTTACTGTGCTTTCTCTGCAAGCAACTTCATCCCTGACATTTAATTACATAAGAACCAAGTTTCACTGCTGCTAGGATGAAAATGATTCTGTAATTCTCAGTGATGTTAAAACACGGTTATCTGGTAGAGGGTTACTTTTGATGATATTGCAAACCTTGTTAAATAGGTGAGGTGAAAAACAAGAATTTATTTTGAGTTTTGCATTATACACCCTTTGTTTGTGGTAAAGGTGGACTCTCTGTGTCTGTCAGGAGTTTTCACATTCTCCCTGTGCATGTGGTCCCTCTCTCTGGTAGGATGGGGGATCGAAAACCAATTGAGAATGTAAACATCCCCCTGATATTGGTTATCAGTTCTTTTCACTGTTTTGGTGTGCCTTTCAAATCATGGACATCATGCCTCATCAGGGGAAGTCAGCCGCAACATACAGTATTGGTTATTTTGAAGATTCAAAGACAAGGCAACTGGACTTGTGTTTCATTTTGGGAAGACGTTTGTTGCAATTTTCAAATCGCAGAACGTTGAGTATTTTTATCCCAACATGTGTTGAACATTTTGGCATTGTGATGTACTTTTTTTGCAATTTCATACATTTTTTTTTTTTTATTATTTTTTTTTTACCTCTATTCATACACTTTTTCCCACTTTTGGACCATTTTTACCTTTTTTTTAACCTTTTCTTTTTTTTTTTTTTTTGACAACTTTATGCCTATTTTGCCCCGTTCATCTTTTTTGGCCACTGTCAGAACCATTTTGGAATTTTTAAATGTTTTTTGAAATTTGATTTCAAATTTATTTCCCAATTTTGCTGCCATAGTTAATTTTCCTAAGCCCACTTTTGGATTTTTTTTTTTATTTTTTTACCAATTTATCCCCATTTTTTTGCAATTTCATACCTATTTGCACCTATTTATTAACCTTTTTCCACTTTCAAACCATTTTTACCCAGCAATTTCATACCTATTTTGCTTCTGTTCTTCACTTCTCCACTTTTTCCTCAAATCTTTTATCCTTAGATTGATTTAATGTCATATTAGTTTTACTATAAAAAGATCTACTGCTTATGTTTGTTTAAGAATATATAAGATGATTAACATTAAAACAATTGCAGAGTAAATCGCAATATTGGGGGAAAAAAATCACAATTAGATTAACTTCTCAAATCGTTCAGCCCTAATCAGGAGTGATGCGTTTGCCTCTGAAAACGTGTGTAGGCCCACTGATGTCCTTTCTGAATGTCCACAGGAATCGTGAAGGTAATCGGATAAATATTCAGAATCAATAATAGTTTTGTTATTGATTACAGTCCCTATGTCTTAACACACTGTAACATTTTTATTCTACAGAGTAGTATGTGGTCCTAATGAACAGAAACAGTGCAGAATGTAGAGGAGTGTTGGAATTTCTGAGCATCAGTCGAGTCACGTCTGCCAAGTCTGGATAAGTCTATCTTTGTGTTTGTGTTAGTGTTTGAATAGGAGAACTCTAAAAGTTATAAACAAATTTTGATGACATTTACGAGGAATATTAGTCATGGCAAAAGAAGTGATTTGATTTTGGTGGTGATCTGTATCCGGGCACAGATCTAGGGATTTATTCGAGGATTTGTTAACATGTTGAGACTTGGTAGTTTCATCATTTTCGCTAATAACTCAATAAGTTCTGAACAGATTTTGAGAACACTTTGAGAGGATCTTAATCGTGACACATGAGAGAAATGACTAGACTTGGATGGTGATCCCAATCCAGATGTGGATCCAGAAATATTTGCTAAGATGTGTTAACAGAGCACATTTGTGACAATAACTTGCCAGACAGTGTTGGAAATGCCTTGTCGAAGGTATGTGTCCTTGGAGCACCTGCAGTTTTTGTTAAATTCAGAAACCAGTTGAGTTAAAAATTAACCTGTTGTTGCCTTTGACTTTTGAACCTCTGTTTGCTATGTATGCAAGGGTCTTATTGAACATTTGAACAGTCATGTAAAAGGGGCTTTCTGGGAAAATAGACTTTCTAACCAGATCTTTATTAAAGCAAACCATAATGCTGAATCAACTCTTGTACTGGGCAATATGCACTGAAACGTGCATGTAACAGTAAAGCAAAATGTATACATTTTGGCTGGACAAAAACATATTGACTGTTTTTTGTACCCACCATCCTGACTGGTGACTGAAGCAGTTCATTTTTGACCTTGTGTGAAAAGCTATTGTTTAAAAGAAAAGAGGTATCATATTTGAGGTAGAGACGTCATACTGGGTGTCTTTACTGCAGTGATTATCTTCACTTCTCTGTCTATAGCCTCTTAAAGGGACTGTGAGGAGTTTCTAAGTAATTACAAAAAAGTCTCCCTTTTAGATAAATGCCTGATCGAAATACACACTTTAAGATGAGTTTTATAGCATCAAAATAGGTTATCCATCAATGCTATTCCTTAGCTTCTTGGTCGGGTCGGACAGGGCTGGACTGGCCTGGATACTCAACTTCGGGAACAAGACAATTAAAACTAGAGCAAATATATAATATTCAGACACGTCTTAGAGCACCGGGCTGTAAGTAGTGATATATAGCCGGCTACAAAACCACAATACTAAGTTTTTCAAAACTTGCTTGTTGTCACACATCAAAAACTACCGCTACGTAACTAGAAAGAGATACATTACCTCGTCGCTTTGCATCCTGTAAGTTGTTGAAAAAAGAAGTTGTAAAGCAATGCAGAGTTCTGAGGAAGGTCCGGGCTACAACACAACAAACACACACTTTGGCTTCGGTAACTTGTTGTGGTGCGTTCCAGTTGTAGTCAGAAGTAGGAATTTTCGAGTTTCGAGTGGGAAACTGCAACTGGAACGTCCCCCGAAGTCGGAATTTCCTACTGGGAACTCGGTGAAACCTTGTCACCCCCGAGTTGACAATCAAAGATGGATGCCCCCAGTGTGAACAGTTATTGAGCTCCTGTATTAATCAATTTATTTGCACTTCTGACTGGGGTGTGTCGCTCTAGATCAGCTGTATACATAGTATTTTTAGACTTATATTTACAAAAATGCTGCCATAGTGATAATCACATTCTTCATACAACAACGCAGGGCGTGCTAACAACAGCTAACAATAGCCTGGTAGATCGGCATGTTTTTTTTCCGACTTCATCTGGAACGCCGATAAGTCGGAGATGTCACTCCCAGTTCCGAGGTTACTGGAACGCAGCATTACGACAGTCGCCACGCGTGCTCATGGGTAGCAGAGTCTTTGTGTCGCCGGTAATAGATTCTCCTCACAGTCCCTTTAACTGCTATTAAATTAAAGCAGTAATTAATATTGTATTTAATTTATACATGTCTTACTGAACACTTAAGCTCACCTAACAAGGCCGAGTTAAATCTAAATAACATATCAAAAGTAAATAAAACATACACTAGGTTGGCTGAATAGAAAGTAATCAGAGTTTGGGATTTGCTGGGATTTGAAAACAGCAGTGATAAACAGGGCAACATCGCTCCCTCGTACACTTCTACTCTAATGTCAGGACTGTTAATGTGACTTGTATTTTCCTCTCTTGTGTTTTCATACAGGCATGTAAGGGTGAGCTTTTGTGCAATAGCCTCTCAGGTAACACTACCTGGACCTGGACCTAGCCCTCCATCATCCACCAGCATCCTCCCCTAGTGTCTCCATGACAACCCCTCCACTTGTGTCACCTTTTGGCGGGCAGCCTCCCCCGCCTCAGCAGCAGCAGGCGCAGCAGCAGCAGCAGGCAGCCCGTGATGTCAACACTGCCTCTTTGTGTCGCATCGGCCAGGAGACAGTCCAGGACATTGTTCTCAGGACAATGGAGATCTTCCAGCTGCTCAGGAACATGCAGGTCTGTCTCACTCCCTCTCTGTCTGCCTGCAGGCTGTCAGAGGTGGATAAACTCCCTGCTCAGTGTTCTCCAGTCCAGTCCTGAACTGTTTGGTAGTCTATTGGCTCGAAGGAGGGGAGTCTTGGTATTTCTGGTACCTTTCTCGTTTTTTTCCTGTGCATGTATGCAGCACTGGCTCAACTCAACACTGCTATAGACAAAGTTAGGAAACAGCCCTTTACTGGCTCTCTGATTGGTTCATAGACCATCCAATCAGATTTAAAGCCTGTTTATACGACAATGAAAATGACTAAAAACTTGAGAGTTTTTGTTGTGTTTGCGACTTCCATTCACACAAGAGCGGTGCCTGAAGTGTCTGAATCTGCAAACTTTTGAACCCAGGGTCAAGAGTGAAACGTATTGAAAACATTTTCATTTTTGTCTCAGTGTGAACAGGGATTGGTGACGCATGGTGCATGTGCAGTTCTTTCCCAGATAAAGGCTGTGTGTGCACCTAGAAACAACAACAACAGCAGCAGCTGTCGGCTATTTAGCCACATGTTTGATGACAAACTCTGCATGATATGTTATCACTTCTCCACCAAAATGGGAATTTGCTGCGTAAATACTCTGACCAGCAGAGACTCATTTGTTATATTCCGGACACTACAGACTAACATCACCAACTACTGACCTGGCATGACTCATTCCCATGGATCCATGTGAAAGAGAATCATGCTGCGTTCACACCGCAAGCGACCAAGCTACCAAAATCGCGTTGCCCACTGACGTAGCGTCGCGCGTCCATAAATACCTCATTTTGGTAACCGCTGCCGTCGGCCGTGGCTCGGTGACGTCACATCCGCTCGAGTTTCACCGTGATCATTTCATATATCATATAATAGGATATATAAGCGGACATTATTCCAGCTGTATCCTTTTCACTCACTTATCAACCACAAAACACTGCAGCTGATGCCCTGCAGCAGATTTGAGTTAAACTTAGTCAAAAAGTGATTGATTTCTAATTGTTTCAAATAGGACAGATTCCAGCAAGAAACCTTTGACAGTTACTAAGGAGGGCGGGGCTTGATAGAGGATCACTTCCTGTTAAAGGCGGAGCTTGACAAAGGGCGGTAAAATAAAAAAAAACAAAAAAAAAATATATAAAAAAATTAGAGAACCAACAGACAGAGGAGTTGGTGCAATAAAATGGTAGTTTTGATAATCAATACACTCTGTTAAGGCCAAAAACAAATCTGAATGGCGAAATATCGTCACACACCCCTTGCCAGTTGGTTTATTCATACATATTCTGCAGAATCAATTTCAATCAATCAGTCAAACTTCATTTATATAGCACTTTTCATACAAAAAATGTAGCACAAAGTGTATTAAAATGAAGAATTTATGAACCAAACCCACTCCACCCAGCCCTTGAACCCACCTACACCGCAATCCATACACAGTGTTGATAAAAAGCATCATAAATAAAAAACAATAATAAAGCACACAGCTGTACCCTGTAAGTACTGAAGGAAACGCCATCTTAAAGGTTTAAAAGTGATAAAACACTGGAGGTTAGGTTAAAGTGTAAAATTAAATATATCATAAAATAAAGTAAAGAAAAATAATTAAAAAAAATAATAAATTGAAATGAAGTTAAAAAAACCTAGAAAAACTAGAAAATAAAATATGGAAAGATAGAAGAGATAAGAAATAAAATAAAATAAGATAAAATAATAAAAAAGTGGGCTGTAATTAGAATAAATAGAAACACTAATAATTCAGGTAAAAGCTAAACTAATATGGTAGGTCTTGAGTTTGTTTTTACAGACATTTACATTAGGTGCAGTCCTCAGGTCTTCAGGTAGGCTATTCCGTAAGCGGGGGCCATATGGCCCTTTCCACTAGCACGCCTTGGCCCTACTCTGCTCGGCCCTACTCGATTTGCAGCGTGTTTCCACTAGCCCGGTACCTCCTAAAACAAGCTAGTTTTAGTACCTACTCCCCTCTGGTTCCAAGCCAGCAGAGTCGATGCTAAAAGATGACGTCACCGAGTGCCGGCTACTGATTGGTCAGACAATGTCGTCATCGATGAGTCATGAGTACGACGACCTAGCATGCTAGCGGGAGCTACCGTTAACTTACCCTCAAACGTCTTTTCTTTGCAGCTCGATTGCTCTCGTCCTCGGCTTCATTCTGTTGTATAGCTTCCAAAACTCTCCTGTGCTTCTCAAGGGTCATATCTTCTTACCACCTGCAGCCTCCTTCTGCTTTCCTTTTTACTCGGTTTGTGACAAAAAGCCACAGATTGTTGTGTCGCGCTCAAAATGACGTAATTGCAGTGCCGCTCACCCCTTTGGGCAGTCGTCTGGGGCTAATGGAAAAGCAGCACAAGGCGAGTAGAGTAGAGCCGGGTAGAGTATCGTAGAGTAAAGTAGAGCCAATAGTCGTAAAAAGATGCCTCACCGTTAGTTTTTGTTTTAACATTGGGAACTGTTAACAGAGAACTTCCTGAAGACCCGAGGGCTCTAATGGGCTCATACGGTGAAAGCAAATCAGATAAATATGAAGGACTAAGACCATTTAGAGCTTTAAAAACCAGTAAAAGAATCTTAAAATCTATCCTAAAAGAAACGGGTAGCCAATGGCTGCAAACACGGTCACAGCCGTTTTGAAATAGTCCTTGGTAATATCACCCATGGTGCAGGTCACAAGAAATTAAAAGGGTGGCAGTAGAAGCCAAACTACACCACCTTTCAACATTTTACTAGCTTTTAAGGTCCCTGAAGACATGGAATTGGAGTGTCTTATGTTGCAGCATCCTTTTAACTTTTCCTTGCTGTTTTTTAATGGACAAAAGTTGTTTGAATTTTGTAAAAGGCAAAGTCAGTCAAATGTTAGTTGTATATTAATGTGGCATCTGTTTCAGGATATGGATATTTAACAGGATTTCATTTGTTTTCCTTCTTCCTTTGGAGTTAGGCAGCTCATTTTGTGCTCTGGTATTACTACAGTGCAGCACCAGTCCCACTATCATGCAGTTTTGCCATTACTGTTGTATAGGAGAACAGACAAGTCAATTGCTGCCTCTGTACAGTGATGCTTTTTGTGAGAGAATGATGAGTGACTCTGATGCAGGCTTGTGATGGCCTGAAATGAGGCCGATGCAGCTGCCATCCACTTTAGGATCTTAGAAAGACCCTTACTCTGCAATTCTGAAACACAACCCATAAATGCAAAGATAAAACAGAATTAAATCAGTATAAAGGCCAAAGATGAACACAGATGAAAATCACTTGTAAGAGAATACACAAGACAACTGATTGTATTTCTGATAGATTGCGACATATAACTAATATGTTTGAATAATAAAGGGAGGCTGTTCTTCAAAGATGTGTTTTGATGCATGATTCAATAAAAAGACTGTGCAAGCAGACTGAAATCCAGCCAGAGTTTTGCAAACATTTGATTTTTTGTTTCAATCCTCTCTGTGTTTAGAGAATATTAGAAGCCCGCTTGAAATCTGAAGGAAGTGCAAAGAAGTCAAACTGTGAAAGATTTAGTTTGGTCTGTCAGCAGCTTAGCTTTTTTCACTCTCGAAGTTAGGGCTGAACAATTTGAGAAAATAATCTAATTGCGATTTGTTTCCCCAATATTGCAATTTACTCTGCAATTGTTTTAATGTTCCTCATCCTTTGTATTATTAAACAAACATAAGCAGTAGATCTTTTTATAGTATAACCAATATGACAATAAATCAATCTAAGGATAAAAGATTTGAGAAAAAGAGGAGAAGTGAAGAACAGAAGCAAAATAGGTATGAAATTGTAAAAACTGGGTAAAAATGGTATGAAAGTGGAAAAGGGTTAATAGATAGGTATGAAATTGCAAAAAAAGTGGCTTAGGAAAATTGATTATGGCAGCAAAATTGGGAATTAAATTTGAAATTACATTTCAAAAACCATGTAAAAATTCCAAAAATGGTTCTGACAGTAGCCAAAAAAAGATGAATGGGGGCAAAATAGGCATAAAGTTGTAAAAACGGGGTTAAAAAATGGTAAAAATGGTCCCAAAGTGGGATAAAAGTGTATGAGCAGAGGTAAAAATAGGCATGAAATTGCAAAAAACTACATCACAATGCCAAAATGTTAAACACATTTTGGGCTAAAAATATTGAATCTTCTGCGATTTGAAAATTGTAACAAGCCATATTGTGATTTAATCGAATTTGCAATTAATATTTCAGCCCTACTTGAAGTTTAGTCGGAATAGTTACCAGTTTCTGTTGCATGCTTGAGCATTGTGGCAAAGGAAAACAAAAAAATCTTTAATAAAAAACCCATGGATCTTGATTTGAAATTCATTAATTTGAAAAAAAGTCACAAAATAAGATTACTTAGAGTCACACGGATAATGGTATATTTAAAGGCTCTTGAGACACCAGGTCTAACAATGTCAGCTTCACATTAAAGTACAGACAATCACAAAAATCTTAACTCTGAAGCAAATGGCACTGTCTGATGGTTCATTAACTGTATGTGTTGATTTAAGTGAATGAATCAAAACAATTGTAAACAGGCTGAAATTAAACAAAGCTTATAAGACAAACTGTGTGAATAAAGAGATGCAAGAATGAGTCCCAAAACACATTTCACTCAAATGCTAAGTCCAACTTGGCTGCAGAAGCACAATATCCAGGTCCTAGAGCGGCCTGTTTAATCCCCGGACATGAACCTCAATGAAAGTCAGTTTCAAAGCGTAAACTAAAGAATTTGGAAGAATTAAAGAAAGTCATTTAACGAGAATGTGAACAGTGTGAAAGGCTTGTGGAGAACATGCCAGCCAGGATTAAAGCTCTGCTGCATGCTAATGGCAGCAGAGCCAAATTAAATATTAATTTGATGTTATGTTTTTTTATTTATTGCTCAGTTTTGAACACATCATGTGTTATTTGTTGATTTTGATGCTGATAATGTTGAGAACTGTCATTGGAAACTACCAAAGATTTTACTTTGGTATATACTTTGGTATATAAATAAAATCATTTGCTCGTGTCTGTCTGTGGCAGGCACACCTTTTTGAAACACAGGAAGGATTTTTCTGCTAATATATCACAATGTTATTTAATATTGTGTCCATGTTTAAGGATGTTTAAAACCGTTTTTACACTCTGTAAAAGTAAGAGGACAAAGAGAGAAGTTAAGTTCATGATACCAGCTGCTGTAACAACACAGCTTTGTTGTTGTAATAAACCTGACAGTCAGTAACATCAGTTGAGGATATCCACTGCCCTCTATGAGCATTATCTAAGGATAATAACTAAAAATAGGGCTGTCAAACAAAGTTTTTTTTTTACCAGATTGATCACAGGGTTACACTGGATTAATTTTGATTAAATATCATATATTTTTAATCTATATTAATCACGTGAGGATGGTTTGTTACAAGCTGGGTGATGTGTTAGCTGAAGTACTAGCAGGATCCCTGGCTGTCTTTTGGTGCGTTCCAGTTATCTACTGGAAAGTCGGAATGACGCATGCCTTGTGATAATGTGGTAGTTTAAGCTACAAGTGCTTTGGTGAAAGAAAACGCCTTCCTGCATAGTGTGCATAGAACTGTATTAGGGCTGAACGATATGGACAAAATGTCATATCTCAATATTCATGCCAGATATCTCAATATGATGCGATATGACCACGGGATTGGTGAAAACCAAGCCGTGCATTCAAGGGCAATAGTACAAATAAAAATTTTTGTGACTTCCAGAGCTGTGCATGCAGGGCGAGCACAGAGGAAATCTATATCGTTTATATTGTTGGTTTTTCGATATTAATATCTTAAATGTTCATATCTCGATATAGATATGATAATGATATATCTTTCAGCCCTAAACTGTATGTCAGTCCATGGTTCTGTATTGTGTGTTTTTTCTTTGAATGTATTTTTGGGGCATTTTGTGCCTTTATTGATAGGAGAGAGACAGTGGATAGGCTTGTGAAAGGGGGTGAGAGAGTAGAGATAGGCACTCTGCAAACTGGTCACAGGTTGGATTCGAACCTTGACTGGCAGAAGCATGTACATGGCACATGTACACTTTGCCAAACCAGCACCCCTGTATTGTGTTTTTTTGTATGAAACAAATTTCCCACAGAGAGCCAGGGCCACTGTGCTGTTCAGCGTCTTCCCATTCGAGTTGGTTGACTCTGGCAGATTAACTGCCCATTTGTGCATATGTGGCAGCATGCGCTATGGCAAGTCTACTGGGACAAACAACTGCGCAAAACATGTTTCCAGAGACATTTAAAGGATTTTGAGTCATTGTGTGCTGCAGATGGGTTACTTGGGCTAAAATGTTTGATCCAATGAATCATTATGATGGATTAGTCTGTACGTCTTCACACTTTGTGCCTTGGATTCTTGTCACAGTGATGTCATGTGCATACCCTCTATTCTAACAGTTGTTTTGTGAAGTTAATGTATGGATCTTCCCTGGTTGTGTCCTCATGGATGTCCGTCAGCTCCTTTAAATGCTCCTCCTGCACCTTGTTAAAACCTCCGCCACAGAGACAGGCCAAACAAACCCACCACAGCCACAGAATGCACAAACAATATTGTTGTGTCTTTTTTGTAGATCACAGTCTACCTTTAGACTCATAAAAAATCTTCATTTATCATCTCCTCCCCTCTGTCTGCACCCCCTCTGCTTCTCTTTGTCTGTGTTCACTTTCCCTGCCCTGAAGGCACGCTTGTTTCATGTTATGTCGGATGTTTATAATCAGACAGTGCCGCCCCAGAGGCTTTTTCGATTCTCTCAATAAAAACAAGTCTTGTTGCTCTTTAGCACCCCATTGTAGTTAAAAGCCAGCAATGCCGCCTCAGTATCAGAATAAATGTGACAAAATACAAAGCGTGGCAGCTGGGGCTGTTAACCTTTCATTTTTGAAGTGCACTTTATTATTTTATCAAGATCTGTAACCATAATGATGCACAAACATGTCAACACATTAGGGTTTAATTAAAGTCAAGTTGCTCTTTTTTCTGAAGTAGAAAGGAACTCTGCTTTGTGATTAGTGCAGATAAATTTGCATCTTCAGTAATGACACTACAGAGGGTTTTGTGTGCTTGTAGCTCTCAGTGGGGGATCGATGCTTGCTGCTTTTTATTAGCATGAACAAAATTGCAGGCTTGTACTTTTGTTTAACACAATGCCTCCTCTGTGCTGCTTCTCAGCTGCCTAATGGAGTCACCTACCACCCGAACACCCACCAGGACAGGCTGGGGAAGCTGCAGGAGCACCTACGCATGCTCTCTGTGCTGTTCAGGAAGCTGCGGCTTGTCTACGACAAATGCAATGAGAACTGCGCCGGGCTGGACCCCATACCTCCAGAGGTGAGACCTGGGACATGACTGGACAACATCTTAATATTTTCACTGTTCTTTTCTTCTTTAATTCCCAGTGTTTGTACCCATTGTTAACTCATTTTTCAGTGGGATCACGATCTCTCGGCTCAGCAGAACTCACTTGTATTCCTGTCTTGTATTCTAGTCTCTCAGTGTTGTTACAGACAGATAGCAGCAGACATCAGGAATACAAAGTGTGCTGATCTGAGGGATAATTGTGCTGAGGTGCTTCAAGTTAATGTAGAAAAACAGGACAGCAATGTATTCTTTTGAGCTAACATGCAATGTGGTGGTTTTTTGGTGTGTATTATCTCCTGCACCTCTTTTGTAGGTAAATATGATCATGCTGAGGCCAGACTACCCGTGTTTTTGTCTGTTACAGTATTCAGCAGGCTTTACGGATGACACACGCAACCAGCTAAACATTAGGACCAATGTGATGATGTTGGAAGAACAGGAGATATCACTCACAGCTGTATACATAGTTTTGATTGCCCTTCCAGGCATTATGCAAGTGGTATGTTAGCTTAAAGGGATATGCCGGCATTTTCTTTGTTTTCCTCAATCAAGAGTCCATGACAAGCAGATAGACACCATTCTTTTCACGGTGCATGCAGCAGCAAGGCCTTGATTTATCTTAGCTATAAGTTAGCTAGCCTGCCTCTGCCCACAGTCATCAGATAAACCTTTTCAGGAACCCTAACGGTCCTGTGTGTGTTGTAACTTGTTTTTTTACTGTGTTATGTTACGTTATCTTCGATTCTGCAGCGGTGTAGAGTCCAAGGCATGAGCCACTTTGTAAAGCAGACTCTTTCACCAAGACACATCTGAGATGGAGCAAAAATATCATTTCTGT
The DNA here is from genome assembly GCA_036419115.1 of Scarus forsteni. Taxonomy (NCBI): domain Eukaryota; kingdom Metazoa; phylum Chordata; class Actinopteri; order Labriformes; family Labridae; genus Scarus; species Scarus forsteni. The sequence continues at coordinate 16,172,647 of JAZDUH010000458.1, forward strand.
CAAGATTATCTTTCAGTGTTATTGTTGTTTTTTTAATTTAAAAGAAGAAGTCCAGTCCTGATAATACTGCCACTGAAGCTGTTAGCATCTATGCTGATCATTTGTACCAGCAGTTACTTTATGCTGTCTACCTGTAGTTCACACGTCTTCTTGCTCAGAAGGATACCGATGGTCTGTGCCGCTTTGTGCTGAGCAAAGTTATTGTTGATTGGAGCTTGGCAAGATGGATCTGTCCAATTACAGACATTTAATTCCAGTGCAGATTCAGCAGCACATCAAGGTTACCTTAAGGGCACCTTTACACATTTTCAACAATAACTCGGCCAATAATGTTGAATGCCTTTGTGTGCTCTTGGGTCATTTCTAGCTTGTGTTATGTTGTTTTTTTATTATTATGTGGGATATCCTGTGATTTGCATCCTATTCCTGTTACTCTTATCTAAAACATGAGTGCCACCATTTGGAGATGCATGAATATTGTTGCTCATTTTGAACTACACATATTTGGAACCATTTATTCAGCATTATGCTGTATGTTTAAGGATGACAAAATCAACTGTCTACGTAGGAGTTCTGATTTAAGGGGCCATATAATTACCTAGTTTCAAAGATAAACAGGATATGTCATATAAAAAGATCTTTTCTTTCAATGACTAACAGTGCAGCAGAACAGTAGATACTGCAGCTGATTCCCAGGTGTGGACACAGGGATTCAGTTAGAGAACAAACAACAGTGGATCTGCCATCATCCCCATTATATTGATCCTCAGCATGGACTTGGTCTAAAGAATCACCACATCCTGGAGTTTGATGTTCAGCATACAGGTTTAGGATGCAAATGAAACAAAATACTGCTTGGTGAAACAGCATGCAAGATTACCTGCAGATGGGCCAATACACAAACACAGACCACCTCACAAAGAGAACTGAGCACATGATCCCCTCAGGCTCATTCCAGGTAGAGATAACAAACTAACAAGAGCAACAGGATCAATAAATAAACCTGACAGTAAACAAGATACAGGCTGAGGGAAAACAGTAGCAGGCAGGTAGAGAACATTGTTTTAAGAGGTTGATAGCTTTAACGGAGTTTGATTTATGTTTGTCACTGTCACAGTCGAGAAGAATGAAGGGAAATTTAAATTCAGATTAATCTTGACTCTAAAGAACAATAAGAAAACATGGAAAACAGATTTATATTTTAACACTGTCATAAACTACATTTTGTGTTGCTTTTTCATTACACTGCAGTTTGCTACGGAAGAGTTTTGCTTTCCAATTCAGTACTCTTCCGATTCAAAGGTTAAAATTGTTGGTTGAGGTTGGCAAACAAAGATTGTCCAATTCAGTGTTAGCACCATCCTCACAGGTGAGGGTTCATATGCCTGTAGTGTAGCCTGTGTTATTGTTAATTTATTGGGATTAAAGATATTGGCTTTCTGCTATCTGCTATTTCCCAAACTGACTTTTTTAGCTAATGCTGTACAACAGGGTCCAAATATGTTCAATGTTCAATGTTCCTGTTCAAGAATGCAAGTAAATAACTATAATTTGACATCTTTGTTTAATACTTCAATTATTTATTTACTTTATCAAAATATAGACCTTTATTTTTGTAATTAATGAATTTATTTAACCTTTATTTTTTAACCAGATAATTCCCATTGATATCTCATTTACAAGGGTGACCTGGCCAAGAGGTCAGCAGCACACATTATACTAATTACAGTTTCAAGAATAAAAAGATAAAGGCAATACATAACGAACAATACATGTGGCAAGGAATTAAAAAAAATCACAGAAGTACGACAGTTTTAGGGACGGTAACAATTTAAAAACATCGCCATGGCTCATAGGATTCTCGCTGCCTAGTGAGTAAAATGGAAAAAAGCTTTAAATGATACCAGTTTTTGTTTTGTTTTCATTTTTATTTTTAGTCTGTAAAGTGTTCTAGGTTGTGGGGCAGAAAAAAAAGCCAGTTTACCCAGTCCAGTTCAGACTCTGGACACATTTAGGTGAAAAACTGCACAAGAGTGTAAGGCAAAGAAGCTCCTTGGTTTCTGCAGAAGAGGAGCTTCTATGACATATCTCCATTAAACCAGCTTTATAAGTTACATCAAGATTTACACCATTGCCATATCATAGTTTTCTTGGCAAAAGGGGACACAGTCAGGACGAAGACCCACATCTTCTTAGGGACAGAAGGGGGAAAATATACCACCATTTATGTTCTCACTAATAAAGCTGTCCATTGACCACCTTGCAGCATACAAATCATAATTTGACATCTTAATATAAATAGACTTTATGATAATCAGTTTTTTAAACAGTACATTTGAAGAATTATAGTTAACAATAATGATTGTATTTTAGCATTAAAAATATTTCATTTAAAGTTAAAATTCAACCACCTGAGAAGCTTACCACTATATATCTGATATGGTTAGTATTTTGCTGTATTTTTCTGCAAAAATGTTACTATCTGCCTATACATAAACATTTTTTAGCTCTTATCTGCTGGTATTGATTAGCTTGGTATTGTTCATTTCTTATGTTTCGATGGTTCAACAAAATGCAAAATTTCCTGTGAATAAACCAAAAGAAGTTGTTTTCATGTCGCCCTGGCCTATTGGGTGTGTTCTCACTTTGTTAAATAACATGGGTTACAGAGGCTTGCCTACTGCTCACTCAGAGTTACTGGCTGCAGTAAAAGTCAGTCAAAATCCTTCCCTATGTTTCCTTTTTTGGAAAGGAATAATACAAGGAATAATATATGACAACTGATAGGCATTCAACCCCTTCTTTAAAAACCAAGAATGATCTATTTTAGAAAATAAAAGATATAAAACAGTAATGTATAAGTTAAACTAAAATCTTTATATCATCTTTATCATTAGTAAGCGTTTTTCCTAAATGCATCTTTCAGCAAAACAAAACTGTCCATAGTCCAGATGACGATCCCTGCTGAGCACAAGGTAACACATGCTGAAAATGCATGTCAGATGTTTTGTAATGCATGCTAACAGCTGTTGTCTCACACTGCTCACAATCTTTCGCACACACTGTTTGCTCGATCAGGACGCTGTCAGCTTAAAGGAGGACGGACATTGTTAGTCTTAGTGTCATCCAACAAACATGCACACACACATCTTCACCCTGGGGGATCTTATCTCATGGACTCCCTTTAGGTCTGTCTTTTCTGCTCTTTCAGCAGATTCATTGGCCTCTTCAGGTGAGTCTCCAGAGTCTCTTTACCGTTGGTTACAGTCGCTGTCCACCCTCAGGATCAAATGCTCGGCCTGCACACACACATGCACAAGCCAGTGCACAGTGTATCCCACAAGCTAAATCCAGGCAACACAGATGTTCGAGTGGAGCTTTGTGGGGTGTCATACACACACTTCCTCGCACTGGCTGTGCACCGTTGGCGGCTTCACGCGGGGCTCCAGCAAGGCTATCCACTGCTGTTTGATTGGATTTATGACTGCGGCAGTCCCTTCCCAATTTCTACAGATTGGCTCGGAGCTAATCTCTCTCTCCAGACTCCTGCTGAGGATAAAGGAGGATGTGGGAGGAGACCGCTCTTAAATTGGAACAAATTTGCGATGGCTGCCACCGTGTACATTTTTGGCATTGAATAATACAGCCACTCGGAAGCATTTCAAAATGATCCATCCACTGCTTCTTTAAAGTGACTCCCGCCCTTAATTCAGAGTCTACGAGGGGGGTGACATTTTCCTTCAGTGTGATGGTGTAAACCCTCATTGAATCATTACGCCATCTAAAGCTATTTTTCTCCCTCTTATTTCCACCTTATTTAAATGTTTATTCCTTCCCCTCCTCCAGGCTCCAGCGCTGACCAGCCAATAGCTCAGCTCGCCGTGTTTGCACTTGTGGCTGACGGTTTGTTGATTTTGGCGCCGGCATTCATGCCATTTATCATCTCGGAGAATTCAGGTGCAGTACTGACAGCCGCTCACTATTGGCCGACCCGGACAGGAAGTGAAATCAATGACTCGGTCAGCGTGACCTCATCGCAGCCTAATTAGCAACAGAGGCGTTTCATGAACAGCTGGGGCCAGCATGCACATCAGCACTTTTCTCTCCAGATGTTTGGAGGGTTTTTGCTCTCAACACTCATTTCTGGCTCTTTTCTTTGGCTTTATTTCACCCTCTCACCAGCTTTTATCTTTCTCTCTCTCAAGAAGATCAATACTGAATTTGTCTGCCTTTCTAACTTTTCTGTTCTTCCATCTTTTTTTTCCTCTTTTTTATTCTTCCTCTCTTCTGTCAGGTACTTTTTTACGACCTTGCCTTTTCTTTTTTTGCGGCCTTTCCTACACATGCAAGCACTGTATTTAGTCACAGATAATGCAATATTAGGAAACTCCTGCCATGTGAAGATATTTCCTCAGGAAAAAAGGGAGTTAAGGGATTGATACATCACACCGTGCTGGTTTCTCCTCATTGCAAAATGACTGTGACACCCCTGTTACCTTTGGAGTTGTGCTATGGCGGACTATGCTAAACTTATCCTGGAGTCAGTGTTACCAACCAGACTATTTAATAACTTGCACATACATCTAATGAGCGGCTTAGGGCATTGTTATGGGCATTTCAGCTTCCTCCCATGGACTAAATACATACTCATTTGGTTAATTTGTGTCTCGAAAGTGTCAGTACATGCAAGGCTGAATAGTTTTTCTCTATATAGGGGCGTAGGTAGTGCAGTCTGATAGTGTGCTTGGTTGGTTATCGCGAGGTTGCAGGTTCGAACCCAGCACCAGCTGTTACATGAACATGTGTCCTTTGGCAAGACACTTAACCCTGAGTTTTTCCCACTGCTGTGTCAGTAATCTGTAAATGGGCATGATTTTAGCTGATACTGATGGACAACTTACAGCAACGCCAACCATCAGTGTGCGGGTAGATGTGACCTACAGTGTGAAGTTGCTTTAAGCAGTCAGAGGACTTGAAAAGTGCTATAGCAGTTCAAGTCCTGTTACCATTTTACCATTATGTCAGCTGTTGAAAGGTCAAATATGAATCCTGCCTCCCGCTCAATATCATATATTTAGACTCCAGCACCCCACAACCGTGAGAGGGATAAGCAATAAATAGGGATGGAAATTGAAAATCAGTTCCATTTGAGAATTGTTAACCGCTCCATCAAAGAATTGATATCATGGCGGCCGTGGGGTGGGTCTCGGGTGCCCTGGTGGCTCTGGGGGGGCCCTTGGCCGCGGTCTCACGGGGTATGGGCGGCTACTTGGGTATTCGGTGACCACCTGACACGTGTGTGTGTATAGACACTCGAGCTCCTGTTGAGACTAACTGTAAAGAAGCGATTGGTCCCATCAGAACATGCTGAGTTGGGCACTCCTACGCATCTCCTCACGTCCTATGTCTCCTCCATAGGACCCTCCCCCACCCCCCTTCCCTCATCCACTACCCGAACCAGGGTCTTCATCCCTTTCCTACCCCCCCTTCCAAACCCACTACCCGAACCAGGGTCTTCATCCCCTTCCCACTCCCACCCCCCCTCCCCACACCCACTACCCGAACCAGGGTCTTCATCCCGTTCCAACCCTCCCTGTCCTAACCCACTACCCGAACCAGGGTCTTTATCCCTTCCCTACTCCCCGAACCAGGGTCTTCATCCCTTCCCTACCCCCCCTCCCACACCCACTACCCGAACCAGGGTCTTCATCCCTCTCCTAACCTCCCCTCCACCTCCACTACCCGAACCAGGGTCTTCATCCCACTCCGCCCCCCCCACTCTACACATGAGCCACCCTCTTCATACTCACCACATACTTCCAGTATGGACTTGCATCAGCACAACACTTGAACTACTATCTTAAACTAGCTACAATACCTGTTTGTTCTTCTCCCAGTTATCTTGTCTTGTCTTGTCTTGTCCTGTCTTGTCTGTCACTGTTTCCCCTTATTTCACACTGTGATGTGGCACAGCCCTCCCCTTCAGCTCCCATCAGGGGTTAAATAAAGTTTTATATGATGGAGTAGCCTACAGGGAGGGCTGGTGATGGTCACTATAGCAGTGAATCATATTCACATATCTCTCACTGCTAGAAAAAAAATGCATTAGTCTTTCCAACGCTGCCACCGGACACAGTGCTCAGCTGTAAAGATAATGCAGACAAGAGGAAGAAGAAAAAAAAAAAAAAAAAGAATTGATATCATGAGTGTCTTTGCTTATCAGTTCCCTTGTCCATTCCTTCCACTGACAGGTTTCGGAAGTGGTCAGAATTGTGGCTTAATTTTTTACAAAAGTCGCCTACTGCACAACCTTAAGTGAGTGGAAACACCAGCAACTTGCAGAAGCAGTTATCTTTGCTGTGACGTGTGTTTGACATTGTTGCCCCTGCAAATCTACAGGCCAACATTTGCCCACATGGAAAATTGGCAGGATTTAAATAAGGTAATCATTAAAGAATTGGATTGATTAGCAGGATCATTAATTATATTGGTATCAATAAAAATTTTTATCAATTACCATCCCTAGCAGAAAAGATGATGGATGGCCAAATATCTCTCACTATGTTGCTGCTTCAAACAACTCTGAATATCTAAAACCCACTGATGTTCTTGACAAGAACATTTGTGGGTAATTAGGGATTAGAATTCATAAGATTTGATTGATGCCATTGCTATGATCTATTCTGCTTATTTATTCAATGTGTTATTAATTCCATTAATGATACTTTTGGATTTTCTGAGAAAAGGGGAAGGCCTACACAAGTTCTCTTTGTCAACAATGTCAAACACATGGCATGACAAATGCAGTGCTGCAAAGACATACTTCTGCAAATTGCTGGTGTTTCCATACGTGCTAGGACATCACAGACCTGGGACAGTGTACAGTTAGCATCATTATGATCTGCCATTATTGCATCTTTGACTTCTTTGTCATTGTTTCTGCTGACTACTTCTGACAAGAGTGACAGTCTGTGTTTTTAAGCTATGCAGAACAAAGTAGAGGAATTGATAAGGAAATTGTTGGTGGACAAATGATATTGATTCCTTGAGCAAGTTATCACAACAGGAATTGGTTTCCCATTCCCATTTGGTGTTACTGTGTAAGAAGAGACTGTCTTTTAGATACAAGAGATGTTGAAACACGCAGGAGTGCTCACAGATATTACAGGGTATACATAATTTCTCCACCAGGGTTGCAACATGCACCCGCCATAGTCACATTGTAGGACATTTGATGTTGGTTGGGCCTTAAAGCACCATGTTGCCCCTTCTGTTTTGGTTAATGGAGGCCTAAAGCTCTTTTTATTTGTTCTTATAACAATAATGAATGAAAGTCTGTCTACTATCAAGCTTTGTGGTCTGGGAACTGAACACTGTGTATGCAGAATCTGTGTGTCTCATGTATACATGTTTAAAAATGAAACTGCTCCAGTCACAGAATCATAAACATGATGCTCCAGGCAGGTGTTTATAACAGTAAATTGTTCTGCTGCCTGCTGATTTGCCAATTTTTATTCTCTTTTTTTAGGGATGAATACGATTTTATAAAGTTTAGAGTTATTTCTTGATTTCTTTGTCTTCACACGAACTCAGTGTGAGATTGTTAAAGTCCTGATTTAGTTGTAGTTCAAGAGTTCACTGTGATTCAGGATAATTGTTCTAATACTAATTGGAAAATGTTGAGCTCAATCCAAAATGTGGATGTCAAAATTATCATTTGGTCTGGTAGCAATGGAAGCTGATGTTCATTCAAAGTTATTTGCACCATTTTGTGTGTTTTAGTTTTGGGGTGTCCATCATTCCTTTCCTCCCAGGTAGGGATGGGAATTGATAAGATTTTATCAATATCGATGCTGTTAACGATCCTGCTAATCCATCCAATTCTTTAATGATTCCCTTATCGATTCCTGCTGATTTTCCATGTGAGCAGTTGTTGGTCTGATTTTCGTGGCAACAGTGTCAAACACATGTCACAGCATGTCTAACTGCCTCTGCAAATTGCTGGTGTGTCCACTAGGGCTGAACAATTAATTGCAAATTGGCTTGTTGCAATTTTCAAATCGCAGAAGGTTCAATATTTTTAGCCCAAAATGTGTTGAACATTTTTGGCAATGTGATGTTTTTTTTTGCAATTTCATGCCTGTTTTTTTTACCTCTATTTATACACTTTTTTCCCACATTTTTGGAATTTTTACAGGGTTTTTGAAATTTAATTTCAAATTAAATTCCCAATTTCGCTGCCATTATCAATTTTCCTAAGCCACTTTTGGATTTTTTTTGCCAGTTTTTCCCCATTTTTTTGCAATTTCATACCTATTTTGCACCTATTTATTAACTTTTTTCGGCTTTCATACCATTTTTACCCAGTTTTTACAATTTCATACCTATTTTGCTTCTGTTCTTCACTTCTCCTCTTTTTCTCAAATCTTTTATCCTTAGATTGATTTATTGTCATATTGGTTTTACTATAAAAAGATCTACTGCTTATGTTTGTTTAATAATACAAAAGATGAGGAACATTAAATCAATCGCAGAGTAAATCGCAATATTGGGGAAATAAATCGCAAATAGATTATTTTCTCAAATCGTTCCACCCTAGTGTCCACTCACTTAAAGTGATATTCCGGGATTGAACAAGTTGGGTCCTATCACAAGGGTTAGGGCAGAAATTACCTCTACAGCAGTGTTTATGTGGAGAAGAAACCCAGGGCGCTAGGACCTAGCTCCCTCTGATTTCCTTCGTTTTGTGCCTTTCAGTTTGTTGACGGGCCATACAAAACGAAATAAGGGCTCCAGTTTCGTAGCCGGAACGCTAACGCGAGGAGCTAGAGCTGCAGCTCTGGGCTTCCAGCCACAGCGAGTTCTTTCCGCGTTGGCCGTTTCACGGCGCTACGAGAACTAGACCCTTACCTAGCGGTGTTTTTGTGTGAAAGTAACGCGCTGAAAATTCTCTAAATAAAGCGTGAATGCAGACCAATATCAGACTTTTTCGGTGGGAGTCCGTTTATTTGTGTTTTTGATCAAGGAAAATATGGCCCCGTGTGAGTCCAGCCAAATCAGCAGAGGAGCAGAACGGGGGGTGTGTGCTCGCAGCGACATGGGCTTCTGTGACACAGAAACACTGCTGTAGGGGTAATTTCTGCTCTTAACCTTGTGATAGGACCCAATTTGTTCCATCCCGGAATATCACTTTAAGGTTGTGAAGTAGGTGCAGTTAGGATTAAGTCACAATTCTGATGCTTCTGAACCCTGTCAGTGGATGGAATTGATAAGGGAATTGATTAGCAAAAAAATGAATGATATCGATTCTTTGATGGAGCTGTTAACGATTCTCAACTGGAATTGGTTTTCGATTCCCATCCCTACTCCCAGGCTCCTTCTGAGAATCGCAACCCTGGTTTTCCCTCAGGGTCTCGGTTTGGTGAAGCGAATGGAAGATGTCCAAGTGCAGCTGTGGACCTTCTTAAGCTGGAGATAACAATGACAAGTCAATGGCATAGAAGAAGCCTTTAATTTCTTTCTTTCTCATTCAGTGAGAGGCCATCTGTCTTTCTAGCTTTCTATCTTTAACCTCCTCTCTTATTTTTAACTGTTGTCCTCTATCTTTTTCTTTTGCTTTTGCACCCCCCCCCAAAAGAATTCCTCCTTCTCTCCCTCTCTTCATATTTACTCATAGTTTCCCAGTTCCCCTCCGCTCCTGTCCTTTCTTTCCAGCGTGTGACTTTTCCCTCCTACTCGTCATTTCCTGTTCTGAACATTCATAATGTTTCGTTTCCCTCTCCTCTTACACTTTAGTTCTTATATATCTTTCTTATTTTCTGATTTCTTTCCCTCCTCCTCCTCCCTTTTGTCTCAGTGAGGAGAACCTGAAGAACTTCATTAGCCCATTCTTCTCTGTCAGACAGGAAACCACATCCATCTTTCTGTGCGAGAGGCCGAGGTTATGACTCACTGCTACACGTGCACCTACTCTCACACAAACACGCACACACATAATACACTGCCATCCATCTTTTTCACCCTACTCAGCACATTTCATTTTCCACCCTCAAGCTGCCAGAGTCAGCCCACTACCTTTAAAATTCGATATGTCATTGGCCTCACTCTGAAATTATCAAATGAAAAAACTTTTTTCTTACTTTAAGTTGTGCCACAGACAGCCTCATAGTTTCTCAGCTCTATAATGTCCTGCACATGTCCCTGCTGTCTTTTCCACATTCAGCAGTCGGAGTTTACAGTTTGGCATGGAGCTCGGCCTGGAAACTGTCAGCCGCTGAGAAAGTTATCCAGAGTTTTACATCTTTCTGTAGTTTTTCCCCCCTCTCAGTCTTTTTGTATCCTCATTTTCCTTATATTCTCTTGAGTTTTCCCCTTCTCTATTTGCCCTGCCCCTCATTGGATTCAATATTGTTTGGATTTTTTCTTTAACACTGGTGCTAGATTGGTGCTTTTGTAAACAATGCGGGTGCTTAAACAGCTCCTGAACCAAACTTTGAACTTCAAATTGAACCTTATATTAGTCTTAAATTGGAGCACTATTAACAAATGTACTTCTTCTTGTAGGATCAGACTTTATGATTTCCATGTTGTTGCGGCCCCTCGTCATATGTTGGACCTGACTATAAACATTAAAGGTGTAGTCAGCGATGTTGGAGAAAACGAGTGGAGAGGTTGTTGATAAACAAATTTAGACCCGCCTCTCCCTTCATACCTCACCTTGACTCCACCCCCAAAAGCTGATAGACGTGCATCGTCATGGAAACGGCTGTAGAAACTGCGTAGCTGACCAACGTAGCTAAGGTAACCCCGACTCGTCAGACAACTCGACTGACAATATTGATAACATCACGACAACAGTACATTTTGGCAGATCAGACAATAAGATGAATGCCCAACGGCTGTCACTGTTATGTGAAGCACCACAAAGCTAATGTTGCTTACCTATCCAGCAGACAGATGGCGACATCTGCGTCCGTTTTCAGGTCTTTAAATTTGCGGAGTTCCCTCCACCGTCGGAAAGCAACACCAATGTTGACCTGGGTCGTCGCTCTTTCATGGTCATAGCCCTTCTTTTTTACTTTCTGCTCCTCTGACCTTTTTCTTTAGGGCTGTTTTTCAGCCATTGCTACTGCACCTATTGTATCTCTCTCTTACACTAACTGCATACGCTACGCAACCTACGACTCCCCTCTGTCTGATCTGCGCATGAGTGTGATCGCCCCCTAAATGTGGGGGGTGTACCCTGTTTTGGTAACTCGGCCCGAGCCACAGTATTTACCTGCTGAAATTCAGAGCCAAGGCTGTGTATTGAAACTGGACTTTTTGTTCAACATACTGTCAGTGGTGACATCTTGTGGATGGAGAGGAGAAATACGGTGATTTTGACAAATATTGCATTAGATTAGAGGATTAGAAGATCGCTGACTACACCTTTAATAGTGAAAAATACTCAGGTAGTGAGATAGAATCAACTACGTTTCCAGGAAGCCCCACAACCCTAACCTGGACTGTTCAGTAAATTTTATTAGTCCACCTGGGCCATTAAAAAGTTTAGAAATGGGCAGAACCTTTCAAAAAAATATCTGGCAGGTGATTGGATAACCCTGCTGTGTTTATTGTTTTTGTTTTTTTTTAAGTAGTAACAAATTCAGTAATGAAAAACCAAAAATAAACTCATCCACCCACCCTCTCTCCAGAAAATATAAAAGTAATAATAACAAAATCAGTAAATAAAATTATATAAATGAAAGATATGTCTATATAAATATAATATTAATGTCGAAAATAGTGGTACAAGCAAATACAATGAACTTGTTGACACACTTGATGGTACAAAGACAGAGATAATGTATTCTTGGGTTGCTCCAAGGCCGAGCAGAGGTCACTTTGAGGCTCATACAAAATGAGGGCTCTTTCTGAAATCTATAAAAGAGGACAACATCTCTTCAAACAATGTATACTTTCCCTTAAGCGAATATGTTACTCCCTCCATAGCAATGTTGGGCAAGTTACTTCAAAAATGTAATGCATTATTTATTACTTGTTACTGTCATTTCAAAGTAATTAGTTACATTATAATAGTACTGTATTTGAAATGTAAGGCATTACACTATTATCACATTACTTGTAAGTTACTCGCGTCAAATTAACAGGAAATATGGATTTGTCATTCTAAATGTAGCTCATTACACAAAAAAAAAAGCTCATTACACATCCAGTGGAAGGTGATGTGGTGGCTATCTGACTGAGTTCAGCTTAAGGCTAAAAACAGTACAATATAATAGCCACATTGATGGCTTATGGCACAATACAAGAAAAAATCATAGCAAAAATAGACAAAAGGTAAAATTCTGGTAAATTGTGTTAGAGATACTCTAACTTTAGGCCTAGTGGAGGACTTTTCTCCTCCGATGATCTCATGGAGTATTTGGCAAATTTGTATTTAAACAAACAAACAAAACAACAACTCTTCATTTCAGGTTAAATAAAAAATGCATTGTAACTTGCATTACTGACATTTGTACCGAGTACAAGTACAGTACAGTAGTTTTTTTTTTCTTGTAATGACTTATATTACTATGTTACAGTAAAAAGGAATGCATTACAGTAATCATATTACTCTTATAATACATTACTCCCAACACTGCTCCATAGCAACCACTTGGACCATGTCCTCAAGCCATCCTCTTGTGGTTGGCCTCTGTATTGGCTTCCAGCACTTTGCGATAGTCCGTCTGGCTGAAAGTAGGCTAAGGGAGGCCATCTTCTTTTTGGATCTGCCGAGATTAGAATGTTTTTTTGGGATGAGTCCAAAAGCACACTTCCTTGAGCACATAGAAAGAGTCGCCTCAGAGGTATTTTTGAGTGTCCCGACAACCTCTCTAAAACTCCCCACTTTGATGTTCACATTAATCTCACTTCTAATATAATTAATAGCCAGTCTAATTCCAGGGGGCCTATGCCCAGGTAGGTCCTGCCCTCCTTGGTGTGTGGTTACCTCTTCGGGAATACACATTAAAAAAAAAAATGTAATTTATGTGCTTACTGGTCAGAGAATGTAAAAAAAGATTCAGAATTTATGCCTATGACATTTAATAAGTAGTTCTAAAATGAGGCATCAGAGGCTTTGTTGTAACCCAGCTCAGTCGTTTTTGACCATGTGGGCACTCCAGTTTTTGTGTTAGATTTTGTTACCCATCCCTAGTCCTGCCCCATCACCCTGCACACTTTCACCCAATTTTTCTTCCTTGAATGTCTCAGATTTTGCCCATTGTCTCTCTGCCTTCCCCTCCCACTTCATCAGTCTGTCTACTTTTCCCTCCGTCTGCTTTTGATTTTTCTCCTCCCTCTCTTGTTAAACTCAAGGTCCGTCAGCTCCAGCCCTACCCAAACACCACTCGCTCATTTCTTCCAGACCGAGCAGCTTTTTACAATCATTGTCTCGCATCCGCTGCCCGTTTGCTCCAGCTGCACAGCCTCAGGTCAACAGAGTAGTCAATCTCAGTAATCCCAAAAAAACTTTGCATGATTTGGATTAGCATCTTGCCAAGTTGTTATTGGAGCAAGGTGTGCTTTGTGGCTGTGCTGCAGTTTTCACTGGCGCCTGGCTGTTGGAGAGCCTCCTACCTTTAATCTGTGTTTTTCATCTTGTCTGGTATGACGGTTTTTGTTTGGAGAGGAAACCTTGGAGCTGTTGTTTTTTGGAGATGTTAGTTTTGACTCTGAATCCTTGCTTCCAGTGTAATTAAGTCCAGCAGATTATCATTGGAGCTTATTAAAGTTGCCCTGTGTCTGAAAAGTAGTGTGTTCACTATAGTCAATGATATACATACATACTATATTATATTACTTACATATTATATCCACCCAGTTTTAAAAGGTTGTGGAAGTTTGCCTGCAACTTTATATAAAAAAAGCCAAATAGTTTGTGTTGGAGGCTATTTTTTTTATCTGTGTAGTTTGATATTTGCAAGACTCAAATCCAAGTTAAGAATTTGTTTTGACAACTTTTTTTTTCTTTACGGAGAAAAAATATGTATATAAATACGTAGAGTTCCTCTACCCCCTAGTTCACTGGTTCCCAAACTTTTCGCAGTGTGTACCCCTTCAGACGCTTGCCCTCCAGCCTGTACCTCCGACTCTCACACACTTAGAGCAGTTAGAAAAAGACATGTGTCTGTAAGCCCTCCGCCACCCCAACCTCCCTCATATAACATGCAAAACATACAAATAAAGTGTCTTAGAGGGACTTATTTCTTACTAAATATGGTAGATTTATTTACCAGCAATGACAGAGACCAACACCAGTTTACCTTTAAAAAAAATTAAACTTCTTGAAAATAGCCGGTTATGAGCTTGAAGCTGAAAGTGCAAACCTTTTGCCTGTTTGAACTTCAACTATTGAAACAACTGTTTGAAACCTGACAGGTATTCATGTACCCCCTACATCACTTCGCATACCCCTGGGGGTACGTGTATCGCAGTTTGGAAATCACTGCCCTCCCAGTGGCATGTAAAAAAGTGCATGCATGAACATTTTATCTCTTGTTTATCTGGCTGCACTTTTTTGGGAAAGTAGTGAATCTTGATGTCCTTTTGGGTTATAAGATAAGAGATTTTATACAACACATTGTTTGTTGTGTGTTGTAAAAAGTACTTGAACTTTTCTCAGTTGGGGTCATAAAGAAGTCCTTAAAAGTCTTAGACATGAATTTAAAAACAAGTTGTTACCCTACTTTTGTTATTTGCCATTTAGCTAAAAAACATGATATGACTTTGAATCCATACCACTGATAAGAAAATGGATTCACCAGATCCATGCATGGTGCTGGTAACAGTCCACCAGCTGTGTCAGATTAAGACCTAATGTAAATCTAGACCTAAATATCTGCTAGAAAAGTCTCAAAGATCTAGCAGGACCTCTGATCAAGTGGTTCTCAAATGGTGTGGAGAGGCACACTGATGCACTAATGCAGGTGGAGGTGTGCCCTGGGAATGACTTCAACCATACAGCAACTTATAACTCTATCAATACTTTAAGAATGTACATTCCCATACACAGCAAGCATTAATAAATTCACATAAACAGATGCAGACTGATGAGAAACTATGATACTATTTTAAGAAGCTATCTTGTATGAACAGAATTATGGTGTGCCTTTACATTGTGCCTTTAAAAAAGTTTAAAAATCACTGTCATACACTCACTATTTATAAAGTTAATCTCTATTCAGCTGCTCTGCACAGCTGTCTATCCTACATTCTCAGTATAATACACTTTACGTCCTTGTTTTGTGTTGCACAGGGACACTTTGTCCTCACTCACATTCACTCACACATTACTCTCGTTTGTGTCCACATTGAGTCTCCTCCCTGATGTAACCACTAGGGGGCAGTGTAAGGCAAAGCAGCAGCTGGCATTGACCCTGTCGGCTCTGAGGAGGCCGCCTCGCCTGGAGGCTCCTGCACGTCAGCCTTACTGTAGTGTCAAACAGACAAGGTCAACCACTCAGAGCGTTGAAAAATGAATTAATCTCCCTCTCGCTTTCCGTCTCTCTCTCCCCTTCTCTCCTATCTATTTCTCTCTTTATGTTTGAGTGAGACTGGGGCGGTGTTGGAGAGCTTACACAGAATCCCCATTTTCACCACTTCATGGGAGGAAGATTACGAGGCAGCATGGGGAGATCTTGAGTAGAAGAAGGCGCTCGTAGGTGGAGATTACACAGACGGACATAGTTCTGACCTTTAACTGCACTCAAGGGATATAATAGGAAAAATGTGAATATGAAGCTTTGTGCTTAAGTGTACTACTCAGGGAGCACATATTAAAGCTCCTGTGAGATGATCTAAGCCAGTTAAAATAAAGAGTGAAAGTAATATTGTTGACTCTATATGACCTACTAAAGCAAAACAAACCAGCAGGAACATGGTTGATTATTTCTTGTAAGCTCAGTTCTTGTAACCGCTGCTGCAGGGTAGGTGTCAGAGGAAATGAGATACAGTGTGCTGCACCAAAGCATTCGCTGACATTTTTCACAGCTAAGATTTTCCGTTATACATGTGTTATATCTGTGTTTGACTACAGGATGATGTGTTTCCTTTAAAATGTACTGACATGCACTCAACAGCCAGTCTATAATTGGTTCAAACTCAACTAATGAATCGAGGGAAAAATGTAAAAGTATCACAGACTTTTCTAGCAGCTAGTAAAAAGGTAATTACCAAGAAATGATTGAACCCATCACCTCTGACACTGAAGGAGTGGTTTGGAATAATTGTTGAGATATAAAAAATGGGATAATTGACCTACTGCCTGAATATTAAAAAGTTAAGATCAACCAAATTTGGGCAAAATTCTTTGAATTTATTACCCTAACACAAACTGAATTTAGTAACTACAACTAAAGTTAAACCCATTTCATCTTTCTGTTTCAACATTATGTAAGCCACTTTGGTTCATACATATGTTTTATATCTTTTTTAAAAGAAAGAAAAGAGGGAGAAATGGATGCTGTAAAATAATGCTGATTAATGCTGAAAAAGGTTGTATTTTTATGCAACATTTCCCCAATAAAAACATAACTAAAAAAAGATACATCCAAGCAACCAGTTCAGTAGGTAAACCTTGTTAGTACCAGGTTGGACTGCCTTTTACCCTCAGAACTGCCTTAAAGGGATACACCAGTTTTTTTTTAATGTCTTGTCAAACAGATAGACACCATGCTCTCAGCTATTACCCCTTTCAGACTAGCCAAAAAAACCCATTTAAACCTGGTAACAATCAGCTCCTGTTGGCAGTTTGATAGGGTTTAATCAAGTCAAGTCAACTGACCCTGCAAGCGACGCAGGTTTTAATCGGCTCACCTCGGATTGACTTCAGTGGGAACATCACATCTACAGATGATGTCGGCGTAACGTCCCCACGGCATAATATCATGCCCGCCCCCTCTGTCTGTAACTTATGTGACTCTTTGCCATCTCAGCAACAAATTCTATCTGCCTTTGAATCATCAAGTTTGTGCATTTTTAAAGAGGGACAAAAGTAAAAAGTAAAGAAAACCACGACAACGCCCCTCCAGGCTCTTTTCCATTGTTAACATGGAGGGGCTTTGTCGCGCTGATGATCTCATCAATGTGATGACATCATGTTGATGCGACAGGAAAACAAACAGCCATGCAGCTCGTGTTGCCGGTTAGACACAGGTCTGCTAACAGTGGAAAAAGAGTCACTTGCTAATTTTAGTGTGAAAGCAGTATATGTGTGCAGTAGCAAGGAACTGGTGAAAACATGGACAACTGTACTGTTTTTTATATTTTGTTAAAGCTACATTTTACTTTTGGTGCAAATATGATGCATGCTACATGGTACCTACTCTTTATTGTGATAACCAAAGGTTGAAGACTATGCAAGTATGACCACAGTTTGCATTTATCACCTTTTACTACAAGGTCTAAGTTGGTGGAAATGCTGTGGAGAAGGACACAACAAGCCGGCTTCCCCTTTAACTGCAAATTTCCTGTAGAAAACACTACAATGCTATTTGTCCATTATGCTTGTTTACATCTGGGCAGTAGAGGATTGTTGCATGGCAATTTCCGTTTAACCACTCGTGGACATCTGAGGTATTTTATATGGTAAAGTTGTTTTGAATGGAAAAAGATACAAATTCCTTTCCCTAACTGATTAGTAATCTGAGCAAAGTGGCTGATTTTGAGATTTTAGATGAGTAACTGCAGAGATCCCATGTGGAGAGCAAAGCACACTGGAGTCCTCGTGTGCTCACAGATAATTAGCCAATACATCTGATTCCAAATCTCTCAGTTTGTATGCGGCAAATATCTTTGAATGACAACAGAAAACTAATGGCAACAGTCAAAGCCAGTAAAACATCACTGTTAGTTTAATGTTGATCTTGTTTGCTTTTTCTTTTAGTCTAATGAAGTCATCAGTAATTATTTCAGTTTTAATAGCCTTATTTTACTCTCAGTGTCAAATTTGTATGTGCAGTGAGTGGTAAACAAACTTAACCACTCAATCATGTCAGTCTTTCGGAAATGATCCTCCTGCAGTCGCAGTAAATAATATCCCCAATGCCTCTTTTTGGCCTTCTTTCCCCTCCAGCAACTGATACCCTTTGTGGAGGACGACAGCTCCAAACACGAGGACCGCTCAGCTGGCCAGAGCCGCACCACCGCTGAGGAGAGGAGAGAAATCCTGGAGGTCAACAAGGTATTGTGGTCGCTCTTTCAATACCACAACACTGTTATGAGGGTGT
Organism: Scarus forsteni; assembly: GCA_036419115.1. NCBI lineage: Eukaryota > Metazoa > Chordata > Actinopteri > Labriformes > Labridae > Scarus > Scarus forsteni. Next base: position 16,190,922 of record JAZDUH010000458.1, read on the forward strand.
CCAATTTTAATTCCAAGCCAAAGATATTGATATGAGAAGGTGAGGGGTATAAAACCACCATCATGAAATCTAATCACTCCATCAAATATGTTTTTCTAGATATTTGAAGTCTCAGTTCATACTGAGATCCTTAAGCCTGCAGACATTTGAAATTAAAACTACCTGAACTGGAGGGAAACAATACCACAATACAGATAAGGATTAATTATTAAGCATGGAATTCATTACAGATTAGTTATTTTAATCCCCATCATTAACCTGAAGCTTTTATGGCTGGTTTTCCATTACTTGGATAACAACCATTCAGACTGTAAAAAAGGAGGTTTATAGAAAACAAAATGAAGAGGCTACACATGATAAACTTTATTGTCTGCTGATAGAATTTGTGTGTTTAAAAAGACAATGCGCCACTGCTGGGAAATGCTATTTACAACTATAGCATTTGAGTTTATGGGGGACAACCTCCATGTGATGTTTTCACACTCTGTTTGAGATTCCAGCCATGCACTTGGATGTATGCATGCACATGTTTTCAGGCGCTGAGGGAATAACTTGCTGACAGTTTATTCTTAATTCAAGGACATGTGTGAATTTCTCCGTCAGAGGTCACTAAGTAGTGAGAGCTCCAGAGAGACAGTGATTGAGGGTTGAATGAAACCTGCCCTTGGATGCAGATGGATCAAGGCTGAGCATAGGTGGTCTGATGGCGAGGGCTTTGGAGTTATGCTTAAAGGTGCTATGAGGAGAATCTATTTACGGCGACATAAAGACTCTGCTACCCATGAGCACGCGCGGCGACTGTCGTAATGCTGCGTTCCAGTAACCTCGGAACTGGGAGTGACATCATCTCCGACTTATCGGCGTTCCAGTTGAAGTTGGAAAAAAACATGCCGATCTACCAGGCTATTGTTAGCTGTTGTTAGCACACTCTGCGTTGTTGTATGAAGAATGTGATTATCACTATGGCAGCATTTTTTGTAAATATAAGTCTAACAATACTATGTATACAGCTGATCTAGGGCGAAACACCCCAGTCAGAAGTGCAAATAAATTGATTATTACAGGAGCTAAATAACTGTTCACTTGGGGCATCCATATTCGATTGTCAACTCGGGGGTGGCGAGGTTTCACCGAGTTCCCAGTAGGAAATTCAGACTTCGGGGGCGTTCCAGTTGCAGTTTCCTACTCGAAACTTGGAAATTCCAACTTCTGAGTACAACTGGAACACACCAAAAGACGTGACCCAAGCCAAAGCGTGTGTTTGTTGTGATGCTAATAAATGCAGCTCGGACCTTCCTCAGAACTCTGCATTGCTTTACGACTTCTTTTTTCAACAACTTACAGGATGCAAAGTGACGAGGTAATGTATCTCTTTCTAGTTACATAGCGGTAGTTTTTGATGTGTGACAAATAGCAATTTTTGTAAAACTTAGTATTGTGGTTTTGTAGCCGGCTATATATCACTACTTACAGCCCGGTGCTCTAAGACGTGTCCGAATAATATAAATTTGCTCTAGTTTTAATTGTCTTGTTCCCGAAGTTGAGTATCCAGGCCAGTCCAGCCCTGTCCGACCGACTGGAAGGCTAAGGAATAGCATTTATAGATAACCTATTTAGATGATATAAAACTCATCTTAAAGTGTGTATTACCATCAGGCATATATCTAAAAGTGAGACTTTTTTGTAATTACTTAGAAACTCCTCACAGTCCCTTTAAACAAGTCATGAGGACATAGTTAAAGCTGTCATCATAACATCTTTGTTGGAATTTTTTTTACTCACCAAGGGATATAGAGTGGTACAGGAAGTGTTGACAAGTTAGCGTTTTTCACTTCCTTGTTCCCAACCCCTAAAAGTACATGAGATAGCCTATAGAATATCAGTTTCTGACAAATACCAAAAAAAGATTTCCCTTAATGTTTAAAGAGAAATAAGAAAATGCATCTGATCAGGCTTCCTTGTGACTTTAAAGCCTCGTAGTATGTTCAAAACAATGTTTGCTGACTTACCGCTAATTAGTACTACAAAAATGGTAGGGAACCCGACAGCAAGCATTTCTGATTGTTTTTTGATAATCAGTTATTCATACACTGTTCCCTCAGTCATGAGGACCAACTTGATCAGGTCAGTTGATTAAGAGGAAACTCAAAAAAAATAGAGGTCACAATAAGATGTAACACACTGGAAATACTGTTGTTGCTTCTAAGTTGGACCGCCGTGTTGCAGTTTCTTAAGCTCACTAACAGCATTTCACTCTCACCGATTACATTTAATTTTATAACATCATGAAATGCCTGCTGTATTGTAAAGTGTCTTGAGATAACACTTCTTATGAATTGGAGCATTACATAAACAAATTGATTGAAAAGGAGGGTCTTTGTTGATATTATCACAAAGAACAGAACATGTAAGTATTTGTCTTTTTTGTTTATTTTAGAGCTTTTTATCTGCAGTGATCCAAACACAGCGAAAAATCCCACAGGCTTTTAGTGGGCTTGCAGATGAGTTAACCTGTGTGTGGTGCTAACTTATGTGTTGGCCCACAAAAATATGTCATCCCTGAACCACTCTATGTTACTGTATTATTTGTGGTTACATTTGCAGAGCCTGAATTCTGCACAAAATATTCAATTCTAGCAAGTCCACCACTCATTACACAAGAGAGATCCCACCCTGTGATCTGCACACTGCTCTGTTTTGTTTGAATACACCAAGGGTTATTTATAAGCCTTTTCTGAAATGAGGAAAACAAATGTGTTAGCCTTTTCCAAAACTCAGGTGTGTTGTCGGAATATCTGTCACTCTAACACACACAGAAAGAGGAGGAGGTGAAGTAAACTTAAGTTACAGGAGGCAAGATAAGCATATAAAAAAGGTTTAGGGACAAATCTGAACAAACATTGGAGCAAAGCATGATAATCACAATTAATGTAACCTTTATAAATAGGATGATAGCCTTTTGAAAGTGACTGTTCTAGCTTAATTTGTTAAATCACAAATGGAAAAGAGTTGTTGATAAAGATTTATTCAACTGGCTGTTTCATATGCATAATATAGTAAAATACAGAGCAAATACTAATCTTACTCATACAATTTAAAGTAATAACCCCAGTCATTGCAGTAAGATAGAAGCATTTCTTAGATGAAACAGTGAAAAAAGATTGCACATCAGGGTACTAAATTAGGTTTTTCACTGGTGAGTTATAGTTTAGGAATCTCTGCTTCTTATTTGCAGCAACCCTGGTAAAAAGACAGAAGATACATCAATAAATTTTTCTGCTTTTTGCTCCACTATTTCAGTAAAGTTTGTTTCTCATGACAGGCATTTAATACAAAGTACAATACCCAAAACCAGTGAAGATGGCACGTTGTGTAAATTGTAAATAAAAACAGAATACAATGATTTGCAAATCCCTTTCAACTTATATTCAATTGAATACACAACAAAGACAAGATACTTAATGTTCGAACTGAGAAACTTTATTTTTTTGCAAATATTAGCTCATTTGGAATTTGATGCCTGCAACATGTTTCAAAAAAGCTGGCACAAGTGTCAAAAAAGACTGAGAAAGTTGAGGAATGCTCATCAAACACTTATTTGGAACATCCCACAGGTGAACAGGCTAATTGGGAACAGGTGGGTGCCAGGATTGGGTATAAAAGCAGCTTCCCTGAAATGCTCAGTCATTCACAAACAAGGATGGGGCGAGGGTCATCACTTTGTAAACAAATGCGTGAGCAAATTGTCCAACAGATTAAGAAAAACATTTCTCAACAAGCTATTGCAAGGGATTTAGGGATTTCATCATCTATGGTCCGTAATATCATCAAAAGGTTCAGAGAATCTGGAGAAATTACTGCACGTAAGCGCCAAGGCCGAAAACCAACATTGACTGCCCGTGACCTTCGATCCTTCAGGCGGTACTGCATCAAAAACCGGCATCACCGTGTAAAGGATATCACCACATGGGCTCAGGAACACTTCAGAAAACCACTGTCAGTAACTACAGTTCCTGGCTACATCTGTAAGTGCAAGTTAAAACTCTACTATGCAAAGCCAAAGCCATTTATCAACAACACCCAGAAACGCCGCCGGCTTCGCTGGGCCCGAGCTCATCTAAGATGGACTGATGCAAAGTGGAAAAGTGTTCTGTGGTCTGACCAGTCCACATTTCAAATTGTTTTTGGAAACTGTGGTCGTCGTGTACATACAGGTTTTGGAGCAACATATGTTGCCATCCAAGCAACGTCTTTTTCATGGACACCCCTGCTTATTTCAGCAAGACAAATGCCAAGCCACATTCTGCACGTGTTACAACTGCGTGGCTTCGTAGTAAAAGAGTGCGGGTACTAGATTGGCCTGCCTGTAGTCCAGACCTGTCCCCCATTGAAAATGTGTGGCGCATTATGGAGCGTAAAATACAACAACGGAGACCCTGGACTGTTGAAAAACTTCAGCTGTACATCAAGCAAGAATGGGAAAGAATTCCACCTGAAAAGCTTCAAAAATTGGTCTCCTCAGTTCCCAAACGTTTACTGAGTGTTGTTAAAAGGAAAGGTGATTTAACACAGTTGTAAAAATGCCCCTGTGCCAACTTTTTTGCAATGTGTTGCTGCCATTAAATTCTAAGTTGATGATTATTTGCAAAAGAAAATAAGTTCAAACATTATATATATTGTCTTTGCTGTATATTCAATTGAATATAAGTTGAAAAGGATTTGCAAATCATTGTATTCTGTTTTTATTTATGATTTACACAACGTGCCAACTTCGCTGGTTTTGGGTATTGTACATGTGATGAGAGGGCACACACCTTTGGCAAAGTATCTATTAGTTGAGTTATTAGCAAAACGGTTGAAAACTTCTCCACCTTGCAATGTTAACAAATCCTTTATGCCGTGGTCAGAATACATCATGGACTTGACAGCCACAGAAATCTGCATCATTTCATCTCGTATAGATGTCACAGTGACCAACAACAAAAGGGCAGTCTGGGGCTCCTCATGAATACATAACAAAAGTCTATCATGTTTGATTTTTGTCCTGTCTTCTGTGACTTGTTGCCTCACATAGAGACATTACCTTGAATGTGTACCTCTAAACAAAGAGCGGTCTACATTGTGCCTCAATCACAGACTTAAGCAGACCTAAGTTGATGCCTTGAAAGTGATTAGATTAAAAAAAGTTAAGTAAAACCTGGAAAACACCCCTGTTTTTATGATGAGCTGCCAGCAAACTTTAAAAAGACAAATGGCAGACTGTGAGTGATGGCTTGCCTCAATTATCAGGACAGGCTGTTTTGGTGTAAATCCACTTGCTCTTTTTCTGACCACACTCCTCATAGGAGGTGGATGAGGTTGTGGCTATAGATTGTTAAAATAATTGGATGAAGCCACGTGATGTCAATTGTTAGTTATTAAAGGAACTCTGTAAATAATGTTGGCTGCCACGCTACATATAATGTCAATTAAACTGAAGCTCAACCTGCTCAGACGTAGAGGCAGTATTGAAATGAAACATTAGGCCCTGTGGAGACACTGTGACCTAAAATGGAAAGATTTTTCCGTTCTGTCGAAGTAGATCTGCGTTCAGGTGGAGACGCTGGAAATGACTGAAACTGCTGTAGTATGCATGCCAGTCCAGTAGATGGCGATGTAGGTTTGCAGAGAAACAGCATTGCTACAATACACGTATGAAGAAGAAAAACTTTTCAAAGACAACAATGGCGAGTGGACGCACAAAGACACAGGAGTGTCTTGTCTGGACAACAAATCTGTCTAGATAGTTTTGTCTGATAAAAAGCAAGCACGGTAAACAGCACACGTGTTAGTCGGTAGATGGACGAAGCAGTTGGTTGTATGCATGTGCAGCCTTCATGTGTAAGAGTACTGTGCATGCAGTGATGTCAGCGTTTCACCCTGAAACACTCTGACTCTGGTTTACATGAAGCTCCACTTCATTCTGGACCCTGGTTTGAGAAGTTTTTAAGCACTCCAGGTACTGTTCCCATTAGACCTGTGCTCAAAATATCGATACGACAAAATGTTGTCATGCACACCTTGGGGATACGTGTATCGATACAGATTCTACAGAATCGATACGGCCTCAATGTTAGGACAGTTGTTGTAAATACTCTTTGTGTACTGTCAACAATGGCACAGCTCAAAATAGAAGCCAAGCTACATCATGAAACACAGTTCCAAATTTAAACTTAGGTGTCCACTATCTTTGGGGACCTGAATTAAAGTTCTTAAGTTGTAGTTAAGTTAAGTTGAGCCATTTAAAATTCATCCTTGTTCTTTTTCTTCTTGAAATAAAAAACAAAAGTTGCTGGGAACTCTGTTAAAGCGCAGTCAGTGTTCACAATTTATGGGTATCGGGATACATATTGTACTGTGGCCTCAGTATCGTGATATGTATTGTATCGTGGGGTTGCTGAAAATACCCAGCCCTAGTTCCCATGTATACAGGAGGCCAAACGCAATGATAACTTGTTGGATTTGGTCGTGTTAGGCCTTGTGTAAACGGCCCCTTAAACCGTCTGACCATAGCAAATGCACAGGGACATGCAGCCACGTCGATAACAGTCCTAATTTCCAAAACCAGAAATACTTGGTAAAAAGTAAAAAAAGTGCATAATACTTCAGTGGTTTCTCTGCACAAAATCATGTAACCACCGGGGTTTCCACTTGGTTGCAGTTTTCTAGTGCTGTGCTCATTGGAGTTTGGAATGGAAGTTTGGTTGTACTCACGACATGGACATAAATTTCATTTAAAGCCATTAATAAGGATACTTTGCATAATGTGCTCCCTTTAAGCCCCCCCCCTTGACTCTGTACCTGACTTGGCAGCACGCTGTTTCTGAACTGAGCATGCAGATACAACACAGGATTTCTTAACTCTGACAAACTGTGACCTTTGATGTTTTGGCATTCGGCATCATAGATTATTTTGAGTCCTGGATGAAGTTCAATCTCTCTGTGGGAAACAGGCACATAAAGATGACATTAAAGCTTTGAGCAAATATCAGCTTTGGGTCGAGGGAGCCAAGATCTCACAAAGATGCAGGTGAGGTAAACACCCTGAAGCAACCCACACATACACACACACTAGCGCACACAATACCTCCCAGCAGTTCTCATCCCTCTGCTGGGTTCAGCTTGTTGTGGACGATGGACAATGGCAAAGGTTCAGGTAAAACACACCATGCATTATTTAGGAGGCCTTTTTAGTTTGCTTGGTCTTTCATGGCTTTGTTTTGTTTGTATATATACAATATGTGTGTGTTTATATCGGGTGAGAAAGAGCTTTTGTTCTCTCCTCAGAGAGACAAAGATTGCGTTTGCATTTGCTCTCACACAAGCTTTCAGCGTGAGCGCGTGCTAGCTGAAGCCCCTCACTCTCCCTATCCTTTTTTCTTCTCTTGTATGCGCATTGTGCCAGCCTCGCACAGGTTGTGCACGCCAAGCCGTCTGAGTGTGCCGCAATGATAATGGTCCAAGGTCAGGAGTGTCAGCAGCAGAGATGAGAATTGGTTATTTTTAAGAGCTCAGCACAGCTCCCCTGGCTGCTTTTAAATGTTAACACCACAGTGAAACATTGCGGTGAACCCCTGCGCTCAAGCTGCACTCAATGCCGTCCAAAACAAACAGCATCTCCTTTTCACATAAAGCTTCCACACAGCACCAAAAGGTACGCTGAAAACCTGCCTTTCTCTGCAGGTTTCACCGACTGCACGTGAAATACTGCTCCTGAAAGTGTGAACAATCTGGCCCTATTAGAGCACTGTATGAGTATGATAAATAAGCTTGTTTATGATATGACCTTCCCCCTATGCAAATAATTTGCATGCAAATAGAGTCCCGTCAAATGATCCAACTGTACAGAGATTGAGAAGACAAGGGAATGTAATACACATTGGAGGAGCTTTATTTTTTCCTGCAGTCATTGTACAAAAGCTGTAAGGCTGGAAAATAAATCAAGTCTTAATAAACGTAGGGTGAGACAGTATTGGTTTCATCGTCAGTTTATGTTGATAGAAATAAAAAAATAGGGATTACTCCAGGAAAAATATTGTTCACAGCAATAACTGCCCTGTTTATATGCTTATTGACCACAGGATAATATATTCCATCATTCAGTTCAAACAGGGGATTAAGATTTGGTTAATTCTGTTCTTTTGAATGTACATTTTTATCATAACTTAAAAATCATCAATATTCATACCTGTTTAATACTAAGACAATAAAAGTAAAGGTTTTAAATTTATTCATTTTCAAGGCCTTTTTAGCCTTTATTTGAAAATTTAGAGAGAGACAGTTGATAAATTCCAGAAGAAGAGAAAGAACAGGGAAGTTGGCTAGAGCTGTGCATCTTCACTAGTCTCACAAATTGATTTGATAACAATTGTAAAGTTAACAATTAAATTTCTTCCGATGTAACGATGCAACATGAAGCAGAACAATGTGCAGTATCCTTAATTTTTCATATTACTGAACCAGGCTACTTTTTAAGATGGGAAAAATACAATTAGCCTCACAAATATGAACTTCTTTTATTAATTAGAAATGTCTTTTGGGATAAATTACAATTAAAACATCTTTTCATAGTAAACAAAATAAGCACATGCCATAGGTCCCATCTTTCTTTATTTATTTCTTCCTCTGAAGCAAACGGATGCTTGAGTCTAGCGTCATTCTCTGCAAGATTAAACGATTATTGACTCTCTCTGCATCAATGCATCTTCATCTACGTCTACTTCACGATGCTTTGCTTAAAGGATTATCCATACTGGGCCAACTACTTCCTTTATGGTGCATGCATGGTTGCTGTCCACTCTGCCAAACAAGCACAAGTCCTGCACCCTGTTTTAATTGCACAAATACATTGTCAACATTTGGAAAAGTCTGTGAAACTAAGAAACCCTGCCCATGTTGTAATGTTGCACACCATCTGTATTTGTCAGATTCAGTGCCTCTCATTTCTCTTTCCAAACCTCAAGCAGAGCTTCAAGCTTGTTACCACTCAGAACCAGTCAGAGTCTTTGAGGAAGAGGCAGCAGCTTAAGCTGTGACTCAGTTTTGCCAAAAGCAGGACTCATCTTCAAGACTGTAAACAATGGTGGCAAGTGAAGAGACATACTTGGGTATTGCTTCAGCTGTGGTTTTATCATAAGAGGAAAGCATTAAAAGAACAGAACACAACACTGAAAGTATGTGTTTTTTAGAGCTGGGTAACAATGCCGGTTTTCTGGATCGATTACAAGGTCTCAAGTCAGTTCGATTCAATTTGATATTTATTCAGTCTGGGATATGTCAGTTAAGATAATGCTGTAAATTTAAGAAGTAACCTTTTGACCTGGTACATTATAAAAAAATTGTTTTACATTAAGAACTGAACCCTACGGAGCCCAGGAGGTGCCAGGGTGCAGAATATTTTATTAAGGCGAGGGAACGCCTTCTATAGTGTGGGCACGCGTTATTTAAGCGTTCCCTCACTATAATTAAGTGACCAGACGGGATAAATAAGGCGTTCCCTCGCTATATTATAGTGAGGGAACGGGATACATAAAGCATAACCTCGTTATAATAACGTGAGGGGACGGGATAAATAAAGCGTTCCCTCGCTATAATAAAGTGAGGGAACTGGAAAAATAAGCATTACCTTGCTATATTATAGTGAGGGAACGGGATACATATAGCATAACCTCGCTATAATAAAGTGAGCGAAATGGATAAATAAAGCGTTACCTCGCTATAATATAGTGAGGGAACGGGATAAATAAAGCATTATCTTGCTAATAAAGTGAGCGAAATGGATAAATAAAGTGTTACCTCGCTATAATAAAGTGAGGGAAAGCTACAATAATAAATTAAATGAATGTTCTTGATGAGCGCCCGTGATCTGAGATGATGCATGATGTTCACGCAACCATAACACTGTTTTGTTTTATTGTCATATTGGGCTGACATACAAAGAAATACTTGCTTCACTTGCATCCAATGGATTCATTATAAGTCTTAGCCATCTCAAAAGGGTATTGAAGGCAAATGAGCTTCGCCTTCATACTTGTAGTGAGGGAACACCTTATTTATCCCATGCTCCCACTTTATTATAGCGAGGGAACGCCTTATTCATCCTATTCCCTCGCTACAATAAAGTGAGGGAACGCCTTATTTATCCCGTTCCCTCACACCTTACTTATCCTGTTTCCTCACTTTATTATTGTGAGGGAACGCCTTATTTATCCCTTTCCCTCCACTTAATTATAGTGAGGTAACGCTGTAATAATGTGTGCCCTCACTATAGAAGGCGTTCCCTCGCCTTTATAAAATATTCTGCACCCTGACACCTCTGGGGCTCTGCATGTCACCTCCATTCCCTCACTTTATTATAGCGAGGGAACGCCTTATTTATCCCGTTCCCTCACTTTATTATAGTGAGGTTATGCTTTATTTCTCACGTTCCCTCCCTATAATATAGCGAGGGAACGCCTTATTTATCCCGTTCCCTCACTTTATTATAGTGAGGTAATGCTTTAATAACGTGTGCCCACACTATAGAAGGCGTTCCTCGCCTTTATAAAATATTCTGCACCCTGACACCTCCGAGGCTCCGTAGAACCCAAAGCAGTAACATTAATCATATATTATTGATGTACATTAGTGCATATTCTACATATCACTTGTTTTTGTCCAACTCGTCTTTTCTTTGGTGCTTGTTAAATCCGAAATACGTCCAAACTTGAGCTTTCAACTCGTTGGTGGTGCCCATACAGTGCTACTCGCTTCCGCCATGTTTGTTTGACTGCTTGCAGTAACATCTCACCACATTTTGCTCAGTGGAAAGTAGAGATGTAAAAAAATATTGATACAGCAATATATTGCAATATAAAAGCGATATAAATTCTTGCCAATACTCAGCCCTTGTGGAAAGCAGCGCTAAACGCTGATCAAGCTGATACCACAGGCTGCTTCTCTGCATGTCCAATGAAGATAAAACTACCCAAGATAAAAGATCGATCTTTGGATTTTATGGACCGATTATGAACCATTTGAAGGGAAATTGATTAAAATAGATTCAATAGATTTTTTAAAACCCAGTCCTAGTGTTTTTTGTCTCATGCAGTGGTCATCAACTGGCGACCTAGGGCCACATCGGCCCCTACAGCTTCCCATCTGGCCCCTAAAATGTGATCAAACTCAGGCAATGTGAGGAGGAAAATATATGCAATGATCTTTTTTTCCTGTGTTATATAAAACAGAGTATAGAGTACAGCATTACATCAAAAAGATACTGAGATGTGAATTTTTGTTCATATAGCCCAGCCCTAAAAGAAACATCTAATACTGTTTTATATATAAACACATTCTGACATATTTACTCCAACCTGTAAATATAAATTGTACAGGTTTGCAGCAGTATCTCCTGCCCTCCTTGATCAAACCCTCTATAATGTCTCCTGAATTAATAAGGGCATATGTAGGACTACTTTCCTTTCCTCTCTCCTGTAAGGTGCCCTCTAGAGTTTTCTGTAAACAAACTGAAGCTCATGTAAACACCACAAGAATTCATTGTGTACGTCTCTTGAGGCCTAATCAAAATATTGCAGACATTTCCTACTCCCTGACATGTTTGTAAAGAGGATTTTTTATATTCTATAAGCCAGCTGTATACATGATGATAGTTGTCAACAAAGGCATCTTGAACTTCTGCCTTACCTAGGTCTGTGCTGTGGATAATCTGCACATGTGAACCAGAGTTTTATTTTTTTCTGCGCATTTGTCGGTCGGCTGGAACAAATAAAACAGCAACATGCACTCAAAAAAGCACCCTGTGCCTTTAAGAGGTCAGAAAAGCAAAAAAACTTGCTCTTTGTCTTTCATTTAACTTCAATTCATTTGTTATTTCTGCATGTTTAGCACCATCTACAAACAATGTGCATTTTGTTTCTATTAAATGATTATTTCTTGGTTTTGTACATCATCAACTTTGCGTCGTGTGCCTCCCATGACCTCTGTGTGACCTGCAGCAGCTTGGAGGGAGAGCACGCTGCTGCATCTTTGGCCGTGAGCTTACCCGTGATGTTGTTTTAAAGTTTTAATACAGATGTTTTCATGAACTCTCATACTTTTAAAACATCAGCTGCTGCTGTGAAGGGAGTCATATTTTTAAAACGGAGGCGTGTCGACGATAAATCTTCGGAAAAGACGAGAGAAACAGGAAGACAGTAGATTCAGCGCAACTGTGACAGCGTTCTGGAAGAGGGGGCTTTTCACACAAAGATACCAGGTGGATGTTTTTTATTTCCATGTCTGCTGTGTGTGATTGCAGAATGCATGAAAGAAATGATTTTAGTTTAAAAATGTCAGGGTAGGACCAGGACCCACTGACCCCTTCCCACGTGATGATGTCAAATATCCATGATTTCTCCACTGCATGTAAATCTGTTCCTGTGGAAAAAGAAAAATTAGTAGCACCAATGACCAAAAAAAATAGAAGTGAGAACACAGGCTAATTTTATTGACTGTTATCTTTGTTGACAACCCTGATAAATCAAAATAAAGACACCATTGGTGTAATTTTAACTCCAAATTAGGCTTTCAAAACATGTCGGAAGTGAAGTGAAAATATCCTTTCTATAAAGAAGTTTGTATATCATTTGTTTTTCATTTACCAAAGAAATGAGGTCCAAATCTGATAAAAGTGCTTTTGAAGCGGTTAGCATCTATGCTAATCTCCGTATAAACAGTCACTTCCTGTTGTTGTCTTGATTGTGGCTCCCACGACTTCCCACTTTAAAGGACTCTGATTAGATCATGTCACTTGGGCTGCTCACAATCGTTGATAGAAGCTTAGGAAGATGGATCTGTGTGATTATAGAGACTGAATCAGGCAGGTCCGTCTGCACTGCAAGGTTGGGACGTTTAGCCTCATAATTAAAAACAGATTTTTAGTTTTTTAATTTAATACATCAGTGTTAGCTGATGCTAATCTGAGAATGTTTTGACAGGACATAATGCATCTCTGGTGCATTAATTGTTTTGAAATGAAATAAATCCAAAATGAGACATTTTTACACCCTTTTGAGAGGTTAGTCTTTCATCCTAAATATTTTTGAATCAGCCGGCCTTGCCCGGAGGCTAAAACTGCTGTTAGTAGAGCCACAGCTTTTGTATCTGGCCCTCAGATATCCTGTTTATGCTTCATGTGTTTGCAGCATATTTAGCTGTGATTTTCGCCTGGGCTGCCCAGCTGCACATTAAGGCGACAGTAAGGACAGCAAGCTTTGGGGAGTTAGAGCAGTTAGTCAGTTAAATGCAGCGGGACAGAGGAAAGCAGATGTTTGTGGCCCCGGCTACATCTGCTGCAGTCGCTCCAGCCAGACAGGCAGGCCGAGTCATTCTGGATGAGAGAGGGAGAGACGGTGAGGAGGACGTTGATTTTGGAAGGTTTCTTTGGCTTAATCTGTCTTTGGGGAATATATGTATTAGATTTAGTCATTTCATTTTTGTCTTTACTTTCAGTTAAATAATTTTCTACATTTCAACTACCTGAAAAAACTTCACAATCAAATTGATCTAATCACATTCTATGCATTAAGATGCACTTCCTTTAATTTGCTTGTGACATTTCTGTTTTGTTTGTTTTTTTAATCTATTTTTTGGGCATTTTGAGCCTTTATTGAGAGGAGAGAGACAGTGGATAGGCTTGTGAAAGGGGGAGTGAGAGAGTAGGGATGACACTCTGCAAACTGGTCACAGGCGGGATTTGAACCTGGACCAGCAGAAGAAAGTACATGGGGTGCCTGGTTGCTAAGCACTCCGCCAAACCAGCACCCCAATGACATTTCTTTTTAAAATAACTGAGAGAGAATAATCATTCAATGGTTGATTAAGATTCCTACAAGTCTTCATTTCATTTCCATCTCACCTGTAGACAGTTGTGTGTAAGTAACGTAACTACTTTTTCAGGTAAAAAGTAAAGTAACGCACTACTACTGAAAATTTGGTAAAAGTAGTTCCTTTTTTTATTGCGGTGCAATGTTACTTTTCCCAGTGCTGCCTTCTCAGCTGCCTGAATAAGACATGAGCAGCATTTCCAAGTTTGCTCGTTATAAGCGTCTAAGGGCCACAAATCTTGTGAGTCACAGCCGCGGGTTGCAGATTTTTGGCTTGTTTCTAACCTGAAGTTGCTTCTTGAGGCCTTTCTGTCTGTGTGAATCCCCCAGATTATATTCCAGCTCCCTACAATAAAGCAAAACACGACTGCGGTAGGTAGTTTGTCCACTTCCTTGTTTCCTGGTTATCGCGCACGCCTCCAGACACACTCACACACATAGTGCATGCAACAGAGCCGAAGTTGCCAGGTCTGCTTATTATAAGCGCTGTTCTTTTTTTGAATAGATGCTTGGCACTGTGATATTGAACTGTAATGTTGACAAAAATTAACACAAAAGTAAAAGTTTTAAAAAGTAATATATCACATTAGGAAAAGAAATAGCTGGAGGACTTGTTTTTATCGACCTGGTTGCTTTTTCAGGAGCAAAATCTGGAAACACTGGACAGGAGCTCTCATTCCACTGGGTATGTGACATGATTTTGTAAAATAAAGAGCACAAAAGAAATAACTGGTATGTTCTCTGTGGTAGAACTTTTGTAGGCCTTCACATTTAGGAACAGATATGGGGTTCTGTCCAAAGTCAAGCAATGTAAAAGTAATGTAAAAGTAACAACTAACGTGAAAGGGTCACTAAGTAAAGTAATGAGTTACTTTTTTAAGAAGTAACGAGTAACGAGCAAACACTACTTTTTAAAAGTAACTTTCCCAACACTACCTGTAGAGTAAATGAAAATTTCTGGAGTAAGATCTGCCTGCTGTTGACCTTGCTGAAGATCTAAGTGACAAACTGTCAGCTGAGGCAGATTTTGTTTCCACCGTAGTTATATGAATATCTAGACAGCACTTGGAGACCGCAGACCTTAGTCAAGTTAGCTCATGTTGTTACACTGTTACACCTAAAAGCAATAGTTCCACGATGAAATCAGTCTTATAATGTGATTCCCTGACCTTGGAAACTGACCCCTGGCATATGGAATTATGTTGATATCATTATAAGTTTGACAATATATAGATAGCTAGACAGATAGATTGATACTTTATGGGTCCCAAAGGAAAATCAGGGGTCATTATAGGGAATTATTGAGGCAAAAAGATTGTTAAAGCCCCAGTCACACATTCCTGTTTCTCGTGGCGATTGTGCACGACTGTCATAATTCTGATGAAACGTGCTTTGGTCGTGGTGCATGCGCTACTTGGACTGGATCAGCCTTGCATAGTCATGGATGAACGGCGGGCAACGTGGAAGGGCCCAGACAGTTTTAAACTGTCGGGGCCCTTCCACGTGGAGAATCGCCACTCTCAGTGTAGCGGGATGGAAGCCTAATGCAGTCCTAAGGCGAACGGTATTAGCGTGGCATGTACAGGGCTCAATTGGGCTGATCGTGGCTCAATCCTGAAAGCTTTGTGAGGACGACTGACAAGGATGTATCCGTTTGTGCATCCACTGTGTCCCGTTCAAGACGGCACAAACGACAGGGCTCAGGCTTACGTGACGCGAACTGAGCTCGGGCGGGGCTGACGTCAAGTCAGCTGGATGGAAATTCATGGAGTCCTCGTCATATCGCTGTATTAACCTAACTGGAGCGGGACGAACGCCCCCGAAGCGCTGTAGAAGCTCTACTGACGGTGTATTTATGGGGTGTGTCCAGGGTTGAGACAGTCATTTCATCCCATATCACAGTGATCACACCAGCCTTGTCAATCGTGTACAGTCGTGCACAATCGCTATGAGAAACGGGAATGTGTGACTGGGGCATAACTAATTTCAGTTATCTGGATCAGCAACAAAATATTATCACATCTTGTGTCATGGCCAATATTCCCTGAAAATTCTATCTACATCTGTGAAGAATTAGTGAAACTGTAGAAAACTGCCCAATCTAGCAATATTAAGAAATCCTTGAAAAAATTCCTGGATCCACATCCTGATTGAGATCACCACCAAAATCTAATCATTTTTAAGTTGGGCCGTTACGGCATCTCCTGAAAACTTCAGCAGAATTCACAGCTGTATTTATCGTCATTCCTTGCTTGCAAGAACATATTTTAAAATTTTCTTCAAAATTTGCACAAGTGTCCTCTCAAACTTGAAGGTGAGTTTTGGTTGTAGAGGTCATGAGTCTGAAGTCAATGAAGCTGTCCTCATGATCATCCAGTCCACCCGAGCCCTTCTTCGTGACTAGGGATGGGACGATGCACTAAAACTCACGATACACTGCACCTCGATATGCCTGGGTCACAATACGATACGTCATGATACAATATCAAAAAAGTAAAAAAGATCAAATATTACTGTGTAATTACAACTTATTTTTGTTTGGGTTGCACAGAGGAATACACAAGGCCTAACAGGCCAAACACAAACAATAGCACACTCTCTAACCCTAGAGAGGTTAGAGAGAGAGTATGCTAACGGGAGGTAAGCTTGTTTTCGCCGGAGTCGTCGTCACATTTTTATGGTGGCGCTGAAGGTGGTGGTTCATGTTTGTTGTGTTGGAGGCGGTGTACGGAATGACAGCATAGCAAAGTTAACACACACCGTCTTAGTCCTGTCAGTTACTCTATTGTCTTCTTTGTCTTTTTTAACGAGAAAGCCAAAATACTACCAGACAGATGACTTTTATCCAGGCAGAGCGTCCTCAATTTCGAACTCATTTGACCCCATCGTTAGGTTTTTTGGAGGCAAGGTAGTTGGTGCTAATGTTTGTTGTCGTCACTTCTGGTCGCATGCACTGGTACAGGACATGACGTCTTTATTTCGCGATCCATTTTTTTCAAGCTCGATGCATTTCGTCACGTTCTGTATCGCGATATTTTGCCAAAAGGTATTTCATCCCATTCCTATTCCTGACCCATCCCTGTACTTTTACCATCTGACAGTTATATACTTTACATGGGCATCAAACGCCAGGGGATAGTTCCTCGTATTTTTTGTTGATGAAATTGTCCTTGGATGATGGTGATGAGGCAGAAGGGAAGAAGTTAAATAAACAAGAAAGGGCCATCATGAAAAATATGATAGAGTTTTAGATGATTTATATATGATGGATGGGAAAAGGGAAAGAAGAGATATGAAAGGAAGTCATCTGTTGGGTAAAATGGAGAAGAGAAATGGACTGTGCAGCTGAGAAACATGTTTTCAAGATGGATGGACGACCAGACAGATAGCTGTGCTGTCAGAGAGAAAGCAGATGTGTGAAGTGAAGGGTGAAGGACGAAAGGGCACTTAGAGAAACAAGCAGGTTGCAAAATGCAAGTCAAAATAACTTTTTTGTTGTGATTTTAAAATGAATGAAACAGTTTTGAGGGAACAAAAGGTGTGCTGATGTACAAGTGAGAAGCTGCATGTGAAAGATTGATGCATGGATGGATTGATAGATGTGTAGACAGCGTGGATTGTCAGAGTTAAGCCGTCCACATTCAGATAGGGTCTTCAAAAGGAATAAAAGAAGACTGATGAAATTCAGTCTCAGCAGGGAGAAAAGGATGCCTTCTTCTGTATCAGGATGCAGAAAAAGAGCTAGAGAGATTGATGCATAAGTGAAAAGATAAGCCCAAGCATGCTTCAAACTCCCCAGCTGATATGTCACACTGGTTTTAGCTTTTCTAGCCTCATATTTCCCCCTTAGAAAAGAAGAAAGTGGATATTTTTTTGAAAAGAAGACTTCCATCAGAATTTAAATCCCCTCTCTGCTGTAAATAATGAAGAGTGATAAAATGGGAAAAGGGGGTGATTGGCAGACTGATAGCAAAGCAGGCTAACAGGATCCTGAATTGGTGGATGGAAGATTTTTACGTACTTTCTGTTCCCCATTTGAAATAACCTTGGAGCAGACACCAACCCTTGTTATAATTCAGCAGAAGGGAGTGATCTGAATAGAACCATTGGAGTGTGTGTTCTGCGCTCACAAGAGGGAATAATGTAAAGTAGAAGTGTTGGCTCAGGCCTAAATGTACACGCCGGCCAATCCTCCTTAATCCTCTCCACAGTTTTGTCCCCAGCTCGGCGTCAGCTATAGACGGCAGAAATATATTGACATACCATCTGTGACGTCAATGGCGGACGTTTTGGAGCCTGGTATTTGGCATGCCAAATGCTCATATTGCAATAAAATCTAAATTTGTCGAGACAGTGGAGCCTTTGTTATGCTAAAACCAGTGTGGCACTGCTGTGTTTTAGATCATGTGGGACATGCTCAGTAAAACAGCCACTGCCTCACTGTCCTTTATTTAAACAGGGGTGGGCAACTAGCGGTCCAGAAGGTCACAGGCGGTACTATTCCTCTCTAACTGTGTCTGTCAGTTTCAAGATTCCAAAACAATTGCAACAAAGATATAAAACAAATCTACAATGAAGTGCTTTAGTCTGATTTACTCCAGCATCAAGTAAACAGGCAACATGCTTTTTTTTTTAACCTTTATTTAACCAGATAAGACCCATTGAAACCAGGATCTCATTTACAAGGGGGACCTGGCCAAAAAATCAGCAGCACACGTCATTATAAATACAAATTCATGATAAAAATTTAAGGTAATGGAAAATATTTCAAAAGCGGTCCTCCTAAATCAAGTCTAGGAGAACACAGCAGCAGTATAGTCTAAGGTGTAATTCCTTCAGAAGTTGGAGAAGGCTAGCCTTGCAGAGCAGATGGACCTGCCTGATTCTAAAATCATGCATCTCCGTCTTGCAAGCCTCCATTGTCCAGTGGTTTCACGCGGCTAAATGCTTAGAGTACCAATCAGGGAAGAGAGGCGGGAGCAGTAACTGCAGGCGTGACGTCAACAGGAAGTGACTTGACAGGAAATGAAGTAACTACCTGTGGTACAAATAATGGCGGCTAATGTCGGTTAGCCTGTGGTCATCATGGTTACTCAGTTATACTTGGCGAAATATGCTCTCCTCCTCATATGTTTACTATGTAGGGATTGTCTTTGACGAGGTTCATGTCACATTTAAGTGTCAAATGATACATCTGTGTGGTATAATTTAATGTGAAACGATAGTCTTAAGGTAGTTAAGCTATCTGCTAACAGCCATTAACTGTTGTTTGCCCTTGTGAGAGGTTAGCTGTAGCGGGTAACAGCTAACCGTTAGCTGCTACATAGGCTACATTATATCAGCGCTGCTTGATATGGGTTGGTCTGTGATGAGTGTGATGAGTCAAATGATCGTCCAATCACAAGCTGCTGTTGTTTTTGAAGATGCTGCCCCTGAAAACATTTTCGCAGGGCTCCTCCCCAGTTGGATTAGTGAAATATTTCCAATATGGAACTGTCTATCTGGCGTGTCAGGTTAGGAGGAGGCAAACACCTCAAATTCTTAGGTCAGGAGGATATGATGTCATTATCATGTAGCTCATATTCCTATGAACAGACATTTCCATGTTCCAACTGAACACATTTATCAGAGCACGCCTCTTTGGTTTTAAATGTTAAAACAGATAAATGTATTAATTACATCTGCATAATTGTTGTGCACTTAATTTCATTTTCTTAATCATTTTTTTCCAAGCATGAAGCTCAAGCAAAGGTCCATTCGTATGCTTATTTATCCTACTACACCCAGAACAGTCGTCTTTTTTTATCCAACATTACCTGTAAATTCTGAAAAATGTGAGGGACACACACACAAGCCTGATCTCACACTGCAAGTATACAGAAGGGGTTTTTGTGCTCTTATGCACATTACAGATAGCTTTTTTTTTTACAGATGCAGGGGCACCATTTTGTGACCTATAAATGAAGTAAGTCTTCAGCCATGAATGATGAGGCCCTGACACTTATGGCAGCTGTCACTTAAATCCAGCTTCATCTCATCCCCCATAACCCACCACTCAAATCACTCCAGCCTGACAGGTGTTGGACAGGTAGTAAAGATCAGTATGGGGTGGAGTGCTTGTGGTGATGGTGATGGAGAAAGAAGAGGAGGGGAGGGGGCATGGCTGTAGAGAAGAGGGACAGATAAATGACTCCTCCATGGTAATGTCTGGCTGCTTTATGGGTTGTCCCGACTGTGAGTGATAGCCTTGCTCTCGTTATCTGTCGATTGGGGTAATTGCTGTTTGTCGGAGGTTGGCTGATGGATGGTGATGCAATCTGCCCGTCGTTTGATGGGGGAGGAGCAGGGAGGCATCACTGTCATCACTTTGTACAAATGTCTTTACTGGGAAATATGCTGCTTGCAAAATATGTGTTCATTTTTTATGTGTGCCAAAATGTAGATGTGATGTTGTTAGTTAGGTTGCCAATATGTTTCATATATGTTTTTTTTCTCATACCAAAAATTTGAAAATTGCTATCTTTGTTATTAAACCTACCTCTATTGAAAAGCACCAGTTGTTTAAAGGTATATTATGCAGTTTTCTATCAGTGTGGCAGAAAGTATTCATAACCTATGTGTAATAATATGACTTTCCAAAAACAGAATTCAAAGTTAAAAGGCATTTTCACATTGCTGTTCAGACTTGAAGATGTATGCTGTGTCTCACCTGCATGTCATGATAGAGATAAGGGCTGGGGTGATTAAAAAAATCATATCACTTATCTTTTTTTTGGCCTTTGTATTTATATTATATAATGCAGCCTTATAAAAGAAAAAAGGGTCATGCATTCATCGCATTTCCAAGTGCCACAAAAGCCTGTGATGTGCATGAAATCTCAGAGAGATGTTTCTCAAGGCCCCTGTGTGTCCAGTTTTTTTTTTAGTGGTGATTAATTGAATGTGGGGTTAGATTTTCTAATGAGTTGTACTAATCAGCCAGTGACCCTGTTGATAGTGCCTTTGTGCCAAAGCGCCACAGTAAATGTCATCATTACACTTCAGGATATTCACATTCATTTTGTAAGGGTGGGATATCTATATCAATATATGGTGTGATACGGCTTGGATGGGCGTGACGTGGAACATGTTCCTAACACACATGAAAGCAGGACACTCATTCACTGTGTGGCTATTGCATTAGGGTTCCTGGCCATATTTGTACTCAATTTTTTTAGCAACCATCCTTTTGAAAACACAATAATGGATCAAAATTTAAAAATGGAGCTATATCACATCGATATCATGTAACAAAATGAAATGTCATTATACATGTGTTCATCATAGACCTTATGACAGTTACTTATCTGAACAGCTTTTGTTAAATCACATATGCGTCTGGTCTTGGGAACTGGAGGTTCTAAAATGCTGAAGTGAAAAAAATGAACACATTTTTGACAAATGTCAGCACCAAAACATTTCAATGCTTCTTTTTGCAGAAATCACACTTTGAGAGAAGAGAACACTGCAATGACATCGCTGTGCAGTAAGGCTGTCACTTTTCCTAAATATCAAACTCAAAAGGTTTTCGGACATGCACCCAAATAACCAACGATCTTTGATTATTCTTCTCTCCCCCCAGTAAGGGACAGAGACTCTATTATCCACCCTGCTAACCCTGCCGAAAAGAACACAGTCACACAGGATTAAACTCTTGAGTAAGGGCCGCTGCACTCGGCCGTATAACTTGGATGAAAAGCTGATGGATGAGCCCTTTAATTTTTAGTTTCCCATCAACGCTGTAGAACCAAAAATACTTTTACACAGCTCTCAGATGATTCGGAGCAGTTAACGTCCGCTCGGAGTGGAAACTTTGTTTACTGAGCTCAAGAGAGCAGCAGATGTGACTGACATTCAAGCTACGCTCAGAGCGCCCTCTGTTGGACGGAACGGTCCATTGCTCAAGAGGTGCCGCTACACTCAATATTGTACATTTGAACATTATTTACTATTCGGTTATGGATATTTATCAGTTAAAGTGACAGCCCTACTGTGCAGTAACTTATGTTCTTTGTAAACACCCACTGTGCTCTACAGGAGATGGACCAGGTGAAGTTCAGGTAGAAAGTGTTCATCCCCAATTTACTCATTCAGAATCAGAAGGAAACATGAAGACTGGACTCAAACAGAGCTGTCACATGTAACTCTGTCTTCCTAGTTTTACTTACCTCCATCATTGGTAGGTTGTTTGAGGCTTCAAGTTATTTATTTGTCATCAAGTTAGCCTTTTTTTTAGCAGGAAACACTGACATCAGTTTACAGGCCAACTCTGTATATAGTGAGGCATGGTTATCCCCCCTCGGCCATGTTTGGACAGAGTAGGGATGTAACGGTATGAAAATTTCATATCACGGTTATTGCGACCAAAATTATCATAGTTATCATTATATCAAGGTATTGTTGCAATGCACCCAAAATGTTCAGAAAGTACTTATACACACACTTGAAGTCTTTTGACTCTTCTAATAGTGTAAATAAAAAATAGTCTGCCTGGTATTTTTTTTGTCATTAAATGTGTCTGAAATTGTCCTTTGAGTACATTTTCTCTCTCCTGATGGTGCCCAGTAAAATGCAGTAGCACAGCGTGGATTATCAAACAAGGACCTCAATATAATAACACTGTTGCATAATTACAGTAATGTCATAAGACATAATTTGGGATGTGAATCTAGAGGTGAGAACTGGTCCTTACTTGTTTCATGTATCTGTAACATTTGCTTACATGCTTTCATGCTGATTCCTGTGTGCCTTGCAAAACAAGATGACACTCTCACAAGAGGTAGCCAGCATGGTAAAGATGATCAAGGCGTGGAGGAAGTAATAATAGTTGACTGCAGACAGAAGATGTTTACTGCTTAAATTTAACACAAATTGACACCAACAGTGCATCATGTGATGTCTTTGACTGTTATTGTAAAGCATGGAAGAAAATATTTGGTCATTGATAAGGAATAGGATCAAATATGAAGATTTGATTATGACATTGGTATCACTGAAATCTTAGCTATTCCCATCTCAGTGTATAATTATTCACATTTCTTAGAGCTGCAGAAACTAAACTGAAGGAGTGCTGCGTTACAGTGAGAGGAATCAGATTGAACAATCTGGACAAAGAAACAAAAGAAGCTCAATCAATTTTTATCTTCAAAAAAATTTCAAAGCCACTGTGTTGAGTAAACACAGGGGAATGTGTATCTAAGTCTTTCTATGTTTATTTTCAGGAAAAATTTAAATGGACATGTGGTCTTTCGTGTTTGTTTTGTTGGTTGTTTTTTAATAAGAAGAAATAATGAAACGTATAAAGGCATGTTGGCATGCAGCTCTTGTTTATGTGCATCATGTGTTTAGTTACTTAATATCTTGTGAGAAAGAGGTAGACTCAGATTTTTTCTTCTTTCTGCGCCTTTTCATTCACATTTGTTTGTATTGAATGTTATTTAATGACAGAATGAAATGAAGTCCTAAACCTAAACCTCACCCAAACCTATGTATAGTGTAAAAGGCTAATATATTTCCTGGGTTTGTTACTCTTAGCTCTGTGTGCACAGCTTGTTCATATTTTCTTCAGATGCCTACAGTTAATATGCCAATGTTTTAGTATGAATCTAACCCTGTCTGTTAGCTCAGACGCCACATTAGGGAATAGTGTGACTCTACCCATTTGGTGAGATTGTGGCTATGGATTTAATCGTGGTGTTTTGTCACAAGAGCACAATTCAATGGGAGTAAATAGACTGAATTGAATCAAAGACTTTCTGGGGCCTAAGAGCACAAACATACAACAATTTTGGATTCACATCATTAATTTTAATTGATTGCAGTGTCTCTTTCTCAGATATTTAGTAGCACTGAAAGAGATAGTGGAACAGGACTAGAGGGATGGGGGAAGTACGGGGACGGAGGATTGTTTTGGTTTGAAAATCTGCTCTGAGAGCGTCATAGTTAGTCTTCAAAAGAATACAAATATTATAGATGCATGAGGATGGAATTATTTAAAAAGAAATAGCTCTGACAGTCTTTTGCACAACATGGAAAACTTTGCTATAATTTTATTAGCAATTTTTGGTCATTAAGAACAAACAGGTGTTAACATGGTTGGACTTTTGCTAGATTTGTATGGATCCTTGGTTGCCAACCTGGGGTTCAGACCCTGCTGACGGGTGCCAGAGTGTATTGTGATGGGGATAAGGCTTGTCAGCTTTGTGGTTATCAAAACTTAGTCTACATATATGAGCTTAAACAATGATAACACATGTAGACCATAACACCTTCAAAAAATCTTTGCATAGAGCCCATTTAGTCTTC
Source organism: Scarus forsteni (assembly GCA_036419115.1). Lineage (NCBI taxonomy): Eukaryota > Metazoa > Chordata > Actinopteri > Labriformes > Labridae > Scarus > Scarus forsteni. Next base: position 16,215,167 of record JAZDUH010000458.1, read on the forward strand.
ATTCTGTCCATAAAAACAATCAACATTGGAGGCTGTTTTGCACAGCAGTGTATTTTTCCATGAATGTCTGGGGGTTGGGGTTGGGCACTCAACTCTCCCTAAGTCTAACTGGGGAAAATGTTGTAAACTGCTGTTACAGTGACAGCTCTAGTTTTGTCTTTATCGTGTTCTATATAAAAACCTGCACACTCATGCATGTGGTATGATTTGAGTCACAGTTCATGTAAATATGAGTCTGCACATTGAGATGTGAGGCTTATTTGAGCATGCGTGAAAGTCCGCAGTGTTTGCATAAATGTTTTAAGAAGCATTAGCCATAATTCATTGGTGCCTAATGGGTTGCGATTGCTCAATCTCTGCGCCGCAGACCTCTGGTGCCGGAGAATGTGATTGTGCATATCAATTCAGGGTCCCCAGTCTCCCACACTGTTTCTGCTCCAATAAAAAAGACCAAAACTCTGCTGCACCCAAGTGACCGCAAATTACAGCCTTAATGAACACTCTGCATTATTGGTCACACGCCAATTAATGACAGAAAAACAAAGAATATGACGAATAAATTGCTGAATTTGTCGCTGAGCGCTAATTTGGACGGAGCTTTGTTTTCCATTTCCCCCAGCTGTCTAAAGTAATGGCTGTCCAAAATTGTGGGAACCAGCCTGGCTGGCTGACTGATTGACTGGCTGTCTGGCTGACTGACGGTGCATTTTGCAGAATGGAGGAAGGGTGATTCATCGCTGCTCTCCACACAACTTGATAATCGTTCCATCTGTGGCGTGGGACAGGCCGTCTTGTCATTTGCGCATCACTCACCATTTGCTCCCATTTTACCCCTCTTGGTCTCGACATCCCTCTCGCTCTCCCTACGGAGCCTCGACGAGCAACATGGAGGACCCCTGCTGATTTTCCCGCCACACCTGCCCCCCCCTCCCCTCTGCCCCACCCTTCCCCTCCTCTGCTGCAGCCTGCCACCGCCGCTCGCCTCGCGTTTGATTTAATACCAGCCTAAGTGTGAATAAATTCCTGTCACAGCCCATTAAGGAGGCCTTGGAGAGATCTGGCCTGTTATTAATTCTCCACAGCTCCTCTCTCTTTCTCTCGCCCCTCTTTTAGTTACTATCTCTCCCACTCTGCTGCTGCTGCTGTGCCCTTCCTCTCCTCTTCATCACCCTCCTCCTCCTCCTTCTCACCGCGCTCCCTGCCTTGCTTTTTTAATACCCTGTTAATTACCACGTCTGTCCTCTTTATTCAAATGAGAAAGGGAGAAATTAAACGCAGAGGGGTATGTTTGTAATTTCAAACAGAGGAGCCACATTCACTGTCTAGCTTCTTTCTCCTCTGCAGACCTGTGCTTGACTCGCCGCCTTGGCTCAGGGTGTATAATGAATTCCAGCAGCAGCAGCAGTTAGTTTTATCTGAAGAGCAGGCGAGGAGTCTGAGGAGGCTTGCTGATAAACAAATGCATCCTTCCAGCTGTATTTGTGTTGTAGGGTAGGGAATCATAGACCTAAAATTGTGTATTTATGCATATTTTTTAATCCAATGGAGATCTATATAGAACTTAGATCTATGATTTTTTTCCATAAAGAAAGGATAAATGGTTTCCACAATACTTTATTCATAGCTCTAATATAATTCTATTGAAAACTCAAATAATATTAATACTGTGGCAACAAAAATGAAATCAATTGGACAGCGTTCCACTGTAACTGAAGATGAGCTAGGGCCGTCACTTTCCAAAAACTCAAACTCGATTGATGCATACTATACACGACTACAGGCAAAATTATTAAAATAATTAGCCTCACCAACATTGCGATTGCAACACATCTGATACAAAAAAAAAAATTCTCTTTCTCTGCAAAACATTCCTGCTAACTTGCGTAATAACTGACAAACTGTTCTAATCAATTTTTTTTTGGTCTTCATAATTTTAATTTTGTCTAATTATTGTTTAATTCTCAAGTGTTACACTCACTGGCAAACACAGAGCTACCATCTTGTGAGCAAGGGGATGCAAATAGCTACGGCATGTTGATAGCTGCTCTCTGATTGGCTGTCACACTACGACTGAGCATGCTTGGGCAGAAATCGAGTAGTTGCACATGAGTGAAACAAAAGTTGTTTACACATTTGTTTGAGAGAGATAATCTAGTATTTGTCGTTAAAATATATTGTCACAGCTTCAGTCTCAGTCTCAGGCTGCCACACTCCAGCCTCAGCGTAATCAGCTCTACTCCCGTCACCTGCGCTCCTGCTCACACCTGCACCTCATCTGCTGCAATCAAGTCACCCACTTAAACCCCAGCTCCATACTCACTCTGCATCAGACTGTCTTCGCTCATGCCAAGAATTACAGACCTGTTATCCGGACTGATCACCTGTTGCCGACCTGTTCTGTTCCTGTTTTCGCTTGTATCGTCTGATCCTCAGCTTGACTACAAGGTACCGACCCATTTCTGTCCTGCATTTGCCTGCCTGTTCCCCGGTTGCCGACCTTGCCTTCTGTTCCTGACGCCGAGTACCTGTTCGTGTATCCTGATCTGTGGTGGCCATCTGTTTCCCGGTATCTGACCCTTCTGCCTGTTTGTGATGCTGAGTACCCGCCTGAATCCCCGAATCAGTGGTGGCAGCCTGATCTCGGACAAACTGAACCATCTCCGGAGATTAAAGACAAAGTTAGTCCAAGTCTGCTGTCACTCAAAGACTCTGTGTTGCCATATGCATACGGGGCTCCTGGTTGGCTGAGTGGACAACAACGTGGCTTTGTGTTCAAAGGATCACGGGTTTGAACCCCGCTCTCTGCTCATCTATTCCTGTGTCTGTTAAATAAAGCTGGTTATTGTGAACTGCAAAATCTGTCTCGCGACTGGGTCCTTACTGCCTCCGTATCAGAAATTTCATTGATTTAAACTTTGAATAAAAGCAGTTTTTGAGTGTTAGAGAGAGTAAGTCTTGTGCAAAATTTGGGTGCGTGCCATATTCAAGTAGTGTTTTTCCGGGGAAAAATCGTGAAAATTTGGGTGTGTGTTATAATCGAGTGCGTGCTATCAATGAGAGATTATGGTGCTCCATTACTGGGTTGGCATTGTCATCACTGAGTTTGACTCTAAAATACTCACACTGGTTGAATATTTGCTGATACTGGCTGTCAGGTTGTCGACTGTTTCTGTTAAAATGGTCAAACATGAAGTCAATCCTGATAAACTTATTTCGGTTGCAGTTATTTTGGGATTTTTAAAATTCTTATGTAGACAGAATAACAAAAGGAGATCATATAAAACTGGAATAATAAAATCTTAAAACAGAGACATTTTCTAGCTCAATGATGCTTCGTATTTTGCAGGTGCTCTCTCCCGCTCCATCTCTTGATTCCCTCGTCTCTCTCTTCTTTCTACTCCCACAATTCCCCCCTGCTGTGCTCCACTCCTGCTCCTTTCCCTCTATCCAATCCTCCTTCACAACTTTCTCCCTCTTTTTCATCCCTCCATCGCTCCCTTTCCCATCCTCTGCTGCTATGTTCAGGCTCCAGAATTAGTAGGCAGCTCACAGCAGGTGGCTGTACCTCTGTCTTATTAGCAGCCTCATATGTGGCCCATTAGAGACTCTCTGTATGCTGAGGGCTTTTTAATTGTTTTGCAGGGGTCAGCGGGGCAGTGTAGCTGTAGAGCTCTCACAGAGAAGGAATCAGAGCTGTGTTTTTTTTGGGATAGAATACGTGTTTTGCTGGTATTTTGTTGTATTTATTGTCAAGTGCAACCCCAATTATTCCTGCTTTGTGTTTCTCTGTGTGAGCAATTAGAGGTGGGGATCTATTTGGAACTATTGTCTGACTGTGCTCCTTTGTTTGGGGGTATTATTTACATGAAAAGAGGTTATGATGTAAGCTAGAGAGCCTTTTTATTTTTATTTGTACATTATTATGCTCATAATTTCCAAGCTGCAGTGCAGGTTCAGTTGTGTAACAGGCAAGCTTTATATTTCTTTCTGACACTTTATAGAGAAAAAGGAACGGAGGATGCAGACTTGTTTACACAAAAAGAGGTTTAAGTTCATATAAGAGACCAAAGGTTCCAGTATAGAGAGATGTTTTTAATTTAGTTTGAAAGAATACCACGGTCTGGAGAAATCTAAGGTCATCAGACATCCACCAGGAGTACAAACAAAAAGCCAGCCTCAAGCAAGAGAACAAAAAGTAAGCAAGAAATCAGCAAATCAGCTACAGAGTAATTTCAAAACTTAACATCATTAATCACTGATAATTGTCCAACAATATTCACAAAACTAAGTACATACATACCGTATGTAAGATAACAGGAAACAGTATTGCCTGTTCTCACAATAATTTGTGTTTTGGTGATGTTGAATAGACAAACTTGCAAACATAATGTTAAGAATTCAATTAGGATTTTACAATGTGTAATGTCAGCTAACTAAAATTAACATGAACTTATTATAGGTGCAGCTCCAGACCAGTCTTAATATGTAACATCATTTATGTCTCAGTTTCCAAGGTATGTGGAACATAATTACACAGAACAGTTGTTGACAAGTTGTGTGACTTTTACCTGAATGAAAATTGAGTCCTTGTCCTAAGTTTTACCATATTTAGAGCATCAGATGTGCAAACTATGCTTTTTTATTGTATTATGTTAATTTAGCCTTCTTTTCAACCAAGACACAAGACAGTAAATAAACTACCTTGTTTTTCTTTTTACTTTAAGTGAAACTGTCCCCCCAACCCGACAGTCACCACCAGGATCATTTTGTAGGAAAGACTGCCCACAAAGTACGTTTATTTAGGCAACCTTAGAGATGCTAAATGGAATATTTTAACCTAGAACAGAGCAGTGCGCAGGTAATAAAACATTCCTCAAGAAAGGATATCTTGTACCTGACTCTGGTTACCTCCGCCAAGGAGGTTATGTTTTCGGGAGAGTTTGTTTGTCTGTCTGTCTGTCTGACCGTCTGTCTGTGAACAAAATAACTCAAAAAGTAATGGATGGATTTTGATAAAATGTTCAGGAAATGTTCAGCGTGGGAAAAGGAAGAACTGATTCGATTTTGGTGTTGATCCGCATCAGTGTCTGGCCGCCATGATGAAAAGATGTGCTTGAAGGGTCTGTTAAAAAAGCTTAAGTTAACATCATCATTATCTAGATATTATTTTCACCTTGATTCCTGAAATAACAGTTGATCAGTAAAATGGTATGTTTTCATCATCAAGGAATCTAAATATTTTGATTAAATAAAGGTAGGACTTATATTTATGGTGAAAATCACAATATGGGTGAGGACTGTGGCACTGGCGGAGGTCTGCGCTCGCCGAGTGCTTTTCTAGCTGTTTGTGGGTCTAAGGTTTTCTTGGTCTATTTTGCATTGAAGCAGCACTGAAGTCTAAATCAAACATACAGATATTGGTGTATGACCTTGCATTTAACAGGCTGATGTGATGGAAATTGTCAGGAAAAATAAACACCAACCGCAGGCCCTCTGTGCTGTGTCAGGGCTCTGAATGGCATGATGATGTTTATTTGTTCCACATTTAGCTGTGGTCAGAGTTTGTTGTCATGAGCTGATTGAGGATCTGTGCTGTGACTGCTGCAGGGCGCATTAAATCACCTGAAAGCTGGCTTCAAACCCTTTACAGCTTTATTCTATTTTTTTGTCTGACAAAGCTGCTTTCTCAGACGTTTGCAGTCATGTGTACATTAGAATATGAGAAACTCTTTGTGCTTATACATGAAAAGTCCATTTGAAGTAACACTCGACCTCAGCTCCTCCCTCAGTGCGTCCTGTGAGTGATGTGAAGGCTTCAACTTGGAATTACCGATCTTTTATCGGCTGAAGAATCAGCCTGCCTGTCTTTCTTCTGCCTTTACTCTTAAACGATAGAGGTAATTAGATCCAATATTACTTCATTGGAGTGGTGCCATAGGGGAGCTGGTTTAAGTGTGTGTGAGTGATTGTACCAATTTATCACATCACTGTGCACAAGATGAATTTGATGCGTGAAGAGCTGTTGTTGACACCTGGAGAACATTTAAATCAAACAGTTTTTCCAACCTCATTGGAACTCTGTGCTGCCCAATAAAAATCCTTGAAGGATCATGTTTGCTTAGAGTGCGAGACGAGGTGTACGGTCTAACTTCAGATGATTTAAGCTCCTGACAGACATCTGAGGGAGATGAAAGAAAAACGTCCTGTCTGCTGTGAGATTGAGACGGCGGGATATCGCTCTGTAAATTCTGTATCCAAGCTGCCAAACACATAAACATGCAAACTTGCATACAAAAGTGAAAAATCTGCTCACACATGAATAAACAATGTTATGTAGGTGCATGCTTCCACGGTGTTTGTACCTGCTTTTAGCAAAACAAAATATGGGGGTAACAAGGGTTGTAGGTGGGGAACTATTTCCTTTTAAGGATCAATAACAATGTCCATAAAATATGGATATCATTAGTCTTTTTGCTTTTTAATTCCTTCCGTTTTGTTTTGCAATATTTGCAAATCCAGGCTGTCAAACTCTTATCAGAGGCAGCCAGCATAGATGACAACAAAGAAGTCAAAACTTATGGCCAACAGGAGGCAGAAGTGTTGACAATTGTGTCTAAATTTTTGACAGAAAGATTTACTGCACCAGTTTGACATTACTGCCACCGAATCTTGTGTAGACTAATTCTTTTCCACACAAAAAATCAGCAGGAATAACTAATGGATTGGATCAATAAGTAGATTTGTTAATGGCATTGGTGTTGATAAAACCTTATCAATCCATATTCCTAGTGGCAACTGTTGTTTGTATAGAAAAATGTAAAAACTGAAACAGGCTTTCTCATGTAGACTGTTACCACAAACACCCCATTTTGAGCCAGGAAAAATGCTGTTCCAGTCTGGGAATCAGCATCTCACACCTCTTAAACTTAACCCTGTTCTCCTGTAAACAGAATGAACAGGAAGCCTGAGCCAAATGACACCTTCCAACCGTACTGAAGTAATGTTAAACCAGTAACTAGAGCCAGACCGATGCATCCGTCATCTAATAAATTATTGCCAAATATACATAAAAACAGTGTTGAGGATTTCATTGAACAGGAAAAGACAATTAATAGTCATATCTTCATACCTCAGTACTTTTTCAGGGCATTTCCACTATCAGCATGACTTATTTTTCTTTGGCTCCCCTGCAGGGATCAAATCATTACCTGGTACAGTTTTTATTATTATCCAAAGGAGTCATGCAGATACTTCAATGTTACGTGGGGACACCGGTGAGCATTTAATGGTCATAGTATTGCCACAGTGATGTGATGATATCCAAGATAGAAATGAGACACCTCCTGTTGTTGGCTCCGTAATGCTGTATGACTTCTTAAACCCACCTTTGCCTTTAACGGTACTGTATGTTGTTTTGTTGTTTTAAAGCATTCTGTTGAACAGAAGTCGATCTTTACCAATAAAAAAAGCCACAAAGAAAAAGCCAGCTGCCTAGCTGCTCTATTCCCTTCTTTGTTTTTGTGAAGAGTGTTGAACAGTTTTGGGAAGCCACACTAGGTCAACCCCAGCAAAAGTTTCTTAACCAGTCTGAGCTTCTGTGTTGAAGTCTGACTCTGCGTATGGTTTCTGCATGCTCCATCAGGTGAGAAATCAAGGTGCCCTTCACTTGAATGAAGTTTTCTTTCCTTTTCTCATTTGTTCCCCTTCCTTTAACATAAATGGGGCACTTGTCAATTTCTGTGAGGATGATCCATTTCTCTCATTATCTCCTGTCTTCCTGTCTGTCCTCAATTTAACTTTTAGTGCACCCTTTTTCCTTCATTTAAGTTTGAAAGAAACTTTGGTTATAAAAAACTCCCATAAGTTATTATTACAGGGAAGGCTATGCGACTAAACAATAAACAATATTTAACCCTAGTAGCTGCTGTAGAACTTATTAAGAGCCACAGAGCAAGGTTATTGACTGAAAACTGTTTTCTTTTGGCTGTTGAAGATAAAACCTGCCCTATGTCTTATGAGCTTTTTTGTCTTCATCATTTTTACTCCAAAAACTTTTTCTGACATATTGGCAGGGTTTTGACTCAGCAGTCACAAAGTTGTCTTGCTCAAACTGTGAGCTGATTGGCAGTCTAATTGTACAAAATGAAGTAGTTTGTATCAATCTGCACAAGGTCATGTAGATCCTGTCAGTTCTTGTGAACATTCAAATTTGACACAATATTTACCTTAAATCAGGAATGTCCTGATTAAATATCAGGGGTCACAGTTAAAAGAACTCAAACTTGTATCTTGCATCTTAGCCTCCCCAGATCGTAGTGTTTCCACCACAGAGACAAACATTTTTTTTATTTAAATTAAATTGAATCCTTGATTAACAGAAAACTGAAACACCATGTAAATGGTCAAACACACCGGAACATGTGACCTTTAATGAAAAATATTTTCAGAAGTTTACCAAACATAAGGAAGTTAACCTCACAGGGGAAAGTTTATATACTGCCAATCACAGTCTCACATGCCTCTTATGGCCCTTTTCCACCAGCACCCGTTGGCCCTACTCTACTCGGCCCTACTCGGTTTGTAGCATGTTTCCACTACCCTGGTACCCCCTAAAACAAGCTAGTTTTAGTACCTACTCCGCTCTGATTTCAAGCTAGCAGAGTCGGTACTAAAAGATGACGTCACTGACTGCCGGCTACTGATTGGTCAGACAATGTCATCATCGATGAATCATGAGCGCGACGACCTAGCATGCTAGCGGTAGCTACCGTTAGCTTACCCTCATACGTCTTTTCTTTGCAGCTCGATTGCTCTCGTCCTCGACTTCATTCTATTGTATAGCTTTCAAAACTCTCCTGTGCTTCTCAAGGGGTATTTCTTCTTACCACCTGCAGCCTTCTTCTGCTTTCCTTTTTTGCTCGGTTTGTGACAAAAAGCCACAGATCGTTGTGTCACGCTAAAAATGACGTCACCGCAGGGACGCTCAGCGAATGCTGCACCCCATTGGGTAGGTGACTGGGACTAGTGGAAAAGCAGCACAAGGCGAGTAGAGTAAAGCCGGGTAGAGTTGAGTAGAGTAGAGTAGGGCTAATGGAAAAGGGCCATTAGTCGATACCCCCCCCCCACACACACACACACACAAAAACACACACACATACACACCAGACCAAGAAAGTCTTAACAAAAAAAATTATCTGAAGGTTAATTAAAATAATTTTATTTTGTGTTTTTTTTTCGAAAAAAGATCAGACATTAAACTTTCGGTTTCAGTATTTATATTTTAATCACGTTTTTTTTAAAGTTAAAAAGTTTGGCCTGGATTAAGCTCCATTGTCTCTACTGTCTTTCATACTTGAACTTGCAGAGGTATACAAATATACAACTGTCGTGTGTTGGTTCTTGTTTGACAGTCCCAATGGTGTTATGACCCAGAAGTTTGTGATTTTATTTCTGTCTTCACATCAGTCCTTAAGCTGCTGCAGCTCATCTGCTGCTGTGTGTGTATGACCCCATTTGCTCCTTTTCTCATGTTTAAACTGATTTATTTATTCATGCAAAATCCCTTGTTGTTTTTTCAGGTCTGTAAAATGAAAGATTTTTTACTGAGTACAGTCAAAGTTATATGTTGTTTACTTTTCTCCCAGAATATTCACAACTTTCTTCCCTGGATTTTGCTCTGATGTGCACTTTGTCAGATGTTTGAATCACTTGCATGGGTGCCCATCATCGTTTCTAAAGCAGCAGCACTCCAACCTTCCTGCTCCCCATTTATTATCACTGGGAACCAAATCACAAAGGGAAGCACAATCGATGGGGCTACCTGGCAGAGACTCAAGTGCTTAGCAGGGAGCAAGGGGGCGCCTAGCCTCAGATAGCTCTAAAAGGCTAAATCGATTGCAACCGTTCTGCAACAGTCGGCTGACACAGCAGGCTTTCCACCTCGGCGCTGAGGACGTATTGAAAGAACCCTGGTGGTAGGTGTATGCGAGGATGACAACACGGCTATTGTATTTCTGCCACCCCTGGAAGAGAAAGCTTTTATCTGCCTTCAAAATCCCTTTAAGGGCTTCATTCCCCTGGGAAAGCCCATGCCAAATGCAGAGCATGCTGGCACTTAAACCTTCCTGTTGAGAAAAAGCCATAAAGTTTATAAAGTCAATTAAGGCTTTTTTAACTGATGTCAGGCAAATTAAAGCCGCTTGGCCCGGTTCCCTGTGGGTATTCTGTCAGATGGTAAACCAGGGCCCACTTAGCGTCACAGGGTTCCCCAGGCAGGGCACAGAGCAGTAAGCTGCTTACTTACCCCCAACTCACTCCTGCTTTTTACAACACTCCGCAGAGAGGGCAGTCTGTGTTCCTTCCACTGACATTTCACTTTGGGCGAACATTTTTAGCTCACAAGCACTCAAGACCAGCTGAGGTTTAAACTGGCGGTACTCCTGATTGACTTGAGCTTTTCAAACTTATATTTATCACTTAAGAATGAAACATGAATGTGCTAATAAGGCCAAATGTGATTTTTTTATCTACCTGTCTGATCGAATAAGTAGATCATATGTCATTGCTACCAAATGGTCACTTTTATAAATCAAAATCATCATTTTTTTAAAATGTAAAATATTTTTTTCCTGCTTTCCATCAATTTCTGATGCGAGTAGACTGTCATAATGAAAGGGACTGGTCAGTTTCTTTAAGTTGTGCTCTTGACTATGTATACTGGTATCATCATCAGTGATAATGACTTTGGAAATATTAGCATTAAAGCATTAGCCCAATATTTAAACATATTTTTCAGGTTTTTGTTAGGGCCCCTCGTGGTCTGGGGCTAGGATGGATTACTGGATGAAAACAAAAACCTGAAATAAAGCAACAAACGTTTTTAGAATATTCATGCGATCAGCCTTTTGCCGGTCACTTCTGCCAAGGTAAGACAGAATAAGGCCCGCCCACTTTTGTTCCTCTTAAACTGGTATGAATGCGGGCACTGAGGTTCTGAAAATACAGCACGGAACCCGGTTCCAGAATCATAACCGTGCCGGTGTGAAAGCCCTCTTTGTGAGATCATCAGACTTAAAAGGGGGTTGCATTGCATTAAAATGAAAAACAAATCACAACACTACAAAGTTCGCTGTAGAAAGGATATTTTCTCTCCTCTTCCAACATGTTTTGCCGAGGGCTTGTTCTACAAAATGGCTTACCTTCTCTCCTTTAGCCCTGTCTACAACATCGACTTTGAATGGGCTCCTCCCCAGACAGACTAGTGAAATACTGAACAGTCTATCTGTTGGGTCAGGCTATGTCTGTGTTGCTTATGGTAAGATGGTGAGCTATGTTAACCTGCTTCTTCTTTTACGCTATGTCATGCATATAGGCACAGACTCTGTTGGATTAAAAAAAACACTATTGTTGTCTATACTATTTTGCGTCTTGTTAGCCTTAAAGTTTCCTGGTGGCTCTATTTGTGACTTTTACTGCTACTGCTGCTGCATATACTATGACAGCAGTGTGAACAGTTAACTCTTCCATTTCATTCTCACTTTCAATAAGCAACTTCTGGGGTTGACTGAACTCTTAACTCTTAAATAATCCAAGTCATAATGCATCTTACATCTCCTCTTGACAGAATACTGAGAGCTTTTATTTTTTTATTTGGCCAGTTGACTTCTGGTGCTGGTAAGAGTCACAATGTGTATCTATGGTAGGGCTGAGAGATACATCGTTATCGTATCTATATTGAGATATGAACATTCGAGATATAAATATTGAAAAAGCAGAGATATAAACGATATAGATTTCTTATAAATAAAACTGTGCTTTTCACATTCTTTTGCATTATGATGTTTTTATTTTTCTGAAAAATGCTTGGTTTTCACCGAACCTGTAGTCATATCATACCCTATCGGTATCAAGATATCTGGCATGAATATCGAGATATGAAATTTTGTCCATTTCGTTCAGCCCTAATCCATGGTGAATCAAAATAGTTGTTAAATCTGTGCCATTAATTTCCTTGCAGACGTCTGGTTGGCGATGTTCCTTCATTTCTGTTTTGCCCCACCCTTTCCGGCTGTCATTGTGTGTTCTTTGTTTTTCTCCAACTCCCCTTTCCTGTCCTCTTAATGAAGGCATTAAAGCCCCAAAATATAATCCCCCTCAAGAAACATGTTTTTAGTATATTTTTATGGAGTACTACCCTCTGGAGGGAGTTTACTGATGGAAAGTATTACCCTTAATTTAAAACTTGGTCTCTCCTCCAAACACTGAAGTCTCAGGTGAACACCCTGAGGTGGAAACGCTGCTTTTAGTGGGGTATTATAGGTTTGTTTGTTTATGGCCTGGAGGAGCTTATTGTTCTCTCTGTTGAGGCTGCTGGATCCCGGTGTTGAACCTCACTTTAAAAAATAAACTTCTGTTAAACTGTGAAGAGGTCTGAGGGGCCAACCCACACAGCTCATTATTTTTAAGTAGCTTCACATTTTGAGTCTTGTTATCACTGCCGGTCTGTCTGTCTACCAACACGGACACACAGTAGGACATCACAGTCAGGGACAAGTGTTCCTCTGAACGTCAGTCAGTGTCCTCCAAAATAAAAAGCACTTATTATTTTTCCATAAATATCTTAAAGATGATGAAGTGCGATCTAATTTAGCCCTCACGGAGATCAGTGGGTAGACAGTATGGACGGCATCTCGGTGTTTTCAGAGGTTTGTTCATGCAGTGTCTCTTCTCTCAGCTCTTCCTGTAGACACACTCATTAATAAAAATGTTGGCCCCTTGAGTTTAGCTTGTCCTAATTCTCCTGCCTAATAGGGAGCTGCATTTCCTTGAGGACGTGTTTCATTTTTACATAATTTAAAGGATCGCTGCTTTCTTTGAAATGCACCTTTCCAAAGAGCCGAGGCGCCTCTCCAAATTGTTGTCACACTTATTATAAACCATAGATTTTAATTAAATTTGACTTGCTTTCCTGCCAAGATAATCCATCGAAATGTCTGAAAATACAGCACAGGGTTTGTTTCAGCCTCCATAAACCATGTGTTCATGATGATAAAGGCATTGTGAAGTGAGGGGTGGTGTGTTTTTTAGTGTGTGTGGTTGGTGATGAAGGATTCAACCAGCCTTGTGTTTTGCATTTATAAAGAAGGTGAATTGCAGTTGTGATATAAGGCATGATGCCATGTCCTCCCCTCCTCTATGCCAAGAAGGTGGTTACTGTAAGGAATCATACACAGAATACAACATATTCGATAGAATAGGGGTGGCTTGGTTGCACAAGGATGGTCTCACAGCACAAAGGTTTCTGGATAGACTCCCCATGATGGACAGGGCTTTTCTGTGTGGAGTTGGCATGGTCTTCCTGTGCTTCCATGGGTTTTCTCCTGTTTCCCACCACAGACCAAAAACAAGGACATTAGCTGAATTGGTGAATTTAAGTTACCCATAGGTGTTGGTAAGTGTGTGTTTGGTTTTCTGTCTCTATGTGGTCCTATGTTTGGCCTGCAGCCTGTTCAGAGTGTACCCTAAATCCTGACATCTTTTTAATTGCGTCTTAAAACTCCCTTTTTATATGATCCCTTTTTACTAACTTATTTTACTGTTTCTAAACTCGACTGTTCTTACTCTCCTCACTCATTTCCCTCTATTTAGTTATGTGATCTTTCTTGTTTTAATTTACTCCCTTTATTATTATTATTATTTTTATTCTATTTTATTTAGAGATTTATTTTTTCTTTTTTCCCCTGTCCTCTATCTGCCATCTTCTTTTCTATCTTCCTGATGTGATGTCGTCAAATTTTAACATTAATAAATTTATATATGTATTAATTAATCTATGATCTTTGTATCATCTTGTTTTCTCCTTGTCATTATACATAAAACAAAATACCTTATTCACCAATGTTCTTCATCTGTAAGTGTTGATATGGTGAGCTGTACAGATTTGGTGTATTCCTAAATGACTTTAGCTGTTTGCAGCTTAACCAGTTTACTATTCTCTTTCCTTTTGTTGTTGAAATTAAAATGACTCTGCGTGCCTTTTCCTTTGACTCTCTTTGGTCACTGTTGACCCGATTGTTGATTTTATTGTAACTAAGCCTGACACGATAATCAATAAATCAATTAATTAAATAAAAACGTCCTCGATAATTTTGCCAGCCTCGATAAATTTAAACGTGCATGCATTTTTGTTCCCTCCCCTCTTTCAACCAATCAGGCTAGATGAAAAGAGGGTCCACTCCATATGTCTGTCTCAACGCCTGGGTGCGTTGGTTATGTAGTAGAATGGACAGAGTGAGCCATCTGTCAGTTATTCATTCTTTGACGCGTTGTGAGAAGTAATAAGGAAACAAACACTGATATGAATGATGGCACAAAAGTGATGGTAAAGAGAATGAGAGTCGATTTAATTTTCATTGGGGTATTTTTCTCTTTTTTGTTTGTTTAATTTACTGTGTTGTTTGTTTTTTAAATGTATTTTATTTAAAAGCTCTTGACCTTCCAGTTTCACTTAAATACTCTTAAGAAATTAAAGTTTAGTGCTTTTGATATGGTGTACTCACTTTATTATGACATATATTATAATTACATTAATGAAAAATGATGTTTCAAAATAATATTGACAATAATATTGTTTATCGGCAAGAATTCTTTGGACAATTATCGTCCAGCAAAATTTGTTATCGTGACAGGCCTAATTTAAACTAGAAGTTCTGCCTTTTTCTGCTTTTTCACTTTGTGACATCTGTTTTTAAAGGTACTTTAAAAATAAAGATATTATTACCCTGCTTCCTGCCAAGTATACCACAACGATGAAGACATACAGTATGTGGTATAGATCAGTGATTTTCACACTTTTTTGGCCCAAGGCACATCCAAAATCAGTTCCAGATCTTAAGGCACACCACTGTCATGCCATGCTTTATGTCCTTTGGAAATCATTTTACTATATGCTTTCACACTGTACATATTTTTTGTATCTACCCCTTCCCAAAAATTGACAAATATTATTTTACATTTGCAGCTTTGTATTAACGTTTACATTTTTTCCACCCAAACTGTTTTGAAGTACATTCAAAGGCATTATGATAACGTTTCAAATTCACCTTGTAAATTTTGAGGTGATCATATGCCAGCACGTAAAGTAAGAAAATTGACTTAATCCTGACAATTAAGCACACATTTAAACATTGAACTAATATCTGGCACTTTTTTTCCAGGTGACAGTTAAAAGGTGTAACATCTTGGTTTGATTTAATGCACATGTTGATCTTTTTTCCTGCATATCTCTTGATGTTATATCAAATTCTCATGTAAATTAAAAACATGAGTATGCCATGTCACATGATTTTAGGACCAATGGTATAGATGATGGATGTGTGAATAGAATAACACAGTAAATTATGATACTTAATGATACAATACTCAGTCTCATTATGATGTTTGATAGACTGTAGACTGTAAAGTGCTACTAAAATGCACATTTTAAAACAGAGTAGTCATGTTTAACTTTGTTGGATCATTGAAGTGAGAAGACAATATTGATGTTTGACCATTTAATTTTAATTCTATAAGTACAGTCGATCTACACAGAGAGTAACTGGTTAGAGTGTTGTTGGGTTTATACATGAATTGTGTGCAGAGCTTAATCGACTGTTCATAAGTTGATTGTTTTTCTAGTAAAAGTCTGTAGTTTACTTATGAAGTGATCACATGAAATGTAGCTTTAAACTGCCTCAAAAAGCATTGCTTTACTGAGCATTAATTCGATATATTTTCTCTTTTGCATGAATTTACCCTGTCTTAAGGTGTGAAAATTGCATTTTTTCCTTACTGATTGAAAGAGCTTTAGCTGTGAATATTTAGAAATTAAAGCCAAGCTGATTTTCTCATACTTTGTCATTATCTACTAAATAAATGGTAGGTTTCATTGAATAAATCATGTTGTTGATTTTTACCTGCATTGCCCTGAGGCAGATTTATGACTGACTTAGTTTGAGTGTATGTGGGTTATGTGATATGTGAAGTTCAGTCATTAAATATGTTCAATGTGTTGCTTTATAAACATCTCCGGCTGCTGCATTACGTCAATAAGACTATGTGAGGCTTGAAGGAAGGTTACTGCAAAGGGTTAGGCTGCAGTTTCTTTTTGGCTTGATCAGACCCAAGCAGTTCTAAAACACATTTCTGCCTCCTTTATCTTCTTGTTTCCTTTGCTTTATCTCTTTATTTTCCTTCCTTTTGCATCTTTTTAATGTTTCCTCCTTTTTTTTGTTCTCTTCTCCATTTTGTTTCCCACCCATCACCTTTACTCTTTGCTATTTGTTCTGGTCCTTCCCTCCTGCTTCTCGTTTCCTGTTTCACTTCCACTTGTCCCATTCTCAATACCTGGTCTCCGTCATTCATCCATGTATATTCGACCTTAGCCTGCTTGTCTTTCTCCTGTCATTTGTCCTTTTTCTGTCCTCCCTCTCCTTTCCTTGTCCCCTCTTTTGTATTATCTCTTGTCTTCTCCTCTACTTTTCTTACTTCTTGTCATCTTGTTTCCTTTCCTCTCACTATATTACTTTCTCTCCCCAACCCTTGTCTTGCTTCCTTACCTGTTTCTCTCTTCTCCTCTCCTCTCCATAAT
Source organism: Scarus forsteni (assembly GCA_036419115.1). Taxonomy (NCBI): domain Eukaryota; kingdom Metazoa; phylum Chordata; class Actinopteri; order Labriformes; family Labridae; genus Scarus; species Scarus forsteni. The sequence goes on from JAZDUH010000458.1 coordinate 16,231,794, forward strand.
CCCCCCTCCTCACTTTCAGACACTTACACTTGTAATTCCCAACCAGATCCGCTGGAGTCAAAGCTGAGATTTGAGTTGCCTGTGACAGGGCGGATTAGCAGAGGAATCCTGAGTGAAGGCACGTTTTTTTTTGCTCCACTTCTCCTATCTCTCTTCCCATGCCTGAGTGTGAGGGGTGTGTGTATATTAATGTGACTCTCTGCACGACTGTCTCAAAGCCTCTCATCAAGATGTAACACTAGGGCTCTCACTGTACTCGGTGAACGTACTTATCATGCTTTTAATCGTAGATGAAACAGGTTAAATGGATAAACCTTATTCATTTAATAAGTGACCATGAGATAAGCCTGATATTCTGTAATGCTTATTGGATAAAATACTCTCTTGTTCATCTTTCAGTGATGGGTAGTGCTATCAAAATACATGGAGATGTTGATTGTCAGGCTTAATAAGTCTGGAGATGTCCCGTTGACTTGAAAAATTGCGTTGATACATTATGATCTCGTCCTGATTTTTGAAAGTCTGAATGTAACAAGAATGCATCTCCAGTCAAAATATATCCGCTTGTGGCCCGTGTTGGATCCGTCTGTTGCTCAAAGACTCTGTAGAGAGCGAGCTCCTCTTGTGGCAAAGTTTCAACGGAGCCGAATTTTAATGAAGTGATTTCGATGAAATATTCAGCTTTTCACTTCTGTCTTTCACCCTGTTACTGAGGACAGCTTCTTTGATCTGATTTGGACGAGTGGCGAAGCGAGTGAGAGGATGTCAGAGTCAGGGAGGAAGAGGCTGAAAGAGGGACAGAGAAACAGCCCTTCATCTGTGTCATTTAAACAAGACGTCAAGTGTCCTGTTAGCGAACAGCTCTGTGTCCCCTTTTTCCTTATGTTGTTCTGCTAATGATGCAGCTACTGTCCTCCGCTCCTTAAACCATCTCCATTAAAACTTTACAGGTGGATTGCTGATTTTAAAACTTTTTTGAACGGATTTTGAACAAAACATCAGATGCTGTTAGGATAAAACCTGTAGATACTCATGAGTTTGACACCTGAACATTCAACTTAGTGGACATGTTGGACTTTTTCTTTAAAGGTGTAGTCAGTGATGTGGGAGAAAACGAGTGGAGAGGTTGTTGATAAACAAATTTAGACCCGCCTCTCCCTTCATACCTCACCCCTGGCTCCACCCCCGAAAGCTGATGGACATGCATCGTCATGGAAACGGCAGTAGAAACTGCGTAGCTGACCAACGTAGCTGAGGTAACCCCAACTCGTCAGATAACTCGACTGACAATATTGATAACATCACAACAACAGTACATTCTGGCAGATTAGAAAATAAGATGAATGCCTGACGGCTGTTACTGTTATGTGAAGCACCACAAAGCTAATGTTGCTTACCTATCCAGCAGAAAGACGGCAACATCCGCATCTGTTTTCAGGTCTTTTAATAAGTGGAGTTCCTTCCATCGTCGGAAAGCAACACCAATGTTGACCCGGGTCTTCGCTCTTTCATGGTCATAGCCCCTCTTTTTCACTTTCTGCTCCTCTGACCTTTTTCTTTTGGGCTGTTTTTCAGCCATTGCTACTGCACATATTGTATCTCCCTCTTACGCTAACTGCGCACGCTATGCTACCTCCTACTTCCTCTTCCCCCTCTATCTGATCTACGCATGAGTATGATCGCCCCCTGGATGTGGGGGGGTTACGCTGTTTTGGTAACTCAGCCCAAGCCACAGTATTTACCTGCTGAAATTCAGAGCCAAGGCTGTGTATTGAAACCGGACATTTTTTTCAACATGCTCTCAGTGGGGACATCTTGTGGATGGAGAGGAGAAATATGGTGAATTTGACAAATACTGCATTAGATTAGAAGATTAGAAGACCGCTGACTACACCTTTAAGAACCATGAGGAACAAAAGAGGATATGAAAATTGTACATTTAATGCAATAATTCTTGTAGCATCTACACAGGAAAGCTGTTAAAAAGGTTTTGCTTAAATGACATTAGTGTGATTATATTTTCCAAACGGTGTCAAGTAATAGTTTAATTTAAACTGCTGTCTGAATTATCAATATCTTTTCTGTTAAAGTGAATATAAAATGCATTTTTCTCTTCAAATCCCTAAAATATATCCAATTAGGGTGTAGAAAATATTTTCTCAGTTAAGCTTACATTAAGCCATCGCCCTTGAGTGTTTGGTATCTTGATAAAAATGATAATTTTTTTTATTTAGTTATCTTGTTGTGGTCACTTACACAGAATAAGCATGAAATTCTTTATTCAGGATCAAAATGTAACTTGATTAAACAAATATCTGAATTCAAAATATTCTGAAAGATACAAATAATTTCCAGAAAATCGGAAAGCAACATGCTTCTACACTAGAAAAATGACTAACTGTTAGGGCTGGGACGATACGCTTTTCTCCCAAATTGATTTTTTTTACGATTTTTTAGGTGCCGATTTGATCTAAATTGCAATTCTACGATATTGCCGATTTTTACAATCTTTAGTTAGCTTTCTTAACACAAGCGAAAAAGATGAACAACGATGATGACTACAGACTAGGGATGCAAATCATCGAGTAATTCATTAATCGATAGTTGTTTTATCTTATCGATCGATGATCGATTAATTGATAAGCGGCAGTTTTTCTGCGAAGCTGAATTCCCCTCTGAATCAAAAGGTGCCTTTCTATGAAAATGCTATCTTTGTTATGAAAGAGAAAATGCAAATCATATTCGTTAATAAAAGATTTATTCCTATCAGAATGTGATGTATTGAGGTGATAATTTAGCAGATCTGTGGAGGAGTTGTACTTTAAAAGACTTCCACAGATGGTGCATTTGGCGTCTTTGTCGTCATTAACCAACTTAAAGTGGTTCCATACCGAACTCCATCTTGTACTCTTCATCCTGCCAGCTTACCACTTCTCGCTTGTCTTGTTGTTGTTGTCGTCTTCTTCTTCTTCGATTAATTGCAATTAATTTACTTTAATCGAGTAATTTCTTATCAGTGATTAATCGATAATCAATTAATTGTTTGCATCCCTACTACAGACTATATCAGAAAAAATTCACATCACATGTGAGTCAGTTTTTAGGATTTATTCAGCAATATATTTTAACCAGCTGTTTATACTTTCTCTTCAAAAGCCTGGATTGTGTTTAAAAGTGGCTTTTTAACACAGACTAAAATGAAGCATTTAAATTTGGAAAAAAATGTTTTTTGAACTAAAAAATCAATTTAAAAATCGTCAAAAAATCCCAATACTTAGGCAAATCGATTTTGTCTCCCACTCCTACTAATTGTATTAAGTTTTGATGGAATACATGCAAGATCTCAAATATGTCCTCCAGTTTACAAAGTGAGAGAGATGGTATGTTTTTGTGGTAAACGTAATGACCAAGGCACCGTGATAGATATGACAAATATGTTGTTTGCTTTAACTGAAGAACCTGCAGTCTCATCTGCATCCACAAGTTGATTATTGTGATAAATTTCACAGGCTTGGTGAAACAGTTAAGGCCAAACAGCAGTGTTCTGTTACTTTTTCTACCTACATTGAAAAAAAATCCCTCACAGTGTATGAATCAGATGTCACAGCATAGATAGCTCCTCTGGCTCGCCCATCTGGCTTAGCTCAACTCACAGAGACTGGAATTGGATTTGTTTTTTCACTCTCAGCTGCCAAAATGTGCAATCTTTTAAGATAAAAGTCTTCCAAAGCAAACTACTCAAGCATGTATGTGACTTTAGTGTACTAATCAATTCGGTTTGCTTTTATCTACACTTTAAAATATATTTATATAAAGTAAGGATCTCACCCTGACTCGACCTCTGAGCAGATGTTCTGTGAGTGCATCTGGAGCTCTTCTTGTTTTTCATTGTACACACATACACAGATGGCACACACATAAACACACACAGCAATGGAGTGGAATCAACAGCATTCAATGGAAATGAAAGAAAAGATGGCGTATGTGCCTCCTCCGGTGATTAATGGGAATTGTTTTTTGACCAGGGCATGGCACAGATGTTGCATCAAGATACTAAATGTGGAAGAGAGGAACGATGCGTCTCCTGTGATATTGATATTGGCTAGTTTTTGCCCTTTGTACAGATAATGCCTATCGATAAATAAAGTTGGATGAATGAATGTCAGTCGCAGAGTTTATCTGTTGTGTAACATCAATTGATTGCTGGACTCAAGCACAAAAACTGCTGGATTTTTTTTGTTATGAGCAGAAGAAAGTTGGATGAGACAACATTAACACTGGGAGAATTACACAAACAAATCATTTGGTCAGGCTACTCACATTTGTTTTAATATTGTGGTTGAAAATAGGGGTGGACGATATGGCAAAAATATATCACGATTTAAAAAAAAAAAATCACAATCCCGATTTTATCACAATTCTTTTTTACGTTGATTTTTCTAGACTGATTTTCATGTTTGACCATTTTTCCCCCTGTGTTTAACATATAAAACATGTAAAACCCTAAAAGAACAAAAATGACGATTAAAGCCAAAGAATCTTTCTGAACAGGTTTTAATTTAAATAGTGCAGTTTTTATAAAAATGTGCAATAAATGTAAACATAAAAGGTAATGAACAACAATATCAACATTATTTGTTAAAGTGCAACAATTTAAAACAAATGTTATCTAACTACAATGTCTATAATCTGAGTGAATAATACAGCTGCTTTAGAACAGATTTTTGTTCAGACATCTTCAAGCTTTTATCTCCTTTTCTTTTTCAGCCATGGCTTCACGCTAATTAACCAAACAGGAGATCCCACCATGCACTATGTGTAATGTGCTATGATTGGCTAGTCAGGTGGGCGTCAAAGTCTCTGCGCCTACACAGACGATCTTTCTGCTTTATGAGATCATCCCCAGGCTATAATCCTTAACGATTTAATATCGTCATATCGCACACCCCTAGTTGAAAACAACTAATGTCTGACTAAAAATTAATTAAAAAAATGTTAATTTTGCTGATAACTGGATCTCATTTCTTCATGTAGGTCTAAGTGGGCTCAGCTCTTTTCAAGTTTAACTTGGGAGCTAACCAATAGTTACAATTTTGCTTGCAGGTGTCACCATGGTCTTTCTGAGAAATGTGAGAGCATTGCTTTTCACTGCAATATTATGACGACTTTCTTTCAGGCATGAAAATCACCTTTCACCTTTCCTCACATTTTGGTGAATTTCACCATTTTTAAATCAAAATTGGTGACCTAGTGTAAATCAGATGAGATCATTTTTCAGGGGTCGAGGGGTGGGGTGGGGTGCTATGGACGGGACAAGGAGGTATCGCCAATTGACATTTTTCATTCAGGTCAGATGTTGAAAAAAATGACATGGTAAATGGACTTGGGCTAATGTTGTGCTTTTCTAGTCTTTGATTGGTCACGCTTACCCATTCGCACCCATTCACTCTCACATTTACTCACTGATGGGGAGAAAAATCTCCAGTACAGTGACTGTGTGGGCGCCAACCGCCATACTTTCACTTTCAGAGGCCAAACATTTCAAACTGAGCATATGTGCCTGCGTCTAAGGGACCACTGCTGCTTTGCTGAGTAGCAGACACATCGCTCTGACTTTTCCAGGCAATGAGCTGCATCAAAGTGCGTTATTGACAAAGTAAGGAAATCAAACACAGTTTTAAGGTAATTAAAACAGCAGTGGTATTACTAGCCACTGGAAATGTTAGCGCGAGCTATCAGTTTACCTGTAACCATTACATTTCTAGCCACTTTTTGGAGCAAACCCTCACCAAAACATTAGGCATTGGAGTAAGAATGTTCTTTCTATTGAGAGGTGCTTTCAGTATTGTTTGTCTTTCATTTCATAAAAAATGAGGCTGAGATTTGATAGAACTGCTTTTGAAGCTGTTAGCAATTATGCTAATCTCTGTATGAGCAGTCCCTTCCTGCTGTCGCCCTGCTTGTACCTCCCACCTCCTCCTGCTTTAAAGTTATGGTCTACGATTTGGAAGCTTGGTTCATCTTAATAACACAGTTTATAAGGCTGTTATGGTCCTATGGTCCGATCTATGCAATATAACTTTTGTTGCTTACTTTGTTATTTAATCTTTATTTTATTCTTTATTCTTGTTGCCAAACTACATGAATTTCCCTTCGGGGATCAATAAAGTATTTTATCTATCTATCTATCTATCTATCTATAAAAACCAAAAAGAATGAAAAAAATCCATTCAGTATATCCGCTGCAAAGCAGCATAATAGTTGACCAATCCGAACGAACGGCGGTTCGGATTGGTCCATGAGTCCATCCAATCCGAACCGCCGAATGGGTAGGCTCTGTCAATAGATTTTAGCATAAGTTAGCCACTCAACGTTAGCATTGTACACTGAGCTGGTGAAGACACCCGAGAAAGGTAAATCCTCGCCCACAATCGTCTCTGCTCTGATCGGCTAACAGTGGCGACGCCAGACCTGCTTCGCCGCCGGTCCAAATGAAATGGCTACCGCTGTGTGTTACAAGGTGGATGACTGTCGTGTTTGTTACTTCCAGCTATGAGAAATCTCATTTATCTTCAACGCCAATGAATATTTTCTGCCGGCCAGCTTCTTGCTCTATCAGAGGGGGCGTGTTGTTAGGAGGCGACACGAGCTGGGGGACGGGATCTTGGAACACGGAGGGGAGGGGTGAGTGAAGGGGGGGCAGGCTGCGTTTTTCAAATCTGTCTCAACAGCCAAACTGGTTTTCAGATTGTAGACCCTAGCTTTAATTGACTGATTGGGCAGTACTTCTACAGGCCAAGCCCTGTCACTGTTGATTGAAGCCTGGCAAGATGAACCTGTCTGATTACAGACATTGAATTAGGCAGATCCAGTTGTTGTGCAAATGAAGCAATTCTAGCAGCACTTTCTAGCAGTTTTTCTCACAAAGTTAAACATAATAAGTAACACTTTCCGAAAGGATCCCCAAACAAACCCATGTGCACACACTCAAACAAAAATGTCTCCAAGTGCAGCCACCAGCTCTCCCAGTTTGAAAGGTTCACACAGACATGCACATCAGGACACACACTCTCCCTGCTGCACACTCTGAGACACACACTCACATTTTCAGCTCACCTCATCTCTCTAAATCTCCTCGCTGTGTGCCAATCTTCATTTCAACCCCTCTTTTGGGTCATCATGTTTTTTCACTCTCCCCTCTGCCAAACTGCCGATGCCTGGCAACATTTCCAGGTTATAAGAAGTGGGCGGGCAGTTTGCCAGTCTGCAGGAGGCCTTTGGAGACAGCGACTCAGACAGCGCCTCCGTGTTTACTTTCATGAGTTGTTGACTGGCCACCCTGCCGCTGCTGATGCGGTGTCAGAGCGTGTCAGAAGAGGACGAGCGCGGATTGAAAAGGCATCAAAACATTATTGTCTGAGCCCGGCTGCTGAAAGGCGGGCAGAGAAATCAGGAAGTGCATCCGCTAAAGTCCTTGAGAAGTGTTTCTCTATTTATGAAGCTGGGCTGAGTGGTGTTTCGAGCTTTTAAGTTATTTCATGAAGATATGGAATGATGAAAACCACAAACATTCAATATGCAGTTTCTTTACAAGACAATCAACAATAAATGTTTACATTAGCATACATATAAGTCTAATTAATCTAAGAGCATTTATTAACGTTGCTGTGAAGAATCAGTCAGACTTGGTGTCTTTAATTAGACAGATCGATGTAGCCATGTTCCAATCCACAGCAATTATGAAGCACACTTCCATTAGAGTCTTTTTAAACCGAAAAAGGTGGGAGCTACAAGCAGTAAACCTTCGCTCATACAGAGATTAACATAGATGCTAACAGCTTTAGTAGCAGTTTTATCAGATCTGGACCCCATTTCTTTATTAAATGAAAAAAAAAAAAATTCAGTGAAGAAAAGATATTTTGCCTCCACTTCCAACATGAAAGTTGGTTTTATGAAGTGGCTCACAATCTGTCCCTAACACCGCGGCAGTAGTGCCTGCCTACTACATTTTCTGATTGGCTTGTCATTAATGTGACTGATCGAACCATTGCCCAATCACCTGTCTGATATGCTTTTTTTTTTTTTTTTTTAATGTATGTTTTTGGGCTTTTTGTGCCTTTATTCATAGGAGAGAGACAGTGGATAGGCTTGTGAAAGGGGGTGAGAGAGAGTAGGGGAAGACACTCTGCAAACTGGTCACAGGCGGGATTCGAACCTGGACCGGCAGAAGCAAGTACATGGGGTGCCTGGTTGCTAACCACTAAGCCAAACCAGCACCCCCTGTCTGAAATGCTTTTGAAAGGTTCAGCCCATTCCCAAACTCTGTCAATGGGCTCTTTACTAGATGGAACAGTGAAAAGTATTAAATGGTCCATCTGGTGTGGTTATATAAACATTTTTATTATATACGGAAAAAAACAATTAATATTTAAGTCTGAAATTGCAAATGACAGACCAGACTTTTTTAAGCAGGTCTGTTGGTCAAGATTATGGTTGCAGTTTAATACGTGCCTGTATGTTTACATATCCCTGATCGATAAAATAACATTATGCCAATGACATGTGTCATCACATAATGAGCTGTTAGCTTTAAAATCTTCATATCCCACACCAAGAAAATGTTAATAGTATCAATGACTTCATTTGTTCTGTTTTTTAAAACATGAAATATCACTGAATTTATTGATGACAAACATTTGAGCTGGTAGTTAAAGGATTAAATCTTTATTAACGTATTTTTTCCTGTTGCAATACAAAAGAAATCAACAGAAACAGAAACGTCATGAGATCAGAAGAGCACTGCCTGCATGAGATATGTTTCACTAGTCCATAGGGCAACAGCACAAAGAGGGTATATCGGAGGGCACAGCATAAAAAAAAAGAATAACTGTCAAGTTAATTAAATCAATTGTTTGTAAGGAACATTCATTAACAGCTAATTAGTTGATGTTGTAGGCAGGCACTGCTGCGAAAAAGCCACTAAACCTGTGCTCATCTCTTCTTGCTGCCATTGTCTACAGGCTTGCAGTCGGTTCTTCATTACCCCCGTAGCTTCTTTTGTTTCCCCTGAGAGGACGCTGGCTATTCGGACCAAGCGCAAGTGTTCCAGACATTTCCAGATAAATCTGACTGATTACAGACATGAACCTGGCGGATGAATGCTGCCCTGTTTACATCTTCAGACACAGATGCATTTAATTACCTTAAGTATTTAGACCAAAGAGGAAAAACCTTGTGATTAGGCTAAAAGTCCCCATTTAACCTGGTCACTGTTTGAACTCTAACACCAACAGCAGTGTTAAATGTAGCCAATCCTTTTTTGTATTCAAGAGAAACACCTACATGCGTAGTCAGTTTTCAGAAAAATGATATATCCTTCAATTTACGTGATAATCCTGCATCATCATTCAGGCAAAATAATCATAAGGTTTTATTTTTGTCTCGTATTTCACAGCCCTATGTGAAAACAAAAGACAAATAGGAGCTCCTATTCTCTTCTTTGTTCTCTTCAGTATACCCTTATACCAACACAGTATTATAGGTGCAGAGGATTAGAGCTATGCTAATTATGAGGTTATGAATGGAATTATGTGTCCCCGAGGTTGCAGAATCATTTCTGTGATAATAGCGGTCTTGTTATTCATATATCAAGATATGCCAGCAAACCTTTTGTAATGAACGAGGCCACAAAGGCTATGCTTCCTCCGTAGTCTTATTTCCTTGTGAAAAATGTGGAGTTTCATGTCTTAACGACGGCAAGGATTTTTTTTTCAGTGGATCCAAGAGTAGCAAATTTGGTCTTTGAAGACAAATCTGCCCATTTTAGCCTGAAAACCAAGAAAAAAACCTATCTGTGATTGCAGCTCTTAATAAAAGCATGCTAAAATGGACTGTTATTAAAGCACCAATGGTTGTTTCTTTGTTTAAAAAAAGTGTTTGAAATTACAATGCCGCGTGGTATCAGCTCATTAACACGGAGAAGATGACCGAGTTATTTCAACACTCGCTCGTCAAAGTAATGAGGCGTTTTTAATGTAATACGCTCACACCCTCACGTGTACACACACACACTGAATCAAAGTGAAAGACGACTAGAGAGCAGAGACAAGCGAGCGAGAACGAGCGACTGGAAGGCGTCCAAATGTTCCACTCCTGAATATCTTCAAGGACAATCAGCTAAACAGTTGATATTAAGAGAGCCGTGTGAAATCGATTGCTCAAGGTGTTATCTGCGCGGCAAAAATGGCTGGTAATTAGTCATGGCTAAAGGAGTGTTAGCGAGCGAGTGAGATGGATTTAATCTTAATAGATTTCACTGCACTGCAGATACAGTAGCTCTCCTCCTCTCTCCATCAGAAGGAAAAGCAGCTGAGTAAGGAGCTGTGATGTACTGCCGCTGCTAACTTTGCTTCAAAATAAAGCATGGTTATATATCAAGGTTTTTAGATGTATGTCAGTTGGATAAGGAGTAAGACAGTATCGTTTATATCAATTTAAGTTTGTGTGAATATTTAAAAAGCTTAATGCTGGGTAAAAACTATAGCCAGAACAAGACCTGTCACGATAACAACTTTTGCTGGGCGATAATTGTCCAAAAAATTATTAACGATAAACAATATTATTGTCAATATTATTCTGAAGCATCATTTTCTCTTTAATGTTATTATATGTCATAATAAAGTGAGTACACCGTATCAAAAGCAATAATTTCTTAAGAGTATTTAAATGTAATTGGAAGGTCAAGAGCTTTTAAATAAAATAAATAAATACAAACAATATAATAAATTTAACAAACAAAAAAAGAGAAAAAATACCCAATGAAAATGAAATTGACTCTCTTTTGGGAAAAATTGCATGTAAATAAAATCATTATACTAATCAAAAACAATTTTAAAAAATAGACTTTGTCTCTGTTAAAAAAAAAAAAACTCCAATAAAAACACACACACAACAATAGAAACAATAAATAAAATGATGCTTAAACAGTTCAGGAATTGTTTGTGACATGCACTTTCTCCCAGTCAATCCGTACTGTCTGTCAAACATTTGTAACATTTCCTGAACTGCTTTCTGGCTTTTCAACCGTATTGAAGGGCTGTATTTCTTTTGCAGTGTAGCAAATGACACTGTCTTTGAGCGCACACCTTTTTGTGCTGTTTTATTTATATTTACTTTGCCGACTGAACGCCTCAGTAAGCAGTGGCTGTCAAGGACGGAGGCTCCGCTGCACCTCCCCATCGTCATCACCATTACTTTCAAACAAATAAGACATATCGGCTTGTATGCATTCATGGGCTCACACCTTGTTCATTCTGTTTAAAACGAAAATATACCCATACTGGGGCTGTGGGAACCGTCGCTTTCGTGCCATCATTCATAATAGTGTTTGTTTCCTCGTTACTCCTCAGGACGCTCACTTCAAGCAGCCCCACCTTCCCCTCAAAGATTGAATGAATGACAGATGCTCACTCCACTATAAATCCGCTGAATCAGCTATAGAACCAACATACCCAAGGTGTCGAGAAAAATCAACGGAGTGAGCCATCTTCTCATCCAGCCTGTTTGGTAGAGAGAGAGAAGGCAAACAAACACACATGCATGTGTCAATTTAACAAGGGCAGCAAACTTACCGAGGATGTTTTTATTTATCATGCGGTTATTTGATTTATTGATCATCGTGACAGGCCTAGCCAGAACCATTAAAAGTAGCAGAGGTGCTTGTGATCATCGGCTCAGGAGCCGTTACACATGTGTATGCATGAAGCTTGTGTGCTTAGGTGCTTGAGTCTTCGGCAGCTGTTGACTTGAAGATCTCTGTAACTCATTCAAAGACAATCAGCAGACAAAGCCCTCGATGACAGACAGAAGAGATTGTGTTGTTTGCTCCTCTGTGATGTACGTGCACCCCTGGAGTAAAACAGATGTGTTAGTTTAGAGATTAGCCGCAGCCACGATAGACAAAGTCAGCAGAGGTACTGAGTGTTTGAGGTGAGGTCAGTGGGCAGGTGGGGAAACTTCATCTATTGTGGGATGGATATAAGAGCACTTCAAGATAAACATGGCTCTCAGACTGCTATCTATCAGCGTCCAATTCAAACTGAGCAGACTGTTAAAGGATCAGGCAGGTGTTATTTTGTGTTATCTTATTGTGTGCTGATGAAAAGAAGCACAAGACAGACATTTTAAATTCTGGCTCTTCTGGTTCCTTTGTTATGGCACACAGTGTCTCCTGTCTCTCTTTCTGCCTGTGACAGCAAAAGTTCCTGCTCTTTGTACTCAGGTTCATAGAGAAATACTCATGAACCCATGGCTAATAGCATATTGTCCTCTCTTGAGTCAAAATTGTTGATTTTTATCATACTTTTACTGAAGTTAGTGTGTTTTGCTCTTTGTGGAGATTGACCACCTGAACAGTTAAACAGAGGAAGACATTGCTGGTGGCAGGATAGGTAGCCTGTAGGCCAGGTTTAAACACAGCAGCTTTGATGAGTAAAATATGAAATGCTGTTAAGAGTCTCACTTTAGTTGAGCCAGAACAGTTTTTGGCAAGACCACCCATAAGGGGTGTTATGTTTGAAAAATGCCCCTTCTTAATTTTAAGCAGTCATCACTAAAATTTACTTTAAATACAAATGAACACATTTCATATCAAAGAAACCAACTTTATTGGGATGCATGATATGATCAATATCAGTGTTAGCAGATATTTGCCAAAAAAGCTGATTATCAGTATCAACAAATGAAAACTTGTTTGCAGATTTTTATAGCTAAAATTTTGACTAACAAATTGACCCCAAAAATCCAATAAATTCTTTGTAATATTGGCAAAATGTTCGAATGTACCATGATAGTTCACTTTATCATCACACAATGTCCACTTTTCCACATCCAAAGTGTTATTTATTAAAGAATAAAATGTTTTTTCGACTATAACTATGAAAGAAACAGTTCAGTTTTAGTGAAGAAGAGACTTTGGCTGCGGTCGAAGATTTGTTTTTGCTTATGAAGGTTTCTAACGTAGTGAAATGGACCGGAAGTAGTTCGTGATTAGAGCTGTTTGAATAGTTTAAATGCATAGGAAAGGTGGCTCAATGCTTCCTTTATTATCTCCTTTAGCATAGGATACACCAGACCATCCTTTATGAAAGGAGAGGAGATTATTCTGTCCCACAATTCTCCGCTGCAACAGCTTTTATAAACAGCGCGTATTCCAACTGGTTCAGAATTCAACCGAATAATGACAAACAAATCCCACAGACCATGTGAGTTATCACTGCTGTTCATCCTTTCTAAAGTTTACCAAAACCTGCCTCAACTTTCCAGTAGTCTGATTCTCAGAAGAGAGCAGGATATGAGACATTTGATGTTGATAATGTTTTAAACATGGTTCAATGTGTACACCATTAGATTGTGATCTTAACAATTTATGCTTTTCTTTCATTCACTTACCATTTATTTTCATGCAGTGATTGGTGTTCATGTTGATAATGACTAGACAAATTTATTTAAATCCTCACTTCCAACATAGGTTATGCAGATGTAATTTTTACCAGGTGTTCAATGTTGTCTGAAAGGAAAAACACTGTCATGATACATGACACATGATGCGTCATTTGTAGTCCACCTTTGGAAAATTGTAGTTTCAATGCAGCAGTACCATCCGCCGTCACATGATGATGTAGCGTAGTGAAAGTGTAGTTGGATTCTCTCTGCACGGCAGTTTTCCTTTCCTAAGTCCTTCTGAGTTCTCCTTTCTCCTTTCCCTAGCCTCATGACGTTTTCCATCAGGGTTAAGGAAAAGTAGATAGGAAAGGGCTTAGGAGGTGACTGTAGCCTTTGTATCTTGGCACAAAGTATCGTTATCAATATCTGTATCAATGATAATGGGTTTAGAAACATCAGCAGTTCTGATACCAGCAAAAATCCAATACTCTGCAAGATTTATTACTTATTCATGGGTGCTTCAGCATGGTGTTGTTGGTTTCAAAACATAATCTCTTCTTTTCTTGAAAAGTTTCTGACCTTTTCACATGAAATTAGCATTTTACGAGACCAGTTAAACCAAACTGTTCGGCCCTCAGTGTTTTATTTTGTTTCATTTAACCTTTATTTAACCAGGAAGGTCCCATTGAGATTAAAAACCTCTTTTTCAAGGGAGTCCTTGCCAAGAGGTGTTGGACTGCATATTTTCATTTAAGAACCAGAAGAAAAGTTGGGGTGGTGGCAGATATAGAGAATAAAATCAAGAACCAGTTCGAGGATAAGAGTGAAACAATAAGCTGTCTGAAGCCAGATAAAGGGGATAAATGTTGTTCAGGGCTAGGCAACAGTGCTACTAATTCAGAGTGGTTTAGATAACTACATTGAGTTTGATAGGGGCCCCTGCTGGCTCTTTCAGGGCCCATGTATTTCTTTGTACAGCCCTGGATTATGGTGCAGTTTCACCCTAAAGTGGAGTGATCACAGGGCTCTTGGTGGCATCATTTCTATATACTGACTAGCGACCACACCCGGTTGTCTTCCCTCAGAGGAAGGGGTGGTCATCTGCTTCTTTGGTAATTATATTTACTAGCGCCATGGGGCTCGACCAACCGCGTTTCCAAAAACCCCAAGTATCTATTTCTGTTGTGATCTTGAGAGAGTTTTAGTGAGAAACCTTGTAGAAAACAAATGTTCAGTATCTCAGATCCTTGAAAAGTCAGTAAACTCCACTTGCAAACAACTGAAGCATTAAACTCTTGAAGCGATGTCACAACCCTGCAGATACACACAGTTATCTGCTGTGCTTGGTGGTCTTGTTCATAACTCAGACTGAAACTGATGAAAAGATGTGAAACAAACTTCAAGCATGTTTCTCACAGTGCTCTTGCTGGGAAAAAGCTCTCTGTTTATTTTTTCATTCTTGCAGCAAACAGCATGACCATGATGAAGATTACATCTGGAGTCAGTCTTCTTTAGATGTGCTTTTAATTAGATTATATTTTACAAGCACTTCCAGCGGTGGAGAATGTGTTAGGTTTATGCTGGGCTGATAACAGAATACTGAAGCGAGGCAGATGTCAGAAACATGTTTAGTTGTTCAGTGCTGCAGCTCAAATGTGTCTCCATGAGACTTTTCAATAACACCCCGATACGTGCAACTTTAATATCCTGTTAGCCATGAATTATTTGTTCTCCGCTCAAACTGTAACGGTAATTGCTTTGTTGTTTTGTCAGTTGTTTGACCTTTTTTATCTTCTGCAAAGCTGTGGTTTAAAATTTCAGCAGACAAAAACTGTTGTTTTTTGGCATTTTGACATTTATATTTGTTATTTTTCCAGCTTCTAAAAATGTTTTTTTTTGTTCTTGTCATTTTTCTCCCTGCAGAAGCTCAAACAGAAGAACCAACAGCTGAAGCAGATCATGGACCAACTCCGCAACCTCATCTGGGAGATCAACTCCATGCTGGCTGTCAGGAGCTGAGCCACACACACTCACAAACACACATTTTTTAAACATCACACACACTTTTATCTACGGCATTTATGGAGAAATGAAACGGTCTTAAACTGGACGTGTGACAGGGTAACACAAACTGGCTGAGGCTGCACTTTACAGAAGCATCTGGGACTTTGGCAATATCAACCAGCTCATGAAAAAGGACAGTAAATAATACAAAACCCAGTTCCAGACAAGATGGGACATTGTGTAAGACATAGAACGTAATAAGATGATGTGCAAGACTAAAGATTTAATCTTCAGTCTTTTTTTAATATATGCATATTCTGATTTGATGCTTGCAACAGATTCCTCAGGCCTGGTAGACACATGAAGGTTTTAAAAATGTTTTAACTGATTTCGTAACAGGGAGAGAGTCCACACATTATGACAGATTCTGTCAGATTTATCAGTTTTGTTCTTGTAGTGTGAGGTAAGCCACAAGAAAGGGACATGGCACTGCACAAACCAACCGGTTCACTACAAAGAGGGCAGTGCCTCTCAGCTTGTGATCTCGCATGATCAAACATCAGTAGGCTAAATGCAGCTAGCAGTTAGCTTCCTATAACATTCTTGTGGGTTGTGATTTTCCCCCAGCTCCTCTTGTTAACAGTTTGTTTAATTTAATTTACAAGTTACACCGTTAAGGTGCTTGTGTTTTTGACACCAATCAATGACTTGGACCCCTGTTTTGACATCCATTTAACTTTATGCTTTGCCTTAAATGTCACTGGCTACATTTACTTCCTGCTCAAGTGAGCTTGCTCCATGATTGGCTTTGTTCTTGTCAATGTGGCAGAAGGTGCAACATGCTTGGCTATCCACAGTGCACTCCACGCACATCAGGGCTTCTGGTCATAAGTATTGATCATGTTAATAATAGTGACAATTTCAAGTTGGGGCGGTCCTGATCCTCGTCTGAGAGCATAAAATGGCTCCTAATACCCCTCACACAACAGGATATCAGGCTCAGAAAATATTTTGGGGCCACTGAATAATTGGATCCTTGCTGTATTTGATCAGAAGCAGGGATCTGAGCTGAAAACCAACTTGATTATCTCGTTGTGTGTACCCCACTTAAAACCAATGGAACGGTGACAAAGTAGACTGAGAAAGTTGTAAAATTCTTTAAAGCTAAATCAGAAGTTTGTCTTAGAGCACATTATATATGAAGGATTAAAGCTGCTTTAAAATGTGAAAAGGTTAAAACTCTGTGCTATTGTATGATTCTATTGTTTGAGAGTTTTTGCCAGTTTCAGGTCTAGTCATTTAGTGGGCAGGTGGGGGAGCAGGACCAGATAGGGGACTCAGTGATGCAACACTGACCCTTTTTATAGACAGCCTTTACTTGATAAATTATGTCCTTTTGGAAGTTAATTAGGCAGTGGCAAGAAATTATCCAGAGAGAAAATACAGGTGTTAATGTACCATCTTGGGTGAATCCCTTACTTTACCAGCCACAGTGGCTATTTGCTTTATGAAAAATACCCATACTTGTAGCAGAGAACATCTTCAGATATCAGACTTCTGTCCCGCTACCTTTATGGCACAGAGCTTTCAGGTCAGGGAGCAGACTTTTACTGGACTGAAATGTCTTTGTGTCTCACATCAGAAACAGACATTTCCCAGGCTCAAGATGTTTTATACCATAACGCGCCAAGCCAATGCTAATAATGGAAAATGAAAAAAGTTAAACATATCCTGTGGCACAGCAGTTATTACTCTGTTTACATTATTGTGGAAGGCCGTATTTAAAATTTGGATTAAAACTGAATTAATTGTCCACCTCTAAGCGTTCCCCAGTTATTGTACTATCACCTGTTTTCACATGTTCACAGCTCTCTAATCTTTTCTTCCCCTGTTCCACAATTTTTGCATTACATTGCGGGCATCAACTGTAGAATGTGTGTTTATCTCAAAAGGTACAGACGACTGATCTTCGTGCTGTATCCAGTTAAATATGAGAGTAAACGGTCTGAAGATAACAGCTGTTTGTTATATCCACAATTCACACAACGTCCCAACTTTTTTGGAACTAGGATTTGGACACAAATGAAGACAAAGGGCTTGACACCTGAAGAAGGTAAATTGACACCTCTGTTGTCAATGTCTGCTTCCATATTCAGCATTTCACTCAGCGTTATGACTGAATTCATCTGCACAGATGATTTATGTTCTGATCTGTTTGTCGGTCCTAGCTCAGTAGAGACACACTGATATATTCTATTTAATCCTCAAATTATAAAGATCTGTTACTTATTTCATAGTCTTAGAAAAGAGTGAGCTACAAGTTTATACACAGCAGCTAAAACCTTCAGCATAAGACATTCACTGTGACAAAAAAAACGTCTTATTCTTCCTACAATGCTGTGCTGTTTTTGATCCATGTAAACTTGTCTCTGATGTGTCACTACAATCATGCGTTGTTAAAGATTTAGCTGAAATATAAATCTTGCTGTGATTTTATAAGAAACGTCTCTTTGTGGTGTTTTTTGGTGGTCATCTTGTTATATAAACCAGATTTCTAACTGGGTATTTCTCACATTTATGCATCTTCATCTGTGCACACATCAACACACAATGTTGGTATAAATCATGTTCTCCAATAAAGAAGAAGTAATTATCAACCAGGCCAATTAATCTCAGCACTGTCACAGTGTATACATGCATCTCAGTAAAGCCCTCCTATTGATTATTTTGGATCAGTGGATCAGCTTATGAACACATAAATGAAGCACTGTTTCCTCTGTCGTGAGTAAACAGTAAAAAAAGTTCAAATGTATTTAGAGAAAGGAAGTAGAAGGCAGACATTTACTCTGATGTTCAAAAGTTGGATTGATCGATATTATAAAGATGCCTTTGCACCAAGCAGTCTGGTTCAGTTCAGCTTGGTACAGAACACATCTACTGGTGTTTCCACAGTTGGATTAAGAGACAAATCACCCAAAAAACCAACCCATTCCACTCTTTGGCAGAGGGAGCATACCAAACCACCTCTGTGATGTCGCACATTTTCATATCTGGCGCAACCCTCACTTTCTGTCTTCAATTCCCACCTTCAAGTGAAGGTACAGCAGGCTGTGGAAATCCAAACAATTTCAGGTTTTACCACTCCAAACCTTACCGAACCAAACTAGACCACTCAAGGCCTCATCTTCATCCACTGCTCTCGTCAGGGATATCTTTAGGATGCTTTAAGGGAGTGTATTTCAAGTCTGCATTAGTCTTCACCCTGACTTAAGGTAAGCATATTAGATTTTTGGTCAGAAGTCAAGGTCCGTGGATTTCATGTTAATGTTGCTTCTGCGGGCAATTTGTAAATATTTGCTCTCAGGGATTCTTTTAAAACTTTGAGAGAATGTCCACTAGGGCTTACACTTTCCCTGAAAATCAAACTCTATCAGTTTTATGCATACATAACCGAAGATTATCTAATTAGGGCAATAGTCAGTGTACTGGGCTGAGCACTTGCCAAGGCACTACTGGACAGACCAATGGGCTCCTGGATTTGTCATAGTGGACCGGTTGCTTTGCACATAATCGACACACAGAGGAGCCCAAAGTGCTTCCACTCTGGCACTCCTCAAATGATTCAGCTTCTGCTCTGAGTGGCTTTGTCTGTCCACCGTTTACTTGAGGTGACTTCTTCTTCTTCTGTTTATTTCCAGCAGACTAGATGCAGCTCTTGCAGCTCAAGGCACCCTAATGTGCTGTTGAGATGTTTATTTTATGTGAAAATTAGGGATGGGACGATACACTTAAACTCTCGATACGTTGCACCTCGATATGCCCGGGTCACGATACGATCAATTTCGACTTCATTCGACTCCATCATTTGGCTTTTTGGAGGTAAGGTAGTTGGTGCTAATGTCTGTTGTCGTCACTTCCGGTGACAGGCGCTTTTACCGGATGTGGCGTCTTTATTTCGCGATCCATTTTTTCAAACTCGATGCATTTCGTCACGTACTGTATCGCGATATATTGCCAAATGATATTTCATCCCATCTCTAGTGAGAATATGTATTTACAGTTCAAGTATGGATTTTTATCTCTGTCCTTGGACGCTTACACAAGTGTGCAGTATAAGGGGGCAGTTCACTCTGACTCAAGGATGAACTGCTTTCATTTTGAAGGTCATAAAACAAGTCAAAGTCACTGTATGGAGTGTCATGATATAAACTTCCTCAAATTTATACAAATATTCACCTTTAATTAGGGATGATAATACTAAAGTTTGAGGTTATCAAACACAGGTTTAGGTTGTGTAGCCTCATGATCATCCTTTGCTTTTGAATTTTTTTTAATATTTCTCTGAGGGATCACCTTCAAACTAAACACAAATGTCCACTCTGACTCAGGATGGTCTCATTCAATTTTGAAGGTACAAGAGAGTTTTCAGAAACCACCTCAGCCCTTCTTTTACCCCTCCTTGTTGTGCGGTTATTGTATATCTCAAAGGCCTAAAACCAGCTGGGGGTAGCTCTATTTTAAACAAGGGTCCAGTTCTATCATCCTGAGGGGAGCTTTTAGTTTCTGTTTCTGTTTTTTCTCCGACCAACTCATACAAAAAAAGCTCCATCTTTAATAAATGAGCAAAGAAAGACGAGCAAAAGCGAGAGAAAAAGCAGAACTCACAGAGGACCTGATTCAATAGGAAGATGAAACATGAGCTAAAATCTGAGTACATGTGCGCTCCCTCAAACACACATACTGCCAGAAAGCAGGTCCCTGATCCAGATGAGAATATGGGTGCCTGATATGGGTGCGTTTAATAATTCAGAGCAATGTCGGGGTCATATCTGCGATGTGTTATGAGGCTGTCGTCCTCAGGGAGACGCAGAAGGACAGATGCAGCACGGGAGCAGCGAGCAGGCTTTCAGCAGCGTAAAAAAATCAATGCTTTGAGGGGTGAATAATAAACCCCTCCTCTGTGGCCCAGTACAGGCCTGCTTATTATATCTCTGAGGGCAGAGCGGCATTCACTGACGATTATTACTCAACAAATGGAGTGTGTTCTCTCCGAGTCGAGGCTGAGGTCAGGGGCCCGGCACTCGTCCGTGCACGTTCATGACAGAAATGATGAAGTGAGTAAAAAGGTGCAGGGTTACTCTCATGTTTACTCTGTGAGCATGCGGAAAACAAACATGCAAACACGGCGTCAGTCCTCCTGTTAGCATAGCCTCTTATCATGCTGCTACAGTCTCATGGTTCAGGAGGAAATGAATCCTCACACAATGTGACTGGCATTAAAGTTTCATTTCCTCTGTAATATTTCCAAATTCTGCAGTTATGAATGTGAAGAACGAGCAAGGCCTTGTCTCATTTCTAAGTAACTGCCAGGGCATAAAAATATTCATCTTAACTTTGTTTATTACAGAGGACTGTTTCTAACCACAAGGCCACATTTCTGCAAAGAAGGAAAATCTCTGAAGTAAATTCAGTTTTAATATCATAAAAAATGGAGCCATAATTTTCTAAGGAAGATGAACCACTCTCACCTTTCACAAATGTCAATATTGATCCTTTTTTAGCGCACAAACCAACCAGTCAGAGAGTTTCTTCTCAGAGCGGCTGTTGTCTGTTTAGCCAGTCAGACAATATGCATGTTACCAGAGTCTATTTTAATACAATGCTGTGAAACTGCGCTCATTCATTTAATTTTGACTTTAAAAATGGTTCCAAATCTTGAATGAGCCACAAGATCTTTGAAATGCTGAAATTTAAATATAATCATGTCATTAAATAAGTGTAAGGATTTTTTAAAAACCTTGTCTTAGCTGTTTTTTTTGGTAGAGCAACTAGCCAGGTTTACATACAGACTTTTTCATTCTGATTGAAGATCTCAGGTGATCTGTTTATATGTGACGTGATCTATTCCGATCTGGTGTTTACATGTGCCACAAAATTTAATCAGAACAGATGTTTTACAGTAGGGTTGGGCGTATCGATCTTAATATCGATAGTATCGATACCAAGCTGAGTATTGGCATCGGATCGATACTAGCGTGATGAGATCGATTCTGCAGTTTCTCTTATGTCGTCTTTACTTTACTTTTCTACGCTCCGACCGCCGCACCTTTCTCCCTCTATGTCAACATGTTACTGTTCCTGAACAAAAACCAATAAATCTGTTGTCAATATGGAAACAGAGCCATTTTTACATAGCTGCTTTTTTTGTTATTTTGCACTTAATCGTGGAATAATTTATTACTTTTATACAGGGAAAAACTTTGTTCTATTGTTGTGGTTCATTAATAAATAGCATTTTTATTGCCTAAAATCTTTGTGCTGTGTTTTACCATAATCATAATCGACCAACTCAAAGCAAAATTACAAAATTAATCAATGATCATTACATTTCATGTAAAAAGTATCGGTATCAGTATCGGTATCGGCGATACTAGCCCTGTATTTACTTGGTATCGGATCGGTACCAAAACTCCCAGTATCAGCCACCCCTATTTTACAGACACTTGATACGCTCAGATCTATTTAAACATCACATAATTCATCAAAGATGGCGGTAAGTAGGTGTTTTATTGAATTATTTGAGGGTTGTGCTGTTTAGCCTTATAATCGTCAGCCTTCAGAGTTTTCTAGCAGTTTAATTTTTTTAATATTCTTTCTCTGTGAAAACACAAACACAGTTCACTGCCATCTTGTGAGCAAGGGGATGCAAAATAGCTGCTCTGTGATTGGCCAAAGACATCGGCATGTTGATAACTGCTCTCTGATTGGTCGGTACTCTACAACTGAGCATGCTCGGGCATGAAGCAAAAGGTGTTTAAAAAAAAAAATCGTGTATGGTATTTGTTGTGAAAATACTGAAATTTCATTGATTAAAAATAATAAATGTAATAATAAATAAATATAAGTGTAAATAAATGTAATAAAGTTTTGAGTTGTCTGATGGAGTAAGGTTTGGGCAAGATTTGGGTGTGTGTTATATTTGAGTACATTGTTTTTAAGGCAAAAGTTGTGAAAATATGGAGTGTGTGTTGTAATCAAGTGTGTGTTATAATCAAGAAATTACGGTATTATCCATTACTATCATTATTATTATATAATTTTGTAGGTGGCGTAGCCTGCTGGCTTTCTTCTCAAAATGTGCAGCACAACAAAAATCAAAGCAACACTGGCTGTGACATTTTACTACACAGCCTATTGTGTGACTCTACCATTTTTAAAATACTGTTGTGTGAAGATGAAACAATCCAAAGCTTTTTTCAACAAACCAGAGTAGGTGTGAAAACGACCTTTATCCAAATAAAGTGTATTGACTTCAAAAATCCAGGTATAGATTCCCAGACCTACATAATGCGAAAAAAACAAAACAATGTTTAGTGGTTGTTTTGTGTTACAGTAATGTTGTGAAGCACGAGAAACTAAAATAGAAGTGAACGCAATATTCAGCAGCAGTAGAATAAGAAAATATTTCAACTTGTTCCAGCAAATAAAAGTAGCAGAAACATTAAAAAGGCATGACAAATGAAACACAAGAAGAAGGATTTATCATCAAATATGAGTTTATTTTTTTATAAATCATTCTTACAAAATTGGCATTTATCTATTTCATTTGTGACCTCTATAAAAGTCTTCTGTTAATTACAAGGTAGGAGGGAGGAGAAGGCATCAGGACAGCTGGGCTTGAGTCCTACACATCAACAGACCGACTGTAACTGCTGATTACTAAACGTGACGCAGCCAATCACTGATAAATAATCCCAAACAGGAAGTGGTCATACGCCATCGTCGCCTTGGCAACTGTGTCCAAACACAAAGATGAAAAAGGGGGCGTTTATGCAGAGAGTGAGAGAATGGAGGCTGTGACTCATCCAGTGTATGAAGGCAGGACTGTGCCGCCCTGCGCTCCCTGCTGTCGCCTCCGGTCCACTGGAAAAATAACACCATGGTGCTCGGCATGTCAAGGACTCACATGTTGATTAAAAAGGCACAAAATCAAGAACAGACTCGTTTCCGGAGCCGCTTATAAACACCGACTGCCTGGCACGTTGTGGGTGAACCTTCATCCATCTGCTTTGAAGCACACAATGATAACTTGCATAAGTTTCCCCCTGATTGGACGACAGACATGACGAGGCATTCAGGCGGATGCAGTGGTTTTCCTGGACGACCAAATCACGACTTCTTTACTTCAAATGAGCTCTGGACTCCAAGCTTTTGCATCACTTGTATCAATTTGAAACAATAATTTTGGTTGTAATGCGGCTCTACTGTCAAACGCTGGTTAAAGTGTATTGTGTGGCGATGTTGTCAAGGGAAGTAGTTTAGCTTAGCAATGCTAAATCAGTTAGCCTTGTAAGATCAATTTTGTGCTAGCATCAAGCTAATCTACTCATCCTGCTCTTGTACTAAGAATTCTTGACCTTTCTTTGGACAGTTTGTGACTTTTGAAGAGAAACTTCCCCAAAGAAGTACATCCCTGCTTTAAACTAAACAAACTGAAAGATGAATGGAGGTTTTTGACCAAAAGGAAATTAATCTAATCGTAAAGTTTTGCAGCCTCTGGGACATTTTTCTTGTGATGAAGGCGAAGAACTCTGCAGAATGTGGAAATGTTTCCATCTGCTGCAATGACCCAGCTGCTCATTACTGACCATGTGTGAGCGCCATAGACATTTTTTATCTGCCACAGAGTCACAACACTAACTCACCTCTCTATACCTCATAAACTGTTCCAATTGACCAAACATCTAAATGAAAAAGATCATTTAAATGATCTATTAAACACAGAATATGCATGAAATTGGTTTGTGTCTCATGTTGTGCTTAGCAATGCTAAGTCTCTTAGCCTGTCAATGGCTCTTTCTGTTATGTTTTAGCATCAAGCTAACAAGGTTGGGTTTACATCCTGGTCCTTTTTTAATGTCTTTAACACAGGTTGCTGTTTCTGTTCATAAAAAGAAGCTCACTGTGGTCAATGAAGGAGATTGTTAAATTCATGACTTCATTATTTTGATTTTGAACTCTGAAGTTAGACTTCTTAAAAACCAAGTAGACAGTTTTTGACAAAATATGATTTTTCATTCCCACAGTTATGAATGTTTGATCATAAAAATTAAGAACTGTATTCTAATTATGAGTTTCATACTTTCAACTTTGACGTACAATATTGCTTTTTTTAATGTATTTCAAACCCAGGCCAGCAGAAGTACGTATATGGAACGTGCCTGGTTGCTAACCACTCCGCCAAACCAGCGCCCGTGCATTTTTCTCCTAATTTGAAAAAACTTCTTCCTGATTTATTGACCTTTAATTCAGTACCCCAGTATAAGATGTCATCACAATAACAACTGGCCAACATTACTCACTTTTTATTCTCCTAACCTTTAAATTTTTAGGTTTGACTTTTATATCAAGATTATGCCTCGATATCTAAAAGTTTAGAAATCTTGTACTTTTTACTTCAACTCAGGCTTTCTTGATATTCTATTAACTGTGATTTGGGATTTAGAATCTTTGGATCTCCTCAAAAAAAGTTTCCAAATGCACAGCCCTCCTTCAAATTTCAACATCTGCTTGATGAAGCCAAGTTTTTTTTTACCTGAGAAGCTTGAATCTAAACGCAGAGCATTGAGGCCTCGCTGCTGTTCCTCTAGCGCTCGAGGCGAAGATGTCACAGCAGAATCTGAAAATGTTTCCATCTGCTATCGAGGACCCAGCTGCTTATTATTTTCCATGTTTCAGTTGGCGTAGTTTTTATTGGGACTTTCCAATTTGACTCCCGCAGAGAGCCAAGATGCTGCGTCAAAATCCAATTCTGGATCAGTGGCGTTTGCAATCTTTTAAAGTCAAACTCTACGCAGACGACTCTGTAATGCTGCCTCTCTCTCTGTGGGCTTTGTAAGAAAAGAGCCCGATTTGTTCTCCAGGAAAACCATCGCAGAGTGAAACACAATGTGAGATGTAATATTGGCATCTTTGTGGATTAATGTGCACAGCGAGTAGAAAATAAACTGAATAAATACCATCAGCTCCCCTCAGTGATGCAGGATTGGGCTCATGTTCTCTCCACGTCATCTCAATGGTACACAGTCTTTCTCTTTTTCCCAAAAATAAATACGTCTATGTACAGTGCTGAGAGTGGCGTGGATCTGAAGTGATGGCGTCTTTTTCTGTGTGAAATATCTGCAAAGCCGGGGGGCGTGGTTCTCTGGAGATGATCAACAGCATCGATTCAAATGATCAAACATAAAAGCCTTGATATGGATTCAAACAATATGTTTCTCTGAGGATGAAAATGGGACCAGACGCAGACAGTGAGAGAAGTCAATTTACCCAGAATCCTGTGCTGAAGATGAAAGAGCATGAAATCATGAATCTCTCCTGGCAAACAGATAAAAATCCAAACTTTAAGTCCCAGAATAAAAAAAATACAAACATGAAAAAACATGATCGTCCTGCCAGGTTTAAAATGAAGCTGTGGTTTTATAGACACCTCTGCTGATGCTGTAAAGGCGCTAAAATACATTTCAAAGAGACGCAGAGAAAAAGAAAACTGGATGGAGGAGTAAAAAGGTAGTCACTGCCTGTGTGACGATGCCGATGACTAACACACTCACACTGAACAGCTTTGGCAGAGACATTTAAGTGAACGTCTGCCTGACAGAAAGGCCACTAAAAGCACGCTGCTTTCATTCAAGTGTCTGCAAACCAAACGGGGGGTCGGGGCGGACTGTCCGAGCTCTCCACTGTGTGCCACACGCTGACCTGATGACAGAGTGAAGCTGCTCTTATACCAGCGGGACGTCTTCTTCAGGAGATTTAAAGGGCTGAGATGGATCGGAATATTAGTGTCTGAATTCTGCTGTTCGATCTCCGTTGAGCTCATTTCAGCCAGTAAAAAAGAGAAACTGCACTGATGAGTTGTCAAAGTATGAAATAAAAGGCAGAATCATTTGATATCTGCTCAGTTCAGTCACCATGAGATTAAAAAGTCACAGTAATATCATTTATAATTCTGAAATGTAAAGTCAATTACAGTAAAAATGTCCACAGTCAGAATGATGCAATAACACGTCAAAATTGTTTCATTAAATAGTGAAATCATGAATGGAAAGTCATATTTGTACCTTTAAGGTCTCATGTCCTGCCAAATGTGATTTTCTTCGTTTTTAATGTTGTTAGCAGAAGAACTTAAACTAAACTCTCAGCTCATGGTGAAATGATCTGTGCCTCTTTAGAGAAGACACTCCATAAAACAGTCTGTTTTGTACTTCCTGGGGTTTATGATGTCATAACCATACAGCCTCCACCTACATGTGAGTTTCTGCTCCCCACAGGAAGATGTAATGACTGTTCTGAAAGTAAATAATCCTAAAAATATTTTTTTAAAGTCCCTTTAATCTCACAAAGTCTTTCCACATGGTTCTGTCTCTTCTTCTGTAAAACAGATTTGATTTTTTTTTATTTTCTGTCTCATAATTTTGATAAATTAGCATATCATATTGTTTTTTCCTGAAGTTATCCAAATAACCATTTTCTGACCTCTGGTCTTGTTTAAATGATATTTTATAATTGTGTCATGACCTCTTGTTTCACAATTTTGTTCTTTTCTAACCTCAAAATATCAGTCTACTTTTTTTATTAATTAATTTTTGAATCTTAATATTACATTTCCAGGAAAATGTAAGTTTAATTTGGAAATTCTGATTTTTTAAATTTACAGTTTTGACATTTTTTTAAAAGTATTTTGACCTTTATTTAAAAATGGTCTAACAAGAAGACTACAAGATGTTCCCATCACATTTTGACCCAATCTTATGATTTTGCCTTTTTGTTTTCACACTTTTGTGACTTTTCCCTGGACGTTTAACTCTGTTATTGTTACTTATGATGACATCAGTGCTTTGCTTTCTCTTCTTTTCTCTTTTGTTTTGGCAGAAATGTTTTTTCCCAAAAGTGTCAAAGTAACTCAAGGTGCAAACTGTCAGACGTCTAATATTTAAAAAAATTATGATATAAGCCAACAGAGAGGAGTCAAACAGTCGTCCTCTCAGGGCTAGCTTTAGCCATACGAGCTCGCGGGTCATATTCATGGGTCACTGCTCCCACAACACGGCGCTCCATAACGTCCGAGCGTTTCATCAACAGCTTGTCCCGAGGGAACAAAACAGCTCCCAAGACGATTCGGCTCATTCAGCTGACCGTCGAAGAACGGTCTGTGCAGCCTGACGGATGGAGGAGAAACCCTTTAGTCACCTTAATGACCTCTGATATGTCACAGAGGAGAAAGAAACTGGACAGTTGTGGGGCTACATGGACTGATGAGGAGAATATTTCAACATGAGAGCAAAGTGATGCAGGCAGCAAGATGTGCAACAAACATGCTTACAAAAAAAAAGGCAGACCTGATGTCAGATTGGCACTCAGCGTTTAAAAAAAAATCTCGCGCGCTCCTGTGAGATAACGCAGGTCACCAAATACCCGTGACGCTCGGAGATTTGATTCCATCTCCCCCCTTTACGGGAAAAACGGCTCCGAGGACACGGGGAGGTGAAAAAAATAAATGAGCAAAAAGGAGTTTGGGTTAGAATGCAGCGTTCTGCTCCATTTCATCCAGAAATGTTCATCTTTCTCATTCCAATGGAGGGAAAATGTACTCTGCTCGAGCTTATGGTTGGATGAGCCAACTTCTTCAAGGCTCTGTTCACGCACACACACGCAGGAAGTGAAAGTATGGAGAGAAATAAAAGATGATGAAAGTATGAGGGGGAAACAGATGAGAGTACGAAGAGCAGAGCGGCTACAGGAGGGAAAATGGGATATGAAACGAGATGTTTTTCTAACTTATCTGGGTGATAACAGGAAAGCAGATAGACCGTTTTAAAAAGCAATATGAGGGAATGAGAGGACAGAGCGGATGTTTTCAGGCTGGAGGATGAGCATCGATAACTAAAACAGGAAGTAATGTCCGCTCTGCTGGTGCTGTGATAACAGGATGGACTCTGCTGTTTACATTGTCTAGGCTTGAGGAGTGGGAATATTAAACTGATGGCGCTCTGATTTCAAACCTCTCACAGAGGAGAACGGGTCAACAGTGATACCAGACAGCTGACTTGTACAGAAATCAAATCAACTAAAGAGCGGGCCTAAAAGAGGAACTTTGAGTCCAGTATGGCGTCCTGATGCAGACTGAAGGTGGGCAGAGTTGATTCATGGCGGGTGGGGTTGCCTTCCCTCCTCTACCGTCCTGCACATGTGCCAAGAGAGCAGGAAGAGCCAAAGTCGTCCATGTCGTACAAAAAAATATTCTATCGCAGAGTTCTCCTCGTCAGTAGTTAGCGCCGCGTGTTCAAACACGCAGAGCTGTTTGGCATGTCCGTCAGTTTGTGCACTCCTCGATGTATGTCCGTGTTTTTGTTTTTTTAAATCCAAACTCAGTCTGCTTGTTTTTCTGGTTACCCCATCCCCGCGCTGTGGTCATTGGCAATGTGCTGAGTGGAAGACAGAGCCGCGTCGTCGCTCCCCGTCCGAACGCTCCATCTGGCCTCCACCGAGTCCCTGTCTCGTGCCTCCCCCTGTGTGGGCTCACCCCCCAGGGGGCGCCGGTCCTGTCAGAGTCGCTCGATGTCCCTGTATTTCTTGCGAAGGATGGAGACCTGGTCTTTGAACAAGACCGGGTCTAGTCTCATCTGGGAGTGGACCAGCGGCATGGCGCCAAACCAGCTGGCGAACTTGTTCATGCAGGTCTGACGCTGGGCGAAGTGGTCCGGGTCGGCCCAGCGAGAAGCCCTCGAAGACTAAAGAGGGGAAGACAAGACAAGAGAGAAGTTTATTTCACATGCTCATCACTTTTTCAGAGTTGAACATTTGTTTTATAACTTTTTTTTCTAACTTTGGGTACTTAAATTTTCTCCCTCTGCTGCATAAATGAAATTTGAAGAGCAATTTGAAAGTTGGCGACCACACTGAAACAATGTGCTGGAGAATAATTAGGATTAAATTTTTCATTTTAATTAAAGACTGCCATTGACCAGACTTCTCCAGATAGTAGATGCGTGTATCAGGGTCCCAATGGTTTGTACCCGTTCTGAGCTAATGGCACAGCTAGATATCTTCCCGTTTGAGAGAGAAATAGTCACGACCTGCACCCGTCTGCTGCTCCAAAATTCCCTCGCTGATCTCTCTGATTGTGCTGCTCACAATCCTTGTAGATTGGAGCTTGGAAAAATGTATAGAGTGACTGTACAGGTGGATCCAACTGCACTGTTACAGAGAGACCAATATAAACATTCACCCTTTTGGAAAAACAAGGTAGAAACAACCTCCTCAACAAAACTGTTCTGATAAGACTTCCATGCCCACTAAACAACTAAGCCCCACCCACTAACAGGGTCACACTTTTTATTAATGAAAAGGGTCCTTGTAATACAGGATGAAACAAACATGTAAACACAGCTAAAATTGTTCATATTTTCTGCATTCATAAACACCCTCCATCGTCAAAACTCTGTGTTAAGGGTTCTGCGTCCTGGTATGTTTGAATGTTTATATAAAGTTTGAGTGTCCATTACAAATAAAAAAAGGTAATGATTTAAGTTGAATAAAAAATGAGAAATTTAGTCTTTGTAGAGGATCAGACGCAGCTCTTTTTCCCTCCCCTTTGAAAAACATCAGATCCCAGGGGTCAGCGAATCTACGGTAGTTCAAAATCATTTTAATAACACTTTCTTTGGGATCAGTAAAGTTGAATGTTAACTAATCTAAGGAGGAGTCACAGGCTGGGGAGTGGACCTTCAAAACAGTCATGGTATTTGCCCCTTACAAGCAGAAAACATACATGTAGGTGGAGCTTGTATAGCGATGACATCATAAACCAAAGGAAGTAAGAAAGAGAGCGTTTTAAGGGGCATTTACTTGCATGAAGAGCTTTTCCTAAGCTCTTCATGAATTGAGAGCTGAGGAAAAAGGTGTCATGTTCTCCCAAAGCCTCTTCTGACGACATTAAATGCAAAGAAAACTGATTTTGCAGGACATGCGATCTTTAAAATGAGTCACAAATAAAAGATTATTGAGAACATAAAGGATCTGTCTAGAAAAATAGGTTATTGAATGTAACTGGAAGTGATGTTTGAGTAAACTAGATTAAAAAGATACATCAGACTGGAACATTTTCATCACATTAAAAGACTGACAGTAACTATCATCTGTATTTTTTCTTTAATCAAAGACACAACTGAGACAGAGTGACAAGAGAAAACCATTACAGGCTGTCGTCTGACATCAGTGTTTCTCAATAAATCATCAGCTGGATCAGGCTGCGAGGCAGACTGGAGCCTGAATACAAACTGTGACGTTACCAAATAAAAAAAGAAGAAAATCCAACATGACTTCCTCTGAGCTTTTGTTTCTGTGCTGTAAGTGACTTGTCCTGTTTACCCCAGGGTCGCTCCCAAGAATCTAAAGCAAATAATTCATGCTGTTTATAAAGCAGCGAGGATCCACTAGCTGAGAAAGCTCACACACCAACGGGAAAAACACAACACTGAAGTCAGCATGAATCACTTTAAAGAAGGAGGACAAAATCAGAGTGGATTATAAAATCTGAGTGTTTTATGTCCAAGGTTGTAATCAGATCAGTCATGACTTTTTCTTTGGTTCCAACTGTTTCACTCAACACGCAGCTTTCTTCCTCTTTTGTAACATTGACCTCAGAAGCATTAATGAGTCATACCTGTGTGAAAAATGCATCAAACTTAAACCTTTCAGCACATTTCCAGGGCTGAAAGGGTCTGAGAGTGCTCATACCTGTCCCATCATGGTCTCCTTGTACTGCTTCTTCTGTGTGACCTTGATGGGCGGCAGCTTGGTGACGGCAGAGACCAGGAAGTTCATCAGGATGTCCTCACAGTTGGCCAGCTGGTCCACCATGCTCTTCAGACTCGTGGGTAAGTAGTTAGTGTACAGGTAATGGTAGTACCTGAAGTAGTGGACAGGGAGTAATCAAAATGAGAAGAGGAAGCTCATCAGGGTGGGTTTCTATTAGAAAGATGCCTTTCAGAGAAGTGAGTTAAAAGCACAAATGAAGATTGATTTGGACTTTTCCAAAGATGAACTTACTGATTTACAAAAATAAATACACACCAGCTAATGTTCAGGTAGATGACTGATTTGACTAAGAACCACTTGCAGCAGTACACTCAGCCACAGGACAATCTACTTAAATGTTAAGAGTAAAAAATGAAATGTCTTTTATTAAATATTTAGTTTAACAGCATTTTCTATATTTAAATCAGACTATATACCTGTTTGTAGGGCTGTGTGTTGATTAGATATATATTCGGGCACAGGGATTACATTAAGATTTAATTATCATGTTTTAATACTATATAATGCAACAGAATGATACAAACAACACAGTAGTGAGTTAGCATTTAGCACTTCCTGTTTCTCAATCCCAAAGCTAAATGGCATTTAGAATACCAGTTTCTAAAAAATGACTTAAGTAAGGTTTGTGGTGAACACACACACAGGAGATTTTAATTTTTGCTCAAATGCATATGATGTTGCCTGCTTTTGAATCTTTAACTATTGTTGTGTGTTTATAATGGTGATTGCTAACTAACGGCTACTAAGGACGACAAAAATGTTGGAAGACCCGACCGCAAGCATTTCTAATTTTTTAATAATCAATAATTCATACACTGTTTCCACAGCAATGAGGACTAACTTGATCAGGTTGTTCTATAAA
Source organism: Scarus forsteni (assembly GCA_036419115.1). NCBI lineage: Eukaryota > Metazoa > Chordata > Actinopteri > Labriformes > Labridae > Scarus > Scarus forsteni. The sequence continues at coordinate 16,263,985 of JAZDUH010000458.1, forward strand.
GAGAAAACTTTGAAACAAGAGGTCACAACAGGATGTTTTACACTGGAAATATTGTAGTTACTTACCGATTAGCTTAAACTTTGAATATCTTGAAAAGTTGGTATGTTACCTAAGAGGCTAACATACCAACTAAGACTTTTAGTGGGCTTGCAGTTGAGGTAACCAGCATGATTCTTACCTCTGTTTTCAGCCTACAAAAATATGGCACCCCTACCCTACTCTAAAGCCTTTGGGATAAATGTGTAATATAAGGTTTGTGATGCTGTGAGATTTGATGTTTCATTTTGCAACATAAACTAATCTAATATTGCACTGCTTTGGACTTTTCAATTGTTATTGTGTGTTTAGAAATTATTTTTGGGGCATTTAATGCCTTTACTGATAGGAAAGAGACAGACAGTGGATAAAAGGGCTGGGTAATTAATCCAAAAAATAATTGCAACCAACATCTACACCATCTAATCGAAGTAATTTTACTCATGTTGATTATTTTTAATAGTTTCCGTAAGTCACATGACTTCGCCACTCCACATAGTTGCTGTTCACTTTCACCAAGAGTGAAGGACACACTGTCACCATGGAGGAGAAAACTGCCAATCCATCAGAGGAGCTTTTAACCAAGAAAAATGCTGTCTCTGTTGTTTGGGCACATTTTAGATTCTGTGCAGAGGTAATCGAGCAGAAGGAAGTCAAGTATGAATGCTGCAGGAAGAAAGTTTCAAAGACCACTGGTAACACCACTAATTTGTTCCAGAACAGCACAAAATAGTCGTTCATCAATCATAATCAAGGCTTAGGTAGTCGGCTTAGGTACTATCGCCCTGCCCTAGTGGATAGACTTGTGAAGTGGGGGAGAGAGAGTGGGGGGAGGACAGTGCAAACTGGCTTCAGGTTGTATTTGAACCCTGCGTTTGAGAGAAAAGGGGGAATAAAAAGATTTCAATGAGCTTTTCCTTTGACGAAAACTATGCATGTTATGCTCTTGAACTTTGGAACATATGTTTTATGGGAACATTTTGGTATTTGCGCTTAATCAGGATTTCAGTGGCCATAGCACTGCCAAGAGATGTGACTTAACTATACATTTTAGGGACTCGATTCCCTCTTACTCTTTCTATATGGAACTGCTCTGTTTCTAAAAAGGCAACCATTGGCAAATGCTATTACAGGATCAGCAGAAAACAAGTTTAAGTTGAAGCTCACATCACGTTTCTGCCCTCCAAAATGTGGTAAAAAAAAATCCTGTCAGGTTCAGGTTCCTTATTTTTTATGGTGGATTTGTTTGCAGTAACTAAGATGGTCATATTCATTGTGAGATACAAACCACAATACAAATGTAAGATGTAATGACACAGAAACAAATGTATCTTTTGTAAATCAGCACTGGTGTCACATCATTTCTTCAATGATGCAAAACAAACACAGCTGAAGCAGAAAATCAAACTGTAAACTCGCCACGGTAGAAGATTCTCTGATAATTTCTGTTTATGAGCAATTTTTGTGCTGCTAAATTTCTCCAAGAATTGCATTTCTATGCCTCAAATGTTCTGTCTGATTCAATCTAAGGTCTTTTTATTCTTCATTCTCTCTAACCATTTTCCAAAATTGCACACATTACAGTGTGTATTGATTTTTTTTTACCAGCATAAATCTGCCTTCTGTCTGCACACAATGGTTTATGACACACACAAAAATATAGACAAGTTTTTTGAATCGATATAAATGTAAATAAATGTTACCACAGACTCTAAATGTTTCTGAAGAGTGTTTTCTGGCAACAACTGCTCCTCATTTACATGCAGCACATTTTTGAGGATCCTTACAATCTGAGTTTAAGCCCGAGGGTAAAACTGAATCCATCAACAGACGTGATTGCTAAAGTTCCTGGATGGATTGAACGACTGACTTATTGAAAGTGATTAAGCGTAGGGCTGCAGTGATTGGCTGACTTCAGCTTAATGGACTGCTCCCATCACAGCTGAGTGAAGTCGTATTAAAGCTGACAGGGCCCTGGTAAAACCAGACGCAGGAACCATGTAACGCTGTGGAGCAGACAAATTGACATTTTTTTGGATTAAACATCACTGGTGTCAAAACTCTGGTTTCCTGAGGCTGTGCTACTCTGAACATCACACCTCCTTTTATAATCTACAGATCGCTGCATCAAAGAATTGAATCAAAAGAGAGACGATTGAGCAGTGGAGCAGAGAGGAGTTGAGTGTTGATCCTTGTGTAACAGAACTGCAAAAAGGAGCATACAAACATGCTAACGGTCTCAGGAGGCTCACGTGAACAGCTGTGATTTTAAAGACGATCAGATAATAATATCATAAAGTGCACACTGTACCTGTGGTAGATGGCGGCCCCTGTGAGCACCATCGAGTAATCGTTGGTCCATTTTGATGTGTAGCCCCAACGCTCCTTGTTGCTGTCCCAGAAGTGGCTGCGGGCAGGATAACCTACGATACGCTCTGGAAAGCTCTGCCACACTGTGAAGGCAAAATCCACCTACAAAGACACGGATACAGATTTTAAATGTACAGAATCAGAACAAAATATGAGACAAATTAGCACAGGCTTGCTCAGCAACTCCTCTCCAACTGGACAACCTTCAAAAGACTTATTTTGGGGCTTTAAGGTCTGTTTTTTTTAAGGATGTAACAGTGACTACTGGAGGAAACTGGGGACAGAGTGGTGAATAATATACAGGAAGGAAACCACCATTTAGATACAGTATCATTTAAAATAATACATTTTAGGTTACAACATTGTAAATAAAACTTGGCAGTTTTTACCATAAATCTTTTCTCAGAAAGTTGCTAAATGTTGTCATTTTTTTCTCCTCAACTACAACGTTTTAATTTCAATCACTTCTTAATCATTTTTAACAAAATTATTATTTAGCTCAATCACCTTCAGTGCTTTACATATTACAATTCCTGTCTATATCAACTATAACTTTAACTGAACCAAAAAGTCACTCATAACTTTAAGCTAACCTGTTAACTGTGCAGTTAGCTAACTCTGGTGGAATAAACCTTCCCATTATCTACAACAACATTGTAAACAATGTACATATTTCTGGTAGCTTACTTTTTACTTCCACCAAGGAAGTTATATTTTTGCTGGTGTAGGTTTATCTGTGTGTTTGTTTGTTAGCAAGATTACACAAAAAATCCGCTGACGGATTTTGTTTAAATTTTCAGGAGTTGTTCGTAATGGCCAAAATTAAAAATTATTAGATTTTGGTGGTGATCCAGATAACTGCCATCAGTGAACAACCCTTTTTGCCCAATAACTGTCTAACTGATAATGAAACCAACATGATTTCAAGTGCTTAATCAGGGAGCTAATAGTTATAGATGTAACAGCAAAATTTGAACTACCTTGGCAGAGGTTTGCATTTTCTGAGTGCTTTCTACTTTACTGTTTTTTTTCAGCATTCTATTTTACTGTTTTGCCATTCTTTTAGAGAGCTTTATATCTTCGTCCTATAGTCTACAATTACCTTAGTTTTCCTCTATGTAGGCTAATCTAGCATTAAGCTAACAATTTTGGCTATCTGTTTGAATGTTGTACAAGGCGTTGCCAACAACTATTTGCTTACAGTTTATCTTTTTCTCCTTGTAGACATCTTAATTTCAGCAAACAGTTTGAATTATTTACAGATTTCTTTTAGATAGCTTCTTGATTGTTTTGTCGTTTTGTCTGTTATTACCTTTAGCTAGCTCTTTCTACCATTTTCTTTGAACTTTGATCATACTTCCTTATTTTGATGTACTTCTACTGAGTTGATGACCTTGAAAGGCATGTAAACACATGAAACACCAACTTTGGCAGAAAGAAATGAAAAGAATGAAAGCATAAACATCCTCCAAAAACCAAATAAGACTTTTAATCAAAAGAGACAAACTGAAGGACAGTGGACCAGAACAGAAGACAAACATAAACAAGCAAATAGACCATGATTTAGACTTTGGCAGTGTTTAAAGGGCAGTAAAAAAAACAAAAATGAAAAACATATTTTGTAGGAAAACCTCAACAAGTTGCTGCAAGAGATGTAAACTCATGCATCTAGTTTCATTTTGTAGCAAAGAATGTAATTTAATTCAATTTACCATTAATAGAAGCCTATGTTTAGGTTGATTTTAAAGTTTACTGTAACTGCTTAACAGGCAAATATAAGAAAATTTATTTTGGCTCGAGAATTAAAAGGCTAAACCAATTCAAAATCATTTTTTTTATGTCAGCTGGCCGATTGTTTGGGTGAATAACCTTGAGTTTAAGTCTTAGGGTTCAGCAGTTTTTACACTGGACTTCAATAAGATTTCAATTTGTGAATTATTAACATTAGTAAGAACATCCCTATTAAAGAGTGAGGAAAGATATTAAGTACTGTTACAGCCTTCCTTAATAATAGCTCCCAGCTTAAGTACTTGGCCTTAAGAATTGACTAAATGAATATCAATAAAGTCCTTATTACACAATTTTAAAACTCATGCATCACAGACATAAAAGTGGTTATCTTTTTTTGGTTGCATTTTTTAAATAAAATTACGTTCCTATCTGATGTGGGAAAGTTTATTTCAGTTGAGTAATTTCTCCAAGTGTTATAAAAACTCCTGTTTCACTGATAGTATTGTGTGAGAAAATGTAGGACAAGGGAAAGAAATAGACCAAAGGGAGTAATAACAAAGGAAGAGTGTAATCAAACACATCATAGTGAAAATCCAACAGAGGCAAAAGCTCATCAAACACAGAGCAGCAGCCGCTCCGAAGAAGCCGCCTGCAGCTAACTTGTGCCGCCGCGATCAAAGTGTTCAATCAAATAATTAGAGGGAAACATCAAAAAGAAGTCTGCAGCACCACAAACTACTCGCTCGATAATGCACCACCTCGAAACAAACTAAGAGAGAGGGAGATTTCATTTGACAAAATTTGATACAAAACCCACATTAACAACAGCACACACAGTTCTTATCATACATGCTGCCAGAACTTATACATGCACACAAGCTCCAAAAAAAGAAACAACAAAAACCAGCACTATCTGATTCTCTTTAGAGCTTCAGGACTGAACAGTCAAGGCCAGAGGCTGAACAGTTTCAAGTGCTCCATCAGTCCATCCTCTTAAGTTCTGTAACTCTTAGACTTGAGGGTCAAAGTCATAGTCATTAGGCCTCCTGTTCTAACCTTGCAGAGCAGTTGGATCAGCCTCATTTGGTGTCTGGAATGAGGCAGGTCCATCTTACATCGCCACTTTTCTTTTCGTGATTAGGGAATGTTTTATTTAATTTGAACAAGAACTGACTAGCATTTGTTAGTCATCAAATTTCCTGGGCCTCACGCACACTCCTTGTGGAAAAGAAATCTCTTGATCATGGGCATTTCCTCCCAACTTTCTTCAAACAAATATCTCCTTTGACATGTATTTTCAAGGTCTTTGGTCAAAGTTTAGGGTGATAGAGCTAATGATCAATCTTTGGTTGTGGGCATATCTCAAGAATGCTTTGGGGATTTTTTGGCCAGCTTGTCCAAAAGTCCACCCAGAATCAAAAGGTCTTAAAAGTCAAAAGGCAAAAGTCTTATATCTTTTGTTAATGACTTTTCTTTAAACTCTGCACTAATTTCAACTCTGACTCAAAAATTGGCTGGTTGGATTTTGGACCAAAGACTTCCACTGGCAGATGTTAGGCTTTGGTTCTCATGTCTGTTCCTGGCTTATAAGGTTTCTGGAAATCACACCACCACAAAAACTACCAGAGTACTTGCTCTTGGCCCACCATTGTAGAGGCAGGTAACCACCAGATGATGGTTTTTATTCTTTATAGGAAGAGGTAGTTCTTTGGTGAGAAAAGCATAAGCATACGGTAAATGAACCAGCAAAATTAGCATTTTTTGACCATATTAACCATAAAAATCTTCCACAACTTATGATTTTGCCTCTTTGGAAGCTGCTCAGATGTTTTCTTTGGTAGGTTTGATTTAATCTTCCTGCCCTCTTAAACAAATATTGTTTTTTCCAACCCTCTTCATGGGAAAAAACACAGCTCAATTTTTTTTTGTGGCTGGATTTTCCCCACATTGCCAACTCTGACTTGCCACCTTGATCCTCGGCACAAACAGCCTTTACGAGATCTAATTCTTCTCTGTTCAAAAAGCAGCATCTGGCTTCCCATAGTGCTGTGCCAAAATGTGTCCCCTGGAAAAAACAGGAATGGTCTTGACAGGCTGTGGATTGAAAATGGCCCTAACAGCACTGCTCATGAGGTGGGGGATTTCTGGAAATACAGTCTGATTACAAGTGAAAACAGGAAAAAGATGGCAGAAAGAAAAGCAAAAGGGGAAGGATATAAAGGCAGGGAGACAAAGGCAAGTGAGAGGATGGAAAAAGTAAGGCACTGCGAGTAAGTCTGAGTAGTTTATGGGATTTAAGAGCTGAGCTTCAGAGAAATAAGTTGAAGACACCACGCAGGGAAAAACAGAAAGTGAGATAAAACTTTGAGAGAAAATGCAATCAGAGAGCTACATCTGGGACACGGAGAGACTGTGTGTTGTCTCTGGAGTAACAGACTGTCAAAACAGGAGAGGGAGAGGGAAAAATTTCCATTATTCTCAATTTTATTTCATGATAGATACCTCTGTGGTGGACAGCACGGTGTCTTCATCCAGGCTGAGGACGGCATCGGTCACTATGGTTTCATAGGGCAAGAAGCGACTGCTCATCACCTACAGAAGAAAACAAAGAGCACAGAGGGTTGGTATCACATTCTTATAATAAAACATATTTTCTTTTTAACAGCATAAATATTTGATCCTTGGATTGACTGCAAAAAGACAAAAAATGACGGAGTAAATCATTATATTTTTTGCAAATGCTGTAAAAACAAGAAAGGGTATGGATAAGATGGACTCTTTTGTCAAGTAACCCGAGGTAAAATTTGTTCAAGCAATCACTAGTCCTTCTAACTACTCAAAGTGCTTTATTAACTCTCACATTCACTCACTGATGGTGAGTTTCTAAGCAAGTTATTCATTAGTATCAGCTAAACAACCAGAGTGAGGCAGCAGATATTACAACAAGGAAGCCATAAATGCAATCATGGGAGACAGTGGGCAGAAATGGTCAACCTGTGGTTTAATTTTGACTCTTACTACAATCTTTCGTGGGCAGAAGCTCCAGCAACTTGCAAAAGAATCCATCAACTACGAATGGCTTTGAATATCAAGAGTGTCAGCTGTCTGACATTTTTGTCACTGTAAACTTAAGTAGGCCAACTTTTTCCCCAGACTAGCTCCACGTGAATCAACAAAAGCGTTGCTAGGGAGTTAGATCAATAAGCAGAAATGATAAAAGCATTGGTATCAGTTTCCACCCCAGTCATATCCATTTACACATCACTGGTGCAGCAGTGGGGGCAACTTAGGGTTAAGGGTCTTGGCCTACGATCTTTCCATTAATGGTGGTGTAAAAAAGATAATTGTAGCATTCTTTCTGGGTAAAAATTTCCAGTGTTTGCTTCCATAAACAGCACATCAGGACACATATAGCAGTGAACCACCCGATCAGGCAGAGGGCACTCTCAACCCAACGCGATTTAACAGCGCTCTATTGACTTCAACATCCATAGACACCAGCTCTTTTGCAGTCAATGGCTGCATCTAGTCCACAAGACAACAAACAGACAAAGAAGACAACACGAGGAAATAGAGGACTGGCAAAGTCACATCAGACAACAACAAAAAATATCTGAGATGTGCAGAGCGGAAGCACTTCGGGCTTGTGTGTGTTGATTATGTGCAATGCAACTGGCTCACTAGGACAAATCCAGAGGCCCATTTGTCAGCCAGCGGCTTGTCAGTGACTTGGAAAAAGGTTATCACAGACAAGATTGCAAGCTAAATACCCAAGGCCATGCAGCCCACCAATGTGGCCTAATGTGAGACAAATATCAGATGAACTAATGGAAATGACTGAGCGTGTTCCTGGTGGGGACACAGGTGATAACGAATATCTTTGGTTATTGATAATTGATTAATGGGAAATGTAATGTATTTATTTCTTGGGATGCAAAATATATACAGTTCTTTTGGAACCAAAAAGGTTTCAAGACTCAAATGCCAAAGCAATGCCAAGGAGGGAAAGGGCAATTTTCTCTATATACTGGGGTATTTCTAGGGTTGAAAATCAAAAATTGATTCTACTTAAGCATCAGTTTTTTTGAGGAACTGATATAATTTACCATTATTCTCTGAGACTCACTCACCAGTGGCTTTCATTAAGTCCTCCATGTCTTGCAAAACAAGGATGACACATTGAGAAGTAATCAGCATGAACAACAACAGATGAGTCCAAGAGGTAGTCACGGCGGCTTAGAGACAGGAGTTGACTAAGTGTTCATTGTGTAATCTTTGTGTCTGTGTGATTTCAAGCAAGAGGGGAAATCCAGCGCAGATTAAGCATTCTAAAACATTTAATACTACAGTGCAGTTCTCTTTAAAGCTTTGCTATTGGCTATTCATGACAACTATTGTAGGGTTTTTGTTATTTATAAGAGTGCACGCTGCAAAACCAAAACAATGAGTTAAAAGAGGACAAACTCTCATGTAGCCTTGATACATGTTCACTCTGGTCGTAGCTCCTTGTTGGTTCATCAATACAAGGCATGCGATCAATTGCTTATATAAAAGTATTGATTATAGCTGCTTAAAGGTCCAGCCATCCGAACTTCTTGATTCTCTTAACGGTTACCAAGAGAACAATCTTATAAATATCAGAAAATGCTCCTTTTGTGTCCAATATATACTTAATACATTTTTAATGATTCTTTATAAATTCATGGGATTCAGAGGAAACGACAAACCTGAACATCAACAAACAGCAGCACACAGAGAAGAAGAGAAAATCCAATATCCAGTGCTTTACTGCACACTGCTCCCCCATTGTTTCCAACAGTGACAGAGTGCTGATACAAGTTTCCATTACTGCTGCAGGGTCGTCTTTCTCTTTTAAATCAATAAGAACACATAAATGCAGCCAAAGACGAACAGCCTGAGTCATGAGTCCCACATAAGGTGCAAATTTACCTCTCTGCTGCTCCATTTTTCAAAGGGAAATATGTATATTTAATGGCGAATGAATTTGAACGGCACAACACATGACAGTGGGTGATTATTTACTGGAAGCAGAAAAAGAGAGAGAGAGGACAGTGGACGTAGCCTTTGTGGGCGGATTTTAAAGATCAACATCTTGAGGATATTTAGACGGGAAGTCTTTGGTCTGACACTGAGGAGAAAAGTGCTCAGATGAGAAGTCATCAGCCTCACTTCGTTCGTGGAAGAGGAGTGTGTGTGCTGTGAACTAGACTCAAACAAACCTCCCACACAAACAAGAGACAGCTCACCAATGCAGAGCGGTAATGGCAGACACACAAACACATTCAGAATCAGTGTCTAACAGGCTGAAAAGTGTGTTATTCAGTTATTCGGAGCAGCTCTGAAGGTCAGGCCTCTGTGAGAACACTTTTCAAACACTACCTGCACTGAAAAGCCATCACATTTACATGTAAGAATAGTCGGTGTTGACCTCTTTTCTCTATAAACACCTGGTTTTGTGTTCCTGCTGAGCTCCAACAGAGCAAACTCACTCTCTGCAGGTAGCATCACTCCTACAGCTGGAGGGCAGCAACTCTCACAGAGCGAAATACAAGAATACAGCACTCTAATGTTAAGAAAATCATTTTAGACAGTGAAAGTTTACATGCACATCGATAAACTGATCACCTGATAAGTGTAGGAGTTATGTAAACAGCATGACCAAAAATTACTTATCAAAAAGAGGCCATGGTTGGATTATGAGAAATTTGTATAAACACGCCTCACTTTTCTCCAAGTAGAAAAGTGAAGATGACACTGAAAAAGGTCTTGAGGACTATCTTGAATGATTGCAAGCTGTTTGTTAATTATAGTTACCTTGCATGTTTTATGTGTTTGCAAGTAAAAATGGTCTTATGGCTGATCAATTATCTAGGAGGGAATTACATTGTTAAAAAAAAAAAAAAAAAAAAAAGAAAATGAAAAAGGACACGACCGGAAAAGAATGACTTTCAGTGGCACGCAAAGACACATAGGAAACACTTGTAGGAAAGGACCCCATAACCACAATGAACAAGCTATATGTGAGTAAATACACGTGTATACACCTTTCATGAGTTTAAATGTTATGTGTAAAATCAAAAACACTAATGCAGTGGATATCAACTTCTTAAGAGAACTGATACGGCTGTGTAGGTTACTGAAAATCCGTCCCTTACAGGTCAGGGCAGGCTAGAACCCATCCCGGCTGACATTTGGGGAGAGGTGGGGTAAACTCTGAACTGGTTATCAGTCAACTGCAGGGCCATATAGAGAGACAGACAACCATTCAAGCTTACACTTATACCTAAGGTATCTGGTCTGTGAAAGGAAGCTGGAGTGCCCACAGAGAATCGCATATGCATGGGGAGAGCAAAGTTCTTCTAGTTTTGTGAACCAAATTAATATAAAAATGAGGAAAACTGCCATATCACAACATTTTACAAAATACTTAAAAATAATCCTGTATCAGCATCCACATTCATTCAAAACTGTCCATTTTTTTCTTGCACTATACCCAATATTTCCTGAAAATGTCATTCAAAAGCACAGAACTTATAGAGTTATAAGCAAAACTGTAGAAAACTGGGCAATCTCTCAGTGTAAAGCAGGGGTTGCCATCCAAATTTTGATCTACTTGTAGATCTTTTAGACAGTTTGAATAGATCTTTAAGAATAGACGCTTCACCCTTTAACTGACACACAGGTAGACCTTTTTGCTCATCCATGACAGATCTGGTGAACCCAGCTGCAATGCAAGATTAACCGGATGACTGGTTTCTCTCCACCTCATTAGTTTTTAGTTTTAAAAAGATATTAAAGGATAAGTTTGGTTTCTACAGCTTTCACATTGTTTATAGAATGAAGTAGAACAATATACTCACCCAGAAGGCTTTCCTGATCCAAACAGTGCTTCAGGAGATATTTAGATCCAAAATTGAGCGACAGACATCTGTATAATGGTAGCACACGGGACATGTATAGCGCTGCTCCTAAAACTGCATTAATCGTCCAAAAACTCATTAGTTTCACCAATATTTCATCATGTTCCGCGCGGGCTACTCCTCCACGACAGTCCAGTGTCGCTCCACCCATGTCTTTGTGAGTGTTCTGACCTCTGAACTGAAAATTTTCTTAACGGCTGCCGCGCATGCACAGTACGGCTCATTGTTTCAGGGGCGACCGCCGGCTACTGAACAACTTTCTTCTTCTAGTTTTGAGCAAAATGGACGAATATCTATCAGATGAAGATGTTGTGGAGGAGAACTTTGAATATGATGGGTGTCCTTACAGTTTCGAGCCAGAGTTTACAGATGAGGAGCTCATCGAAAGGAGGACGCGGAGGCAAAAAGAAGAACAGCTGGCCAGAAAACATGGGTGGAGCGACCCCGGACTGTCTTGGAGGAGTAGCACGAGTGGACCATGATGAAATATTGGTGAAACTAATGAGTTTTTGGATGATTAAAGCAGTTTTAGGAGCGGCGCTATACATGCCCCGTGTGCTAGCATTATACGGATGTCCGCCGCTCGATTTTGGATCTCAATATCTCCCGAAGCACTGTTTGGATCAGGAAAGCCTTCTGGGTGAGTATATTGTTCTACTTCATTCTATAAACAATGCGAAAGCTGTAGAAACCGAACTTATCCTTTAAGATGAACTAAATTGTGTTTTATGCTAACAATGTTCCAGTCCTTAGTGATGAGTTTTGTTTTGTATTAGGCTGCATGCATTGTAAAGTGCTAATGTAATTTGAAATCCAATTTTATAAATCTTTATTGTATAGATTGAAGATTGCATCTTTCATAGTTAAGTTAGATGGTGATCATTAAAATTTGAAGTTTTGTTTAAGGTTCTCAGTGAGTTTAAGCAATCAGCATCATAGCTGATCTTCAGCTGAAAAAGATTGGTGACCACTGGTGTAAACAAATACTTAAAAAGAACATCCTGGATCAACATCCAGATCACCACCAAAATCTGATCAGTTGGTGCTTGATCCATTTGAACCTTTTCTTAAAAATTGTGTCCAGATCTGTTGAGAACTTTTCTCTTGCTCACATATGGAGAGACAGACAGAAAAACAGACACATGTTCAAGCACCAGCCTCGGCAGATTGAGCAAGAATCCAAAAAGAAAAATGTGCACGGATATGCATGCTGTCTGAATGTTGTTAAGTATCTGTTGGGGGTTAAACTGTTGCCTTGTTGTACGGCTTGTGCACCTCTTAAGCCTCAAAACAAGCCTGGAGCAGAGCTGAATATTTCACATATATTCCTCTCACACACTGAGTTGTGACAGAGCTGTTGAGTCTGATGTCAGCGGTCAAGTGCCCTCTTCTTCTCCAGTCTCCAAAAACCCTCCAGACTCAACACGTCTCTGCTGAAAGTTTTGACTGTTGCACATATTCTACCAGGGCGGAGGAGCCAAGGTGTTTGAGTGACACTTTTTATTCGCAGACAAATTAAAGGAATGAGAAAATGAGAGTTGAGTGGAAAGAAGAGGCGGTGCGGCCCTCTCATTCCTTGTGTCATCGTTACTGCTGTAATTTCCTGCGGGCATGAAGAGCAAAAACAAAAATAATCCAATCTCTGCACTGCATGTTTTTTAGCAGAAAGTGTCAAAGAAAATACCGCCAAAGAAGAAGCTCTGGATGGAGAACAAGAAAGCTGACAGGAGGGGAGAAGTGACACACAAAAAAAGACAGAAATAAAGGTAGAGGAGGGAGAGGGAGGATAAAAGGCTGGTTTTTGCATCTCCCAGATGGTTTGTAATGTTAGAAGTGCGTCGTATTAGCCCGGGGCCTTCTGCTGCTCTCCAGGAATGTGAGCTCTTACAGCAGGAATCTGCCTGCAGCACTTCACCTCCTCCCTAAAGGACAGCAGCACAGAGAGGAGAGACCAGGACCACCAATGTGTGTGAACCGTATTAGAGCTGCTGGGATCCTCACACCGCTTAAATCAACAGTCATTAACTGGTGTTTGGCTTTCCAGTCAGAGAGACAGAGGCGGACATAGAGGTGGAAAATGTGGTGTTAAAGGACAATGCTGGTGTTATTGAATGTTTTTCTGTGTTGATAAAGTGCAAAGAGAAAAGCTGACAATGTTTGCTTATTTTGCAATCTAGAGGTAAATCTGTACAACTGACCCTAAATATGTCATTTTATATTTAGAAAAAGGCTGCATTCCTTTGATAACAACACTATTATTCATGTTAGGCTTATGGCTTTATTGTTGTATTAAGTCGTTTTCTAGTACTGTCGTTCAAACTGAAAAACAGTTTCTTCCTGAGAGCCATCAACACCCTGAACTCTGCCCAGCCGTCTATATAATATAACGTGCACTATTTCTATTACTGTCACTGCTGCTGCTGTGTTTTCAATGCTACCTCACAATTTATACATCTTGTGCTAAACAATCATATGTGACATATAATCATCTCTAAGTACTTATCAATATTTGCACTGTAAGTATTCAGTATATATTCAGCTGTCCTGTGTAATAATTCCATACATAAATATAAATATTTATTATTCTTAATATTTATCCTTCTATCTCATTGTACATAGAGTTTCATTTGAGCTGTCAGGGAGGATTTTATTTGTCTTGTACATATCTTTTACATATACTTCTTACAACCATTTTATACTTATAAGTTTTAAAAAAAGTTTTTTTTTCTTAACTATCTGTTGCACTGAAAATGAGAGGCTCTCCAATCGTGTTGTACATTCTGCATAATGACTATAAAGTGCATTCTGATTCTGATTGTTCATGCATGTTACAGTGCAGTAGTTAGAGGTCACAGTAAGATGTCAGTAATCAAAGTTTCCAATATTCCAATAACTTGAATTAATTTAAAATCATACTGGGATCAGAGGAATGTGTGGTAACAACACTCAGTATCAGAGAGAAGACATGATCTTCCATCTGATGGTGGACTTGACTGTCATCAGACAAGTATACTGCACTCAGATCAGCCCTCACAGTATGATCACTGATATGTGAAGTGAACAACATGAACTCCTCATCATGGCACCAGTGGGATGTTTAGTTTCCTCACTGAGAATCAGGACGTTCATTCACTCCAGAGGTGCGGGGTGTTTAAAAAGCCAAACCAGTTATTTTTAGGTTCACACTTCTAAATTTTCCTGCTTTAAGGCCATTGATAAATAATGAATAGGATTGACCCTTTCCTTCTACTCTGAGCAATGTGGTGGAGTTGGATCATACAGGATTTAAAATCTTGTGCTACAAATAAAGAAGAAATACAGAAATTAGAATTGAACATTGAGTGAACAATTAAATGCAGAGAGTTAAAAGGGAACTTAAAGCCGCTCTATGTAAGATTCTGGCTTTCAGCTCTCTACAGGCCTCTATTGTTTTTGCTTAAAGGCTCTGCATATTGCAACCTGTTTACCTAATTTTTCATACTCTTTTCATTTTAGTTGTGTTTATTCTATTGTTATTTTATTTTATTTTAATTCCACTTTATCTTTGTTCAGCTAACTTAATGCTCCTCTCTTTTCTAATGTCTTCATCTGATATTTCCAACTGTTAAACTGTGTATAAGAAGAACTGAAACAACCAAATTTCCCCTTGGGGATTAATAAAGTATCCAATTCTGATTCTGATGGACGTTGAATGTAACTGTACTGTTGTAAAACAGAGCGCCTCGCGCCAACAGGCAATTGCTGACATACAGAGGGAGGAGAAGTGAGCGGACAGGACGTCCCAAGAAACAAATTAACCATGTGGACTGTGAGGTAAAGTCTGATCATGTGTCTTTTTGTATAAATGTCAGTTGTGAGCAACATATACTTACAAGACAAACAACAACAGGGCCAAATCAGCCTGGTGAATGCCGGGACAGACAAGACAAGGGTAACAAGCTAAATGCTAAGAAGCTAATCTCTCTCTCTCTGTTTTGTCTCCTATGATTTAACTTTTCTTTTCCCTTTCATCTAGTTTTTCGCTGCTTCCGCCATGATAACAACTCTAGGTTTAGCTTTCTTCTTCTTTTTCTTTTAACTTCCTGTAGACTACATGCAGCTAAGGCGCACTGCAATCCTCCATAGGACTTCAGCGCTGATTAGTCTTTTAAAAAAAAGCAGTAAAAAATTGTAGCTTTTGTGTGGAAGGGCTCCCACCATCCCGTCAAATTTACACATACTACATAGTGCTGCTTTAACTTTGTGATTTTAAAAGATTTTATATTGATACAAGGTGCTTAAAAGGAGCAAACATGCAAATGGAGATGACAAATTGATGCATAAAAGCAAACATCATAAAAGTTAAAAGTAAAGACAGAATTTGAAAGAAAGAAAGACGATAAAGAGCTGAGAGCAAGAGAGTCTCAAAAAGCAGCAAAAAGCTTTAAGACTCTCTCTCTTCCTCTGTGGGGAGGAGGAACACAGCTTTCCTCGGCATGGTAAACACAGACCCCACCGCAACCACAACAAACCACAGGCTGCCTGGCACACACACAATAACACACATACACAACGTCAGTACACTCTAAGCCTGTTCTGCCGGCTTGTCACGGACACGCAGCTACACACGGAGCCCCCCCGCAGTGATTGACAGCCTGGGAGAAACCACTCAGAGCCACGGGGAGAGGTAAACCATAAAGCCAGCCCACAGCCGGCTGACTGACACTGATGGGAAAACCACTTCCTGTGATTGGCAGGCCAAGTTCAGTCCTCATGAGCTGCAGGGGGTGGAGGATGAATCTGATGTTTTCGAATACAAACCAAAGAACAGAGCCTGTTTCCTCTAACTCGACAAACAACCATAAAACCATAAAACAGAGCAGAGATCGGTGTTTATGGAGGGAAATGTTACACTGTGTGGCCCTGTTTGACCTCTGACTTAAGAGCAGGAGAGGTCACAGAGAGGTCAAGATGAACACAGCTTCACACTTCAACAGTGTGGAGTCGTCAGTGTAAAGCTTAATGGGGTTGTCATAATAACTGCCACTGAGGAACGCTGCAGGCTCGCCGGAGGATTTACTGACAAAAAGGAAAACGTGTGAACAAAAACTGACACCCAAGACTGTCAATCAGAACAACAGATTCACAATATGACGATACGTTTGGACCAACATGCCGGGAAGTTTAGGCCAACTCAGAGGACACTTTCTGAATATTTCTGAAGCTCAATTATGATCAAAATCGTGACTTCTTTTTTTTTATAAATATTTAAACTCTGATCATAAAACATAATTATTCAGTGATTAAACAGTTAACATCACCTGAAATGATCAGACCTAAATACATCACATACTTGAAAATGCTGAACATTAATTCACATAAATTATAGATAAATATTAAGAGTAAAAATACAAATAGATACTGTTAAATAACAATGCATTTAAAATTAGCTATGTTTTTGAGATAGAGGTGTTGTAGACTGGTGGCCAAAATATATAAAATATCAATGAAACATTACCACAAATGGATAAATCTATAGTCAAAATGAGCACATTTCACGTTGTCTTATCCAGTTAGTGCCCATCCATCTCAGCTGACATTGGGTGACAGTCTGGAGACACCAGCTGATTGAGGGACAGACAACTATTCATGCTCACGTTCATTCTTAAGGACAATTCAAAGTCACCAATCAACCTTAAGAGCATGTTTTTGGTTTGTGGGGAGAAGCCGGAATGTCTGGAGAGAACCCAGGCACACATGGGCAGAACATGTCCACACAGAAAGGCCTATGACTGTGCGGAGCACAAATCATGAATAAAACTGAAGCTTGATTCACAGATAAAACATGTGGATGCTTTTACTTTAAAGAACCAAAGCTACTTTGGCACAGCCTCCAGGAGGATGTTGATGATTTTGCGTCAACTGATTAAAGGTTTAAAAAATCGTCAGTAAATTTTTAGGCAAATGCATTGATTGTAGTTAAAGCCCGTAGTTATGCTTTTATGAAATATTTAATCATGTCTCTATTTGCATCAGAAGCTGAGAAATAAAGATTTCATTAACATTAAAATGCTGTTCTGTTTTTCAGAAACCACAGACACTTTAGATGGTGTTCTTTGGAGCCCACGGATCTAAATGTATTAATGGTGAAGGATTAAAATGGGATTTTGAAAACTTCCGTTTTCATGAGAAGTTATGTGATTACGCAACAGGCTGATCTGAATACTGGTGGGTTTTATGACCTATAAAAGTAAAGACCTCATCGGCATACATACTGGCCAGTTTTTTAGAGGTACTTCTAATGCTTAAATTGCTGCCAAGGGGAAGTTGTCAGACAACATAAATGACAGGAAGCTGCTGCCTTTTACGTTTAGCACTTTATAATTACATTTCTTGTGACTGCTTAAAAAGTTTGGGAAAGTTTTTACAAGCATGCATGTGCCAAATACAGCAAACAGAACATAATCAGTAATAGTTGTTTTAAGATTAACTAGGCCAGTCTGCCTCCAATCATTCGTGTGAACACTTTCAACAAAAACTCTCTCATAAAGCCTCGTAAAGTGAGTGACCTGTCCAGAAAAAGCTGTAACGTCTTCAGATTTTGTCAAAAACAAGCAAGGAATAACGCATGGGCTGATGCACATGGAGGCTTGTTTTGCTTTCAGCTAAGCCCCGCCCACAAAAAGAGGACCCTCAAAGGGGTTCAACATAGTTTATCCATGGGGAAAAAAAATCAATGAAACCTTAAGGTTCTCACAGGAGCCTTAAGAAACTTAAAGGTCCTCTGTCGTGCAAAATCAGTTTCCTTTTATTCAAATGTCAGAAGGGACTGAGGGGGCAGAACAAGATGACACCTTTTACTAAACTCTCAGTTCACAGAGAAATCTGCTATGCATCATTACAATATATGCCCCTTAAATCACTCTGACTGAATTTGTCATTTCTTGCTGAATAGAAACAAAAGACATAATTTTAACATCAATCAAACTTTATTTACATTGCACTTTTCCTACAACATGTAAAAACATCAAGAAACTGAACTTTAAGAGATTGAGTCTTAAACTGTTGGTCAACTTTGGAAATTTTAAACGTTCACGATCATCTTTTTATTTTGTAAAAATAAGATTTTTAAAAGTCCAAGAGAGTCAGTGCAGAAGCATGTACGGTTGGGATTCTGTTTATTCTATTGCTAAAAACTTGAATGTTAGACTTTTTTTTCAAATTTGTATGAAATTTGAGGAAACAAACAATATATTTTTGAGGTTTAAACTAAAGGACAATCCATTTTACTCCAAGGATCAAATTCCCAATAGAAAGCATAGAATTTGGTAAATGTTTTGCCAAAATGATCTTCAATGAAAAATCAAATAATTGTCTTTTATCCTCTCAAAAGTTAGTACGACTCCAAACATATCCTTTTTCCGTTTTTGGTTGTGTTTGCATAAAATGAACATTTTACTGAGTCCTTCAGAGTTTCATTTGAATTTAATGTCAGAATAAAGCACTAAACAGCACTCAGTCACAGAATTAGAGGTCCTCAGTGGCATCCATAGAAGTCTTATTTTGGACATAGATTTTGTAATAATGGCTTTTACGTGGCTGAAGGGATGAGAGGACCACAAATTATGAAACACATTGAGTGAAATCAAACCTGAAACATAATTAAATCAATGCTAAAGCTTGTTGTGGGGCATTGTGTCCAATCATAATGTTGAATGAAATCAAGTGGAACTTATTTCTCCAGAGACTTTTTGTCTTCACCTTCAGTTAATGAGGTGTTTATGGGGGAAGGCATAAGAAAAAAACATTATAAAAACATATAAAACTCCCACAAATAAATGTTTTTTTACCTCCTTATCTTCACTAACAATATTAATTTGCCTCCTGGACACCCTTTTTCCAGAGTATATTATTCCCATTAGTAAACTTTAATTAAAACCACAGAAAATGTCCTTTAAATGGAATCAGCGCAGCACAAATCGAAACTCATTTACTCCTATAAATGGACTAAAATGGGCCAGGATACAGTAAGCTTTATGGTTTGAGAATATGCATATAATGAGGTGCATAATTAGAAATGATAGTGATCTCATTTACAAGGCAGCTTAGCCACCGAGAAAGTCTGCAGGCTCACCTTATTCTCTCCCTCGATGACGATGACGGGCACTGAGGTAGCAGGCCAGCGGTGTTTGGCGGGAAGCGGTTTGTCACAGTTCCACAGGACGATGATCTACGAGAAAGGGCACATGGGGACATTGTGAAGAGTGGCATCATGATACATGGCAACCAGAGAAACATTCAGTCTTCCTTTCCGATCACAAGCAGTGTGATCAACAGAAAGAAGGGTTACTAATTATCTACTTTTTAAAAAATATATATTGTCCTCACTTTATTAAGTGAACACAGAACAAATAAAGAAAGAAAAATAAATAAATAAGGGGTAAAAAAAAAAAACATCCTCCCACTCAAACGATCAACCCCTCCCTTACAGGATTTGAATTAGTTTAGCCTTTCAAAGGGAAAGATTAAGGGTTGCCAGATTTTATCAAATTCCCTGAGTTTGTTTCTCAGAGAAAATCCAATTCTTTCTACTTGCAGAGTTTTAGTCAAATCAGGAGTTCTTGCTTTTAAAAGCACTGTGTATACAAGCTTTCAGGGATGGATTTCATCTTCTTTTTTTTTTAAATATGAAAAAAAAGAAGAGAATACAATCCATTTCTGTGATTTCCATAAATCAAACATGATATGATAATGTAAATACTGTAAACTCTAACCATTGATCCTTGTCTGTCTGTATGAGTTTCTGTCTGTTGATCTCCACTTTGAAACGGTTGTAACATTCAATGGATCTGGGATCTTGTGGTCTGGCTTGTGGCCTGCTTTATTTACAGGATTGTAACATGAAAAACAAACTGTCTTATGTCTGTGGTTTCCCACTTTTTCACAAACCAGTCAAGATTTGAAAATACCTTGTGTGTTCCTCATTGAAACGTTCCACTGCCTATTCAGAAAACCCTTTATCAAGTTTTTTTAATCCAAACTATGCTAAAGCTGTTCTGTAAATTTCATGGCTCATGAAGTTGGTGTGGCACAGAACTTGACATGAAATAGAGGAAAAGGGCAAAGACACAGGCTTGTGTGTAAAGTTTCTTAATGTGACAGAACTACACAACCCACAGTCCAGTGCGGCTCCCTTTATTCACTGCAAATTAGGATGTTTAAGACAAGATCAAACCAACAGTCACTTCGCATGTAAAATATTTGCATACATTCTCTTGACACTTCAATAAAAAATGATGCCGCATAATGTATCAGGAAGAAAAAAAACACATGATCTATGGTAGCAACATCTAGTGCCCACAGTTTTTTGTTTTGCTATATTTCATAACAACAGGGTTTATTAATCAGATATGTTGCTATGACTCTACAGCAGGGATCATCAACTGGTGGCCTGGGAACCAAATCAGGACACCCACAGCTTCCCACCTGGCCCCAAGGATATTGTGAAATTCTTGAAATATGAGGCAGAAAATGTGTGGTAGTTCCCACAGTATCTTTAGCTGTTACATCCCTATACAGTAACTAATAATGCAACCCTCCAAACACATGCGATTGAAAGTTTTATCAGGAATTCATTTTTTATCTGAAACCTGACAGCCCTTGTTAGCCAGTATTTAAACAGTTGAACCAGTAAACTGGGAGTCAAAACCAGCCCCATGTGGCTAGGAGTAGTATGAATGATATTTAGTCATAGTTTTAAGGCTATAAACACATTAGATTGGGGAAAAAATGTAATAATGGCAAGTTTATGGTGGAATTAAGGCACATCATCAGCGAGGTCAACAGTTTTTTGCAGCTGCTTCTACCACACAGAAGCATCTGCAAATGTATGGTAATTAGACCCTTTAAAATCTGGCTCCTGAAATGTCTGTCAGGCTAAAAACTGTCCCTTGTGCAGTTGATATCTCTGCTCTACAGGATAGCAGGAAGTGTAGTTCTTTTGACTAAGATTATCAATAACCCAAACTCCCTTTAGATGAGGTTGATTCATATAAGTTTTGAGTCTACCTTGGATAACTTGACCTTTTGGTTGTTATGCAAACCGAAAAATGTAAATAATTTCATTCCCAGACTTGCGTTTAACCATTAGAAAATTCTTAAGGACAAGACAGATACTTAAAAATGTACTTAACTACAGTACAAGTGTATTTATTGAGTCACTCTTCACCTCTGCAGACAACAAATAAATGCAGCTGTATCTAATTTTCTCAGACACACAAACATCAGCTCCCTAAAAGTATGACATTAAGGTGACCCACAGCCAGAAAATGTCACCTTATTACAGCCTGATTGTGTATTTAAGAGCCAGGTGGGCAGCTGGAGAGATAACATATTTCCAATTATGGTTGGAGAATGATTTGTAGGACTGACCCATGAACAACCACAACACAGTTTTTTCTTGTTAAACACCATTTTCCTGAACACATGCTGTCGGATGACGTCTTACATGAAGGACTCGTGTTTTCCAGCCCCGGTAATGTCTTGTTTTATGTGACTAGCTGTTCAGGTCAGCCGACACTCAAGCGAAACATGGAGTCAACCTCCCCCATTCACAGCACTTCCACTGCAGACCTCATTAATTTTTGATGAGGAACATACACATAAAGATACACATGACATGACTCCTGTCTGCCCTTACTTACACATTTACACACGCTATACATCTTCTATCACAGCCAGCTCCTCTCATGCAACGAGGGCGTGATGTGAAACTATCTGGGAATGTAACATGTCTGTTAAACATGCTTTTTTAAAACTAGCTGATGTCCAGTCATATCTTAGAGGCTGTCACAGGACACAGAAGGTCCACTAAGTTTCAGTCAAATGTCGACCAGTTGTGTTTAAATAGAAATGAGCTAAAAAAAAAAAAAGTTCCTTACTCTAATCCCCAAAAGTCTGACCCTTGTAATGTTGACAGCAATAAATTCTGACTTCTTGATATATGCTTAGACTTGGACAAGAGCCATTACAGTTTATCTACACACATTATCCTTCATATATCAACATTGGAAGAGCTACAGGCAAACACTGACAACATTGCAGTTTTTTGAATATAACTGGTGGGTGACAATTATTTTATGCTTGATACCTGCAGGTGTCGTCATTTAAGTTCAGGTTATTTCCTGGTAGTTATGTTAAGAATTATTAGCAGTCCTAATTAGCTTTTTTCCAGATGTTTGATTTGGCAGTGTTGCTCTGATGGGGGGTCCCTGCCCTTCCGCATACCTATTAGGCAGGAAGCGTTATGCAGGAAAAGCACACATTCCTGCTTGCTTCTCTTTTACCTACAAGTAAAGCATGAGGCAGAAATAGGCAGCATCCATGACAGGAAGACATTGATTAAGTCAGAGAATAGCATAGAGGAGGAGCTTGGGTGGTAGAGGGTTGCAAAGTGGTTTGCAGAGGTAGTGGCAAAGAGTGGGCAGGTTAATACGGCGGTCTGAGTGCAAATAGCCAATGGCAGTGTACAGGTAATCAGCTGGCTGTCAGCAGTAGTAGGCTAGCTCTGGATCAGCTGTTTCACAATGGAATGCTGGCATGTTAGCAGTCTTAGCTCTATGTCTTGCCAGAGCTAATGCTAATTTAGGGGCCGTTTACATGGCGCCGAAAACGCTCAAATCCGATACGTTTTCATTGCGTTTTGGCCTTGCGTTTAGATGGAGCGCGTTGTGTTTTTACTGAAAACGGAAATGTTATTCTTCTTCGTTCGTGTGTGGTAGCAGCGCCGTCTCTCTGCAGACCTACACCGCCATCTACTGAACCGGCATGCACACTACAGCGGATTCACAGGGGATTAACTCGTCTCCAGCGGTGTCATCTGAACGCGGAAGAATTTGAAAACGCAAAGGAAGAATCTGTACGTCTGTAAGTCAGGACTTTCCATGTAAACGGCCCCTTAGTTTAAAAAGATAGCATGTCAATCAGTAAACACTGACATACTAGGCAAGCGAAAATGTTAACATCAGAACTTAGGTCACAGTCAGCTTGAAAAAGGAAAACTGCCTTTGTTGTCTTGTCTTATATTGACTGAAAAATAAATGTTTGAAAACCCAGTATATAAAGATATAAATAAAAATGTCAAGAGACAGTGGATGTGTCACTCATTCAAACATAGAACATGATTACTCACCCTGCTGTTATATTACATTGTTATAAATAGATATTACAGCTCGTGATAATTAGACTCCCTAGACTCTTTTTCTCTCCTCTGACTAGGTCTGAGTAGTGTATCATGGGAATGTTCTTTCCCCCTTCCACAATATCCATAGAAGTAAGCTTTATCCTCCTTAAAAAGCTATTAAAAAAAACAAAACAATGAAATAATCTGTAAAATAAAAAAATATGAAGTTCTAGTTCAAACATTTTTACAAGCATTTAGATGGCTACAAAAACGTTAAGTCAAAGGCTAAAGATATGAGCAACCCAACCTGAAATATGGAAATATTCAAAAGAAGATAATATGAAAACAGGAATTGAAGGCAGAGATATACAGCAGAATAGAAACTGTGTTCGTGCAGACAGTCTATTTATATATGGTTCTTTTTTAGCTTGATCCCCCAGAAGAGCATGCAAAAGATGTGAGAGTGGGTAGTAAATCAAAAAGAAACTTCACCACACATCACAGCTTCCCATTTCCAAACTTGAAAAACTTTACAAATTGCTGTTAAAAATGTATTTCCAAAGATTTATGAGTTTGCTGCTTTCTGAGCTTTGCCTGAAGCTGTGGTACCACCATCTGCCGTGCTGTCACTTTCAGTCCCTCTGTTCTGTTGTGCACACAGCGTTATGGGACTTTCGATCCACTAAAGCCATATTAAAAAATGGTGCAACTTTCTGTAAGTGTGCTGAAAGGAAACTTTAGGAAAATACATCACCAGGGCATAGGTACTGTAATAATTTCTTATTTCAGTCTCTAATTACCGTTCTAAATAGTCTTTGAGAGGCTTTTGAATAATAAAACACCTCATAATAAAAACAGATTCATAATTAACGTTATTTATTCTGAACAGGAAATTCAGTTTACAGCTACCACAGCTTATAGTCAATAAAAGAACAAATAAAGCAAACACGATCATAACATCTATAGTCACACATACAGCAGACTAACTGGGTCACTCATGAACAAAAGCTTCACAATTTATGTGTCAATGGATCAATGATAACAAGAAAATGATGACTTTTATTTACAGATATGCAACAGGCATAAATCAAAAAACATCTTTAACAGACCAATAGCTGAAAGAATAAGCAGAACATAGGAACAAAAAGCAACCAAAACTAATTTAGTGTGGGAATAAATGGCCACGGAAGAATCACATAATCTACATATTGTCATATGCTGTAGTGTCGTCTTGCTGTGTGCCAGCTAACATCTGCCCTCCTGAAATGTCCTTGAACATGTCCGTAAATGAATCCACACCGGTATCACCATGCACAGCTATACCTGACACTGCGCTTAGCTCAAGAATTTCCCTGCAGGGATCAATAAAGCTCCACATTATTTTGACATTAACTACGTCACACGCAGCAGCAGTTTCCCCCGGGGGGGAGTTTGCACCCTGACTGGACCTGCCGAATTATGAGCTGGGAGCCATTTGGATGGATGTCTGTGTTAAGGTGTTGCTTTGTGGCTACAGCAGCTGTGCGCTAGAGGGTTGTGGGAAAAAAAAAGGAAAAAGGATGCACAGATGCTTGACGAATGGCAAAATGATCTCATCATTAGACGCCAAAAGAGATAAAAACAAAACATGCATTATTTGAGAGACAGAATCTGGGTGGGGAAGTGACATTGTGAGATAACAACAGGTATGCGGTCTGTGCACACAAACACGATTAAGAAGGGCGTTAATCCATCCTTACGGTGCTCTATTCCTGTTTGATTAGGAAGACAGATGGTGTCTCTGTCAGCTCACCAGCCCTCTCAGGGTGCACAGGCATTGTTGATGGAGCCTTGCATGTGTGTGCGTTTGTGCGAGCTTGTATCACCAGAGGAAAAATGGTGAAGAAAGTGTCAGTAAATCTGTAGTAGGGGTGGAAGAAACACTTCCCACAAAATGCACATGCATACTCGAACAGCGGGAGGCCACTGTGTCAGAATGCAAGAAGCTTTCTCCTCTCCAATTTAGCCTCCTCCACCCTCCATGTTCTTTCATTCTCTCCCTTTCATTCATTTATTTATATCCCTTTCCTCATCCGCTTGCAGCCCAGTAGCGGCCAACCCCCCCCCCCCCTCTTTATTTTCTATAGGGTGAGAGTGGAAGAAAAAAAAAATCCCCCAGACTGTGTACCTGGCTCTCCTTTCTGCATGCACAGCCTGCACAACGCAAACACAAAGGCACCTCCATAAAAATGAAGAAGAAGGCAGAGGATACTCTTCCAACCGACTATTATGGAGGAGGGTTTGTCGGTGGAGAATGTTTGGCTTGAAGTGTGCAGGAAAAAGGATGCAAGGTTTTGGTTTTACCACAAAGAGGAAGGGCTGGATATCAAACCTCAACACTCTTTGTGAGCCAGCAGAAACATCTGCAGCATGAAATTGTCAAAAATCAACACTTGGTTTCATTCTCTGTAAAGACAGTTTGTCACATAACTGATGTTACAAGGGATGAAAAATTATATGATTTTTTTTTTTGTACTGATAATATTTCTGCCTATTAATTTCTTCCTGTTGATTTTGTGTGTGAAAAAGGCATGTCTATGCAGGTGTTCAAGGTCATAATGTCAAACATAAATAAACACATGCTATTTAATGCTAGTTCTCCTTTTGCCTAAAATAACAGATAGACACAGAACATTGTGCTGTTAGCTTCATAATATAAAATTAAACCGCATGCTTGACTGCTTCTGTCTCTTGTCTGCCTTGATTACTTAAAATTGCACTGACAGTCTGTGATGAAAGTGTGACCTTCATTTGCAAGTCATTCAGAACTTATTGGAGGCGTTGAAGTGGACGATTTGAAGTCCAAGCTGCAGTATACAATTAATTTTTAGTGTCACCTAGCCCAAAAAACATGATAACCTCTTAGCATCTTGTTACTCAAGCCACATGAGAGATCATTTGACATCTGTGACTCCTCCTCATTCTGTCGTTGGATGCCATGAGCAATGGTCAAATTTGACTTTGATCAGGTCTTGTGTACTGTGGCTGCACACTGGTTTCAGTGGATTACTGGAGGTGGCTCTTTTAATAAGATGATCAAATGTGGATGTTCATAGCTTTCCAATGCCCTAATATGTTGCTGTGTGTGTTAGATGACAGCAACGATCTCCACTAAGGATTCGCTCATCCTTTTCTTCCACTTCATTAACAGTATCAAACAGGCTTTGTGAGCAGGTGAAAGGTTGCAGAGTTTTCATTAAATTATAAATGTTTCCATGATCGCTGGTTCAAATGTTTAGCCTTGAAGTTCATTCTTGAGCTTCAAACAGACTTCTGTCAAGGACAGCTTGGGCTGGAGCTTTTGAACATAAAACCTTACTGAGAGAGAAGATCTCTGGCCAGCAATTAACTTCAGATGAGTACATTTGTTGTCCTTTGATGCGTCACTTTGTTCAGAAAACTATCTTCCAAGACTGCTCGTGCTTTGTAAACATTTAGTGGGGCACTCCAGCAAATCTCCACTTCAAAGCTGGCTTAGTGGTCATGAGGAGCTTGTAAAAATAGTCAATGGCATTCTGGACGTGCTTTTTTTTAAGTCAGAGAAAACAACCCAGATCCCAGATTTCATCTCTTTGATGTCATCAGGGTTATCTCAAATTGGATAGAGAGAATGCAAACTAAAGCTAACGCACATAACCCACACCAGAAGCGATTTGAGCGTCCAGCTGCCATTCATTTTCAATGATCGCTAGTGTTGAGGAGCGATCGAGGATACAAACAGCGCGATGCGAACGACACAAGCAACATAAAGTGGCACGATACAAATGTTGCAAGCAACAAGTTAAAGTTGAGAGAAGCTCAACTTCATGCAAATGAGCAGCAGTGCAACCGAGGCGACAGCCCACTGTGGGTCGATCTGGATGCCCATGCAGAAGATTTTGAGAGGGAGGATGAGAAAACAATGGAGGAAACTTTTCACTGCTTTCTCCAGCTTCCAGGTGCGATGCATGGTGAATGAGGGAACCAAAGTCATATGTACATTTTCCAACCCCCCTAAATAACCTCCTGCTTCAAGCGAGTGATCCATAAAAAGGGGGTTGAAGTCATAACAATCAAATAGGCTGCTGTTAAAAGGTCACAGACCTGTGCTTGTTTCTGTTCAGGTATAATTTTATATCTTAATACACATATATTTACACATCTATTAGCGTGAAAACAAGAATGACAGCATATACATATATGGTCATACAGAGCACTCTCGCCCAATGTCAGCTGGGACAGGCTCAAGCCCCCCACAACTCCGAAAGGGATAAGCAGTGTAGATAAAGGATGGATGGATGAAAAATACCCTTTACAATTCCAGCTTAACTTATGGCCCTTTTCCACTAGCACGCTTTGGCCCTACTCTACTGGGCCCGACTCGATTTGCGGCGTGTTTCCACTGGCCTGGTACCTCCTAAAACAAGCTAGTTTTAGTACTTAATCCGCTCTGGTTCCAAGCAAGCAGAGTCGATACTAAAAGATGAAGCCACCGACTGATTGGTCAGACAATGTCGTCATCGATGAGTCATGAGCGAGACGAACTAGCATGCTAGCTGTAGCTACCGTTCGCTTACCCTCATACGTCTTTTCTTTGCAGCTCGATTGCTCTTGTCCTCGGCTTCATTCTGTTGTTTAGCTTCCAAAACTCTCCTGTGCTTCTCAAGGGGTATTTCTTCTTACCACCTGCAGCCTTCTTCTGCTTTCCTTTTTTACTCGGTTTGTGACAAAAAGCCACAGATTGTTGTGTTGCGCTCAAAATGACGTCACCGCAGTGCCGCTCAGCGACACTGCACACCATTGGGCAGGTGACTGGGGCTAATGGAAAAGCAGCACAAGGCGAGTAGAGCAGAGCCGGGTAGAGTCGAGTAGAGTAGAGTAGGGCTAATGGAAAAGGGCCATTAAATTGTAGGTTGGTACTTGCAGAAAATAAAACCCAGCTCTTCACACAGGGACGGACAGACAGCCATTTTTAACAGGGACAGTGTGTGCAATAAACAGAAATAAGCACACAAAAAACAACAAACAAAATACACAAAGGAAGTACAAACAGTCAACCCGCCCACACAAACGCATCCCAATGCTCTATATTCCAATCCTGAACAATTATAGCCATACACTTTCCACACAATAACACAAAAGGAAACGCACACATTCTCACTTACTCATACACTCTGCTGACCGTACAAACAACACACACAGACACACAGACACACAGACGCGGAAACACAAAAACCAGCCAACAGGGAGCAAATTCCATTTCATTTCCCGAGCTGGTAAGGAGCGAGTGGGGGAATCAATATATCCTGTCTCCAGCTGTGCTGAAGGGGGTTAGGCTGCCATGGAGACAGATGTAGCACTGCTACAAACTGCTGCTCTAATTCAATCCACCAGAGCTAATACACACAAACACATACTAACACACTAACAAAAGTTTGGAAGATGAGTTCAGTTGTTCTGGTTGGGATGCAAATGCAGAGAAAGAGCTTTATAATGCAGTGCACTTAATGGAGTCACAAAGTAGAGATCAGTGCAGGATTGTGGGTAATTGACCCTTCATTTGACTCGCCCTCCGTGAATACTGTTATTCGGTTAGACAGAATCTAGTTACTCGGCTCTACCCAAATATTCTAATCTTCCTCACAAAACCAGAACTAATAGAAATCTGTATGTTTATGTTGATGGTTGTTTGCTAATATAACAAAAGCAATATTTGCATTACGTATTACACTGGTGTTACTCAAAATATAATGCATGATATAATGCATGTATACTCAATACTTAGTCAAGTCTCTCGGCACACTATTTTTTTTTTTACTGTAACTGAGGACATTCTGTATATTTGTATAGTATATACAGACCAGGATGCAACTGTACACTTATTCACTGTTCAGTTTGTTGCACATAGTGTTTGGTTTGACAACTTCGCTACTGAAGTCCTGTTTTGCTTGCTTTCTTTTTTTTTTGTCTTCTACATTCTACAATGTTTACAGTAAATTTTTCTTGGGCAGTAAGTGTTTTTTAAGGAGAAAAGGCTTTTCTTTTAATTGATAAACAACTTCTTTATTTTACTTTTATGCAAAAAAAGACATTTTCATAAACATCATTGATGCAATAAACGAAATAGAAGTAAATATACCATCATTATCAAAATCAAAACATCATTTTTCAAAAAAAACTTATTTTCTATTTTCTTTATGTCATGTTTAAAAACATCATGACGCCATTTTGCTTAATTGTCTTATAGTCACTGACAGAGCTGTCACTGGAAACATAATATAGCATATTCAACATCTGCTTTATAAAGCCAATAACAGCCTATTAATTGTGCTTAAAAGGCATCCTGCCAACTTCAACAATAACTCAAGAATGCATTAAATGTTTTAACCAACAGAACATTGTGCTGCTGACTGTCTTGGCTAGGACACTATGGCAAATTTGGTTTTTAATCTCAATGAAGCTCTTCTAAGTTAAATAAAGCTTCGATATTTGGACAGAGTCTAGTTGTGGTTTTTGAGCAAGTGAGGATAAGTTTCTTGCTGCAGAGGTCGGTATGATGTGATAGAATGAAAGAGGAAAATTATGGCATTGACGCGACTTGAGATAACATCTGTTACTGTTTGGCGCAATATAACTTAAGATTGACTGATGAATAATTAGTCTGTTGTAATGCTTACAGGGTATTTTATTCAAGTCCAAAGTGAAGTCTGTTTCAATAAATGCACTGTGCTGATGTGCTTGGAGTTTATGCTTCCCCTGCAAAACCTGATGGACGTTTGCACATTAGTGATTAAAATCCGCAAAGTAGTAAAACAGGACAAGACTCGATAACAGGACTGATAAGCTCAAATATTACTGAATTCAGGCTTCACAAATGCTTAAGAAGTAACAACTTTTCTCCAACTCTGACCACTGACTGCAAAAATGAAGGAATCTTCAAATTGCAAGTGTGGGTATCCAGTGCTGACCCTCCACTCAGAGGAGTGGTATGATCTTTAGTTCAACTTAGGGCACTGCTACTCGCAACAGGAGTTTATTCACCCTGCACACTGACTCACAGGCTCAAATGCAGCAGGGCAAATACAATGGGGGAAGGGCAACACTGACTGAAAACTGTCTGTGCTGAAAACCAAAAACAAAAGGAAATTTAAGTGTGTTTTGAATCATGAACAAATGACGGAATGGTTTAAAATTTATTTGCAGTTAAATGCTTTGAGAATTGTTGCATCCAAACTATACATTTACAAACACATACCTTCTCCCAGGTGAAATTTGGCTGACTGGAAATAGTTCAGCAACATTTGAGTGTTTGTGCAGTGTTTTTTTTTCAAGCATCTGACAGGTCAAATCATTTTAACACTGCAGGTCTCCATTACCCATTAAAACCACATTCATAAACTAATGGTTAAAGACGCTGTCCAAATGTCATATTTGTGTGCTTTTATGCACACTGACACATCACTTAAGGAGCAGCGGGAGATGTTTTTGGTTCGGTGCTTTGCTGTAGGACACATTGACTTGTGACTTACAGATCTAGGATTGAACCCCCAACCTTCTCAGTAAAAGCTGACCAACTCCACCACCAAGCCATCATTGCCCCAGCTTTGGGTCGGTTGACCCAGCATCTTAGAGCCAGATCTGAAGAAGAGACACAGTACCACAAACATGAAAAATGACTTACCTGTGCACAGTACTGGGACTTGGCCACTGCTACAAGCAGCTTGAGGATGGGCTGGGACTGGGACACCAGTGGGGAAACGGCATGGATGACGGCTGTGAACTTTGGGTACGGTTTAATACCTGGAATAAATAAAAAAAGATGGTCACTTATTATAAAAATATGGTCATTCATGAAAGAAGTGATCATTTCAGAGACAACAAACACTGGCTGGAACAAACTGTCAGCCATCACTGTGATGAGCCACACGAGAACTGAAGTCTCTCCAAACACTTCTCAACTATTTTGAGCAAAAGAAGCAACTTGAAACAAGTCTGTCAACATTTTAAATAAAATGGAAGATTTAATTGTCAGGGAAGTACATTTCCAAGCCAGTCTTAAAATATTCAATGACATTAATGTGTTTTGAAAATGCCAAATCTCTTGATCACTGAATATTTCATTTCCGAAACTCTTCAGCTGTATCTGAGGGCGACAAACGCCCGACTTAGCGCTGATGTGACTTTAGATTCGCTCTGACTTGATGTTGCGGCGGAGTAATCGAGGCTGAAAATGAGCAGGAAATAAGATATTGAGGAAGACGGATCATAGAGGACGTCCTGCTTTTTTCTAATTTAAATCTAATCAAACCCAAACCAACAAAGCAAAGCGCTGAGGAGATAGCATTAGAGGAGTCTCCTTTACGCCACGCAGCAACTTTTATGATGATGAGGACTATATGCACTCTTCTAACTCTGTAAACTCTCTCAGTGATGAAGTTAGGAGCGTGCAGAGTTTTTAAAACACCTGGGATGTTAATCTGTAATAAGCTCATAAACAGTTTTTTTATGAAACAGTGAACAAGACCTGGAGCATAATAAGTATCGTGCAGAGTTTTACATTTTCGATGTGGAGGCTGTTTTCTGCCTTCAGCACTCAGGCCTCTGTGGTTTTTTATCACTTCCTGTATCAGCACATTACAGACTAACCAGCTTAATGTTTACAGCGACACAAAGGGCTGGATCAGGATTTGTTTGGGTATTTGGGGACATTTAATACAGGCAATGAATCTGAGATGCACCGTATGAGGGGACTGTGTGTACTGTCTTTCTCTCTGCGGTTTGCTTACGACTGAAGAGACTTTAAATGTCAATTGACCAGTGGTTTCCATTTCCTTACAAACAAACCTCTCAGTAATGACAGCCAGGCCTCATTACCACACTCCAGCGACTGACCTCACTGAAACATGTGGCTGAATGTGGGGAATCTTTGCAGCCAGAATTCCAGAAAATGAGAAAAAGTTTCACAAGGTACTGAATAGCTGCACACTGAAGTTTAAGGTTTGGAAATATTGTCCTCATCAGACCCACACTTGATATAGTTACAGTCTCAGAGTGGAAAAACATGATATTTGTTTTACCTTTAGGGAAATATTTTCAGCATGGATTGGGAACAGATTTTCCAATATTACCATGAAAGGGTTCAACAGTTGGTCCTCCCTTAAAATATTATAACATTTGCCAAAAATTCTGACGGCAGTTTTTCTTGTTCCACAACTATTTCTAACAGGAACAGGCTGTAAACTTGAAAAGAACAGGTCAATTTTAATGAAGCAGAGGCTTTGTGCTTTTGACAAAAACATCAGCATCAGACAGCCATAAGAAGTTTGGAAACATCGTATATTAGATATCCGCAAAAATCACATATCGATCATTACCAATTTCTTCATTAGGTACAACTGGACAAACTGAGAAATCAATACTTAATTTGACCCTTTTTAACCTCTTATATAAGATTAGTATTTTGCAAGACACCAAGTTTGATACAGTACATCAGTGACAGGATCAGAGACATCATTACAGAAGTAAGAAAAAGTTTTTTTTAAAAAAAGACCTTGGAGTAAACGACAGCTTATTAAAATTCAAACTTATTTTGCCAAGGACAAAAAAAAACAAAAAAAAACAATGCAAAACAACTTCATGACTGCATCTAATCAGTCTTTTTTTAATGTTATCTCATAAGTTCTTATTTGGTCACACTAGAGCTGAAGTCACAGCAATTATACTTTTAATGAAAAAAGGGTTGAAACTGTATTTTTTTATATCATATTTTGCCTCTTGTGTTTAATACTGTGGCGTCACACTTTTGTCCTCTGAACAGCTCAGTGTGCATTTGTAACTTTGGCAGTTTTACACTGAGATTTTGTAAAACAGTTAAATGTTTTACAGGCATTGGATTTCAGTTTCATTTAACTGTTATAGATTTGAATGTAAAGTTATATCAGCACGTTTTCTGTCATATTTGCAAAGTTTAGTCATTCTTTATCCTCTATTGTTTATTTTAACATTAAGTCATATCATTTGTAGGGATGCACAGTATCAAATTTTTGCCAATATCCCATAGGCCAATATTTCTGACCTCTTTTTGCTAAGACATCAAGTCTTTACTTTACAATACTGGCTTGTTGCTTTCAGTGTGACAGTCTAGTTGTGTAAGAAGCAGATGTAGAAGAGAAATATTTTACTACTGCAGTAATGATACTCCTGTTTTTAAAACATACTCTTGTAGTCATGATAAGGTGCAGACAGATAGTATATTTATAAATTTTGGTGAAATACACTGATATATGGCTGATATGTATTGCTAATATAACAGCTGAAAATATCAGCAAAAACTTCGACAGATAAGGATATGGTGCTGATGCAAGCATTAAAACGGTGTATTATATATAGTCTTTTTTGTGTTGAAGGGTATCGTCTTTATTGTATTGAAGCGGTAAAGCATCAAGCACTTTCTAGCTTTATAATAGTAACTTTGGCAGAAAATCAAACTCCTCTGCTAATGTGTGGGAGAGTAAATGTTTGACTAATTTGAGTGTGTATCCTGTTTAGGCTCTTAGCTAACAAGATGTGGCACTTGAAAACACATTTGGAAACTCTTTTACCAATCAGCAGAAAGACACCCTGTCTCCTAAAAACACATCTTTTTGGCTTTAATTGCTTCCTCTTTGACAAACAAATAAACTTTGCAGCGCTGTAATCGCTTCCTGTCACCTCGCCCATCCATTTTAATATCCGCTCTCCACCATGAGTGCTCCATCAATTGAATTTGGACGTCTGCGCTATCGTCGCTGGCTCATGTTTGAGTGTGTGAGTGTGGATGTTTGTGGCATCGCCGGATGAAGATGGAGTGAAGAAGTGAGCGATAGAGAGGAGCTCGGGTCATGTGGAAGTGGCAGAAAACTCGGTGCTGCTGAACCGTGGCGAGAGGGATTGGCCTGGCCGCGGCGGTGGCAGCAGGAGCGGTAACGTAGCGCTGCTGACTTGAAGAAACAGTGATGGACGGGCTGGTGTGTCAGCAGGACTGAAACAAACATCCGTCAAAGGTCTGTTCCTCCGCTCCGCTCACTTTGAGACATTTGAAGGGGCCAGTAGATTGAGCCGGAGGCCAATTCTTCTTGCTCCAAATGCACCATTTTGACAATAAAACCTCTAGAAAGTCTTTTTCTATCCGAGAATTCGACAGAACATTTTGTGAAGGAGTGCTTGAAGCTCCAGGTGACTTCAGAGAAACTTTTCTGACCTTTCATCATGGGTCAGTTTTTGCTACAGAGGTGTGAGGAAGTGTCTGCTGTTATGTAAGAGCACTCTGCACAGGTGCTATTGTGTGCGTATGTGGGTGGGTGTGTGTGTTTGTGTGTTACTGACCCAGCGTGGCGTAGTAGAAGGGGAAGTCTCCCAGGTATCCAGAGTACTGCGGCAGAGCAAAGAGCCCCCCAGGGTGACTGTTCCACATCAGGCTGCTCCTGGAGCCGTGCTCCAACACTCGGTCTTGGATGATCTGAGCACAGAGACAAAAGAAACATATTAGAAAGGAAATAAAACTCTGAGAGCTGCTATCTTTGTGTTATAATGAATATGAAGACCAGGCTGGGTGCTTCAGCTCTGAAACTAAAAGACTTCAGCCTGATTTTACCATCCATCCATATCTATACCGCTTACGCTCAGGGCTCACAGGGGGCAGGAGCCTGTCCCAGCTGGCCCTTGGCAAGAGGAGGGATAAACTTTAAACCAATAAACAGCCAATCGCAGAGCCACATAGAGAGACTGACAGCCATTCACATTCACCATTTTCTCGAAGGGCCATTCAAAGTCGCCAACTAATCTGATGAGCATGTTTTTGGTCTGTGGGAGGAAGCCGGAGTTGCTGGAGAGAATCCACACAAACAAAGGGAGAATATACAAACATGAACTTCTTAAATTTGCAGGAAGCCTCAAGAAGTCCCAAGAAATCTCGGCCTAGCAGATCTGGGAGAAGGCGCGCGTCCAGAGTTGCCGCCGCACCCACCAACCCATTCCCCTCCACCGGCAAACATGATTTTGAACCAGCAACCTTCCTGCTGCAAGGCACGCACCATTAACTGTGCCGCCATCACTGATTTTACCATTATTGGATTTTTGTTTAACAAAATGAACATTTTCTTGTATATGTCCATACACCTAAACTTCCAAAATATCAAATAACTTGGTTATCCTCACCTTAGCCTTTATTTGTAATGAATGGAAGAAGGTGAAGGAAATGACCCTTAACTAACAAAAATATAACCCTCAAAATACTTTAATATTGTCTTCCCATTTTAATACCGAGTTTAACTTCAAGAGAAGATTCCTGCAAGTAAAATAAAAAATGACAATGTCTTTGGAGTGAGAAGTCAGGTAGGAATACTGCACACAAATAAACATTTTTCCCTCAAATCAAATCATTAAACATGTTTTGATTGTGTTGAGGAAGCTATACATAGCATAATTAGATAAAATGTAAAGATTATTATTGATTCTTATGAAAAAAATGCCATCAAGGCCTCCAGAAGGTCCAAATGCCTTTTTACACCATGACATGATTTGTTTTTACAAAATAATTTGAACCTTGATAGTTTTTTCAAATGTATAGCCTGTCAATGTAATTCAATATTGTAGCTTTTACTTTTCAGACCAGGGGGGATTCATAAAGTTCTGTAACCAGTGTGCACACATTTGACCAATGAAAATGCTTAATGCTGACATGAGAAACACAGCCAGGACGTTCAACATGTCTTACATAAGCAGAGACAGCTCGTTGCACATTTTTTGGAAATCTTCTCTAAGTATTGGATTTGCCAAAAACGTGTTTCTTGTGTAAACTAAACAATTTGTTTTATACTGTGAGCAGAACTTTTCAAAGCAAACAAAGTGATGAACAGAGGGATAAATATTCTGGACCACTGAAATAACATTTTCATGTTTATAATCCAAACATCTTCCAAACTGAAACCTGGACATGGTGTGTGTGTGTGTGATGATAAAGATAACAAAATCATATTTGTTTTAGAGGAGGCCTCTATAAAATGAGAAAAAATGAAATGTGAAAAGGCATGATGGCCTGCAGCTCTTTTAATCTGTATTATGAACTTCGTTCATTAATATCTTGTGTGGGGGGCAGATTCTACAAGATTGTTCTTCTTGATGCTCTTTTTTTCCCATTTGATATTGTTTGTTTGTTTTGAATGCTTTCCTTAATGACAGAATGAAATAAAGTCTGAAACTAATGTTTTCTTTTAATAAATAAACTAAAAAAATATTTGCAGTGAAATTAAAGCCCAATGATTTCTCCTTTTCTCCAAGTTTCATAAAACTTCCAAAAAAGTTATAACCAATCAAAACAAATCAGACTGAACTGATCTTCATTTCAGTAAATTTTTTGTGGATCAATTGTAATCTGAGAATCATGATTTAGATTGAACTGTCTTGCTAAAGAGGGATTCACATCCCTGCTAAATACCATTTTAATTTTATTTTCTATCCTATTAACATAACATCATATTCCTAAAAATACAGTCTCCAACCAGGGTTAGTTACATTAGTATGTTCCCTGCAACATGGACTAAGTTTCTATCACAGTGTCATAAATAGAAATTATAATGATAAATGTAGCAAAGAGTTTGTGAGTCAAATGACTGAATGTCTGCTGCTAACAAGCTGCCAGAGGCTTAACTAAAACACACAACTAAATTGAATTTCTATGCATAATTACCTAATAAAATATTAATATTGCTCAAGAGAACACCAGAATATTATGGTATTGTAATGTTCCGGTGCATTACATCAACATTGTCCCTCCCTACAAACTATTGACTATTAATATCCCCTATAAAAGACATACTAATAACTTATACACATTTTTATCCCCTGTTCGGTCTGTGCTGACAATGACATGAGACAATGAGACCAAATTTGTTTGCAGAGTCCAGCTGTATACATGTTTTTTTAAACAATAAAAGTTAAAATGTTTGAATGAGAGGCTATGTGACCTCAATGGCTTTTGCAAACAGCCTCAAGTGGTCACTGGAGGAACTGCAGCTATTTCACTTGGTGAGAAAGTGATTTGTCAGCTCTGCACTTTAAAAAACAAAACAAAACAAAAAAAAACAAGCAAGCAGCCTGTTCCCAAGTTTAAATGAAACAAATGTTTCAAGTACTAAATCCAGAATGTCTTTCAAAACGCAAAAGAGGCATCTGAAAATGATCTAGAAGAAGTATTAATCAGAACTTGAGCAAAACAAAGCTACAGATTTTGATGAACTGGAGAAAAATCAAACTTAGAGCTCACTTTGAACCGTGTAAATTGGGATTTAACAAGGAACTTTAAAGGCAAAGAGAAAGATCTCAGAAGCTTTGACAGCCATTTAGCAGCAAATGAACACAGTGTGTGTTGTAGGAACGAAACCTCAGTTTGATTACAGCGAGGCCTCTCTGCAGACCACTGTTTGAGAGCCTTCTTTTTTCAGTTCAGTCTTTGAGCATGACAAGAAATACAAACACTTCTTCAAAGCAAATTTCAGTGAGATCACAGGGGACTCATAAAAAATAGAAATATTTCGGTTGATAAGAGGGAACAAATGTTTGCCGCTTGGGTTATGGAGGAATAAGAATTACTCTTTTGATCAATGAGCCTTGTAATCACACCTATAAAACATCTCTCACTGCAAAGTTTTCACGCAAAAACGCAGTCATAAATGTGAATTAATACCAACACAGCTAATATTCCGAACTCCAAAAATCCATTTAAATTCAGAAGCGATATTCGGAGCATTACCCAAAAACCTGTCTGTGAATAATGGAAGAGGAAAAATGTTAGAAAAGTGAGTCCGTAGGCGTAAGAGGAAAGTTAGAAGCCGTCTGAGCTCTCCAAATGTTTTCTTTGTATCACCTCAATAGCAGCTATTGATTGTGTCAAGAGTGAATTGCGGCGGCACAAAGCCGAGCTGAAGAAAATCTGTCTTATTGTGTAATATTTCCCCCCCTGGCAGATGAACCAAAGCGAGGTCTTTTTCTTGCAAACAGATCAGGAAGTCAGAGGTTGTCGGAGGGAGATCCAGACAGAGTCATCAGCTGTATGTGAGCACCCGTCAGTCAGAGCTGCCCCGGCGCTTTCTGTGCACAAATAGAGCAGTCACTCAAACAGGCGGACGCTGCTTCACAGGCGCAGGAGGGAGAGATATTGCTGCCTTGCCCTTGAGCCATGCTAAATTGCTTCAGTAAAACAGACACAGGTTTGTGGCTGTGTTTTATGGAGTCTATTGAATCA
Source organism: Scarus forsteni (assembly GCA_036419115.1). Taxonomy (NCBI): domain Eukaryota; kingdom Metazoa; phylum Chordata; class Actinopteri; order Labriformes; family Labridae; genus Scarus; species Scarus forsteni. Next base: position 16,302,521 of record JAZDUH010000458.1, read on the forward strand.
GGGGGTGACGGCTTCTGGCTGGGTAATTCAAAAGGACGGATATATAGACGAAGGTAAAGGGAGTTTGATGGCTGAATTGTCAGCAGAGTAAATGATGGAGCTGGAGGTGGCTCGCTCTAATAATATTGACTTTAAAATATAAACATTCTGCTTTAAAGCTGCTGCTGTAGGGACCTTTGGTTTGGGTCCAGTTTTTACAAACCTCCGTGGTCACAACTGTCCCTATAATCATTTTGGTGATTTTGTCCTGTCAACTAGAAGTTAATGTTAACTTCTTCCATAATATACAAAATAATTCTGCTTGACTGTATGACATACAGGATATGACTGTTACAAATAAAAATAACTGATTCACCTTTGTCATATATTTTAGATATGATTTAGATGAGCACAGGCTCTCCAACCTGTCTCATAAAGAATTATCCATCCAGTAACTATTTATAACACTTAATGTGTTGGGGGATGAGGATTTGTGGAATTAGTCCCATGATTATTATAAGATAAATACATCCATGTTTAAGACAATGGAAAATAAGGAAACACTTTACTTTCAGGTTATTATATTTACCATAAACCAGCTGGGTATTAGCATGATAATTAGCAGTTTACGAGATACTTATTAAACAATATTGAAGACTTATTAGTATCTCATTCTGCATGATCATAGTATCCAGTTGGTAGGCTATTAATGAAGAGTTTTTTCCATAATAAACCCAAAAATACTGCTTACTGATAATTAGATAAAACTTTTGTCCCTTGGGAAGACTTCTTCAGGGAAATTAAGGATAAAAATAATCCTTAATTTCCCTGAAGAGTCTTTCCAGAGGATAATAAAGTTCTATCTAATCTAATATAATCTAATTAGTAAAGAAGTTGTTGTATTTAAAATGATGATCTAATTAAGCTTTGCTTATTAAGTAAGGACTTTGTGATGAGACAGTAACACAAGAATAGTTATTCTAATTTTATTGTCTTAGTAAGTATTGTCTATTCTTATGAATAACACAAGTTTAACAAGTATTAAAACTACAAGTGAAATAGATACTACCTGGACAGCTTTGTAAAAGCTTATATATTAACTGATTACATTGACATTCATGCACATTTTTCATCTTTTCAAAATGTAATTAAACACTTGTGTATCAATACGAATGTTTTTCTTTTCCCATTTTCTCCCCATAGTCAAATCGAAATATTTTCTATTATAATTAAGTGCCGCCTGAAGGAGATTTAGAGTAATTAATGTAGTTCTTTAATGATTTCCAAAAATCAAAACATCTACCTGCAGTCAAAAGCGTTATAAATATTTCTAATATATATTGTACTTTAAGCATTGTGTTTTTCTGGTGTTTAATATTGAATCAGGTTTTCCTTATGTTCACTCTAAGTGAGGTGGAGGGCTGCATGTGTCCCTGAGCCGGTTGTCTACCTCTGCTGTAAACCAAAATATTTTCTGCTGCATCATCAACTTTGCTGAGGAGTAATATACACTTTCAGCCACTCAGTAGCTAATGCTGCTTTTATGAGCTGTCTCTGTAAATTAATTGATACTAAAATTTTCCACCTAAAATTTTACTTTTTGTGCTCATCAATTGAATGTTTGTCTAAAATTTGCAAGCTAAATAATCTTTGACAAAGTCAAGTCTTCCTTTTTTATTTGCTCATCAAAGTAATGTCAATAATTTGTACATAAAATCAATTTATAGTTAATATAACCCGCATTGTGAAAACAAATAAGCCACCCCACTGAGCACAACACGAGAGGGAAAGTGGCTGCTCAGTTTATATGGTAAACTGTAATGTTTATTTTTTTGCTTTACATTAGTCAAGGATCAGCGTTTAAGGCTGCATGTATTCAACAAATAACACAACTTTAAGACAAACCTATAAAAATGACTTAAATGACTATAGTAAGTCTCACTTCAGGTGGTAAAAGGAGTCAGGATGCTGCGCTTATCAAAGCTGAACTATAAAGAAGTTAATGGTACAGCTTAAGGGGGCATACTGTAATAATATTGACAAAAGGATATAAAAATTCATCACAGGACGGAGAGGCTGATGGGTGAAAAATGGCTCCATGTGAGGTTTTTCTGCTCGTCCCTGAGGGCAGTCGATAATCATTTACCTCCACCGAACAGATTAACTCAAAATCCGTTAACTTCCCTATAAACGCAGCCTTCCACCTTAAAAACCCCAAAGCCCTTACACCTTATGAGGGGCCATTTTGCTCGCTTGGCTGCGGCTCCTCCCTCCTGCCGGCAGCCCCTTCAGTCGGGACATGATGGACGACTCAATCTCAGCCCGGAACAGCCACAATCAACCAATTAGAGCATGATAGATAAATCCTGCTTCACTGGGAGCACACTGTGAAAACGGGGGGTTTAATAGGTGGGGTTTAATAGGTGTACCGGCACAAAGGGCCAAGCAAAGCTATATTGACCTTGTGATTGGTCGAAATGCGTCAGCGTCCTGACAGGAAACACCGAATGATAGGTTGGAAATGCGTTTCCTGCTCGCTGGCGCACACACTCAAGGTTCGGAGTGGATAGGAGTCAATAAAAAGTGTGTTTGGGAGTGTGTGCAAGGAGATTCAATCTGTCAGGATATCGGCGAAAGTGTGTGCACAGATCTGTGGTGAGGAGAAGAGAAAGGGAGGGAGGGTCGACAAGATGAATAAACCATGTCACTCGTTATCTTGGGGGCCGCCACAGTAACGCCATTTACATATGTCACCTGCTCTCCTCTTCACCCACCACTCTCCTCTTCTTTTGCACCTTTTTTTTTTCTACAGGACAGTCAGTCAGGATTAACCTCTCGCTAATACACAATGACAAACTAAACACACACCCTGGAACACACACTCTCGCTGTGTCACCTTGCTCTTTAGCACTGAGCGACATCACGTCAGCGGGGTTATGCCTGGGCGGTACCGTGTCTGTCTGGGCTCACGCACCTTGACATATGGAGATGCGTGTGAGATAACAAACGTCAGAGACACAGAGCTAAACAATATTTGACTGGCTTTATATGGAGTGTGTGTCCGTGCCTGTTTGTGTGGAAAAGTCGGATCCAGACGTAAGATTTGTGAGGATATACTGTAAGTAGGATTGTGGCAGTGACGGGGGATCTTGCTCCGAGGCTTTAGAGAGGAAATTAAATGCGTGATGGGATACTCGAGGTGGGGAGAGGAAGACATTTGTAAGCTCAGCGTGAAGCTAGCGCTAAGCCCAGGTGTTATCCAGGCATCTATAAACAACTTGTTTAAACTGAATAATGAGGGAGGAGGCTGCATGGATGAACTGTTTTCCACTTAAAAATGTTTCTCACACAGAGTTGTTGTTATTAAAGTGACAGTAGGAGGTCACAGGAAGGAGAGGGAGTCTAAACTTGAAGTGACACTCAGCCTGACTGTGTCATTTTAGCTGGGAACACGTCTGTACTTTGTCTGTTTGTCCTTCACAAGGCACAGCTGCCTGGATTGGAGGAATACCAAGCAGTGACAACAGAGCAGTTTCAGTAATAGTGGAAAAGTATTCATCTAAAGTTCTCAAAACTAAATAACTTTATCCTGGATTTGGCTCAACATTCAGACTCCAACTTAAGTCCATGTCAAGCATGATCCTTTTAAACCTGGAGTCAATTATTGTTATGTTTGTGTCCTGTTTGGAAACCTCTGGGGCTGAAGAAGGGCCATATGGAAGTGCTGAAAGTTGGAGTTCCTCCAATGTCTGCCTGAGTAAGGCTACATGATTGTGTGGTTTTTACAGCCTAATTACATTTCACAGCCTGGTTTCAATGCACATTTGTCTTTTTTTACAATCCCACTCTCAAGCTATAATGTCAGCTATCAAAAGAACTCAAACTGAACCGTAAGCTTACAATTATTTGTCTTTCTTTCTTGCACATGACATGTTTTACAATCTTGCTAAAAGCACATTTAATTCATGCAGTGCTAGCCTGTGTTAGTCAGTTGTGAAATGGTGGAGGGAGTGCGAAGACTCACTAACTCTACTCTACTTTTGCCAACTTCACAACTTATTGTGCAAATCCCTAAAAGAACAAAAACAATTGTACCATCATAACACTTGTGTACTGTTTTTCTGTTAAACCTCTAAACTGTCCCTGCATGCAGTCTTTTTGCTTTCTCCTCAAGTGTGGCCAATCACATCATCTATAACACTTGTCTCCACAGACATGGTTTGGAAGAAGATTTGAGTAGTGTGTCTGTTTTAACCATTACGACTTGGTCTTGAGGCAAACTTTGGATCCTAAATCTGACACACTGTGCAAACATACTGTCATGGTATGAAGAATGATGCTGCAGGGGAATTTTAAGAAGCTCCAATGAACTTTGAAGAGTAAAAAAATGGTTGGTTAAAGTTTATGAAGCTGAAGTGGGGGACAAAAGTTTGTGAGTGACCTCCAAGACTTTTCAGTGTAAGATGTTTGGCTAACTTTACCCCTTAAGGTCACTGATATAACCTATTAATAACACAAAGATGAATCTTTGTTCAAGCTTCTCTTTAATTCCCAGATTAAACCAACAAGACACACCAGATAGACTCTTCAATATAAACCATATGGAATATATATCACTTGTCCATTTGAGCAAGAAAGTACAAAAAGCGTCTGGGAGGTGTAGAACCTCCAAAAGTATATCCAGTGGGTAATTGGATGTTTGTTCTGTCAATCATGTCCATTATGGGTAGGGATGCATGGTATTATCAATTTGTATCGGTATAGGCTGATATTTAAGTATCAGTGTCTGCAGATATTGAATTTTTGCAGATATTTACATCCAATACTTCAGCCATACATATTTGCCATACATATCAGCTGAAGTATCGGAAAATTACAAATATATACAATACTGATGCACCTTCTCATCACTGAAATGGTTCATTTAAAAATCAAAAGGCTTTTTTCTGGTTATACACCTGTTATATCAAAAATAAACAGTAACACTGAAACAAACAAGTCAAATTTTTTCAGTAAAAAGCTTGCGCTCTTGACCATAAATATCTGTTTCTGTGATAATAATTTAAAAATTATTTTGGAAATTGGCTAAAAGGCAATATCATGCATACAGTCATGGAAAAAATTATTAGACCACCCTTGTTTTCTTCAATTTCTTGTTAATTTTAATGCCTGGCTCAACTAAAGGTACATTTGTTTGGACAATTATAATGATAACAACAAAAATAGCTCATGAGAGTTTAATTTAAGAACTAAGAACTATTCATTTTCCATGGTTTTCTTGATAATAACCAAAATTACTTAAATTCTTACATCAATAGCTATGGCATTGTACCGCCAAAAACACTACTTTTAAGCATTCCATGTTTGCTTTTCTGTTTGCTTTAAACACATGATACACACAAGAGTTAATACTTGATTGCATAACCATTGTTTTTGATGACTGCAGCCATGCGTCTTGGCATGCTCTCCACCAGCTTCTGACATTGTTCTGCTGTCACAGCAGCCCATTCCTGTTGGACAAATTCAAACAAATTTTCTTTGTTTTTGGGCTTGTGGTTCTCCATTTTGACTTTGATGATTTTCCACAGGTTTTCAATTGGATTAAGATCTGGTGATTGAGCAGGCCAAGGCATGGTGCGAATGTTGTGGTTCTCCATCCAGGCTTTAACTGACCTTGCCGTGTGGCAAGGGGCATTGTCTTGTTGGAAAATCCAGTCATTCGAGGCAGGAAAGAGTTTTCCAGCTGATGGAAGAAGACTGTTTTCAAGGGTAGTCCTGTACATGACCTGGTTCATTCGGCCTTCACACAATTGCATTTGCCCTGTTCCACTCAGACTGAAACAACCCCAGATCATGACTGATCCACCCCATGTTTTACTGTAGGGGCAAGACAGTCTGGGTTGTAAGCTTCTCCAGGCTTCCTCCTAACCAGTAAGTTGGCTGGAGTGGGCATCAACTCAAAATTGGATTCATCACTGAAGAGAACCTTAGCCCAATCATCAACAGTCCAATCCTTGTGGTCTCGAGCAAAGAGTAACCGGGCCTTCCTCTGCCTTTCATTGATGAAGGGCTTCTTGCGTGCTCTGTGTGACTTCAAACCAGCTTCAACAAGTCGGTTTCGAACTGTCCTTGCTGAACAAGTCACATTTCTCGACAGTGCCCACTCATTTTTAAGGTCCCTGGAGGTCTGGCGGCGATTCCTGACACAGGAGCGGATGAGTGCACGGTCATCTCGTGGGGTAGAAAGAGCGTTTCCTGCCACGGCCAGGTAGCAATTTGGTAGTGCCATGTTCAGCTTGTTTTTTTTGTTGTAATGAACGGCTGTCTTGGAGATCTTCAGTTTTTTCGCTACCTGTCTCTCACTCATGCCAATTTCCAGCAGTGCCAAGATGGCTGCCTTTGTGGCTTCACATAATTCTTTTGTTTTAGGCATTATGTGAGAGCTGACAACTTCTGAGTTGTGCTACGGCTTGAATGTAAGCAGGAAACCACTCTAGGCCTTTGCATGTGCAGTGCTGCTTGTGACATGAAATGGCTCTTATATACCCTGGGAATCAATTAAGCTTAAGAATGTCAAATAGGACATAAAGTATTATGTGACTAGCTGCATTTTTTGTTGTGTTCATTGTATTATACGTTTAGTGGTACCAGATATTAGAATGAACAAGAAATTGAAGAAAACAAGGGTGGTCTAATAATTTTTTCCATGACTGTATGTAATTATGGGCCAGTCTTTTAATGTGGTAGGCAAATGTTTCTGCTGCGCTGATAACTGTAAAAAGTGAGCCACTTTACTCAACAAATTCTCACCAAAACATTAGCCTTTCTATCAAGTAATGCTTTCAGTTTTGTTATTTGCTTTTTTTCATAAAGATATGAGGTCCAAATTAAATATTTATAAAATGTTTTATGATAGTTATGAACTATTCAAATAAGGGTACAAATGTTAAAAGTTATAGCCTGTTTGGGGGAAGTATCCTTTAAAGGTCCCATGTCCTGCAAAATCAGTTTTCCTTTGCTTTGTTTTCAGAAGGGCCTTGAGGAGCAGAAGAACACAACACCTTTTCCTAAACTCTGACTCTGGCTCTTTAAAGAAAATGTCCCTCAAAATGCTGAGTTTTTTCACTCTGTGTCCTGTAACCTCAGCTCCCCCATCAGACAACATTGGGGCAGCCGATCAGTGTAGAGCTCATAAGCACAGCCCCCTGTAGCCCTCCAGTCTTCATGTCTGAGCGTTTCCAAAAGGGAGGGGAAAAGAGCTGCTTCTGATCCTCCACAGAAACCAATATTTTTATTTTTCATTCAACTTAAATAAAATCTTTGCTAAATAGACACCAAAGACATGACATGAACAGTCACACCAGTGCTAGACTGTACATTTGGAAAAATATATATGGATATATTCATATTTAAATAAATAATAGCATTATGTTATCTTAGCCTCAATACGTACAGCCCAATGAAACCCAATGAAGTTTGTTCACTTCAGCTGTGACAAAAAGTATCGTATTCTTCCAGCAAGTATTGATGTTTTCTTACTTATCTTTGTAAACTTCAAATGTCAGATCATTCTTTTTGTTTCTAGCTTACGTTTAAAAAAAACAAGAGTTGTCCAGTACTGAAGCAGAGATTACAGAGTCTGCAGTGACATTGTGGCTCTGAGAGAAAGATTGATGATGGTGAGGCTGGAGGAAAGAACACAGAGGCTAAAGTACAGGTGGTTATGTGTGTATTTCTGTCTATAGTCCTCACCTCTAGTGTGGTCAGCACAATCTTTTCCACAGAGGAGAAGTAAGCCTCCCAGAGGAACTGAGTCTGCTGTCTGAGGGACAGGATCTTATCCTGGTGGATGGAGCGCACGGTGGTGGGAATCTGTGAACGACAAACAGCAGTCAGTCAGTCAGGACTTATCAGAGAGAGGAAGACTAAGAGGCACACTCAGGAAATCCACATCATCAGATAAAGCACATTAAGGTGTGGAGGCCCTCTGAACTGTAGACTGAGGGGTAGGAATGAAGAGTATATAGTTCTGATATAACAGCTGTATATGGCTGATAAAAGTATATAGTTCTGATATAACAGCTGTATATGGCTGATAAAAGTATATAGTTCTGATGTTACAGCTGTAAAGTGTGCATGTGCAATTTCTGCCCCTGTCCAGATATAGGATAATGCTGACTTTTTGTTTATGATGACCAGTGTAATGATCAAATGTATTCATTTTTTTCTGGACAAAACAAGGTTAATGTGCCACTTCATTTTGTTCTGTTTTGTTTCTGTTTTGGCAAAGACTCTCATTTTGGTAAAATGTATCTTATTTGATTTTTGTTTGATTGGTTTTCTTTGACTACTCGGATTTAATGTGTTTTTCCTGCTATTCTGTTCATATTTGCTCTTGGGTCTGGTTTGTATATAACCCCAAGTTGTGTTTCTACATCACCTGCACATGAACGTTTCTCTTCTAGACACTTTCTTGCACTCAGCAGACTTGTTTAAAGATAGGCATCTTCTTCCTTTTAATTTTTGAAGCTTGAGAACACAGCTCTTATCTGACAAACTTCTAATTTTAACCACTTATATGACCATCTGTTTCCTCACGGCCAAAGTTTCACACTTCAGTCTCCTGGTAACAACTACATTACCATGACGACGGAGCATCTCTACCACAGGAGGAAGCCACAAGATGAGATGCAAAACATCAGCAACAAAAACGTGAGAACCTGTGTTTGAGAATTTTGTTACAAAAAAATCACCTTCAGAATGAATTTGTGATCATTTTTCTTTCAAGTAGACAGAAACTGGAGTAACACACTTAGACTGTCTTGGATACATTTTTGCAGGGCTGCTTCATTAAAGATGCGAAGTTAAATTATTTCACTTTTTTGTTGGTAATTTTCAGCATCAATCTTATGAGTTGCTCAACTTTTAGCAGACCCACAGGAGTTGATTTTTTCATTTTATTTTATCATGTTGGCCTTTTGCCTATTTTGATTGCAGTGTGGGGAGTGGATGAAGCTGTTTCTTGAACCAGGCTATAAATATCTTTGTACAAAAATGTCTTTTCCCTGCAAACAATCATTTGAATTTCAGATTTCTACAGCCAGCCTCAAGTGGACACTCAGGGTACTACAGTTTGGCTCTTCTACCTGGGCCTACAATTTCAGTTGAGGCAGCTGAAAGTTGATAGAACTTGTTGTGTGACTCCAAAATCAGGTTATAACTGCACTGAACTTACTCAGTGTATGCACAGCATTTATAAAAACATTTGGGAATGTGAAAGATATTGTATAAAGGCAAAAAGTTAAAATGTTTTCACAGCCATTTAGTCAGTGCTCTTCTATTTTTATTAATACATGTACTCTATTAAGTCATCCTGAGTTTATTTTTCCACAATTTACATGGTTCAATGGCTATAAACACTTTTTATATACACATGAATTCTATATGTGCATAAACTGCCAATGCTAACATTTCAACAGAAGAGGCACTGTTTGCATCACTTCTAATATACAGCCTGTTTCCTTTATTTGAGGTAATAAATAATAGCAAACACCTAATGTAATGTATATGGTATGTATCTTGGCCTGACTTATTGCTGGAAATCCTTGGATAAACAGATGTAGAGAGGATGGTTCAGACGCTGTGTTGCTGCAGACACAGAGCTCTTTCATTATAAAACTCAATGTCAAACAATATTACTACACACTTCATTCAAATTAAGATTAAATGGGCATATAATTACTTTTCTCCCCCATGAAGTTCAAGCAATTCCAGCTAAATCCATCGTCTCGTTCTATTTATTTGAACCCTCGTGTAACGACGTGAGACTCTGAGTGACATTTTCAAGCAGTCAAGGACTCTGCACGCTGCTTGAATTTCGTTAAGCCGACAAGCACTCCGATGGAAAGCAAAACACAAAACAGGATCTGGTATGGTATCGGTGAGCTTGGAGAGGTTGGCTTTATATTCTGACAGTCAGAAGAAGGTTTCTGTTACAGGTGTGGGGGGTCTGGTCTGTGTTTTTCTTTCTCTTGTGGGTGGTTTTGTGTGCCAGTTCTTCGAGTTGTTACCTGCAGCAGGAGCCTCTCGTCGCCGATAACTGCGGCTGTGTTCCAGTCGATGATCTCGGAGAAAGGCAGCTCCCAGCCGTTACTCAGCATCACTGGTACGCATGCGGCCTAAAAATACACACACAGGAGGAGAGAAAAGCTCAAATGTGATCCTGTAGGAATACAACTGAAGTCAAAGCAAAATGCAGCCCATTTTTCTTCATATTGATCCTGTCTATCAAATCTTCAAGTCTCTTTCTTCTTCTAAACCTTAAAATGACTCTACTGTATGAAACTGATCTGTGTTTGCAGCGACTCATTGTTACTCTGCCTGAAATCAGCATTTGGCCAAACTTGGGCTATCTTTGATTTTCGCATGTCTCTGGTGTGATATCATATCACACACAAAAGCACCAGTGAGACTGGAGGCAGCCAAACGTGGATGTTAAACAAAGATACAAAGAACAAGAGCGAAATACTGCTGACATGTTTATACTTGTGTTAATAGAAGCCAGATTTATCATCAACGGACTGGATGTGATTTCAGAGACGATTTTTCTTCAAACGTTGGAGTTAAAAGCAAAAGAAGCAGCCTGGACATTTTTCTTCAACAAAATAATGAGTCATAATTACATGAGAAAGATGCACTGTTGAGCTATGTTGATTTCATCTCACAGACTGTGGAAAATATTGGATGCAGCTACATTTATGTCAGCAGTTTGGTTTCTGAAGGGCCTTGTGAGTCCAAACCTTGATGTCTGCCATATTGAGAAAGCTGGCCAAACTGACTTTAACTCAACCTCGTACTGGATGAAGAGGCCAAGTTTAGCAACACTTTGCTGGTTTACAGTGGTATCAGTTACACCCATAATTATGCATTGCTCCAAACCTTGATCATTTGCACCTTTCACCACCAAAGGTTTTTCCTACAATCAATGCCATGCTACAATCATCATACTTGGCTCTGAATGCTCACCAGTCCATGTAGTGGAGTTAGACATTGGCATTGCCACTACTTGGAGCTTGTATGCACAGGGCCTGGGTCTGTTGAAGGTGGTTACACTGTAGCAATGAAGGGCCAATTGGTTGATTCGGTGACTCCTTCAAATTATGTGTAAATGCCAATGGGGTTTGGGGTCTCTTCACTGAGTGCTTATCCTTTCATTACGGCACAGGTACTCTTTGTTTCTTTCAAATACTGTAGGAATAGAAATTGCAAAATCACTGTATGCAATTGAATCTTTTATTTTGGCTACTTGAAGGCAGCAGAGGAAGCTGTTAAAATAACATAGACATATGGTTATCTTGTAACACTATTATGGCATTTGTGTAACATTAAGTCATTGTTTTGTCTTCCAGTTCTGATTTTTAAAATCCATTTTCGGGGAAATGTCAAAAGGCTGTAAAGCAGGGGTGTCCAAACTATGGCCAGGGGTCAAACAGGGGTCCACTTTTATTTGGCCTGCAGCAAGTTCCAAACATGATGGGAATATGGCTAACTTTACCCACCAAATACTTGACTGATGAGTATAGACAAACTGATAACAAAACTCTGCCCTCATTCACTACCTCAAAGTCTGATTTACAAAAAAAAGATTGTGCCATCAACTCCAAGCATCCACTTACCAAGCACCTGTAAATTTTATCAGCTCTAATGCAGTTTGCTCTTGTTTTGAGTCTGAAAGTGGACATGAGCTACCAGCATCTCGTCTCTGTTGACTAGATAATAAGCATCGAGCAGTAAAAGAGGGAGAGTTGCAGCAAAGCAAAGTTGGCCCAAGAGTTTGATGCACTCAGTTCGTTTGACAAGCCATGCTGTCTGTGACTCCTCACTAAGCACAGTTGTTTAAGGTGTGGCTCTCATACAAAAATCTGCTGAAACATGACAGTTACTGTGAAGTCCTAGTATTTAAAGATCTATAGGGACTGTGAAAGTCTTGCAATGTGTTACCAGCCTAAGAGATAGTACTCTCTTTATCTTGGCTTGCTGTCTGAAAATATGTCGCATCTGTTTTAACTGTGGGATAAACCAGTGCTGTGTTAAAATGTTTGATTTAGCTTATGCTATATTTCATTTTTCCTAAACTGCTTGGGTGGCATGGTGGCACAGTAGGTAGCGTACGTGCCTCACAGCAAGAAAGTTGCTGGTTTAAACCATGTGTCAGTCGGGGTTTTTTTTGTGTGACTCTAGATTGCCTTTTGGTGTGGGTGAGCGAGTGAATGGTTGTCTGCCTCTCTATATGGCCCTGAGATTGGCAAGCAACCAGTCCAGGGTGTACCCTGCCTCTCACTCAATGTCAGCTGGGAAAGGCTCCAGCCCCCCGAGGCCTTGAAAAGGTGAACGGTACTGATAATGAAAAGATGGGTGGATGTTTGTTGTAATGTTTAAGATGTAAAACTGTAATGGAAGAAGGGATGTAAGTACATGTGGCTCTTAAACAAAACTAGATCTTACACATATTATAGTTACAAACTTAAAATGAAACAGAAGTTCAGAACAACTCGGCTTTGTGATCAGATAACAGAAATAGGCCTTAACTTATAATCTAGATAAGCAGGCAGGAGGCTTATAGTCTCAGATAGCAAGGGATTCAGTGAAATGATGACTGATATAAATATGAAGCTAAAAAGCAAACGTTTGTTGGAGAAGAGATCAAAACGAGTTGCGTATTTTGAAGTAAAAATAGAATACAGAACCTGCAGCAGCCTGGATTTATACAAACCAGGAAACATTTATCTTCTCTGCAGAAACACAAGTGCTCCAAAATGACAGAAAAGAATTGTAAAATCATAATTATTAGCTTTATTTGTGATTCTGTTTGTGTTTATTTGATTAATAAAGTGTTTTGATTGCTTATGAGCCCTTGAAATCAAAGAAGACAACAGCAGGCTGTCATGTTGGATTATCTTAACATCATCTTAAAGCGATCACACTCACTTTCATGTCCTTTTGTTTTTCACACCTGTTGACTCCTTAATATTAAAAACTGACAATGTCCGAACATGTGAATACCAAGAGACAGGCATGAGGGACTTGAAAGCGATGAGAAGGCAGAAGAAAGTGGATAAATAAATGTTTAAAAAGAGATGAAAAGACGGGAGGTGAATGTGACCTTTGGCAGAGGAGTGGCAGGAGGATGGAGGGATGAGAGGAGAGGTGGAGGGAACAGCTGCTGTGTGTGTTTGTGAGTTCGTGGTGAGAGTTTGATGTAATGACGGCCCTGTCGCTCCCGGGTCATAAAGGTGTCAGCTAAAGCAGAGCTGGCCTGCAGGCGCTGCTGCTGTCTCCTCAACACACACAAACACACACAATCCCATGCATACAGATATATACAGACACATAAACAACCCCAGGCCCACACACACACAAAACACCTCACACATGCACAGATATGACCTCTATTATAAATTGCGTTCTCATGTAAAGACAAGTGCCTGTAAATACTCTCCCTCCGTCTTCCTGCAGACGAGTCGATGGATGGAGTGAGTCAACCAATAGGGAAGGTGGAGGAAACAGGAGAGGGTATATTTGCCCCCAGAGTGAAGTGGTGTGTGTGTGGCAGCTGATTGTGAGATAAACACACGCGCTCTGGATGATCGTGTGCGGTAAGGAGAGGTAAAGGACAGTGCAGTGGTATTGCAGAGTGCCGTGTAGTTATAGAAATGGATGAATGGAAGGAAAAAAGAGCTGCATTTCAAAAGGATTGAGTGATGGGTAATGGATGGGTGTAATATAACTATACGGTTCATTAACTGTTTTAATTTAAACCCCCTACTCTACACTTAAGCTCCAAGGCAACAGCCCATAGAAAGTGTTTGGGAAGGGGCAGGACCTTTTAATGGCAAATCCAGCAGATGATTGAACAAATGCTCCATCATTCACGTACTACGAGTCAATCAGATACTATAGTGGTTGGGCGCCACAGCCAGACAAAAAAGTACAAATGTGAGCCATTAAGTAGAACAAACTTGCCAAAGAAAAGAAGAGGAGCGAAAATTTCCTTCCTGTTACTTCTGTCGACTAATTTTCTCATAGTTTTCGGCAACAACTTTTTTCCCCTGATGAAACTAGAATATAACTAAGAGAAACAAGTGTACATTGACAAAAACTAAAACTAAATTAACTTTTCATTGACATTGCCGTCAAGGAATAAGACTAAATCCAATCAGATCTAATTTCATTATCTAGAAAGTAGGGACAAGGTAGGAATATATCCAATCAGCTACTTTGGTTGTGTGGAAAGTTTGGATGAGTCAAGAGGGACATCCAGTCACAACTGTCTTAGCTTCATGGTGGCAGGATCCAAGTGTAAAACATGATTTCAGAAATTCAAGGAAACATAAAAAATGGCTTGCACTTTACACTATATATTATGGTCAACTAAATTTACTGAAAATTTCGTAGACTAAAGGCTAATTTATGCGCAACGTTACATACGGATCCGGATACGGAAAAAGTTCTCTGTCCGTGCTTGGCGTTCTTTTCGTCCGTATTTCTGCGCGTATCCTTGAAGCTTACGGATACGGACCAAACGGAGCAGTACCACCGGAAACCGTGTGGGCAGTGTTGCTACCGTCACTTTGATACTCATCTCTGGAAAGAAATGAAGAAGTATATGGCGGGGCTCTTCAAAGAAAAGTTGTGTGTGCTGGTGCGAAATCACAAACATATATACGATGTTACTTGTCCGGGACACCACGACAAAATCAAACTCCAAAACAGCTGGGAGGAGATCGAGAGGGAGCTAAATGTTAGCTCGTTGGATGCAAAGGAGAAGTGGAGGTCGGTGAGAGACAGATTTGTGCCCCCTGGTGGATGCAATGGTCAACATCCATTGCAAAAGTAAAAGACGCGTGGAGTATGTGCGCAGTGACGGAACCATCGTTTGAAACGGACGCATACTATTTCATGCGTATGACGAGCATAAATGAGCCTTGAAACGTTGTGAAATTTCATCAGCTAACACCAGATTGTAATTAAAACAACTTAATTGACTAAATTATGACTAAAACTAAAAGATATTTTAGGCACAAATCTAAAACTAAATAAAAATGTGCTGTCAAAATGAACACTGTTGTTGAGAAATGCTTTCAGCGTTGTCATTTCTTTTTATTTAATAAAGAAATGCAGTCAAGAACTAAGAAAACTGCAAATTTAGCTGTAAGCATGTTAATCTCTATATTAGCAGTCTCTTCCTGTTTTGAAGGGTTTTGACTTGGTTGTGGCACTGTGGACCGAGCACAATTGTGTATTTGAACTTGGCAAGATGAATGTAATGGATTATAGACAATCAGACCAGTGCAGCTGATATGTTAGGTTAGAGGCCGATCAGTATGGCCAAAAGTAAAACCCCTTATTCTGTCAATATCTACAATTTGAATCAGTTTTTTTTACTCTCAAAGCAAAAGGGTACAAATGCCAGCATAAATACATAAAAAGGCTTTGCTTTAGTTTTATCAGGAACAACTATGATTACTACCAAGACTGTTTGGATCCCTGTTCCTCCATTAGGGATTCATGTTCAGTGTTTGCTACAAAGACTAATAATAAAAATTAGCATGCTCCTAGTGTGTTTACACCATGTCTTTCGTGTCTGTTAACAATGATTCGATTTAAGGTAAGTAAAAATAGCAGAAATAATCCCTGCAGTGGATCAGATGCAGGGATTTTTGTGTTTATTTTGGTTTAAAGTAAGGATACCGTGGATAAACACTTGCATATTGAGGCATAATAGCTTTTAACTTCATAATAGACATTTAATTAAAAGTTAAAGTTTGCATGACAACTCATTTTCCCTGTAGTTATTCCATCAACTCACAGTTTCCACAAGTCAGCCAAAGATTTCACAGTTCAAGTGCTTAATAAAAACCCGTGATACCATTCAAAACTCATTTCTAAGTCATAAAAGGCGCTCTCAGAGAAGATCTGTTTAATTCATATTAAGCACACCATTAGTGTGAAAGTTAAGGTGATAATGATTTAGTGAACCTTTAGCTCGAGGTTGCTTCATGAAAACAAATGCTTAAGTGGGAGGTTGGGAGCTGAAAACGATTCTTTTTCTTCTCAGCAATATGGCTCGTAGGCATGAAGTTACAACATATGCAGCTCTAGCTCTAAATGGAGCCTGGGTGTGTGTTTGCGTGCATGTTTGTGGGTGCTGCTTGTTTACCTGCAGAGCCTCAAGGAAGCGAAAGGAGCCCAGTCGTCTGCCGCGGGGCACTAAACAGAAGGTGGAGTTGTGGAGCATCTCTTTGTAGTCGTACCTGCAGAGACACAACAAACAAGCAGATTGAGTTCACTGACAAAACAAGTGATGACATTTAAATCTGCATCTTTAAAATGGTTTGATCTGTTTCAGTGCTTACAAACCCCATTAAAATTGTATTCATTTCATAGCAGACTTCTCCAACTCAGTCTTGGCATTTTGCTTTTTTCCTAACATTAGGACTTTTCCCTCCATGTGCAGTCTGAAAAAATTCCTTCCCTCTCATCACTTTTCTCACTCCTGACCCCAGCACTCTTCTGCAAGCCTTACCTGACCTTTAACAGTTTTAGGATTTTGCAAATCTTGCTCCCAAAAGGGAATAAAGTTCCCCACAATTTAACTGTGTAAATAGATTACTAATCCCCACGTCATGTGTACTTCCCACGCACTAATAAAAACCCTGATGAAAGGTTTCACTAGAGTTTCAATGACACATATTTGCTGTTTAACTTACGTGTGTTGGCCATAATTCAAAAGACAATTCCGGTTTACTACATCAATAACTTGATATGTTGTATGAGGAAGTTCGTACAAGGCAAATATGACCTCACTGACAGGCTGTAAACACGGCAGTTTGATGGGTTAATGTTTAGCGCCTCCTCTGAAGGTAAAACCAAAAGTATGTCAAATCCCATTAACATGATCTGATCAGCTCTATGGTCTGATCACAGCCCTGACTACATGGTCGTCATGTTTATCCATCACCATTTTCTTCAAAATTCACAAACATGCACTCTGAATTAAACTTTAAATAGTTTCAGTTTGAGTTTGAGGGTCAAGGTCATTGAGATCATACGATTAATTGTTATTTTTTTTAATCTTTAAATGGACTTTCTCCTCACAAATTCTCTGATCTTATAAAAGTCTACACTCTGTCCAGATCTTTGAGGTCTGTGGAGCAGCTTCTCTTCGTTGTCCCAAAGGCCAGACTGGAAACTCAAAGTGATCGAGCCTTTCTGTTGGGACCACTAAACTGTAAATTGAGTTAGCCTCTGTCTTACCTCGCTGTTAATCTGGTTTTAGAACTTGTATTTACTCGTCAACTTAAACCTCAGCATGGCTGTTGTGATGTCTTTGTTTTTACGTGGTTTTATTCTCTCAAGTTGGTTTTTTATAACAAATTGTCTTGTGTTCTTATGTGTTTCTATGTATTTTATCATTTTAATTTGGCGTTAGGGGGTGTCCTGATCAGATTTTTAATTATGAGTATGTTACATTTTCTTAGATAACATAACAACACACTGCTTTTTGTGTTTGTTCGTTTTTCTATTTGGTAACATTTTACATAAGAAAGCAGCAAAATGCCCTTTTTAAATTCCTTTTAACCAAGACTCCCTAGCATTATGGTAGAACTCGTGAAAAATAAAAATTCTTCCCAGATTTTATGGATTGATTTTGGCTGTTGGACTCTTAATGCCATGTAAATTAAAGTTTTTCCACATGAGTGACACTTAAGCTACAGGGCTGCTACTGCTAGGTCACCCTTATTAATTGTCTTCTGTAAAGTGTGCTCTACTTAGGGAAACTAACAAACAATCAGGGTGAGATGATCAGTTCCGTGGTCAATCCAGACGATCTTGGAACTCAGACTCTAAGAGATGCAAAGAGCTTGGTCAGAATTTTCTTCTGTAAAGTTTGACAGTCTTCAGCTAACCCGATTTCACTTGTTTGTAACTAGAATGCATCTCAAATGTGATGCAATTAAAAACTGCTCACATATTCCAAAATCCGATACTTTAACCAATATTGGTACAATATAAGGACATTCCTTGTCTTTATTTTATTTTTAATGTAGTCCAATTTACATCATCTTATTTTATTGCATTATGCAACATGTTGGGTTCACAATTATTAGACCACTTTACCTCCAATCTTATTCTAACCCACACACACCTTGCAGAAGCCAATCAATAAACGCATTTGACCCCTTTTGTGGTCCAGTCACTGTTTTTATCACATGCTCACACATTACACTTTTCACTGTCTGCTCTTACAACTTCAAGAAACAGAAGCTAATACCAAAGAATCAGTTCAAATTTGACATTTTTCCTTTATTTCTGTTTGCCAAACAGCTTCCTCCTTCTCCTATCTCACACCTCCTTGTCTCAATCCCCCTGCTCTCCAAACCCCTCTATCTCTAAAACCATGAGGCCAATTCTCCCTCCCCTCATCCTCCACTCCGCTCCCTTCTCCTGCCCTCTCTCTCTCTCTCCACTGAGGTGTGTCTTATTGCTCTCCAAACAGGGTGATCAACCCTGCCAGGGGTAATGAGCTGAGAGTGACACCTGCTTCCACCACACAGCTGGCTCCCAGTGTGTGTGTGAGTGTGTGTGTGTGAGTGTGTGTTGGTATGTGTGTGTGTGCATCAGTCTGGATTTGTATTTGAAGCATGCAGCCTCGCTGTGTTATGACACTGTGTGTGTAGTCCTAAATGCCAGCGAGGATTCAATGAGCGTAAACGTATGTCGCTGTATGTTACACAGATGAAGAAAGAGAGATATTGCTTTTCTTTCAAAAGCATGCACTTTCTTATCATTGCTTTAATGCTCGACAAGGTCACTAATCACCTTCACCTGACAGCTTCTTGATTTTTTTTCTGTTTTTTTCTCTCCCTTCGCAACACATATTGATATGATGTAGTCTTCCTGTCTCAGCTATTTGTCTGGCTGCATCATACGCTTACACTGAAAGTGAATTGGAGTTGTCAGATTGGTTCTGGCTCTGGTTCTGAAATCCAAATTTTCTTTCAATTTCACATAAAGAAAAAACAATTTCTGCCTGGCAGTCATATTTCTATAAAAGATACACAATAGCCAGACAGTGTGAGTACAGTTGTCGGTCAAGAGAAATGGATAATGTTGATTTTGTGTAGATGTAATTGGTAAGGACTTTTTTTCTAATTGTAATATTGTTACAGTAATAACAACTTTGATCAATATGGTGACTATATGTGCCAAACTTAAAGATAATCTGTCAAAGCATCTTTCAGATATTGAATCATCAAGCATGGGTGAACTTAAGCGCACCGGACCTTTAAACTGTGACTTTCAAGGTTAAACCACTTTATCCCTCTATAAGTCTGAAGAAAACACCTTAAAGCATTCGGGGGTAAAAGGGTAAAGTTCTCTGTGGTCCAGCCTCGCAGGGGGGGCCCCATGGAGTTTCAAAACGGTCCATTCTAACATTGAGCAGTCATAACCAAAATCTTCTCTTAACACAAATGATTACATTTTATGTCAAAGAAACTGAAACAATCATTCATTTATGGATGTTCCAGTAAAGTGTTGCAGGTTTCTTCAAATGTTACTGGCTTTTCCCGTGAAATTAGCATTTTATGAGGTCGGTCAAACTAAACTGTTTGGCCTTCAGTGTTGGACTGTGTTTTTCATTTGAGAACCAGAAGAAAAGTTGAGGTGGCAGGAGACATAAGATCTTAAAAGAGGGAACCAGTTAGAGGATAGGACCTTGACAATTAGCTGTCAGGTAAAGAAGATAAATGTTGGCCAGGGCTAGGCACCAGTAATTCTGATTCAAAGCAAATGTTTGTATGAGTTAATCACATTTGAAAAAGAGCACCGAGAGTCTCCCTTCCCTTTGATTCTTGACCAATCATCTTTGAGTTAGTATGGACGCTTGCGCAAAATGTAAAGATAATTTCTGAGAGCATTTTTAGGATACCTTGCTCACAAGCGATGCTAACATAAGGCTTCATGATCCTGATTTTTGACTATGTCCTTCAAAATTGATCTTTGAGTCAAACATTGAAGAAATTCCCTCATAATTCTTGGAATGTCACACTCATCAGTAGGGCTTAAAAATGAAGCTCAGTTTCTTTGATTGTTGGTCTATTACATAAACAATATAATCAGACTATATTTCATCTAGAGCAGGATAAACATGAGGCTCCATTACCCTGACTTTTGACCTAAAATCTTCAAAATGTAATCCGTCCATCTTTGAGTCAGAGTGGATATTATTGCACAGTTGGAGGAAAACACATTAAAGTATTTATGGGACATCATAATCAAAAGTAAGGGATGAAGCATTAAGCTCTGTTATCATGACATTTTAACTATGACCTACAAAATATATTTAGCTCATCTCACAGTTTGACCTTGTTGAGTTTTTAGGGAGTTTGTTAAGTTTAAATAAAATGAAGCGTACGGCTCTAGCCTACTCTTTTGTAAAGTCTCTTGAGATAACACCTGCTGTGAAATGGTGCTATACAAATGCAGATGAATTGATTGATGGCCTAAATGTACTGCCAAAATATCAACTGTAAAATCAATAACAGTTTTCATCCATATTGATCTATAATATATTTTCCAGGTAATTATCTGAAGATACTAAAATTGTTCTGCTGATTTTGTGCAAATAACTTAATATTGAGTCAGTGTGGACTTTTGTGTAAAGATATTGCAGTTATAAGCACAAGATGAAGGTAAAATGCAATGACCTTAAAACTCTAACATACTCATCCTTGAATCAGAGTTAATATTATGTGCAAAGTTAAAAGAGATTTTCTTTGTGACATCTTAAAGTAATTTGTTCCCAAAAATGGTATGAAAGGATGTCCCTCCAGAAATGGCTATGCCCCAGCATCTGCTTAAGCCAGCATCAATACATTAACTTGATATATTTTGTTTGCTTAAAGAAATTGGACATAATTTATAAAGAGATCAGATTATTATTATTAATAATTAGGGCTGTCACTTTAGTGCATTAATTAGATTAATTAATTAGACCACAAATTAATGCGTTATAAAAATTAATCCCAAGATTAATCATAGCACACAAACATTTTGATGTTGGCCAGCTGGAGGACCCGTACATGGCAGTGGCACGTCACTTCACACATGCGTCTCTAGTCAAACCAAACAAAGCCCAGGTGACAACAGGAATGGCATATTTAAGACTTAGTCTTATTTTATTTTTGAATTTATTTATCTATATTTGTACTACATTCTTTAATAATGCATCAGGCCTAATTGTTTTGCTGGATGTCCTCGACCTTTTTCTTATTTTGAATTTGATTTATGAAACACACTTAAAGTGTAATTTGTGTTGCCTGATTGAGCTTAGAATTTTCTGGACAAGTTGCCCTGACTTTGGTTTTATTTAGTCACCAATAAAAATGTGGATTTACAAATCTTCACTTCTAAGTGTATTCATTTGATTAGTCATGCACTACAATTTTATAATATCCTAGAATTCAAATTCTTTATTTGGGTACTTTAAGCAGATATGAGATAAAAATGTGATTAATTAGATTCATTAATTGTAAATCTGGTAATTAATTAGATTCATTTTTTTTAATCGCCTGACAGCACTATTAATAATCCAACACCAGCTATGACACTTTGTTTTTACAGTGTGGAAAACAAAATATGGAAGTAATGAGCCCCGAGGGTCGCTCAGGTCTGGGGTTAAGAGACTGCTGCAGCAGAAAATCATTTCTGACTAAGTCGTACTCCTTACAAGGTGAAGGTTACAGGACACACACACACGCACACACAAACACACTCTGTCTATGTATACACTCTGCTCTATTGATGAGGCCGTGGATGTACTGTAGCTTGTACACAAGTGTGACAGTGATTGCTGATGCTGCCTTCTGCGAGTGCCTGTGAGTATGGACAGAGCTGACAGGGCAAAGCTGGAAGCCAAGCACTAGGTCTACACACACAGACAAACACTCACACACACACACACATGCAGACACACACACTCCTGATGGTGATTGCTGATGCTGCTGCCTCGTCTCCCCCTCAGCCGAGTTCTAATGAAGAGCGGGCACATGGCAGCCTGTGATAAAAACTCCCACCCTCATTCACACCTACATGCATAACGTTCTGTGCAGCACACACCACAATTACCCCGCACGTATACACAAGTACACCGAGAACACACACCGGCAGACTTGCAGACACACACGCAGCGTGAACAGGCGACAGCTGCACGCCCTCACATTGACGTCCCGTCACCTGTCGATGGAGACGAAGAAGCTATCTTAGCCCATATTTCCACACCAGCTGTCCGCCTGGTTGCTGCTTCTGTGTGCAAGTGTGAGTGTGCATGTGTTTATGCATGGGAGCCTACAGAACACGTCGCCATCTGATGGCTGTGAATATCAATGTGTGGATTTAACACGCAACAGCCCTGGAGAAGGTTTTGATCAGACTGCTGCTCCATGTGGGCCTCAGGTCTGTCTCCAGATTTCTTTATGCGCTTAGTCCTCATCTGTCAGACTATGAACTTTTAACTTTCGTATTTGATGTCTTATAACAAATCATCTCAAGTAAACTCCTGGTGGAGAGCATGTAGACTTTGGCTTTTTTACCTGAAAAAGTGCAAGAAAATATCACTCCCATTTTCCATCATGTCTGACTTTCATTGAGATATTTTCAAAATCAAAAAGCACTTTGTAAATGTGAAACAAATCAATCAATAAAACCATGCTATAATGGCCCTGCCCACCTTAAAACAGTACTATCAAGGTCTATACTGTAGTGGAAACATAGCAGGTCATATCCAAACCGTTTGGAGTTGAGCGGAGCTGAGCAGATACCACAACTGGAAAAGCACCATAAGGGAAAGAGGCTTGAGGTTGGAGTTGAATCCAGGCTGCCAGCTTTAAAGATGCCTGCATTTATAAATATAGAGTTCTGACTTCACGAGGCTCTGACTTACAGTATGGAGGAAATCAGGCCCAAAACGTGCCTCGTTACCTTGTATCATATGCTCCACTTAAAGAGAGGCCTGTATGAGAGCTTTCACTGCTGTGTATATCCACCTTCATACTCTTGCCTCCACCCTCTTTTGCCCTCATCTTCCTCCTCTGAACCTCTTGTTGGCTCACAGTTCACAGAGTTCAGAGGCCACAGCTTGCTTCTGCCATCTCCCTCTTTTCATTTCCTCTTGTTTCTGTTTTCTCTCACAACAGCTCTCCACCGCGTTGTACCTGTGACCTTGAGCTGCTGGAGGAAAACTGCGGGTGCTGCTACTCTGCAGGCTATGATTGTACATGTGTGTGTGGATTTATATTTTTCATACTGCTGCTTTTGTGAGTGAATCCCTTGAAAATATGACAGTAGGCATGTGCGAAGCAGACGACATAATAGAGTGCACGGTGAGAAAGAAACAGAATGACTGTGTGACAAACGCAAACAGGTTCTCCACTTGAAGAGCTTGTGTGACATAGTTGGATGAAAAAAGAAAAAACAAGCACATCAGGGTGCAGAAAATGAGACTGGAAACATAACTTTATGTAACAAAGCACAAGAGATGACCTCTGGATGAGCACCATGGTGTTTTTTATGTGAGTGCATCTCTGGGCACATGTCCAACAGCTCCAGAGCAGGTAAGAGACACTTGTCAACAATGTCCTACACAACCTCCACGTGCAGAAACATTTATGGCCTGGTATTGACATTTAATCCATCACGTAGCTTTGGAGGTGGCTGATGTGTTCTCCACCTGGAGTCCCACACAAATTTCCCCAAGGTGAGAGTAAAAGTGTGTTACATTATCTGGCACATGGAGTAAACAGGAATTTATGGATGACAAGTGAAAACGCTCGACAGGACGACTTCAAAAATGCATCTTCTTCACACATAAAGACATCTTTTGAGTTGAGTCATCATTTAGAGTGGAGAAATGTAATTCAGCATTGTGCCAAACAATTTTAAGATTGTTTTTAATTTAACTTGTCTCCTTCAAAAAGCTGCAGTGAACGTACGACTGATCAACTGAAATAAATCATTTCAAGTTGTCCAAGCAAAGCAAAGAAAACTAGGCTCCCACTTTAGCAAAAAGACTGTTTGTATTATTAGTTCCAGTTTAGAGCAAGAATTTATGTAGTTAACAAACCAGAGAGAATACATATACAGTGCTTATATCTTAAACAAAGCAACTTCTGATTTGTTTAAAGTATAAAATGATTAAGCTGTAAACTACCTTAAGGCTGTACTATGGCTAATAGTATTTTTATACCTATGATTGAATAATGTAGCATTGGCTTTCAGCTTGAAACATGTAAATCTTTGGGTGTGTTCACACCAAACATAATTTGGAGATCGCGCTGCCCACCCAAGTGGTGTCACCTGTCCATAAAACAGCTCATTTTGTCACTGTCCCATTACTCAAGCGTCACACTCGCTTGAGTTTCACCGCGATCATATCATATCATGTTTCATATTTGGATGTATTAGCTCACATTATTCCAACTGTATCCTTTTCACTCACCTACCAACCACAAAACACTGCAGCTGACGCAGATGAGGAAGGACAGTACTGAAGAGAACCGCAACTTTTGTTGAATAAAGTTAAACTAATGTACTCACTAATTAATGTTCCCACACACAACCACACAATGCTGATTGGCTGCTGCAAGAAAGCTACGCACAATGTTGCCTGAAAAGTACAAAAATGTTTCAACTTGGGCGGGTGAGCAACGAGACCTGGTCCAAGTTGCCCAGGTCACATCCATTGCGTCGGGGGGGTTGGCCCCGCCCCACTGCAGCTGTGTTGGACATTACATGGGGTGTGAGTCACCCAAGTCGCCCGAATCGCGTTTGGTGTGAATGTACCTCAATACCGAGCAGACTAACGCAATTTACAAAAAGGGGACATTTGATCACAACATATTATTGCAGTAAGATAAAGATATCCTTAACTAAATCATTGATTAATGGTTCTTTAAATATCAGACTATGTAGCTTGCTGACATTGTTAGAGAGAGGAACAAAATAAAAAAATTGAGATGTATTCAATTTGCAGTATGAAATAGCCTAAAACTTAGAAATTATAATAAGCAAACAGAACTTTGAGAGCTTTTTAATGCAAAAGGCTACCTGATTAAATGTAATTTGTTACACCAGATTAGCTTCCTCGAGGTGTGCGCTTGGCGGACTGCCACCTGGTCTTTCTGGTGCCATGTGGGCACCCAGCAGGCGCCTCAACGTGGAGCTTCAGGGTGATGAAAACATAAAACCACAAGCAGCCTGAGTGTCTTTCAGGGAGCCGGGAGAGAGGATCCAATTTACTGCTTATTGAGACTATTGTTACATTAGCCTTCTGGACCTCTGTGCTGTCTCCCTCTGCTTCTCTCACACTAATTTTGTCTTTTGTACGTGTGAGTGTGTGTCAGTGTTAGTGTGTGTGGAAGAATAGGTGTCCAGGGGGGTCTGGTAATGACTGTAGCAAAATCCGGGGGAGTGATTTTTTCTTGCTTTGTACTGGAATGAAGTTTGTGTGCATGGTGAGACAAAAACACCCCAAGTAAAGATCAGATTAAACATTCATGAAAAATGAAGCTCTAACATTTTCACACAGTGTTTTTCTTTGCAAGGTGTGTTATGGCACCAGCACTTTGAAGGTGGGTTTGCTGACAGTAAGAATAGGAAACACTATTACCAGTTTTACTACCATAGCGACAAAAACACAAGTCTACAACATCCAATGGTAGAAAATACCTTGTTTTACAAAATAAATGGCAAAAAAACCCCCAAACAAATCACACAGTCATAATTGCATAAATCTTTTTGGTACTTAAAGGCTGCTAATGTTACTGTGCTATTACTAAATATGGAGTTTGCTTGCAACTGTTAATAAATTCTCACCTCCCTTAAATACATTTCTGATGGAAAAGATGGATTATTTATGAGATTTCTCAAGCCTCTTTGACACTGTATGGACCTGAACTTGTAAGCCACTTTTCATCATTCAATTTGCAAAAACAAACTAGAAGATGCTGCTTTAACATAAAGTACTCTTCACTGTTGGCTAGGAATATGCATAAATCACATTATTTAAAGACATGAAAGCATTTTGTTGTCTAGTATCTGTACTTGTTCAATGGCAATTAAGTTCAGTTTAACCTGATTTGATTTGGCTGAACATCACAAAAGGGAGCAGGCTAAATCAGTGTTCATTGAAGATACAAATCAGAGTGTGAAAACATAAATCTGTGAAAAAGACATCTACACATCACTCCAATCAATATGAAAGTAACACCTGATTTTTCCTGAATGCATATTCATCTTCCTTTTATGGCACAAAATACTTCCAAGCTGCATTGAGGTAAGCAAAGTTGTTACTTGGAGCTGGTTGTGGACATCTGTCTAATCAGTTACAGCTCCAGCTAGTGGCAGGAGGCCAGATTGAACAATAACTGAAAGACTTTGGTCCACCTGAATAGGTGCAGTAAGAAAGCAAACCAACCACGATTGAGAAATTAAAATTTGTTTCAACTTCACCCCTTAACTGAAGTGAATCCACAGGATGTTAGGTGTTATAGTAACTTTTAATATTTGCTTGGTATCAGAAGGGGTCAAAGGGTTCTCTTAAAATTCAGAGAGAAGGGTCCAGTGCCAATATAGCAGTATTTTTTTTACAATCTGAGCAATGTCAGGCTTTTGTGAAAGGAACACATGGTGTTAGGCACTAAGAGAGGCTGTCATTATACTCAACAAAGAAATACATTAGGCCTTTAAAGAAAAGCATTAACTGCACACTGGGTTTACAATATGAACTTTTATGACTTTTGCCGTTACTGAGAGAGACAGAGCGTGTGGTGAGATGTCCGGGAAGGTTGCATTTAATTAAAAAAAAAAAACCACACGAGGCAGAAAATTCTGCACATAGGGTATGATGCAACCCACCAGAGCATGATCCCCCTCAGTTCTTTCAACTTTCAATGACTTAACTTATTTCAGAGCCTGTCTGGGAAGCTAACAGCTAATCTGGTGGTGATAGCTAAACCTACTTCAATGAGGTGTCTGCACAGCTATGCTTGAAAACTTTTGTCAGAAACTTTACTGCCTTCTTTTTCCTGAATGCCAAAATGCTACAAGAGCCAGTCTGATCTGCTGGGATTCAGCCATTCTTCTGTTCAGCATCCAAAGCTTGAACACTTGAGAGACCTCCGTCTGTGGTGGATAGAAACGGGCGGTGGAGTCAATTGACTGAGAACCAGCTGCCAACTAGCGGTCAAAGGCTTGGCTAAAACACAAAACCACTTTCCAGGATACATGTGAAATATCAATGAATAAATATTTATCCAGTGCTCCAAAGAACTTCAGTATTTTGCCATGAATCACAATATTTCTGAGCAAGATGGAAAACTTCATTTACCAAAAAGACGGCATTGAATAATACTGACTGTCCAAGAGCTAAACATTTGCAGTTTGAAGAATACCCGCAAATTATGTGACCATCAAGAAACTATTTCATCAACAAGACTACTGGTTCAAACTCTAATGCAAGTAGCAGCTCTTCATCTTATGAGTTAAACATAGAACTTTAGCCAGTTTCAGCTACTTTTCAACTCAAGATACAGAGTATTTAGTGGTTATTGAAGCACATTTACTTACATTTACTTACGTTTTACAACATTAAGTAAAACCAATAATGGCTCCTTTCTTTGAAATGTTGCTAATTTAATGTTCTGATGGCATTTTTTCAGTTTTCTTCATGTACATACTTTTTTGATTTTTATAACTGACTGACAGGTGTCATTGAGGGAGTGGGAGGGCCACATCTGGCCCCCAGGGTCAGCAGTTTTTCAATCTTTTATTTCATCGTATGACTAGTATTAGTGAAATCCATCCATTCACATGCCAATGTCACTTGGAGCCGTTCACTGTGTATTTTAACTTAGTGTATATTGTCTCCTTTCCATTATGTTTCATGACCTGTGCTGTTGACCTCTTAGCCATTAATCTTGATCTCAATGGGTTTTAATCTGTTTCATTAAAGGATAACATAATAACGATACAAAAGCTGGAACAATTTGGGTTCAAGTGTCTTCCTGAAGGACAAATCAAAATGTGTCTGCAATCTCTAACCTTCCAGTTGAAGGACAACTGACTCTACCACTGATCCACAGCTGCCCCATAAAAAAATATCAAAAAAACCCAACAAAACAAAACCATATGGTATCAAAATGCACAGGAAACTATCTTATGAGAGGATGTTGACAACCTTTTGGTGTACATGACAGCAAACCTTTAAAGATGCTGTGATTGCACATCAAACATTATATAATTCATTAATGATTAGGGATGTCGTCGCACAGATGTGCTCATTTGTCTGCTAAATAACTCCCAAACAGACTCCAGCAGTAATTAAACGGGAGTCTTGTACTCCTCATAAACACGAGTGTCTAAGTTGAAGCATATTGTCGTGTTTGTTCCCGTGGGACTGTGGCAGATGTGCAGGCTAAGTGAGTTTGTGGGTAAAAGGGGGCATCTTTGCCTCCTGACTAACAGAGATATTTGATGAGGGGGGGAGTGTGTGGGGGTCTGCATTTGTTTCAGTGTGTGTGTTTGAAGATGATAATGTGTGCACACATGCGTATAGTGACAGATACGAGCTTGAGAGGAGAATCAGCAGTGTGTGACTGGAATGTGTGTGTGTGTTTGTGTGTGTGCGCCCCCCTAACTTTCTCTCTTTGTACTTTTCGACCCCTGCAGCTATGTTGAAAAGCATGTGTCAGCATCTGTATGTGTTCATCCAGATGTGTCTTCTTTCTCCTCCTCCTCTGCTGCCATAACGCCTGCTGTACACTCTGAAACCAATTCATTAGCCTAATTAGCTCTCATTAGCTGGCTTATGCTACTACCAATTAGCATTCTACCACGGACTGACCCAGAGGTCCGCCTGACCAAACAAACAGGCTTTTTGTGGTCAAACCCATGACGACCCAGGGGTCTGTCCACGAGGGAGGGAAATGTTTTTACACTCACCTACAGGAGTGTAAAGAGTAGCCCCGTATCTGCTCACAGCCAATCAGAGCACTGTTTGTTTCAGTGTAAATGCAGCTGAGTGAATGTAAAAAAAAAAATGTTTTGTAGGTGTCACTGGTAACAGTGGCCACATTGGCCTGTCAAATGTATAAAATAAAAGGAAATCAGAGGCTAAAATCACAGTTAGGGCAAAGAACAAATCAAATTACAACACAAATTAGAGGACTTTTAGTTTCAATTTCTTGAATTAAGTCATTCACAGCTTTGTCCTTTGACATTATAAGTGCTTATTTGCTGCAAAAAATCAGATATCCAATGCTAGCTAAATAACTGGGATTTACGAGAGAATACTATAAAGGGTGGATGTAGGGAAAGAGGATAAAATACGTAAAATACGGTAGTTTCACGGCCAAAACGGGAGACTTGACAGCTATGTGGAGAATGGCAGAGGAACTACATATACCCCGATCAACATCGGGTTGTGAGTACTAACGAACTTTTCATGTTTGTTTTTTAACTTTACTATGACAATGTTTTGGTGTTTTCTGACCGCTGACTGAAACATGACTTGGTGTAGTATAAAACTACACCAAGGGGGGGGGGGAGTCATTCTGGAGAAGGGGTGGGAGGGGCTAGGCGGAGCCCTGAGGAGATGCTTCATTCAAATTCATGCTAGTTTTCCAAAATTACTGACTCCAGCTTTAAGGTAAAGACCTCAAGATGCCATCATAAAAGCCTTAGACATCTAACCAGTAATGCTAACACAAGCAGCTGTCCAGCATGCTAACCGTTATTGTATTATGCAGATGACACTGTGCTGTGAAAGGACAGCATCAGACACAGTGCCATGAATAGAACAAAGGGCTGAATGTGGATCTGACTGCCCAGATCACATCCAATTATTCTTTTGCATAATCTGCACGAGTTGACGTAAGGACTCCTTCACAGTCCTTTGCCAGTTTTAACAATGAAAGTGTGAGACGATTAGCAAAGATGACTGACAAGCTCTTTGAGTGTCAATAATAACCATGCTGGTCTTTAGGGATGGTGTGTAAAAAAGTGCTGATGGAGGAACTGTTGACAGTCTGTAAAGTTGTAACTGTGATAGTGAGCGCTCAGACGCACAAGCAGCCCATGTGGTTATTTGCATAATGACTTGGGAAATGCAAGACAGTCAAAGTGTTCACCAGAGACGCTTCAGAGAGGTTTTTGTGATTCAATGTGTGAACTCAGAGTCCTTTCTGACTGGATTCCGACAGAACATGGATTTATCTGGGTGTAAGATCTGAACAAGGACTTAATATGACAGGTCTTTCTGCCCTGTCAAGAACAATTTCTTGAGGGGGATGGCTGAGTGATAGGTCCACGGATATATCTTTGTTATGCTTTTTTCTGTCTTTAGCTCTTTTTCACTCTCAGCCTGGGTGAATACAATGTGTGCAACGTCAAACAACAACCTCCTGACACATTTTTCAGGTCAACCAGCAATTCAGTTATCCTTTCATTCATTTCACTTAGGAGGCTTTCGATAACTTAAAAGGCTACCTTTAAACCATCAACAGCAGATTTAAACTGTGCCCTCTTTACATAAACAGCCATCAAACTTTAGCCCATGAAAAGCAGTGAAAAAGGAAGAGCTTGTGCACAGCTATCTCTTGTGACTCTAAAGGCTGATAAAGTTGTGCAGGAGACAGAAGGCCCTTTCATATTGTCTGTTCGAGACGGTACTTTAAGACCTCTGCTATCTACATGAGGATGTTGTAGATATAATGGTCACAAGAAAATGTGCCATCACACATGACTTAAAAACTACATGATAGGTCTTTGCTAGTGTACAAACCTCTCTATTATAGCGAAGCCTGCACTGTCTGCTTCCATGTTGTGCCTCATAACCCCCCCTTTGCTATAATGCCATGAATACTAGACATGAGACATGAATACTATGTTGCTTTGGGTTACAATGCAAAACATAATTTTTTTGCTGATATGATGATATTTCAGACAGATTTATTGTTAATACTGACACTGATACTGATATTTTTGTCAAGAGAACGAAGCCTCCACCTTACTAAAATTGAGCAGATCCTTTTATGATGACTGTTTTTTAAAACAGATGTTCAGCAAGAAAATCAACATCGTACTCCTAAAAAAAAGCTACTTTTGGTGTAGAAAACTGAATAGTTGGTTAACCAATGTGGTACATTAGAAGATTCCAATATTACAGCCAATGTGAGGGATATGCATGACCAATATGTATAGCCAATTCATCAGCTTTTAATGCCTGCAAAAAAAAGTCAAATCTATCAAAACTGGTGGTCAGTTTTTTAGGAAATTATCTGCTTATGCCAGTATTGTTCCAATAATAATTGAACATCCAGAGTTTTGGGCTTCTGATTAAGATTCAAATGCCATGCTGACAGCTGAGCTTAATTCAATTTTGATGCAAAGGGGCTAAAAATTAAGAGTTAAAGAGGTGGTTAAACACTGAAAAATGTCTGACCACAATAAAGTCGTATGCACCACATCCTACAAAAATCTACTAAACCAGCCTTTTGCTAACATTAACTTAATGTTATTGCTCATATTTTTGCAGCGCTAAATTATTTATGCTTTCCGCTGTTTGTTTGGGAATCTATACTCTTAGTATCTCTGATTGGACATCACAAGCTAAAGAGAACAGTTGCCCAAACATGACTGACTTATTTGAAGACTTTCAGGATTGAAAATGTTTCTGATGTAATGTTGAAGTGTAACTATGAGAGGAGATTACACAGAAGACAAAAACAGTGCACAAAAACCTTGTGAAAGGCGACTAACCCAGCACAACATGCAACATGGCAAATCAGAAAAGAAGAAGGCAAAGAAAAAACCCCAGGAGAAATGTTATAACTTGATGTTGGCTCCTTATACTCTGCTGACGTGTCCCTTTCCATCTGATCTTTATTAATTCTCCTCATGCTGCCAATAAATGAACCGTCAGTCCTCTTTTGCCTGGAAAGTCCCACAGACTCATTGCTGCAGCTTGAATTGAAAAAGAGACCAGGTTTCAGGAATTTCTAAGATGTCACGCATGTACGCACGGCTGTACTGGATCCATATTACAATTCAAATGAGATCCTGGCAGTGAGTATAGCTGCAGGTGGCGGCTGTGAGACACATAAGCCTATATAACAAAAACTAACACGCTCGCTCATAAAGACACAGCTCATATACATGCAGAATCACACTTGCACAAACTTCTGAATCAGTTCAAGTCAGCAGCTTGCTCAAGTCCCTCCAGCTACACATCCAACCCTGCCCTGCACACACACACTCACACTCACATGTAAGCCTGAATATTTTACAAATACCCTGATAACAAGAAGTCTTCCTGCCATGATTCTAATTCACTATGACGCCTTTATCCTTGCAATCTTTTCAATTTGTCCTCTCGGATTTTTTCCACTGCCAACAGATGGAGGCAATTTTTCAGATACACTTAGTGTCTGCGCTGTAGTCAGAGTCCCCAGCTACACACACACATACACACACAAACCTGCACACACATACTCAAGTCTCCCAAGGGTGCAAGAGAGGTCAATTTCAAACTAGGTGACACCTATTCCCCACACGTTCCCAGGAATATTTGGGGAATTTGTTTTCACAGGCTGATAGATGGCTGCAACAATTGCGCCTCGCACTTGCCCGCACACACACACACAAACACACACACACACACACTCTGCGGCGGTGATTGGCGCCTGGCTGTGTGATCTTGCAGATGAGGGGTCCACTTGCGGTGGATGTTCGCTGGAGACCAGCTGTGCCTCGCTCTGCGCTTCCAGATGGCCCTCGAGGGCGCCACACTGTGTGCGTTAGTGTGTGAGTTTTATGTGTGTGTCCATATGTGTGAGACAGTTTCAGATTTAGACATGTCAGCACATGCTCGGCGGCGGTCTCCTTTTGAACGCTGACACATTTTGTCATCAGAGCCACTGAAACGAGGAGCACAGGGGAGGCCTGAGCTACCCCTCACAGAGATGTCCTTTCATCACACACACACACACACACACACATATATATACACACAAGCACATATACAACACACACACAAGAAGAAAGAGAGAGAAAATAAATGTGTCCAGTCTCATCACCAAGGATCAGGCTGCTTAACGTAAATATTTGGTGGTACAGATATAAAAGTAGCTATTAAAGTATTTAAACAAGTGCAAAAAAATCAGATGAAATGCAAAAACGATTTCATCTGACAAGCTTATGATCTGTTTTATACGTCCACAGGATGAACTTCACACTTCCATCTGGGCAACAGCCGATGCAAAGGTCTTGGCAAGAGCAGAGCCTTTCAAAAGTATATCCCAAGAAAAGCCCTTCGAGAGCGCAGACCTCCGCCAGCACCACAGTCCTCACCCATATTGAAATTTTTACCATAAATATGAGTCCTACCTTTATTTCATCTAAATATTTAGATTCCTTGACCATGGAAGCATAGCGTTAGCAACTGGATTCATAATTAGATCTATTTTAGTTAAGTAGTTATCACGAAAATCACATTTTTTGTCATGGCGGTTTTACACTGATCTGGATCACTCCCAAAATCTGATCATTTGTTCCTTGTCCCAATCTGGACATTTCCTGAAAATTTCACTGAAATCTGTCTATAACTTTTTGAGTTATGTTGCTAACAGAGAAACAAACAAACAAACAGATGCCGGCAACAACACAACCTCCTTGATGGAGATAAAGATGACTGGATGACGATCATTCTTTCAAAAGGTCCAAAATGTGTTTTGCCTAGAGAAATATTGTTGTTCTTTGGTTTTGTCAAAGTCTGATAATAAAATGGTGATAAAAAGGCAGCATCCACATGAATCTCCTCATAAGCAGGGGCTGTTAACAGATTTGCTGTCATTGGTTTCAAAGCTTCTGCATATTCCTCCAAAAGGACACCGACTCTGCAGATTGAGCTCCATCTCTCTAACTTGAAGCTTTAGAAGTTAAATCTGACTGAAAATCAACATCAAGTCTGACAAAGCCTGGGCAAAGCAAGGTAAGAAACCATTTCTTGAAATGCAGAAATATCTGAGATAAAGAAAAGAAGCTTTGTGAAACACAAAGTATTTGTTTTTAATGAAGAAAAGTTTTAATGAAACAATCATTAAGTGAGCTTAAAATGCATATTTTAAGAACAGAATGATTTAGTTAACTGCATGAAAATTACAGAAATGACAAATCATCTCATAAAGCAAAATCATCAAATGAAACAAAAATGCCAGAACATGTTGTGGATGAAATTTATGAAACTTTTAAAAATGTAAACATACTTCATGAAACGCAAAACTATTTTGTAAAACCCCAAATGCAAAAGTGTATTGGAGAGACAACAGTTCTCATCATATGATTTTCTTGAAATTCAGAACATTCCATCAAAGACAAATATATGTAAATAATGCAAAAATGTTTTCCAGAAATAAAAAAGATTAAAAAAATAAACTTAAAAAAAAAAATGCAAAAACATATCAAGCTGTTGAATGTTTCATGAAGTGCAACATTTTAGTGACGCAAAAGTTAAGAAAAACTGCATCTCAAGTATAAAGGATATCAAAATAGAATGAAAGAAACCTAAATGGGGGTGACAAGTAGACTGACAAAGGGAAATTTGTTGGTCATTTTTAAATATGAGAAGTGGAAAATGTACTCTACACTAAATGGTGACCTATTCACTCCTAGCATATAAAAGAGTACATTAGGGCCCTTTATGAGAAATGATAAATATGTTTAAACGCCAACACATTTTGACCACAAGTCTTCATCAGAGCTTGACAACAAATATTTGTGGTGTAACCACATGAAGCATACGCATTAACTACAGCAAATGGTAGGATGTCACAAAGAGGCAGCTATGATGAGGCATCTCCATGTATGTGAACGTGTTTGAATGAATACGGCAAAACACCAAATACGTGATAAATAAAAAAAATCATTTAGCCTCGCTGAACATGTCTGTATTTGACTGTCATGGTCACCATCCAAGTCACTCTCCGAAATATACAAAGATCAAAAGACCTCACACCCTGACACACAAACACACAATAAAACTCGATCCTAAGCTGTCCTAAATATGCAGACCCAGCAAACCCACTAACCCTCTTCAGAGCTACACAGACCATTATCAGGGTCCCATCTGCAGGAAAAGAGCATTTCAACTCTCCTCCAAAAGGTGAGAGGAAACTTAATCGCTCCTAATTTTGTGTCTGCAAACACGAACTAATGTATTCTCTCTGAAGAATACTCTAAATCAGAGTCTAAACCAGGTCCTGGAGACACCTGGGTTCCTCAAATCAACACCAGCAATTACAGAGGTGGTACAAAAACAACCACAGCAGAGCCTCGAATGTATGAGTGCAGTCATTGTTACCAGTCTCATTTTTTTATTTTTTAAGGCAGGACTTTCTAAAAATGCTTTTGAAGGTTTCTTGAACATAAGCCATTGTGAACATTCTCTAGAAGTCCTTAAACTGAACTATTGCAATATCATTGAGTATACTTGAACAAAACATTTAACAAAGCTACAATCTGAGTTTTACCATTTTTGAACATCCACTTTGAACCAAAATTTTCATCAAGCAGGTATTTATAGAAAGTATCAGCCGGCAGCACCACGTGACGTCAACTGACAAGAAAACAACAGCCTGCAAAGAATCGCTCGTCTCCTCTGAATCCTCTGAGGGAGAGAAATATTATTTACAGCAGGCTGTTGTTGTTCATACCAGCTCCCCAACAATGTGCATAAGGCAGGAACCGTTACCATGAAGACAACAACAGTTGTAGAGCGTAGTTTGCCTCTTTTATCACAAAACAACATGTTAGCGTATTTATGCTATCATCTTTAGTGGATCTTCCTGCTCTCTCTCACACACACAATCATTTGAGAGTGAGTTTGACATCAGCATCAAAAATGGAGTATGTCTGCACCGCACGACACCAGAGAGCAGCAGGATGTCAGAGCTGCTCCATGTTTGTGTGTCTGTGGAAAGAGAAGGTACAGCTGTCAATCACCGGCAGAGGAGGAAGCAAAGCGATACACTACCCCGTGGGTTCATCAGAGCCATGTGTCAGTCACACCCCGGGCTCGCATTGATTGTCTGTCGGCACCCATCTGAGCAAGTGTGTGTGTAAAAATGATGTTAAAGCCGCAGTGTTTGCTCCTGAGTGGAAAATGGCGGGAACTTAGACACAAAGGACAAGAGACAAACTGAAGGGGGGAAACAAAACGTCCACCATGATGCGATTATTTTCATTTTAGGGCGCTGGTGTATTAATAATGCAGACACACTCAGGAGTCATGTCAAATATTGACAGGCTCTTCAACTTCCCACTGCATTCATTAAGGAGTCCAAACTTAAGGCGGGCTCTCTCATTAATCATGGATGAGTGTCAGCTGGAGGTCCAAATTCAAATTCAGACGACAAGCTTGAACTTCTAAACCGGCGCAGGTGACACCACATTATCCGTGGGTGTGTTCATATTTGTCTGCTCATCAGTGTGTGAGTTGACATGTGGCTGCTGTTGGTGCTGACCCCAGACTCGTCATGACTGAGCATGAGCCAGAGGCGGGATGGTTAGAGCTCCTATTGCTTTACCTTTTGATATGGTGTTGGAGCTTTAATAACAGAAGAAATAATTAAGGAGGATAGTCACTTCTGGAAGTTATTGTAGAAAAAATTGGTTTGATTCATAAAACTAAAGATAAGACACCTTTATCTTATGTTGAAAAAGTAATAACGTAGAGTCAAAACCGAGGTTTGTATGTTTGTGGGATTGGTAGCATGCTTAAATTAGCATTTATATTAGATTAGATTAGATTGGACAGAACTTTATTCATCCCTTTGGGAGACTCCCTCTGGGAAATAAAGATTCCAGTAGCAGTTTTGAAAAGCAGATATATAAACAAAATATAAATGAAAATAAATATAAATTAATATAGAAAATAATAGAAAATATATCTATTTAACTAACAACTAACTTTGGTCGATTTTTGGTCGACAATCGCTGTGTTTTAGTCGACCAACAATTTCTTTGATTGATTACAGCCCTACATTTTAGTTTTTGTCAACAAACATTTTTCCCTGAAAAAAATCTGCACTATAACTAAAAAGACATGGACAAAAACTAAAAACAAATGAATTTTCATTTTTGTCGACACACAAAAACAGAGATTTATTCCAATCAGCTCTGATTTTCTAATTTTTTCATCAAGTAGAAAGTAGGGACAAGTTAGGTATATATCAAATCACAGCTACTTTAGTAGTGTGGAAAGGCTGGGTGAGCTAAGAGGGACATCCAGTCACAACAGCCTTAGCATCTTGGTGTTAATACATTCAAACTTTACATGCATTTAATAAGGGTTTATTAGATGTTTCATTTTATCCAAGTGTAAAACATGACTTCAGAAATTCAAGACAACATTAAAAAAGCCTTACCCTTTACACTTTATATTTTAGTTGACTAAATTTACAGTAGATTCTGTCAACTAAAATCATAAAGTAAAACTAGACTAATTAGCTAAATTATAACTAAAACTAAAAGGTATTTTAGGCAAAAGACTATAACTAAAAGTAAATTAAAAAGTGCTGCTAAAATTAACACTGGTCTACAGCAAAGACAGGCCTTTCTCACCCGCCACAGGACAGTTTGATCAGTGTGTTATGGCAACCAAATGCTATCAAATCTTTGGCATGACTTTACTCAAACTGTTTCAATACTGCATGTTTCAAAACAATGCAGTCTCTGTTATCTTAATCACAGCTTGAATGAAGCAGCTCTATGTGACAGGTGTGTTAAAGAGGGATAAATTCTTTGCAAACTCCTGCAGAGTCTACCTTACACAATAAAAGAACTCAGTGCTGCTGAAGAAACCCTGATAAATAATTCTGTCAGTGTGCTTTAACCTGAGTGTGTTTGTGTGCGATGTCTGTCTGCATTCCTTTGTGTCTCTGTTATGTCACCACGGCGAGTGAGCATCCCCTCCGGCTACAACTGATGCATCGTTTTCACATGACACACCCCTGACCTGCTCTCATATGACTTCCTTCAGACCCAGAGATGGGCGGGGTCACGCCAGAAGGGTCAAAGGCCAGCTAGGTCCCCACCCTAAGAAACAAAAGGCCGGGCTGAGCCTTTCACTGGGGGTCTGTACGGCTGGATTTAGACTGACCGAGGGGTCACGCTGTGTGTATTCGTCTGGACTTGTGTGTGTACAAACAGAGAGAACATTCGCTGCATTAGTGTGCGGCTGTGTATACGTTATGATACACAGTGCATCCCTCTGTGTCTGATTGCTTAGTGTTGAGTTTGCTGCTCGTGTCAGACCACATATGTGTGTGTGTGGTAACTGTGATGATGAACCCTGAGTACAAAACCACTGCAGGCCTCCCCCTGAGCGCTGCACTTGGATGGTTAGTGTGTGTGTGTACAGGGAACAGCTGTTCTTCAGTGCTACATGGAGAGGTCAGGGAGAGACATGAACAAGCTACAGCTGTGGCCCTGGGGCATTGTGGGAACTGTGGCATGAACAACGTGGGAGAAAAAGAGAAGAATAAGAGACAAGGAGGGATTCAACAGTGAGAGGCTGAAAAACTTTAATATTAATCAAAATCACTACTTTATTTGTATTTTCAGTCATTTTCCAGCCTTTGTTTTTGATAAACTTAGTCAACTCGTACCCCCCATTCTGTCTCCACAATGTTTACACTGGAAGCGAAATGTCACAGAGGGGTAAACATTACGCCTTGAACCAGCAGCTGGGGAAGACACTCTGCATATACAAGACATGGCTGTTGCTGGCCCCTCTGCCAAACCAGCACCCCATACAGAGCATTCAATATTAGTCCAAGACACTTTAGTCCTTAAACTTCTCTTTCTGGACACTCACCCTTGCATGCAGGGATGGATCTCAAACAGGTTCTGGTGTTTCCAAACGTTGCAACAATCAACAGTTAATTGATACAGCTATTGGACCCCATAGGTATTGAAGCACAGTCACATCTTTTATCTGATGTTATAAGACTTCCCTAATAACAAACAAACAAAACGTGCCCATTTTTTATTGGTTCAAGTGAAGTGTATCACCTAAACGGCACACCAAGAAAAGGAATCTCATCAAGTTGTCTGCTGCTGCTGGTAAGGCATCCTCCACTAAAAGCAGCCATGGTAAAACCAACACTTTGTTATAAGTCCAGCTGGTCAATCTTGTAAAATAAATAAATAGATATCAAATTTCACATCTTGTATGTTTAAGGACCGAATTTAGTTTGGAATTGACAGGGGAAACAAATGTGTATTGGAAAGAATCTGTAATTCTCTATACAAAGGATGGTCATAATTTAAAATAGTTGTGTAGAGTTGTGACTCAGTTACCATCAGACTGAAACTTTCAATAATCTAGTTCATGGAATTTCTCTGAGCAGACCAAACAGTGAAACCAAATGTTTGAACATTTCTGTATTCTTGTTTATCCACTGAGCTAAGCTTGACTCAAAGATGTCTTTACGAGCTGCAACACAATGAGAAATAAATCTGCAGAGGAAACAGATGTGGTGACACACAGGAAAAGGTGTCCCTCTGCGGTTCAGTCACCAAGGACTATTAAAGTCCC
The DNA here is from genome assembly GCA_036419115.1 of Scarus forsteni. NCBI lineage: Eukaryota > Metazoa > Chordata > Actinopteri > Labriformes > Labridae > Scarus > Scarus forsteni. The sequence goes on from JAZDUH010000458.1 coordinate 16,342,215, forward strand.
ACAGAGACCAGCAGTTGACGTGGACAGCCGCGTGCTTTAGCCAGCAGAGTCAGAGCACAGCACAGCACAGGAGCACGTAGAGCATGCTGAGGGCTCCTCTCCAACAAGCTGATCCCAACCCGTCAAGCACAGCCACTTAGCATTCTGGGTAAAGCCCTTATATTAGAGAGAAAATTAATCACGTCTATAAGCTCATAAACAAGTTCCTGGGCCGTCTGTCCGAGAAGGCAGAGCAAGAGGAAATAAAGAGCCGCTGTTGGAGATAATGCTTATTCCAGGACAGCCCATAATGTGATAAGTCTGAGGAATCACTTTATAGTTTTGCACAGACAATCATGAGCTGCGGCTGAGAGCAGAAGGGCTGTGCTCCAACAGAGAGAAACAGAAAAAGAAGAAGCTGACAGAGAAAACTAATAAGCCCGATGCAAAGGGAGAGAAATGGGCTCATCTCTCCAAGGCAGCCAGGAAAAAAAATTCTGAGCTGTTGTACACCATTTCAAGAACAAGGGAGAAAAAACGGCCTCATCTAGGCTGAAACCCGACGATAAATCCCTCCTGCCTGACAGATTCGGCAAAAGAATAATATCTGCAGCAAGAATAATATTTGCTGTCTGCATTATGGAAGAATATGAGGGAGCAGAGTACAAGATGGAAGCAGGCCAAAAGCCAATTTATGTCTTTGTGTGGGATAAAAGAAAGAAGAGGAAGAGAGGGGGGGTTGTTCAAGGTGCTACTTAAAAAACTGGCTTATCCACGAGCTTCAATTAACGGCTGACGATCGCCATCTGTGAGGAGACGAAAATCATTAAAAGTGTTGAAGATTAAAGGAGTAAAACCAAAAAGGGGAAAGGAGAGGGAAAAAGTTAAGAGGCAGGCTCCCAAAGATAAGTGTCAGAGATGACATTAGTAAAAGTTTTTTGCCTTTGGTTTTGTAAGTAATTTTTGTCACAGTTGAGCCAATGATTCATACATCCTTTTTAGTCTATAAGCAATTGAAAACAGCACAAACACAAGATACTTAATGGTCAAACTGATCATCTTAACATTAACGTTATTATTTTGGGAAATGTTCATTTTATAAGTTTTTTGCCAATCCAAAATTTTCAGCTTTTATGATTTCAAGAAGGGCGTCCATAATCATCCCCTGAGACAACAAAATAAGTCTTAGCACGTCTCATACCACATAATAATAATAATCAGGTAGTGCAATCTTTATGACAACCTGATAATCAAGCCTTTGTTGACTTTGGTCAGGAGCAGGATTCCGGGCAAAAACTAGAGCCAATTATCTTACAGTGTATGCCCCACTTAAATGTCTGAGGCAATGTCCACAAGTAAGTGAGTATTTTTAAAAATCAGTCTTTTTGTGCGCTTTGTCTTTCTTTCCATATGTAAACTGCATTTCAGGCCACTTAAAATGCTAATTTTGGAAATCTTAGGCCATTAGGCTTGGGATTTTTGAAAACTCGGGACCTGAAATGTCCGACTGCACAGATCTCTCCACAGGGTGATGTAACATTTTCACTGTTGTTAACATGTGTTGAAGCAGATGTTGTTGTGGTGTTGCTGTTTGAAAGTGTAGATAACTGGACTACAAGCTCACACAGACTTTCTGTTGCTCCTTCACTTTGATGCTGGATTAAAAGCACTGATGATACAAATGTTTCCATGTTATGGATGAGACGGGATGCTATTGTATCAGGAGTTACCATGTTGACCCGTGAGCCATGGCTGGTTACTTTATGGCTGCCATGGTTATAATAGTTACAACCAACAAAAGTAGCCACAAATGTATTTACTAACAAGGTTTGATCAGGATTTTCAGATATACTCAACATGCCTGCCATCACCAGTTAACATAGCAACAAGTGAGACCATAACATCTGTTGGACATGGTGGAAGTGCATATCAACAGTGCGTTTCTGCATTTTCATCTGGACAAGGTTTTTTTATTTTTTAAATGGGGGACGAAAAACCTCCACTTTAAAAAATACCTGTCCACATGCGGATGTAGCCTAAAAATGCAAGCTTTTGCTGTCCATATGTATTCCATATGTATTCAAGACTATCTGTTGTTCAGCTGACTTCATTTTCTATTATGGACGAGTGCAGTTTTGAGAGTAAGACAGTTGACAGAGCTTTTCTTGAACATAATAAAATTCATGGACTTTTTGGGGAACTTTTCTCATTCAAAACACTCTTTCCAGATACAATATAAAATGTTGCAAGAATGAGCATAAAATATATTTTGGAATAAATCACCAAGTTCTATCACTTTTTTGCCTTTTTCTCCTGTGGCTGCTCTCATGTTAGCTTCTCAGAGATGTGTGGCGCAGTGAAAACCTGTCTATGAAAACCTAAAAAAATCCCAGAAGGACAGAGGGTAAAACCTGTTGCCACATTTGGTAATGGTTCTGCTTAAACATGCCACTCATAAGAAGAATGGCACTTTATGTGGGCACCGTTAATGCCAGAAATGAACGGATACTAGAATAAGGTATCTGGATTTGAATACGAGGTGTCAATGGGGCCTCATTCTCCTTCTTTCCCACAGAGAAGTTCGTCTCTGAAATTTCTGCGGTGCAGCCGAGCAGAGAGTCTGCCATCTCCCTCTCCAACCTGTAACAGAGGGATATTGTTGCAGCAGAACCGCGACTTTGGTTACCCAGCATTCCTTCTTCTTGGTTTCAAAGTAAAAAAATGTTAAAAGGTAAGTTGAGGTGGGAGAGAAGGAGGAGAAATATAAAGAATATAAGAAAGTGTAGAAAAGAGCGAGATGTTTTCAAGGCATTTAATTTTCTCAAACAGGGCTCTGTGTGTTGTTAGTAACTCGCTCACTGCGTTTTGAAAGTCATCACAATCCCAACACTGCTGCTGCATTAACCATCCGCGACAAATGAACCTCCGTCTGGCAAACAAGTCCCAAACACACACACAAACATATACACACATTCACTTCTGCAGAACCAGGCTTTCATTTGATACATGTTAGAGTCTCTCCACTATGGCAACAATTTACATTAATGCTGCTCACACATATGAAAAAATCTCACATAGATCACTGGATATCCACTCTGTAAATTGGTCTCTACACAATCTCTCTACTCTTAACACACACATCTCAGCATACACACATATAGGATACAACAATCTAAAGCGCTGGGACACCATTTAATCCCCTCATAATGGATTTACCCCTGACTGAGAGTCCAATTACAAGAGCTATAAATGCTAATGGAAGTGCTAATCATAACAATAGCATCATGGTTAAAAGCTGCTAGCTTGGACACAGTGCATGGTTTAGCTCTTTAAACAGAATTACTCAATTATAAGTAAACAGATAAAGAGATCTGTTCCTGATGATTCAATGTGTTATCCAAACTTCTGCATCTGTTTCAACCACTTTCTCCAACCCAAATTTTACCATCGCTAACTTTATGTCCCCCTTTTCTAATTTGTGAACTTTCACAAGTCTTCTGTCCATTATATATTTTATTTTGGGGGGGGCTATATTGTGGAGGAAAAAAACAAGCAGACCACCATTTTTTCCCTATATTAATGAACGAATTTCTATTCTAACAGGACACTTATTCCACCACTCCCTTTCTACTTACGTCGGACTAGCATAAATATAAACCAACAACAGCTACCAGGTTTCTAGACTCATTCACCTTGAGCAGTAAGGCCAGTGGGTCCTGGGTAAGTGATACCCCTTTCATACCCCTTTCAGACTGGCCAAAAACCCATTTAAACCCAGTAAATTTGAACTGAAAAAAGAAAATCTGAAGAAAATTAGGGCATCTGAAGTAGTGCATCAAACCACCCAACATAAGGTACTCCCAGCGCAAGAGGACAGTCCATGGCTCCTCAACAACAGGAAGTAAAATGGAGGACAGAAAAAGCCACTACATGAAAGCACTTTGTTCTCCACAACTTGGATCGCAGAATATGAAACAAAGACCAAGTTTTATGTCAATTATGTGCAAGGCAGCTGGCCCACTCCTTACCTACAACAAACCTGCAGGCCCATTTGTTGCCCTTCAACCCACCACAGTCCAGCAGTGCTATGACAAGAGAGCTCAGCCCTCTGCAACTGCCCCAACCAGAGAGATTTCAAGATTAACTCCTTTCTGTGGGGTTTTGTAGTTTACCTTTGGTTATCAATGTGTCAAGAACCGATTTGATTTCTGGGGAAAATGATGATTAAACAGTTTAGTTACATGAATGTCTAGTCTTGTAGACTGACCACCATAACAGGCCAGAAGAAAATGCAGTCTGACCTTTAAAAAAGCAGGAAACAAGGAGAGTTCACTTCAAGCCTTAGTGCAATCATGCAGGACTTTGTCTATCCATGGATCACAATCGAAGTTAACAAGGTGCTTCCACCACGGTGTTTTGAACAGTGAAGAGTACATTTTCTCATGTTATCAGCAAAGCAGCCCTGAATTTGCCTGAAAGTTGCCCAAAGCTTTGGCTATTATGGCACAATAAAATGCAACTATTATATTTAGCAGGAAAGGCCTCTGTTGAGACAGAACATCTCAAATTGTAGGGTGTTTTTCGCAGTTGCAGTTTAAGTATTGGATGTTAGAAAAGCAGGGATACAGTTGAGAAAACAGTAAGAAGCTAAAACATACTTAAGAATTCATATTGAAGATTGACAGACATGCATTTCCAAATGCCAAATAAACCTGGGATACCTATGCAAGTGTCAAAAAGTAGACCTTAACAGGGAATGGAAAACTTTTTAAGATCAGACATAAAGGGGACTTCTATGGTTAGAGGAACATTTTTTTTAACAAGTGCATACATACACGATTGAATTGTCAACATTCTCACAGCTTTAAGTCTGTATCACTCAACTATAAGATGGGTAATCTCCATTAATTGTAATCTGTCATTAAGTCTTCCTCCACAGTCTTTAACAAGGCAAATAAGCACACAAAACAAAATGTGTTGACATGAGTAATTAGGGAACAGAAGTGTTTATTGATTCAGGCTTTGTGGTGCTACAACAAAAAATTAGTTTGGAGCTCTTCAAGAGGAAAATATGAAAAATGAATGCTGTCATATGTTGAGTCATGCTGACAGACTAAAAAAGGAAGAATTGGAAATCCCTGCCAGGATCTGTCTGGTCATCAATCCAGCCTGATTTCTCTGGCTCTCCTCCCGTCCTCAATGTTAACTGGGTCATCTGTGGGAGAGGCTGGGTGCTCTCCTGAGACTCACACTAACTAACACACACACAGAAACGCACACGTGCCTTCACTCGGAGCAGTTCAAAGCAGCCCAATAAAACATTTACAGCGCGGTTAAGCCTTTTCTCTCTCCCCTCCTTCTCTCTATCTGCTTCTATCTGACTTGTTTTTGCATCTTTCCTTCTCCCTCGGTCTCTCGCTCATGATCCTCTGCTCTGCCACGAGTCTTGACTTCTGTAAAACTCTTGTCCGCTCTTTGTCTCTTGGCTCGCTGGATGACCCTGGGTTAAACACATTTAATTAGTGCTCTCAGGATCTACACGCCCCCTCCTACCAACAACTTAGAAAAGAGCCCCCCCGGACCAAACAGCTCCGGCAGCATATGTGTGTTTGTACTGTGTGAGTGTTTTTTGCTTCACATTTGCAGAAAAAAAAAACAAAGAGCCTGATAACCTCTCGCTTTTAAATTAAACATTTATGCAACCTGGTTTAGAAGCTACTTGAGGAACTGTATTCAGACGTTGATTTTGGCACCCTCTGTGGACCGAGCAGTACTCTTTGGTTCTCGGCCAAGTAGTAACCTCTAACAATATTATCTTTTTGTTGTCATATTCATTTCACTCATCAATGTTTTTAAGCTCTGATTCTTTAAAGACATGCTGTTTGTCACGAATCAGATAACTACCCCACTGCAGTAGCTTTTCAGGATTATCAATCTCTTTATACATAAAGAAAAACCCTCATAAGGAGCTTTGAGGCTTCAATACGACATCTTGAGTGGTTGTCACACCTTCACCTCGGTTGCTTTGTTCAGATTCAGTTGAAAAAGCACTTTAAATTTGCATATTTCCTTTGAATGTATCATATTGAAGCTAACCGAACTCAGCGTTGTTATGATTACAAAACGCAATTTGCATTATGAGAAGTAAACAAGCAAATAACACAACATACTAATTAATAGCAAAGGTTGAATATCCTGTCAAAGATAGTTGAGCACATTCATCATGGCGACATGCCTTAGACATAAGTCCAATCAAATTCTAGTCATGAAGAAGAGGAGCATTTGTTGTAGCCATGTTGCAAATATCATCACTACTGCTGCTTATTCTACTACAGCAGCCCGATGAGTTAACTCATAGCTCAGTTTGTGTGCTGGCTTACTGTGTCCTCATTGTAAAGGAGCCTCTCCTACTGCCAACTGGAAGTGAGCCAAGACCACCTCTTTCAGGTGAGCTCAAAAAATGGTCAAAACAGTTGTGTGAAAATAATCTTAGAGAAGATGTCCAGTTGACACCAGTGACAGACCAAAAACAACCTCTCCTCATCAAGATAAACTGCTGCTAATGATGTCAGATTATACCTGAGCGCGTTCACTTTTCATATGCCTGATAATTACATGAGGCAGGGTCAAAGTCTTCAAACATAAGCACTCAAAGTCCAGAGTTTATGTAGGAGCAGCATTGCTTAAAGCCCTCTTTATTCCTCATATTACAGCCCTGACCCACAGCAGAGCTCATTTGCTTTGAAACATGCAGCTCCTGTCAAGTATCCGCGGTGTTGGACACAGAACCAGAGTGTGTTTAATGTACCATGGGTCAGCGGTGTCAATGTACACACAAGTACACTGAGGTCTCAGGGAGCTGTTATCTTTAGAAGCACATTCAATATGCTTACAAAGAATGTTCAAAGACATGAAGGTCTGAGGTGACCGAATGTCGACTAATGAAGAGCACACAGTGAGCAGCTATACAGACCACCAAGGTGCTTGTATAGGAGAGCTCAGTGAAGCAGGATAGACTCATCAATTTAAAAAATAGTGTGCATGAGTCTTGAAATTCACATCATAAATGGAAACCACTGTCTAAAAAATAACATAAAGTCTATTTATATATAACTAATGAGAAACACAATTCTAAATTAGTTGTGATGTTAGATGTAAATAAAATCAGAATACAATGTCCCATTCCACCCAACTCAGTTGAATACAACACAAAGATATGATATTCAATGTTCTGACATATAAACATCATTATTTTTTTTACAAATATTCAATCATTCTGAATGGTTGAAGCTTTGTAGGTGGATTTTTTCCACACTTGCCAGCTGCACCACTTCAGTTGTCATACAGTCCAATGTCCCCAAGGTAATATATACTGCCATTCAAGCAATGTCTTTTCAGGGATGTCCCTGCTTATTTTAGCAAGACAATGCCAAGCCACATTCTGCCTGTGTTAAATCAGTGTGGCTTCATAGTAAAAAGGTGCGGGTTGCAGACCTGTCTCCAACTGAAAATATGCAGTGCATTATAAGGAAAAAAATACGACAAAGGAGACCCTAGACTGTTGGGCAACTGAAGTCCATATCAAGTATCAATGGGGAAGAATTAGACAATCAGTGTCCTTATTTCCCCAATGCTTAGTGAGTGTTGTAAAAAGTTGAAAACAATGGTGGCTTCTGAAGCAGTCTTTGTGGATGCGGCAATGTCTGCAATTTTATCAGAAATGAACCCAATTTATACTTTAAAGAGGAACTATGAACATCGCGTAAAGCTTCTCTTCCGGAAAATCATGTCTCTGCTGTTCTTACGACAAATTTCTGTAAGAGTTTGATTTACCAACTGGCTCCCCTAGTTGTGAAAGAGATGGGGAGAACTCCAAACCCTTTTGTGATCATTGTTTCACTGCTGGTTGCCCTCATGGATGATCAAACCAGAGAAGCCAGGAAGCAGGGGATCACTGCTGGGAATCTGGGAGAGAATGTGGAAATTCTTTGCGGATGATGCCAGTTAGTCTACCAGCTATACCTGGCAAAATATGTTCTCCTCAGAAGTTAAGCAAAAGAACTTGGTGGGATTGTCATTGACGAGGTTCGTGTCACATATAGGTGGTAAATGATACATGTGTGTGTTCTAATTTAACGTAGGATAGCCTAAGGACTGAAACTTGGTTTAAGCTAACAGTTACCAACAGGGTCTTGCTGCTATGTCATACCATAGCTTGATATGGATTGGTCAGTGATGAGTGGGACTGCCAGAATGATCAGCCAATCACCGGCTACAGTTGGTCTTAAAGGTTCTTCCCTCTGAAAACTTTTTCTATGGGCTCTTCTCCGGATGGAAAAATGATATATTTCCATGGTGGACATATGGAACCGTCTATCTGGTGTATCAGGTTATAACTCTTCTATTGGCCCTTTTCCACTAGCACGCCTTGGCCCTACTCTACTCGGCCCTACTCGATTTGCAGCGTGTTTCCACTAGCCCGGTACCTCCTAAAACAAGCTAGTTTCAGTCCCCACTCCGCTCTGGTTCCAAGCGAGCTGAGTCAATACCAAAAGATGATGTCACCGACTGCCGGCTACTGATTGGTCAGACAATGTCATCATCGATGAGTCATGAGCGCGATGACCTAGCATGCTAGCGGTAGCTATCATTAGCTTACCCGCATACGTCTTTTCTTGCAGCTCGATTGCTCTTGTCCTCGGCTTCATTCTGTTGTATAGCTTCCAAAACTCTCCTGTGCTTCTCAAGGGGTATTTCTTCTTGCCACCTGCAGCCTTCTTCTGCTTTTCTTTTTTACTCGGTTTGTGACAAAAAGCCACAGATTGTTGTGTTGCGCTCAAAATGATGTCACTGCAGTGTCGCTCAGCTGATTACAGCGACACTGCACCCCACTGGACAGGCGACTGGGGCTAACAAGGCGAGTAGAGTAGAGCCGGGTGGAGTCGAGTAGAGCAGGGCTAATGGAAAAGGGTCATGTTTCTTGATAATGAAGTAAAAGAGTAATTCAAAAAAAATTCAACCTCTCTAAAGTGTATTCCTATACAAAAAATCAACTGAAAAGACCAAAATAATAACCGAGCCAGATGGTGAACATGTTTAGTTCTGCTTTACAAATGGGTGTTTTTACATGGGTGTGTGTGACTTCAGGGGTTTTTCGATTCAGCCTCAAGTGGACACTCGAGAAACTGCGGTTTACTGCACTTCTGCACTGACTTCATTTTTCAACACTGGAGGTTGCCACTCAGTACTGACCTTTCCTAAAGGGTAAAGACTGAGATATGTTTAGCTCTTGAACCTATGATTTATTTCTTGTGACTCAAGTGGAAAACTGAACTGTCAGACTAGCCTTTTAGAAAGCCTTTACTGTTGACAAGGTGTTTGGAAAATGTCTTTCATGATACCTGCTTCATGACAGAGAGATAGAGGAAAAGGTTCCATTAGAGAATGAATAAAGTGCACAGCTACTTAAATGCTGCAGTTCTTCTTAGGATCTTGAATCTGTTTTCACTATTCAGAAATTACATCCTCCATTCTGGGTAAATTCCTCCAAATTTATGGACCTGAAAAATATAAGTATTACCAACAAATAGAAAAAAAAGGAGGAACAAAGACATTTAGTCTTGTGGTGGGAAGAATTCCACCAATAAACATCATATTAGAGATAATGAGTGGAGGGTCTTTGTAGAGCAGTGAGACAGATTTTCTCCTGAGGGCAATCAAGACAAAAACAGGAAATTTAACTCAGCAGAAGCAACTGTTCTTCACAAATTACAGCAGCAGTGTTGTGCGGCTTTTAATCAGAATCAAAGACAAAAACAGAAAACTTTATGTTTTTGGCTTTGCTAGAAACAAGAGCAGAGAAACAAATCATCCTCAGTTGTTCTTCAAAATGAGAAAAGAGCAATTTAGCAGGCGAGACGGAGAAAAATAAAAACTGTGGTGTTCCGTGCGAAAGCTGATGCAATCTACTCTGCTGTGAAACATCTGGGGAAATAAAAAGGTCACACAGATTTATATTTAGATGCTGCAGGGGGAAATATGTTCCCCCACACTGCTTCGCACCCACAAGTTAACAACGGCCGCCTATGAAGAACCAAATTAATGTGGCATTAATGGCAGCCCACTGTACGGCTAATGGCTGCTGGTTCTGTCTTTGTAAGCAGTCTGGCATGTGAGAAAGGTTCACTCTGGTGAGCTAAATGCTTTGTAGTATACACTAAGTGGACTGTAGCATGCAGTTTTGAATAAATCATGTTAAATTTCATGTTCTGAGTTAAAAAATGTACTTATTTTTCTCAAGGCAGCGGGTGTGCAGTAGCTGTAGAAAGAATATTCTGTCACTTCACAGGGCTGAACTCTGTAATGGTTGTATATCATGTTGTATATTATCACAAAGTCTAATCATAATGTACTGATCGTGTTCTAACATTTTGCATCCTCTCATTCTTTGAGCATCTATTGCTGAATCATTGCAGAGGCAAAATACTGGCTTATTCGCTGCCTTTTTCTGCGATGCTGGCATTGCCAAACTTAGATTTGTTTGCAAGTTAACAAAAAACAATGTATAAACATTATTTTGGCTAATACCGTAGAGTCCCTTCTGTTCCAGACTTAACCTTTTCCTCTCAATATGGCAGTCTTTTGTGTTACTAATGGATGTAATTGAGGAAAAACATTTTTTGGGCTTTCTAAACTGAGTTTTCAAAATAGAAAGTGAGTGAAATAAGGTCCACTCTTATGACACATTTCTGCATTTTGGAGATATTATGGCCTGTTGAGTATGGGATATATCTGGTATTGAGAGTCTGTTTATAGCTTTTTAATATCTACATTTTTAAATGATCTGCCAGTACTATGATCACTTTTTTAAGACTATTATCCACTGATAATGATATTGAACCCATTGTAGAGTGCATCCATAAGTTAAACTATACCAGACTGTTATGACCATATAAGTATCATGTCATAAAATATCAAACAGAAGCACTCCAAACAATAAGAACCTTATCATTATTTGTCAATATTCAACATAACAGTATGATAGGCTCATCTGATTTAATGTCCATAGACACATTCACAGTAACATTTGGTTAAACTCTATGCAGAACTTTGAGTTTAAAAACAACTCAGCCACCCCTGTTTGCTCTCTGCCTCTGCTGCTGCTGCTCTGTCATCCACTTTTGAAAACTGTGGCAGAGGCCCTGAAGCTTTGTTTCCAGTCTTGTTAGATTTTGTGTTGGAATCTCTATTGAAGTCAACACTGATACTGGAAGGATAATAGCTGATTAACTCAATAAATTAGGTCACCACATATGACATTGATTGTTCAAGGTTTAGTCTGTGAAGTTCTGATTAATTTATGCTTGTTAAAATGGTTTTTAGATGGAGGTCATGCTGATGTGTTCAACTGTAATTTTGTGAGAACACATTTCGGTTCGCAGAGGGTGTAAATCAAACAAGGACCAAAGAGAATAACCAAAAAGCAACTTGTGTATTTCTGTGTCGTGGGCCAATATATATCCAGATTGAAAGATCGAAGTCTGAAGCTACAGCCCCAACTTTTGTCGAGTGGCTATTTAACACAACACTTGACGGCCTTCAGTTGTCAAAGTGCAGTGTGAAAGCTAACCAGGCCAAATCCAAATTGAAACCATGTTGCAGCTTCAGCCCCAACAAACCAAGTCTACTAAACTTTAAATGTGAGTGTGACTGTACCCAAGATGTTGACAAGATGTCCGTCACTTTGGACCAACATGAGGTACATCAATGTATAAGATTGCTACAGGGTTCATTTCCAGCTAGCTAGTATTAATGTTCATCAAATAAAGCATTTTTCCACACATATACATCCATGAACTACCTTACAAATCATTAATAATATCATCAATCTTCCATGCAAAACATTTATCAGAATGTTGAAAAATTCCTTCAAGGTGCTACATTGATTTATGCTTCAATAAAAAAAGCTGTGCCATCAATTAGCCAAGTTGCAATCATTAAAAAGAGGTGGATCCATTCTAAACATTACCAGCTCTTTTCCAATACTACTGAGAGCTTCATTCTAAGCCTCATCCATCTTCGTTGTAACATTAACCTTTCCTCTGAGCCATGTGCCAGATTTAGCGCATAATCCCATAACTGACATTAAAACCTTGTTTAGCTGTAGGTACATGAACATTAGCTATTTGCTGATGGCACAGCCTGGTGTTAATGTTTTTCCTCTTTCCTTGGAAGCAAAGATCTCATTAGTCTTCTTTATTATTATTTGTGTTGGAAATCAAACCCTCAGGGACGCTCTGATACTTGAGAGAAAGGGAAATATATCGTAAATGCAAAGAAGGAGAGGGAGTCTAACACCAGAAGGATGAGACAGAGGAATAAAGTCAGGGAACAGGACTAATTAGCGCGTATGAAAACACCCTGGGGTGCCCACAAGGCCTTGGTTCTGCCTCTGCTGATCAGGCTTAGAGGTCCTCGGAGCTATCTCTCCAGAAAAGGCCTTCAGACGGAGAGTGATTAAAGCTAAAGATGTGCTTGTGGGCCTCTTTCTGCTTCAAAATCCAAAGGGGCAAACTTTTAACCTGTGATTGAGCTGCGATGATTCACCTCGGATACGTCAAAGAAAGAATTCCACCTCCCCGAATCCTCGGGCAAGGCAGCGTAGCGGTTGAAATCAGTCATGGGACGCTGGCGGAGCACTCACCCTGTCAGAAGCACCATCTGTGGGCTGTCTCTTACAGGATGGAGGGCTCAGCGCTGTTTGTCAGGCAGGTTTCATCTTACTGGCACCGTGGGGTGGAGTGTGAGTACACAGCATCGGCAGAGGAAATTAATCTGTGTTTCAATATTTGTACGCCGCCGCCGTGCGCTGTTGTATATGGATACCTGAGGAGCTGTAGAGGATATTGGCCGATGCTGATTCGCTGTACTTCAGCCTCAAGTTTATTACAAAGCACTGTGGCATAAAAATATGTGAAATGAGATGCTTTTTTTTCTCTTGTATACAGACAGGCTGGAGCCCTGGAGGAATATGATGAATAACAAACAGTGTCTAAAAAATGAAGCAATAGCAAAACATGGTTTTATTATTATGTTTTAATGGAGTGCATCTGCTCTGCTTTAGCATAGAGCTGTTAGCATAGAGTTCACAAGGGGTTACTTGGCAACAAGGGACGTGATTATTACATATTACAGAGGATGAATTAGATTACTTGGTAATCCAATTATAAGGTTATTCTATTTGGAAATTAATGTTCTCACTTATTGACTGCTTTCATATAAAAAATGACATTGAAGGAAGTCAATGGGATAAATACCCTCACAGTGATGTCACAACATAAACAAGAAGGCCAGGATTGGCTATGGCTTCTTTCTTTTTCTTTTCCTCACCTCTCTTCCTCCTTCCTGAAACATATCTGTGTTTCTTTATAATGGCACTTACTGGGAGTTTAAAGGACCATGTCCCACTATCTTAGAGGTTTAAAACACCTTACTCAAATATTTACGTAGCTTAAAAATGAAATTATTTGTTATAATTAATGTATTAAACTAAGTTTAACCTGAAATTCTGAATTTAAAAATCTTCACTCGCACAGCTACAGTCTGTCTTCACACACATATCCGCTTCCATGTGAGGGTATCTGTTCCCTTTACAAAGCTCCCAGTCAGTTTTTCCAGACGTACTTTCATCATGACGCGGTTGGTGCCGCCTGCTTCATGATTCACCATGTTATGACAATAACACTGACTTTTTTTTGGGGTGGAACAATGGCTTTGTATGGAGTTGGCAGATATCTGAAAAGGCCCAGGTTTCTCCTAAAACAGACTCCACAATGAGCTCATCTTTGAAGGAGGGCTTTAAAAAGTGAGTAATGCCGGCCTCCTCAGACACGCTCATTACAGCCGCATTAGGCCGTATCGCGGCGGTAAGCTCCAGTAATCAGACTACCTCAGCGGCTTGGCTTAATTGGCTCATCATTCAGCCAGGTCTCACTTCCATGCACATTAAAATAGAAGAGCCTCAAAACACCAAAAACACTAAACAGAGAGGCATGTTGTTGTCAAATGTGGATCTGGGTCACACTGGAAAAAGAGATTGTAGTCATCAAGGAGGATTCTGTAGTGCTCGTGTAATAAGCACAGCTACAGCATTTTAAAGCATCCCGACTGAGAATTATTTCACCCTGCTGCATGAAAGAAACACACAATACACCTGATTATTAAAGTAACCTTCAGCTGCATCTGCTTGGAGCATATACACCATCTCTAATTAAAGCAGAAAACAGATGATTAAAACATATTCTCCTTCAGTAAACTGTAACCACTGATGCTGTAACGCCCCAACAAGGTTTAAAAATACTGTGAAAGTACAGCTGAGGGGTGTCATAAATCTTATTCTGTTTATGTTGTAGGTTCAAGTTTTAAAAGCCTGGCCCCCAAAACTGATTTTGAACCTCATAATAATAGACATCTACACTGGTTTTAGGAAATCTCTCATACAAACCTTATATTTTATTTGACCTATGCTAACCAAAATCTGTTTAAATTCATGTTGAACATTTGCACAACTTTTAAAAATAACTCAAAAAGGATTCTTTAGAAGTGATGCTCACAGGCAAAAGAGGGACATGCAGCATCCAAAGGCAAGTTACTTCATCCCTGAGTCACAGAGGACATTTGATCAAAGTTTGATGACAATCCTTCATACCATTTTTAAGATATCATGGCATGTTGAAATTTAATAAAATTTAGTGGCTATCACCTTGAGAAGCAGCATAAAGACACAAGCACAGGATTAACATGAGATCCAGTGACCTTGAACTCTAACTGTTAAAGTCCACTCAGTTAATCCAGAAATCTGAGACAGTTACAAAGTGAAGTTTGTAGTAAATCCTCCACATGCAGCTTTAAGCAGATGTGTTCACAGGCAAAGCACAGGGCAAACTTCATTTTGCCATAATGTAGTTTGTTGTATGTGAACATTTGCAACTTCCTTGGCATGCCAAAAATACACAGATGTCACACCACTTTGGGAAGAATCGGTGGCATGCATAGGACCAATCTTTCTTGTGTACTGTTACCCATAATGCGAAGCACAAATGGATGGCTATAGCGTATCCATGGCAGTAGCATTACTAGCATCAGCATTTATCACACTACATGTATACAACAGTGAAGTGAACTAAATCAAGTACATACTTTTGGAGTTACATGGATTTAACACTCCTATGTATCAAATATTTATATCCTGTTATATTTTTTCAGTCCATAGATGACTACTAAATTAGCTGCACTAGGTATAGGCTAGGCTACAGTTTACTTTTGTTTCCAGAAAAAGATTCGGAAACTGTCACAAACTGAAAAACTGAGGAGGTAAAGCACACATGTTCGTGTAATTCAAAGAAAGTGGATTATGTAGATGAGTTTCACAAAGTTTTTCTTTTTTTAGAAATATCTTTCTTCAGTGGCAGTAATGCACCTTAAATGGTTGTTGCCACACGCTGGAAAAACAAAAGAGGAAGAAAAAGAATCAGTCAAGCTGGGTCTAGCAAAAACTTCATTCAGTAGTTAAATTTACTACTTCAAAAACAGTGTGTGCACTAAATTTGTAAGAAGTATAGAGTAGGCTGTTTTGAAAACAGCCAGAGTGGATATTTGTGCAGAGTTTAGAGAAAATCTTCCAGACTATTCTTGGGATATCCTATTGATATGAAAGGGGAATACTGGAGGTTTGCTTGGTTTTGTATATAGGAGAAAAAATCAGATAATTTGTCCTTGAGCCAGAGTGGACGTTTGTGTAAAGTTTGAAGGAAAAACCTCATCGCAACTCTTGAGATAATAAATTAACAAGCACGTCCAGGACAGAAATATATTCAGCCCAAACACAATTTGCCGCGAGCCATGGCCATCCCCAGGCCCGTGGACAAAACCAAACTGCAGCCAACTTGGACTCACATGACAGGCCTGCAAGTATTAAAAAGTGAAATAACATGTATTTTTTATTCAAGCAGTACTTTATAAATGTTTAGGTTGATTCAGGAGTCTGTCAGAGCAAAATATTCAACAACAAACAGGAAACAGATGAGCAGCAGAGATGAAATCACTCAGACTCAGAGCGGAAATGAATGAACAAGCGCGAGAGCCTGCAATAGAGGCCAGGGAGTTTTTGTTGGCCGTCTGGAGCCTCTGTGTGCCAGCTTTCTCTCTGAGCGGCTCAGATATCCATCAGCTCTGCCTCTCTCAGAGCCTGACAGCAGGTCTACAGAGGGTCCCTTTTTTAAATCAGGCCTCTCCCACCGCTGGCACAGCTCCAGATAAAGGCCCCGCTCTGTAGGGGGATTCCTCGGCACGCAGACCTCCGCTGGGAAAGGGCCGAGACGGACGAATGAACGCTTTTGTGAAGAGGAAGAGCGAGGCCACCGCGGTCAAGGAGACAGACAGAGAGAGGGAGGAACTAAACAAGAAACAGGGGGAAATAAAGAGGAAAAAGATGCATTAAGTCACTCGCATACACACACAATCTGAGGCAGCCAGACACAAGCTCGATAGGGGTCCTGTGGGGACCTATTCGACGTTTGTTCAATGAAGACTAAAGACGTTTGTGCCACCAATCTCAAAGCTTTCCTTCTCCTCCAGAGAGGTGACAGGGCTCACGCTGAGAACAGAGATGTGATTACGGGCTGCTGCTATGCATTGGTATTCGCTCTAAAAAGACACACCTCAGAATCTGTGATCTGATTATTAATGAAGACTGAGAGTTAGAAGACAAGGTCCTGACAGCTGTGCTACGCTAATTAGAAAGTGAGTAAAAGACACACAAAGATTTAAGAAAAAAGTTACAATTTCGAGACATTCATTAAGACATCATGGTTTAAAGCAGGGGTGGGCAACTTTCATTACCAAGAGGGCTACATAAAACCATTTTTCCCAGCCTGAGGGCCACATTGTTACAAATTTTCAGAAATTCTCCAGGGGAAAAGGGGTGTTGGATGAATACCATTAGAGGTTAGATTAGGTTACATCACAAATAAAAGTTATTATACATAATTAAATGAACTTGACACAGAATTCAAGCAAATGTAGCCAAAATATATGGAATTAAAGCCAACAAAGCTTTTTTCAAATCAATGAAATGATGAGTGTTCCCAAATTTTTAAAGCTTTTACTGCTGCCATATTTTGCATATAGTCTTGAGTAATACTTGATATAATGTTCCAATGCTTCACAAAAGAGATTTAGAGGCACTATAATAGCAAAGAAGTGCGTAAATAACTTACAAAAGCCAATAAAAATTAAAATATCAGTCAAGATTGTATAGTATTATTTTGATTAGATTTTTGAGTTTTCTTCATATTCACAATTCTGATTTGAAAATGACTGACGGGCCACATTTAGTGAGGCGGAGGGCCGTACGTGGCCCCCGGGCTGCCAGTTGCCTACCCCTGGTTTAAAGGATGGAAAAATTAGTCTATGGATATTTGTTGTCACCATCTGTGTCCCTATAGCAAATGTGAAAAAGTCTCACCCCCTACTTTGGGGCTGTCCACACAAAGAGTACGTATCGAGTCAGAAGAGTATCTACAAAAATGTTTCATTGCATGTTCTTTTACAGTACTTTACCTTATTGAGTTCATGAAGCTGGGAGGTTTGAATACAAAAACTATAACATATAATAAAATATGAAACTTAATTCAGCTAAAAAAGTTACAACAAAAGAATATAAAAGAAAAAGATTATGGAATAAAAGTGGAACTAACCTGAGTAAGAGCATTCATGAAACAGAATAAGAGGATTAAACAGAAATCAGTAAACGACTAAAAAAGGTGGTCATGAATTTGCTTTTAAAAATATGAACAGGAGGCGCTGCTCTCCAGATCGACTGAACCACAGACAAGGGGAGTGACATTAAAAAGATGCCTCTCCATATGTTTCAGTTTGTATTTTGGCACTATTGAAAACTACGATCAGAGGACCTGAGAGCTCTACTGTGTTCATATGGTAAAACCAAATTAGATATATAGGAAAAAGATCATAGAAAGCTTTAAAAACCAGTAAAAAGTTAATATCTCTTCTTTAACATGTAGTCAGTGCAGAGATATTAAAATCAGTGTGATGTGGGCTCTCTTTCCGGTCTTCACCAGGATTTGTGCAGCTGAGTTTTGTAGTAGGAAGACCAGGAAGAAGAGCATTTCAGTAAAGTACTACAAGCATAAATAGGACTCTCTGAATGGCACTATGGAGATGTTCCTTTACCTAACATCTCTTATGTGTGGCTCAAAATTTAAATTAAATATAACACCTATAGTTTAAGCTTGTTGGCATGAATTAAAGGACAGTACTTGGAGTTTGATTTCCAGTTGAGCTGCAAAAAGTTATCTGACACCTAAAGTACAATTAAAAGGGCAACAGTGAGCATTTCAGCTGTCTCCATGGTAAACTAGCCCCTTTACAGCCACTCATCCCGATTCAAATACCTTGTCTGTAGAAGAACCCGAAACAATGACTTCAACATTTATGAGCCAGTTCCTTCTAGACTGAACTGCTGCAGTCCCAAAAAGCTGTGCAGAAACATCACTGTCGAACCAAGTTCATGTGAAAAGGCAGCAAATCAGGAAATAATGCAAAAAGAACACTGGTGAAATAAACTGAAGCCAGGGTTTTGTGATGTTGCTCAAATTTTCAAAACACCCGACTCTCACACTTCAGATAAAAGCTGTGGATCAGAATCCTGGTTGTCTATCACACAAAGTGCAGCAGGATTAGAGCTCTGACACTGAGTCATTTGGAGAGAAAACTCGCCCTCGCTCAGATGACTGACACCTGTAACATTGCCGCTAACAGCCGCTCTGTCCCAGCGCTGCGCTTATCAAGTTTTTCGGAGCAGCGTCGGGAAGCCAATCTGGCGTCGCTCACCACCTTTCTCCCGCTATCTCCCTCAATGTGACTGTCAGGCGGCCTCCTGATTTCTCCGATGAGCCCTCCTGAGGGATGACAAACGGCACACTTGTGTTGACTGAGGCACAACAAGCCTTCAGCTGTTTTCCTCGCCTCCTAAACAGGACACCCTTAATAACATCTGCTCTCTGTGCATGGCTTTTTAACAGCCGGCGTGGCTCCAGGATTGGTGCGGTTATCTGTTTACCTCGACCAGCTGACAGCCGGTTATGCTGGAGTTAGCTCCTCCGCACAATGGAGGGAATATTCAGCAGTGGGTTTTTTTTCCTCCGTAAGCCCCTCGAGAGTGTTTACTTATCAGCGGGCACACACCCCTATCAGCGGGCCTGCTCCAACGCACGGCGAGGCGAGGACTGTCAGAGGGAGAGAAAAGACGGGGAGGTGGAGAGGGAAAAAAGAGGCTGAGGCTCTCTGGAAGGCTTTGATATGTACTTGAGAACATACATGGCTACTCCGCCGGCTAATGCTGCAACTCATTGAACACATCTGTGCGTGGGACAGGAGGGGGGGGCTTAGGAGTGTATAAAGGAGTAAATTCATCACTTTCTCCCATCCCTTGAGACTCATTCTGCCGCCTGGAGATAAGTGTGGAATTCAGGCTTGGTGGCAGGCGTGCCGGGGTGAAACGGATGCTGCGGCTTCAATAGCAGAGTGCCGGCCAAGACTGAGGCCTGTAGAAGCTTATAAAACAATATTCTCACAACAGGATGGGCAGAAAACCGTGCTTCTATTGTGAACTGGTCCAGCCAAAGAGAGCTAGAACTACAGCCTGGTGGTAATATTGCTCAGTGAGGCGTACGATTGCCAGGCAGGGAAAGGAGAGTAGTCGGTCAGGAGGGGCTGAAGTGTCTATTGTGGATGTGGAATTTGCAGAAATACTCATTTAAATTGTAGTTGAATGTTTTCTTCACCATTTAATATGTGCCACCAAAAATGTTTTCAGTTTATACTTGAGTCAGGTTCATGTTAAGTTCATAGACAATCCCACAAAGCATTATTGAGATAACGCATTAACAAGGAAGAGGGAGACGTGATGTCCACTGACATTGATCTTTGAGCCTTGAGCTTTAAAATCAGTTTTCTCTTGAGTCAAATTGGCAAACATGCAAAGTCTAAAGAAAATCCCTTCACGTATTCTTGAGATTTTGCATCAACAAGCAAGCAAGGATCGTGAAGTTTGAAGAAAATCTCCAGAAGTGTTCTTGAAATGTAATGTTTGTAAGCAAGAGATGATTGCGGGTAGAGTGGGAAATTCTTAAATAGATCACTGTGTTACATGACATGCTAAACTTTTTCCAAAATTATTACTCGCATTATTTTGAGATATTTGTATTTTCACATGTATTGACCTTTCTTTAGTGTCAAAATAGTGCCAAAAGCTAAAATCACTGAGTAATAGTTTATCATAATGTAAGCACAATATCAGTCAAAATGATAGTGAATATGTTTTTTTCCATAATCGAACAGCTATTTTTGAGGCCCAGTGACCTTCGACTTCTAATTTGTATCAAGTTAGAGCAGATGTTTGGGTTCTGTTAAGAGAAAATTCTCGAGAAACTGCATTTCAAACAAGGAATTAACATGTCACCCAAAGAGCTTAACTTTTGACCAGCAAAATTAAAACAGAGCGAGAGGAAGTATTGAAGTCAGAGTGGACTTTTGAGGATTTTTTTAGGAAAGCTCTAAAGTTCTCACAAGATAAAAAGTAAAATATGAACACTGACATTTTTATCTCCCAATTCTACTAAAATTCTCCTAAAGTAGGAGTGGGTAATTGTGCCAGTTAAAATACCTTAAAGTGACTGAAGTATTACAATTATAACCAAGTGATAAACATGAGATATGATAACCTTCTTATTTATCGACAAAATCCAATTAGTGGACGATTGAAAATACATCTCCAATGCATGACTAAGGCATTGCATTCACAAGAAACAGATGATCATGAGGCTCAATGACTGAATCAATCAATCAATTCATCCTCAAGTAAGAGTGGACATCCACATTAAATTCAACAAATATCCTCTGGTGTGTTCTTTATCAATCAATCAATCAATCAATCAATCTTTATTTGTATAGCGCCAATTCATAACAAGAGTTATCTCAAGACACTTTACAATAGAGCAAGAACTCTTCATTTTGTGGATACACATATATGCATAGATACATATATACATATAAAGATACACATATACAAATATATACATCCAACACCCAACATGAATCCATACAGCCAATCATGAGTCCCTCTTTAGATATCACCATTTAAAACAAGGGCGGAAAATGACATCCAACTAACCTCTATCCTATATCTTCAAAAATGTACTCAGTTTGTCCGTGTCACAAATGGTGTTGGTGTTCAGTTTGAGGAAAATTCAACTAAAAGTTCTTGGTATAATTGAGTGAGACCTTAATGAGTGAGACCTTTAACTTCCCAAATCATGCAACTCCATCTTAAAAATATTGTCCTTCAAAATTTGCCTGTATGAATAAACAAGCAAAATAAACCGTCAGATGAGCCGACACTGGTGAAGAGGCATAAAAACACATTCACAGTCGTCATCAGGATCGTCTGGCCCTCATGAGATTTCCCCCAGCCATCAACTTAAGACAATACAGCGAGTACTGCAGCCTCTGGTCTCCTCTCTATGCATCCCAAACCAAAGCAGAGTCACTTCTCATTATGTTTATGCTAAAAGAACATGGTGGCCTGTCAGTATACTCTGTGTGTGTGTGTGTGGCAGAGGGAGATCAACACCCAGCTGAACGGACTCGACAGCACTGGTCCCTGAGCGATAGAGTCCACTAAGGAGTTTCAGACACACCGAGGGGCAAAAGACAGGCCACCTTTCATCAGAAAACAATCATATATCATGGAAAGATGCTTTAACCCCCAACGAAACTGCAGCAGAACAGCTCCTGGAGGTGTCCTTGACAGTTTGCATTACATCTCTGTGAGAATGGTCTCCAGGCAGCAACAATTTCAGCATCAGTTTCTTATAAATGCACCAATTTATGGCAGGAGAATGAAGTGGTATAAGCCCAAAAGCTCAAAACAAACAAAACCACTGAAGATAGTACACAAAAAGGTCATGTAAGAAGATCAGTGTAAAGGAGGCGGAAGCAAAGTTGTTGCATTTTCCCATAAGCACCAACAATAGAACAATATTTCAACCACCACAAAGCCAGAATTTATCACAAATCTCCTTTATTGGTGTTTATTCAGTAGTGAAGGGGAAATGATGTCTGTCTGCTCTGCTCACTTCTCTTTTTGGGATTCTTAACATTCTTCTGCCGAATCTGTCTCATTTACAATGAGGCTGCCACAAACAGGAACTCATTAGAAGGCTTGTTTCATTAATATAGAGCATCTGAAGATTTTTTACCAAGAGTCTAGACCTGGCAAGTGTTTAAACAAATATTACTTTAATAACAAATCTGAAGGGTGAATGCTTTTGGTATAAATTTTAGTCACTTGGAAAGACTGTGTTGCAAGTAGACAGCAAAAAATACATAAAGTGCAGTTTAGAAAAGCAAGAATAGGGCTATCTGACATTAGAAAAATAATATTGCAAGATTTTTCCCTCCTGTATTGTATAATGGGATTATTTGAAAAGGGACTTTCAAGATAAATGTTGTGTATTTTATGTAAAACCTCCTAAACTGGATCTTAAACTCTGTTCGGTCCAGTTAAAGCCTTTATCTTTCTTTGCTACAGCTTAACAAATAAAGTTGTGAGTTGAAATGCAATAACTTGTAACCTACTTTACTATTTATTCATAAAATGTTTACAGTGAATTATTACTGAGTTTGCTCATTGACTGATTGTTGCTTTGATACGATTTTTTCGGCACCAGCAGGTCACGCATGTGCCACAAACTGCTTTTAAATGGATAGTTTCTGAAGCACTGTAGTTTAATCCTTCTGATACTTTAAATGCTGAATTTATGCAGAACACAAACTAAAGATGTTTATCATGTGCATATTCATAACAGCACTCTAAAGCAGTCAGGTCATTATTACATTTAAGTATACAGTTTTCATTCCAAAGCAGAGTACTGGTCCATGGTCTTGCTCTACAGAGTTGTGGCAGCATGAGCGAGCATCGCACAGTGTGAGCCCACAAACACACACAGCTAATCTTAAGGTGCGTTCACACCGGACACTACTCGTACTACCTCTGTGATCAC
This sequence comes from Scarus forsteni, assembly GCA_036419115.1. Lineage (NCBI taxonomy): Eukaryota > Metazoa > Chordata > Actinopteri > Labriformes > Labridae > Scarus > Scarus forsteni. Next base: position 16,365,338 of record JAZDUH010000458.1, read on the forward strand.
TCTCCATTCAAAGTCAATGTACAGCCGCGATGGGGCGGGGCTAACCCTCCCGCGATGTGACAGCCGCTTTTCACACCACCACATAGCTTGTTGCACGATGTTAAAGTGAAAAAAAGTTGATCTTTTCTGACGATGTCGTGGGGGGCCGCAGGAAACTCACAGATAATGCTGCCGCAGGGTATCAGCTGCAGTGTTTTGTGTTTGATAAGCAAGTGAAAAGGATACAGCTTGAAAATGTCTGCTTATACATCCTGTTATATGATATATATGATATGATCGTGGTGAAACTCAAGCGGACGTGACGTCATCGAGCGACCGCCGATGGCAACGGTGACCAAAGTGAGGTATCTATGGACGCGCAACGATATGACAGTGGGCGAAGCGAAATTGGTAGCTGGGTCGCTTGCGGTGTGAACACAGCATTACACAAACACAGATCTGTTCTTGCTCTGTAACTGGCACAGAAGGGGAATCCCTTTGTTCCCATTTTAATCATGATGTGACTTTATTATTCAAGACCCCAAGTGTCCCAGGGGTGATAAAAATCACACCTTTACACCATTCAGATTTTAAGGCCCCATTCATACAACAATGAAAACAGAGTGTGTTTGCCTAACGTATGAAAAGGGTGCTCCGAGTGCCTGAATCCGCACATTTTTGAAACTAGGGTCTAGAGTAAAAGTTTTGAAAATGTTTTCATTTCCGTCTCCCTTTAAATGAGTTTTCACAGAGAACGCTGACGTCCCTGCATGTGCAGTACTCTTTCACAAGAAGACTGTGCGTGCATCCCATGAACAACAACAACAACAGCCACTTGCCATGGTTGTTTGGAAAAAGTCTGTTTTCACCGGGAAGCATAAGCGTGTTCCAATGCCACTCTTTTACTATAAAATGACATTGCCATCTGATGGCCTGGCATGTACGCCACAGTGTTTTCAGTTGCTCTTCTGTCTCTGTGTGAAAGCAGAGCAATTTGATGCTATGCTAAAGAAAAAGAAAATGCTAAAGAAAAACTTTTCAGTTCCTAGTGACAATGTTTTCATATGAAAGGGGCCTAAGTGATAGAGCACCCTGTTCAATTTGTGAAAAATTGCACCTCCGATCACTGCTCACATTGGATATTTTCAATGTTAATCTGCTCCTAATTGAGCAATTAATCCCCAAACTTACTCTTACAAAACAAAATTTCAAATATATTTTGAAGTGTGCATGAACAATGGTGTCTAAAAGCTATTACTAAAATATAGCTACATGACATCAGAGAAGCTAAGGAGAGTGAAAAAGTAATCCTTAAAAAGAAAAGGCTGTTAGACTTTTCTTGGTGTGATACGTGCCATAAATGCACAATCATGAAAGAAACTGTCAGAAAGTCTTCGAATCAGAGAAAATGCCACATTGCCTAGAAGTCCCATTGTTCCCCTGCAATATCACTAAAGTGACTCTGACTGTGCGCAGGGAAGACACTGCTTTACTTCTTCACTTCAGCTCAATAGGTGAAAAAAAGTACAGGCTGTATGAACAGAACTGAACTGCTGCCTAATGCTGATGAAAAACAAGGCAGTGTGGGAGCCACCGGAGCAGGGTAGTGGCAGGAGGGAGGGCGTGTAGGAGGGGCTGTAAAGACCTGTGAACGTCACCCGCTTGTACCTCGACCACTTTGTCTGACTGATGAGTTCAAACAGGACATGGTAATAGCCTGTCTCCAACATTCCCCTAACCATAAATCTCCCTGCAAGAAAAATGGGAAAGCAATCAGGTGGGAAGAGGGTTTTTTGTGTTCCGGTGTGTGTATGTGAGGGAGGGAGAAAAAAAAGACAGAAATACAATGGGATCGCATGTAAAACACTTCTGAGTTGCGTGCATGCTTCACAAGGCATGCTTGTGTATCTTGAGAAAATAAAGAGAATATTAGAGGGGATGAAGATGATGAGTGGGCACTCCGGCGCTTGAGATATGAAGCTTGTTTTAGTGGGCATCAAAATACAGAGCTGTCGTACTTGCCCCACACTTAATATGATTTAAGAGAGAGAGACAACAGAAAGCCTTGCCCTTTTCTTTAAAGTAGTTAAACCATAAAACAGAGCAGGAAGAGTTATTCTGCAGAGACTTTTGGCAGGCACAGCGGGTGGAGAGAGGCCAAAGATTTAAGGCTTTACAGTGATGGAGAGATGGCAGTGGAAATGGGGTAAAAGAATGATCTGCCTTGGCGAATAATGGATGGATTTCAGCGCAGTGCCCAAGTATCGATCAGAGCTCGACCCTTTCTGTTTATCATTCAGCACGTCATTACGACAGGCATTAGTAAACGCCTCCCAGAGCCGGAGCGCACTCGCTATGTTGTGTTTATGTCCAAAGATGTGGGCCCGAAAGCATGCCCTCGCCGTCGGCTACGCAAACACAGCCGCACACGCAGGCCCTCGAGTGACTAAGATGTAGGGCCTCATCAAAAGCACAATGCAGCCAGTGTGCTCGCTGCGACGCATTCAAGCCATCAGGGCCGAGTGACAGGGCCGTCAGGTCTGCCAAACAGCCTGCCGCAACACTGTGGCAAATGAAGTCGGAGTTTATTGAACGGGGAGGGAGGGACTGAGGGAGAGAGAGAGAGGGGGAAGAGTGTGAGAGGGAGATAAAGAATGACGGAAAGTTCATTATTCACTGCAATGAATGGAAGAGGAAGGAAGGGAAGAAGTAGGGGGAGCAGGTGGAGAAAAGTAGTGACTCTCTACAGGCCGCTTTGACCAACAAGATGAACTAATGCTGATACACAGAAGATGTAAAGCAAGCAGCTGCTAGCCAGCGTACGAGCAGGTTTACAACTCAGTTTGTTTATATGAACAGTAGATTGAGCTACAGTTGGGACACTTAAATAGACTTTAATGTTCTCATCATTAATGGAGAGTAACTTTATTGAAGTGAGCCAAAGAAAAAGCAAAGCAAGCAGCTGCTAGGTAGTGAACTAGTATGTTAGCCAAACCATTAAATTCATTTGCACATAAATGGCAGGTTACAATTGTCGCATGAAGGTTTTAACAGCTTGTGCCCCTGGAGTTCTCAAACAAACCCCCAGGTTGATGTCCTGCTATTGTTTCATATGCAGTTCAAGTCCATTGGTATGGAGTGGCAAGCCCAGTGCTGAGAAAAGACCTTATAATGGATGTAGAGTTGTTGACAACATCTCGTCATACAGATGATTACCACCAACAACAACAGAGTCAACAAGTTAGACAATCATATCTAATTAGGGAGGTTAAATATAACTATGGCTGCTTTAGAACACATCCAGTGCTTCATTGGTCAGAGGGAGGTTTACCTGATGCAAAACTCATCCCGTCATGGGATAAAATAATTTTGTATAATTATTATTTTAGCAAAGGTTATGTGATTGATTTCCTGTCATTACTAAAAGTGAGTTTAATTGGACTCTATTTACTTAGATGCGTGTTCAAAACAACAGTGTTTTGCTCTTCAGGGAAAGCTTCTAGCAAACTCATCAATATAGGACTCTAGAAAGTAATCATGAGAACAAGACAGACAGAACGGGTTTAAAGGGTAGCTAATATAACAAAATATGAAGCCATAGGTGCAAAACCCAACGTCTTAACTTGAAGTTGGAAATGCCAGAAAAAAGCCAAAATAAAATTCTATCACTTTCCCATCCCTAGAAATGATGCCCCCACTGAGTATAACATAGGCTCAGATGAAAATGAGTGTATATCTAACAAATAAGAGCAGATTTTCTAAATGAACCAGCAGTTCAGCTACAAATACCATAAATACCACACATATACATATTCACATCCTCCTCCTCTACATCACTGGGGTCAAGACGCCCTGTTCCAGTCAAAACAACGGACGCTTCGGACCGCGTCGTTTCCAGCAGCTGGCGTGGGAGAAGGGTGAGGCGGCCTTCAGTGCTTTGTTTATCTGCAAACAGTCCGCAGAGAGAAGACCAAACAACATCCCAACGGCTGCTATAAACAACCGACAGACCCTGAACATAAGAGCGGACGAGGAGGGGAGGGAAGGAGTGCCGCTGGTGCTCTGGATGAAGGACAGGATGGTGGGATGGAGAGACTGTTTTGATGTTTTTGACAGTTATGGCTACACCTCTGACATATTAACTCCAGGCAGGGAAAATGTTGCCCTTTGCATTCTGTTTATATGCAAATGTGGCTATGAGTCTCTGCACTCCACCACGTGGGCGTGAGTTAACCAAGCATGAATATACTGCAATAATGTAGTATATGTTATTACCAGTGTGTGGGCATGTAAGCAAATATAATTGAGGAGTGTGTCATTTTCTCTGCGTGCTATAAAGGCTGTTCATTAGTAAGCTCTACAAAATATGCATACCAATACACGTACATGTTACAATAATCCAAACATGTCTTGTTTCTTAAAGCTTCCAGTCTGACTTGGGATTTCCTGCACATCATCGCTCACATTTTCAGGTGCAATCAGTTTAAGGCTCACGACACAAGTGCCCTGAAAACAAAAACAAAGCTTTAATATTGCCTTGAAATAATAATTTCCACAGCACTATAAAAATGACCCAGTGAACCAGCCGCTGGCTCAGACAGTTGCCTGTCAGCTCGCTCACGGCTCAGAGAATGACGGACGAAGACAGACACACAGGAGGGAGCGGAGTTTGGAGGCTTTAGTTGAGGGGGAAGTGGTGACTGTTATGAGTTTTGGCAGGTTGCATTTGAGATGCAAAGCAATATGAATGATATGTTTTTACGTTTTCTGATGAAAGTTTGTGTCAGAGGGATGACAAGAAAAGCTGTTTTTTTCTTAAAAGCTAGTTTATGGCCCTTTAAAAGTTCTGACTTTTCTTAGTGCTCTGACCAAAGTTTAATCACCCAAAGCCAGTTTTGTATTACAGAACCCTCTGTGGTGTTAAGTTGTGATAATGTGGTCAGGTAAAACCACAACTGCCCTCACAAAAGATGGACTACACATTCTAGCTAAACAAACACAGCAGTGAGTTTCTGTAAGCTTGTGATGACTTGGCAGATTTAGAGAAGGGGAGTCCAAACTATGGCCCAAGGGTCAAATGCGGCCTGCTGGCCCATTCTGAATTGGCCCCGAAACAGTTAAACCAATAAAGCGATTTCAAATGCAGAAGCAAATACCATCAATCATGCACATTTTATGCCATATTCACTTTGTCACAAAGTCTCATATACAAAGTGTATTGCAATATTAATCTTCAAGCACCAACATTCTTCCACTTTACTCTTGTTTTGTGTCTGACAGTGGGGATAAGCTTTCAGTGTCTCCTGTCTCTGCAGCTCAAAAGGTCATTCTCACCAAGACTAAGTGCGAATCCAGTGATAGTCCAGTCTCTAAACCCTAAAACACTAACTTAAATACACTAAAAGTAAGTTGCAGCAAGTGGCTCAGTCATCCAGGTATCCCTCTTTATGCATTCCACAATGGAAAAAAAAACTATTTTAGAGCAATGTGAACCTTTGTGATTTCTGAGAGGAAGCAAACTCAGAATAATGATAAGAAACACATTGCAGAAAAGCTAGGCTAATACCCGGTTTATTTCAGAAAATAGAACAATAGTGGACTTGATAACAGATCTAAGCTGGAGCTAGCTTGGCTACCTCATAAACAAGTTTACTTGACCTGCTTTTATCTTATTCATGCTGTGAGGTTAGCCTCTATAGCCTACTCATCTACTTTCTGAGTTAAAGCTTGTAAGTGGTGTATGTTAACCTCAGCCTTCTGAGTGCAATGTGGTTAACCCAGTCAGGTAGCTTTACCTCATAGTAGCTTGTTAACCACACAGTGTATGCCCAGCTTAGCCTATACAAAGCTACAAACACAATGAATATCTAGACTGCTATATCATTAAATAATTACACCCCAATATCCACACAGAGAGTTGCATTTAATTAACAGACTTAGCAGGATGACAAGGCAGATTTCAGAAACAACAACAACAGCAACAAATAACTCTAAGCAGGCTGGTAAAAAGGGCTGAAAAGAGACATTTATCAACATTTATTAGCAACAATAAGCTAAAAAAACACCATAAAACCAGCAATGCTGTTTTTAAAATATCAGAGTTTAACAATTACAAAAAATAAACCTTTATCAAAGGTAAATGAAAACATAAAAAAGCAACCAACACAAATTTGCCCCATCATTCAGGTCCATTTATCCCTGAAAGCCCTGCTCTCTTTCTGTCCATTGCACCTTTACTTTTGAGTAGATAATCTCCCTCCTTGGCAGACAACCACGACTGAGTGTCTCTTTATTCAGTCAGCTAAAAGAGGTCCATGAGAGGCACAGCACTGGCTCTCTGACAGGAGCCCTGCCTCTTATTTACACATGTGAGCTATACGTCTAAGAGCTGTTTGTGTGTGCATTCGTGCATCATTGATATGCCGAACATGTTCGCCCTGCCACCCTGCCAGTTCTCACGCCCCACCCAACCTCCCACACATTTTCACGCAGTAAACAAACACATACACACACGAAGAGTAGGAGAAGAGGAAAAACTTTCTTACCTATTTGGTGTGGATCCAAGTGGATGATAGGGAGGTGCAGGGAGTTCCGAGGAGAAGCAGGAGAGAGAACAGGGAGAGAAAACACAAGGAGAAAGCTTGATTAGTGTGCGAGTTCAGCACTTGTAACCTCTCCTACAGCGAGTTAAGCTGCTCTCTCTTGTTCGGCTCAAACAGGTTGATGCTGGGAGTACGCCTGAACAAATCCACCATGCACTCCTCTGGGTAAAAAAAAAAAAATCTCTCCTCTGCTTCAGCATTTTCAAATTCTACTTCTTTCACCTGTCAGAGAAGAGGCTGAATTCACCTTTTTCCTCTCTTCCCTTTTTGAATATGCTTTTCTTTGTACCTTCTATTCCCCCAGCGGACATTTCATCCTCTCATTTCCTTCTCTAATCTCCTCCTGGACCTCTACTTTTAACCTATCTTACTCCCTACGGTCTCTATTTCCTGTTCGCTTTTGCTTTTTGTATCAAACAGACAGAACAACCCCGGTGGGAAGTCAGGAACTGGTGAAAACCCCAATTAGAGACAGTGAAAGCAGCAGGTGGGTGTTCTAGCTACCGCTCGGCATGACATAGGTGACCCCTAGCTACACCTAGCATCCTTTCCACCCCTCTCCCTTTCTTGTCTTCAGCCCTCCAAGAAGTGCGCTTTACTCCCCCTTTCGCTGCTCCTCGGGGAATGTGCATCAAAACCAAGAGGTCAAATAAGAGGTTGGTTTGGGAGTTTGCCTCATGGAAAGCTGGGCATGGTCTGAGCAGATAAGCTAAAGCTCCCGAGATGCTCACCACAGGAAATAAATTGTACAAAATTTTGTTTTTTTTTCTTCTCATGTATTAGACCCACATTCCCCTTAAAGCTGGTTTCTTCTTGTTGCAAAGCGGATGATGATACTTGCCCTAAGGGTCAGTGAATGCAGTTTCATGCACTGTAGCAATCTTATTATATCAGCTTTCAACTGTAACCTGATTTCAGGCACTTGTCAGCAGGAAGCCTGGTTTCCTTTTACAGGTTAAGGGATTAAAAAAACCTCATCAACATGGGCGGATTTAAACTGCAGAGGCCTGATAACTTGAAAATAAACTGCACTTTAATATAGGTTCTTGACCACCTGAATTTCAAATCAAAACAATAACAATGCTTGGGCAGGATATCACTGTAATCATTTAATATAAAACTCATACTGCTGTCCTCATCATGTACCAGTTCAACAAAGTTTAGAGATTTACGATTGGTCCTACATACTTAAAAGCACTAAACTTTGCCATGTCGTTGACCTTTACTGATAATGACACCAACGAGAGTGAAGACATGACATCAGTTCCAAGTGAAAGTCAGGCGTGTGTGACTCATACTGTCCCCACATTTATGCTGAACTTAGAAATATTATACATAGAATTATGTGTCATTTAGATGATTCAGAACATGAATTCACAATGTTACTGACTCAGCCAACGTTAAGAGATGCAAGGTGTATTTCCTGTTACTGGAAACACGAGTGCAAATGTCTCTGTACTTTTATGTATCAACTTTGTTAGAGTTTTTGTTTACATGATGATATGCATCCATGGGTCTGAAATAAAGTACCTAATCTAATCTCATACAATTAAACTATCTCAGACTTGCGTTATCTTAAGAGACACCATTAATATAAAGATCAATTCTGAGATGTGTTGCTTGATCAGGTAGAAGCACTTTTTACTTATCTTATGAATCATACAAACAAACAAAACTCATCAAAGGTCATTGCTATGCTATCTGCTAGCTAACCCATAAGGACTTAGCTTGTTAAAATAAGTAATGCACCATGCTGGATGTTTCCTTATATCCTGTATTTCAGTATTTTTACAATAATTAATACTGATAATAATATGTAGACATTTTTGGTTAAGTCCCTTCAATACTTTATTTTCCTTTTCCTTACATTGTGTTTGAAACAGATGTGGGAAAATACTTTTTATCTTCACAAACAGACAATACTGTATCTTTTGGATGTGTACATTTAGTGAGATTAACATAGATGTTAACAGCGTCAGAAGCAGTTGATAGCCAGCTGACTACCTCTATGCAACCATTGGCTAAATGTACTCAGACCTCAATAATTAAGCTGCTTTAGCCTGTCCACTCTTCACTGCTCCTGCTGCATCCAGATTTGCCACCCTCCCCCACCAAAGCTCCTCCTTTATGCTATTCTCTGACTCAATCAGTGTCGCTCTTGGGAAATTTTGCTGCTTCCGTTTCTGTCTCTTGTTCTGTTTGTGGGTCACAAAGAAGGCAGCAAAATGTGATGTTCTTGCTCAGAGCTTTCACTGTTGTGAAAAAGCAGGGGGAGCCCCCATCAGAGCCATATACCGCCTAAATAAAAATATGCAAATAAATGCAAATGAAGCTAATTTTAATGACTGCCCTCCTACCTTTTCTTGACAAAGTGGTCCTGACAGAACTGGACTACTACCAAGAGAACACAAGTCAAAATGCTAAAAGTGATAAAGGTAGTGTTTGTAGGTTTACATGCAAATATTACAGGATAATCCGAGCATCAATAATGCAAGGGCTAAAAACAACAGAATTTAAGTTGATGAGTGTCTTTTTATCACAGGGTTTTTGGTCACAACAGTTCTTTGTTGTTTTGATCTGAATGTGATGATGAGGTTAAAAGTCTAACATATAATCATTACAGTATATGAGACCACCCAAGTCATTGAGAAGTCATCTATGGGCTGTGAATTAATTAAAGGACAAATACAAGGTGCAACAATAGATATTTTACCTTTAACACACATGGCTGGGAAGTCATTTCGCAATCCTACAGCTACTGCAGAACATATCAGCATTTTACTAAACAGTTGGTCTCAGTTTCAAGTATGTGAAACTTCAGACATTAAAAAATGCCTGTGGTCTCATTTCTGAGCTTGTCCCTACCTGTGCTTTCAGTCCTGAGCTGCTGCCAAAAACCCTCTCTCAGACTGACAGGGTCATAAAACTAAAAAGATTTTTGAACATCATTTAATTAAAAAACACTGACTTTAAAAAGGATAATAGAAGCTTTTATAGGAGCACAAATGACATCAGCAGAACAAACCGGCCCAACGTAAACTGTGGTTGTGGAGTGATTAGATGAAAATACACACACTCAGCGGCTGATGGTAAGATAAAGGATTATGGCTGATATTGATAAGAGTGAACATGTCTTCCCACAAGTTTAAACAGCTGCACGTAGTTCAGTACAGAGAAACTTGTGGCGTTGGTGTACATTTCCTGTAAACTTGATTCAATGTTGATGGGAACACAAGGAAAACCTCAGCTTTGCAATGAGAGCCTCTTTTAAATACAGGAATTACGATGATACTTGCAGTTTTATAAGACAGGTTTCAGTATGTTAAGCACCAGAACCTCTTCTGGGACACTCTTTGGCACTAAAATGCTTCCAAATTCCCTGCAGCCTCTCCAGGAAACAATCTCTCTTTACTGTAAACATTTATGAACATCTTTTCAGGAGCCAGTGTTGGCATCGACAACTTTTCCTGAAGAGCCTTAAGCCTAGCAATTACTGGCAAGTTGGGGACTCTTAGCAGCACCCTCAGGTCTAAAAGTCCCTTTTAAGTCCGCCCGGCAGCCGTTCAGTCAGACTTTCAGTCAGACGCTCACAGAGCCCGCGGCGATGGGAAACTTCTCCTGCGGTTAAAACAGTAAAGTAGAAAGAGAGTGAGCTGGCTGAAGAAAGTAACGCAGCCTCGTGTGGCTTACAGGAAGGCTGAGGAGATGCAGGGCTTTCGGTTTCTGTTACATGACACATGCATGTGGGTTACAGTAAGTTATTCTGTGGCTACGGCAATGCTTTGCATATACATGCCTTATGCTGATGATGCAGTTTTATTTTTGGGAAAGGGACGAGATTTGCATAAAGGGAAGTGGAAAGTGGGTGATAAAATGGATTATAGTTACAAATGGTTACCTAGCAGCATCTTCAAGCAGACAAAAACACTGTTTGGCAGCTGTCTTCTTCAAAAATAATGATCTGCAAAATTATCTGTTTGCTTAATCAACATGTGGAGCACCAATAGCCTGATAGTACATCAGCCAAATATATGGAGAGTTTCATCCTTGCATGTCCAAGGTAAAAATCCTGCTTGTCTCTCCTTTTCTGTCATTGCCCACTGTCACTCCCCAGTTTTTGACAACATCCAATGTCCCAATTACAAAGCAATAAAAGTCCAAATACAATGTATCTTCTTAAAATTTAAAGTTTAAAGGTCTTGAAACACCAAAGTTAATGGTTATAAGGTCAATGAAATTGAAAGTACTTGGAGGCCATTTACAGTATGATGTGTCTTTCTACTCACCATATAAGTGGTGGGCATTTCCATATGTGCTTTACAATCTTTAAAAAATCCCTCCATCTTTGTGTTCTGATGTGTTATGTAAAGCACTTTGAACTGCCTTTTTGTTAAAAGGTGCCACTTAAGAGAGTGAATATGTGGAGTCTGTGCACCAAACTGTAAACAGAAAATCTGGATATTAGACTTTTTTTAATGACATAGGATTCACTATCCAACAAAAAAAACCACAGCCTCTCCAGTCTTCCAGTAGCAGCAAAGCCACGAACCTTGGTGTAAATCACTTTTTTCCCCACTGTGACAAAAACATACAGAACGTGAGTAGTCTCCTGAATTAGGGCCCCATAAATCTTTGCAGCGTTGGGAACAGCTGCACTGAACGATGAGCGGCACTCTGCTTTAAAGCTTTGTTAAATGCCAAACCACCAAGTAAAGAACGCAGCGTAGGAAATTCATAGCCTCTAAATATCAAGGAAGTTCCCTCAATTAACATGTTACGTGAATGTATTAGACAGAAAAAAGCCTAAAGGAGTCTTAATGGGGACTTTAATAGTTTTGCTCTTTTGAAATATGCACATGGAGTGTTTATGAGGCTCTTTGGCGGCTGGATGCTCGGGAGGAGATACAGTGAAATGCAGCAACCTGTCCCCAGGGAGGAGTGTGCACTGCTGGATTTCATGTTGGTGTAATGTAGGGCTGGGCCACATTTTAAGTTTTCAAGAATAAATGCATATATGTAAATTTTAAGAACAGCAGCTGCATAAAAATCTCCAAATCTTCATTTATAGTCACACTTGAAAGTGATCCAGTGCTGAGATCACTGTGGAAACCAGCAGCTTAAAAGCTTGATTATAAATTAAACTGGGTGATGCAAAGTCCTGTCAGTAAAATTACTTGGATTCAAGGTCCTGTTGTAAGAACACTATTTTGCAATATATTTGCATACTTGTTGTTAAAATGACTACTAGGCAATATTTTTGTGGTTGCATCCCCCCAAATGATTATTAGTGATGCATTAAGGTCACACTATTAAGACTCTATCAGGCAAAACTTTTATTGTCAAATCAGTCAAATGATGGGTATGCGATGCATTCAAGGTCCTGCTGTAAAATGACAATCAGATGACGCACGTAAGGTTGTGTATGAAAATGACATTAAGGCATCGCATAATTGTCTCATTAGCATAGAACAATTACTGATATGCTGCTGGTCACATCAGCTAATTACTAGGTGATGTGTTTAAGGTCCAATGGTATGATCACTATCAAACAATAAGTTCAAGTTTCCACAGGAAATGACAGTTATGCAATATGCTTAAGATTGTGTCAGTAAAATGATTATTCTGACAAACACAAAGACTGTATGTTGCATTCTAGGTCCTGTGAGTAAGATGATAGTTCAAAACAGTCAGCAAAGTGACTATTATTTAAAGTATTGATACTACCCGTAGTTAATTCGCTATAAGGCAAAGATTTTTGGGTCCAATTGTAATATGACGATCATGTGATGCTTTTCAGGTCCCACTGAAAAGTGATTACCAGAAGGTGCATTAAGTGTTCTGTTGGAAAGTGACCATAATGTGATCCATCAGAAGTCCTATCAGTGGAGTAACTTTCATGTAATACATTTTAAATATAATTGTAAAATGCCTATTGGGTGATGCATTTAAGGACATGTAAATAATGCTTTTTTGCAATTCATTTAAGGTCCACTTGATGAAATAACTAGCATGTGGTGTAGTAGAGGTCCAATAGTAAAATGAGTATTAGGAAGTATGTTTATGGTTCTGTCAGTTATATGTTATGTTTAAGGTCCCATGGTAAAATGATGATCAGTTGATGTGTTTAAAGTCCTGTAGACAGAGGACTACATTGACTGTACAGTAAAGGCACAGTCAGAAGAACTACTACTAGATGGATGAATACAAACACTGACTGGTACGGTGATCAGTGTCAGTCCATCTCCTAAAACTAATATTTGCTATGACTCTGCCAGAATCCTAGTTAATCAATCAATTCTAGATTTGTAGTAGCCATTGGTTACTTTTTATATGAACATGAAAATAAAAAGCATTTTGTGCATTGCCTTTCAGCCAAATAATATAAAGGCACTTTTGGTCCACACTTCCTGGGCCTAAAGTAATTCAAAACAAAAAAATGGCTTGAAAATAAATAAAGGGCAGCGTGCTTTTTCCTGAAAAGGTTACACAGTTATCACTGAGGTTTCCCACCAGTTTTAGTCAGAGCGCGCACGGCACAGAAAGGTTGATAGTTGTCAGGTCCAGGCACAGCCCTTACCCCCCTCAGGTGTTTTGACATTTTAAGTGAATTTAAGCGCGGCGGTCTTTCTGTTGCAACCCTACACCGCCGCACTACGTCTCCATGCCGACAGCAGCACCAGCAGTTGTCTCCTCGAACCAGCCCTGACATTTCTGTCTTCTTCTCGGCATGAAGTTGCCCCTGTGTGTGCCTGTTAGTGTGTGTGTTGTTTTTCGTACACACTGCTCCGCTTCCTTCCACCCACTTCTTTCTTTAGATAATGTAACACATGAAACCTGTGCACATTCAGGTGTCAAACCGCAGAGGAAAGTCTGCGTGGGCTACAGAGCGAGCAGGAGAAGAAGAGGTGGAGGAAATCATCCTCGTACAGCGGCTACAGTTTGTCTCCCAGTGTAAAGCTCAGGTCACAGCCACAGAGACGCTCTAAAACATTCTTTATGTTTGCAATTAATCACCACAAACATGCTCCTTATTCTAACTAAGATGCCACATAATTAGATTAGATTCAGATTAACAGGATTATGCTACCATGTAGAAGCAAAACACCAGAAAGAGACCATAACAGCAGGGTTTAATGAGCTGAAACCGGAAAGAGGGGATTCAGTTAACCCATCATGCTGCCTTTTGGCCTACATTGTGTCTCTGTATTCACAGGCAGTAGAGGACCTCTGTGGCCTTTAACTCCACAGGTTACCATATGTATTTAACAGATGTGTTATGACTGTTTTTATGGACATGAAAAGTTACACCTACAAAAGAAACAAACACTACGAGATAAAGATGTAGGCATGCATTGACAGATGTAATACATGTTTGCTCTATCTTGTAACATTACTAAAAGTTAAAAGTTACTATAATTAAATTAGCCACTGCCCTTGTTAAGTGTTCAGATGACCTTTCACAGACTGTAGGTTAAACAGAGTCTTGGCAGATGGCTGTTCACTATGAGTCTGGTCCTGCAAGCCTGTAGGAGGTTGTCGTTGTGGCTGCTATAACTCTGCTTAATGTTGCCAAGTAATTAGCTCATGATAGATTAATGATAGGTCTTAAAAACAATGGCATAAGAGTACAGCAACTCAAGAATGAAAAAGCCCTTAACAAACGAGGGAATGATAGAGTAACATATACAAATGTAAACCAGCGTAAATGCATCTGTGGTTTATGCAGTGAAAGTGGAGTCATTGCTGGTACGTGTGCAGACCGCTTACATTACAGCTGCTGCTCTACCAGCTGAGATTCACTCGCTGTTTTCCCTCTGAAGTGAGATTCTTAACTGCTTGAAACATTCATCTATGTTATTTTTAACTAAAGTTCAGAATAAAAGGCGATTTGGATTTCCTGTGATGCTTTGAAATAAGTCTCTATATGCCTACTGTTGGGCAGTATGGTTTTCTGTGTGCAAGAGGTACTCCAGTTTCCAGACACTGACCAAAAATAACTGATTGGGTTAATTGGTGACTTTAAATTGCCCTTAGGTGTGTGTAAATGGTTGTATATCTCTGCATGTCTGCCCTTGGATCAGCTGGTTACCAATCCAGGGTGTAGCTGTTACATATTCACTGTAACTAACTTTGTCTTTATTTTCTTGTACTTGAAGATAGAGTCCCCATCAGTGAAAATGAAGTATGCACAACCTTGAGTTAGCTTGTGAGTATGAATAAGTATGATATGGAATTTTGCCTTCAATATTTCAGTTCTTTTCAACAGCTTTACTGGCCCCAGATGTCGTTGGAACACAGTCTTGCCTCAGTAAGCGATCAGTGGGCTGGACAAACACCACACACAGTGAGAGTCTCTCATTTTTGAGGGGTAGTATTTGTGCCCTCCATGACATCATTAGGGGTAAATCTTTCAAATGGGCTGTGTAAGCACACATTTTCTGACATATTTCTCCATGAAAAACATTTTTAAAAAGGACAAAAAGGTTGTTTATGTGCAGTGAAGGCTATGTCTATGTGTGCACCCTGGGAGGCAGGTCATCAGATTAAAGTCCTGTTTACATGGAGAAATGCAAGGGTTCTTCCTTTGCATTTTAAAAAGCAATCTGCATTCAGACGGAGACACTAGAAACGAGTGAAAATGCTTTAGTGCGCATGCCAGTCCAGTAGATGGCGATGTAGGTTTGTAGAGAAACAGCGCTGTTACAAAAAAGCATACAAAGAAGAAAAATTTTCACAAACAACAATGGCGAGTGGACGCACGAAGACGCAATTGTTTCTTGTCTGGACAACAAATCTGGCTGGATAGTTTTGTCTGGATAACAAACCGAGCACAGTAAGCAGCACACACACTACTTGGTAGACGGCCGAAGCTGCTGTCGCTCCTGGTATGCGCGTGCAGCCTTCATGTGATAGAGCTGTTTGTGAATTCAGGCACTCCAGGCACCGTTCCCATGTAAACAGGAGGTCAAAACACAATAAAAACTCCTCAGTTCTGGCTGGGTCCGGCATCATGTAAACATGCCCTAAAGTTGTGGGTGAATCCTAATGTACGTATAAAAAGGTGATGGATGATGCCTAAAAAGAAAAAAACTGAAATAGGATAATTATGATCTGGAAATTCAACAGATGGCTTTTCTGAGGGTAGACCACACATTCAAAATGAGAATTATCTGCCATGTTTCTTTGAGCATGAGAGCGTCAATCATGATTAGGATTACATATTAGTTTATTGTCCACCACTTGTTGCCACTCAAGGCAAGCTTTCAACACAGTCTTTTCAAAACTCAAAGGTCCATTGGAAGTTGGACATGCAACATTTAAAACAAAGATAAACTCAAGGTTTGATATATAAGCACCAAAATGTGAAAAAATTGTAAGCCTCTTACAGTAGCTCAGACAGGGTTATCTCACTGAATAAAAATCCTTAATTTAAAGTAATATCTTTAAGTGAAGCATTTAAAACTCATTATTTTTAATACATAACAAAAGCTCTCTTATCAAAACAGCATTTAGTGACAAACACAATTACTGTGGTTTGCTCTATCCATCATGACAAAAATACCCTGAGGTTTGTTATTCAGCCCCACAGAAAGACATCAAACATCTGTTTTTACAGAGTTGAGAACATAAAGGATAATGCTTCATCTTTCTTACACGTAAGTAGGTCATTCTAACAACAGCAGAAAACTCACTGTGTAAAAATACAAAGACGCATGTAAGGACACAACCTTGCACGAGTAAAAGCTGCCTGCTATAATTCATCCGTGTTCACAGCCAACCATGGCACATATTTGATGGCATTCATGTACACAAACATCAAACATTTACATGGAAAGTAGTCGGGGTGGATGCTGCTGACATCTCAAATTTCCTGCTCCAGGCGTATCAGAGAAATGTCATATAATGTACGGCCATTATTGCTTCCGCAGCATTTTAGCCTGAAGCTTTACAGAAAACTGCTGTAACAAAAAAAATGGTATCAGTGTGATGCAGGCTGCTGATCAGCAACCGGGACACTTAATATAAGGCTGTGGCTTCTTCTTCTGCTCCTGCTCTCAAAATTATGACGCTCAGGCTTTATATTTGTCATTTTTTTGAGATATTGACGGATAACAGCAGCTGATAAATGATCTTTTACTCCCTTGTTGCACTTCTGATAATAAATACAGTAATGTTGGTTCAGCTGTCCTCTTGTAAAGCAGTTTGGGATGTTTACAGCTGAATTGTCTCTAAACTCGTAAACCTCAAGAGAAGTTTCTCATCAGTTCTAACCTGTGACCTTTCACGGCTGTTAATCTTCAAAAAAACAGCGTTTCCTTTACTATGACATACTGAGACACTCCAGAGGAAGTCATCAAAGAAAGAAAAGTCACCAAGTTCCTGCTCAGGGAGATTACTGATCAACTATGAAGTTCATAAGATGATAATCGCTACACATCTTTCTCTTTAACTCCCTCTCTGTGGCGGTAACACCATAAATAGATAAATATTATCGACCTGTTTTTTGGCTCAGAAAACTGTCTGTATATGTGTCTGTGTGTTCAGACACAGGGCTATTTTTTTCTTTGATATATTAAAGATTAGGCTGCTTCCTGTTTTGGTTTCTATCATGCATGAAGTAAATTATAAACTCCCTCCTACCACAGAAATGAGAAGTGATAATTACATATGAGAGACACCTTACTCATACAAAGAGTTTGTTTTAACACTTCAAAATGCGCTGTGGTTAAGCCTGGGATTTTATTTTTTCAGTGGACAAAGTGAGTAAAAAGTAGAAGATAAATGTCTCTCTAAGGCACAGTCACAGTGATTTACAGATTTTGAATCTATAGACGCAAAACTTTACAAACAGAGACCAATGATCAAGAAAGTGCTTGAGAGGGGTATTGATAAAAATCAATATTGTATTGTTAAACAAAAAAACTGGCTAAAGCCTACGTTTACAAGGACACTCTCCAACTCATAACGCAATGATTTTTCCTTTGCGTATTCAAACTCAATTCGCGTTCAGACGGAAACGCTGGAGATGAATGAAAATGCTGTAGTATGCATACCGGTTCAGTAGATGGCGGTGTAGGTTTGCAGAGAGGCAGCGCTAATACAACACAAGAACGAAGAAGAAAAACTTTTCACAAACAACAATGGTGAGTGGATGCACAAAGACGCAGGACTTTCTTTTCTGGACAACAAATCAGTTCGGACAACAAATCTGTCTAGATATTTTTTTCTGGATAACAAACCGGGCACGGTAAGCGGCACACATGTTATTGGTCGATGGCCAAAGCTTTTGTTTTTCCTGATATGCATGTGCAGCCTTCATGTTAAAGAGTACTGTGCATGCGGTGACATCAGCATTTCATCCTGAAACGCTCCGTTATGGGTTAACACAGCGCTGCATGGAGAGCGTTATGAAAACTCTCCACTCTGGAGCCTGGTTTCAAAAGTTTACGGATTTGGGCACTCTGCATTGAGTTCCCATGTAAACTCAAGGCTGAAACACAATGAAAACGTATTGGATTTGACCGTTTTCGGCCTGGTATAAATGGCCCCGAAGAAGTTGAGTTTCAGGAGAAATGAGTGTTTGAATGTAGAACGTGTTGTTGGTGTAGTGGTAGGTAACCAGGCTGGTCCCATGGTCTGCTTGGCTTGAATTCCACCTGAGGCCTGTTTGCAGCCCTCTCTTCTGTCTCACTGCCTATCCACTGCCTCAATCCTATCTATAAAGGCGTAAAAGTGTCCAAAACTATAGTTAAAAAGTATGTGCTGTTGATGATATACTTGACAAATAAATGCTTGTGCTCCTCCTGCAGACAGCAGCAGGCCTCACTGATATTGATGCTGACTGTGAGCTGCTATGCCTTCAAGGATCGACAGCCAGCGGCCCTGAGACATAAAACTGACAAACTGAAGAGAACTTCAGTCTACACAACAAAGAAAAAGTCCGATGGCCAATTACCATTAGAAAGAACAGCGGCACTGCCTGGAAGGAAACACAGCAACATCTAAGTCTGCTTCACATTGCAAATTCGGCCAAAGTCTTTTTAAAGGAGTATCAAGTCTGACACTTAATTATTGTGTACTTTACATCTATTTATTTGTGAGAGGGAGTCTTGGCAGAGAGAGGCTGATCTTAATCTTGCCAGGTCTGGTACGTGTGTGTGGTTAAGTGTTTACACACACAAGCCTCTTTTGCTACTTCAGTTAACAATAGTCCACGGAGGCAGGAAATGGAGCTGGGCACTTCCTGTGTTTTTCCAATCAGACACTTCCTTTTGTCCTCACTTGTGCATGTGTTTGGGTGATAGTGTGAGTGAGTGTGTTGCTGGAATCCTGATGGGAGAGATGCTATAAAAACATCAAACGGCAGTGACAAACAACCGACAGATACTTCAAATATGACTCAACATTAAAGCAAAGCATGTCCAACAGCTGTTTTCTACATACTGTGCCCACCAGCATGAGCACCTGACTCTGTGTCAATAAATCAGGTTTGTAAGACTTATAGAAGTTTTTTAGAATAACATAAAACGTAAAAATTATATTGTTTATAAGAACATAGTCTTTGTTGTATTATACTATTCAAAGTGTTCCACATTATACCCCTATCTTCAGACAAAAACAATCATCCTAGCCTTGAATTTGTACTTGCTTTTCCATACTGTCTTCGTTCTAAGTGAAGATCGTGTTTTCCAGTTTACTGTCTGCCATTTTATCAAAGGATCCAATCGGAAGGTCCAAGTTTCAAGCACAATTATTCACACCCAAAAATCGTAGCTTTCCTACAATTTATGCAAAAATGTCTCCACAAATGTGCTTTTTCAGAAGTTTTAAAACAAATTGGGTACACAGTTAAATTAAGCAAATGTCTGCTCTCACTCTTTTATTAAGTCACTGACCATGTAGAAAATTTTGTTTAATTTATTGAACATGTTCAGAACTTTTTCATGTGCACTGGTGCCAAAGATGTTAATAGTCTTGGACATCCCCTCTGCCTTCACATAATCTTTAGTGCCATTAAATACAAGTACATGTGACATATTTGACTCTATGTGTTTGTTTCAGCTATGGTGTGAATTTTGTGTGTTACTGGCCCAAAATGATATGATTTTCTGTCTACACTTAATAACTGAAGCCACATGAGAGATCATTAGACATCTGTTCTCCCTCCTTGCTCTTTACTAAGCCTTTAGAAAATCAAGCCAGAGACACCCACTTTTCAGCCAATCAGGGCTCAGTTCAGGGGCAGTGCCATTACTGGATCTTCTACTAAGGTATATGAGCTTTACTTTATGTTTAGGTTGAACAAATAATGTTAAGTGTGTGAATGAACATGTGGTTTGTGGCTTTAAATATGCTACACTAGTATAATGCTAATGGCAGCTAATGGCACAGGAACACAGTGGATTGGTTGTGTATGAGGGAAGGGGTGCAGCTAAAAGCACAATCATGGAGGACTGCAGTCTCATCCAAGTTACATAACCCAGCTTTAGCTTTTAAGCTAATTGTTGATGCCTGAGAAAAACATGTGCACTTTTCTAGATTTCTAAAGAATCACTAAACTTGAAGCAGTTGTGCTTGAATACAAATTAAACATGTATCACTCAGTGTGACTGTTAACCACGAGCCTTTATTCTCATAAGAACAGCCTCATTATTTAAAAGCCAAACCTCATAACTTGATTTTAACTAGAGTCATATCATAAGACATTTCACAACTCTGGTTACGTGACATCCATTTGTTATTTCTTCACTGGAAAAACATTTTGATTTATATCATGATTTAATTCAGTTAAATAATACAGATTAACGATTTATGGTCCATCATGCTCAGGCCTGCTCTACGTGAGTCTGAGTTCCCTGCTTAGCTCTCAGGCCGTAGCCACCCGGAGAGGAAGGTGGAGGCTGGCTGATGTTTTCAAAGACGAGATGCGAGCACATAAAGCTGTTGGAGATGACCTGACCTGGATAACGGCAGCAGGTGAATAAATAAATAACTCCAGCAGACGCTCAGAGCCCTCACACCTCTCTCTCTATGTGTGTGTGTGTGAGATGGTTATCGATGCAGACACTTTCCATGCATGGAGGAGTGGGAGTATGCCTGCCAGGTCACCATCGATTTGCATACAAGGTAAAGACGCAGTGCTACACTGCGTGTGTGTGTGTGTTTGTGTGTGGTCCATTTTAATGTCTATTGTCTCTCTGCCCACACACACACACACACACAGGTTCTTCATGTCTGCATGTGCTATGTTGCAAAGAGCACATATGTGCGAGTGTGTGCTCCTTCTGTGTTGATATTAATGAAGCATTTGTCTCTGTGGAGCTCTACCGGGCCCCTGACGTGATTAATAACTGCCTTGCTTCAATGAGTGTGTATGTGGATGCTTACATAAGAAGCCTGGCGTATTTTTGAGTGTGCATGTGAGATATGATGCAAGCTGGTGTGTACTCGTTCACCGTGTTTCAGCACACTACTCTACTTTCATTTCTGTTTAACTGAGAGTAACAGAACAGATGGACCAGCTTTAAGGAGTTTGTCTTTAAATATATCTGTGATAGCTTTATTAAGTTCATTTGAGGGCTAAGTTCCAATTATTAATACATCTTTTATTTTGGTTATGTTAGCTTAAACACTTCACATTGTCAAGCTGACCGAAGAGGGTCAAATATTGTGTGATGTATCAACCTGTTGGGCCTGTAGCTGGGGTCATTTGCCTGTACCATCAAACCGATTGTTGCACTCTGACCAATGAATATGCAACAGAAAAGGAAGGAAGGCAATCCATGCAAAGCAGTTGGGAAGTAATAAAATGAAGCTATGTTTAGCCTGTGTCAAAACAAATCAGTATATTGCTGACATTTGGTACGCAAAGACATTAACCTGCAAGGAAGACTGGAGGCTACATTTAGAGGTAGCTTAAGCACCAATCAGAGCAACAAATCCAGGCTTCATTTTTCCGCCATCTACCTAAGCTAAAAATGAACTAGTAGGTGGAGGTAGAGCCACAGCTAAATCTGGCATGGGTGAGTCTTAAGAGCCGTTTACATGACGCCAAAAACGCTCAAATCCGACAAGATTTCATTGCGTTTTGGCCTTGCGTTTAGATGGAGCCCGTTTTCAAAAGTTTGCGTTTTTACTGAAAACGCAAACTTTCGAAAACGCGCTCCAGGGTGGAAAGATTTGATTCCGCTCTCTATCCAGCTCCATGTAAACCCGTATCAGAGCGTTACAGGGTGAAACGCTGATGTCACCGCATGCGCAGTACTCTTTCACATGGAGGCTGCCCGCGCATACCAGGAACATTAACAGCTTCAGCTGTCCGCCGAGTAACGTGTGAGCATCTTACCGTGCTCGGTTTGTTACCCAGAAAAAAATATCCAGACAGATTTGTTGTCCGGACTGATTTGTTGTCCAGAAAAGAAACTCCTGCTTCTCTGTGCGTCTCTTCGCCATTGTTGTTTGTGAAAGGTTTTCTTCTTCGTTCGTGTGTTGTAGCAGTGCTGCCTCTCTGCAGACCTACACCGCCATCTACTGAACCGGCATGCACACTACAGCGGATTTACAGGGGACCAACTCGTCTCTGAGCGTTGTCATCTAAACGCAGAAGAATTTGAAAATGCAAAGGAAGAATCTTTGCATCTTCAAGTCAGGAGTTTCCATGTAAATGGCCCCTTAGGCCAAACACCCTGGCTCTGTTTCCCTTGATCTCTTTCTAAGCTTCTAAACAAGTGGGAGCTGGTTGAGGTAGTGCAACAACTTGGTTTAGTAGGTGTGAGTCTGAAAGCAAACAGGGCACCTTCTCATTTGTCAGATTTCCTTGTCCATGTTATAAGTAGGGGGAAATAGAGGGGCAGCCCAAACTGCACAAACCAAATAACTGTACCCCGTATCTAAATTACCCTTTGCTCTTTCTAGGCACAAAGAAATGATCTAGTATGGGGAGGTAGAGCAACAGCCCATCTAGTGAGCCCAAACAGCATGGATGAGCTCTACACACACAAAAAAAACCTGGCTCCGCCTCCTCCTCATTTTTCTAAGCTACACTCTTTCTTTAGTCTTCTAATTTCTCTGCATGTTTTCTGCCACTCTTCCTTTATGTGTAGTGATGGCAACAAAGTAATCTGTGTTTCCTTTGGTGGTAAACAGGATGCCAAATGCAACAGGCAGTATCAGCATTTTCACGACCTAGAGCTTGCATGTACAGGACATGGGTCTGTTGACAGTGTTGGGTGACAGAAGGTCTTCAGGTTAGTTTGGTAACATGCATGGAGGCTGTGGAGCTCAGCGTCCAGCTTCACTTAGGTGATCAGGACTAATTAGATGAAATACTTAGAGAGAGAGAGGTTCCCACTTGACTACTGGGTGATGCTCTGTCTGTAGATGCCCTAGTTGAGCTGTGGGGCCAAAAATGAAGGGCGATAATTGGGTTTTGAGGTTTGTTTAATCCACATTTACCCCTTTTTTTTAAAACAGCATCTGCCCTTGGAGTTATTGTTGAATATTACTGAAATTTTGGTTGAAGTTGTTGGTAAAGACAACAATAAATTTCAGGGGATCTTAAAAAAGGGGAACTTTAAGGTCATTTAAGGTAAAAGAAAGTCAAACTCCAGGCGACATATCATGTAACTTTTTTCACTTTGGCATCAATAACCTTAAAAAGGCTCACTGGTTTGTCCGTGTCCTCGTGTGTGTGCAGCCTGTGTTTGCATGTGTGCTCACAGAGGCTGATGGAAAATCCAGAGTCAACGTTAATAAGAGGAGTACATTAGCTCTTCCTGTTTATGGCTCTGTACTCTGCCAGCCTGTCGGTCTAATAAGCTTTATATATCGCTGTTGTCCTTTCTCAACAGGACGCCACTGAGCTTTAAGCTTCCGTCTGAAACCAGCCAAATGGTTTAATGCGTCCATGAAAACAATGCAACAAAAAAAATCATCTATTTAACATGACAGGAGAGATAAAGGCAGAGGGAGGTTTGTAAAATGTGCCTGGTGTAATGTGTGCAAGCTAAGTAGGTGGCTGTAAATGTTGGTGTATTTGTGCACCCACATTATCTGCTAAGCTTCTCGCAGCCCTGCTTAGGAAGGTGCTCATCATCCATCTTCATTTCCCAAGGTGCCAGCGCTGGTTTTCTCTGCCTGCATGTGTTTGTATGTGGAGAGAGATTGAGCGAGAGGAGGAGGACATGAGATTCGGAGTAAAAGAGGAGCAATTGTTTGTGACTGTTGGCGTGTGACTGGTATAGAGATCCATTACAGCCTGCGTGGGCTCACCTGAGAGGCTGACCTTCACTGTTTCTCACTGCCCTGATCTCCTTAAAGTGCTTCTCTCTCTCCATCTCCTCCCCATCCACTCATCCAGCTGGCACTTAAATTAACAATTTAACATGCCTGCTTTTTGAGATTTACTCTAAGAGCTTGGTGATTTGGTTGACAACTGTATCTGCGAAGACTTTTGTCGGTTCATAAATGGCTTTAGGTCAAATACATCCTCACCAAATAGTTTTAAATTTAGCCTCGAAGAGCAGCATTTTATTTCAGAAATGTACTTGTGGATCCACAGCAAAAATGTATGATTAGTAATTTCCTAATAATATTTTCTTGATATAAGATGACTATGTTGACCCTTAAAAACTAAAAAGTCTTGTCACTATTTTTGACCAATCAGATGCATCCATTTTCTTTTCTCATGTTATCTTGTAAGTGGAAAGAGCAGCCAAAGGTCAACGAGAGAAAAGATAGTTACCGGCCACTTCTATCCATATCACAATATGACTTGTTGCATTTTTCAAATCGCAGACAGTGCAAGATTTTTAACCCATAATGTGTTGAACATTTTGGCATTGTGATGTAGTTTCTTGCAATTTCATGCCTATTTTAACCTTTTTTTAACCCAGTTTTTACAACTTTATGCCGATCTTGCTCCCATTTATCTTTTTTTTTCTTTTGGCCACTGTCGGACCATGTTCGGAATTTTTACATGGTTTTTGAAATTTAATTCCAATTTTGCTGCTATAATCAATTTTCCTTAGTCACTTTTGAATTTTTTGCCTTTTTGTTTTTTGCAATTTCATACCTATTTCGCACCTATTAACTTTTTTCTGCTTTCATACCATTTTTTTAAACCCAGTTTTTACAATTTCATACCTATTTTGCTTCTGTTCTTCACTTCTCAACTTTTCTCAAATCTTTTATCCTTCAATTGATTTAATGTCATATTGGTTATACTATAAAACAATCTACTGCTTATGTTTGTTTAAGAATACATAAGATGAGAAACATTAAAACAATCGCAGAGTAAATCCCAATTGCAGTATTGGGGAAAAATATCGCAATTAGATTATTTTCTCAAATCGTTCAGCCCTAAATCTGACATCAATAAAGAATACACATTCTAATATCCCCAGCTTTCCTGAAAGATAAGCCATCTTTATCGTGGTTATGCTTAACAGGACTTAGGTTTAACATGCTTTATTACACAAAAAAGAGACATCAACATTCAACTGTTACCACTTATTAAAATGCCAGTATAGTGATCTTTTCTTTTTCTTATATTGAGCATTGTATGTCACTTTTTAGCTTAATCAACAAAACATCTGAATGAATAATACTATCTTACACAATTTGTGAATGTAAACAGTCAGCATATCATCCAGCCCTACGTTTTCTGTCTGCTGCACTTAATAAATTCCCCCCCATTTGCAGTACATTAACTCCCTCAAATGTGAACAGCCTCACTGAGCCGTGAGTTTCTGCCCTGCAACAAATCAAAACTCGGCGCTGCCAACACAGTGCTGATCAGCTTTTTTTCATGCAAATTGGTGCCAGAAGAAACTAAATCAAATGGACGGGAACCAAGCCACACATCGCTAGCTTTTCTTTCAACAACTCACTATGAATGTGTCGCTTCTCGTCAAGTTTTTTTTCATCCTCTCATCCAAAACATCAGTCGTGTTGTTTGCCTGAGGCTGTAGAAAATAATTGCATCTAATCATGACAAGTCTCACAATTACTTACTGAGGAACAACAGTGTACCAGCAAGAGTAAAATACCAAGTTTCCTGCTGTAGGTCAAAATAATCATGCTCATATCTGATGCAGAATCCCACAGTTGGTCTTTTGAGTTGAGATGAATCAGTCTGATTGTCAGGATTAATAATCACAAAACAGCTATGAAAGAATACAACAGGCGGCATTTAAAAATTCCATCACATGAATTAACATGAGTTGTTGATTACTTTGATACTTAAAATGCATTCTTTGATTTCCGTCTTCTACTTTCACTGATTCCTGCTGCGTTTATTCAGAGTGTCACTGATCTGAAAAAACATTAGAAAAAAAAGCAAAGGGCATGACTGCGGGAGCAACATACGGCCTGACATATGTTTTGTCAAGGTCTCCATCTGTGCTAATATCACGTGTTTCTGAGGACAGCAAAGTTTGATCTTACATAATCTAGTTTGATTAAACATACTGGTGGAGTGAGGGGGAAAGTTCTATTTTCTGGATGAAAACAAAAAAACAAAACAAATCAATCAAAAAAATAACAGAGATGGTCAACAGTAATTTCACCGTCACATTCACATTCTTCATCAGTATTAGCTGACACATCCTTGTTCTTTTGTTGACATGCCACTGGCAAAGCAGTGGGAGCAACTTTGGGCTAAGTGTCTTGCCCAAGGACACAATGACATGTGACAGCTCAAACCTGCAACCATCCAGCTACTTTTTAAGCACACTATGATACTGAGCCACCAACACAATTTGTTGGTTCAAACTTCAAAATTCAGAATTTGAGCATCAGTCAAATATTGGCAAAACTGTCATGCAAGTTAAAAAAGCAAACCAGCGTATGTGTAATAAAAAAATGATTCAATACAAGCTGTTACTCAAGTGTAACTACTTTATAGAAAGAGCATAAACTGCAGTCCAACACACTGAGACTGTGATTTCTGCCTACACCTGTACAAAGCCTGAAAATTGATATCCTCCTCATGTAAACACTTCATTATAATAAATATTTGTTTACTTTGCTGCTCCTGAATCAGCACAAATGCAGATTGTGAGATAAATCTTCAGACTCTGCTCAGGCTTCGAGGACCAGGTGACAGACACTCTGCTGCAGCACACAGTGAGACATCAATCTTTATAAATCATTCAGCTCTCCTGCTCTGCCCTTAGCACACAAACACCACAATCACATTTACACTACACACAACTATACACACACACAGACACACACAGCTTAGTCCACATCTTGTTCCTCTTTTTCTCCTGCAGCTCTTCAGGATCTCTGCAGTTTATGCAACCATGAAGACGGGAAAACTGAAAAGAGAGCTAATTCTTTCTGACACACACTTTTAGAGACGGGACCTTAAATCACCTTGTGGAGCCTGAGACAGACACAGTCAACAGATGATACAAGAGGGTTTAGATATAGAAAGATGCCAGCTTCAAATTTTGTATTTCGCTTTGGGAAAACAAATCTTCTCTCTTTCAGGAAAGACGTGTGGTGGTTGTTAGACTGCTTTGTCAAAGCTTTCATTCCAAATCAGAGCTTTTCTGCATTCCCATGAAATAATTTAGCAGAGCAAAACTCTCAATGTGCATTAAAGTTTCAGCAGCTGTAGCAGTTTGAGAGGAGAACCGGGGAATAACTATGAACAGGGACTTGACAGAAAAATTGTTGGAAAAAACAGAAGCCAAAAGCGGGAACTACAGACGCACAAACTTCCTCAGATTGACACTAGATTGCATGAAGTGTTATGTAAGAAAACTGCGACAATAACTTTGAATGAGGAAGCAGGAATGTGGTGATGTTTTAGTGTGAATCCTGTGGAAGCTAGCCTGGCCCTGTGTGGGGCTTCTAGGAATGAAACTCAATACTTTGAAAGAAACAAAACAGAAATAAATGTATGTCTTCTTGCTCTACAGAACGAGCTGCTATCAAACACTCACCATTTCTGTAACACGGTTTCTCTATGGTGAACTGTCCAAGTGATTTTGTTAACATAACAAGTCAAGGTACTAAATCTCTATTTAAAACAGTTTAGCAGGCACATTGCTCTACAAAGAGATACACAAGATGGACTTGTTCCCTTTCAGGAAACCTAACCAAAACTTGCCTAAACTTGCCTCTTTGTCTATAAAAGAATGCTGATTAATCTGGTCCTTAATTACTAAGGAACTACTGTTTAGCTTGAGGCTTTGAAATGGCCTGAAACGGCAGTATGAATGGCTTTTTGAAAGGGCTACCTTAGATGTATGATCCTTGACATGTAAAAATAGTGAGTGTTGTAGCCTTGAATATCAAATATCAAAATTAAGACTCTGTAGGTAAATTCAGGAACCCATCCCTTATTAACCATAAGCTGCTAAGAGCTGGATCAAGAGCAGTTGTAAAGTATTGAGGGCGAAATCACTCCTGGCAATCCATACAGTGTCTAAATTGGGTTGGCCCTTAAAGTCCACTTTGTTTGACTACTGTGAGCTATTCTAGTTGTGCTTAGGCAAAGCCGCATCGGAACTTAAATAGTACCACTCGGTCTGTGCCATGTGCCATGTTTGTTTGAGTTTATTTTATTTTGGTGAATGAAAAAAGGAACAGCCCGATAATGGGTGCTTAGGATTTCATTTTTGTTGCTGTGATTTTAAATAGCTATTGATAGAGTCTGAGGCTGCATTTACATGGTGCTGAAAAACGGTCAATTCCGATAAGTTTTCATTGCGTTTTGGCCTTGCATCTATATGGAAACTCGTTGAAAATGGAAACTTTTGAAAACAGCCTCCAGGGTGGAAAGTTTCCAAACGCTCCCCATGCAGCCCCTTGTAAACCTGAATGTGAGTGTTTCAGGGTGGAACGCTGGCATCACCGCATGCGCAGTACTCTTTCAGATGAAGGCTGTGCGCACATACCAGGAACAACAACAGCTTCGGCCATCCGCAGAGTAACGTGTGAGCCTCTTATCGTGCTCGGTTTGTTATCCAGTCAAAACTATCCAGACAGATTTGTTGTCCAAACTGATCTGTTGTCCAGAAAAGAAACTCCTGCGTCTCTGTGCGTCTATTCACCATTATTGTTTGTGAAAAGTTTTTCTACTTCGTACGTGTATTGTAGCAGCGCTGCCTCTCTGCAGACCTACACCGCCATCTACTGAACCGGCATGCATACTACAGCGGATTAACTCGTCTCCGAGCGTCGTCGTCTGAATGCAGAAGAATTCCAAAACGCAAAGGAAAATTCTTTGCGTCTTTAAGTCAGGAGTTTCCATGTAAACGTAGCCTGAGTTTCAGTAGTATTTTTACCTACAGTCCCAGCTTGTTTTGTGACTTCAAGTTCTGCGTAAAATACTTTCAGAATTTTTTGCAGGGTTCTCATTTTATAAGATTTACAAATATCGCTTAATCAAAAATGTTAATTTCATGTCAAACTTTGCAGTGCAACCCCTCAAAAGACACAAAACTCGCAGTGATTAGGTTTGATTGGGACTGCATGGGGAGACAAGTGGATCATAGAGAATTATTTAATGACTACTTTTTCAAAAGAAATCATCTGGGACCAGAGTAAATTTAAGATACTCTGTGGGGGGGATATCTTTAAATCTCAGTATTTTGCAAGGATGTAAATTATTAACTCATCAAGCTGAGATAGACTTAATGATGAGGAATGTCGTCTGAGGCAAGATGTTTTGTGATGTTGTGGAGGGTGTCTTATGTCAGCAGGGCGGCTGTTGTGACCAAGGCCCCTTCCCCTGTGGTCACCTTGTGTTTAAATAACATTGCGGCCCATTGATCTCCAGGGAGAGGATGCCATGTTGGCTCCGATTTAGCCTGCGCAGGAATGCTGGAATGTCTCTGCGTCTGAGCCAGCAGCCTTTTCCTGGCCTGATCTCTTGACCCCTGCCACTGCGAGGAAGGGTGTACTAAAAGAGGGGTGGGGGAACGTTGAGGAGACTAAAGTAGGCAGTGACCACCTGCTCTCCCTCTGATCTAATGACCTCGCCGGCAGTCAAAAACACACTTCGAGACCTCATTGTGCTTGTGTGACCAGCACCGGCTACAAACATGTGTGCAGAGCCACCGGTCGGAGTCATGCTCCGTGGTCGAGGGTAAACACATAAGCTGACTGCACATGTCAACACACACTGAGCGGTTCCAGTGAGAGGATACACACACAAACACATACGCACACTACGGGATTAAAAAAATACCAAACTACATGTGTTTGAGGCTGTGAGTAAATCATGCAACCTTCATCTGGGAACTCTGGATAATATCATCACAGATCATACTCACATGCCAATCATACATTATTCTGCGGGCTGAAACTTAAAAGCTGATGTGGTTATTTACCATGTCTTAGTTATGAAAATAAAATCACAATATGAAGGGAAAACCTGGAGCATGTTAAGGCCAAATTTAAATTTAAAGCAGCACAGCAAACAAACTTATTAGCTTCTGTTACAAAATCGTTAGCATAAAACCTACATATCCCACAATACTCTATTACAGTGCAAAATATCATTAAAGGATAGACCCATTTACTTTTGTATCAGTATGCTATCTTATCATAAGTTGAGTTTAAATGTTGTGTTTTGACATGTAGTAAGTATTTTGCTAGCAAATTATTTTTGAGCTATTAACAAGCAACCAATGGCATAAGCTAAAATCATTAATTGTGTTCTTTTGTATTTTATTCAATTTTCTCGCTTTTACATATGTTCAAAAACCATATAATACCATAAGATTTCCAAGGTTTATTGGCTTCTTGCCACTTATAGTTATGACTTGGTTGGCAGTCTTTCTTTCAGTGTTCTTTTTATTTTTTAAAATCAGTAATAACAATGCTGTGATGTTAAGCAGTATTCAAACTAGCCGAGTACTCTTTGTTTGCTACATTATTGGCTAGGAGTTGTGGATTTTATTGTTGCCTTTACAAAAGGAACAACAGGTTAATTATTAATGTTTGATGTTGGGCAAGGTAAAATAATCTTGCCAGTTTAAATACACAGACCTAGCACAGCACTGCTAACTAGCTTACAACTCTTGGCTAAGAATCAGTTGAATGTTCTTGCTTTTACAAGCTACAGTCTTTCATATTTATTTTAAGTGTATCTATCACTGTTGTGTTTTGCAAGGTAGCTAAAAAAATACAATCTTGCTTGTTAGTACAGATTTTAAAGCTTGAAAAAAAGATAAAAGCTAGTAATTCACATTTTCTGTCCTGTATGTTTTCAACTTTGATATGTAACAAATTAATTTCAACTGATAGCTAACAGCACTGTGCTACTTTAAAATACTGCTTGCTATCACAACTCTATAAGCTAGCTGCTAAACATATTTTAAAGACAACAGTTTTTTCATTCTCTATTTAAAACCTTCTTGCATTTATGTAATGGCATTACATTTAGTGTAAACTGTAAATCACTAAAGTGTTAGCCAGTGCACCATGTAAGCTAGGTTCCAATTGTGTTAGCCAGGACTTATATGGTCACTGGTTAATGTCTAGTGTCTTTTTTATGTTAGAATAAAATATTAAAAAATGATGGCATTGAACTTATTTACATACCAGAGTTTCAGCAATACAGCAATATGGCAGCGTTTAGCTCTCGTGCCTCATGTGTGACATCAGTGGAAAATGACTGCCATTGAAACATATGGCCCATTAACCCATTGGCCTGCCACAATAAAAAAACCTAACAGCCTGTCAGTCTGCGGCCTCTCCGTACATTTTGCCTTTCTCCACAGCTCGCTTCCATGTGACTGGCTCGTGAGCAGGGTTGGGAAAATTCAGTGCCATGACATCATCTGGCCTGTGCTAACCTCAGTTGCCTGGTATGGGGCGCTGAGCAGCCAGGAGCGCCAATGTAAAGGGAACTTGGGAGCATTTTTATAAATAAACGTGGAGCAGTAAAACACTGGATGTCTCATCCAAATGGAGGGCTAAAGCTGGGCGGTGTGACTGAGAGGCAGGGAGGGGAGGGGGGGTAAAACAACAAACTTTGGAGCATGGCCGAAGTAATCAGACTGAAAAGAGCCTTTATGCCTGCCGTGCCAAGCCTAGGAGTAAGAGGAGTAAGAGAGGGAGGAATATGGGTAGGTTTGAGAAGCAAAGACACTCGTTTAAGTCCCAGGAGACAAACAAGGCAAGAAAAAAGCTGTGGTAAACAGCAGGAAATATAATATGCATGTGTGAGAAGAGGCAAGAAAAACAGAGAAAGCGATAAGACTGGTGGAGAAATAATAAATATATGCAGGAGGATGTGATGGAGAGATGGGGTGAAAGGCAAGATGAGGAACGTGGAGATGGAATTAAGGAGGAATGCAGATGGAAAAAGGAAAGTGTGTGAGGTTGCTGAGTTTAGAGCGAGCTGAGGGGTAATTTGAGATGATGACAGCGCCTCGTCTCCTAACTCTAGTTCTGAGACTGAGGTTGTAATGTTAGACCCTTTAAGTATAGGAAACAGTCTGGGTGGCTTTTGACTGTTCGCTGATCAGTATGTTAGGAAAGTGTTTTACAATTACTTAAGAGTGGTTAAAAAAGAAGTGGAAACACCTCCACAGCCACCCAATGCACAGGGTTTGGTAAGATAAGACATAAGTGAACTGGTGTCATTTCATATCAGTTAGCTTTAAGAACAAATACTTAAACAAGCAAGTAGGACTCAAACTGTGTAAAGTTGAGCCAAATAGAGCAGGTTCTACAAAAGGAAAAGTCCAGCCTCTTGCCCTGTTTGTTGGGATGGATTCCTGCAACTTCAACCCAAAAGAGAGAAGAGGTATAGAAATTGGCTGTGAGGTTACAGTGGCACAGCCAACAAACTGTGCACTGAGATTGACTAGACAGAAAGAAAATCATATTTAAGCAACCCTTTAGAGTAACTTAGCACTGAGCATTCTGTTCTTGTTTGTGTCGATGTGCTGAGTTGTTAGCATCTCACCCTATTGCTAATTCCTACCTGATGGAAGTTGTAGCTCCTGGGGAAGCCAGACCCAAATTACAGCTCCCTGGATTCTGATTGGGCACCCAAAATCCCTTCAAAATAGTTGGCTATCTGCCCTTTGTGCTATTATTGAAACGCTAAATTGATTATTCAGGATTTTCCAGTCACTGACATAGACCCCGTTTACACGACAGCATTTTAACCAGAAACAGAATGGGTTTTTCCTTTGCATTTTCAAAAATGATCCGCATCAACATGAAGACTCAAGAACAACGGAAAACCCTGTAGCATGCATTCCAATCTAATAGATGGCGATGTAGGTTTGCAGAGAGACAGTGGTGTTACAACACGTGTACGCTCTCCGGTGAAGACAAACTTTTCACAAGCAACAATGATGAGCGAATGCACAAAGACGTAGGAGTTTCTCTACTGTACAACAAATCTGTCTGGATTTTTGTCTGGATCACAAACCGAGCACAGCAAGCAGCACACAAGCTGCTAAGTAGATGGCTAAAGTTGTTGTTGTTCCCAGTATGTATGCGCAGCCTTCATGAGAAAGAGTACTGCATACGTGGTGACGTCAGAGTTTCACCCTGAAATGCTGAGTCCTGTCTACACAAAGCCGGACAAGAACCATCAAAAGTTTTCAGAATCAGTCAGTTTGGGCACCAGTCTCAAGTAAACGGTAGGAGAAAACACAATGAAAACTCCCCATTTTTGACTGAATTTAATTTAATGTTAACACCAGTTTAGATGCGCTAAAGGTGAGGTATTACATAAACTTTTATTTTTTGTGTGAGACACATTTTCACAAAGCAACTTGATTCAATTTAGCTCAAAATGGAGACAGGCGTTTTCTCTATCAGTTGAGGAGAAAGATAACCAAAATACTGATCAGTATTATTCCTCTTTGTAAAAAGCCTGACCTAAAGGGATGGAGCTTAAGAGTTGGCTACATTCAGACCATTTTGATGAAAGAACATGGACATTGATTGCTCTTTGTTCATAGCGTTTTACCCTACTTCATAGCGCTACACTGTGTTGCACTGCTGTGATATCACGCAATTACATAGCCGAGGTGACCCTCTCCTTGAGCAAAGGTATAGCTAACAGTGGTCTTGGCGCTCCAAACTGCTGACCTGCACTGATCAACACCAGACCACTTAGTGGAAAGACAGCTTTAGTGAAAGTTTTGTCATCCATGGTCTGGCAATGCATCAGCCAGGATGAGATAAACCACCTGCGGCTCCTTTCAAGCATGACATTCCTTACTCCTAGGACCAATTTCCTGCATTATTCAATCTCCTATCCCTACAAAAATATAAATAGCATACAGATGAGTTTGTTTGACAAGCTCTGATCTTTTACATTGTCAAAAAAGAGGGCGAATGAGCAGCATGTGAGCTTTAAATCAAAAGCAGTGATAAAAGGTTCTGGCAGGACCAGCATTCAGCATTAGGTGTGTAGCAGATTCAGGGATGGAAACCAGTACGGTGGGGAAAACCCCAAATTACTTTCTCCTGCACTGGAAAAAAAATGTCTGTAGTCTGCCTGATTAGCAAAGGAACAAATAGGGAAGCATCCAAGAGTGCACACAAACACAAAAATATAAATATAGCAGCAGCATGGATGTGGGAGCAGGAGGAATAAACACAGGGTATTCCCTCATCGCCCCTGGCTCCCGTTTCTGTCGACGGCATGGAAACATAGAGAGGAAGTCTGAAAAAAAGAGAGCAACTGGGAGAAAATTATAGATCTCTCTGTCACCGTCTGCTTATGTCATGAAAAGCGGCCGACCACATTGCATTAGCTTGAATGGTTCAGCGCGCTCAGACATCGCGACGTGGTATTAGCACATGTGAAAGGTTACGTCAGCATGTGAAAAAAAAGAAAGCAAATCGGACATAAACAAACCAAAGGGAAGAAAAAGACGGAGAGAGAAAAAAGCCAGGCTGGTTTTCACTTAGTGGGCGACTCAAAGCAGGAAAGGGAGAAGACTAAACGGGAGGGAGGAGGGAGGGAGACTTCCCCGAAGATGACGCTGTGGTCTTTGAGTGTCTTAAGCATGCAGTCGCTCCCACCGCAGATCAAAGGCAGAGAAGTGGCTGGGCTCTTGGTGGCATTAAGTCACGTTAAGCCCAGACGGAGGCCATACACATGCTCCCACAAATAAAGCTGGCTGGGATTAGACTGACAATGGCCCACAGTGAGTCACAGGCTTTTCAAACAAGGTCAGAGCACAGTCACACAAGCAGAGAGCGAGCAGGAAATAAGGGATGTGCCCAACTGTTTAAGGTGTGCCTGATTCAATTTGCTGGTGAAGGGACAACTGAGATGTTTTTGTGCTTTTTGTTTCAGTGTTTCATTTGATACTTACACTCAGGGCTGGCATGAAAAGCAGTCTGTTCTTTGTACAGGAAGGCGGGACGTGAAAGGTGTCAGTAAGGTGGAGGACGGACGCAGCAGACAAGCTCTTCAAGGATCAGATTTAGACCTTTTTGTCAGAGTAAGATCCTTTAAGTTAACCAGAGACAAGCGTTGTGTTTAAGGAGACCATGACCACTGACATATCACAGAATGAGCTGAGGTGTTACAGGAAGGCAACATAAATAAGGCAGAGGGTGGAGGGATTTTTTTTTTTACAAGCTGTCTGACCAAATAAAAGCTTTTTATTACTTGAGATCTAACAGAGTTTCATGAAGCAACATGCTTTCTGAGTCTTACACTGTTTAGCTTGGGGTACCACAGGGGTCTATACTGGGTCCACTGAAGTTTTCACTTAACCTTGCACCACTAGTTCAGATTTGTTTAGCCTATTTGTAACATTTGCTAAATTTGACATGGTTTGGGTGCTGAGCCCCTTTAAGGCTGCTTTCTATAGTTACACGGATGATTTACAGCTGTGCACGGCAGTAACGTTTTCCTGTTAAAAACTTTCTCTGTAGAGACGGCATCGTTTTAAGAAATGTGTCTGTCCACGCAAACACACTGCAAATCGCAGAAGTATATTTGAAAAAATTATTCTGAGTTGATGTCAAACATTTTATTGCTACTTAATCCAGTTAACATACATCCAAGACAGTTGAGCTGTTTGTTTACTTTTATAGCAGTGGTGTTGAAATAATTTAAAGCAGAACTATAGTAAGGTAAGCTTTATACTGTCATAAGAACACACGCCAAAAATATACTGAAATTAAAGTTAGGATCTCAAAGTTCCTGATACTGCTATTTTGGGGGTGGTAGATGAAAAAGCCTGGGAACCCATGCATATGCTGCAGGATAAAAACAACATACACACTTCCTGCTTATTTACAATAAATAAAAGAATGTACCCCTCTGAGTTAACATTTTAGACGATATCAACTACACATTACAACTTATCAAGGGCTTTGTCATGAAAATGTGGATAATTTTTGCTCTCACATGAAGCTCACTTTAAAATTGAAGGATATCTTTGAGTTACATGAATGTGTGATAGCACTAAGTGAATGATTAAATGCTCCACACTTTTAGAGTAGCTGTTTAAATAAATCTAATATGAATGGGAGTTACTTTGTCATCTAAAAGCTCAAAGAGACTGCTTCTCATAATCACTTAAAAAATGCTTTTATCAATGTAATTAAACTCTAAGGGTCAAATGATTTGATGCATGAACATTTAGTGTGGTAATAAGTAAGAAAAATGATGGCATCAACTTATCACAAATTTGCAGACTTAAACCTGATGATTGAACATCTAAAAAAAGATGTATCCATATTGTGTCTGCAGTTTGAGGTCCAGAGTGCATCACTGCCCTCTAATCCTTTTTAGTTTAGTCAGTGTATTCTGAGCTCTGATTCTGTCCACTAAGGTTAGTTTGAGGCTTTAAAAGAGTCCTCCCAGACTTGGCGGATAAATAAAAGAGCAACAACTCGCTTTATGACTGCTTTATGAAAGGCTGTGAAGTAAGGCTAAGGGTCACAGTGTCTGGCAACAACAGACGAGTCAGACAAATCTAAAAATCACAGTAAAAAGTGTCAAAGTTAATAAAAGATTTCCACACATTCACACAGTGAGGTTCCTCCAGTGTCACAGGGCTGTCAGACTCTGCATTAGACATCCGAGCACGGCAACACATTCAGACTCGCCAACACTACCTGTCAGCACCGATAAATGCCTCGCTCACACATGGGTACCAGAACACACGGACGCACAATAACGCATGAACACACTTTGATTCAAACTTACAAAGCCACGGCCTGCGAAGGGGAGCACGGACGATGGCTTTTAATATCGATGTGATAACAGGATGAGGCTCCAACAACACCACCACAGTAAAAAATGAGAGACAGAGAGGTAACTGAGGGGGAAGGAGGGCACGGAGGGATCAAAGGGGGGTTCAGAGTCAATCCCTTGTTGGACCGTTTCAAAGCTGGTGGCTGTCAGCAGGCATGAGAACAAACAGCAACAACTGTGACGTCAAAACACACACACACACACACCTAAATCTGTTAGTACACAAAGAGACGGCAGTCTGGAGCTGGGAATACATCAAGCTTTAAAGATATACTGATGAGTAATCAAATATAATGTAAAAGAATATTATTAACATCGATTTACATTAGTATAGTTATTCTAGATTTGTACAAAAGCAAGACCTTTTCTTTTTCCTTTCAATGGTTATTTCATATATTGATATAAGACAGCACTTCAATACAAAAGAGGACAAATCATGAATGAAAAGGGGCAGAAAGAAGGATTATCTTGTGTAACCCCCACCTCCACCCTTTTACTAAATGACACTATTTAACAATGTACATAGTAAACCATTCATCTTTAAATCAAATACCTGCAGGGACAAAGAAGTCTTCACTTCCCTCTGTGAGACACATGGATTCGATTGACATTTAATCAGTGAAAGAAAAGATCACAAAGTAAAAAACCTGAAAATATTACACAAGCGGAACAAAACTTTGTTTTCAATTTTCTTCAAATAGCAAATTTGATTGTTTCATGGTTTCTCTTTTGATTGTTCTATAAAATGCCTCCTTTCACAACTGATGCAACATTCTGTGATCTTGGCTAATTTGACAGCCATATTTAAGAAAAACTGATAATTACAATAAAAAAACAATTGCAAAGATTTTGTAAGATTGCAGTAATTAATGTGAATTCAAAATTGTTCACTGCAACTGTGCAACACTTTACTTTATCGATACGGCAAAATATCGTATCGCACTCCTTTGGGATACGTGTATCGATATGGATTCTACAGAATCTTTACGGCCTAAATATTTTGACAGTTGTTGTAAATACACTTTGGATGATGTTAACAGTGGCACAGTTCAAGGTAGAAGACGAGCTACATAATGAAGCATATGTTCTAAATTTGAACTTAGGTCGACCATCTATGTCTCTCAAGTTGTAGAACCACTTAAAACAAGTTTTAAAAACTAAACTTGTCAAGAATTTTGCTTTAAGCATAGTCAATGTTCACAATTTACGTGTATCGGGATACGTATCGTATCGTGGCCTTAGTATCGTGATATGTATCGTATCGTGAAGTTGCTGGAAATACCCAGCCCTAGTACTTAATATGATGAATATTATGTCTGGAACACTATCTTAACAACAAAATGTTGTGAAGTCACAATTTAACAATAAAACTGCAGTTAATTACTGTGATTTCACAACACTTTAAAGTATATTTACAGTAATTATGAGTTATATCAGACTTCTTATGATTTTATCATGGGCTGCTCTGAAAAAGACAAAAAAAATTTGTGTAATTTCCATCTTTGTTACTGTGAAAAAAATTACACTATAATTCTGTGGAATCACCAAAGTTATAAGTGAGGAATTTACAGTGAAATCACACTTTAATCTTCAAAAGAGTTGTGTTTAAAAAGGAGGTCACTCCCACACTGAAGAATATTTATTCACTCGGTGTTTAAGAGGAGAAACTTCAAAACTGTTCAAACTTTTGCAGTATTAAATAAAAATATATAGTCTTATTTTGAGCTAACTCATCTTTCTTTCCTTTAACACCCACACAAATCATCAGAGTAAGAAGCTACATTTCTCTCATACAGAAAAACAGAATCAAGAAATTCAACAAATCAGCTTCCATAGGCCATGAGAGCAGCTATCACCTGTTTTCAGTCTGGCTTTCTTTTCCTTTCTATTTCATTCCCTCACTGAGGTTTTAGTCGTCCTCCTGGCATAAAAACCGCCTATTGTTTTTGTGTTATTGTCCGTCTCACACCTTCCATTCACATCCGTGTGAGACGCTCCATTCAGCGGTGCAGAGGGGGGCCTGTTTCTATTCTTGTGCTGTGCCCGCTTCCCCATTGACTGGACATATAAGCGATGGCCCTGGTCGTTTATCTTACATTCTCCTCACAAATAGAGTACATGCTGGGGAAAGAATGTGTGAACAGCTGAACCGAGTGAACCGTGGCATTTTTCTTCCGTCCAGTGACCTCCGTGGGAAGCATGACTCGGCTTTTACTTTGTATCACGGAGAGAAAGAAGGGGGAGATTGAGGAAGCAAATGTGTTTGTGTAGAGGTTGGCATCGGTTGATAGATCGCGAGGCAAAGAGCTTCCCTCCTGTTTTGTAGGAGTGTGGTCAGT
This sequence comes from Scarus forsteni, assembly GCA_036419115.1. Lineage (NCBI taxonomy): Eukaryota > Metazoa > Chordata > Actinopteri > Labriformes > Labridae > Scarus > Scarus forsteni. The sequence continues at coordinate 16,404,472 of JAZDUH010000458.1, forward strand.
TTTTTTCTGCCTCTCACAACACAAGAACACACACGCACAACCCTTTTACAGTCCACAGGCCTTCTGAAGCTTACACACACACAACCATGTAGAAAAACACTCTTAAAGTCGAGATACACACCGAGGCACCCACACAGAGCATGAAAGTGGGCATCTGGCTGCATGCTGTTCAGGTTCGCTGCAGTCAAAGTCTCCTAACTTTTAAAGTAAAGCCATCACAGGGTCTATGCTTGATTCAAAAGCCTTTTTGGCTAAATTTCTCAAAAATCTCCGAAAATGTTTGAGTAGGCTGCTGGTGATATCACAATCACCTCACAATGGGAGACTTTAGCATTGAAATGGATCTCTGGAGGCAGTCAACACCATGTTAAAATTCAGTTTCATAACATAGGCCCTTTTTCTACATGCAACCTGTATATTTCCTGGAAATGTCAGGGTAACCTGCCCAGACATTCCCAAAGCTTCTAATCCCTATTTGGGCCTCACAGCAGAAGTCTCCCTGCAGTTTGTATATCAGAGGGTTGGAGGAGTTAATACTAGGGGGGACTGCAGCATTTTTGGGTTAAATCTGGCTGAAATACTCTTTAACAAACCTGGATAAATTCAGGATTTGTAAAAAGAGACTTAATCATGCCAGTGGTAGCATAAAATACCGTCAACCCATGCTGGTCTTTTGGAGTAGTTATATTTCCATCCACCTTCAACATCTGAAGCTTTATGAAATTTTTTACAGGGGGGCTGGCAGGAAAAGTACAACCAAGTTAGGCTTTAAAAACGTTTTTTTTTTGCTACTGAACCAAAATGTTTTACATTTAATTGATCAATTTTACGCAGGAAATTTACTATAAAAATATCTATGCAAATTAAGGTAAAATATCATGATGCTTTATTCAGCAGGTAAGGCATGACGTGAAAAAGGAAAAAACATGGTTTCTCTAAAGTAACCTTAATTGTGCTTTTAAACTCCACAAAAATCCTGAATTATTTAGGCATGCGAGTCTCACAGACAGCACAAGCCTGGAACAAATCTCCTGAAGATATTCAGAGTTTAATCCACACATTTCTTAGGTTTCTGAGCATGTGTAAACAGGGTTGAAGTGAAAATCAAAGAAGGCATATTGTGGTATACAATCTGAGTTAAAACTGTTTAAATGTCTGCCTTGGTTTAGAGGAAGACTCAGTACATGAGCTAGAAAAAGCAGACAGTGGCTGCCTCTGATGACTGCTTTAAATAAATGTGAAAATTACAGCTGTGCGACTCTACACCTGCCAGTAAAAATGCAAAGTGAGGATGATTGCTAAGTGTCTAAATCTGCAGAGTAATCTACTTTATTTAAATAAAACCTCTTAGCCAAATTTAAGGGCAGAGGGCGCCCACATGAGCCTAACATCTCAATCTAATAAAGAAATCTACTGAGTATCTATTATGTGGTGAGGGAAAGAACAGGAGGGTCATTCCTGACAGCCTTGCTGATTACTTTTCTCATTTACATTAAATTCTTTGAACTTCGTCTGCCACACACTATAAAATAACTACTGGGGTGTTATATAGCTGTACCAGCAGATCTGTGTTTAATAGGGCCAAAGAGAAAGTCACTGGCTTGTAACAAAACCCCACTGAGGGGTTTTCCTGTTTGTTTGTTATGTAACCAGGCAGTTTATTTAATTATAATTACACTGTGCAGATTGCATTGTTATTGATTTAGCTCATTTTCTCCTCATCTGGCGCCGAAGACTGACTATTGGGATCTTTCCTCTGATTTTCTGTGGACATCCAAATCAGATTCTGGTTGCTTTAAGTATTTAAAGCACAAGAGGCTCATATTTTTAGAGCTAGGGGATTCCTCCGAGTCTCCATGAGTCCAAGGCAGTGTAAGGATATTTCAGAATGAATATTTAAAGCAGTGACACAGCCAAGCACTAAAAAGGGATTCACAGTAGGTCAGAGGATGAATCAGAGAGAAGAAGGGAACTGTAGGTCCTCTGAAAATGGAGATCTAACCTTTCATCCAAATCCAAGGGAGCCTGAGGACTGGTAATCCCCTTAAAATGGAAGAATTTCACCACTGAATACACTGCTATAAATGTTCTGTTTGAGGGATAAAGCACAGGTTCAAATAGGACATCTTTGATAATCAACACCAAATCATGAGAGCTTACTAAAGGGGTCTCTATGAGGGGACAGCTTTTTAATCTAGACGTCATAATTACTTCAACTTCAACCCAAAGTGTTGTCTGTTTGTCTGTTAACAATTATGTCTGCAGGACCAAAAACATGCTCATTGGGTTACCTGGTGACTCCAAATAGCCCTTCGCTGCAGGTGATTTAAATATGGCTCTGCATGATGGGTTAGCATGGATCAGTTATCTGGGTACCTTTATTCCTTATTTGACAGTGGAAACACCTGCTATTGTGTCATAGTCTAACTGAGCCAGACTGCTTGGTCAAAACACACCATTATAGGCAATTAGCTCCCAGTGATGTGTGAATAAGCATGAATTAAATGAATGAATATACAGTAGCTTAACACCTTATATACTGACCTCAACCATCATTGTGTGGTATGGTGTGAACAGGTGGGATCTGTGGTGTAAAGAGGTTTCGATTATCAGAACTAAATAATGTCCTACACAAACTCAAGCCCATTTACCATTTCTGCTCATTTCTTCTATCCAAAGTCTCTTGAGGACTGAGAAGATACTAAAGCGTGTGGGGGGCTACGTTATAAAGCATGGAGAAGCAGGAAAAAGGAGCTAAGTGCTGGCAATTAATGAGGTGGGAGAGGAAAAAAAGGAGGTAAAAGAAGTGGGAATGTACAGAGGCAATGGCCCAGAGGTGTACTTCCTCATCTTCTTCCAGTTACCCTCTCCCCTCTGGCCAACAAAACCCAAACGGTTTTCAATGCCACAGAAAGCAGCAGTGGATGCTCATCATTGGATTATCCCCAGAGATCCATATCCCTGCGTCTCTGTTCTCTCTCTGCCAGATACCTATACGTCCTGTTCCGAGGCCCTCCTCCGCCGCCCCCTGCCTCTGTCGCCTCCTCCTCCGCTGCCAGAGTCCCTAATGAGGCTCAGTGGGAATGCTCCGTGGCTCCCTCTCTGCAGATAGACCTGTTCGTTTTCTGTTGTTTCTGAAGAGCGGCTGCAACGGATTGTCTGCCACACGTACCATATGGCCTAGCCGCCCCGGCGTTTAAACACACATACACTCAGTCAAGCGAGCTATCACGCACACTTTTTTTTTTTGAGGTTGTATGAGCACATGCACGGACAACACTATGCATTTATTAAGCATGGATGAGCATATGCTGACACAATGAGGATAACACACATTCACATACGTATATAGCACACACACATACACACACTTACATAAAAGGTCTGAAAAATGGGAAATAAACGTAAGTATACAATATGGGCTCACTTTGTCATTTACAGTTCCCTTGTTGGTTTTTGCCAATATAGGTCCAATTCATCATCTGCCACTTGAAATATGAGGAGGCGTAAATATAGAAAGGTAAACATGAAGCTGCTTTGAATTATTTCATGCCAAAACACCCAGAACACCTTCTGGGGCTGAGCTTTGTGTTTGGAGTGCACTGCCAGTATTACTCTTCAAAAATTCACTCAAAGTATATACGCTGCTTTTAGGCCACAAGGACTTTTAGTTTGATGAGTCACAAACACATGACTGCAAGTTTATTCCTCTGTGTTTCATAAAATGGTGATTTTAATATCGTCACTGCAGGGAAAACACAACTTTTTTCACTTTTTATGATTTTCTTATTTTCCTTAAATAGTGCTGTTTGTCACCTTACTTAAAACACCACTGTTAAAATAATGCTTATACTTTAGCTATTGTACTGTTTGAAGCCTAGACCAAAATCATTCTTGTTTTAATAGCTCACAACTGTTTTGGGACACACTACTCTGGGCCTATTTTCTAAAGAATTACTTCCAGTTTGCAAAATTAAATGGTTTGCTAGGCTTAAGGCCCACAGAGTGCACAACTTTGCATGTTAACTATCTTAATTTAACAAATTCTTAACTGTCCTAATCACCCATTGAGCCTTAACTTCTTTTATCCCAGTTAGCATTGAATACCTTAATTCATCAGGCCTGTATTATTGTGTGTATTTTACATATTGTGGCGAGATTGATTTTTGGTCTGTTTATCGAGGAGATATCTATTCTCCTTTATCTGTTACCTCAAATATTCATTACTATTATCCTTTTCTACTGCCCAGCTATTCAATGACTGAATGCACTTTCTTGAGCCTTGTGTGACCCTTTAGCTCCTGGCGCTTCAAGGTTAAAGTTCCTTTCCTCTTCACTTGTGCTATGTTTTTTTCTTACGCCTTGAATGTTTTATGTTTCTCTCATGTACTTGTTGTGTGCAGCTGCCTGCTGCTAACCTAATTTCCTTCAGAATTACACTAAAGTTATCTTGTTGAGGTTATTTTGGGATCTATAATCTACCTATCTACCGTTTCTCCAATACAACCACTTTGCCGAGCAAAGCACACCACCAAGCAAAACCTATCAACCAATCAGCTTACTATTAACTACTTCAAAAACCAATGAGTGACGTGACTTGACTACAACCATGAATTCTCCATTGTAACAGTCTAAGGCAATAACAGGATGACAACCAACCCATCAAATATGGAAAAAAACTGACAGGGAAACGATTGCATCAGTTCTTTCATGGTGTTTTAAAATTAGTTTCAGAGGATGTCCAGCCACTTGAAATGGATTTCCACCTCTCACAGTCTTTCATAATTTCCTTCAGCCATGTTGCCAAGAAAAGCTGAGTAACAACCAGTCCAGTTTTTTGCTTTCTCTGTTGACATAAGTTCACTAAAATGCTCATCTTATTGGCAATACATGTAGTTAGTAATGTGGGACGAGGGAATGAGGAAGCCCAAATTTAGCAAGTGAAAAAGCAAGAATGCATGAGACTTAACTCTGGCCTGCTTGTGTTGTTGACCAGGAACTGTGAAGTCAAAAAAGAGGAACTACTAATATTATCTGTGTTACACTGCCTAATATTAATAAACTCTGCCAGGCTAAAATAAGAAACAAGGACAAAAACGTCTGTTTTCTATCTGCCCACAGTGTTACGACTGCTGCAGTCATCTCATGATGCAAAAAGTTGTTCTGATTTCATTGAAAACCCTGGTGTCAAGAATTGTTCAAAACCATGCATGTTTAGTTGGACTCTAGGAATTTTTTAGACAATATTCGGCTGTGCTGAAGAAATGAATATCATTCTCAAAAAATGTAAAATGTTTTACAAAAATGACCTTCAATCTAGGGTTGCATTAGTCAATTGAACATTTTCCATATTGCTGTTGAATTATTTTCTTATTTTCTATCAAAGGGCAGGAGATACAGAGACTCTTTTGAAGAAAAAATCTTTGTACCACTGCTGTAGATTGAAGATTAGCCATCCAAATATGCTCCTTGTTGCTGCTTTCTGTTTATTTAGTGACAAATGGACCAGATACAGTCACTCAGACAGCCTTTCTACCCCAAGCCTCTATGCTAGAAGTAATAAAGCAGTAGTATGCCTAAAAAAAGAATATAATACAACAGCTCACTGAGTGTCCACTCGAGGAAGGCTCTTAAACATCTGAAATCACTTTGCTTCTCATACAGAGGACATACTTTCAGACCATTTTTAACCATAGGAAAAATTAAGTATCATCTGCATAAAATGTTTAACCTTATCCAATGTATTAAATCATGCAACCAAGGTTGGTTTGGGTTGTTAGAAAACAAAACAAGTACCTCATTGATGATGTTTTTCTATTTACTTTACCACCACTGATCAAAAAGACAAACTACTTTGATGCCCTTTCCTAAAGTGGGGGAGGTGCCGACTTCCCTTACTAAAGAAAGCATTTGAGCCAGCAGTAATCAAGAACAACCTCCAAAGATGAAAAATGGCCCATGGAAAAGAGTTCTATGGGTCTGCTTAAGGCTCACTACAAGTACAGTTGAGTATATTTGTATAAAAAGCAAATGTTTTAAAAAGATTAAAAAAAAACAGAATATCTTCGGTCAAAAATATCAACCTTTTCTTTAAATGGGATCATCTTATCAAGGTCTAGCTGGTTGGCCCTCAAAATAAGTTCTTATTGGTGGAGTATTTCTGGTCATTTTGCAGTCCTACAACCAAAGTTCTATTGATGAGAAAATTGCTTTGTGAACAAAGGAATTTGTCCATGATGTTTCATGATCCACTTAAGCCACCTTCAAATAGCACCAGATAGAAATCTACAAGCCTGAGAAGAGGAAGAATGTACTACAGTACAATGTACGGCATCATAAAGGTAGACCAAGGTCTGAACCCAAATACATATTCATTGGTAGAGCTGCATTGCTACTGAAAATTGGCGAAGGACAAAACAGACTTATCATGGACTGGGTCCCAACTACTAGCAAACAGCTTGATGAGGAAATATTGGCTCAGCTGTTTCTGGCCTGAATGGATAAAAGATACTTCTGCCTCTCTCTCGTCCCCGACAATATTCCTGTAATTGGATAATAAACTCTACCTTGATGGGGAGTTGAGAATATTGTGGTTTTCTTTCTGAGCGCAGTAAAGGTCTGCGTCTGATGGGCTTAACGGCCAATTGTTGCGGATATTGAGTGCATCGTGATGGGTCAAATTCATTCTGTTTTGTTCACCCTTCCCCTCACTTCCCTCATCGAGCTCACGTTCTGCTCCCGCCTCGCCTCGCTCCACCTGCCCATCCTCCTCTCCCTCTCTCTTTCTGTCTCTGAGTCATGCAGTTAGCAAGCAGACTGTTTTGTCCAGGTCTATTTCTGGATGTCATGCTGTGGAGGAGAAAAATAAGATTAAAAACAGAGGGAGAGAAAGAGAGATATTTCCCCGCGGCTTAAGGATCTAGGAACTTAAACCCTTTTATTCAAAAAAATGATACTCAGCAAAAAGGACAGTCTGTCACCAAGACGATACAAGCACACGCACACGGTGCATACAGTCACACACACCAACACAAAACCAACCATAATCATTCCTCATCTCCCGCACTGAACGTCAGGAAGCCACCAAGTGCATTACAGCGAGCCCACAGCTGTATGCAGTGCGATCGATAACTGAACCTGATAACCATTTAACAAATTGATTTTTGAAATGGAGCATCAAATGGATAAAAACCCGCAGATATGCATTTCGAAAATGAAACCTTGGGCTCTTGAATTCTGTTTCATACTCAAGTTGTTTTTCTCTTCGTTTTTGAACTTCTCAAACTCTGATTCTCTCAAACTTTTTTGGGTTCCAGTCCAACTAATACTGCTTTGAGATGGAGAGGGTCAAAAAGTTTTCCTAGTATTCAAGTTATCATTTGTATCAGTTATTTCAAGTTATCCAGGAGCTCTTTGACATTATGATAGAAATCCACATCTGCGATTGGGCTGCAGAAATCTTGGTTGAATATCGATCACAATTTTGATCACAATTTGAGACTGTATGTTTGTGTAAATCAGGATCATGGTTCTTCATTTCTGTTTATTTTCATCCCTAACTTGCAAACTGAAATCCTGGTTATTTAGAAATGTGCTGTCCTTTCACTGGTCTGACTAAAGCTTTGAAAACAGCTTCAGGCAGCTAAATCCCTCTGCAGAGTTTCATCAATTCAACCGTGATACTGAGAGAGAAGGTGAGCAATTGCTGGATCTCTCTTTTTCAACAAAGTTTATCTCCTCCACTCTCCTGCTTTGTTCCCATTTTTGTTTTTACCTCAGAAAACCCAGGGCCAGATGTCTTCCTTTGATAAATGTCAACTAAGTTGAGCTTTGCAGAGACTTTGGAACAAGAAAAGAGAAGTCATCTCTTCCCTCGAGGGTTCAGTACAAATACTCCATGTTCCTCCCATTAGGTCTTTCCTGAGCACAATATTCTTTTTTTAATTGCTTTACAGCCACCAAATTCCCCTTCTTTTCCTGCCAAAGAGGTCAAGGTAAGTTTGCACACACACACACACACACACAGGTTTGACCCTATGAGGAGTAATCCTTCCCTGAACTGACACACATGCACACACACAGGCCGAGGCGTGTCCTTGTGTATGAGCCTTACTCATGACATGGCACATAAAGGTGGAGTGAGGTAAAACGGCAAGTTGTGTTTACCCCCTGGACAAACGCATCCATAGCAGCGTTTCTCTGCTACAGGGGGCGTTGAAGGCAGGTCCCCGCGGATCAGCCGAAAGCCCAAGAATGTGACTTCTCATACGATGGCCGAGCTGAGCTCCCAGCTTTGATCCCTGACTGAAGAGAAAGTCGGATTTTCCGGCACAGTGAGTGACGGGCCAGGGAAAAGGTTGGGGCTGGGAAAAAGCCGGGCCAAAGGGGTTGTGTGAGTGTTGGAGAGAGGGAGTAGAGGAACGAGGAGGGGGTGAACATGGCACCACACGTTCTCATTTTTCAACTCTTTTCTTTGAACCCCAACTCTAAGTCATTTCTTTCTTGGCAAGGAAGCTTTTCTCTAAGACGGACAGAGGCTAAGACTTGTCTGCAGCCTCTCTGGGGGCTTTACAGGAAGAACTGTACTGCAGAGCCAGGGAGATAGATCCCCGGACAAGCACGGAACAATGGCGGTGACATGGCATAACTAATCAATATGAGAAAGCTCTGGCGGGCGGACTGGGGTCAGATCTCTTGATGAGTCGGGGTCCGTCTCTTTCAGCCTGTTCCATTTTTGCCCGCCATCCTGCCATCCCTCCACACCCTTCATTTCCTCTCTCAGCGGACATCCTTTGAAATGCTAAACAATCAGGGCAAGGTCCACACCTCGGCTTTCCCCTACAGATACCGGGCTAATTTCACCCTGGCACTCCTCGGCCGTCCCTTGTTCCCCCTCACAAAGCTACTGTTGATGGAGGGATAAGAGCAGGGAAACAGGCCGACAGGGAAGTTAAAAATGAACTGGAGCTGTTGCTAACATTATTAACAGCAGATGAGTGGCAGCTTGGCATAACAAAAAGCATTTGCTTTAATGCACAAAGGACTCATTTATCCTCAGTTTAGGAGATGATGCAATGATTTCCAAATCTGCCTCAATAACAAATCTTACTGATTTACTTTCATTATTAAATATTAAACCATAACTGTCTAGTCAAGCCAAAGTCCACATTTCATACCTGCTCGGTCTGTTAGATATACTTTTATGATGCTTTTCACTGTTTTATTTGATCTTATGAGCTACTTCTTCAGGTTTCATTTCAAACCTCTTCAGGAAATCAATTTTCCATTACAATGTCCAATTACAAAAGAATAGATCAGACTGGAAAATATGTCAATTTTCCCTTTAGTCGCTGAAATTACCTCATGCGATGATCATAATCAAGATCTTGTAAAACAGCTCATCTCCTACCCATTAATTAACCCAAGCAGATTAGGTGGAGTTTTGTTGTGGGTGATTACCTTCTTCTTTTGATTCACATCATAAATCAATCTTCTCAGTAATTTCTGGCTTTGCTATGTAATACTAAAGAGACAGAAAATAAACAGCTCTTTCCCGTTTCTATGGAGATCGTCTACACCTAGTTCAATATTTATGCCAACCTTTTACAGCAATTTTCCTGGATGAAATAAGACATTGAGGAATGGAGCACCAATCCCAAACGTCTTGTTAAAACTTTTTTTTCCCAAGAATTAGAGTCTGCAGTATAAACTTTCCAGACTGTGACAAACTTAAGCAGCATTCATTTAGACTACATTCACTCTGTTCCTAGATGATACTTTTGATGCAAGATTATAATGTGTGCCTGTACCAGCAAGGATGTATGATTATTGCAAAGACAAAGAACCTGTAATTTAAACTCCAATTTAATCATTACTTAGTTTTTGGTTAAATCAATCGATTAAAGAACAGTATAAAGTTATGGTACATCATCTTTGCATCTTGTCTCTGCTGTTTTCTATTCATTTTTATTATCATTCTGTTTGCTTTTGCTGTCATTTGTCAAATGTCAGAAAATAGGAAAGTGAGGTCAGAAAAGTGGAAGTAGACGAGCAGGAAAGGAGTTTCAAGCTGGAAAAGAACCAGTTCCACTCATATCAACACAATAGTCTGAAACATGGGGCACGGTGACATTACCCACCCAGTGGTCTCCAACCTCTTTTGTGTGATAGCGCTGATTAAAATTAGACGCGAGCTCGAGCAAGTAGCTGCAAGGGAAGGAGGGAGCACATGCAAACACACTCTCTGCATAGTATAACTCATCATAAAGGAGAATCATAGGGAGCCATGGGCTTGTATCTAAACCAATACAAAGAGACACAAGGACTCACTCTTACTTCTTAAAAATAACAAAGTTGGCTGAAAGTCATTAGCTGTCAGTTACTACTTCTACATGCATCAAATACTGTCAGTAAACTGAAATGATTTGCCACAGTCCACAACATAGCACAAAGTTAGCATTAAGAAGGGGTTTATCTACACAGGTCCTCTCTTGCTGCATGTGATGTGAATTCTAGTTATCTTTAGAGATCTGGATCATTTGGCTCTGTTCAGTAATAGCCAGTCTTCAGATTTCAATTGCCTCTTTATGTGGCACAATTCTGGCTTTCTACGGTCAATAAATCAACATTTAAAACAGAAAAAGGGGACTGTCTCTTGATCAAGGAGGCAGCTCCAATGGTTCACATAATAGTTGTCTCTCATTAAACTTACTTGCTTGCTGCATTTACTCTTTAAGTGAACTTTAATCTATGTCAACACTGTCTCCCAAAAGTTGTATTTCTATTTAAATCGATTTGATTTTACATTTTATTCTCTGTTTTAGTTACAAAATAATGGATAAAATTTGTGAAAGCACTTCTAGCCTGTTGGCTCAAGGTTTTAAGCCCCATTCATTTCACTTTGCTGCTCATTGTCTTTTTAGTCTATCCTTCAACAATGTTAGTCTGATATATTTTACACCACTATTGTGTTTAATAGTATGTTTAAAAACAAAATGAGCGAGGAAAGCTATCAAAGAGTGCTGCTAGCCTCTTTGCTCAGACTACATACTCTCGTTCACCTCACTTCACTTCACAAAGCATACAAGTGACCTGGCAGGTGAGTTCAGACTGCAGGCTGTCACTATATTGACACTGCACTGTGTGATTAAACTTAGCAATTTGGTCCAACTTTGTAAGTTCTGAGGGAGCAATGGAATTCTTACAGAGCATTATTTGAGCCCTGGCATTTTTGGGTCCCATATGTTAAGACTATTCCTGTAAAGAAAGCAGAAAATTCTCTTCATACGCTGCCGTTGGTAGCGACAGTATACAGTAAATGAATTATGCACTTACAAGTACAGCAAATAGCTTCAGATTGTGTGTTATTAAAGACCTTCTCAATAATTTCGTCCCATTTGCATTCCCCTTTCTGCCCTACAAGCAGTTATTCTTCTTAACTTCCCAACCCCCTCATATATCCCAGCCTTTTGCATCAACACAACTCTTCTGAGAAACCCGTAATGAAAAGAGGCAGAGCTGAGGTGTCTGCTCTAAGTCCAAAAACACCCCAGGGACTGAAAATATGGTGTTAAACGAGCCCTGGGTGAAGCTGGAGGTTAGCTCTGACCACACTGGCCAACGCAGCTGTTTGCCTGAGCCTGTGTTGTGGTTTTAAACAAACACTGTCGCACACGCGTACATATACATCTCCATATTTATGCACACACACTGAGGCTGCTTGTTTCGCTGTGTGGGTCATGAGCAAAGCGAGCCTCTGTGGTCTTGTAGGGTTCACTGACACACACGCTCTCTGTTTGTGTTGTGCTTACGGGCCTCCTGTGGTCAGCCCTGCTCTGGTTTGACATCCAAGCGCACAAATATTCTCTTTTTTTAACATTTTCTTTGGTCTTTCACTTCAGGGCTGGTTTGAAAAATCCCTCCTTGCTGCTTTAAAGCATTCTTTATTCCTATCATGCTTCAATTTGTTTACAGAAAGGACAAACTCCTACTCCAAAAGAGTTGGGGCATTTTGTTAAATGTGAATAAGAATAAAAAAAGACTGATTAGGGAGCACACGTTAGTTTGTTGGTGGATTACTTGGTCAATGGGCTGTCATTAGAACAAATATAAAAAAGGACAAATGATCTTGATCTTTAACCTGTAGTAGTTGGTAGTGGCCCTGTTTTAGTAAACAACATTTTAGTTGCCAAATAAATCACTAAAGTTAATTGGATACAAATTAGATATTGTGGTACTAACAAGATGTTGCGCCAGGGGAATTTTACTGTCAGTGTCTCCCCCACAACTACAAAATTAGACTTGGAATGTCCAAATGTTTTTCACAGAAGGACACATGTAAAAATAGTAAGGATGACAGGTCACTTTGATAAAGCTACAATCAGTGTAAAAAACTTATAGTAAAAAAATCCACTTTAGGGTAAGAAATTCTTAAAAACCGGAAATGCTTAAGAAAGAAACAGTCTAAATCACATCTTTCCTTTAATGACAGGACATGGCAAACTCGGTTACTGTAAAAGAATCGGAGGTCAGTCAGATTTCAGGGGGCCTTAATCAACCCTTTCTACCTCTGGGTGGGCCCCTGTCAAAATGAGAATGACCCCTGTGCACGAGACAGGCGATGCTGACAGTTCATCTCCAATTTTAGACTCAAAACAAGAACAAACTGCACAAAATTGACTGGCTTTATTTATTTATTTTTTACAAAGAATACCTCATGATTGAGAGCATAGCAAAGTAAAATAAGGGCAATTTGTGCTGCTATTAAAGCTGCAGGAATTTGTCTTCATCAATTTCAATTTCATTTATTTTTCAGAGCTTAAATGCAGTGATGCAAACTCATAGTTTCATTCAGTTAGCACACACACTCAGGTGTTGCCAAACATATTGAGAAGGCAAGATATTTGCTGTTTAAATTGATATCATCGCTTTTTGGGGCAGGGTCAAGAGAAAACTCACAAAGATGATGAATGCTCAAGAACTAGAACACTGGTAACAATTAATAGAATAATTGAATATATAAGGAGCACTCCTCTGTCATTCACAGTCAACAATGGCACAAGGATCTGCACTTGAATGGGCAAATACTCCAACAGGAAAATCTCAACCTTGTGCCATACAGAAATAGATACACAGTAGATCAAAAAAGATTTGCAAATCACTTTTTTCTGTTTTAATTTACATTGTGTACAATTTCCCAACTCTACATGGATTACATTGTACCTTCTGTTTTTGTTTTGCTTGTAGAAAACAGGGTAAAAGTTGCCTCTGGTTAAGTCCAGGTCACCGGCTCATAAAGGTTTGTGCTCACGGTCCATCATTCTCCCCTAAATTTATTCTCTCCCTCTTCAGCCCACTCCTTTACTGTCTACTTCCCACAATCAACACTTCTCTCTCCCTCAAACTCTCCGTCTCATTTTGCAAGTCCATTGTCTGAAGCCACTGAGTTTACAGGGGGAGCCGGCCTGCCTGAAAACACAAAACGGGGGTCGGCGTGGTCGCAGCCAAGCGTGACGGATACAAAAACCCCTGCAGCGGAAGCACCCATGTGCTAAATTACTGCCACAAATGTTCTTCCACTGTGCCACGGCTCGGCCATCACAGCCACTCAGCTATCTCCAGCCCTGACGCACTTTCCTTTTTTCCGTTACATAATTGCGGCCCTGACCAAGCGCGTCCAACAAGTCAAGCTCCACTTAAAGGTACGACGAGGTCGATAGGAGGAGAATAGTAGAAGATTTAGACTGAGGGGATGCTCAAAAAAAAAAAAAAAAAAGATTTGGTGCTTTCAGGCAATTTTAGGGTTTTATGCTGTTAGCAAATACTATCACACACAAAGTGGTAATTTCCCCTTTCACCACATGAATACCTCCACTTTAGTCATACCATGAGAGAAGGACAAAAATATTCAGTCTGCATGCAAAGATACCTTCTGAAGTCATTTGAAGACCCCAGGATAAAACCAATACAAGGCCCTCAACCATTTATAAAATTACTCATAGCAGATGAACAAACATTTCGAAATTTCTTGCGGGACTTTTAAAGACCAAAGTCTAAGTATCCTTCAGCCGTTGGCAGTCTTTGGACAAAAAAAGGAAAATCTGTCTTTCAGAACCAGTTGAACCCACTTGTGTAACTTGGGCACCTGGGAAATTTCTTATAATTAGGGCCAGAATCACAGGGCAGCTCCAGGTAAGATATGATACATGGTAAGTGGTCGGCCATATTTATTACATCACGATACTGCGATAGTCAATATGTTGCAACATCATTTACAGATGACTCACTATGATGTCTGTTAAACTAAGGAACACCAAATAGCTCTGATGTCAACTGTAAATTTAACATAGCCTGAAACACCAGATGAACCACTTCACTTGTTCATGGGATATTTTTCAAGTCCATCTGGAAAACATCCCACTAAAAGTGATAGGGAAGGAACCTTTGAAGGAAACAGACAGCTGACTGGACAAATGTTTTCTAACCACATGCATTATGGGCCAGTCAGAGGCTTGCAGTCACCAAACTTTAGACAAAACTGACCCACACTCACAGACTTCATAAGTCTGGTCATTCTATGACCGGCAACAATTGTTCCAACTTGAAGCTCTGTCAGATGGACCAGCCTGATGAAGTCTTGGGGTCTCACAAAAACAGCTACTATTGTGATACTTACAATTATCCTCACTCCAATTTTACGTACCTATTCAGGCTTCAAATGACAAAACTGTTTCTTTAAGAGGCTATAACAGTGATGACTTTGCACAAACTTTGAGGTAACACCTGAAAAAGTGGGTTTAATTGGCAAGAGCATGGAAACTCTAGTTCCCTTAATGCTTCAACAACTTTTCTTAAGTAGTAATATGTAATTAAGTTAATGTGCAGGATTTTGTAGTCAATGCGAAAACCAAAACAGAGATTGCATTGTGAACTGTATAACTTAAGTAAATAATTTTGGGGAGAAAAGGTCACAGTTAAGAAAAAAACACATTATTGCTTAACAACAAAAATAATCTTTGTTATAACAGATAAGGTGGCTATGAGTTGCCTATACACCATCTATTCAAACACTGACTTATGCAGAAAGCAGGATTTTCTCACACTACATTAATAAAAATACTGAAGTTACCACCGACATCTTCCTTTGTATATTTCTCCCACAAGTCCAAATACTGCAAATTACTGCCAACCTATATGTCCACATTAGAATATGCAAAAAGTTAAAGAAAAATATAATCTAGTTACCAGAAACTTTCTTAAAATTGCACTCAATTCTCCTGACGGTGTCTAAACTGCATACATAAGTTTAAAAAATGAGCAACCACTTGACCAAACATGGCAAACCTATATGTCCAATTAAGATAACGTTAAGTGCAGTCAAAGGGCACGTCTTTATCAAAAGTAATTTTAGACATTAAGTGTTCATCATTGTAAATTATTTACTGAGGCCCCTTGATGCATGAAGGAGAATTGCTTTCTACAAGTAAAACCATTAGAATGCTTATAGCCAACCTCTGTTTATTTTCCTGCACAGTTTGCAAGAGAAAGTGCTACAAACAGTGAGCACTTCGATTAAAAAGGAAGAATAAGCATCAGCCTCTTCTCCGTTTGTTGTCCCCCCCCTCGCTGTGATTTAAACTCGTTCACCTTCCTGCCAGCAGCCACAGCTCCTATTGTTTGTCCACTTCACGCCTCCCATTCACATCTTTGCAAACCCATCCATTCAGTGTCGAATAATCTGAACCGCACCCATATCACAGCAGCTGAAAGAGACACTCAACCGCTGGCCGGCGTCACATGTCTCCTGAACAAAAAAACATTAAAATGATTTGTGTTTCTGAAGCTGGCGTCTATTTTTAGGTGGAATATTTGTGGCTTGTGCATTGAGTGGAATTGAGAGGAAAAGGATGAAGATGGAGCTTGATCTTTGCAGCAATGCCTGGAATTAGATAATCATCCGGAAAAAATTCTCCACAGTTTCTAAACAGGAGAAAGTTGTGATGTCCCGCGTAAGAGCCCTGTGGATGTGAAACACTTTTTGAAATGTGCGGTGGTGCAGATGAAAAACATATAAGATGAGCACAACTTTATAAGGATATCAGTTCTCTATCAGTTAACCAAATTTAGGAATTTCCCTGTGTGGGACTAATAAAGGAATATCTAAACTAGTAAATCTGGGAAAGTTCATCCTTAAAAGACTCCTGCACTGATCATACATCTTTTATAAAAGCCAGTTTTCTGTAGATTTCTGGGTATACCTCCATAGGACTTACAGGGGAAAATAAATTTTAAACCCAAACACAGATGACATCTTTATTGAGCATGTCATCTCAACATACCATCAAATAATCAAAAATGTTGCCAACCTTTGTAAAAACTCTAAATATATTCCCAAACAGTTTGTGACAAACAAAACACTTCAAGAAAAAAAAATCTTCACTCAGGAATGTATTTAGTCATTTTCCGACTTTCTTTATATATCACAAAATCTAGAGTATGAACTCTAAATAGGTTAACTTTGATCATTTCTCATGCATTATTAATTATGTTGGATAAAATTTCAGCCTAACAAACACAATTAAGACAGCAGGCTTACATTAACATGGAAAATGTTCTTTCGTGCTCTTTGTGACCACTGATGCAAGCACTCTGTTTCTGCCATATTGATTCATAAATGGTTGATGCAGTCCTTCCTTCAACTGGCAATTAACTGCCCCATTATCATCACATATTCAGATCCTCAGTGGTGGGAGATTGTGTCAGCAACTTCTGTAGCTTGAGTGTATACAAGGGAGAGGTCCTTAGAGGACAAGGAATAGGGATAAGGCATGATTTGACAGTTATACTTAAACAGACATTTCTCATACAGTTAAAAAGAGTCATTCACATCTGCACGGATAACTGCGCCAGCACACACAAACACGCCAAACACTGGAAGGAGATGAGTGATTTTTGGCAGGCAGCCCCGTAAATACACGCTGAATTTCTCACAAAAGACCAGTGTTTCATCATGCCAGTAAAAAGGAGTAATGAGACATGTCACTATGACTGAGAGGAGAGGACAGGCATCTTCCAATGAGGAGCGTCATCGGCACCTCCATTTCACCAGCGAAAAATAGCGTCCAGCTGTGATTTGGCACAATGGACGGGCTTATTTATTTACAGCCCAGATATCCAGGCCCTGTGTCTGGGTTTATTCACTGTGTGTACGCATGTGCATCCATCCATGGAGTAACACACTGATAAGGAGTGACAGCCTGACACATATGGCCTTGATAAGGTTAGGTTGGGTAATGTTATCTGACAATCATCAACTAGGCGGCATGGTTACTGCACAAGAGTGACCCGAAGAGGAGGACACAGGTCAGAGTCTGATGTGTTAAGCATGAAGGAAAGTGAAAATGTTCGAGTTGTGGCACTAAAGATAAGCATAATGGTTTTCAGGAAACTGCAGCCGGAAATGTACTGTACATGAATTTGTAAAATTACTACTTAAAAACATTTCAAACAGTTTTCAAAGCCAGAACATCCTGGAGTTTTATAGCTGTAACCGGACATGTCTTATTTTGGTGACTGCAGTGACATGACCGCCATGAAAGACACGACAGGTTTATCATTGCCGCTGAATTTTAATGTTGAATTGAAGACAGCTACACATGGAGGAGAGACCTACCACTCCAGTCTGCTTTAGTTTCTGTATCTTATTCATGTTTTGTGGAACTCACTCACAAAAACATTCTGGGATTGTTGCAGCACAATCAAGCACGATCCTTTGGAGTAGATTTTCTCCCTCATTTTAAATTTGTCCACCAAACACAAAAGTTGGTTCGCCTTTTGTATTAATTTAAAAAATTTGGTTCCCAAACATCTACATGTCCAAAATTCTGGTAAAGCATTAGCCTTTGATAGGATCTGATCTTGCTCAGTTAATAAAATTTCATGAGCACCAAGATGGCAAATATTGTAGTAATTTCACCCATCAATAATGTAGTTTTGTTTTTTTCCACAATGTTTCTTTCAACAACAGGTGACTTACTTTTGTTTTTTCTTCACCCAAATGTGGACATATTACCTTTATTAAAGTTCAAGGGCTTTCACAGTGCTGCAGCAACATTTTCCTGAATATTTATTTTTGTCATCCATTCATTTCCAAAAGTGTATCTGTTTCTCTTTGTATTATTGGTCTGGCATTAAAAACAGTGATATTTTGTGATATTTAGTGATTCATAACATCTTAAATGTCACTTACATCCCATGGAGAATGCTGTTTTCTTCCCAAAGTAAATTTTAAAACTCAAGCACTTGGACAGAAAATAGATTCACATTTGTTGCCTTAACAGACCGTTTTAAAAGCCTCCCAAATTTTGCTTCACTTAACTTAGAAAATGCTAACTTTAATGGAGGAGGCTATTAAATGGAAGAGCTTTATTCATCTTTATTCATGCAACATATCATAAACATAAGAGCTAAAGGCTTATCTAATACAGGTTTATCCATCTTTAAGTGCAGTGCATAAAATATGCATTACAATTAAAGTAATATATCTTAAGTGCAGCCTGAGTTAACAGTGCGAGTAGTGATAGTGTGTGTGGAGTGTAATGCAGTGTCACAGTGGGAGCAGGAAAACAGGTGATTTAGCCAGCTTTGAAGTGATTAGAAGATAACAGGACTAACACACGCTAATCTTGCCTTTGCACTCTGATTAGCTTGATAAGTAAAGCTATTAAAGCTTAAGCTAACTTGGCTCGTGCTAGTGCTCCATGATGACGTAAAGACACATGAGGTCTCTGTTAGAATAGTTGTTTTATCTGGATTCAAAAAGGCAGAAATACATAAATCAGTGACAGGCTTTAGTGTTAAGGTGTAATCAGCTATATTAGCCCAATAAATGCCTAACATGGTTTGTCCCTTATTGTTTTAACCCACTCGTACAGTCCTGTGATTACACAACACTACATGTAGCCACCCATTTAATGCGCAAGCAATGCAAAGTCATCTCGGTGGTCAAAACTTGCAAGAAAGGTAAACATTATGGAGCTAGTTTTAAGCAGCTAGCACCACATCGATTATAATATCTGTTGAAGATAAACTGAGTTGTTTTCAGGAAAGCACTGCAAATGTAAGTGGGCTAAGTCAAAGTAGCTAACACCATCTAAGAGTTTTCTTAGAGACAACATCATCATTTTCTTCATAGCCCCTACAATGTATGGCCATGGCTAACAAGGACAGCTAACAGGACTAAGCTAACGTGTCTTTGCTGACTTAAAACATCTTTTAGTCTTCAACAGTGCTACTTTTCACAAAACTAAAAAATGCTTCAAAATCAGGGTTGACAAACATTATACTGGTCCTGATAAGAAATCAAATTTTTGTATTTGTAACTAGTCAACAGTTTACAAAACCCACTCACCAATGTGGAAGATGACCAAAAGCACTGTTATGTTAAAAAAAAGCAAAAGATTGAGAAAAGAGGATTGTGTGAGCAATGATTTTAGCCTCTACAACAACTTACCATCATCTCTTTAACTACCTAATGAAGCCATCTTCACCAATTTGACTCGATCAAACCGATGTAACATGACATAGGCTATAATTTATCAAAAGCATCATTTGATGTGTTAGCCAAAATGATCAAACACTGGATGTTAAATAAAAAGGTGCTACAAATTATTTTCTGTGTGGGTAAGCCTCAAACATCCAAGTGTGATAAAAATGACACTAGCCTTTTTTCTTTTGTAGCTATTCTGTGAACCTTCCCAGGGCAGAGCGCCCGCTGCATGGACTCTGATCACAGACGCAGCTCATAGCTTCTTGTAATATAACTGCACACATCAGCCGTAATCCTACAAAGAGAGCCGTGCATGTAACATTAAATTAGACGAGTCAGACGTGACAGTGTGCCTGCCTCTAGGTCAGACATAAATCATGAAAATCACCATGGCTCTAAAGTTAAGTTCCTAAGTGTTTACTGAGTCTCTGTTTACATGGCTGAACTTTTTAATTAAAAGTGAAGTGGAGGGAAGTTGGCAGTCTCTTTCACAGTAAATTAGTGAGTAATAGACGCACTGAGCTGATACAGCGGGAAACGTCTTATCGCTGACATCGACGAGGGATAAGGGAGTTTGAGGCATGCCAGTGCAACAGATCAAGTTCAATCATCAGAGAGGAAAGGAAATTGTTCAAGATTCTTCAGCTTGATATTTCAAGATATATTTGTGTAGCTTTAAAGTAAAGAAATCTACAGCGGATGTGGCAGCACTGATGCAGCTACAGCATCGAAATGCCTCTTAGATCTACTCCCTCAGCTCTCCCAATGGATGCTGCAGAGGGGAAATGCGCTGTAGCACATCTATTTTTTTGGAGATGGAGTTTGTCTGTTTCCCTTCCAAAAATCTTTCCCGCAACATCTCAAGAAAAAAATTAAAAAGCATATCAGGATCCAGAGATGCTGCTAGCCTCGAGTTTCATTTGGTCTCGCTTCATACTTCACATTAGATGTAATTTACTGAATAATGAATCTCCCCTGCTCTTCAGACCGTGCGAAAACCCACTCAGCATTTGGCCAAATCTAAAATACACAAGCTTGTAAGGTCACTCTGATCTTGGAGGAAAAGGAATTTCACCCTGTCCTAGCGAGAGGACAGGAAGTCACTCTCCTCAATGATGCTTGGTGTGAAACCCGCTGGCAGCGTGTTCACACAGTGGGGCACAGCATGACATCACAGGTGTGTGTGTATGGCTTCTTATCATGTCAAAACATGAATAAAAACTCAGTGATACATCATTCATGTTCTGTAGCTCTGGGGTTGCACTCGAGTGGCTGCAGTTAGCAATGGGTGTGGACAAACAAGATGGTGCTGAGTTTGCGGAAGGAAAGAAGGAATATGTGTACACGAATGTGTGTTTGTGTTTGGTCAGAGAGGATGGGGCTGCATGAGAGTGATGCCTCTGGGTTTAAAAAAATTAATGTTTGGTGAGGAAAGAAGAAAATGGAAGGACACACCACTGAATCAGCACAACTTGGTTTAAATGGACGAGCATGATGCACAAGAGCAGGCACCAGGCTGGGCTATATGGGCCAAAAATCATACCCTGGTATTATTTTGTTGAATGTGGATTGATGATATCATCATATTTATATGTTTTCTTTGGGCAAAAATAAATGGTTGTCACAATACCAAAAATGTTAGTATTTTTATTTTGTATTTGTTTAAATAAAACTCAGACATTGTGTCCTGAGGATTTCTATTTCTGTTTCCATAGTTTCAAAGAAATATTGATATTCTGTGCTTACTATTATATTTATTTAGTAGATTTAAATCCTAGTATTGTGCCAAACAGTGTATTATATTATATGATTTCTTGTCTCCATGACCTAAACACATCACTGAGTCAGCATTTCTTGGCCAGAGAGGACACATATGCACAGAAACACAGCTTTGCATTCTCACACACACAGTTCTGACTGCTGTGCAAATGTAACACATACTTAACTGGATTTCTGTCTGTTCCCAAATTGGCTACAGAGCAAACACTTTGAATAGTCAGACAGAAAAGCAATCCTCCTCTGTCCAGGGCAAAGACAAAACACACACTCTCCATGACTAAAATAGGGACTCACAATAAACAACAGAAAATTCAGTCTTTATTAACTCCTGCTGTCCATTAAGCTCTTCAAAAGTCAGCGATCCCAGCAGAATATAAGTGTTTATAGATAGTAAGCTATGTAGCTGTGAGCAAATACTCCTCCGTCACCAGATACCCACGGAGTCCAGACCGGCCCCACGAGCAAACAGGAGCACTTCCTTTCACACACACAGACGAACACACACATCCATGTCTGGGACCCTGAGGGTAATTTGACCTATTACCTCAATATGGTTGAGATGATTCTGGAAACATTTTAGGACATTAAACATCAGGGAAATACTGGTTAAATCTTCAATAATATGGTGACATGTTTACAATTCATACACACAAAATGAAGAGATTGTTGCCACTGTAACCCAGCTCCAGATACGCAGAAGAAACACATAGATGGACAAACAACTGGGAAAGTAGGCCTTCTAGACTCTGAGGAATCATTCAAATTTGCTGAATTAGCATTTTAAACACTATTATTGGGGTGAAATGTATCCAATGTGGTCCATACCATAGTTGTTGAATTCCCAGTTACGTTTCATGCCCCAGACATCAGTGCCCAGCACTGATCCATCAAAGAACAACAAACTGTCTTCAGCAAAACAAACTATCTTTTCCTTTTGTGTTTGTAACATCCATTTTTTACCATCCTGTAAATGGACACTTGGCTGATCTTCAAATGTTTGGTCATCCAAGGGCAGAACTCATCTAACTGCACAGAATTTGTTCCAAATGCATCACCTAAAATATTAAAAGGTGTTCCTGTGAGCGGGAGGCCAGCGATAGATTTTGTTTTGATGGTTTTATCAAAATATTCCTCCTCATAAATGAAACATTTTTATAAGCTTAAATGATCTCACTCTGTGTTTGCAGGGCCAAGAAGGTTTCCATTACTTCAGTTTTCTTTGGAAGCCCTGTCCCATACATACACGCCAAATGCACGAGTGTTCAAAACTTACAAAGCGTAAACTAAACACATGCACGTCTGCTTGCCAACATCAAATAGCAATTTTGGACTCTGGGTACTGTAAATGTTCCAGAAGTTTGAAGACTCAGGACCTTTGGACTTCTCATGGTCTTCTGTCAAAGTGAGTACTCTCAAAGTGCAGGAAAACTCTGACGGCATAATGTCTCAAAATCCTGAAGGGAAGACAGAAAAAACGCGTCAAGAAAGTCAAGCCGGTACCACTGAGTGAACATGCACCATATGACAGAGTGGAGTTCCCAGTGAAAACCAGGATGGGAACTTCATAGCTTAGGCTTCACAGAAAAGTTAGGTCTAAAAGAATCAACTGTCCTCGTTTGACATGACATCCTTCATCTGCTGTTATTTACAGCAGGAGCTAGCCGGTATATTAAGTCTTAAACTGTTGGCCACTTCACACCCCCAGCAGAGCTGTGGGGATTTGACTCAAGAGTGTCTCGACTGCAGCTGGTAATGACTATTATTAATCAAGTCCCTGGTTTTGCCACTCAGAGCCAAGTTTTTAACTGGCTGGTGTATTTTTAAATTAGTGCTGGCTCCTCTCATCAGTGGAGTGTTTAGAGTGGAACATGCCAACGAACAACCTAGCGAAGATATCCATGACACAACTGCTTACTATAGAATCCCTGTGCTGCAAAAGTTGAGCCAAACAATCTAAAACCTTCCCCCTGCTTGGCTCACCTGTCTACCCCCAGACTGCAGGGAAGAAATCGGTGTCTTGCAAGCGAGTTGCAAAGCCAAACAAGAGTCAGATGCTGTGTGCTGTTGTTTCAGAACTTTCAAGGGAAATAAACACTTAGGACCCCAAACAGAATTATACACCTTGTCGCACTGCTGAACAAAACCAGGATGCTTTGCAGTTCATTCTCCAACATATTTCATGTGCTTATCCTGTCCTTGTCAAGTATATCTCCTCTTTTTTCTAGAGCTCTCAGATTTGCTGCAGGATCAACAGATTTTCCCCACCTATCATTTTATACCTCCAAAGCAGCAACTTCCAAGGCAGAGTCTGTATGTCTGAGTTGTTGGTCCATCCTTCTGTTTGTGCCATTCTGCCATTCTAGTTGATACCATACCTAGAAACTTCTCTGAGATTTTCTTCTCTTTTCATACAGAGAATGCAATACATCATAAAAGCTTTTTGCCCTTTAATGGACACAAGGAAAAGTAGGAGGTGATTGAAGGTGAAGGTCATGAAGCATCATGTTCTTCTTTTACTTGTTAAAAAGACATTTTAAGATGTCAGTCTGGGATCAAGACTTTGCCAGTGTCTATTCTGGCTCAGAATAATCTGCAACATTTCTGAGGCCATTGGTTAGAAGTCAAGGTCACTGAGCTTTAGTGTTTCCACTAAGTCACAAGAGCACAGACATTGAAGGTTTTGCAGATGATTACTACTTCGACTTCTTTGTTGTCATCTCCGCTGACTGCCTCTGATGAGAGCATGGTGTTCATGATTTGCAGGGCCTCTAGAGCTTTGTGGAGGGATTGTTGGGGGACAGAAAGACAAATTATTTTGGTTACTATTCATCGCTTCTCAGCTAAAATTGCATTTTGATCCCTCCCTCCCTGACTCTAGGTTGAACTGACTACTTTAAAAAAGTCACAGGTCAAAGATATAAGATATTGGGGTGCTGGTTTGGCTTAGTGGTTAGCAACCAGGCACCCCATGTATTTCCTTCTGTCGGTCCAGGTTCGAATCCCGCCTGTGACCAGTTTGCAGAGTGTCTTCCCCTACTCTATCAGCCCCTTTCACAAACCTATCCACTGTCTCTCTTCTATCAATAAAGGCACAAAATCCCCAAAAAATACATTTAAAAAAAAAAAAAAAAGATACAAGATACAAGATATTAAAAATCTCATTGGGGTTCTGACTTAAGAATTGATAAGGGATACCATATGCCAAGAATCAAGGTCCTGGGGTCTTTTATATATCTGAAAATCAAGACTTTCATTCCTTTTTGTTGAAATCTGCACAGGTCTTCTCTGAAAGATGGATATGCTGTTCTGGTTTTGGACATGTGTAGTTAAAAGTCAATGGGCCTCATCATCGCCTTGGCCCAAATGTCCATTCTGATTTCAGAATGAAGTGATCCTTTCGTACGTACTAATCCTCCTTTGCTCGTGAGCATGTCTCAAGAAAGCTTCAATACACTGGGCCTCATGCAAGAACCGTTTGTACGATCAAATGTGTTTGTACGTGCTGTGTACAAATGATTTAGGGGAATTTGTTGCGTTGAGCATTTTTTTGGTATTTCGAATTATAGGCAGGCACTTGGAAGAGAGCGTGTGTTTGGCGCCATCTTTATGAATGAACACTCCTGTTTTGGGGTGTGAGAATCGTATCCTTATATGGTATTCTTGAAGTGTTACTTCTGCAAATATGCTATCCTCGTGCTTGCGCGCTTAAGTACGCACAGGTGGCATTCATCATGTTTCCGCGGGTCATTTACACACTTCTCTAAAGATAGAAGTGTTTGTTGAATCTGACCAGTCATGTTCATATGAACGCAACATAAGAAAAAGGTAAGAAAAATTTAGGATGAGAATACGAAAATGTTCTTGCATGAGGCCCATTGTCTTTAAAAACTACACCAATCCCAACTCTCACTCATGAACTTATTCTATTATTCAAGGTCTCATGTTCATCTCTTGCTCATCGTAATTCTACAAATCACACTTCCACAAATGCTCTTCAGCTCTTCTGCTTGAACCACCACATCGTCTTACCGTCCAGCACTTGTTTAAGTGGTGGAGGCACATGAATGCCGGGCAGCAGTTCTAGTTACTGGTTAGATCTGATGGCTGGGTTGTGGTTCAACAGACACCAGCAGCCGGGTTTCAGCAGGGTAAAAATTATGCCACTCAAAGAGGAAAAATGTCCCGAGGCTTGGTAACAGGGCCACAGTCAGATTCTTTAGCTCCATAATATCAGCTTACAGAGACATAAATGTGACACTGGCTGGGACTGGAGGCTATGTTCGGAAAAAATGGCACCAAAGCGCCAAATATCTGTGGAAATGACTCACTGGTCAGAAACGTCCTTTTTCCTGAAATGATTCGATCAATGATGTAATGAGATAGTACAGAAGGCCAGGGTCAGGAGAAGTGATGCTGGGAAGATATATGTGTTTTTTTAAAGACTGTGGGAGTGAAAGACAGAAGAGCTGGCAGAGTGGATGAGGGGAGCGGAGCAGGAGACACAGCTAAGAGAAGAAAAGGCAGGAAGAAATTTGCTGCTAAGGAGAGCGAGTGGGCGTTAATTTTAAATATCCAGCATTACCACCAGCAGCTGCACTTTGTCCTACTTTGCCTTGCAAAAAAACAAGCATGCACTCCTTCCATTTTATCTGAAAAGGAGGCCCCCGTCAAGCTCATGAATAAACACCACGCAACACGAAGCAGCACCAAACAAACCGCCAAGGAAACGGGGAAAACAGCAATCAACCAAAGTGATTCTTTGCTTCCTCTCTCCGGTCAATCATACACCCACACTCTGGGCACACTCAGACTCTCCTTGGTGAGACCAGATGCCTTCTTCCCTTGAAGCAGACACCTCCTCCTCTGCCTCCTCCTCTTTCTACTCCCTCCCGGTTAGATTTGGCCACGCTGCTGATCCGTGAAGTGTTGTGGTATCTGCCAAACCAGGGCATGGTTGTCAGCGGCTGGAGCGATGAGAGAAGCCATTGTTGACATTAGAGATAGTCGGGTGGTGAAAACAAGTTTGGAAATGCCACTGATTTAGCCCAAAGTTAGTGCTGGCAAGTCTTAATGTCATGAATCAACCAGATATTGAAATATTTTATGCTCACTGGAGTGTTGGTTTGTTATTCTTGGAAATTGTCTCCTAAGGCAGCAAAGAGTCTGCTTTAACTACCAATGGCTCCTTCTGTTGAAAGATGGCAAAGAGTAACAAAGCACAGCGAGAGGAGAGTGGAACTAATCTGTGTGATCAAGCCCAGCATGTAAAACATTTAGGATCAATCGTGTTATGACAATAACTGAGGTATAAATAAAGAAAAAATCCATTTTAGTGTAGCAAGTGTTTCTTCTCTCTTGGATGTAAACGGCTGCTGTTAGCCAAGATGCTGCTAGCAAAGGCTTGGCATATTTCTTAAAGATGTTTGTTCAGTAAGGAATTTCCTCTGACACAAATAAGCTCTGCAGGCAGGTATGATGGCTAAGCGAGAGCTTAAATAGTGTGGGAGGCCACTCAGATGCCAGAGTTGGCTGTTGGTGACTTGATGAAACAACATCAGTACGCACAAATATTGGTAAAAATGGTCAGTTGATCGCATTGGTCCACGTCAAAGTGGATTTTTAATGCAGCTTACATATTAATCAAACTGAAATTGTTCTAAGTTCCACTTACAAATAATATGGTAAAGGCTTTTTTACTCAATGTACTGTAAACTGCCATTACACCTAACCCGGACTATAGATCCTACTCATATTTTATAGTTCGGAATTGACGAGAAATTTAAGATCAATAGCCATGTTTTTACTAAAGGAAACTGGTGACTAAATACAAAATGTTTAGAGTTAAAAAGTTGCCCCCTTTTTCCAGTCAACAACCAGTTTCTACTTACTAACTTATTAACTGAATCATACAGTAATAGTGATTGGCATATCACCACCATTGTGCAGCTTCCTGTTTGCTTTCATTGCTAGTTTACTGGGTCAAAAAAGGAGTACCCAGCAAAAGCAATGGACAGTGCAGCTGAACTTACAAGCCTTAGCTGAGCATCAAAGAGCTCCAAACTAATTTCTTCCACCATGTTGCTTAAAATGTGCTCGTAAACTCACTAACTAAAGGAAAATGTCCACTTGATAAGCTGGAATGAGTTGTTCACAGTTTAGTTGGGGCACCCATTGAGAACTATGTAGCAGGTACATAGCATTAGCATTAAGAACATCTAGAACTTGGGTGCCGATTTGGCAGAGTGGTTAGCGACCAGGCTTGGCCCATATACATGCTTCAGCCGAATCCAGCCAGCTACCTGTCACAATTCACTGTCTCTCTCTCTCCTGCCATTAAAGGCCTAAAAGTGCCCAAAAATAATCTTTAAAATAAATAAATGAAAATCAAGAGCTTGCATGTACAGAGCCAGGGTGACTGATGATGGTGTCAGAGGGGAACTCTGCTTCAGCCAATGCTCAAGGTTCAGTATAAAAATAGGGATTATTGGCACCAATAGTCAAGAAGTTAGGATCTGTTCCATTAGTTGGCCTGTCATCCTTTAAAAAAATGATCCTAGTCTGATCTGTGGCTCTTCACCCACATGTCATTCACCCCTGTCATTCTTGCCAATCACTGACTTTGTTCGACTCTTAAATATAAGTACCAAAAAATGTTACAACAGAAAAATGAATAGGTTGACAAAAAAATGCACTACTACATCTCCAGTGTTCACTTTTTTCCCAGGCTTTAAACACATTAGAAAGTGAGCCTGGAGCAGCCATGGGGAGGGTCAGGGTTGATAAAGAGGGTCTAAACATGAGAGAGCAAAGGGGGGGACCATATGGGGAGGCTGAGATGTCAACAAGGCACAAGCGTTCTCTCTGGGAAGAGAGCAAACTCTTACACAATAGGACCCCTTTGGAGCGCCTGAGGGCAGCCCCAATTTTTACATCCCAAGAGTGGAAGTCAAACTGAGCCATAAAACACGACGACGGAGCGGACGGGGGAAAGAGCCCTTCCATCAGCCTGCCAGGCAGCCAGATCCCCCCCAACAAAACCCTCTTTCTCTCCTTGAAGCCTTGGCCCCTTAAACATTGAGCCAAGCACACATTCTTCAGTGACATAATGCTTTTTTAAGCTATTGCCCTCTTCAACCCCCCCTCTCCACTGCCTCCCCCTCCTCTCAGATTTCCCTCTTTTGCCAATTACTATTTAAATATGAATACCAGACGAGGGTTAGAGTGTTTGTTTTTGCTCCTGCCTTGGTTAGAAGTGAAGGAGGGAGGTCAACTTGTGAGCTGACGTCAACCATCTGCAGTCCCATTGATGTGCCGATGGTAGGTGTTTGCTAAACGACCTCTTGGGGCCATAAAAGCCGCCATAAAAAGTAGCAACCTGCCCCCCTTCTTCCTCCCAGTGGAGCTGCGGTGATGCCCCGAGGGAGTCACTGCGCTCTCATGAGCCAAGGTCCGTCCGGCTCGACTGCTGACTACGCTGCTGGATCACACTCTGGTTTCTTATTCGGAAGGAAATCTTTGAACAATGAGCTCTGCAGTGTGCATGTGTTTGCTTTAAAGTGTGTCAGTGTCTGTGGCAGATATAGGCCAGAGCTTCGGCCCACTGCCCCTGGGTGATGAGATAACCGTGGTCAGGTGCTCCACAGCCCCGGGAGTGCATAGTCATTCAGGAAGAGGGACAAATCCCCCCCAGGGGCTGGGACCAGGGGCTGCCCCCCAACATACACACACTCTTTAAACACACACATAATGACCTCTCACGCACTTACAAACCCCGAGCTCTGCAGTTTAGAGGCAGGAAGATAACAGGCATGTAAGTGCAGCCTATTTTACTCACAGTGAAACCAGTGTGCGCTTGACTGGTCATATGAGTCTATATATCTGAGACACGGGGGCAATGCAGGGAAATTAATATTTCAGTCAATCATGTAATTTTGGAAAAAAATGTCTGTACTTTCTTGTGGTTATTTGCATGCCCAATATGGAAATTATGCTGAGAGGGGGCTATCAGGAGGGCTGGCTATGTGGTTGGCATGAAGCTGGACTCTTTGGTGACAGTGGCAGAGAAGAGGACACTGGACAAACTGCTGGACATTCTGGATGATGCCAATCACCCTCTACACATCAACAACCAGACGAGCCTGTTCAGCGCAAGACTGCTCCTCCCCAAGTGCAGGACCAACAGACTGAGGGGCCGTTTACATGACGCCGAAAACGGTCAATTCCACAAACATTTCGTTGCATTTTGGCCTTCCGTTTAGATGAGACCACGTTGCGTTTCCACCTAAAACGCAAACTTTTGAAAACGCTCCCCAGAGCGGAAAGATTTGAATCCGCTCCTCAATGGGGGGGATGAGGAGTAACAGGAAGACAGAGGATGGGAAGGACCAGCAGCAGTAGCCTACAAGTATTGTCTTTTATTTATTATATAATGCAACTGGAATCATATTTTCCCTGAGGGAGTTTTCCTAAAGGGATTAATAAAGTACAATCTAATCTAATCTAATCTAATCTATTCAAAAGGTGAACTGTTGAGACACGCAGTCAGCTTTGCCAGCCTCCACTATTCGCTTGTTATCTTAAATATAGCACTGCGGATGATAAAAACCCTACATTCCAACTTTTTAAGAGCAATATAGAAAACCTCAATTTTCATTTCATGGATGAATTTATAGTAATGAAGAAGAAAATCTGAATGCTGTCCTCCTGGTTTGCACCGCAGGGTATCTGCAGCATTCAATGCTTGCTCAGGGGAAGGACTTTTTTTTTTAAAGATGTCAAATGTCAACATCAAAATGTCAAGATTTAGAGTTGAAATGTAATGAATAAAGTTGAAATGTCAAGAACACTGTTCCTTTATTTGGCTGGAGCTGCTGCTGACACTGTGTGGGATGCAGGATTTATCGACAGTCAGCATGTGAGTGTTGTCATGGTAACTCTGTCATGACAAGACACAAACCGTCACAGTTATAAACAGTGCTTCACTAGCTTTGAAGACTGTCAGAAATGTTTAAACTTTTGCACTCAAACACATTATTCACATTGCAAGTTCGGCAAAACTTTGACATTTCATTTCAAAAAATTCACATTCTTGTAAAAGTTATTTGAAATTCAAATTTCAAATTGAAAAGCCACTTTCTTTTCGACAAACTTGGAGACAAAAACATTTTTCAAGCAACCCAGCAGACAACAGCATTGTTCATTTGGATTTGTTTCTCTGAGAAACATAATAAATTTCAGATGGTGCTTGGTACAACCTGTGCTGATTTTTAAACATGCCATCTGCCAAATCAGTCCTTGTTTTCAGGGCATCTTAGACCTGCACAAATATTTACTGAGCACAACTAGCTCTAAAAACTGCTTGAGCTCTAAAAATGTTGATGTGATACAGCAGGGCTTTGCCTATCGGTTCTTTCAGCATCAACAAAGCAACATTTGTATTCATGTGGAGGCGTTGTTTTTGGCAACCTGATTTAGTCCAGCATGCTCTCTTCTTTCTGCTCTGTGTTACTCTGCTCTAACTCCAGGGGGAAATATCTGACTCTCACACTCCAGTTTCTAAATTCCTGAGTTTCTTCATCAGGTGGCTGTGAACTTTTCTTGTTTGTCATTAGCTGTAAAGTAGGGATCAGCGTAGGGTTTCCAGTAATGGTTCTTAATTAAAACTGACTGCATTATCAATGTGGTATAAAAAGGACAAAAGAAGAGTAAAGACTACTGAGATGTAATAAAAACACTCTTTTATAGGAAAGGTGCATTTAGTAATGAACTGATTGAAATCTGTCTAACCTGGGCTAACACACTGACTTATTTTAGTGCCCAACATGGGAGATAAGTAGCAATGTTTTCATTAAGAAATCACACCACTGCAGAGTTTGGCTGTATTGTTTTCATAATTACTGACAACATGTATTCAATCCAAAGAGACATCTCAGACTAACAAGCTGCCAAGTCTAAAAACCCCTCCTCCCCGTGTCTCTGACATTTCAGTTTTGCTTTTAAGTCAAGGTCAGACGCTCGTAAGTGAAAAAAACCCAAAGGAATCCGAGTGTGCCAATGGCAAAACACTACAGCAGCTGAACATGTGAACGTAGGAATGATGTAGCCGGGAATGTGCCCTCAGAGCAGCGTTTGCCCCCTGTCTCAGCATGCCCCGTGCCACACAGAGAGAAAGGGAGGGAGATTTTTCGACACAGATGTCAGGACAGATGTCGGGACTTATCACGTTTGGCAAACCTGCAGACGGCGACCACATCCTTCCCTTCAATCCTCCTCCGCAGACTTTAATGAGCAGCCAATCACGTGTCTGTTCTCATCATTAATGCCTGCTTCAGCTAGTCACACACTCGTCGGGTTTAATTGACTTTATGGGGAACCAATCAGATTCTCTCTCTCGTTCTGCTCTGTCAGACTCTTTAAGGGGTTTTTACATCACAGCACGAGGAAAGAGTTTCCTGAGAGACAGAGGAACAGATAGACGCTTTACAAGTTTTGCTGAAGCATGTGCCTCCTATTAAACTGTCCCTCTAAAACAATTCCTGATAGTAGGATGACGTATTTGTATCCCTCGCTCTTTAAATTAGTGTTCCTTCCTAAAAACAAGCCTTCAGACCAAATTAAAAGTTCTACATTCAACTGGAGTCTCAGGATGACTTAGACTTTACCGTTTTAGATTTAGATTTTTATCCTTTGCTTCAGATTGTGACATCTCATGAGTACTATGACACACTTTCTTTGAACTTTAGTCATTTTAAATGAAGACTTCATGTTCATCACTAACTCTTTGAGGAGATATCTATAGGCTATAAGCTGATTAAAAGATGAACTGATCCAATTTTAAAGGTTGTAGGTCAAACGTAGATGGCTCATGTTTATCTCTAATTTGCAACATGATATCACCATTAGGGTTTTTTACCCACATACCCAATTGGTTACAAGAATGACACAACAAGATTTTAGAGTTTATAAATGCAAGGTCATGGGAATTTTCCCCACATTCATTCCTTACTTAAAGATGCAATGAGGAGTTTCTAAGTAATAACAAAAAAGTCTCACTTTTAGATATATGCCTGATCGAAATACACACTTTAAGATGAGTTTTATAGCATCAAAATAGGTTATCTATAAATGTTATTCCTTAGCTTCGTGGTCGGGTCGGATAGGGCTGGACTGGCCTGGATACTCAACTTCGGGAACAAGACAATTAAAAGTAGAGCAAATTTTTGTTATTTGGACACGTCTTAAAGCACCAGGCTGTAAGTAGCGATATATAGTCAGCTACAAAACTACGATTCTAAGTTTTCCAAAAATTGCTTGTTGTCACACTTCAAAAACTACTGCTATGTACCTAGAAAGAGATACATTACCTCGTTGCTTTGCATCCTGTAAGTTGTTGAAAAAAGAAGTTGTAAAGCAATGCAGAGTTCTGAGGAAGGTCCGAGCTGCTTTTATTAGCATCACAACAAACACACGCTTTGCCTTGGGTCACGTCTTTACAACAGTCGCAGCGCGTGCTCATGGGTAGCAGAGTCTTTATGTCGGCAGATATAGATTCTCCTCATAGCAGCTTTAAATAAGATTTCTTATTAAGTAAAAGTAGCACAAATCTCCACTCTGGCTTCAAATTGGGCTTGTTTAGGCCAAACATAGGTCAAGTGTCAACATCAGGGTCTGCATAGTTGTCATGTGAATGTAATATCTCAAGAATGCTTTGAAAGTTTATCTACAAACTTTTCACCCAAGTCTATTTGAGTTTTAGGATGAACTAGTGAGAATTTGGGGGTTAAAAGTCAAAAGACAAGTTCAGCAATCAAAGTCATGGGGTCTCATTTTCATGCTTTGATTACAGATGTGATATCTGAAGGAAACTTTGAGGGATTCCTTAAAACTTTGCCCTTTCTGACTCAAGAATGACACTTCCAGGAACCTTTGGTGTTCACTCTCACTCAAGTGTGATCTAAAATTTAAGATCGACAAGTGGACTGCCCAAGTCATCAAGCCTCATGTTAATCCTTTGCCTGTGAATGTGATATCTCAAAAACCCTTTGAAAGATTTACTTAAAACTTAGCATGTCCACTCCCAATCAGGAATGAACCGATTACATTTTGGAGGTCATAGATCAAGTGTCAAGTTCAGTGTCACCAAATCTCATAGTCACGTCTTGCTCAAATACTGATCTGAATATCTTTTGTCTCAATGTGGGATCCAACTCTCAACTTTTACCATCCGGCAGTTGTGCAAAGACATTTAAGCATCAGGCGGTGGTTCTCGTTCCTCTTCCTGCGGAGGAGGAGTGAGTGGGTTTTATAAGAGGAAATGATTCCAGGGGCCGGCCAACTGCTGTGCTAATACCCTCATTGATTTTCATTTTGGGGGAACCCTCCCAGCTGATCAATCTCTCTCCGAAAACTCGCCAGCAGCTGGCCTGGTAGGGGGGTGGGAGGGCATGGGGCTGCACAGTCTGATCTAATGTGTGAGTGTGTGAGCTGGGTTCATGTCCACCCCTCCTCCACGGCTCCCTCCCTCCTTCCTCTCTTCCTCCACCACCGCTGTCGCCGCCACCACCTCTGAGGCCAGGGGGGGCCGGCTTGGCTGTGCGGGTAATCCTTCAATGAATGTGGGTCAGCAAGCGGGGCTTTGCCTTCGTCACTCAGCGGAGGGGGCAGACAGAGAGGTCACGACCCCGGTCATCCTGCGTGCACACACACACATACATAAACACACACACATGCTGGTGTTCGCAGGCCCCACGCACTAAGACAAAGAGCCAAACACAAGAGACACACACTCACATATACACAAACAAAAAGGGCATGCATGGATGAGCAGCCACACACAGACAAAACCCACACCGACCAAAACAAGCAAGGACACAAACAGGAGACACAATCGTGCTCATCGGAGAGGACAAGATGTGGAGGGATGAGAAGATTAGGCAAACAGCTGATTGTCTTACAGTTTTTACACCAAGACCATACGAGTCAACCAAACTGATCAGTCATTGATCTTACATGCAAATCCTTTCAGTTCTTACAGTTAGGACGGTAATGTTAAGCATCAGTCAGCTGATCGGAATTTCCTCCCTCTTCACGATCTTTTTGTAAGAGAGATTATATTTAATCTGATATTATGTAATGATGTAAATGTTCAAATGATGCAAATTTTTGGATTATATAGATCAGAGATGGACAACTTTGGCTACCATGAAGGCCCCAGAAGTTTGTTCCCTGTGCCTGAGAGTAAGATTGTGGTTATTGTTGGCTGCTGTTCTCTACAGGTTGACTGTGAACTTTATCAATGTAGACAAAAAAACTCTCAGAAGAAGATGTCATATCAAGGAACTGTATATATGTTTTGATAAAAATACAAAATGTATTAATTTAAGGAGCTGAACAAGGATTCTGGCTGCATGTAGCCCCTGGGCAACCAGTTGTTCATGCCTGACGTAGATCAGGTGCAAGAGAAGTCTGTGCTTTTCAATGTATATGATACCGTCAGTTCTTCACCTGTTTGCAAGTTTTTTACAGACTTGACCAAAAAATTGTATTTAACAACATAAAAGCAGCTGAATTGTATAATTAAAATGGTTGTTGTTCTACTTTTGGGAGGGGAAATCATCATTTTAAATGATTGTCAGCAAAGATCCTTCAGAATGTGCTGCTTCTACTCAATTCAATGTGCTTAATTGTAGTTTTTATTTAAATTAGCAGTAAATTGAACACCAAACTTATGAAAACTACTTATTACGGGAATTGGTTTTTCATTCCTACCCCTACCCAACGCTGCTCTTATCCCCGAAAGGCTATTTTTTAGGAAATTAAAAAAAGCTATACACTTGCAGAGAAGAATGAC
Organism: Scarus forsteni; assembly: GCA_036419115.1. Taxonomy (NCBI): domain Eukaryota; kingdom Metazoa; phylum Chordata; class Actinopteri; order Labriformes; family Labridae; genus Scarus; species Scarus forsteni. Next base: position 16,439,646 of record JAZDUH010000458.1, read on the forward strand.
CAGCAGCACTAATTCATGGAAGACAGGACATCTATGAGAGATGCCTGATAGCAACAATATGCTTCCCATAATTTTATCACACAATGCATATTTTCAAAATACATTAATTCACATTAAGCTGCAAAACCTAGCACTGGCAACTCAAGTTTATCAGCAGGAACTGTGACAGCTGGAAAAATATACAGACTCGGGACAGAAATACTCGTTGACTTCTCTCCTGTGACGGTGACACGGTAACTTGCCCCAGAAAAACACCAAATGAAGCAGAAACAAGTCAAACACACAAACAAAATGATTTCTACTGAGCACAGAGAGCGAGAGACGGAAAGGGAGTCAAAATCAGAGAGGAAGTGAGACAGATAAACAGCCTGATAAGATAAAATAACAAACAGAGGTTTTATCTAGTACAGGATTAAATCTGTTTCTTACACACATGCACACACCCAAATATCAAAGAGTCCTAATTAAGCTGCTCTGCATTCAAACTTATTATCCCGCACATCATTAACATTCCCCATCACAGGCCCCGGCGCTTTATCTAAGAGAGAGCAGGCAATCATGAAATATTCATGATTTATTAATCTGAACACAGAAAAACAAACAATGGCAACCAAGGGAGTGTGACACCCTCTCCTGCCAAACATCGAGGAAAAAACATGACTGTGTTTGTCGCCTGCTTGCTCCACACTCCAAATCTCCGACAGGAAGGCGTCGCCGCTCTGGCATTCAGGTGAACGCCGCTAATTCCCACTTATAATGGTGTTTTAGCGAGATAAGGTGGAGGGGAGAAGGGTGGCTGCTTTCCGTCACTTGGCCCAGATCTGCTTCTGCCGCTCACTCTGTGGCGGAGTATCAACAAAATGTCAAACGCGGCGCAGTCATTAAAGGAAAAAGAAAACAGAGGGAAATGGGAATGTGGCAGAGAGCCACCGAGAGCCAAATCACATCAGTGTTTCCGTGTCGCTCTGATAAAGAGGAGCGAGGAGGAGCGAGGAGGAATGAGGTGCAGAGCAAGGAGGGAAGGAAAGGAGAAGTGACAGGATGAGAAGAGTCTCTCAGCACGCTTTGAGGGACTTTCTGGAGTGGGAGGTTTCCTGCTGATGGAACGGTTGAGGAAATGAAGACGCAGCAGTGACTTGTAGAAATTACTGTAACTGACTCTATGGGTAAAAAAATCTGACCATAAACAGTTACCAGTATCTGCTATTTCTTTTTTTATCCTGTCTTGTGAACAACACTCCTCACTACCATCACTCAATCTCAAACAAGGGATGGGCAGTATGATGTAAAAATCATACATCTACTGTTCTTATTTACATGGTGTTAGGTGATATCGATATTGATTACATTAGATTAGATAGAGATTTATTAATCACTTTGGAAGACTCCCTCAGGGAAATTAACATTTCGATAGCACTTCAGTGTAACAGCCAAAAAGATTAATATAAAAGACAGATATAAATAAAAATATAAATAGATATGTCTACAGATTGACTACTATTTTAAAGATTTAAAAACTGTTGTAACAGAAATCTAAGCTTTATTATGATTCCAGTAAAAATTATTGCTTGAGCTTGTATATACTGCAGCAACAAAACTAGACCTTATAGATAAGACACAAGTTCAATACCTTTAACTAATAAGGTTTTGGGACATCTAATAATTTCTTGAAGATGACCGAGCAGCAGAAGCAGTAGATGCAGCAGACTTATGGATTTACTTACGATAGCAAGGCTGTGGCGTATTCACCTTTTTCCAAGAATAAAATGTTTTACTCTAACTTTCAACACAAGAGATAATTGGACAATAGGATGCAGTTTATGACAATTTCACATGCCCGTATAATTTAAGCATTTTCTCCACTTTTTACAAGGGAAACAGGGAGTAGAGTGAAACATTTCACAGGCAGTATGGACGGCTGGCAATGCAACAAAATGTGTCACAACATTTGACGCTCACATTCACTTTGTTTTGAAAACTTGGCTTGGCATCTCTTTCTTACCCCTACACTAAATCACCCTTTATCTCATCTGCAAATGATCAACACTTCTTACATTCTCCACACGCTGCCCAGTCCGTCTCTACTTCTCCTCTATCCCAGCTTTCTCTCTTCACTTCTCAATCTAACATCCTCTTTTCTGTTCTGCTCCACCATCTCCTCTTGACTCTCTTTTTCTAAATCTCTCCCTCTCCCACTCTCCACTGCCCTCCCTTCTTCCCTCCTTTGCTTTTTTTTTCCTTGAGTCCCTTGGGTGACCTTGAGCGGCAGCTGCCAGTGAAGTAGCTAAAGTACAAAGTCAATACAAGCCAACAAAGCTGGTTAAGTATTAAATGGGGGATGATGATGCTGCTGTTAGCCTGGTAGAGTCTCAACAAAGAGAAACTAAAAGGAATACGTGCACTCGGACTTTAATGGAACACTCAATAGTAATGACGGTGTACTTTGAGCAATTGACTGTTGATATTACATGAGATTTGATCTTTGCTTTTCATCTTTGCTGGATAATCTCCTCTCCAGAGGGGAGAGGCAGCACTTACACTGCTTACAAGCTTGATTTACTGTTACATGAAGTTAGTGTGCCAGATCAGAGTGGGCAGTTCTTGCTGAATCATGCCTATAATTGACTTGCCACAGAAACAAGGAAGTAATGGTTCACACACTATGACATCCTATTCAAAAGAAATGAGAACCTGGTCTCCAGAAAATAACATCACAATGACATAAAAAGGAAATATGGCATGTCAGAGTCATGCGGTGTAAAGGGTTTAGTCACCACAGGGCTGAAAGTGAGGACAAAATCTCACAGAAATGTGAAATTTTCATTTTTGTAGACTCTAATAACCTGCCTCTGTCTTCTCCTGGCATCATTGTAAGGAAATCTCTGAAAAGTCAGTGGATAATGTGGCAGAGGACGGACATCTTTCATCAGTGCCTGGCCATGGAAGTGGACCTGACTGACTCCAATTGAAAGCTATTGCTGCTCCGAAAATCAATTGAATAAATGAACAGATCCCGGGGCTTGTGTGTGCATGTGTGCGAGTGTGAGTGGGTGGGAGATGGTTAGGGTACCTATTTACTGGCTCCCACTCTGCCCTCCTGCTGCTGCTGCATTCCTTTGTGAGCAGCATTCCTCTGAAGGCAGCAGGGTCAAACGTCAGAAGGTAATGACGAGCCTGGATGTCCTGCAGCAGCAGTCTTTGTGGTGGGTAAAGGTTATCAATTGGTTCAATATTTTTAAGCTTTTCAATACAAAGTAGTTTAAAATATCTAATATCTATTGAATGACTGACTGAATCAAAAAAGCAGATTTGCAGAGAAAAGCATGAAATCTTTCCTCACATTTCGACATAAAATCTGTAATGGGTTGAAAGGAGAAAGTGCCGTCTAAAATGTGCATTTGAAATTTTAAAGTTTGCTTGCAGACTTTGGTGATTAAATATAGAAATAGGCAAATCTTTTAACAAACTGTTTCAGTCATTCATCACCAAAAAAAAATACACCTCATAAGGCCATTGTTCCAATATATCATATAGGGGTGGATGTAGGGCTCTTCAACTTGCCAAATGGCTGAATATAATTTTAAGCAATACCGTGAGAGAGCAGAGGTGCTTAAAACTCAACTGTACTTCTCTTTACAAATTCAATTTTTCATTTACACTACATTAACAAACTTTAATTTAGAGCCCTGTCCATCTCTTAAAGACCTCACTTTTCTCAAGTCAGTAAGTCAGCTCTGATAAACAATCTACCCCAAAGCAGTCCTAAATCTGTTAGCATATCAATGACAAATTCAATTATCTGTTAGCATCACGCTAACAAGTCCTCACATTTTTTCAAGTCATGCCAGTCACATCCAAAGAGTAATTTCCCTTGAAAAGGGCATCCTTATAAAAAGAAGAATTGACCTGTTATTGAGAACCTGCAGGTTGTGTTTTGCTTGTGTGGTTTCATAATTGGTACTGATATCCATCTTCTCTATGAGGTTCACTTTAGAGTGTTTGTGCCTTTAAAGGGACACACAGACAATGATCCTCAGGACAGCCACGGGAATTTCTCAGAGATGTGACAGTGTGATCCAGCTTTAGGAAAACAACACAGAATACAGCGCAGTGCAAGTTTTACATACTATACCAAGCAAACTCACACAAACACACACTGCTGCACTGCCCCAGTGGCTTTGTGTGCTTCCTTCTCACCTATTACACCTGTGATACCAACTCTGGAAAAAGAACAAATGTAAGATTTAACTTACCCCTAATCTGTCTCCTCGTTGGTCACAGAGAAGGCTGACATTACAGGGATGAATATTATGGCTTGAATAATGACCAGCAGTATGAATGAGGGCGTAGCCACTCAGCTACAAGCAGCCTGGTATTGATATCATTCAATACAAACTACTGGATGGAAGAAAGATTCACTTCAGGTTAAGAACCATTTCTGTCTTATTTTAGATAAAGATCCTTCATAAGGGCCGACCACTTAGTTCTGCAGCTCTTCCAAAACAAAAACTCATTGAGGCAGTCAGCAATGACGACAACAAAAGAGGAAAAGTAATCATGGCTGACAGGATACAAGCGCATGTAAAAGTGCAGTTTGATTTTACAGCATATGAAGCCAACAGTGCAACATGCAATAGATGCTGATGTGCTATTTCAAGCTAATGTGGAGCAATCAACAGCATGCTGAAGAAATTATTGATGTAGAGCAGCATATAGAGGGTGCCAGGTGTTAACATTGTCGAGACAGAAAATCTGCTTGTATTGACTTTTTCCACGGAAAAGTTACAGGAATTAAAAAGAAAGCCAATGATGAATTGGATCAACAGGCATACTTGATAATGGCAACGGTTTCAATACAATCTTATGCCACTTCTACTGGCCTCAAAGTTTAAAATTGTGATTTCATGAGTACGACTCTCCAACATTGGCTGCCTCAGATTTGTTTAACAGTATCAAAGGAAGAACTGGTATCACTTGAATCATCATTTAAAAGTCTGATCTCTTGACAACCCTAATGGACACTATATGTGAAAAGAGCTGCAAACAAGGTCTAAGCCTTTTGCATCTTCTCTATTGAGACCAAATTGTGAGTCAAGCTGCATTAAGAGACCATCCAGCTCTAAAACATAAACTGTACAGAGAGCAGGCCTGCCTTTGCGGCGCTCCCTCCAAGAACGCCAACAGCTGCTCTGACACGTGTGTACATTCCTGAATCTGCACCGCAGCGTCCCCGCAAGGCATCACTTGTCCGCCCCCAGACTGTGGAAACTGAGGACCGACTAACTATGCAGGCCAGCCGCATATAGATCCATTTACCTGAGAGAGCTGACGTCAGGAGTTTTTGCTGAGCAGGCTGGCACCCAAAGGGGCTTTAAATGAGATTAAAATGAAAGGCATGCATTTGATTAAAGCCAAGCTGGCTGCTATGTCATAACAGAGGAAAAATGCTTTAAATTTATTGGTTTCACTTTGTTGCCAATTTTTAAGTATGCTAGAAATCCAAACACCAGCTTCCACCAGGGAATAAACAAAAGAGAAGCTGTAAATGTTTTAGGAAGAATCACTGGAACTTGCAGAATAACAGGCAAAATGCTAAGCAGAGAGGATGTGTAAAATAAAATTGGATTTGGGGAGTTACAGCAGTGACAAAAATCAAATGTATTGATGCTGAGAGAGAACAGCTAAAAGGCAGCAGCATTGATGGAAATAAATCAGGCGTGGTGATACACACCACAGTGGTAAGCGAGAAGCCTGGGCGATCAGAAGTGTCAATCAGCTGATTACGGCAAAAAGACGTTCCCTAAAACAGGGATACCCCTAGGAAAAGACAGGCCCGATCCTTTGGGAAACAGAGGCGGGCTGTCCAGAGAAGACTGGAATGCCAGATAATGGATGACATATCTCTCCAGGTGACACCGAGCCCAAGGCGTCCTGGGAGACAGACTATAAGTGTGTACGTGTATGACAGAGCAAGAGGGGAAAAAGGATGACGAATGGATAGACAAGTGCATGCTTGCGAAGTTTGGTTAGAGCTCCTTTTTTTGCTTTATGAGTTTGTGAGGGGAGCTGGAGGTTTTCAAGTTCACTTGGAGTTCAAAGAGTCACTTCCTCCCTCAAAGAAGAACCACTGGTTCAGAATCTCCCCTCGCTGCTCAACGTCTGATTGAAAATATGTGCACATTATGTGGTTCACATAGATATAAAATCTTATCTCTGCATTTCTAAACTGGATTATGATAGTATATGCTTATTATTTTAATGCACAGAAACAAGCAAATGGCTGTCAAAACACCAGATTTATTAACAATGACACCCCTTTGATACAACAGAAACCACAATAACAGCCCGTGGCACTCGGCTTCTTGTTTATCTTTAAAAGCTGCTCTTCTGCACATTCTCACAATCTCACCAAACAGTGATAACATTTCTGTACAGAGAGGGGCACAATTTTGTACACACTAAAATAAAGAGTGTTACAAATATGTTAAAAAAATAAATTAAAATATCAGGAAATTTCAGCATCTTCAGAAAGATGTTAACCAAAGAGAAAATTCATTGCCCAAATTGTCAAATATGTTGCCAGCATACAAAAAAAATGAGTAAAGCTTGCAAGGAGCAAATAATTCCTTCACTTTATTTCCATTTTAAGAAATGTAAACGCAAATGTTGTTACCTTACTTATGCAATTTGGACAATATGTCTTCTACTCACTGTCATGCTGAACAACACTGGCAAGGACTTTGCATGCAGATGTCCTCAAATGTCTTTACTCTTACTAACATGAACCTCATTCACACCTACAAAAATCAACTTCCTTGAGCTCCCTCTAGGATTTTTAACTGACTGTTGAGGGACACAAATTCAAATGCGCATCTGGACGTCATGAGTGCTGTTTCCTTTGCACATCTTCAAAGTTCTGATGTATATCTGCTCCAACATGATCACTACTAGGTCTCCCACGCATCCATCAGATAATGTGGTCTCTGCTATTTGGAGAGAAGGGGGAATTCAGGTCGTAAATCGGACTGGTTATCTTGTGTCTAAAAAGTTGCCTGGGTTTTTGTTGCATGATACATTGGACAGATTTTCTGCTCCTGGGTTATCAAGCAGATATAGTTAGAATTTTCAACTCCCAAAAAGGTTTTCAAAATGAAATGACATTTCCCTACTTGGCCTCAACTCAATAGGCCATTTACTATAAGGCCTGGCATCTTTTTTCCAGCATCAACATAAACTAAATCTCTACAGTTGTCCTACTCTATATCTTACGTAAAAACACATTACACCTTAAAACTTGATAGAATGTCCAACCCTACTTTCCACATGTTCCCCATCCGTCCCCCTTTCACCTTGTCTTCCAGAAACAAAGTCAACAAGTGCTGTTATCACATGACTAAGTTCACAAAGCTAGAGGATCCCCAGGTTCACAAACGCTGTGTCACTCACACACAGGTTAATCTGACAGCGGAGACCACCACGTAACCCTGCCCAGACAAACATAAAACTACTGCCTGCAAAATAAAAACATACCCGGCATTCAAATACAGCTGTTGATCCCAGGTGCGGACTCATTAATTACCACCTTGACGAAAGTGAGACCTTCAAGATTAGCAGTAATCAGCTGTCCCTGGAGGCTGAGTGGGAAAAAATGGGATCAGCTTCTGGATATGGGAGTGATAATTAACCTGTTTATGTGACTGATTTATTCACACCAAATCGCACTATAATTCAACCAGCTTACGTAAACTAACCCGCCTGCACTCTTCAGGTGCGAGAATTGTTTTGTTATGACAAGGTCTCCCTGGTAATAACACTCATTTCATTGGGAAGAAATGAAAAATTCCCACCGTTGACTTTCGCTTAATTTGCTCAACGTACAGGGTGCAAATTAAACATGTCGGTGCATATCCTGCTAGATTGTTGTAATACTTCTATGGCGAGGAGTAGCAGTGAATTCCTTCATGGGAAGAGCAGCAGGGAAAGGAGGGGGGCGTCCAGGGAGCTAATAGACTGGCTGGAGCTCTTTTACAGCATGCTTAAAAGGGAGCAAAGAGGTGGAATGAAGGGTAAAAGGCAGTCATGTAGTGGGGCATAAAAAGGTTGGTTAACTGTGGGCTTTCATTTGGGCATTTTATAAAAGTCACTGATAGAGTGTTATACGTCCTGGTGTGATTTATGAGTCGGTGGAGGTTAAATTACACTCAGTTTTGCTGGTTACTCAATATTATCTGAATTGACCAATGAATAGATCAGAGTGCTGGCAGAAACAGAAATGCAAAGAGGAGCAAATAGCACTTTATTTGAGACTTCTGGCCATGAAACTTTATCAATGCTTTGTTGCCATTCATACACGAAAACATCTATCTGGTTAGCGGACCTCACAGTGTAAAAGTACCACTAGTACTAAAATTCTCATGAGGAATTATCCACGTATCAGCCCAATGCTTAGGAGTACAATAGCCGTGTGTGAGCTGTGGCTAACATTTGTTGTTAATTTTATCATCCCAATATATTCTCTTATTAACACAACTATCTAGTATGCATTTTTCCATCAGGTCTAATGTCCGTCCAATAAGTTATACATTGATTTAAATTTGCTTGTTAAAAAAAAAAGGGCTGTTTTTTTAAGTATGCCGCATCCTAAACCAACTTTTATTTTCCATATTATACCTATGAGGGCAGCAGGTGTACCTTCACAACACATCTATGTGTTATGACTAATACTTGAATGTTATATTCTCCGACCAAACATGTCAGAACATTGATTTAAATGAGCTGGAACTAGCAAATAAAGGCTTCAAAGTGTGTTGCGATCAGCCTAAACGTTATAGCAAACTTAGCTGATATTTGTTTGTAAATGATACTTCTGGCAAACAGAAGTAGTAAGACATTGATTATCACTAATTGATTCATAACAGAAATATGCTGATTTTACTTTATTATCCAAAAGTTAGAGGAAGGCTGCTCCAACTCTTTGCTACTATGTTATTTATAATGCAAACTGATATGCCTTCTGCTCTGTATTACACCTGTACATGATAATCTTAAATATTTTGGTTGTGGAGTGCTGATAGCTTACAAATTCAGCATCCTACACATATTAAGTCTTAGTAGTGTGGGTCATCATTTAAACCAGGGACAGGCAACTCTGGTTAACAAGTGGCCACACTTCAGTTTTATCCTCATCCCCAGCGGATGCAAAGTGTAAGGTACACTAAAGTTAAGTATGACACTTCAAAAAGGAGCAAATGAATAGCTGTATTCATTTAAACATTTCAACTATGCTAATCCATAATTTATGAAGCCAACATACAGAATTTAGGCCATTTCTGCTACTTTTTAATGCAAGTTAAAGATCATGTGCTAATTTTTTAAGTATAAAAAGCATGTATCTCCAAATTTATAATTTCAAATGCATTTCTTATGTATATTAATAAGGTTTATACAAACATTTAAGGCCAGATGTAGCTTTATTTTCTGAGAAATGGCTCAATTTCTCACTTTTGCTCGATGTACATTTTGCTTTTATTTATCTTTATACATACTGGTGGCCGTCTTAAGGTTGTAGGGGGCTGCACGTAGCCCCTGACTGGCCAGTGGAGCACCCCTGAGCTAAAAAAAAAAAAATGCTCTATTTAATTAAGTCTATGTCAACATTTTGGAAAAATTGGATGGCTTTGTTAATTTAAGACAGTACCCAACTTGAGACTTTGGCAATGTGTATTTTTGCATGTTTATCTGATTAATTACTGCACAATTTTCACATTTTTTAAATTAATACTCATTTTAAGACTTCTCCATGATGCAAATTGATTTATATGTAAAGAAATGTGAAATGTATTGTAATGTTGCTAGCTTAAAGTAACTGCAGAAAGGCCAGCGTTTGTGACGTACGTTAAAATTAAAGTGTGACGTCAAATGTTCATTAAATCAAATTATATACTGTTATATACACTGTTATACACTGTTGTCAGAATGTATACTTTTTTTTTAAGTAATAAACTGAGTTTGCTACTGGTGTATGACTCTGTGAGTGTTTGTAGTACAATAACTTGTTGTCTATATGAGATGCTGCACCTGTAAAAGTTTCTGGTCATGGCAACGTCACTCTACAACCTACACAACCCCGAGTCCAGAATACACCTGCGCCCTGACTTGGTGTGTGAAAAGTCCAAGAAGACAGGAAAAGGCAGCATTTCATTAAAGTGGGACTTACTTGTCATACTCCGCGTTGTCCTTGTCACAGCGTGCGTCCTTGTGCTTCTGCCAGTCTTTGCCGTGCTTGCAGGTGGTGAGCAGCACCACGTCCTCGGCGTTGTGGACGTGGTGTAAGGCATTCCTGGTGTCCGAGCCGATACCTGTCAGGTAGCGCTTCCCTTTGAACACCAGCATGTATTTTCTAAAAGGCGGGATGGAGTTATACTTAAGGTACCCCCTCTCCCCTCCGGTCCTCGGGTGCTCCTTGGAGAAGAGGGGGATGGAGACGTCGAAGTTGGGCCTGAAGTTCTCGGTGCTGATGCTGGCTTTGGCCAACATCGCCTGCCCGATGTCGAAGCCCAGGTCTTCCGTGTAGTCCGGCCACGTCCCCGAGTACAAGTTAAATATGAGGTGGTTCCTGCCGTCGTTCCACAGAGGCAGATTTTGGACCTTGGTTTTCAGGTTGTGGACGTATTGCGGGGACAGCTGGTCCCGGTCCAGAGTGTCCAGACTCAGGACGAACAAACACGCCTGTCCTGGGTCAGAAGTGTAAAACCTAGACCCCTCAATGGTGGATAAAATGTTCTGATAACTCTCTGAAATCTTCTCCCCCTTCTGCTGCGGGTAAACATAAACTTTGAATCCGTTTTTCTGACACAAGGAGAAGTCAAAGCAGGAGTCCATGCGGCACCTTTTGCCTTTGTAAACACTCGTGTTAACATCCCTCTTCTGCCTCGGAGAAATGTGCAGGTTGTACTCCTCGGTGTCGGTCTGATCCCACGGCTGGAAAAGGTGTAAAGGGTCCGAGAAGTGGGGCCAGGGCTGCTCGCTCCTGCTGCGGTCATGCCGGCTCCGGCTCGCCGCTGGAAGCTGCACCCCTGCGAGGTAGAAGAGGAGCACCAGGCACGCACCGGCGGAGAGCACGATCAGGTAGCGTTTTTTGGCCTGCATGTGTCCTGGGAGCCGAGGCGAGTCGATCAGGAAGAAGAAATGTAAAGTAGCCCGAAGTTAGGCTCTCACCAACCCCGGCTACACCGCTCCATCCTCGGGCAGCCTCCACGGATCCCCAGCAACCCCCCTTCTCCTTCTGCGTATTCGGTTCCCAAATCCAGCAATTGATCCAGTGCATGTGGGCGATTTTAAAAGTGTTTCCCCGTTCTCCCTCTTCTGTAGAGTTTCACCATAGCGTGCGGCGCCTTCAGCGGGGCTTGGGTGCACCTCGAGCCCGGTAGAGCCCTCACCCTCGCGGGCACGATCACACGCCGAGTCTCGCTCCCCCTGCGGTTCTCCTCGCCGTCATTCAGGCTGCTTCTGTGGTGCTATTCAAACGGGGAAAAACTGCCCCTCAGCCGTCTGGGAACTCTCTACCCCTCGGCTGTCGGGGTCCCCGAGGCTCTCCCAGACGGAGAGGAAAAAGGTATACCCCTGTTTTTTAGGATGTTAAACTCGGTTAGTGTTAAAAACCTGCCATACGCCTCGGGTTGTAGTCGCCCCAGTCCCCCTGTTTTCTCACTCCATGGTCCCGTGTGGAGAGAGGCAGAAACCACGGAGGGGAAGCGTCGCAGCTCAGCGGTGTAATAACCTGACGAATCCCTGCATTTCTCTTCTTATTTCTCCCCTCACTGCCTCTGGATCAGGATCATGAGAAAAGGCAGACCGGCAGGGTGCCACGCAGAGGGCTGAAGTTATCCGAGGGACACAAGCGCTCACCTCTCACTGGGCAAAGAAAAGGGTTCAAAAAGACGGGATTCCTTGATCCTAGTGTCCAATTACCGAGTGCTCAGTTGTTCCGATTGTTAGTCAGTAACATTCCAATCCCGACACGACGGCAGCTGACGTGACGTCCCATCCAAGCGCACCGCCGCTGTTGATTGGTCCGCGTGTGGGAGCGGAAGAGGCGGGACAAAGGGGGAATGCACCCATTCATAACCGGAGTCCTCCGCATGTGCGAATCATCTAATTGTGAGCCCTGTGGAAGTAGTTTGGAGAGAAGCCAGAGCGCAGGAAGACTGGCACTGATCAGGAGTGATTCTCTTTCAGTAATCAGGCTGAGTGCTTTACTCTCCTCTCATTGTTTTATAAGGATGCACTCAATCCAAACTCCTCACTGCACACATATCTTACTGCAGGTTTACATCCTCATTTATTATAACCACTCTGTCATAACACTTTTGTTTAGTGTTTCTTTGTGTGTGTTTTGCCTTATTTTACTTCAAATCCATCATCATCTTTATTTTATTCTCTCTGAGGCTGGGGAACAATATATTTTAAAAGACAGTTTAATTCATGAACATGAAAAATAACACGACCAGAGTTAATATGAGCATTTCTTAAGGGTTTATGTGAGTCAATCAATGTTTTAAATCAATCAGTGTTTATTCCTAAAGCCCTTTACAGTAACCCAAAAGGCCCCCAAAGTGCTTTACAGTAGTGTCAGAAAATAAATAAGAACACTAGGGATAAAAACAACGTAAAACAATACCGTAAGAACAATGCATAAAAGCAAAAGATACATAAAAATGCAACAGGAGGTGTGACACAGCAGCATGGTGCATAAAAGCCATTCGGAAAAGATAAAACAAAATTAAACGAACTGACATGAGCATAAGACCTAGAAGCCTTAGTCAGGGTTAAAAGCCATTCTAAAAAAGTGAGTTTTTAGTTTAGATTTAAAAAGACCAGAGTCAGTCAAAATCACAGAGAACTGATTGAGCTCTTTAAGAGAGTTGGTACGGTAACAGTGTTAATGTGTAATTATTGAATCATATGGAGGGAAATTTAACTCATACTTACATTTTAACAATGATTTCAAGTTTTGGAACTACTGAAGTGTAGTTAAATAAATTACCCTACAGGGTGTAAATGCAGCTTAATCAGTTATTTGATTAGAAGTGATTGATTAATTGTTAATAATGCATTAAATATTATTTATACATATTTCATATTTATCAAAAGTCTCCAAAGCATAAATATATATACACAGAACTTTTACAAAACATTTTCTCTCAGAAGGCTGCTGTAAAAATAACTGTATACAGTTAAATTGGTAACATTACAGTAACCAAAAGTTACCTTTGCTCTTGTTTGTGTTTTGTTTGGTTTTTCCCACTAAAACTGTGCAGCATGCAAGAGATTGGCTCTAATTTTGGAAAAAAGAAATAAGCAAACTTGGGCGTCTTGGACAGCTAAATGTGTTGCTGTGGAGTTAAAGAAGGTCTTCCATTTGAATCCATCCTGTGTGCAAGGCAAGTTATTTAAAAATGTGATGAGATACTGTTTACTTATTGCTACATTAAAAATTTAAAAAGTAACCTTACTTTTCACTCAACCTCAAAAGTAACCCCTTACATTAAACTAAAGTTACTTTATACTTAATCCACTTAATACAAAGATCTTTTCACAGGTTCACAATGCTCTTCACATGGTTCACTGGCAAAATCAAAATAAAGATGATGCTTTGAGTTGTTTGTATTATAGCTCACACATGCCGTGTTACTGCATGGGCACAGCAGCACGACGGAAACCCACCCAGGAAAAAAGTAACCAAACATTGCTTGCATTATTAACTTTAATGTCATGAGTGGTTTAAATATTGCAGTCCACACTGCTGAAGCATTGTTATTAACACTATATATTATATATGTCATAAAATACTTTGTTATTAGCTTTACCCTTTTCCTGTGATTCGAGTTGTCCCAGAACTTTTAGTGTCACTCAGCAAACCCCAGACTTTTTATTCTGTGCACCAGATTGATTGGTATTTTATCTTTAATGGATGCAAATAAGAAATCAGGAGACAGAAACCATGTCAGAAATGCTCACAGGCTCGGATATTGCGGTCACACTTTATTGTGTCCAAATCACCAGGACGCCCCCTCCTAGTGTTCTCTGGTCCAAATGATTTGCATGGTCTATTGTCTGACAGTTTTTTCATGAATTACTAACCCACAGTCATGATTGCATCAAGACAATCAAAGCCACAAGCCATGATAAGCCCTGTGTAATTTTCCTGTAACATGTTGTAACACAGATATTCCCACAGGACTCTGCTCAAATGAAGAACTTAATTGCTAACTTGAGCTCAAACTTGCACAGAAATAAGCCATGATTTCGATACAAAAAAGGTAAAGAAGTTATTGAGAATGGGCCCCAGACAAAAGTTTTCTCGTCCCGACCAGCAAACCAAAGTGACACAGCAGAGGCCACCGCCTTGACAAGAAAATTAATAGCGGAGGAGTGGCCCTCGCTGAGTGTCACCATGCCTCATAAGCCCGCATAATCCTCCCTACTGCCATTTGGTGGCACAACACTCAGGCTGGGTGAAGAGGCCATCCTCATTTTTTATCGGCCAATTAGCTCAGAAGAGGGGGACTAATTAGCCAGGCTGGCTGGGAGACAGGCCAGGATCCTGTGGTTGGCCAGCGCTCATCGTCAGAATATGCTCGGTGATGAAGAGGCCTGGGTGCTGTTCCAGAGGGCTGCTCCCGTCTCTGTGCTTGTCCTGATTATTCCAGAACCCAAGAAAGTTTTGTTGACTGCAAGGAAAATGTGAATCCTGAGATACTAGCAGAACACATCATTTTGCAGGCGACATACTGTCCCCTACATCTCCTCCAACAATCTTAAAGCTGGAGTTACAGTAAAAGACTGCAGGCATGTAGCGTAAATAAAAAGCGCAATTTAAGGCCAGTCTTGACATTTTTAGCAATGAAGGATGACAGGAGAAAATCTGCAGGAAGTATTGCTTCGTCCACAGAATGGCTCCAATATCAGCGTAAACAAGAAGTGCATGCCAGGAGCATTTAAGTTTGGAGTTGAGGATCTCTTCCATTCATAAAGTTGGATGGGCTCAGTTTGTTTCAGGAGTTAAGTTGCAAAGTTGTCACAAGTTTCATTTGGTTTGGTTAGCTTTAGCACCGCACTCTGTCAGGCAGAAAAAAATCCCAGGTAGATGTTTTGTAATCTAATCATCCTCCATTCTCCTGATGCTGGTGGTAGGTCATGTACAGCTTTGCAGTATTTTGCACAATAAAATTAAGATAAAGACAGAATTTTAGACAATCTGTTAAGTGGACGAAAGGCTGGCAGTACAAGCCATGCCATTGTTTTACACACTACCTGACATGTAGAACGCCTGCATACTGTTGTGACATTTGTCCCAGTTTAAGCCACAGTGCACCACTTCTTGGTCCCCTTTTTTGGTGCTTGTTAGATTTGGATGACTTTCAAACCCACTGCGAACTATAGTTTGGTAAGGTTGGAATCAAACTGAGACCCCTGTTTTGACGTTGGCAAGAGTTAGATTCTTTGGTTCCCAATTAAGCTCATGTGAGCCTTCACACTTTGTTTGGTCCAGACCAAATGTATTAAAATCACCTCATAAAGCATCCAAATCAAAACAGAGTACATTATTTACACTCGTATAAAAAACACTTTTGTCACACAGAAAAGCATTTGCTCCATATTTGACCATTACAGACAAATGTAATATTTTAAATCAAAGAATGGATTAACAGAGCTTAAAATCGTGCAGCTTTGGTCATCAATAAAGACTTATTACCACAGTAAATAAGAAAGAATGTGTGTTTCTGTGTAATTTGCATTGTACTATTTAAATTGACCCACACTGACCACCATATCAAGAGAATAAGTTTAGTATGAATTTATCTTTAAATATCTTGCAGGTCTGCTGCATGATGGCATGATGCAGATTATAACTAGCCAATGATGCAAGATGTGAGCTGGCAGTTGGTACAGCGTGGGTTCCTTTCCTTTTTCCATGCTGCTTTTGAACTAAAATCTCTCCACCCTTTTTCTCTGCTGTTGTGCCGTCTCTCCTGTAGTGCTGTCAGCAGGTAGCTATAAGCCCTATTTAAAAATACATTTACATCTATTTGTAAATGTAAGCACACATTCAAGCATCCATTCATCCATCCTTCACCTGTTCTGCAGGAGCCTTTCACCCCATTCAATCTTGATGAGAAACTGAAATTATCTGGATATTACCCAGGTGAGCCATATTTCCTTACACCCCCCTAATATTTTATCCACGTAAAGTCTGAGTAGACTCATGTCTGAACGCTGCAGTGAATTATCAGGGTATTTAACTGAGGCAAGTGGGGGAGGCTGATGACACCATCATGTGAAACCAGTGCAAACCAGAAAGAGAAAGACTTGACAGGACGTGCATCTGGACATCTGAAGTGTTGTTTCCACTGTTCTGTAGAACATCTGCTCTGAAATGATCACCACCGACTCTCTTGCCCATTGGCTGTTGGGTACGGAGATAAAACTCTGTTGCTTTCTTTCTCTTTTCTAATCTCCATGCACTGAGTGACACTGCTTCATGTTCACTTCTTTCAGTGCTCCTCTTAGCTGTTTGGTCGATGCTACTGAATCATTTTAAACATGTAACACTGAGCACTGAAGCCAGGATATAAATTGTGATGTGAATTGTTCATCAACTCTCATATTACAAACACTGACTTCCACCGCGTATACTTGATGCCATGTGCTGCGTGTCCATGACCCCTCCTTCCTCCACCACTTCTCCTCTGTCCAGCAGGGCACACTCCCTGCTGAGAGGAACAAGTGTGAATGTCAGTGAATTACCCGGGCTGGCTGCCTGGACATTATTCTGATAATATCAGGGTTGCATGTGTGAAAAAGGCTTCTGTTAGCTGACTGGGGTACACCTTGGGCTGATTGCCAAACAATCACAAACAACATTTTATACAATTGCAGTGCACAGTTAAATGCAATTGCACAAGAGTTAGCTGATAGCTAATTTGCACCTGTTGTCCCTGAGCAGGTGAACAGTTTACAGTACATAGCAAAGGAAGTATGGTACAAAATAACAGAGTATGTTAAAAGTTAATTTGAATGAAAATGGAACTTCATTAGACATTCTAATGAACCCATACCCTATACAGGCAGCTAAAGTTACCAATGGACTTATTGAGTATGTTTCTGGTCCGAGGGAGCAACCCTGAGTCCCTGCTGTACACCCGAGTACATACAGGAAGAAGGTGCAGACTTCAAACAGAAAGGCTCTGTCTTACTGGGGAGTTGAAGTAGCATCCTTTATGATGTGCCACATCAGAACCACCTGTGGCACCATGGAGCAGCCCAGACACCAGGCAAAACTTTTTAAAGCTTTATGTGTACGTGCTTCAATGCAGACTGAAAAGGTCGATGTCTTATACTTCAAACTGCATAGGGGCTTGGTCTGGATGTGTTCCACTGACACACATCAAACACTGCTCAGTACACAGACATAATCTGTAGTGGTCTGCCAGTCACAAAGTCTGTCCTCTAGTTAGTCAAGAGTTTGTTGGTGGATGTCCCTATACAGTAGTGTCTCCTACTGACTCCTGTAATGTATCTATGGCTTCCTCTGGTGTCCAGTGGCCATTAAAGCTTTCATAAAGTCACTTTCATGCTCCTGTTTTTTCTCATTCTGTCCCTCTTTTAGATCATAGAGCCTGGCATTGTCCATTTTGAAAACTCTTAAATCAGGATGAAAATTGGAAGCATAAGTGACACATTATAGGATGCACAGCCTTTCTCTTCATTTTCTTTTGTTTCCTTCAAACTTTTCGTTTAGAGGAGTTCTTCTTCATAATTTCTACTAGTTGAGGCTCTCTCAAGTGCTCAGTGAGCCACATCTGCAGAGGGAGATGACATGCAAATAATGTATGGGCTGTTATTTACATAAGAAGTGTGCAAGTAAATTCTGATTGCAGACCTTCAATGGATGCACATTGTTAATGCATTGTATGCACAGACGCATTCAGCTTTGTGTCTGAATGTTCAAAATGGATATTAATGCATGCTAATGCTTTGTATAACAGGCTCATGGTCAATGAAGCTGACAGTTGCAGAACTGGTGACAGCAGGACCAGGCAGCCATCATCCCTTTGCCTGCTTGGATGCATAGTGCAGTGGTTCTCAGTTACTTTTTCTGGTTCCCCCTCTTAAGTTGATATTCTTCCATGACTCCCTTGCACCCACTACCCATGAAGTTAGTGAGAGGGTAGAGTAAAGATTTTCTAAATGCATTAGTACATGTGAACACATTTTTTACAGATATTACGATGCAAAAACAGAAACAAATGACATTCATTTGTCTTTGTTCCATCCACTTATTAAGTAGAGAAAAACAAGCCCTTATTTGTCTGAAAATTATTAAAACAACCAAAAAGCAATTTATATGCCTATTTCTTTTTAGATTTAATTACAATCATTAGATTGGAGTCACAATTCAGGCCCTGTCCAGACAGATTTCATTTTTGTTTTTAGACAGCGTTCCATAATCATGACATCTTTTCAAAATGTGTCTGTCTACACAATAACACTGTAATCGCTGTAAACAGAGAAATGCAAGGGTGGCATGCTCCTAAACTCATCTCAGTCTGGATGGCTCACCAACAGACAGCTAACAGTGGCCTGTAGTTACATAGCTCAGATTGATTTTTACACAACTCTAAACCTCTGACATGGAAAGTAAAGTTCTGGGAGGCTGATTGAAAGTCCAAGGGGGCCCGTCCTCAATTTGGCTGTTGTCCTGCAGACAAGTTAGGCCCCACCTCTAGCATTTGGTGATGCCCCCTATTTAGGAAATAGTGGCTTTGGTGTGTTTCATTGCTGGTAAAGTTGGGAAACTTGATTGTATGACTTACTAAGTTAAAATTTTGACCGAACGGTGCATGTCCTGTGATGTATCTTACGGCCCTTTTCCACCAGCACGCCTTGGCCCTACTCTAATCCACTCTACTCGATTTGCAGCGTGTTTCCACTAGCCTGGTACCTCCTAAAACAAGCTAGTTTTAGTACCTACTCCGCTCTGGTTCCAAGCAAACTGAGTCGATACTAAAAGATGACGTCACCAACTGCCGACTGAGCCATGAGTGCAACGACCTAGCATGCTAGACCCTCATATGTCTTTTCTTTGCAGCTCGATTGCTCTCGTCCTCGTCCTCATTCTGTTGTATAGCTTCCAAAACTCTCCTGTGCTTCTCAAGGGGTATTTCTTCTGGCCGCCTGCAGCCTTCTTCTGCTTTCCTTTTTCACTTGGTTTGTGACAAAAAGCCACGGATTGTTGTGTCGCGCTCAAAATAACGTCACCGCAGTGCCGCTTAGCTGTTTACAGCGACACTGCCCCCCGTTGGGCAGACAACTGGGGCTAATGGAAAAGCAGCACAAGGCGAGTAGAGTAGAGCCGGGTAGATCCGGGTAGAGTCGGGTAAAGTAGAGTAGGGCTAATGGAAAAGGGCCATAATTGCAACTAGGACAGTCAAACTTCAAAGATCAAGTGAAATGCCCCATCAGTGTGAGTAACTTTTGTGTGTGGGGCATAGAAATTTTCAAACCTAACCCAATATCATAGGCGTTAAGAAAACTTACATTAAGATAATTTGATTTTGACTTGAAACTTGTTCCCTTATCATTATAGATGCTCACAGTACTGCACATAAGGCTCTAAACTGCAGAGTTAGATGTCTATTAGATTGAATTTTCCAGCTGCTTTAACTCTGCACCCTGAAGAAAAAGCTCCACAACAGGAAAACGTCACTTCAGTCTTTAGAGAATGTTTCTTTTGTTTATGCCGGAGGGACTTTGCTCTTAATTGCTTGCAACTCTAATGGGACAAATGTCTTGTTGCTAAATGACTCTAGAAAACAGGATTGTGTTAACCAGGGGAGATGGTGTAATCGGAGTCGAGTTGTTCTCTTGAAAAATGCTCTTGTCTTTGTAATGCATTGCAGGGGTTGTTCACATCATTAAGCATCTGTCTTGATTGCAGGTGAGGAAAAGAAAGAGACACAGCAGAGCTTTAAAAGAGACTGCAGTGTTAACCGCAGCACCATCAAAGGCACCATATACCCTGGGTTTATCCCCTGTATTCCCACTGTTTTTGGATCATCGCAGAGCTGTGTGGTCTCTCCAAGACAGCGGTGAGGACTGGGAGCTGTTCCAGGGAGCTTCACCACATCAGCTCCTTCATCCTGCTTTGTGTACACTTCTAATATTTCCCACCCCAGAAAAAAAAATCCCCGTCTTCAATCACGCCTCTGTCTCTCTTCTTCACAGCACTGTAGCAAGTCGTAGATAGGAGAAATCCAAGCGAGCTGTGAAATCTCAAAAGCTGGTCTTGGTAAGATTGTTATGTAAAACACCCCCTTGTTTTATCTGCCAAAATCATGCAGTCAGTTTGAAATGGAGAGGAGCATCATTATGCTGCACACTCTCCCTCTATCTCTGCCCAAATTAAATGTGAGTGTCAGCATGGACACAAGCTTGAAACTACCCCATTTTTACAAGGAGAAAAAAAAAACCATGAAGTGACACATTTTTACACGCTGAGTATAAAGAAAAATCTCAGTCCAAATGCACCAACAAGTATTAGATCAGTCATTTTAATAACAGCTCAAGCACACTGGCTCGGATTGTACAAATTAAAATGCTGATGTCATGCTGCAGAATTTTACATGATTTTTAGGAGCTGATGTGTAAAAATAAGTTGGAGAGAGCTGACATCTACCTTCCCTCAGTATGTTAGTTGTTGCCTCTTCCCCTATTACCTTACATTTGTGCAACACTGCAAAGCATCCAAATACTACAGTATTTACTGCACTTTGATTTCCTTCTATTGCAGGCCTTGGCAGTGTTCAGGTATTAAATTTCTGCTCCAACAACATGTGCAACATAGAATAATTGTCATAAAATATCATCTCAATAATTATCTTTGCTTTAAATTGCAAATGTTTGTGTTTTTTCAAAGATAAATGCATGCAATGTCTATTGTCTTTGTTTGGGCTATAAAGATGAAACTTGACAGATGTGCTAGAAATATTTTTCTTACTTAATTCTCTATTATTTTTGTATCCAGATGGTTGGAGGAGTCTTCAAAGACTACGGATACTTTACTTTCAGATAAAGGACACAATGAAAATCCTATCCTGGGCTCTGGTACTTGAATGATATGGCTGTGAACAACAAACACAGACTTCACAAAAATTGTACCAATCCTAATTATTTAGATTATATTTCCTGAAAAGGTCGACTCCAATCTTCTCTGTTAACTTCATGTGAATTTGGGAGAAGTGAGTCTCTTACATCTGAGGAAGCAACACAATTTCTAAACCAATTTACAGTTAAGGAAATAATAAAAGCCTGATCTATTTTTGTCCAAAAAAAAAAAAAAACAGAGCAACAAAAGCTAATTGTAGTTATAACACCAGCAGCTCAGTTGCTTTGTATGGTTGAGTTGAAAAAACAAAAAACGCTAGCAATTTGGATATTTCCTTTGGATCGTTTCATATGCACAGAGCAGTATTTTAAAGCAGACCTAGTCCAGGATGTCCCAAATGGCCTGCTGGCCTCTTGTCACAGTCAGCATTGCTAGGAATGCAAGTTGCAATCTGCGTCATTGGAGAGACCCATGTATGCTAAACTACCCACAAAATGACTCACTGATTGATAGCAGGCCTTAAATAAATGACCTACTTAAGATTAAAGACGAGTTGGTGTCTTTAGCAGAATATAGAGAACATCAGATATCATGGTAACTTATCACAATGTAACACCTGTAGAAGTGTCAGCAATGCGAAAAAGAATAGAGCAGCTTAAAGGGACAGTTCAGGTTTTTGAAATGGGGCTGTGTGAGGCAAAGCCTACGCGTCCACAGCCTCACTTCAGAAAACCTGAACTATTCCTCTTATAAGCAAAATTCTCATGCTTGAATGAGTTGGACTAAATTCAGGGAGTTAAGCAACTATCTAATGAGTCTATGTTGTTGAATCCTGTGGTGGTCTGCTGTAGAAATGGTGAGTGATGTTAATCTGTTGCTATTTTCATGGTATGTTGTACCTGAGCACAGAAAGTGAATCTATGGGATCATAAACAGGTTAAGAAAAAAACACAAGTGAACGCAAGGATAAGCATCCTAAGATCACTTTAATGACCCTTTTCCACGAGCACGCCTTGGCCCGACTCTACTCAGCCCTACTCGATTTGCAGCGTGTTTCCACTAGCCCGGTTACCTCATAAAACAAGCTAGTTTTAGTACCTACTCCGCTCTGGTTCCAAGTGAGCTGAGTCGATACTAAAAGATGACGTCACCGACTGACGGCTAGTGATTGGTCAGACAATGTCGTCATTGATGAGTTATGACCGCAACGACCTAGCATGGTAGCGGTAGCTACCGTTAGCTTACCCTCATACGTCTTTTCTTTGCGGATCGATTGCTCTTGTCCTCGGCTTCATTCTGTTGTAGAGCTTCCAAAACTCTCCTGTTTTTCTCAAGGGGTATTTCTTCTTGCCACCTGCAGCCTTCTCCTGCTTTCCTTTTTTACTCGGTTTGTGACAAAAAGCCACAGATTGTTGTGTTGCGCTCAAAATGGCGTCACCGCAGTGCCACTCACCTGCTTACAGTGACACTGCACCCTGTTGAACAGGCGACTGGGGCTAATGGAAAAGCAGCACAAGGCGAGTAGAGTAGAGCCGGGTAGAGTCGAGTAGAGTAGGGCTAATGGAAAAGGGCCATTAGTGTGCATGTCTGCAAAACAGGAATTGATAGTTTGGTCCTTTAAGGCTTTATCTGCCATACTCAGAGGTAGACCAGCAAGAGTACACACAGGGAACACTGGGAAATTATATACAGTTCACCAGTGTGAGCTGACATTTTGTTAATCTTTAGTAGTGTCAACTTTTTAAGGTCACCAATTTTACTCCACTTGAACAACTGGTTCTGGCTGTCTGCAAAAAAATATTTTAAGTTTAATGGCTGAAAATCCACTTGGGCCTTGGATTTTGGCATGCATACAAACCCTTAATTCCAGACCTGATTGAAACAGTTCTTTTTGTTTATTTAGCAAATTATATTACATTTAAATCAACAGTGATGCTATCTGCAAGAATCTTTTATTGTTTGAGTTGGCTTCAAGCACTTTTCCTGAAGAATTTCTCAACAGAGCCACAACTGAGTTCTCCTGTCATTACTCTAGAGGGCAGTCATAATGCTGCAGCAGCCAAACAGAGGTCTGCCCTCATGTTTATTTCATTGTTTACATATTCATTAAGTAGTTTTCATGGGAGAGCATCGAACTATTGGAGCTCCAGAAACACACACAAATTCACATTACTATGCTGCCTATGCCAATCCTGTCTTTGGCACATCTGTTACTGCCTCTAAAGACAGCACAGAGAAGTGATAACTTAATTCCCTCTTTATACTATAGTAAAATTAGTTAAAATACAAACTCAGATTACCTTGAATATCAAACAAAATACCTGAAATACATCAGACTGGCTCTGGTTGATTTCAACAAAAAAAACCCTCATAAATCTGAATTACCTGTAGACAAACATTTTTTCACCTAGCACTGATAAACTGTGCATAAAGTGCAACCACTCAGTGACAGCAGACAGCCATGATAAAAACTTGCAAATTCAGGCCACGGTAAACAAATCCTCATGGCGCGAAGGTAACCTGTGGGTTCACTGAGTTTCAGGCAGGAGGAAGACAAAACAGCTTTTGAGAGCCTTTGGGCTGCTGCTGATCAGTGGATGATAAACTCTTCTCCTGATGATGTAACATGGTGCTCCTGCAGCCACAAAAGCTGTGTGTTTGTGTGTGTGTGTGTGTGTGTGTGCTCTTACAACCTCACACCCAAGTAAATTTTTATCTCATGCACCTCACTTGTGAACGCACTTGAGACTACACTGTGTTGTTTCTGTGCCGATGTGGTGGGAAAAAAAAGTCACAAATCCAATCAAGTTTACTTTTTATAAAGGCTTGTGAAGTTGCTCCTAAAACCTGAGAAGAGAGTTGCGCTGATGCAGTGTGTAATCTCTCCTGCAAGGTCTCAATGGGACTGTGCTTCTCCATTCCAACAATGTGCTTTTATTTGCAGGGCTCAGAAATAAGACGCTTTCATGCATTCTGGTCTGTGTTTATATCTTGTCACCTGAGCTACTATTTCCCAGAGCTGATTCCTACAAACTTGGAGTGGATACAAGTCAGGGTAGTACTTTCAGCATTAATGCATTCAATGCAATGTAATAAAGGTACTAAAAACCCACAAATTTTATTACTGAATTACAACAATCACATGACTTTTTTCTGTAATTAAGCTGCTGCACCAGACCAGCTGTAAGATACTTTTCACTCTGCATCGTCCAGCCCTTACAGCAATGAAAACTGCGGACACCAGCATCTCATGTTACTTCAAACTACCATCTAGCGTTTAAGTTAAGTGTAAAATGCCACCAATAAGGGGGGATAACAGTCTTAAAGGGGGGTGGGGGGCATAAATGTTTAAAATGGGCCAACATTAATTCAAGCAGGTAAAACCAAACTTTATTTTCAACCCAAATACTTACACTTCCTACCAAAAAGCAAAAATGGAAATGTATTCATGGGAACTAAAGTAAAAAAACATAGCTTGTTTCAAAAGGTTTACTATTTTCCTTACCTTGAACGCACTGGCCTTTTTCTGTAAAATTATTATTTTGCAAAATCATTTACTTTCAGAAACAGAGCAACAGTTGAAATGAAAGGAGTTAAAGGAGACATATCACGCTGATGCATGATTTAATACTTACATATAATATAATAAATTTGAAAACAAGACCTTACACCCCCTTAATTTTCAAAAAATGAGATATTGTATTTTTTCTGATATCCTAGAATGAGATTTGATGCCTCTGAAAATAGGTCATTGTGAGATGTCCGCGAGATTTAAATCGTCGTGACGACACGAGGTACATTTCTTTTTATTGGAGTAATCTGATAAAACACTTCCTCCTCTGTGATGTCCGTTAGCCACAAAACCGTCACCGAGGAACACATTCGTCCAGCAGCAGTATATAGATCCCTAGCTCACACTCACTCATTACCAGCTCTGGCCTGTAGGGGGACTCAATACGCGGTCGCTGCTTTGAGCCTGCCGGAAAATACAGTAGAAGAAGGACAGGCTGGCTCTACCCCCGATAGAACTGACCAATCAGAGCACAAAGGGCTGTGACGTTGCGAGGTAACTTTAGGTCAGTCTGGAAACCAAGTGTTTCAACGAGAGCTTGATAATGGCCTAAAATGAGGATTTTGAGAACGCTATTGTGGGGCAATGAAGGAAGTACATGACTTGTACTAAGGGCAGAAATGCTTTACAGGCATCCTAGTCTGGCATAGTGAAAAGGAGAAACAAGCATGATATGTCTCCTTTAAGAATGATCTAAAAGGGGGAATCAGTCAGGGACTACTACCCCTTTCCCACTGGCTAAAAAACTGTTTAAACATGGTAACAACTGGCTCCTGTTGGCAGTGGGAAAGGCTCTAATTGGCATTTAGATGCGAGTCGATCAGTCCATTCTAGAATTGGAGTGAACACTATTGCAAGTGTTCTTGAAAGCTCCTATTTAAAAACAAGAGATGTTAATGAGACCAAATTACATTGACCTATTACATCAAAACTCTATAACAGTCCATCCTTGGGTCAAAATTAACATTTTTGCAAAACTATCCCTTACAGGGATATCAAGCTTATAAACAAAATATGAGCATGTGGTCCAATGAGCATGACTGCAGACCTTCGAAATCAAAGCAGTCCATCCCTGACTCAAAGAGGACATTTGTGCAAAATTGGAGGAAATTCATTTGAAGCCATATGTTTACAGGCAAAAGTTGAAAAACAGGCACACTAACCTTGACATTTGACCTAACTTTCCAATCCTTTTCATCCTTGAGTCAGAGTTGCCACTGTGCTAAGTTTTGCCTGCGCTTGAGGCATTGTTGAAATAAAAACATCCCCAAGAATGTCCTGATTGACAGACAGCCCTGGGGCATAAAACTTGCAAAATACCTCTGCTAATAAGCCAAAAATATGTCGCACCTTTTTTTCACTTTGTTATAATGCCCATTCACTAGTTTTGCATCCTTGCAATTAGACACATTTTTTCCTTTTGTTCCCTACCACGAGTCACATATAAAAGTGTGATTTTATTTTGAAAAAAAAAGTACTCAAAGCATCTTAATCCAAACTGAGGCAGTCCCTGGATTAAAAAGGCTGTCTAAAACTTGTTTTGGTCCGTCTTAACAAAGATATGGTTTGAGGTGGCTTTACTTGTGCAGTCCATCAACTTCTAGGGATCCTCTTAAGCAGTGATCAACAACTGGTGGCCCTGAGGACACATCAGACCTCTCAAATGGCCCTTTTCCATCAGCCCTACTCTACTTTACTCTACTCGACTCTACCCGGCTCTACTCTACTCGCCTTGTGCTGCTTTTCCATTAGCCCCAGTCACCTGCCCAACGAGGTGCCGTGTCGCTGTAAGCAGCTGAGTGGCACTGCGGAGATGCCATTTTGAGTGCGACACAACAATCTGTGGCTTTTTGTCACAAACCAAGTAAAAAAGGAAAGCAGGAGAAGGCTGCAGGTGGCAAGAAGAAATACCCCTTGAGAAGCACAGGAGAGTTTTGGAAGCTAAACAACAGAATGAAGCCGAGGACGAGAGCAATCAAGCTGCAAAGAAAAGACGTAAGAGGGTAAGCTAATGGTAGCTACCGCTAGCATGCTAGGTCATCGCGCACATGACTCATCAACAGTCGGTGACGTCATCTTTTAGTTTCGACTCAGCTCACTTTGAACCAGAGCGGAGTAGGTACTAAAACTAGCTTGTTTTAGGAGGTACCAGGCTAGTGGAAACACGTTGCAAATCAAGTAGGGCCGAGTAGAGTAGGGCCAAGGCGTGCTAGTGGAAAAGGGCCAAAAGTCTTCCATCTGGACCCCAGAATAAAATCAAAGATACAAATGTGAAGGAGGATATTTTGTTGTGCTTTTCTATAAGTACTTTCACAACCCCTTAAACGATTGCAGTTAAAAAACACATCAGGAATGACTTCATATTTGATTTGTTTAACAGAAATCCATTTTCAGCCACATGTCAGCCCATATTCATCCAAGTGCATGAGTATTTTGGAGTCAAACCCCAGAGGGAAGCAGCCAAGATATTTTAATTGGCATCATGGGCTGGCAGTTGTATAAGTGATGGGGAATTACTTCACTTTTAAAGGCTAAGATATATGTTTGGGAAAAATTAATACCTCAATCTCACAATTTAATGATTATACTTAAATACTAATGTTACCTCACAAAATCCACCCCAGAGCATACAATAGAAAAAACTGTTCCCTCTCCAAATGTACAGTAGTTGATGATGCTTTCTGTAGAGGATCGTCAACGTTTGAAGTTGTAATGAAGACTTAATGAGGCTTTCCTTGTCATATAACCAGAATTTTGAATTATCCACCTTCTGAGATCAAATGAAAAGCACCATTAAACCTCCTGACAAACTGAAGGTTCTCACTCATTTCAACGATGTCCCTAATTATGCAAAACTTAAGTACATTTAAAACAGACTACTTCTAGAAAAAAGTCCTCCTTCACATATGTTTTGTCTGTTAATAATTCAGACAAAACATATTCTTAACCAGGCGGAAATCTTGTTTGTTTTCATTGTAAAACCTGACATTCTAACATGGAGCATGCCTCATGTGGACGCTCAAGGAACTGCAGTTAAATGCACCTCTGCAGTGACTTCATGGTCTAGTTTAGAGACTTGCTGTTGGTTTGGAGAGGCAGAATCATTGACATATTGTGCTGAAAGATTGATATAAACACAGTCTAAGCCTGAACCTGGGGCATGCTTTAATTCAGTGGTGTTGTCTCTTCTCATTGCTGACAACAACCAATGATGCAACGACACACAGGCCAGAAGTTTGCTAAAGAGCAATGTGACTGATGCAGCCCAGGCAAGTGAGTGGGAGTCAATCTGGACTTTGTGTTCTCAGACAGCCAGCCTCATGGATCGCTTCAGGCTACTGAATGCTAAATGGTGTAGCCTTGGCTATCCTTTCAAAGTGCTGCTCACTCCGTGTGTGGGATGCCTAGTGATCTCCCCCATTCTTTATTTATTTAAAGTGACCTTTTCGACTCCCGAGCTGAGATTGCTTTGGGCAAACTTGAGCTGGGTTTAAATGTTCGGGGGTGTGGGAGGGAGGCCATCGTTTGTTGCCAGGGCCCCGAGCAAGCCGCGCTGAAACTCTGCAATTTTAACCCCGGTATTCTGCTGGGAAGAGCCGGCTGGCAGGCAGCAGCAAATGAAGCGTTTCAGGTTAGATGTGGTGATAGGTTTTTGTCCTCATTAAAAAGAAATCCCTGCCACTGCTTCCTCATTTGTAATCCAACACAATTCTTTTGAGGTGGATTTAGATTTGGAGGATTTAGATGGTGTAAGGTCACTGAAGCCAGCAGGAAAAAGAATGCTTCTTGTCTTACGCAAAGCCCTGAAAGAGCAACTTTACATGTACTATGTCCTCTCTTTAAGTATTCCTGCTTGTAAAAGGCTGTACTGTAAATCCATCAAACACTTTTTCTCAAGCACACTTATGCCAATCACTTGAACCATCTCATCCCCTCTTCAGGGAGCTAAAACATAATGAGTGTCTGTATCATTAAATCTACCGTGCTGATATTAAATCAGTGTCATTCAAAGGGGCTCATGCTGGTATCATTGCCTCAAAAAGTGCTGATGCTGCTTTGGGACCTGTCGGCTACATGAGGATTGGATTCTGCAACCATTCAGAGATTCTCTAATTCCCTCAGGGACTATTCTGCACAGTAATCCACTTAATTTACAATTACCCATGCAAGCCACGCTCATATGGAATGATAAATGGACTCATGTAATCCCACTGACTGAGATGGTGAGCAAAGAAATCCGATCATATACAGCACATACAGTCTGATATCTATCATCCGATTATTTGTCTCTATGGGTACTGCATGTTGTCACAGCCTTCTCTCTATTAAGATGCACACATGACCTCAAATATTGACAAATATATATCCTGGACGCTCCCTATGTAACTCTCCTCCGCATACAGTATGAGCCTCCTCCCTACCTTTGGGGAGCTGCAGGGCTAAAACCAGGCGGTGCAGGGTGAATCATAATGTTTTAACTCCCCTGCCAAGGATCAGAGCAGTGCTTGCTCTCCTCAGCCCTTTGAACTCCAGCACACTTTTCACTATTTCAACCTCTGTCCTCGCCTTAACTGCGCTGTTGGCTGCTGGATATTGAGAACAGAGGAGGATATATGGGCTTGGTGAAGACCATTGGGCTGAGAGTCTATTGCAAGGCTAGCTCTTTTCTAATTCTGTAGTAAGACTAAATTTGAGGTAGTCTGATTTACTAGTAGGAAAAAGCTCCAACAGTTGTGCAGTAACTTATCCCACTGTCTGCTCTGACTCAAGATTCAAGTCACAAGCCACACTGGACTAACCTGACACATCAGCCAGTAAGATTCCATATATCCGCCACGGAAATATTTCCGTAATCTTTCTGGGAAGGAGCAGTTCGAAAATGTTTTCAGAGGCAGAACCCTCACAAACAACAGCAGCTTGTGACTGGACAATCATTCGGCTCGTCACACTCATCATGGACCAATCCATACCAAGCAATGCTGCTACGTATGACGTAGCTTGCACTGTTGTTAGCCGTTAGCGTAAACTACCTTAGACTATCGTCTTACATTAAATTATACCACACAGATATATCATTTAACACTTCTATGTGACATGAACATCGTCAAAGACAATCCTTACACAGTTATCCTAAACTTCTGAGGATAGCATATTTTGTATCACGGAGTAACCGTGACAACCACTGACTATCTGGCATGTATGTGGAGGATTTCCGCATTCTCTCTGTTTCCCAGCAGGGATCCCTGGTCAAGAGCAAAAACATGATTTCTCGTAAGACTAGCTTCAATTGACATTATTTGCTCCTCTCTCGAGGAATGAATTGAGTCTATTTCTGTTTAAAAAAAAAAAACACAGTTATTGAGACAGCTTCAGAAGCCGCCACTGTTTTCAAACATGCAGTCACTTCCTCTTGTCATTACGTCTGCAGCTCCTGCATCTCTTCCCTGATTGGGCTGTTAAGCATTTAGCTGAGTGAAGTTGTTGGACAATGGAAGTTGGCGATGCAGGATTTCAGACAATTAATCAGGTGGGTCTGTCCGCTCTGCAGGGTTAACACTGGACTGAAATGGATCTAAAAAGCCCATGAAGGTGCCCAGCTCCGAGCAGTTTGTTATCTTAGGTTCTGAAGGCCAGGTATTTTATTCTTTCACATTTTGACATATTCATAAACCTTCCTCAAATGCAGCCTGGGGCTCTTTTTAGCCTTGTTTCTACAAAGTAGTCTGGTTTGGTTCATTACAGTTAAGCATGGTTTGGAGCAGTTAACCCTGATCCATTTCACATTTTGTTCATCAGCTGTATCTAAAGTTGAGAGCAGGGTATGAGCCGGGAAGAGAGGGTTGCACCAGCTACATAATTGAGCAATAACACAGTAGCAAGACGGAGTGAAGACGTCTGAAGTACTGTGTGATTGTAAAGCAGCAATAGTTGAGTACTCCAGTACTCCAGTTTTCAATGGCAGACACGGATTTTCGTTTTACCTGCTGTTGCATTGAAATTGATGTTTTTGTCACCATAAACAGACTGCAGCATTTTTAGTCTCACCCTCTAGGGTTGGTTTGGTACGCTTGGCACTCCCTCAGAAGGGTGAAAAAAGAGGCACTTGTCAGTTAACTGGGTACACCTTCTCCTTGTTTTACAGTGGAAACATATGTAATTGCGTATCATACTGAGATGAACTGGACTGGATTGCTTGGTGGAAATGCAGCTTTTGCACCAAACTCTCAGAAAGATCCAAAATTATGGCTGGCATGGAAACATGAGGCCTTTGCTTGACAACTAAACAAAATAATACAGCATCAGTCATATTTTCTGCACTATCTGCTACCATACAGGATTCCAAAAGCACTGGTTGCCAATCATTTTTAATGGTCTTCAAGCACAATACTTTGTAGACCTTTTAAAGCTTTGTGCATTTTGTTTTTGATTTGTGTCTGAATGTAAAAATAAGCTGTCTGTCATCTTGGCTGCATCACTGACATCTTGCCCAGGAACCCATCAGGTAGTACCAAGGCCACCGAGGGCTGTCTGAAATCCTTATTGACCATCCTAAATGCGGTATTTGTGTATTTTCTGTACGTGGCCCCTGGTGAAAAAGTTTGGACACTGCTAAATCATGTTCATACCACTACGTACTGCATCAGAATATGTATGTGCTCACATGTGCTCCTTCCTTGAACAAAATTTCAAGTGTTGTAACAGGGTTGCAGGTAGGAGGGCGGGGGGGACCACCATGCTTGGGTGCAGTGCTGAGCGGTCAGACCTTGTGTGAAAACATCCCAACTTAGTCTAATTGTCTCCGGTTTCTCTCCTCTGCCTCTAGCCTGATCCTACTGGTCATGTGAAGTCTGCAGCTCGCATCTGTGCCACATAAATAATGGATGACGTGCACAACCAATACGTTGAATCGATGCAGGGGCCATGTGGCAGCCATTATGCAGCTGTATCTATGCAGTTTACAACAACTATATATCTGTCTTTAGGCTGCAAGTTACTTTAAACAAGGTTAGTTTTTCAAAGGCAATAAAGAATAAAGTCATTTACCATCTTTAATATCCAGATATGACATCAGAAGCAATTACATGCCCTTTTGGTCTGGTTTTGTTGCACATCAGTTCCTGATAACACCAGCTTTGCACAGCCTGAATTTTTAAAAATCTACCGACTGGATTACAACATTGAATCTGTGGTTATGATTATGCTTGATACATGTGTCCTGTATACCTGGATATCTGTATAGTTTCATTGTAAAAGTGTAATTATGTTGATTAAAGTAGGTTCATCAACATGAATATTAACAAATATTGAGATATACAAGCATCAAAGTTAAATTTAGTCTAACAAATGAAACTCTAATATATTTGATGGTGTTTACATGTTTAGGAGTTTGCATGTGACCAGTCTTGCAGTGCAGATGGGTCAGCCCAATATAATGTCTGTCAATGGCCCAATCAGCAACCTTTAGAGCAGGAAGAGGTGGGAGCTACATGCTAGATGACAGCAGAAAAGTGACAGCACTTACAAAGATTAGCGTATATGCTAACAGCTTTAGTAGCAGTTTTATTACATTGTGACAAAATGGTCGTCCATTTGTCTGCTGTATATGCTGTTGAAAGGTTCTGCCCATTCCTAAAGACTTTCTATGGGCTCTCTCTCTGATGGAATAGTGAAATACATTAAATGGTCCGTATGATCCTTCAGGTTAGCATTTGAAAGTGATGTACCATAAACGGCAAATTAGTGTGGCCTCAAAGGAATACACCACAGATCAAATAAGTCAAGACCTCATCCACTTTTGACCTACGCTGCTAGAGTAACATTTCCTGGCAACCATTCTGGTATTTTCTCTGATGACTTTGTCTACATTGCAGCTTTTAAATTCATGTGATTTTTGTGTTAAAATGTTTTCTCTCTGTAGCCTTATCCTTCCGTCTTCAATTTGACTCTCGCTCTTACAACCCTCAGACTTTATCTCCCTCACACGTTTCATTGGCTGTTATTGTAGTTTCCAGTCAGAGATACGCAAATCAATGCCCTACTTTCACATTTTAATCACTATCTCTTGCTTCTGTTCTTGTTCTTTCTTCCTCTTTGACTTAGCCTCTGTGACCCCTGACTCAGTCTGTAGCTCTCCCCATACCTCTCCTCTCTGCTTTGATTCACACATTTTAATTGCCAATTTCTAAGTCCCTGGAATTAATGAAATTTTCATTTAAACAGAGATTTATTAAAATTTAGAGCAATGAGAAGGCATTGTACTGAAGCAAGTGGAAAAAGAAACAATATACACTGATTCACGGGGGATTTCAATGACAGTGATCAGACTGTAGCCAAAGAGCACAGTCACATCAGTGATTGACTACACATTAGATGATTAACAAAGCCTTTGGGCCTGATCATTTTGAATGCAACTGATTACTTTACTGTTTTGTATATTGAGAAAAAGTTGTGTTCCAGTACTTGTGTGTTACCAAAGATCTAAATCTATGCAACTTACAGTTCAATATCTGCTAACATCAGCATTTAAAACCACAAAATAGGTTAATGTCACGAAACATGCAAAACTTTGCAGCTCTTAAATTTGCTTACAATCTGACTACAGACTTTATGCAAAGACAAAAAGATTAAGATACAGGTCATGCATAATACTGTGTGTTTTCTATCCCACTGGATGGATTTGTCGTTTTTAACCCTTGAAGGCCCAAGACCTTAGATTATAGCCAGAAAATTATAATATTTTGGAGCTGAAATGTTTGTTTCACTTTCTGCTAGAATCCATAAAAATCAAAATGTCCATATAATTCAACATATAGATTTTTTGTGTCTCATCTGATACATTAGGTGTTTTTGGCAACTGATAATTCATTTGAGGAAATTTTTATCATTTATCTGATTGTATTCAGATGTTTTTTTTTTTAAATTGTTGATCATATTGAGTAGAAAGAGGTATTATAAAAGTATGTATCAAATATGATACAATTGGCCTTATGGGGTTAAGTTTGCACTGACACACCTATATTAACGCTTTGCCAACAGGCAGGGCAAAAGGTAACCCTGTAGCTACCCTTTTTTTTAAGGTAACTACAAACATGAAGTTGAAGAGGTAACAAAAAATAAACTGATTACTTGTTATGACAAGAAGTAATTTGACAAACTATCAGATTACATTGTAATCAACCTACACATTATGAGCCACATTTCTTTATTTGTTAATGAATCAAGAAAACTGAGCCAAAGCCAAGCATCCCAGATTGACCCTAAAGGGTGAAGCATTAAGTGGTGCAATCAATCTGTTGATTGGTCACAAAAATCTTGAATTGCGATGCCACAGCAGGAAAAATAAAAATATGTGTCTGCCATAGAGTACTGGAGCCCTGGAGTTCTTCAAACAATCACAGTAGGGCCGGACAGGTATATTGTCTGATTGGCCCATGATGAATGTGACTAATGAAACGATTGTTTAATCACCTGCCCAATGTGCCATTTAAAGCTTCTGACCATTCCCAAACACTCTCTATGGGCTCTTTCCCAGATAGACTAGTGAAACAGACTGAACAGTCCATCTGGTGTTTCAGATTAATTCAGAGAATAAAGTTTAAAATCTGCTGAAACGGCCCTTGTGTCTGTTTTCTCTCAAAAGTCAAAATCAGATAATTCAGTGTTTTTGCCGGCAAAACAAACCAACACAACATGACAAAAACAAACTCACTCCACTGCCTCTGTTGAGAGTCTCATTTGCCGTCCAGAGCTTTTCAGAGATTCGCTGTGAAGGAAAACTCATCAGATCAAAGCCTTTTCCCTCGCCCTCTCTCACAGCAGTGCTTATGCAAAGACCGACAGATCTGGGTGATGAGTTGACGGCGGAGAAAACGACGCAGTGAGAAAGGTTAGAATGACATGTGAGGACATGTTATGACTGCTGCCTTGACTTGACAGTGCAGGGTTAATTATGGATGGCCTCGTCTGTTGGGAAAGGCTCAACACTAAGTCGCACAGACGACTGAAGCCCTGCGGCCTTCTGGCTATGTGCGTTAGGCTTTCTTATGTTTTATTACTGCTGGAGGTTGCTGTGGGGCCGCGGAGCTCCACTCAGGATTAGAATCGAGCTTTGCGACATGAGAAGTTAACAACGGTTTCAGCTGATGTTTTATGGCTGACCCATTTTTTACTCATAGGTTATTAGCAAAACACTTCCTCAGAGGAGCAAAGAGGCGATGTAATGAGTCAACCAACCAGGCTAGAGAGAGCGGTGCCAAGGAAGCACCAGCAGATTTTCTCTTAAGCTAGCAGAAAGACAGAAATCTCAGCATTTCCTACAAGGAATAGAGTGGCATTTTGGATATAAGCTAGCTTAATCTCTGAGAGTGACAAGAGACAAACAGTATCAAGTTCCTGTAGCATTCAAGAGCTAATTTTGGGCAGAGGCTGAAATTAGCCTTTAAACTGATTAAAAGCAACAACATGTAACTTTTCTATCTCAAAGCATTTTATTAAGGATATTTTGCAGTTTTTAGTCTTTATTAAGAGCGGAGTAATAGTGGATAGAGTAAAGAAGAAGAAGAAATGGACCACAGGCTAGAATTGACCCCAGCTGCCTGCACAAGTATTCTCAAAACATGCTAAGTGCAGTGACATTACTCACTCTGCTGCTCACTCCTGAAAGGCTCAAAACTGATCAAACTGTCCAATAGTTTCATCAGGGATAATGGTACCTATCCCATTTCCACGGTTTGCCCAGAGTGTACTTTTAGCACTCTGGTACTTTGGCAGCAGACACGCTAATCTCTCTAGAATCAGAATCAGCTTTATGGCACTTGTTCACAATCCAGCCTGTAGCTAAAATAGTTGGTTGTCAGTGCTTCTCTGTACAGCATAATAAATTGGCAAGGGCTAAGTGACAGAATAAAATGGTGACATTTGAGGCCAGGAAGAGAAAAAACACATCAACCACTGGATGACAGAGAGCATACCATACCAGGGCAGATGTTTTTTTTTAAATAAAATAATGACATACCATAGGCTAAATATTTTTTGTGTCTCTGTTTTTCATGTTAAGCAGCTTTACTGGGTACAGAATGTGGTCTGACCAAGCGGCAATCTTTAGAGCTGAAAATTGAGTCCCATGCATAAATGCCAAAAGCTGTGGACAGTTTGAAGAACCTAAAAAACATCTTTAGCCTGGTTAAAAAACAGCCACATTCTAAAACTATAAGACCTCTACAACTCTCACTTTACCTTGGCTTATTTTTTTTTTTCACATTGCATCCATTATTCATTTTATTCTACATTTCTCATTTCGGAAATAACATGACCAACATAGTTACAAGTCTCTGTGGATGAGCTATTAGTTTTGACTCAATAAAACCTCTTGATATGTAAGTAGGTTGATCTGGAGTTCGGTTGAGATGGCACACACAGTACTGCATTATGACGCATCATCAACGTTCCAATAGCTTTTACAGCCAAACAATTGGTGTTAAATGCCTTTGTAGCCATGCCTTTATAGCATTGCATGCAGAGCTACACAAACATACAGTAAATTCTCCATCAAACATATCTGCACTGCATTGCCTATAGGCTGCCAGATCTAATCTTGCTTTTGGTTACACACTGTCCAATGGCTGTCATTCATCAAAGGACAGTGTTAGCTTTCGAATCCTCAACTAAGATGATATTTTCACATTCCTACCAATGAGCAAGCTTGATAAGATTTTGTATTTCACATATTCAGCTTAGGCGGATTTTACCAGTATCTACTTCTCCTTGTTTCCATGCACTCTCTGCTTTAAGATTACTATTTCAGCCACTTAAAAGTGTAGTCAGCCCTCACCCCTGGTTCCACCCCCAAAAGCTGATGGACGTGCATCGTCATGGAAACGGCCGTAGAAACTGCGTAGCTGACCAACGTAGCTAAGGTAACCTCGACTCGTCAGACAACTCGACTGACAATATTGATAACATCGCAGCAACAGTTCATTTTGGTAGATTAGACAATAAGATGAATGCCCGACGGCTGTTACTGTTATGTGAAGCACCACAAAGCTAATGTTGCTTACCTATCCAGCAGACAGACGGCGACATTCGCGTCAGTTTTCAGGTCTTTCAATTGGCGGAGTTCCCTCCACTGTCGGAAAGCAACACCAATGTTGACGCGGGTCTTCGCTCTTCCATGGTCATAGCCCTTCTTTTTCACTTTCTGCTCCTCTTACCTTTTTCTTTTGGGCTGTTTTTCAGCCATTGCTACTGCACCTATTGTATCTCTCTCCTATGCTAACTGCACACGCTACGCAACCTACTACTCCCCCTCCCCCCTCTGTCTGATCTGTGCATGAGTATGATCGCCCCCTGGATGTGTGGGGGTGTACCCTGTTTTGGTAACTCGGCCCGAGCCACAGTATTTACTTGCTGAAATTCAGAGCCAAGGCTGTGTATTGAAACCAGACTTTTTTTTCAACATGCTGTCAATGGGGACATCTTGTGGATGGAGAGGAGAAATACGGTGAATCTGACAAATACTGCATTAGATTAGAAGATTAGAAGATCGCTGACTACACCTTTAATACCACCAGTGCAACTCTGATTAATAGGACGTTCATATTGAACTTTCTCAAAGGAAGAGCATTGTTATAGTTTACAAAAAAAAGACCCAATGCAGGAATAAGAAACTTAAGATAAATATTAGCGAAAAGATATAAACAAAAAGTAAAGATCAAGTAACAAAACTACTTCTTTACACAAAATCCCTCCCCTCACCTAGAATAAAAACACTGGGAAACTTACAAAAAACACTGGAGAACATGAGGATATTTTTAAGGAAGAGCCAAAGGGAAACATGCAGGGAGCTGACAGGTAACATGGAGGATATGAGCAGAATGAACTGACAAAGAGCAGCAGACACACAGGGGCTGTGTCCAAAATGGCATACTAACGTACTACATACCACAAACTCATGTGTATATACTGTATAGTACATACTATAAGTATGATTAGAATGCCAACCGTTCACACTGTAGTATACTACTAAGTTTCCCATGATGCATTTCAAACCTCCGACGACAAAAATCAGAAGCACACCAGGCTATCAAATATCTCTGTTGATTCGCCACATTTGAAAGTTCAGAGAGCATTTTAGGCGAGAAAGTCGCCACGTAGAATATACCAAGATGTGGTCATTTGAGCCATTAAACGCACAGATACAAATTTCATTTCCGCATTTCGGACATTCCACTATGCACGCCATTATGCTATCGAAGAAGCTTCCGGTCAGCTCCAAAACAAGAGCCCAATTTAAAAAAGCGTGAAAGAACTAAAAGGAGATAATAAAAGATGTGTTTATTTTTAAAATGGGAAGTTTGCTAGTGGCTGATTTTTAGCTGAATGCCCATCGGTCATAATGCATGCCACAATGCATTTTGGGGCTCGCAATGCATTATGGGGCATTTGAGTGTGGCTAGTATGCCCACCTGGCTTACTTAAAAATTTTTCCGGTATAGTATACATCCGGGTATTTCTCGCACACTCAATCTTTTAATACTATCTGATGTGAACGCACTACATACTCATTTTGACATCACACTTAGTATGAGTAGTACATTAGTATGCCATTTCGGACACAGCTAGAGACTTTAAATACAGAGGGAAGTAATGAAACACAGGTGAGGCATTGACACAGGTGGACATAATCAGGATAAACAAAAAACACTGAGGATCAGGGAGGGAATGAAATAGAACATCAACAAAAGAAATGAGAGGTAAAACAAATAAAGTAAAACAAAACTGCACCAACTATGACAAGCAGTCTACTTTCGGCTTCTTATCTCATTCCACTTTGCCGTTCACTTAGTTGCTCCATCTCCGATCAATCAATCCATCAAAGGTGGCACACACACACAAGCTGAGCTGCATTGATCTGTTAAAGGATGTCAGGCTGCTATGTGGCTGCTTAATGCGCCTGTTTGCTCTGCTGTGTTCTCACATTATTGTCCAGGCACCTCAGATTCATGCACATTTGATTGGCCAGATGCCATAATTAGGTCAGTCAGGGAAACAAGCACTCCGAAGAGCCCTTTCTCTCTGAGTGTATCTGTTTAAGAGACCCTGCTTTTTTCCAGAGAGTTATAGATCGGAAT
Source organism: Scarus forsteni (assembly GCA_036419115.1). Classification (NCBI taxonomy): domain Eukaryota; kingdom Metazoa; phylum Chordata; class Actinopteri; order Labriformes; family Labridae; genus Scarus; species Scarus forsteni. Next base: position 16,478,515 of record JAZDUH010000458.1, read on the forward strand.
AAAGTGATGTCAGCATGAAACAAAAGCCTGAAACATTTAGTCGATTTACTGTCCTGACCTGGCGAGGGGAGAGTTGCTCGAGCCAGCAAAGCGTTGGATTTGACTCGATCGTCTGGGAAGTAATTTGCCTGCTGCGTCTCTGTTAGGGGAAACGGGGGGTTGGTTTTTGCTTTGTCATGGGGAATGCGATGATTCATGCTAAAAGAAGCCCAACATCTGGCCTCATTAATCATTTCCTTTCAAGTTTGCATATTGGGGACTACTTTTTCTCTTTTCATCACCATCTCTCCCTCTCTCCTCCTTTCTTTCCTCCCTCCATCTGCGCCGCTTGTCATCTGTTGACGTCCTGGCATGCCTCATCACCCGGATCACTCCTCCCTCCTCATTTGCTCCCTAATTTGTTTATATGGCAGGAGGAAGAGAGGGATGAGAGGAGAGAGAGGGAACGAGGTGGGAGAGAGAAGAAATCAGGGATGAGTGTAGGAAGAGTTGTAAATCAACTTTGATGAAACCGTTTGCATGCTGTTTAACAGTTTAGGGAGTTTCTCATTACTCACCGTGCTCTGAGTGAACATGGTGACACATCCACATTAAAGACACATGCTACATGGCCCGGGGCAAATGAACACACTGATAAGAACATTTTCTGTTTGCTGTGATGAGTAACCCCCCCTACACACACTTATACACAAATACACGTACACACAAGGCATCAAACATTAACAGGGTTTGGAAATTGCTGCTTTCCAACCAAGTTCCCATGACTGCGGTTGTATCAACTGACATGTTTGTTACCCTTTATTACATTTTATGGTGAATGGGATGTGCAGCTCAGTGTGGTGTCAGAGGAAATTTACTGTGTTCTCTGAGTGATGAAAATTAGGCTGTGTGGCATGACAGGAGACATGAACCATATCACGTGCAAACTTTTTTTTTTTATTGAATTTTGCTTACCCCAAAACTTTGGTTTTCACACTGAACACATTTGGTCCACATCAAATAAACTGCAATGTGCAGGGTTTTTTTTTTAAGTTCGACTGATTTTGGGGTGGTGTGAAAGTGAACTCTGGTGCCAAGAACCAAACGCTGGCCCTCTTAAAAACAAGAAGTGCCCCTCACAGTGACCATAATCCTGCACTCATGTGCATACAATTTTCAATGGTACCAACACATATATCATCTATCCCGCTTACTCTGGTCATGGGGGGCTTGAGCCCATCACAGCTGACATTGGGCAAGAGGTGGGGTACACCCTGAATTGGGTCCCAGCAGACCACAGGGCCAAATAGAGAGAAAAACAACAAATCACACTCCCACTCATACCTAAGGGCATTTTGGAGTCACCAATCATCCTAATGATGCATGTCTATGGACTGTGGGAGGAAGTCACACTGCCCAGGGAGAACCCAGGCCTGCATGGGGGGCATGCAAACTCCACATAGAAAGGAGTAACATTGTGTTTGAGCCAGCAACCTTCTTGCTGTGAGTCTCCTGCACTACCTGCTGCACCACTGTGCCACCCTGACATTTACATCTATATTCCCTTTACATCTCTCTATGATCACAGGTGTGCGTGTGGAAAGCTAGAATTAAGATGTCTGTCATACGTTGGATTGGCTCTTGTGTGTACATTAAAATTTTAAACTGGCGATGCCCCTGCACACTCACACCTAAGGGCAATTATAGACATGGCACATCACAATCAATAAATTAATTAAGGGACATGTCACAGGATCTCTTCTATCTTTTTTTTTTTATCTTGCATAGGCTTGTGAAGCGGATCATGAGTCAGAAAAATTAACTGACATATACTAACACAGGGAAAATTCAAAGTCTTATCTCTAGAATCCACTCATAAGGTGCAGTTCAAACAGAGAAGAATGTAAAAAGTCCGTCAATATGAGCAGGCTGTCATTCAGAAGACCGCCTCATAAAAACTTCTACCCTTGGGCAGAAGAGTTTGATAAGTAAAAACCGATATGAGGTCTGACAAGATTCTTCCGAAACTCTTTCCTGCTTCAGGTTTATAGCTGGAAAGAGCCACATGATGCTCTCATACACAGCCCTCTTCCAGATGTTTGCCAGATGGGAGCAAAGGAGATGTGCAATAGAAGGAGCATCCATCTACATAGAGTCACAGGAATGATGATTACTTTGTACTTTGTGTACTTGTGCAACAGCAAGAGAAGGCACACATGGCTGCAAAACAAGAGTTTTGTGTTACAAACAACACATTTAATTTTTCATTTTCACCCAATAATCACTACACTGTTTAAGACAGCTAAGGGAACCTAAAGCATTTGTATTTTTACAATAGGATTGCTCTTAAGAACTGCATGTGGTACTTTCAATTTGGCAGCTTTTGATCACAATTCTCATCAATAAGTGTTATACATTTTGGATAATCCCATTCTAAAGAAGAAGTCAAATTTCATACTTGTGATACAGTTGCAAATTCGGAAACATAATGTTTACTCAAGAGAAACTCAGTTAAAGTTTCCTTAGTGGATTATTTGGGAATAGACTGTATATAAACATAGACATAGTCTTGGTGACATCACCAAACCCTTAGGAGTTTAAAGCCCATCTTTGGCAGTTGGAACATTGAAAATACCCTTTTGGTCACATTTTTGGTCAACAGTGGCAAGAAAAGTGTGCACCTCTGAGGTACTCCATGGAGCATTGTTCCTTGTGAACATTCTTTGTAGTAAAAGTAATAGAAAGTCACTCACTTGGATCCATGTGGTGTTTAAACATGGTGAGGTATACTATTCTGTTTAATCTGCGTTAGCATGAGAAGTAACAATTCTCCTTCATTCTACAGACAGGCATGGATCAGCTATTTGGGAACTTATCCAGATATCTGACAGTGGAAACATCTTTTTTGCATATCATAAAGGCCCAACTACCATGGACTGATTGGTGGAACATACCCTTTGGCCTGAATCGACAGACGAATTTGATGAGCAGCTTTATGATGCCTGATACCTCTTACTGCAACTTTAGGCTTTGGAAAGCCAGCTGACTTAGTCCCTGTCCACATGGAGATGACTTTTTTTTTTCCTGTTTAAAACATTTTCTTTAAAGACAGTGTTGCTTCAAGAAATATGTCCGTCCACATGAAAACACTAAAAATGCAGCAGAATTTATGCCAGGCCTGAATGAGACGCTGTAACACTGCTGCAGGCATACACTAAAACCAGAGACGAAGACATGGAGCAGGCACATATTTCATGAGAAATGTCAACCATCACTGGCGTATGCTGTTCTCCATGTCGTCTTGTTGCTCATGGTGGTCATAGAGGAGGAGGAGATTTTGCTATAAAAGCCAAAACAGGCTCAGTAGCTTCTGCAGCACAAGCATGACACAGTTTCCTCCATTGTTGTCAGGGTTCACACGTGTGGTTTAAGCAAGAAATAGGGCTATGACATCATTTCTGGGCCCTGATTTTAAAAAAAAAGTGCATTTCGAGCACCTGAAATGCTGCTTCTACAGTGTATGATTAAGGACTTGTGCGGTTATGCCTGGATTTATCTCCATGTGGATGGCCCCTTAAAGAGGGCTTGGGTTTGTTGCACCCTCTTAGTGGAATACCCCCTGGTGTTTTTTGAACACTACCTACCACTGCCCCAATTACATGCCAAGCCTCAGATCTATCTATAAATCAATCCCTGAGAAAAGCCACTTAAAATTGAAAGGAGAGCATATTACATAACCATCAAAGAGCTACATGAAGTGGAGTGTATCATTTATTAGACAGAGGAAAAAGTCTATAATGAAAACATTGTTATCTATAGCACCCTGCAAATTCTCTTTGACAGAAGCTGCTGACATGACAATAATATTTGCATATCAGAAGGCAGTGTAACTGCTGCTTCCACAAAACTTAACCAAGTATCAAGAAACATGCATGGAATTTTAAGAGGAGTGTTTATACTGCACAACCTCAAATCTGTGCTGAGATACTGCAGTCTGTTATCCATTCGATACGGAGGACCTGGGGTTGTCACTAAGCCATCCATTCATCCATCTGTCCATCCACTCGTATCAGTCTGTCCATCCATCCATCTGTCTGTTCTCTTCTTCTAAGGTCAGATTGCTGTGGCAGTGGGCAAAGCAAGTCAGCCCAAACTCTCTTGAAATAGTTCTCTGTTCTTGGAGGATTCCTATCTATTTCCAGCTCAGAAGAGATGTTAAATCCCACTGACAAGTTCTTGGTTTGACCTGATGTTACCATTCCATCAACATTTATAAGGAACCTTCACAGGAAGGTGCATCCGATTTAGATTCCTGAACCATCTCAAGTGGCTCACCTTGAAGCACAGCAGTAGCGGCTCTTTTTTGAGGTCCATCATGACTGAGCTTTCAATTTATTTCTGTGGTTGAACCAGACCACCCTACAAAGGAATGTAGTGAGGACTGCAAAGAAGTTCAACTGGTCAGAGCAAAGTTTTTCCCCTTTGGCTTTTTCTTCTATAACTAACTGCTTTGAATGTTCCATTACTTCTATCCAGTTGTCAGTCTATCCATCAATCTATTCATTATCTGTGCCATTTAAGCCATTTGGGGTCATTTGGGTTGGAGCCTGTACCAGCTGTCATTGGCCAATAGAAGAGGTACTGATGAATCACAGGGCACATACAGTATATAGACAAACAACTGGGTATTAGTACATTTACACCAACAGAAAATTCAGAGCTACCAATTGACTGAATTGGAGAACACTCGAGTACCCAATGAAAACCCACACATGCAGGGGTAGAATACGTGAACTCCACACAGAGAGAGGCCCATTGTCACAATGCTGAAATTTAAGCTGTGAAACAAAATTAGTAAAACTCAAATAACATCAATACTATCCATCCATTAAATAAACCATTTCTCCCTTTTGGGACAGCAGGAGGCTGGAGCCTATCCCAGCTGACACTGGTGGAGAGGCGGGCTGCACTTAAGAACGGTTGCTAGCGGATCATAGCGTTGACATTTATGCCCTGTCTCAGTACCTGCACTTGCGCCCTAAAGTCTACCTGGAAGTGGATTTTGATGAAAGTATTACTAAATGCTCAAGAGCGGCAAAACTGTACAGAGCAGAAATGTTTGTGTTGAAGAGAAAATCTTTAAAATAAAAGCAAAAAGAAGCCCAATGAAGGCGATGCTAAGAGCCCTACACGGCTCTGTTGCTTTAATTGCTCAGAAATCACCAGAAGTTCGTCATCAGGGAAATTATTTCCCAGTTTGTTTTCTCATTGTTGTGGGATCAACCCTGTGATTCTACTGAAAGACACATAGTCATCCATTTAATTACATAATCACTTGCATGTCTGGTCTTGTCATGGCCATGAATCTTGAACATTTTCTCATTCTGTCCCTCATAAGTTGTCACTCATCTCTATCCTGAACTTAACTGAATTCAATGCCATCTGGCCTGTAGCTTTGTGGAAGTATGACCAAAAGAAAGTTACATTTGTCATATTTAAATCTTATTTCAACCCATTTTAGTCTATAATTTGTTGTTCATCTATGTCTTAACATGAATTTCTTGTTCTGAAACTTTCCACTTGCATTTTATAATACAGTTTTCCTCTGTCATCTCTCTTTTTTGCCTTCATTCTGCTTCCCTGACGGTCAGATCTCTCGGGTAACAACTGTTCTGTTCCCCATTGGTTAGCTGCTAGAAAGGTTGCAGGACAACAAGGAATGCTGGGCAATAGCCTTCGGGAAAGTATGGTCTGATACATGCTTGCAGGATGGCACAAGAGAGCGCCCTCAGACAACAGCACTTGAGAAATGGGACTCCCTACAGCCTTGTGCCCCTTAGCAGGAGTGTGCATTTGGAGTTCACAAGAGCACACGTGTGGATATTGGGACAGGACTGTAGAGACAGACAACCATTAATGCACACACACACTGACCTGAGGGCAATTTTAGAGTCACCAGCAAGACTGACAAGCATATTTTTGGTCTGTGGGAAGAAATTGGAGTACCTGCAGAAAACAAGTATAAAGACTTTTGACATTTAAACCCTAAAACAGAAAGACCCTGACTGGCTCAGGGAGTCACACCAGCAACCTGCTTGCTGATATACTGCCATCCAGTCTTATATCAATACTACTGAGACAGGGATAATAGTCAAAGGCACCAAGGATTAGAGTGCTTTCTGTACTACAATTGGAAATACAGGCAACATTTTAACAACAAATTTTTCCCAGCGTTTCTGAACATTTTTAAAGTGTGTTGGTTGACAACAATTTTGTTCTGCTTCTGTAAACATAATGAAATAGATGCAGTTTTTCTGGTGGTGACATATTTTTTACATTAAAATATGCTATCAAACAATTTATCTTGTTGATTTCCTTCAACCTTGAAGAAAACCATCCTTATTCCAAATACAAGAAAGTCATATTAAACTAACCATATTGTTTCAGTTTGGTTAAAACCTCAGGAGAATGGGCACGTAAATGTGACTTTATGAATAACTCTGCATATAGCACATGATGACACTGAAACACAATGTAAGCATGCATTAGAGGGCAAATTGGTTCAGTATCTACACAGCCCATTACCCAGAAATAAAATGAAATCAAAGCAAAGAGGCAGACACAAACATACAGGCACTTATTTTGTACATACACACAAAAGGGCGAGGAGTCATCCAATTAAGTGAGTTTAATGCAATCTGCTCAACAATGGCTTACATCGACAACAAAGCAGCATGCTGAGGCTATTAGTGCTTACATAACTGTGGTTTGTTGGCATTGTGAAAATAACTCTCTGTTTGAAGCTGCATGCACTGCATCAACCTCTATTCAAAGGAGCTGTTTACCACACCTACAGACATCATCAAGGACTCCCTGACGGCCTCTGCACTAAAGTTGATGTATTGTGGGTTTGAACACTGGGCATCGTGTTGTTGATTTTCTCTTTTGTCAAACTTAGAATTTCAAATGCATTAAGGTAAAGCCAACCCATACTGCAGTTCAGAGTGAAGCTGACTGTTTTTTAGTTAAATACACTGTAACTGACTGAGGAAAAACTTTTTAATGGACTGGGAGGACTATCCGTCAAGAAGTAGTTGACAAGTGATGGGTAAGCATCATAGCTGATGTTTAAAAGCTCCAAACAAGCTGATCCGTGTGGTTGTAGTATACATGTCATTTAAACAGTATAGAGAGCAGTGTCCTTTTCTTTGGCGTTCTTATTATCCTGGACTAGGAGGTTATGTTTTTGCCGTTTGTTTGTATGCTGGATTGTTAAAAAAGAAGCTCTAAAATTTAGGGACTGATTGTGATGAAATTTTCAGTGAAAGTCAGTTTCAGAACAGCAAAGAAATGATTGGATTTTGGTGGTGATCTGAATTCGGATGCAGAACCAGGATATGTATTGAACAGATAGTTACATTGCAAGCAGGGCAGTTTTATCTCCTAAGTGTTTACCTGATTTTTAGGACATGTTGGTCATTGCAAAAGGGACAAGTACTTAGATTCTGATAGTGATCCAAACCAGATATCTTGGCAGAGTGTGATAGGGTAGTTTTCCACATTTTTGACAAGGTTGGAAAATACACATTCAGTTTATCACTCTATCTGCCAAACCAACTAAGAGAGTTGTCACAGGGAAGGAGTAACCTTACATATACCCCGTTACCACGTAAATCAAAGAAATGCAATGTCCGAGTTCCTGTATTCCTGTATATTGTTGCTGCTGATGTGGCACAGCCACTGAACATGGAATTTAATTATTGTCATAGCCACAAATATGATTTTTTTTTTCATTTTGCAGTCAAAAGCTAGTACTCTTAAGAAATACAAGAATCACGCTGAAATGTGTGACTTTGACAATGGAATTTAAATACCACCACCATGGAGCTGTTTGTCCTGTTCACATACATCTAAAGGACACAGGGTCCTTTTTTAAAGACAATAAAGTTTATTTTCTGCACAGAGAAGACCACTGGTGTCAAGGAAGCCCTCTTTGTCAAGATGGAGAAACATTTGCTAAATAGAGGTGGAGGATTCCTTCTCTCTTCTACATAAAATGCATTATTGGATTTCTTTCATATTTAACCCAAACAACATCTCCACCCAAGAACAAAGAAACAAACAACATGTGACCCCAATGACCCATGAAGTGCCCACTGGTCACACCTCAATGGAGGAAACAGCCTGCCAATGATTCAGGTGACCATCCAGGTAATTTGCATGCTAGTAGTCAAAAGCTAGTTGGTTAGCTGGTTAGTCAGCATCAAGCATCAGTTTATTGGCTTGAATTGCCGACTACTTTAGCTTGCTAGCTGAAATAGAGAAACCTTTTTTTGATAATAACATTGTATTTGTTGCATTATAGATCAACAGACAAGGAATGAAAGAGGGCAGAATGGAGAATCTTCAGATGGAGATAACTTGTAATGAAAAAATAATTAATTTGATGTTGTCTTTTTGGGTTAAAAATGGAACAAAATGAAATGGACATCAGGGAGATCTGCACAAAAGAGCCAAATTAGCTCACTTTGAGTGCTACAAATAATGTCTGCGAGCTTCTTTCATTAACCGCCACCACTGCCAATTCAGCAGTTATTGATGAAGGATGGCTTGGACCAAAGGTGCTGGACTCACAACAACAAGCACACTCAGAAAGCTCAAGGACAGTCCATTGGCTACCATCCTCTGACTGTAAGCTTATCAAGGCCCAAAGACACACAGGCACATAGATCAAACTGCCTCTCAGCAGTTCCTTGTGAATATTGTCCAGTTTTCTTGCTGGTAAAGACTTGTGTTACTGATATCCAACCTCCAGCCATTTCCTTATGTGCTGGGCCAGAATAAAGGGTTCTTCCTTGTGTAAATCACCTGGCCTTGATCCGCCATAAACCTCTGTGAATTTGGGACTCATCCAAACCAGAGCACTCTCTGTTGCCTTTATCAAAATGTTGGATGAAAAGAACCAACAGATGTAAAGAGGGATGAAAGGAGAGGCAGGAGACGGAGTGAAGTGCGGAGCAGGGAAAGGAAGCTGAATTAAATTTATCTCCTTATACTCGGGTCTGATGTCTGAGCTCAGATCAGTGTACACAAAGGAGCAGATGAAACAGGTGAGGAAGAGAAGATTATTGCAATTGTCATGTAAATGTCTTAACCGGGTTATCTTACCCTGGAAAAGGTCAGCAGAAGAGCAAACAAAATTTGATTAAAGAGCCGAGTATATTATCAGTGTCAAATGTTAAATGCCTGCCACATCATGTCATATCTCACTGGTGCTGTAAATTGGGCAAACTGCTACATTCATTCTTCATCTGAATGACTGCAGCTTATGGCATAAAAAACACCTGGTTTTGGCCCAATGCAGTCAACATTCATCTGCACAAACAACAAGATAGAGCCAGAGGCAATATGCTGGTGCGCCTGTCTATGTCGTCCTGTGATTGGATAGTGAGTGGTTCAGGGTGTACCCGCCTCTTGCGCAACGTCAGCAGGGATAGGCTCCAGCCCTCTGCAGCTCTGAATGGTATACGCAGTATAGATAAAGGATGGACCCTAAAATATACTTTGTCTCTTCAAACCACTAAAATTGATTAAAATGACTCTACTAAGTGCTCTGTGGTTTATCTACATCTAAACAATATTCACTAGCATCCTGCAGCTGAACGGCTATTTTGGCTGTATTTACAAAGTGACTAATCACTGAAGAAAAACAAGTCAGACAGATCACAGCATGTGTGAGATTTACTCCCACAGTAATCACACTTACACACAAAGTAGCACTTATTCGAAGAGTACATTAAAGTTGTTAAGCAGCCGGCCAAACAAGTAAAACCAGACAGATAATGAAGAAAGTCAAATACTGAACACAAGCTAGGCTGAGTAAAGCTCCAATCATATCAATTAAAAAACACAGTTTCTCATGTAAACCCATCCAGTTAAAGAGTTAGTTCGTTTTTTTTGGAGTGGCCTATGACAGCTTGGGGGAAAGGGGGAGGGGGAGAATTAGCAGATATTTACCAGAATGTGATGCTACTGAAAGCCTCCTTAAATAACCCACCATAAGGTTAAAACTACACAAAAACTGACACTGGCTCATTCAGACACTACAGCAAGATTCTTTACATCTTATTACTTTTCCTCAACAAAGCCCTGTGTTTAGAACTATTTCATAATGCGTATGGGCTACGTATCCCTCTGCTAGCAATGCACTGCTGTCCTCTAATCAGTCGTTCATGTCTGTCCATCGTAACAGCCATGGTCATCCCCCAGGATCATTCAATCTTATCCTTGATGGCCTTTTTAAGTATTTCTGGGATTGCTAAAAAACACTGTAACATGTGGCAGAGCATTTGACAAAGCACTGCTGAACTGCAGTGGCTCCTCCTCCACTGCCACACATGGGTGAAAAGCCAAGAAATTCGATTTTTCAGAGTGTTTGTGATGATATAAGCCTTGAACATAATCAGCACACACTCAGGTTTTTTATTTTAATATCACCATCAAATGTGTAGAAACCAAATACTCCCCCACAGAAATCCTCAAATGCTTTTATATCTGCTCAGAGTGGCTTTGCCTTTCCTCCAAGTTATCCAGATAGAGCGATTTAGGAATTACATAGTTTTGTAGGCCAATACAGAAGTTAGCTTCACGCTAATTACAAACAAACCTACTTTTCACAGTGTCTTTGGCTTAAATGTAATTGGTGAGAGTAAAATGCTATTTTTAAGCTAATATAGAATTACAACATGGCAGTTTGACTTAGAAGAAACTACAATATTTTCAACGTCTAAAGTATTGCTGTGTTAGTGAATTTCTTCATAATTGAGTGATCTGGTCAAGTTGGTCTTCATGGCTGTGCAATAGTGTATGAATAAGGTATTATTACAAAAACAATTAGAAATGCTTGCTATCAGACTCTTTTAGTATTTGTAGTCCTGTGAGTAGTTAGTTAGCTGTTGTTTTAAACACACAACGAGATTATAAGATTCAAAAGCAGGCAACATTAGATGCATTTCTTTTTTCCCATTAAACACCACACATCACAAACCTTAGTTCAGACATTTATCCGATACAGGTCATTTAATTCCCACTAATCTATCGGGTTGGCAACCATGAACTGCTAAATGCTAACAACTAGGAGCACACTATATTGGAGTCAATCTTTTACATCCATCTTCGATTGTCAACTTGGGGGTGGCGAGGTTTCACCGAGTTCCCAGTAGGAAATTTGGACTTCGGGGGACGTTCCAGTTGGAGTTTCCTACTTGGAACTTCCTCAGAACTCTGCAAAGCTTTACAGCTTCTTTTTTCAACAACTTACAGGATGCAAAGCGACGAGGTAATGTATGCTCGAAGACGTGTCTGATAATATAAATTTTCTCTAGGTTTAATTGTCTTGTTCCTGAAGTTGAGTATCCAGTTCAGTCCAGCCCTGTCCGACCCGACCACAAAGCTAAGGAGTAGCATTTATAGATAACCTATTTTGATGCTATAAAACTCATCTTAAAGTGTGTATTTCGATCAGACATCTATCTAAAAGTGAGACTTTTTTGTAATTACTTAGAAACTCCTCATCGCATCTTTAAAAGAAAGTCATGCAAAAAGGTTTTGAAGTGATAGTTGAGTATTTGTAAAGTTGGATTGTATGAGGCTCTTGACAGTAGTTAGTAAAGTGGCTTAAAGGGCTCCCAGGAGCACTGCACCTTTAAGGAGAACTACCTGAGACAACTGGTAAGGTACACTGCTGGTGGTGAGTGCAGTTATTTAACGTGACTGTGTGAGTTTTATAAAAAAAATAAAAAACCCATGCTCTTTCACCCAATTGTACATTCAACCCAACAGATTGTACCTTACCAGTCCCCTCAGGTCAGTATTCGTGTAACTGATATACCCTAACATCAAAAACACAGAACTAACAATTGAAGTTGATGCATTCAAGAGATGAACAGACAGACAACAAGAACGCTAATGGCAGGGAGGCAGAAGAATTTTCATGAACATAAAAATCCTGTAACAAGTCTGGGGTTTTGTGACTAAAGACTACAAAGATCAGTACGTGTTAGACAGTGTGTCAATGTTTGCCTGTTTGACAGACAGGGCAATGAGTAATTGTGAGCAATTCCAGGACAGCTGGTTTGTTCTGATAAACAAATTCTGAGCAGACTGCTGTTGGACTTTTCTTAGAAAGACTCCCAGTTTCTTCTTTGCCTCTTTCATCCCTCTTTAATATCAGACATGTAACTTCATCCAAGAAGCATTTGCCAACAAAAGTCTGCAGAAATGTCTTCACCTCTGCTTGCTTCGTTCTGAGTCCGAGCTTGCCTGAAAAACTTGGCAGGTTGCTTTAATGCATTCCATCCACTGAACACCCATTACAAGGATTTCCAAACTGATTAATCCCTGACAAATTGTAAAAATTAAATTATTTTATGGCAGACATCCAAATCTTCTCAATTCATGCGGAAGATTCAAATTGGGTTATTAGGGTTATTACTCATCTTGAAGCGGGAAATGTGGAACGTGGAACGAATTCTTTCACCTCCACAGAAAGAGAATTAGGATGAAAATGTTGGAAGTGAAATATCCTCAGGTAAAGGAAGAGAAAGACGAAAAGAACCGCTGCTTCTCGTGACTGCGTGCGTGACCAGGTACACGGGGAAGAAGGAGGTAATAGACTGTAAGAGGAAGAAGAAGAAGTGCATCATTGTTTTAAAGTTCATAGTGTGTGAGCGAGTGCGCCCCAGGCAGAAGAGGATGGAGGATTCCATAGGGGGAAATGAATTTGAGACGGTGCTCGAGTTAAATGAGGAAAAACAAACAAAAACATATTACAGCTGACTGACAGTGGGATAATGAAGTGCAGGGCTGTACTGGTAGGGATGACTGTTTTTTGAGTATTTGTAACAACTGTGAACTGAATTACACTCAGAGTCATCCACAGGGGGGCAAACACAAAGCTTCTTGAGGTGAAATGATGACAAGGAAAGTAAACTCATATTAAATAATACAACATAAGGAGTATGGACTCATATTCTACAGGGCAGCTTGAGCAGACCTAAAAAACAGCTTTCTGGAATTGTATGTCACACCATTTGGGTGTTTAAAATCTGATATCATTACTCTGTAATGTACGGAAGAGTATTAGAGCAACCCGTGAGAAAAAAAAAATGAGAGGGGGTAGAATTTTTTTTCATCATGCACTTCGAGAAAAAAGTTGAAATGTCGAGAATAAAGTCAAAATGTTGAGAATAGGGGTGCTGGTTTGGCGTAGTGGTTAGCACCCCATGTATTTGCTTCTGCCGGTCCAGGTTCAGATCCCGCCTGTGACCAGTTTGCAGAGTGTCTTCCCCTACTTTCTCAGCCCCTTTCACAAGCCTATCCACTGCCTCTCTCCTATCAATAAAGGCACAAAATGCCCAAAAATATACATTTAAAAAAAAAAAAATGTCGAGAATAAAGTCAAAATATAATGTCGAGAATGAAGTTGAAATAGGACATCGACAATAAAGTCGAGATATTGAGAATAAAGTCAAATTATAATGTCAAGAATGAAGTTTAAATAGGACATCGAGAATAAAGTCGAAATGTCGAGAATAAAGTCGGAATATAATGGCGAGAATAAAGCTGAAATATGTCGAGAATAAAGTCGCCCTTTTGAGACTAACAACCAGCACACTGCTTCTACAAAATGCCCTCCAATCAGTTAGATGAATTAGAGATGTAATCACTTAGAAATACTCTCTTTTAGCCCACTACGGAGCCCCAGAGGTGTCAGGGTGCAGAATCTTATTTATCCCGCTTCCTCGGGCTTTATTATGCAGGCGAGGTAACGCTTTTTAATAACACGTGTCGGCTAATTGGCAGAAGGCTGTGTTCCCCAGAATAAAATATTCTGCACCCTGACACCTCCGGTGCTCCGTAGTGGGCTAAAAGAGAAAGTATTTCTTTGTTATTAAAGCCGAGTTCGAAGTATAATTTCACCAATTCATCTAACTAACTGGACGGCATTTTGTAGAAGCAGTGCGCTGGTTGTTAGTCTCAAAAGGTCAACTTTATTCTTGACATCCTATTTCAACTTTATTCTCGCCATTATATTCCGACTTTATTCTCGACATCCTATTTAAACTTCATTCTTGACATTATATTTTGACTTTATTCTCGACATCTCGACTTTATTCTTGACATCCTATTTCAACTTCATTCTTGACATTATATTCCGACTTTATTGTCGACATTTCGACTTTATTGTTGACATTTCGACTTTTTTCTCGAAGAGCATGATGAAAAAAAAACTCTACCCCCTCTCATTTTTTTTTTTCTCACGGGTGGCCCTAATACTCTTCCGTAGTGAGGTGACAAATCACGTATTGGCTTTTTTGGTAGTTTTACAGAGACTTTTTGTGGGAAGTCTTACATAAGAGTCAAAGGTAAGAAGAAGCATTTTTCCTGGACTAGAGAATGGATTCAAACCTTGAGCACCCACAGGAGATGAGAGCCTCAAAACATAAAAGGTGTACACTTCTCAGCCACTGACAACCCCTCAGTTAAATGTATTTTCTTTGTACAATTCCTTAAATGCAATGTTTTTTTTCCTTTTAGCATGTAGCCTATATAGAAAATTCCATTATGTGTTAGCATCATGCTAACAAATTTTTGCTCATGTTGATCATGTGGATACAACTTGTAAGCGAGCTTAACAAAGCTTCTTTGAAGACTATAACATACTATTTAGTGACCCTAAATCTGAAATTATAACTCCATTAGGTGACAAATCATGTATTGGCTTGTATTTTTAGTTTTACAGAGCCTTCGTGTGGAAGGTCTCGATGAGCAACACAGCTAAGTAGCTCTCATTTCATATAGACCAGAGGCTGGACTTGAACCTGGGCCACCTACACAAGGCATGAGCCTAAAAACATAAAGTGCACTACTGGATTTAAACTTCATTCTTCATTCTTCATTTAGCACACAGCACCCACAACCTGTTAACTGGCTTAACAGAGCTTTGTTGAAGAGTATATCACACTGTTTAGTGATACTATATCAGATGTAACTCTCTTTTGGTACATAAAAGGTGCATGTATTTAAACCACTCAGCCATGGACACCCTTTAGATCAATAATTTTTGCACTATAAAATACTTTAAAGGTGAATTGTGTCCAAGTTGGCAGCATTCGGCCAAACAGAAACAGTGAATATAAGATATAATGTTTCTTTTTGTACATAAAGGTTATCGGAATAGGTGTACAATCATCCCCATAAAACTTAAACTTTCTTTTTATTAAGTTAGAAAAAGCTTTTTAAATTTGTGTACCGTGGGTTTCCCCTCTGTGGAGGCTGACATAATGATCCGCCATGTTGTCTGCTGGTGGGTTAGGGGGACAAAAGGAGCAAAATGGGATTTTTGACTGTGTTTTGGCTGCCAGTCCTGAAATCTACCTGGATAGCATGTGAAGAAGAGGAAGAGAGTGCGTGTATTTCAAGAGGAGAAGACGGCGCAGAGATTATTGAAGGGGAAAAGATAGCATGTTGTTGCTTTGTACTGAAGGATTTAAATTGCCCTGTTCACAATCCTTTTTGGTCTTCACTGGCTCATGTTGCTTAGTGATGTGATGTTTTAGTAACAGACAGGGTCATTCCAAAATCTGAACAATAGATTACACTAATATTCCGATTTCTATACACTGTACCTTTAAACAGCAATGCTACTATTTCTTAGCATGTATATGGAATAATCCATTTTGTGTTAGCATTAGGCTAACAAACTTTTGCTAATTTTGATCTCATGGATGCAGTTTGTAAGTAGGCTTACTAAGCTTTGTTAAGGATTATATTCCACCATTTAGTGATGCTAAATCTGATGTTATATCTAGTTTTACAAAGCCTTTGTGTGTCATGGGAATGAGTGGAAATGGTAGGTCTTAGGAATCAGATTGTTTAAGGCAGGGAGCTACTTCATTTCACTGGAGAAGAAAGAGCAGTACTGATGGTGCAGGCTTTGTTGTCTTGTATTTAGAAGTGCTTTCATTCTTTCGTATAGAGAAGACATATTAAATACACTAAAGGGCAGTGTGGACTCTTTAAACAGATAGTGGACTTATTCGTGAGCATTTTTATACAGGTTCTCTGTAGCTGACGTCACTTTCTATGATCAAGCATTCACCTTGTGAAGAGACGCTATGCTTTAAAGTCGCTAAGCTTCAAGATTCACCAATAACCCTCTGGGTGCTTTACACTTAGAGCACTGCATGAATATGTCCTAAAAATGTATTCATGACTCCTGGTCCATTGTTGTTACCGAATTTCCCCTCGGGGATTAATAAAGTATTTCTGATTCTGATTCTGATTCTGAAGTCCATAGTAATGTAGGATGATTTGATTCTTGACACAAGGACTTCTTATCAAGTCATCAAGTCATTTTATTATGCAAAAAAATGTTTAAGATATTTAAAAACACCCACGAGAGTCTGGACTGTTCCAAATATAAGACAAAAATCACAGCTCTGCATTTTCTGGAGCAGGTAAATAGATTCATACCTGGTCAGACACCAGGTGCAGCATCGCCCTGCTTTTCCTGAGTAAGTAAACTTTAAAGTAAACTTCCAAATATTTTGGGTACATCAAAGTTTTGCCACCTTAAAGCTTTAGCAGGTACACCGTGGCCTACATGCAGTAAATGGAGTGCTTCTTTGTATCAGTAATTAATCAAAGTGAGACCTAACAAAGTGCTGCTGTCTCGGGTACTCCGATACGGGAATGCACAAACAATTATGATAGGATCTGCATGCATCATGAAGCTTTATAGTCCACTGAGGCTTTTTTGTGTTTGTGAGTGGATTGAAGGTGAGATGGGGCTCACCTCTCCCTAAGCATTACATCTCAATAGGAGATAAAGAATGCTTCATGAATAATGCTGCACTATAATGTGACCTTTTATTGTATCTTAAACCAGCGGTTCGGTGAACAACACCTGTAAGTTTGTTGTCTTATTGTTTCTTTCTGTTGTTTTTGAGGTTGGTATGCATTGTTGAATTTTCACGAGCGTTGTCACAGCACATGAGCGTTGTTCAAAGTGAATGTGTGGGTGGGTGTGTGGAACATGAATGCTATTTTGAATGCATGAATGCCGTTGTCCTGGCGTATGTGTCAACAAGAGAGAGAGGCCTGAAAGTTTATCTAACCTCGTGCCCCAGCTGTTTTCATTCAGTATTCAGAGGGCTTTAATATTGAGGGACTCTCAGCTGTCAAAACACTTCACAGAGTGATAATATATATCTTGGTACAACGTGTCCTGATGCTGCATG
Source organism: Scarus forsteni (assembly GCA_036419115.1). Lineage (NCBI taxonomy): Eukaryota > Metazoa > Chordata > Actinopteri > Labriformes > Labridae > Scarus > Scarus forsteni. Next base: position 16,495,797 of record JAZDUH010000458.1, read on the forward strand.
AGGCACATTTTTCCATGGCGAAAGAGATGTCATAGTGACAGGGTTCACTTGTTGGATGGACAGGAAAGGTGTGTTTTTTATTTAACTTTACTCATAGTCACTACCATTTCTTTCCTCACTCCTGAAATTACATTGTAATCATGCTGGCAGGTGTTATGCACACATGGGACAATGCTTGATAGGTTCCTTGAATTTCTACTGCCAACTTCTAACCCATAAATTTGAACATGTAAAGATATTTGAGGGATGTCACCCGTGAACTGAGACATATCTATTGTAGGCGGCTTGAACAGTGTAGCTCAAGGTTTGGGACAAAGCCAATATATTTGAAAGACATAGCCCCTGAACTGAAAAACAGCTCATGCACTTGAAGGATAAACCCCCTGAATTGGGACAAAACTGCTGACTTTAATAGCTGGGGCCCCTGACTTTAGAAAAATCAATTAAATTTGAAAGAATCTATCCTGAGTTGGGACTAAGCTATTGTATTTACTGAACGTAGTCCCCAAATTGGGACACATCTATGTAACCCCCTACATTTAAAGAACATAGCTCCTCCATTGCAACACAGCTATTGCATTTGAAGGATGTTGCTCCAAAAAACTTGAACATAATCGCTAAATATGATTAAGGCGCCCTGACTAAAGAGAAATCTATTGAATTTGGAGGGTAAATCTCCTAAATTGGAACACAACCCTTGTATTTGAAAGATGAAGCCCTTGTATTAGGACAAGTCTCTTATTCCTTTAACTTCCAGCTCAACTGTTTGGCAGACATCATTAAATTCAGGAATATTTAATGTGTTAAATAAACATAGCACGTAATTGTTTCTTTCTGTCAGTGTTTTATGATACAGAAAAACTGCAGACAAACCAAAAGAACTAATATTTTGATGGGGATTTTAAAGGTTTAAAAATCTAAAAAGCTACTTTTATTTTTAGCATCATTATTTTAAATACTTAACCATTTACTGATATGATATATATGTACATATAAAGTCTTGTATTCATCAAAACATTTTTGTGTTTTTCAAACTCATTATCATCTATTTTAAGTAATTTTTACATTTTTTACAGACATTTCTTTCTTTTCTAATTGATTTTGTATCAAATTTTGTGCATTTTTATGTCATCACATAACCAAGAAAATATCTGCTTTTTTGTGGTTTTCTTTGTTTGCTAAAGTTTTAATAGAATCAAACAATGATTGATTTGTTTTGTTTCTTAAAACATTAAATATCCCTCAGCTAATAATGACCTCTGCCAAACAGTTGAGCTGGTTAAAGGGTTATCTGAAGGGCATAACCCTTAATTTGAACACAGACAGTGTATTTAACATACTGACTGTTTTATTTGAAACAGCACAAATTAGAACATAACTATTCTGTATGATGTATGTGGGCACTGACTTTGAAAAAAATCAATTCAATTTGAAAAATGTTTCCCTGATTTGGATTGCAGTTATGGTGTTTATGGTGTTTAAAATAAGTCTCATCTATGTATCTCCTGAATTTGAACATTAAAAATTGTATTTGAAGGGATGCAGCACCTGTATTAAAACCTATCTAATATATTGAAGGACATTGCCTGCATTGGGACAAAGCTATTGTATTTTAAAGATGCAGCCCCTGAAATGAGACTGACCTACTGTGTGACTAAGCAACCGAGTAAAAAGATGATAAAAATGGTGGTTAGCAGGCTATTTATTGCAGATACTGAGTCCCTTTTTTTTTCTATTTTGACCTGTTGCTTTGTAGCCAGCCATTACAAAGTACACTGACAAATGAGGCATATCGGATAGTCAGCACATACCCCAGTCCCCCAAAAGGTTTCACCTCACTTCCTTGGTCCCCTGATTTACTCCCATTAACCCCCCTCCCTCCCCAAGTGGCTCGCGGCAGTCTTGGACCTCCATGACTCCAGCCTCCTGCTTTCCAAAACCATGTCCTCATTTTCTGCTCCCTCATGCCTGCAACCACAACCTGTGAAACTCATACCGACAAGGTTTCCTCTGTGACTTTCTTACTTACACCTACTTTAATGACCACAAATTGTACATTAAAAGAATAATGTGCTCACCATGAATTTTTCAGTGAATCAGCAGAGAGAAATAAGCTGGAATTTATCTTAATGTGTAGTAGCTAATGAGCTGAAATTACAAAGCCTGGTAGCCGTGAAATCCACCAACATTACATTACACACTCGCCCGTGCCTTTCCTATTTAAGCATATTTAAAACGAAATACTTTTTCCAGCCTTATTAGAAGAAAATTGTCCTGCTTTTGCAGCAAATTGCTGCATTAATTCCTTTTCTTATCTGTGTGCTTAGTCACCAACCACTGAAGAGGAAAAAAGAGAGCAAATCATGAGCTGGATAAATGCTTAAAATGGGAAATAATGAAACTAATCAATTTTAAATTTTAATTAGAAGTAGATATTCATGAAAGATAACTGTAAGAATAAAGACCTTTAGTTGATCTTTAGTCAGGTGATATGGGACATTAAAGCCTCAGTAACAGTGGTTAGCATGTCTCAGTAGTGTTTAACTGTTTCATACAGACCACCAACTTCATCTACATCTTCAGTTAGAAACCGATGACAGCTGCTGCTTCAATAACCTGCATTTAAGCCTTAATTCCAGCAATGACAACAAGTCCAAATTTGCTTAAAAAAACTTGATGGACGTTTGGGCATTTGGTGTCAACCTTCAGTGAAAAACTGAAAGAAACATTATTGATCAAAATAAAGGCACAATGTTAATTCTGTTTTATCCCTGTTTATTTTAGCACCACAAGAGAATGTTGAAGGGATATATTGATACTAGTTATATGACTTATTTGGTGCTAGCTTTGCTGTTTGGGGCCTGGAAGATTTTCAGCTTTTATTTAAGTTACTCAGCTGATTGGAGACTCCTCTACAAAAATCCTTAATTTGCAGAATCTCTTCATCTACAGCACAATCAAACATCCTAGAAGTTGCATAAGTTGGAAATTATAACCCGTTTGAAGTTGTTGTTGAATTTGGCTGGGAAACTGTAAGAAGCAAACTTTATGGGCCTTATTTAGCTCAACTGTGTGGAGAGCAGAAGTTATGTTATGATGCGTTTAAAGTCAATTCACCAAAAATAATGTCATTTTGATACATCCAACTGTAATTTCAGGAGAAAACAAATAAGTTTATCAGTTTGAACATGAAATATCCTCTTTAGCCCTGTTCCCACCAGAAGGTTCAGTTTGGTTCGTCTCAGTACAGCTCGCTTTTTGTGGCGTTTCCATAGCCTAAAACCGGGCCAGAACCCCTTATGAGTGAATCGTACCGTCCTACTTTTTGGGACCCTTCTTTTGGGGTGCCAAGCATACCCATCTGACCCCAGAAGGTGGAGCTAGAAACACTACAGTCCATTGATTGGCCAAAGGAGATGTCACTTCCTGTGCAGCAGTGGAACAACACATGACGCCACCATGTTTCAATCTCCACTCGTCTTCGTGAAGATAACTCTCGTGGCACACAGCTGTCTTCAAAACAAAGCTTGGTTGCACTTAGTAACAAAAAGCCACATGCTGATCACAGAAAAGAAGAATAGCTGGATGTCTTCCATCGTTGCTCTTTGTTACTGTGTTGTGTTTTCTTCTTTGTTGTATTTAATAGCCGGGTACACTGTGTCGCACTGCTATGACGTCATGCTATCGGCATCTGGCTTATATGCCGCCTACCAAGTAGGGCTCGGTTGGCTGTGGTAACGCAAACCAGATCAGGCTTTACCAATCCGGCCTGAGCCAAACCGTGCCGATCCATACCGGATCACTTGGTGGAAACGGGGCTTCTGTCATGGTTTCCATTGCATGTTGGTCAAAAAGGAATTGTAAATCACTGTATTACGTTTCTAATACAGAATCCAACTTCATTGGAACTGTAATACTGCTCTTGTAAACATGCAGGCGAAGCATCACAGGGGCGTAAATATTACAGTTTGAGACAGCAGCGTGAAGGAAGCTTAGTCACATCTACCCTCATCCTCCATTACACAGCACACCAAACCTCTCTGCTCCTGCCCTGAGATACGCTTCCTCAAACTAAATCCCACCTTTTGCCTCTCATCCAGTCCCACTCAGCCTCTTGCATTGTGCATGTGTTTGCTCGTGTGTCTTTCTCTGCATTTGTGAGTTGTGTCTTTTGGCACCCCGGCCCCAGCTGTCGCACTGGAGCGAGTCTACGCCAAGCCGGATACCCACGGGGCACAGAGGAGCCAGAGGCTGCCAGCTGGCCCTCTACTCCCCTAAATCCCCTCACTATGACACACAAACACTCACAATCCTCCATCTTTATATCCCACCCAGAAAAAACAAATCTCTGCTGACCTCTCAGATGCCCCCCCCCCCCCCCCCTCCATCTTCCTTATACAGTATGTGCACACATCCAGACACACTTAGGTCAGGCACACAACCAAGTCTTGGCATGTCCGAGCTGTAAAGGCGACAGGAGTGTCAACAACATCGCACTGCTGCTACATAATCCCCCTCATCCCCCCCGTGAGCGCGCCGACACGGACACACAGCCGAGATCGATAAATCAGCACGGGCGCTCAACACATCTTAAAGAAAAGCGGGCTGAGCGGAGAGCTGCTGGGACAGAAAGTGATGTCATGTTTAATTTTAGCGGACAATTTATTATGGTAATGGAATATCATCACAGCGGCTGAGATTAAGAGGCCGATTTGGAGATAAAAGCGAGAGTGTAATTTTGGAGAGAGGATGTAGGCCAATCAAGACATTTAGACAAGGCTGCAGGGAGGGACTTTTTGTTCCTGTGATTGTTGTTTTGTTGGCATAGATCTTAAACTGCCCATTCATTTTGGAACACTTATTGTTCTGTGTTATTTCAGCCCACACATTATGCAAATCGGAGCCAAGCCGATCAGCTGAAAACACTGTATAGGGAGGCCTCAGACAAAGAGGAAGAAGAAGAGGACTTGTCATTCTGGGTGATTGTGGAGCAGAAGCTCGACGTGTCTCTCTGTGAGTTCACTTCCAGACTCGTGGACAGGATGCTGTCTCCTTTGTTGCAGGAGCTGAAGCCACTTTGTGCCAGTGTGACGGAAAGTGCTCACACGGCTGTACACTGCATGTCTCAAACCTGGATGTACAATGGTGGTTCCAGCTATGCACACATGACGGACAGATTCTTCAGATTCAGCCACACCTGAGGAAAGGGCAGACACAAATACAGAGAGACAAGTGAGCGAGCACACAAACACAGACTGTCCTTTCCACACTCTGTCTCTGCTGCTATGCCCCAGCTCAGCTCCAAAGTGACTCACATTCTGAGTGTAACATCCAGTCACTTGTTGCAGCCGTCACACTGGGATTGACTGAATGGAACATGAGAAACTCAATTCTCTCAACAGTTATAGGTTCAACATGAAGAATTTTTCCTATGAGAAGTCTAGTGTATACACAAATATAACTAATCATATGTTATCTGTGTTTTTAAGGTGCTGTAAATGGAGGCCTATGCAGAAGAGTCACAATCTGTAGTACCCTAAATGTCCACTCGAGGCTGGTTGCAGAAAATTACACCTTCATGTTTGTATGCAGGGCAAATTATACAGCCTTAATAAACATCTCTACAGCCTGGTTACCTTGGCCAAAGAGGTTATGTTTGGCTGTGTATGCTTGTTTGTCTGTCTGCTTGTTTGTTAGCAAGATTACCCACAAACTACTGGACAGCTTTTGCTGAAATTTTCAGGCAATGTTGTTAATGGCTTAACTAAAAAATGATTAGATTTTGGTGGTGATCCAGATAACCGCCATTAGCAAATAATTGTTTTTGTTCAGTAACTGTTTAGCTAACAACAATATCAACACTATTCCGAGTGCTAGGTGTGGGTTTTCAGGATCATGAACAGTGTTGGGGAAGATACTTTTAAAAAGTGGTGTTTGCTTGCTACTTATTACTTCTTAAAAACGTAACTCATTACTTTACTTACTAACTCTCTATGAAAAGTAACTTTTTTTGCTACTTGTTACTTTTACATTACATTTATATTGCTTGACTTTGGACAGAACCCCATATCTTTTCCTAAATGTGTAGGCCTACAAAAAGTTCTACTCCAGAGAACATACCAGTTATTTCTTTTGTGCTCTTTATTTAACATAATCATGCCACATACCATGTGGAATAAGAGCTCCTGTCCAGTGTTTCCAGACTTTTCTTCTGATATAAACAACCAGTTTGATTGGGAAAAGTAATGTTCCCAACAAAATGTTGTGCTGCATTAAAATAGGAATTATGTTTCATTGCCACATTTTCAGTAGTAGTTTATTTTACTGATGACCAAAAAAAGTAGTTATGTTACTGTAACGCGTTACTTTGTAACATGTTACACACAACACTGAACATGACTTTAGGATGGTAAGTTTATCATGGAACTATTGCTTATACATGAGACAGTAATATGTGGGCTACCTTGGCGAAGGGTTGTGCTCTCTGAGTGCTTTCTAGTTCAGGGATGGCTTTGGTCTAAAACTATAACATATCTATATGCTCTCACTGTAAGGGGGGGGGGGGTTATCCATCCATCCATCCATTATATATACTGCTTTACCCTTTCAGGGTCACAAGGGGCTGGAGCCTATCCCAGCTGATATTGGGCAAGAGGCATTGTACACCCTGAACTGGTTGCCAGACAAACGCAGGGTGACAAAGAGAGACAGACAACAATCCACTCAGCAATCAACATAATGAGCATGTTTTTGGTCTTAAAGCTCCAGTCACACATTCCCAACAAAATGTTGTGCTGCATGGCGAATTATGTTTCATTGCCACATTTTCAGTCATAATCCTGATAAAGTAGCTATGTTACTGTAACGCGTTACTTTGTAACATGTTACACACAACACTGAACATGACTTTAGGATGGTAAGTTTATCATGGAACTATTGCTTATACATGAAACAGTAATATGAGGGCTACCTTGGCGAAGGGTTGTGCTCTCTGAGTGCTTTCTAGTTCAGGGATGGCTTTGGTCTAAAACTATAACATATCTATATGCTCTCACTGTAAAGGAGGGGGGAGTTATCTATCCATCCATCCATTATACATACTGCTTTACCCTTTCAGGGTCACAAGGGGCTGGAGCCTATCCCAGCTGATACTGGGCAACAGGCATTGTACACCCTGAACTGGTTGCCAGCCAAACGCAGGGTGACAAAGAGAGACAGACAACAATCCACTCAGCAATCAACATAATGAGCGTGTTTTTGGTCTTAAGGGAGGAAGCTGGAGAGCCTGGAGAGAACCTACACATGCACAGGAAGAACATGCAAACTCCGATCCCTGCCTGGCCTAGGGGTCAAACTAGCAATCTTCTCGCAGTTGTGCTGCAGATGCTACTGAGCTTGTTTTGGCTTTTACAGCAAAATAATCTACTGCTTTACTACCACCATGAGTGGCAAGTGGCCATGGAGAGAGGCATACTTCACAGCTTGTTTACATTGCCTTTGTGCATGGCTCCGTGTCTTCTGTGGTTTTGATGTATGTCTGTGCCAGCACCACTTACAGGTCTGCAGATGTACTAGAGTAGTGTTTTAATGTGGACAGGGCCTGAAACTGGACTGACAGTGAGAGGGTAACATATTGCGTACTGGGATCCATGTTCTTGTTGTCATTATGCATAGTCATTCTTTATTTTATTTCAGTTACAGTTGGATTACAAAGCAGCACAATCTCCTAAATGGGCACAATGACAGAAAAGTTGTGTTGGCAAATCCCACGAGTGCTGAAAACTAATCATGAACAAACAAAAATCTGATGAGTGATTAGATTTGCAGTGTGCTGTCTGGAAAGTGCTTTCTTAGAATAGGGAGATTTTTATCTGAAGATTTATGGCAAACCAAAACCCACATACAAGATTACACAACAAGGTGGGAGGTGTGCTTGTGTTTGTTCCAAGAACTCTAATACCTGCAGTTGGAGTGAACTTTGCATAGAAAGACTGTGAAAGAGTCAACGCTCTGAGAATGCTTTTGTCAAGTGTTATAAAAGAAAAAAACAAAGAAAGAAAAAGAGAAAAAAGAATGAAAAGCAGGATTATGGGCAACGTTTGGATTAATTACAGTGGAATTTCTGCTGGGAGGCAGTTGTACGTTTATTACATGCAGTAGACACAAGCTTCTGTTTTGGCAAGTGCCTCAAGTACCAATGCAAATTCAAAGCTATATAAAGCTGTTTTGAAATTCACACCAGAATTTATTTAGGATATTTAAAACAGCCTTGCTGTCCCAAAAAATTACTTCACAGCACAAGCTTTGGCATGCAATATTCTTTACATGTTAAAATTGTTTGTTTTCCTGCACATGTAGTGCACCATTTTAGACACTATGATTGTCTCAGCATTTGTTAACTTGCACACATGACAAGCAATGTTAAGAAAAACAAAGCCATATACAATGAAGACAAAAACCCTTCTGTTTTCAGAAGGATCGAACTGAATTGCTTCTACAGTGAAATATTTTTCGAGAGAAAGATAATATAGTACTTCAAGTTTTTAATTTATGTATTCAATTATTTATTCACCTCTTGGTTTCCTGATTGTTGATACTGTCGTGCTCCTAATTAAGTGTCTTGGTTATTCAATTTTGTTTAATCTTCAGACAGATGATCATTGCCAAGTGTTGCAGAGTTATTCTTGGAGAGCTGAATACAAATGAAGAAAAGAAAACCCCATTCTGTGAATATCTCTAGGAAGGCAATCATCTCCAGCCTTTGAATATTAAGAAACGTTTCTGGCCCAAATTCAAGCAGCTAATCTAAACCATTTGTGCTTAAAAAGGAGGATAAATGTTCATTGCAAAATCATTAGTGCTAAAGGATAGGGGAGTCTTTGTATTAATACTTACAACTGGTAAATTATAGTATACACTACAGTAAGACTATGCAACTTTCAGAGCTTTCGGTGCTCTCCTTGGGTGACCACCTTGACTCTCAGTCTCCCCACCCAGTCATACTTTACTGCCAAGGACCTGCGAGATGGAGGAAGTCAGAGGAGCACTGCTATCAAATAAAAACAATACTCTAGAATCAATTTCAGACACTGAAGTTAATTCAGTTTTAGCCAATTTTAGTTTTCATGTATTAGATGTTTTTTTTTCCACTCCATCATAATGAATAAGTAGACTAGCCATTATGTCCACCTGAGTGGGTCTTATTAAAAAGAAACCTGTCTACACAAACATGCAAAAACAGAAATACACTGTTAAATCCTGTTAGTACCTTCTAACTGTGTCTACAATATGTATCTTTTTTATTTGCAATTTCTAGCAAAGCTGTTTAATTTCATATCTGTTCCTACCACCATGCCCAAATGGTGTTACGGTTTAACCTGTGTCCAGGTTGACTAGTGTTAGCAGGCATGTTTGATTAATATTTGTTTTACTATGTCTCAGTTTAAGACATATCTGATAATCAAAAACTTTCGTAGGTGCTCTAGTTGGTTTTCAACAACTGTTCTTACAAAAGCAGCCACAGCAGCCATGGGTCACCAGTCAACACAGTAGCTTGTGAAACAATAAAATGTTGGCAGCACTGTGCCGTTGGAGTGTTTTCAATCCAACATCAGAGTGAGGGAGAGACAGAAAGTCTGTTGGAATGTAAATAGTCCAGTTATCAACACTTTGAAACAGCAACAGTTGAACATCTGCTGCAACACATGCACACAACAGTGAGAATGTTGCATGATGTGACATCACCCCACGTAGAAGTTGGCTCAGAGTGTGACATGTAGTCCCAAAACACAGCACTCTCTGTCCACACCTAGACACCCAAAACCTATTTTAAAAATCCTCACTTTGACCAGGGTTTTCCAAAATATGTTTTCAGTGACCTAAAGTTGGTTTATGTGTGGACAGAAGGCCAAAACGCACTGGAACATTGGTTTTTATTCTAACTGCCTTTAGTGTGGACATATGTAGACCAAGCAGACTTAAAAATTTCCAGGGGCGCTGCTCAGTAGCTGCCCTGTGGTGTTTCACTCCCTAATGCTCCAAGAAGCACAATCCTTTGGTGAGCAGGGTCAAATCTCTCTTTCATCACATGGTGTGAGGCCTTCAGTAGGCCTTTCTCTCTGTTTCCAAGCAGATCCACCCAACACAAAAAAAACAAATGTTCAGGGCCATTTCAAAATACAGCTGATATAATGGAAATTATATCGATGCAGATTGCAAATCAGTGTCAGGCAGGAAACAGAACGTGCTGTTTGTTGCTCTTTCTGCTGACCTGTAAACTCAAAATAACCTTGTAAAGCTGTGGCTCTCTTATGATCTTTATGCTGCGTTCCATTGACTTGGAAACTGGGAAGAGGGAAGTGGGAATGACGTCGAGTTATCAGCGTTCCAGTTACAAAGTCTGAAAAATATTTGCCAACTTACCAGGCTATTGTTAGCGGTTGTTAGCACCCCCTGTGTTGCAGTTTGCACATACCACATGAAGAATGTAAACAACACACAACACTATAGCAGTATTTCTGTATATCAGCATTGACAATAACAATACGGCTATGTCTGTGACAAACACTAGTCAGAAGTGCTAATAAAGGGAATATAACTGGAGCTTAATATCTGTTTAGACCCGAGGCAGCCATCTTTGATTGTCAACTCAGAGGTGATGAGGATTCCCCTAGTTTCCAGAAAATTCCGACCTCAAAGTGTGCTCCAGTTGAAATTTCCCACTCTGAACTCGGAAATCCGACTTCCCAGTACAATCTGAATGCAGCATTAGATTCCATGTTTCAAGCTTCTATGGCTGCACTCTTTCTGTGGGCTGTGATACACAATGTTTGTTGGAGCAAAGCTGCAGCATGGATAAGATGCTTCACAGATGGAGTATGTGGAAATCCAGGATAACTCCAGCGGCTTTTTGTCGTCTATTTCACCACTGTGCTTCATCGACCGATATAAGTTTCTGCCAAGCACAACATCCCAAGTTTCCTTCATTTTAAAATACAGCAGAAATAATGAAAATAATATTTATGCAGACAGCAAACACATTTCAGACAGACAGTATTTTGCTTCCTATTCTCTTGTGAAGACGAGTTCTCTTGTGATCCCATGTTCTTGTTTTTTAAAGGATAAGTTCGGTTTCTGCAGCTTTCACATTGTTTATAGAATGAAGCAGAGCAAGATACTCACCCAGAAGGCAATCCTGATCCAAACAGTGCTTCGGGAGATATTTAGATCCAAAATCGAGCGGGGACATCCGTATAATGGTAGCACATAGGGCATGTATAGCGCCGCTCCTAAAACTGCATTAATCATCCAAAAACTCATTAGTTTCACCAATATTTCATCATGGTCCACTCACGCTACTCCTCCATTACAGTCTGTGTCGTTCCAGACATGTTTTGTGGCTGTGCTGACCTCTGAACTAAAGAAGAAGAATGTTCTTCTCTTTGCCTCTGCGTCCTCCTTTCGATGAGCTCCTCACCTGTAAACTCTGGCCCGAAACTGTAAGGACACCCATCATATTCAAAGTTCTCCTGCACAACATCTTCAACCTATAGATATTTGTCCATTTTGCACAAAACTGGAAGAAGAAAGTTGTTGTGTAGCCGGCTGTCTTCCCCTGAAACAATGAGCCGTACTGCACATGCGCGGAGGCAAACATTCTTCTTCTTCAGTTCAGAGGTCAGCACAGCCACAAAACATGTCTGGAGCGACACAGACTGTAATGGAGGAGTAGCGTGAGCGGACCATGATGAAATATTGGTGAAACTAATGAGTTTTTGGATGATTAATGCAGTTTTAGGAGCGGCGCTATACATGCCCAATGTGCTACCATTATGCGGATGTCCGCTGCTCGATTCTGGATCTAAATATCTCCCGAAGCACTGTTTGGATCAGGAAAGCTTTCTGGGTGAGTATACTGTTCTACTTCATTCTATGTTAAAGCTGTGGAAACCGAACTTATCCTTTAAGCTAATCAGAGCTATGCGCCACAGTGATGATGGGTGACTATACAGGCGGGCTATGCAGAAATCAGGGGTAAAAGTGGTGGTTAGCTAAGGTTGCTACGCAAGATGTCCATCAAGCACCATTACACATTTACATATAGATGATTTGGATATCACAGTTTTGCCAGCGGATGCATCAACATGGTCTGCAATAGCCTAGACCAAACCCTCAGTCAGCAAACTGTAAAATTGAAAAGCTCTACCACTGACTCACATTTGAAAATAAAGAGGCTTAATTTGCCACAGCAGCACATAGCATAGCTTAGCTTAGTTAGCTTAGCTTTCAATCAGGCCTTTCTGTTTGCCTCTCTAAACATGGACCATGTTGAGTCTTTGCTTGTGCATATAGACACTTCCCTTTGAAATAATATGTCACTCTTGGATTTGATTCTGCTGAGGTTGCTGACCATAAATGCCCCCTCTCTTTATCGACCATCAGCCTGTAAGATAAATATGCCCTGTGACAAACAAACTGCAGCTGTCTCAATAACAGTTCTGGTAAGAGGTACAAGTGAGGACACGATGTCAATCATCCACAAGGGCAGTGACATCAAATATGAGCTGTCCAGGTGGGTGAAAAGTAAGAATGAAGAGCCAGTGAATGAACATTGACTCGTACACACTGTAGATAAAAACAGAAAGGACCGTACTATAAAGCCCTGAGGATGCTGCAGCACGTTTTACTGCCCCAGTTAAAACAAGAGAAGGCGATTTCTCACCAAAGGCAGCATGTTACATCACTTCGACTCACTGTGTTTTTTTGTTCTTTTTTTTTTTTGGTTGTTTTTCTTCTTGAGATTATTCAACACCAAAGCCACGGAGCCAGTCACTCACCAAGCCGACAGATCAAGGCCTTGCAGTGTGAAATGTGTCGGCCATTTTGGCTCTGTCAGAGCTGGTGGCACGCAGAGCAACTGCTCATTAGAAGGCAAGTGTGACGGAGACTCTCTCTCTCTTCTCACCAGACGGGTCTCAACTTCCTCACCCAAACAGAGTGAAGAAGGAGGCAGATGGTGATGGTGGAGCGAAAGAGGAGTGAAAGCACAAGGCTGGAGGGAGAGTGAAAGTGAAAAGAGAAAGAGAGGGATGGCACGTGAGGGGAGGGAGGGGAAAACGCGCCGGCGGGTATCATTAAGGGTCGGGTGTAGGGCTTTTTAACGAGCCAGCTCACAGCACCCCTCCATCCTCTGTGGCGCCTACTGGCTGGAGGCCCCTGAAGTTCTGGCTTTTCCCGTTAGGTGTTCTCGCCTGTTCCATCGCCACTGAACATAGAGGGGTAGCTGCTGGTGGAGATTTATTTTCCCTCACTACCTGTGGAGCCATATTTGCACCGAAATCTGCACAGGCTCAAAGAAAATCACAAGGTTTCCCTCACTTTCACACACACAGCCTGAGGGAGGAAGTGTTTACCGCTCGCTCTTTTCTCTCCTGTCAGACGTGTAATTGACTCAGCCTGACACATAAACATAGCGGTAATAACCCCGACTTCCCCTTTATGTCGAGCGGCGGAGCGCACAGCTGTGAGAGGTGCAGGGAAAAGTCATCGGGCGACTGCATTTGCCTGTTCCCTGACTGTGCCACCACCCCTGATGCTGCTGCCGCCGCCATGGGAGGCTGACCAGAGAACATTTCCCTGCAGACTGTGTGGAAGAGATGAGCCTTCTTTCTTATTTGAATGCATCAGTTAAGATGGGGAAGAGGAAGATTAGAATCACAAGGCTGAGGGGTCACCTGTGATATTTCAGCGCTGACACAGGAGCAGAAAGAAAAAAAGAGCGGGGAGTTATTGGATGAATAATAGCGAGGAAAGGAATTGAGACCCTGGATATGGCTTTGAGGCACAGAAAGAGTTTAATAGAAGTCAAGCCTTACAAAAATCTGACACTTTAAAAGGGTGGCTTCGGTTAGAATAATACTGCATATTATCTCTCTTCAAGCGTGTTTTAACTCTGCTATTGTAGTCAAAATCATCTCATGAGTGCTGTTAGGAAACATAATATGATGTGTTTCCATACAGTAGTGTTAGAAGAGCCTGGCTCATGGCTTCTGCATAGTGAGATCAGGCTATGGGTACTGCATTTTGCTATCTATTGCATTGATGTATTTGATAGTACAAGGTGTAGGAATACAAAAAAGACATGATTTTTTAAAAACTTTCCTTTTATTGAGGTTCTGGCATTCAGCATTACAATCCAGTTCACCAATATAGAACCACTTTTTTCTTCTTCTTAACATTGTTTATAGACTGAAGTAGAACAAGATACTCACCCAGAAGGCTTTCCTGATCCAAACAGTGCCTTGGGAGATATTTAGATCCAAAAACCAGCGGCGGACATCCGTATAATGGTAGCACACGGGGCATGTATAGCGCTGCTCCTAAAACTGCATTAATCGTCCAAAAACTCATTAGTTTCACCAATATTTCATCATGGTCTGCTCGGGCTACTCCTCCAAGACAGTCCGGGGTTGCTCCACCCATGTTTTCGTGACTGTGCTGACCTCTGAACTGAAGACTGCTCTCTGGCCAGCTGTTCTTCTTCTTTGCCGCCGCGTCCTCCTTTCGATGAGCTCCTCATCTGTAAACTCTGGCTTGAAACTGTAAGGACACCCATCATATTCAAAGTTCTCCTCCACAACATCTTAATCCAACAGGTATTCGTCCATTTTGCACAAAACTGGAAGGAGAAAGTTGTTGAGTAGCCGGCCGTTGTCCCTGAAACAATGAGCCGTACTGCACATGCGCGGCAGCTGTAAAGAAAGTTTTTTAGTTCAGAGGTCACAAAAACATGTGTGGAGCGACCCCAGACTGTAATGGAGGAGTAGCGCGAGCGGACCTTGATGAAATATTGGTTAAACTAATGAGTTTTTGGACGATTAATGCAGTTTTAGGAGCGGCGTTAACATGCTACCATTATATGGATGTACGCCGCTCGATTTTGGATCTAAATATCTCCCGAAGCACTGTTTGGATCAGGAAAGCCTTCTGGGTGAGTATATTGTTCTACTTCATTCTATAAACAATGTGAAAGCTGTAGAAACTGAACTTATCCTTTAACAAAGCAACAACAAATGGCAACGGGAGGCATTGTAAACCTACATATTACAAAAGGAAAATAAATAATAATGATAATAAAACAAAATACTACTAGAAATAATAAATAATAAAATAACAAAGAAAGGACGAGGACAAAAGAGTGACTAGCCCTCAGCAAGGTAGAACACATACACCAGGTGGGTGCAATAATGTCCAAGATTCCCGTGATCACTGTTGTTTCCATGATGTTAACCCGGTAGAGAAAAAGTCTGTTCGTCAAGGTCCACTTTCTCCAGGAGTGGTTGTCAAATCATGATAAACCCCTGACATTGTCATGAAGGGTGTAGGTCAGTTCTTCCAAGGGAAGTACTCTCAGTATTTGTTCAAGACTGGTGAGGTCAACAGACTTAACAAACTGGTAAAAAAGGTCCGTTCTGTTGTGGGCCTTCAACTGGACACTCTGGAGACCGTGGCAGAGAGGAGGATTATGGACAAAATCATGGCGATCATGGACAACCCCTCTCACCCTCTCCACGACGAGCTGTGGGACATGGGCAGCTCGTTCAGCCAGCGCATCATCCCACCCAGAAGCAGAACTGAGCGCTTCAGGCGCTCCTTTGTGCCCACCGCCATCAGACTATTGAACAGCAGCGGAGGCCACAGCACTGCACTGCACTGACCCCCCCGGTACTAATCAATGTTTATGGCAACTAATTACACTGCTCTGCACTTTAATATTTTATATTTAATTACTGTCGATACTCTGTTGCACTGTCATAACTGTAATTACTGTATATAACTCCTGTTATACCCTTCACACTGTCACTTTAAAATCACTGTCACTTTTTTTTTTTTTGCCTTTCTACACTGCTCTGCATAACTCAGTTGCCCTGAATGAATGACATTATCCACTACTGTGAGTAGCTCATACTGTTGCTGCTACTGTATGGTCATTGCTCTCAATTTTGTTTTTGTGTATTTCATGTCGCAACTATGTGTAATTTTTATTTCTTTTCTTCCAATGCATGCTGCTGCCCTTGTACTTACCCTGTACTGCTGCAAAACCTGAATTTCCCCTCTGGGGATCAATAAAGGATTACCTTATCTTATCTTATATCAATCTGGGTAGGGGTGTCCTTAGAGAACCAAAAGTTAGAATAGTCCTTCTTACAGAAGAATTCCAATCAGTTTCGCATTTTGAGTGTTCCTTAAAAAGGTAAGACTTTTTGAGTAAAATGTGCTTAAAGCTATACATAAATAAAGATATTCAAAAACTGTTCTGCCCTCCTTAAAGAGTCCCCTTCCTTAACTAGACAGACGGATAACTCCTTCAACACAACGATGCTCCCTCACGTTTCACCATGTTTTATTGCATATGTGAAGAATGGAGTAAAACTGAAAAGAATACAGTGGACAGTTTCAGCTAGCATGCATGAAACAAGGCAGCATATAGACATACATAAAAAATGTGCCGCATTCTCCATATAAGTCAGGTTTAAGTAAAAACTGTTAGCCAATCGCATTTCAAGTGAAATAAACATCTATTTTGACAAATACAAGAACAAACATAAACCTATCAGAGTACATATAAGCTTACTCAGAGACAATGCTGTCTTGGGGGATCATATGGGGAGGATGGCCATGGATTCTTCAGAGCTACCCCATGTGGTGCTTCCATAGACTACAGACTAAAACAAAAATGGCCACCCACCGCAAGTATTAAGTCTCAAACAAAAAACATGCACCACCTAGTGGCTGCCAAAGGAAAATACTATTTTCTCCGATCAGCACAAAAACTTTTTTTTTTTTATGTTCGAGTGTGTGATATGTAGGGGCAGGGCATTAGGGTGTGGAGCTCAGTCTCTATCTGTTGGGTCGATCTGGAAACCAGCTCTTTCTGTGACAACCTATCTCTAAGACCAGTCTGGACCTCTTAGGATTTTTGTGGAATACCGGTAGGATCTTTTACATTTCTCAGATAATGACAACTTGCATTCTCCATTTAGATTCAAATTACACTTTTTTTTTTTTGGTTCTAGGTTGTTTCTTTCAGTGTTGTCAACTTTCTTTCTATTGGTTGATACATTGGTTCAGCCAATTTGGAAAGTTGTGTAAAAGTAAATTTACCCACATTTTGGTCAACCAGTAAAAATGTTTGACGGAGACTAAATCTAATCAGATCAAATTTCATCATGTAGAAAGTAGTGACAAGCTAGGAAAAACATCCAATCGCAGCTATTTTGGCTGTGCAGAAATGTTGGAGGAAATTAAGAGGGGTATCCAGTCACAACTGCCTTACCTTTATGGTAACAGGATCCAAGCATAAAACATGACTTCACAAATTCAAGAAGACATTGAAATGCAGGCTGATATAAAGTCGACAGTTTTCTAAGTTTACAGTAGATTCCGCTGACTAAAATCTTGTGAAATTTCATCAACTAAAAGTAGACTAGAATTACAACAATTTCAATGACTAAATTATGACTAACACTAAAAGATATTTCAAGCAAAAGACTATAACTAAATTAAAAAGTGCTGTCAAATTAGCCCTGAAAGCAAGACAAGTAATGATGGGACAACCACAAACCGGTTGAGCCAGAAAGATGGTTACGATGTTTGATTATGTGGCCGACACTCATGAAAAAGAAATAAGGTGAGCTAACCACAAACTATTTTTTTAGCAGAGCTGCAGAGATTACAAACAGGATGTCTAAGTTCTAGTGAAAACTCTGCTCGAGTCTACACCATGAGAAAGGAACTACCAGCAGCTTGTCCGCCATCTTTGTTTTGAATGATTTGCCCCTGCAATTGCTTATTATGTGTCACTCCTTCAACAATGAAGCTCCTCTGGTATATATCCCACAGGTATTCACCCACAATTGGTTCCCAAATGCCATAACCACTGTGAATTGAGTGAGGATGCCTATTTTATAGTTGCGGGACTAATTTGAGTTTCTCGAAGTGCAATGACGGCAGAACATCAGCAAAAGCAGTAAGTGTGGAAAGGACTTGTTTTGTCACCAGGCCTAACCCAATTTATTTAATGAAGCAGAACCAATTTTCTTGACTTAATCCGACTATAGGTCGGCTGTAGTCTCTAAAAACACAAAAACATTACTGCTGCACTCAAAACCAAAGTTGTGTTTAGAGACAAATGAGTCTTTGTCGTAGTAAGTTTGTGATGCGTTTAGTATTTGGCATTTTTAAAAAGAATCAGTACTCCACAGCAGAAGCAGCTTTTTGGCATTTATGGTAATGAAATATTGACTTGTAATGTCAAATAAAAGGCTTTAAGGTATAAAGGATGCAACTCCCTATATCCCTGACTTATTGTTTCCCTCTGTACAGTGAACATCCAATTGAACAGATATGCAGCCATCTTTTCTGACCTGTAAAAGACCTCTTAAACTTTGAAAGGTTGCCGCAGTAATTCAGTGCAGCAAATGAGCGATTTATCCTCTGCAGTGCTGACATTAGTTGTGGCAAAGCTGGCCTGATAAAACACAATAAAAAGTGTCTGCCAGAGATGAGAGCAGGCCAGTGCAGAGCGGGGACAGAGCTGAGAGTTCACGACCGGCTGGATGTCAGCTTGATCTATACTGAATCAACACATGCAGTCGGAGCTGATAAGAAAAAAGCTTAGACGTTGAAGAGTCTCTCCTGGTGCCACTTACATGTGTGCAGAGTTTTGTAAAGATACGGCAGCGAACATAGCAAGCACTGATACCTGTGTAGAGATAATGATACACGGAGGCAGAGCGGGGAATCAACGGCGTAACACTCAACATCAATCGCCTGCAAAGGTTTTCATATCAGTCATATTGACAGTGAGGAGGGGGGAGATATAGAAGGGGGATAGAGATGAAAGAGCAGGAGGACCAAAAGCACAAAGATCAAAAACAAAAGAAGAAAAACATATGGAGAAATGAAAGTGTGAGAAGGAAACGGGGCAGGGTGGGGGGAACAGAAGAACGGGCATGGAGTGTCGTTTAAACTAAAATGTTTTTGACACAAACAACTTGTTGAAAACAACACGTACGCAGAAATCAAACATGATAAGAGGGAAGAGCAAAGATAAGATGCAGGGAGAGATCAGGGAAAAGCTCAAGAAAGTATGAAAAAGGGTTGACAAAGAAAAAAAATCCTCCCTTCAAACAAACTAAAAACTGAAAAATGCATTTTTTTTTCACAAAATGCCCCTGTTACTTTAATGTCTTTAGTACTGTGCCTTTGTTCGGGTACAGTTCACACACCTGCCTCCAACTAAAAAGAAGCCAGTTAGCCCAAAGCAGTGTTTCTCAAATGGTGGAGTGTGACCTCCAGGGGAGCATGACACAACTTGTCTGGGCAGGGACAGTGCCAAGTTGGGGCATAGGCCTCCGGGAATTTGGATTGGCCACCCCATGTGCCAATCCAAAATCCTACAGTGACTGGCTACATGTCAAGTCAAAGGTGGTTTTGCAGTATGAAGGCCCATTACTGCCACAAGTGTGATTTAGTAACAACACCTCTCATATTGTATGATCAAGCTGGGTTAAATCTGCATTGCAGAGAGAAACATCTTTACGATCATATTCAAAACAACAAGCCAAAGTTGGCAAAGACTCATATCAGGCAATTAGAATTGGTACTGTGACCATTTGCTGTGCCCATTTTCTACATTTGAGAAATGAACAGGAGCAACCAGGGCTCAGGGTTGTCTTGTAACTTGTTATAAATCATCTAATAATCATTAACAAATGATTAAATAATCACTTACAAATGTGTATAAGTGGTTTGTTTATGATTAGTTAACTATTCACTAACATCTACTAATAGCTTATAAATGTCTTACAAATTATCCTCATTCTAAAGTGTTACCAAAGTAAAACATTGTAAAGAATCTTACAGTAGCGTCCAGTTGAGCCAATGCTGTTTTTGTATCATTTTTCCATTTAGGTAGGGTATTTACATGGCTTTCGTGGCACCTTTGACTGCCATATTGCCACACCCAGCTATGTTAACTCAGATGAAGAGTAAGCGAGTTACTTCACAGGCCATATTTATTTATCTGTTTAAAAAATAACACTGTCCACATTTAAACGCACAAATGCACTGTTAAATGCTGGCATGCTCATTTTTTTGCGATTTCTATGCAGTAGCTGTTTTATTTTCATTTCTATTCCATCACCACCTAAGACTGTGGCTTTGCTAGCTGGTGACAGCAGGCGTGAATATTTCTTACATTATATGTTATATATAAATTTGAGAACAATTTTTTGGGTACCTCTGTTGGTTTTAGCGATTACAACCATGGCAAAACCACTGAGCAAGCGGCCATAGGTCACCAGAGGCCAACAACAGTGTCTACAAAATGGCCAGGGCCTTCCCTGCTTTGTTTAATAACTTCTGTATCTCCTTGTTAAATCTTGAAAACATGCAAATAATGTAACATTTTTCAGCTGGTTCATTATAATTAACCAAATGTCAAAAATATTACAGGGGTCCTCTGCAGTTTGAGAAAGTTAAGTGTTGGTTTTAGATGTTTCACCCCCCACAGACAAATTCATAGACAAAAAGTGGAAGAGCTTCAGCGATAAGGAAAACTTTCTCCCTCACTTTCACCCCCTAGATAATAAAAAACATGAAGGAAAGCAGATGTGATGCCCCTCGCTGCTCGATGTGATAACACAACGCACACACGCTGACAATCGCTCACTGTGTGTGGCCGAGGCCCTCCAATCTGAGTACCAGTGCTCATCCTGACACTCCAAAGAAGCCCAGCATGCGCTCCATCTGAGATGTTTAATTCATACCGCCGCCCACTCCAGCTCGACGTGAATGTGTGACCGAGTGATGCGCAGCGAGGAACAGAACTGAAAGATGTTGTATCACTAAGAAAACAAAGATATAGAAATAGAAGCATCAAAAACTGTGAAGAAATAACAGGATAAATGACTGAGAGCACTTGTTAGAGCTGCAGTCGCACACACACAAAGAGTGATGGATAGAATCAGAGCAGCAAAAACTGAGGGAGAGAAGAGAGAGACAGCTGGAGCAAAGTGAGAAAACAGCGGAGGGGAAAATTTCACAGACACACAGAGACCAAAAGAAAACGGTGGAGATCTCGTCCAGGCAGGTGGTGGGAGCCCGGAGTGCTGAGGTTTGTGTGTTGCAGGTCTCAAGAGAGGCAGCAGGGGACTGAGTGCGAGCGATTTTCTGTCATATCTTACTTTCTCTTCATCCCTCACACTGGTTATCCCCCCTCCTCCTCCTCCCTCACCGCGCCCTCACCACTGCAGCATGTGGACTTGAAGCACTACAGGGTGTGGAGCATGGAAGACATTACTTTCAATTCACATAGATGAGCAACTGTATGTGGGTTTAAGATGATTTTCGTGCAACAAGCTACAACACCTGAGGCTAGATCATCCTAAATAATGAGGCACCTTTTAATAAACCTGTCATTTAAGGGGTAGTTTGGGTTTTCTGAAGTAGGGTTGCTTGAGGCTCATGGCAATAGTAAATATGAGTTGCAATAAAGGAAGTTGCGAGTTTTGTCCCTGGTGGGGTGGTATCCAGGGGTAAAAAAGTGAAGGCATAGTAGTACAGCGTGCCATGGAAAGCCTCGTAAACCAACACTAAGTAATTTTTCCACCATGATATAATATTTCTAGAATTGTTGTGATGGTACATCACCTTACAACAGGTTGAATGACACCTTTGTCATGGTCTGAGGGGGTCTGTATCACCTTCAATGGCACTAAGTAACTTTAGAGTGGACGGTAGCAACACTTCCGCACAAAAAAACTACAAATATTTGCTGCTTTGACTGCTTTACGGCACAAGTCACTGCACCCTTGAGGTGAAAGCTAAACGTTGGGAAAAGGAGAAAATAAAGCAAGTTTTTGAATTTTTTAAACACATTTAATGAAAATAATTCAGTTTAAAGTAAATGTGCACTTATTTTGCTAATGGAATTAGGGATCTCTGGCTCACACTCCTGCATGGTGGGTGGCGGTATTGCTTCTCTGACACTGGATGCCACCCGCCGTTAAACAAGAAGAAGAAGAAAAAAGCTATACGTAGTGTTGTTATCATGACGGAAGCAGCGAAGAAACCTGAAGAAAAGAAAAGTTTCATCGTAGGAGACGAAAAAAAAGGAAAGCAGGAAAGTCACAAGCTTAATAGCCAGAAAAGGATAAACACTGGCCCGGTGTTCACTCACTGACGTGAGCTGAAAAACGAGGAGGGATGTCCAACCGATGCTGATTTTGCCCTGTTATTGTTGGACTTGTAAGTACATGATGATTTACTCGAATAGAACATGATCAGACTGAACCTTACCAGTCCACATGGTGTATTTGTCTCTTGGGAAGTCCTGTCTGCTCGCATCCCCCCCCCCCATATTTTAACAAATGCATGTATGTGTACGACAATGCAGTTACACTCAACGACCATAGAGGCCACTAGAGAGCTGAAGGCTGCAATCTTGCATGGTGCTGCTTCAATCAAACCACTTATAGGCTAAAAACTACTAAAAAAACTGTTGCTCAACAAGACAGATTTAACAAGGCATAAAGAACCCCAACACCATTTAACTTTTCCTCGAGAAAGCCCTGTGTTTAGAACTATTTTGTGATGTGTTGTAGCTCTGTATGCTTCTGCCAACAACTTCTCTCATCAGCTGTTCAGGTCAGACTGCTGCAGGTTTTAGCACAGTCAGGTAGCAGTCTCTGGACCACAAAACAATAACAATGTACCGCTCCTCGATATCACGATGATGGGTCACTTCTGTATTTATCCAGGATGTATGTACAACTATATCTATAAAAGTTTCTATAAAATGAAGAGTATGGCTTCAGCCTGCTCTATCATAAAGGGCCTTGAGATGACGCTTGTTATGAACTGGCACCATATAAATAAAGATTCATTGATTGATTAATTGGTTAGAGTTTGTGGTAGCTCCTCTGCGACATTTCATAAAGGCAGGGACAATGCCTTTCAGAGCTTGGTAAACTTTTCCTCTGTCTTGTCGCTCTCAAGGCACAAATCCTGGTTTGTTTTCCACCATCATTGCACATGCAGAACTCCCAGTGCTTACTGGTCAGTGTCTCTGATGTGGAGGTACAAATCCTAAAAGCAGCACAAAAATCAAACCTGCAAGACTTTCTGTCTTGGAGTCGTAAGGCATCACCAGACTGGTCTGTTGTGGGTCATTACAAGACACTGCACAAGACTGAACAACCAATTTTGTGGCTGACAGGTCCTGAACCCCTCCAACTGGACTGTAATTGTGCATAAATCATACAGTCTGACCCTGGCATTAGCCACACTTGAAACACAAAACTGCTTTGGTAACCACAAATCTAAAACAAACCATGCTCAGTTTTGACTGCCTCTGAGGGTTTTCTTCTCTAGATTAATCTAAATTAAAATGATCAGACTGTGATTGTTTATGTAGCACCCAAAACAATTATTCAAGAAGAAATATTTTATGTTTCTCAACCTCTAATGCAGCTCCTCAAATATCCAAAAACTCATCCTCTCATGTTTACAGTGATATCCAAAGGCAGACAGTAATGATGTTGTTGCTTCTGGACCCTGATGACCCTCCTGAATTTGTTTGTTCAGCCTAAAGCTACAGCTAATAGGCTGGTAGTCGAGCTTGGCAAAAAACTGAGACAGGGGGAAAACGCTGGCATGACTCTGCCTAAAGGTAGCTAAACAAATCCACAAGCCAGCTCCATGTGCTCTGCCTGATTAAACTGGTTCATATTGTTTGTGAAATGGCCATAAATGACACCTTCCCAAGGAATCATCTCACATTTAAACTACCAGGGTCAACTTTTACTTCTTTCACAGCCCTCTACTTTCACTTTTATCAGTGTATATTAAATATATAGTTCATCTCAACTTCAGCTTGTTTTGTACAATTTTAGTCTTCACACATTTTGTTCTTATATTATGGAGGACATGTTCAGAGGTTAAACCTAAAAGGATGCCAGAAACATTAAAGCAACAAAAGACAAAATGCAAAGTATGTGGCCAAGAAAGAAAAACTTCTTCGATCTAGTAAGAAGAAATCTAATAAAAAATAACACACTTCGTTGCATGCATGTACTCACAGTCATTAGCGGTTGTGATCCTTGCTGTCTCCTGCAGCATCCAGAGGCCTGATGACTGTCTGTTGTGTGTTTATTGTAGGAGACTTTCCCAGGCTGCATCATCACACCTCCACCACAACATCTGTCACATCTGTCAGGTTATCTTTTCAGCAAACTCAGAGTGCATCTGCGGTTTGTGAGAAGCTGTACACACATAAGCCCTGCACAGTGTGAGGAGATTTTAATCACAGAATAAAGAGAAAACACATTTCACATGAAGATTAATCAGTTTATTATATATACTCAACATGGTATCAATATCATCATTAATATCCACCATTAGGCACCTTATTAAGTAAATAGATCAGGGCGAGAGACTTGATCATGCCTGTCAGTTACAAAAACTCTTGCCAAACATGCTTTTAACCTGGCAGGATAAAAGTTCTGAAATTTGGTGTCTGTTTGGGTTTTGATCGAGATATTTGCTCCTGGGTTTGTTTATGCATAACTTTCATGACACGTCAGCTGGCGTGATTGTGTTCACCGATAAGCTGTTTGAATTTATGTGTGCATGTGCTTGTTGATGTGTAGTTTCTCACACAGAGTCTGAATTTGTGTGCCAGCATGTGTGGAAGTTCTTGTGCAATAACAACATGAGGTTCAGTCTGGCGTTCCCCCTGTGTAACAGTGCACCGTCGATCGGCGTCTTTGAGCACATGCAAAACCCCTTTCAGATGCTACAAGCCCGCGAGCTGAGCCAGTTCAGGCAAGTCCTTGGACATTTTGGCGTAGTTGCCAGATCTGGGGCTGGCTATACCTGGATGCCAGAGACAAAAAAAACAGTGGAAATTTTCCCCTCATGCCTCTGGAGAAAAATCCATTCCTGCCTGAAAACACTCTGGAGAGTAACAACGAAGGATCGATACTTCACTGCCTACACCCTGGGCTATTACACTGCTAGAGCCTGCAAAAGTATCGCTAAAACACACTGCTACATCTGTTTGTAAAGAAGATCCTGCAAGCCAGTTTAGCTCTCAATCCAAACTTAAGACTCTTGGCATGGAAATCTAAAAAAAAATGATTCCAGAGGAAAAAAGACTGTTAGGATACAAAGGCTTTCAATAATCCATTACAGCCGCATTGAAGTTGGAATACAGACACAGCGCTTTCTTTCTTTCCTTCTTCCTTTCTTTACTGGGCCACAATTGAAAATATGATGAAATTCAATGCAAGTGTTCATATAACCAGAAGATCACAAGAAGTTGGCATGATGTGTTTTTCCCTCCAGATTAGATCAGCAGATGAATGGACATTGGTTCTGCCAGGTTCTTCTGCTCAAAATGTCATGTTATTTTCAAGCATTTTGGGAAAAAGAGCCTAGGTTCTCTGTCTCACCAAAAGTAAAATGAGACATTGCGACAGGAGGTTTGTGCTTTACAGCATATGGAATAAAAGAAGAGTCACATTTCAGCCATTATCAGATATTTTGAATCAAAAACTAACTTTTAAACCTGCAATTACATGCATATTACAATTAAATGTTGGGGATGGTTGATGCCACTTTAAGATGTTTAGGGCTGTTTTTTTCTGCATCAGATTATTATGTTGATAATGCTGAGAACAGTTGTAATACGCTGTCAGGAGCTCCATCTTAGATTTGTTTGGGTGACTGAATCTGTATCTTTAACTCATCAGCCTCCTGCAGCTGTAAACCATTGCTCCCAGTCTGAATATTGACATTTCCAATTTAAAATGGAAGAATGGAGAAATTCTCAGCTAAACGGGAAGCTTTAACCCCCCCCAACCCCCTGCTCTGGTGGCTTGACAGACATGGACACGGCATCTCCACCCGACCGTGAAATAACCACTTGTGTTTTGGCCTGAACAACTCCATTCCTATGTGACTGTCAGCAAACACACACCAACACACACATCAACGCAGGCACTCCTGGAGGCTTTTTGTAATCCTGGCGGACCGACTGTATGTCCTGATGAGCTGATCAATACTATTCAATCTACTCGCAGGTCTTTGCTGCATTAAAGGCTACAGCCGCTATACAAACAATGAATGACTGGACACACAGGGACCCGTGTACAAATGGAATCCCATTAATACCCGATGGCTCTCCGGGGCCAACTCTGACCCCGCTTTTTCCCCACACGCTCCAACTGTGGCAGCTATTTTACGCCCTCTTTGACTGACAGAACCCATCCAGAGAGGGAAGATGTTGTTCCCATGACAACAGCTCATGCTACATAGGAGCTTTTGATGAAAATCACACAGATACATCAACAGCAGCAGCTGATATTGATAAAAGAGGTCTTAATGCTGGCTACAATTAAGTATTTACACTCAAAAGACCTATTTTTACAGAGTAAGCTTTACCTGTGGACCAGTGATTGTTTTTAAAATATGTGGAGGACGTCTGTGATTTATTTTTATGCAAAGCAAACGTGTGTGGGTAATTTGTGAAGCAAAAGTTTCACATTCAAAACCATCCTAATTTGCACACATGCAGGTTGTTGGATAATACTAATCCAGTCCAGCTGAGTATTTAGGTAATTCTGATTACATACTCCCTTTAACATATTTCAGTGTTTGTTCTCAGCTGTTTAATTCAGCTGTCTCAAACTACCAGGCAGCACCTGGTACTGGACTGTGAATCATTTTTCAGAGCCCTTACATATAAATAACCAATTTAATTTCCTTTATAATGCTGTCTGCAGTGTATTTTCTTTGGAAAAATAACCTGATTTTCTTGAGTCCAAACTTGACACGAAAGGTCTGTGTCTTTTTCCACTGCTGTGATCGACGGAAAAACTAAGGTCCACAGGTAATTCTGATCCTGGACAGATAGGGATGAAGAGGGATGATGAGCAACAGATGATCTGTTTCCTGACATGTGCTTTTAAGTGCAGTTAAAATACTTAAAATATCAACAGTGAGTGGCCATTATTCACATTAACAGAGTCTGAGATAAATAGAATACAACGTGTTCCTGCTACAGACAACATCTCATGATGAGCTTCCTCGCCCGTCGACATTCTTCTCTATTTTCAACATTTTTCATCTAAAAATAGTCTCAAAGCAGTGAGATGGAGAGAAGACGAAGCAATAAAGAGTTACAGAGGGGAAATGAAGAAAGGCTTCTTCTTTTGTTATCTCTGATGTCTTCTCTCCCTTCATTAGCGGTGAAGAGTTTCGAGTCGAAGCAGCCCTTTTTTATGCTTTACTTTGTTTCTTCTTTTCTCTGTCTTCACCTCTCTTCCAGCCACTCCCTTATCCTTTCCTCTTAGTTTACCTGCTGGCACCACACTTCGTTCAGAGACACTAAGGGAATTTCCTTATGCAGTTCATCCCGTCTCTTTTTTCTTTTCCTTCAGGTACTGCTTCATATCCTTGGGATTGTGTCTCACAATGATGCTTTTTCATGGGGAGCCAGCTGAACCGCTTCTCCTAAAATGCGATGCCAGGTTGAATGTTTATGTCTGCGTTAACTGTTGGTTGTTTTCACAGTGAAGTTCTCTCAGGGTTTGACTGTCTACTTCTTAGGAGAGGGATATCCACGATATGGAGAGGAAGAAATAAGGGTAGATGGATACTTCACCAGGCGCTTTTCAAACACGTTAGGATTTCTATGCACAGAATGAGGGAGAGAAAGGGCACAAAAAGACACAAATGGTTGTATTAAGTGTTGAACTCCTTTGCAGTTGCAGAATGAGGGTGCACAGGTGTACAATAATGATGTTTATGCAGCCACTGCTTAAAGTCTTTAGCACGAGAGGCTCAGCAGTGAACCGCGAGAGTTCTCAAAGGACTACACACACCTCTAAATGCTATGATGAAGATGCTAGCATGCAACACCCAGACCAAGAGGTTGTTCAAATGAAAAACTCAGTCTGTGTGTGTCACTTTTTACAGCAGCCTACACACCTACTGTTGTAGACAAGGGACTTTTGGAGGAACTTAGGTGCCAAGAGACAAACCAGACAATTTTATGAGCCAGACTTGTCTTATTGTGGGTTACACGACTTAGTTAACTCACTTTTACGAGTATAGTACTTCAGATTTATGTTTAAGTTAACAACATTAAGGATTTTAAAGCTCCTCACGGGATCATATTTAAAACCTCTTTAAGACCTAAAAAAGAAAACAAACCATCAAGGGAGGTAATTCTCATTTCTAAAGCCACTGTTATTGTCTATTCAAGGTATAGCGTTCATATATCCATACAGCATTATAGCACATTTATCAGATAAAACTTTGTGAAAGGATAAGTTCGGTTTCTACAGCTTTCACATTGTTTATAGAATTGCGCGGAGGCAAACATTCTTCTTCTTCAGTTCAGAGGTCAGTACAGTCACAAAGACATGTCTGGAGCGATACAGACTGTAATGGAGGAGTAGTCCAAGCAGACCATGATGAAATATTGGTGAAACTAATGAGTTTTTGGATGATTAATGCAGTTTTAGGAGCGGCGCCATACATGCCCTGTGTGCTACCATTATACGGATGTCCGCTGCTCAATTTTGGATCTAAATATTTCCCGAAGCACTGTTTGGATCAGGAAAGCCTTCTGGGTGAGTATATTGTTCTACTTCATTCTATAAACAATGTGAAAGCTGCAGAAACTGAACTTATCCTTTAAATGAATAGAGAGAAGTCAAAATAAAGGCTCTTTTGAGGCACTTCCAGTTTCCTCAAATCAAAGTCAGTGATATTTTTGAGGGAGTTTTGGTTGTGGAAATTTTCCACTTGTGAATTTTAAAGCACTTCCATGTTTGACAAAGGACAGATGCTGACAAGTAGCTAACTTGGACTTTAGAGTCATTGGGGAGATTGAATTCCATCATTTATCACTGATAATAATTGCTTTCTGAAAGTCAATCAGGAGACACAAGAGGGCAGTTTTTTTTAGAACAAATTAAAGTGTGACATAAAAGTTAAAAGCCTTAGTGTTGGGGACTAGGGATGTGAAAAAAAATCAATTCCAATTGAGAATTGGTGACAACTTCCTTAAGGAACTGACATCATAAGTATTTATGGTAATCAATCCTTCTACCTAGATCTGCAGGTCTTGTAAATAGAAGGTCTTGCTCTGCTCTTATTAGTGGCAGTCAGCAGTACTGATAAAGAAACCAAAGGTAAAACGTGGCAGACAGAGGGCAATATTGGTCAAATTATTTTTTTAAATCAGCAAAGACCAAGTGGTTTCACACATGAGTTTCACACAGGAGTTTTAACATCCTTTTAAAACTAGTTTACTACCCCACATATTTTTAATCACACAGAATGGCTACACAGAAGATGTCCATCTTTAATTACACATTTTCATAATTGTCTACCAAGTCTTTAATAATCAATCATCAATAAACAACCATTTGCTGATAGTTAAATTAAAATTTGCCATGTAAACAACCAATGATCATATTGTGTCTTATTTAAATATTTATTCAATACGTTTTCTACATTTTGTTTTTACAAATGTCTATGTATCTATCTATATATTTATATATATAGTGAATTATGAGGGAAACTTCGCACCTCATATTTCCGAATGCAGCACTTTGCAGATTATTCATACTGAAGCTTTATTGATTTACTTTACTTTTGTTTGTGATATAAAGTATGACATTAGGGTCTTTTTATGGTCTGTTTTTGTTATTCCTAACTACCACCCGTATAAAATCTATTGCAATCTTCTCCAATCTTCATTCATTTAGTCTGCTTTTGTCTTTAAATTTGACAGAAAAATGGACTTCATTTGGATTGAGGGCTAAAAAGCTTAAAAGCTCAGCATTTTTGGTGTGACTTGTGTGTGAGTGATTTTATGTCAGTTAGGTCGTTTGAAATGACTCACGGCACGGACTCGAAAAACTTGTAAAACTATCACCCAATCATAAGGCAAAGCCACAGAGATTATCTTTGTGTTTAAATTCTTTCAGGAAAACGGTTAAATTTTAGATTAAATATTCAGGTTGGGCTCTTGGCTGGTGGTTTGCTCAGGGAGCGTAGGAGTCATAGCGTGAGAGTTCTGGTGAATTTTTGGCTGCAAATGTCAGAAATGAGAGGAGATAGGACGCCTGTGATGGAAACTATTGGTCGTATTCCAGGAAGCTGTGAGGAATTGTTTGGACTGAGAGGAAACTGCAAGTCAGAACTCGTGGGAAGCTTCTTAGGAGTGGCTGGGAAGAAGGCAGGAGGGGTTTTTTTTCCAGTTCAGTCTTCAGAGAGGATGAGGACGGAGGATGACGGAGGAAGATGGAGAGCTGGGATAGTTCCATACAGGATACCAGGGCTCACATATTAGGTGGACATCAGGAAGGCGGTGAGAGTCTCTACCAAGTTACGGGGAAGATGGAGTGCACTCCAGAGAAGCTGCAGACAAAACAAAAAAAGGAGAAAAAAGAAAGGAAACAGTTAACACGGGAGGCAGAACAAAAACTTAATGTCGCCCAAAACTCTTCACATTACTCACTCTGATCTATAAACCCGAGCTTTGAAATATGGCTGTCTAAGTTCAGTTTGGTGTAAGATTGGCAAATGCAATGTTTTTGGCAAGTTTGCATTGGAGTCCATGCAACATCTGGTACAAAATAATGATGCCAGCTGGGGAAAATATCAAGTTACCACACAAAAGGATTTTTAAAATCCAAACAGCTGCTTCGTATGAAAACACAAGAGACCCCACTGATGATGACAAATGGTTAAAATGTAATAGTATAGTTATCATGGTAAATAGAGAGAGCATTTAAAAAGCACATTATACATAATTTAAAGTTATTTCCAAGTAAGCAAGTTCCTTCAAATAAAGAGGGGCAGAGTGCAACTTGAATGGTTGCCAGCCAATCACAGGGCCACACTGACAACCATTCATGCTTACACCGATACCTAAGGGAAATTTAGACTCACTAATTAACCTAACAAGCATGTTTTAGGTATGTGGGAGGAAACCAGAGTGTCTGGAGAAAAACCCCACATGCACAGGGAGAACAAGCAAAGGGGACTGAACCAGCAACATTCTGTCTGTGAGGCATATGCCACTACCTTCTTTGCCACCATGTTGCCCAAAAGCAACTATACAGTAAACAAAATTGGCCAGAAATCTTTTAGTAGTTCTCTGATGAACCTTAGTTGCAATTGCAAAGTCCACAAAAAGAAGTGAAAACAATCATGAGGCCTTATGCCCTGCAGTTTTCCAGTCATCTCTACCGCTCATCAGATTTTGATTCATGTACTGTGAAAAACAAAAAAACTTTGCTCGCAAATTCAACAAGGCAACCAACGAACAACAGCCTTGCATTACTGATACTAATTCAACTGACCGAGCTTGACACGACTTGATGTTCTCTTTTAAGTTAATAAATGTTGGCCAAAACATCAGTGTGTGAATGTGGCTTTGTTTTCTCATGCTGACAGCTTCTCTGGAGTAGGGATGTAACTAAAGACTATATATATGGTAGACTTGTCATCAACTCTTTAATCAGTCAGTTGACTTTTGCAAATAATAATTTGGACTCTATTATATTTATCACCTCCTACATTTTACTAAGCTCTGTCAAAGTAAAAAAAAATGTCAACAATTGGATTGAAGCTGTATCTCTGCCTTGTTAAAACATAACTAGTGTTAATTAAAATGGATGACTCTATTTAAATGTGGTGTTAATGGCTGGCTGCACATAATGTGACAAGAGTTTGTACTGTAAGTGATGGAAGTAAAGAGGAATAGGAGATGGGAGGGATAGAAATAGATTCAAGTGTTTAAAAACCTGTTCAGCAGCTCCTTTTTTAAGCCTTCTGCTCTGGAAATGACATGCCCATACAGAAAAGAGTGTATCTCTGTAACCCAAGGGTCTATATGAATAATTCTGGTGTAATACTGAAAGTAACACTTTAGAGGTTTGTCCAGATTTGTACTTATCAGTATGTGTTACTGGGACACCTAAAAACAAAACCCCTTTTTTGTGAATATCTCTTAGAAATGATGCTGGCGTGGCTGTTAAAATCAGAAAATTAATAACAAAAAATGTTTACATTATCTCTGCACAGGATTATTGTTATAAAGTGATGCAGAGAGGTTTTATAACAGTATGGTTTGGCGAGGATTTTTGAAAAACAGTGCATATTGAGCCAAAGGTAAAAATGTCATGTATTTTGTGAAATAAAAGCCTAACTTAATAATACAGTGTTTATTATTCAATACTGCTTTGTGCTGTCGTGTCGAGGAGCTTCTCTCTTGAGCCCCAGCAGACCCCAAATTGGGTCCATTTGGGCCATAGTGGTTCAGCTAATGTCTACATATAAGGGATTAAAAACATAAATGAGAGAAAAGTCACCCTGTGGCTTTAACTTTGGCTTCTTTCTCAGGCTTTGCAGCACTAACATGCTCTGATAATAAGCAAAGGCCGCTTTACATACCTCAAAGATCATCCTTTTACAGAGGTTTGGAGTATATCTGTATCTAAAGATTGTTAAACTTCCCAGGAGGAAATTCTGACCAAAGGGGGCTTTCTTAGTGACATCCATAATTTGCAACTCATAGAATCTGACTTCTGAGATCAACTAAAATGCACCAATAGCCAGCAGGGTATCAACCACTTGACTCCCCTTCCTCTTGACTGACTGTCTGGCCCTTGTGCATTTTGTGGGGCTTTAAACCACCAGGTTTAAGGTCTAGTCTTAAAATCATCTTATTAAGGAAACAGTGTGTCTAGTTGTTTGCACTTCTTTTACAATTAAGTCCTTTTCTGAAAAAAAGTCAACTTTTTCAGTGAACTAAATTAATTGTTGTATCACACTGCAATTCCACTTCAGATCTGACTGAAAGCTTTGACAGTCCATCAATCATGAGCTATAGCTTTTGAAAATCACACCAGAGTGGAACCTTGATCATCATTCATCAAGCCAAAGGCCACAAAACAAGTACTCATGTGTTTGTCAAAGGCTAATGTGAGACCAAGACTTCCTGCTGAAAAACAAAGATGGAAAAAGTCATAAATGGCAGAAAAGATAAAATCTAATGACATGAAAGGAGAAAAAAAAAAACTAGAAAACTAAACGACGCTACTTAAAGCAGTGAGGGGCGTTGGAAACGGAAACAGAGCAGAGTGACGTAGATGAGAGAGGAAATTAAGAAGTTGAGATCAAATGGGGGAAAAAAGAGAAAAGGCCGAGATAACAGGCATGGAAACAGTGAGGCATAAAAATGGATCAGGGGGATGGAATTAGAAAAATAGAGGAAAGAAGGGGGGAGATAAGAGCGACAGGATAAAAGAGGAGGAAAGGGAGGGAGAGAGAGGGGGGAGGACGAATAAAAAAACGAGAGGAGACATAATTATAGAATGGCACGAGAAAATCAATGCGCGCGGCATCATTGTGCTTGCAGGCGACGTTCAAAGGGAGGTGGAGAGCGGCGGTGTGTCCATCAAACGCGTACACACCAGCGCATGTCAGCGTCGCACACACTCACACAGAGGTATTTGAAATGCAAGTGAGGACAGGGAGGATGAGTCAGGCACATGAAGCGCAGAGAGACGAGTGACATTTAGAGCTCAGTCGGAGCATGTGATGACAAGGCACAAAGATACATGGAAGCCCCGATTCTGACACCAGCTTCTATGTGTGTGGAGGCAGAGCTCAGCCGAAGGAAACAGATTTGTGATTTTATATGTTACTTTATTTAACTGCTGGAGCTGAAACTCGGGGCGCAGAGCCAAAATAGATGCAGGAATTCATATTAAAGTTTGGAAAGTTTGGGGAGAGAAGAGTAGAAAACTTTCTCCAGTCGTGTCGAAAAGTTTTTGTTCCTCCTTCTAAACTAGATTGTTTGATTTGTGTGTAATTGACAGTCTTTAGTACTGATTTGTAGTCCATCAAAGAGCCAGTCTGCTACTAAATGATGGTCATACACCCTAAGAGCGAGCCTGCCAAATTACAACATCTGCCAAAAGTTAGCATATTTTTGGCAGATTGTATAATTAAAATAGCTGCCAATCGGTGTCTGGGGTCAACAGTAACTAAGTTATTCATCACCTAGAATTTCCACACAGTTTTTGAGTGAGTTTGCATTTAGCACTTTCTTGTTTCCAACTCTGAAAGCATGTGGAATTTAGAAAACCATTTTAGACAAATGCCTGAAACAGGCACACACGATTTTAAGGTTTATCTGAAATAATAAAATGCATCTGATATTACCTCATTTTAGGTTATAAAGCGCTGTGTTTTTCAGAGAATGATTGTTAATAAGCTGCCAACAAGGACTACAAAAAATGGCCGTAGACCATTCTGCAAAAATTTCTTATCATTTTTTTCTTTTAAAATGTTATTGAGAGTAAAAATACAATACATTTTTCTTCTGAAGACCACATAAACGCAGCAGTTTAACATTCCACCACAGTTCTGCTATTATTAGACACATATGGCCATGCAAATTAAGCCACCTAACAATAATCATCATCATTACTGGAAAACACTGCAATACATCAAATTCTGCTCAAAGAATGTAAGCATGATATCAGCCCACACACACTGACACAAACACACACTCCTTGTTAACTGTATTAGTGCCAAAGCTTATCAGTGCAGCGGGACCACACAGACCACAAAAGGCTGAAATTCATTACAGACGTAGGAGGAGCCTTGACAAGCTGTCAGTGTCTTCAGAAGAGTCTTCAAATCTTCCTCCCCTGTCTGTCTCCGGACAATGGTGAACGCTCAGAGCTACGATTTCTTTTTCCTCACACACATTCTGCACATACAACAACACACACGAGAATACCTCATGGTCATGATTTCAAGGACAGTTTGCAAGAGGACACATAAATGGTTTACCTTAGGTCTTCATGCGAACAGAAACGTTGTACTGTTTTTTTTATTTCATGGGTTGTTTACATCTAGTCTCTTTATTTTATCCACATGTGCAAACTCACATCAGTGTTGTACAGAGCCCTGGAGGTACAGTTCAGTGACACATTTTGTATTTCCATTTTGTAGACAAACACAGGAACAGGAGATATATGTATCTAGATAGTAGCTGTTAAGCCTTAAGTTGCATCTATTGATCAACTAGGCAACGTTAGGCATCAAGGACAAAATTAAGAGGCTAAAGGGTTACCATTAGGAGTTGGTCTAGGCCTATGGCCCCATAAATATAATTGTCAAAAGAACAACTGGATACCTGTTCACCAGAGGGAAGATATCCATGTAAAGATGCTAGGCGATACATTGCAGTTAATATTTCTTATAAAATGAAGAGTATGGCTTCAACCTGCTCTATTGTAAAGTGCCTTAATGTTTACACGTGTCGAACTGGAGAAGACCGAAGACTGATTGGAACAATGCCACTAAAATCACTGTATTTACTTCACAGTAAAATTAGCCATGCACAGCAGTTGGATCTGCCTGATTCAATGCCTTTTATCAGGCAGATCCATCTTGCTAAGCTCGTATCTGCAGCAGTTGTGAGCAGCTCAAAACAGCACAGCCGAATCAGCGTTCTTTACAGCAGGGGAAGATGAGAGTTACGAGCAAGACAACCACAGGTAGTGACTGTTTTTACAGAAATTAGCATAGACCCTAACACCTTCTGTGGCAATTGTTTTTAATCAAACCTGCTCTGTATTTCTTAATTAGAAATAGAACAAACAACACTGAAATATTTCTGGTTAGAAGTTATATTTTCAGTCCACATACTACATGTGTTATGGAAAAAATGTTTTTGCAAGTTTGTTCTACATGGTTGAATGTGCTTTTTATCTTACACAGCAGCAGCAGTACATGCCTATTACATCACCTGATGGGCCCATTATGAATGTGGTTGATAAAACAATCATCCAAACCTGCCAGATAAGCCTGCCTACTCCCAAAAACCTTCTCTAGGTTGTTGCCCAGATGGACCAGGGAAATGTATTGAACCGTCCACCTGGTGTCAGGTTAGGGTGAAACTACACAAAAAACTGTGTGAGCTCAACTACACACCACAGCAAGATTCTTAACAGCATTTCACTTTACCTTGACTGGGGTGTTTGGAACCAATTTGTGATGGAACATATGGGATTCATATCCTTCCACCAGTAACGCCCCTTCATCAGCTTTACATGTCATCGGTCTCCAGAAGAAACAACAAAAACCAACTGAGTTAGCTGAGGAGTAGGACATATCACAAGTTACCCACTGATGTATGCACACAAACGTGAAGGCGATAAGTGGGACTTATATGGCATTGCTATGAATAAGCAAAGATGCAACCACACTATCTAACAGGCCACCATGCTGAATGTTTGACTAATGACGATGTATGTATCAACAGCGAGTGCTCTAAATGGCAAATGCTGGCATACCAGGCGAGAAAATCAACTACAATCCCCCCAAAAAAGGTGCTTTTTCACACTGCCACATTAAGTTGCTGTCTTGTATGCTTATACTGCTGCCTATGAATTTGAATACATATAATTGCATGCATATTATTCAGGCAAGAAAATACCATCAGGTATGTTTTAAACCTAAAAAGTCTATGCCCGTGTGTGCCTGTCTTTAGCTAATAAGCTAATGAGCTACAGCACCAACAGCTATCTAAGCTAGTTTTAGGTCCTGAAGAGATATTTTTCTTCCACAAAATATGACCTAGTTTAACCAAAATGAAAGACAAATTATATGCAGTTTTTTAAAAACAAGTTGTTCTTTTCTGTTGTCAGAAATACCAGTTCCTCTGAAACACTCCTCTCACCATTGACAGCTCTACCAAAGACATTATCATGTCAAGTAAAAACAAGAAAAACAATTAAACCACATGCTTT
Source organism: Scarus forsteni (assembly GCA_036419115.1). Classification (NCBI taxonomy): domain Eukaryota; kingdom Metazoa; phylum Chordata; class Actinopteri; order Labriformes; family Labridae; genus Scarus; species Scarus forsteni. The sequence continues at coordinate 16,532,714 of JAZDUH010000458.1, forward strand.
CACAGCCCTCAATCTGGCACATTTTCAAATCTAGCAGAACAGCTGAATGTAAGTGTGAAATAAAAGAGTGCGCTCATCCTTCAGCTGCTGCTGTTTCACTCTTCAAGGACAGACGAGGGCAAATTACACTGGAAAATCTTTTCTTTAACATAATTACTATAATCTGCCAAACCTAAATTAAACAGACCAGCGTGTGAATGCCTTGCTGACATGACTGCGGAGTGTGTGTTTTTGAGCTATGGCGTGTGACAGAAAATTACAATTTCAACATGTTTCTGTGGTGTGTCATTGCATGTGTGTGCGCATGTGTTTCAGTGAAAGGCAGAAAAAAACTTGGTTTGTCCCCAATTATTATAACAGCCAATTACAAAGCCCACTCATCACGTTTACGTCCCAAACAAAGGGAGAGTTGATCTATTATTAATGAACTGTTCTGGGGTGTAATTCACACTCTGTTTCAGTCTTGTATTGGTATTTTTACACATGATTGCTTGCATACACACACAAACAATAGCCCTGTAGACAGCAGCAGTGCCTCCTGTATCTCAGCTACAAACAATAAATGTTATTTCTCTGCATTAACAGAAGCTTTTCAGAAACAGGTAAAAGTCTGGATCATCAAATCTCTCTCTCTCCTGCTGCGGAGCTTCACTCCTGTCTTCATCTTTCGCTCCCCTTTCATGGATCTCCCCCTTGAATTTGTAATCAGAGCAGCATTGCTTGTTTAATCTGGGCACACCTCAGCGTGCTTCATCCTCAGCCTCCCTCTCTATGCCTCATAGTAAGAGGGTGAATGATGATGATTTGCACTGAATCTGTCCATTCAGCTTTGAAGTACCTACTCCATATGATGGTTTAGGATTTACCTGCTGGTGTGTCCCTGACAGGCTGGAAATCTTTAGATGTGACTGCAAAGGAAAAGCCCGGTGATTTGCGGTAATTTTCCCTATTGTCAAAAAAATTACATTAACAGGAAACCCGAGGCTCAACTACTGCTATCAAGTGTCATGTTGTCATCAAAGCCTGACACATTTGACTTTTTTAAGCTGATAATCTAACCTCAGCTATTTAACACAACGGAACTCCAGGGTTGGGGAGCCTGTCACCTGGTGGCTCTTCTCTTGATGTATGTTGTGTGAATATGCTACCAAAGCTTCCCTGCATGCTGCTAAAACTTTGCCTGCTTATTGTTGATATATGCTTGCGAGTACTGCTACCAGCTAGCTCTCCGACAACCCACTGCTGGCAGCCTTCCATGCCATCTTATGCTGCGTTCACACCGCAAGCAACCCAGCTACCAAAATCACGTCGCCCAGTGACGTAGCGTTGCGCGTACATAAATAACTCATTTTGGTCACCGTTGCCGTCGCTCGGTGACGTCACATTCGCTCGAGTTTCACTGCGATCATATCATATATCATATAATAGGATGTATAAGCGGACATCATTCCAGCTGTATCCTTTTCATTCACTTATCAGACACAAAACACTGCAGCTGATGCCCTGCAGCAGCATTATCTGTGAGTTTACCGCGGTCCGTCTAGGAGGAACTAATGCCCTAACTGACCAATGTTTCCCACACAGACATGGATTGTTACCCTGTAGTCCGGATGAATAACAGTCAGTCTAGGGTACCGTCAGATGCACACACACACATGCTGCACAGCCACACACGACATCGCTTGAATAGATCAACTTTTTTTTTACTTTGCCATCGCGCGACGAGTGAAGTGATCGTCTTGTACGCAGCTGTTGCATCATGGGAGGGTTAGCCTCGCCCCATCGCGGCTGTACATTGACTTTGAATGGAGAGTGATCGCCGAGGTAGTACAAGTAGCGTCTGGTGTGAACGCACCTTTACACTTATTTTTATTTATTTAATTAATCTTTTGGGCATTTTGTGCCTTTATTGACAGGAGAGAGACAGTGGATAGGCTTGTGAAAGGGGAAGAGAGAGTAGGGGAAGACACTCTGCAAAGACACTCTGCAAGCTGGTCACAGGTGGGATTCAAACCTGGACCGGTAGAAGCATGTACATGGGGTGCCTGGTTGCTAACCACTCTGCCAAACCAGCACCCCGCCATCTTAAACTTATTATGTGATTTAAGCACAATTATAGCTCCACCCAACAGCTGCAGGGTTTGGGACCCATTGTCCCAAAAATACGTCACCACTAAGTTTCATGGTAATTTACATTGATGACACTGTGTTCTTCAGGACATAGTGTTGGGGGCACTTCAGGAAAATGGGGTACATTGGCTTCTGCTGAGAGCATCCGGTCCCTGTCGTCAGAAATGGTTGCAGTGTGTGTTGGCCTCTTCCAGTGTTACCCCTTGTCACTCATACTGTTTGTGATTTTCATGTACAAGACAGAAGGTGTTCAGTTTGATGATCTCAGAATTACATCTTTGTTTTTTGAAGATGCTGTTGTTCTGTTGGCCTATTCAGACGGAGATCTTTAGCAGGCATTGGGGTGTTTTGTGGCCTAGTGCAAAACTGCTAGGGTGAGGGTCAGCACCTCCAAGTCTGATGCTGAGGAAAATGGTGGATTGCCCCTTCCAGGTTGGGAGTAAGTCCTTGCCTTAAGCGAGCTGAAATATCTTGTAGCCTTGGTCACAAATGAAGGTCAAATGGAGAGTGACTGATAAGCAGATTGGTTTGCCATCTGCAGTGCTAAAGGTGTTGAATTGGACTGTTGTGGTTAAGAAGGAGGGTAATGACTGAAAGAATGAGTTTCCAGATATAAGTTGTTGAAAGGTGGCCATTAATTAATTCATGTTTGCTTCCAGGGAATACAAGAATACGAGAATGTATGATGAATGCGAAAAAGTTTTTGACCATATTTAAGGTAAAACTTCTGGTGCTGATAATGGAAGCCAATGAGAACATGCAAAAATCTTTAGTTCCTTTGGTGACCACTTCTAAAAAGGCCAAGAACCAAAGTATACCCCGATTTAAAAAATGGATATTTGAACAATTAAATAAACAAGATCATGTGATTTGACATGGACAATATTTAATAATGGGAGTGTAAGTGCCCACCAAATTGTAATGCTATCCTGAATTATATTTACAAAAACATAACTGGCATCAAATGGTTGGTCTTACAACAGACGACCTCTTTATTACATTTATCGATCAAAGTGTCAAAGACCACCTTGATTCAGCCATGAACATCCACTGAGATAGCTCTTAAGTGAGTACTTTATATCATGAAGAAAACCTGACCAGCCAATAGATTGTAGTCACCTTTGCCACTGATATTTGTCCAATAAATGCACTTGAATTCTCTGAATGTGAAGCTTTAATGGGAGATTTATTTCACATGAAAAGGCTTGAGTCTGTAAAGAATAATTTATTTGCCTCTTTATTTGTAAAGAGGCCTCAGTCTATGTGTTACAATAAAAGCTGTGATGTTAGAAAGTAATGTCAGAGGGTCAATCACATATTTACTTCTGATCTAAATACTGAATTTGCTGAATAAAAGATATATAATTATTGTAACCTACATGTACAGAGAAACATAATGTAAGGCACAATTAAATCTGTCCTTGAGAAAATCTGAGTCAGAAAAAAAGGTCAAGAATTCAAGCTCATTTATTACTAAACCACGATGTGGATGGAAAAAGAAAAATCAATCTTCTTCATAAAGAAAAGAAGTCCACTCTTTTATTCTATAGAAAATAAAAAGGATGAAGTGAGGATAGAGTCAATGTCAGACTGTAAGAACTGAAAAGTTTTACTGCCATAAATCATCAAAAAGTAAGAAATGTACAAAATCGATTATCAGAACAAAAAGTTACCCGGCTATGACTCTAAAACTTTTTCGGCTTGTGACCCTTCTAAATGAAGCCTGCCTCTGTTTATCACAGGGCACGGCCTCAGTGTCAGTTTGAGATGTGGGCAAAGAAAGATTGATTCAAACTTTTCAGACGGTTTCATTTGAGGAGCTTTTTAGAACCATGAAGAGGTTAAAGGTATAAAAGACAGAACTCCAAAAATAATATGTCTTTTCAATTTTATTTGACAAATTTGGTGCTACAGAGGTATCACAGTAGAATGTATTTTATTTAGAGCCATGAAACTCACAGAACAAGCCTGTGGCTAAAAAGAGAGAAAGGATTGCCCAACTGTGCAAAAGTATCAACAAAGGGGTCTTCGATCTTCAGTCGCACCGTATTTCAAAACCAAAACCCTGTCTTTTGTCTCACACCGCAATACACATGGCCATGCACACAGAAAAGGAGGAGGAAAAGTGGAGGGGGTGTCAGTATTATGACTCTATGCCTAGAAGACAAAGAAAACAGTCCCAAAAAGTAACTGGAGTCCAATCCTAAGGAGGAGCCACTGGAAAAGCAGCTGGAACCAACAGAGATGAACTATGCTAGTAACTGAGTACATTGGTCCACCCTTCATCAGAGGGGTTAGGTTTCAGACCCACCCGCAATAGGTCAAAATCCGCAAAATAGAAATACCCTATTTACATAAATCCTAGGCATGTTTTTATAACTTTTACTGGGAATGCAATATCACTGGGGTTAACTGTATAGTGAAGGTAAGTGAAGGTCAACTCTTGTTGGCATTTGCAAATGCGTTAGATTGGTCTGAAATTTTTAAGCATGCCTATTAAAGCATTACATTTTTCTCTACATTGGTAAAAGCTGGCCAAATAAATGTCAGTGTGTGAACCTCTACGGCTGCCGCGACTGACCAAACAAATGCGCACTCTGCAATAACTAGGAGCGTAGAACAAGAAAAAACAACACAAGAAATCCCACATTCTGCTGACCCCTCTTGTGCCTGTCCACGGCTTCATCGCTCACAGCAGAATGTGGGATTACTTGTTCTACGCTCCTAGTTATTGCAGAGTGCGCATTCGTTTGGTTTGGTCAGCCGCGGCTCCCGTAGACACCCGTGGCTCCCGTAGGCACCCGTAAGTGTATCATAGAAATGCCAAGTAGTGCTGTTTAGGCTATCAACATGTACTAAATCATGTCGTTTTGAGTAAATGGTGGACGTTACCCGCTCAGGACACTTGGATTACAGCGCACGAGCAGTATGGAGGAATATTGACGACTTTTTGTGGACTTTTAAGGACACTGTTCATTCGGGCTCTTATCTAAGTCATGATATCAATGTCAGTGGACAGCGAGGATCCCCACAGATCTCCGGCTGCATCCTAGATGTTCCAAAACTACTCCACAGTGTTGTTCAGCATGAGGGTGAGTAGAATATGAGGCCAAATCGTTGTTTGGGTGTAGTGTTCCTTTAAGGCATTGAGAAGATGTGTATATAAAACACCACCATAATCACGCAGGGGTATAAAAAAGGCATCATCAAGGCACTTTTTGTAGCACAGGAATAACGAGACTTGCTTCTGAAATAAAAGCTTCGTCGTAGTTTTAGCTTCTTAACAAGCTGCTAAATTTAAATAATGATTGACAGTGAACCATCAATCAAAAACCACAAAGTATTCTTAAGGGGATACAGACTCTGTCATATCGCCCTGAGATGTGACCTAACTTTTAAGATTTTAATTTGGGTATCAAAGTACTTTGTAAATGGGTTTGTGAGATGATGTTAGCCAAAAACTCTGAACTGTCAGTGAATGAATATGGGAGTGAATTGGTTTGAATAGGTAGAAACAACTTGCCATGCAAAAGTGCTTGAGTAGTCAGAAAAGGCTGGGAGAATGCTTTACAACCTCAATCCATCTACCATTAACCCTGTACATGTTTCTCCTTTATCTCAAGGTAAGTGTTAATGTGTTACTTGAACATCATTATTTATTTCTGCTTATGCTAAAAGGTGTGCTTATTCTAAATGAAAATAACGAAAAATAAAACAAAAGCTCTCTGTGTTGAGCTGCCACAAACCAACAAATACCTGTAGCTCTAAAATAAAGGCCAGTTCAGTCATAGCCACAAAAAATGTTTCTATCAACATGCAGCCCTTCACATCGCTCAATGTGGCTGCCAGTCCATTCCAAAAATCTACATAACATAAACACTGAGAAACATAAAAGAAGCAGCCAAATGAGATTCATCCTGAGAAGCCAATATAACAACATGCACAATTTAGAACATGTGATTAGGACTTATTTCTTCAGAACACACTTTTCCATCAGTGCTTCTCTAAATCTTTTTAACCATTGGAATAAAGTATATGATGTTGGTGATTACTTCATATGGGAGAATGGGATTGGTAAAATATCTGTTTATATGTCTTTTCTGTATCTTAATTTATTTTTCCATTGAGGATGTTCCACAATTTGCAAAAATGTGGCCCTCAAGATTCAAAAATGATTTATGAGGCATTTTTGGTTATCAGAGTTGCTCATCCATGGTCCATATGGTCTAATCTTTGATAAACATGAATGAGGTACTGCTGAAGGCAGGAAAATGATAACTGAAGATTCATCCCACATAACTGGGTATCTATCATAAATATAAATGATCACGTCTCTGACTACTGAGGCTAGTATCCGACAGACTTTCATCGATATCTGTCCTAAACATGAGAAAACTGGCCATTTGGATTCTTCCACAGAATTGATGTGTCAGTATTTTTTGTTTCAGGTTATGTTACTAATATTGTAATCTGTCAATGTGACTATTGAGCACGTGTTTGTCTCTGTCTTAGTGGAAAATCTTAGAAAGAAAACAACCTTCTTTTGGTGATTTGACAACTCTAGCCTTAATTCTGGATTTGATGTACCACATTTTGAGTCATTCTAGCAACTTTACAAGCAAGAGTCGATTGTCTTCTGTAATAGCACAGACGGCTTTTTTTTGGTAATAATTCAAAGCTTAATCATCAGATCCTACATTTGTACACTCAGTCTTGCTCTTGCACTCACTATAAACATAGCTGTGGCCTGTAATGTCATGACTTACCAATGGACCATGATGATATTGACAACAAAGAAAACTTGAAAACAGTAATGTGATGTTCTTGTCATTCTTAATCTCCATTGCATCTGGCCCAAAGTCTCAATGTCTACTGAGAGTGGGTTCATTGAGTCCACATCTGTCACAGACTTGGATAATTAGATCAAGTGTAAGCTGACATAGTTACACATATTCCCACATGTAGACTGTGCATCTGGAGAAGCAGGGGGACTATCAGTAGCCAGGAAAGCTGATTGGCTAGTGGGAAGCAGGAGTCTAATGAGAGTGAACACAACATGTGGCAGCTACAGTCACTTGGATTTGTAGAATGTTAACCTCATGTTTGTTTTTACATGTGACATGATATCTTTGTGTTAGTACAGCCAAGTCAGAACACAGTCAAATGCACCAATAAAACCCTTGGTTAACGGAAGGGGTGTACATGCCTAGTCAGAGCGAATGATATGTTGAGTGCCTCCTGATGCTATTTTCAATAAGTGAGTATATTTTTACCTGCTAAATAACAGTGCAGTCAAGGTCGTAATATTTGGGCCAAAACTCAAGTTCTAACATTTAATGATGTCTTTCTTTCTTAATACCCAAAACCTTCATGTTTTGTCATACACTGAATATCCCTGATCCACCTCTGTTTCACATTCTTTCTTAGACACGGAGCACACGTTAACCCCCCACCCCCAACCCTTACTCACACAAGCCCAGTCTGTTCGGTTGACCTGTTAACTCTGTGGTAATTGATCTATTTAGTGCCTTTGTAATGGCTCTGCACTGGGTTTGCCTCCTCAGACCAATAGGCTTGGACCACTTGCTTCAAGGAACTGTGGGAAAAAGCCTGCTGGCACTGTTCACAGGAGGAGAAGTAGAAGTTCCAGTAATAATAATAATAAACTTTATCTGTATAGCACCTTTAAAAACATTGGTTTACAAAGTGTTGCAAGCTTTTTAATCTTTCCTACAGCATTGCTCTATAATGCATGAGAGACATTAAAAATACTCAAACCCAAAATTTCATAATATAACCACTTTAAATGAACTTAATTCATGCTTGAGCTGAAGATTTCAGCGATCAATATCACCATCCTTCTTTTTACACTACAAGTACAGTGTAGACTGAGAGCACAGGTCATACAAGTATGTTAGAAATATTGAGCCCCTGAATGTGGAGGTGTCTGCTCAGAGGCTAAATTAAATTGCAAAAGAAGCATTTTTCAATAAAGTGGGCCTTGGAGCTTTTTGTTGTAGCTGTTCATTCAATGCAGATGGATCTGCCAGATTTAATGTCTGTAAATCAGGCAGATCCATCTTGCTTGGTCTGCAAAGCCACAGCCAAAACAATATTCTTTAAGAATAAAGAGTGTGGTGCTCTGAAACGTGATATACAGTGAGCTGCAACTGCAAGTGTGCCAACAATGGCTGCCCATATTAAAAGTGATTTATAGATGTACGAACAGACAGACAGAAGCACAGATAAATATTTTATAATCACCACCTACACTGTCGCCTGCTTTGGCCACATCTATAACTTCCATCTACACTCACCTGTTACATCTCAAAGTACCGAAACAGATGCAGTTAGAATCATTGACTGAACCATTAACTTGATGTTGTGATCAAATAAATATGGAAGATGATTTATCATAAGTCTATGTGGACAGTGATATAATATTGGATGCCCAGTTCAGTTTTAGGTACTGTTTCACTACTGAGTATTAAAGAAGTTAACTTGGTATCTGTAATGAAGCTAAATATTGGTTTAGTTACAATGAAGTTTAATGGAGAACTCTACTTTGTTCAGCATTTGTCTCTTTTACTCAGCTCTCAGATACAATTACAAATGTATCAAAATACATCCCAAAATACAGTACATTCAGTAAAAGTACTGTACAAGTAATAACACTAATAATACATTTTATTTAAGGGCGTCTTTTATGAAACCCAAGATCACCTTACAAAAGATAAAAAAGTGCATTAAAATAGACATAAAACAGGTATAAAAGACAAGCAGAACAATACAATACACAGTGCAAAAGATCAGAGGGAGTAGGAGAACTTGAACAGATGGGTTCTGAGTCTTGATTTAAAGAGGGGTAAGGACTCATTGTTGCGGAGGTCAGGGGGGAGTGAGTTCCATAACTTCCATAACAAGTACACAAAGATGTTGCTCAATTACAGTAATTGGAGGAAACTTAGTGATTACTTTCCTTGCCTGCAGACTGATTCCTTGCTCGCACATGCATACATGCTGGCGTTATATTAACTATGTAAAGTCTTGTCCCCAAGCATGTGCTCAAAATAGGTCATCTTATTCCGCCAGCACGCCTGCTTCCCTCCCTGTCCTGATTTCAGCAACATAAACAAGTGACGAGAAGTTCTCCCCTCTCACTCTCTCCATCTTTTTCTATTAATCTGCTCTCCCCATCAGGGAAACCCAGAGAGGTTAAGTAAATGAGTAGATTTTCTGCAAAACAGGAAAGGCAGGAATGGTAGTTTCTCCAAAGTGTTGTATTTTTGTAACCTGTGTCAAGTTGGATTTGTTTGTTGGTGTGCCTATTTCAGTGCCACCTGCAGACACATTCACATACGCACTTTTCCTCCATGCTTCCTTTAGTACCTCAGCATGGGACTGTCAAACTGAGCTTAGTACTATTTTTTGACTGTGCGGCTCTATCATGCAGGATCTCTCTGCTGACACTGAGCTGTCACGGCCTTCAGGGTTTAAAGATCGCAATGCAAAGGAGCGAAAAGTGGAACAGCAAATACAAGCCTCTCATTTATTTCACAGCATGTACTGGTATGCTAAAGTTCGCATGTTTCTATATTTGTACACATGTCAACAAGGGTGTAAGCATGGTTGTACACATGGAAATTCAGTGTATATGCCTTAAGATGATTTATGGTGCTTTACAGGAAAAGTGGTGTACCTCGATTTACTCTGACGACATTGCAGGCTGTGGGTCTGAGGTTTTAGCAACACCTTTGGTGGGCCATGGTTTTAAAGGCTTTCAGCTACCAAACAAACACGAATAGAGGCCACAATCTGCCCAGCTGGGTCATCAGTTTGGTAGAATCAGATAACTGACACCAGCACAATCACTGTACTGATGTAATAGTTGTTGTAAATAGTATGGAAATATATTTCCACACTTATTAGGACAGTGAAAAAAGTCCTACCATTGCATTGAAGTTTTACTCAAATGATTCTGTAAAACACTATGTGCAAGATCCCTCATATTTTATGTTAAAGGCCACCAATTTATTTCCCCAGTCTTTGTGTTTGGGTCTTTAGGGCTGTACAGAACACGTACATTTGATTAATCAAATAGTTTAAGAGCATGGAAGTTAAGAAAAGAGGGGAAGTCATTTTTATCCAAACAACAGTGTATCCACATGCTGCTTACCTTTGAACCTGCAGTTTAAGATTTTCTCAGTTGCTCACATAATACACATTAAATTGAAAAACTAAGTGATGAATGGAAGATTGTGTAGTAGGTGAAGTAGAGATGAGGAAAAGACAGGAAAGGAGGAAAAGACAAAGTGGACATGCTGGGTGAGCGAACTATGAACTAGCTCTGGGTTCCTGGCGCTGATGCTGAGAAATATCTGAGGAATGGGACACAGTTGAGAGCTCAGCTACGTTGTCATTAACCTTGTGAGTCCTACGCAGGTGATTAACGACATCCCATTATGTGCTACTCTACAGAAGTGGGGAGGAGGGTCTTTTTCATGTGTGCTGAACTTCTCTGGTCTTTTAAGACATTTTCCCCCCAGAGACACCAAAATCAAAAAGGCCTGTCCTATGTTGCCTCTGGCAGGTATAAAAATGTGGATGAGTATGAGAATAGTGGTGGAACAAGAAGAAGGGCTGGGGTTGTTAATGCACTTTAGGTAGGAATATGACAGGCATTGACACTGACCTTTGACCGCAAAAATCAAAAAGTTAATTTGTGATTCAGGGAGGAAGAATGTGTTAAGTTGCTAAAAAAAAACTTTAAGCATTCCTAATGGACTGCGATTGCAAGCAAGAGATGAGTTTTAAAATCACCGACTTTGATCTGAGATCCTGAAGACCCAGTACTAGAGCTTTACTTGGTGTTTAACCCTGCCTTCTTGTTTGTGTCTACCTGTGCTCTTGTACGCATACAGTACTTGCATATACCCAACTTGTCATACTGGAGAATACTAATAGGAGGTATACCAGAGAGCAAAGGCTGTATGAAACTAATTGTCATATATGAAGTAAACTGCAAACATGGTGTCAATACTGCAAATTCTGTGAGTAGAACTGACAAAATCAGAATAAGAATGCCCTATATTGTCTTCATACAAAAATGTAAAATGAGATCAGAGAGCTTCTCCTTTTGTCAGTGCAATAGATAGCTACATAAAAAAACAAACGCAAAGTATAATATAAAATAGCTGTAACAGGTATGGGTACAAACTATTTACAAGATAAAATCCTACAGGACAGTGCAATTGAATAAACAATTGAATAAGCAACAATGCATAATATTATAATCATACGTATGCTGGTAGTTGATGGCCAGTGGTCAGAACACAACATCTGCACTGCCTAACTCAAAAAGATTGTGTCCTCTAGTATGCCTGGATGTGATTTAAAAAAAAAAAATGTTACATCAAAATAAGCCCTTCAGTTTAATTCATTGGTAGTAAAACTAAGCCAATGTAGATAAAACCACAGATGAAGTCAAATGAAAGTCATCAATTTTCAATGGAAGTGGTTGAACTGGTGCACCAAACTTACTGTACTCACAACAGTATCTGTAAATATCTAGATTAATTAACAAACATGTTTTTATCTGTGCTGCCTTAACTTAGTCCTGGCTTACACGCAGATCACTGAGGACTTGGTTTATCAGTTTGTCTTCAAAACTCTTTCGGCAGCTGCTCTGACTCACTGCTTCTATTGGTCATATTGAGACTTGCACCCACTTTGTATTAAATCTGAAGATATATACTTACTTTCCACTGGATGCTGGACACATGACTGTTGTGTGTTTGTTTACATCAGTCTAGTTAACAGCAAGTATATCTCTGTCCTAACAGGTTCAGCCTTGAGTCAGAGGAGACATTTTTGTAACGTCTGAAGAAAATCCCTTTTGGGATTCTTCAGAATTTGGATTACCAAGCAAGGGATACATATCAAATCCCCATAATCTTAATCTCTGACCTGAAACATTTACAAAACCCAAAACCAGTGACGTTGGCACGTTGTGTAAAAGAAAATAAAGTTTCTCAGTTCAAACATTAAATATCTTGTCTTTGCAGTGTATTCAATTGAATATAAGTTGAAAAGGATTTGCAAATCATTATATTCTTTTTTTTTATTTACGATTTACACAATGTGCCAACTTCAATGGTTTTGGGTTTTGTACAATCTACTAAATTTAATCTTGAGTGGATCTTTGCATAATTTGAAAACCCTACAAAGAATTGCTTGGATATTACAACACATAAACCCACAAAATCCATTTATTAAAATCCTCCAAATAACTCTTAAGAAAGCATGTTCACAATATAAAGATTAATATAAGATATGGCCACCTTTAACCCAAACAATTTTACAGTCTATCTTATGACAGAGTTGACATTTGAGCAAAGTTGAAAGAACATCACTTGTAGTTTTCATGTTCACAAACACGGATCAAAAATTTCTTCTTAAGTCTACAAGATCCCTCCGTAAGTGTTCTTGCGAGGTTGGGTTCATAAGAAGAGCCTCACTTAAGCATAAGCCAAAAACATCTCCGAACCCCAGCTACGACCCGGGAGGAGTCACAGTAAACACCACATTTTATGCTTACAGGATGACCTGTTGTCGCCTAATATCCTTTGACTTCTGCTCCTTTTGTGTGCTACTCACATACTTCCCCTCCCTTCCTTGTTAAAGTCTTTTATTGTTCATGACAATAGAAACTCAGAGAAGTCCCTGTAGAGAGCTCAACGATACGCAAAATACCTTGACAGAGAAAGGAGGCTTTACCATATGAAAGGCCAGGAGAGAAAAGAAAGAAAAAAATAACAGGAAGAAGGGAACGGAAAACGTCGAGAAAAGATGTAGGTGCTGAGCCTGGGTGGAGATGTATGTATGTGTGTGTGAGGGGCAGGCGGGGGGAGATAAAGACAGAGCTGGATTCCCTGATGTGGCGGCTGTGTGCTAGCTCTTTGCAGCTCGGGCTCTGAGGATTACTGCATTTACACTTTAGCTTAAAATAGACCCGTGATAATTTATTTAGCCGGAGCTCTCCATATACCATTGTATTCACAGAGAATGTTATTTTCCCCTTGTCTGAGTTTTAATAAGATTCTCTCACTATATTAAAATGTGATACTTTTTCCCTCTTCATATCTCATATTCTTAATCTTCTCACTTTCTGTCCAACAGTTACAAAAAACTTAAGCAGGACAAACTTTTAGAGGTTTTCTCATCTGATCTTTTTTAAACCTTAGTTGAACTGTGTATTACACAACATTTGATCTGAAAGTATCACATCCATGGCTCCAGAGGGATTAGGAACTAAGCTTGCTATGACAGCTAATAACAAAAGCACAAGTCATCAAAACTAACTATTCATGATCTGGAACCACATACATCTATGTATGATTATAGTTAAAAAGGCATGCAGAGAAATATGTGTCTGTTCTTTTTGTCATATTAATAAGCCAGTTTGTATGCACAATTCTGCCATAAAGCAGTATGAAAGTAATATAGAAAAGGTTATAAACCTGATTTCCATTCCCTCAGACAGCAACAGAAATGCAACCTTTATGATAGATTCATATCACTCTGTATGTTTGGCAAGACGTGCATTATGTAAATTATATGTTTATAAGGTGGATTGAACTCATCAGGACTATGTGAGAAGTTTATCAAGTACTGCTTACATGATGAAGCCTTAGAATAAAAACTTTCTTGGCTTAACAATATAATTTTTTCGTGAGGATCTTTTTTCTGTTTGACAAAACCCAATCTTAAGGTCGGTATCAACAAGGTTCACTAGCAATAGTAAAGATCTGCAGTAAAGAGCAGAACTTATAAATACTCTTCATGCCACTCTTTAATGAAATAAATGTGATATGAAAAGTCACTGCTTAAGAACCACTTGACTGCTTGTTGAATGTTTCTAGAACCATTTTCTGAGCTCTCATATTTCTCTTTCAGTTGTTAATGCTAGTTTCAGATGTCCCTGACAAGATTCTGAAGTCTGGCATGTATAGAAACTTCTCTGCCTCAGTTTTGCTCAGAATGGTGTCTGTGTCTGATCACACCGCTCTCAAGAAGTGGTTTAGGCTGCAGTGCTCTAATGTAGAGCTGCAACTATCGAGTATTTTTGGAATCGAGTACTCTGTCAATTATTTCTTTGAGTACTCGAGTACTCTAACAAAATATACTTTTTTGTTTTTAAACAAATAAATCAATTGTATACAATGCAACATGTTAGGGCTTTCAAAATGAGCAACCAAATGCCGTTTATTCCTCAGAAAAGGGTTTTTATTTGAACAACTTTCAAAGTTTAAACCAGTACTGGCTTAAAACAAAGCCAATACAATACTGATTTACAAAGCAGTAATATAATTCTGCAATTATATTTGTGAAGTGTGTTCTGGAGGGCATTGTGTAGTTTGGATTGAAATCCTTGATCATGTTCTTAAATCCTGTGTCCTCCACCATGGAAAGAAGACACATGCCTGTGATGAGCATATTTAAAATGCTGTAATAGTAATAGTTGCAGCCCTAACAACGTGCTATCATGCTAAGCTACGTGCTTAGCTCACTCTGTTTGATATAAGCCACACTGCACTGTGTTTTCTTTTTGTCCCTTCTTGTAGTGACCACACACTTGGGACACTCTCTGCTGTTTCTTCTGTGGACTCTCTCCTTTCTGTCCCTCTCTTTTCTCTTCCTTCATGATTTTAAAAGCCGCGCAGCAGTGGAGGTAGCAGGTGCGTTGTGCCACAGAAATTACCGTCCGTGTCAAACACCGTGCACTGTATAGTAGTCCAGATATATATATTTACATGTATAACTATATATTAAACGAGGCTTCGAGGTACAAAATTTAATTCGAGGATATTTTGTTATCGAGTACTCGCGAATATTCGAGGAATCGTTTCAGCTCTACTCTAATGTTTACTGTGTGGCTATAGAGACATGCCTGGACAAATTCTGAATGTTGTATTTCTAATGAACATTATCACATTTATTAGATCACCTGTCAGAAAATAACATAAATGTTCTTCTTTCAAATCTTTCAAAACTTGCATAAAAACTAAAAATGTTAATGCAATTCCACAAAGTTTGAATAGGAAAGAGGAATTCAAATTGATTTCACCTTTCATACCCACATTTGATGGGTTTCTCTGAAAAATCATCAATTATTCAAGCATAACATTTAACCACTAAAACTTTTTTTCTGTTCTGGAAGACAAGTACATAACACCTAGTTGACATCTTAATTGATACATATTAATGTGCTCTTTCTATTATCTGTTTTTTTCTGAACAGTAAATTTGTAAATTCATGGATAGCAATAACATATTTTCTTAAGATGAAAAGTGAGGAATCAAAGGTGCATTTTTATCACCAACCTTACTTTTTGTTATTCTTTGCATATTAAAAGTGGACTTATAAAACTCCATAAAAACCATATGTAACTATAAAACTGACTATAATTGAACTGGAGAGGGAAAAAATGCAACTACTAAACACATGTAATACTGTTGTATGAGATGTATTTCAAAGCAGACTATGAACTTCACAGTGTTATACATTCACAGATATGTATCATTCTAATTTACCAAAGCATAATTTGTCAAATAAACTGAATTCATTTAATTCCAAATGTATCATATTGAAAAGTAATGAATTTGCTCAGAATGAACATTAAATCCTATTCAATGATTAACCTTAAATATTCCTTATAATTAGATTCTATTGTTATTATATTCATCCCTAAACATAGAATATGAAACTTGCTGAAAATGGCCTGAGGTAAAATGAAGCATTCCTATTCCTTATCATGCTAATAGCTCAGTTTATGTAAGAAATATATAATTCATGGCTCCTGGACTCAGTATTACATTTAACATGAAACTCACTTCCTGCTGGCACAAGTGGAGAGTTTTCACACAGTGTAACCCAAGACATCAAACATGAGGGAAGTAATGTTACAGCCACGCTGCCAATTCTCAGACAAGCTCCCAAGCCAATGATACCCCACCAAAGTGAGGAAATCTGCTCCATTATCACCACAGTGCTGTTCAATCTGCCCTTGGGATATGCTTGTTGAGTATACTATAAGCATACTTGAAGAAAACGACCCCCCCCTTCAAGTCGCTCAGCTGATACGGGGGCCTATCAAGAAGGGAATGGGGTGCATTCAAAGTCAACAGCACTTAAACAGAAGATATGAGGGGGTGCCTTCAAAGAGCAGGGACTAAAAAGGACTTGGTTGCTATTTTGGAGCAGAGTGATTCAGTAGCAGAGGTTAAAGGGGATCATCAGTCTTTGTGGCATGGCGAATCTCATTTTCCGCGGAAATGTGATGACTCAGCATTAAGGAGGACAGCGAGGATGTTGATGCAAGGAGAGAGAAAAGTTGGGGGGCTCACATTGAGAGAGAAGTGGTGGATGGTAACAAAGTAAATGTAATAAATGATTACCCCACAAATCCATTTTTTGAGTACTGCACTTAATATTAGTATTATTTTGGACATATTACAACTTGAGAACACTTCATTTAAAAGAAGTTCACAAATACTCTACTTCTGACTTTAGTACATCTCTAGAAAGTGATGGTTGTTTCACTGCTGCACAGCAGTCTATTTATAAAGACCCACAAACAAAGTTAATATCACTGGCCAGGTTCATCATTTAACTGACCCAAGAAAACTTCAAACACGAATTTTGCACGAGCGAGGAGAGTTTTTGCATGGAAATGGCAAACCAGGCTTTTATTTTGAAAAACCACAACTGAAAGTGTAACAGCAAAGTGTTGTGTACAAAGTCAAAGTAAGGTACATATGTCTCTCTATATGTAATTTATCTGTCCATTTATGTCACGAGACATAAACAGCTCATGGTACAAATAAGACAGCATTCTGTTCTTTAGGTTTTAGGTGTTGTCTCACATATATGATTTACAAGGCTTGGTGCCAAAGCTGGTTACATGGAAGCCCAAATTTGTTAACATGCTAGCCAAGATGTTGGCTTTTCCACAAGTGATGAGTTCAGGACAGTTTACACAACTTAAAAATTATTTAACAGCCTGTTTTGGTCTAAACATTTGACATCTCCAAATGATCTTACTGCACCGTATGGCAATCGAAAATCAGTCCCAGTTAAGAATCCATAACAACTAGCTTAAAGAATCTGCACCGACAATGATTTTGCTGGGCAATTCCACTAAGTTAAATAAATGAAGGCCAATGGGTGACAGAGGTATTTGAAATTTTGGTTTAATTTTGCATCTAGCTTACTACCACTGTAAAAGCATTTTGATGCTAACTGTGCAACATGTGTTGGTGTCTGTATGACTTTAAGCAAGGATAGAAACAAGAGCAACATGCTGTTAGCTTTTTCAATGCAGCACAGCATTGATGTGTCAGGAGAGTCATGTGTTTAATGTTGTTGACACTGAAAACCTACCAGCTTTTACCACACAGGAGTTGATGAAGACTTTAATTGGATGGATTTGAGACTAACAGAACTGGTCACTGTTGGTGAATTTAAGACTTTGTTAAGGGACCGGGGAAGAGCTAGCCTTGGACAATGTGAATGTTTCAATTCTTGACTGCTTCTCATTTTGTTTTGAATTGGTGTTTCCAGAATGGTTTGGTTTCAATGTGCTGATGTCTGAATGTATTTGTTGTTTTTATCATGTAACTGTTTGCTGCTGCCATGCCAGGTCCCTCTTGAAAAATAGATTTTAAATCTGAATGAGGCTTTTATCTGGTTAAATAAAGGATATAATAATAATTGCAGAATTGATAATGACATTGCTATCATTTAAATCTTATCAATTCTCATTCCAACTGTGCAGGGGATTAATGTTTTTTATACTGCACCCCTTTCTATTTTATCAACGATTTCCAATTTTAGAAAATTAGAAATGTGGCAGACATGGCTTCAAGTCGGCCCACAGTCGCTAATGGTAAATTCCACCTCTCTGTCGATCAGTGGGTTGTTTAGAAATTTGGTTGGGACAGCATTTGCAGTGTGGCTGCAAGGATGGATTGGCCTCGACAACGTAGTAAAGGTTCCACTGATATTCAAACACCTCATGGCTATGCCCAATTATTTCCACAGACAATCAACAAATCAAGAGAACTGCTCTGGATTGAGAGATCTGTGGTTGGTTCAACTGTATTATGCTTTTCCGCTGGTTTCTTTATCTGTCTTGCAAGTTACAAGTAAGCAGCTGTTTCAGTTCTAGGACTATTAACACTGATATAAGGATTTTTAAAGAAATCTTAATGGTGGATTTTGATGAAGTGTTTTCTTTCTACATCAGAGCTGCTTAAAACTACATACTCAGATTTGACAGCGGCAATAAGCCCTACCATGACGACTATGGCAAAGATGAATGACAAATCTCTTTCTATACACTTATCATAACTTTAAGCCATGGTTGAGGTCTCTAACATGAAGAAGAGTATGCATATCCATGTATTCTTGATTTCACTGAATTTTTTAAAAGTACCATAGCTCTTCCATTCTATAATAATTTCAGCTAATAAGTAAAATTTGACTAGAAGTACCCATACTCTGACTTAAGTAAAAAGGTATTTGCCTAAAACGGAAGGACCGTGATGTTTTCAGCTTTGCTGTTTCTCTTTTCTGTCCATCTCACTTTCTCTGTCTCTTACAACAGAAACCCTGAGATCAGTCTGTGAATAACGATGACCTCACATGGCGCCGTGGCCCACAAACACAGAGTTACTCCCGCTCCCCTCTGAGAGTGTAGTAAAGGGATCTGATTTCCCTCTATCAAGTTTCTGCTCCTCTGCCAACTGCGAGTTGTTCTGTGGCGAGAGGGCAGCTCTGCAGGACGCCTTCTGTCCAAAGTCTAAAATCATCCATCACAGAGTCGGAGGGCTGAGAAACACAGAGGCTTTCAGAGAGATACGACGTGACTCGTGATGCCAAAACGGTGGAGCTTTTCAGTCTTACAGGAACACCAGCTGCAATCAATGGAAACTGCTGTGTCTCAACAACTTTGATAGTATGAGATATTACAGATGGATAATTCTGAAATGACACTGCAATACATCAAACATATATCAATGCAAACCTTAACTGAGCAGGTATACTTTTCAATATGGATCCTTGACCCTCTTTTTTTATTTTGACCACAAACCTACATGTAATGAGCACACACTGCAGCCCCTGACACACACTGCACACACACAGGAGTCAAGACAACACGTTTAAGGAGAGAGGGTGTAGTGACTTGTGGCTAAATGTGGCCCATGTCTTCAGTTTCTCAAATACTGTTGAAATTCATTTCGTTGACACGTCAGGTCATGTGTTTTCAACCACTTATGAACTCGAGCTTACTGCGTCAGCTGCTGAATGCCTGTCTTGAGCTTTGTGCTGATGGCAAAGTGTGGTTCTCACAGTTGTGGGTGTTTTGGAGAATGCATGTCCTGATGAATGCTTCTTTCTTAAGATTTCATCTTAAGATGCATCAAATGAGTATTCATGAGATATAATATTAAAGAAGGGCAGCACAGTGGTGCAGAGGTAGCTTCACAGCCTAATAAAATGAACATTACTGGTTTGACCCATGTGTAAGTCAGGGTCTTTCTATGTGGAGTTTGCATGTTCTTCCTGTGAAAAGACCAAATAAAAAGGAATTTGGCTTTAGTCATCAGTTTATATGGTTATCAGTCTAAGACTTTGTCAGAATGACCATGACCTTGTACCACCAAAATAAAATTAGTTTTTGCTCAAAGTGTTCTTTGAGAAAAACTCTGACAAAATCCCTCCAAGTGTACTGGAAATTTCACAGTCATAAGAAGGGTAAAACATGAGCACCATTTAATTTTCAAGTCAATTTAGACATTTGTTACCTGAAATGACGGACAGATTGCTCAAACATACACTATACGAAACACAATTTCATCTTGGAAACAGCTTATTAACAAAACATTTGAAAGCTATATCCAGCTGCTGATTGGACAGTCAGTAAGATTCATTAGATATGAACACAAAACTTAAGCCACTTTGTAGAACAATGTACCTAAAACATATCAGAAGAGAACACAACATATCTTCAGCATTTCAACATTATTTGTTTTTTATTTAACGAAGACATGCAGTCCAGATTTGACAAACTGCTGCTGAAGCTGTTAGCATTTATGTTAATCTCTGTATAAGCAGTTCCTGCTATCCTCATGCTAGCAGCCCCCACCTCTTCCTGCTTTAGAGGACTCTGATTGAACCATGCGTCTGCAAACTAATCTCAAAGGTTTTAACTCGGAGCTTTGTAAGATGGATCTGACTAATTAGAGACAATGAACCAGGCAGATCCATCTGCACTGCAAGGTTGGTGCTCTTGTACATGTATTGAGGACAATACATGTACAAGTGCACCAATCTTAAGGTGTTTATATGATATCACAATAAAAAGGAAGGCCCGGGCCGATAGACGTTGCTATATGTGCAGAGACATACAAAAATGCACATCATCACGAAGTTAAAGAAAACAGGAAACAAGCTTTCATAAGGGAATTGCCTTCTCTGGGCAAAAGCTTTAAAACCATTCAAACAACATTATGGTGAAGTGGCTCCTACTCAATTTGACAGCAAAGTGAGTAATTACGTTGTACTGTGTTCAGCTAAGAGACAGATAAATAAATGATTTATTCTGAGTTATTATCAACATAGAGGAGAAAAAAATGTATTAAATTTTCTTTACGTTTTCTTCGTTCTCCATTTAAACGGCCTTCTGCATATTTAATAACTGAAAAATGAATGAAGACGCTTTCACATATCTAGGGACATGTGTTGTTTATTCTGTTGAAAGAACAAGTTGAAGTGTTGATCCCTTCTCTCAGTGACACAACAAATCATCATGAAAAAAAGAAAACATAATTTTCCTCTCTGCTGAAAACTTTTAGTTGCATTTTAATTCCCCTTGAGTGGGTTTGAGAATTCAAGTATAAACTAATGTGCTTGCCTTGTAATTAAATAAGGAGTCAATTTTACAAACAATTGGTTCCACTTGTTTATGCCAACTGCAAGTTTGTGAGGGCGTCTGCTACTGAGACTTGTGGTGAGTTAAAGATCCTATGTATGTGTGTATGTCAGCATTTAAGGTGCTTTTGTCTGGCATTTTTAGGATCAAGAAATTTTTATTATTGCAAGTTTCCTTTTTTAAACGTTATCATTTGTTTAGATCCATTAGAGCACTCAGGTCTTCAGGAAGTTCTCTGTTAACAGTTCCCAAAGTTAAAACAAAAACTTACAGTGAGGCATCTTTTCACTGCTATCTTTCCTTAATTTATTTTCTAGTTTTTTCCATCATTTTTTTTTATTTTCATTTTTTAACTTCATTTCAATTTAGTATTTACTCTTATTATTTTTTAAAATTATTTATTCATTTATTTTTACGATATATTTAATTTTACACTTTTAACTTAACCTCCAGTGTTTTCTCATTTTTAAACCTTTAAGATGGCGTTCCTCAGTACGTACTTACATCAGTGTGCTTTATTATTGTCTTTAATTTATGATGCTTTTTATCAACACTGTGTGTGGACTGCTGTGTGGGTGGGTTCAAGGGCTGGGTGAAGTGGGTTTGGGTCATAAATCCGTTATTTTAATTTATCAGTCTGTTTGTAAAGCACCTTGTGCTACATTTTTTGTATGAAAAGTAAAAACATAGTTTGATTTGATTTGATTATAATGCAGTTATAAGTAATTTTTGCATTAAGCAGCCATAGTAGAAAATAGCAAACATTGGGACATCAGGTACAGTGTGAATAAAATATACAAAAAAAAAAAAAAGTAAAATGGTATTCAAACCCATTTTCAGGTAAATAAAGAACAAATGTTTTTTAGGTTTGAACTAATAAATTTAAATACATTGTTTAAAAATATACATACAGCTTAAGACACCATAATTTTCCCCCAATTTTCTTGGCAGAATTTTTACTTGTCTATGACAGGAAAGCGCTCCGGCCTGCCCGTCCTAATGGTTATTAGAAGATCCATCATAATAGTCATGCTATTCTTATTACTTAAATTTTACATGATACATAAATGAAAATTTAGCCGAGCATGGAAAATGCCACTGTGTCCAGAGATTGAGGACAAAAACAGGCCAAAAAAAATTCTTGTTTATACTCCTGGTGGCTGGATGTTGTCTGGTAACTAGATGGAACTCAGCTGGCATTTGGCTGGGAGGGGAAACTGAAGTGACTGCATCTTGTGTGTTATTTTAAACATGAGCTATCTTATATTTTTGTACTGTATTCAATAACATAAAAAGTTAAGAGATTTGTTATTCTCTCTGCTGTTTTTTTTTACTCTCGCTTAGATCAAGTCGAAACTCTAAAATTGAGGTCTTTACAATATGCAAGATAGTTTTTATTTTTGAGCCCCTGAACACACTTTGAAGCTGCTAAACACCTGAGAGTTTGCAAATGTAAATAAATCACTCTCCCTACTGATGCTTAAAAAAGCCTTTCACTGAAACATGTCATTGAGGAAAGGAGCACAGAACCTGAGATGCTCTCTAACTTACATATCTGTGAAAACAGAGAGAAGGAAATTACCTTTCTTAGGGAGGAAATATGGTATTTAAGACTTATAGTGTTATTGGAAACAGGTAAAGCACAGTTGGATGCAAAATCTCCACATTTATTAAACCATAACAGGAAACATAAACTTTGGACAAACATATTGGGTCTTCAATGTTTCTAGGGTTTATTTTATGCAGACAGATTATACGTATCTGCTCTATTTCTTCTTTGGCTTTTCTGTATATAGTTTTATTTTTTTCCCACAATGCATCTAAGCAACTTCCCCAGAGAACAGGAGTGAACTTGTTGATTTCAATCCTGTGTGGGAAGAAAGGGCGATGCAGATAATGATAGCAGCAGCACTGAAATGGAGAGAGTATCTGTAGGCAAAACAGCAGCAACATTTCCATGACTCAATGAACAGCATCTTCTGTAGCTGCAGTAGCACAAGACATTTGTTTATTGTCTGAGTGGAAACACTGACCTACTCTGTGTTTCAAGTGTAAAATTGGTTCCTTTGAACCTCAAAGTGTCTCTAGCAAAGTGCATATGCTCTTAAAGTTGCACAGAATAACATTTTTTTCAGAAGATTTTTGGTACGCAGATGGTTTTGTGAAATGGGGGAACTGATGTAGGGACAAATTTTCAAAGTGATATGACACAAATATAAAATATTAATGACTAGTCTAAGAAAAAGAGACAGAAATCTCATTAAAAAATCTGCACAATAGAGGATACATACATGACATCATGTTCAGGGTGATAGAGTGAAATGCCCGCTGCTGAGTGGCAAAAAGCACAGATTAATAACAGCACTCAATTCAAAGTAAGCAATGACAACTTGTATTCAGCTGAACAGTTTTAAGTAATAATTGATAATTAATGTTGATAAACCAACTGAACTCTGTGGCTCATGCTGTCCCTGTCTTCTCCATTCAAATATCCAATTGTCCATTGTTTCCTCCTGTATTGAGTAGCTCAGTCAACTGCTAATATTGAATAAGCTGCACTTCAGGTGATGACTAAATGTGTTTATGTTGTTTAGATTCAAAAGCAGCACAGAGGCTGTAAGAAAATAAATTGTATTAATGTTTGGTAAAGCTGTGCCGCTGGGTGTCAATGTGTGTCTTTACTCATCCTTTAGGTGTGTTTTTGGCCTGTGACAGAGCGCTGCACTGTTGCCCCTCTGCTGACCCTTCTTCACTTTAGAAGGGTAGCTTGTTTGGATGCTACCACGCTACTTGATCAATCAAATACATAAATAAGCTATTGAAAAGGTTCTTGATTCAGAAAACAACAATGCTACCATACAGCTACTAGAAATGTAATTAAGCTGCCAACATTGGTATTTGCAGTGACGTTACTGCCAGTCACTGCATATTTGTGCTATGAGGAACAGCATTTTGACCCTGGGAACATACATTCATTCAAATTTTGATGACAAGGGATTGCCAGCAAATGTCATCTATAATTCATTGATGCGTGAATGCCTATTTTAGAAACTTGGCCCATACTATCCTGTTCTACATGCAGGTGTGCATTCCCCTAATTCGCAATTTTTGACACGTACATTGTCCTGGTTTCTGCCTGATCAGTGTTTCTCTCTTCCTCCAGGCTTGTTACTCCACACACTTTCGCTAAGTTTCTTGTCTTCCATCATATTCTCAACCCCAAAATCCTTAACTCTGATACAATTAAAGTCAGATACATCACAGTGACCTAGTCATTCTTGGCCCTCAATTAAATAAGTTTGCATACCCTGACCTTAAAGCCACGCAGAGATTGGTATCAAAGAATTAAAAACAGACAGCCTTCAGTTGAGTTTGTATCTTTAAAAATAGACTGGTGTGGTATCCGGCCATGAAGAAAACCCTGCAGAATCTGATCCTCAGCAGAATTTGGATCCAGCTTTTGTGTTACCCAGCGCTCAGCCTTCATGTGATGACATTGAAAATCCTCCCCTCACTCTCTTGCAGCCTTGCCCCCCCCCATACTAAATAATCTGAACTGCTTGTGTATTCTACGTACGCCGCCTGCCCCTGCTGACTCTGTAGTATTAAACGTGTATTTACCAGCTGGGGGTCTGAATACATGACGAGGCTCCCTGGATTCCCAGCAGGGCCATACCTGCCATCGCCACGGCACATTGCCCTTGAGCTAGACACCGTAACCTTAGCACGGCACAGTCAAGCATGAATCGCATCAAACAGGCTGTGTGTAAATGGATATAATGTTAGTGTCAGGGTGTGTGGGTCCCTGAGGAGACAGAGGGGGCATCTGCAGGCGATGGAAGAGCAATATGATGAATATTAATCATCATATGTGCTGTAGTTCAGGGGAGGTCTCTGGAGAACGTAGTCGAGTATTACCTAGAGGGAATCCACTACTATATACATTCATTTATTAGATATCAATGCTGTTATATCAGGCCCCCACGCCCCAGTATGCCCTGCAGTCAGAGCTTTCTGTGTGTGCATATGTGTTTAAATTACATCAATTACACTGCACGGGGAAACAGATTTTCTCCTGGAGTTTGACAGGATAGATGCTCTGTGGTTTCTTGTCTCATGATAATAAAGTTTCAAGTGTTCACCTGTTGTTTAATAATTGGCCTGGGACAACAAATGTGGAAAACTCAGGGAGAGGGCAATGTGAAGCAGATAGAGTGTTTCACTGCTGGTGAACATCAGCTTTGTTTACTGGAGGAATCAGACACACAGTGAAAGAAACAGGAATCATTTTACAGACAGATTTGTTTTGATATTAGAAGAACATTATGACAACGCTTGAGGAGCTTCCTTTAGGTTGGTGTCCTTTAGCAGTAGGTGTGGATGGTAGGCTTAGAGACAAGGAGTAAGTGCACACTTTAGAGAGACAAAATGCTTCTACAATTACAAATACAATTGCAAACTTGTGCAGATCCACTGAATTTATCTCAGTGTGGAAGGCCCCAACGATGCAAGATGTAAGACACCGACGACAACAGCGACTCAGTTGTCATTTTTACGTGTTTCGCACATAACAACCCTTCAGCTTCATGTTACACCATCATATTATAAATATCCACAACTGCCAGTGCCAAGAATTACAATCATGGCTTGTCTATAGGAGAGCAAGCAGGTTGTGACATGAACAAACAGTAGCCAATAGCCCCATTCACGCTGCTGTTTAAAGGTGTGTTAATTAACTTTTGCCTCCAATATAAATGTTGCAGAGACTTAATGTGGGGAAAAGTAGACTCTCAATTTGTTTCATCTCTACTGGTAATATCATACCAATACCATATACTCAACTGGAAACAGGAGCGCTGGAAGTATGTGTCTGTCCTTGCGTATATGTGGAGTAAGAACCACGTTAACACGGCTAGGAATTGTCTAAAATATAATGCCCTCACAGAATCAACGTCAGTGTTTGAAGTGTAATGGTGATGGAGCTTCGTTGTTCTCTAATTTTTTACATGGTGCAGAGACCATGCCTCACACTGGTTAGAAATTGTGTTGTTATTCATGTAATATTGTGGACACAGAATACTTAAAAAGAGCTACAAAAATGCACCATCTAAGGAAAAATCCTGAAACATCACACTGCTTGTAGCATTGAGATACTGTAAATCATGACATATTGTATGGTCAGTATGAGATTTACCTATTATATTGCCAGGTTCCTGCCAGTCTCACATTCATCCCTTTGCTTGTAAACAGATTTCTCAAGTGTGTATTTGATAGGGGTGAAACGAAACTTCGTGCCATGAAATTTCGCTAAATAAGAAATGCCAAAAAATTGAATTCAAAGACGCACAAAATAAAAGCACAAAATAAAAAAGGCGAAGGGGCGTGAGCACCACTGAGACGGATGATTTTTTAACCCTCTTCGCCTAAACACTCCCTTCAAAATGGAGGAAGACGAGGTCGAGGAATTAGTTGATGCTTCTTCGTCAAATAAATCGGTTGTGTGGACTATTTTAGCTTCCCATGTAAAGGACGAGAGAACGGTGGGAAGACTGCAGACGAAACAACAACCGTGTGCAAAATATGCCACTACAGTTCGCCGTATACTGCGGCGAGTACAACTACCAACTACCAACTACTTTGAACTGGAGACAGGCAGCAACTGTATGTTTGTGTAAGTCTGCATTAATAAACAATATTTGATTTTTGCATTTACTGTTGAGTTGACAGAATTTGATCCTATTTGATGATCAGAAGTATATGCACTGTTAAAGGCTAAATATAGTTCACAGTTCAGACATTTATAGGTCTAAACTGCAGCTCTGATGACTATTTGTTTTCCTTTTCATTCAAGAATGTAGTTATCCTGATTGTTACAACAACAAAGCACTTTTTATTGAGATTTTATGTTTGTATTTGCTTTGTCGTCTAAATAAGGGGAAAAAACTACAATTTTGTTTTTTCCAAAGTGCATTTATTTTCTACTGATGCAGCAATATATTTTGTATGTCTGCATTAGGAAGAAAATATAGAAAATGAGATTTTTGCACAGCTTCCTACTGTTGGGGATTTTCTATAATCTTTATTTTGTATCGAGAGTATTTCGTATCGTGAGCCCTGTTTTGTACTTCGTATGGTTTCATGAGTTGACCCTTTTGTTACACCCCTAGTATTTAGGGATTGTTCAGACTCCAACTCAGAAGTAAACAGGACTAATTTTGGAGGGTCAAGGTCACTTGGACCTGAAGCCTTCATCACAGGAGAAATAAGACTTTCATAACTGCATTACTGTTCAAAAAGCATCCAGTCCATGTTTTGACAAACCACTTTACTTCCAATGCACATTTACCACTCCCTCACCCAGGTCTACCCTCCCTCTTGCTCACTCTGCCAGTCCTATCTCAGGACGGCTCAAAATAAGACTCCCTATCAACTTCTGAGAGAGAAGTTGAAGACTCAAATGATTAGGGAGCACCCGGTGTACAGCTAGTCCTCAGTGGTAGAACAAGTTAGAAGGTTTTAGACCCAGGTCTTCAAAAACAACTTTGCACAGAGTATGCTGATGCTTAATGGTGTCGATGTCAATGACATGAGGACTTGATGATAGGAGAAAGTCTATCTGTCTCTGTAGTCTGTGTTCATCAAGCCAGATAAGTTTTAACAACTGTTGCAACAGCAAATTGTCTGTTCGGTGTACTGTCTACCACTGTGTTCAGCAATTTGACATACTAAAGTACCTTTCATGCATTGAACACTAGGGCTGGCCAATTTATAGAAAAATATGTAATTGAAACTTTTCTGGCAGATACTGTGATTTCAATTCTATTCACAACTTTCTTCAAATTACGCTCCAGTGCAACATTCAATATGTTTATCAGTATATTTATTTATCATCTATTATTGATGATGAATAATCTGTTATCATTGTTCGAATGACACTTCAACTTCTACTCCTTAAAACAGAGGCTTTGTATTTTGGACCAGCACTTCCATGAAAATAGTACAACAGTTGGGAGTGCTACAAAAAAATTCAGCTTTGGTGATCACATGATTGTCTTGTCTAAAATTGAGATTTAATTCTGAGAACAATAAATCTTTCAGCCCTAGTGAACACAAAGTTACCTTTTCCAGATGGAGCATGATGCGTGAGGCAAGCTCCACATAGAGGATAGTAAAGAGGCCCATAACCAGCTTCATGTTCTACCAATCATGTGCATGCTACTATAGGAGAGGTTATCTAAAATACTTTGTAAACCAAAGTGAACAGAGCTTCACATGCTTAAATCTCCTAATCCTGAATGAGTCAACGACTGCATAAGCCCTTGTTCAACAGGAAAATCTTAACTGATTTCACATGGACAAACAGAGCAGGGTTAGAAAAAGGAAGCAAGTGTTTTCCTCTCCAGACAAAAGCAGTACTGCAACAGAGCAGACTAAACTAGTGCATGAGTACTCCACAAAAAGGCTGGTTTGAAGAGCTCCATTCTTACAGCTTTGTGCACTGAAGAGGCAGTCATGGAGCCAGACAGTTATTATATTAATCTCTCCTCAAAGCCGCAGGTATGCTTTTCTGTGTGTGAACAGATAACTGCAGTCAAGTTGTGCCGTTTAGTGGTGTAGGAGGACAAAAAAGAAAAAAGGCAGCTTTTGCCAGAGAGCTTGAACGCAACGAGTGGCAACAGTTTTGTATTTTAATCCAAGACTTGCCTCTTGGGGAAGTAAAAGTGAAGACAGGGAACATTTGCACAAATGATGACTAATCATCAAAGCCTTCTTTTTTCCTTCACACACCCCGCAAATAAACGTGTCACCTGCTTTCACCGCCTACTTGACGCTGAGTAATCGCACAGTGAGAGACATCTGCCATGGTAGCGGACCGTCATGTAACGTCCTACATTTACAAAGAGGAAGGAAATCAGTGTAAAAGGATGTGTGGAAAGATTTAGAATGACCCCTGATGACAACACGGGAAATATCACATTTTATCGGAAGGGAAAATAATTCTCAAAAAAATGACTTATCTGTATTGGTTCATCGCATTTACAAACCAATGATGTTGTGTAAAACATCACAAAAATAAAATACAATGACATGCAAGTCCTTTTCAAACTATATGTAATATCACACACTATAAAGACAAGATATTTAATGTCAACGTGATAAGCGTCATTGTTTTTTGTAAATATTTTCTCAGTTTGAAAGTTGTGCCTGCAATGTGTTCCAGATAAAACTGTGACAGTGGCAACAAAATAGTAGGGAAGAAGAGGAATGCTCAAAAACAACAGTTTGGTACATTTCACTGGTGAACAGGTTAACTGGAAACAGACGAGTGTCATGATTTATAAAAGGAGCATCCTCAAAAGGCTCAGTGATTCACAAGCTAGGGTAGGACGAGGTTCACCACTTAGTGAACAACTTTATGATTAAATAGCCCAACAGTTTAAGAAAGTTTCTCAACATATAAGTGTAAGAACTTCAGGTATTTCATCGGTAGTCCGCAACATCGTCAAAAAATTCAGAGAATCTGGAAAAAATCGCTGCATGTAAAAGGCAATAATACATCGACAACACTCTGACACAACACCAGGTTGAGCACATCTGAGGTGAAGTGATGTTGGCTCTGGTCTGACTAGTCCACATTTTAAATTGTTTTTAAAATCATGGATGTTGTGCCCTCTAGGCTAAAGAGGAAAGGGACGCGCGTCGAGATTACATACAAAGTCAATGCAAAGATGTGTTTGGATGCAGATTCGCCCTGGGCGGCGCGTTGGAGGCGTTTGGCACGGCGCGTCTGGTGCGTTGGACGCGTTTGGGGCGTCCATCGCCTCGACGCTCGAATTGAAAATATTGAATTTTCGACGCAAATTCGCGTGACGCTGTGGCGCGGCAGCCAATCAGTGATGACATTCCCCCCCGACGTCATTGGTTTGATGACGTGTGACGCTCCGACCACCTGCTCCTGCTCAAACCCCTCTGCAAGATGGAGGACAGGTTGATCGCTGTTTGCCATCATCCGGAGCTATATGATTTGATGTGTGTACTCTACAGAGACCGAAACAAAAAGGAGCAGGCTTGGGTGAAAGTCCCTGAGGAGACAGGTTTTGAAGGTAAGTTCTGTAAATATTCGCTTCCAGCTGGATTTGCCTGCACGGGTCATCACTGAGTCCGACAAGCTCCGGCTCTCTACTGCGCCTGCGCAGTGACGCGCGTCGCCCCTCAGCTTGTCAAAATGGTCCAGCGTCCAGCCTCGGGCGTTACGCTCGTTTAAATTCGCCAAATCTGCATCCGGTATGGCCGCGGCATTAGTGTCTGTGGTGGATTTTTGTGGATACTCCTTTTATAAAATTAAGGTGCAAGTCTTGGCAACAAAAATAAATCCCCTCAAACAGGCACTGAATTTAGGCACAAACGAAAGTGGAGAAAAATATAGCCACAAAAGGATACTGCTTCAGAGAATGAAACAACATCAGGCAGTGAAAACAGAGCTACAGATGGATCTTTAAAACACAGGAGGGATGAAAGAAAATATGATGGAATGAATTAAAAGACACAGGCAATGCTTGCGGCATACAAAAAACTCAGTTTGGTGTTAAACAAATAAATATGCCAGATGGTGCAGGTAAACAACAAGTAGGAGACTAAAGAAAGGAGCAAATAAAAAAAAGGTGTTTAAAAGCCTGATAAAAGTTTCAGTGCCTTACTCCTGTTGTTTAAATCACTGATTATAATTGGAACTACTGCCTGGCAAGAACTGGGTTGTTTATTGTAATAATGAAAAAAAAAGAACAAAAAACATTGTATTTCTATTATGCATTCATATCCCTTGGTAAGAGCTGATATTAATGTGAATTTTAAGAATTCCTCAAAGAGCTCTTGAGATATAGCAGAGAGGAGATTTAGCAGAGGACAAACAAGAGGCCCTGAAACCCTGGCCATTTAACTATGAGCTTCAAAAAAATAAAATAAAATCAGTTCAGCCTTGTATCAAAGTTGCTAATCTTCTGACCTATTAACCATCAGTCACATCATTACATCCTTGAGTCAGAGTAGGCAATTATGCAAAATAAAAATTCTTCAACCCCTTTTCACTCCCGTTTACAGAAGAACGATGCCCAAAGTGCCAGAATCTGCAAACCATGCCCAAAGTGCCAGAATCTGCAAACCATGCCCAAAGTGCCTGAATGTGCAAAGTTTTGAAAATGTTCCATACCCATATTCCTGTAGATGAGATTGAGCGTGTCACCCTGAAATGCTGATGTCACTGCATGCACAGGACTCTTTCACATGAAGGCTTGCATGCCCAGGAACAACAACAACAGCTTCAGCCATCTACCGAGCAACATCTGTGCTGCTTACTGTGCTTGATTTGTTATTCAGAAGAAACATCCAGACACAGTTCTTGTCACTCACTGTTGCCGTTTGTAAAAAGTTTGTCTTCGCATGAAAGCATTAGTGCGCAGACGGGTGTTGAAACAACGCTGTTTCACTACAAATCTACATCCCTCACTACTGGACGCCACGGCATTTTCGGTCATTCTCACGGATCCGTGTGCACGCAGATTCTTTTCACAGTGTGTTGATGTGGAGTGCTTTTGACAGCACAAAGGAAAAACCTTTCTGTTTCTGGTGAAAATGTTGTTGCGTAAACGGGGCCTTGGTGTATGAGGCTTAATTTTTTCTTTTTAGATTATCCTGGAAGTAATATGGGCTCTCTAACAGGAGGGTTCTAATGAAATAACTTTGGATGTATGATTTCAAAAACAAGCCAGTTTCTTCTTGTCTCATAGTAGATGCTTTCAAAGTTGAATGTAACTCCCCTAAATTATTCTTTAACTATTGAGTTCAGAAGAAAGGAATGAGCATGACAACCTGTGACATTAGCCAAATTCATACTGGTGTTTCAAGGTGTAATATCTGACATGTCATCTCGCTGTGAACATGATGGAGACAGAATGGACGAAAAAGTTGATCCCCTCCTTGCTCCATCTCCAAAAGTAGTAACAGAGGTGTAATATTGTAGAGAGGGAGGCATGAAGACTCAGCTGGAGACAGGAGCACTGCAGTGAATGTCTCTGACATTGTGTCTATGTGGGGACACACGCAGTGTCACACACATCTAGGCCATATTGCAGCATGGATCCACACCAGTGTTGTGGCCTTACGAAATTAATGTGAATGTCTTGTGACTGGTGTAAATATGATCCTGGCCTTGACCTGCAACTTACAAAGTCGAAAAGTTTCATCTTGAGTCACAGTGGACATTTGAGCAAAGTCTGAGTCTCAGAGCATTCTTGAGATATTCCACAAAGAAAGGCACAGAAAGATGAAATAAAGGACAACTCGAATACATAACTTCTCCACCCATCACTGTTCCATGTGTGAAAGCAAAATAACACTGAATATTTGAGAGCAGGGCTCCAGAGTGCGCCTAGAATTTTAAGAGTAAGCCTAAAAATTTTTCTTGGTCGCACTGGTGCACCCAGGTGAAAACATTGATTTCTGTCGCAAAAGCACATTTCGATATACCTACAAAAGTAATACATTATAAGTTGACAAAGGTAACTGCAGCAGCGGTAAAAATCCGCCAAAAACAGACAAGACAAGGAATCTGCATTTTCTCATTTCTCTCTCTCTGTTCTTGCTTCACAGGCAAAAGACTGTAAGCCCGCCCACACAGAGCCTTCAGTAATCATCCAATCAGATGCTAGTATGCAAATGAGCCCAGGCTTAGCCTGACTGTGGTGTCAGGTTTCAGCACGGCGCAAAATTGTCTTAGTGACTGTAATAAGTAATAATTAACATCAATAACAAGTAAAACAAAGTAAATATAACATCTATATTTGTTCAGTCCATTCTCCTGTTAAGGGAGCATTTCTCAGTCACACAGATACAGAGATGAGTTTCACTCACCTCTGTCACACAGGTACAGAGGTGAGTTTCCACACTCACTGCCCGTAATAGTCTGATGACAAATGACTTGTTTGACAGACCCCGACTGTACATAAAGCTGAGGAGTAAATTAGGTTACATTTTTTTGGAGGATAAGTCCATCCAGTTTTAAATGTTATGTTTTTGGCTGCTAAAATCTGGATTTTTATTTCATTTTCAGTTCAGTAAAGTACCTTAAACAATAGCACTTTTTAATTTTGAAATATTTTATAAAACTTAAGATGCTTGAGTTTGAAATGTTGAATTTCAGTTCAGTAAAGCATTTTCAGCACAAGCACTTTTATTTGGAAATGCTTTATTTTGCTGAATGTTTTTTGTTTGAATTTGTCAATTTCATTCAGTGAACCACTTTAAATGCTCTATTTTTTAATATAGAATATTAAATATAGAATTTTGTTTCAAATAAAAAAAAGTATTTCCTTACATCTTATTCTTGCTGAAAAAGCATTTACATTTCATAAAAGTTACAGAGAGTGATTAAATGGTGATTTTGTGGTGTTAAAGTTGACACGGAAAATTTGGGTGCACCTAATTTTTGTGCTGGTGCACCTTAAATAATTTTTTTAGGTGCACTGTTGCAACCAATCCACAAAGTTAGTCTGGAGCCCTGAAGAGGCCCTCATTTTCACCTAGGTTGGCATCAAAGTGACCACTATCCACTGATCAGATGAAATCAAGGCAGACAGGGTAAAAGGCAGCGCTGATAATGTGCTGTTTCATATCCTTCTGTGAACAAGACAGGCTTGCTCCTCAAAGTGTAAAGAGAGTTAACTGAAACACCAGCTGAAAATGCAAATCAATTTTCTCCTCAAGCTCACACACTGTATGATAATCACTCCCTCTGCAAGGGATGAGGTAATTTTAGCAAACCTGAGGACGCTTAATTGTTAACCTGAGGAGGAAGATAACTGAATCACAGGGGCCAGGAGTAAGAGTGTGTGTGAGGAGATGGAAATGAGACAGGCGAGAGAAGAATACTGTATTCAATTAAATTCTTTTTCACTTAAATATTTGGGCTGTGGGAAAAGTTCTTAAAACTACACTAGCGTACAGTCACTGATAGACAGAACTTAAAACACTGTTGTTAAATCTTTTGTCATGTTCCAAGCCATCTGCTAATTGTTTGTCCAACATTTACTCTGCTTTAAGCTCATCTTTGATACCAAGAGATGCACCGAAGTTAAACTGGATGAGGTACTTCTCTTCCAACGAAGTGGAGTACAAACACAGCTGGTAATTTGGGACAGTGATAGGCTTGATTCACTTCCAACTATTGTAACTGAAGTTCTGATTCTGTGATGATTGCAAAGGTTTCATTGGCAGGTTTTCCTGTTGTTTGAAGTGTGTATGGAGCCATATGAACAGCTAACACAAACACATCCTTTCCCACATCCTGTTGGAGTAGGGATGGGTCCCTTTCACATTTGAACCAATACCATACTGATGCGCGGTACCTGGGAATCAGTTTTGGTACTCAACGGTACCAATTTTCAGTACTTTTGCGTGTGTTTATGGGGTAATAAATATTAATTTGTTTAATATTAAGATCTCAATTTTTTCAATGTAAATTTATTTCTCAATATATAAAATTTGACAGATATATATCAAAACAACATTCAACTGTTTGTATTGTAACATTGTAGTTGTTCCAAAAATTTCTTCAACATGAAAACCAGTAACTACACGAACCACAACTTAATAAATTAACTGCAGCCCTCACTTTAACTTTAGGGCAGTTTAACAATGGGTCCGACAGAGCTGTAAATAAAAAAAGCATTTACATTAACGTTACAAAGTACGAGGAACCGACCTGATAATGATAACTGACGCACATTAAAATGCCAAGCTAATACCATCTTAAACACGAGGCTTATTTACCTGGACCAGGTATCCTCCTTGTTGCATTTGCTGCCATCACCAAATGTTAAAGCCATTTCTTTTCCTGTGTTTCTGGCTGCAGACGACTAGTCTCCATTGGACACAGGTGTGCTAACAGTGCTGAATAAATCCTTTGTGGTCGTAGATCTGAGGCTATCAAAAATTGTGCACTCTTCAGCTTTAAGGAAAATTTTGTGCGTCACCAGGTGCTTCCTCAGATTTGAAGTATTTCCGCTGCTGGCCTTACACTTGGAGTCACAAATATTGCAGTGAGCATAATCTCCATCACATTTGATAAAGTAGAGACATACTTTAGAGCGCTTTCTCTCAGCCATGCTTGCTTTGTTGACTGAGCCCGTGGCTGCTGACGTCATTACGCTATTGCTGTGCTGCGTTCAAGTCCGGTATGGAAATTCACCTACTCTACCCAATAGTATGCCTGCTTCTTCCACTCCCTCACAGTCACAAGGATGCGTTTAGGTACCTAAACATGGCACAGTTTGATTTTACCTGAATCGGCACTCAGTAGTACCTACAGAATTCGTTCGGTACCTCTTAAAGTACCGAATTTGTTACCCATCCCTATGTTGGAGTGTGTTAGCATTGCTGAGAAATCTACTCTATGCATTGCAAAATTAAATCAAACAGCAGGGAGTTACAAATGGATTGGAAATCAATTTTTCACTGTCAATTGTGCTATCTTTGTGACTTCAGTCATACTTTTCTTCAGCAACTTAGCCACTGGATATTGCCCCCTTCTCTCTATCAGATTTAAAAGTAAAAGGCAGATTTGAATCATGAATATTTATCATTGTAGCCCAAAAGTGACAAATATTTTCAT
This sequence comes from Scarus forsteni, assembly GCA_036419115.1. Lineage (NCBI taxonomy): Eukaryota > Metazoa > Chordata > Actinopteri > Labriformes > Labridae > Scarus > Scarus forsteni. The sequence goes on from JAZDUH010000458.1 coordinate 16,568,503, forward strand.
TAACATGGGTCACAGTTCCAAACCAATGGAGTTTAATGCTGAAACACAGCCTTTAGTCACCAGCTGGGTAAATAACAAGCGTAGTACAATACTTTACAACCTGGATGTAAACAAGCTCAGAGGAAAACTGGTTTTCCATTGACTGTGTCAGGTAATACACTTTGACCGAGGACATGCATAACAAGTCCATGTTATCCTGCAAGGAAAGACTAAAGGCCAGAGATGCAAGCACTGCTAATGCCAGAGTCAGACTAGCCTGACCCAACAGCTGTGGGGTTCAGGACCCATTGGCAATGAAATCAATCATTCCATCTCATGTAGCGTGTCATAATGAATGACTGCAACGGACCAGTCTAGGACGCCACATGATCCTGGCATACATCTGTCCACAACAGAATGCAGGGATTACTTATTTTGAATGCCAGTGCTGAAGTTAGCAATGCACTGCATCTCCCAACTAAAAGCCTTTGAGGTTTTCACTGTCTTGGAGCATTGCTGATAATAAGCTGTAGCAAAAGGTAAGAAATTTACAGAATCTGTTAATTGTAATAACTGCTATACTACTTTTAAAATTTTTAAAGAGGACATATCATGCTTGTTTCTCCTTTTCACTATGCCAGACTAGGATGCCTGTAAAGCATTTCTGCCCTCAGTACAAGTCATTTAGTTCCTTCATTGCCCCACAATAGCATTCTCAATATCCTCATTTTAGGCCATTATCAAGCGCTTGTTGAAACACTTGGTCTCAAGGATGACCTAAAGTTACCTCGCAACGTCACAGCCCTTTGTGCTCTGATTGGTCAATTCTATCGGGGGTTGAGCCAGCCTGTCCTTCTTCTTCTACTGTATTTTCCGGCAGGCTCAATGCAGCGACCGCGTATTGAGTCCCCCTACAGGCCAGAGCTGGTAATGAGGGAGTGTGAGCTAGGGAGCTTTATACCCCTGCTACTGGATGTGTTCCTCGGTGACGGTTTGGGGCTGACGAACATCACAGAGGAGGAGCTGTTTTATCAGATTACTCCAATAAAAAGAAAGGTACCTCGTGTCGTCATGACGTTTGAAATCTCACGGACATCTCGCAATGACCTATTTTCAGAGGCATCAAATCTCGTTCTAGGATATCAGAAAAAATACAATATCTCATTTTTTGAAAATTAAGGGGGTGTAAGGTCTTGTTTTCAAATCTATTATATTATATGCAAGTATTAAATCATGCATCAGCATGATATGTCTCCTTTAAGTAAACATAATCGGCTAAAGTAGAAGGCTATTATCAAAATACTATGGAACTTCAACATAGTAGCTTGATTTAGAAGCAACAATATTTCCATTGTCCAACATCTTGTTGTGACTGCTCCTGAATATTTTCTTTTCAAATCAAATGACCTGATCAGGTTGGTCCTCATGGCTGCTGTAAGGGCATTTAAATTGTTGTTAAATAAAAAAGTTTAGAAATGCTTCCAGACATCCAAGTAGTCCTTGTTAGCAATTCACTAGCACTCATCCTTTTAAACACACAACATTTTAAAATTCAAAAGCACACACTAAGAGAAGTATTTTAATATTCCAGATTTAAAAAATTACAATCTTTTTAGCATATGGTCCTCAAGGCCCTGATTATAGGCTTTTATTCGAAACTGGTGCTCCAAATCTTTCAGCTCTTGACCTTGGGAACCAGGAGAAACAGAAACAGTGCAGCTTTGTTCTGCTGTTACAAAGGGGAAGATGATGTGGGGCAATATTTTGTTCAGTAACAACTTTTATGAATTAAAATCAGAAAAGTTGGGAACCACTGCTATAAAGCAAACTGTCTAGCGCTTGAATTTAGCATTTAAGTGTGATGGCAGCCCATAAAAAAAGGTGTGATTTGTTTCTTTTGATTCAATTGAGCCCAAGCATCTGACCCATAATACAGCTTTAAATTTGGTTCCTCTATTTTATTTTGAATTTTTAAATTTAATACTTTGTAGTGTGGTACTTTTTAATAAAACTCAAAATAACAATAGAAAATACGTCAAACTGATTATAAGCTTAAATTATCCTCTCAAATTCAACACTATGTGGAGAAGGTAAAGTGTGTGTACAGAATGAAAAACCCCAGGGTTGAGGAGGATTTAATTCAAAAAGCATAAACAAACTAATCTAATTTGAATGTTATAGGGTGCCTTTACTCTGTGGTGGTATACAATTACAGCACATAATTTGCATTGGTAATTACATGGAAGAGAAAAATTGCTGTGTTTTGCATTAAAGTAGATGCCAATGCATACATCTACGCTACCATCCATGTGCTTGTGTGTGAGTTGAAAGCACTTAAAGCAAGAGAGTACGTGTGTGTGGGATCTACAAGGCAGTGCATGAAAGGCAGACAGCGAACAATATCTGCCTGAATGCGTCTTTAAATTAATTATCCATCTCGGCAAGAAAGCACAAGGCACTTAAGCAAAATCTTCTGGGCCTTGTCTTGGCATACGCAGAAGTAAAGACAATCGTGTGCTAAACCCAGAGCTGTAACACAAAAAAAGATTTCATTCTTCATTACCGGCAGAGGAGAAAATTAGTTTGTCTTCACGGATCAGTGGACACAAGATGAGCAGGTAGAGCATAAATCCCCTCACGCCTCATTCTGACAACCTGAATAACCTGAACGTCTTCAAAAATCAAAACCAAATAACTCGACTATGCTGGCTAACCATGATTCAGCCTGTTAGTCAGTCAGAGAGAGTTGATTGACAAATCGGCGTTACAGCCCTTGCCTCTTTATCTCCTTGTTCCATTTAAAGCTGTGCTCATGTGATTGATGGCTCAATGCGGGCCTCAATTTGTTGGAGGTGGGGAAAAAGCAGGAGTTACAATGGCTGACAATGCAGGAACAAAGGAGGAGGCGGAGATGTAGATAGGAGACAGGAGGAGAGAGGAGATGTTGGAGATCCTTTGTTAATCCTCTGCAGAGATGGGTGGACATTTGTTGGTGCAGCAGGCAGGCATTAACACTGACGCCTGTGCTGAATACTACAGTACACATACAGTCTTTGTACAGCTTACACTGCTCTGTTCTTCCAACTCCTTTTTACCGTTTCAACCTGTCAGAAGCAGATGAGATTTTAGACGAATGCAGCTTTCACTTAGAGCAGACCCAGATGATTTAAAGCTTTGCTGCCTCAGTATTTCAAGCTGAAGTCTGCAGGCAAAACATTTTTTTTATTGATCAAATATGAGTCTGGGCTGATGGACACTGCCTTTCAGCTTGAAGTTGCAGATCATTTTGACAAGGTGAGTGGGCAAACTTGATCAGAAGTCTTGAACCAGCAGGGCAAAAAAAAATGTTCATACTAAATGTATCTGTTAAGATATTAAACACTGTATTTGTTTTGGTGGCTATGCACCTCTCCAGGTCTACATGACTGTGATGTCACAACATTAGCTGGAGGCAAAGCATTCCACAGATGAAGAAAAAATAAACTGCAGGTAAGCAGGCAGCACAGGAGTCTGTATTATATTTATTTGTTTATGTTTGCTGGGCCACATAAAAAATCTAGACATTGGCACCAAGAGACAAACTTTGGAAGTGTAAATGGAGGAACATTTCAAACCCTGCAGTACCTAGGGTGTCCAACTGAGTATGACTGCAGTAACCAGGTACCCTAAAGCGATATTCCGGGATGGAACAAGTTGGGTCCTATCACAAGGTTTAGGGCAGAAATTACCCCTACAGCAGTGTTTATGTGCATCAGAAGCCCAGGGCGCCCGGACCAAACCCCCCTCCCTGCTCGTCTGCCGGTTTCCTCTGCACTCAGACGGGGCCATATTTTACTTGACCAAAAACACACATAAACGGACTCCCACCGAAAAAATCTGATATCGGTCTGCATTCACGCTTTATTTAGAGAATTTTCAGCGCGTTACTTTCACACAAAAACACCGCTAAATAAGGCTCTAGTTCTCATCGGGTCGTAAAACGGCCTCCGCTGCTCAGCCACAGCTGCAGCGGAGGCTCTGCAGCGGAGGCCGTTTTAGGCCAAATATCGCTTTTATAACTGCAGCAGTTTTTAAAGGCATTACTACACATATTAACAGCCTGGTTAAAAAAACATCTTCAGTCTAAAGCTCCTGCACTAATAACCGTAAGTTATTGTTAACATATTAAACAACACAACTGCCTACATTACTGCCACTGCTGTAGTTTAATTATGCTGACATTCCCACTGCTGCTACAGTGTACAGTTTAACTATTTGCATTGTAGTTTATTCATACCCGTCACTTTAATTGCTGCTTCAGTGTTAAGGTTAATTACTAGTATTGTAGTTTAATTATGTCAGTTATTCTAAATGGTGCTGCAGTGTTAATGTAAACTACTTATACTTTAGTTTATTTTTACCAGACATTCTGATTTCTGCTACACTGTAAAGGTAACTTCTTGTTTTTGTAGTTTATTTATGCTGGACATTCCAACTGCTGCTGAGTACAGTTCAGTAATCTGCACAGTAGTTTATTTATCGCTACTGCTTCTAGAGTGTACAGTTTAATTATTATTTGCTATTTGCTGTATACAACCTGTGTTTTTATCTTTTTTTATTTCTATCTTATCTGCATGTTTTTTCTGTACTATGGTGTTACCTGCTGCTGGAATCCGAATTTCCTGAGGGAACCTTCCCAAGGGATTAATAAAGTTCCTATCTATCTGTCTATCTGTCCGTCTGTCTGTCTCTCTGTTTATCTATCCATCTATCTATCCATCTATCTATCCATCTATCTATCCATCTATCCATCTATCCATCTATCTGTCTATCTATCTATCTATGACACATCTATGTGCTCTCACTGTGTGTGTGTGTGTGTGTGTGTGTGTGTGTGGGGGGGGGTTATATCACCCTCATTTCTCTTATATTGAGGTTTTATTGAGGATTTTTGGATTTGGAAGCACAGTGTTGCTATTGGTCAGAAAGCTTTAGGTCCTGCCTCAACAGAAGGCAGCAATAGGAAGCAACTGTGACATGGCTTCGTCCAATTCTTTTACAGCCTATGTTTCACACCTGAAAGGGACATCTCAGTACTTTTGAGTGAAGTGGCTGAAATGGCTTCCAATAGAGCTGCACCTTTAGGGAGAGTAAGCTTAGGCTACTGGTAAGATATAATGCTATTGGGAGTTATAGTTATTTTGTGTACTGTGAGTTTTACTTAAAAAGAGCCATGAAACTTTGTGAAATTGGGCTAACAATTCATAGCGTTTCACTTTTCCTCCAGTAAGTCTATGTTTGGGGATATTTTACAATGCAGCAAATGGCTGTGCTCTTCTGTCAGTGAGCATTGATTCATCTGATCTGCTGTTTCAGGTGGAAAAGCACATAGCAATGAGTAGGAATACCTCAAAACAAAAGAGTCTTTGATTAGAAATGAGTTAAAGTCATGAACATGCACTTTTTGTGCAAATGTCTTTGAAAACCTCGTGTTTTGGGACAGGGTAACTGCTTTATTACAGAGAAGTTAAACCTCAATGTTCAAGGACACAGCCTAGGGTGGTTAGGAGTCCATCCACCCACCCACCCTGATCTCTACCTCCTCGCCGTAAGGCATGAGCACTAATCTTCTGCTGCATAATATCATACAGAGAATTCTAAAATCCTAGAAGTTGTCATAAAAAATATATTATTAAAAATAACTAATTGGAAATATTTGCCAGTTTTTATGTCATATGGATAATCAATGGAAAATTAGGCTAAAAACAAAACCATGTACGTCCCAAAAAGTAACATCAGATTGAAGAAACAACACTGCTAAGGAAACAAATGAAAAAAAAAAAAGAATATTTCAACTTTTGCTTAATCAGATTCAACTGACAAATACATATTCTGTTTCAAAGCTCAAGCTGTTTTCTTGTTTTTATTTTGTTTTCTTTTTTGGTATTTTGACAAATTAAAACACAAAACAGATTTCAGTATAAATGAATTAAGAGCTGTAGAACTCCTTAATTTAAGTGAAGTTGAAAACTGTTTGTTTTTCCTCAAACCGCTCACTCAGTATCAGCAGCTGCCATCCCTTCTTTCAGTCTTCTTTCTTCCAACAGCCTTTATCCAAATCCTTTCTAATTCTGTTTACTCTTTCTTCTCTTTTCCCTTCACTAAACACTCCATTTAAAAGAAAAATCCTATTTCCCGCAGCTCTTGTTTTTACCCACACTTCAACTGCTCTGTCATCATCTTATTTCCGTCCCTTCGCCACTTTCTGCCTCTTGTTTTCCCCTAAGCCCCTCCCTCCCTCTCTTGTCTCCTGGGGGTCTGCAGTGCGTTTAAGACGAGTAGCTGGCAGGTAATTACGTCCCAGTCTAAAGATCTTAATCAAGGTGCAGAGATGCGATAGCGTCACAAGCCCCTGTGACCGTTTAAGGATCATTTAAGGTGTTCTTCTCACTGCAGGATCCAGTGTGAGCACTCGTGAGATTATTTTTATAAATTTGTGTGTGTGCTTGTATTCATTTCCTCTGCACACAGTAACATGCACTCTGCTCCAAACCGCAATTACACAATCAGCCACTTCAGGCAATTTGGAAGCTGGCGAGATAATCCAAGGTGTTTACATCATCAGAAAAGCAGGCGCTCCATTCACGAGGAGTAAAGACGAGAGGAAATTAGTGTAGTTCGTCATATGTCAAGATTAAGGAGCGCTGACTTGAGTAAATGCCGTCTTTTATGTGATACGTTCAGGTTTACTCACAGTGCAATATGATGTGTAAACAAGTGAAGTGGTGGAACACTTGGTGGCTGTCAGTGAAGGAGCGAGGGAAAGGGGCTTTAGTTTGTTTTACATCAGCACTCAGCAGCGAGAGGGGGAGAAGGAGAAAGCTAATTAGCAGCTTCTCTGTGCAGCAGGGTGGAAAACTAAAGCAGACAAACTGAGGATTACTGTATGTTGAGCCGTACATCAGCACAAAAACACTGCAAACAACTCTGACAAGGATGGCACAATTTTAATGTTTTACATCCACGAGGCCATAACATACAAAGAAAGATTAGGGCCCAAGAAAAGATGTTAGAGACTGAGAAAAAAGTCAGAATTTTAAAAGTAAAGAGAGCATTGTAAGATTATCACTGTAATTTAAACTCGGAATTCTGAGAAGCAAAGCCAGAATACTGACCTGATCACATAATTCTAACTTTAATCAAGTGATTCAAAGAATAAGTCAGACTTCTGAACTTTAAGTCATGAGATCACAGAATTACGAGAAAAAATTAAGATTTCTATCTTTGATCAAAAAAATCTTTTAAAAAAGCAGAAATTCTGGCTTTTCCTGTTATGATTTTCTTTCTTAATACTATCATTTCTTCGGAAATGTCACTTTTTCTCAGAATTTAATCACAGTATTGACTGTTAACTCCAATTTCTGTTTTGTTTTTGGAATTCTGCCTTTTTTCTCCCAATTCAATGTCTTTTTTATAAAAAATATATATTTTTTCAAAATTCTGACTTGGTTCTATAATTCTGACTAAGGCCTCATCCACACAAGGACGAAACGCTTAACAGTTTCCAAAACGATCGTCATAAAGACAAAGGCGTCTCAGAAAATGTGTGCGTCCACATGAATGCACTCGATACGCATCAAAATGCTGTAAAAACACATGACAGACCTCTAGGGGCGCTGTAACGATATGATGGAAACAAGCGGAAACAGACGAAAAAACAGTGGCAAAAGTTGTACACAGAGATTGTGATAAAGTGATCATAAAGTGCCGTAATGTGTCCTCGTTAATTGTTTGTTCAACTCGGTGGTGATTGAAATGGAGATTTTGCTGCAACAGGGATAGTAGGGTCACTAGCTTCATTAGCACATATGCTACACCGTACGCCGCCATTGTTGTTGTTGTTGTTGCAGCGTGTGGCGCATGCGTGCCAATGACGATATGAAACTATGATGTAAGCGTATCAGAAAAGTTACGGAGAGCCAGTAAACACGGAGCTGCGTATACGGCGTTTCAAAATCTTTCCACTCTGCAACCTGGATTCAAAAATGTTTGTTTACAGACCCCCGAAAAGCCGTCTTCGTATGGATGATACGCAGATTTGGCAAAAAATGTATGCGTTTAGACCTCGGTTTGGCTTCGTGTCGATGGGGCCTATATGTAAGAATTCTAAATGAATTATAAAACCCTTACCTTTTCCCCTCAAACAATGTTGTTTCTTATAGTTGGGCTGACTCTAATCTTAAGGTTTCTGCTTTTTTTCTTTGAGAATTCTGACTTAATCTATTCATTCTTATTCATTTATTTTTATGTTTTTCATTTAATCCCAGAATTTCCACCCCTGCTGTACAGATGTTTCCCCTTTTTAGCCAAAGAAGATCGAAACTATAACTTCTGATGCATCACTGTTCAGGTGAATGACACTAAAAGGTCTCATGTCCTGCAAAGAAAACTTTCTTTGCTTTTAATGTTAGAAAACGCTTCTTAAAAATACTCAGTTTTTCACTTAAGTTCCCACTTTAAAATGTGTTTTCCTCTACAGAGAAACCTTTTTTGTAAAACAATTTTTATTCAACTTTATTGAAATCCTTGATCAATAGACACCTAAGATATAATGTAAATGATCAAACACACCAAGGCATGGGACCTTTAAGACTTTATAAAGTGTGCTCTCTGGACCTGAAGGCGAAGTAGTCAACTTCAGCTGACCGTGTACCACAACGAAAGAAAAAAGTCAGCATGAGTTTGCTCTTTTACTATCCTGTAGACTTTCTGTGCAAAAAGGTGTAAAAGGAATAGGTTTAATAACCACCTTTAGTAGGTAATCTATCTTGAAATAAAGAACCCTATAACCCTGGTCAGAACAAGCAGCCCATTGAGACTCACTCCACTTATGTCTCTGTGCCGGCTGTAAACATTTAGATTTAGTTTATGACCTCAGGAGACAACAGACGCTGTACAGCTGCCATGTTAAGAGTCATAGAGGCTTTCAGCGAAAGTACATCTATTGCCCAAGAGGAGGTGAGCTGATGTTATACGACAGTGACATTCTGTACACTCTCACAGGAATAAGCTGCTAAAAATGAGATGCCACTATGATTAATAACCATAAAAATATATGCACACATTCCACTTAAGGTGGCAACAATATGGATGCTGTGAGGTGAACAATGACGGAGTTGAGCAATTCCTGCTGCAAGGGTGCAGCCATGCAAATCGTTCAGAGGCAAATTGGTATAAAATGCAATTTACAGCAGGAGAATTCAGTGTGCAGGTATATTCCCAGAGTCCCAGTTATCATACAGCAGGAAGACTGGGAACAGAAATATGGAGAAAGTGAGGTGGATTTAGTGACTGTGGGTGTATTTGCAGGCCTAAAAGTGTATGTTTTGGATGCCTGCTTGACTATTTTCCATCCAAGTATACGCTGTTAAGTGATGATGTACAGAAAAGAAATACTCACAGAGAATGGTGTGGACTTTTTTGTGCTTGTGTGTTTGTCTGCAGCATGGCAGATGGCCACCAGTCCTCTCCCAGGAGCCAGATCACCTTTAATAAATGCTCCACTGAAACACAAGCCTGGACAGTGCAGTAGCACAATAACACCAAACAGTTGAGCTGTAGCTAAATCAACAATTCTTTGGTTCAAAATCCTTATTTTCAAGCTTAGGTTCAATAAAGAATCTCCACAGAACACTGTGTCAAGTCTGAGTTCAGTCCTCATTGCCCTGTTTTGAGTCTGAGCCTTCAGGCCCCAATGATACATATCAGTCAAGTCTGTATTGTCTAACTTTCAGTTCTAACCTTAAACCTGGAGTTTGAGATAAATCTCAAAAAAGATTAAGAGTTGAGTTGTATCTTTTCCTCATTGCCTAAGTTTTTAATCAAAGTCCTGTGTCCATATGAGTCCAGTCTGAGTCTCCAAAGAAGATTCTGGGTTAAGTCCAAGTCAAGTCCTTGGTGCCAGTGTTTGATAGGTATTCAAATTCTCAAGTCCCCAGTGATCAATTCCAAGTCTCCAAGAGAGTGTGTCCCCAAAGAGAATCAAAATGAAGTCATAGTCAAGTCCTAATTTTCTATTTGAGTCAAAGTCAAAGTCTTGAGTCCCCTATTAAGTACAAGACTCCAAAGAAGAATCTAACTCAGGTCTTACTGACTTTGCTTGAGTCCTCATGCAATTATGCATGTCAATCGATCTCCAGATATGCAGAGTCGACTCTGTTAAGTCCATAACTGGCAATGAAGTTTCTGGGTTAAGTCCCAGTAGAGTCCTACATTTTAAAGTTTGAGAAGGATTCCCCAGTGACTAGGTCTGAGTTTCCAAGGGTGAGAGTGGTCAAGTGTATGTCCCCTGGGAAATTAAAAACGGAGTCTGTCTAGTCCTCATTGCCTGAGTTTCAGTCAAAGTTCAAGTCTTAAATGCCCAGTGATTGAATCAGAGTCTAAATATACTGATTTAAGTCCATGTTAAGTTCTAATGGCTTTGAATCCAAATCTCAAGTCCCAAGTGGTTGAGTTTGAGTTTCCAAAGAAGATTCCAGGTTGAGTCCAAGTAAAATGATAAATGGACTTGAGCTTATACAGCGCTTTTCTAGTCTTTTGACAACTCAAAGTTGCTTTACACTGCAGGTCACACTTACCCATTCACACCCATTTCCTCTCACATTCACTCACTGATGGTCCAGAGCTGCTATGTTAGTTATCCATCAGTATTGCTGACACATTCACACCCTCTCATGCCCATTTACATGCATCTTGCTCAAGAACACATTGCTATGTGTCGCCTGGAGCTGGGCTTGAACCTGCAGCCTCCTGATCACTGCTGCATGCACAGCTTTAAGTGCTGATTGGCTGCTTGCCATGCCGTGGCTTTGCGTGTAACCAGAGTGTGTAACCAATGGGATGGTGCTGTGGGTGGGACAAAATAACAGTGTTAAAGGTGTAGTCAGCGATGTGGGAGAAAATGAGTGGAGAGGTTGTTGATAAACGAAATTAGATCCGCCTCTCCCTTCATACCTCACCCCTCGCTCCACCCCCGAAAGCTGATGGACGTGCATCGTCATGGAAACGGCCATAGAAACGGTGTAGCTGACCAACGTAGCTAAGGGAACCCCGACTCGTCAGACAACTCGACTGACAATATTGATAACATCACAGCAACAGTACATTTTGGCAGATTAGACAAAAAGATGAATGCCTGACGGCTATTACTGTTATGTGAAGCACCACAAAGCAAGTGTTGCTTACCTATCCAGCAGAAAGACGACGACATCCGCGTCCGTTTTCAGGTCTTTTAATTGGCGGAGTTCCCTCCACCATTGGAAAGCAACACCAATGTTGACCTGGATCTTCGCTCTTTCATGGTCATAGCCCTTCTTTTTCACTTTCTGCTCCTCTGACCTTTTTCTTTAGGGCTGTTTTTCAGCCATTGCTACTGCACATATTGTATCTCTCTCTTACGCCAACTGCATACGCTACACATCCTACGACTCCCCCTCTGTCTGATCTGCGCATGAGTATGATCGCCCCCTGGATGTTGGGGGGGTGTACCCTGCTTTGGTAACTCGGCCCAAGCCACAGTATTTACCTGCTGAAATTCAGAGCCAAGGCTGTGTATTGAAACCAGACTTTTTTTTCAACATGCTGTCAGTGGGGACATCTTGTGGATGGAGAGGAGAAATACAGTGAATTTGACTAATACTGCATTAGGTTAGAAGATTAGAAGATCGCTGACTACACCTTTAAGTTATGGGATTTTTAGAAAATTTTGGGAATATTTTGCATCCAGACAAATATGCAGATCACCACCAAAATTTAATGGCTCCTTCCCTGGACCAAACCACACCTCTGTTAAAATTTGAATGCAAGTCCATCCAGTAGTTTTTGTCTAATGTTGCGAACAGTCAAACAAACAAACAAACCCTGGCAACGACAACCTCCTTGGTGGAGGTAATGGATATGCAGAGGTCAGTGTTCTGGTAGAGGTACATTATGTGTTTGCACAAGTTTAAAGAAGGAAAGAAACTGCTGTGGTCCGTCACATTCTGCCACTGTGTTACTAAAAAATCAAAAGCATTTGCAAATATGCATGTCATCATCAAGTGGAGGTGCAAGGTTGATAGTTTGCTTCCTGTACGCATGTCCGTAATGCTAAATAAGTTAAAAATATTTGATGATACATTCTCTGCTCCTCCCAAAAATACACCAATACTCATCAACATCCAGTCCTCTACTCTATTTTTCAAACAAGAAAAATCTCACATTGCACATTCGCAGCAGCAGAGGCGGAAACACACAAACACACACTCCAAACACAGCGTGATAGAGTGGCTGTGGCTCTCCATCAACCGAGAAATCTCATATTGGTCGACTTCATATTGGTCTGAGGTACAGCAACGGAGAAAAAGACAGAGTGGGCCAGAGAGACGGAGAGGACTGAAAATGGGAGGAAGAACGAAGGGAGAGTAAGTGATAAAAAGAGTAGTGAAAGAAATAAAGGATAAAATGAAAAGGGGTATGTGAGAAGACACAGAGAAACAAGTTAAAGGAGGAGATGAAGAGGAATGGAGCAAAAGCCGAGTGTGTCGACAGAAAATAGTTTTTTTTTAACTCCAGCATCATGTTCAAACTAGATGGAGGCTGAAAGCAAAGTTTGTTAACAACTCAAGCATGGCAGGATGGCTTTATATCCACTATGAGCAATTAAATAAATAAACCTGCCCCTCTAGGGATGGATCATATATCTGTGAATTCTTGTACTGGCAGAACCTTGAAAGGCAGATTTACCAATCAATGTCTTCAAAGACTTCTGCTTTCTACATGCAAGAAGCTGCAAAACTATGCTGTAGAATAAACAGGGAAAAGATGTTGAACACAGCAGCCAGCAGATAAAGCTTTGGAAGCTTAAAGTGACTGTGAAAGTGCCAAACAGCGAGTAATTGATGAAAACATGATGCATATAACCATACAAATTTATTGATAAGATGCCATGTTGAAGGGATGTAAAGCTTCAGTGAAGGTTTTTAAGTTGGCTTTTAAAATGTATGTTTAATATACTCCAGTTTATTACCTATTACAAGGGGGTTATGTTTTTGTTGGTGTTTGTCCATCTATCTCTTAGCCAAATACGATTTTTAATGAATGATTCGATGATTTTGAATAAGGGAATGTTAGTAATGAGGTCCAAGGAAAAACTGATGAAGTGCTGGTAGTGATAAAAAAAGAAAATGCAAATCCAGGATTTTTATAAGGATTCGTTAGACATTGCGAAATGCTAGCTTACCACATTGTTGCTAACAGTTTTTCACGATTGTTAACACACAAAAAACTAAACTTTGGCACAATTTGCACAACCTTAACTTCACCTACCATTCGTTCGACCCACATTGTCACTACTTCAAACTCCCTTATGACTCCCCTAGACTCTGACTTTCCTTCTTTACACTCTGACGCCAATTGCACATCACCATGTTGTCTAAACCCTACACACAATGTTCAGTTGTTGCACACACCTCTCATGTAAAAGCTCAAAGCTTCAACCTACAATACACTCTGCAGTCAATTGCACATAAACTTGTTGTCAAAACACTACACACAATGTTCTGTTGTTACATACACTTCTCATGTAACATCATAGTGGTATCAACCCACAACACACACGTGTTCAAAACTCAACAAATTCAGGTTTGGTGAGCAATTAGCAATCAGGACTGCAGCATATAAGTGCCTTGAGCCTCCTCCTCTGTGTTTGGTGAACAATGGAGAACCTTGAAGAGAGCAACCAGAGATGCGCTGTAAATGCTTGGTAGTGTGCAGCAAAAGCTTAGTTGTGTGTGCTCAATGAATGGTATGTGTCATTGGAAAATACGACTGTGTGTAGCAAATGAAAACATGAGTTCCACTTTGTGAACACAATGTAGAGATTTATGGCAAGAGTCTTCTTGCAAAGAGAGTGTCAGGTTTAGCATTTTGTGTGTGCAGTATTGAGAAAGCCATTATTGTATTGAGAAACATGTGTTGACAATCGTGAAAAACTGTATAACTCAATTCATCCTCAAAGGATTTTGATAATATTTTCAGGGAAAGCTGGTCATAGCACAAAGAAGAAAAGATGCCATTGTGGTGGTGACCTGAACATAGATAAACCAGGATTTGCTAATGCTGCAAGATAGGCCAGTTTTCACCTTTTTTAATAATTCTGCATCTTCTTAATGGATTTTCATGATATTTAAGGAATGTTGGTCATGACACAAGGGAGCAGTGGCTAGATTTGTTGTGGGGATTCAACTCCAATTGTGGATCCATGAATCTCCTCCAAAGATATGTTAACACTGTGTGATAAGGCAGTTTTCCACATTTTCGCCAATAACTCAATAAGTTCCCAGTGGATTTTGATGAGACTTACAGGGAATGTTGGTCATGGCCCAAGAGAGGAGTGATCAGGTTTGATTGGTGATCTTAACACAGATGTGGATCCAAGAATCGCTTCCAAAGATATGTCAGTGAGATAGGGCATTTTTCCCACACTTTAACAATAACCAGTCCAACAATGTTGCAAATGCTTTGGTGGAGGTTTGTGTTTTTGAACACTTCTAGTTTTTAATTGCAATTCTCCAAATCAAACTTAGCAGTAACAATTCCCCCATTAATATCTGTACGCAGTCAGACAAAGGAACATTATACCCAAGGCATGGTAATGTTTGATGTGGTGCTAGTATGACACTGCTAATGTCTATAGCTTGTTGTTGTTTAGTATGTATAAACACATACCAAAAAACAGCATAGTGGTAAAGTTAGAACAGGTCTACAAGGTTCTAAACTTTTCACAATAACTTGACAGTGGACAAGCCAAGGGTCAACGTTTTACTATAAAATGGGTTTATTGTAGACAAGCCCTGAGTCTACTTGATACTTTGGCTACTTCTTTGTGCAACTTTAAACAACCTTGTGCTACTCAGCCTGGACCCAGCCCTTTTTTAAAATGCTGTGGTGTGACCATGAAACGACCAAAGGGAAATATGCAATTTTGTAGTGTTTTTTTTCAAATGAATTGTATCAAAGCAACAGAGCTGTAGGTGTGAAATCCACCTATAACCAGCTTTATTAGGGTGGTAAAGTAAAAATTTTGCGACATGATATCAACATAAAGGTAAATAAGCTTCTTTGAGATGCATAAACTCAGATTTTCTAAGACTTAAAGAAAACAGAGTAAAGAAAACATGTTCCGAGAAGCGGTAGCTTGACTACAGAGACTCATCATCAAACTTTGATTTCTGAAAAAAGATTTTTTTTTTTCACAATCATGTTTCATATGTAAGAAGTTAAACAGATTTAAAGCATTCCCTTCTCCCCCTGATTAACAGCATACAATGAGTTTTCTTTTTATCTGTAGAAAATTTTCCCTTTGTTTTCTTCAAACACAACCCACTTCATTACCATCCAAAGTTATTAACAACATCTAGAGTTTCACTTTCAGAGGGTTGAGCAGTGTGGGCAGTTTCTGGCTCCTAGCAGACCAGCTCTGGTTGATCTGTAATGCCTTTTGATTTCACACTACCAAACGCAGATACAAAGAAGCATTGAACTATTAATTATTAATTAACCACCAAACCCTCTGGCGTTTCCCTTGTTTCACACTACGATCTGAGCTGCTGCGAGCCAAGGTCACATGGAATCAAGTGGTAACATTTGGCTGGTGAGTTTCATCACCCTCCTCCCCCGTATTTAAAAATGTAATGTATTCCCACCATTAGGAGTTGCATAATGAGCAGCAGGATCCTGTTCAGCATGCAGTAAGCACCTGCACGGCCCCAAATCATATTTCACTCTTTCTAAGTCAGCAACTCTCTCAGCGGAGGGTGTATGAGAATTGTGGTGTTGTGGACAAGGGGGGGGCAGAGGTGCTATTTGTATTCTGCTAATCCTGCAGTACAGTGCTGCAGAGGGTAATGGGGGTTAACAGGACTTCCACTTAAACACATGCTGAGCTCCGTGCTCTCGCCGAGTTTCTCAGAGGCCAGAGGAAGGTGTGCCTCCAGGTACAAAGCCCCTCCACCAACCTGCTCACCCCGGGACTGCATCGGGTCTCTGATGGGATTATGAAACTAGAGAAGGTTGGAAAGCAGAGATATGCAAGGAGGAAGAGAAGAGAGGAAAGCTGCCGCAGTGGTGAGAAGGGACCTGTGGTCATAATAATGGGTATTATAGTTTTAACACTGTGTGCTGGTGAGACTCTGTGAGATAAAAAAGCCACTCAAAATACATTAATTTAAACTCTTAGTTATGGTGGCTGAAGGTATTTAAAAACTTCAACAAGTAACAGATACCACACACACCAATCTCCAAATACATCACTCACTGTAATAAGGACATCCTAAACTTTTTTAATTGAACAAACTGCAGATTTTTGTATGTACTATGAAGTCTCTGAAAACAGAGAGAGAACGGACACTACATCTGGATTCGCTGTTCTCATTTCTTTAATCACAGCAAGATCATACACTAACTGAATACAAGCGTCAGATGTTGCGTCACTCCCTTGTAAACGGCACATCAAGTTCTTGTACTGTACAGCTGGAGAAACAGACATGAAGTGCCTGGGCAAAGGGGGGTTTAAAAGGCTTAGCAAAATACAGCTGGAGCCAAAGTTCCTCCCTTGGAGTTGAAAGTGAAAGTAAATTATTTCACTCACTGAAATAGATGAATGCTCTGCTGTCTCTTCTATTTTAAACAGATTAACAAGCTCCGCTGAGAGAGAATAATCAAAGAAATCCAAGTGAATCCCTCCAGAGCCTCGTCAAAATCCCTTGATCCGTTGTGCCATAGCTGATGATCAGCTTAGATTCATTCTGATATAAGTATGGGGTAAATCAGCTTCCAGTATTTTACCAGCTTTTCTATGACAGAAAACACATCTCAGAGTTTTCTCGCATGTGCATGTTAAAAGTACTTTCTGTTCATACAAATGGCGGGCACTAGCAAGAGGCTAACTACGACTGAGGAACTTGTTCGTGGACATTAAAATTCATCACACAAAAATATTAAGATCGTGGGAGTAATAAGGTAAGACAATTTTCTATTTCCTTCATAGTTCAACATTTGCTGTTTGCTTTAGCCAACTGTATCAGCTCCTAAAATTCTAAAAGTTGTGTTAATGTGCAATTATTTTGGTTCACAGAAAGTGCAAATATCTTTATAAAAGATTCTTACTTCTGTTTTGACATTGGGCACATAGGCCTTAGACCTGAGACACAATTGAACAATTGTTTTCATCTAGCATTACATTATAAACCTCAATCAATCAACAGAGGACCTTTGTGTAATAGCATTTCTATATTAAGATACTGCTTTTTCTTTAATGAAGGATTTAATCCGTCAACCTCTGCTCCTTGGTGGTTTCACTTCGATTCATTTACTCTAGTCACACTCTACCGTATACATCAATTAGCCATCCATCCACCCATCCATTTTCTATATTGACTATGCTGTCCACAGCTGCAGTAACCTATAGAACTTATCCCAGCATGCACTGGGAAATAATAATGTCAGACCATGGATGAGATGCTGGGTTAGAGAGATACAAGGAGAGAGAGGGACATTCATTCATTACTATTATTCCTTTGAAGTTTTAAAAAGCAAGATTTCTTTAAATATATGTACAGTGTCAAACATTACCTCTCCAGAGACATTCACTAAGCAGATTTATTCAAATAAAGTATCACGGTACCACATCTACGGATGTAAATTATTCATAAAGAATGTATAGAACATCCTCCTCCTAAATCATATATTAGTCTTACATTTGCACATTCCATTTACTGATCATGCAGAGGGCTTACTTATGGATTCACTGAGTGGAGTAAGATTTGACCTGAGGCTCACGGTGCAGCCATGAGGCCAAGAAAGAGAATATCATAGCAGAACATGTAGTTACTGTCACCACTGCCATCACCCTGAAATCTGTATCAGCGTCCCAGACATTAAAAGATTCATTTAGACTGAATGAGATGGTTGTGGTGGGGAAATGTAAAATAGGATTGTTATCATCCTATTTAATGACATTATTACATTATAGAAGGTTTTTTGGACTTCATTATTACTTTTTACTATTTTCTAATGAAAACAATTATTCAGATTCCTGAATAATAAAAAACTAAATCAGTTTTTTAAATACATATAAACCACAAGTTAACCGTTTCAGGATAAAATTGCAAACAGTTACACAGTTCTCAGAGATGCATACAAACCTCTTTAACATTAGCATTTTTTACAAATGGATTATTTTACAACATTAATGTCTTTCTTCTTCTTTAACACACTGTCTAAAACTGTGCAGCTTAAAAGCTCTTGCCCACCGACACTAACCCCACACCATTAAAAGTGTTTGGGATTGGGCAGAACCTTTTTGTAGCATGTTCTGCAGATGACTGTATGACTATTCCATAAATAACACTCATTACAGGCCAATCAGAAACTGTAGTAGGTGGGCACTACTGCCAGGATCTAAAAAACAAAAAGCAAACCACATCATAGTAAAAACTATCTCCAAAACATGTTAGAAGCCATGTTAATTTTGTCAACTAATTATTTTTATTATAATCACTTCATTATAATTTTTCCCCTCACGAAAACTAGACCGTAACTAAAAAAACAAGTGTACGCTGGCAATAACTTAAACTAAATAAACTGACGTGTTTGTGACCAAATGCAAACTAGACCAAGATGTTTGACAGAAACTAAATCCAAGCAGACCTAATTTCATCATGAGAGAAGTTAGGAATCACGGCTACTTTGGTCGTGAGGAAATGCTGGATGAGTTCATCTCGAAATGGGATTGCAATGAAATTCAATGACATCCAATCACAACTGCCTTAGCTTCATGCTGGCGGGATCTAAATGTAAAACATCACTTCAGGAATTCAAGGAAACACAGAAGATATCTTACATGTTACAATTCATATTTTAGTATACCAAATTTAGAGTGGATTTTGTTGACTAAAATGTGAAATTCCTTAACAAGAACTAACTTGTTTTAACTAAAATTAAAACAAGTTAGATGACTAAGTTATGACTAAAAGCAAAATACATTTTATAAAAATGATTAAAACTAAATTAAAAAGTGCTGACAAAATTAACAGCAGTCAGAAGTGGAGTGAAAATATCAGTATATATCACTGTAAATGTTTGTTCATAATATAATAAGAAAAGCAGTCCAGATCTGGAAAACTGCTACTGAAGCTGTTAGCATCTATGCTAATCTCCGTACAAGCAGTAATTTTCTGCTGTCATCCAACTCGTAGCTCCCGGCTCTTTCTGCTCTAAAAGAAGCTTTCAACTTCGGGCCACTAACAATTGTTATGAATTGGAGCGTGGCAAGTTGAACCTACCTTATTGAAAACGATAAATCAGGCAGATCCTGCTGCTGCAAAGGGTTTACTCTCAGCTTCTTAGTGTAAAAACTACTGCCTTATTACATCCAACAAGAATGTTATATCTTTGCTGGCATTTGCTAGTTTGTTGGATTGTAGTTAATATTAGGATTTGATGAAATTATCAGCTAAAGTTAGTCATGCCACAAGTAAGTTGTGAAAAGGTTTTGGTGATGAATTTGATCTGGATGTTGATCGAGGATTGTTTAAGAATTTGATAACAGTGCAAGATCTGGAAGTTTTGCACATTTCGACAATAACTCCTCTGACAATGCCTTGGTTGAAGTTTGTGCTCTCAAGGGGCTAGTCTGGAAAATGTATATTTAACACATTTGCAAAGTAAAGCATGTTTACATAATTAGCAAAAACAGTAAAGTCTATGAATATTATCTGGAATACCAGGCAAAGATACTGGACAAAGAGAAACATAAAAGACTGGCCTAAGTACTAACTTTGCCACGAACCTGAAATCTGCCCACTTATACCATTTGTAGCACGTCTTTCAGCTCTGATCTGCTGTTCTCTGGCATTTAAACCTGTCTGATTTGAACAACTGAGAGAGGTCTGCAAAACACAAAGTAAAATAGATTTCCTCTGATGCCCTCTAGCAGCCGATTTCTCGGTCTGGGACAAGGTAAAATAAGGTCGACACCAGGCTGTGTATCCTCAAGGAACCCCTGAGGTGAGTCTGAGGGAACAGTGGGCCAAGCCTCTTTAATATAACATGTGATGTGGACACTCATTAAAATGAGAGCAATGTCAAAAATAGAAGGTAATTGATATGACTCGGGGTAGAAAGGGTTGTTTTCAAAGCATTGGCTCGGCTTCAAAGGCTCAGAACAGGTTCAGTCAACAGGATCTTTATAAGAAAAGTATTACAAAGAAAAAAACTCACTTTTGAATAAAGAAAATAAGTTACTCCTTAGTGAAGATTGAAGTAAAACAAGCTAAACAGTTGTCAGGTGTTTGTTCTTATATTCAGGACTGAACTCCCCACATGGAGCTTTTCATTCTTACTTAATGTTAGCAAGAATGCTGACACTGACTCAATTCAGCAGGTAATCTCCCTTGTGCTTCATGAGTTTGATTCATCGTCCTCTCTATCTACTTCTGTGTTTTGGCGAAACCCTGGAGGTGCACTAAAGCACTCATACGTCTTATTTCCCAAAAGACCCTGTGAAACCACCTACTGATACTTCATTCTTGGGATAAAACTTCTTCACGACAATGTTATTGTGCAGATAAAAATGCAGCTTTACCAATACTGAACTAATGTAAAAGTGTTTTGTAACTGGTTCAGACAAGTAAATACAATTTGAAAAGGCAAAACAACAACACAAACATGGGAGGTGTTTCAGGGTGAGCCAATACATTTACACAAATGAAGAAAAAAACAGGATAAAGACTGGACAACAGTATCAAAAGAAGTTTTTTAAGGAATAGCTTCTATTCTGGATCTAGTCAGTATGTTATTATTGGCCTATGTACTGACTCATTCTTAGTTTGCCATATTTTTTTTTTTTTACTTATTTTGAACTGGTTTGTATAATTACTTCTTTTCATGTGAACATGTATTTTATCGTTGTTTTGTAAACTTTTTTGTTATTTTATGTTGTAAAATATTGTACATTTTCTGATTTGTATATTTAAAGGCCCAACTAGGGACAAAAGTTGGAAATTAGCATTTGCTATAAACTCTCTGTGCAGAACATCAGATTCATGTTTAGTGATGGAACTATGTTAAACTGCATGGTCCCTACCAAATAAATAAATTCAATCAATCAATCAATTACAAAAGTCAGAGGCATGTTGAATAATTGTCTTGGTTGAATCTGCAGCAAGTTTACCTGAAAATGTTGTGGACATGTTTTGCAAAATCAATTTTCTTGCTTCAATGTGGCCAGAAGGGGTTTGGGCGCAGAAGAACTTTTACAAACCTTTTACTTAACCCTCAGTTCATGCTCTATGCCTCTTTTAAAGAAAATGCCCATTAAAAAGCTCTATTTTTTACTTCCTGGATTTATGATGTCATGGCTATACGGCCTCCACCTACATGTGTGTTTTCTGTGTGTTTTCAGGCAAACGCCATTACTGTTTTGAAAGTCCACTCCATGATCTGTAACCCCTCCACTCCCCTACCATCAGGAATCATGGGCAGCCAATCAGCGCAGAGCTCATTATCATAGCATTCCCGCCCCCTAACATCAGAGCGTTTCTAAAGGGGAGGGGAAAGTGCTGCATCTTGTCCTCTACAGAGACATTTTCAATTTTTTTTCTTAATTCAACTTAAATTCAAATCCTCACTTAACAGACAAACAAGACATGATGTGAAGGGAAAAACACACCATGATTCGGGACTTTTAAAAGCCAGCTCTGATTGGTTAACTGGTCCACTCTGAGGTAGTAGTCAAATCAATGCAATTTAGTACTATTTCCAACAGCTCTGCATTCTTTATGTCCTCTATCCTCTGCACCTTGCTTGCTACTCTGATAAATGGGCTTGAACTTGTTGAGTAACAGTGGCATGACATCACAGTGGTAGGTCTATTTGCAGGGCTGGGGAAGTAAACTGTTTCAGGTAGCTATTGGCCCTGTTTACAGGAGAAAGAAAAAGAGGTCAGACTTAAGACACTCGAGTGACAGGCTTCAAGCAGGAATTGACCAGACTAGTCCCTTCATTTAAGTCTTGTGTATGGTTTCTATCCACGCCCCAAACCAGCACCCCAGGATCACATTACATGTTTCCACTTCAAACTCGTGATCTTGCAAACTAAATATTTACTGTTTATCATTATGTACAGTTACAGCGGCACTGTGTGTCAGCAGGGAGATTGCAGGAAGGTTGTTGGATCAACCCTGTCAGTAAGGGCCTTTCTGTGTGTGGTTTGCATGTTCTCCAAGTGCATGTGAGGATTCTCTCTGGGCACTCCAGCTTCTTCCCACAGACCAAAAACATGTCCATTAGGTTAAATGTTAGGTATGAATGTGAATGGTTGTTTGGCTGGCAACCAGTTCAGGGTCCCCCTGCCCCCAGCCCCTGTGACCCAAAAAGAGATTAGCAGAATAGATAATGGATGGATGGATTCATTTTATAAGTATATTTTTTTTTAATAATTTGCTCTGAAGCCTTTAAAAACACATAACTGCAGAATTGTTCCTGCTCAGTGGATGGTCAAAAGACAAGAATAAGCATCCATATAAAAAGGACAGTCTCCCTCTTTTGGTTTATGTATGAGTTCATAAAGGCTTAAGAAGAACATTGTCCTTCATGTATTTCGGTCAGCTGCCTCTAAAAGGTCATCCTGAATCATTTTGGATCTTTTGTCTCTCAGTGCAAAGACAAGACAGCCATTTATCATGTCTTTTCCTCATTCAGCCCACATAGGAGCTGCTCCATCAGACCCCACCCCTCCACATAAGGTCACAAATGGGCCTTTCACGAGATGATGTGAGAGTAAAGGTCACCTTTTCAAAACTACACTCTCCACCTCCAACACAAAGAAAGTCATATTCTCTGTTTTCTCTGCAGGACTCTGGAGAGTCAACATATTCTTACAGTGTTTGCCAGCTCTGCCAGGCTCCACGGCCTCTCTTTTCAATAAGTCAGTGTTAATGCCTTTTTTGGTACTTTTATATAAAATCAGGTTCTGGGCTGGTACACGCATCCACTGAAATAGCAAGGGATCTGCGCTCAATATCTTTGTCAGATAGTATTGTAATTGTGTGGGGCTAAGGTGCAGGAGCAGAGCGCCTTGGTTTGGATATTGCCTGGATAGATTTCCCCTGAGCCTGTTGCAGTGTAAGTAGTCTCTCTAGGTCTGTCTCTCACACATCGGTCTGTCCCCTCAAAGCTCTTCATCTGCCTCCCTGTCTGTCTGTCTGTCTGTCTGTCGCCATCTTGCTTTTTGCAGTTTGGTAGAAAAAAAAAGAATATCAATATGTCTGTGTTCACAAGTTCATTTTATCGGAGATGCTCATTAACAAATAACAGATTTACTTAAGCATAACATAACACGTTTCCATTTTTAACAACTAAGTAAACTGGCCAGCACTGCCTGCTAAAGAGACCATTGACATTCACTAAAGTACTAAAAAAATGACATTTCTACTGCAGTGAATCTAAAGTATCCACAGTAAATACAGATTAAAGTAAAAATGCATGTATAAGACTACACTTGATTTTTGTTTGATAGGAATTTTAGTATTGCTCTGCTGCCTCTATTGTCCTTGTGATGCTAAATTCTAAAAGCTACAATTATTGCCTTATTCTATGGCCACACCGGACGCGAATTCACAAAGACGGGCGTTGAGATTACATACAAAGTCAATGCAAAGACGCGTTTGGACGCAGATTCGCCCCGGGTGGCGCGTTGGACGCGTTTGGTGCGGCTGGCGCGGCGCGTATGGAGCGTCCGGCGCGTCAAACGCCTCTACGCTCGAGTTGAAAATATTGAACTTTCGACACAAATTCAAGTGACGCTGTGCCGCGGCAGCCAATCAGCGATGAAATTCCCCCCCGTCGTCATTGATTTGATGATGTGTGACGCTCTGGCCACCTGCTCCTGCTCGAACCCGCTGAAAGATGGAGGAGAGGTTGATCTGCGCTGTTTGTATCATCCGGAGCTATACGATTCGACGTGTATACTCTACAGAGACCGGAACAAAATGCAGCAGGCTTGGGTGAAAGTCGCTGAGGAGACAGGTTTTGAAGGTAAGTTCTGTAAATATTCGTTTCCAGCTGGATTTGCCTGCACAGGCCATCACTGAGTCCGACAAGCTCTGGCTCTCTACTGCGCCTGCGCAGTGACGCGCGTTGCCTCTCAGCTTGTCAAAATGGTCCAGCCTCGGGTGTTACGCGCTTTTAAATTGCCAATTCGAGTCTGGTGTGGCCGCGGCATTATGGTTTTGCCTCTACAAGGCTTAATGTAAGGGTAGAGTTAATGTATAGTCGGTCAAACAGAGCAGCTGGGGTGGTTTTTGTAGCAGTGCCATTGAAAGACATCTCTTTTTTTCAATAAATGTTGTCGTACTTACAATATGTATTTGGCAACAACATCTAAGATCATGGTGAGCCTGGATCTTCAAAATGTATTCAGTTTATCCTTGTGTCAAAGAGTATGTTAGTAACCTGGAACAATGGTTGGACTGTTAAATGTATTTCAGTAGTCCATAGAAGAAAACTGTAGAAAACTGCCTATAGAAAGTGTTTGGGAATGGGCAGAGCCTCTCCGAAGCATATCAGCAGGTGATTGGATGATTGTTCAGTCATTTACATTTATTATGGGCCAACCACATAATTTACGAGGCAAGTGTTACTCTGCTACAGAACATGAGCCACTTTGTAAAACAAACTCTTGTCAAAACATGTCAGACGTGGAGCAAAAATAGCCTTGCTATGGAGAAGTTCGTAGTGTTAATGTTTTATTTCATTTTACAAAAAAATGTGGTCAAGATCTGATAAAACTGCTACTGAAGCTGTTAGCATATATGCTATTCTTTGCAGATGCAGTTGCTTTCTGTGGTCATTTGCTCTTTGCTTCCACCTCTTCCAGCTCTAAAGGATTCTGATTGGGTGGTACTGCATTGGACCAATCACAATTATTACAGGTTGGTGCCGGACAAGATTGATCAGGACGGAATAAAAACACTGAATCACTGAATCAGTGACTGTGCAAGGTTAGGACATTTGAGCAAAGTCTAGAGAAAATGCCTTCAGGTATTCTTGCCATATTGATCCACAAACTTGAAAGGACTCCATGTTGCCAACACCCCCCACCCTTCTCTCCTCCTGCTGCTATATCAAACTATGATCCAATCCATACTCCTGTACTCTTCCACCTGCCTCTTCAACATGTTTTCTGTTAGAAATAAGGTCAAACTCACACACAATCCCACCACAGCTTCCAGTGTAATCGGTCTCTCCACACCAAATCCAACACGTCTAAACAACAGGGTCATTGCATGCTCTGCATCCTCAACAAGCCTGGACATCTCGCATCTACTAAACACCTCATCCCACTCCCCCTCAGGATGCAGAGCGGTGAGATGCAGAAGGACTTGAGAAAAACCTGATCCCTGCTTCTATAGCTGCCTTGAACAAAAGGCCTCACTGACCAGGCCAGAGTGTGGACTGAGAGTGTGAAATGTTGACATTTTTTTGTTTGTATTCTAAGGTTCTTCCTAATGTATGATTCGTCCTTCTTTTCTGATGGACACTGTCTCTGAAATGGAAACTATTCTGTGGGAAAACATTTTCTTAAGAGGAAAATACAGTGTGAAGTCTGAAAAAACATAATACCTGATAACCTTGATCTTCAACTCACTGAAAATCTCATTGGTTTATTGTTGAGTCAAAGTGGACATTCGTTCAAAGGTTGCAGTTTTTGCAATATCTTGATAACAAGCAAGGGTGAACATTCATTTTTAGCACTTATCCATAAACTTACAATTCTAGTCAGTTCATCTTTGAGTACGAGTGAACATTTGGCAGTGATTAAAATAAAACAAAGTATTTGATGTTTTGGTTTCATGATCAACTTGTTATTATAAAAGAGTGGAGGCTCGTGTAGTTTGAAGGAAGTGAAAGTGTTCTTGGGATACTGTGTTTACAAGCAGTGGAGTAAATGGTGCCAGTGTCTCTATCTTTGATTCAGGACATTTAAAATTTGAATTATTTATCCTTGCATCTGAGTAAAAACGCCAAATCACAGTTTAGTAATAACTGAAATACATATACCTTTCATAATATATATAACCAGTTCCTACAGGATTACAGCTGGTAGCACGACTGGTTGCAAAGGCATTAATTGAAAAAAAATGATGTTTGATTTGTTTTATGTCAAGATGGACTACTTCACTTATGAAATAATAAAGTCCACTCTGTTACAAACTTAATCATAACCACCCTTTCTCATTGTCTTCCCTCTCTTTTAATTCACCCTTCATCACTCCCTGCCTGTCTTTTCATTTACACTCAGCTGGAAACTGAGCGTCAGGGTCTTAATTCTGGCGAGAGACACAGGGCCATTTTAGGAAATAGGATTAAGGGGGAAAAAGTTCAGATGTACAGGAGAGGAGTAAGACAGCAAGTGACAGCGAGCGAGGAGAAAGCGCAGCGAGGAGGGATTGTGAAAAAGAGCTGGAATGTGTGGGAAGGAGTCTGACACGTCATCTCATGTTCTTTCTGCAAAAGTATTGTGCAAAGATGGCTGGTCAAACAGATTGGCTGTAAGTGCATGCTTTGTGTACAGCCCTGGTAGTAAATATGGAGGTGATGAATAAGTCAGGGGAGCTGGACCCGAGTCAGAATTAAAATATGCAGCTGGATGCTTTTACTCTGACGAGGCGTAGATGTTTGAAAAGGTCACTTGTTGATGGACCTTCTCTGACAAAGAGCTAATTTACAAAGCGCTGCCGGTAAAGGAAATCTTGCTAATGCATCTTTGCTGCATCTATAAAATGTTGTGGATGATGCTTGCAGGATAAGGTCTTTGTACAGACAGAGAGGGGTGTGTGTGTATGTATAAATGATGACCTCCTGTCATAAAGTAGTCCATTGAGATGAACTTTGAAGCATCTGTCTGGCATTTGCCCGGCGTTCCCATGTGATGGTAAACAACGATGGATCGCTTCCCCTGAGCTGAACAAAATAACCGCTGATGAACATCATCTTTCTCCGTGTGCTATGAAAAATGTGACTTCCTGTTGAGTTATCTGTCATATTTTTGTGCTCCCTATCAGGGGAAGGGCATGGAAAACAGCTTAGCCCATGAACACTTTAATGAAGTGGATTGTAAGCTGATATCATTAATGCTGGGAACGTCATTGAGAATTTTCATTTAAGTCAAGAATCAATCAAGTTATGATCATAGCAAAAGCTCTTTTTTCCTCACTTGTAACATCTTTCCCACAAAAGACGCTTAATTCAGTCTCCATGCTGCTTAGGACAAAAAAATTGGACGAGTTAAGAAAAGTAGCAAAGTTTTTGATAACAGAAATTGGTTCTTGGTTTTTGATAACTGAAATTGGTTCTATAGCGGCTCTCTCCGTTTCTCTTTTTTCGTTCACTGATACTAAACATCATCAAATGGAGATTATATTTGGAAAAGCACTCGAAGAGCGCAGACCTTCGCCAGCACCACAGTCCTCACCCATATTGTGATTTTCACCATAAATATTAAATCTACCTTTATTTCATCTACATATGTAGATTCCTTGACCACAAAAACATTCACATGTCCACAAATGCCGAAAATGGTCCTATCTCACAATGCAAAAGAATCCTCTAAAAAATTCCTGGATCCAGACGGTGATCCGGATCACTCCCAAAATCTAATCATTTGTTCCTTGCCACAATTCGGACATTCCCTAAAAATTTCACCAAAATCCGTCCATAACTTTTTTGAGTTATGTTGCTAACAGAGAAACAAACAAACAGACGCTGGCAATAACATAACGTCCTTGGCGGAGGTAATAAAAATCCTATCCTGCTGTAGGCCTCACTACCCCTGTAAAAACAGAAAAACTGAGTCTCATAGAGTGATGCTTGATAGAGTCCAAAAATGTGCAGGTGAGTGAGCATTTTAGCCCCTCTGGTTCCCAAGGCTGAAAGTATAAAGGATTTTACTATAGCATTTTGGACAAATATCTGCAATAAGGTCCACGGTAAACACATGGAAGACTTGAACACTGCATCAAAGCAACTGATGTTGCTCTGCTTTTGAATTTTGAAATGTTTTTGTGTTTTTAAAGGATGCTTGCAAGCAAACTGCCAACAACACAACAAAAAAATGGCCTTGGACCCTAATGCAATCATTGCAACGAAATTCATGTCGATGATGATAAGCTTTGACCATATTATTATATTATACATGATCATATTATTATTTGGTATTGCCACAATTAACAAATCAGACTCTGCGTGATGGCTATGCCCACTAACTACAAAATAGTTTGAAAAATGTCATACCTCCTCAATGTTGATAAGATACTGAAACAGTGACACTGGGCTGATGAAGCCAGTCTGTAGATTACATCTGTGGTTAATGCTTACAAGGACAGGAAAAAGCACAAATCCTTTTCACCATGATAACTTCACAGTCACTACACCATAATATGAAATTGATGGCTGCACTGAGCTTCATGTTTCTCAATTTTGGTATCAGGGACTTTGTTTTCAGTTTCAGTACATACCTTACCTTCGCAAAATAAGAAGAGTTGTCATGTCTCCATGGCTTTCTTTGACCTGTCTAGGCCATCTAGTATAAATGAGCAACACAAACAGTTAGCATTGTATACTGTAAATGTGTATTAAATGATTAGCTATACTTTATTATTAAGTCTTACAAAATAAGTCTTGAATATTTAAAGGCTTTAGCAAAGACATTCTTTGAACTGGTATCAGCAGTTGAAAGGACACACTGTGATAATTATCTATATGGATTACAACTTATTTCCATGTACTGCTCGTTCTTTAATGATGAAATGATAATGTCAACAGCATAAAACCATGTAGTGTGCATTTAAAAGCAGTGTTTAATCACGCCACATGACCTCAATATCTATTAAATTAATCACAGTTATGATTTTTGCCGTAATGGAGCAGCCCTACTTGGTACTTTATCAGAAATTGGGATTGGATGAGGTGACACCAGGTAAATCTGAATAATAATACACCTCCCTGTATGTCTCACTTTTTAATAACCTGCAAATGATGGCTGAAAGAATCATAACCAGCTCCTCACTCCACTCCTTTAATTACAATGGCCTTGCTTTTTCATCCTGTTAGAAACTCTCGGAGGACGCTCACTTCAGGGACAAAATAAAGCCGCTGACTAGACAGGACTGAGCTGGTGTAAAGTGTCCAAGAATAGCAACCGTGATGTGAAATGTGCTGGATTCTAGGGCTCCTGTTTAGCAGATGTGAATGTCATTAAATTTAACTGTTCACACACAGACATTTACTGCCTGCTGTCAGGAGGAGAAAATTCACGAGGAGTTCTCCGAAGAAGAAGACGCTCCATCACATGCCAGAGGAAATGTGCTGATTTACACCTTTCAACATCTTCATTTAGCAATGTGTGAGGCAGAGAGAAAAGCAGAATTTATTTCTATGAAATGTTATATATTTATGAGATTTATCTTTCCCAGATGGAGAAAACTTCAGTCAACAATTAAAAATAAGCATGATTCTGATTTTTTGTACGTTTTGACGTGCCTTTGAAAGTAGGGAGCAGAGAGAAGTTCTTAAAGTTTGTGAGAAAGGGGCCCACTCTTCTTCTTACATGCTTTAGATTAGAAGTCCCTAACCACTGGGCCAAAGACTACCATAGAGAAAAACAAATAGTGTTTGTTAAAATAGGGTGAGGAAATGATGGAAGTGTGTTTAAACTTCATTATTTCAGGAGTTTAGGTTTGAATTTCCTGCAAAACTGACATTTTACTCAATTCCTATTCAAAAATATTGATCATTTTCTTACACTTTCTGTCTAATCTACTCTAACCTATCAACAACAGCACAAACAAAAGGATCTGCTACCACTCATGTTACCATCGCAGCAGAGTAGCTCTTGCTTTTGAATGTTTCAATAACAGTGGACTTAGAACATATATGACAACTTAATATCAAAATGTGCTGATTAGCAAAATGGAGAACATTAACAGGTTTACTGAAATGCTTTGGTTGCCTGTTAACTAATTCTACGCCCCTTCATTCTGGTTACTATATCACAGTACAGAGAAGAGTTAGGGAAATAGGCCACTTATCCAGAAAAACATCCTTATTCTGGGAAACTCAATGCATATTCCTGTGGGTCTAACCGTCCAAATGAGTCTTCACAGATCAACACAGAGCTCAACAGAACAAACAGTGACTCACTCACTCCTACTTGTCAGTTATCTCCGTTCAGACACGTTTATTCTGTTCGTGTGTGACAGGGAAACAGGATCGTTTTCCTGCAGAACAACCTTTAACTCATATAGGGTTAGCAAGGAGGACGTAGGCGTAAAATAGATGAGAAAAGGCGAACGGTTTGTGCATAACATTTTGTGCATCCCATAATCCAATCAATGAGAAAAAAATCACAGGTCAGAATCTTGTCAGAAGATATTTTTATAACTTTACGGCTGCAGAGAATTACTCAACCTGTTCTGATAATTCCCATGGAGCCTGTGGGAACCTGAAGGCCAATAACTGATGTGGTAAGTACTGGAATAAAGCCACGAAATCAGTGTGGATGTTCTTATGCTGATTACAGTACTTTGATGATGCTTACTCGGCTCCTGTTCCCACTTCCTTCTCAGGTATTACTCCTGCCTTAAAACCCAGCACCTCGACTTCCACGGAAAGAGCAAAGCTTAGAGACTGGGAACCTTTCCCAGAGTTGAGAGAATGTTTTATTATTGCATACACATCCAATCAAAAGGGTAATTTTCTTTCCTCTCACGAAACTCGCCTTTGAACCAAGACAAACCAGCCACACATAGACCTGTAAATGTATAACTTGCTGCCAGCTTCAACCAGTTTTTCAACAAACAGGACATGTTGTTTGCATTAACTGTAACCACTACACCTACTTCTGATTAAAACCTAACACATGACTTAAAATACATGACAATATCCCTTTAATGCGTCTTTGACTGTGGATGAAAAAAGTGGGCCAAATGAACATTTCAGTCTCTAAACAAAGTCTCTGTGACTTGAAGAATTTTGTAAAAGGGTGGAATGCAAGTATTCAATGTGACATTCAACAACAACTTACAGGAACAAAATACAGGCTATGGGAACATTTCACAAATATAAAATCAAGAAGCTATTAACATTCAGACTAACAAAGTTAAAGGTGCTATGAGGAGAATCTATTTCCGAAGACATTAAGACTCTGCTACCCATGAGCACGCGCGGCGACTGTCGTAATGCTGCGTTCCAGTAACCTCAGAACTGGGAGTGACATCATCTCCAACTTATCGGCGTTCCAGTTGAAGTCGGTAAACAAGATGCCAATCTACCAGGCTATTGTTAGCTGTTGTTAGCACACCCTGTGTTGTTGTTCACAAATATCACATGAAGAATGTGATTATCACTATGGCAGCATTTCTGTAAATATAAGTCTAACAATACGATGCGTACAGCTGATCTAGAGCGACACACCTCAGTCAGCAGTGCTAATAAATGGATTATAACAGGAGCTAAATAACTGTTCACACTGGGGGCATCCATCTTCGATCGTCAACTCGGGAGTGGCGAGGTTTCACCGCGTTCCCAGGAGGAAATTCTGACTTTGGGGGACGTTCCAGCTGCAGTTTCCTACTCGGAACTCAAAATTCCTACTTCTGACTACAACTGGAAGACGTGTGCAATCCAAAGCATGTATTTGTTGTGATGCTAATGAATGCAGCTCGGAACTTCCTCAGAACTCTGCATTGCTTTACAACTTCTTTTTTTCAACATCTTACAGGATGCAAAGCGACGAGGTAATGTATCTCTTTCTAGTTACGTAGCGGTAGTTTTTGATGTGTGACAACAAGCAATTTTTGGAAAACTTAGTATCGTAGTTTTGTAGCCAGCTGTCCAACCCGACCACAAAGCTAAGGAACAGCATTTACAGATAACCTATTTTGATGCTACAAAACTCATCTTAAAGTGTGTATTTTGATCAGGCATAAATCTAAAAGTGAGACTTTTTTGTAATTACTTAGAAACTCCTCATAGCCTCTTTAAGGTTTTGCTTATGTATGTATAATTAAGAGTTAATGAGACATAGAGAAACTTTCCAGCAGAGCATTCCTTTTACTCAAAGAGCTCTTTATCTCAAGTGAAAACAAAAATTTCGAAGAATGTCCCCATTGTACAAATTCTCTGACCTGAGAACAATTTGAGGAGCAATCGTGACAGTCAGGGTGTCTTTTTAATAGTTTTAGGCTACATAGCATAGGTTTCAGGAGCAGCAGCAAAAATTATATCCGAAGCAGCATTGTTAATAGTATCTGTATCAATAAAGTTTTGTTAATTCCCATCCCTAGTTTTCTTACATATCCATTACATATTCTCCTCAAAGCACTATTTAGAGACATTTTGGATGCCGTTTAATTTAATGTTAATGGGCCTTTGGACCAGGTTCTAGAGGAACTTAAGGTACCACCATGAACTTTCTGGCATTTAGAGTCCCTTGTACATTGTCAGAAAAGGAATTTCAGAAACAAAATCTTCTTTGAAACATGTCAAGTAATTTTCTCACTTTTTTACACTTTAATTGGTTTCCTTCTTGTAAATGGGATTTTAGATCTTACAACGTCAGTTTAAGGGAACCTGTTAACAGAGATTGTCACTGACCAAGAAAGAGTCCCATACCTCAAGCGGAAATGCAGTCTTATTCCCCCCCTTGGGCTGTTTTAGTATCTTTTGGACTATTTATTAATTTCTTTTGTATAAATGGGCCTTGTGAGCATGAATGAACCTTTCAGTCTGAAGTCCCTGGTAATTTTGGTGGAAATGCAACTTGACTGGCAATGTCTTCAAAGACAGTATAGTCTCAGTTCTGGGATCTGTTAAAGTGTCTTTTTTTAAGTTAGAGAGTCACACATTTGTTAATAAAACTTAAGACAAGACAACATGGGTGGAGGAACCTCTTAGTAGAGAGTTACTTTATCTTTGTATCCTCAGTATTTGAACAGAAATTCAATAATGTAACATCCTCAAAAGAGTTTCTTCCCCTCTCCAAAAACAGTTAAAGTGGTGGTCTGTTATCTGTGCGTCAGAGTCAAAGCGACAGTGTTAGAGTTAAAGGCAATCAAAAGTGAACTACTTCCAAGTCTCTGTGGTAATGGCCAAATAAAACTCTGGAGCAAAAACAGGAGTTTTTGTGAATGTTTTCAGGCTCCGGGGTGAAATTAAACTAATGAAAAGATAAAAAAAAGAATCATGCGCCAGCCTGATATTTCACATGATGATTTAATGTGTGCATAATGAAAAATAATACGGCCCTCATAAATATCTGCCGGGGTAGATTTGGTGTCATGTGCCCCAAGTGTGCACTGTATCATGTTATTGCCATGCCAGGGTAGTAAATGGGTAGCATAGCGGAGCGTGGCCCGCCTGCGTGCCTCATTCTACTTCTTATGGTTTCTCTGCACCCGTTTTATGGCGGCAGCACTTAAAACTCTGACGTGCCATAATTCTGCAACTTCTGCAGCCAAAAGTTGTAACAATGATTGTCAAGAGAAGGTGAAGGCAGGGAGAAAAATGGAGGAAAAAAGTGAAAGGAGGGAGAAGGGACTCAAAAAGGTGAGAATGGAGGGTGTGTGTTTGTACATAAATGTGTGTTGCACATTTGTTTAACATCCAAATGTCTTTGTTATGAGTCACTGCCCGAGGTGGAACAAATTACTGTAGATGGAACTATTAGTGAAACATGGAGGGCGAAAGGAGGTATTCAAATTAAAGTGTTGCTCGCTAGCCGCTTTACTTTCTCTCCATCCACATAATTATGGTTAGGACACAAGCACTTGTTAGTGTGTGCATATTATAGATCTGAGTGTGTGTTTGTGTGTGTACATCTGACTGAATATCAGAGGTCACTGAGGTTTCCTTTGATTCCCCCAAGGTTATAAACACCAGCCGTGTCTCCCCCTGTAATCAGCGCACACACAACACGCTGTTTTAATTACAAAGAGCCCGTCTACATGACAGACGAGCAGAAAGGAAGGGGAGCTGCTGTGTCGACACAAGCCAGGACACACTGTTTACACTCACAAACATGCACACACAACCATTCAGAGCGGCATAAATAAAAGGAGAGACTGCGTTTAAGGTGGAAATTACAACTGACTAAACGTGTCACAGGTGGCTTATTAAGGAGTCACTGGTTATGTGAGCATGGCTGTGGCTGAAAGTGGCTTTATGAGAGCAGGCCTGTTGTGTATTGTGCATGGGCGTGGACATTTTAATCAGCTTTTCTCTTGTTACTGCCGCTATTTCAACCTCCAGATTACAGATGTACTGGATTAGCTGGCTTGACAATCTAATGTCTTTGTAGGGAAGGTGTATCCAAACTGAAGCTCAAAGGCAAACCGCAGTCCACTTTTATTCAAGCTTGGACTTTGTGCTTGTCTGATGGATTAAGACAAACTCATACCACCCTTTAGAAGTAGCATGCCCTCATTTATTTCATTATCTTTTCTATATCAAGTCTGAAAAAGAAGATTGTGCTAATCAACTTTTAGGGGGAAAAAAACACTGCATTTCCATTTAAAGACCCTGAGACTCTTATGGTGCGTTCACACCTAATGTGACTTGGCAACTGAGATCGCGTTGCAAACCTAAGTCGCATCGCCTGTCCATAAACACCTCATGTTGGTTACTGTCGCTCAGTGACGTCATACCTGACAGAGTTTCACCGTGATCATATCATATCATGTAATTGGATAAATTAGCTGACATTATTCCAACTGTATCCTTTTCACTCACCTACCAACCACAAAACACTGCAGCTGATAGCCCTGCAGCTTATTGTCGGTCAGGTGCACCTTGAGTAGGGAGTTCTCCGCTATTCAGTCCAGGTGAAACTAATGTACTCACTAACATAATGTTCCCACTTGGATTTGGACTGTCACTCTGTGAACTGGAATGAAACAGTCTTTCATGGGGGTTGTCACAAACGCACATGATGCTGACTGGCTGTCACCACAGCCACGCTCAAAATCAGCTGAAGAGTTCAAATATTTCAACTATGGCGACTGAGCGATGCGACCAGGTCACATGTCCAGAGCGACAAAATGGCCTAAATGCAGTGCGTTGCATCACCAGAGGGCTGACCCCGCCCCATCACAGTGGTACATTGACTTTACATTGAGAGTGGTCACTGAGGTCGCCATAGTGGCGTTTGGTGTGAACGCACCTTTTGTCCATGTTAACATACAGTAACAGGTTTCAGAGGCACCTTTTTGTTTTGAGTCTGACAGTAGAGATGAGCCATTATAGTCTCCTCTCTGCTGCATAGAGTCTTGTCTTGACCAGAGGCTGATCTCATGGCTCCCTGAGATCTGATGGGTCACTCCAATCTCTTTTGAAATGATTGACTGTTTGCGTAACCAATCCAGTGATGCAGGCATCTTCTTTCAATTTTCAAGAAGAAAGTATTGCTGAACTTACACCGGATCTATTCAACTTACATTAAATGCTGTCATCCATATCTTTTAAAAATATAACAAACTTGAAAAGCTCCCAGGGAACAAATCTTCACGACGGCATTTCTAGTATTTTAAGCCAAATTGGTAGCGATAGCGTGGAAAACTGCCCTATTTTGGAATTTAGGAATCACCAAAATCAAACAATTCCTCCCTTCTGCCATGCCAAACAGTCAGAGTTTCATCAAAACCTGTTGACAGCTTTTTGAGTTGTTAAATGTGATGACTGCCTTATCTTGCAATGCTAACAATTCCTAAAATGAAATTCCTGAAATTAATTATATGAGCCACTATTGAGGTCACACACTGTCTTAACCAAGACAGAGCCGCACACTAGTAGCCTTTAGGGATATGAAACAGCCATATTTAATTTGGCAAACCTACATGTCACTGTTTTTCCTTTTGATCCTGGTAGAAAATAGCATATACGTTTAATCCTTTTTCAAGCATCTTCTTAGCATTAGACACATTGGTTAAATGGTATGTGAATTTCAAATCAGCCAGATTTGAAATCAGTCACCATGGAATATCTTAATCCAAACCCTCTCATTAATCCATCACATTTATTGAAAAACAGTTTGCAACTTGAATAGAAGATTTCAGCAAATCTTATTGTCAAAAAGTGTGATGGTGAGTCGTGGGATGCACAACAAAGATGCTTTACAGGAGTGGCATCTATAGCCTTGAATATGCTTGAATTTGTTATTTGTGGGAAATGTAAAGAATAACGCATACATAAGTATTAGAAGGTGCAAGGCTGAGGTGACTTTTCTGATTAAATAAAGGTAAAAAAAGTGCATTCAGTTTCCAAAGCATGAGCACACGCATGTAAAGCCTTGTTTGATAAAGCATACATATGCAAACATTCTTCTGTAAAAGCTGCAGTTTTGGATTGCTGGCCCAGGAGAGAGGGAAAAAAAGAGGACCACAGTGTATATCAATGCTCTACACTGGAAAGATAATTTATTATTCCCTGCTTCCGCTGAACTGACAAGTTTATGGCTCACTGGTTTGACAACTAGAGCCAATCACTCCAACGGAAATGTTTTGATTGACAGCAATGGATTGGTGCATCCAGAGGCTGTTGGCTCGACTGACTGTGGGATGACTAATGTTTTAAGCTGTCCAAGTGTAGCTTGGCAAATTTGAGGATGTTCTCTAGTACAGTTATATTTCAATACAAAATTAATGACCTGGATGTTCTTTTGGCTGTGGTGGAGGATCAGGTTTTTGTAGCAAGTAGATTAAAAATACACCCTCACAAGAATGAGTCAAGTATTTGCTGCTACACTTCAGTTAAAAAAGGTATAAGCCCAAAGTTCACATGAGAAGCAGAAACTATTTATTTTAGTCTACAGTTCTTTTGTTGGAATCATGAACAATACTGTGTAACATCTCTCTGAATGATGTTAATCATGTAACAAAGTGTTTTAGACTAAGAATTTTTCCATTTTATTTGAAGGGCCACAAATATATATGAGCTAAGGAATAAGTAGTGATGACGTAAATGTGACTTCAAACATTTTTGCCACGTATCTTCATATTTAGAATTACTCATACAGAAATCCTAAATGTTATGAAAATCCTGAATAAGTAATGAATGATGATGACTAATCAACTGATTAAAAAACTTAGCCAATGTATAAAAAAAAGGCATGGGACACTTGTGATAAAAGTGCATTTCTGCTATTTCATCAATCAAGAAATCAAACTTAATTTATAAAGCACTTTTCATACAATAAATGTAGCACAAAGTGGTGTACATCCAAGAAAATAAAGCAGATATGTGTCAAGCAATACGAAATAAAATATACCCCCCCATCAGACAGATGACTGAGGAAACACTATCTTGAATTAAAAATGAGGAGACACAGGAGCTAAGACCAAACCACAAAACCACGACAAGATATAATAAAGGTAATAAAGTATTATCATTGCATTCAGCATGAATACATGCATACATTCATGTTTAATTTATGCATTTGTTCAGGCATGAATTTTTGATCAGTTATGGCAAAATATTGGAGCATTATCAAATGTAGTGACTATGTGCAAGGGCATCGCTGACTTGCCTTGTGGGAACAACAATGCATAAATGAACAGACACTGGCTTTTACTGGAAGTCTGTTTCTGAATATATCATTATTCACTTCCCTGAGGAAAGAAGGAAGATTCTTCTCTTAACTGGAGAGATGGATAACAGACAACCTGACCAAGGAAATCCTGCTTCCTACTCTTATGAGAACTTGAACAGTAAGTCAAAAGGCCTGTTTCTGTCCTTGGTGCTGTCATTTCAAAATGCTGGTTTTTATATTTTTAAGAACTTGGATCTGATGACAGATTGTTTGTGTGTGCATATAATAATACTGGTTAAAATTCCAGTTGGATTTACTTATTATCTGAGATAATTAATAGAAAGGTTGATGTTAAAGTTGAAATGTTTGTACTGCTTCCTGCTGGAAAATCAGCGGTTGTGGTGGTGGTGTCAAAGAGCCCATTATTACCTTAAACCATGTTCAAATATACATTTTTGATGACTACTTGGTTGAGGTGTAACGAAATGGTCAATGCACAAAACGATACGAAATCCAAAACAGGGCTCACGATGCAAAATACTCAAGATACAAAATAAAGATTAGAAAAAATCCCCAACAGAAGTTGTGCAAAAATCTCATTTTCTTTTTTTCCTTCTAAATGCAGACATACAAAAAATATTGCTGCATCAGTACAATCTTCTCACTGTTCTCTTGTCTTTTACATGTGAAGCCAAAATAGGTCCACACAACCGATTTATTTGACGAAGGGGCGTCAGCTAATTCCTTCTCCTCATCTTCCTCCATATTGAAGCAAGTGTTTTGCTCCGGGAGGCGAGGAGGGTAAAAAAAAATCACCGGTCGTGCGAGCGCCCCTTCACATCTTTGAATTTCATTTCATCGTTCTTTTGTTTCGTGAAATTTCGTGGCACGAAATTTCGTTACACCCCTACTACTTGGATATTTTCACAATCAATGTTTACAAAAATATTCTGGTTTTCACATATTTCTTAACAACTCATAATCATCCACCCAAAAGAGGAAATTTTATTGAAAAATACAAGTCTTATATCATCGCAGACAGGACATTTAAAAAAGAAATTAATTTCAATCTCACCTAATCAATTTCATTTCACTTTTGTGTACGTGTATGTTTAAATAAAAACACAGCTGCATCATGCAAACATCTGGCCCTGATTATAGTTTCAGCAAAAAAGGCTTTTTAACATAAAAAAAATGAACTTTTTGTTTTTGTCGCTTTTGCATGCTGATTCAGGTGGAGGTGACATCATGTTGAGGAGACTACCTTACCAAAAAATCACAACGGGAAAACACTTGTGTCTGCTAATGGACCAGAAATAATCAAAGCAATGTATGTGAATTTAGCCCAACTCTGGCCTCATTTTGCTACTTAAGAAGATAATTTAATAATCACTATATGCACTGATTTTCTTCTACAAAGAAGCTGAAATATAAACAATTGAGTTTATCATAAAAGAAACTGTCATTTGGAACTGTTGGCCTCTGCAGATTGACCAGAAGTAAGGAGGCGTGGCAATGAACATTGTCAAAGGTGGCAAAAGTATTTCATAACTGAGTTCAAAGGCAGTACTTTTGTTTGTGAGATTTATTATTTATCTGCAAAATAAGTGACACATCCCTCAAAGTGAGACTACATGACAAAACATGATTGTTTTAGGCTAGAGGCCTGAGTGAGATACATATTGAATCAATAAGGTGGATTTTTACTTTTGATTTTGAGGGATTGGTGTAGAGACCATGCCATTTCTTAAGCTCTCTTGGTGACAGTTGTTTTAGCAGTAAATGTAGGGTACTTGTGCCCCTCCCAGCCTCTCCTGCAGCCCTCTGGAGTGTCTCTTGCCATCTGTGCATCTCATCGTTAAGTTTAACTCTGATGTGCCGTTACCATGTGAGCATTTTTATTTTCAGAATGTGCTATATGTCACACTTTTATGTTATGCCAGAGCTATGTAGCACTCTGCCACACATGGGGCTGCTGTGAAACTAATTTTCACGTGAGGGATTATACACCTACCACCAACTGCTGTTTAGCATCTGCAAGCCTGCCTGCAAAAGAACCAAGAGAAAGGTTCATCAGTCGTGGGGTAAACTTCATTATTTACCGTTTCCTAATATACAGGAATGCAGCCGCAGGTATGAGGCCAGCGAGACAATAAATCAAGGAGTCAGCCGACTGTGTGTGTGTGTTTGGGGGTAGGGGGGTGGAGGTGGGGCCTCTGTGCAGCCCTCATTAGCTGCAGCGGTGTGAGCGGCTGGCGGGCGGCTGCTGCGTCAGGGCCAGGCCATCCTGGGGTCAGTCTGGAGGATAATCAAAAGCCGTAATTATATCAGGAATGTCCCTCCAGCAAGGCGACTGGCAGGGGCAAAGGATTGTGACCGGTATCAGACACAGAACAGAGGTACACAGAAACACTATGGGGGGGTGGTGGTGGGGAAAAAGGAAGAAAGTGAACATGAAGCCTCTTTTGGAAAGCGCTGCTGTTGTAAAAATGAAACAGCAGTGTGGGAGGAACACAAGGACAAAAAGTGAAGAGACAATACATGCAGTGCTGACATGTAAATAGATAAAACAGGCACAAACTAGAGGAGAAAAGGATCTTGGGAGAAGAAAGAGAAGAGAGCGGCTTGGCATTCGGTGCTGGCATATGAGCGAAAGAGGTGGAGGCGGAGGGAGGGTGGAGGGAGATCAATCATGTGGAATAGCAAAAAGACCTTTCAACAAACGGGCTTTAATCTCCTGACAATGCAACAAACTGGTCCTGATGTGAAACTTCTTCTTGAGGAGCGAGTGGGCCCCCGCCTCTAATAACTCCCCTCTGTGAACAAGCTAAATCTTTAATGGAGGGACAAGTTCAACCCAAAACTGCTCTCTTGTAGCACGCACATATTAGCATTGGTAACAGGCGTGGGAGAGTTTGGAAGTACCTGCTCAGAGGAATACTGACAAATGAAGGAGCGTGAGTTGCTCCTTTCACGAGTCTGCATGTTTAGCAGACACCTTTATGCTGAAGTTTACAAGTGTAATCAAAAGAGAGGAAACATATATGTGCAGAGAATTTCATCACGAGCTACTTAAAAAGGTCTCATTTATGTTTCAGCCCTCTGGCGACTGTTGCCTTCTAAATATTTATTAAGTTATTAAAATAAAAGTTAGAAGAGCCTCTGGTGGAGTTTGTGTTGTGGATGAAAAGCAAAGCTCTGTTACAATGAATTCTGTTTAATGTCTAGAGCTTATACAAACACAGTTCATGCTAATGCTAATTAGATGCCAATGCTGTAAGTAGGGGGGCACTTTGTTGGAATAAAGAACAGATGGAAATATGATATAAAGTTGAACTTTAATGTATCTTGTGTAACTTTACTTATGGACACTGTGTCATAAGTTGGTAACAGTTCACTGAGTCTGCAGGGACTTGGGGAGGACTGGGGGGTAGCCGGATCAAGTCCAAAGCGGACCATCCTTATGCTGACGTTCACACTGCAAGCGACCAAGCTACCAAAGTCGCGTCGCCCACTGACGTAGCGTCGCACATCCATAAATACCTCATTTTGGTAACCGCTGCCGTTGGCCGTCGCTCGGTGACGTCACGTCCGCTCGAGTTTCGCCGTGATCATTTCATATATCATATAATAGGATGTATAGGCAGACATTATTCCAGTTGTATCCTTTTCACTCACTTATCAACCACAAAACACTGCAGCTGATGCCCTGCAGCAGCTTTATCTTTGAGTTTCCGGCGGTCCGTCTAGGCAGAACTAATGTCCTCACTGACATTAGTTCCGCCTAGACGGAACTCATCCGCCCTTTAGTCCGGATGAATAACTGTCTGTCTAGGGTACCGTCACACATACACACACCGCTGATTGGCTGATGCCGCACAGCCACACATGACATCACCTGAATAGATCAACTTGTTTTTAACTTTGCCATCGCGCGAAGAGTGAAGTGATCGTCTTGTACACGGCTGTCGCGTCGCGGGAGGGTTAGCCCCGCCCCATCGCGGCTGTACATTGACTATGAATGGAGAGTGATCGCCGAGGTAGTTCAAGTAGCGTCCGGTGTGAACGCACCTTAAGAGATGGTTTGGTAGCTGGGGCGGAGCCAGCTGACCTCCTGGGGTACTGCTGCAGGGGTACGCAGCTCAAGGGTTTGATATCCCTTGCCTCTAGAGCCTTGGGGAGAAGGGTTGCACCCAGGTACCCTCAAGTTTCAATGCATGTTAACACCTACAAAAGAGGCAGGATTAACATTACTGGTGGTGCAGAGGTGTCATCAGGAATGATGAATGGTCAAGTGCCAACATGGTATGTGCTCCCATACCTGACCTGATCTGTGTCCTAAAATGTTGGGTTTGCATTACACAGTGCTGTACACTCAGTGTCCACACAACATCACTTAAATACCATATTCAAAACTCTTTGTTTCCTGCTTCTCGGATCAAGTAGTTTACAACACTGACATAAAAAAGGAACATGTGCTATATAATAGCAAGTTACTGATTCAAAGCCCTGTCAATAAATGCCTCAAAATAAGTCAATGAGGTTTCTCCTTCAGTGTTAAAACCCAATATAAAAGTTTCACTCCCATATATTGATGAATTCTTCATCATCTCCAGCTTGTAAAACAAGTTAAACCAACACTATGTAGCTTTTCAAACATAATATAATCCTTCGATATTCATTGTGATGGTCCACCACTTTACAATGAGTTCAATGAAACCTCTGTTGTGGTCTGAAGTGGTCTGTATCCCTTTCACTGGTGCTATGTAACTTCGAGGTGGATGGTGGGAACCCTGCCACACTAAAAAACTACAAGTTTGGACTGCTTTACGGCATATGTCAATTCCCCCGATTCCCGATTCGTTTACAACACGGAAATCTTGGCAAAAGCCAATCGCGGAGCTTTAACCATGGCGGAGGCAACAACGTTGGGAAGAGAAAAGTTTTGTCGGAGGATACAAAACAAAGAAAGCGAGAGAAAAACAAGCTGAATGCTCGGACAGGAATAATCATCGGTTCGGCGTTCACTTGCTGCGTGAAATAAAAGACGAGGAGGGATGTCCGACTACTATCAGGTATGTTGGCTGACTAATTTATGACGAAGTTCCTCAAAAAACTTGACAGGAAAAAGTACAGCACAACAAATCCAGAACGTACCAGTATATAGTTTTGCTTAGACCTATTTCAAGTGTGTGACATCACCAGCTCGTCGTTGTCTTTACTTTTATTTACTTTATTGCTTCAACAGGACGGGGGCGACTTCACGGTAATAAAACCAAGTTGAACTTAGCGATTTTTAACATCTTCATTTAGTCAAAAATAAATACATTACCTCGTCGCTATCCATCCTGCAAACAGCCGCTGAAGACAGAAGAATACTTTTAGTGAAGTCCTGGCTTCTGTGATTCACCTACAAAACAAATGCACGCGACCCCCAGATCTGTATCCTTACGACAGTATGCGCGCGCTAGAGCTCATGGGTAGTTGAGTTCCCTATCCGGTCAGGCAACCACAAGCTGAAAAAAAATCCCTTGTGGCAATGGGGCCAAAATAGAACTAAAATACCCACTCTGCAAAGCATCGCACTGTTTTGCTAATGGGCAGCTGGGAAATGGAATTTAATTTAGTGATTATTGTGTTGTCACTAATGCTTGCTCTCATCATATTCACTTAGGATATGGTGGAAGAAGTCTACTAGTTGCAATTGTCAAGCCGGCAATTTCTAATCTCAAGGAATTAGAAAAGGGATTGTTTGACTTCAGATATTAAATGATTACATACTAAGTAAAATACATGAATCATTGTTATTTATCAAAAAGATAACTTCTGGATCCAGGTGTTTGTTCAGTCCACAGCTGGCTTCAGACTGGCTTTGCAGTCATAGTAAACATCTGAGCACAGTGCTTGAAAGTCGACTAAATTTCCACTTTTTGAAAAAGGGGGCAAGGAGTGAGGAAAATAAAAAGGGAAAAAGAGACACTGAATGACAACAGATTCAGGGTCCAAAAGTGTTTATTTTTCTTCGACCTTATCTAACTCCATAAGAAATGGGTGTTCTTTTTGTCCATCCAGCAGCTGAGGCTCTCTCAGAGGTCGGTTAGCAATGCTGCCACCTGCTGCAAATGACGCACTGACTGTTTCTCAGGGAGGAAGCACAAAAGTAAATTCAGATTGCACATTGTTGCTGGCTGCACATCATTACAACGTGGTATCTGAATGCACAAAACGGATATGATTGATTTTAAGGCATTGCATGAACAGGATGAGACATGCACACAAAGTGCTGTGCTTCTCTGCTGGCTCCACTGATCCTGTTCTTTCCTTTATAATGCCTCTGCTACAGTCTGAAGCCAGTACAAAGGGAGGAGTTCTGCCCACCCATTAAGCCTCTATGACATCCAAAGTAAAGTAAAACATTACAGGAGAGTACATTTCATGACTCGAAATGCCACTATAATGTAATATTGATACATTTGTCTTTACAATCATAGCAGAAAGTAAACAGGATACTATTATTATCCATTCATTCCAATAATATTTGGAAAAAATGCAGCTGTTTTATTGGGTTGTATTACCCAATTTATGTGTGCAGGAGGCCAACAGGAAGTCACTCAGCTCAACCACAGGAAATATTAAAGTTTCATCCTGCTATCTGGCAGCAGAGGGACTCCATTTAAAAGTCTTTCAAGGCCAGAGTATGCACAGTAGAGGAAACGGAAGCTTCAAAAGACTTTTCAGGATGTCCATCAAGTGAGATGGTCTTTATAAAATTAAATGAACCAACAAAGTTAAGTTTTGCTTGAACATTCTTGG
Source organism: Scarus forsteni (assembly GCA_036419115.1). NCBI lineage: Eukaryota > Metazoa > Chordata > Actinopteri > Labriformes > Labridae > Scarus > Scarus forsteni. The sequence continues at coordinate 16,612,955 of JAZDUH010000458.1, forward strand.
AACCACATGGATTAAGAGATGAAATGAATGGATCTTCCGTCACTACAAACAGACAATTGCTGAGTTATTAGTTAACTTCAGACACATTTGGCCTGAAAAAGCAGGACTTTCACAGATGTCTGCAAGTCAGAGACTATTATAATAAAACATTACAGGTCAAAGAGGAGGAGGATGACAGTTTGATTTCTATACTTAATGATGCATACCAAAAAAAAGACAACAAAAAGTTGGTCTCAAGAATATATGGAAGTGTAAAAGCCTCCAAAAAACATTTTTTATCCATTAAACAGAAATGGGAGATGAAATCAGAAACACAAATATCAGAAGAGATATGGATGGAAATACGGAAGACATAAGCAACTACTATAAACTCAAGATCACAGAGAGTTTGGCTGGAAGAATGTAGTGAGTTTTTTATAACTCCTTCATTTTTAGCACTGCAAATAGGCATACAGAGCCGAGGCTTCTGTCGGAGACAATGTGGAACTTCTATGGCTAATCACTTGCATGTTTTTTGGGCCTGTCCAAAAATCCAGTTATTCTGGAAAGAGGTGGCTACTGAGATCAATAAGATTCTTTGGGTGGATGTAGATTTCTCTTTTGTGACTTTGTATCTTGGTAAAATACAAGAAACGGTCTCACAGAAGGATAAATTCTTATGGAAGATACTCTTGGTAAGCTGTAGGAAAGCTATAACTAGAAAATGGCTGCAACCAGACCCTCCAACATTGGACCAGTCGCATGAAATTACTCAAGAAATGTACTGTATGGAAAGAATTACTTTTGTATTGAGGCTCCAGCTGAATAAAAGTACTAAACAATGGAAAAAATGGATTGTGTACACTGTAAGAAACGGCTGTGAAATCTACAGTTATTTACTGTAATAAAGACAGTAACACTACTGTAAATGATTTTTACAGTAAAATGTTGTAAATTTTACAGTAAATCCTTGTCCACGTGACAAAATCACAGTAGTCCAAGTATTACAGTAGAAAATCACAGTAGTCAAATTGTTACTGTAAAAAGAATCACAATAGTCAGTATACTACTGTAAATAGTAAAGTAAACCATTGTATTTTTTCTTTTTTTACAGACACATGTATATACAGTATATATAAATATGTGTGTGTAATATAGATAATATATTACACACATAATATAAAAAAGTATCTCACAATAAAAAGATACTTTTAACTTCTAATTTTGATCCAATATTGTTTTTACTTTATATCACTGTTTTGACCTTTCACATCATATTTATAACTTATTTTATAATTATGATAAAAACAAGAAAATTTTTAACCTACTTTGTAAATTTTCAAGTGAACAAATATCATCTTAGTCCTGAAAATAGACAATTAGCTGTTCATTGTTCCTTTAATTTTGAATGATATTAATCACATTTAAATGATCAGAACTGTGCTTTATTTTAATCAATAATGTATGATGACATTATGATTACCCACATTCATTTTACATTCCCGCAAAATTAACGGCTGTATTTTTTATTTAAAACTCTGCCGCCATAGAACCAAGAGTCAAGAGAGTTCTATTTGTGATTTCATTGGACGCCTCACTTTTGCGGGAGGAGCCGCCCATGCGCTGTCAAGTCAAGGAGCTGCCGAGCCGAACGTGAGCAGATCGGAGCAGAGGCATTTCAACACTTTTTGGACCAGAACAATTTCTACAAAGCGATTTACAGGACTTGCTCAGGTAATTTTGTGTTTACATCTTTCCATCTCCCTTACGTTATGCCAGTATTTGGAAGTTACGCCGACCGACCATGACTTTGTGTTTGTTTCATGTCAAACGCCGTCATTTCAGTATTTTTTCATGCTAGGTTAGCAGTAGAGAAGCACCATCCAACTGAAAAAAAGCTGTCAGTCTTGTTAGTTTTCTGCTGAGATTACCTGTCGTTTTTGTAGCAAAACAGTTGAGACATTAATGGTTATATGCTGCTTTGTGGAGTTCACAGAAATGAACCTCATTGTTTTTTCAAATGTGTTGGAACTAACTGCTCACCTTTACTGTGCTCACAATGAGACTGAAGCCCCTGTTATCACCAGGGCCGTTACGGACTTAGAATGTGCAATGGCGCTGTGTGAGCGCCAATTTCACACTGTGAATGAACTTATCTCTCACTTAAAACAACTTATAGAGGAGGGGCAACCTGTGTCTATATATTTTAGCCAACTAAAACAGTGTATCAGTTTAAACTTTGGTACTGTTTAAAAAATCTTTTTGTACTGAATTTGCAGTGTTAAAGCCACAAATTAAGCTACTGTAAAAACAGATCATAATTTGAATAATTTTTTTAATTTCTTTTTACTCAGATCTCTTCATCAACATCTGCCCTGATCAAAAATATGATTAGATTTGTTTTAAATTATGGAATTCTACCCTTTAAATGTCAAACTCATTCGAGATGTCACTAATTTGGGAAAAAAAAACACAAAACTACAAATAGTTGTTTAAAAGATAATCTGAGGCTGGAGAGCTTGTCTTTCACAATCTTGGAATATCTCAAAGATTGGTAAAAATTTTTTTACTTTGGTGCATGAATATTTTTTGCGTGGCATCAGATTTGATTTTTTTTCTCCCTTTTGTGATTTTTTTTTTCTCAAACCTCCTCCTTAAGCATAGCTCTGATCAGAAATTACTTTTTTAAAATTATGGATTTAACCCTTTAAATGCCAATTTCATAGAATATGTTGCTGATGTGGGGAAAAACACCTACAACTGACAGATTTTCAATAGGAGCAGTAATCAGGAGCTGGCTCAAAGATTACTAAAGGTATTGACTTTCACGTATGATTTTTTTTCCTGCTAAACAAGATATTTAATTTTTGGTCCCTTCAGTTCTGTTAAAAGCCACAACTTTAGCTTCTGTAGAAGCATATCCAATAATTATTTAATCAAACATAGTTTTTACTGTATTTTAAAAAAGGAAACATTTATTTCCACCATTGGAAGATTTATATTTACATTGACTTTGGTGCATAACTTTTTTTTGCAGTATTTGATTATTTTTTTGCTCCCCGTTTAGTCCCATTATAACCATGTATTTTTGAATGCAGTCAGGACACTGTATAGTCATGCACTCTACAATTGTGGTGATTTTTGTGTGTGTGTGTGTGTGTGTGTGGTAATCTAATGCTGCTCAAACAATAATGCACGAAAGCCAATAGTTTCACTAAAGTTTGATTTAACCAAGACTTTGATAGTACATAAAGCATCTCATGACTCTGAACTATATTATAAGTTTGTCATTTTGTGTGTATTTTCCCCAAATCAGTTCCGTATCCTATGGAATTGGCATTTAAAGGGTTTAAAGCCCTAGAGAAAAAACTGCATTTGAAATGTTGCTTCAGCAGCTTAAGTTGTGACTTTTAAACAGCCAAAACAATATCAAAGCTAGAAAGAAGAAATCTGTTTTTGAGTGAAAAATTCATGCACCCAAGTCAATTTTTTTTACTATTTTTGACATATTCAGCTAAAATAGCTGATAGCACCTAAAATTTTTCCAGCATCTGATAATCTTTTACATTCAAAATTGGTCATGTGTGCGTTGTTTTCTGCCAACCTGAGATGCCTCCTATGAAAATGACATTTAAAGGGTTGAAATCCATTATTATTTTTAGGTGTTCATTGTTTTGAATCAGGGCTGAGGTAGATGAAGAGAATTGTGCAACAAAAAAAAGAAAAAAAACATTTACCTGTTATTATTTTACAGCAGCTAACGTTTGTGGCTTTTCAATGGCCAATTCAGGACGAAGGGCTTGTAAAATTGTACACAGCATATTTTTGATGTTTTAAATTTTTAAATCACGTATTTTAAATTTATGCTTAATTAAGTTGACCTCTCAAAAGCCACCAGACCAAATCAGGTCTTAAGGTTTTATTTTGCTTGCAAGAATTAAAGTGATATTCCGGGATTGAACAAGTTGGGTCCTATCACAAGGGTTAGGGCAGAAATTGCCCCTACAGCAGTGTTTCTGTGGAGAAAAACCCAGGCGCTAGGACCCAACTCCCTCTTCAGGCGGATCTGCTTTCGTCTGCTCAATCCGCTGTAGTCAGGCGGGGCCATATTTTACTTGACCAAAAACTGAAAATGGCGGACTCCCACGAAAAAGTCTGATATGCGGTCTGCATTCACGCTTTATTTAGGGAATTTTCAGTCGTTACTTTCACACAAAAACACGCTTCATCTGGCTCTAGTTATAAAGCGGCCTGAGCACCTGGCAGCTCCGCCTCCGCTCACTCTGCAACCACAGCTGGGGCTGTGCAGCACAGTGCAGGAGGCGCTGAGAGGTTTTTTGCAGCAGTAGAAAAATTAGCATGAAGTGATTTTTTTCTTTTTCTTTTTTTTTTTTTTTTTTTTTTAGGTGACTAATACATTTCTTTGCATGCCCCTTCTACAGAGGTGCATTACTTGGCGTCTATGCTTGTACTCCTGTACTATATGTTCCTTTATCCTTCACATTCAGTGAGTGATTTAAGCTGACTAAAGAAATTTTAAAATGTATTTGTTCACAATGTTTTGTCAATTGTTTCAGGTAAGGCTGGAAAAAAATCGATTACATTGATTAATTTAAATTATTTTCTGCAGAAGATAAAAAAAAAAAATTAAGAATTTTTTTCTTGCCTTAGTCCAGTTGTAAATTGCTGCAATTTTTGTAAAAAAAAAAAAAATTACAATTTTCATGGTCGGCTTTGTTAGGTTTGAATAATCACTTTTATAGGCTTGTATTTGTTTTTAAGTAGATTAAATATTCATCAGAGTTTCATGGTAATACTGTGAAAATACCTAAGCTTTTTAGTGTTTATGTAGACAAACCTGCCTACTTTTATACTAAATAAATAACCTTTATGACACAGACTTTGACTCCAAGAGGGAAATATTTAGAAAACATAAAGGCAAAACTTGATTTGTTTGAATTTTCTGACACTTCTTGTTGTTTTGGGGTATTTTTAGAGGATAAAATCGATGGAAATTATAAATCCAGTGTTGTGGAAAAAATCTGGGATTTTTTTCTAGGGCATACCACTCAGCCCCAGTTTCAGGAAGACATCTTATTTTTTATTTTTTTTTTATATTTATTATTATTTTTTTTTTAGGAAGTTCCTGCTACTCTTCAAGGCCGTTCAGGCTGAGCATCGATCAATACATTGTACATGAAGACATCCACTCCTTCATTTCTGCCCTGTGCCTGACGTTTGGAAGTTATTCCTGCTTTAATATCCACTACCCATCAGAGCTGGCATCAACCCTGGAGTTTCTACAGAGGTGAATCTTTTTGGATAGGCCTTCTCCAACATAATTAAATGCTTGAATATAAAAATAGGAAGTTTGTTTTGTTTTTACTGAGGATGTGAATTGATACTGACATCTGGTTTTTCCCTTTCTATTCTCCAAGGTGATTTTTCTCCATCAACCCAGAGAAGGGCCCCAAAGTGGAGAAGACCTGAACGTCTCGTCTTCACGTGAACCCAAGAGTCTTTACCTTGATCCAGGAACTTTCTGATCGTGAGTGGCGTGATGTCTGAATAAGGACTGAAACCAAGACTTGTCAGGCATATGATGTTGTGCATCATTTAGTTGAAAGTGGTGTTTCAGCTCACCTGTCCAGATTGTCATGGTTAAGAGCAAGTAAGTTTTATTTCTGTTGGTTACAAATTATGCAATTGTTATTACGCTGTTGTAGTTCTACGTCATATCCTTACGTGATCTCTGTAATGTAATGTCCAAATGTATACTTAAAACATGTCGTGATGTGCATCATTTAAGTTAAAAACTAATTTTGGCTCATAATCTGCCCCGTTTATCATTCTTAAGAAGCAGATAATGATTCAAGCACAAAATTGTTCAGAGTTTCTTTTGTTAAAATGTAATAGATTAATGCCTTGTATGAACTGGACGCAGAGCAGACATTTTGTCATGAGACAAAAAAACACACTGGTCATTCCATTGTTCATGTTGGCTGCATATCACTTGAACTGGAAACCTTCATGGAGCAGAACCGTTGTTATAAAGCCCAACTGTGTTTTTCCAGCTTTGGCAAGACCAAATGCCTGTTGAACAATGTATGTTTAAAAAAGAAATGCAATAATCACCCAAGGATGTTTCATTTAATACTTCCTTTATATAAAAAAAGAGGTCTTCTCCCTCTTTCTTGCCTATTTTCAGTCCCAGTTTTATAATCTGATAGACTTTCTACTCTGTAAAATTCATGTAACAAATGCGTGTTTTGGGAAATAACAGATGTCGTAAATGTGAGATGTTGAAGTATTGGTCTACATCGGGATCACCATCCTGCTGTGCTTGTACTTTGTCAAAATATTGCAATAAATTAACTGTGATACCACTTTGTTATTTTCAAGGAAAGTTGATTTTCCAATAGAGGTTAACATAAAGGGCTGGATATGAATCACCCAGAATATAATGTTATTCTTCTGTCTAATTGTTTTCATTATGACTAAACATGCAGCAGACACAGATCTGTGAAGTATTCCCCGTGCAGACGGTGTACTTCACACTAACACGCTCTTTTACCCCAAACTTTTCACCACTTGTAAAGAACAAACATTACTTTTTGTTTCCGTTTTACTTCATATTCAGTTTTTTATGTTTTTATGTCTCCCACTTGGTGTGGAGACAAGCAGACAATAACTTTTAATTACTGGCAGTTCAGGAGGAAAAGGAAAAGGAGAACATGACGAGAGGGAAATAGATAGGCTGACATTTTGGCAGGCAATCAAGCACAAAAAGACTAATGGCTCCAATTACGACTGATGTGAGGGTGGGTTGATCCCTGTTTCTTATGCAAGGATTGCTTTTGATTTTCAATATCTTTTCTGGAATTGTGTTTCTAGTGAGTCACTGCTATGTAGGCCTCTCTAGTGATTATGAGGGCTTTTAAGAATACCATCACATTAATTAGAATGGAGGGATCTGTGCTTGCAACTTCAACAGTATTTCTAATAATTTGTTCATAAAGGCTTTTGAGTTCTGAGTCCAGAACATGTTCTCAACATGGACCTGCAAATCAAGTCAGGATACCTCATCATACTACTCCACACTCACATAGAGTACAATGCAATATAGTACAAAACCAAAGGATGCAGTATTTTACATACAATACCACAACATTTTAAAGAATATGCTACCAAAGGATAGAATGTAAAATGAAATCTATAACATGGGTGATTCAATACCACACAAGACTAGAAGTGCAAGAACAAATACTTCTGCTATGGCCTATCCAAAATTGGCAAGTGAGTTATTGTCAAAAAATGTGGAAAACTGCCCTATCAGTTTTAATAAATCCTAGAAAAAAATCCTGAATCCACATCCGGATTAAAATCATCATCTAATTCTAACCACCTCTCCCTTGTGCCATGACCAACGTTCCAATGAAGTCTCATTAAATACATTGAAAACCTATTAAGTCACAAGCAAATGTGGGAAATTTCCCCATCTCACAATGTTGACAAACCTTTAAAGATAATCCTTGATCCTCATCCAGATTCAGATCACTGCTAAAATGTGCATCCATGTGCACTTACCTTTATTTCCAGAAAATATCATTACAATCAATTGAAAACTTATTCAGTTATTAGGAAAAATGTGGGAACTGCCGTAACTTGCAATGTTGACAAATTTTAAAAAAAAATCATCATCACCACCATAAATCAAAATACATCAAACAGACAAACAAAAGCAGGCAAAGACCTACCTCCTACTCTGCTACATTTTTAATAGTAATCAGTTGACAAATTGCCCTATTCTATCCAGACAATGTCCAATTGCAAACAGCACCTTTTAAATACTCTGCGTCACTTCTGCAGTGATGATAATTTCCTCCCAAAGTCATTAACAGCTCCCCATCAATCATGGCTGCCCCTGTACAAGAGAAGTTATGATAATAATTCATGATCAGGTGTGGTGCTGGGCTCTAGCTATGTACACCACCATAAATCCTCGATACACAAACGGTGATCCTGGACTAGCATAATATACATCATTTCCCTTTATGTACCTACTCGCTGCACCCCATTTCCCTCAAAGTGTCCTTGGTATCCCTCTCTCTACTTCACTCAGCAGCCCCCTCTCGCTCTCCTTCATGCTTATCTTAATGCATCTGTAGAGCTGTGAGTTTCTGAGGTGATTCAATGAATAAATATTATTTTAATGTCTGTCACTCTGACTCCTACATCAGCTGGATGTGCCTGCATGATTCTTGTAAAAACACACAGCAATAATGTACTGCTCGTGTCAGTAATTAAAGGATTAATGCAGTGTGGAGTCATACCTGCAGACTCCTGGTATTCCAAACAGCAACAGGATATTTGTGTATTTCAGATGGAGAATTGATCGCCTCCATAGCCTTTTGATCTTTTGCAACATAAATACTTAAAACATTTATGTGATTTACAGAAGGTCAGAGTGGCTAGGCTGTTTTGCACCAAGTGCTTTCTTGAAAAAAAAAACAAAAAAACAATCACATATCTGTTGTATGAAAAAGGCAGAAGAGAGATGTCAAAGAAATGTCCCAATACACTATTTTAAAATTGAAGTCTTCACAGCTGCAGACTTTATATTTTGATTTTTTTTTCTTAATGTTCCAATAAAATTATAAAAAATGTCGGACTACTTGAACTTTATTCATGATTTTTTTCAGTTTTTTTTTTTTAATGTATTTTTTGGGCATTTTTGTGCCTTTATTGATAGGAGAGAGACAGTGGATAGGCTTGTGAAAGGGGGTGAGAGAGTAGGAGAAGACACTCTGCAAACTGGTCACAGGCGGGATTCAAACCTGGACCGGCAGAAGCAAATACATGGGGTGCCTGGTTGCTAACCACTCCGCCAAACCAGCACCCCATTCATGACTTTTTTCAGATATTTCTTAGCTAAATAGTGTTAAAAGAAAGGGATACACAGTCAAGTCTTTCCTATTTACAGCATTTTAGGTTGAGGACTGTCCTCAACTTAAAATGAGGTGTGTAAATCTACTAAAAATAAATAAACAGTGCTCCTTTGTAGAGAAATAAAGTTAAAGAAAGGACCTTGTAGTTCACTGAGATACCACAAGCATTCTGGGATTGTTTTTAACATGACTCAGCAATTCCCCCTTCAGATGCTTTGTTCCTCATTATGTGAAACTTCTCTATATATATTAAAAAAAAAGTTAGTTTTCTTTGTAGTGACGACAAAAGGATGGTTATAGTGCTGGCATGACATGGAGTCAAGAATACAATCATGCCAGCATACCATTGCTTAACAGCTGTTCCAAACCGAGCCCATCACTGCTGACAGCCAGCTGATTACCTCTAAGCTGTCATCGGCTAAGTGCACTCAAATCACCTTAAAGCTGCTCAAGTCTGCCTACTCTTTGCTGCTCCCTCTCCACGCCGCTTTGCAACCCTCCTCCACCCAAGCTCCCACTTGCCATTTTCTGACTTAATTCATGCCATGCTTTCATAGTTGCTCTTGGGGATTTTTGTCTACTTGCTAATTAATGCAAGAAAATTATAATTCTGTGTTAAATATATTGGGAAAAGTAAGCACACACTATATACCAAAACACACATATGTTTTAAGAGACTTAAGAATGTTAAATTATAGAAATTATTTACATTACAGTTTTTTTTGAATTTATTGAAAGCCTTAATAGAGTTACCTAATACAGTGCTACTGCTGCAGTGTGTAAAGCACAAAACATGAACCACTTTGTGGAACGAACTTGTCAAAACATGTCCGAAGTAGAGAGAAAAGCTGTTAGCATCCACCTTTTCCAGCTTGAAAAGATGCTGATTTGGCCATGCTGCTTTGGTACTATCACAGTCCTTATAGACTGGAGCTTGGCAAGAAGGATCTGCCTGAAAACAGACTTTGAATCAGGAGGATCCACCTGCACTTCAAAGTTACAACTTAAGTCCATTGTTACGGAGCCCCTTAGGTGCCACAGAGGACAAAATATATAACTCGTGCGCACGAGATACTTATTCGTGCGCACGATATATTAAAACGTGCGCTCGAAATACTTATTCGTGCGCACGTTTTAGCTAAAGCGTGCGCACGACATACTAAAACGTGCGCACGAGATACTAAAACGTGTGCATGATATAGTTATTCGAGCGCACGTTTTAGCTAAAACGTCTTCGAAAAGTTATTCATCACGTTTTGACTTGTCCTTATTCTTGTCCGCTACGGCTTCCCGTAGAGAAGCCGGACGTTCACAAACACACACAATGGAGAGAAGAAGTGAGCCTGTTAACTTTCACTTCCACCTCGGACTGTCATATAATGACATTCTTGTTGCTCTTATTATGAGAGATGGAATAATCTGAAGTAGAACTTTGCTGCTTATACCAAAAGACAACAGGCTCCGCCGGTGTACCATATTAAATGAACTGGTGACCGTCCAGGCAGAAGTGAGGGGGGCGTGTCTGAAGGACCCTTTTGTTTACTATCTGAACACCTCCCGAATCAATTGTATACACAAAAATGACCTCTTTACACCCATTTACTTAGTGGTGGAAGTGACTTCACAACATGGAGCGTGACGACGAAAGGTTTTGAAGGATTACAGACTTATTTAACAGCGTAAAGAAACGTAAGGTAATATATAGGTAAATATCTTAGATGTATGATCAAAATGACAAATTTCCGACTGTGTCAACTGGTGATGGCCCCGAAACCGCATTTTACCGTCACTTCGGGGTATCAACAAACAATTTGTTCATGTTCAACGTATAACGGAGTGGGGAGGACTTGAAAATAGGTACAGAGGAGAAGGTTGTTTACATTGTGGAGGAAATTTTCGCTTCATCTTGGGATCAAGCTGATGGCACATATGTCTGCATTAAGTGTAAGCACAAGAGTGCATTTCTGTAAGCATGCTGAATTTGAGGGATATATTCTACTGTAGTTAGTGGTTTTGTTGACCACAAAATGACTCGTCCTTGTAGCCCATAGTAGAAAATTAATCCCTGTTAAGATCTTCATAATGTGATGGTCGAATGATACTTTGTAAACTTTGCAGCATTTTAACAGTTCAACGATCACTGACTTTTGACATCAGATCGGGGCACGTGGCGTTGTTGAATGCTGTTTGAATCAAATGTTGATCTCAATAAATGTTTTAACTGTTAAACATTGGTGTGTTGTCTTTAATTTGCTGTCCTGTTGAAAATATATGTAATTACCTTTTTCTTACTGACATTGATAAACAGCAGATAAGTTGTGAATGTGATAGAGGAAATACAACTTTATTATAGTTTTGTGACCATGAAGGTTTTTTTGATATGTCAACATTTACAACTGCGGTCACGTCAGCCGTCTCTCGATTTTGCGTGGTCAAGCCAGCAGCTCCAACATTTTAAGTGCGCTCTTATTACAGACTGTATGGCAAGCGCATAACACAAGGACGAGTCATTTTGTGGTCAACAAAACCACACACACTACAGTAGAATATATCCCTCAAATTCAGCATGCTTACAGAAATGCACTCTTGTGCTTACACTTAATGCAGACACATATGCCATCAGTTTGATCACAAGATGAAGTGAACATTTCCTCCACATTGTAAAAACCTACTCCTCTGTACCTATTTTCAAGTCCTCCCCACTCCGTTATGCGTTGAACATGAACACATTGTTTGTTGATACCCCGAAGTGACGGTAAAATGCGGGTTTCGGGGCCATCACCAGTTGACACAGTCGGAAATTTGTCATTTTGATCAGACATCTAAGATATTTACCTATATATTACCTTACGTTTCTTTACGCTGTTAAATAAGTCTGTAATTCTTCAAAACCTTTCGTCGTCACGCTAAATGTTGTGAAGTCACTTCCACCACTAAGTAAATGGGTGTAAAGAGGTCATTTTTGTGTATACAATTGATTCGGGAGGTGTTCAGATAGTAAACAAAAGGGTCCTTCAGACACGCCCCCCTCACTTCTGCCTGGACGGTCACCAGTTCATTTAATACAGTACACTGGCGGAGCCTGTTGTCTTTTGGTATAAGCAGCAAAGTTCTACTTCAGATTATTCCATCTCTCATAATAAGAGCAACAAGAATGTCATTATATGACAGTCCGAGGTGGAAGTGAAAGTTAACTGGCTCACTTCTTCTCTCCATTGTGTGTGTTTGTGAACGTCCGGCTTCTCTACGGGAAGCCGTAGCGGACAAGAATAAGGACAAGTCAAAACGCGATGAATAACTTTATTTCGAGCGCACGTTTTGGCCAAAACGTGCGCTCGAATAACTATATCGTGCACACGTTTTAGTATCTTGTGCGCACGTTTTAGTATGTCGTGCGCACGCTTTAGCTAAAACGTGCGCACGAATAAGTATTTCGAGCGCACGTTTTATTATGTCGTGCGCACGTTTTAATATATCGTTCGCACGAGTTATATATTTTGTTTTATTTTGTCCTCTGTGGCGCCTAAGGGGCTCCGTACATTGTAGCCAGAAACACAAAAAAAGACAGCACTGATCTATTTTTTATAAAAAAAAAAAATTCATATGTTTACTTAATCTATGTGGCACTAACTTTATCTTACTGTTGTAACAAAGACATGCAGTATTCTGATTTACAAGGAGAAGCTGAAAAAGAGAAATAAAAGCTGTTCATGAACCTCCTTGTACTGAAAATTTTTTAAATAGCTAAAACTTATCAGTGTGTGTTGTGAGTAATGACAATCTGAGTAGAGGTAGAGTAGAAACTTTTGAATAAAAGGTGGCATTATCTTGGTATTTTCACTAATGTACCAGAGAACCATAACACATTAATACATCTGATAATGCATCATCTGATAAGCTAACCACCATTACCTCAAAATAACACACTCTCTCCCTGGCAGAGAGCAGCCGGCAAAATAACTTCTTAAATGCCATTTCCCCTTTCTCCATTACTCGTGTGCTCAGTAAGTCTGGAGCCGGTGCTCAGGCATGTTTATGGGGTAATGGCCAGTCTCAGAGTACAGTAAGTGTCCTACAGATATTGATCCGGGGTTGGTAAGATCATGAGCAAGTGCTGGGAAGCTGCTGCGAGTCTTTGGGAGTCTGGTGTGCCCGTGCCGTCTAGGCTCCTGGATGTCCGGAGGTGGTCAGACTGCAGCAGACTGAGTGGAACCAGACGCTCCACCAGGCCACCGATACGACGACGTTTTAATGGCTTCTCATTTCATTGTAAACTAATGAATGAGGATCTGCGTGGTGAAACCTAACCTGCTGCTTCTAGTTTAAAAAGGCATAAAAATGTAAACTATTGAGCGTTTGGGTTTCATTGACTGGCAGGGTTACTCTTACTACAGGAAACTAAGATTGTGATTTCACACCAACAAACCATTTATAGAGCTCGTCAGTTCAATTTATGATTATTGAAATTGCATGACTGAGGATATTCAGATTTTGTGAGGACTGGCACTTGTGTGGCACACGATCACATTTAAAAGAAATACATCCAGTGATGTTGTACTACCTAGAGAAATGAGCATATTTTTATTTATTTATTTTTTAGTGGCCTTCACAACATGAGCTGTAAGATACTCCTAGATATATAAATCACTGAAGAACAACCTTTAGGACTTTGTTACTTGACTTCTTTTGCTAGCCTTTGAGAAGAAAGGAATCAACAATAAGCACACAAAAGAGGAAAATATTTTGTGATCAATACTGGCCAAAACAGTATAAAGCTCAAATTCCACTGCATGCGTATCCGGTCCGTCTCCGCTCCGCTGCGGCAGCGGAGCCGATCCGTTTCCATTATAAGCAAAGCCTGTACTTCCACCAGCTGCGGCACGGCTCCGTCACGGCTGCGTATCTGCTCTGCCGGCCTCCGGCAGACGGAGCAGATACGCAGAGCTTCTATTATTGCCGGATGCCGGACCACGGCGCAGCAATTTAGCACACAGAATATCGTGCGGGACAGGAATTTAAGCACAAACACAAAATAAAATATCCGTAGATGTTTCAAAATAAAATAAACCGTGTCAACAACGGAAAAGTATTGTACCTGGAAAAACGTCATTTAGGGCGGAGACAGACCTGGTGTCAAAAGTTCAGTCTCACCCCACTTCACCATGGATGAGGAGCTTTTGATTTTGGAGGTGCAAAACCACAAAATACTTTGTGAGCTCGTTGACCCGCTGCAAGGCGGAGCCGCAATGCTTCCGCAGACGGATCCAGTGGAAGTTGACGCGCGTCAGATGACGTAGCGGAGCAGAGAAGGACCGGATACGCATCCAGTGGACTCCCTCAGTAAGGCTTGCCCACATAATAAATATGTACTTTGAGTTAACTATTCCTTATGAGGGGCCATTTTCAGTTAAAACACATGGCGACTGAATATTCTCAATCACCATATCAAAATAGTCAAATAAGTGCCAATAGACATCAAATCAATGTTGGATAGACTTATGGCCCTTTCCACTAGCACGCCTTGGCCCTACTCTACTCGGCCCTACTCGATTTGCAGCATGTTTCCACTAGCCTGGTACCTCCTAAAACAAGCTAGTCTTAGTACCCACTCCGCTCTGGTTCAAAGCGAGCTGAGTCGATACTGGAAGATGACGTCATCAACTGCCGGCTACTGATTGGTCAGACATTGTCGTCATCGATGAGCCATGAGCGAGACAACCTAGCATGCTAGCGGTAACTACCAGTTAGTGTCATACTGTGCAGAATTTTTGGGTTGTGTATTTAAAAAGTTCTGAAGCAGTTAGAAGCAAGTTTGGGTAAATTGTATTTTCTCTGGACACCCCAGTATGTGACTGAAGGAGTTGGGGATTGAACAGTCCCCACCTTAACAGAATCTGCAACAACTCCACCACAGCCACAGCCTATGTGCCCGGTAATCAAATGTGCCAAAGCTTGAAAAACTTAATTTCACAAGACAGGCTGGTTGGTTAAAGCTGTTAACACTAATTCATCATATTGGAGAAAACATGTTGGGTTATAGCCACTGTAGTTCTGCAATTTGGACCCTGTTTAGGAGTTTTCTTGGAAATGTTGACTGCTAAAATAGATACTGATGCTGTAGAATCAAAACATGTATCAGCATCAGTATACAGTATATTATTAGCACCATTGTTGAATGTATAATTCTGGTATTGTGACAACGGTTAAACAAATTAGATCTCCCTGTGAATGCTCTGTTCTCCCTGATTCCACCGATGACTAAGCGCTCTGTAAATTTCCCTTTAGCAGCAGATGAACATTATAGCGTGAACAACACAATAAGGCTTGAAACCCAAGTGGACATCTGGCTGCCAAGGACTCTGTAGACTCTGGCAAAAGAGCAGGAACATCTCCTGCAGTGTCAGAGGACCTGTCAAAGCAATCTGCTTTCCCCTGCCATAGGTCAAATGTCAAAGAACTGCATATAAAACCAACTCTAGAGCTGATGCCATGCCACCAGCTTTATCACCTTCCTTTCTTACTTTCATATTTACCTCTTTTTAGGCCTTCATGTTTGCAAGAGGAAAGGTTATCCTTCCTTCAGTCCATCCATCCAGAATGCAACATTTTCTAAAATCTTTGAAGAGATTTTTTTTTTCAAACTTTGCCCAAATGCTCTCTATGACAAAAGGATGGCGAGAGTATATTTTGGAGGTCATAGTTCTTCAGTCAAAATAACAGAGCCTCATGTTCACTCGCTGCTCGTGAATGATTTCTTTGAAATTTGCACAAATTTTTACTGTTGCTCAAAAATGAACTGATCAGATTTCATTCATGAGTACTTGTGAATGCAATACTTTAAGTATACTTTAAAATCTTTGAGGGATTCCCTTAATATTGCACAAAATCATTCAAATCCATGAATGGACTTTGTAGTTTTTGCAGCTCAAAGTCTGTCAGGGTCAGGGAGATGTATTCCTGTTTATAACCTTTAATAGTTAATGCCATATCACAAAGCCAATAGTTTTTTTTTCTCAAGATTTGTAAAAATCTAAACTGTTATTACAGGGTAGTTGACTAAAATATCAAAAGGTTAACGAACAAAGCTCAAGGTCTCTGAATCTCAACTTTCTGTTTTTCTTGTGTCAACCTTTAACAGTCTTAAATGTATCTATGTATCTGTAAATCTATCATCCATCTCCTGTCTTATCTCCTTGTCATTATGGATTTTACCAGCTGTTTCAACCCTACCAGTTTATTCTATTTTCATTAATTTTGTTGCTCTAGTCTCTGATCAACTAGTTGATTTTATTCTGCCCTTTTCTGCCTTTGTTTTGTCTGTTAAAGCACTTTGTAAACTTCTGTGTTAAAAGGTGCTATATAAATAAAGTTATTATAATTATTATAATTGTGAACCCATCACTTCTATAACACTAAACAACTTTTATGCCTGCAAAATTCGCCTTAATGTCCAGTTTGAGTCAAGGATGAAATAACTACTTTTTTTAAGTGATTGGTCATAGGTTATTTGGCGTCAGATTTTTCTGGTGCTCGTGAACGTTTTTGCTCTTGATAGGTTCAAGGGAATTTTATAAACTCTGCAGAAACGTCACCTACATTTCAAAGATAAGGTTGGTAAAATCTGAAGACAATGTGCAAAAGGGCAGGGTCATGAAGCCTTATGTTCAGCCTTTTTTAGCAAACATTTGAGAAGTTTGTGAAGGGTCTCTGTATACATTGGTGAATATGGCACTTGGCACGTCTTCACTGACTGAAGTAGGACTCAGCTATTTTTAAGGTTAAAGAGCTTTGGTCAAGGTCATGGAGCCAAATGTTCATCCACTGATTGTAAATGTGATATCCCTGAAATGCTGTAAAGGATTTCCTGCAAACAGAATACAAACAAGGACACTTCGTTAGAAAGTCAGTATTACACTTTTTCACTTTTCAGTGTGCTCTGTCGTTGTCTAATCTGCAGTGTAAGTCTGTTGACGTGATGTGGTAAGCCTTGTGCAGAGTAAAGACTACACACATGATGCAAAGCCACAAAAAATGGCGTTTAGCAGCACTTAACCAGACGGGTTCATGTGGGGAAAAAAGTCTCAGTGACAGGAGCTCTATCAGAAGTCTCAGACAGCAAACAAAATACAGGTGGATCATCAGTCTGTGTTTTTGAACGTAAGTGACTAACAAAAAAATACTATAGCAGCAAATCTAATAAATATGCCCAAGCTAGAGGAGAAATATAGGCTTTAAGTATGACTTATGTTGCAGCCATCGTTGGTCGAAGGTTATCTAGCCTTGTGTTCCTTTAATTAACAAACACAATATCCTGGAAATTCTTACACATTTGTCTTCTCTAACAAAACAAACAATCAACATAAAAAACTGGTAAGAATTGAGGGTCCAAACTCTTAGGTCAAGGTCAAATAACTCCATGTTCATCTCAAAAATGCTTTGAGGGGTTTCCTTTAAACTTTGCATGTATTGTCTTTGCTTTAAAGGAAAACATGCAACAATCTGATAAGATTTGGGTCTTCTGACCATATGTTCACCCTCTGATGGACCTCCCATTACATTCAAAACACCTCCTCTACCTCACAGGGGCATATCACAGCCACACAGTAAGTCTAGATACTTAATCTTCATATACTTTGGAATTCAAGCTGTGCCTTCTTTGCCTCAGCTTCATTAAGACATTCACACGTGGTGTTCATACCCGAGTGCACCCTGCTTTCCTGTCCTTGAGAGGAAAGAGGAGAAGCTCGGTTGTATTCCCGCTTCTCCCTGGATGTATGAAATGTGCTCGCCGTAACCTTGACGTTCCCTAACTCCCTCTCTGCTTTATTTTTCTGTAGAAAAATGGCCGCCCGGTAGTCCAGTGTGAAGCGATGAGAGCAAGGCTGTAATTGGGTGGCCCTGAGCGGGAAGTCTTCACTGCTGTGTCAAGGAGAATTACAGCTTGAGGTTATGGAGTGGTATTTTTGACATGAGGAGGGGAGAAGGTTCTTTTCAATATGCTGTATTAGTTAGGCTCATTTTCTTCTCTCTACCCTCCTTTTATTCACTCAGAAATACAACCGGACTCCATTTGCTGATTGAATGAACGCCACGCCAGCTATGTGGGGTGTCTGCTCTACATTCATTACTAAACCCAGTTTCAATTCAAGATTAATGAAAGGAGTCTTTTCTTTCACAACAGGAGATGCAATTACTCGGTATTTCAAAATATCATTACCATGTGAGGTGTGTAGCTGCAACGTGGATGCCGTTTAGGCTCTCAGACCCTTGAAGACCTGCAGCGTTAATGAACGAGGTTAGAGCTCACTCTGTCGCCTGTGCAGCGACAGCCATTTGCTCCTGAATTACATTTCCTTTGTG
Source organism: Scarus forsteni (assembly GCA_036419115.1). NCBI lineage: Eukaryota > Metazoa > Chordata > Actinopteri > Labriformes > Labridae > Scarus > Scarus forsteni. Next base: position 16,631,242 of record JAZDUH010000458.1, read on the forward strand.
GATGTGAGCCCACATTAGCTCCTAATTCCAAGAATCACCCCAAGGCATCCGCTCTCGCATTCATATTCAAGGAAGGAAGGGTTGAAATAAAACTTTGGGAGACTTTATTAAGTGCAATATTACTGTATACTTTCTATATCTACATGGATAAAGAGGGGAAAAGAAACATTATTCACTTTATCAGACACAGGTATTCGCTTTGCTCCGCCTTAATCACATCTTTCAGGCACTGAGCCATAGACAAGGGGTCTCTTAGGGAGGAATCTCGCTGACAGGAAATTATGAAAAGGAATTAATTTGACCTTCGCTTGCAGCAAGGAAAAGGGAGAGGAGATAGAGGGGAGGGAGTCAAGGGAGGTTTAAGAAGGGAGAGTCTCCGCAGAGGGCACGATCCTGAGGAGAGAGCTTTGGATAATGAGAGTATTCGGCTCTCTACGAGCAGACCGGAGCAAGACGTCTGGTTCAATGAAAAGCCCAGAGGAAGGACAGCAGTAGTCACCCGGAGCTCCACAAGTCTTCAGAGAGTTACAATGAAGACTTTGGAGTAAAGATACTCTCTTCAACCATGATATCCAGCAGACACACTTCAGCTGGCTTGTTTAGAGTTTGTGAGCCAAAAAGACTTCTGCTATGATGAAACTGACAGTACATTGAGCAACAGATTGGACACAGTCTGCACATTTTCAACAGCCTACATATACTCCTCAAAAAAAAGCTCTGACACATTATTTTGAGAAGTTATTTCCCTGCTTTAATAATAACACTTGCTATTGTATTTATATTGGTTGAGAGCCAGATTAGTAAGGAGGCAAAGGAATGGTACATTTCAGGTAAATTTTCATCACAGCTGGGGCATTTTGGAAATAATGCAAATTTGAAACTCCCCATGGTAATTGTGAGATTTCATGAGAATCAGCCAGAAATTTGAGGTCATTTAAATGAACTGTATCATACTTAACCCTTTAAGGCCCAAGACCATAGATTATAGCCAGAAAATTCTAATTTTTGGAGCTGAAATGTTTGTTTCACTTTCTGCTAAAATCCTTAAAGGAGACATATCATGCTTGTTTCTCCTTTTCACTATGCCAGACTAGGATGCCTGTAAAGCATTTCTGCCCTCAGTACAAGTCATTTAGTTCCTTCATTGCCCCACAATTGCGTTCTCAAAATCCTCATTTTAGGCCATTATCAAGCTCTCGTTGAAACACGAGGATCTCAGGATGACCTACAGTTACCTCGCAACGTCACAGCCCTTTGTGCTCTGATTGGTCAGGTCTATCGGGGGTAGAGCCAGCCTGTCCTTCTTCTTCTACTGTATTTTCCGGCAGGCTCAAAGCAGCGACCGCGTATTGAGTCCCCCTACAGGCCAGAGCTGGTAATGAGTGAGTGTGAGCTAGGGAGCTATATACTGCTGCTGGATGTGTTCCTCGTTGACGGTTTTGTGGCTAACGGACATCACAGAGGAGGAGCTGTTTTATCAGATTACTCCAATAAAAAGAAAGGTACCTCGTGTCGTCACGACGATTTAAATCTCGCGGTCATCTCGCAATGACCTATTTTCAGAGGCATCAAATCTCGTTCTAGGATATCAGAAAAAATACAATATCTAATTTTTTGAAAATTAAGGGGGTGTAAGGTCTTGTTTTCAAATATATTATATTATATGTAAGTAATAAATCATGCATCAGCATGATATGTCTCCTTTAAAATATCAAAATGTCCATAAAATTCAACATATAGATTTTCCGTATCTCATTTGATACATTAGGTGTTTTTGGAAACTGATAATCTATTCGAGGACACTTCTATCATTTATCTGATTGTATTCAAATGTTTATTTTTGTAACTTGTTGATCATATTGAGTAGATAGAGGTATTATAAAAGTATGTATCAAATATGATACAATTGGCTTTATAGGGTTAAACATAATTATAAACATTTTGTTTAATCATAGGCAAATATCCACGCAATATAATGCAACAAAAATGTATAGATTTATGAGCAAGCAGAACGTTAGGAGTTTTAGTTGAATGATGTTCATGATGTCTTCAGTTTCTTAGAAATAGTTTTCTTTTCTCTTTTATCTCAGACATGTATTTTTTTCATGGACCTCGACATGTTTGGGCAGAAACTTCCACCTTCCTCAGAAGAGGTCACTTGGTGGTAGGTGTGGTGTGTCATGACTGAACATGTCAAGGTACGTGAAAAGAATACAGTACATGTCTGAGATAAAAGAAAAAGCATTATTAAACAGCAGACTTGTAGACATGTAGTCCACAATTACATGTGTGGCCTTAATAGTCCCGGGTTCATAATTATCTGTGCACAACATGATAGAGAAATGATCTGTGCATGTAGAGTCCTGGCCTCAATACCTCTGATGTGTGTGATTGAGGAATAGTATAGATATTCTTAAGTATACTTGCAAAAAATCTGTTTTTTTAAATCAACATAATGCAAAATTATATATTTCCCAACAATATTTAAAATCTCTGTTAAGGACAAACCTTCTAATTGGTAAATTTCATGTGTATTTCTGTTTGTTGCCATGGAAAGTTTCCAACTTCAAAAATTACCATAATTTTGAAACCCAATTTGTTAGTCACCTTTACAGCAAGTTACAACTCGTAAGGATCTTGCAACTGTGGACACACAGTTAAAGGTGTGGGTAGGACTCAAGAGTATTAATCACACTTATTGAGCAATACAGAGTTCTTTAGTCACCAGTTTGTGTCCCTCAGCAAATGCACTGGTGCACTATGATTTCCATAAGTTTATGTTTTTTAACACTTGGTGGAAAAAAGACTCAGTACTTTCAAACTAAACTACTGCCACAAGGAAGTCCAAAAGTTCAAGATCAAGAGTATAAAAATGTAAGAGTAGCTTGGATGCTAGGCTTAGACGTGGGTTACGGATTAAAATGGACAGATAATTATGCATGTTTAACTTGTAAGCTTTATTTCTGAGTTTATGTTGATGCAAAGACACCCAGTGGGAAAAAAGTAGAATTCTGAACGACAGTGGTGTTGAATATCTGCAAAATAAGGAGTTTGAGTGTGTTGGCAAGTTAAAAAATGGAGTCAGATTTAAAAGGCAGCAGTCAGCAGACATCTGCATGCTCACTCTGCACCTTGGCACATCTGAGGCGAGCTAACTCTGTCAATCTCTTCAGGCCCGTTAAAACTTATTGATTTGGCTGCTTGTTATCCCACCATCACTGGACTGTAAAATGAGGTGTTAATCTACCAGCTGGGGAAAACGTTGAACCAACGGGTACGCAGTTCTTGCTTTTATTTGTGCTTAGCTCAGAAAAGACTCTCTAGTCATTACAGATCTCCATGTCAGCAGACTTTTGCATGTTGAAGTAGTTACAACTTCCAAAAACAGACACTGGGGATATCCTGTTCAGCGAAGCTCTCTGACTGAAGAGATTTCCTTTATGAAGCTGTGAAGCAGAGACAGATAATTCATTAGGGGGGCCTGGAGCAGGGGAACTGAGCTCCACTAAAGCACAACAGGAAAGCTTCTCTCGTTTACAGCCCCAGGGCCACAAACTCTGTTTGGAACATCGGAACAAAAATAAGAAATTTAGACTTTTGCGTCTGTGATTAATGCTCCAAGTAATCACCAGTTCTCACATTTCTCACCATCAACATACTGCACAAAATACCAACACTGTATTATATTTCTGTTCACTACAAAGTTGAACTTCAACAATGAAACGGTCTTACACAGTTTCACACATTAAAATCTCTTGTTCACCCTCATTAATTTTCCTCCAATAGATCATATGAGTAAACCAGAACTTAACAATATTCATTTGAGAGCAAGCAGACAATGAAATACTCCAAAAATAAACCGTGAGACATGTTTAACACCACTGCTTCCCAAATCGTTGACCAAGGCACACTGGAGGGCCATGAAGGTGCAGCAGTTGGTCGTGAGAGTTTGGTTGTAGTACGTCAAAACCGTGAGCATAATTATCTTGGCATTTTAAATTATCATAAAGCAATTTACATGTTTACAGTCCCAGAACACATCACTGCCAAGTTTTAACTTACATGTGAGCTTTTTACAACCAATAATGTCCAATAAACAGAATCATTGTCACAGTCTAACTGGTGTTGAATCATTCTCACTACATCTCACTACAGCACTTGGACACCTGAAATCTTGGTGTATTTATGGACTCTGACATTAACTTTAACAGCCACATTAAAGTGGTTACAAAATCAGCCCCTTACCACCTTAAAAATACTGAATCAAACATTTCTGTCTAGGGAAGACACAGAGACACTTCTCCATGCCTGTATTTCCAGATTTATTGCCAGTTTTATTCAGGTCCAACAACAAAATCCTTAGACCCCCAGCTCATCCAGACTGCTGCTGATTGAGCCCTCACCAACACCAAGAAAGTTTTTCACATTGTACCCATCCTCATACTTCCACACTGGCTTCCTGTGAGTCAACAGACAGATGTTAAAAACATTCCCTGGTTTATCAAGTTCTAAATGGTCTTGGGCCTCAATACCTTTGAGATCTGTTAGCCCCCTCAGGTCCTGTGGGACAGGTTTACTCACTGCCTTTAGTTTCTGTGCTCCTCACCTGTGGAACAAACTACCAGAGAACCAGAGAGACTTTTTCTGCATTTGTAAACCCTTTTAGAACAGGTCTGAAAATTTTAATTCAGCACTGCTCTCTCAAAATTTCTGCAGCTAATGCATGTGCCTCACAGCAGAGGCACATGCAGAGGGCTGCGAGCTCGGTCCCCTTGTCAGTCGGGGTCTTTTTGCTTGGAGTGTGCATGTTCACCCTGTGCATGCGTGGGTTCTCTCTATGTACTTTGGCTTCCTCCCACAGACCAAGAACAAGTTCATTGTCCTGCTATGTGGCCCAGCAATTAGCCCCCCACCCCCCCAACCCTAGAAGGGATAAGCAGTGTAGAGAATAAACAGTTGTTCTTTTACTTAAATATTAGTGCTGTCAGACGATTAAAAAAATTAATCTAATTCATTACCAGATTTATAATTAATTAATCTAATTAATCACATTTTAATCTCATATCTGCTTAAAGTACCCAAATAAAGAATTTGAATTCTAGGATATTATAAAATTGTAGTGCATGACTAATCAAATGAATACACTAAGAATTGAAGATTTGTAAATCCACATTTTTATTGGTGACAGAATAAAACCAAAGTCAGGGCAACTTGTCCAGAAAATTCTAAGCTCAATCAGGCAACTCAAATTACACTTTAAGTGTGTTTCATAAATCAAATTCAAAAAAAGAAAAAGGTCGAGGACATCCAGCAAAACAATTAGGCCTGATGCATTATTAAAGAATGTAGTACAAATATAGATAAATAAATTCAAAAATAAAATAAGACTAAGTCTTAAATATGCCATTCCTGTTGTCACCTGGGCTTTGTTTGGTTTGTCTAGAGACGCATGTGTGAAGTGACGTGCCACTGCCATGTACGGGTCCTCCAGCTGGCCAATATTAAAATGTTTATGTGCTATGATTAATCTTGCGATTAATTTTTATAACACATTAATTTGCAGTGTAATTAAGTAATCTAATTAATGCACTAAAGTGACAGCCCTATTAAATATATATTAATTTCTTAAATTGTATTTCTTATTTAACTTTGAAATCATTCAATGTTTACATTGTATCGTCCTTGTTTGCTTTTTATATCCTTAATGCTAATGTCCGTAAAGTACCAAAAAAAGCTTTTTGCATGAATGGTGCAAAACGGACAAAGTTGTTGTGTTGTAACACAACTTTTCCAACATTTTTTTCACAGTAATCAACCGTGAGCAGAACCAGAACCATCAATAGCTATATGCCATATGGAGCTCTTGAATGGGCTAAAAGTTTGAAAGCTCCATCAAATTACTATACGACTGACTTTGAATACTTTATGCTATAAGTACATGAAAACAGTTCAGAATTTTAATTTCAGCGGGATTCAAAGTCAATAAAAAACAAACCATAGACTTAAGGAAGAAAGACATCTCACTGACTTCCAGTATTTTGTAACACAGCACTCATAACTTTGACAGGGCAATGATGGTCACAGATGAACTAAAGTGGAAATGTGAAGCTGAGGAGCATCAATGTCTAATGTCTCTCAAAGCTGACTCGCCCCTTTCTTTGAAATAAGACTCTGCAACAACAAATGAAGCGTAAACAGCGAGTCTGTGTCTACATTCACAGATTAGCACCATGTACTCAGAAAAGCACTTTCATAGAGCTCTGTCTGCTGCGTAATTTGACTTTCTTGAAAGACTGATGATTTCACAAGCCAGTAATAGCATATTTACTGGCACAGGAATGTTATTGAAAAGTCTGAAATGACTATAAGCATGAAATTGAATACAGAAGAAGTGCAAAATGAGATTCTTTTTTTAGGAGGGAAGAGACAGGACGGCTTAGTGCCTTCCGAATCTTTGTATTAGAGCTTATTTAGAGGGATTCACTGCAGTCGCTATTTGAGTGCTTCAATGGCATTAAGATGAAAACAGCCTTATTAATCCAGACATTCTCATTCCTGCTTCTTTACTGCTTTTTAAATCTTTACTTCAAGTTTGAAATGAATTAAAATAACACCTTGAGTCAACACTTGGTTTGGTAAGATCCATGCCCTCTGTGCTGCATCTCAGGTGCAGAACAGTCTTTTTGTTTCTATGGATACAGCGATTAGAGCTAAATATAAAAGTACAAAGAAGCAGGCATTAAAAAAGGCAACACTCTGACAGGCAGGAGCAGTAAACCAGTATCGTGTTTTGTAATCATCTCATAAAACCTCGGCTTTATTGCTTTTCTCTCATGTATTGATCCTCAACGTCCTCTATTTTCGTATTATTACAGTTTTATTTTATATGTGTCGACGTTTCATAAAATGATGTTTTTGGTGATTTTATCTTGTTTTTCATTTCCTCCCATTGAGGCACAGCTATGGTTGACAAGAACTTCTCAATAACATTTTAATGCTTAGCTGTCAAAACTAGATTTGTTGTTATGCTGTCACCAGGAGCATTAAGATTCTCTATTTCCTTCTCTTTAGTACACCAAAATAAACAAGCTGTAGGCTTGAATATTTAGTAGTAATCTCTTTTACAAGTGTCATAAAACGTGCTTGTCTATTCACAGCATCACGTGATTATTAGGAAAGAAATTTAATTCCAGCAATTTTAGGATACTTTTAAAGTGTAGCCACATACTTCCAATAAGTGAGATTGTCAGAAAGTAAAAGCACAGATCGGTCAAGCAGAAGTATTTGGAAATATTACGTGATTAGAGTTAGGAATTGAATTCCAGTTGTGATATGTTCAACACAAACCTTTTTCCAGGCATTTAACATAAACCAGTACTCTAAATCCTATCTAGTTTCAGCCTTGGGAACAAGGAGATGTTAAATGCTAGCTCTGTAGCTCTCTTGCAAAGGTGTGATTACAAATGTCAAGGTTAAAAGGACAGACAACCCAAAACACATGAGGCCTCAAACTCTGGATGTTCTTGGTGCACTGTAACCCAGGGGCAAACCCTTCAAAGTTTAGTTTTTGAAAAGTTAGGAGCCCACATAATAGCACCCAAAACTTTCAGAACATAGCTTGTAATCACAATCTATATATCAATCAAGTTTGAGCTTTCCTTCTCTTTACACAGTTACAGTATTTGTGCCATTTCATATTTGACCATCACAACAAACAGCTATAGCTTTAGAGAAGGGAATGAATGAGCTAAGCACCCTCGTTCTGCACCCTGCCCTGCCTCCAGAGTGTCCCTATCAGGCCATCCACTCCACACTCTAAAGCTGCTGTTGTCTGAATATCACTTTCTGTTTGGAGAGCATTGGTCCGTCTCTGTTGACTGTAAGCAATAAGTGATGAGCCTTGTCTCTCAGAGTCCCCAAGGTAAAGAAAAAGAGAGAGAGGGGAAATCTAATTATTTCCCTCCCATGGCCCAGCAAGCCTTAAAGGTTAATCACTGTCCGTCGAGCTAATTCTGTCTGGGTACACTGCAGTAATTACAACACCTCTCTCCCTCTCCTCTTCTCTATTGCGTACCTTGCTTGCTCTGGTGCTCTCCTCTGCACCTTTCTCTTCGTCTCTTGAGCTCTATTATGTTTGTTTAACTGTCTAGATGCCTTTTTGTCCTCTTTGTACATCCTTATCGTTTCACATATATTCTTACAATAACATCACAGAAAAAACAAGTGCTTGAATACAATGGAGATCTATTCTGTTATTTACTTTGAGTTTAGCAGCTGAATGGTGATTTATTAAAGGATTGTGATTTATATTTTCTGCTTATAAAAACAAGTTTCAATGAAGTTAAGACATTATGTAAATTTCAAATACTATGACCTTTATTTAATCGAAAACACTAAGGAAATATATTTAATGTTCAAACTGATAAACTACATTGACTTCTGTTGTAAATATTCACTTGTTTTTTTAACTTGATGACTGCAATAGCAAAAAAGCAGTGGCAGTTTGCCATTGTGTTACCTCACCTTTCTATTTAAACAACAAACAACAAGTGTCTGAGAAATGAGGACAGTGGATTTTTTCCAATTCCTGCTTGACGTTTAACTTCAGATTTAACAGTCTGTTGTCTCTGTTGTTGTATTTTGCATTTCATAATGTGGCATACTCACTCTTTTAATATGAAGCAGCTCTGTAGTAACACAAGTACAATGTGGCTTGGCATTGTCTTGCTGAAATAAGCAGGGACATCCTTGGAAAAGAAGTCGCTTGGATGGCAGCGTAGCTTGAAACCTGTCAGTTCCTTTGGTGCCTTCACTGATGTGCAAGTTACCCATGTCATGGGCAATTACAAAGCTCCCCCACCCTCACTGATGCTGGCATATGAACTTGCCCTGATAGCAGTCTGGATGATTCTTTTCCTCTTTAGCCTGAGGGACATGGCATCCATGATTTCCACAAATAATGACCTCCGCCAAAGAGGTTATGTTTTCGGGAGAGTTTTTTTGTCTGTCTGTCTGTGAACAAAATAACTCGAAAAGTTATGGATGGATTTTGATGAAATTTTCAGGAAATGTTCAGCATGGGAAAAGGAAGAAGTGATTCAATTTTGGTGTTGATCCAGATCACCGTCTGGATCCGCCATGACGAAAAATGTGATTTTCGTGAATAACTACTGAACTAAAATAGATATCATTATGAAACCAATTGCTAATGGTATGTTTTCATGGTCAAGGAATCTAAATATTTTGATGAAATAAAGGTAGGACTAATATTTATGGTAAAAATCACAATATGGGAGAGGACTGTGGTGCTGGCGGACGTCTGCGCTCTCAGAGTGCTTTTCTAGTTTGAAATGTGAACTCATCAGACCACAGCACACGTTTCCATTTTGCATCAGTCCATCCACAAAGAGTTCAGACCCAGAGAAGCAGGTAGCATTTCTGGTATTGTTGATATATGGCTTTAGCTTTGGAAGGTAGTAGATGTAGCAACAAACTGTGTTGTCTGACAATTTCTTTTCTGAAGTGATCCTGAGACCTCATGATAACATCCCTTTTAGAATGATTTTTAAGAGCAGAGCCACTGGAGCATTCAAAGGTCACTGGCATTCAATGTTGGCTTTTGGCCTTGCCACATACGTGCAGATATTTCTACAGATTCTTTGAGTCTTTTGATGGTATTATGAACTGTAGATGGTAGATCACTATATTCTTTATAATTTTATTTTGAAAAACACTTTGATTGCGTTACATGCTCACACTCTTGTTCACAATGTGGTGAACCTGCTCCATTCTTGCTTGTGATGAGATGAACATTTGAGCATGCTTGTAAACCCGTTTACAACGCTTACTTGTTTCCATCTAGCCTGTCCACCTGTGCAAAGTTCCAAACAGGCGTTTTTGAACTTCCCGAGTCCTTTGTTGCCACATGCAACATGTTGCAGACATCCAATCTGAAATTAATAAATATTTTTGCCCCAAAAAATCAATGACAGTTTTGCGATGTAGCACTAAAGAATGTATCTTGTTTTTGTCATGTAGTCAATTAAATAAAGGTGAAAAAGTATTCGCAAATCATTGTATTCTGTTATCTACTTTTCACACAGTACCCTAACCACATTGGGTGTGTAAGTACTGTATTTTAACAATTTATTTACTGCCATTTGAGAGTCATATTCTGGCAGATCTCACAGGAAGGACGATTTCCCTTTCTCACATTTTCAATCTATTACTCCTCACTCTACATTTCTTTTATCTTAACATCTTACCACCTTACTGTCTCCCGCTCTTTGTCTCTCTTAACTCTTCTTTCGATTCCTCCTCCTTCTTCATTTCTCTTCATTATCTCATCATCATTCCATGCCAACTTCACACTTTCTTTCTCTCTATGGCTCAGTTTCTAAATGTTGTATTTCCCTCTAGCAATCACTCAAGAAGTTGCGCCATTGGCGTATAAATACTCCTTTTTCTTTTCTTCTTCTTCCAGTGCCTTCAGTTCCTGCCAAAAGCATCTCCAAAGGCGACAGCTCAGGAGCCTTTTAACACTCCTGGATCCCTCTTTCTTTTCTCACTTCACTCTGTCTAATTCAAGTCACATGCATTAAATTTTGGAGTGAGCCTAATAAAACATAAAATAAACAGCAGATATGTATCACAGGGGTGGCCTTTCGTAGAATGAGTCCCCCCTGAGGTATGGTTAATACTCTTGAGTGGAGATTTTCTTACATCCAAACGTGGCCGAATTTATTGTGACAAAACATACAACTTTTGAGCCTTTGGAGGATAATAACTAGATTATTCACATTTTATTTAAGGCCGAAGTTCAGACAGATACAATTACTTAATATAAAACTGTTAAGAACACATAGTTTACTTATTTCTAACAAGCTCAAACTTGTCTTAGGTATCCCCAAAACATATTTTTGAACCTTTTTGCCCGAATTCTACTCAATTATTGAATTTCAGAACAGGCTGATATAGGATGCTTTTACACCTCTTCACCACTCTTGGTCATTTTTTTGGAAATCTCATTTGATTTCAGCTGGTATGAAAGTTCACCTGCTGAAAAAACAGGGGGTCTTAGAGCACTTCCAGACAGATCAGAGTTTGGTTCGCAGTATACTCTGTCTGAAAGTCAAATTAACCAAACAAGGTCCAATCAAGAAAAGCTAAAAGTAGAGAACTATGGCTTGAATTTGGTTGAATATTTCAAGCAAGTTGAGGTTGTGTTTACTGATTAAAGTGGATTTGATTTCATTAAATTTGTAGGAACTTTGGTGTATACTATGCAAATTAGGGCTAGCTTATAAAACACTGAAGCTTGGTGAGCGTTCACTTGGGCACCAAAAGCCAAACAGAGCATCTTGGTGTTTGTAGTAATAGCATGTTTTGAGTGGAACTATAACAGTGTTGGAGAGTAAGCCTGGCTTGTGCTTGGCAGTATCATTCTCATTGCTGGGTTAGCAGGTCAACCACTCAAGAAGAGGCTTAAGATTCAGTGGATGGACACTTTGTTCTGTTGTCCAGAAGCCCACCATTCAAGCTAGAGATAAAAGCAAGGTATACCATACTCCCCCCTGCGACCCTGAAAGGGGTAAGCAGTATAGAGAATGAATGAACTATTAAAATAGTACAGCTTTCAGTGATAATATGGACAAGCCTTTCTACATCTAAACTGCAAGATTTAAATTTGATGACAAAATAACAACATGCACTTTAACAAACGGAAAATTCATCTCATTTTTTAAATATAGTTTGATAACATCGGGGCAAAAGCTTTGTAGTGACAATGCCTGTGTCGCTACAAGGCTTTTTTCATTAGGTAGATGTTGATGCGTTCAATCACCTGCTGTGTTCCTCATCATACTGTAGCATGGCTCTGCTTCTATTGTTTGTAGGTAGTTCAAGTTATGGCAAACTCTCTATTATTCACTCTTTATTATTCTCCTGTATTCCACTTGATCAGAATAAATGAAGCCCTCCAAACAAAGTGTGAGCCCAGACATGATAAAGCGATGCACGTCAATGTTTGCTTTCAAAACATGGCAACTTTGGCTACAGCGAAGAAATGTCAACAGTCTCTTGTGTCTCTTGCCAGAGGCAGAGTGATATATTTACCTGACATCATGTAGTTGATGTGCAAAACTTTACAATAAGGTTATTTAAATGCCATAGAGAACAAGATTACAGTTGCACTTAGGATAATTGTTAAATTGTAAGTCGTCAATAAAAAGGTTATTTGATTTTTTTTTTTTTTTTTTATGTATTTTTTGGGCTTTTTGGGGCCTTTATTGATAGGAAAGAGATAGTGGATAGGCTTGTGAAAGGGGGTGAGAGAGTAGGGAAAGACACTCTGCAAACTGGTCACAGGTGGGATTCGAACCTGGACCGGCACATACATGGGACGTGCATGGTTGCCAACCACTCCGCCAAACCAGCACCCTATTTGATTTTTTTTAACCCCCAATTTTGACAATGACCAAAAATTTTATTACAAATCTTAAGATCTTTTATCTCTGATCTCTGCATACAGAGACAAGGAGATACAAGAATGTAAACATAAAGACATGACTGTATCTCTCCTCCATGTTTTCTCACTTTAACAAAATTCTACTTTCAAACTGTCGACTTTTTGTCCTTCTGTCCAGCCTTCCCCAGGGCCAAAAAGCTCTGCAGACAGCTAGTGTCCAGTTAACACTGAGGCTGTCGCTGTCGCTCCAAATATCATCAATACAGAGGACAGGAGAGGAGAGAGAAGAAGCTTTATTACACTCCAAATGTTTCTCAAGAAAGTCCCACTGTGACAAAGATCCTCCAACTACTTTTTGGACCCTGAGGCAAAAGTCCTGTTTGGAAGTCAGTGGGTAGGCAGCAGCTGATGGAGGCTGTGGTGCTAATGTTGAAAACTACTCCTACAAAAACGGAGGAGGAGAAACAGCTGCTTACTGCTGAAGAAGAGGCGAAAAGAAGCTGATAATTAAAAGGGGAAGAGAGAGAAGGATGAAAGAACAACTAAATGGGAGGCTGTAATACTTTTTGAGTCAAAGTTATTACAGTAAGTTGTGTCACATTAAATTTGAAGATAAATTCAACAAGTAAAATAAAAAAATTGAAAAGTGCCAACGTGACAGGGCAGTCACGTTTCCAAAGAAAATCAAAGTTCACCAGTTTTCAAGTTATTCAGTCCTTAATTGCCTTTTTAACTTGCCTCTGGCAGGGGGCTACCAAGGAGAATGCAATCCTCTGCTGCAGTTTGGTGGATAGCTGACAAATGAGCTTGTGAATTTGTTGTGGATGAGGAGTGAGCCAGCTGCTCTGCACATTATCGACACACAGCCTGGTCCTGTTTATGTTTTGAGGAGTCCACAACGCTTCCACAGAGTGGCTTTGCCTGTCCTCCATTTTCTCAAGAAGTCATCTACTTCTGCTGATCTCTGACAGTCTAGAGGCACACTAGAGGCCGAGGTATATTGTTGCCCTACACAGTTCATAGATGGAGATTTTTTGGTTGTCTCAGGTTCTTCCATTGACAATGCATGCTGCTGCCCACATAAGGATTCTTGAGCAGGTGACAGCCCTACAAGGCGGATTATTCCTACTTCATTTCACAAACCACCGTAGCTTCTTCGGAAACATTTGCTTTTATCAAGTCTCAAGGATGTGTTCATTTGGTTTGTTCTATTGAAATGAACTAATTTTAACCACAAGATTTCAAACAAAGTTCTTTTAGGTCACAAAACTTCCTGTGATCACTGAATGCCAAAAAACACAATGATAAAAATGTGTGCCTGCCTCTTGTTGTTGCATAATCTTTACTGATTCATCACTTCCTGTGAGCTTTAAAACATGCAGCGATTGCCATGGCTACAGATGGCAGGGACATAGATACTGCACAATAAACGATCTGAATATTCAACAGAATGGGAGATGTTGGCTATCGTGTGATTATCTCTCCTCAGGGAGACACAGCATGTGTTGTAGAAAATCTGTTTGTTGAATGCTTTGCAAGATTTATATAATTTTAGTTAGATTTGTGTAGTGTATTTTTATGTTTTAGAGTGATATGAGAAAAATCTGGGATAATTCTACCTTGTGTGAGAAGTTGAAGGGTCCTGACTTCCTCCCGGACGCGGAGCTGCAGGACCTGCTGCAGGATGTGCTGCCTCTGGGCTTCCTGCATGATGCCCATTCGTTCCAGCTTTCTGTCTGTCAGTCTCATCAGAGCCCGCCCTGCAGACAGAAAAGGAAATAGGATGAAGGTAAAGGGACAGGAGGAGAAGGAAACCATTTAGAATTTCATATGCTGGAGACACTCTAAAAGGGTCTAGAGTAAGCATTAATGACATATAAGGCTGTTCATAGAAAACAGCTCTTAAGGTAACGCTGATTGTGACATGAAAAATAAATGTTTTTCTCAGGCTTTTTTTTTTTTTTAACTGTTTGATTTTATACCTTCATGCAGGCAGCAAATGCACCAGTATTAGTGATATATGTCTGCACATTTGACTGTCAATGTCATTTCTGTGAGCACAATATCTCAGGAAGATGGCACAAATGTCAACTTTGACACTGTTTACTAACTATGAGCGACACCAGCAAGTGTCAGCAACAAAATCCAGAGGATAGCATTGTGAGTGTCCCAACTGTCTGTAGGTGACATTTTTGCGTTAATGCCCATTTCTGGTCAGAAAAGAGGGATTTTGCTGAGGTGCAAAAGAGTTTTCTCTGGGTTTCTCTGACTTTTTTCACTCAGCAGAGCTTAATCTGTTTAACATAGAAGAGACTTTGGAGCATTTATCTATTGCGGTAAGTAAAATGATTTACTTTCACTTTTAGGAAGAAACTTTGTTAGGCTCACAGAGGGCTGTGTAGTGATGAGCCTTTGTGATCTCCCTCGTCAATACAAATTACCTTAACCCCTTTTCTCTGGATGTACAGTTGATGTAGCCTACTGTTTACAAACAGAAACACAGGGCACAGAATTACTTTTTTAATGGATGCTGTATGGACAGCAGGCATGTGATGCTGCACAATTCAAAGTGATGTTAGGAAAAGTGTGACATGAGAATGACCTTAGAAGTCATGGCAAAATGTAGGCAGCACCAAGCCTTGTATTCACCATTTTCTTGAGAAAGAAATTTCTTTAGAGTGCTTTGAAGGGTTTTAATTAATCAATTTAATTGAGTGAACTTTTTTCAATATCTAACAAAGCTTGACGTTAACTCTTGCGGATCATTGGTCATCTGTCAAGGACGGGAGACTCATGTTCTTCCCTCGATCTTGAACAGATATCTCAAGATGAAATGTTGCCATGGCGCTTTAAACAGCAGCAGCCTGTCCAGTTTGCTCTCCATGTTTTTAGCTGTTTTTTGTGTTTTTTTCCTTAATTTTTTAACAATTTTTAAAAGTTTTCCTTTTTTGATCTTTTTCTGACCTTCCTGCACTTCTTATTAAGACTCTTTTTTCTTATATATCCTATGGATATCTTTTTCAACCATCATTGCTGCCAGGAGGCATTTCTGAGGATACCAGCAGAGTGTTCTTTTCTGAAAGATGCCACCAACTGCCAGCTTCATTATCATCAGCTACCAAGAGCCAGTTTCATCAGATATTCAAGGACCAGGGGCACATCCAGGATTGAAAAACTGATCAGGAGGGCTGGCTCTATGGTTGGCATGAAGCTGGACTCTTTGGTGACGGTGGCAGAGAAGAGGACACTGGACAAACTGCTGGACATTCTGGATGATGCCAATCACCTTCTACACATGGCCATCAACAACCAGATGAGCCTGTTCAGCACAAGACTGCTCCTCCCCAAGTGCAGGACCAACAGACTGAGAAACTCCTTTGTCCCTCAGGCCATCAGACTGTATAACTCCTCAATTGGGGGGATGAGGAGTAACAGGAAGACAGAGGATGGGAAGGAGCAGCAGCAGTAGCCTACAAGTATTATCTTTTATTTATAATGTAATGCAACTGGAATCATAATTTTCCTGAGGGAGTTTTCCCAAAGGGATTAATAAAGTACAATCTAATCTAATCTAATCTAATCTAATCTAAGAATGCTTCAAGTTATTTCAGTCAGCCTTTGAACAAATGCCCACAGTGACTCTGGAATGAAATGTAACACATTAGGGAAGTAAGGCAACATGATTATAATGTGTACATGGATGTAACATCTAGAGAGTTTGACTATTTTCTTTAAGTTTTTAACAAGGATCTGCTTGAGCTTAAATGATAAACCAATAGATTTTTGAAGGTCATACTGAAAAGCTCAATGTCTCATGTAAAAACATTTCTTGAGAACACAATATTCTGAGGATGCTTCAAGGTAGCTCCCTCACACTTCATGCAAATGTCCACTCCACATATAAAGGATATTTCTGAGATCATAGAAAGCAGAGTTAAGGTCATGGACCCTTATGATTATCTCTTGCTTGTATTTGTGAGTAATCAGAAATATTTTAACTAATTATTCAAAAAATAAACTTTAATTTTGGAGGTCCTAGGTCAAACCTGTTTTCCTGATGTCAGTTTCTTGCTTGTAATGGTGATGTCTCAAGAATGCTTAATGAGTCTCTTATTACTCTCAACAAATGTTCTCTCAATTCAAGGGTCAATGGTCAAGGTCCATCAGGAATAAATTAAGGATATTCAAGGTGTCAAGTCCTTGGGTCTCATGATCATCTCTTCCTCATTAGATTTCTATAACTCAAACTTCCACAAAAGCCGCCTTTGTCCTTTAATTGACCCACCAATGTACTTTCAAAATTTCACTTTTGTATACTTCCCAAATAAATAAAAAAAATCTCCTGGCAGCATCTCTTGTTTTGTTATCAGTTATCAGCAGTATTTAATTTGAAGCATATTCTTCTCAAGCAACACTCATAGTTTTACAAATAGGAGAACCGTATCTCCCATGAGTGAGGATCTCTCACAGCTCCCTCCCTAATTGCAAATCCTTGTATAAAATCCATAATTTAATCATCCAATCAGTTTCTATGAGTGGGGATTTGGGCTGCTGGTACAGAGAGTGGAGTATGGTGTAATTATTAACGCTTGTTATGAGTGCTTTTGTAACATGAGGGGCTGTAAGCAGATAGGATGATAATTCAGGGTAATTATGAGGCATTAGGTTGAACCACGGGAATCTATCTTGGCTTCTGTTGCCCTGATAAAAGACTGGGAAGATCTGACTGGAAGCAGGGTGAAAGATCTGTCCTGTAAAGCCAACAGTCTGATCATAGTAGTTCACAAATATGATTTACTGCCGGGACAGAATAAAAGCTAGACTTTTGAGATTTTAAAGCTGTTTAACCACTTAATAGCTCTGTCAATGGTTAGAAAATGGTGGTATTCAAGAGTTAAGGAGTTCTATAACAATGTTAATGGGAGCTTTTCTGTTCACCTGGAGGACCATTCCTTATGACGCATCCAGTAGATCTCAGAAGTTGGACTATATGCATGCTGATCAAATACAGTACTGGTACCACCCCCTTTAGTTTGAATTTACAACTGAGTATTCAGACAATCTTAAGGAACCCTGACTTTAAAGAAGAATGTAACATTTACCACTTCTCATGTCAGAAATCTGAGGTAAATGGAACACCATTACATGGCTCCACTTTGAGTGGTGTCCCACAAGGTTATGTTCTAGCCCCCTTCCCATTTGCATCATACATCTTAACCCTGATATTTATTTTCACTAGATAAGTCTAGTTACATTGTTTTACAGATGATGTGCAGATTTACATGCTGTTGAAATTCAAAAGTAAAGGCTCATTGCTAACCCTTTTTAAGTAACAGTGTATGAGAAATAAAAAAAAATATGACTCAGAAGTCTGAGCAAAGAAATCACAGAGGTTGTTCAGTTTCCACAACCTGGCCTTCTCAATGCAGTGCTGGGTAAAGATGAGTCAAAAAATAACTAGGTGCTATAAAATTGTGCATGTGTTTTGACCAAATAGCAACACTGTGCTAAAAAAGAGGGCCCTAATTTGTTTAACTGCACTTGGGATCTTCTTACACTCAAGTGTGTTATTGAAATTGAAATCAGGGAGAACCATGACTGTCTGAACATCCCTATTTAACAAATTATAATGAGACAAAGGCAGACATTATAATGTAATTTTTATGACTTTGTTTTGATGACCTATCATTTATCATTAAGACATCCACAGCCCAGCTGTCATTTTGCCACCACATTACATAAGGGAGTAGTTACAAAGTCTAAGTACTGAGGCGTGGGTGATAGATATAACATTGACTGTCTTGGGCCAAATTTCACCCTGTTTTAACAAAAAGCTGTGCTTGGTGGTGAGGCCATGTGAGGCTTAAATGCCAAACAAAGTTAAGACACTTCATCACAAAATGGCTGCTGGAAGAACCCATTACATAAACACTGGGGAGCCAAGCATAGTCGTAAAGGCTTGGAAGTGAGAAGAGCATATTAAATGAGGAAGATGGGAAGACAAAGATTAGTGAGGTGGAAAGAGAAAGTGCACGAATGAATCCAAGGGGGAGTGGAGGGCGGGAGTTTGGGGTGAAGAGAGGGACATATAAATTGGCAGGAGGAAAACTTGTGCACATAAAACACACTGTAATAGGACTATAAATGTTGACTAACCATCACTTAATTCCTCTGTCTGTACCCAAAGATAGATCGTCATGGAAACAAAGCACCACTTTTTTGTCAATCTCAATTAATAATGGTAGATACAATAGATGACAGATGTAGCATAGCAACCTGAGCAGGATACAGATAGTATCATCACAGTAAATTACTTAGGGGATTGTTGTTAATTTTGACATAGACCAAAAATGGTTGCATTTGTGTCACTTTACCGAGATCTTATAAAGAAGCTACTCTATCATAGAAATTGTCCTGACAAAAGACAACCATCTTTGGGTCTGTTACCAACATGTGCCATAATAATGTAATCACACGACAAGAAAGGGGCTTTTTCCTGTCTAAAATAGACACAATGCTATTTTTTTCATTCACTATTGGAAGCCAATGTAAGACATATAATCCTTTTCTATCCCCTGAGAGAAAATCTAACTGGTATAGTAGCACACTGCAAAACAACCCGCAGGTAATAAAAGTATAAAATTTGAGAAGAAATAGATAAAGATGAATTAAATCAAAGAGCCTCCTTTTTGCCTTAAAACTTTTCCATATAGATTCCCTTTTGAGCATTTTCCCAATCATTTTAAAAGAAAATAAAACAATTCTAGGTTTTATATACTAAGTACGCCTGATCCAGCTGTATTCTCAGTCCGTAATGTTTTGAAGTCACAAACTCAACGCTTCCAAAAAAAGTTTCAAGCTGTGACTACAGCATGTGTAGGGGGTTAAAATGGGCTCATCTCTCACTCATGACAAACACTACCTTATTTGGAGGCACCATAAATACCAAGACCAAATGCTAAATAATCAAGGCAGACATCAACAAATACTGCTACCAGCCAAGTAATAGCACTTTGCATAACATGCTGTTAATTTCTTACAGTAGAGTTTTTGATAAAAATAATTAGAATAATTGAAATTCACATAAAAAATACACGATACCTGAAAGAACCAGAAAAGTCATCCCACCTTCTTGTTTACTTAAATGTTGGGTTGAATTAGCATGCTGCAAACAGCACCTTCCTCACATATGTTAGAGCAATATAAGTCAGTTTTACCTCAGCTTTATGTACTATCCTACCCACTCACTGTAGTCACTGGACAGTAGACAAAAAGTCAGCATAACGGTCAGATAGGGCTAATTATAATAGCTCATTTGAAGAATCCTGCAGAAATGGTTAAAAGTATTTCTGTGGTTGTTTGAATAGATCAAGCCTGATATCCTCTCACAGTGTAGAGTGGATTAATGTAGGCAGGTGCCGTACTGTGGGTGCCTGGAATATGAGCACGCTGACGACTGCAAACAAACTGCCAGTTCACGCCACTGGTTGCCAATGCGCCTCTTCCTTCCGCTCGGCCAAGCAGTATCAGCAGGGTGGAACAGCCTCTGAAAAAAAATCCAAGCTTTCACTCCCCTGCCCTGCAGTTCTGAGCCATTGGCTTCGACAATCCCACCATGCCTCAGCTGGGGATATTTCAAACCACAATTAATACACTGAGCAGTGTACCATGGCCATGAGGAGAGGCAGAGGAGGAGGATGAAGACAGAGGAGTAAATTGGTGAGGAAGAAGGAAATGAGCTAAGGAAACTTGGAAAGAAGCAGAAGTGTGAAAGAAAAAGGAAATCAGCTCTAAAGCCACACAATTCTGAGATATGTTTTGGTACAAACTTAATATTGTGCCAGTGGATATTTTTGTTGATGTTAATATTAGAAAGTTAATATAAGAGAATTTTCACAGAAGATCACTTTCTAACAGAACTACCTCAGTTTATTTCTCAATTTATAGATGAATAGAGGCGTGTCCTCTAAGGCCCTTACTTTTCGACCTAGCAATAGCACTGAGAGCAGATCCATGGGTTAAGAGGATCAACCAAGGCAATACTACTCACAAATTATCTTTGTATGCAGATGATCTCTTTATGCACCAGACCTCCTTGAGTCCAAGCTGTATCCAGATCGGACTGAAGGACTCATAATTTCCCATTCAAAACTGAGCATCGTTCATTTACCTATTTGGATGTTCAAATTTCTAAAACCCTCAAAGACCTTTTTAAACTAGAAAAGCACTCGGAGAGCGCAGACATCCGCCAAGCAGCACAGTTCCCACAAAGAATCCTTTGAACAATTCCTGGATCCAGACGGTGATCAGTGATCCGGATCAACACCAAAATTGAATCACTTCTTCCTTTTCCCATGCTGAACATTTCCTGAAAACTTTCATCAAAATCCATCCATAACTTTCTAAGTTATTTTGTTCACAGACAGACAGACAGGCAGACAGACAAACAAACAAACTCTCCCGAAAACATAACCTCCTTGGTGGAGGTAACAAAATGTGGACCCCTTTTTAACAAAACTAAGTGAGATTTGGAACACTGGTCAGTATTACCTACTTCTCCTGCCGGGTATGATAACATATTAAACTGGTTGTTTTGCCCAGATTCATGTAATTATGCCAAATTAACCCATTTTCTTGCTAAAACACTTTTTAACAAATTAGATAAATTTGTCCCTTCTAATATTCGGGATAAGAAAGCCCCAAGTCTTGTAAATCTTTGTTGCAGTGTTTCTGAAGTTGAGCTGGGATTAGCCATACCAAATTTTATGTGTCACTATTGGTTCACAAATATTGTGAAACATTCCACCTTGGTTTGTGTGTTTAAGAAGGCGCTGGCACACTCTGGTGCCCTATGGAACAAAACTCTAAACTCCCTGCATCCCTTACTGCATTTATGTCCTCTGCCGTAGCAATCACCAATAACTTTAAAGCAGCACTAAGGAAGATCCCCGTTTGACCGGAGAGTGAACTCAACTACCCATGAGCTCTAGCGCGTACATACTGTCGTAAGACAGATCTGCCGGTCACGTGCGTTTGTTTTGCAGGCGAATCACAGAAGCCAGGACTTCGCTCAAAAGTATTCTTATGTCTTCAGCAGCTGTTCGCAGGATGGATAGCGACGAGGTAATGTATTTATTTTTGACTAAATGACGATGTTGAAAATCGCTAAGTTCAACTTGGTTTTATTACCGTGAAGTCGCTCCCGTCTTGTTGAAGCGATAAAGTGAATAAAAGTAAAGACAACGACGAGCTGGGGATATCACACATCTGAAATAGGTCTAAACAAAACTACATAATGGTACGTTCTGGATTTGTTGTGCTGTACTTTTTTCCTGTCAAGTTTTTTGAGGAACTTCATCATAAATTAGTCGCCCAACATACCTGATAGTAGTCGGACATCCCTCCTCGTCTTTTATTTCACACCAGCGAGTGAACGCCGAACCGATGTTTATTCTGGTCCGAGCATTCAGCTTGTTTTTCTCTCGCTTTCTTTGTTTTGTATCCTCCGACAAAACTTTTCTATTCCTTACGTTCTTCGTTTCCTCCGCCATGGTTACAGCTCGGCGTTAACGATTGGCTTTCGCTGAGACTTCCGTGTTTTAAACGAATCAGGAATCGAGGGAAGTGACGTATGCCGTAAAGCAGTCCAAACTTGTAGTTTTTTAGTGTGGCAGGGTTCCCACCATCCACCTCGAAGTTACATAGCGCCAGTGAAAGGGATACAGACCACTTCACACCACGACAGAGGTGTCATTTAACTCCATCGTAAAGTGGTGGACCATCACAATGAATATCGAAGGATTATATTATGTTTGAAAAACTACATAGTGTTGGTTTAAGTATTAAAAATCCTGTGGTTAAGAATTCTCCAAATATCTGGTTTCAGTGTTGTCAAAATCTCAGCTCTAAGCAGTCACTTCCCTGTTCACATCAAATCCATTTTTTCCACCAGCTTGGAGTGATTCTGGCTTTAAAAATTGTCATAATAAGGGAATAGTATTTTTCTCTATTCTCGTTGTGGAAGGGTCATTTTTGCCATTTGAAATGCAAACGAAACATTTTAATATTCTGAAATTTCAATTATTCAGGTACCTACAGGCTCATAGCTTTGCGGTAAAGCACATCAGTATTTATCCAAGCCTACCACCCTCTTTTCCCCTTGAGGATTGCTTGCACTCTCGACCTATACCCAGAGGGAAAATCTCTCAAACATACAAGCTATTACATCATACAAGACCTGAATCTCTGGTTAAGCTTAAAGACGTTTGGGAACTAGACTTGAACCCGTAGATCCCAGATGATGTGTGGGATCTTAGTATCGGCTGCATTCACTCAAAATCCATTTGCATTCAGCACTGCCTAATACAGATGAAAATCTTTCACTACTCTCATTAAACCAAGGCTAAATTGGCAAGTACATAAAGTATAAGACTTCTGATCATGGTTGCCCAAGGTCTGAAAAGTCTCCAGCCACTAAGTGCCACATGTTTTGGCCCCTGTGGGTCCTTCAACTCAATTTTTAAAGCCCTCTCCTATGTGTGCAACAAAGAAAATAGACTCTAATCCAATAATGGCGGTATTTGGTGTTCTCCTAAACCAGCATGACATAACTTAGTACCAGGCAAATGCATCCGAAGGTTGATACTCTTGAAATGGAAAATTGCACAGCCCCTTTCTTTCTATCAGTAGGTTAGAGAGGTAGAGGTGGTGATGTGCTTACAGATAGTGAACTTAAGGTACAGCTGACAGGGATCCTGAAAAATATACAATTTTTATCTAATCTTACTGTATGTTGATTGCCTTTTGCAACAATTAACCAAGTCAATTTTTTTTTGTGTGTAAATGTGTTTGGCAATAAACATCACTTCTGATTCTGAGTCCCACTATTTACGGAGGGATGTGACTGTAGGTCCTGATGTCCAGATCAGCTGTGGCTGCTTCTTTAGAGCTCGTACAGAGCCTAGATCTCAGTATTCAAAACTAGTTCTGGTAGCTCAAATGGGAGCCTATACTATGTGTGGGTGAGCATTAATGTTACTGCTGATTCTGCATTTCTTTGTCACATGATAAATATGATCAGCTCCGTGATACAAAAACAAATATTAGCACTCATGTAAACACACATGCTCTACAGAAACACAGTGATGTGAGCACGCACAAACACACTGTCCCCTGATATTAGATAAATGAGTGCTGGTTGAACAGCAATGTTGGGCTGAAGCAGATTAATCTACCGCAATAGGCTGACAGGTCAACCACAGTTTTGATTAATGGGCGTTTATAGTGCACTTAAATACACACACAAACACACAGTCATACACTAATATGTCACATATAAAAGCCTGTGCAAACTGGGGAGCACTGGTAACATTTGCACATGCATCTACAGAACATGTCATCTTTGCTGCAGGAAGCCACTTCATTTCCCCATGGAGCTGAAATGCTATGCTAATTAGGGGGTATGGACAGGAGCACAATGGCAGCAAATTAACCTTCCTTTCCCTCTCATTTCAAAAATCCTTCTTTTTGGCCTTGACATGTTTTGGCAGCTGCTCAGAAAGCTGGCGCTCCAGTGCAAGAATGTATTCTGTGACTGCTTCTCCTCAGGTAAATCTCCCAAACCGGTCACACATATTTCTCAAATCTCCCGCCCAGCTGTGCACCCATATGTGTGTCCTCTAGGGATGAATGTCACCCTGCTACATTTGGCCAACTACACTCCAAACCTGCACTACACTCTGCCAAGAACAATAACAAGCAATGTAAGCAATGAGTGCTTAAATTAAGTACGCTTTTTTAGGTTTTCTATGAACTAGGAATAATGCGAAACTGTAAAAAGCCTATGCAAGGTGAAGAAAATTGAAGGGTCCATGAAACACAATGTCGGGATAAGGAAAGGGATGGTTGTTTTTTTCTACCAAGGTGCAACAAATTAATACAAGGTCTTAACAGAAAGAGATTAACCTGAGGTAAATTACTTTGTTCTTTATCAACAAAAGTCCATCAAGTTTTCCAAAGTAAGAGTGAAAATTGTGCAAATTTTATAAAACTCCTTCAAGTATTCTGAAGTATCATGTCCACGAGCAGGGGATGTACATAAAGCCCAACAGAATTTACCTTGGACTTAAAAAATACTATCACATCTGTGCCTTGTAGTGAATCTTATGCAATGGAAAATCCTTCAAATCTGTGTTCAGTAATGGCTTCAACAAGCAAGTGATGAACATGGGGCTTGCTAACCATGATCTCTGGCCTTCAACATCTAGTAGAAATATACAAGCTTGAAACAAATCCCCCAAAGCATTCAAGAGTTGTTTCCTGTCCCATTTGGGAATAAATAATAGGCACAAGACGTTGACCATTAACATGAAAATTCAATCAGTTTATCAGTGACTGACACTGAACATTAATTCAGGGCTTGACGGAAATCCCTCTGAGCAATGTCTGGGCATGTTTACAGGCAGCATGAACAAGAGGTTCATTTACCTTGTTCTTTAACTTTCAAACTTGGAAAGCCCATCAAAGAGTTCAAGGGGAAGTTTATGCAAAGTTTAAAGAAACTCCTTTAACCCTTCTAACTCCAGATGCCCCGACTGTCATCCCTGAAACCATGCAACAGATTTTTATGGGGAAAACTGTTTGAGAGCTCACTTTTGTCAATCTTTGAAGGATGTTAAGTCAAACAAATTCCTTGGTGGAAGATTTTAATCCTGCCATGGATTGTAGTTTTTTTTTGTAAACATTGTATTTGTGAATTTAAACTAATAAATCTGTCATCTGTGACTTTTTGTTGCATTCTCAACAATAAATACATACTGTAGCACTCATATAATCAAATTTCCATTCTGACCATTCGATAAAGCTAAACATTTAATTTCAGTCTATTATGCCATGAGATGCTTCCAACTTCAATTTCTATGGTTTTTTGATAGTAGTGTCCAATCAGAAGAACTTAAAGGTCAGCAAAAGAAAAGACATATACCTGTCAGTGCCTAAAATAATTTAGAAGAAAGAGAGTCATTTAATGTGTACTTGTGCAACATTTGAACCTGAAATTGCATCAAATACCTTACTCGTTCTCCATCAAGTCATAGTAAACAGGTGTTTGGAGTGTGGATAAACTACTTCATAGGACTAGAGAAATAATATTTAGAAGCTAGTGTTGACCATGAAGCATTCTGGCCTTGAGCCATAAAAGCTTGACCTCCAAGTTGAGATCAGTTCATCACTGGCTTGCAGTGGATATCTGGGCAAAATCGGGAGAAATTCTTGAAATGTGTATTCACAAACAAGGGAAAAATAAGAGTCTATTAACCAATGACCTTAAAACTCTAATCAGTCTGCCAAGTGTCTATGTCCAGAGAAGACATTTGACAAAGCTAACAAACTTTTCTCAATGATTTCTTCTGATAACACAAAAAAGGACTAAAAAGACAGACAGATGGACAACATGAAAACAAGATCCTTGGCCTTGCCCGGTGCCACTGTGCAGGGATAAAAAGAGCTAACAGCTTTGGATTCAACCAGCTGTCGACAGAAAATCATAGACTGCAGCAGCACTCAGCAGAGTCTTCACTGTGGTAACACGCAGCTTGAAGTCCTTAAAGTAAATTGTAAGTGATTGTCACAGTCACAGAGTTGCTTGTAGCCCTGCAGCTAAAGGGATACTGCAGCCGCTAAGCACCTGTGATCCAATGCTAATGCTATTCCTGACCGCAGCAAAGAGGCCAGTTGTGATCCTACAGATCCTACAGTCTCAGTAATTAAACCCGTCCAGCCAGCCAGAGAAGGGAAGAGGGAGACACAACTCAACCCCCCGACACACACACAACCGCACGGATAATAAGCCGCTTCACTCCTGCACTTGTCACAGCAGCGGTAGCCTCACGCTGATTTTACCACCACTGATCTATTTCAGTTTGCTGATCATTATCTGGCACTGCTGCTGGTTGGCCACAGCTAACAACCTGCAGACGGC
Source organism: Scarus forsteni (assembly GCA_036419115.1). NCBI lineage: Eukaryota > Metazoa > Chordata > Actinopteri > Labriformes > Labridae > Scarus > Scarus forsteni. The sequence continues at coordinate 16,657,686 of JAZDUH010000458.1, forward strand.
TCACCGGGATTCTGACGCTGTGGATGTGTAATAATGACTAAAATCAGTGTTGGGTTTATTACAGGGCTAACTAACATTTCAGAGTTTGTGAGGTCATTAAAGAAAGACTGCTGCCGAGACTTTCTGTCATTAATGAGTTCACCCAGGGTTCATATGCAATTGTAATGTGAAATAGTTGTTCTGATGGCTTGGGTTATAACTAAAGTGACATGGTAACTCGGTTATGCAAGCTGGTAATTGTGTGCACTGTTGGCTAAATAATCACATGGGATATTGCTTACTAATGCCAGTAAGAAGAATAACTTTCAGGGTGACAATTCCGAACTGTCTCTTTTTTATCTTAAAACTGCCAGGATGGTTTCATGAGAAAAAGAGAATGAAGCAAACAGAAAAGACATATGTACTCTTAATACATCACTGCAAACACGATTGAAGTTGTTACTACTACATATTCATTAATTCCATTTCATTTGTATCTACTGTTATTTCTTTTCTATACTCCTCAAACATGTTGATATTATTTCTGTTGATTTTCCCCATGTTAATAATACTAACTGGTACTCCATTTTAAATCAGTGAAAAGCCTAATAAGTCATCATTACAATGACGTACAACTTGTAAAGATTAGGCATTTGTGGAACGAGTAACACATGTAAAAGTGTGGGCAGCTACCCTCAAAAATGTGCCAATATCTCCTGAAACTGGAAACCAGTGTTCTGGTACCAAGAGGGACAGCATTATTATTATTATCATTATTATATCCAGGAGTTTGGTAAAGTCAAAGACAGATTGTGAAGTCTGCATACCAGGAAGATAACACTCCAGAAAGACTGGTCCTTTACTGACTCCTTATTTTTCTGAGGAAGCATAATGAGGGACATAAATTAAAGACTGTGTGGAGTCACCATTGGTCAGATGGCCTGAAGCCCTGCCTCAACTCAGTCTCTCTGTCTTTGGGCAGGTTGATCCAAAGTTTGGTTGGGGTGTGCACAATAATGGGGTTGGGGTTTGGCTTCAATAATGTTACAAAAGCTCCTTAGATAATCAAACCACTGGCATTGCATGGCTTTGACCAACCCATTCAACAATCAATGACTTTTTTTCCATGCAATTAAAAGTAGTTAAAGAATCATTCTTAAAGTTTTGGAATATTGTTACTTAAAACTTTAGTAAGGGCCCAGTGGATGGTTTAGATATCAATGCATGTTGAATTCACATTGGAGCTGTTTGGAAAACTACTGAGTAATTGGACTGAAAAAACAGACAGAAGTTTAGTTTCAGAATTCACTGATAAACTGTGTAACATCACAGCAAAAGATCAAGTTCAGTTTTTCCTCTCCATCTCAATATGAAACAACTCCCAGACTCCTATTCACTCCTTGCTCTCACTTTCTTTCAACAGTGCAGACCAGGCTGCACTGCATTTATTTCCCATTAAAAATAAGACACTAAAACAACTTAAAAATGAAATTGTAAAATGTCACAGAGCAGATTTTGTTGAAAGACACGTTGATAACAGAATATTGTTGACTTCTAAGTGAAGCAGCAATTCACTCTGCAAATTCAATTTCCTCTATAAAGCTGATTTTAACTTGCTGCAGTTTTTGGTTTCTTTGCTTTACTCCTCCACAATATTTGCTGAAGGACTGTGTCTCTTTTGAAGTGTTTTTACAATAAGTGAAGGTAGCCTCAAATTTTAGTACTGACAAAAACACGTTTTTCCATTCAATATAATAAATAAAAAGTGCACAGAGAGGACAAACCAAAGGCATTTCCAACACTGTTGACTAAGTAATTGTCAAAAATGGGGAAACCTGTTGTAGGCGCACTGTTCATCTGGATTCAAATCCAGATTCAGATCACCATCAAAATCACATCACTTCTCCCTTTTGCCATGGCAAAAGATACAACAAGTGTGATATAAAGTTTAGAGGAAAGATTGTGGCAGAACTTAAAACTGCTAGTGTTACTAGCATAGAAATAGCACATGGCTGAATGCAGTGCTCATTTTATCTTTACAGTATCATGATGTGTCCTTATCTTACAACAAAAGAAAATATCTTGGCTTTGGGCTCTTGTATATTCAATGCTATTAAAACTTTCTTTAGTACAACTCCATCTATAAATGACAATGTCCTTACAGGGACCAAATCTGCTGCCAATGTGTCATTTAAAACTCAAGTCCTCACACATTCTTCATGATAAAAACCTCAGGTCCTCAAGCCAAAGCAGACAAAATTAAAGTGACGAAACAAGTAATTTTCACTGACATGAAATCGATTCTAATCAAATCATCTTAGTATACACACATCATGGAGTAACTCGTCTCAGCCTTAATGTAAGCTGAATAAACACATACAGCTAGAGCTCCAAGTTCATTAAATAAAAAGATGACAGTCCTGCAGGCTGTCAGACCGTATTTGTTTTGAGAAATACACCTACATTACATTTCATTGTCTTATCACAGAGTTCTTAAGCAGAAAAATGAACTCTGAGGCCAGGCACTGTCTGGTCTTGGACCGTCTTAGCCATCGAGCCACAGCTGAACTAGTTCCAGGGAAAGGGGCGAGTGGAACGCACTGAGCATGATGTGAGAAGATTACTGTAATCATGACGGTAATCACATGGCCTCACAGTGGTGATGAGATGGGCCGTCTTGAGCTGGATCTCTAATTTTCTTGCTATGATCATTACAGCAAGCTAAGAGGCCACGTAAGCTGTAATGAGTTGAATATCAGGGGTCCATTTTTCTATTTTTAGGTCAACTTTCTTCTTTCTAAATGAGATTACAAAGACAAAAAGTGGTGGGAATTAAAGAGGATAAGAAGGACTTTGATACAGCATCCAAGTATTTGTGTAGCTAAACCCTTAAATCACATTGCCTTGGCTGAAGACATTTGTAGTACTGTATATTGATATTATAATGCATACTAGAATTTATGTTTGGCAGGTGTTCTGTGATGTCCACATGAGTGGGACTCCAAATGATGCAAAACACCGGAGACCAATGAAAGACTGACAGAACATTATTTTTTTAATAAATGACCATGCTACTGGGCTAACCACCAATGACTGAGCAATGGCTGGTGGCACCACTAAAAAGGAAACCTGGTGGTGAGTCATCCACACACACTTGTGGATAGCCTTGTGAAAGGGGGCGAGAGAGTAGGGAAAGACACTCTGCAAATTGGTCACAGGCTGGATTCGAACCCGGACCGGCAGAAGCATGTACATGGGACGTGCATGGTTGCTAACCAGTCCACCAAACCAGCACCCCATGGCAAGCATTTCTGATAGTTTGTTAATAATCGGTTATTCATACATTAATGCCACAGCCATGAGGACAAACTTGGTCAGGTCACTGTATTAAGGGGTGCACACAGGGTCACTCACATGACCAAAACAATTTATTATACATGCCAGGTCACGACTTGGCAGTGGGATTTTTCCATAACACAACACACATATGCTCACATCTATTAGGACAAACAATAAAAACGGATTGTTGAGTGAAGTTATAGTACAGTAAATCTGCATTTAACTGTAGAACATTGTGAGATCCAAATGAGTAGGCTGCACAAACAGGGTTCTTGGATTCGCGGTTGGGCTTGTGGTTTGCTGTACTGAAAGAGTAATGAACATGTCCTGGAAGCCAGCGTGCGCTTGAATATTGACTGAGACCATAGTGCACATGTGACACCTTAGTTGGACTTGTATTCGGGCAGACTAGAGCGTGAAGTGTATGTCATATGACCACCAGATGGCACAAGACACTGGAGACAAACAAAAGACTGGATTGATGTTTCAGGTTTTTGGACACATCACCACTGTACAGGGTTTTGCTTGATCCTCTTAACCTGAGCAGCCAACGATCAAATGTGTTTTGTCTCTAGTTTGCGGGATGGTAAGCTAGCTGCAGCATGAATGGAAAGACTCGAAGGTGAGCTAACTACATGTACAAACCCTGCAGATAGAGGAGTTTCAAACTCATTCAGTGAGGCTCAAGTAACACTTTGACCACTTAAACAGCAAGGAGGAAAAGACTCTTACTAACAGGTCCTACAGTCAGGCTGCACTCTTTAGCTAGGTGTTGGTATGTCAGTATAGCAGAAGTCTGCGACCATTTTTTTAAAACTGCATGCTACACAAGCAAATGCAGTAAGCATTGGGCCGGTCTACCAACTGGGTACTTTTACCCACAATGCAAGGGATCAACAGGTTAGCGGTCAAAACAGCAGACAACCAGCCTTGGCAATATTAGGATTAGCATTGATTCTGTTACATTTATATATCAATATATCAATTAACTCAGTAAATTACTTTTTTTGAGTTGTTACACAGATGTTACACATTTCCTTGCGTGATCAGTGGTGGAATTAATACAAAAATTAAATCCTTCATTGGACTACTTTTAGTCCATAAATGGTCATGAGGTAAGGTATTTGTTGCTTTTACTTCTATGCCCAGAAACAGAAAACAGCTATGCTACTGGATTGATTATTCATGTGTTCAATATAGTTCTCTTTATTGTAGAATCCTTTGCTCTGATCAGAACTTAAGCCAAGAAGAAAGCAGTAATTTGCTTGCTTTATACAATATACACCACTCGCCAGAAAACAAAAATGGTAAGAACAATTAGCTTGATTGCGTGTAGCATACTACAAAAAACAGCCGTGTGACTGTCATACTACTCACTACTTCCAAATACAGTAGCAGTATGTACTATTACTGTACTATTAGTAATTTCTGCACACTGCTGTTGTACGTAGTATGTAATTGGTGGTTTTGAAAACAGTCTCTCTTAAATACTCTTAAATGACAAGATTGTTTTCACATAATATTTAAAATATAATATCCAAACTCTCCATATGGCAATGGCAAATATGACATTATCAAACATGCAAAGGCGGAACAGTAACTAAGTTTTTATTACCCAGTGCTACATACTTATCTTGTCAATGGCATCATTACCCATGATTCTTATGTCTGTGGATTAAAACCATCCCCAAAACATATGACTCTCATCAGCAGTGAGCTGTTCAAATTTACTCTGCAAATAACACAAAACAACGGTCACCAGAGGAGCCATTTTTTGCTGCGTTAGTTGATCTGTAGCCATGTTAGTCCACTTCCCTGGTTTACTACACGTCTGTTCCTCTATCACACAGCAGTGCTTTTATGACAGCAGTCTGTGGTGCCTGCAGAATACATTTTCTCATCACTCTAGTGCTGCTCAAGCCTGTTGCTGGGTGTCCTCATCTGGTTTCAAAATAGCATTTGTCACCTTTCATGCCATGCTGCCGCTCATCAAATCTACATTTTGTCCGCAGCATGAGGCCTTCCAGTGGATGAGTGGCAGACACGAGCCGCTGTTATTTTCAAAGTAGAGGGATGATGATGGATCTGAGGAGCAGAGGTGGCTGAACAGGCGCCATTTAAAAAGAGCTGGAATAGTTTAGTATGAGCTGCTCGATACAGGCCACCCCTCATTACACCGCTAATATTACAGGCTATTAATTATTCACACTAAGGCCTTATGACACCGTACATCAATAGATATGATGAGCCTGGTTATCAATCTATCTCAGTATTCCTGTGTGAGAGGAAAATGCATAATCGATGGATGGTAGAGGAACTGTTCTTCTTGCTCAGTTCACAACACAAATTTGCACCAGTGTATGTTTTAAAATTAACAGAATTAGCTAATTTTTCCAAACAAGTTAAATAAATGTTTTTTTTTATCTTACAGCTTCTATGAGAAGTGTTGTTCTGTCTCTGAATTAGGTTATTATAAGTCAATAATTATTACGACCAATGAAAGCTGACAGAATTGATCATTTAGATACTTTTCCACTCAAATGCCAACACCCAGAATAATAATCAGTGCACCTCAGGCAAAGGAGTTATGTGTTGTGCCACAGCTGCACTAAAACAAAGGAGTTTGCTAGCAGAATGTTTCTTTTGATAAAATAAGAAAGTAATAAGATTATGATGAAAAAGGCAAAAGGACACTCTGTGGGGTTTTTGGATAAAACAAGTTTCATTTGAGTCTTAATAACAAAAAAAGGGTCAATTTACCCTTAATTATTATCTATTTTTTTTTTAAAACAGTGAAGTAAATTGAAGATCATGGAGGAATGTGTTATGCCTCTTTCAGGAAAAACATGACTGAAATGCTCCATTTTTTACTTCCTTATGCAATGGCTGTACAGTCTTCACCCACATGTGTGTTTTCTGTTCCGCTGCCAGTAGCCCCTCCTTCACTCTCCTATCAGAGCATTTCCAAAGGGGAGGAAAAAAGAGCTGCATCTGATCCTCTACAAAGAAGAAATGTATTTATTTTGACTCAACTTAAATCATATCATTGCTTAAAAACACCCAAAATATGATGTAAATGGTCAAACAAAATGACAGTCTTCCACATGTGTGTGTTCCATCCAAGTTCCTATGTCCAGATGTACAATCAGGTTTCTGAACATGTGGGCCATTCCTGTCCAAATTGTAAATGTCAAAGGTGTCTGTAACCACTGCTTAAAAAAACAAAAACTTTTTTTGCTTTTTCACTGATTTTTATAACCTTGGCACAAATGTCCAAGAAGGCTTCTTTGGAGTTTCTTCAACTTTGCACATATGTCTAATCCATCTCAGAAATGAACTGATTCAATTTTGGTGGTACTATAATAATAAATAATAATAACTTAAATTTATATAGTACTTTCAAGGAACCCAGGATGTCCATCCCTAAGTTCCATAAGCATCAACAACAAGACCTAAGCTAAACATTTAAATAGGGAAGGCCAGGAGAACAAGTGAGTTTTTGAGAAGTGATTTGAAACAGTCCAGGGTGGGAGAGTGGTGGATTAGAGAGTTCCAGAGCGGCCACACTAAAGGCTCTGTCGCTGAACGAAAAACTTGAGTTTGGTCACTGATGGAGAGGAGACCAGCATCAGATGACCGGAGAAGGCTCCTGGATGGGGTGTGCTGGTGGAGGAGATCAGCCAGGTACTGGGGGCAAGTCTATCTCAGCAATGAACTGATTCAATTTTGGTGGTACTATGTCAGAGATCAAATGGCCTTATATTCCCCTTTGCTTGTAAAAACAAAACTTTTATGAGATTTTGTTCAAATTAGTGTGCACACATGTCCACTGAAACTCAAAGATGGACCAATCACGATTAGAGTTCAGATGCCAAGGTCTTTATGTTTATCACATGAGTCTTGTGAACTGATTCAAATATGGAGAGTTTGAGTTAAGATCTCTGGGCTACATAATAACTAGTTGTCGATCAGGTTTCTAAAGTCATGGAGCCTAATGTTCATCCCACACTTGAGCATGTTATATCTGAAGAATGCCTGGAGAAATTTTCTCCATATTTGGCACCAATGTAAGTTTAACATCATTGTGCCTTTCTTTGTCCCCAGATTATGAAAAAAAAGAACTGCCTTAAAAGCCACAGCAGGTCTTCTGCTGGACCAATCGCTGTTCTCATCATCTGGGAATTGGACCAAAGGCAGTCTCAGTTTTTAACTTAAGACTTACTTAGTTTTATACTTAGTTAAGCTTTTGATGTGGGATTTTTGTCATTAAAAGTAATAAAGTGATCCTATAAATCTGGAATCAAAAGTAGAAAACAGAGGATTGTATATATTGAGTAGCCACTTTTTAGTGTCATAAAAGGAAATGTGAGTTCTTGCACATTTTACTTACTCGATCCATTTAAACCCACTCCTGCAGCCAGCCTCTACATCTGTAAGTAATTTACTGTTAGTGTGCCTTTGGAGAGTATCTGCATTCCCACGCTGTGATGTAATGACAGAAAATATAACATAATAGTGACTCAGCCTTTTTATATCTCTCCCTTCTCCATCCTCTTTATTTTGATTACCTATGTCATCACACCCCGTGCTCTGATTACATCTAAGGTATCTGAAATTGTGTGTTTAACTCATTTATCTCACCGAGCTACATTTCCACCAAAAGTGCTCAGTCCTTGTAATTACAACGGATTAGGGACTAATATCTAATTATGCCCTAATATGCTTTAATGCATTTTTAATGGCAGCTGGGTGTTAAAGTCAAAGTGGGCGCTGTGTCTGCTGGGGGTAGGAGGTGAAGATTGAGGGAGCGTACGGCTGTCTTGGCAGTATCGGCTGAATGGGAGGATGGGAAAACATTGATTTCTTTGGCTGAGGTTTCAGGAGCCTCGCAGGGAGCCAGCTGCTGCATACTGAAGTCATTCTGCATTAAAAATGTTGCAGCAGGCCTGAGACGCAGTAAAAATGCATTTCCCTTGCTGCTGTTTTATGTCAAAGGAGGGAGGACGCAAACGCCTGTTTGAATTATGATCTGGAATAAAGAGCGTTTATTGATTTGCTACTTTATGAAGGGATGACTACATCGCAGAGGCAAGTGAGATTGAGTACCACTGGCAGGCGAAAAGTGATGCGTTAGTTGGAAAATACAACACAGGAATGCTATGGCGTAAAGTAGGGCTGGGATAAATTGTCAAAACTAAAATCTTGATTTCTTTAAGTTTTGAAGAACACAGAAATCTTATAACAATCAAACATTTACAGTATCTGCTTTAAACCATGCTATCAAAAATGAGTCCTGGATAAAAAATATCAGTTATTTTTTCATTTTTAGTAATCAAGCAGCACAAACAAACTTCCACACTTGTGGCCCGACTCTACTCGGTCCTACTCGATTTGTAGCGTGTTTCCACTAGCCTGGTACCTCCTAAAACAAGCTAGTTTTAGTACATACTCCGCTCTGGTTTCAAGTGAGCTGAGTTGATACTAAAAGATGACGTCACCGACTGCTGGCTACTGATTGGTCAGACAATGTCGTCATCGATGAGTCATGAGTGCGACGACCTTGCAGGCTAGCGGTAGCTACCATTAGCTTACCCTCTTACGTCTTTTCTTTGCAGCTCGATTGCCCTCGTCCTCGACTTCATTCTGTTGTATAGCTTCCAAAACTCTCCCGTGCTTCTCAAGGGGTATTTCTTCTTGCCACCTGCAGCCTTCTTCTGCTTTCCTTTTTTACTCGGTTTGTGACAAAAAGCCACAGATTGTTGTGTTGTGCTCAAAATGACGTCTTCGCAGTGCCGCTCAGCTGTTTACAGCGACACTGTACCCCGTTGGGCAGGCAACTGGGGCTAATGGAAAAGCAGCACAAGGCAAGTAGAGTAGAGCCGGGTACAGTCTAGTAGAGTAGAGTAGAGTAGGGCTAATGGAAAAGGGCCAATAGTCTCAATAGTATTCAAAAATGGCAACATATACCATTACTTCCTCTAGAGTCTTGTATGTGTTTTAGGTTGCTTTCACACTTAAAATTTGACTTGGAAGGGGAGTTTCAACATTGTTTCATTTTTCACTTTGTCTGGTTCAGTTTCACCCTGAAGTCAGCCAGGTGGCCTGTCAAATGTTGTATAGTTCGGACCACAGCAGTGGTCTTTGTTTCTGCCATCCGGCTCATCTTTGCATTATGAGATGGAAATACATGACTGGAATCAAGTAATAACATTGTTCAGCTTGAAGCAGTTTAGAAGCCATAAATTAAGACAAAGCTACAGATAAAGGTGGCACTTGCATATTTACTGAACAGGCTAACATTTTAGACGTTAGCCTGTTAAGAGGACCTTAGGCAGGTGGTGCATGAGATGCTAACGTTAGCTTTTTTTGATGTGACATTCACAATTAACTTCCATTTGGTTCACTTGCCTTGCTTGGTCCTTGTTAGGTCCACTTGAAAGCGAACCAAGTCCCCAATTTTGTAAGGATCAGAAGGATGGTTAACTTTGTTTGGTTGTTTTTAGAGGAAATAAGATGATTAAAATGGGAAACTGAGTTGTAAAATGAAAAATCTGGCATATTATTAGGCAATACTAGCCAGCTCTACAATATGAGTTAGAATATTAATTACACTGTGGGGATAAAACAACGGCCCTTTTATTAACTTGGAGTGGGGAAGTACAAAAAGATATTAAAAATGATAAAGTAACTTAAAATCTCTATTATTCTGACAGTTTTGAATTTTGAGCAGTGCAAAAACATTAAGATCTTCAGTAAAATCTCAGCAAAAAGCATTACAAACAACGTATTTCTAAAAAAAACATATTTCTGTTGGTATTTCATAATGTAAAGCTTTAATGTTCTTAGCGTTAGGGCTGACATTTATTAATGTAAATATATATCAATATAAATAAAATGAAAGAATAAATAAAGCCTTTTGTCCTACCTTTTAACTTGCTTGGATGTGCTTTAATATATTAAGAAAATTCAATCAATCGCACAGCCACAAATCCTCAAAATCAGGCCCTCTTCTGCTTAAATAATTACATTTCCCATCTTTAAGGGTCAGAGTTGTGATGAAACTGACAGGACAAACAGATCTTCTCATGCACACTCTTATAAATGTATTCATGCCCACTGTTTGTTTGTCTTTGGATGATTGTTGCACTACATTATTCCATTCATCATTTGTTCCCCAGCTTGTTTATTCTAATAGGCTGTAGGAACAGAGGAAAATATCTGCATAATATTTCAAAGATTGATTGGGATGCAAATTGCCTTGTGAGCCCAATGGCTGCGGCTCTGCCCGTTTTAATTGGCTTCTGTTAATTAAAGCTCCATGTGAAGACAAACTGAATTACTCGCAGGTTTTTCGCATGTCATTATTGCCTAATTGAGCCAGTAGGAGAGCATGTGTGTATGTGGGTAATGTATGCTCAGACATATTTGGTTAACCCTTCCCTCTTTTGAATGTTCCTGCAAAAATAATTAAAACCATAACAACAAACACAGGTCGTTAAGTTAATAGACCATTAGGAAGCTTAATTCAAATGGTTTAATTACAGCAGGACTAACAAGGGTAAATATCATTCACTTACAGGCTAAATCTACAGCATCCGGCTTGTTGCAGTAAGAGATATCATGTTTCTAGAGACAGATAGATAGATCTGTCTACTTTGATTGTGACCAAATGGTTTACATGATGTAACTCTTGCATAAACAAATACTGCAGATACAAAATAAAGTTTATTAATTTTCAAAGATGTTTAGTAGCAAACTTTTTTTGATCTAATGCAAAAAATAATAACATAATTTGTAAATTAGAAATATCTACAAAGCCAGTGCTGTATAAATATCCATACCCAAATGTATATTAAAATAATTCATTAAAATTTAGTAAATTTATTTCCAGATTTTTTACCTCTGCCAAGTTTTTGCTTGTGTTTGTCTGTTTGTTTCTTTCTTTCTTTGCCTGTCTGTCTGTAGCAAGTTAACTCAAGAAGTTAAAACAAATATTGATGAATTTTCAGGGAACATTGGCCAGAAATGGCTGGTAGAGGTTTATGCTCTTGAAACAATTGTTGTTGTTATTAAACAGTTACTTTTTTTAGAGTTGCACCAGGCTTTAAAAAACACCAATGATAAACTGTATTATGTCTGAAGCCCATGTTTGAATAATACTAAAAAATATAACTATATGGAAAAGAAATAAATGTAATATACACTATCTACTTGCTCAGAGTATTGAGTTTTACACACCCCTAAAATTATTTGTGATTCACAGGTGGTTTGTCATTTTATTGCCTTTAATTTTGTTGTTACGTTGACCATCAATATGTACAGTTACTTGCTCCAAAATAACAATTAATCAATACTTAAATTCAAGACAGATCTCATTGTCTTTTCATAAGGATATGCAGTACTGTTAATGGTATGATTTTACTCTTATCTCTGAGAATAATTGGTCCTTTGAGAGTATTCTTGTAATTTTTGTCCTTCTTCAACATTAAACTGTTTCATTTTGATATTTTCACCCAACACTATTTAAATTATTCTTTATTTGGACACCACAAATCAGAATTTTGTGTTCTTTCTGAGTTAATGAAGTTCAAAAATGTAATTCTGCAGCCAATATCAAATGCTACATGTAAAAAAAATGGTTAAATATAACAAAAATCAGACAAAAAACATAGGAATTTTGCAGTGATTCAGAAGGCATACATGAACTATGGGTCATTTCCAAGACCTGCGTGCTGCCGCTGCAGAGATATATGTGTGGTTTGACCTGCACAGCCACGAGATTCATATTTTCAGGTCATTAAACAGAGGATGCTAAATCCAGGGAAAAAAGAACCAAGCACAAATATATAATGGCCAAATACATCAGAGAGAAGAACAGGGAGCTGTGAGTCATACCCCCGCTCATCATGAACGCCGAGCAATTTATCTCGCCGACCAGACAGTCAGCAAGTCGAGAAGGTCCTCGACAGGCAACAAACAAACATATTAATGTGATCAGTCGTGCTCTGAGAGGCAGAGAGCAGCAATTAATGCTCCTCTGTTACTATGCCAATCAGAGCATCGTTAGTGCCGAGGGTGACCTTGAGGAGCCTCGTTAGGGGGATGATTGACGTGGCGACTGTTGTCACGGGTGACGCTTGACAGTGGGAAGGGAGGGATGGACAGACGGGTCGGCCGGATGGCAGGGCTGCAGGTGGTAGGCAGTGGGTGCAGAGCAGCACCTGGGATGTTATAAATGGGATCTGGCTTCATCGGGTTGAGAAATTACGGATGTGAGAGAGATCTTGGAAGGAAAGAAGGTGTATTGATCAACATTTTTACTTTGAAACATACCGCGTAAATCTGGTTATCTAGTGATGCAACACTTCATCTTTGTATAAGCACAGTTATTTGCTTTTTTGGTACAGAGAGAAATCCAATTTGAACTGATTATAGACTAGTCGATGGGGCATCTTTGGTAGACTTCTGCAGTGTAGATTAGAGATTGACAAAATGAATCTGCCTAATTACAGATATCAAATTAGATATTACGGCACTGCATAACCATTAAAGTGTATGAAACAATCCATTTCTTTGTTCATAATTCTATGACCTGCTCAATAAACAATATTTGCTCCCTCAATGACAAAGTTTCTCTTGTGTATTTTAAAGGGCTTTACAGATAAGTCCATATTCTTTATCTTAATTGCCTGTTAATTCCCTGCATGTCCAATAAAATGGCTACTGAGATAATAAGAAAAATAACGAAAACATTTTAACAGGCATCAATAAAAACCTGCTGCAGCAATGATCATCTATTCAAAGCATATAGGACCATGAACAGTCAGTTTTCTCATGTTTGCCGTAGCAGTATATCTTAAAGCAGATCAAAACAAAGAGGAGGCTAAACCCTGAGTACTAATGAGCCTCAATTTCCTGATTGATTGGCAAAAACAAACAGTTTAACTGTAGAGAAGATGAATGCTTGAAGACCAACTTCAATAGCGGCCTTAGAATAGATCAGTAAAGATGCATCCGAGTACCTGTGATGTCGTGCTGTTTGAAGGAGTCGCTGTAGATCTGGTGCTGGTTGGGACAGTGTTTCTTCAGCCATTTGCACACGTCCTGCTGGGTCCACAGAGCCACTGGCTTAGACAGCTTCACATACCCTGGCTAAAAGAAAAAAACTGATTTAGAGATACGACCAATCATCATGATGCTGCTGCTCACAATATGCATCTTTGAAGTGTACTTAAGTCCCACACTGTATTGTTCACCTTACCATTACACATATGCATGTATTATTAATCCGTAAAAGCTGTTGATGGCCACTTTCACTTTTCAGTCTCAGGAAATACAGTCAGGACTGCACAGCCCACTGGTCATAGTGCATTCATGTGACACCTTCCACCTGGCTGATTTTGTCATATAATATTTACAGGCTGCTGTTTGATGTTTTCCTTCATGGATCAATAAAGTATTCATCCTTCTAGGAAGGAAGAAACATAAGCTCAAGTCAGGAAGGTCAGTAATGAGTTATTTATACCATCTAACTCTGGGCTAACACTATATTTTGATACACTTATACTGTGGTAAGTCAGACACTAACTTGTTCCTGAAGTTAGTCTGGTGGAACAGCCTCATGGAAATACAATATATGATGTATCTAACATTACAATTTGGAAAGAGCTATTTTGCTTAAATGCCTTGTCTACTTTTTCTCTGCAAACTGCACTTATCATAAAAGCAGAAAGAATTTCCTCTCTGGGGAAAGAAAGCCATTTCCAAAGTCTCTTGCAACATTTATACCCGCTTTTGCTGACAGGTTTAACAACACACAGCCAGCAGTGCAAACAACAAAAAACATGATAAAAACAAGACAAGAATAGAGTTCTGCTTTAGTGGAGGCCAGTAGACTGCGGCTGTTGTGACTGATTTGTTTTCGGGGTTGGAGCTTTGCAGTTGCTGTTACAAAAACTATAGGAAGGCATTGCAGTTTTTCAGAGAGTGAGGTGACAACTGTAAACTCATACTTTGTCAAACAAATGGGTCACTCATGAATACTTGCAGAAAATATTGTGCAAATTCTTCATACACTTTGGTCCATATAAAGATGAAGTTTCATTACACAACCTTTATTATCTTAACTTGAGCAAGGCAAAGCTGTCCACAGTCTAGTTGAAAGTGATTCATCTAATCCAAACATACTTGTAGCATGCTTTATATACAGAGCTTTCAGACACTGAAAAATGAGCTGTTTCTCTTTTCGATGTCTGGATGTCTAAAAGTATGATGACCAACAATCAGAGAAATAGTTGATTAGAATTTAAATCGACTCTTTGAGAATATACGGTGGAGCAGTGACTGGATTCTGACAGAATGAAGTCAAACTGTCGTTGGGTTTGTTGTTGTCAGCTCTGCGTTGGGGGCACTGCTTTCTTCGTCTTGTCTACATTATGCTCAAAAGCTCAGATGTTTTCATGTCATTTATTAAGTCTTCGTGTAGTGAACTCCAGACTAGTTTACTATCAGCTCTGCCACAACACTGAGGAAAATATATGGTCAGCCCACTCAGGATGCACCCATGTGGATAACGATGTTGCCTCGCTGAAGTAGAACAACAAAAGGAGAACCAACAAACTCTCCAAGCCAAAGAAAAGCTGTTCTGCACTTTAAAAAAACAATAAAAAAAATTTAAAGGAACTCATTTGATGCTCTTGCAAGATAGTAGAGCCTTCAAAAATATGAAACTCTTTAAGAAAGGCTGGTTTTAAACGATAGTCTCAAAGACAAATAGTAGCCTTTCCAAAAACTCAAGGTAACGGGGTCCACTGACTCAGCTGATGCTTACACTGTCTGATTTTGGTAGCAGGCGCTGCCAATGTTTATTTAATGGTGTGCGGTTAATGGCAGCAGTGTAGCTCGGTCCAAAAGGACTTGAGCTCCACCAGAGGTAGACAGTTCAAATCCCAACCAAACAATATTTGGAAGTTGGTTTGGCAGCTGGGGAGATGCAAGATGTTTCTGGGGCACTATAGCTTATTATTGCAGTTGTAACGCAGCTGAAGGTGTTTGTGTCCCTCGCTGCCGGAGCCTTGGAGTGTAGGTTTTGCATCTTTGTGCACTGAACTGCAAGCTGAGGTGTTGTTTCTGTGGCTCACTGGCTAAAGAAAATGATATTATATATGGCAAATCAAAAGATAAAGCAGTCACAACCTCTAGCATTAAGAAAGAAAATCTTTTTGATGTATATCCTACTTGTCTTCACTAGAAACTTCTTATAGATGGCAACATGAGATTCAAAGGCCCCTTTAACATTACAAAAGAAAAGGGGAGTTACAGTCCTACTAAACTGCGTGTAAATCTGAGCATACGCATCTGCATTCTATATAATGGACTTAGTTCAATGAGCATAACTGTACTGCTTTGAGAACACATTGTAAAAAAGTTGAGAAACTGCTCAGATCAGGAGTTTGATGCTGCACATAAATGGACAGGAGTACCTTTAGAATGTTAAGACAAAATTCAGAGGAAGTCACAGCCTACCATCACCAGTGTTGGGTAAGTTACTTCAAAAGTGTAATGCATTATTTATTACTTGTTACTGTCATTTCAAAGTAATTAGTTACATTATAATATTACTGTACTTGAAATGTAAGGAATAACATGATTACCACATTACTTTTAAGTCACTCTTGTCAAAATAACAGGAAATATGGATTTCTCATTCTAAATTTAGTTCATCATGCTCAAAAAGCTCATTACATATCCAGTAGAAGGTGATGTGGTGGCTATCTGACTGAGTTCAGCTTAAGGCTAAAAACAGTACAATATAATAGCCACATTGATGCTCATAGCACAACACAAGAAATGATCAAAGCAAAAACAGACAAAAGGTAAAATTCTGGTAAATTGTGTAAGCGATACTGTAACTTTAGGCCTAGCGACATTTACTTATATTTGCACCGAGTAAAATATTACTGCTCTTTTTTGTAATGGCTTACATTACTACGTTACAGTAAAAAGGAATTCATTACAGTAATCACTTTACTTTTGTAAAGCATTACTCCCAACACCAACCATCACTATGTGCAAAACTGAACATTTTCAATTGAATTGTTAAGTGCATTACATTACTAGCTAGGCTTAATGTGTGGTCCAATCCGTCCCTAATTTAAAATGTCCTCTTTAGCTCCTTTTACACTGAGCAGACAATGTAAAAGGGACTAAAGAGGACCATTAAGAGTTCAGTGCTGCTTGTGAAAGGAACCAAAGTGAAAACAAACAGCCAAGTGCTGTATAATTAAAAAATGAAAAAAACAGAATTAGTAACAGCCCTTTCCTTACTGTATGTAAAATTTAACATTTACATTTAAAGTGGCCAGTCTTTTACACTGTTTGGAGGTAGAATAACTTTGATGCTGAGTATAAAAATAAAAATAAAGGAAAACCACAAATAGCCAAGTACGATTCTAATGACAGAATTTAGAGGAAGTTACAGCCCTACCATTACTGTGTGTAATATCAAACATAAGCATTGTATTGTACAGTGTTTTGTATAGATACGAGATCATATCCTGTTCAGAGCATGAAATGTAAAATGGGGTAAAAAGTCCAATATAAGGAGTTTCTTACTGTACATTAAAAATACGTTACAATAAGGTGCCAAGTAAGATTATAATGACAACATTTGTTGAAATCACAGTACCTCCGTTGGTTTGTGAACATGTTCATAAACATTTGGGTTCTAGAGTTTCTTACGGGGTAGACAAGGCTCAATGGGTGTGAGCGTCCTGATGGGAACACAATTTAAAATTCTCTTAACAGGCTTATAAAAGGAGTTTCACTTTGAACATAAATGAAAAATGAGTCACTATGACATGCTCATTATGGTTCTACTATGACAAAAATCAGACAAAGTCATTGCCCTAAAATTACTTCGTGTAAAACTGAACAAAAACATTTGAATTATACAGCGTTATACATGCCAATAGGACCTAATGGGCTATCATGTTCTGTGTCGACAATGTAAAATGGGCTCAAGCAGCCCTCCAAACAGAGTTATGTGCTCCTCTGTACACCAAAAACAGATCCAAATTTTCTTTTGTTCCACAAGCAGTCACATTTTCAAATGATTGAAGAGAAACAGTTAAATGTTACATAGGTCTAGCTGAATTAGACCCACCTGCCTGTCCATCACTACGAGGTTTTCTTTGCTTCTGTTTAAGGTTCTAGTGACATTGGTGTGTTTTTACTTGTTTATCTTCAACATTGTGTCGGTGTTGACATTGTATTTTGTTGCGACATTGCTGTGATTCTTGCCTCACCCTAATTTCCCCATGGTGACAAATTAACAAATTAACTGATTTGCTATAATTTCCCATTCTGAGTAAGCAATCTAAAAAGGGCTAATACATGCCTTGAAAGTGTTTGGTGTTGTGCATTAACATGTAAAAAGAGTGACTAAAACAGCTAAGTGGGACTCAAATGAAGAACCTCACAGTGAGTTAAAGCCCCACCTTTACAGTCAGAATATCTGAGCATACACATCTGTATTAAACTGTACTATGGTCGTAAGATTCTGCTCTTCTTCAAATCCTTCAGCAGCAGACAGCTCAACTGCCTGCCAAAGTATCCCCCCTTGAAAGTGCTGGCAACGCTTTAGATTTTGATTGAGGGACTACTAAAATTACAAACAGAGAGAGAGGTGATTAAAATTTCACATCCACTCCCTCCACTCCAGCCTGCTGCTCCCTTCTCCTCTCTTGCTGCCGTGTGGTTTGGCATAGCAATGGAGGCCTCTACTACCTCTGTAACCACCAGAAAAATAACAGGTAGTGGCAGATTTTTTTCTCCTCTTCTTTCCCTCCCCCTCTCTCCGCCATCATCTCTCATCACTTCTTCGTATTCAATCTTGCACCGGTCCCTGTCAGATCTATCACATTGTCTTTCTCACTTCCTACCCTCACATCTCATCTTCACTATCTCCGTCCCCTCCTCGCTCTATCACCTGTTTCTTATTACCCAGCACTACCTCGCTCGCTCCCTCCCACTCATTCATTTCTACCATCTTGGAGAAGGAGGAGAAATTTGGAGGGATGTAGATTCTGTATTTTTTTTTGTGTGTGTGTTGTTTCCTGGTAGGTGAAGTGACAGTCAGAAGAGGTGCTGGTATAAGCAAGGTAGGTGAGGCTCTCAATCTGCAGGGAGAGGAGGGAGAGGTATCGCAAAAAGAGAAGACACATTAAGCATTAACCACAGCTCGGCTCGATGCTAATTAACCCCGACTGGGAGCCCGAGGCGACGAAAGAGAGCGAGAGGGAGGCCTGGATCGAGGAGAAGAGTTTGGGAGTGAAGAACTAGCTGCACTGACAGATGAGGCAGCAGAATAACAAGGGAGAAAAGTCGGAAAAATAAGATCCAGACAGTGTGGACCCGTGTGTTCCATGAACCCATTTGTGAGTCAATGACCATCTGTGTTTTACATTCGCCACTGATTTAACCCCTGTTGCTCTGTTTCCAAGGATCTGGCACAGTAGGTGAGTTGGTGCCCTCTCCGAAGCCAAAAAGGGCGTCAGGAAAAGAAAGAAAAACAGCAGAGGGGAGGAAAAACAGGAGCAGAATCATGCTCAAAGAGCTGCGCTGAGAGACTCCGGGCCAATTAAGAGATTTGAGTGACAGCAGAGGCGAGGAGAAGCCTAGTTTATTTCTACGAGGGATAAAATAGAAGCGTAGTCGCATACATTTTCCTGCAGAAACACGCAAGTATGATCACATACAAAGCATCGGATCATCATGTGTGCCAATTCTATAAAAGCACAGTTGTCCTTGGCTTTAATTGATAGCTGAAATCCCACCAGAGCCCCCCAACCCTTGTATCCTCTATGTTACCTTAGCAACAGAGCAAGGACGACCTCAAAAATTAAAAAGCTAAGGCATACAGCCCATAGGGGGGAGAAAATGCACAATGGGAACATGAACCAGAGGAGGAAATAAACATTCTCGCACTCGGGCATTAAGAACTCACAGTGGAAAACTATTACTTACATAATGAAGCATGTAATCACACCAATGCTGATAAGCATTAAAAGATCCAATGTGAATGCGCTTGGCTAAATTAATCAAGAGGCAATCACATGACCCCCCCCTCAAGACAGCCCCTCCTTTGTGGAGACAATATTGGAATACATAAAGAGCTGGGAATTAAAAGCACCATGAGGTGTTCGAGAGCATACGCCAAGTGACTGAGGGAGCAGATTTGTCAGCATGGAGTTGTTTTGGGGTGTTTGTTTGTTTTTTTAGGAGGAATGTGTTCAGATTTTCATTTTTATAGTCTGATTGCAGGGTCAAATAGCTTCACACTCAATTAAAATGTTAACTGCAGCAGCAATTAGCATGTATAATGACACCGCTTTTCCCATAATTTCCTGTATTTATTTCCAAACTAGTCACAAAACAGCCCCAGTGCAATAGGAAAGAAACTGGCATGACATTTAACTTTTATTGGGAAGATCCAAACAACCAATATCATTTTCTCAGGGCTTTTTTTTTTCTCTAGATTTACTTTCATGCCTTTATTACAGTGATATATGACAGTTAGGGATGCAAACAATTAAGAGATCATTAGAACTCACAGCCTGCCAGAACTATTACTTACATAATGAAGCATGTAATCACACAATGCTGATAAGCATTAAAAGATCAATGTGAATGCTGGCAGGATGAAGAGGACAAGACGGAGTTCGGTATGGAACCCCTCCTTAAGTTTGTTAATGACAATATTGGAATACATAAAGCAATTGCCTTTGCATCATTACATGCTGCTGCCTGAGCATACGCTGAAGTGACTGAGGAACAGATTTGTCAGCATGGAGTTGTTTTAGAGAGGTGTTTGTTTGTTTTTAGGAGGAATCAGATTTTCATTTTTATAGTCTGATTGCAGGGTCAAATAGCTTCACACTCAATTAAAATGTTCATAGCTCACATCAAGCAATCTAGCATGTATACCTGACACCACTTTACGATAATTTCCTGTATTTATTTAAACTAGTTTTCACAAAACAGCCCCAGTGCAATAGGAAAGAAACTGGCATGACATTTAACTTTTATTGGGAAGATCCAAACAACCAATATCATTTTCTCAGGGCTTTTTTTTTTACTCTAGATTTACTTTCATGCCTTTATTACAGTGATATATGATAGTATTCTGACAAACAGTGATTACCACTGATAGAGCTGAATGTCTTCCCTTTTGTTTACTTGATTTTTTTTGTGCATTTTTTTTTTTTGTTTCCCTCAAGCACGCATGTCTTGATAGGTTTTGAAGTGTTGATATGTGAGTGTTTACAACTGTATACATGGGGATGCCAACCTGGATGGGGAGGGTGGGGGTTCAGCCTGCCAGAACTTTATTAGAAGAAGAAATACATTTAATGATGTCAATGTTGTTAATATGAAAAATGATAAATAAAGTTGTAAAAAAAAAAAAAAAAAAAGTTTGTTAATGACGACAAAGACGCTAAATGCACAATCTGTGGAAGTATTTTAAAGTACAACTCCTCCACAACTTCGCTAAATTATCACCTCAATATGTCACATTCAGTCGTGCTGCAAGGAGCGAGTAGCTCTCAGCCTCCAATCACCGCAGCGCTGGGACGACGAGTATGTGACTCCACGAAGGCAGAGGGCATTACCCAACAGATATGTGACATGATTACTACAGACATGCTGCCAATAAATGGGCGATTCTGCCAAAAGAGCGACATTTCTGTCCCCAGCATATTGTTGTATATTAAATGTATAGACACAAGTAGTAATATATTATAAATTGTATTTTACTATTATACTAAGCACCATACACATTAATATTTGTAGAAATTACAGATATATAATTTTGTAATATTTTAAAATGGCATCCAAAACACTAATACATAGCATTTCTTGCCTGTCCCCACAGCCAAACACTACACTTTACTACAATGCATCATGAACAAAATCCTTCCAAAGCAAATTTTCTTTGCATTTAAGTGCGACTCCATATTCTATCTACACTTATTTATTTTCATGTTTCAAGTAGCCTCAAAGTAGCCTTGTTATTGCATTGTCCCATTTGTGAATGTGTTGTTCCCTGCTGTGAAGAATAAATCTTTAATTAAGGATTATGATTTGCATTTTCTCTTTCATAAGAAAGATAGTATTTTCGTAGAAAGGAACCTATTGATTCAGAGGGAAATTCAGCTTTGCTGGAAAATTGCCGCTTATCAATTAATCGATCATCGATCGATAAGATGAAACAACTATCAATTAATGAAATACTCGATAATTTGCATCCCTAATGACAGTAAATAGAGCCAGAAACTTGGAGGAAGAGATAATATCATAAGGGGTAGGGATGTGTATTGGCAAGAATCTCTTAATTTGACATGTATTGCAATGCATGGGTGATAATACCATGTTGCACAACATTGGGGGTGCAACAGTTTTCACATTGAACACCTGCGTGAAATGTAGTTTGACTTGGAGTATGAGGGACCTTCAATTCTGTTATCCATAGTCAAGTAGGAGATAAGATTTGAAATAACAGATCTAAACTCAATAAAGTTTGAGCTCATTGGGCAATGGAGCTTTGTGGGCCAGGTTACATGACAGAATTCTAAAACTACTGGTACAGAAACATTCCTCATGATTTTGTAGGGGGAAACAAACTCCAAGCACATCAGCATTGTGCATTCAATAATACTACTTCGGCCCTAGATAATATATCTTAATCTGCTGGACACTGCCATGAAAAGCATATCAAAACTTCATCCAAAATCCTGTTGGAAAAAAAGTGCAAGCCATTTTTAAATCCTTGTTGCAGTCAGCAGAATGACGACTAGAAACAAACTTCAGATCCTCAGATCAGATCCTTTTACCTCTTTTTTAATCTCTTTATTATAAATATGCATTGATGATGTTCATGAATTTTTTGGGGAGGGACAAATAATGTATAAGGGCAAAATTAGAAGCTCTTGCAGTTCTTGGGGAAAAAAATGCCTAAACACCTCAAAATAGAAAATACGCCAAGTTTTCAAAACTAAACCAAAACAAAAATTGAGAGGAAAAAAGTGAACTGCTTACCAAATCTAGGGCTAAGTGTAATGTAGCATCCTAGACAATATATTAAAACATATCATGAATATTACAACCCAATAACGAGTGTAATCGTCCTGATTCTTTTCAATAAAAAGTATTTTTCATTATTATTTTAATAGCATTAAGAGCCTACATTGTTGTATACATTAAAACAGTTTCTATCAGTGATTGATTAAAGCAAGTCCCTGAGGCATTTTAAATCTCTGTGTGTTCCTTTGATAGAAATAAGTATAAGTATATATGTGGCACAAAGACAGGGGGCTATATTTCTGCCACAAACTAGCAGCCAGATTTCCTAAGGGAAATTTAACCTACAGAGCATGAGTCTGACAGATAAAACCTAGAAAACCCCGCACATGCACAGGAAAACATACCAACTCTTTCCTGGGGTGTCCAGCAGCCTTCTTCCAGGCAGCAGCTTTTGTAAATACACCACCCGTATTTAACTAAGCAAATAGGTATGAGCCTCCTACTGAATAATTACTGCACACGCGATTATCTTTCAGCTGGCAACAAGTTATTTAACCCCAGCTGATGCAATGAGTAGCCTCTTATTTCTTAAACAACCATGTCAAAGACACATCCTGTGGTTGTGGAAAAGATGTTAGTCTGTTTAAGAAGGGTCAAACTAGCAAGTCGAGAAAACATCTAAGGAGACTGCAGAAACTACTAAAATTGGTTTAAGAACTATCCAACGCATTATTAAAAACTGGAATGATAGTGGGGAACCATCGTCTTTAAGGACGAAATGTGGTCAGAAAGAAAATCCTGAATTATCATGACAGGCGATCACTCGAGCATTTGACCAAATCAAATTGAAGAAAAACAACAGTAGAACTCAGGGGTATGTTTAAAGGTGAAAGTAAGAGCATTTCCACAGGCACAATGCAAAGGGAACTCAATGGATTGGGACTGAACAGCTGTGTAGCCTTAAGAAAACCACTAATCAGTAAGGTTAACCAGAAAAAAAGGCTTCAGTTTGCTTGGGGGCATAAAGATTGGACTGAAAGGACTGATAGGACCGGGAGAAGGTCATGTGGTCTGATGAGTCCAGATTGACCCTGATCCAGAGTGATGGGAGCTTCAGGGTAAGAAGAGAGGCAGGTGAAGTGATGCACCCATCATGCCTAGTGCCTACTGCACAAGCCTGTGGGGCAGTGCTATGGTATGTGACAAATCTTGTGACGCTGCAGAAGCTTATCGAAACAATGCCACAGCGAATGCATACTGTAATCAAAGATGAAGGCGGTCCAATAAAATACTACCAGAAAAAAAGACTTCAGTTTGCTCGGGAGCATAAAGATTGGACTGTGGAGGACTGGAAGAAGGTCATGTGGTCTGATGAGTCCAGATCTACCCTGTTCCAGAGTGATGGGAGCATCAGGGTAGGAAGAGAGGCAGGTGAAGTGATGCACCCATCATGCCTAGTGCCTACTGTGCAAGCCTGTGGGGCAGTGCTATGATCTGTGACAAATCTTGTGACATTGCAGAAGCATACTGAAACAATGCCACAGTGAATGCGTACTGTAATCAAAAGCTTTAGGCAGTCCAATAAAATACTAGAGTGTCTGACCTTTTTTTTTGGTTTTGCCTTTATTTTGGCCAGGCAGTGTGTGTGCAAATGTGTGTAGTGAGTTTAAAGATTATGTAAAAGTCTGAGCTTGTGTTGGTTTGTCAATATTAACAACAGTGGACCCTAGAACTGAGCCCTGAGGAATGCCACAACCTGTCCTAAGGGAATCTGGTCTTTTTTCAGGCGGTTACTCCCATATAGATAAAAAAGATCCAATCAGTAATGATGCAAGACAAAGTCTGTAAAGAAACATCTTAAACCTTTAATCATTTTGTTACAACATAAACTCAGTAAAGAGACATAAACATGAGAATAATGATGATAATTGCTCTTGAAAAGCATAGAATCCTGATCAGGGCAGTCAAGTCTAACATATATAACAAAAACTTTATAATATAACAAAACAGGTTTCACTGTTTTTTTAGTCTTTTGTTTACTCCACAGAAACAACCAAAATTGAACCTCTACCTCCACATATTTCCCCAGACAAAAACAAGAGTGGAGAGTTCATCTATTGAAGAGAAATAAGAGCAAGGGCGGAACAAATATTCAATAGGTCTTTGACAGCACAAGAGCAGTGAGCTTTTGTTCAGAGCCATTACAGCTGTCGAGCATGCAGCCTTCATTAGCTGCTGTATTGTTTGTTGAAGAAAACATGCCTCGCATACTCATTGTTCAATCGTGTTTTGAAATTTCAGACAATATGAGTTCAAGGAAGAGACACGCTCAGTTGTTATATAGATATGAGATGGAGACAGGGTAATTTCAAAGAAGCTAGAGGTGTCATCTATCTTTATGAGACAATATTCTGCCAATTTGAAGCATTTCTGTCCTGGTTTCAAAAGATAAAAGGAGATCACAATGCGTCTGTCAGAATAAATGTTAGAGGTGGCTTTAGTATGTCCTTGGAATTTTCTTTAATATTAACTTTGGTTTATCAGTTAAAAATTAAGAGAAAGAACCTCAGTTTTATCAAACAATTCTACAATTGTACAATTTCATTTAGCAGACGCTTTTGTCCAAAGCGACATTGTAAACGTAAGACAATTGCTGAAATCTTTGGAGCAATTTGGCTTCTATTCTTTTCAGTGCTTTTCATTACTTGACATTCACTGCCACATCATTGCAAATTATACTCTTCCTACACCACATGGTTAAGCTTACATCTTGAACAGAAACAGGAATGCTTAATACAATAAATAAAACAAGGACAAGGAGTAGAGTAATTTAGCTACTTTTACAATGGTGTATTTACAATTGAGAGAGTTATATCTGAACATAAATATAACTAAAAATAAACATTTATTTCATACAGTTAAACAGAAATATTACAGCTTTCTGTCTCTACTGATTAGTACCAGGAACTCCCACAGTAAAGCAACAGAAGTCTTACATCTAGCCAGAGTTGGAAAGACTTTAGCCTACAAAGCATCAGCAGTTAGTGTTTTCAGTTCATAAACGCTTATTGTATGTTGCAGACATTAAATTTGAAATGAATGATGTGGTTTATCAGTTTGAACATTGAAATGCAAACATTGTAAAAGAGACTTTTAATCTCAATGGAACTCTCTAATTAAATAACAGTAAATTGAAAATAAAAATAAATAAAAACATCAAACAATAAGACAAATGAGTAGTATAGAAGTTGCAAATAGCTGAAATGTATTTTTTAGTTTTACACATTGTCCCAACTTCTCCGGGATTGGAGATTGGAACCTGAACCTGGAAAAACTTGAAGAAGAGACAGTTTTGTCTTATTGTAATGAGGGCTGATTTAAGTATGATGTATACCATTTATAACTTCTTCCATCCTGACACATTTCTACATCTTCAAGTTTTTTATCAACATCTGATTGAGACTTTATCATCGTTGTAGATCATTTTGTGGAGCAATTAAGTACAAAAACGTACTTTAGTTTACACTTTCATTATGCAATAGTGTGTGCAATACACCACAACACAAACTCCAAGCTTTGTCTTTAAATCCCAGTCAGCAGGTGAAGATGCTCGACATAATTATTACCATTAATATTAGTTTTGAGCCTCATAAGATAATGGAAAAAAATAATTGCTCATATAAAGAAGATTCCTAGAGTGTACCAGTGAAGACTCTTGCAAAAAACTGTAACTTGTTAAAAAAAAATGATTACTGTAATGCTCTTCTTTCTGGTCTTAAAAAGTAATATTTCCCAGATTCACCTGCTCCAAAACTGCAAGACTGCTGACAATGACCACTGAGAGAGCCCACATCACAATGATATTAAAGTCTCTGCATAGGCTATTGTACATTTTAGAACTGATTTCAAGGTCCTTTATTGGTTTTACAGTTCATAATAGTGTTTGCCAAGCTTATTTATCTGATTCTACCCCTATCATGAGCATGTGAAAGCCCTCAGGTCTTCTGATGGTAGTTTATTAGTTGTGCCAAATGACCAACAAAGACTCACAGTGAGGCAGCTTTTAGTTATTACAGCCTATTTCTAGGACACAGCCAACCTGCAGACCAAAGTGTCAGCATTTTTTTCTGTTTATCCAATTTATTTTTTCCCCATTGTATCTAATTCTATATTTTTGCTATTTGTCAAATTATTCTTACCACTTTTTGTAATTATTTACCTCAATCTATGTATTAATGTATATCTGTGGTTGTAACTTTTAGTGTCTTAAATGTCTTAACCTTTTATTATTCCACTATTGTACATGTTCATGGCTTGTTAATGATACTTAAGACTCATTTTGTTCTCTATTCTTTAACTTTAATTTCTTATTAATGTGTTTGATATTACTATTATATTTTTTTTCTAATAGCTCATATTTTAATTATAGTTTTGATATTTTAACATTATCTCCAGTGTTTTCTCATTATGAACTCATGACAGAAGTCTTCAACTCCTGCACTTCTGTTTACTCAAGGTCTTTAGTGACATTATTTTTCCTCGTGTTCGTTAAGTGTGGATTTGTTTGCACTAATTCAATTTATATGTTATTGTCTTGCATGTTCTCTTGGCATTTCTGGCCATGTGCAGCACTTAGTGCTTCATTCTTTCATGTATCAAAAGTGCAAATAAAAATTAAAGCTGGCTGGTTGATTGATTGATGGATTGATCTATAAACCTAGGGAAATGCTTCATATTCTCATTATCTCCACTAGTTTTGCTAAAAATGGAGTCTGCCCTTAACATTTGATCCAACAGGAATTTTGGCACCAACACCAGATTGATTGAGCATTTATTCACCACAAGGTGCATTCATAGAGTTTTTCACTTTATTTCAGCCCTATTCAATTTGCAGCCCGGGGGCCACATGCAGCCCAAAAGCAACCCTCAAGTGGCCCGAAATCAAAGTGATCGGGACTGAGGTCTGCGAGAAAAACATGAACAACTTTTACAAACACTGTCAAGGTCTTACAAAAATTCAACATTATTACAGACATTGAATGCAACATGTTCTGAAAGGTTGCTGTTGATCAAGCTACTTTTAATGCACTTTCAAATGTGATCAGAAGATTGTGTTTTTAATCTGCACTTTTTATGTTCTTATACACCTTAGCATGTTCTTGTATTCACCTGTCAAAACGTGTTGAAATTATCTGTTCGAAGTGTTGCTTTTAAAGAAACAGTATTTCAGCAGAAGTTTAGTTTAAGTACTGCTCTTTATTGAGAATATGGCAATAAATTATTAAACATCCAGTGTGTTTGTTATCCATTTTCATTTCTTTTAAATTCGGTTACATTTGCTCACTGTCTGCCAGAAATGTCCGGCCCAACTCGTGTCCTAAATCTGTAAATCTGGCCCGACCGAATTTCTAATTTAATAGCCCTGCTTTATGTCAAGCTTGTGGATGTTACAGCAGTCAGATTTGCTGTTATACACTGACCTCTAGTGTCTAACCCAAATACTGCAGCCACTATTTCTCCAAGTGTGACTGGATGGATAAGTGTAGGACTTCGGTCATTTATGTTGTGTTGGTGGAGTGAATAGCTGTTACAGTGTTATACTCTGTTTCTTTGCCACCCTCCTCATTCCCTCCTTTCTCCGTTCCTTAGCCTACCTTGCTTTCTTTACTTTTGCCCTGTCACTTAATGCTTCTTCCACTCTGCATCGCCTCCTCTCTTTTCTTTCCTCTCTCTTCTTCTGACTTCCTCAGTGTGCCCGAGCTGGCAGGAGATGAAACTCCCTGCATTAATTAATCTGTTACATTCAGGAATAGAGCTGGAACTTAGATTAATGCGCTTGTGTGACTCCACAGAGTCATGTATCTCCTGATGGAGTAGCACGCCATGTTGGTTAAATTAATAGGCCATCACATTTAGGAGCCTCTGTGAACTCCACTCAAGCACATCAAACACAGTACATTAGACCCTTAAATAGAGCCTGACCCTGGAGCTCATAATGCACTGCAGGGTGCATTAACGCCAAATAAGACATTTACCTTGGGTATGGTATTGATTATGGCTGAAATTAAAGAATTTTCACGGTCATTACAGTCACCCACTGAGTCTAAATGGCTGTTTCATGCCTCATATTTTAAATATTGCCCTGAAAACGAAGCTTTAATCCAAAAATAGACACACTGGCTGACAAGAACAACACAAAGCTTTCCACGGCAGGTCCTTAAAGGATAAGTTCGGTTTCTACGGCTTTCACATTGTTTATAGAATGAAGTAGAACAATATACTCACTCAAAAGGCTTTCCTGATCCAAACAGTGCTTCAGGAGATATTTAGATCCAAAATCGAGTGGCGGACATCCGTATAATGGTAGCACACGGGGCATGTAAAGCGCCGCTCCTAAAACTGCATTAATTGTCCAAAAACTCATTAGTTTCACCAATATTTCATCATAGTCCGCTCACGCTACTCCTCCATGACAGTCCGGGGTCGCTCCACACATGTGTTTGTGACAGTGCTGACCTCTGAACTGAAAACTTTCTTTACTGCTGCCGCGCATGCGCAGTACGGCTCATTGTTTCAGGGGCGACTGCCGGCTACACAACGACTTTCTTCTTCCAGTTTTGTGCAAAATGGACGAATATCTATCGGATGAAGATGTTGTGGATGAGAACTTTGAATATGATGGGTGTCCTTACAGTTTCGAGCCAGAGTTTACAGATGAGGAGCTCATCGAAAGGAGGACGCGGAGGCAAAGAAGAAGAACAGCTAGCCAGAGAGCAGTCTTCAGTTCAGAGGTCAGCACAGTCACAAAAAACATGGGTGGAGCGACCCCGGACTGTCATGGAGGAGTAGCGCGAGCGGACCATGATGAAATATTGGTGAAACTAATGACTTTTTGGTCGACATGCAGTTTTAGGAGCGGCGCTATACATGCCCCGTGTGCTACCATTATATGGATGTCCGCCGCTCGATTTTGGATCTAAATATCTCCCGAAGCACTGTTTGGATCAGGAAAGCCTTCTGGGTGGGTATATTGTTCTACTTCATTCTATAAACAATGTTAAAGCTGTAGAAACCGAACTTATCCTTTAAGTTTCCATAATGAAATTTTGTTATTGGTAAATTATTAAATGAAGAGTCTGAAGTTGTGTATTTATTTGTTCCTTTGTTAAAACAGCCTTCATTTTCTTTTGTTTCATTCAATTTACCATTTAGAACATTCTTAAGTCCCAGAATGTTTGGTTCTCATGACAACATCATGAAATAAATGTTCCAAATAAATGCTTAAAAGATGATGATTTTGAAGCCGAAACTGGACATCATAACATTAATTTTATTTAAACCCTTGGGCTGGTTGTGCACAGTTTATGTGCTTTTCCGTCTCTGTTTTTGATCATATTGGCTATGTTTATGCATAAAGCATGAATTATGATAAGCTTTGTTGAATCTGATCTTGTTGTCTCTAGCTCGAGTCCTACAGTAAGTCTAAACAACAATATTTACAAACAAGTGTTGAGCACAAAAATGTGTAATCAAATCTCAGCAAAAATGCAATTTTTATTTAATATAAATATTTTACTTATATTGTATAAAATATTAGAAAATCATTAATATATGATGTGCATGATTGGAATCAACGTTGGTTTAATTCTAAAGAATAAAATGAATAAAAATGAATTATTTAATGCATATTAATATACAGCTACATTATGAATAGCAAATATTTGTTTGTGATATGTTATGTGATATGATTGTGAGTATCTGACACTGCAAAAAAAAAAAATATGGCACAAAAATCAGTGTTGCTGCTCACTTCTGTCATATCCCAGTTGGTCATACTATTAAAGAAAAACAAAGTTATCATTTAAAATGATATATATTTTTTTATCTGTATACATGATGGCAGCATGAAAAAATGGCATTGAAATGGTAAAAATCTTTAAATTATTCAGTATATGACATCAATAATTAGGTCAGATATAGGAAAACAAATTAATTCAATGACAGCAGAACAAATTATCAAAGTATGATTTTTTTATAGCTTGATTTTAAGCACATTATTTGGGCTTGGTGATGTGAGCGTGACTTAAGACTAGACTGGGCCAAAAAAAAAAAAGCATTTTTATTTTTCTCTGCTTTTAATCTGTGGTCTCTTTGCATTGTTAATTGTGTCTTCCCCAGCCTGCTGAGCCTGGGATAAAAATCTAGGCATGTCACAATCAATCAGCACAAAATAAAGTTAATTCATGAAGTTGTAAGATATTAAACAAGTTGCTTTCTGCTGTTGATTTACCCCAATAAACATTTGACTCAAACACAAGCCAGTTTTGTGTAGATGTAAACGAAAACATCAAAGCAGTCGCACACACATACTAGGGGCAAATAATGCTGTAAATGGCGTTCAAGTACTGGTTTTAAAATAAACTCCCATCCTTACTAAGTATACAGAGTATAGGTGGGATTAGGGTATCTGACACTGGGAGGAACATTCTCATTCTAATGTAGGATGCAGTACAGGAACACTAAAAAATCCAATAAATTGTTGATTTGAATTGCTGTCACTCAAGACACTCTTTAAAGCAACACATAGGCCTTTGTGGCTGTTTAAATCGAGACAGAAGCAGTGCTTATGGTGATTTACATTCTTCTAACACTCATTAAACACTATGTTGAATAATTAACGAAGAGTTTATGCTCATCCAGCAATAAGAGTTCAGTTCACTGAGAGAATTTAGTTGTTTATGGTAGCCCATGGCCTGTAAAGCTGTGTTTAATGACTCTGCTGCTGGCTTGGTGTTATGGTGTAAGGAGTGACTGTGTTAACTGGTGTCTGTAAAAGGGTGATTTACACTTCTGCTTCAAACTTTCTCTTTAGGTCCTCTTAGGCATACGCTGACACAGAGGACTTTGCTCATAGCCTGACATGTATATCCCTAAAAATGTGACTTGATATTAAATCAACACAGTTCAAAAGCCCTGCACTACAATGCTGCATAGCATCAGGTGACTATCAGTCTCAGGCATTTTTTAATGTATTCATAAAAGTATGAAATGGTTACAAAGGCTGACCAAATTTAACTGCATTGTAGTGAACTGCAGCTCATTATTTTTTGATGCTTTACTCCGACATTAGTTCCCCTGCTTCTTTTGATATAATTTCTTGGGTCAAAACTAGCAGACAAATCACAAATCTGACTAGCATTTCAGAGGAGTATTGCAGAACAACATGGACACACCAGTGCACAAGTTTAAATACTCAAGGCGACATGGGGCCCCATGATGCATGTAAGGATAAGTTCGGTTTCTACAGCTTTCACATTATTTATAGAATGAAGAAGAACAATATACTCACCCAGAAGGATTTCCTGATCCAAACAGTGCTTCAGGAGATATTTAGATCCAAAATCGAGCGGCGGACATCCGTATAATGGTAGCACACGGGGCATGTATAGTGCCGCTCCTAAAACTGCATTAATCGACCAAAAACTCATTAGTTTCACCAATATTTCATCATGGTCCGCTCGCACTACTCCTCCAAGACAGTCCGGGGTCGCTCCACCCATGTTTTCGTGACTGTGCTGACCTCTGAACTGAAGACTGCTCTCTGGCTAGCTGTTTTTCCCTTTGCCTCCGCGTCCTCCTTTCGATGAGCTCCTCATCTGTAAACTCTGGCTCGAAACTGTAAGGACACCCATCATATTCAAAGTTCTCATCCACAACATCTTCATCCGATAGATATTCGTCCATTTTGCACAAAACTGGAGGAGAAGTCGTTGTGTGGCCGGCGGTCTTCCCCTGAAACAATGAGCCGTACTGCGCATGCGCGGCAGCCCTTCAGAAAGTTTTCAGTTCAGAGGTCAGCACAGTCACAAAAACATGGGTGGAGCAACACCGGACTGTCTTGGAGGAGTAGCGCAAGTGGACCATGATGAAATATTGCTGAAACAAATGAGTTTTTGGATGATTAATGCAGTTTTAGGAGCTGCACTATACATACCCCATGTGCCACCATTATACGGATGTCCGCCCTTCGATTTTGTATCTAAATATCTCCCGAAGCACTGTTTGGATCAGGAAAGCCTTCTGGGTGAGTATATTGTTCTACTTCATTCTATAAACAATGTGAAAGCTGTAGAAACCAAACTTATCCTTTAATGATGCTTTCCATTGCATCTTGAAAGTCGAATCATTTGAGTTGCAAATTAGACCGCTGGGAACACCTCTACTGTTGAATGTACTTCAACTTTACCAGCCTGTTACTGAGATGTGACGTACTCCCCACTTCCCCTGTCGGAGTTCAGAGGTTAATGAAATGTAGGGTAAGTGCATAGCTGTTATATTGACTGACGTTAAAGACAGAACATTTCTTGCCATATTTTTCATGGGATTTTCTTTAACACCATATCTGATTTGCATTTTTGACCTTTTATTTACAAAGACAATTAACATCATAAACATCTCAAAAACATCGCCAAACAGAACCACACCAATGTAACATGGTTACTTTTTAAACTGTTAGATTGGCCATTGTGGAACATCTGAAAAATCACAGTGCTGAGCATGACTCACACAAACGAATACACATCAATCAGTTTAACTTGAGCTTGTGTTTTAGTGTTGTTGCAGGGGTGCTCTACCAGCTATAAAGAGAAGTCCCTTTACTGTAGCTTTGATCATTTAGTTGGATGGTTAACCCACTGAACTGAAAAAAGTATGACTGAAAAAAACTCTCCCCACATCGCTAAAGGTTAGCTTGTCTCTCTTACTAACAATCATAGACTACACCCTAGATTTATCTGTTTGGACAATTTGCCTGCAGATTATTACTAAAAGTTCTCTTGACATGCATAGTCACTTAGAAATAAAATGTGGTCACCCAGTTCAAACATGCTTCAAACACAAAAAAGTGAAGACTTGTCATTTCAGACCTCAGGTCCAGTTCTGTGAGAGAGAAATACATTGTCAAAAAGCATGTGGTGGAACACGGTCATTTAGAGCGTGGGGCATCTATATTTTAATGTTTTGATGATGTAATACTCAGCACAATGCTAGGTGCAGGAAGCAAAGAGAACAGATTATGTGTCTCGATTATACATGATATTTTGGGCATAACAGAAAAAAAAATCAGTGTCAGCTCTCCTTTCTTTAAATCATTTGCTGATGGATGGCTGTTTTTTCCTTTTTTATACTGTAGGTTTCATTGTTTGGTCTGAAATTTGGATGGATTTTCACATTTCTTGTCATTAATTATGCCATTCTACTCAAAAAACACAGAGCACTTTACAAAATATTGAAATGCTCATATCAAATTGAAATTATCAAAAAGACCAGCAAATCCTCCATAGGAGCATAACAGTGAAAACTTATTCATTAAACCATACATATAAAACCACATGATCAGGCAGGTTTATGTTACAGACATGTTTATTTACATTGGATTACTGTTGGCTTTAAGCAATGCCTTTTCTCATTTCATCTGCTGGTATTATTTGCTCTGTTCTCCATAGCACATGTAAAACACACCAGATAGTCTCTATTATTGCCTGTGAGCAAAATTATAGCTGCATTCATTTGTTTAAACTATATATATTACACACAATCATTTGCTGTTTAAACAACATGAGCCTGGGGCTTATAAGTGACACCTGTGTCAGGTGGAAATTAGAGAAGAATTGTTTGCTTCATGACAAAATATTTTGTGCCAGGCATACAATATAGCCCCTGGTGAAATAATAAATTTTGTATTTTGTGCCTTCATTTTGAAATGGTGGGAGGCTGTATGCGAGTAGTGGACCTTCTCTCCATATCAGTGGAAGGGGAATCACTGTTTGATATAACTAGATTTAAAAGAATGCCCAAACCTTCTCCCAAAAAAACCTTTAAGCCAAAAAAATCACTGAAATGGAGCGTTTATACAAGGAAATTTGGATCATTTCCCCATAATCATAGGAAAATATGGACATAAATCAACATGATAATAACCAATTTTGACAAGAGAATCCATAGGTATAAAAATAATTATAAAACAACCTGGATTTTTTTTTTCTATTTACTTTGTCTCATATCCCATCTCTTAACATGGTGGGTGTGGGGTTGAAAAATTATACCTTGGCCAATCAGCAGAGGGGGCTCTATCTAAATCTTGAGCTCCTGCTTCCAGGCAGCTTTTGCTCCTTCCATCTTTGTATAAAGTTGATAGTGAAGATAATATCTGCTGTACAAATTAGTTCTGACTTGTTAAACTGAGAAAACAAAATGTACACCCTGTAACTCTCTGGTTCTTTAAACTCATAGTTTTGTAACAATAACCTCCAGGACTTAATGTTCAATCACTAATGAAAGCTACAGTCTCTTTTAGATCTGTTTTCCATTGTACTGCAAGACACATTCCATCCATGTGAAGTTTTAACTACTCCTGATCTTCAGAATATTCCCCTACAAGGAAAACTTCCCCTAAAATGCAATCCAGAAACAACACACTAACAAACAGCTTAAATTATTTCAGTCTGTTTGATTATTTCAGTGAGTACAGAACCACCTCCAGGTCTCTAATACAATTCAGATCAAACTGCTGTTTCCAAGAGTGATGATGTGGTGTAAGGTTGCATGATGGTGTTTGCAAAAACCACACAGCAAAGATAGACGGCTATGTTACAGATACTTGAGGGAATCTGAAACCACAGGAAGTTACAGTATAAATCAATACAGGCTGAACAGCGGGCATCTTCTTCCTCTAACTGTGAGTATGCAAAAGTGGTTTTACCATCAGGCAAATAGGGCCCCATGATAAAGTCATTAGCACACTCGTGATATAGGTGAGCGGTCAA
Organism: Scarus forsteni; assembly: GCA_036419115.1. Classification (NCBI taxonomy): domain Eukaryota; kingdom Metazoa; phylum Chordata; class Actinopteri; order Labriformes; family Labridae; genus Scarus; species Scarus forsteni. Next base: position 16,692,911 of record JAZDUH010000458.1, read on the forward strand.
ATTCAGAAAGAAGTCAGCAATGACTGGACAGGGAGGTCAAGTTCCCTACAGACTCACCCACTTGTCCACCACTGCCAACTCTTCTTTGCTTTTACAGTGCAGCCCCACCCTACTTCTCCTGAGACACCATGCATCACTATGGTCTACCAGCCTCAGCACTAACTGTCTTATTTGAGTCAGGGTGCATTTTCGAACAAAAGCTAGAGTCCATCAGATGTATTACTAATATTTAAACTACTGTTTTATTCCTTGGATAGTTTGAACAAGCCAACCAAGAAAATGTTTTGGTAGCTGATTGGAACATTCCTTCAGCAACCATCTTAATAACTTAGGGCAGGGTCAAACAGTGCATTGTAAAGCATAAACCAAAAAATTTGGAAGAATTAAGGAAGTAATTTAAGAAGAATGGAGAATAGTTCTCCTCAACAGTGTGGAAGGCTCACAGAGAACATGTCAGCCAGGACAAGAGCTCTGCAGCAGGCAAGTGTCTCCGTCTATTTTCAAGACAATACCCAAATATCAAATATCCAAAACATTACTTCTCATCGACATTCAGTTAACCAGTCGAGGTAAATATCTTACTTTGAGGAATGAAAGGAAAAAATAAGGCATTGAATTGTTTCTAACAAAGACAAAATATCTGCCAATGAAACAAGGAAAGTTTGACTCGGCGAGGATCTTTAAGGTTTAATATCTGCTCATGTTAAATTTGTCTCGTCTAACTGGAAGATTATTTTACTTATTATGGCAAACAACTCAGGCCTTATTTTTAGTTTTTATACATTCAAATGAGATCTTTAATCAGACATTTAAGGTAATTGTGTATTAGAACAATTCCCATTAGATTTTTTGTCTTAAAATTGGACATATACTCTCTTGTTGCAGTGTGTGCTAATGACAGGAATACTAAATATCCATGTGATGATAGTGGTTTATTTATTATTGATCACTTTTGAAGACATCCACTGATATTCGTTGACTCTGATTCTGATCATGTTGAGAAGAATCTGGGATTTTACTTTTTTTTGCTCTTGTTAACAATAAACAAAAAAAAATGTATATGTTTATGTCCGTCTGACACAACTTTAGATAAATAAAGATTTTCCTGTGAATATTTTATGATAGTATTTGAGATTGTTTTAACATTTTGAGGGTGTCTGAAATGTAGTTGTGCTATGTCACTGCTTTTGTGGTCAAATCATGACTGCAGGACTTAAACTTTTGGTATTTCAAAAGTACCTCAAAAGACTCCAGACTATTTAGTTTACATGCTGATGGCAAATGGGGAAGGCCTCATGTTGGTCTTTGCAAGGGACTTCCAAATGACTAAAATCTCCCCTCTGCGTGCATGTTGACTGTGAGCGTGTGTTTGTGTTAATTGGGCCCTGCTTGTCTGTCTGGTATATCAAAAGCTCATCCCGAGTTTACACAGAGGACTGTCTGACTCAAAGCACATGTTTGATTGACAGCTGATTACCAGAGATTTGATGCCGAGAAGAGAGAATATGAAAGCATGAGTGTGTGTCAGGAAACATCAGCCCTCCCACTGTCCTACCCCTGGTCTATTTCTGGAGAGGAAGTCTTCTCTGCATGGCTGCTGACGGTTTCTTTGATCTTTCATCAGCAACAGCGAAGAGGAGCAGAAACAGCCTCAAACGACAGCACGTCTCTTTTGTTTACTCCCACAAAACTTTCTTTGTTCCTAAAAGATAATATTAAATATGGAGGATTACTTCTTTTTAGGTGGGTGCTTGATTTGTTGCTGCAAGACGGGGTCTCAACTGGAGTTTGTGACAAGAAGTGTCTGTACTCAGATTGCTACTTGACCACAGAAAGAATCAGTTCAGAACAGAGTGAAAGTCTTCTTCGGGTAATAAATAAAGAATATTCCCCTCATGTGACTTCCTGTTTAGAGCATAAGTAACAAATTAAAGAGAGCATGCTCACATTTGTTGGTTACATTATATTAGACTTTCGCCTATGACTGATATGCAAATACTTCCAAACTCAATAGATCAGGCGGACAAACCCCCCAGCTTATTTAGCAATGCTACCAATATCTATATTTCTCCAATAATATTGTGTATTCCTGATTAATTAAACTTTACTAACTACAGTATCATATTTCATTACATTTAAAACAAGGTAGTAGTATAAATATTTAGGTCTGACTAACATACAGATGTGGCCTTTATACATTTTCTCTTCCAGCCAAGTTTCAGCCAAACACTAGCCGATTACCAGCTAACTTCCAGCCAATGGGTGGAGGCCCACACTTCTAAATTCCACCATACACATGGCATTATTTTTTATTTTTTTAATTATTTTTCTAATTTTGTGCATGTTTTACCTTCAAAAGATCAATCCATATCACTAATGCCAGCGACATGGGGCAGGATAGGTATTTAGCCTTCTGCTTTTTGGGGCTGTAATGTTTTCCATCATGTTTCGACTCTTCTAAAATTGGCTTACAGGGATCAGATCATACATGATTTCAGTCTTGATAGAGTTGTTTCAATTTCAGTTGTTTTGGGGACTGCATTCATAGTTATAAAAAATCATAAGCTTATTTGTTGCACTTTAATTCATAGATTTACAAAGTGCTTTGACAGACAGACAGGAACATCCAGAAGACAAAGCACAGGAGCAAATACATAAAAGGAACTACTGTAATTCACAAAGACAATCATAACAACTCAAGAACCCTTGCATACACAAACGGCATAAAAAACTAAAGCACCCTGGAAAATTAAGAAGAAAGGTGACCGTCGGGCCAGCTGTAGACTCAGTAGACACAGTCGACTTCCAACAGGGCTATACCGTAGACCAGTGGTTTACGGACTATTTTGCTCAAGCACAACGTATACCAAAGAAAAATCTCAAAGCATGCCTTATTCACATCGTATAAAAGAGCCTTCATAATGTTGTTGTAGCAACTCATAAGCCTGCTCCACACATCATCACCAACGGGCACAAACCTCCTAAACCACCAAAACCTCCGCTTTTAATGATCTTCTTTTTTGTTTTATAAAACCGAGCTTTTGGTCACCTTTCATTGTAGTGTAACAAAAAGAGCTTTCACAGATATTTGTGAATCAGTTTGAACTGAAACATTGATGCTCTTTGTCCTATAAATCTTTCTTTATTACAATCTCTTACCCGAGTCAGCTCAGACTCTGAGACGGAGCGATGTGGCGGCGAGCGGCGCTGGTACATAGGTGGGCTGATGTCCTGGTAGGTCGGGCTGTCATCGTCCAGCAGTACAGCCCCCGCGTCCACGGACTCCTCCTCCTCCTCCAGCTGTGATGTTAGGTCCTCTGGGCACATCTGGTGGTCTATGCCATTTTGGCTCAGGTTGCAGTGAACAGCTGTGTGCACAGAAAGGAAAATAAATAAGTGGGTGAGTAATACAGAGGGGTGGAAAAGATCATTTTCTTAGCTAAAGCAGTACTACCATCAAGAATGTTCTGATTTAGAAAGTGTTTGTTAGTTTGTAAACAAGATTAATCAAAAACTAATGAATGAATGTTAGTGATGGCACATGGAAGAAGTGATTATACTCTGATGATCTGAATCTGGACACGAATCCAAGAGGTTTTTCAAGGATTTGTTAATATTGTGAGACAGGGTGGTTTTACACAATTTCCAACAACAACTTGCTTGATCGTGCTGGAAACGAAATTATAGGAGGATGCATTATTGCTGGCGTCTGTTTGTTTTTTTGTTGTTTGTTTGTTTCTCTGTTAGCAACATAACTCAAAAAGCTATGGACGGATTTCGATTAAATTTTCAGGAATTGTCCGGATTGAGACAAGCAACAAATGATTAGAGTTTGGGAGTGATTCAGATCACCGTGTGGATCCACCATGACGAAAAAAATTTGATTTTCGTGAATAACTACTGAACTAAAATAGATATCATTATGAATCCAATTGCTAATTGTACGTTTTCATGGTCAAGGAATCTAAATATTTTGATGAATTAAAGGTAGGACTAATATTTATGGTAAAAATCTCAATATGGGTGAGGACTGTGGCGCTTGCAGAGGTCTGCGCTCTCCAAGTGCTTTTCTAGTCTTTACATTGTTTTGTGTGAATCATATGGTATGATCTACGAGAACTATTTAAAGGTCCAATGTCCTGCAAAATCAGTTGTCTTTGGGGACCAGACAAACATGATACCTTTTACTAACTTTCATGTCACAGAGAAATGTCCAATGCCTTTTTTCCTAAAAAAAAAATGTCTGCTAAACACAGACAGACACCATGATCGTCCTGAAATCTTCCCTTCAACCTATACCCTCTCCTCCCTGCCCCCATCATTGTTTGGACAATCAATTGAGCGATTTCCAAAAGGGAGGGGAAAAGAGCTGCAATGTGATCCTCTACAGAGACAAATATGTTCATTTTTATGAAATTTAAATCAAATCCTTGTTCAGAGACACCCAAGCCACGATGTAAGCAGTCCAACACGCCAGGACACTGGACCTTTAATGAGTCAGTCAATCCACACACATCATACAAGATTTCCATTTCAACTTCATTCAGCCCTGCAAATTCAAGTTAAATTCATGCTGGTTATATAAACGTAAATCAAACGTATACATATTTTAACTGTCAGTGTGCTATGATGGTATTTCTATTTTTTTTTTTTCATTTTATACTTGCTGATATTTGTGTATTTGATTAATCTTGCATGTTAAGTGCTGTCTTTTCAGTATGGACCCCCCAAAAAATTATTATCTCGATGACAACTAATGGTAATCCAGTTTAGGTAAATAAATAAATCAACACTGACATTGGGACCAATCTCCTCTATCTACTGTCATCACTCAGACTCAGAAAAATGACCATTATTCTATATTTTAAAAGATACCTATATTCTTTTATTGATAAAATGTGTTCACAGTACTATGTACATATTATTGAGGTCTTAGTGGGTGGATGATGAATCAAAGTGCAAAATAAAGAGTTGAATTCCTTAGTTGTATTAATAAAACAGTGAGAAAATATTAGGAACTTCTTGAGATTTATAGCACTAAATTATACCACCAGTCCTCTCTAAAAGCAACATTTATAACAAATGTTCTCCTGAACTGAATGCTGCACTGAAAAATGTCCACTAGATGGGAGCAGATCACTTTACAGAGGCGGTAAGAAGCTTCTAAGGCAGGGCTGCAAGTCAGCCGTTACACCCTGATCTCATGAATACAGGAAAGCTTTTTCTCTTCACAATACAACTTGAAATGTAAAGTAAAAAGGCAATATACCAGTTTATTATATCAAGTCTTGTACTGATTGTTAAAATGCTGCAATTCCTGGCCTGCTTCCCCTCTACCTGTGTGTTATCATGCAGAGAAGTACCAAACACTATTCCCTGTGTTCACAGGACCTTATCATGCTCTTCGTCCACACAAACTGAAATTGGGAAAAGGGCTTTAGGGTAATCTGCACCCTCAGACGGAAATCTGTTGCTGAATGACTTAAAGCTCAAGAAGCTGGTGTCCTTAAATGTTTTGAAATCTAAAATGACAGACATGGAAGCAGATTCTATAAGACGCTGATGTTTTAGCTCAGCTGTTGAACAACTGAACCAAAGATATGGCTCATTGATCTGTGTTTTAATCCATAGTGATGTGCTTTGTAAATTGTTATGCCTCTTTTTGTACTTCATCCCTCAACGTTGTTTTTTTGCTGCTGCCTGTCTTGGCCAAGTCTCCCTTGAAAAAGAGGTTTTTAATCTGATTGGACCAACCTGGTTAAATAAAAAAATGTAAACTGAAACAGAGAGAGTGAGACAGACAGACATCCATTTACACACTCAACTACACCTAAGGGCTATTTAGAGTCACCAATTAGCCTTTGCGGTCTGTGAGAGGAGGCCATAATTCCCGGAGAGAATCCATGCTTGCACAAGGAGAACATGCAAACTCCACATAGAAAGGAGCTGGTCAACATGGATTCAAACCAACAAACTTCTTGCTGGGAGGCACGTGCCCTTCCTGGTGCTACGTTACACACAAGTTACACACAAAAAGAAACAAAAGATAAACACTTGGAAATAAAAAAAGAGAAGAAAGAGAAGAAAAAGAACTTTGAGAGACATACATTTTGAAAAACACTCTAAAAACTTAAACTCATCTGTAATCAGGAAATTGAACAGACAACTGACTCAAAGCTGTAGCTTACAGAAGGACCAATGAGGGCTTTAAAAGTAATCAGAAGGATCTTAAAATCATTTCTCAAGCATACAGAGATGTCCGTGTAAAGATGTTCAAACAGGAATGCTGTGTTCATATTTTCTAGTTCTTCCTAAAAGCCTGTTGGCTGGATGCTGCATTGTCTGGACTTAATCTATTGATTTCTGGCTCAGGGAGGCAAAAAGGCGGCCACAATAGCCGAGGTCGGTATGAATATCTGCCAGTGCAGTAAATAAATTTGACAAAAGTGTTTTAAAAAGAGATGTTCTTCTTCAAATTAATGAAGACATTTGATTTTAAACAGTCAAGATGTGTGTGCTCGCTCGGTGGCAGATATTTCACTCATAACAAGCACTTCAGGATTTATTTTTACTTTAAAGTAAGATGTTTATACTCGTCATCAATAGCTTATTTAAGAATAAAAGCAATAAAAGGCAAAATTTTTGATTTGTAATTAGACAGCTGCTCTAACTGTGGTGAAGTATGGCTGTCTGAAAACTTTTGACACACTGAGAAGCTTAAAAGGCATTACGACTCCTCTTTCCTTCTGCTGTACTAAATTTTTTACTCATTCCGTCATTGTGTCTAATCTGGCTGTGCTTCTGTGAAAGAACTGCTGACCTACTTTGTTCATCGGAGAGCAGACGTTTAGCAACTTACAATAAGTTCTGTATCTATTTTTGGTTGTTTCTTTACATGTGTATTGCTTCAAATAAAGATGAGGTTACAAAATATTTTACAATGATAAGTGAATGATTTATGACTGCCTTTGTCACTGTTTCAATAAGACATGTTCACAGTTAGAACCTTCACTGACCCAAAAATGTCGGTGAAATTATCCAACTATCGTTGGTGTAACCAGGAGGGCAGCAAAAGGGGGGATGCTAGGAAGATTCTAAGGGCCCCATGAACCTTAGAGTCCCCTAAAAATGATTATAAAATCCATATTATTCTTTTTTGTGACAGATCCTCAAATCTCCTTTCTCTTCCTTTACAAAGAATATCAAGTTTTCTTGTTTGCGATTGCAAAAAAGTAAAATTCAGGCGTGTTTTCATCAGTTCAAACCCCTAACATAACATTTCTATTTAAAAAAAGAGTCCCTTTAAAACATTTTCAAAGGATTTTAGCTTTGGTTATGCTTTTGCTGTAGTAATGAAAATGAAATGTTTGGGTCTTTAGGAGAAAAACAGCTTTTAGAGCTTGACAAATGTACAATCTGCACAACTTTGGGGTTAGATAACGAGAGATTTGTGACTTCTGACATTACAAGAAAACAAAAACACTTTAAATACCTAATCTAGTCCAAACACCAGAAAGCTCTGTATGGTACTTGAATTAATTCCCCATTTGTTTTATAACTCTGGCTTTAGAGTGTTTTCTCCACAGTTTAAAGTTTTTTGTGCCTATAAACACAATATCTTGGATTTAATAAATGTAAGTGGTCAATTTACAATAAATATATTATTGAATGTATTTGTCCATTTGCATTAAATATGCTTGGTTTGAGAAACTGTGCAGGGCTGGTTTGGAATCAGGCCTGATTAAATGTCTTTTCATGGGGCCCAAAATTTCTGTTCGTGTCCCTGCGTCTAACTGATGCATGCATAGAGGGCAGTTTAACATCTGCGTAAATAATCCTGCTGCTTAAATTAACACACATGAACATTACTCGGATAAAGGAAATTCAGGAAAGGTTTTGTTGCATGTGTGAATGAGACTCTGGACCCTCCAGCTCTCTGCCTGATAAGGAACCACAGGAAACTTTTCAGGGTAGGTCGCCCTAAAATCAAAAACAAAATGGTTTGAAATTTTTTATTTCTATTGTAGGGAAATTGTCAGTTGCCCCATTATACAATATTATTACAATACTCGAGTCCTGATTGTATTTTAACTGTGATTCTTAGAATTTTACAATGTTATGTACAGTAAACCCCCATGATATCGTGGTTCAGTTTTCACGGTCACAGTATTTCATGTTTCATTCTGCAGCATTGTTTGAGTTTTTACCTTGTATTTTTATACTATTTGTACATTTTTTGTGTGTTTTCTGTTGCTGTTGCTCTCTTAATATCTTTTTTTGTGTTTAGATGTATTTGAACCCGTGTTTTAAGATCTTTTTTTTTTTTTAAAGTACAGTTAAAGTCATAAAAACATGCCTAGGGCTTATTCAAATAGGGTATTTCTATTTCACGGACTTTCACTTATCACAGATGAGTCTGAAACCTAACCCCCACCATGGAGGGGGGACCACTTTTTTTGCACCACTACCATTTTGTTTTCAATTTTCTGGTGACCTATCCTGAAAATGTTCCTCCTGGCTTGCTCACCGTCTTAACCCAGAATGATCATGCATCGTGGAGAGATGTTTACCTCCACATCAGACATGCATGACTTTCAAAAGCAGATTACACTAATGCAAATTAAACAAAGCATGTTTACACTGATTTCCTGAATGTTTAAACTGCATAATTTATCTTCTCTGTCATAGCAACTGAGGATTCAGATTAAGACACACAACTTCAGGTATGAGATCCCGAGCCAGTGAATTCTCCTTTAACAGAAGGTGATGTATGTGAGGTAACTAAGAGATCAACTTTTCAAAACTTTAAATCTATAATAACAGGGGTTGCATTCCAATTCAAGCCTCAGGCAGGCAACTTGAATATCAACTCAGACTTCAAATCCACTCAATCTCCTCCAGTTCAAGAACAGGCTCTTGTGTTTCAGTGGAGGCCGTCAGCAGCTTCAACAGATGAAGGACAAAAGTTTCATCACAGCAGAAGGCTTAAATTCCCTCTAATAAAAATGTGCATGGTGCCACCTTTCTAATTCCTCTGCCGAGTGAATATCTTCAATTTGTTTCTCCAAAGGCAATGTCAGGCTCCAGCACTATTTTAGTCTCATCAGGCAGTGATTCAGCACAGAGGAGAAAGCAGCAGTGAGTTTGTCAGCTGTCATTAAATGAGGCCATTTGTCAACACGCAATCTGCCCACATGTTCTAAAAACACTCAGATCATGAGTGCAGAAGAGGAGCTCAGGACTCTTTTCATCACACCTGAGACTTTTGCTTCTGCAGCAGCTGAGGCTTAAAAAGGTCAGACAAAAATATTTTTGAAAAGGCTAAAAATCCTGCTTTGGCTTCATGGTTGAAGGAGCGTGAGAACAAACCTGACAGCAAAACAGAGGATCTGCAGGAAAACATACTCGACTTAAGACACACTGACGGACGCTAATAGCCTTAGAAAAACACAGAGAGTGAAGCTGAAAGTGTTGGATGGAGAGCTGTTTTGCAATACAGGCGAAAAAACAGAGGTGTCAAAAATCAAATTACAGCAACTTTACAAGTTAATATAAACATCAGTTTCAGCAGGCTAAGCAAGTTTACAAGGAGGCCTTACAGACTATGGTGTGTTCCAGTTAATCACGGAAGTCAGATTCTAAGAGTTGCAAATTGGATGCATCACTACATCACTCCGTTTGGTCAGAATATCCTGCTGAGAAGTTGGACAATTTCAGCTACCTCAACTTAACCAGCTCATAACTGGAACATCTTTAAGTGGGATGTGATGTAATCTCTTCTTCTTAGATCCAGGCTTTGAGTTAAACAGCACAAGAGTCACAGGATTGACACCTCTGGCTGGAGAGGACTCGCATGTGTGGCTTTTCCCTGAAGAACGCCAGAGGCTCCTCCAGAGGGCCCTCTTGAGCAGGGAGGTCCAAACTTCCTCCATCGAGGGTCGCATAAAGAGGAATACATAGAGGCTGAGCCACTAGCTGCACCTCACTTTTAGTGTATTGAAGTTAAAGTTTAAGGGTTAGGGGTGGATTATCACCTGCCACGGGGCCTTTGTAAATCTGGCCTATCACTGGAGTCACACCTCGTCAGAATGAAAATGACCTGAGCAGCAGAGATGGGAGCACTGATGGCTTATCTTCACAGTCAGACACAAAACAAGAGTAAACTGCAAGAATGTTGGTGTTTGAAGGTGAATATTGAAATATACTTAGTAAATCAGACCTTGTGACAAAGTACATATGGCAGAAAATGTGCATGATTGATGGCATTTGCTGCTACATTTTTATTCATTCAACTGTTTCAAGGGGCCAATTCAAAATGGGCAGTGGGCCGCATTTGGCCCCCAGGCCATAGTTTGGACACCCCTGTTCTAGAGGAAAGGTGACCAGGAGCCGTCCTAATTAGATGCCTTAATCACCATACTAACTGGATCTGGGCATTTAATGGAGATTCAATTTCAATCACAATTACTGCTTCCCACAATTGCGACAGCAAAGTTACTGATAGAAAAAGATAACTGTGCCACAGAACATATTGAATATACTACAACAAGAGGTGTGAAAATACATCCATACAGCAATATATCGCAATATTTCAACCTCCAAATTAATATAGATATTTCAAATCTTAATATCCATTTTTTTTTTAAACTGAAACTCATATTTTATCAGAATTGGAAATAAAATACAACTTATAAATATGTATGCACAGGTTTTTTTCATGCAGTCTATTCAGCTCACACAGTGATAAGAGAAATGTGTGATTTTTTTCTTTAGTTACTGTTGTGCTGTCAGTAACTTGAAACATTTTTTCAATTACAGTTTGAGCTGCACAACAGGTTAGGATGCTTTCAACACATTGTTAAAGAGAAAACAAGAATATTTCTTTGTAAAATTAGTTTCAGTGACTTGATGCACTCTATGTCTTCAGGTTAAGTGTATGTATGTAACACTGCATTTGACATATTTCAAAAACAATGAAACGGAAAAGTTGTTTTCAATCAAATAGTTTTTACCTGATTTGTACTTTCAGTTATGATTTATATTATGTGATTTTCATTTACACAATCTCAATTTTTTTCTTAGTTAACTGTTGAATATTGTAATATATCATGATATTGTGGTATCGTGATATATTGTGATATCATCGTATCATGAACCAAGTATCGTGATACATATCGTATCGTGAGGTCATTGCCAACACTCATCCCAAACTACTACATGTGAACATAAAAATGTCTTCTAATAATGTTGTATGGACAAATATGTGAGTGGTATGACTCATATTGTTAATGGTGTTGCCGGTGTTCAGAAATTGGATGTTGTGCATGCTGTGAAATCAATGACTAATCCTGTTTTACAATCAGAATCTCACTATCCTTTGGAATTATAAGGATTATAAATTGTCTCATAATCAAGAACAATACTAGAAAAACCCAACAGATGCACACCCTGGACTGGTCTTCAGCCATTCACAGGGCTGATACACAGAGACAAAGTGCCACTCATACACTTACTCACATTTTAAGACAATTTGGAGTCAGACAAATGTGGAGGGAAACCAGAGCACCCAGAGAAATGGGGAGAACATGCAAATTGTGAAGAGTTAAAATTTGATGTTGCGTCTATCTAGAGACAAATGGATCACAAACCATCCATCGAACAATTGCTATAAAATAAATGCTACATGTTAAATCTATCCCTCTGAATACATTTGGACAGGCATTAAAATCTGACTTTCACCAAACAAAGTTTAAGCCTTTTTTCAGGGGGGGCTAATAAGCTAAGAATAACAGCCAATTAGACACTTGCGTCAGGACGCTGTCACTGGGCAGTTACAGCAACTCTCAGACAATTCAGGGTGATTAGAACGAGACAACAACAACATCTGTGCCATCAATCTGTCCGACAGGAACAGGAATCACGTAGGTGGTTCTGTTCTTGTCTAATGACATGCTGCACATCTCAGAACACAAAAGTGAGCACTCACTGTGAGAAAATGAACTTCATACAGCATCTATTCAGAGAAAAACATCCTCCCCTGTGACACTAATTTATCCATTTGTTCAGAGGAGCGTTGAAAATGTTCTCAGCCTTCTTTTAAAATCCCTTCTCTGCACTTTCATTGTAAGAGAAGTTCAGGGATGAATTCTTTATTTATTGCAATTAGAGTCAAACAAATAAATCTAAAAAGTAAATAGCTATACTTTCAAGACACACAGATAGATAGAACACAGTAACAATATTAGCACAGTAACAATAAAAACAATATAAAACAACTGGATAAGATGAACTATTATTCCTCCTAAATAAATATTTCTGGGTGGGATGGGTGAATGATATGCGGGGTGCGGCTTATGTTTGTTCATTTTAAGTTTTTCAGGGTGGTGATGGTTGAGGGAATGAAAGATTTCTTGTATATGTTTTTCCAGGCCAGTGGGACCATGTAATAGAGACCTGACCTGACAATAGGATAGATGCAGGGGGGCATCCATTCATTGCCTTTGTCCTTTTAAGGATCTGAGTGGAAGTCGGAGCCTTTCTGAGTTGAAAATGGGGAGCCACTTTTGGCCAAACCTGAAGACTTTTCATTGCGTTTTCACCTCCCGTTTACATGGGAACTAGGCCTGTGCTTAAAATATCGATACGGCAAAATATCGTATGGCACTCCTTTGGGATACGTGTATCGATACGGATTCTACAGAATCGATACGGCCTCAATATTTTGACAGTTGTTGTAAATACACTTTGGGTAATGTTAACAGTGGCACAGTTCAAGGTAGAAGACAAGCTACATAATGAAGCATATGTTCTAAATTTGAACTTAGGTCCACCATCTTTGAGGATCTGAATTTATGTCTCTCAAGTTGAAGAACCACTTAAAACTCATCCTTGTTCTTTTTCTTCTTATAAGAAAAAACTAAAGTTGTCAAGAATTTTGCTTAAAGCATAGTCAGTGTTCACAATTTACGTGTATCTGGATTCGTATCGTATCGTGGCCTTAGTATCGGGATACGTATCGTATCGTGAAGTTGCTGGAAATACCGAGCCCTAATGGGAACTCCATCATTGTTTGTGAAAAGTTTTTCTTCTTCGTACATGTGCTGTAACACCATTGTTTCTCTGCAAACCTACATCACCATCTACTGGACTGGCATGCTTGCTACAGCGTTTTCAGTTGTTCTGGCATTTTCATGTGTACGCGGATTGCTGATGAAAACTTTGTCATGTAAACATGGCCTTGGTAAGAGGCAGGGTTCCTGTAACCAGGCAGTCACAGGGTCGACACACTCACACAGGGTTGTTGGTGCAACTAAAAATTGCCCGTTTATCCAAAGCATGTTTTTGGTCTGTGTGGGGAAATCAGAGGAAAGACAAACAAGCAAGAAGAGATCACGCAAACTCTGTACAAAATGCCAAATCCGACTGTAAATTCTGCAACAGCACTTCTGGACCCCCGATGAAGCACCTCAAGTCGAATCAGACTCCACCTGTCCAGGCAGATTTTTACCCATTTATGACATCTGCTTCTTGTTTTTCTTTTATCCACCAAAATATTACCCAGAAAACACTGAATACAAAGACAAGATATCATGCCCTATACCACTTATAGAAGGTGAAGCCTACTAGAAAGTTCCTTTGAAATTTCCAGGCAGCTTGTTTCTCTTCAACCATTGTTGTTTTAAAACTGAATGCCAGAAGTCACTTCTTAATTTTGATTGGTCACTGATGAGACCGGCGCTCTCTCAGAAGTTGAACTGTTTTCAACTGAGGGTGTTAGGAGTATGACAATAATCCAATATTGAGGGGGATTTCTGTTTAGGGTTCTGCATGGTGAGAATGTGGGCCTACAGCGGTTCTTGAATTAAAAACAACTGCTGTCAGTGCAAAATACACAGTCTAGGCCCTAAAAGACCATCTGGAGTAAGATAATGCTTAAAAATCCAGTAATGTTTGCCGCATTTCTATAAAATCAGTTTCAGAAGACCACTGTTGTTTGGGTTGAGTGTGGCAGTGCTTTTCCAACATGTCCTCGTTAGATATCCACAGGTTCCATCTTGGCACCTGTGTGCTGAAGTGGTTCTGATTAGTTTGCGTTTTTGACCTGACACCATCTACCAGATTTTGATCTCAGTTCTAAATAAAAAAGAAAAATGCTGCCATACACGATGCCTCTCATTTACTGTGCTTGTTTACATCCAGGTAACAGAGTCATAGGAGGAGGCCTATCACCCATTGTTCCAGCTCCAGCTAGTAAACTGTGCTACAGATTGAGCATGAGACATTTGAATGAATTTAAGGGACAATATTAAAGAGTCATAAAGATACATTTAAAAAAAAATAACAGCTAAACTATAAAACATGTTTATGACTTAATATCTACATCCCTATTTTAGGGTTTATTCTGAATAATTTCTAGGAAATATATATTTTTTAAACCAACCACATATTCTTTCTGGCATGAATGTATGATGTGCCTTTGGAATATATTTATTTATTTATTTATTTAATAGGGCACAGTGCACATCAATGAACATTATAGCATCAATGCTAATTTACATCCGTAGTCCCTATGACAGATAGAACATTAAATCTCTCTTAAAGGTAAAGAAAACAAAGTAACATCAAACTGGGTTGTTTTTATAGAAGTCCATAAAACGAAAGCAGCTCAGTAAAAAAGAAAGACTTCCCCTTTCAACTATTGATGGCATATCATTTAAATTCTCTTTGAGGCTCAGAGAGGAGAAACACCACCAATAATTTACCAAAGAATCAAAAATGTAAGAAACAGAATAAATTGAGTATATTCTCTGTGATTTATTTGATACTTACATATCCATCATATCCTTCTAGGTTTACCTTGTGACCCAATAAAGGGGATTCTAGGCTGGGTCAGGTTCAGTGTTGGGCAAACTACTTAAAAAAAAACTCATCTGTTATAGTTACTACTTACTTTCCCAAAAAAGTTGAATTTCTAACAGAATTACTCCTATAAAAATATAATTAGTTACCAAGGAGAGTAAGTGATGCGTTATTTTTTGGAAAAAGCTTTTGCTTCTTCAACAGTGTGGCTCTGTCTCTGTGTCTTTCCTTGCTGTTACCTTGCCTGCTGATAGCAGTGCTGGAATTATCAACGGTATCATTTGTGTTTTTGGTCTCTAACACCTAAGCATTTGATGACGGCTATGTGGAAGCACTTTAGGCTCCACTGTGTGTTGATTATTTGCGCAGAAACTGTCCCACTATGACAAATCCCCAGGGCCATTTGCTTGCCTTTAAATCACACCAGTCAAGTGGTTACGTGCTAAGGCCAGTGCTTCCACATTCCCCTCAGCAGCCCCCAAAGTGGATATCAGGCTAAGAACTGAATATAAAGTGATTAGCATATATGCTTCAAAACTGATAAGATTTTAATTTTTGGCAGCCCTATTGTAAATATTTGGGCAAAATATTCATACCTGCAGACCCAAATGGTCAGCTCTTTGGTAATTACCTACTAATTACGATATATTTTTGTTAATATCATAAATCCCTAATTTAAAGCTTATTGAACTGTTGTGTATTACAGGGTGCTTCACAAGTTAACGTGACTTGCCTTTATTTAGTCAAATTTATCTGTTTCATTCAGCACTAATATCACTGCACTTCTACTTGACTGCAGGATTTCGCATGAAATCGAGTGTCTAACAGGCACTTTCACCTAAATAAAAGATGTGAATCCTTCTCCCACCTCTGTACAAAATGTCCTAACCAATGTACTTTCCTCTGAGAGGTGCAGGAAGCATAAATAATTGAAGGGAAAGTTTGTTTTCATGGCGGCAAATAGGAGGTAGCAGATTCACATCCAGGTTTAATTAAGGACAAAAAGATGACACAAATATATCTGGCCAAAGTATCATCATAAACACAGCACGGTTTTCTTATTTTGATCCTTAATCAGAGGCATAAGTCTGGATGTTCCCCTTTTAAACAGACAGAATAGACATGAGTGATCCATGTTTAAAACAAAGCTGACTTGAGATGCACGGCACGAAGCGCCGCTCCCTCTCACTGCCTCTTTATGTCCTCCCTTCCCTCCTTTCTCTCCCCTCCTCCTCCTCCCCTTCTCTGACTCAGTCCATGTCTGCTGTGCCACAACTACAACAGCAGAAATAAATAAAACATCCTCTGCTAAAAGCATCTAAACAATGGTACAAGCAGGCTAAAAGGATAAAGGGAGGGATGGATGACAGGACGATAAGGGAGGTTAGGGAAGAGGAGCAGCAGGACACACAGGGAGCAGTGTTCCCATCCTTTAAAGGGGAGGAAGGGTGGGTGGGAAAAAAAGGGGGCTATGGGATACAGAAGTGCTTTTTTTTACGGCAACAGTTACTATAAATAGAAGCGTTACATTTTGCTCTTGTCCTGGACATGCGCTGTGCGAGGTGAGCGTGGCGAGGGAAAAGAGAGAGAAAGAGGGATGAGGTAAGAGGGAGGGTGTCTGCCTCCTCTCCCCCTCCTCTGCTTTTTTTCTCAATGAGATCCTGTGAAACAAGAGGAAGAAAACGAATGGAGCACACATGGAGGGTGAAGGAGAAGAGGCTGCACGGCCAAATGCTTCCTTATTAAAGAAGAGTGATAACTAAAGGATTGGATTAGTCTTATATAACTCTCTTAATGTGCATGCTTTACTACATGGAGCCATTACAGAGCAGATGAATTAAAACATTAATAGAAGATGAGGACAGTGTACAGAACAGATGTGTGATATGCAGCATGGACTTTAACGATTTACAAGTAAATGATTTTTAATTTGCATTTCTACCCCTGCACTCTGCACCACTTGAGACATGCTGAAAATCTGCAGATGAAAATTGAAAGAGCCCGTTATGTGCTTAAACTCAGGCTCATATAATCAACTTTCATGACTGCTTAAGTAAATTTATAATGACTAATGTTCATAAAGTCTTCTGGTTTTCATATACTGAGTACACCTGAACCAGCTGTATCTCTGAGAGGCTGTTAGAGCTTCGGCCCACTTCCCAAATTTAGCCCAGTCTGCTCTGATTGGTCGTCATGTCTGCTCTGTGGGGTTCGGTCAGTTCAGCACTGCTCGGTGCCATGTAGACAATGACTTTGCATCAGTTTAGGGCCCTATAAATTCTGAGTATTTTTTTCCAAATCCCGTTTTAGTGTTTTTCATATCTTGGGTGGTCCTCATACGCATCGTTATAGGTCCAGTCAACCACATGTTGCCAAAAAATTGCAGGGGATTTTATCTCCTGACACATTGGCAAACTGCTCTGCCGTGTATTTTGAAGTTAGCCGGGAGTTTTGTAGGTATTGTGGATTGTGCCGCTGATCCCCCCCCCCCCCCCCCCCCCCCGACGGTAGTGATCATTAGGAAAATGAAAGGCGTATGCAGAGGCATGTTGAACACATCAAGGGCTTATACAACTTGAAAAAGCATTAAAGGATAAGTTCAGTTTCTACAGCTTTCACATTGTTTATAGAATGAAGTAGAACAATATACTCACCCAGAAGGCTTTCCTGATCCAAACAGTGCTTCGGGAGATATTTAGATCCAAAATCGAGCGGCGGACATCCGTATAATGGTAGCACATAGGGCATGTTAGCGCCACTCCTAAAACTGCATTAATCGTCCTAAAACTCATTAGTTTCACCAATATTTCATCATGGTCCGCTCAGGCTACTCCTCCATTACAGTCTGTGTCGCTCCAGACATGTCTTTGTGACTGTGCTGACCTCTGAACTGAAGAAGAAGAATGTTTGGCTCTGCACATGCACAGTACTCCCTGGAGAGCTGTTCTTCTCTTTGCCTCCGCGTCCCCCTTTCGATCAGCTCCTCATCTGTAAACTCTGGCTAAACTGTAAGGACACCCATCATATTCAAAGTTCTCCTCCACAACATCTTCATCCAATAGATATTCGTCCATTTTTCACAAAACTGGAAGAAGAAAGTCGTTGTGTAGCCGGCGGTCTTCCCCTGAAACAATGAGCCGTACTGCGCATGCGCAGAGGCAAGCCCTCTTCTTCTTCAGTTCAGAGGTCACACAGTCACAAAAACATGTCTGGAGCGACACAGACTGTAATGGAGGAGTAGCCCGAGCGGACCATGATGAAATGTCGGTGAAACTAATGAGTTTTTAGACGATCAATGCAGTTTTAGGAGCGGCGCTAACATGTCCCGTGTGCTACCATTATACGGATGTCCGCTGCTCGATTTTGGATCTAAATATCTCCAGAAGCACTGTTTGGATCAGGAAAGCCTTCTGGGTGAGTATATTGTTCTACTTCATTCTATAAACAATGTGAAAGCTGTAGAAACCGAACTTATCCTTTAAATGGGCTCTTTGAAACTCACTATTATTCATTCAAACAGAACCAGCTATGAGGACTTTCTGGGCCAGCTCAGCTTTAACCCAAATGAAGATATTTAAAATAAAGTAATTTTTTATCAAATAAAAATCTGAAAAAAGTCCATGGTGCTGTTAGATATAATATATATCCATATTCTTGCTCAATTTATAAGCTCCAGCCAAGTGTTTGCAATGCTAAATCAGAATATTATTTGTATTCTTTGAGGCTAGAAGTCAGCTGACAGAAACACCAAGTGAAGTCTTTTAACTTAGGGCTCAACAGAGTTAAAATAGAGGGAGGAAGTGATTCATTTACAATCATCAGTGCTGACATGTCACCCATTCTTCACACAAAATAAAACATTTGGCAAAACCCCAGCCAACAGGAAAGCTTCAAGGTTCAAACAGCGCCAATGTGTGAAGCCAATTGCTGTTCTCTCTCTGCTAACTCTGCAGAGGCCTAGCTTCACAGGCCGAGCCGGTTCAAAGTGAAACAAGTAGTGAGTCCATAATCAAGAGTGAAGTTTGCTCTGTGTGGGCGCTCAGGCTCATACTGATCTCCTTCTCTTTGGCCGACTCTCAAAGTGGAGCAGAATGAATTGTTTGTGAACAGAATCAACTGTATGACCCAGAAACAAAGCCTGGAGACAGAGGCGGGGGGAAGCCGGGCCAGATGACTGGGGAGATTAGAGCCACTGCGGCTATGAGACCTCTGCTCTTTTCACATTTAGCCTTCAGGATGTTTAGCGGAATGGAGCTAATCATAGTCGAGTAATAGGTGCGTACACGGGACAGCAAGGATGTGGGTGAATTCATTACTCCAAATAAAGGACAACCAAGCATGCCAAAAGATGCTCTTGGGAGTCTGATGAAGTGGTCTGGCATCAAAACTAGAAGGATCTCTGCGAAAATGACATTTCAGTCATGCACGCAGCTGTTACTCTTTTCATATGCTAACAGTGGCCCAGAGCTGAGTCACAAATCACTCCAAACACACAAAATGACTGTGCAGCGCAGGACGAACTGCACATTCTCCACAGAGGTGGTCAGCTTTTTCCAGGAGATATTTTCCTCCAATCAGAGTTCACCCGACTTAACATGTAATCACCCCTGCATGTGGGGGGTTAGAAATGTAGACCAAAATCATACACATTTTTTTCATAACAGTAAGCCATGTTTATTCATTTCCTGAGGTTCAACCATTTAATTTTCATTTACAAAACACTAATCAGGCAAGAAAAGCATATGGCAGTGCATTTAGGCATGTAGACATCATCAAGATGGTATGCTGTAGCTCCAAACAGGCATCAAGATGGAGGAGGAAGGTGATGAAGAGGCTTTAGTTGTTGATGTCAGACAGGTTTGAATATTTCAGAAAATGCTGACCTACCAGGATTTTCATGCATGACATTTCTAGGGTTTACAGAGAATAGGGATGGGGATCGAAAACCAATTCCAGTTGAGAATCGTTAACCATTAAAGTATCGGTGTCATGAGTCGTTTTGCTAATCTATTACCTTATCAATGCCTTCCACTGACGGGGTTCAGAAGCAGTCAAAATTGTGTCTCAATTATTTTTTACAAAATGTGCCTACTGAACAACCTTTGGTTAGCAGAAACCAGCAACCTGCAGAAGCAGCTATTTATGCTGTGACGTGTGTCATTGCTGCCACTGAAAATCTACAGACCAACATTTGCCCACATGGAAAATCTGCAAGAATCAATAAGGGAATCGTTAAAGAGCCGGATCGATTAGTAGCAGAATTGTTAGTAGCGCTGGTACCAAAAAAATCTAATCAATTCCCATCCTTAACAGAGAATGGTCCAAGAAAAAAATATCAAGAGAGGCATGTCTGTGGCTGAAAATGCTCTGTTGATTCCAGAGGTGAGAGGAGAGTCTCCAAAGTGGTTAAGGATGGCAGAAAGGCAACAGCAACAAAAACCTCTCATTCCAGCCAAGGCATACAGAAGCCTTACGCTGAATACTCAACACTTCTGTGGAATCTTGAACCAGATGGAAAAGAAGATTGGGAAAATGTTGCCTGGTCTAACAAGTCAATTTCTGCTGTAACATTTGCATGGTTAGGTCAAAATCTGGCACCAACATGATGAGATCAGGGATCCCTCCTGCCATCTGGTGCAGGCTTGTGGTGGTGGGGTAATGATGTGGGGCGGGGGTGTTTTCTTGGCATACTTGGGCCACTTAGTTTTAATTGAGCATCATTTAAATGCTGCAGCCCAGACAAGCATTGGTGCTGACCATGTCTATTCCTTAAACACCACAGTGCACCCATCTTCTGGTGGCTACATCCAAAGCTCAAATAAGCATAAACTGGTTTCTTGAACATGACAGTTTATTGTACTTCAGCCCCCACTGCCACCAGATCTCAGCACCTGCACCTTGGGGATGTGATGGAACAAGATTGGAATTTGCATCAGCTTATCTAAAATCTTCCATGACTGAAAATGAAAACTTTACCATTGTGGTGGGAATTGCCAGTGGGGACAGTGTGGGTTTTCTGCCGCTTTGATAATAAAAATAACACTTCGAGAGAATTTTCCACTTTACAAATACTACACAGTGTGCATATTTGTATTATCTTACTTTTGCCAACTGGTGTGTGTATTTTAATCAAGGAGAAGAAGTTTGTTTACAATATTTCATAATAATGAGTTTTGGAAAAACTCAACATTGGGTGTTAAAGACTTTTCTTTTTGTTGCTGGAATATCATACAAATCCATATCAGCTGGTCATAACTTGCAATAAAAAATCTAAATAATAAAATAAAATTCCTTACCTTGACTAAAACTTCAAATAGATTACTTTATTTCACAAACATATTACTGATAGAGGTTCTTAATTTATATGAAATTTTAACCAATACACTCTAATTAAGTTCTATCACATTGGACAAATACATGAATAAATGAAGACAAATCTTAAGACCTGATATATATGATAAAAAATGATGACAAACTGTCCAAATCGAAACAAGGTGTCAATTGAGTCATTATTCTATGAGCCAAATTAGAAAACACTGTGAGAAGAGTGTAAATGTGTGAGAGAGTCTGCTTGTCTGTCTACCCTCAGGACCCGGAGAGGTTGTCTGTGTCAGTGGGGGACAGAGGACACAGCCAGATCGCTGTTAAATGCCTACAAAAGTACTAATTAGAATATCTTTGAAGGGCGGAGAGAGACAGAGAGAGAGGAGCAGAGCCTGCAGGAGATGATTCTTTCTAGGACAGAGGTCTGAAGAAGAGCTCTCTGCTCAGTAAGATTAAGTTCAAGAGTTAGAGGTGATTTATAAAGATCCTCTCTCTTTTGCTCTTTGAAGCTACACTGAATATAACTCTCACCCTGCTTTAGATTGAGTCAAATAAATGATGTGCAAAAGTGCACACTCACACACATATTTCCACTGTAGTAAATAACCCAATGCTTCTGAATATGGACCAGCTAAAATGAACATTTGATGAAAACTGTGGGCACTAAGTGCCAAAAGCTGGCAACAGAACTCTGTTTACTTCTGTGATCTTGCTTTAATTATTTCTTAATGAGATCATTCTCTACTGGTATAAATGTTGCTAATTCTGCACAGTTTGATTGCCAAAGTCCTCTCATGGCTTAATCTGCAGATCATTTTTTGAAGTTTGACTTCTTTTAGAACATTGAAAAATAACTGCATCATTTTAATGCAAGATAACGGTAAAATCCTGAAGCACTAATGTGGAATAATATAAGTTTAGAAAGCACTTTGGATCAAACTCAGTCGGTCTAATTTGAAGCTAAATACATTGGCTCAAATGTAGAATACGGGACACTTGCAATATTAACAAAGCCGATTTCAAATATATATCTTGATAAAACACAATGTTTCTCAAAACGTGGGATGCAGCCCAGTAAGAAGGCATTGGTGCACCCCCTGGAATACCATTAGGCACCTTAGATGCTGATCCAAAATTCTGCACTGTGATTGGCTATATGCCATGTTGAAGGTTGGATTTATGTAAAAATTCAAAGTTAATGAAACAGTTTATAAGAAAAACAGGACATTACCACACAATTGAAATTAAGCTTAAATGTAGTATGGGAGGTAGAGCCTTCTGTTACCAGGCTCTTCTGCTTATGGATTCGAGTGGATAACACCTTCTCTAAATGTTAAGCAAATAATAAGCAAAAGAAAATATAGTTAAATTTATTCAAAATGAAGAAAATGCCTTAAAAAAACTACCAAAAGTGCAATTTATTGGAAAAAATGCTCAACTAATTAGCAAAAAGAATGAATAGCTCCTACACGCATGATCAGTTAATCACATAAACACCCAGACGGGTCTTCTATTCTTATATTTCAATGTTTTAATAAACTGACATGAGCTCAGACGATTTAAACATAAAGGTAGGCTGTCACAACTTTTGTTATCTAATTACTCTGACAGGTAACTAGAGGTTACCAAGACAAAATGGTTTTATAATATTATTTGGGTCTGATTTGTCCTAAATGTAAAATAATAAAAAGTTTTGCCTATGGATCCCTCTTCCAAGTACTAAGTTTCAAAAACATCAGGCCAGTTTCATTCTATTGGGGATCAACAAAGACACAAAACATATCAATAGCTCTCTGTCACAAATGTTCTGGCACCCCTACGTTTTTGTATTAGGACATTAACATCCTCTTCCTCCAAATTAAAGCCAGCATTAACAGTTCTCATGTATTGGCTATTATGCAGCATCAGAGGAGCACTAAAGAGTTAATTGTGCTGCTCAAAAACAGTTTAGTAGTAGATGTTGAGTTAAGTGGGGCTCAAAACGACGGGTAGAACGAAACAAGTTAACACTCTCCTCTAATCACAGAAATGAGCTGAGTAAAAAGATATTCCTGCTTTGTTATAAAACCTTTTAACACCATATTGCTTCTGTATCCAGTTCACTCAGAGATGATGTGAAAGTGTTGGACCGAGCGTGTTGCTGCTTTTAGTGGAATGAGAGCACATGGTTATGTAAGCTAGGCAAGTATTTTACCTCAAGCCCCTCATGCTTTGGGTGTTTTTGTTTCAAATGTTAAAGAAAGTAGGGCATCAGTCTGTTAACTCAAAGGATCCAGGAGCCAGCAATAGACCTGGGATTTTAGGCATTCAGTGGGTCAACGTTGCTAACCGTGATCAACACTAATGAGCTGTCTCATAAGTTTAACATGTGAGGGTTTAACTAAACACTGTTGCATAAGTGCAGCCTTGTAATATACATGTAATGATTCATCACTAACAAGACATGACATCTGTAGGAATTATCATTAGGGCTCTTTAACTCTTTCTGCTTTAGGGCACTCCCTGGTGCATGGAAAACAAACTCAAGAACTGGTCTGAACTGACAGAGACAAGATACCTCTGTCTGCTATTAGACTACATGACAAAACCACCATGCAAATGAGTTCCTGTTCTATAATCACAGGGCAGTGATCATATTAATGCCCCAGGGCTGCATGTGAAGTAACAGTTTTTCCTTGGAGGAACCAAATCTGAAAACCTTGAATAGGGCAGTTATTAATTATACCCATCAGAAAGCTGACTACTAGCCTGCTGTTAGGAACATTATTTTTATCAGCTGTTGTCTAAAGCCTGCCATGGATAGATGGAAATGTACCAGGACCTGTTTTTCTTGCCATGGTTTCAGGAACCACTATCATTTTATTTGCACTCATAAAAAATGCTTCCTTGATAAGGCTAACTCGTACAAACTAACAAAAATGATTTTTCAGCATTGAGATCAACATTTAAAACAGATCATCTTACTGGAGACTAGAATCAGCAGATATTAGCTTTACATGTTGATTTTCAGTGCTGACAGATATAATGGTTTCTAGGTGATGGTTTGGTGGATTGATAAGCAACCAGGTACTACCAGGTACTATGCATGCTTCTGTTGGCCCAGGTTTGAATCCAGTCTGTGGCCAATTTGCAGAATGTCCTCCCAACTCTCTCTTGCCCGCTTCACAAGTCGATTCACTGTTTCTCTCTCTCCTATCAATAAAGGCGCAAAATGCCCCCCAAAAAATTGTTACAGTTTCTGCCATTTACAGCTGATATTTCAGCCATACATGCCAGCCTTTGAGACCTGAGGACCCCAAAGGCCTGACTATCTATCTACTGTTTCATCGGTACATATTATGTCTAACTTGTTATATGTACCACTTTTTAGCTCTTGTATTGTTTCATCTCCCTTATTTGTTAGCTCTCTGTTATGATCTTTTTTTTATTAATATTATTGCTTTTCTTTTGTTTTCTTTTGTTTTTATTCTCCCATCGTGTGCTTCTTCCCTGTTCATTACCTTTTCTGTTCTTATTGTTTTGATACTTTTACCTTTTATGTTGGTCCTCATGGTCTCATTTTATGTTGCTGGGTTCTTGTACTGTCTGGATTCTCTTGAGTCTGTGTGAACAAGTTCTTATTATGAGGAGGGTTGGGGCACCCGGGGGTCCAGGGAAGGGGTATGATGGATCTGGATCTGGGCACTGCTTGGTTGGAGAAAACAAAGGGCATTTGATTGTAGGGCTAGAGACTTGGGGTGCATTCACACCAAATGCAACTTGGGTGACTTGAGCAACCTGGGTGACCACTCTCCATGCGAAGTCTGCACAGCCACAATCAAGTGCAACCAGCCCTCCTGCGATGCATCAGACCTGATCTGGGCTATTTCATCATGCTAATGGGTTGCTTTGGGTGCACAACAAGGTCATGTAGCTCCGTAGCCAAAGTTGAAAAATTTTAACTTTTCAGGCATAATCACGTGTGGTTGCGCCACAATAGTCAATCAGCATTGAGTGGGTGTGCGTCAACATCCACAATAACTGTTTTTGTTTCGGATCACAGAGTGACAATCCATGTCCGTGTGGGAACATTAGTTTATGAATATATTAGTTCTGCCTTATACAACAGACGTGGCTGTTCTCTGCAGTCCTGTTCTTCCTCATCTGCATCAGGTACAGTGTTTAACAGTTGGTAGATGAGTGACAAGGATCAATCAATCAATCAATCAAACTTTATTTATAAGGCACTTTTCATACTTAAAGCAACACAAAGTGCCTCACAGAGGCTAACATAACATAAAAACAGAAAACCCAGCCATCCCCTCCCACAAATACAGAGACATATCCAGACACACACTCGCAGACAACACACGCACACACACACATACCCACACACATTGATACAAGCTGTCATAAAAGACAGAGAGAGAGAGAGAGAGACATGGCTGGGCACCGCAGATACAGTTGAGATGTGAGTTCAAACATACAAATATATGATCTATGATCGCAGTGAAACTCAGGCAGGCATGATGTCACTAATTGATGTCACTGTGACAAAATGCGCTATTTTATGGACATGCAGTGCAACTTGGGTGAGCCATGTAATCTCGGTCGCCCTAGTGGTGGTGGGTGTAAAGGCACCTTTAGAGGACTACGCCTGTGTTTCCAGCCTTATGGGTTAAGAGCAATTTTTTTTTACTTGTCGGGTGCCTGGGCCTGGGCTGTTTATGCCAACTTCTTCAGTGTTCACTTCTCAATTAAAGTGTTTCACCATTACTTTCAGGTGCCCTGTTGGTCTGAGAGTCAACAGAAGTCCTCCTACTCTATGTTGCTTAGGTTCTTAATCTACTTGGGCTTATTCTTCTGTTTGTGTTTGCTGGTGAGGGTTTTTTTTATTCAAATTGAGCTTTTTATCAGCTAAGATCCCTTTTTGCTTTAACTCTTGTGTTTTGTCATCTGTATATTTCTGTCTGCTTGTCAACGCACTTTGTAGACCTAAGTATTTAAAAGTGCCATAGAAATAAAGTTAGTATTATCATTATTATTACTATTATTATAAGAAGCATACAAGACTAGCAATACTTTGACCTCAGTATTTGTCCTTTTTAGACATATAACATTACACAACATTCAGTTGAGACACTGAAGGTTGCCAGATTGGCTAACTATCAAAGTGAAGTCCTGGAACAGAGTTATCGAGCTACCTAAACTCTCAATGGGGCTTTTAATCCACCCTGACATCCTATCAGAAGTTAACAGAGCTGCAACTTCACAGCCTGCCCTCTCCAACCCTCAGGCTAGGTCCATTGTGATTGGTCGGTTCAGAGTCAAGCAGCCGCAGATGGGCTCAGCTTTGAACATTTCTCAGCTGTGGAGAGTGAGGGAGGCTGTAAGAAGAAGTGAGAGAGGATGGAATGAAAAATTTTTTAGAAAAAGACAGAAACTGAGAATGTTTAAGGCAGACAAAATGAGTCAGTGAGACGGAGCCAAGGCAGTGAGAAAGATTGAAATGACCCACTTTATGGTTCAAACATATGAGCTAAATTTAACTGAGGTTCACTTTGGCTCGACTTGTAAGTTTCTCAGGCACAAAGCTGCTAATGTTCTTGACTTCAAAGGCAGACAGTATAAAAGGGAGGACTAAAATAGATCCTCTCTTAATTTAGAGCTGAGTAACTGCTATAAATATTTGATAAGAGGCACAAACTTCCTCAATTTGGAGACTGCGAAACAAGCGATTGCAGGTAGAGTGAAAGATTAAGATTGCTCTGGATTTGTTATGTTATGTCTGTTTTTAAACCCCTGCAGTTTTTGTATGCTTGCCTTAAACTGGTGTTATGGTTTGGCAGTTTGCACAGTTTTCCCTGTTAAACCCAAATTAAGTTTGCCTCATTTTCAGGGACGCTCAGATACTAGGGCTGGAAAATACGGCTAAAAACAAAATCCCAAAGAAAACATTTGCAGATGACACTGAAATTACTTATGACATGTTATCAATGGGGCAGCACGAAGGTCCCTGGTTCGATCCCCTGGTCAGACAGGGCCTTTCTGTGACAAGTTTGCATGTTCTTCCCTTGCATGTGTTGGTTTCTCCAGGTACTCCAGCTTCCTCCCACGGACCAAAGACATGCTTATTAGGTTAATTGGTCACTCTAAAAAAAACCTCACAAACAAATACAAACAGAAGAATAAGCCCAAGTACATTAAGAACCTAAGTGAGAGAGAGCAGGAAGACTTCTGTTGACTCAGACCGACAGGGCACATGACAGTTATGGTGAAACACTTCAAGAAAAGTGAGAAGTGAACACTGAAGAAGTTGGCATAAACAACCCAGAACAAGGCACCCGACAAGTAAAAAAAAAAGCTCTCAACCCATAAGGCTGGAAACACAGGCACAGTCCTCTAAAGGTGCCTTCACACCCAACGCAACTAGGGCGACCAAGATTACATGGCTAACCCAAGTTGCACGACATGTCCATGAAATAGTGCATTTTGTCACATGCGTATCAATTAGTGACATCATGCCTGCTTGAGTTCACACTCACACTCATACCTAAATTGCCCTTAGGTATGAGTGTGAGTGTGAATGGTTGTCTGTCTCTCGTCGTGACCCTGCAATCGACAGGCAACCGGTTCAGCATGTACTCCGCCTCTCGCCCAATGAAAGCTGGGACAGGCTCCAACCCCAAAAAGGGATAAGCGGTATGGAAAATGAATGAATGAATTAATGTTATCAATGTCACAAGATAAACACCATTTCCTCTTAAATTTAAAGTGCATGCTGTTGTTTTATTATCAAAGTCAAACCAACGCAGTTTGAAAGCAAGCCAGCGTGTCTACATTAACACTGAAAGCTGCCTTATTTTCACAATACATATAAACTTGGAATTCTTTTATTTTTATTTAAGCTCATTAAAAAAGAATGCAAGCCTTAAAATGTTGAAGTGAGCCATTCAATATGTTTCACAAGTCCATCTGGGCACCTGCCCACAAAAAGTGTGTCAATCTTTTTAATGCATATCTGATGGGTGATTAGACAATCATTGGACAATCAGTCAGTTGCATTCATTACAGGCCAATCAGATAATGAGGTAGGCAGTTGCTGCTGTAAATACAAAAGATAAGTCACTACGTAGAACATCCTCAACTAAACATGTCGAAGTGGAGCAAAAACATTCTTCTACTGTGAGGCGCTTCTCAGTGTTGACACCCGGTGTCATTTTGTGTGCTGTGTGTGAAGGTTGCATGACGCCCAAATTAAAGTTAGCTGTGACACAATACAATCCTCCAGTCCCCAGTTACATGTTGTAGTAATAACGCATTTCTTATACCTATAACAGATGATTCAGAGAATATCTATTTGGCAGAAGTACAATGTTTCATTGGATAAACTGATGTGTTTCCATGCCAAAACATGAACACTATGTTGGCATTGCAGGAAAACTACACCCTGTATTTGAGAATATAAAAGACAGGTGCTTCTAATAGTGCTCATCTAGGGCCCATGTTTTTACATAGATTTGAAAGAATTTGCCTGTGAACATAGCTGCTGCCATGTATAACTACTCCCATAGATTTAACATGATTGTTGAGTTCTCAAACAAGGGTAACATGGGTAGTAGTAAGGAAGAGACCCACAAACTTCATTGGTTTCTTTTTGTAATTACCTCAAGCATCTCAACCATCAAATCAGCACTTCACTTGAGTTATTTACATACCAGTAGACCATCCATTTTTTAAGTGCAGGATTATGACAAAATGAGGTAGAAAAGCTGCTAAATAATGGTCCTGATATGCTATTTTAAAAAGGATGCCCAAGAAACATAATGATTGGGGGTCAATTTTTTTAAAGTACCAGATATTTTGGTCTTGCCAAGTTGACAGCTCAAACGTCATTCCTATATAAGTCAATACAGTTTACAATGCAGACCAATGCACACCACTAAGTGCAATCTATGTTCACTCTTTGCACCCTTAATAGACTCACACCCTGAGTCTAAGCCTTCAATGACATTCAAAAGTTTGAATTCTGTCTAGATTCACCTCCTCCTTCCCCTGCCAGATTGTCCATTATGCCCTCCTGCATTAGCAGTTCTGCAGTCTTGTACCTGACTGCCTGACTTGTCATAACCTTTCTGTACACCTCTGTGGACTTTCTGCAAGCCTGTCTTAACCTTTTTGTTCTGCCTCTGCTCTCCTGACTACCTGTGAGTAATTGTTTTGCCTACTGACACAGTAGACTCCACTTCTTTAGTGCACGTTTGGCCTGAGTCATCCAGCTCAGCCATGCTTTATTCCAGTAACTCCACTTTTCAGTTGAAGTGTCACCAGAAAAATACTCCACACTCCAGACGGAGTATGGACACTAAAGTAATTACTACCCTCATTTAGTACTGCTGTGCTAACAAAAAAAATATGAATAAGCTTTGATGTAAAAGCGTATTCTGGTCCTTTCTACTTAAAGAAAATCCTCTGATGTTCGAGGTGGCTGTGGGTATCAACTTAACGGGTTTAGGACTTGGTCCGTTCCTTATCACAAGTTTAAGTATTCTTGCGACCCACTTGCACCTAACAGTGAGCAAATGTGTGCGTAAGTAATCACTTGCGGTCACTTCATTGCATCCCCTGCCTCAGAATGAGGTTATAAAGGGTGAGTGTGACATGGAATGTGCAAACATCTACCAACAAGAAAACTTGATAAATGCTTTTAACTTGTATCTTGCTAACAACTAATGTACTGCTGCTTGTACAGATGTTGCCATCTGGTCAGAGCAAAACCACAGCACTTCAGCTCGTGGCGCGTTCGCTCTGTGTAGAATTTGGGGGTTAGGTTTTAAGTCACACACCCACAGACTTCTGCTATGAAGAACTACAGTCATGGAAAAAATTATTAGACCACCCTTGTTTTCTTCAATTTCTTGTTAATTTTAATGCCTGGTTCAACTAAAGGTACATTTGTTTGGACAATTATAATGATAACAACAAAAATAGCTCATGAGAGTTTAATTTAAGAACTAAGAACTATTCATTTTCCATGGTTTTCTTGATAATAACCAAAATTACTTAAATTCTTACATCAATAGCTATGGCATTGTACCGCCAAAAACACCACTTTTAAGCATTCCATGTTTTCTTTTCTGTTTGCTTTAAACACATGATACACACAAGAGTTAATACTTGATTGCATAACCATTGTTTTTGATGACTGCAGCCATGCGTCTTGGCATGCTCTCCACCAGCTTCTGACATTGTTCTGCTGTCACAGCAGCCCATTCC
This sequence comes from Scarus forsteni, assembly GCA_036419115.1. NCBI lineage: Eukaryota > Metazoa > Chordata > Actinopteri > Labriformes > Labridae > Scarus > Scarus forsteni. Next base: position 16,723,349 of record JAZDUH010000458.1, read on the forward strand.
TGTTGGACAAATTCAAACAAATTTTCTTTGTTTTTGGGCTTGTGGTTCTCCATTTTGAGTTTGATGATTTTCCACAGGTTTTCAATTGGATTAAGATCTGGTGATTGAGCAGGCCAAGGCATGGTGCGAATGTTGTGGTTCTCCATCCAGGCTTTAACTGACCTTGCCGTGTGGCAAGGGGCATTGTCTTGTTGGAAAATCCAGTCATTCGAGGCAGGAAAGAGTTTTCCAGCTGATGGAAGAAGACTGTTTTCAAGGGTAGTCCTGTACATGACCTGGTTCATTTGGCCTTCACACAATTGCATTTGCCCTGTTCCACTCAGACTGAAACAACCCCAGATCATGATTGATCCACCCCCATGTTTTACTGTAGGGGCAAGACAGTCTGGGTTGTAAGCTTCTCCAGGCTTCCTCCTAACCAGGAAGTTGGCTGGAGTGGGCATCAATTCAAAATTGGATTCATCACTGAAGAGAACCTTAGCCCAATCATCAACAGTCCAATCCTTGTGGTCTCGAGCAAAGAGTAACCGGGCCTTCCTCTGCCTTTCATTGATGAAGGGCTTCTTGCGTGCTCTGTGTGACTTCAAACCAGCTTCAACAAGTCGGTTTCGAACTGTCCTTGCTGAACAAGTCACATTTCTCGACAGTGCCCACTCATTTTTAAGGTCCCTGGAGGTCTGACGTCGATTCCTGACACAGGAACGGATGAGTGCACGGTCATCTCGTGGGGTAGAAAGACGTTGCCTGCCACGGCCAGGTAGCAATTTGGTAGTGCCATGTACAGCTTGTTTTTTTGTTGTAATGAGCGGCTGTCTTGGAGATCTTCAGTTTTTTCGCTACCTGTCTCTCACTCATGCCAATTTCCAGCAGTGCCAAGATGGCTGCCTTTGTGGCTTCACATAATTCTTTTGTTTTAGGCATTATGTGAGAGCTGACAACTTCTGAGTTGTGCTACGGCTTGAATGTAAGCAGGAAACCACTCTAGGCCTTTGCATGTGCAGTGCTGCTTGTGACATGAAATGGCCTCTTATATACCCTGGGAATCAATTAAGCTTAAGAATGTCAAATAGGACATAAAGTATTATGTGACCAGCTGCATTTTTTGTTGTGTTCATTGTATTATACGTTTAGTGGTACCAGATATTAGAATGAACAAGAAATTGAAGAAAACAAGGGTGGTCTAATAATTTTTTCCATGACTGTATGTCCTTGTTGACAACCTTATCAGCAGCCTTGTTTCAAGTGATTGTGTCTGTGAGCAGAGCTCTGCATGTACAGCAGACTGAGGGCTGTGGAGAACTTCTCCCCTGGAATTGCAAGGGAAGCTGGGAAATACAGTGACACAGGCTTCAAAAACTACATGTCAGATGCAAATAAACTACAGTTCTCATGATGCTGTAAATGAATGGGATTTGCCGTTATAAACTTAAATGTTTTTTTGTGACGCAGTCTACATCAGATCAGCACCAAATTTGTTGGCTTCTTCCTAGGACCAAACCACACCTCTGGTGAAATTTTCCTGTAAATATATCCAAAAGTTTTTGTGTAATATTGCTAACAGATAGACAAACAAACAAACAGGCAGATGTGGTGAAAAAATAAACTCCTTGCCAGAGGTAAAAACTCCCAAACTGATGCCATTAGAGGATATACCACCTCCCCCAGCTTTGAGGTGATCCCTGAGCCAGTCTGCACCAGTGGAAGTAAAATGCCAAGGCATGTCTTTGCAGCCACAGCAAACATTAGAGCACAAAGACAAAGCAGCATCCTCTTCTTGAGTGGGTCTGTCAATCACAGCTCAAACTTCAACAGCCTGTTCTGAGCTGGGCTGAAACTGAGGGGTTTATAGGAATGCTAAAATCCAATAAGTAAGAGGACTAAAAAGACAACAAAAATTGTAAATGTGTACTGAAATCTCTGGAACCAAAGCTAGTTGAAAAGAAAAAGCTTTTGGACCTTTAATGTGCTTCTCAAGTTAACAGTCTGCTATATAGCAGAGAAAATCTTCAACTTTTTATGCAAACTTCCTTTTATGTAAGGTAAGGTAGGACTATAGGATAATAGACTTCCTAGTCATCGCCTTTAGACTGCTAAACCCGAAATCAGCCTACACAAACACTTCCTCAAAGCATTGCTATACAGTATATAAAGTCCTAGGACATAATTACAATCTAAAAATAGATCCTGGATGATTTCCACCTTTGAAGATGCCAAAAGCCTCCGCTCTTTCACCCTCCTTCACTATAATGACCATCTTCACCTGACATTGACTGCTCCCCATCTGTACCCATTCAGTGACACATGAGCAGCCTCAGATCAGCAGCTTCAATCAGTCAGCAGAACGGGGCCCTGAGAACTCCACGGTCATCAGGGAGTGAGAGCTGACATGCAGCCAAGTCTCTGTACACAACAGGGTGCCAAGTGCTGCAGAAAAACCACAAAAGCACAAAGGTCGCCATTAAAGAGAAAGAAAGCTACACAAAAGGGTGGAAGTGGTGTATGATGGAGAAAAGGTCGATAAATGACAGGAACATTGGGCTGTATTTATCTCTTCCCCTGAGTTCAATCTGCTCAATGCTTATAGTTTTTAAAAGGGTCAATAAACTGACTGTGCACAGTAGATTTTGTTCTGCTCTGTTAGATGACATAGACAAGGACCCTGTCAACCGAGGAAATGTTGCAGCACAATAGGAAAAAAAACTCCAATACAGAGGTCAGGTAAAGCAGGAAATTTGCATACAAGAAAGACAACCTAAATCGATGCCCATCTCCCATAAAGCCTTCTTTCAGCTACATATGCATCCAATCTAATTTACATCCTTTCACTTTTTCTTCCCTCAGTTTAGTGCTCAAGTGGATTGAAACAGTACATTAGCATCCTAAGGCTACAGGTGACACTTTAGTGATAGCAGGTGTGATATGAATATGAAAATGACAGCGATTACATATTCCTTTCCCACTGGTCTGTACAAAGTGTTCTTGGCTGTGGTTATGTAAAATGGTATGATGTAGTATTGCTTGATAAAACAAGGCAATGTTCTTGTAACAATTAGCTTCAAAGTAACTTGTCTTGACTGATCTATTTCGGCAGTATTAGCACTGCTACAATATCATCCATCAAAGTGCATGCTCACCTGGTGAAGTGTTCCTAAAGGTAGCCTATATGAAGCTTTAGGCAAGAGTCAGTTAGCCTAGCATGGCTGGCAGACTATAGACCGTTTTTGTGCTTGTAAAGAACATAACTTTTGGTAATGGGACTTAACTGGAGGCCAAACAATCCTCCTGAACATAAGCCAATGCTGGCGATCAAGTTGTTTAACGACGTGCTTAACAATGTCTGATGATAATGCAGAGTCTCTTTTAGTATGTGAGCTCACTAATGCCGGGGTCAGACTAAAGATTTACGCAGCACCATAGCAAAACCTGATAGTCGCTGGGGTTTGGGATCCGTCAGCCAAGAAAAGTTGCTCTGGCTCGTCATGTGTGTCATAATGACCGACAACAACAGACCAGTCTGGAATGCCTCCCAACTCTGCATCAGAAAGCCTAGCAGGTTTGATTTTTGTCCTGCCTCCTACAGTTTGTCCCTCCTTGCAGAGTCATTGACCAATGAAAGCATAGAAAGCTCTGCATGTGCAACAGTCGCACTTGTAGACAAACCAAAGTTGATACCTTAAGGGTTGTTTGAGAACTAAGAGACAGAGGAAAAGTTTGCTAAGTTCTGAATAACAGCAACCCTACCCTTGTGATATGTTGAAGAGGAGCTAAGAAGAAATACAGGAAAGAAACAGCAGATTTAACATGCAGAGTGACCGTTCACATTTATCAGCAAACTAACATAGAGACTAACAAAAGTGTAGTACTCTTAATACAGAATGTTTTGTTTTTTTTTGCTATTTTAAGTATCACCCCATCCTTCCCGTTATCACATCTTATTATATGAAATCAATTTAATTCATGTCATCTGTCATGCTTGATGGGCAAGTAACAGCACAGACTTATGGCTCTGTGGTCACCTAAAGTGACATTCAGACTGTTGCTAACAACAAAAAATTGCACAGCCTGAACTCCAGCATTACTCTCAGAATTGTTATTGAAAATGTCATCCCAAACCACAGCCACTGCTGCACCAGTGGGAACAACTTTTGATTGGATTAAAATAAATCTAACATGCAAATTGCTCTTAAAGCAGAACTGTGCAAGTCCCTATCAAGTTATGAAGCTGCCAGATGATGTTTCAGTCAGGTTTTATGTGACAAGGCATCAGAAATCCATTGGCTCTCCCTTTCATTTGGACTCTATTCTTTCTTGCTGACTGCCATGATGATGCAACCCAAGCCAACAGGAGACCTCGGGCCAAAGACAGATCAAATGAAACTGTAATGAATGAACTCCTGACATTTGACGGAGAAAACCTCAATATTGGCTCTCCAGGTCCTTTGACCACAGTCCATTGTACTGGATATTGACATTTCTGTGCCCGGTACATATTATTTTCCCATTTTCATTTTCTATTTTTATTTTCTGCTTGGCTTTCATTCGCTATTCCAGGCAGCAGCAGCAGGAGCACTTAGTGGGAACATCAAAGACAGCTATAGGTCCACCCATGGGAGGATTACACAACACCACTCTCCTTTGACATTTGCCATCATCTGCCATCTTAACCCCACATCCCGCTGACTGAGGCTGAGGGAGAAGATGCTACCTCACGTCACATACTCCCGATTATCTTGACAAAAGATATAATCCTGTTCCACCACCTCACACAAACAGGCTTATTTCACTAATTCTATTCCTCGGCTTGATCCTGGGGATGGATTTGATGGGAGTTTTCTGAATGGATGCACAGGCTGAACGAGCAGGGTAGGACACATCAAGGAGGCTTGACGCACAGAGAAAACGAAGGAGGAATGAAGTGAACAACCTCTGCCAGGGGGGTAAACACTGCTGTGGTCAGACATGGGTCCAGTTCTTGGGGATGTTCTGTCGCATATTTATGAGAGCTTAAACTAAATCTAGGCCCTCTTGATTGTCCTGGGGTCCTGTCCCCATTTTAAAGTGGCTTAGTATTATGGAAAATGGCACCAGAATTCATTCAGACTGACAACAACACTGAGAGCTGGTGACCCTGCGGTTCAGACGGCATGTATCTACAAATGTCCTGTCTGATTCCTGAGGGATGGTGTGTCTATTTTCCTCTTAAGTCAAGCTTGTCTCTATGTGGTCAACTGTTCGATCTAAAATCCCTTCCAGGCATGTATCCTGAATAATATTTGATACATTTTCAGACAGTCACATACTGATGTCCTCTTGTTTAGGGTAAAAAAGCAGCCTGGGTTGAGAGTGCCGGAGGAAGAACATATTTTACTAGGGATGCACATCAGCATCAGTTAAAGATCAATCATCAATCATCTGATATATTGGCCTCTTTTACAAAAATCAACCATGTTCAAATGAACGTGAGATGACATATCTTTTCTCTTGTCCTGCCAATTTAATGCTGACCTGTTCGACAAACTGTGATCTGTTTTCTTCATCAAATATAAGAGGCAATATCAAGACTGTAGGAGAATCACAGTAGGACTGACTTGAAAACAACTGCATTGCCATCTGTACTGGCTACTTAAAACAACGCTATTTGCATTGAACCTGATTTCAAACTCAACCCATTGTCAGCTCTCAGGCACCTTCTAAAAGCAGTCATTTCTGGGTTACCCTGTCATACTAGTCATGTGCTGGCAGTGTCTTTTTCAATGCATTATGGGGAAATTATCATACATTTGTTACTTCAACATTGAAAATCACACAGCAAACTTACCTACACTAAAAAGGCATGAGAAAACACTTTAATACTGAATTTTTTGATGTTCTAGGAATATTTACCAAAAATAATAATAGCATTTTGTTGACTGAATCAGCAAATGTCAAATGACATCACTAAGATCATTCACCAGCTTTATTATAATATTATATTGTGATGTTTACCATAAATATTAGTCCTACCTTTATTTCATGTAAATATTTAGATTTCTTGACCATGAAAACATACCATTAGCATTCATAATGATATCTATTTTAGTTCAGTAGTAGTGTTGATTTTACTGGACATTTTTGCAGTCTAGTCCAGTCTTAGTCCATCTTCTATCGCCCTTGTTAGTTTTTATCACATTTAGTCAACTTCATCCTGTTTTTATTTAGTCAATTTTTTGTCGACCAAAAGCCAAGCATTTTAGTTTTTATCTTAGTCCAAGACAACGCCATTTTTGTTAGTCTAGTTTAGTTGATAAAAACTGTTCACATTTTAGTCTAGTTTTAGTCAGGACAATTATTTTATCCCTTTACTTTTTTTGTTTTTTACTTTTTTTACTTTTTCAGCATGAGACGAGTCAGCAGTGCTCATATTGACCCTCAGACAACTGAAAATTTAAATACAAGAAAGTGCCTCATTTCGGTCTCTCTCTCCATTCGAGTTACAACACAACAGTGCTTACATTAGTACAGCTCTAGCCTCTAACTTGTAAACAATAAAATAAAGTGCCTCATGGACAACTGAAAATTTAATAAAATAAAATGGATCATTTCTGAACACAACAGTGCTCACATTAGTACAGAACAGTTAACTTTCTTTTCTCAGCGTACAGCATACAATTGACGGTCTAAATAACACCTGCCTGTGTCATTGTTTGTTTTGGTATTGTTAAAGGAAATCAACAGTAAAGCAGTAGTTTCTAGTAACTAACTGTCACACATCAGTAAATTTAGGCCTTGTTTAGCTTGAGAAAACTAGTAGTAGTCACTTTGTTCACTACGTGCCAACGTGCTAACTGCTAAGAAGCTAGCGAAAGTTAGCCTCCACTAGTTTGGGGTCGGTTTGAGCCAACATGCAACAATACCACATTGGTTTATTGTTACGTTGTTCATACCTGGATTTCGTTGTGATGAACTTTGATGTGTCTCTTCAAGTTTGTGGTGTTCTTCCCACCTATCTTGTGCCAACATTCCTTCCCTTCTGTTACAACCAAAAAAATAGTTTGCCCGCTGTGAATTAAAAAGTGGGTGGGACAGAAACTAGGTTTGCCACCGATGCTGTGCAAAGCAACGCAGGCACAGCAGAGGAGACAGAACTTCAAATAATATATAACGCAATATTTAGTCTCGTTTTAGTTTAGATTTTATCATAGTCTTTATTTAGTGAACAGCATTTTAGTCTCGTCTTGATTAGTCGACAAAAATCCACACTGATGTCGTCTTAGTTCTTGTTTATTCATAAGGGGTTTAGTCTCTCCTAGTCTAGTTTTCATCCGTTGAAAAGTGGGTGTTGACAAATATATTTCGTCTAGTTTTTGTTAACGAAATTAACACTATTCAGTAGTTATTAACGAAAATTGCATTTTTTCATCATGGCAGATCCAGATGGTGATCCGGATCAGTACCAAAATTGAATCACTTCTTCCTTTTCCCATGCTGAACATTTCCTGAAAATTTCATCAAAATCCATCCATGACTTTTTGAGTTATTTTGTTCACAGACAAGCAAACTCTCCCGAAAACATAACCTCCTTGGCGGACGTAATAAAGATTTAGAATTTTCTCTATACATCCTATTGTAGTCATGTCTTTATTCTCTCACTTTGGCAAAACTTTGAAAATAATAATAAATTAAACTTTAATGGAAGGTAGACCAAATGCAATTATTTTCTACTGTTTCAAATGGGAGAGTGAACAACAGATTTTTGTGTAACCTAGTAATGGTAACTAAGGAGAGTGGGGCTTGATAGAGGACACCTTGCTGTAAAGGGCAGGGTTTGACAAAGGATCAGGATCACTAAATTCATCACTTTAATACTGAATTTCTCTTGCCTGATTTGTAAATCACAAATGCAGCAGTAGTATAGTATAATAACATAATAGTATGGATGTTCAAAGCATGGTTGAGGAGTCACGCCCTGGGTCCACTTTTATTAGTGGATCTTGGTGCTTGTGCTTGACTGATGAATAAAGAAACTAATTACAACACTAAGAAGCAGCAAGAACATACATGCTCTCATTAGCTTGGCTGTCTTCTACATCTCAAAGTAAATTACAAAGTATATTGTAATGTCATGTTCAAACAAATACAAAGCTCCTCTAAAGTTGGTTCAGCTTTGTGCAGTTTGCTCTTCTTCTTTAGTCTGAGAGTGGAGTTTAGTCACCAGCTTCTCCTGTTTGCTGCACAGATGGTCATTCTCATTTGACCAGGGGCCCATCCATTAAAGCCACATTGGTTTAAAAGTCGTAATTATATTCTCTCAGCATTTTAGGTTGATGGGTGATTGTGTTAATTGATGACTTTAGCACTAACTGTTACAATAAATGTCAAAATATAACTATTATAAATACACTGAATGAAAAAAACATTTAAAGAGGTATTTGCAAGGGAGTTTTCAACATATGCCACAACCACTGTCACATATGTATTTGTTGACTCTGGATAAGGTCGGTGGTCCACAAACAGAAACATCTGTGCTCTTAAATACAGTCAAAGCTACTGTTATGTGAACATTTCTAGAGTAGTGTAAGTGTGAACACGACTCAAGAGTGAGATTTACAATACATTTTTTTATTATAAAGATGCACCTTTGTCTTTTGGTTTATGTTATAACAGGAGCTAACTTGCATCCATCCATTAATTATCATACATTTTCTTCCTCTCAGGGTCGTAGGAGGCTTGAGCCTATCCCGCTGACACTGGGTGTGAGGCGGGGTACACCCTGAACCAGTCACCAGCTGATTGCAGGGTCAAATAGAGAGATAGAGAACAATGCACACAAATTTACACTTAAGAGCAGTTAGAGTATTCAATTAACCTCATGAGCATGGTGTATGGTCTGTGAGAGGCAAGAACATGCACACCCCACACAGAAAGACACAAACTGACACAGAAGGACTTGAACCAGCAACCTTCTAGCAGTGAGGTATGTGCACCAACCTGCTGCACCCCCATGCCACCTCGGCCTACACGCAGATCAATACAAATGAAAAGGTCAAGCTTGAAGGTTTATCAGATGCAAAAGCTCCTCAACAGCTAATTTTCCTTTTGAGGCTGCTTTGAAAAGTTATCACAGCAGGAATAATTTACTCCCTCCATCCTGACATTTTCAAAGTAAACACAAGAATTAGCATAATGCCACACTATTCATGCAGGAAGGTAATCTGCTTGCATTGCACTCCCGCTGAGTGCTGTGACAGATGACTTTGGATTGTACTGTGAAAGAAATTAAGCCAAACTCAAGTTTCCCTTTTAATGTACCTGCTGTGCTAATGTGGTGTTCCTTACTGAAATCAACAATGATGACATTTTACTGAACAAATGCTTTTGTTGATATGGTCACAAAGACAGAATGCATTGATATCTAATCAGAGGAGTCAGTCTAATATAGAAATGACTCTGACAACCCTTTCTTCTGCATCTGCAAGGGCTTGAAAAAGAGTTTGTGTCTAAATATTTCCATAACAAGTATGACAATGAATGCTATCTGCAATTTTTAAGCTAAACATGATCAATCAAATGCTTGATTTTCTACACCGAGGACATATGTCTAGTTGACCAGAGACACAAGTTCTACTTTTGCATTTTTAGCTTCATAAATATATGACTGGGCATTGTTATTTGTAAGGACATAATGAAATGATGTTCCAGGAAAGCTTAATATGACTGATGTTATAGTTAATGTAATAATTAAAGATGCAGGGTACAATCAATAATTAGAAATCACTCTCACATCTCTGGGAAACTTATGAACATGACAGCAACAAAAAATATATTTTTTTATTGTTATTTCCTTAAATAAACTCCAGTGGAAGAAAAAGGAAAGGAAAAGAAAAGGAAATGGAGCCTGAAATGGGACTGGAGAGGAGTCCCACAGATTAATGGGACAGCAGATGAGGAGTAACAGTCCAGATGAACGTGTACGGAGGATCATCATTTTTAAAGTGTGCAACCCGGGTTAAATTATACCTGTGGCCTATTCTTCCTTGCTCTGGGATTCCTGTTTCTGACCCTGATCACTACACTCTTCTTGCACAAAAGACTGCTGACACTAGTGTGATACCATGGGGCCAAATTCGATGCCTTGAGGGACACCATGGCCCAGTGGAACATGAGGTGAGGGGTTAGGATCTTCGTAAGCATTAAAAAAGGTTCTCCTTAAAGTATATTATTATTGCAACCATTGTGTCTGGTAAAAGCCTCTTTATGATTGGTCATTAAACATTTTGTTTCCCATCCAAAACGCTAGAAGATAAAAGCCACTATTTTCCAATAAAACACTACAGTATAGTGACATAGTCCGATCAGGCAGTGGCTAAGAATTTATGGCCTTGGTAAACAATAAGTTATCCCCTACCTGAAAGATATTGTGTAATTCAGAAGCCTTTTTTCTTTGATTAATTCTGATGATATTAAAGCATTTTGTTTCCAAGCTTGGTGTTAAACTGCAGAAAACTACAAATAAGATAACCATGAATTAGAAATCAAAATTCCCTGGTCCGTACAATGTGGTTGCATCCCATGAACAACAGAGAGCATCTTTTTAGGTGGAAGTTTAAGGTTCACATGGCCCCTTGCCACATATCACTGCCCTGCTTCATCCCTTTTTCAAATTCTGACCATTGTCCTACACAAAAAACAATGACTAAAAGATCCTTCTGCACAGATTCACAGATTATTTCTGAAATTCAGAATATAAGCAGCTACTGAGCCTGTTTCCTGCATTTTCCCACATTTAAGTATTATCAGCACACAGCTTTGCAGACATCCATTGAGTCTCCCGTCATTTTTCACAGTCGGAATTTGGGAACACGTCTCGAATAAAGCTCTTATGGAGCCTGACACCCTCCAAAGTGCTACTCTCTCAAAGAGCTTATTGTCCTCTCATGTGTTATAAATTCTTAAATACTTGACCCATATTCTGTGTCTTAGAGGGTTTGGTGGAGCAGTGGAACAGAAAACAGTGACTCTGCAGGCTTTGTTGTGATTTCTCTCAGAGCTCGCATCCGAAATAAAAAGTGATGGAGCTGCAGTGAGCGTTTGTCCGAGCCGCAGGGACACATCTGCTTTTACTGCAGGGAGGATAAACAAAAGCACTTTTAATTAGATTCAGGACTTTTTAGCTTGCCGAGGCAAATTTTAAAATGGTGATAATATGCATCAAGCACGGCAATTAGAGAGTATCATCCGGGAGGGAAGAGGATGGAGATAAAATGGAAGAATGATGCTTGAAATGCTTTCATGGTAATACAATGAGGCTGCAACCAATTTATCTGTCTGCAAACAGTGAGAGATTCTGGTCATTAGCTATTGATGATGATCTGTTAGCAGCTAAATTTAAAGAAACAGTGACAAAAAGTGTGTTTTAGAAATGTATCTGTACTTGATCATACTTGCCTTGATAATGACTCTATTTCAGAACAAAAATAACATTAAGATGCTGCATTTTTTTTATATTAGGGAGATACATGCAGATCCTTCCCTGATATAAACGTAGCAATCAATCACTGTGCAAGTTAACTGTAGCTTCTAAATTAAAACTGAAAGGAAATACTAGTGTTTCTAAAAAACAAAATGGTATAGTCCTTAAACAAGCCTGGTTTGATGAGTAAATCGTGTCTGTGCATGGAAATAAAATAATGATGTTCTATTAAGTTAAAATGGTCATTTTTAAGCATTGCAGTAATGTGTACACAATGTTTTGCTGCTAAATAAAAACTGGCTTCCTGGTTTGTCTACAATAAAAGCATTTAACCATAGTTAAAATAGTTCACACATATGCAAAGAGAAGCTCTGCAGAGACAAATCACTTTACAGACATTGCAAATAAAACTGTGGCTTGGAGTTGAATTGTTTTTAGCCTATGAAATTAAACATTTTAATGATGTATAAAGTTAAATCTGCATGAGTAGTCCAGAGTATTGGACCTCTAAAAGCTCACTGCTTTGTGCTTCCCAGCATCTGTTTAAAAAGTGCCCAAATCTTTGTATAGATGTTCACTAAAACACTTATAATAAGCCCCTTATTACAATAGTAAAATAATAGCTGAAGACAGAAACTACTGCTGAAAGCCTTTATTTAAAACAGTCACACTTTGAGCTGAAACATTTCTGTAACTGTGTCTATACACAAACACCCCACACTGATGTTTAAGTAGACCTGCTGCTAGTGATACAGGACAGGCATTTATCATGTCTAGTCAAGGAAACAAGAGTAAAAATATACAAGGTGCAGCAAGACATGTTGGCGGACACTGCACATCCTAATCGGCAATGTTAGTGTTAAAACTATATTGTTTAGAACTGCCTTATTATCATCCACATGGATAAACTTTACTTAAAGCAGTTACACTTGTTGCCAGTTTTATCAACAAAAAAGACATTTTTTATGTATCTCAAGATCTTTAATAATATCCTACCAAACCACATTCATCCAACCAAATACCATCCTTTGACTGTGCTTGACTTGTACTCTCTTATATATATAATCTATAGGTGGTGATATTTCATTAATTTACCAACCACCTACCCCTGCATTGTGAATCTTAAAACCAAAATAATCTATATTTTTCTATCACAAAAGACAAAAATAACACACAAAGAATAACAATGTCCCTCCAGTGTATAGATGTATAAGCAGGGTTAGCCGAAAAGGAAACTCAAGCAGAACAAAAGTACCCCAAACTTACATATCAGTTATTCAGTGAGTGAACTTTCCACCACAGAATCCCATCAAACTTTATTCCACTTTTCTCCCCGAGTCTTCAAGGTGAAAGCCAGGATTGAATTTCACTCTCAGTATCGAGCTCTTCTAGATGTTTTGTCTGCTCCTGCAGAATCTGATCTGACCTTGAATATTTAGAAGAGCGGTCTTTTCATCGCTTTTTCCTCCTTAATCCTGGCAGACACATTAGTTATAGCAGCTTCAGTAGATGGGGATGTGACTCATAACTCATGTCTCTCAATGACACAAGTCAGTGAATCACGAGTGCACTGAGTCGTCTTATGGCTGCTCGAGCTGCTCCACTCACAGCTAAGATATTAATGCAGTTTCTTTTGCAGTAACTGCAAAAAGGACTTTAAGCTTTTTAGGTTAGAATTATAAGCACTTTTTTCATTTTAACATTACATGCTACACTGTGTTATTACAATTCCCACTTTTTCCATTGCATATTCAGGTTAATAATCACAGGGTAACATGCAATACGATACACTGCATGATATGTGGACCACAACAGGATAGAGCAATGCTTGGATACTGTTGTATAAAAGACAATCATGAAGATGTCATTTTTAGCCAAGTTGGAGGACAAAAAAGTACAGGACTTACTGACCACAAAATTGAATACACCCCTGATTTAAATCTTAAGTTCAGCTGAAAAATTACAAGAACATGCATTTTGCACAGTTAGATCTAAGAAAGGTTCTAAGTAGTGCTTCAAATGCAAAAAGAAGAAATGGAAGCGAGAGACGAAAAAATTTGAATTAGAAACATACTAAAAACAACACTGAAACTGTACCAGGCTGTTCATCAGCTGATCAAAAGTTTTAGACCATAACTAAAAAGGAAAACTTCCTGAAAACAGAATAAGGGTTTCAAAAAGGACTCATGAATGAGTAGCTTCACCGTTCTTGCTGATCACTTCAAAAATTCATTTTTGTGTCAAATCAAATTATGCCGTGTCTTAATGAAGAAGCAGATCCTAATATATTCACTTTTGTATAACAAATAGGGCGTGTATTGTGTATGATAAATCAGCTTAAACTGAAAATAAAGTATCAATTGAATCATGGCCCCCAGAATCATAATCAAATTGAATCACAACCATATTAGAAGATTCACTTCCCTACCTTCAACTATTTTTTAATTATTCTCCACTCTACAGACATTTTGTTTCATTTATTAATTTCAAACAGTCTTGTTTTTGATGCTCTCAAAACAAAGCCTAACCATAATAAGTTAATTCTATGGCGTTAAGTCTTTCTGTTTTTTACAGCAAAAAAAGTGTCTATATCATCAAAAGGAAGTTAGTTTGGAAGTATTGAATATTGGCAAAACTAAAACATGTGTATACCAAAAGTCAAGTTATGAACTAAATTATTATGTCACTTCCACTTTTTAACAAGAAAAAGGTAAATGTTTTTTTCTCCATGTTTGTTGGTGCTGTTGGAAAATCATTTTGGAGCCTGTCTTTGTTACAATTATACTGGGGCTTTATTTAGTCTTACTGAGGTTTGGTCTTTATGCAGATGATACCCTTAAATTTATTATTAATTTAAGTAGTTTTGATTCAAAAGAGAAAAAAAATCAGTAAATTAAGTCAGTGAATTAAGTAAGAATATATTATGGATATAACATTCTGTAGAACATTTAACTTCCTTTATAAAAAAGGTACAAAAGGAAAAAAAATGATAAACTGTGAAACACAAATCATTCAGCTCTGAAACACAGCATGCATATACAGCTAGTTTCAACATTCAGCCTCAAATTTACTGCTTTTCGGCACAAGTCTCAAGAGACGCATGAATGAAAATATAAGGGCAGATATGTTGGGCGGCTGACAGTTTTATAGCTCCTACTGAAAGCTCAATGTATATCATTTAAGGCATATATAAAGCTACAAAACAGCTGCCTTTACATCTCTACACCTGTAGGTCTGCTGACAGCAACACAAAGATGATACACAAAACACAAAAAAGGCAAGGACAGCTTGTACAAAACATTATTTGAGCTCAAAGAGAGATTTTCTCTGTTAAAGTTGGGGCTTTGGAGCTATAGGGAGGCTTACAAGACTCCAATTTCCCTTATCTTTCTTTACTGTGATTTATAGCCTGGTAGCAGAAGAATGAAGGCTGCATTTTAAGTGTTCAAGGCTCAGCTTTTCATCCATATCCTGACTACAAATCCTGCTCTCAAATCTGAATCAGAAGGAGGATTTTTTATTTGCAAAACATGAGGTTGAAGTTAAAAATAGACTCCTTAACATGGGAAAATGTGAAAAGTCATGCTGCAGAATGACGAAATCTGCTCTGCATGCTGCTCTTTCTGATGTTTCATCTTTTCTTTTAATAGCAGAACAAATAAATAACGACTTGCAAACAAAACACAACACACTCCATTACATAAGTCAGCTACTAAATCCCAAAGAGAAACAAGAGAAGCTGAAGAGCTCAATAACTAGATCAAAAGGTAAGCCACTTTAGTTACTCAGAGAGCTAAATTGATTTCATTCTTACTGACAAGTATACATACTAAACATTTAACCAAATTAACAATTTTAAAATCTGTCAAAACCAAATTTTATTGTTTCACACTCGGATACAAGCAATGAGGCTTTATGACAAACACTTGAGCTAATTTAAGATACGCTGTCCTTAAATCTACCATATATCGCTGTAAAGTTTGTAGAATAAACAAATTTAACATTAAGGTTTACCTCATCATCACTGAATTCTCACTTTTATAAATCTATATTATCATTTATTTGAAAATGGAACTTTGTTTTCTTGCTTCACATCCATTTTCCTAAACAAATGGACAGTACTCATGAAAGGAATGGGTTAATGTTAAGTAGAACCTTTGAGTACTTAGCACAAAATATCAGTAATGATATCAGCATTGGCAATAATGAGTTTGGAAACACTGGTATATTGAGTATCAGTGTATATCTTATAGGGGACATCCATAGTACTTATCAATGCTTTCAACAATTATTTGAGCACGTATTACTCCGTTTTATTTCTTTTTTCAAATGAATGACAAATAATGTAACAGTTTTTAAGTTAGGCAGATACAGCTCTCATTTCTAGCAAAGAATAAGTTCTACAACAATTATGGATGAAATTGTCATCACAGCTGCTTTTCAATAAATTAGGTCACATTTATCAAACCTGCACCTGTACCTGTGTGTAGTGTTGCTGAAAAAAATCTACATTTATGTTTCATCATAATAATTAACTTAAGGAAAACAACTGCAGCAATGCCAGTTATACGTTGGGGCATGTCTGTGCAGCCACAGTAAACATTAAAACACAGCACTGAAGAGCAGAGGCAACATTCACTCCTTGAAAGGGCTGCTATCAGAAAAAGTCTATTAGGACTTCAAACAGCCTGTGCTATGCAGGTCTGAAACAGAGGTGTGCACATGCATGCCACTGCCCAATATTTGAATGAAATTTGAGCTAAGCAGCCTCATGGTCTGCGCCTGTGAGTGTTTAAGTGGTTTGTCTAAAAGCCACATATAATTAATATTTTCAGCATTATGATCAAATGAAGGCTGAAAAAATGAAAGTCTTCTCTTAGAGCTGGAACATCACTACATCTGTGAGAATGAAGATTTAAGGTGCAGGTAACAAAGATTTTACATGCACCATTCTGCTGTAGAAAGAAAGAATTTTATAGAAGATAGATAAGTATGGAAAAAGGTCTCTATTAACCAAAGCACATATGGAAACAGAAAGTGCTTTTAGTAATATGAGTGACACTACAAATCTACATTCATCATACTTGCACTTGTGGAAATGTTATTGTTTAACCCTGCATGGGAGGCATTATCATATATCCCACAACATCAAGTAGTAAATAGTATTACCACTGCCAACCAGGTGATGTTTTTGCCAGTGTTTGCTGTCTTTTTTGGTAGATCTTAAATTGGATAATCCAAAAAAAAAAAGCATGAATGGAATTTGATTGAATTTTCAGGAAAAGTTGGTCACAGCACAACAAGAAGTGATACAATTTTGGTAGTGATCTGAATACACACTCTAATCCAGGATTTTGGGGGATTTTGATGACATTTTCATGGATTGGTTGGTCATAGTGCAAAAAATAAGTGGTTAGATTTTAGTAGTGTTCTTAATCTGGATGTTGGTTCAGGAATTATTCAAAGATTTGTCAAAAGTATTAGGTAGGCAAATCTTCCACATTTTTGATAACTCACCCAAAAATGTTAGAAATGCCTTGTCGGAGGTTTGTGCTCTGGTAGCACTTCTACTTATTACTATTCTTTCTCTACAGGGACCACAGAAAAAAATCAAAACAACACCCACCCCTGCAAAACATGTGGTTGTGGTTAATGTACACTAGTTAACATGGTAAACACGAGATATGCTGTAGGGCACATGAAGCTTCATTGATTAATCTTTGCTATCATTACTACAAAATAAAGAAATTACCTGCAAACACATGACACACTTGAGACAATAATTCCACTTTCATAAAATCCCCTTGATGATCAGGGGCAGCCAAAGAGTCAGGTATGTAGATAAAATGGTCTAAACGCTGTCAGAGGTACATAACCTGATCTAAGGCAGGTATGCAGAAGTGCCACAACCTCATACCAGTCATACCTGCACGCATAACTGGACTGAACTGAGAAAGCCTTTGCAAGAAAGAGAAAGCAGGTCCCATTGCATGCATTACATGACCACCCCCTCCTCTTTCTCCCCTTCCTCATTATTTAACATACCTCTCATTGGATTCTGTATCCACAAAATACCTCCGATAAGGTGAGGAGATTGGCCGAGCATCCCGAGTCACCCTGCCTGCCTCTGTCACGTCCGGAGGGAGTGAGCGTGTTTTATTGACAACCACTGAGACGCATCTCCGTCCACATGTCGCTCCACCTGCTGCCAGCTGAGCTGCCTAAACCTGAATGGTCTCGTGGAGCAGGATGAGCGCTCAGACCGACTGTTGCGCCACAAAACAGAAAAAAATAATGTGAAAACTGTCAGGAATAAGGGGGTATGAGCACCCCGGGGGGACACACTTGGGATGATAATGCAAAAGAAAACCTGTTAACCAGTCTCCACGCGCAGAGCTCACGACCGAGCGCGCGAACCGCAACAACAAAAACACAGAAATAAGGCTTGCGCGTCAACACGAGTCTTTATGGTATATGAGCATGTAGGCAACAAACGCGGCGGTGTGTAATTCAAATGTCAAGAGTAATAACAGGAGCTGCCCAGGACTAGTGCACGTAATGCGGAGCGAGCCAAAGGGCTGCCACATTCACCCAATCACTGACTCCAGTGGCTGACCCGGCTGCGTCTGGGCTTGAGCCAAGAAGCAGCAAACACCTCCTCACATCATGTAACTATTCGCTCTGTTACCTTTCCAATGAGTCGTGAGTCGGAAACGCCACAGTGAACAGGTTAGAGAGCACGAGGCGGCTTACCTTCGACAGCCATGGCGTTACTCCGCAGATTCGGGCATCACTCGCTGAGAGAGCAGACGAAATGTTAGCAGGAAAAAGTCAACGCGCTCTCATTGTACCTTGTTTGGCGTGTTATCATCACTTTGCTGCGGGCAAGCTGGAGCGCACAGCTGCTGCCTCCCCTCAAAGGATCCTGGGAAGTGTAGGCTCAGTGTTTTCTGGAACATGAGAGGATGAAGGATTAATTAATTTTGTGGACCACACAGTTTGAAGGGTCTCTGTGTCAACGTGATAGAACAAAGAGCTTATACTTATTATTTCTCTTTGTGAAGACCTAAAGCTGCTGGCTTAATTTATCAGAAAGAATTATATTAACTAATCCTGCTAGCCTACAGTTTTCCAATAAGCATGCTAACCAGCCCCACAAGAGCTAGTCCTTTTGGCAAGGTGTTAAAATATTTGAAAATTGTATATATAAATAAATAAAAAACATTTCTAACTTGCATTGCAACATTCTCATAGCCGCATATTCAAAACTAAAAGCACAAACATGTCAAGGCATTTTCAACACATCAGGCAATAGTCCTGTTTAAAAACACTGAAAACAGTTTTAGCACACACTTTTAACAAATCCTTAAAATTTCTGTATCTTGATCCATTTCCATTTCACTACCAACATTTTTACTTCTCCCTTGTGTCATAACCAGCATTCCCTGAAAATGTCATGAAAATTCATTGAGAACTTCTTAAGTGATTTATGAAAACGAGAAAACCTGCCCTATCTTTGAATGTTAACATATGTCTATCCTTGGATCCACCAAAATCAAATCAGATGTCCAATATTTCCCCAAAATTTGATGAAATTACAAATATAAAACATAATCTTCTTGGCGGTGATAACAAGTAGTACAAACACAAATGTAAAGCTATTTATTATGGAGGTATAATCAATAACCACCATGGATACAGAGGTCTATCTAAAATTAACGTAATGATTATAAACTGGAGAGGAATGATGTTGATTAATATAACAACATTTCTCTATAGACCATCTCCACTCAGGCTTGAGTTAAAAGTTAACCTGTTGCTGCAGAACATCTACATTTTAATGTTTGTTTTAGCTCCGCATTTTATGTATAAGACCTAAAGGTAGAATATTGTTATAATGTCTGATGGTCTGGCTTTATGTTTTATTTCATGTTATTGTGAAGTCACACATGAAATGCTTGAGAAATAAACACTGTTATGGTAACAAAAAATACATTCATGGAGAACTCTACTGTTTTGTTGCTGCTTTATATCATCATTAAGGAGGAGATAATTACACATTTAGTGTTGGCAATAGTTGCGCATGCAACGAGAAGTAATATATTACTATTGGAAATTAATGTGCCAAATATTATTTTAAAAAAGCTAAGTAACTACTGCAGTAAAACAAAGGCAAAGTGTAGCATAGCCTATAAAACTGCTATAAGCATGGATGCCAATGTACAATGTGCATTAAATTCCCTTACCTTTGATATAAGAAATATTAGGTAGTTAAATATGATCTCATGCTAACACTTCGTGAATAAAAAACACAAAAAAAAAAACTGTTTCTCCTTTGGCATTTTTGCAGATACTGCACTTTGCCTTTGTATGGCATAGCTGAACTGCCATTAAATTGGGCTTAACTGGTCTAGGAGTATGTGTCTATGTTGAATGATGTGTTTTTGTTGATGGCTGATGCTGGATGAAGCACTCAGACCATGCCATGGCAACAGGTAAGAGCATTACCAGCCAAACCACAATTCTGCTTGTTTGTATATTTCGCTACATATTTCACCTAATTGTAAACATGTTGGGTAAGTAGACATTCCTTTAAGGCAAGACTCTGATACAAGATCAATTTAATTGGAAAAACTGCAACAAAAAAAGCAGTCAGTGTTTCCTCAGTGTGGAGCCTCAGTAAAATAAGCCACAGACAAGAAGATAAAAGGGAATGCTCTGGTAGTTCGCTAGAGGTGAAAGTGTTTGTATTTTTATTTGACACCACAGACTATTCCCTGTGATTGCTGCACTCACAGCAAGGGCATTTTTTTCCTGAATCAGTTCTGGCTCAGTGTTTCCAGAGCATTAACCAATCACTGGAGTGTGTTTATTATGGGCTGTGGTGCCACATGAGATAGGGGAGGGCAATGAGGGCATTGTAAATAAGTACTAGTGTCATTCTGTTTGAGTAGTCAAGCTATCTCACATAATACAGCAGTGGGCTTTATTATGTGGAGTAATAAACCTGATGGGGAAAATGAAAAATGGTCTTCAGTGTATTCAGGAGCAGCAGCACATAATCTACTATTGTGGGGAAATGGTTCATTATTATTTAAGCTACACTTGACAAAAAGACAAAAACAAAGCACCTGCCTACTAATTTTTCATAGTTTTCATTTTTTATCATATCCTTAATTTTCCAGTTTAAAAAAGCCAAATGGATTACCAAAGACATGTCATTTCATTTGCCTAATTGGTAGAGGCAGCTTTTCAAAATAGGAGTGTATTGTCTGTGTAAAAGTGAATAATGGAGATAACCTCTGCAACAATGGTACACAAGAGAGTCCAAAAATTAATTCAGACCTTTTCAATTTTTAGCTTCAGTACTTTATAATATTTTTTAACAGCAGTGGAGGCCAGAGGAAAAGATTCCCAAGCAGCTGATTAATCTATTAATGTGGACACACAATGCTGGGATACCAAGTAAATGACATGCATTCACAAACTATTGTCTATGCCTGGAGGAGTAATTAGGAGCCCAAGGACAAAGCATGTGGACCTGCTGTCATTTGGGAGACAACAGACTTTGAACCAAACCATATCATCAGATAAAACAGCATGAGGTCATATTTTTCTTAACAGACCACAGGGATGCCAGATTTATAAACAGGTTTAAATTGATTATTTCAGTGCAATTGTAATGTCAGTTTTAACACTTGTATTTTTCATGATGTATTTAATTCTTAGCCTAAAAACTGAAACTAACTATTTAACAAGCTCCTCGCTCCTTTCTGGATTATAGTGGAGTAGAAAAAAGTCATGGTGATTCTTCATGCGATTCTCCACTGGCCTGAATGTGAGGCTGAACAACTTGTCTGTCAACATATCCATACTCTCACAAAGCAGTCTTTCTACTCCCCCCTGGTGCTAGACAGAAATTCACTTTCATATGTCTCAGTATAACTTTGCATACTATAATTATCAGCTCTTAAAACTGAGTGTTGCAGTAAAGGCTTGTAAATCCTCTTTGGTATGCTAATGAGGCACTTTCAACTTGTCTCCCAGCTCATTGTTAAAAGCACAGGAACAGTGGTAACAACGTGTTAAAGCTGAGACAATGAGTAATTTGAACAACATGCTTTTTTTTCCTGTCTTGCATGCAATGTTCTCTGGATTAATAAAGCAAATCAATGATATCTAATCTATTTTGGCAATGACTTCCAATTAAATATTATTTTTCTTTGTTCTGTCTTTACATCGACAGGATGGTGCTCCTGTCTTCATTTCAACCTTTCACTCAGGGGCTTAAACATGTCACATACATGCTTCTTTCCAGTGTACCCATCTCTCTCTAACTATTGCAGCACATCCAGCCCACCTCGCGCTGGAATCTGTCCAAGTTGACAACACACAAATGATCTGCAACAGTGATTACTTACCCATGCCATATACAAATCACAGCCCATGACTTGCTGTGGTTTATTACCATCTGATGAGCGATCAGTTTACTTTCCTCTCTCATTTCGTTAAAAATAAAGTTAAATGAAACAGCAGTATGCAAGCACCAATTCCAAAAAGTAGGGGCATTTTGTAAAATGTAAATAAAACAGAATACAGTAATTAGCAAATCCTTTTTGACCTGTGAACAGAATACATTCAAAGACAGAACACTTAAGGTTCCATGTCCTGCAAAATCAATGGTCTCTGCTTTAAATGTTGTTTAAAGTGTCTTGAGGAGCATTTAACTTAGTGCTTTCAGACGATTAAAAAAAAAATCTAATTAATTATTAATCTCATATCTGTTTAAAGTACCCAAATAAAGAATTTGAATTCTAGGATATTATAAAATTGTAGTGCATGACTAATCAAATGAATACACTAAGAAGTGAAGATTTGTAAATCCACATTTTTATTGGTGACTGAATAAAACCAAAGTCAGGGCAACTTGTCCAGAAAATTCTAAGCTCAATCAGGCAACTCAAATTACACTTTAAGTGTGTTTCATAAATCAAATTCAAAATAAGAAAAAGGTCGAGGACATCCAGCAAAACAATTAGGCCTGATGCATTATTAAAGAATTCAGTAAATATAGATAAATAAATTCAAAAATAAAATAAGACTAAGTCTCAAATAGGCCATTCCTGTTGTCACCTGGGCTTTGTTTGGTTTGACTAGAGACGCACGTGTGAAGTGACGTGCCACTGCCATGTACGGGTCCTCCAGCTGGCCAATATTAAAATGTTTGTGTGCTATGATTAATCTTGCGATTAATTTTTATAACGCATTAATTTGTGGTGTAATTAATCAATCTAATTAATGCACTAAAGTGACAGCCTTAATTTAACTAAACTCTCTTCATGGAAAGATGTGCTTTGCCTCTTTAAAATATATGTCATAGCTATACGATGACAACAACAATGTGTAGAGTTTTTTTTGCTCATCACAGGCAGACACCATGGCTGTTTTGAAAATCAGCCTGTAAGCCCCCATCAGACATTATTTGACCAGCCAATCAGCAGAGCTCATTTTCATAGCCTACTCAAGCCTCCCCATCCTCTCAGACCCTCAACCAAAGGTGAGGGGAAAAGAGCTGCTACTGATTCTCTACAGAGATTAAATTATTTTTTTCAACACAAGCAAATCTTTTCTTAATAGATACTCAAGACAAGATGTAAATGTTGAAAGAGACAAGGACATAGGACCTTTGACGGTTTTTTTTGGCTAATATCCACTCACTTAAATGTGGTGTCTGCAACAAATAAAAAAAAAGAAAGAGGCAACAAAGACTGGGAAAGTTAAAGAGTTGCTGTCAATAAACGTTTGGAGTATTTGGCAGGTGGAAAGGTTATTTGGAATCAGGTATACAGTAAGTGGGTATAACAGAAGCGTGCCAGATAGGCTCGGTCATTCACAAGCCAGACTGGGCGAGGCACTTTGTGAACAACTGAGAAAACAGCCTTACAGTTTAAGGATAACTTCTGTCAATGAAAAAATGCAAAACCAACAACATTATATACCGGTTCACGATTTTTTCAACTTTCTGCTTAGACGCTAGCTGTCTGCCATTTTTGGATACCCTCTGTCTATAAGGTCATCAGTTGCGGAAGATGATGGTCAAACTTGGCCAAGAATGAGTTGGGCAGGTATTGGTTTGTAATCTCTGTTGAACCTTAGCATACATCTTACTAAAAACTTTGGTTGCCTTGAGTAGTTGCCCATAGTATCTAGTTTTGTCTTCGTAGATGAAGTTTGGCCCCATCTGGTGGCATAATTTTGAGTTTTATGCTACAACTGATTTCCTCTTCTGTTTCAGAGTAGAGGGCCCTCTGGTGGTTGTGAGGCTGAGTTGCGCCTACCTGAAAGACACCTTCCCCGAACTGACTGCTGAGTAACTGCAGCTGGCTCATTCTGCTCAACCTCTTCTCCCCTCTGATGTATCATGATAGTCTTTACAAATAAACAAGACATTTAAGATACTTGAAGCATAAGCAAAAATGTTGCTGGCTGAGGTTGAAGTTGTTTTAAGGTCAAACTGATTTGATTTTCAGGTGACAGGACAAACACAGAGGTTCTGGAGCTTTATGGCTGTTCTGTAAGTATGTGAAAGATGTGCTCTTAAAAAGGTGGGGGTTTGTTTATGTAGGTGAGGTTGCCAAGGATGGAGCTCACTGATGCTAAACTGATGCTCAACTTTGGATATAATACAATGCAGCACTAACTAGGTAACAATGTCGATGGAGACATATGCGGCAGAGGTAGTGCAGGTTAAATGGCTGTATGAGGAAATGCCCCGTCCTGAGTCTGACACAACCACATGCCTGCACATGCATGATCAAACAGGTTTGGCTTTTGGTGGAAAATACTTTTTCTTTTCTTTTCTTACATTGCTCTGGGCAATGTTTTGTCTCTCAGTGATGTTCCTGACATGAAGACATTTGTTTGTGTTTGTGTGGCTTCCTTCCATTTGTCATTATGAATAAAGAGGGAGGCATTATGAATCATAAATCAAGCATAATCATGATTTAACAAAACAAAAAGGTGAAGAAAATGTTTGAAGAAAGATACAATGGACAGTCCTCACATACTTTAAATCTACTAATCTCCAAAAAAGGTAACCTGAAAGGGACAGAAATTATGAAATAAATAAGAGCAGAGTGCATCTGTTCGCAGAAACATTTTATTGAAAGAAAACACAATTATAAATAGAAGCAAAAGACAGAAATATGGTCAATCCCAGATAATGTATTATAAATACAAACAATACATGGCCTAAGTGCATATAAGTGCAGTTTTGTGCATTTTAAAAATGTCTGATTCACAATTTTGTTTCACAAATGATTGATAAGTCTTTGATTGAAGTTACCCTTTTTACATGTACAATGAAGTTTAAGCAAACACAAATAATTTAAAACAATACCCCATCTTATCACTTTGTTTGGTTACATCTCATAGAGCCATAAATCAGCATTGAGACAGTAGCTGCAAACCTGCTTTCCTTCTCAGTACAAGGCGCTGGAGTTTTGGGAGTTTTTGTATGGCTCAGCTACAACTGCCCAGTGAGCTCCAATGGAGGTAATGGCTCCGTGGTAACGACCGCTGATGAAGCGCAGTTCAGCTCTGCTGTTAATAGGGTACATGTTAAAAGATCTCCCTGATGGCTGGCCTGCTTGCAGCATGCGGCCTCTGGAGGTGACAAACACCACTGACTGCACATAGTGGGAGGCCTTCCCAGAGATCTGGATGATGGCCTCATCAGCAAACAGCTCTATCTCTTGAACATCTCCATTTGAAAAACCCACAACCTCGGACCAAATCTGACCGTACCGGAACTGAAACCTGTAGGAAGGAAACACGTGTGTGAGCTGAGTGTCATATGAGTTTAAATACTGGTAATGACGCACCTAATCAAAAACTGTTGGTGGTCTGTATTTGGTAAGTATAGTTTTCTGAAGTGTCATTTGTGCCAGAATAAATATCTCTTACCAAAATGATGCAGTACAAGTATCAACACTTTTACTCTCCTAGTCACAACAACACAACACTGCAAGGCACTTCCCTCAGTGTGTGAGCAAAATATAAATCTTAACATTTTTAATAATTACCCATAAATGTAGCTGCTGGATCTTTCCCACACTCTGACTGCCGTTATGCGACCCTCTCCCTCCAGAGTGTAGGGGCTGCCACTGCCTGAGCCCACTGCAGAGGAGTATGAGTAGTACTGACGTTGGACTGTGGACAGAAGATAAAGACATGAGTGAAACGCTCACAAAGAAGGAAAAAAAAAATCAAACATTCACTTGTTCACTGCTAAATCTTTCCATTGCAGTTCAATGATAAAGTTTGAATTCTTGAACAATATGTGAAACACATGTTTCATTATTGTCAACTTTTTGAGATAATTTGTAAGAGTTATTTTCATTTAAACAGTTTTTAATGAATTACTTTTTCAGTTTATTAAAAAAAAAAAGGGTACCTGATTTATCAGCCAACACACAGGCCGAGAGGACAGCAAAGAGGATGAAGCACTTCATTCTGAGAGAGATTAAAATGAGAGGGTAAAGAAACAAAAATCAAAAACAAAGTTAAGTTTGAAGACTTTCTGCTCTTCATGGAGACATGAGATGGACAAATTCTTACCTGGCTTTTCAATCACTTGCACAATGGCCAAGAGATGCCTGTTAATGAAAAAGTCTTGTTAATTCAAAATCAAATCAAAATATGTTGCATATTTGTTTAAAAAGATGCTTGTTTCAGGATCTGTTTCTGCCTGCTGTGCACCAAACACAGACGTGAGCAACTGGTGGCCTCACATTCAGTCATCCCAAACATTTCTGAATTACAGAATATTTTTTAAAAAAGATTAAACAACTTGACATGCCACTATTACTTTTTATTGGAAGTTTTATTAATGTCACCAAGATTTTTTTAGAACTCCTACCCTGACCAGGATCCTCAATTAAAAATATCCCATCGGCCAATTTAGCCAATTGGTAAAATAAAGGTAAAATACATCAATTTATATAAAATGCACATACTAGTTCATTACACTGAAAACATACCGTTGATTGGTTTATTATGCTGACCGAATCACATTTTGGATTTGAGTTCAAATTGGAGACAAATTCTGATAAAAGCTGCACATTTTTAGCTTAATTTACAATTGTTTTGGATTATCTTAATAATATACTCTTATGTGCACTGACATGGCCCTCTAAAACTAAAACTAACATTAATGTGGCCCTGTAGTTACCAAAGGCGGCCATCCTTGCCTCAAAGTCTACAATAACAGTTTATATTAAAAACTAAAACAATGTATATTCAAGATAAACAGCTTATACATTTTTGTCCTGTTGAGCACAGACATCATATGTCTATTTTTTTTATTTACTCCCAACTGCAATTATTTGCAATGTTATTTAGGATGTTAGCATCACAGTAAATGTTATTGCAGTAAGAGACACAGAAAGGAGAGAGAGGCTCGTTTAGCTGTGCTGGTGAAAACTTTCCTGGATTTGCAAGAAGGGACAGAAATATATCTAAAAAACTCATTTATTGACTTGATTTAGAATGTTGAAGGGGAAAAAAATCAATATAGCAATTCATCAAAATTAAAGCTCAAAAAGCATTACTTAATAAATTATTTAAATACAACCTTAAGCTTCCTCTGTTTGGAATAAGTACGACTACATAACTATTTCTAAATACAGAAAAATAAGCATGGATACTCACACTCTCGCTGCACTGATATTTCCAGTCTTCAGCTTCCTTGCTTGAGCTTGAGCCTCTGATTGAACCAGTGCAACACCTCTGTATTTATACCTTCACGATACATTCCTGAGCACATTTTTAGCATACCAAGTGTCGTCAGGAAATAGTCATTCCAGTAAATGCAGGGGTTTCCTTTTTTGTCACGAAGCAACCTTTACTGAGCTTCCTAAAGGTGTGCCAAGGTTAATGAAACGTAACAGAGGTGAAAGAAGACACAGATAGGAATTTACCTCCTGGAACATTTAATAATCAGGAATGACAATTATGTAACATTGTACCTGAAAAAAGTCCCACAAGAGGGATGTCTAAAGCAACTAAAAATACTCTAGCTCAAAGCAAGAACTCATGCCTGATTGTTTTCTGCTCGGACGGGGAATTTAAGTGCAGGACAGAAACAATGCAGTGATGAGTTGGGAGTGGGGGCTGAGGTGGGTTTTTGGGAGCTGTGTATTTTAGATTTGTATAAATGCATAAAAGTGTATCCATAAAAAAAAGTATGCTTTCCACCTGTTCTATTGTAAAGTTTCTTGGGATAACACTTGTTATAAATGTGTTTGTTTGATTGATATGTTAAAATAACAGATTGAATTTAAGAAAAATGTTTAATCAGTGTGAATGTTTAAAATGATATGACTGCTAGAAAGTGTCTCATAAAACATAGTTTAATTTAGTATTATTTTATCATTTTCAAGAGTGTTTGAGAGTGTGGCTTAATGTGACATCATTTCATGGAGTCAACATTTCTGACTGTGCCCCTGCATGAAGCCTCATATTTAGCTCATAAAAGAGATGTTGTATAAACAATTTCACATGGATATTTTTGTGCATTTTCTCTTAACCTAACAAATATGTCCACCAGGACTCAGGGATAACATGATTTCATACACTGAACAATCTGCAGAAGGTATAAAAAGCATTTGTCTGCTCGGTGAAGCAAATTGTAATCACAGTACCTCATCTTTTAAGGCTCTCCTGGAAACATCCTGGATGAAAGTTTTTTGTAAATGCCTCCCCAGTACTGCCTGTGAGGCAGACAGCATCATGTCTGCAAGACATCCATCTGCCTGTACTGAGTGAGTCCGTATTTATGTTTCTAAGGGATTTTCCTGAAACCTGGACCATGCATCCACCTAGATTCAAGAGTGAGCAGACTAGACATAGGGCTAATCCCAATTCTGCCCCTTAGCCCTTCCCCTTCATCTTACCCCTTCCTCTTAGCCTTCCGTTTTGAGGACAAGGGGGAAGGGGTGAAACATACAGCTGAGAAACAAGACAACACTCGATTCTCTCTGCGTCATCATCCAGAGCTGCTCGCTGGCTGTGACATAGGCAGATGCAACTATACAACTGACAGATTTGAAACATGATTAATATTTACTTAATGATTTAATAATTACTTATAATGAAGCGCTTCCTTCAGTTTCCACTCTGCCTTTGTGTCAGCGGGTGCGGTATATTATGGGATATTCTCTTACCCCTTTGGTTTCAAGTGAGGCCCAGCTCTGTCTTCATTTGAGGGTTGTGTAGTCCTTCGTCTTCGCCCTTCCCCTCAGCCCTACAGAGAATTGGGACACCCCTTCACTAAACGCGAAGGTGTATAACAAGGGGGTAAGGGGTTAGGCAAGGGCTAAGGGGTACAATTGGGATTCACCCTTAGGGAGTCAATGACCAGAGGTTAAGATCATTCATTCATCATTCTTGGTGGAGACTGCCTGCTGCTGTGGAGTCACGAATCCTCAAAACTACAATTACAAACATGACACATAGTTGGCCATTTTATTAGGAACACTCCATTCCCATTATCATTATAGCTGTTCATGTAGATATTAGCATGATCTCCATATCCATGATCGATACATCTACAGTATCCTTTTTTTTTTTTATCATAACATAGGCATGAGGTCCCTCTTGAAAATGGGATGTCACATCTCAAGAGGCCTTTAACACATTTATATTTAATGGAGACAAATACGATAGGGATGCACTTGTGGTCTGGGCATCCACAAGTTCGTCACTACTCATGAATTCTTATTTTCAGTAAGAATATCATTGATTATAAGTCTATAAAATGATCACCACAACCATTCAGACATGAGGACCCTCCTGAAAATGTATCGTGTGGATTTGCTGTTCATCATGAGACTGGGATCCACATTCAAGATTTCCTGCTGCTTAACACTAGGTTTTTTTCTTGCCCCCTTGATGGAGGGATTCATGATTGGCTATATGGATTCATGTTGGGTGTTGGATGTATATATTTGTATATATATGTATATGTGTATTTTATATGTATATATGTGTCTATGCATATATGTGTATCCATAAAATGAAGAGCTTTATGCTCCATTGTAAAGTGTCTTAAGAGACAACAATTGTTATGAATTGGCGCTATATTTTATTGTAACTTTCCTTATATAAAGCACTTTGTATTACAAAGTCCTGTATGAAAAGTGCTATACAAATAAAGTTTGATTGATTGATTGATTGATTGATTGATTAACCTTTGCACAGATGTCCATTCTCACTGAAAGATGATATCATTCAGTTCTGAGGGTTGTAGGTCTACAGTCAAAGTCATGGAGCCTGACTTCCGGCTTAGCGACTAATGGAGTGAGACGCATTTTCGGGAGCTCCTGCAAAACTCTCTTAAAAGAACTTTAGGACACTTTAACGAACTTTCTGTCTGCACAGTTTGAGTCTACAAGCTTGTTGTGACTGCGTTACACGTCGAAATGCCTTCAAAGCCAAAAAACTCTAACAACCCAGCAACTACGCTAACGAGGCCTGCTCCCCCGGCTATATCCCCGCCCCACAGTATTACGACTACACCGCCGCGGAGCTCAGCTGCAAGATCATCATCTCCACAGGGAGCTACCGCCACTCCATGCATGACTACTCCGGACTTTAAGGCTGAACTTCTCGCTGCTCTTCGTGAAGAGATGGTAGGCATTTTTAAGTCTGAGTTACAGACCGCAATGACTGATAACCTGGTCCAAATAAAGTCCGAGCTGCAGAGCGTGAAGACGGAGCTCAACACTAGCATGTCGGCTATCAAGTCGGAGGTGAATGTGCTTAGAGGGACTGTGAACGACATGGAGGGCTCTTTGACAACATGCACTGACGATGTGGTTTCACTCAAAAGTAAAGTAGATAAACTTTCAGCCCAACTCGTCACTCTTGAAAGTAAATGTGAGGATCTGGAGGCAAGGTCTCGTCGTAACAACGTGAGGATAATAGGACTACCCGAAGAGCACGCCCCGGTGTCCGCATCCACAGTTTCCACACTGCTGAAAGAAGCCCTCGGTTTAGAAAAAGAGCCGATTGTAGACCGAGCACATCGATCCCTACAGCCGAGACCGAAACCTGGTGAGCGCCCTCGCCCCTTAATAGCACGTTTACACTATTACGCAGACTGTGCTGATATCCTGCGGCGTGCCAGAACCCAGCAGCGGATCAAAGTGAAGAATTCAACGATCTCAATTTTTCCGGATCTCACTGCACGGACGGCAAAAGCCTGAGCAGCCTTCAATGACGTTCGCCGCCAGCTCAGGGATATTCCGGACATAAGGTTTGGACTGTTATATCCGGCTTGCCTCCGGGTCACAAGCGGAGATGTCACAAAGGAGTTTACATCACCCGAAGATGCTGCAGCTTTTGTGAAAACGCTCCAATAGACATTGTCTTGTTACTGGAAAGTTTTGAAACATTCAACACAGGTAACGCTGCAGCTACAGTGCCTTAATACTGAGTGTTAATAACACTATAAAAAATAGCTGTGAATGTTACCCTGTCAAATAATGTGAATAACACCATAAGCCCTATTGTTCTAGTTAAGCAGCTATTAGGCCCATGTCAGTTTAAAGTTCTTAGTGATATTCTGTTCAATACTTCGGCCCGCCGTTAGCTGTACAATTTTTACTTGTAAATGTTTGCAGGAGCTCCAGCCAGATTGGAGCAAGATATTGATGAGTGTATGGTCCAAAGCCTTGAGTTTATCCTTTCAGGTTACGACTCCTTTTGGAGTTAGCACTGGTATCCTGTCGTTTGGGGATGGGGTAGTGGTAGGTGCTATGGGGGGAGGTTGTTGGAGTTTGTTCTTTGGGAGTAAGTTACTTGGGTCAGTTCTCTCTTTCTTCTTCTTTTTTTTCTATATATATATATAATTTTTTTATTATTATTTATTATCTTTTTTTTTCCCCCTCTCTTTTCCTTCTTATCTCAGGGAGGTTGGGATGGGAAATGGTTTGCCTCTTCTATTTTAACTCATACTCTACATGACCAGTGTTACATGCTCTAATGTAAGGCTAATCAGCTGGAATATTAAAGGTTTAGGGGGTGCTGTGAAGCGATGTAGGGTTTTCTCTCATCTAAAGCGCTTGAAGCCTGACATTGTTTTTTTGCAGGAGACCCACATGAGGAATAAAGATCAAGTCAGACTGAAATGTCCCTGGGTTGCTGAAGTATTCCATTCTAGTTTCAATTCTAAGGCCAGAGGGGTTGCCATCCTGATTGGTAAATCCATTTCATTTACACCAACTAAAACTATTTCTGACAAAGATGGCAGGTACTTAATAGTTTTGGGAACTTTGTCTCATACACCGGTCCTATTAGTTAATGTGTATGCACCAAATTTTGATAATCCTAGTTTTATGAATAAGCTATTCGAAAATTTACCTTCATTGAGTGACTCTTTTATGATTTTTGGAGGAGATATGAATTGTGCTATTGATTCCCAATTAGACCGTTCTAAACCTGGTTCAACTCAAGCACAAATGGCCAAGGCCCTCCACGATTTCATGTCTAGTAATGGCTATGTTGACCCCTGGAGATTTCGTAATCCAAACAGAAGGCAATATTCTTTTTATTCCCATGTGCATCAAACTTTCTCTCGTATAGATTACTTTTTTGTAGATGCGAGACTCATGCCAAAAGTGACGGATGTTTCATATCACCCAATTATTGTTTCTGATCACTCGCCCATCTCACTAGATGTTAGGCTTTCTTCTGGATCTCGCTATCCCACCCATTGGAGATTCAACACAGCACTTTTATCAGATAACAAATTTCATAAATTTATTACAAGTGCAATAGAGGACTTTATTACTCTTAATCAATCTGATTCTGAACCTATCTCTAATGCTCTGCTGTGGGAGTCCTTAAAAGCTTATTTGTGAGGTCAGATAATTTCATATTCTGCACATTTAAGGAAATTAAGGATGTCCAGTATTCAAAAGCTTTCATCTGATTTAGAATCAGTGGACCAACAGCTTGCCACCACACCAAATGAAGATCTTGTAAAGCGTCGCGTAGCTCTAAGAACTGAGCTGGATCTTATCACTACTAATGAGGCGGAGCGCCTGTTACTCCATTCCCGATCTAGATACTACGAGCATGGCGACAAGTCCGGTAGGTTACTAGCTCACCAGCTGCGGCGTCAAGCAGCCTCACGTCTGATACCTCGTATTAAAGATAGCTCTGGAGTGCCACAGGAAGACCCAAGTATTATTAATTCTGTTTTTTCATCTTTTTATGAATCGCTGTATAAGTCTGAGCTCCCATCTGATCTTGCTGACATGCACACATTTTTAGATGAACTTCATTTCTCCCCGATGAATCCAGATTTGGTCAATCAGTTGGATTCCGCACTGACTATTCAAGAACTAAATTTGGCCTTACAAAGCATGCAAAATAGCAAAGCCCCAGGACCCGATGGGTTTCCAGCTGAATTCTTTAAAGCATTTCATACTCAACTCATGCCATTACTTCACTCTGTTTATGTTGAATCTCTGTCGCTTGGCTCTCTTCCCCTTACGTTAAGACAAGCCTCTATTAGCCTTCTTCTGAAGAAGGACAAAGATCCTGACTTATGTACCTCCTACAGACCAATTTCCTTAATGAATGCAGATACAAAGATTCTTGCAAAGGCTCTTGCTCGCCGACTTGAGAGGATTCTTCCTGCAATCATTTCTCAGGAACAGACCGGCTTTATAAAGGGGCGTCAGCTTTATTATAATGTCCGAACTCTATTGAATGTAATTTACTCAAAAGAAACATCAATCATGCCTGAAGTAGTGATATCGATTGACGCTGAAAAAGCCTTTGATCGGGTCGAATGGAGTTATCTTTTTGCAGTTCTAGGTAAATATGGATTTGGTGAAAATTTTTTGTCATGGATACGTCTTCTTTATACACTCCCTTGTGCTAGTGTAACAACTAATAGCATTCAATCTGGCTATTTTTTCCTAAATAGAGGCTGTAGACAGGGCTGCCCCCTCTCTCCCCTCTTGTTTGCGCTCGCAATAGAGCCCCTGTCTATTTATTTGAGGACCTCTCCCACTTTTAATGGAATTATCAGAAATAATATAGAGTTTAAGTTATCCCTTTATGCCGACGACTTATTGCTTTATGTTACAAACCCAGTAGAAGCATGCCCGGCTATTCTCTCATTCTTTTTTAGATTTGGTCTGTTCTCAGGGTATAAAATTAATGTTGCCAAGAGTGAATGCTATCCTGTGAATAAACCAGCAATGCAACTCTTCCCATCTGACACTCCATTCAAATTGAGTCCTCTGGGGTTTAGGTATTTAGGGGTCAACATTGCCAGATCTTTTAAATCTCTTTACTCTGAAAATTTTTTGCCTCTTTTAGCAGAGACCAAAGCAGATTTTCAAAAATGGGGCTCTCTCCCTCTCTCTTTAGTTGGGAAGATAAGTACAGTTAAGATGAGTGTTCTGCCAAAATTTTTGTTTTTGTTTCAATGCCTGCCTACATTTCTACCAAAGACTTTTTTTAGAACTGTCAACTCACTTATTAATCATTTTTTGTGGGATGGTAAAACACCCAGAGTTAAACTAAGAGTTCTTCAGAACTGTAAGTTCTATGGTGGCCTCTCTCTTCCAAATTTTCAACTTTACTACTGGGCTGCAAACATAAATAAAATTATTTTTTGGTCCAAGTCTGTTCATACACCTTGGAGTCAACTCGAAGCACAGTCATGTCCCTCAGCCTCTCTTTCTGCTTTATTAACTGGTCCAGGCACTGTAAACCCCTCTGGCCTTACATGCAACCTCGTGGTTATCGCTACCCTTAGAATATGGTTTCAGTTTAGGAAGCAATATAAATTTGTTGCCCCCATAACCTTAACACCATTATTGCAAAACCCTGTGTTTAAACCTACATTCACTGATCCCACATTCTCCTTATGGAAGGAAAAAGGGCTGAAGTGTTTTAAGGATCTCTACAAGGGAGGAATATTTCGCTCTTTCTCAGACCTGGCCACTGAATTCAATTTCCCACCAACCCATCTTCTTAGGTATTTTCAGGTGAGGAATTGTGCTAAATCCCTATTTTCTAACTTCCCTCACCTTCCACCTGAGCAACCATGGGGTGAACTTTTGCAACTTAGTCTTTTACAAGGGTCCTTGATTTCAAAGATCTACAGATCAATTCAGTCATATGATGGTTACCTGACCACCAACATAAAGGAAACCTGGGAAAGTGAATTAGGACTGACTTTTGATGAAGAGTGGTGGGAGGGTGCATTGAAAGGTATTCACAAAGCCTCTATTTGTGCCCGCTTGACTTTAATACAATTTAAAGTTGTATTTAGATGTCACTATTCAAAGACTAAGCTGGCAAAAATTTTTCCAAACATAGTAGATGTTTGTGATAGATGTGGAGGCTCACCCTGCAATCTCACACATATGTTTTTTTCATGTCCAGCACTGACAAATTTTTGGCAAATTTATTTCAACACTATATCTCAGCTGTACTCTAAAACTATTGACTTTTCACCACACATTGGTATTTTTGGTTTTCCTGAACACTACACCCAATATTCTACAAACGAATTGGAAGTGATTGCTTTAACTTCTCTGATCGCTAAACGCCACCTCCTTCTAAACTGGAAATCCACAGCAACTCTTTCCAGCACACAATGGGTTAATGAGGTTATGTCTTTTTTAAAAGTAGAGAAAATTAGATATTCAAAAATGGGAAAACAGGATAATTTTTACAAGAAGTGGCAACCATTTCTGGATCTTTTTACAACAGTGTAACACCCACCCTCCTCCCTTTCTCCTTCTTTTTTCTTTTATTTTTGCGTTTGTACGTATGTATGTGGATATGTATATATGTATACAACTTTATCTATTTTTATTTATTTTTATTTTTATTTTTATTTTTTTGTATTTTACTATTATCCTTTTTTGCTATTTTATTTTATTATCTGTTATTGCTACTATTTTTATGTGTGTGTTGTGGTTATTGTTTGTTCTTGTTGAAATGTACAAATTTAATCCAAATGGTGCATCCAATGGTGGTATTTGATGACATCAGTGTAAACATGTATGTGCCCTTCCTCTTCTTGCATACACAAAATAAAAAATATGAAACAGAAAGTCATGGAGCCTCATGTTAACCCATTGTTATGAGAGAAATTTTGTGAACATGAAATCAAAGAAATACTTCAAGGTGCTTTCTTTAAAGCCCGTCTGCCTCGGCATATTAATAAGATACTGAAGGTCATGGCTTAAGAATCATTTTGGTCATCCTGTGCGTGTCAACATAATATTTCGAGAATGCTTTAAGGGAATTGCATTAAATACCTGCAATGTCTGAAGATAAGCTGATAAATACTATCATGACAATGATCTGTTAAATTTGGGAGGTAACAGTACAGAGGCTTAGTGCTTTACCATTCTGCTTCAGATCTCTGGCAATGCTTACAAACCTGAAACTGCTTGTAGTTTAGTTCCATCATCTGAATCTCTCATGTCCGATAAACCAGGAAGAAGTTTTCAGAAATAAAGGCACACTTGCTGGAAACCCCAAACAAACTTCTGTATGTAGACACAACCTTAAAACACCGCAGTTCTTCTGGGAACAGCAGAGCTGGTAACTCCAGTTTCACCAGTTCAACCATGAAGTGTAGACTGATTTAGTCTTGAAGGAACCAGAACTGTTTGTTACTACGGGAAGAAGTGCCTCACCTCATGTGTGCCTGCTAGGAATTCAAAACAAACCTGAAAAACCATTTGAGTTTGATTTATTTAATTTTATTTATATGAACATTAATAAGTCAGTTCAAAAAATTTCAATTTGTTGAATTGTGGGAGCAATGAGTTGAATATAGACAACTCAAAGATTCCCTAAGAAAGGCAAATTCCAAAAACACAACCACAGCGCATCAGCAACTTTGAACATTTATTAAAGTTTAAAGTTCAAATGTTCCTTTCTGTTCCTGTGTTCCTGTGGGATGTAACACTACACACCTACCTAATTTGTCATACTTCTTTCAATTTTAACAGCCTTGGTCATTTAAGTGATCTTTGTTCCATTCTGAGGTGTGGTAGGAAACATTTAACACACAGGATCGTATTGAGAGGAAAAAAAAAACATTTCTTACTCCCCAATGCTGTTTTTAAGCTTAAAGCCCCTCTAGTTAAACATTCTTGATGCAGTTTATGGTATAAAATGGAATAAAACATTAAAAATACACACTGCCATCTTTTTTTAATTGTATCTTTTTTATAAAGCTGTGAAATAAACTAAGTTGACCTCCAAGCAACTGCAATTATTTCAGGTTTAACAACAATTTCTTTTCAACTGTATTTGGGACATTGTGATGACTTATGTATTTATTTCATCTGTCATTTTTTTGATGATCCAATGAACACATCATAATTTTTGCTGTCACATGTCAGTATGATGTAACTGTTGTGGAGGCCACACCAGTCTCATTCAAGGCCACAGTGGATATATAATGTTCTATTTGATGCACAATGCTGATGCGTTCGGAGTTTATGTACCACATACAAGAAATGATGAATGTTCATATCAAAGTGATTTAATAATCTGAGGCCTTGTCACAGCATCCAGACTTAATAGCTATATTGATAAGCTTGAGCATCACAGATCTTTAAGTTTTACAAATGCTGAGCTATTTTCATCCCTATACACACAAAGGATGACACATGTGGCAGCCCCTCTACTCATAGTAAAGTTTGACATTTTGGTGAAACTTGAGTGCATTGCTATTCGTGGCAGGACATCCTCATCCTATGCACTAACTCACAGGAACCAACAAAGTAAATATGGAGAGAGATGGATACTATGAATGAAAGCAAAGCCCGCCTGCAGCGGCATTATCTGTGAGTTTCCTCGAGGTCCGTCTAGGCGGAACTAATGTCCTCACTGACTAATGCTTCCCACACTGACATGGATTGTTCCTCTGTAGTCCGGATGAAAAACTGTCTGTCTAGGGTCTATAGGGTACCGTCACACGTGCACACACCTGCTGATTGATCAACTTTTTTTTACTTTGACATTGCGCGAAAAGCTATGCAGTAGTGTGAAAAGCGGCTGTCGAATCGTGGGAGGGTTAGCCCTGCCCCATTGCGGCTGTTCATTGACTTTGCATGGAGAGTGATCGCCGAAGTAGTACAAGTAGCGTCCGGTGTGTACGGACCTTAAGAAGAATTACTCTGAGTAGTACTCTGCTTGAGATATTGTGTTCACAAAATCACAGGTTGACTGGGACTGGCTGACTTTGGCTTTTTATTTGACCTAAAAATATTTGGATCTGGTCTTCAACCTCCAAAAAACAATCACTTCATCCTCGAGTCACAACAGACGTTTGAGTCACATTTGATTGAAATTTCTTCTTGCGCTCTGAAGATATCATAGCCATAATCTTGGTGTAAGCAAGACTCTATGATCATCACCTTGGAACAGTGACCTCAAAGTTGAATGAGTCCATTCTGGAGTCGTGGTTGATATGTGGCCAAAGTTAAAAATAAACTCCTTGAAGACGCTCTGAGAAATGATATAACAAAGTCTTGGCAGACAACCTGAAAAACAGCGCCTCAGGCTTTGGCGGTAAACAGTGCAGAGGCATGACAAATACTCTATTCTGATGTCTTGTGAGAATCTCTAATATGTTAAAAACTGTGATTGGT
This sequence comes from Scarus forsteni, assembly GCA_036419115.1. NCBI lineage: Eukaryota > Metazoa > Chordata > Actinopteri > Labriformes > Labridae > Scarus > Scarus forsteni. The sequence goes on from JAZDUH010000458.1 coordinate 16,761,506, forward strand.
TCATAATTCAAACACAATATTACTGAACTTATTTTCAAGTTGACAGTATTGTTAAATCTAGATTTATATTTGTACAATATGACAGCATTTGTATTAATTTTATTTCTAAATTGCCAAACAATAGCTTCTATTTTCTACTCAATAGTCCACAAAAAAAACAAAAAATAACTCCACTCATACAAAAGACTGTGAGAGGGGGATATTTCCCTTTTCCCCCCGACTGTCTTAGAGACTCATTACATTACTCATAAAAGTCTGAGTCTAAAAGGCTGCAGGAGCTAAAAGTGCTGTGCTCTGCTGTGTTCCTCTGCATTGTGCCTGCTACAGTATAATGAGTGCTGAGCTGCAGGTATTCAGGCAATGAAACTCAATCCCTGTTTAAATGGCTGAGCTTCTGTTTACTGCGAAGCCTCTGTTCATACCACCTATTAACATACAGAGTCAAGTGCTTCATTCATAAAAGTTAGAAATAAGTGTAAAAAGACGTATGAGAAGCAGTCAGTACATCTGAATGGAAATGTGATCTGACACAATTTTCATACATCTCATTTGGCTGCATATCTAATGGTTTGTAACACCGGCATTCTTTTAAAGTTTTTGGAGTGGTTTATAGAATTAAGCATCCACAGAATAGACAGAAAGGCTTTTTGTATCAAAAATGTCAAAATGTAAAAGACATAATCCCTATTTAAAATACATGAAAAAAGATTCCTTCATAAAAAGAGATTTCTAAGCCTTACATTTGTTGATACTTTCAGTCAATTAGGCTCTTACTTCCTGTTCTATGCCTTTATTCAAGGATTCAAAGAACTAACTACTGACACTAATTTTGATTTGTTTAAGTTAAAGTTTTACTTTTTTCTGTTGGTATCCCATTATGAGGGCTACTAGAGAATTGTAATAAAAATGGTGCAGCCCGACTGGGGAACAGGAACTGACCTCATACCCGAGTTGAAGCATGTGTCAGTTTCACCTGTAAACAGCAGTGTTAATTTTAGCAGATCTTCCTAATTAAGTTTCAGTTTCAGTCTTTTACCTAAAATATCTGTAAGCTTTAGTCATAATTTAGTTATCCAATTTGTTTTAATATTAGTCTAGCTTCGGTTGATGAAATTTCCCAACATTTTAGTCAATGAAATCTACTGTAAATTTAGTCGAAAAAGATATAAATTGTACGTGTAAGGCATGTTTTTATGTTTTCTTGAATTTCTGAAACCATGTTTTACACTTGGATCCCACCCCTGCAAAGCTAAGGCCCTTGAGATTGCATGTCCCTCTTAACTCATGCAACCTTTCCACACAACCAAAGTAGCTGTGATTGGATATAATCCTAACTTGTCTCTACTTTCTACATGATGAAAACTAGATCTGATTGGATTAAGTCTCTGTCAAACATTTTGGTCTAGCTTTAAGCTTTTACCCATGTGCACTTCTTATTTTAGCTGTAGTCTAGTTTTTGTCAGGGAAAAATGGTTATTGATGAAAACTATGATGAAAATAATTGGTTTACAAAATTAATACTGGTAAGCAGCAGTCAGAAAGCATTCTCATGTTGATAAAAACTTACTTTATGGGGTGCTGGTTTGGCGGAGAGGTTAGCAACCAGGCACCCCATGTACTTGCTTCTGCCGGTCCAGGTTCGAATCCCACCTGTGACCAGTTTGCAGAGTGTCTTCCCCTGCTCTCTCTCCCCCCTTCACAAGCCTATCCACTGTCTCTCTCCTGTCAATAAAGGCACAAAAATGCCCAAAAAATACATTAAAAAAAAAAGTGCTTTATAAAATTACAACCATTCCTGGAACTTTACTTCTTAAGCATCTTTTTCTAAGATCGAAAGTAGTATATGGTGGGACTTCAAAGAATTTTTCACATTTTGTTACACTTTTAATAGATCAACACTAACCCTAAAGAGCTCTTGCTGCAGTTAGCATTCTTAGTTCATAACCAATGTAAACAGCACGTTACAAGACAATTTAGTACAAACATCACAATATGTCCAAATGTAGATGGTGTACGATATGATTAATGTGACTGATTTCAATGCATAAGGACAACCCTAAGTTGTTGTTTTAGGTAATAATGCATTGCCTTTACATCCTGTTTAAACACTGAGCAGCCATGTTTGTTGATGAATTCGGGGTCTGAGGGTTGTTTTACTTTCCTAACAGGACCTCCAACCTTTTAAGGGCATTTCAGTTGATGTTTTCCCACTGGGCTACCAAAATTTCCAACTTCTAAAAGGGACACACTATCAGTACCATGTTCATAATAGAAGGTAACACAGCTCTGAGCTTGTGGCAGAGTCCCATCTACTCTGGAATTTTAAACAAAGCCTTGAAAACCTTGTAAGCTGGGAGGGTGGTCAGGACATGCTTACTTACTCCACCATGTCCTCACCTATCAGCCATAGCATTGTACAGTTTATGCTGCTGTTGTGTGATTATTGGTGATAGCGTCATTACCATCTGAATACAAGTCAAAACAAGCTACCAGGCTGTGAAATAGGCCCTCACAATATGAGGAAAACACTTGATGTTAGATAGTATTGTTCCCTAATGCACTGTTGACATGAAGTGATAGATTAACAAAAGATAGAGTGCTTCTGAGTTCTAATATGCAGTGTTCTGCCACATGCTTTTCCGCCTCTCATTACCAACACCTGAAGCTGCAACATGTTTCTAGCTTATAGTCAGTTTCAGCATCATCTAACTCCACTAAAAAGTGTGAAAGCAGGGCTGTTTTACCATAAAAGTTTGCTCGACTACATTGAAAAAGTTCTTTGCTCTTCATTGCAGTAAATTCAGACTGTAGCTTTGCCTTCATAGAGGAGAGGCATTGAGAATAGTTTGAAAAAATGCTTTATACTCCTGTAAAAAATTGTTGGTTATGTATCAACCTTATTAAGGTATTCCTATCTAATATGGATATTTCTACACCATGTCCCATCTGAAAGAGAGCATAAGTTTTCACATCCAGTAGTGTAGCAATTGCAAGCTTGCCGACCACTTATGCTCACTGTCGTTGTTGTGAACATCAAGTACTTTTATCACACAGTCTGAGATGTGTAGTGTTTTGTATTGATGAGTGTTTAACTCAAAGGCCTGTTGGTCCGCAGCTCAATGTAAGCCAAAAAAAAAAAAAGATTTACCCTTTGTTCAAAGTAAAAGACAATAATTTTTGCCTCACTATCTCCATTTTGTCAAAAAAAACTAAGAAGATCTGTTAGCAACACTTAAAGAGACAAGCAATTTTAAACAGGTCTTTTGGGTGTGGTCTGCAGCCATAAGTAAAGTTAGCAATTCATGACACACAAATAAAATGAAATGCTACACAATATACTATGCTAACAAGTACTTGCTAACATTTAAATGAAAGAGAATGCACTGCATCTGACTTAGGGGGCGCAGAATAATGGGAAAACCCGTAACAAGAAAAGACAGTTCATCTACAAAACCAGCTGACACATTACAACTTATGAGGGGGAGGTTAAAGAGCATACATGCTAATAACCAATTATCATCAGTTATTTGATTAATGGGGAAAGTGACAGCTCTATGCTGTAATGATATAATGTGATATAACATGGCAGACATGTCACTGAGGCAGACTGTTCTGCAGAGATCAGCAAATGATACAACCTTTTCCTGTTAAATAATTTATTTAAATAAAGGCTTTTTGTCATAAAGTTGGGCAGCATGGTGATGCAGCAGGTAGTGCGTGTGCCTCACAGCAAGAAGATTGCTGCTTGTTTAATTCCCATGTTGATTAGGGTCTCCCTGAGTGGAGTTTGAATGTTATCCCTATGCGTGTGTGGGTTTCTCTACGGGCACTCCAGCTTTCAACCAAAAACATGCTAATTCGGCTAATCGGTGACTCCAAATTACCCTTAGGTATGAGTATGAGCGTGAATGGTTGTCTGTCCGTCCATGTGGCCTTGCGATCAGCTTGTGATCGGGGTCAGACAGTTCCCCACCTCTTGCCCAGTGTCAGCTGGGAGGCTCCAAGCCCTTATGATCCCAAAAAGGGATATGTGCTACAGATAATGGATGGATGTCTGGTATACTTGTGCCATTTACTACAAGATCCTTCATGAAAAGTTTCATAAAACCTGCCCTCCTAAACAGACATAATTCTGTTAAGGATATACTCAATACGTCTAAACTGTTCAATTTCAATTTGTAACTTTTTCCTCAGAAAAATGTCCCCCTCTGTGATCTTACTAGCTGACCTCTGCCATTACTTACACATATTCATTTTATTAAACCATTACTTTGTTCTGTACAACTATGTTGTTTTCATCTTTCTTTAAACTTATTGTCTTTATAAAAACAACTTTATTGTCTGATTTCCCTTAGGAATTAGTTGTTTCTTATTCTCATTTAATTCTAAAGCATCAAATATAACCTGAATCAGTGCTTTATCTGCGGTTGAACTCATAACACCTATTGATTAAAGTGAATTTGATTCACTAACTTTGCACTGCTCCATACTATAAGCATTTTATATGTTGCTAGCTTGGATTTTTGCTCTTGTATATCCAATTTTCCAAATGAAAGCTATTAAATCCAATGACAGACCCTGACTTGTTGTGTTTTACTACCATAAACAGCTTTTTGATAATCCCTTTCTGGGATGTCTGTGACCCTTTTAGCCATCTAAGAGGTGGAGTGACTCCAGAAACCATTTTCAGAATACTCATCTTTGTTTCCTCCTTATTCCTTTAAAGTGTGTGCATGTGTCCAGTAAAGACCCAGGTTAAAGAGTATTTTAAATCCTGTTTTAGCCCTGCTTCACAATGACCAAGGTTCATGTTCCATTGCCCCATCTGAGTAGCTGTAAGAGGATTTCCAGTGCCTCCTTGACCCGCGGTCTGACATCACACCAACAGTGTAATAATCACTCCGTCATCCTGGCCCTGCCACAGCATTTCCCCTTCAAACGCCACCTTCCCATGTTTCCTGGCTCTCATCAGAATCCCCACCACTTTATCCGATATCCTCACATATCTGTCAAACAGTTGTCCAAACGTGACCCGGGTCTTTCCGTCTGGGTCTCGATCAGCCATCGTCCTAATCACGTAACACATATCGTCGATCTCACGGTGGATGTGCTGCTCAGCTCGTTTGGCTCTCTCTGCTGTTTGGGTTCCCTCTTTTGGGCGACCGTAACCTTCCTGTCCCTTCTGGAGGCGGAGTGACATGGAGTAGTCATAGTCGAAGTACTCACTGAAGGGGTTTAGTTTCTGGTTGATGGTGTGCTCTGAGGCCCAGCTCTGCCAGCGACTCTTAAGATTTCCCACAGCGCTGTGTTTCTTAGAGAGGGTGTTGATCTTGTTGGCATCTTCAGCTTCCTTTTTGTGCCTAAGAGGGTGTTAGATAATATTAAAATAAAACTAAATAAAACTCATGTTATACAGGTGTCTTAGATATGGTTGTTGAGTTTCTTTTTGTCAAAATTATGCAATGTGAGATAACATTGATTTTAAAATTGCATTAAAGCCATGGATACTTCTTTTTTGAATTGTGGAACCACTGCATAAAACACGGTGACTGTATGTCCTCTTTTGCCTTGACATGTCCTCCTTTTTTGTCATAAAATTACGATACTTGGAACTTTATAAAGTGGAGCTTAAAGCAGAATTTCAGGAGCAGGACCACACCTCAACCACACTTCTTCCTGTGTTCCTATAAATTCTAACCTGATCATTTCCTCCCTTTGTTTCACTCACCCCTGCACCCCTCCCTCCCACCCCTTTTTTTAAACTTTCTTCCTTTCTTCTTCCTGTAGGGCCTTATAAAGGGGTTCGTCATGCCCGGGAGCTACAGCGGATTCCCCAAGAATTTTCCCCAAACCGTTATCCAGTTCATGTTTCTGCTATGTTGCTTATTATCAACTATATGGAATAAATAATTGTCAAATTCATCCGGTTGATGGTGTGGTCCATACTTGTGAAATTGCCCAAAATGTCTGGGTTTTGCTTCGCTTGTTCTACGTATGAGTCTGTCGCTGCAGACAGAAACAGACACACATGATTCAAACTACAGTAACTCCTCTAGGATCCATGCAATCCAAATAATTCCAGCAGATTCTGAAGGTGAGAAGTGGAGCTTGCAGCATGCCGCAACACATGCTGCTGAGAATCCTCATTTGGGGTTTTCAGAATATAGTCACCCTACATAAAAGGCCCCATATCAGAGATGAATTTGTGTACAAGGATTTTTGGTCAGATTAATTGAGCTGAACTAGCACTATTGTAATAAGGTTAAGGAGGAAATAACTAGCTCTAGATGAACAATATTGTTCATAAAGTGTTGCAACAATTTCAACATCTATGGCCAAAATGGCAGTTTTCCCAGATACTAGGATCCTTCATGTAAAGAGGTCTCTCATTTAAGAACACAATGAGAGCTGGTTCTATGATTGGATTGAATGATGCTACTCCACAAACAAAGATTTAAGTCGCTTTTAGACAAAGCACTTCATGAGTTCAAAATAGGTCCTTAATCTGACTTATCATTTGTCCTTCACCCGGTTTACTCCTTATTTCAACCCTCATGCGTTCATCAACTCAACATATTAATCATACTCACACTGGAACTGACGACCTTTTAATCTTGACAGCTGACTCAGACTCCTCCTCTGTTTCTTCTTTTAAACTGCTTGTCCTGCTTGTGTGAGCCTCCTCTGTGTCCACTCTCTCCGTCTCTGCCTCAGAGTGTCCACTGTCCTCTTTACCTCCACCCTTCTGCTCTTTCTCCACCTGCTTCCAGCTTTTGGTCAGGGATGAAACCATGTTGGAGCATTTTCTCCTCCGTGTGGGCGAGCTTTTCTTCTTCAGGAGCCTGTCGATCTCCTCATTTGATGGTAGAGACTCCTTCGTGATCTTCTCTGTAAGGAGTTCAACACCTGCACCTTTTTCCTGAACCCCGCTGGTCACCGTCTTCACCACTTGTTTCACCTTGATGCGAGATGCAACCCCTGCCTCAGATGAGTCCTTGGGAGCATCTGGGGTCTTCTTCTCTGGAATAATTGCCTTTTGGGTCTCTCCAGAGCTTTCAACATGATTTTGAGGGGTCTCTGTTGGCTGTTGCTGAGGCGGAGGGGGTTTCTTTGGGACCCATTTTAACTTACGTTCCTCTGTTCGTCCTCCAAGTGTTGACGGGCTCCAGCCACTTGGTTCACTGGCCTGTTTTTTCTCGTTCTCTGACACCCACTGCTGCCAGCCGCTGGTTAGGCTGCACACCATGCTTATGGTGCGGAGCTTCTTGATGTTCTTGTTGGTGGACGGTTTCCTCTGTGAGGCTTGGCTGGTCGATTTGTCTGACATTATTAACGTAGGCACAATCAGTCCTGCAAAGTGATCCTCTTAAGTCTGTCTGATTAGCTTAAACATACTAAGCTTTCCCCTTCTTTTCACTGATTTTTACCCCCTCTGATGCCTCCTGCCTTAGCGCTTGCGGCTCTAAATAAAGTAGAGTAAACCCTAACATGACCGTGGAAAGTATTCAAGTCATCCCAGGCTAGCGACCTGATCGTCTTTCCCTGACACGGGTCACCCTTCTGGGCTCACGTTTCATCACAGAGCCTGTAAACGGAGGTAAACAGGGCAGTGGAGCAGCCGGTGATAAGCTCAATTAGCAAGTGTGGAGATATAAAAGAGCTTCAAAGACATACCAGTTGACACACAATATCTTGCACTAACCTGAAAAGCTCCAGCAGATGAAGAAGATACAAAGCCTATGGATACATATGTCACAGAAATATTCTAAACTTCTACTTGAAACCCAGTGGGGAGGAAGACAACCAGGCTTTAGTGTTGTACAGGGGCTAGTTCATAATTGTGAATTTAGATTATGGAACAGTGGCAAAGTCTTTTATTATATTTGCTATGATTTCTTTTAATTCATAGTAAATGGTACAGATAAGCGAATATTCTCAAAATCTGTAACCAGACACACACTCATTTATTTTCGAAGAGAAGAGAGGAAAATGTGTGTGCAAAGCTGCAGGTGAAGTAGAAACCTTTATGAATACACTTGTCTGTTCTGTGAGACAAACTTTTTAAAAATTAAGGCAATTTAACCAATCGGCAAGTGACTTAAATCAGTATGTTTTTATAATATCACTAACCTTTAAAGGCTAAAATCCACCCTACAAGATGTGAAAACCTTTTTAATGATATAATGTCTTGCTTTTCTTCTGTGAAACGTATGCCAGGGGGAGTAATCAAACTTACTTAAAGGTGTAGTCAGCGATCTTCTAATCTTCTAATCTAATGCAGTATTTATCAAATTCACCGTATTTTTCCTCTCCATCCACAAGATATACCCACTGATAGCATGTTGACAAAAAAGTCCGGTTTCAATACACAGCCTTGGCTCTGAATTTCAGCAGGTAAATACTGTGGCTCGGGCCGAGTCACCAAAACAGGGTACATCCCCCACATCCGGGGAGCGATCATACTCATGTGCAGATCAGACAGAGGGGGGAGGGGGAGTAGGAGGTTGCGTAGCGTGTGCAGTTAGCGTAAGAGAGAGATACAATAGGTGCAGTAGCAATGGCTGAAAAACAGCCCAAAAGGAAAAAGTGAAAAGTGAAAAAGAAGGGCTATGACCATGAAAGAGTGAAGACCCGGGTCAACATTGGTGTTGCTTTCAGACGGTGGAGGGAACTCCGCGAACTGAAAGACCTGAAAACGGACGCGGATGTCGCCGTCTGTCTGCTGGATAGGTAAGCAACATTAGCTTTGTGGTGCTTCACATAACAGTAACAGCCATCAGGCATTCATCTTATTGTCTAATCTGCCAGAATGTACTGTTGTTGTGATGTTATCAATATTGTCAGTCGAGTTGTCTGACAAGTCAGGGTTACCTAGCTATGTTGGTCAGATACGCAGTTTCTATGGCCGTTTCCATGACGATGCAAGTCCATCAGCTTTTGGGGGTGGAGCCAGGGGTGAGGTATGAAGGGAGAGGCGGGTCTAAATTTGTTTATCAACAACCCCTCCACTTGTTTTCTCCCACATCGCTGACTACACCTTTAACACGTATATCACTTAAATCTCATGTGTTAAGTGTCATGATGATGGAAGGAGGGATGTGAATATAGCAGCCATAGGCACGTTCCAATATCTCCTCCCATAGTCACTTAATGGTGAAGATTGTGCCAGAATATTATCCATCCATCCATCCATCCATCCATCCATCCACTCATTATCCATTATCTAAACCACCTAGCCCTTTTGGGGTCACAGTGGGTGGAACCTTTCAAAGATGACATTGGGCAAGAGGCAGGGTAAACTCTGAATGAGTCACCAGGCAATCGCAGGGCCACATAGACACACACGCCCACAAAAATAATCAACAAAGTGCTGTCACGATGTCAGAATAAAAAACTTTGAAATTATTCTAGAGAAAACACACCAATGCTGTTACCGGTTTACCTCATGAGTCTTAGGCACTCAACACTGAGCAATGTACAGTAGCAACATCCAAGTCATCAAATATGAAGCAAAGAATAATTAAAATTCTTAAAGTTGAGGGTTACTAAGTATTTAACAGTGTTAAAGAAAAGCATCATCATGCCATTTGTTGCAATTTAATTCAAGTGACTTGATGTTTAAAAAAAGTATAAATCAGGTATATTCAAAGTTCTGTATGTTTTTTTCTAATTCTTTTTTTATTTTTATTGCCGATCCAAAAAAAGATCTGATCCACGACTTAAATGTGTGATCCAATCAAATTGTAACTTTTGTGATGTGTTGCACTATGAGCTATGACCAATATTCACTAAAATATGTGATGAAAATCCATTGAGAACTTAACAAATAAAGTTAAAAAATGTGGAAATCTCCCCTGTCTTGCATTGCTAAGAAGTCCTTTAAAGAATCCTGGATCTGGATTCAGATCACCTCTAAAAAATGTAGCACTTCTTCCTCATGTCATGGCCAACATTTACTGAAAATGTCATCACAATCTGCTCATAAGTTTCTTAGTTATCCTGATCACAAACAAACAAACAATATAACTAAGTACCATACAAGTGTCTGCAAAACCACAGCCTCCATGGTGGAGGTTTAACGTGACGGATCATGTCCAATCAGGGTCTCTAGTAACTAAATCCAAGCAGAGTACTCTTCACTGTGACCTTTACCATCAGGTGGAATCAGCTTGGGCAGGTTGGACAGAGAGTTTCACAGATTTAAGGAGACACCATCTGAGGTGAGAAAGGAACCCTGGAGCTCTTGACCAGGAAGAAATGTGACACCTGGAGGAAACAGATCCCCCGCCCACGCATGAAGAGGTTGAATCTTGCATTACAACTTGTGGTGTGATCACGATTCATTCACTTACATTAAGAGCAAACAGAAACATTAATCCTCGCATTAACACCCACAAATCAAGACTTCAGTCTTCCTGAAACTGACCTCAGACTGAGGCGTTTACTGCTGCTCTAACAACTGTTTGTATGAGAATCTGCATCATATACTTTTTATGTGCTGAGGTTTGATTTCAGGTCTCACAGGACGGTGGTGGTTATAAATAGATCTTGGCACTCTCTGGCTCTCTCATAGACTCCCACAGATGAAGTTGCAGCTGTTTGCTGTCAGTCAGTGAAGGAGGTAGTGACTCATCAGGCAGCAGCTCAGGAAACTTCTCAAACCCAGTCAGCATGTTAATTTAATACAGCTTCACTTGATAGTCTGGTGAAAACAGCTCCCCCTCAAGGACAAACAAGCTCACTACAGTCTGAGAAGTGTTTGGTATCTCGCTGTAAAACCAACCTCCCCAGCACATGGTGTGTCTTTAAAAACACCCCTTTCTGTTTGACTTTAATACAGTTTAAAGCTGTATTTAGACGTCATTAGTCAAAGTCAAGGCAAGCATTGATTTTCCTAAATACAGTAGATGTTTGTGACAAATGTGGAGGCCCACCCTGCAAACGTACGTATATGTTTTATTCTTGTCCAGCTCTCACAAAATTTGGAAAATGTATTTTAACACTATGTTTAAGGTATTATCAAGAACTATTGACATTCCACCACCACAATCGTATTTTCATTGTACTGGAAGAACATTCCGATACTCAGTTATAACAGGAAATAATAGCTTTCACCTCCGTAAATGCTAAACACAACCTCCTCCTTAACTGGAAATCCACAGCTCTTAGATCACATGATGGATTTATGAGGTTACATGCTTTTTAAAAGGAGAGAAACTAAGGTGTTTAAAAAAGGGTAGCTTTCATAAGTTCTAAAATAAATGGTCTTTATGGATTTTTTTGCAAAAATGAAACCGTCCCCCCACACACACATTTTTTATTTATTACTATTTGATTGTATTGTTTTTATTTATGGTTATGTTTATGATGTATATGTATACATGTCTGTACACTACACACCAAAAGTTTGGACACACCTCATTCAATGTGTTTTCTTTATTTTTATCACTAATTACATTGTAGATTCTCGCTGCAGTAATGATAGCCACTCTTTTCTCTTAACTTAGCTGATTGGTTCTTGCCATAATATTAATTCTAACAGTTGTCTAATAGGGCTGTTGTCTGTGCATCAGCCTGACTTCTGAACAACACACATGATGGTCCAACTCCATTAATAAGACAAGAAATTCCATTAATTAACCCTGGCAAGGCACACCTGAGAAGTGAAAACCATTTCAGCTGACTACCTCTTGAAGCTCATAAAGAGAATGACAAGAGTCTGCAAAGCAGTAATCATCTTTATCCCACACGTGTTCATTCATAGTTTTTTTTTTTATGTATTTTTTGGGGCATTTGTGCCTTTATTGATAGGAAAGAGACAGTGGATAGGCTTGTGAAAGGGGGAGAGAGAGTAGGGGAAGACACTCTGCAAACTGGTCACAGGCAGGATTTGAAGCTATACCGGCAGAAGCAAGTACATGGGGTGCCTGGTTGCTAACCACTCCGCTAAACCAGCACCTCATTCATTCATAGTTTTGATACCTTCAGTGAGAGTCTACAATGTAAATAGTAATGAAAATAAAGAAAACACATTGAATGAGAAGGTGTGTCCAAACTTTTGGCCTGTACTGTATATGTGTCTGTAAAAATTATGTATATATTTATTCATTTTAAATTGTTGTTTTTCATTTTAAATATGTTGTTTGTTTGGTTTCATATATGTAGTTTTTATTGTTCTGAAAAACTCAAATACAAATCTATAGGTGTCTTGTTTAATGTTTAATGCTGCCCTGATATGTAAGTGTCTTGTTCGTGCTGTTTGGCAATCAATAAAAAATGAAACAGAAAAATACCCCTTTGCTCTCTCATTTTTATGTTTATTCCTCTAATTCTGTTTTCTGTCAGATTTTCCTTTTTATGTCTTTGTGTGTTTGAGTAAGTGAGTGTGTATATTGAATGTGGTTTGGGGAGGGGGGGATTGCAGGGGTCTTGTGTTTTCATCTTATGCAATTGTGCAATTTCTGCTTTTTATCCCACTTATTGTTATTTTATTTTATCTTTTTCTCATGTAAAGCACTTTGTATTACAAAGTCCTGTATGAAAAGTGCTATTCAAATAAAGTTTGATTGATTGATTGATTGAATATTTCCTTGCTTTACATCACTTACGGTCTTTCTTACACAACCTCAGCAATTAAAATTACATAACACACCAACAAACACTTTGTTGTTAATGAAACATTTCTCACGAAGACTGAAAGACGCTTGATCGCATTCTTGAGGTTTTACAGCCGGGCTTTTCATAAGGTTTCATTGAGGGAAGTTAGATAACAGAAGAATTGTTTGTTTCTTCCTTCAGGAGTGTAAAGTGGCAACGTGTTTGGACTTCTGCCAGCTGATGCAAAAGATTTTAATGACAAGGTCAGGTGTATAAAGCGTGAGCGTGAAGTGGAATAATCTGTGTCTGCAGTGTGATTATAAGGCTAGTTAGCTGCTTCTTTAGCAGGGGTAACCCAACATTTCAGCTCCCCCCACTGCCCCTGGAGGTGCTCATAGAATAAAATGCATACACGCACACTTAACAACGGACTTTCCCCACAAAATAACAAAATAATATACAAAAGCTAATATATAAAAAACAGTAAAATGCCTATGGAAGCCTATGCCTATGAGTTATGAGTATTGCTGCATTCTCGTTGGACCAACAAAGGAAAACAGTGCATAATCCTGTTCATTTAAAGCACTGATAGGTTAATTACCTCCTTACCTATCAATAAAGGCACAAAATGCCCAAAAAATATATTAAAAAAAAAAAAAAAAAAAAAAAAGGTCTTTATGACCCGATGGTAATCAACTCATAATGTGTTCTTAAAACAGAGCGAAAAATATCCGCTGTCTACAGCAGGAGTAAAACAGGGAAAACAACAACCAATAATCATGCCGGGACACCTGTTTTTAAACCAGTCAAATCCCGTTGCCATTCTGCCCGCCTGCTGCGCGTGCATTTTCCTGGCATGCACAGACTCGGTGGGTGCGCGTAGCCGAGCTCATACGTATCAGACCCCGCGGGAGGATGCTTACCTTTCAAGTTTTGTCTTTGAAAATAAGAGAAGCCCGCTACGAACCGTCCCACGACCCCAACACAGCTCCGGTACCCCTCACATTTTAAGACAGATGTACAAGAAATCTAAAATAAACTCTTTGTTTTTCTAAGTTTGTTCTGCTGCTCTAATCTTGCGATAGCTGCCACCTAAGCCGCTGCAGCCGGACGTTCTCGCGAGGCATTTTCTTCTTCTTCTTCGGCTTTACGGCGGTTGGCATTCATCATTTTGGAGCATTACCGCCCCATTCAGGCTAGAGACAGAGTTCAGTTTGGAGAGGCAGAGGAATGTTTTTATTATTATATCATCACACGGGAGATTTACAGGAGAATACTGATACAGGAGGATGGCGGGAAAGAGGATAAAATACGTAAAATACAGTAGTTTCATGGCCAAAACGGGAGATTTGACAGCTATGTGGAGAATGTTAGAGGAACGACCTATACCCCGATCAACATCGGCTGTGAGTACTAACTAACTTTACATGTTTGTTTGGTGTTTTCTTACCGCTGACTGAAACATGACTTGGTGTAGTGTAAAACAAAAACCTTGTGCTGAGGGTTTGGAGTTGAATCAGTCTTCTGGATATATCAGTCATGCGCGTGCATGTGAGCGGGCCGGGCGGTTAGGCGGAGCCCTGAGGAGATGCTACTTTCAAATTCATGCTAGTTTTCCAAAATCGCCGACCCCAGCTTTAAGTTTAGGTGTGTTAATGACTGCCTGCCTTGATATGTCAGCTCTGGGATCGACTTGATGTAGGTGTATTAAATAAGCTCTAAACACAGAGAAACCCTGTTATTAATTTCCCTGTGTACTAATAAATACAAGAAACCTGGTTTCTGGTCACTTCTTTTTTCAAGAAGATGTCTATGAGGTTTGTACTCCTTTGGAGAAAGCTGTCAGAAACCACAAAAAGACTACTGAGTACTCCGGGTAGCAAAACCTGGTTTTGCAGTATCCAGCCTTCTGAAATCTGCGCACTGTATTTACAAACACAAAATCAGTAAAAAAAATATCAATCCAACTAAAACCATACTGCTGTTACAATGTTAGTCATATCCTGGAATAAATTTGTGTATAGTTTGTTAAAGTTACGGTCAAAGAGTCCATCTGTCAAACTCTGACAGACTCCTATTTTGTTGACTCAGCACAAAAATGACTTTTCATTACTTTGGCTTTTTATTGTGTGGCTGGATCAAACCTCCGAGGCTGCTTGTGTTTAATAGTGACAGCACATCTGCTGGGATTTGTACCAATTTTGAGTGTGAAAATGAAAACAAAAGCAACACATTTTTATCAAAAACACTGATACAAATATACAGACAGAGTAATTTAACAATCCAAGATGCTTTTTTTTTTTCCTGTGATTGTGATTTAGTAGTCAGTATTTGTGTAAATGTGGAGATTCTAAGTATGGCTTACATATGCCTTTTAAAGATATTTTTCTCTTTCAAATTTTATTATTATTTAACCTTTAATTGTCTTACTTTGTGTACCAAAATCTCCTAAAGCTGCAAAAGTTTGGTTGCAGTTTTGGCATCAGATTATCATGTTCAGCTCTCCAGATGTTTCCGGCACTTGAGCCTATCTGCCTCTGGGTCTGTTTTTCATTTGTGCTGTCAGCTCAAAAAGAGATTGCAAAACAGAATATGAATTGACATATTGGAGTCTGGAATCTTAAACTTTGCTTTCTAAAAATATGTTTGACTTAACAGATGAGCCAAGAGCGTGAGAAGTCTGTTGACACACTAGAGCGATCTAAAGGAGTTGTGTGAGGCAGATGGCCCACCAGTAGAGGCTGCTAGAATTTCATTGTTGGAAAGCTGGAAAGCTCAACAAGGACTCAGATTTATCTCCTGGGCTCATATCAGAATGTTTATGCTTGCTATACTGCTCTTTTTTTTATATCATATTAGGCAACGCTTACTGAACAAATACTCATGAAGAGGATTTATGAGCTCACAGAGGCATTTAACATCTCAAAGGATGAAACAATGGAACAAACAGCACAAATTACACAATGCTTGTCATAAATGAACAATAAAACTGGATCTAAGGGTGCTTAAAGTGATGATTTAGTCCATAAAAAATACCATTTACCATCTGCTGACTCCTATTTGCAGAGCACCGTCATTAATGCACTTGAGTAATCGACACTGACTTCAGTAATTTTTTGCAGCTTCTAACAAAAAGTCCAGACTGGTGGTGGGGTGACTTTATAAGAGAGATGACTGCCTTGCATTAAGAACAGTGTGGGGTCAAGAAAAAGGGATGGCGTGGTTTGTGTGGTAGTGTGAGGTTGCAGTGACCTTTGTCCTCACAAACCTCATAAGTTTACATTAAAGTCGGAAGTTAGAGCCAAATTTGCCTTATGTTAGATGTCACTGAATGTACCTAATTCCTAAAATCTCATCATAGGCAAGGGGTGGTCATAAGAATCAGTCACCTTGGCCTTTGACTTTTAAGGGGTCTAAAGCCCCATTTCCACCAGAGGGTTCAGTTCGATTCGTCTTGGTACAGCCCACTTTTTGTGGCATTTCCATGGCCTAAACCCGGGACAGGGCCCCTTATAAGTGAACTGTACTGTCATACTTTTTGGGACCCTGCTGTTGGGGTGCCAAGCATAACGATCCGACCCCAGAAAGTGGAGCTAGAAACACTGCAGTCCATTGATTGGAAGGAGACGTCATTTCCTGTGCGACAGCATAACAACCCATAACCACTAAATCTCCACTCGTCTAAGTGAAGATAACTCTCGCGGCACACAGCCTTCTCTGAAATAAGTTGCACTTCGTAACCAGAAGCCATATACTGATGACAAAAAAGAGGAACTCCTGGATGTCTTCCATCGTTGCTCTTTGTTTACTGTGTCGCGTTTTCTTCTTCGTTGTATTTAATAGCCGGGTACACTGTGTCACGCTGCTATGATGTCATGCTATCGGCATCCAGCTTAGACGCCGCCTACCAGGTAGGGTTTGGTTGGCTGTGGAAACACAAACAGGATCAGGCTTTACCGATTTAGCCTGAGCCAAACCGTGCAGATCCATACTGGACCACTTGGTGGAAACAGGGCGAAAGACCAAGGTGACTGATTCAAAAACCATTTCCAACTATTATTTAAAATGAACCCAGAACCTCTCAAATCTATTATTGTACTGGCTTGATTGGAACGAAATATTTGTTTTTTGAACATCTAGTTATATTTACTGACAGATATGAAGATTTATGTTTGGCCTTTGTAAAACGTGAGGGCACATTCCATATTGTAAAGAAATAACTGATCTATTGGGATATTTAAGTGAGCTTAAGCAGTGTTATGTTACTCGAGACCGGTCTTGACATTGGTCTTGAGACCACATTTTGGAGGTCTTGGTCTTGTCTCATACTCAAGAGCATTTTTACTCAGTCTTGACTCGGTCTCAGACTGGTCGGACTTGGGATATTCCGTCAAGACCAATCAAGACCAGCACTGATTTGCTGTTCTTCAGCTTCATTAATGTAAATAAGGAGAAACACTTGGTTAAACAACAAAAAGCTTCACGTGTTATTTCCCCTGCGATGACTGCAACCTTCCCAGTGTTGTGACTGAGGGACGCCCCCCTTAACTGTTCAACCATGTTGTGGCTTTTAAAAATGGTTTTGATGGTCTTGGTCTATTCTCATTCTCAGCTTGTCTTATTCTTGGTCTTGACTCGGTCTCGACTCACTAAATTCTTGGTCCTGTCTTGGTCTCAGCGCATTCCAATCTCGGGCAAGTCTTGGTCTTGGATCTTGTTGATTTTATTGTGCTTTGTTTTCTGCCTTTGTTCTGTCTGTTAAAGCACTTTGTAAACTTCTGTTTTTAAAGGTGCTATATAAATAAATATATTATTATTATTGGTCTGGGATAGTGTGGCCTTGAGCACAACACTAAGTTTAAGTTAACATAGTTTGGGTTTTGTGGAGTGCTGTTGCTAACAGTCCATGGCACTAATAGATATGAGTGCAAATGATGAAAGTTGCAAGTGTTGAGATATCTGTGGGCAGACATGAGATGATAGCAGTACACGATAGCCTCAAAATTAACCTACTTAAAGATTAAAACCACTCAAAGCCTTGCAGTGTTCTTTGAATATCAATTTCACATGCACGGGATGAGCTTGATGTCAAATGATCTTGATCTCTAATGTAGGACCTCTTAAATCTAACCACTACATCCTTGAGTCAGAATGGTTATCCATGCAAAATTAAAAGAAAATCTCTTGAAGTAAAGGGTGGAAATGGCTATCAGTTACCCTGATCTCCGACCAATGACTTACAAAATGTAACCATCCCTGAGCAAGGACGGACATCTATGAAAATTTCAAAGGAAATCTTTTGAAGCTTTTGTAAACTATCATGTTCACTAGCAACAGATGAACATGAAATCCAATGACTTTGGTCTTCACCTATGATTCCAAGATATAGTTCACCCCAGTGTCAGAGTGGATGTTGCTGCAGCATTTTGAGATAGTGACAGAGATAGTGCTCTTGAGATATTGAATTTATAGGCAAGGGATGAATAAGAGGTCCATTTCACACCACTTTTGACATTTAAAGATGACCCTTGAAGCCTATTTGAGACATCACATTGACAAAATGGCTTAAATGGAGAGAAAGACAACCTAACACTGTTTTCATTATTATGTTTTTGATGTGCAGAACTTTGGTAAGGCTCTGTTTGTAAAATGTGCTTTATAAATAAAGTGGATTGATTGGATTGAACATTGTCCTCACCGTCTCTTGCATTACTGGCACAGAGGCATTAGAAGACATAAAACTCTGGACATTTCCTGGATAAAAAGGTTACTGAGGTAATTCCGGCCGCACTGAGCAAGAAGCCGAGTCCACTTTCTACAGAGGAAGCCCAGATCTGGAGTGAAAGCACCTGTGTGTCCTGCTTCTTATCAACATCTGCACTCTCACTGCTGCTTTTGTTTACCTTTTGCTGCTTGTTCTCGGATTGTTTTGTTTGGCCGCTCTCTATATTGAACATTAATTGTTCAGGAATGCATCTCTCGAGCTGTTTCTTCCGACCTCGGTGTGTGTCATGCTGACTTTCTGCTACACTCGGGGTGAGTTTGCACATAACTGGAATTCTGTTGCAACAATAATTAGAACAAGACTTTGGCATGTGACATGTTCAAGCTAACATCTTCGTTGCAGCGGTAGCTTTAATGCAGTCCAAGTTTATTTACAGAACAATAAAAAATGAGATGAAACATCTGTGACCGAGATTCAGAGGATGTTTTTCACTTCTCCTCTCTTGAGTCTGATGGATTTGGTGTCTCCTTATTTCGACTTTAATTTACAAAAACATCTGTATTTGCCAAACATATGGCTCTTGACAAATCGTCTAAAATAACAGCAATAAACTGCAGTTATGATCCAATTTCTTGTACACAATGCAGACCAGCCACACAAGTTTGTCCTCAGCAAACCACGATGTAATCCACAAACACTTCCATCCGAGAACGCCTCATGTTATTGTTTGGCTGTGCCACTTGGCCCCAATAAATAAAGATGGGAAAGACAGTAAATTAAAGCTCCAGCTCAATACAGAGGTCAGGGAAGGCCGGGGACGAAGCTCTTCCCCGGCAGAGGAAGCGACAGGATGACAGAGAGCGCAGAGGGGCCCAGACAGACTCAATCCGGGCTAAAAGGAGAACTTAAGGTCCCTGGTTTGAATTTATGTGACAGCCCTTATGAGAGTGTTTCACAAAAGAGGAGGGAATATGATAAAAGCAAGAGCAGAGGGTGTTTGGAGTGGTGAGTGTTTACAGTTGAGGAGGTTGGAAATGTGACTGTTTAATGTTGGACATGTTTGCCCTACTACTGATAACAACTAATGGCTTTAAGTAACCTTGAGAGCCCACAGACATGCTCAAGAGCTTGTCCTCTCAAAGGCAGTTCTTTGAGCTGAATGCAATGAAAAGCATACCGACAGTGACATGACTGATACAGCGCCGGGACAAAAAGATCATGTTGGTTGCAGTGGCGATTGCTCTAAGACTGCAAGGGAAGCTCAGCTTCCCCTAAAATGTCCCCCAAAAAATGGTGATATGTACTGCTGTGTGTTCATTTCATT
The DNA here is from genome assembly GCA_036419115.1 of Scarus forsteni. Lineage (NCBI taxonomy): Eukaryota > Metazoa > Chordata > Actinopteri > Labriformes > Labridae > Scarus > Scarus forsteni. Next base: position 16,781,152 of record JAZDUH010000458.1, read on the forward strand.
GACTAAATATGTGCTAGAATACCTTCATCTTTTGTTCATAATCAGCTACTTATCACAGGTAACAGGCTCAACTTCCTTCTCATTCATCCCTGCAGCATCTCAGCGCTTTAACACAGTCGGACGCTAAGCGTCTTCTGACTTCGATGGGGAAGCGTAGAGTGGGTTGTTCCACTGTGGAAACTGGACGGTCATTGGATAAACACTGGGCTTTATCCCGCCCATCGGACGCTCAGCGTCTCTGGGGGTCTATGAGGCAGTGGGCTGGCCTGGACGCTCGGCTTCTGCATGATGATTGGATGATTCGTCTGAGGCCGAATCCCTTTTTTATTGACAGTGAAATGAACCAATCAGCAATCTTGAAGTATAACTCTCCGGAGCATATTCTAAGTTTTACATTCAGTTGTTCTGGAGAGGAGCTTCTCCTGATTAAAGCGGCTCAAGTCTTACACCCACAACACAGTGGGCCAAGGCCGTTTAAGCAGTCTAGCTCTGCTGGCCATTGAGAGAACACTGGTAAAATCCCTGGAAAGAAACCTAGTTGTTACGACAGGGTCACAGATCATTTTCTTGAATAGGAACGGAGGGTAGAATTTACATTTAAATAAATAAACAAATTTATGATGTAGCCTGGAAAAAAAAGAGCTTCCCCTCCTTGACTGACCAGCAGCCGACACTGGTTGGTTGTTCATGTATAATTACAAATACAGACCAACTGGTCTTCACAAACATGGTTGTTGAGTTTGTCTATAATAAAAGTGTTGACACAAAAGTCTTAAAAGAGGGGAAGTTATGAAATGTACCTAAATGTATTGAGCTTTATTGTCACATCGCTGCCCTTTCATATTGAGGATGGTTACTAGGACGTTGGTGGCACAGATAGTGCGCTTGGTCAGTGATTGCGAGGTTGCAGGTTCAAGCCCAGCTCCAGGTGACACATGGCGATGTGTCCTTGGGCAAGACACTCAACCCCAAGTTGCTCCCACTGCTGTGTCAGTGGTGTGTAAATAGGCATGAAAGGGCATGAATGTGTTAGAGCTACTGATGGATGACTGACACAGAAACTCTGGATCATCAGTGAGTGAATGGGTGTGAATGGGTAAGTGTGACCTGCGGTGTAAAGCAGCTTTGAGTAGTCAAAGACAAGAAAAGCGCTATATAAGCTCAAGTCCATTTACCATTTTACATCCATCAGGTTTGCTTCTGTTATTCTCATATGACTGTCAATCCATCCATTATAGTATCTGTGTGTCCATCCAACCATGACTTGGTCAATCAATCATTTTTTTGATCATGTATCAGTCCATCCATTTATTTGTTCATTTGCCAGTCTAGCTATCTGCACATCTATTTACCCATCTACTCAGCCAACTGTTTCTAATAATCCATCTGTTTGTCCATCCATTTTTCAGTCCAACTATTCTTCAAGCATGAGTTGGTTTTCTATAATTTTATTGATTCTTTTGATTCATCAATACATCAATCCCTCCATCCTATCATCATCTCATAAGTAAGCTTTTATCATGACATCCATCCACAACATTGTTGGATTGATTTGTAACATAAGCTGTTCATCCAGTTTCATTATTCATACATCCTTGTATTCTTTATCCATCTACACATCAATCCATCACTTTTACTAAGAAGTTCATGCCTGAGAGGCCAGAGCTGATTCCACTCCTGGTGCTTATTTATAAAATCATTCATAAAAATGCAAAATACTGTTTTCAAAAAGCAGTTTGTTGTTTTATCAATTTAAACAATACAAAGCAAACAGTTATTACCTCCGCCAAGGAGGTTATGTTTTCAGGAGAGTTTGTTTGTCCCTCCGTCCGTCCGTCCGTCCGTCCGTCCGTCTGTCTGTGAACAAAATAACTCAAAAAGTAATGGATGGATTTGGATGACATTTTCAGGAAATGTTCAGCATGGGAAAAGGAAGAACTGATTCGATTTTTGTGTTTATCCAGATCAGCGTCTGGCCGCCATGACGAAAAATGTGATTTTTGTGAATAACTACTGAACTAAAATAGATATCATTATGAATCCAATTACTAATGGTTTGTTTTCATGGTCAAGGAATCTAAATATTGAGATGAAATAAAGGTAGGAGTAATATTTATGGTGAAAATCACAATATGGGTGAGGACTGTGGCGCTGGCGGAGGTCTGTGCTCTCTGAGTGCTTTTCTAGTTATATTGATATTTTCTCAGGAAAAATGCTGGAGATGTTTCTAAACTGAAATGATGCATATTATAATCACTAGATTGGTTGTATAAATCAAAACATTGACTTGTAAGCTGCATGAGCTATTCTTCAGAAAAACCTCAAGACTGACGCTGACGAAAAGAAAACACTTTAAATTCAAACCACTATTTGCAGATCATTTGAAGTCTTTACTCATGCTTGGGTGAAATAACCAACATAAGCTCTTGGAAACATTCAATTCAGTTCACTAAGGCCCAGACTTCCCATGTTTAAATGTAGTATTTGATTTTCTTGTGGTAACAGAGCTTGACACTGCAGCACCAGACCACCATCTCATCCACACAGCACCTGGTACTCCCTGGAGGTCTCTAATCCAGGTACTAACCAGACCTGACCCTGCTAACCTTTTAAAATTGGGTGCCTTAAACATGCCGACTGTTTCAGGAAAAGACCTAAATAAAGCAGAAAACGAACAAAGACCAGGACTCATGCCCCAAAGTGTTTCAAATCTGAACAATAAAAAGACAAATTAGGTCAAATTCAAGAGCAACCATCTTGATTTACGCGCTTGATCCCCTGTTGTAGTGATATTGACTGCATTAGTCAAACACATGCACTGTTTGTTTTGAGACATGATCTTGTTACCAGAGATCTTATGAAAACATGTTTCTCTTGGCCTGCGTCGTGTCAGTCAGAAATCACACTTCATTACTCCTGACCGCTGCAGCCTCTGGAGCAATAAATGGCCACACACTTCTCACTTGTTACATCAACTTTTACAATATTACAGACACGGAGCGCGGAAATCAAAGCGAAATTGGATGTGCGTGTTAATTCTTCCACTCCATCATCAGCCAGCATAACATGCCATTTGTGCTGATTTTCTTGTGGGTTTTTGCCATTTTTGCCACTGGAAAACAAATATGAAATGCCACTTCATTAAATACATAACACGGAGGCAGTTTATGCCTCCACAAGGTAAACAAGTGCCAGAGGGTGAAAGTGCAGGGATGGGTCAAGAAGACAGGCCGGGGTATTTTTGCTATTATTAAATAAATACACTGAAATCCTCTTGACAAGCCACTTCCTCAAGAAAACAATGAATATGAGGTCCAGTTAACTTGGACTTCTACTTCCAAATCTTGATCAGTTTAATTCAGTCAAACATGATCTTTTAATAGAATTGAATAATGAATGAATGGGTAATTTCTAAACCTTTAAAATGATGTTACAGGTAACAGCACTGGATGATCAAATGGAAGTCAGACTGAATCAGACTCTCAAAGCCTTTTCAAGATTTTACGTCCATATTTATCCAAAGTAAAGAATGAACACGAGGCAGATTACTCTCACTTTTAAAATCTAATCCATACCTTGTTGACTCAGAACAGCCGTTAATGCAAAGTTTTGAAAAATGTTTCAAAAGTAACTTGAGATATCACATTTACAAGCAAAGGATGAATAGGAGAATACAATGATCGAACCTCTGATCTAGTCTATGATCCATAAACTCTGAAAAAGTTATGCTTAAAGTGAGGTGGACATGCATGTCTAGAAATAAATCTGTCTGTGTTTTTAAGATATAATTTTTAGGGGTGTTTTACACTTATCATATTTGGTCTGGTCCAAGAGAGTTTTATCAGATATGGACCACATATCTTCATGAAAAGACAAATTTCTCTTAAAAAGTATATTTTCACTCCACTTTCCACATGTTTTGCAAAGAGTTTTACGAAGTGGCTTTAGTTCTATCTATCACGCCACAGCAGTAGCACCCACCTATGACATTATCTAACTGGCCTGTAATGAATGGACGGAACTGTCACTCATCACCTGCCAGATATACTTTTAAAAGGTTCTTCCCAATCCCAAATACCTTCTATGGGCTAGTACAGTGGTTCCCAAACTTTCTGCAGCCTGTACCCCTGCAGACACTTGACCCCAGCCACGTACCCTCTACTCTTATGCATTTGTAGCAGCTAGAACAAGAAACGTGTCTGTAAGGCTGCTGCCACCATCACCTCCCACATTTAACATGCATAACATACAAATAAATCCCTAAATTATTTCTCACTAAATTGACTTATTTACCAGCAATGTCAGTGGTCAACACCAGCTCACTTTTGAAAATAGAAATGGACATTTCTAGAACATATTCATTAATGAACTTGAAACTGTGAAGTACAAACTCACCACAGCTTTAACCCTTCAACTCCCAGCTCAACTGTCTGGCAGATGTCATTAAATTCAGGAATATTTAATTTTTTAAATAAGCATAACATAATTGTTTCTGGCAATGTTTTATGATATACAGAGAAACTACAAACAAACCAAATTAACTGATATTTTATATGTTATAAGGTTTAATAAGCTTAAAGCTACTATTATTTTACCATCATTTTGAATACTTAACCATTTACTGATATGATCATATATATGTACATATAAAGTGTGTTATTCATCAAAACACTTTTTTGTCAGACTCAATATAATCTATTTTAAGTTATTTTTGCATAGTTTACAGACATTTGTGCCTTTACTAATTGATTTTGTACCGAATTGTTGTGTATTTTTATATCATCACACAATCGACTGTTGGCTTTTAAAACCTTTCAATCTCACAAGAACATATCTGTTTTTTGTTTTGTTTGTGGTTTTCTTTTTTTCCTGAAGCGTTAAAGGAGTCAAAGAATGATTTGATTTGTTCTGTTTTTTTTTTAAATATTTAGCATCCCTGAATTGAATGATGACGTCTACCAAACAGTTGAGCTGGTAGTTAAAGGGTTAATGAGAAGGCTGCCTGACTGAACTGATGTTACTATACGAATCTTAGATAATTTAGGACAGATTTCCTCCAAGATGCCTCTAAAATCCATCCTCCAGCCTCTCTGCCAACACTTCGGGCCTTTATGAAGTCTCACAATGCAAATATTTGTCAGTTTAAACTTTAACTTCTTAGGCAGCTGGTTGAAACCTGACAGGTATTCGTGTACCCCTTACATCATCCCCGGAGTTACGAGTACCCCAGTTTGGGAATTGATGGGCAAGTTAAATATACTGAATAGTCCATCTGGTGTGTCAGGTTAGGTGTGAAAGCAACCAAACAAAGTAAACAAAAATCAGTTCATTGTGGGTTGAATCTGGAGGAATACAACCGCAAGGAAGCTAATGTAGCATTCAATGAAAATATAAAACAGAGAGCGGCTTAATATTAATATTGCTGCTGGCCTCTGGTCCACTTACCATTTTAACGTCTACAAATCTCTAGGATATGGTTACACATCACTCCAGTCTATATGCAAGGGTCACCTGACATAGTCTAAATGAAGCGTTACCTTACTTCCGAAGCACTTTGTTAAACAATGTTATAACTCAAAGCTGATGGTGCATTTCCAGCTGGATGGCAGGAACAAAGACCCCGGCTACAACCCCAACCACTCAGGTCAGGTCAGGTTTGGGAGAACATGCTTGATCAGCACTTTGCCATTCATCATTCCTGACCCCTTGTCTGCACCACCAGCAACATCAACCCGACTCCATTCTCAGGTCTTTTTGTGAGATGACAGCTAATAGCAGGTGGCTTTATTACACGTCATTTCACTGGTTTTGGTCTCCGATCAAATTAAAGCCTGAAAAAAAGCCAAACCAAATGAAACAATATTGCACCTTAGCCCCTGAACCAAACCAAGTCTACCAAACTTAAGGTGTGAAAGCAATCTAAGAGCAAATGATGATTGTGGACCCTTTGATCTTGGACTATGTACTTCTAAAATCTGATAAAATCTCCTCAGCTCAGCCTCAACAGCTTTTCTTGGAGCCATTGTGGACATTAGAAGAAGTTTATCAAGGCATGGCTCAGGCAGGACAAATTCCTCCACCCTCTGCTTCCCCAGCATGCCGACATAAACCCCCTCGCCTTTACTTCCCAGGATGTCTCCACATGATTTAAAGCCTCTCTGGGATCCATATTAGCAATTTTGGGCCTTTACCTACATCTGAAGAGATTGGTAAATTTACAGCCGACACTTTTAAACCCTCCGTGTTATTATCAGTTTGAACGGCTCCTGCTGGGGCCTGCAGCCTGTCTGTGCCTCACACCCTCTGTGTACACCGGGTGTCATTCTTAATCCCACACACCATCAATCACATCAAGCCCCCTTTTCAATTTGTCTGGATGAGGGAGTCCTCCCGGCCTAAGTCACGTTTACATTCTGATTCAACCACCATTTATTTTCATAAACTCTTTTCTGCTCCAAACCAGCATTACACAACCCAGAATGGCTTTTTGATTGGACCAGCACAATGATATGGCGACTTTCCTCTAAACAACCGGATAAAAAATGTCACCTTTGATAACCAATCCATCCCAATCAGTTCATAAATTTCTTAGTCAAGAATATTTTCAAAACAATTTGTTTTTACAAGAATTTAGAAATCAGATTTATGTTTAACGGCTCAGAAGAATAATAAATCTTTCTTAGCACAACACAGAAGCTCTGCATATTCAAAGAGAAATACTGCCTTAACAGGAAGACCACATATTTTAGGATTATAGCATTTAAAGGAGAGATAACACATAATAATGACCTCAAGTTAATGGAGCTGATGTCAGCGTTCTGTGTTGATTTCATTTTGATTGATATTTATTTAATTCATGACTCAGTTTTCCTAAGACCCTTTTACTCCCCATTTTTGCTAATCTGTTTGTTTGCACATTAGTTAGCGTTTGACTACATGTGAGGCTTATGCTAGTATTTTAAGTACGTTTCAGTAAGGATATCAGAAAATATACGTACCAGCCACTTCACAAGGTACTGGGTTGACCTTTTTGCTTTACGAGGTGCCTTAATTCTTCATGGCACAGATTCAACGTGGTGTTGGAAAGAATCCTCAGAGACTTTAGTCCATATTTACATGATAGCATCACACAGTTGGTACAGATACATCCGTGATGAGTCCCCCGTTTAACCAAAGATGCTCGATTGGACTGAGATATGATAGCTGTGGAGTCCACTGGAGTGCAACTATCACGTTAAAAAAACATCTGAGTTGATTTGAGCACTGTGACATGGTGTGTTACCCTGCAGTAGGTGCCATCAGAAGATGGGAATATTGTGGTCGAAAGGGATCGAAAGTGATATTCAGGTTGGCTGTGGGGTTTTATGATGCCCAGATGGTACCAAGAGGTCTAAAGTGTACCAAGAAAATAGACCCCCTGCATCATAAAATCCCTACCACCAGTCTCAACCACTAATACAAGAAGGAAGTGATCTACAAGCAGAGCATGAGGCACGAGCGCCAAGGGTTAGCATAATACTTCAAGCTGAAATAAATATACAAAAGAAAACTTTCAAACCCACTAAACTGAACAGAGGGTCCTCAAAGTTCCAGCTAACCTTTCATTTTTAACTATTTCAGACTAAGGTTTGGTTTTCCATGTTTCAATCGTGGAAAACGAAAGCTCCCCCCTTTCACCAGAGATTTAGATTACTTCTCAAAGCTACTGTGCTAATTTTAGCTGAAGTTAGCATGTTAGCATATTCAAGCCCCTGTTGCTCTGAACACAAAATGGCTCCTCTGGGCTGTTAGAAAACAAAAATAACTCACAGCATTTTCTTGTGGTATGTTTCTAACCTAAAGGTAGGGGGTCATCTCCAGGACAGTACTGTCTGTCAGTGAGCCTCCCACCTACCTTAAATGGACCCAAACAGGAAGTGATGTCATCAGTAACCCAAAGTGTTAATTAAATGATATTTTGGCCGTTTTTATCAATAATGTTTTTTGGCCAATCTTCAAAATGACTGGTTAAACATAGGTGTAAACTAAAGAGAAAATCAAATCATTTTTGAGATTTTAGACATAATTTCACAATAAAACAATACTTCTTTTTGATAAAATAATGTTGCATGTTTTAAAAACAAAATTGCCAGAATTCTCAAGAACTTAAAATAATAATTCACAAAACAAATAAATATGGAACTTACATGCTCAACATAGTTTTAGCAATTCTTTAAAGCCTAAACATAAGTGATAAGAGTAAAAAGCGATTATTAGCTACTATGGAACTACAACATGGCCGCTCAGCTCAGGAACAACTACAATATTTTCAATTTCAAATGTCATGCTGTAGAATCTTGTTTGAGAAATTCATTTCATTTAAATGGTCGGATCAAGTTGGTCTGTAAAAAGAACTTTTGATTGTTACAAAAAAAAATCACAAATGCTTGCAGTTGGGACCCCAGCCATTTTTGTAGTTCATATTTGCACATCATAAGCAGCTGTTCTTTTAAACACCCAAAAATTCCTCTAAATGCACAGACACATTTATTATTCATGTTTAAACATTAAAATCATTTTCATCACACATCTTATTTAGGCATTATCCAAACAAGTATTTTAAGTGCTGTTTATTTTTGAGCTTGGGAACCAGGAAGTGCCAGATAATAACTCACTTCTTCATATTTGGACTCATAACATGACCGGTTTATTATGGTACAGCAGTTGCACGCATAGACTGTCGGTAAAGAGATAGCATGAACATGTCGAGATAAGGTGGAAATGCAGTTCTGAAATCTGCTAAAGGAGAGAAATGTCATGACAATTGGAAGGGACTTAGTAAAAGAACAAAGTGTCCAGTACCTATATCTGTAATCTGCAAATGAATACACTTCTTAATGAACTAGGTCATAAGTGGTACAATGTCTTGTGAACAGGTTGTCTTTCTCTCCATTACGAGCGTCCATGCTGCCATGCTAACCCCCCACTGCTCCTGCTGAGAACATGTTTTTAAAGTTTTATGGTTTGATGATAATAAAAGAAAATGAACAAAGAGCGGAGCAGATGTTTTATTTTTACTCTGACTTCCTCTCTCTGTGGTTTTATTCATTGCAGTGTGCACAGGTGGTCTCTCTAAAGGTCCTCTCTCCTCATACTGCAGGTTCTGTTCTCGATAATATCTGATCTGGTTGGGGTCCAACTCCATCCATCTTCATGCAGCTCGGACCTCCGTGTCCCTCAGGGGGTGTCATCGTGCTCTCCTCTCCCTCGGCTCTTCCTCAGTCCACAGGAAAGGATCCGTTTTCAGCAGAGCGGCCTGGCTGTGGATGAGAGTTTACGGACGTGTTGAGGAGACAAGTGAAACCCCTCTTGTCGTCCCATGAAGACAAAAGTTTTGAAGGGGTTCTCGGCACACCCTGTCCCAACACCCATACAGGACAATTCTGAAGACCCACATCGATGTTTGCCGGTTTGAGTGGACTCTCTTCACACTTCAGACTCTCTAAAGAACACATTCCAGACGGGGTGTCGGGTCAGTGCGGGCGCTGAAGGACGCGCAGCGGTTTGCGGGCTGCAGTAATTTGTTTAACCTCTGATTAGGCCCAGGAATGTCAGCTATGGAGAGACACTACGGGTCCCGACAGCACCGCTTGACACTCTGGCAATCTGTCATTGCCACAGCAAGGCACAACTCCAGACTATACACTACAACTAAAGCAAATCTCAGTGTGTTCAATTGTCAAATATATCCTCATGAATGTTACCCTACTACTGTAATATACATCCCATGATTTAACAAGTAAAAAAACTTATTTCAAGATATAAAAACTAACAACTACAGACTAAATTACTGATTCTAACCTGTATTTTTTTTAAGACAGACCGTTGGGTTTTACTTTATCTGGATAGGACAGTGGGTAGAGTAGACAATCAGGGAGAGAAAGTGAGGAACAGGCTGAGCCCAAATTCAGACCACCTGGTCAGAGGACTGGACCCCCCTGTACTAAACAATATCACCCACAGGAAAAAACTGTCATTGTGGCCTCTTAATAAGCGTATGAGAGAGCATGAAACTTGGCTAAGTAACAAGATAAGAAGTAACATCCTGACAGTTGCAGAAATTGTAACATTGAAGTAATTGTTGGTTTGGTTGTTTGTTGTCTCTATCATGACTCTTAGACCTAAACGCCTGACATAAGTGCCATAAAAAATCATAAAGAGCATCCGCAGAAACAGGTTCTAGTATATTTCCAAGGCTTGCCAGAGAAGAATAAATAGGTTTTACCAATCCTCCAAGCTTGAACCATTTTCATGGAGTTTGTAATCTGTATTTGCTGTATTTGAGTCAAAGTCAAAGAAAGACAAAGTTGATGTCCCCGGCAGACAACACCCCAAGAGCACCAGTTTCTCAGACTAGCTTCACTGAAGAACTTCTTCCAGAGGAAGAGGAGAAGGTGACTAATTAAACTTTCCAATCTTATTAAAACAATACAATTTGGCATTATTAAAGGTGCTATGAGGAGAATCTATTCCCGGGACATAAAGACTCTGCTACCCATGAGCACACGCAGCGACTGTCGCAATGCTGTGTTCCAGTAACCTCGGAACTGGAGTGACATCATCTCAGACTTATAGGCGTTCCAGTTTAAGACGGAAAAAAACATGCCGATCTACCAGGCTATTGTTAACTGTCGTTAGCACGGCCTGCGTTGTTGTTCACAAATATCACATGAAGAATGTGATTATCACTATGGCAGCATTTTTGTAAATATAAGTCTAACAATACTATGTATACAGCTGATCTAGAGCAACACACCCCAGTCAGAAGTGCAAATAAATTGATTATTACAGGAGCTAAATAACTGTTCACACTGGGGGCATCCATCTTCGATTGTCAACTTGGGGGTGACGAGGTTTCACCGAGTTCCCACTAGGAAATTCCGACTTAGGGGGGGCGTTTCAGTTGCAGTTTCCTACTCGGAACCCGGAAATTCCTACTTCTGACTACAACTGGAACGCACCAAAAGACGTGACCCAAGCCAAAGCGTGCGTTTGTTGTGATGCTAATAAATGCAGCTTGGACCTTCCTCAGAACTCTGCATTGCTTTACAACTTCTTTTTTCAACTTACAGGATGCAAAGCGACGAGGTAATGTTTCTCTTTCTAGTTACGTAGCGGTAGTTTTTGATGTGTGACAACAAGCAGTTTTTGGAAAACTTAGTGTCGTAGTTTTGTAGCCCGCTATATATCGCTACTAACAGCCTGGTGCTCTAAGACATGTCCGAATAATATAAATTTGCTCTACTTTTAATTGTCTTGTTCCCGAAGTTGAGTATCCAGGCCAGTCCAGCCCTGTTTGACCCAACCATGAAGCTAAGGAATAGCATTTATAGATAACCTATTTTGATGCTATAAAACTCATCTTAAAGTGTGTATTTCGATCAGGCATATATCTAAAAGTGAGACTTTTTTGTAATTACTTAGAAACTCCTCATAGCATCTTTAAATGGGATAAATAATCAGCCAAAATAACACTTCCAAACTTTTTTGAGGAGTTCATGTGAAGAGAAGAGCTCTTGTGCATGTACAGACTCAGAGCCATTAAGTTGTTCTATTCTCCTCCGCTGGTCACATGTTGTCTCTATTGAACACTTAATGAAGCCAGTAGAGATTCCCTGTGTTCTTTATATAAAGGACTATATCTAATGTGGCTGAGAAGCTGATAAAAATGGTGGTGCAAATTCCATTACACTGATAATTGTCATTAGAGTCAGGTCTTGGGGGTGTGTGGTGGTTGCAATTGTGCCTGAATGTTTCAGCATTTTACATTTAAGGCCCCGATGCTGATTTTAGCTTAGAAAGGGTTTCAAAAGTCTGTAACCAGTTAAACTCTCAACTCTTTGAATGATCTACATAATAAGAACAAACAACAAACAGAAAACATCTGCATAGCTGTACAGCCTAGCTTCTTGCGAGATCTTTGGTGTCATTTTCAACACGCCACACCTTCTGTTACCTACCATGGCTATCAGAGTTACTGGTAACAAGTAGACACATAACAACAATCCACACATACCCTGCCATCAATTCAAGCATCTCAAATGAGTTTTAAAAATGTAGTGAGCAAATGTTAGGTAATGTTTATCGCTGGTAAAGAATGGATCTAATTTAAGGACACTTAATGGGTAGATTTAGTTTTATTTTCTAATTTCTTTCAAAATACCAGCAATTCGGGCCTAATATTTTACCACTCACATCTTGTGATTAGCTTTTTGTATGCATAGAGATATTTCTTTTCAAAGTTAAGAGAACTACACTCATATAGATTTGCATTTTCACACTGCAGCTTCTCAACCGTCTGTCCAAAAATGGATTTTTTGTCCTCACCATCTGGCTCAGTCCTGCACCATGTCGTTTTATCTGCAGGATTTATCTCAAGTCTTTCAGCGCTATGAGCTCTCGTGCATGACATACAGCACATACAAGGCTGAAGATGTTATCACAGGAGGAAGTTTTTCTGAAATGAAAGCACGTTGGATTACAGGAGGACGTAATGAGAGCCAAACTCATGCAGCCTGACTTGAAACCCTCGTCTATCATCACATCGTTTTGGCTCAAAAAGGCGCGGCCTGAATGCAGATAGAAAACATGAGTGCATCACATGCTCCTTTATTTAATCTAGCAACACAACACTGACCACATGTTACAAAAAGACGTTTAAATAAATCTGCAAATCTGGAATTTTATGAGGTAAAAGCAGAGTTATCAAAGGCACATTTCTCCAGGGTTATCATCTCAACCTCCATGTTTTAATCTCAACTTCAAACACAATTGTACTCCCGGCAGAATAAAAAAATAAAACAGAAAAAAAGAGCTTTCCTCAGGAAAGCCCCCAGCACATACACACACTTTAAATTATACTGTTTTAACTATGCTAATAAACATGTCAATTGCAGTTTTACAGGATCCAGACACACTTAATCTTCCTGCCACATGTACCTTCAGTAAATACACCACTGTAGATTCTGTTGTTGTAAGATGGAAATTATGAAATATGCGTTCACACGGATCACTTAGTGGAATCATTAATTTCATGCTTCGTATCAGATCTCAGCTCTTTTTTTTCTCTCAAAACTCTCATGATGGGAAACAGAACCTGGCTTGATTTTAAAGCTAAACAGCACTGATGTCTGAGAAAAAGCGTTTGGATGTAATTCCTGTCAATGATTCGCTCTTTGTATGGTGGTGAATGTCAGGATGTGATGAAACTATGATGAAGAGTTTTAGGATGTATCATACTGACTCCTCACACCATGTGTAGGTAGGGATGTGAACAGAAAACCAATTCCACTTGAGAATTGATAAAAGTCCCTCGAAGAATTGATATCACAAGTTTTTCTGCTTATCAGCTCCCTTATTAATTCCCTTCACTTTATTCTTCCTGCCTTTCAAATCAAAGATGTGGCACTAAAGTCACACGCAGTCTGCAGAAACACAACAAAGAAGTCAAGATTCATGGCAGAAGTGATCAAAACTGCAGCTTCAATTTAACAAAAAAGGAAACACTGGCAACTTGCCAAAGCACAAATCTTTGCATTGAGACATAGAATATCAGGAGGGACATGTGTTTGACATAGTTGTCACTTATAAACTTCTGTAGGCCAACTTTTTCCCCACTTAAAAAATGAATCCAAATCGATAAGGGGATTCCCTTTCATTTTCATCTGAGAAGTAGAACCGTGAGTAGGATTGCTATCAATGAAATCTTCTCAATCCCCATCCCTATTTGTTGGATAGTACGGTGACCCACAAGGGCAAATACAGTGCAACAGTCAAAAAGATGGCATAAGAAAAGCAAATTGCAATCAAAAATTACCAAACAGGAAGAGTCCAATACAACTTCTGAAATGTGCTACAATTTTGAAAATTGGATACAAACACATTTTCAATGAAGTTGTTGATATTATATTACATTCTGCACTTGGTATTTTAGTTTGGAATTTTCACATTCTCCTAGTGAAGGTTGTCCAAACTATAACCCAGGGGGAAAATGCGTCCCACATTTATTTTGTCCAAAAAGTAAACATCGTATGTAGCCTACATTTAAAATATAAAGTACAAAAATTACAAACAAATAATCATGGCAGTTAAATACGTGGATCAAGCGGACCAATTAAAAGACCATAATGTGATTTAAAGATGGGGTATGTAACTTGGAAGAGACTTCAGTGAAAGCAACTTTGCCCCCTTATATGGCTGCGTTCCTAGAAATGCCCTTTTCCTCATGCACAACCAGTCCACTGTGTTTTTGTGCTTTAAGCTTCCATTAGCTTCTTGGGTCAGTCACAAAAACAATCACATACTGCAGCTTTAACAGCCTGAATGCCTTAAAATCGAAAGTCTCCTCTGAACTGAATTGGATATTTTCTTTAATCTGGGATGGTTTATTTGTTTAAGAAGGTGATATAAAAGAAGAAACACAACATTTGATTCTCTAATAATGATCCTGCGTCTGGCTTCATTTGCTCAGTCCAGACAGACTTGGATTGGGACCGGTGGGTGGCAGGTTCAAGTCCTGACCGAACCATGTTTGGATGTCAGTTTGTTAGCTGAAGTGGTGTCAGCTGGCAACCTGTGCACTGCTGAAGTGCCAGTAAGCAAGGTACTGGTCTTCAAAACTGCTCGGCAGTGCTTCTTAAGGGGCAGTAAGCCATCGCTCTGACATTAGTCTCCATTAGTGTGTGATAGTAGGACCTGTTTGTGCACGAGTATGTGTATGTGTGTGTTTCAGCCTGTGTGTAGCATGTCTAAACAACTCAGTAAAGTATTGAATCTCCCAGTGAGGGATTATTAAAATATGTCTTCTGTCCTCTTCTAAACATCATGGTATATTTATACATTCTGTTGGTATTTAAGCCAATGCAAGGGCTTTATGGGGACAATATATGTGATGCAATAATCAGCAGAAATGTTCAAATCTACAGGCACAATGATGTTTTTTTTAAACTCCTATCTGCAGATGACAACAAACCACTAATATCAAGTTTCCCTAGCTATTACACGAAAGTCAAAGTTCACCAAAACTGCTCACGATGGCCCCTCATAAAAAAATTGGACACCCCTGCACTCTGGGTTCATGCGTCGTCTCTCGTCCTCGTTGATCTGCTCTGTTTAGTTTGACACCTGATGGCAGTAAGCCTCCATTGAAAATAGACTCGGTGCTTATTTAAAGCAGAGTTTCAGGCATGTGCCAAAGACAGCGTGTGACACGTTGTGTGGAAACATGAACGTGGACTAGAGAGGTCTTAATAGTTTTCCGAGTGTGTTGGGCAGGGGGCAGGTTGCACATCGATCCTCTGAGAACAGCGGGATCCAGACCTTTTGGCTGTTGCAGTACATTCCACCTTGTTTTCCATCATACTTTTGAAATTTGGAATATCATCATTATATAAACAATGACTTCCTCCTGAATCCCTCCCCCATTACAGCTGTAACTGTTAAATTTCACTATTAGCGTCTCAGTTTAATATCTTTGTTTTTCAGACTTAGCAGAAGTAAGGTGATCGCTCACAACCCTAACCTTGGCCGGTCGTTCGCTGTTTGTCAGCCAATAAGAAAAATTACAGCCCAGAACGTAATCCAATAACAACCTCACATCTTGAACTCTAAAAATAATCAAACACCGTCATGACAGCGAGCGTGTAATTGCCAGCAAATACTGCGAGTGACCCTCAAACTATCACAAATCACTTCAATTACAAGGTCACCTTCAAACCAAGGAGTATGAGTTTGAAACAGACAGAGTTAGTACACGCTGTACAGTACAAAAGGCCGTTCCATCTTACTTTGGATATACAGTTAGCGTAACAAAAATAATACAATCAGAATATTTATGGGCTGCGTTTTTGGAGCAACATTTCAATAAAAAAAGCGTACTAGTCCTTTAAGATACATTCTGTCCTGCAGTTAAAGAGTCAGTGAAAGCTGCTCTCCACTCAGAAGGTCAAGTCTTCCACATTTCCACAACGTAAGTCCCCAGAAGTGGAACACAAATCTTCATATAAGATGACCTTAATTCAAAGTTTTGAATCCACGTGTAAGAGAATTTGTCCACAAACTTTTTGAGTCTGCTTGGGACCAGGATCCCCTTCATGTGGATCATGTCTTTGCTCATGTCTTCCTCTCCCCTCCACCGTGAGTGCTTTTCAGTCCAATGAGGGGAAAGGTTGTAATGCAGCAGCGGCACAGTTGCTCCGGGGAAGAACCGCGTTGATCAAAATGATTTATAGGACGACTCCCGCGGCCAGCGAATTGAGATGAGACACGAGGATTAAAACTGGGAAGCGTCCCTCTAATGTGCTACATACACAGCCACTTGGATGCTCACAGTTCAGAAGTTCAAAGGGACTAGGAGAAGTCCAGGGGGCGGATCATCATGACAGTGGCTCGTAGTGAGTAGCTGGGACCCTTGAAGTAGTGCCACTTGATACCGTTCAGCTTGCCTATGTGTTGCCCTTGGGTGAAGTACATGCCGTTAAGGTTGGACGGGCCGCAGGCATCAAACCACCAACCTGGAATACAAAGAAAAAGACACACAAATCATACAATGGCAAGTTTGATTGTGTGGCATGTCTGTAAAATAAGGCATTTGGTTCTAAGCATCACAAAATATGAGACAGAGAATGGTCACATGTTTAAAAGAATTAGCTTTGGTAATGGACAAAAATACAGACACATCAGAAGACGACACTTTCAAGAGAGTGCTGCTCCTAAAAAAAGTAAAATACGGAACAAGGTCCATGCTACCTCATCGTGTGGAGGGTCGTAATGTCTCATGACCTTCAAAACCTTATAAAATCCTCCAAGTCCAAGTACTGGGTTTGTCTAAGGCAGAGCAAGAACACACCTGAGGCAAATTATTCAATCAGCTGGACTGTCTTTACACAGTTGATTTGTTGGATAAGGTGTGTTCTTGCTTGGTTGGAATGAAAACCTGCAGCCACAGTGGCCCTTTACTGGATCAGTTTGACACCTGTGGTCTAAGGCTATGTCCACATGGATTTTTGAAAACTGAGATTTTCCTCCTCTGTTTTCCTCCTATGCGTGAAGTTTCTGAAAACATCCCCACACACTTGAAAAAGCAAAAATGCACACTTAAACGCTGTCTTACCATGCTACAACGTCCATGATAAAAAGTGAGGGTGCTCTTGTTGGTTTCAATAACTGCTGAGACCACGGCAACCACAGACACAGGCAGCCAGGGGTCACGGTCAACGAGGTCAATTGCATAATAATAACACTGGGTCTCATCCAAAACATAGACGCGTTTGTATAAGAGGGTCTTTACAGCAGCACCATGGTGAGTGAGGCACAGAGAGGGTCCAGTCAGCAACAGTTTAGCAGCATGTGCCGCGACACGTGTAAACATCAGTGAGAATGTGGCGATGTGACATTCTTCCTCAGAGTTTTCACACGGAGGGACCCTTAAGTGGATTTTTAAAGATCCTTGCCTTGGAAGGAGTTTTCTAAAATATTTACTCCCAGGCTGGACGGGAACCTTAACTGCAAAGAGAGAGAACAGCGTTTTCAAAAACACCTGCCAGTGTGTGGACACAGTCTAAAACTGCTCAATGCATATTTGAACTATTGCTTATTTAGTTTCCTGAATCAAATAAGTTCATCCTCGGTGTAAAGCAGGCATGTCCAAAGTCCGGCCCATGTTCAAATTTTCACTGGCCCGCAGTCTCTGTTATAAAATCCATTGTATACGGCCCGCGTGCACCGTTGACTGCTGTATAAAATACTCGTGTACAAAAAGTCCATTTTACAGTAGCGCTGTGGCCACATCCTTGTGGCACTTGACACCTGCCATTTTGTCATCCTTTCAGCCCATCCCATTCAAACATGGCGACTGTAGCTAGAAAAAGAAAAGTTGACAGCGAGTGCCGCCGATTCCAGAACAAGTGGAAATTGGAGTATTTTTTCGCCGAACTACGAAACAACTGTGTCTGCCTAATTTGCCACAAGACTGTAGCTGTTTTCAAGGAATTCAGTGTCAAGCGGCACTACCAGACAAAACATGCTAAATACGACAAGCTAACTGGGGAAGAACATGGCGAAAAATTGAAACAACTGGAACCTTTTTGAATTGAAGAAGTTTCATTAGATAGTAAGCGACAATTAGAGCCAAAAGCTGAATGGTCGGCCCCCCCACATTTTCACCTTACCAAATCTGGCCCTCGTGGCAAAAAGTTTGGACATCCCTGGTGTAAAGGGACCATTTGTGTTGAGCTTGAGGAAATCTCCTTTTTTTTTTTTTTTTTAAAGATTATGGGATAATCATGAGGGCACATGAGGTTAATATTTGACCCTGGATACCAACAACTCGAAAGGTTCATCCTAAAGTCAGAGACCTTCGAACTGCAAAATAAATAAATAAGCAAAGTATCCATAAGGTATGATGCTGAAATGTAAGAGATGAATATGAAGCCTAATGATCTAGACCACTGACGTCACTAATCTACTGGTTTCATTTTGGAGTCAAAGTCAGCATCTGTTCAAAGTTTGAAGAAACTAAGTTTTTAGAAAACATCATGTTCACAAACAAGGGATGGGCCAAATAACCTCGACCGCTGACCTTAATTTTCACCTCAACCCATAGAGGCTGTTTGGGAAAGTTTGAAGGGCACAGTATGATCTTCAGAAAACATGTTCGCAAGCAGAGAATGATCATTTGGTCTTGTGACCTTGACCTTTTATATCTAAATTGTTAATAATGTCAACCATGTGTCAGAGTGGACATTGTTGAAAACTTAGAAAAAAAACTCATCATGTTCTTAAGCAAGTTCTGAACAAATCATCCAAACTAAACAACACTTTATCACATCGTTTTGAAAAGCAAAGGATGAACATGAGGCGCAGTGATCCAAACATTTGACTGATGACCATCTAAACATCTCATCTTGTAGTCAGAGTGAACACTTTTACAGAGTACCAGAGATCCATCTTAGCAGTTAGAGAAATAACTTGTATTAGAATGTCCTTGAGAAACTAATACACAACTCATAAACAGAATGTTTCAGGCCCTCACAAAGAAAGTGGTATCACTGTTGTTTTGTCCGTGCTGAAGGTCTAAAGTTTCCCATGGCCCCTCCAACAGGGCCATGGCTCTGGTTCAGACACCCTTTCACTGCTATCTGCTCAATGTGTCACAGCCACAGGGTTCATAAACATACCAGTACCTGTTGCTGAACACTTTGATACCTCGCTCTATTTAAAGCCCAGTGTACATGTGCAGGAGCAGTGGTGTAATGTCAGAACAGTGCAGGCATGGGAACCTTTATTCTGCTCCACAGGTGGCACATTTCACAAATCCCCTCAGTTATATTTGGTATTCAGAGAAAAGGTACACATCCCTAGGGTTGTAGGTTGTTGGGTCATAGTTTATTGCCGACATTTATCTCCTGCAGAACATAAAAATCCAGCTGCTTCAATTTTCCCCTCCCAGCCAGGTCCCTGCCAACTTCCAGCCAGTTACCAGCAAACTTCCAAGTGCCTCAATTCAACTGAAAACATGCTCATTCTGGCATGTAAAGGCTGTCTCCATGAGATGGCTCTTCCCTTACAAGATTACATTACCAAAGCCTTTTCCTTGATTATAAAGGTGCGTTCACACCGGATGCTACTTGTACTACCTCGGCGATCACTCTCCATTCAAAGTCAATGTACAGCCGCGATGGGGCGGGGCTAACCCACCCGCGATGCGACGGCCGCGTACAAGACGATCACTTCACTCGTCGCGCGATGTCAAAGTTAAAAAAAAATGGATCTATTCAGGCGATGTCGTGTGTGGCTGTGCAGCATCAGCCAATCAGCGGTGTGTGTACGTGTGACGGTACCCGAGACAGACAGTTATTCATCCGGACTACAGGGCGGATGAGTTCCGTCTAGGAGGACATTAGTTCCGCCTAGACAGACCGCGGTAAACTCACAGATAATGCTGCTGCAGGGCATCAGCTGCAGTGTTTTGTGTTTGATAAGTGAGTGAAAAGGATACAGCTGGAATAATGTCCGCTTATACATCCTATTATGTGATATATGATATGATCGCGGTGAAACTCGAACGGACGTGACGTCACCGAGTGATGGCCGACGACCAAAATGAGGTATTTATGGACGCGCGACGCTACGTCAGTGGGCGACGCGATTTTGGTAGCTGAGTGGCTTGGGGTGTGAACGCAGCATAAGCGTAACTGCCTTAAAAAC
Source organism: Scarus forsteni (assembly GCA_036419115.1). Lineage (NCBI taxonomy): Eukaryota > Metazoa > Chordata > Actinopteri > Labriformes > Labridae > Scarus > Scarus forsteni. Next base: position 16,801,396 of record JAZDUH010000458.1, read on the forward strand.
AGAGACAAACTCGTACACCAAAAATTTACACAAACATGGCCTGACATTTATGATCATGAAGCTGCCACAGACCAGCAAATATCCTGACAGGGAAAGTGGGGAAGTGGCTGCATTTGTATATTAAAATGGTATTACTTATAATCCAGAGTTTTACAGCTTTGGGACATCCATTCAAAATCTTTCCATCTTAACTCTCACCTGAGGTCATTAAAGGCTGTAAGGTCAAGGCTCATTCATGGGCTTTGGTCTCCATGATGGGAATTCAGGCCTCCACCAGTTGCATTCATTTAATTTTTATCCCTTTACTTTTATGATGCCTGCATTATCACCAGAAATCATAAACACAAAATCAAGCAGTGAAGCTAAAAAATTAACAAAGAGGTAGAGAACAAACAAAAGACTGAATATCAGAATTGTAGAGACTTTGCTTCCCTTAAAAAGATGTAAACTTGTATTTTTGGAGATCTCTAAAGTATAGGAAGACATCATAGAAAAAGAAAACTAAATTTGAATGTTATGCTTGATTAATTTCTGACTTCAAGCTCAAGTGTGTGTATAAAATATAAATTCAGTTAGAAATTCTTCATTCTTGTTCAAAATGTACGCCCAATAACAATAACATTTTTAGTTTTGAAAACACTTTGGCAAGATTTCCAAAATACTTAGTTCTAATGAATTTGTTCAGCATTGAATATAAAAACATCTTTCCAGAGTTGCTATGTGGCAACAGCAAGCTCCTTTAGTCCGTTGTTTGGACAGCAATACAAATCTAGCGTGGTTAAATTATTTTTATCTTTAAAAGCAGAGCTTAGCTCAGATGGGATTTCCTGAATACATCATCTTATGAATGTGTCAGCTCCACAATCTAAATCAGTGTACAAGTGAACACTCCCTCTCCGATGGAACGTAATGCGAGGCATGGCATGTGTCACTTTCTCCCTGACAAATGGCAGCACTTCCCCCTCGGCTTCACTCGGACATCAGCGCGGCCCAGCGTGTGACTTTTCAGGCCTGTCAGTAATCAGGAGTGATGCTCTGCCTGTGCGACTGGCAGCGATCGCTCAGATGAGTTTCACACTGATTGCTGCTTCATCAGAACAGATATATCCAACGTGGCAATTTAACTGCATCCTGAAAACTAAAAGTGTGAGTGTCAGCTGGAACCACATATATGAGCCATCACACTTGGTCCATCTTAATAAGGGATTTGTTGTTTTTCAGAGATTTTTGCATGTAATGCAGACACCTGACTGACAGAACTTCATTCACTCCAGCAGACATCAGACCTGCCAATGTTGTCAAAGGCTGTAATAATTTTTGGCCAATAATAACATCACATTATCTATAGTTATATTGGCTTTGAATTAACCTTAATTGCTCCTAAGGGAATTTGTCTTGCACAGATGGGATAACAACACAAACTACATAGGACATCAACAACCACACCAGACAGCACAAAACATTTAACAGTTAGTCAAGAATAAAATCTTAAAAAACAGCTATAATACTAAGATATTAGTAGGTAAAAAAGATCACGAAGTGGTCTTAAAAGTGCAGAGTGCCAAGTTCATGTTGTGAGATCAGAGTTTATTTAGCAGCTGGATGCTCTGTGGTTTAAAGGAGGCGAAGCTTCTTTTAGTCCTCATTCTGGGAATCTTGTCCCTGCATCCTGAGTTTGTTATACTAACTTTTTCAATGTTTGTATTGCTTGTTTAATTGTCGTTTTCTGTTCAGGTACAGACCTTTGTGCTACGTTCGTTTTTGTGTGAAGACTGCTATACAAACAAAGGGTGATTGATTGATTGATAGGTTGACTGGCATGGGGTGTCTAGTCTATTGTGGAGTTAAGAAGTGAGAATCAACGCAGAGTTGTTGGCAACATGGTTGCAAACTGACCCATTTCCACAGTCTAGACCTGTCAATCAATCAAAGCAGACTGATCCCACTTGGGAAAGGAGCCTTAAGGCGGGAGAATTTCCAACAGTGTCTCAGATAGAGAGTAATTACAGGAATATCAGAGGTACTCTCTTTATGTAAACTTGAGGATTTTTGAACTTCAGTGATTGAAAATTGATACATGAGGCTTATTTAGGTAACAGAACCTCTCTAACCCTTTCATGCATGGCGTCCACAACAGTAGACAGACATCTGGAACAAATACTATACCCTGTAGGTTGCAGTATAATGTCCAACTACTAGGTGGTAAATTCCCAAACCCTTGACTTAAGTTTCAAAAATGTTGTCTTTACACATTTTTACCATATCAAGATGCTAAGATGCTGCATCATTAATTTAAAATAACAGATGAAAGGCAATTTGGGTATAATGTGTGTACTCAGATTTCACATAATTTTGTATTTTTTTGTTTAAATGTACTTTTTGGGCATTTTGTGCCTTTATTGATAGGAGAGAGAAAGTGGATAGACTTGTGAAAGGGAGTGAGAGAGTAGGGGAGGACACTCTGCAAACTGGTCACAGGCTGGATTCGAATCTGGACTGGCAGAAGCAAGTACATGGGGTGCCTGGTTGCTAACCACTCTGCCAAACCAGAACCCCATAATTTTGTATTTTTGATTTAAAATGTGTATGTAATTTGCAAATGAATAATTTGATTAAACAGCAATAATACACATACTTCAGATTTTACTTTTTTCTTTTATTCACTCCAAATACATGTTTGTGAAAGACATGTGTTTGTGGATCTTTACTATTTATACCATTGATGCATGGTGTCCACTATAGTGGACAGATGCATAACTCCCTCAAGATATAACATTAAAAATGGACATGACTTTTAACTTTTTTAAATTTCAAAAATGTACTCCTTTGTGATTTACTAATTCTACATGAAGAGGTTAAGTTCCAAAATCAACTCTCCAGTTTTCTAATTCAATCCTGTCATTTCAGTAATACCCTAAATAATTCCTATGTCCAAAACTAATACAATCAAACCAAATGAGTTGCTAAAAAATTTCAACTTGTGGAAGACATTTGCTCTTCTGTCTGTAATGTTTTTGAACCAGGCTGTAAACATGTTGATTTCTATTATAAAAATAGCCATGTTCTGACCATGTTCTGACCATGTTCTTCCGTCTATGTGACTTCTGCTGCCAACCTCAGTAAACAGGAAAGGAACTGCAGGAATTTTTACTTCGATCAGCTTCATTTTTCAAAACCAGGTAGTACAGCGGTAGAGACAGACTGCCAAATGGCCTGAACATACAATAAGTCTGTGCCTAGCCTTTCCGAATTAATAAAATTCATTGTTTTCCTGCAAAGGAGAAAGTTTACAACACTAGCCTGTTCCTGTGGGTGTCATTTTGCGGTGTCTGCTCACATTATCTTAAACGTGCTCGTTGTGCAAACCTGCTGTTTTATTTATCGACTGTTTGTGTTTCTGCCTTTAGCCACAAAGCAGAATACGGCCTTTGTATGCCTTACTATCCCTCACTTCATGATGAACCACAGACCACACAGACACACACATAAACATTCAGCCCAACAGCAGCTATCTTTTCAGATTTACGATCCATATGAGCCAGATATTTTAACACGACTTGTAAAAACAGTGAGGATGTCTTCTTTTTGAAATAGTCTTGGTGTGTAGAAAATCCCCCTCCCTCTTTCTGACAGCTTTTCATCCATGCTGTATCTTCTGTTGCTGGGTAAACATATACATAACAGAATGTGTGAGTCCTCCTTTAAGCCTAACACAGCATACTGCATGTCAAACTCATAAATGTAGCAGAGAAGTATTCGGTGTATATTCTCCAGACACTTGCATCATTTCACATCGGCCTCGACTTTTGTAAATTCAGTGCATAAATCAAATGATATAGTGTGTTTACTATGACAAAGCGGAGCTGACTGCATATTGTAATGCCTTTTCTTTGCGGCTGGCTGTAGGCAGGATATGAATCAAGCTGAGGAGGGGGTGCTGACCAATGATGAGATGCCAGCTCCTTTTAAACCATCTGCCTTCAGAATGACCTAATGCTGATTTTAAATCTGCACTTAGAGATGCTTGATTAGAGCCAGGTCAGCGATCGAGCTGCCATGATGTGACAGGGAGGGTCACCGGGCTCTACGCATGAGAAGCGGAGTCGTTCTAAATCTCTCTGACACTTGGTGCCGCGCCCAGAGCGTTTTACATTGTGTTTTTTCCCCAACCACAAAGTAACCAGGAGTACGGCCTAATAGGTGCAGATAGACACATAAGTGGCTACAAAAGCCCACTGCATGTCTTACAAGAGCAGGCTGAGATATAATGACCTGAACTAATGACTGGGCTTCAGACATAGAGGAGTTGGTCACAGGGCCAATCAGAGAAAATTGATGTTTGAGTGATTGCATCATGTTCACATTTTCTCATAAAAACGGTTTTATTGTACTTTATTTGGTTGTCTTTCTGTTGCCATATATACACAAAATCTAAAAAAGGCAGTTAAATCAATACATGTTGGGTCTTTTAGGAGCACTTTACTCAAGATTTTATGGAATATGTTGACATTGTGTTCTCCGAGTTGATGGAAAACTGGATGAATTTACTCAGGGAGAGCAATAACAATCAGTCAAGTTTTGAAATGTTATTTAACTAATATTTTCTGGTAAATGAAGCATCAGAGTTTTTAGGAATTTTGACATTTCATTATACATGTCATGATCCTGCCTTTGATTTAGCTAAGCTCCCTGTTTGTTCATGTTTTATGTCTTGTCTTCGTGTTTCCTGTTTTACTTTAAATTCACCTGTCTTTCCTTGTCTCCTTCGGTTTTACTTTTTCTGCCTTTTGTACTTTTCCCCAGCTGTGTCTCATCAGTTCTCCCTGTCTTGTTGCCAGATCGTCTTTACCATCGCGTCTCTTATGCTCTTATCACAGCCATAGTTTGATTGTGGCCTTCTTTGTTTAGACCTTGCCTTTTTGCCTTACGTTTTCTGCTACCATTGCCTGACTCTGCCTGCCTTTTGTGTACCAGATTTTTGTATCAAAAATAAACTTTGCCATTTGCCTTATGGACTTGCTCGTCTGCCTTACTGAGCTTTTTTTATGCCAAGAAGTGTTCCAGCCATGACAATACACCCGACTGTATCTTCAGCTTTATTCTTTAATCAAGGCCAAGTTTAAAAAAGAAACAGATTAATCAAACTTTAATGAAATGTGAGTGTATTATCAAATAACTGTGACTGACTTACAATAGAGGGAGCCTAGCAACAAGAGATTTTGTCTACCTCATTAACAGTATTTAATGAAGGCAAGGCTTGACAGAATCAGGGCTTTCCACAAGCCCTGGCTGTCGGCCATTTGGCTGACTGCCTCTTATGTGGAGAGCCCCGCAAAGGTCAATTATGGTCAGAAATGTCAACACTTCCACTCAAGGTGTGGCAACAAGATCCTGACACAGTCAGTCAATGATCATTTACGGTCTACACTCACCACCAGTCAGCATGAGTGCACACTTGCACATGCAGTTGTCGTTGTCCATGTCCTTGGTGCTGAAGTCTGCTCCGTGGATCACCAGACTGCTCTGCCTGCCTGCAGTCCCACTGTGGCTCTTCAGAAACAGTCTGTAAGACATCAGGAGAGGGGAAAAAAGGAGCGGGTCAGGACATGGAAATACTTCAGGAGTAGGAAACAGGGAGAGGAGTGTGTTAGAGGGAGCGATGTGAGCAATAAAAGCAGAAAGAAGACATAACAGGCTACATGAAACGTCTCTGGGGAGATATTTATTTTTGTTTTGATTGAGTACATGAAGAGCACCTGGAACAACATTAACAGGGTGGGGAGAACATGACAGAACAAACGTAGAAAAAGAAGGTATCAAGGAATTAGAGGTAGAAAATGATGATAGGAGGAAACATGTTGTGTAAGGAATGTTTGGGAATGACATTTCCATCTGCACAACTATAGTGCAATATATTACACAGCATCGACAGACCTGACCCTTAATGCTGGCCCTTTAACAATATCAAGAAACTTTAAGTCCACTGGGAAACCTGTTTAAACCATCATCCATTCATAGCTTCACAGGAAGGGGAAAGTCTTTAGTATGAAAATATATAACATTCTGTCTGTCCGCTTGTGTTTGAGTACATACTTCTGTTTCTTCTCTCTTCCTGATGTTGCATTCCTTTAATAAAACCATACACGCAACTGCACTTTTTCCACCAGCTCATACATACTTTTTGTCAGATCTAATTTCAAGTATTTTCCAGCTTGAACCTATGGCTGTATGTATAGCTGTAGATAAGTAGATGTTATGTGGAATCAAAGCAAGACCAAGCAATATCATCTAAAAGCTCTACTTATACATAGAGCATTCAAATGTGGTTTTCAGGGTTTAAACAAAGCAAAGAGGATATTAAAAGAGATATGACATAGATACAAATAAAAAATAAGTTATCCCAAAGTCATTTTTGAGATTTGGCAAAAAAGATTAAACATATAGAATGTAAAATTCCCAACAATCCAGGTGATAAGAAAGACAAATCTGCTCTGGCAGACTATGATGGAATCTCAAACTCCACACTCACAGACTTGGGAAAGTCTTGATGGTAAGCATGAAGTGCTTGAAGATGCTCTAATGAGACATTTTCAAGTCCCTGAGGACTTTAATGTGATCTTTTCAATGAAAAAAATAAGAACTTTTCTTGGGCCTGCATACCTAGAGTTCATTCACTAAGGTCCGTCTGTGTGTTTGTTTGTCTGCTTGTTAGCAAGATAACATAAACATACTGGATTGGTTAACATGAACATTTTATGAGAGGTGTGGTTTGGTCCAAGGAAGAACCCAGTATATTTTGGTGGTGATCTGTAAATTTGTCTGGATGCAAAAAACTCCCAAACTTTGTGAAAAAGCCCAGAACTTAACACTGGGCTTTGGAATAAAATCATATCTCTGATATCACTGGATGGATTTGCTTCAAAATTGACATGATAATATATTTAATATGACTTTATCATCACAGTACATTTTATCTGGATCTGATCCAGACTGACGTCAGAAAAAAACTGAACTTGATAATGGCAAATCCCATCAGTTTCTCCTTAGCTGCTCTGAGGATTCTGCCCGTTTTACGGCAAATGTAGGGAAATGTAGTTTATTTGCAAACTGACGTCAACATTTTTCAAGCATTACATTTCCCAGCTTCTCTTGCAATACCAGCGAGGGAGTTCTCCACGTGGACTGACATGAACAAAGACTTGGCCGTCTAATTGATGCGAGTGGGGATTCAGTATTGTGTCTTTCCAGAGGTCTACACTCTCCATGAGTGCTTTTCTAGTTGCAAAAGTTTATGATGAGAAGGGCGTGACTGCCCAATAAATGTAAACAAATGAGCTTAAATTAAAGCAGTATTCTCCTTATTAAAATTGTTTCATTCAAGGCAAGCAGGGACAAGACAGAATAACTATAATTAAAGCAAAAATGCTACTATGTCAGTATGTGGTTATTATTACCGTTTTATTATTAAAATATTTGTGGAGGTAAAATTAACTAAGAGACAAACACACATCATGGAAGCATCTGCAGTTGCTGAGGATTTGGACCCCACTGTTATGGTAAAAAGCAAGCTAAGGCAGGAGTCAAAACTTTCAATTCACTGATCTGTCTTGGCTTTAACCCCTATGGTCATGAGCTCTGTTAATGATCAGAAGAATGAGGTCATGAATGCAAGTAGTTGAAATGAGGAGGGAGGCTGGGCTAAGCTAACCTGACACACCAGGTGGGGTGTCACCAAACCATCAGAGAAGGAGCCCATGGAAAGTGTTTTGGGAGGGCATAAGTTTAAAAAAGCATATCCTGCAGGTGGTAATTCCCTTGTTTTTTTTCTGAAGACTCAAATCTTTTATTACACCATGGGGGACATCTACTCATCCACCACAATTCACTCTCACATTCACTCACTTACATTTGCGAACACATCCCTTCTGTTTTTTCCCCAATTAGAGACCACTGATGCAGCAGTAGGAGCAACTCAGGTTAGGTGCCTTGCCCAGGGACACATTGACATGTGACATCTTGAACCCGCAACCTTCATACTGTTGGAAGACTACCAGACTAAGCCACCAATGCCCCAAGATGCATACATTAAATAAAACTATGATCCACTAAACAGCTGCTGAGCATTATCCATCCAACCTTTTAGTCCACTGAATGTTAGTATTGAGCTTTCTTGCCATATTTTCCCTTTGCGTATATCTATGGGACTGATAAAATGTCACTCCCAAGCTGAATTCTTTCCCATACTTAACATATAATAGAAAACTAATAAGTGACTTGGAAGCAGATTGTCTCCGGGGTGAATCCTGTGATGAAATTATTTGTGGTGTGATCAGGAATTCCTGCATTCAGATCTGACAGTTTCTTTATCTCTTTGACATTTTTATAAGAAACAATAGAACACACCTTCTCTTAATCTGCTGCAATGCACTTTTGTCTTGTAAAGTCTTTGTTCTCTCACGCTCCCTCACTTCAAGCGTCTCCCAGCAGAAGAGATGGATTTTTTTAAAAGCAAGACTTCAGCACGAAGCAAATCAGCTTTCCTTTGTTAAATATGTTTGTCTCTGTGGAGGCAGTTTCCTGAATACATTTCTCTCAGACAGGGGACCATGGGCGTGGAGTGAACCCTGCACATAGTTTGAGTTTTCCGATGAGAAAGTAGCAAATATAAAAACAATATTTCATGTTTATAAAGAGAAGTTCGGCACCTCATGCAGCGCTCAATGCAACAGGTTGAACACCTCAAAGAAAGCGACGTGTAGACTTCTCCAGGAAAGAAAGTTATTTAACGTGAATGACTTCTGTATTTGGACAGCTGTGTAAATGGAGTTCAGGTCACAGAAGGGAATTCACGATGCTACTAAATCAACACGTGTACTCCTTCAGTGTAAGGCTGAGTCATGTCCCAATCAGCGGCACCAAATGGCCATTGCACATGATAGGTTTGGAAACGGGCCTCTGAGCATTTTAAATGTGCAGATTATTGTTGCATTGTTCATACCAAGTAGAAACCCACTTACATTTTTACACTGATTTTATTCAGAATATTTGGTCTAAACATGTAATATGAGTGATCTACAATTTTTCTAGTCAGCTCTAATCTTTGGACAACTCTGCTACCATGTCACAAAACACAGAATTTTTAATGATCAGATAGAGTGATAGAACATGAAGAAAGGAAAAATGAACTAATGAGAGAGCATTTCTCCAAAGCTTTATCCTCTAGGGGAAATTACAGCTGTGCAGCACACACAACACATTTTACAAAAACTGGTGATGTGTTTTTTTTGGCCGCTCTTTTATTCACACAGTTGAGTTGTGGAGTAATTTAAAAAAAGGACCTGACAAGGTTGATGGTGACCTGACATGCCAGATGGACAGTTCTATATTGGACATATTTCACTAATCCATCTGGAAAGAAGCTTTGCAGAACCTTCAAAAACAACAGCAGCTTGTGATTGGACGATTGTTTGGCTCATCACAGACCAATCCATATCAAGCAGTGCTGCTATTAAGTAGTATATGTAGCAGCTAAATGTAGCGGCTAATGGCAAAAAGTTAGCCACTACGGCTAACAGCTAACAAGGGCAAACAACAGTAAATGGCTGTTAGCCATAGCGGCTAACTGTTGTTTGCCCTTGTTAGCTGATAGCTTCACTACCTCAAGACTATCGTTTCATATTACATATTTTGCCAAGTATAACTGAGTAACCATGATAACCACAGGCTAACCGCCATTAGCGGCCATTATTTGTACGACAGGTAGTGACTTCACTTCCTGTCAATTCATTCATTCATTCATTTTATTAATTTGTCCCTTGAAGGGCGATTTGGTTTGCAGCAGATTCACAAGTCTCAAGTCACTTCCTGTTGACGTCGAACCCGCAGCTCTCGCCTCTCTTCCCTGATTAGGCTGTTGAGTATTTAGCCAAGTGAAACCATTGGACAACGGAGGCTGGCAAGACGGAGATGCATGATTTCAGAATCAGGCAGGTCCGTCTGCTCTGCAAGGCCACGTTGATGGTGCCTGTACTGTGCACCTAATTCTTTGATTAAGGCACAAATATCTCATGTTTTCTATAGAGTTGCTAAATTTACACAACCTTTTGTATCCTTAGCTGCGTCGTAATGCATAGACTGAATAAAATATGGCACTAGTCTCAGTGACATCATCCAATGATTCCTAAAGAGGAGCTTAGAAGCTTGTCAATAGCTGTTGCCTCAGACTTTTGTTGACCGTATAAACAAGTAAAAGAAGTGGAGCTTAAAAGGGCCTTAAGCCTCCAAGTAAAATATACGTGTCTGACAGACAGTTAACCATACCCTGATTGAGAATATTTTAACCCTACTAAAAAAAAACAAAAAGCGGATTAGCTAAAGGCCAATGTAAAGGTGCGTTCACACCGGACGCTACTTGTACTACCTCGGCGATCACTCTCCATTCAAAGTCAATGTACAGCCGCGATGGGGTGGGCCAAACCCTCCTGCGATGCGACAGCCGCGTACAAGATGATCACTTCACTCATCGCGCAATGTCAAAGTTAAAAAAAGTTGATCTATTCAGGCGATGTCGTGTGTGGCTGTGCAGCAACAGCCAATCAGCGTTGTGCGTACGTGTGACGGTACCCGAGACAGACAGTTATTCATCCGGACTACAGGGTGGATGAGTTTCGTCTAGGCGGAACTAATGTCAGTGAGGACATTAGTTCTGCCTAAACGGACCGCGGTAAACTCACAGATAATGCTGCTGCAGGGCATCAGCTGCAGTGTTTTGTGGTTGATAAGTGAGTGAAAAGGATACAGCTGGAATAATGTCCGCTTATACATCCTATTATATGATATATGAAATGATCGCGGTGAAACTCGAGCGGACGTGACGTCACCGAGCGACGGCCGACGGTAGCGGTTACCAAAATGAGGTATTTATGGACGCGCGACGCTACGTCAGTGGGCGACGCGATTTTGGTAGCTGGGTCGCTTGCGGTGTGAACGCAGCATAAGTAATCAGTTATTGTTAGTTAGACCTGTAAAAACACTTTGATGCATTTCAGCATCAAGAAATTCAAGTCTCATGAAGGTCGTTGCTGAAACACAAAAGTGGTCGACACGATCGCGTCAATAGAATAAAGAGAGTACCTTGAGTTTTTTTCTTTGTAACTGTCATTCCATAAAGTATCTCAAGCAATTCTTTTATTTGAGTCCAGGAAGAACTCTTTTTCACTGTCTTTTGCTTCAAAAAGGTGCAGAGAAGCCTATCATCTATCACTGTCTCTCTTTGGAATTCAGAGGCCTGACACTGCTGAACACCGTACAGCTTTATATGACATTATCTGAAGACCCTCTGGTACAGAACGTAATACCATTAAATTTGAAACACACACAAGCATCAACACATCCTGCTCTCTGCAAGTGGAAAAGATCAAATTCTCTCTGAGAGGGTGATATGATCAACCTGAGAGCCCTTCAAAGAATACTGTAAGAAAACTGAACCAGCACCCTGCTCAAATTAGTGTTGTCTGTGGTTGTAGCTTTATTTATTAATATATGTATTGTTAATTATCTAATAGGGTGAGGCAGGGGGAGGTAATAGACTAATAATTATGTTTGTAACTTAACATACAGTATCACTCTCAGGCTACTTTATCAGAAGCTGTAATCATTCTATATGAATGTAATTACTTACTTCTTTTATCCCAAATATTATGTTTTTGTTATTTATTTCTTTGTTCATACTAGTTTTTGTTCTATTGTTAGAGTAGTAGCATCCACCATAACATTTTTGTAGACTTAATTTAACTAAAATCTTTTGTTCACTTGTAATCCGACAATTCAAATCAGTAAATCCTGCATAAAAATAGTTTAAAAATGATTCAGTATTTTGAGTTTTGACAAAATAACCACTTTAAATAATCTAGTGGAATTTTATATTTTTGAAGTGGGGTTCTGCAATGTATATGTTAAAAGTACTTTGACACAACAATTTTGGTGAGCCAAGTACATGTAAGAATAGGAACAACATCAAAAATCAAAGCAGAGATTTTTTTTGGTCTAAATTTCTATGTGCATCAAAACCTTGATCAAACTGTTATTATGTTAATGGTCATTTATGAAGAAATTCTGAACATCTTCTCACTGCTGACTGTTGCTCCTTCGGGATTTTCATTTCTACAGACAAGCTGTTGTATCAACTGTTGGCAACAAGGCACCAAATACCTTGGGAGACAAATTTCCAGTAAGGAGAAGCTCACATCCTGCTTCACTTACGGGTAGCATTACTTCTATCAGCAAACTCCTGATTCTGGAGAACTAAACCACGCTGTGTCACAGACAGGGCTGCCTAATACTCTGATAGAGAACAGGCTTTGCTGAACACCCACTCTCCACTTTCTGAAGGCTCTTTTGCACCAACAAAACGTCAAAAGCAGATCATCAGAAGGATTTTCAGTGTGACACTTTGACAGACTACTATTAATGGTCTGACTTTGTGTTTATGAAGTGTCCTGCATTTTTATCATGCCAAAAATTCCAATTTTGACCAACCAATGCACTCTGCCTGTTAGGATCATTTCTGCTCTCTAGCAGGGCTGGTGATACAATGATGAGCTAGGAAATAAAGACAAGAGGGTTGGAGGCTTTTCCAGGGGCTGTTTTTTAAATGAGCTTTTGGGCAATTTTAAACAGAGCTTCTGTTGAAAAAATAACGTCTCTGAGGCCTGTTCTTATGCCACGGAACAACCAATGGCAGATATCATGACTTTAGCTGGTTGGCCATTAATACGGACCAGATGTGTGAATGCAATACTTCAAAATCAACTAACAGGATTTTATTAGACTTTGTACAAAAGTAAACTTAACTGACAAGACACTGAAGGTAATGAGTTAAAAGTCAAGGACATGAAACTTCACATTAATTTTCTGCTTGGAGGCTTGCTATCATCTAAAAAAATACTTTGAGACATTTTCGTAAAACTTTGCACATCTTTTCCATCTGTAACAAAATGATTATTTCATTACTAGTAAAGCACTCGGAGGGCATAGACTTCCGCCAGCACCACAGTCCTCACCCATAGTGCGATTTTTACAATAAATATTAGTCCTACCTTTATTTCATCTAAACATTTAGATTCCTTGGTCAAGAAAACATATTATTAGCAATTGGATTCATAATGATATCTATTTTGGTTCAGTAGATACTGTATTCATGAAAATCACATTTTTCATCATGGCGGATCCAGACGGTGATCCAGATCACTCCCAAAATCTAATCATCTGTTCCTTGCCCCGATTTGGACAATTCCTGAAAATTTCATCGAAATCTGTACATAACTTTTTGAGTTATGTTGCTAACAGAGAAACAAACAAACAAAAAAAAAAAAACAGATGCCGGCAATACCACAACCTCCTTGGCGGAGGTAATAATGTTGGGGAAGGATCAAGGGCATGGAGACCCAAAATGTGAATTGCACCACAACCAGAGATTTTCTTCAAATTTTGTTTGCTGTAAGCTGATTCGTCCCAGCGGTGGACCAATGAAATGTTGATGGTGATATCTCACGGGTCAGGATCATGGAGTGCCATGTTCATCTGCTGTTTGTGAGCTAATTATTAAAAAAGAAAAGCTTCAGGGTCTTTCATGGTACTTCAAACTTTGCACTAATGCCATAGGCTATGTCCATACCACCATGAGCACGCCTGACCTAGGAAGCTTAACAGGATCTGACCTGGTTAGTACTTGGATGGCAAATCCGAACACCAGGTGCTCTGAGCTTAAAGACAAAGGTTGCTCAGTCTGGTAGGGCACTTTACACTATGGCCCAAGGGTACAGCCATCATACTGTAGTTTGGATGTTTGGAAGTTATGTGGTCTCATGATTATCCTAAGCTTGTGAACACAATATCTCAAAAGCAGTTCAAAGGCTCCCTGTTAAAATTAGGCAGACATTCTGTCAGGTTTTAGGATAAAAAATAAAGGTCTTAAAATGCCTAAAATTAATCCAGATCTTTTAACATCGTATCTCAAGAAAAGTTTTCAGAGAGTTCCTCAAACTTTACACATGTAAACTCGAGCTAATGGATGTACTGAGTAGATCTTGTTGATACCAGGTTTAAGGTCATTAAGCCTCATTATCACTTTTCTTGTGAAGTACACACACTGAACAAATTTCAAAATCTGTCTGGAGGATGAACTGAATATATTCTAAGGGTTAAATGTCAATGATTAGGCAAACCCATGCTCATTTTTCACTTGTGAACAAAATATATTTAAATGCTTTAAAGGCTTTCTGTTAAAATTAACACCAATGCCTTCTGTTATTGAAGGAGGAACTTCAAGGATTCGGTCGATTGGAAGTTAACATCATTGCATTTTGTTGATCTCTTACCTGTGACAGTTTTATCTGAAAAACACATAAAAGCATCTATTAATTTGATCAGATTTAACTCCTAATTTAGGATAAAATCATTTGATTTTGGAGGTCAAAATTAAAGGTTATGTGGTCTCATGCTCATATATATGTAGATGCAATATCTCAGTCCACTGAGTCCACTTCCACCTGATGATAATCTTATTAGCTTGTTGAAGTCCTTGGTCAGGGTCATTTCCCCACGTGGTAAACCTTAGACTGCAGATGCAAAATTCAATAACGCTTTTCAGAACTTTTCCACCAGACTTTGTACAAATGACGACTCTCAACAGAGAAAGTCTTTGGGTCCCATGTTCATGGTTCTTGTACAAATCACAATAACAATAAAACCACTCTTGGCATTCTTCCTGACCATCACTGTCTAGCTCTAGTAAGACTTGTGGAGGCTCAAAACAGCCAGGCAGTTGTTCAGGAGGAGAATGTCAGAAGAAAAGAATGAAAAGATTGACAGAGAGATGGCGTCCAATAATTGATGTTAATGAAATGTATCATGGGACAGACATCCGCTCATCAGCTAGATCTGGGTTTGAACTGGTAAAGCGTGCTAATCTGATCGTTCCCATTGGAGTAACTTAGTAATGTGATTGGTCAAGGCTCATTACTTAGCACAATATTGAGCTGTGAGAGGAATCTCAATGACACCTCCTGGGAGGATGGGAGGGAGGTTGGTGTACAGCCATCTAATTCTTTAATTTCCACTGAGGACATTGGCTTGTTTTTATCCTTTCAATGTGTTTGGAAAGCTCAGACAGCAAGAATGATTTTCCACTTAGCCAATGTGGTATCACATAAACCGCATAGTTTTTGGTTTAAGTGGTTCAGTGATTTTTGTGGTTTTGAATGTGAAGGAAATTCTATCTCCAGCTTGAGTTTAAAAGAGAGACGGCATATTTTAGAAGAAAATGTGTCCAATTTAATTAGGATAAATTGCCTTGGTATAAAAATCACATTTCAACTTTTCACACTGAGGTACTGTACTTTTATACTTTAGACATTTTATGTCTGGATGTTGATACTGTTCAATCTTATGGGGATTATCCAGTGCTCACATATATTCACTCAACTGTCTTGAATTGAGAGATCAACAAAAGCCTCCAACTGGGACAGAACAAGACATCCCATGGCTTCAAAGCTGGAGATCTGTAAAGTACTGTGTTCCAACCATAGACTGTAAAAAAACATGGACGTCATGTCGCTGGGCTTTTGTGAAGCCGCCGCAAAAACTGCTCCCCCTGGTGACTGGCTGCAGTATAGGTCAAATCTCCGTCTCCCCAATTCATCTGAACGGGCCGTAGTGAAACTTCAAAAAATTAATACACCTCATAGAAATATTTCTCCCACCCGTATGCTGTGGTGATATGAAAGTATCATTGGGCTGCGTTTTTTCCAAGTCCTCTTTTTTCTGAATAGTTTCTTTTTCATCAGTTATTAGAGTTAAAAAAAATAACCGCAGTTTATGGCAGTTTCACAATGATTGTGTACAGTGTATGATGGGGAGTTTTGCGACAGTTTACGACAACTACGTCGAAATATGGTCCAGATTCTCCACTGGCTGCACAATGGCAGCGCCCTGACGGGGGATATTATGGCTTCAAAACCGTTAGATGGTAGAAGGCGGAGCCACGCTATCCAGTTCTTATAATACATCCATGGTTCTAACAACTTCATGGTCAACATCGTTAAAATACAATGTTATACAATGTGACACGATAAAACATATGAGATGATATGATATGATACATTCTATGACACAAAAAAAAACATACAAATACATCTTTGTCCAAGCAGCCCCTTGTCCCATTTAGACTCCAAAAATGTAGGTGGATCACAGTGCTATTATTTGCTGATCTTTATTTATTTAACTTTTTTTTAACAACCTCTGTACATTATTTACTTCAAACTGATTGCACTTTTCTTTTCTTGCTTTTACCTGCCTTCTTTTTATTTATTAATTATAGCCATTTTTCTTTTTAATTACCACATTTGCATTGGTCTGTGCTAAATTACCTTTTATTTGTTGTTGTTATTTGCTTATTTTTATTTTGGGAAATTTTTTTATGTTGTCTACCAATAGTTCCTTTTTAGTACTGGACACTGTTGTCACTTCATCATGTTCTTTTTTTGTCCTACCCTTGGATATTCCTAAATTTAATATTGAGTCTGATGTATTTGTTGCTGTGATTGTAGAGTCCGTGTTGGAAAAAGGGTGATCATTCGCAAGATCTTATGTTTGTTCCACACACCCAGGACGCACCACATCACACCTACACCACAATTTCCTATCAGTACGTTTGCTCATTTTCAAATTAGGTTTTCACTGGGATTGAGGATTTTTAAAGACATATTTATTTTTATTTATATATTTAAACATATATAAATATTAATTAATTATGTCTAGTGTTCGATACACATATATTAAAGCATACAACTAAGGATTTTAGCACAAATATGGATAAATAATATTGTACATGCCAACATGGTCAAAGACCTGAATGCTTCCATTCACACACTTGAATACAAAACCTCATTGTCAAAGAACAGTGATGTGTGCAGCATGTCGGGGTGTTTGGTACATAATCATTTGGCAAATAAAAGAAAAAAAAGAGCTGGTCGTTTTTGGCCATAGCAAATGATAAATCAGTGAATCATCTGCTTACATATGGACCATGGTAACACATCCAAGCTTAATTTGGGAAAAGGATGGAGTCTTGTGGGACCTGCAAAATCATGCTCTGCTGTTTATAGAGCAAATTAAAACATTGGGGAACATAAATCAGCCTCCATATGTGAATGAATACATGTAGTTCAAACAACACTTAGTGCTCTAATGTGTCCCTTTGTCCCCATACAGACAGAGATGTGTTGGATCAACACACTGGGGCTTGAATCTGGCTCTGGATCTGTTAATAATGTCTCCTGTTCACCATTTGTCTTTAATCTGACACTTCCCATTTCACATCAGAGTGTGTAACACTGAACAGAGGATATTGCTGTCGTACAGTCACTATGAAAAAAGCTCCCTAGAGAAGTATGGGGAAAGGCATATAAGAAAGTGTCCTCTGGAATGTGTCTTACCCAGCATTAAGTACAACTGGCTCTTAAAAAAGCACAACAGCAATAAAACTCACAAATGGTGTAAACGAGTGCTATAATGTTCACAAAACATTTCGAAGGCCACAGTGAAAAAGGTTGAAGCACTTTTAAAAAATAAACGTCACTTTTCATCTTTTGACTGACACTCCAAAGCTAAGGGTGCTTGTTTGCTCTCATCTTCTACATGAAGGCCAGCAGCCCAGCCAGCAGAGGGTTCAGCGCGTGCTGATGCACACCTGGCAGTGATTAGCCTCCTGAACTGCAGTCTGATTGGCCCGATGCAGAGGTTAATCACCCTGACCAATGGCTTACTTCCTACCGCAAGGTCTGCAGAGGTGTCGGACTGAATGAGACCTGCCTGGCTGCTCTTTTGCCACTGGGTGTCATATAGCTCCATTGAGACTTAGGTAATGTGAACATTATGTGCAGATGCATAGATCTCAGCTTGTATGAAGTTTCCAACTGAATATACAGTTGAGATCTTCATGCCAAATGTCTACTCATAGGTAGAATAAACAGAAAGAGAAAAAGAGCTGTGCTTGTCAAACAGAGAACGTCTTTTAGTTATGAGACAATAGAAGAAGGGCAACATTAATCCAGTGGTTATTTAAGGTCACGGTAACTTCTGTCTGAGAAACATCATTTGATTAAGAACATCACAGACAGTAGTTTACTCTCAAAATGAAGATGAAGAACCACTCTGATGCAAATTAAGTTTATTTCAAGTGAGGAACAATCAAAAATCTACAATAACTCAGCCAAATGACCTTATTTTTCCTTAACACAGATCAATAGACAAAAGACAGAATTGTTAGCTGTAAAATGTTGAGCCAACTAAAGCTGCTTGGCAAGTTTGAATGAAACGTTCTCTATTTGTTTTCACACTCTTTGTCACTCTCCCTTGATTCTTTAGAACCTGGATTAAGGTTAAATCCAGGTAAAAACAAACCAAAATCCATATATCCCCCTATCTTCTTCAGCCAAAGATCAGATAATCCACCTCACCTTTATCTCACTTGTTCATAAAACAAAATCTAACCAACCTGATCCAGATACACTGACCAACAGTTGTGATTACGAAATCTGTGCTTTGAACGGCACGTCACACTAAATACTTTTCCACAATTTGTGGCAAAACCTAATGGAGTGCCCACATCAGATAGGCTGTGTGTTTATGCAGACACGGCCTTTTGCTTTGTGTGAGTTAACTATTGTTTAGAAAAACTGCCAATACAGGTACATCTCAAAAAATTAGAATATCATGAAAAAGTTCAATATTTTTTATCACTCATTTCAGAATTACCAAAATTTCAAGCAATAAATGTCTGAAATGTTACGCTCTATCTGTAATGAATCTATATAATATATGGGTTTCACTTTCTGAAATGAGTGATGAAAAATATTGTTTAGAAAAACTGCCAATACACTAAGCGCAGGTAAGAACAGCATACCCCCCCACACACTTTGAAATGCTGATTACAATGAAACACTTCAACCTTTATTAACTTCTTAGTTCTAAAAATTATTCGAATAAAGTGAGTAATCCTTCATCAGTGGATTCAAATTGGAGAGAAAGACGGTGCTGACATGAAGGAAAGGAGCGATGGGTCTGACTTTATCCCCGCTGTATAGTTGGTGCACAACCTAATGGAAAGGCAAACTTTTGTGAAATTATGTTGTTACTTTATAAGAAGCACTAGAAAGACAAAGCCACTTAGTTTTTTGAGCAAGGCATGGTCAGCCTTATGAGGACTGATAAAACAGTCTGTTTTGAGCTGGGCTGAATCATGGGATGTTTGCCAAAACTTAATATCTGAGTATTCTTTTGGTGGGAAAAGGAGATTTGAGGACCCGTGAAAACTTGTTGAAAATGAGAATGAAATATAACCTCTCAGATTTTGAAAAACACTGAACAAATTACCTTGTCTACATACCTGTATACCTTAGCTTTCAGCCCGTCTCTCCTTGCAGGGGCTTACATGTCATGACTGTTCACCCTCTTTTGACAAGGACCTCGTATAACCCCACTTTAAAACTACCAATCCACCCTTGAGACAAGAAAATCCATTTCTGACTTGGTAACTGTACACAATAATTTCAACTAATATGGTCCTAAGTGGCTTTCCCCCCCAACTTTGTGACAGATAACATCTCCCAGCATGTCAAGGACGCATCTGTTGAAATGTCAGCTCAGCTGCTAATGTCAACTCTAAGACAAAGATGTGTCTTTGTAACACAGCTCACTTTATTCACTGATAAATATCATGTGATCTGGTCAAATGCCTTGAAAAAAGCTTCTAGTTTTACATGGGGTTGGACTTATTTGGTGTATTATGAGCAACTTATTATGTTTCATTGCAACATTTAGGACTTTTGTAAAATTTAATTCAAAAAGGCAATGGATGGCAGCACAGTCATGATGAATTTTGCAATAAATTCCCTGCCCACAACCTCTGTGACTGATAAAGTTTAAATATACAACAGTTAAGCATTCCCAGTAAATCCTAAAATGGCTCATGGTTCTCTGTCCAGCAGAAGTGTTGCAGCCTTCAACTTTGATGCTTCATCTCTGTATCATTTGAAATCGTGGAGCATTAGGCTTCCAGGAATTTAGAATTTAGATATAGCTGAAGATATCTAAGATTATCTTACACTAATTCTTGGAAAGAGAAAGGTCACAATGTTTTGAAAGCAAGATCTTTGCCAAATGTTCTCACATGAAAACCATCTACATAGAGATTTTTCCACTAAGAACTGGTCCATTAGCATGAGGACAAATCACTGGCTTTAAAGTCTTGGCTCTTATAACAAGGTAGAATATTGAATAAAGATGTTATAGCTCATTAGAGAATGGGCATATATGTATTTTTCCCCAGATTTCCAAAAGGGATTTGGGAGTATGAAAATAGTTTTGCCAGTAAGCCCCACGACGTGCCTGTGCATATGTTTAAGTGCTGTACCTCAGACAACCTTAGAAATAATGTGTTTGTCAGGACATACTCACGCACATGGTAGTATTTTAGTGTCTATTACACATATTCAGACATTCTCTGACTCGCAGTCTTCTCTTATTTAGCAGGTGCATGAAACTCTGTAACTTTAATCCTGGAGAATGAAGGCTGGGCACTGGCTCACCTAGCAGGTAGTTTGTGCTCCCCATGGACAAAGGCTGCAGTCCACAAAGTGGGTGACCAAGGTCAGACTCTGACCCTAAACTTCTGCATGTCACTGATCAATCCCCCACCCCCACCTAGTTTCCACTTCTATTACCGTCTTATCTCAGTGAATGCAGGTCGGGCAGGTCAGACTTAAACTGATACTGTAAGTTTCTCAAAGAATCTTTAAAGACCTTGAGCAGAATTTATCAGGAGAACTCAAATTTGCTTTGAAACTCAAATCAAAGATACCTTTGGCTTCAAGAAGTTTTCTTAAGACTTAAAAAAAAATGCCCTTTCTTCTCAAGGATAATGTCTTTCCAATTTGAAGGTCATGGATCAAAACTCAAGGCCAAATTCTCGTAGTCATCCTCTGCTTGGAAACCTGATATGTGTTGAAAGAAACAGATCAACTTTCATTAGACTACTCACAGATTCTTCTGGGCATCCTTTGGTTGTCTCATTATGTATTCTCTTTTTTATCTTAAAAAAGGGGGGTTTCAGGGATTTATAAAATGCCTATTATATTTTTACACTTTGCTTATATGATATTTTTGTTTCTCCAACACTGCAGCACAAACCCACATAAACAGACATTTAAGTAAATAAGTAAAATAAAATAATAATAGAAAATGTTTGTATTTATATATTCACATAAACACATGCATAACAAGTTTGTACATTAATAGACACACATGTAGTAATTAAAATTGAAAAATGCATACTGATTTACACAAATTAAAGGAAAGACCTCCTGAAGTTTGTTAAGTCAAATTACCACACCGGTTAACCTTTTACATATTACACAAGTGGCTCCCAGTTTTTTTTTAAAGTTCTTACAGGAGCCACTTGTGGGTACATCTGATCTTTTCCAGCTTATGGTTGTACAAAATGTCTATTATTTGCCGAGTTAACTGATTAGATTTCCAAAGAATAGTCCAAGGTCTGAGGTCAAGGTCATATGGTGTTCTAGTAATCTCTTGCATGTGAATGTGACATTTCAAGAAAGGTCAGAGAAGAAAGAAAACACAGCATTTTGACTCTGACAAATTTGATTAGGTATGATGTACAAGTGAAAAACTGATGTACAACTACATTTAATAACCCCAAACTTTATGCCAACCACTCTCATATATTTTGGTCATGTTTGAAAATACAGATATTTTGGGATGGAGTTTTGAGAGTAATGGGCGAAATGCTTGGTTATAATATTCCTAATGATCCCCGGTATATATATCTAGGACTGATATCAGACAATGTGATAGGTAAAGAAGATAAATACCTGTTTAAGATCCTATGTCTTGCGGCTAAGAAAGCCATCACAAGAACTTGGCTGAGTTCTGAGCCACTGGCTGGACATTGTGGAAGAAATCCGATCAATGGAACAAATGACCTACAGTCTACGAATTAAATCAGAGCTTTACACTGCAAGATGGTCAAAATGGCATCTTTATGTAACAAAGTGGTGTTTGCCCCCCTTGTACTGTTGTTCTTGTGTTTTTGTCACTGTTTTTATTAAAAGGAAAAATAAAGGTTAAATAAACCAAGACTTTTTCTCTTGGACACTTAAGCTGATTGACTACCAGTGGTTCAACTGTGGTTCTAGAGATACAAAAAAACTATCATAACTGGAAAAAGTTATCTAATTATTGTAAAATGAATTAATGTTGTTTGTTAGTATCAAGCCAACGAACTAAGAGTTACATTCTTGTCTGAGAGAAACCCTCTCAAACTCAAAAATAAATGTTAGAACAAATTCAATTTTGCACTTCAGCTTTGATTGTAATCTGACCCAACACTCTGACTCAAATCAGTATATTTGTATTTATTAAGTACAGCCTTCAAAGCATTTTTATATAATATAATCAACATGCAAAGCGTCTCTTTGTCTTGCTATCTCTCCATGCCTCTCCCATGACACACAGAAAGCTTCTCTGATCTTAAAATCCTGAGACTGCACCAACACTAATGTCAAATTCAGAGGCAAACTCAACTAAACAACGGCACCATTGAAAGGAGTATAATTTTCCTAAATGGCACTTAAGTTTCTTTGCCCCATGACCCAGCCTACCATTACAACATGATTGCACACATTAATTTTATAGCTCTTATCATGACAGTGGTAGTGGCTGAGCTGAGGTGGTGCTCTCCATGTAAGTAAGCCACTGGAGGGCTGCCAATGTTCAGTTTGTGTAAATACTTTGAGTATCAGAGACATCGAGTTTCACCATCTGTGCAAAGTTACAATTCCATCATGATTGCCTAATACATCTATATGCAGATGACACTGTGTTAAACATAATACTTGGTTAAATGGATGCATTAATGGAAAAGGCCATCACTGAATCATACCTGTTCAGGAGATACTTCTGGTCATAAAACAGCAATATCTCGGGTTTTCTCATATTGTGTAACCATCACATCACTATCAAGCATACAGAATCAGAGAAAAGTAAACTTCATAACATACAGTCATTGAGGGAGTTACAGCCTGTATCCTCAAGAGCTAAATCAGTCATCAGAGTTTATTTGCTGACAGTATTTATCTAAACTGGTATTGTGTATTGTTCATTTCAGTTTGTGGTTCTGTCTTTTCTTATTACATAATAGCATAATGTGCAGTTCTCTGTTCTGGGCCAAAGCTTTCACTAAGATTAATCATTATTTGTTTCGTTTCATCAGCATTTTCTTGGATTAAAATCTTAGCTCTTTCAGGGCCGCTTTAATGGTTTACTTTCTATAAAAGAGTAGTTAGCCTTTAGCTATGTCTCCTTTGTAACACTCAGCCATGAACTCACTCTTGATAAATGATAGTGATTAACAAAGTGTTATCAGATCTATAATAGCTGCAGGTCATTAAATTGAATTTGATTTTAATATTTTCTTTTCTGTAACCCATGCAGCCAGACAAGCTCTGATGGTGGGGTCTTTTTCAGCTGTTTATAAGGACAGTAACCTCTGCAATTATGGTGACCTCACTCACAATGGAGAGGGAAAAAAAAGACAAGTTTCAACATTTTTTGAGGTTGTGGTTCAGTTGGTCAATCTATTGTTATTCCTGAAGTGATGTCCACAGGATTTTATTGTTCAGCATTTAACAACAATTCTGATGTCAGCCCACACTGTGTAGTTCTCCTCTTAATTGACTATGTAGGCTCCTGCTCAGTCCAATCCCCATGGGGAGATCCTTGAGGTGTTTTCTGCATCATCATTATAGTCTAGATATGGTGCATTAGGGCTGGGACGATAAGCTTTTCTCCCGATTTGATTTTTTATTATTTTTTTAGGTGCCTATTCCATTTACATTGTGATTCTACGGTATTGCAGATTTTTTGCAATCTTTAGTTAGCTTTTTTAACACCAGTGAACAATGATGATGCCTATGGACTCTATTAGGAAAAATACACATCACATGTGAGTCCGTTTTTAGGATTTATTCAGAAAATATATTTAAACCAGCTGTTTATGCCCTCCCTTCAAAAAACTGGATTGCATTTAAAACACAGACTA
The DNA here is from genome assembly GCA_036419115.1 of Scarus forsteni. Classification (NCBI taxonomy): domain Eukaryota; kingdom Metazoa; phylum Chordata; class Actinopteri; order Labriformes; family Labridae; genus Scarus; species Scarus forsteni. Next base: position 16,825,574 of record JAZDUH010000458.1, read on the forward strand.
AAGTGAAGCATTTAAATTTGGAAAAAAATGATTTTTGAACCAAAAAAATCAATTTAAAAATTGTCAAACAAAAAATCCTAATACCTATGTGAATTGAATTTTTTCTCCCACCCCTATATTGCATGGGCTAATAACAATTTTGTTTAATTCAGAAAACACACAAATAGAAAAAGTGCATTTTCTGTATCCATCTCATTAAATCAAAGTCTGCAGATGGCCCATCACATATCACTGTAAACCTTTATATGACAAAATAGAAAATGCCATCACACTTTACAAAGACCAAGCTTAAACCTACAAATGTGTCTATTTATATGACCATTGGTCCAAATTCCAAACATTTAGTTTCTAATTAAACCAGAACATTATCAGATACCAGATACCAGAGGGTCTAGACCTTTAAAATGGTTTGAAAATACTGAATACAAAACCCACAATCACCAAAATGTCTCCTTATCCATCATGATAATTGTGTGACTACTATATACTCCTTCTGGACACATTAACAGGTACAATTGTTCAACTGCATGTTAACACAATCTGCCTGTTACATGGGGAGACTCAAGTAGACATGGCCAAAATATGGTTCTGAAATTGAAATTAAATTTGTTTAATCAATACCATGAATAATTAAGCCGTTGATGGTCCAACTGGATATAAGCAAGGTACATGTAAGTAAGTAGCAAATTAGTACCAAGTCAAACCACAATATAGAAAGATCTGAGAGGCTCTTGTCCCCTTGAAGAATAGTTTAGAAACCATCAAAAGAAAGCTTGACTCTGATCAAAATGACTCCTTATCCAGTTTACTGGTTTTGTGACCACATTAATCAAGCTACTTTCACTTACTGTAAACACAGAAAAAAAGTCAGTCTCAAAGTTTCCCTCTCATTTAAATTTACAAATCATATTTTGGAAGCATTGCTCTTATAGAAAAATGATGGACTTCAAAGACTCAGCCAATTCAGCAAAAGTTAATCAGTTGTAAACCAAACAGAAATCAATCTATCTACTCCCAAACCAGGAAAATTCATCACTGAGACTGTTAGTATAAACTAAGAACCAAAAAAGTGAGAGAACATAACTCTGATGACCTTATACTGTTAGCCCAATATGCTTAGAGCTGATTTATGGTTTTATTGATTACTGTTATAGCACATCATCGCCTGGCCCTGGACTTTTTCATCTGAATAGCTGTCTGCTCTTCAGGCACAAACCTCCTTATTGTTTCCATATTAAACCTCAAAAACCTTAGGTTCAGATAATTCATCATAAAAAAAGTCTAAGCCTGAATTGATAGTTGTGAAGTATAGATCCTCAGTCCACAGTTGCTATGCCCACCTCTGAAAATAATGTGCAATCTCTCATTGAAGGGTTTTTTTAATCAAATCGGCAATCTAAAAGTTTCTGAAAGAGCCTATATCATGGTTTTTTGAGTTTCTTATGCTATGTATTAAGCATGTCTCTCCTGTGTGATACAGTAGTGTTACGAACAAAAGGAAAAGTTTGTCTTTAAGACCTCTTCCATAATGAATATATAAAACTAATTCTATAGGAACACTCCAACATTTTTGTTCTTTTTGTGTGTTGCCTCAGTCCTGAGTCCATGACAAGCAGGCAGACACCTTTCTTCAGCTGTGCGTGCAGTTACAAGGAAGAGACATACAAAGCTTACCTACCACTAGTTAGCATAGCTTAACTTTTTCGGTTTTCAGACACATCTCTCGGTTTTCACGGAAGATGTGATGTTCACAAACAAGTCGAGTCTTTTGAACAGCTCTTTTAAGTGAGAACCTGTTTGCAGTTCTTACATGCAAGTTCCCTGCAAATTTAAGAAACAAACCGCTCACTCACTCCTAAGAATCCATTCTCATTGTTCATTTATAAGAGCTGTTGAAAAGACACAACATGTTGGCTAACACCACATCTTTTGTGAAAACCACTGCAGAAGCAAGTAAACAAACAAAGCCTCTGTTTAGGAGTAGAAGACGATATGATGATAGTAGAGGATAACATAACATCGAGGGGTAAAAAAAAGAGTCACAACAAGCACACAGGACAGTTTAGAGTTGCTGAAAAGTTTATCTGATAACTGTAGGCAGAGGAAGGCTAACAATACTGGTTGACTCCTAGTGTTTGAGCTAAGCTAACTAACCGCAGACAAGCTTTCGCGGTCTTTTCCTTGTTACCGCACGCACAGCGAAAAGAATAGAGTCTACCTGCTTGTCATGGACAAAGGACTGAGGCAAGACACGAAAATGTTGGAGTGTTCTTTTAAGACAAAACATGACCTATTTAACCTTACAGTAAACCAGTTTTTCTGTTAGCATATGATAATAACTAAACAAGGGAAACAAGCTACTGAAGAAAATGCCATCAACTTTTGTATCCCTGCATGCTTTCACCATAGGAGTATCCCACACGCAACACACAGCAAAATAAGGTAAAGGCTAAAAACATCAGACTTTAGGTGGCAGCTGCACTTTGTAATGAGGCTACACTGTTAGCTATGTCTGATACACCAAAGTTCATTGATAAATAATTTGATTAATCTACTGATATTATTTTTTTGTAATAAAGGACACGGCCAACAAGGATTAAATGACTGAATAAAGTGGATTGGAAGGTCCAAACTCTCAGAGTGCTGCTAATAAATGTGGCATTTCTCCTCTTGACATGATTTCATTTCTTAAGGATTATGACTCTATAATTCACAAGGGAATAATTGCACACCTCCCTCCCTTTCTGCAGGCTGAGTAATTTTATTTCCAGCCTGTATATGAAACCAAGAAGCTGGCACGGAGACAAACGTTTTCTGGCTCATGAAGCATGCATTGTTTTTGATAAATGGTGAGTCGTGTTCATTGTTGGATTAAGACTGTGAGCATCTCATATAGTTTAAAAGATTGTTTTTTCTGTTTGTGTGCTTGCTCGTGTGCTTTTGTTTACAGTGTGTTTACAACGGCAGAGTGCTGTTGGAGTTGAATCAAAGTCCTTTTGAAATGAAGCAGGCTGTGTTTAGTAAATCATCACTTGTGACACAAAAAAAAATCCAAAACCAGCTAAAAGACCAGCCGTTATAAATCAATGTTTTTTTATGTTTCTGGGCAATATATATGCAAATTGCAGGACTTATCACTGATTGTTTGACATTTAAAATCACAGAGGTGGAAGAGCAAAAAGAACAGAGAGCATGGCATTGTTGGTCGGTCTGAGGCCCGGCCATCTGGGTTTTTTTGGCACCAGATTCAGAGGCGCAACGTGTCATTATCATACCACAACTATTTTTTTGAGGACAAATCTATTTATAGAGGTCGGCATGCTGTTTGGGGTCCTACACAGTTAGAGCCTTCATCTGAAACGAGCTGGAGCGGCCAGGGATGCCCTTTTGCCTGCTTTAGTGGGACAAAAACAGTTATTGTTTCCCTAAATCTGAAGGACAGAGGGCCAAAGGGGGCTGTCAAAATATGTGTGAAGGGGGATTATCAAAGCAATTATAGAATCGTGTCAGAGTGTATAACAGGGCCAGAGGAGAAGATGGATGTGGATTCTCTTGAGATTTTAATAAATTACGTCTTGCACCATGTATCCAGTTGTGTTTATGTATGATAAGTCTGTACAGGTCTTTTCATGTCATTGGTGATCTTTCTGATATTTAACATACCTGTGATATGTCCCCCTCCTTTACATTTTGGTACACTATTTGCTGAAGTAATGTGTAAAAATATTTAACTTTTGCAGTAGATTTTGGTGAGACAGCAAGACAGTATGTTAGATTAGGCTGGCTTACAGTGAATCTCCTTCTTATCAGGTGCCTACAGCATATGTTGTGTGGGAAGTCACATTTTTTAAATCACAATCAGACTTACACAATTAGAGCCTAAACTGATAATTGTGGGTGCAATAGGGACTGGTCCACCTCTAAAATCGGTCTGTAGTATGTCATAGTGACCATCAAAACTTCCTCTGGAAAGTCTCCTACCTTTCCAACAGAAAGACTAAAATATGTGACTTTTGTCTTGCCTCCTAAAATTTGTTCTCTTTCTGTCAGAGACGTTGACAGATAACAACATAGTGAGGTCTGCGTGAGTAACCATCACAGGTAAAAACAAACCAAAGCTGCTATCAAGTTGGAACAATACGATAGAGGAAAAAGTTGCCGTCCTGTTAAAGCAGCATCTTAGCCTTTCAAAAGTTTATTAAGGCAATTTCAATAGAGTGGAGAAAAGAAATACTGAAGAGAAATATCTAAAACACCTGAACAACCCAGGGAATAACTGCTAGCATTTAGCAGCAAGCTAGCATTGAATGATTTAGTCCATGTTTGGTGATCTTAGATGTGCTCTGAGGCTGAGTCAGTGCTGACTCATTATCTCACTATCTGAGAGCAAACATGTGTTTGAGGTTCTTGTTTGAAATGACGGCCTGTTTTTGCACTTGAAGATACTCTTTCAAAGTTTTTCTCAGCATTGCCACAGACTTAATGATAAGTGATCCTCTGTATTTTCTTTGCCTGGTCTGCTGGCCCACCAGTCAGAAAGCTCATTAGCTCATTGCTAATAGTAATGGAAGGACACTTGTGCCTGAGTCCAGTGCATTCAATGTGTTTCTGTGGCATTAATTTCTCTTAAACCCAGTGTGATCAAGATGTGTTCAGGGTCTCAGGAGAAAGTCTGATGATATCTATGTCATAACCCAAGAGGATTTTCCATCCAATGTCTTTAACTAAAAGTTGATTATGAAAAATGCCCTCCATATGGAAGACCACACTGAAATCCACACCTTGATACTTACTCTGGTAGGAAACACTGAAGTCTTGCTTACTTGTGATGTTCTTGTCATATTAAGAAGCCCTTACATTAATTAATACCAAACAAAGCTTTTTTGCTTGTAACATTGGCATAATTTAATGTTGAAAATGTTATTCTATAACATTAGCTAACTAGTCGTGAACTTGAAACCATGTAAATGTTATTTTATAGGCTACAAAGATCTGAATATATAAAATTAATCTTCTTCTTCCAATTCAAACACTTGAAGACAGTGTGCTTACTCAGCATTCCAGATGCTAAATGGTAAGATGATTTCCTCTTATTTTGACTTGTCTTCTACACAATGAGATTACATAAACCCTCCCCTCTGCAACATTTAGATGTGCACTTTGCCCACAGTATGTGACATAAATTTAGGATTTTGGAGAGATCATATAAAAGTGTATCAGTTTTGTATGAAATGCATTCAAATTAAGAGCAAGAGTATATCAGTCATATATGTATAAAAACAATGCTCTAAGAATAACTTAGGTTTTCTAATCATCAGCTATTTGATGCTTGAAATGGACGTGTTGATAAAGGGGACTCCTGCGTGCATCAGGTCAGCACCCTTACCCTCAATCATCCTCAACAGGGGACCTGAACTTTTGGTAACCATGTGTGCCCAATAAAAAAACACCACAAGAATGTGTTCTGCTGTAATTAATAAGATAAATGGATGATTTGGTCCTCAGGAAGTGCAGGACAAAATTGTGGCAGAGTGTACGGTCCAATTCTGGGCCCAAAATAGCATCGCCAGTGCTGAATGTCAGAGTTTGTGGTAGGGGGTATTTTGGCTTCACATTTTCACAACAAGTAGAAGTGCTGACACATCCTCCATCTTTGTGAAACCAATTCCCAAAGGGGTGTTTGTGTGCAGTAATATTTATGCCAAAAATAAAGACCTGAGGTAACCAGGGTCAATTTTCACTCTGTTCTCAACAAAGTATAACTTGATCTTTTCCGCTTCATTGAAATCCATTTTTCAAGTCCTCAGAGGAAACCACAAAGGCCTCTCTAGGTACGAGCACCCCAGGATGGAAACCTCGTAAAGTGAAACCGCCTGTCATCACGAGACAATTTTAAAAATTAGATATGGCATCAAGCCGGCCGCCCCCCGCTGCAGAGAAACACTTGTATTCCTTTCTGGAGTTTGGTGTAAGGAGCAGAAATGTTGAGGTAAAGGCTTTTAAGCAGCAGATTCTCCTTCCTTATTTTATCATTCAGTGTTGAACACCAGACATTTCACAACTCTTATCAGAAAGACCCAGTCATCAAGTGAAAACTGCAGAATTGGAGATGTCTGACCCTCTCCTCTGAAGCCAACAATTGACTGGAAGTGGGGGGAAATTTGCAGCAGTTTCCACATCTGAGAGGGGCCAAGCATCTGCCATTGTTGAGGCCTGTTATCATTAACCCCTCCAAAAATGAAAATAGAAACCTTCGCCCCCGCAAGACACAAGGACAAAAGTGTCAATCAAGGAGAGAGTTTGCAATAAGTAGAAGATGACAGGAGTATACTCAGTCTGGAAGGAATTCATCACCACAGGCTTACATAATGAAATTGACATGACTGATGAGCCTGGGAGGTTTACTGTTGCTGTGTGTGACGTATATTTTAAAATGTGTTGTCTTTAAATTTTCCTGTATACTTCCACTCCCATAGCCTTTCCTGCTGCGCTAAACAGCAGACATGTGATCTGCTGCATCATTACAACAAGGTGACAGGCATTGTGATAGCTTATGTTTATTATACACACATCACAAACACCAAAAGCCTGAGTCATGTATTTGTATGCCTCAGCCCAATTCCCTTCAGTTTTATGCATGCACTACAGTGTTTGGGTCATGTGCGCAATCCGGGGCCAAAACGTGACCCACAATTTATACTGTTTCTAGAAACTTCCTGTGTGGACACAAACATATCACTAGCTTCTGCTTCTGTCATTACACAGGCTGTGTGTACAGAGTGTAAAATGCTACAGCTCAGCACTGTCAAATTTGATGTTCAAGACTTGTTTGAATGTCTTGGGAAAAGATCTGTTGGTCAAAAGGCTGCCACACAAAAGAAAGCAGTGCTACAACCTGAGTTTAAAGCAAAGAAGTGCCTGCTGCAAAACCCTCTGAAACACAGGGTACACAAACATCAACTTACTCTGTGTAGTGACAACGTTTGCCAGTGCAGTTGTTTTGTGGATTAACCTTCTAAAAGTTCAAACTTGTTGAGAACATGTGATCAGCTACATTTACCAAAGTTTACACTTGACCTCATTTTTGAGGAGTTCTCACACAACACTTTGGCAGCTACACAAGTTTCTCCAGTTGCCAAACTCATTTTGCAGGCATCAAGCACTAATGCTTGCTTTTCTCTTGTTAATAAATGGTTGTTTTCAAAAAAGCTATTTAATGAGCTTCAGTGACCATCTGGCTGTGCCGCTGCATTACCAGTTACTGGTAAAACAAAAATAGACCCATGATTTAAAGGGAAGACTGCTGCATGCATATTTGTACAATCAAATAAACAAAGTACAAAAGGAAGGAAATTCATGTTTGGTAAATTTTTTAGTGGTTGTAACAATGTTTCATGGCAATAATTTTCATACTTTCGAAAAGCCTGATCATTTCCCCTTTTAAATGGTACCACATTTTTGGGAACACGCATTTATTGGATGAGCATCAGAGCTGAGAATGTGGGCTGCACCCATGGAATAATCACCAGATCTTCTTCGCCGTTGCCAAACAGCTTTTATTGATAACAATTATTGCAAGAGGCATTGTTACAACAAATCAGTATTTAAAAACCCGATTTCCTTATTTTTTGTACCATGTTTAAATCACTCTCAGCAAAAAGCTAAGAGTAGCTTGCTTCTTGCAGGGTTCTATTCACTTTGTAACATTAAATCAAGAACTTAAAAAAACTTTAAGGCACAAACTGGGATAAATTAGGTTAATTTAGTCCAGAGCTGCCCCAATTTTAATTTATCCAAAATGGTGGATGACTGGAGGGGATTTCACATTGAACTCAAGATACGTCTTTTAATTCCTGGGTGCTAACTGGAACATGTTTTGGGGGTTTTATGCACGTTCAGGCTCCAAGATGCATTTGTTTGTCCATACAAATGTAGTAAAGACATTAGCAAAGATGCTAAAGAAGACATGTAAGACTGTCATACTTGGACTAAACTTAAATCCACCTGGCTGTGAGATGATGCTAACAGCAATGGTCCTACATCATCTTCATCTTAAAAGTACTTCCGCGGTTAACTTTCACACATATAACCTCAAACCTCCTCTGTTGAAATCTTTCGTATTCAAGCTACCCCACCTTGGAAATGTTCAAATCTAAAAACAGATTTGCCAATATGCCAGCAAATATGAAACTGAATCAGCTCCTTGGCTTCAGAAAACAATTGTTCCATGTTGTGCACCAACATGAGCCACTGTACCTGTAGTTCTGCTTCTCACTGCCAATCTGGAAGCGGTCGTACAGGGAGAAGGCCTGGTGTCCATCCCAGTCTGTCAACACCACGCGGAGGGCGTACTGCCTGTTGCTGGTTAACTGGTAAACATACTCATTTCCCAACCAGTGCTCTGCAGAAATGCTCCCAAAACCCTGGCAAACAAAGGAAAAGAGAGAAACAATGTGAGCGGGGTGGAAAAAAAGCGCTGTAAATCATTTCGGTTCATCATGGAGGAAAGTTTTCTCATGGCTATCTTCTTTTTCCATGAAAGATAAATCTTAACACCAGAGAATTGTAGGATGGATGGGAAAGAATTTTCTTATTTATTTGGTCATTTCTTTTTTGTTTGAGGATCAGGAATTTGACAAGAACAAATTATCCCATAAAACCAACAAAACTACCAGTTATGACGCCACGTGGCATACAAGTGCCAGACAGTGAGAGCGCAGTGACAGGCAGGGGGAGGGGCTGGGGTGGTTCAGAGGAAAAATATAAGCATGAAACTCATAGACACTGACCTTTTAAGTCTAAAATCTAATACATTAAACCCTTAAACAGAGTTGACATTTGAGGGAAAATTTAAGAAAATCCCTCCAACCTTTTTTGATATTGTGTTTATAAGCATAGATGAATACAAGACCAAATAATTTTGACCTTGAATCTTAAAAATTGAACACTTCAAGATCTGGTTTAGATCATGTACTTTGATGACTACCATTATTGTTTACTTTATTTCTTGTACTGTAGACTGCATATATGCTTGTTTTGGAGAGAACGCTGCTTCTGTCTGTGCCTGTAATTTTATATGCTGATGAGTTTATCTGTATCTTTGTACATACAACACTGTGAGCCTCGTGTTCAGTTCATTGTGTTCTGAAAATAACAAAATAAAAAATTATATGAAAAAAAACAACACTTTTTGACATTTGAGACTACAAACTCTGGAATCTTATCACACTAGCCTTGAGTGTGATTAAAAAAAACAAAATATCCTTCGAGTAAGTTCTTAAAGATGTCATTTTATAAGCAAGAACATTAAGTAAAATTACTTTTGACATATAAAATAAATCTGAACGATCAGTTTATCCTTCACCAAATATTAAAGGAAATCAGAGACAATCAGTTACATAGGCAAGAGATTCTCATGGGTCATAATGACACTGGACCTTATGCTGTGTTCACACCGCAAGCGACCCAGCTACCTAAATCGCGTCGCCCACTGACGTAGCATCGCGCGTCCATAAATACCTCATTTTGGTCACCGTTGCCATTGGCCGTCGCTCGGTGACGTCACGTCCGCTCGAGTTTCACCGCGATCATATCATATATCACATAATAGGATGTATAAGCGGACATTATTCCAGCTGTATCCTTTTCATTCACTTATCAAACACAAAACACTGCAGCTGATGCCCTACAGCAGCATTATCTGTGAGTTTACCGCGGTCCATCTAGGCGGAACTAATGTCCTCACTGCCATTAGTTCCGCCTAGACGGAACTCATCCGCCCTGTAAACCGGATGAATAACTGTCTGTCTAGGGTACCGTCACACGTACACACACCGATTGGCTGATGCTGCACAGCCACACACGACATCGCCTGAATAGATCAACTTTTTTTTAACTTTGACATTGAGCAACGAGTGAAGTGATCATCTTGTATGTGGCTGTCGCATCGCAGGAGAGGTTAGCCCCGCTCCATCGCGTCTGTACATTGACTTTGAATGGAGAGTGATCGCCGAGGTAGTACAAGTAGCGTCCGGTGTGAACACACCTTGCACGCTTCAAATAAGGAGTTTGTTAATTTTTAAGACAGAAGGAAGCATACGCACAAAGAACGTATTTTTCAATCTTGCTTGTGACAAGCAAGAGACTATCATGAGGCTCAAGTTACCTTGAAAATTACATGAGTTCATCTGGGTGGACAGTGCAGCAAAGTTTCCTTGATATCATGTTTACAGGCTATGGGCGGTCATGAGGCCTTCTAACCTTTACCCTTGATCTGCAAAATCTAATAAATTAAACATATCTCTGACCCAGCTCAAAAGTTGAAAAAGCATTAGACCCAGTGAGTTCTGACGTATGATCTTGTCATGTCATCCCCGAATCAGAAGGAATGCTTTGACAAAGAAATCAACTTTGAGCCAACGTGGACATTTGGAAAGTCTGACAAAAAATTCCAAGTAATTTAGCAACATGGCGTTCAAGCAAGGGTTTAAACATGAGGCTCTGTGACTCTGACCTTTTAACCTATGATCTTAGTTTAAGTATAATTTTTATTAAGTGTCAGAATGGACAGTTAGGCAAAGAGAAAGTCCTTTGTAGTGCTGCTAGAACATAGCCTTCACAAGGCCTTGGCTATAAGTGGTGCAGAGACATAACAATTTAAGCACCAGTAGCAGCTCATCTCATCTTTCATCTATTGTTTTCATATTAAAAAACTTTTTATCTATCGAGCATGTTTGTGGCCTGATCCCCAACATGCACATCTTAACGCACCTATAAAAAGTTACCTTAATTGGTCCCAGCTGAAGCAGTCCCACACCTTTTCCATTTCTGCCTCCCACTGAAGTCACACATGTTAAACTCATTACCACCTAAAGACTTCTTTCCTAAAACAAGCACTGCATGAGCGAACACTCCTTCAAACAACTGCAGAACGTTTGGATTTGATCAGAGTGGCTCCCAGTCACAGGCAAAGTGCTTCTGACAGCAGCAAGAGCAGCAGATTGCAGAGGAGAATATTACAAAGCATGATGACATTAGAGCTCTGACAGGATTGTCTGCACAGCTCCATTAGAGATTGGGAAACAGAAGGGAGGAGGAGGAGGAGGGGGCTATTGGGAGACAAAGTCGTGGAGAAGTCTGTGTTTGTGCGGAGCGTGTGTGGTGATGAGAAATAGGAAAGAGGGAAAGTAAATATGGGGCATTCCTCGGGTCTTAGGCATGTCCTGCCGAGTGGGTGGAAAAGAAAGTGACTGGGGCCCATTAAGAACTTTCTCTGCCTATTTCGCTCCCTATTCTCTGCAATCGATTTCACTCCTGATGAGATGTTCCCCTCTGACTCACTTCCAGCTCAGGCCAATGCCTCCTACTGCAAGTTTTATCCTCCCTGTTTTATCTTGAGCACCCAGGCTGGACTAAAAAGCACTTTCAATAAAAACCTGTTGACAGGTTTCTGGTTCTTCACAATCTTTCACACGCAAACCTGATCTACATCTATCGGCTCAGCAAAGATGAGGAAATGGTTAGTCATATTTTTGGACAGAGTGCTTGGTTTGCATTTCAGTTACACTTGCTAAAATCACTTTGTTTGACAAAAATGAAAAGTAATGATAAACCTGGAGCATTATAAATTAGAAATTGCTCCATACAAAGACACACATGACCAATGGTTTATAATGATAACAGTTTTCAACACCATTCTGTCAAAGCATGAAGCAAAATAAGATGAGCTAACAAGACCAGCTCCACCCATAATGTTAGAAAAAAATACAAAAGTTACAGTAAAGATAGTCATCAAGAGTAGCATCAAGTCCATAGGTTACATTGGTAAGGAAGCAGTTAACCATGTATTTTAATGAAATAAGGTATAAAGTCTATGGCTAATATTCTCATTCAACCTAAGAAGTTATAGTCACTGCATACAGCTATTTGTTGTTATTCTTTGTTCTTAGCAAAGTATTTCAAAATTGAGGGCTGTTTTTAGCCACCTTTTCCATAATGGTATTTTTTTTTTCTTCAATTGTTGCCGATAGGACAACACTAATATACCAGTGAATTATTCTAACTGTAATGCTAGTTTTCATCCTCCGTTTTATTGCTTATTATTTACTTAATGCTTTGTTTCAATAATTTCCTGATCATCCAAAGTCAATTGTTGCTTTAAGTTGGGTATCTTAAGAGGAACATCAGTTTTATATTGCCTGTTTTTTATTATTAATATTAGTTAGTTCACTTTTACCTTTTGCTAGCTGCTAAGGTTTTTGTTGTCTTTGCTTTAAGCCAGTAGTTTAAATAGTTAGTTAGAAAATGGCCAAAGATTTTTAACACTTTAAATGAGAGTAATTGCTAGTTAGTCCTTCAACATATCACTATGGAGTACCTACTGTTTTTTTATTTTACTTGAAAGCTAGATAGTTTAGACTGTTTGCTTATTTAAACCTTCAAAGTGTCAACATCTCCAACCCTACAGTTACTAGCTACAAAGTCAATTGGCCAATTTGGATAGGGGTTTTAAATTTTCACTTTTTTCGCTATTTACAAATCTTTATTAGTTGTTTAAACTTAGTTTTACTTATGGCTATCTTAGAGTTTATTGTCCAACTTCTTGAAACCAGTGATGTCATTGTGTTGCAGTATGCTAACGTCAAAGTAAGGCTAATTGTTTACTGTTAGACAGCAAGTTTTCTCATAACCTGGTTACTCAAACCCAAAGGTTTAGTTCTCCTTTGGATGGACTTAGATTTTACACTACCATAAAAACTCCCTCCACAAACAGTCCTATTCATCTTTTAGAAATTAAACTCACAAGGTCTGATGTGTGGTCTCATTGTAAGGTCATGAAAATAAACAATAATACATTTTATTTCAGTGCGCCTTTCATGACACTCAAGGTCACCTTACAAAAGACAAAAAGTGCATTCAACTGGCATAAAACCAGGTATAAAAACAAACAATATCATAGAAAGACAGTGCAAATGTTCAGAGGGAGAAGGAGAGTTTGAACAGATGAGTTTTGAGTCTGGTTTTAAAGAAGGGTTGAGGAGTCAATGTTGTGGAGGTCAGGGGGGAGTGAGTTCCATAACTGAGGAGCTGTGTGGCTGAATGCCAGGCCCCCCATGGTGACAAAGTGAGAAGAGGAGACAGAGAGATTTCTCCACATGCTCTGTTAAAAAAGGTCTTTGGGATCAGTGTTCAATATATATAATCTGCAAGAAATATCTATATTGTCCCACTAAAACAGCTTCTTATATTTGACCGAAAGATTTACAAATCCTTCATGTGTATTTAAGCAGTGAACACGAGCCTCAGAAGTCCAAGTATAGGACTATTAATTCAACAATAAAACTTTACTGATCTCCTTGAGTCTTTAAGGGGAAGAACAGCAAAAAAATAAACTGCTGCATCAGTGGTGTTAATGTCAACTTCAGCTCATAAAGAGACCCTACTGTACTGTAATGCACTCCACGCTCTCGATAACACCTGTTTAAAGCTGGAGGACAGCCATAAAGGTCCCATCAGAGCTTACTTTGTATGTGCCAAATTATGTCAATCTTCTATAACCTTCAGCCTCCTGTAATCAAGCCTTGCTGTTCCCCTGTATTTATAAAAACCCTACACTACAAATAAGTCACAGTAAAATCCTTCAGCATAATCATTCTGGATTTGAACCATGTCCAACCAAGAGAAACTCTCTTTAATATTCAAAAATCTCATTTACCAAAGTGTCCTGGCTAAAAGCAACAGTGAAGCATTTTAAAGATTACAAATATAAGAAGGTCAGAAGGTCATTACTCAAAGCATCAACAGTCTTATGAATCTTTTTCAAACACCTTAATCTACTCTAAATAGATTCAAAGAGAGCAACCCATGGGCCACATTATCCTGCAGTAAATTCTAAGCCAAAAGAGCCTGATCATGAAACTGTTTTACCCATTTCCAGGAGCACTTTGGGGACAGACAGTAAAAGGAAGTCATAAGTCTGGACCACAGTGCCAAGGCTGTAGCTTCCACTCAGTTTTGGCTCCCAAGGGGTGTCCTGTACAGTGTTACAAGATTTTTTGAAAAGGCAGAGCACCTGATGCTTTAAAGATACAGATAAATGAATGGAAATATCATCTGGATTTATGCATAACGTTTTCCATGGGAACAATATGTAAGTGGTCCCAAAAGTGAACCTTGTGGCACACCATTTTTACTTCAATATACTCAGAGATAAAGCTCTTCAGATTTATCCTTGCACTCCCTTTCCCCTTGTTTTGTTTGTTATGACATCAAGGAAAAAAAGATGTCATAACAGAAGGAGAGGAAATAATTCAGCTGGAACAAACAGTAAATTACCGGAGACAGAATGAAAAAAGTCCCTCTGACAATCAACTGACATCCAGTGGAAGGTATACACAGGTGACTTTCAAAGCAAACATAAGCAATACAACTGCCCAAAATAATAAATCCAATTTAAACTCCAAATACAGCGCAGGCTTCAAATGTTAACACTCCCTATGCAAACATGCAACAGTCTCTCCTTGATAACAAACAGATGCAACACCTGGCAGAGTGCAAGAGACTAAACAAATGTGTTGTGTTACACAGAGGTAATAATTTCCTTTTAGACAGGAGTTTAAACAACTATATCGTAAAGCCTCAAAGAGGAACCGGGAAAGTCTCAGACACCCTTGACAATATTTCTAACACAAAAGAGAAATGACCAAAGGAGAAAAAGGAGGGATAACAGCTTGTTGAAATGGACTTGGACCACTGAGTCCTGTGTCTTATTTTTCAGGATGATCATATAGGCCAAAAAGTTCAAGCTGTTTGTCAAAATCCTCCCACAGAAGTGTTTTTGTATTGCTTAACACAGCTTTCCATCTAAGACTGTAAAGCAAAGAATAATTTTGAATATTTTTCAAACTACTAATCCAATCTATTTAATAAAGAACAGGCATTACTTTAAACATGTCCTACAGTTCTCAGAGCCAGAGAAATACTAAACACTTAGATTTGTAACGGTCCAAGAAATCATGGCAACTTTTATCATGCTGTGAAAACGATGGATGTAACATCAAAAGGTGGTTTTACACAAGCAAATCATGTGCATCCATTTGCAAAACTCTTCAAAGTTAAGTTCAGTTTACAGGATTGTACAGAAATGTGCTTTTGCCACAGAAAAAGTTTGGGAACTACTGTAAAGCTCAACTGTCAAATACTAGAGTCCTGATGCCACAGGATTTTTGTCTTGTGCACAGAAGTTGCCTGTTCTCTTAAGGAGACATGTAAAGCACACTAAAGGGCATTCAGATCTTAAAAATGCATAATATAGGCTCCTTTCCTTATGATTATGTGACATTAACTGTAAAATTAACTTTGAAAGATGCTGTTTTTATTACTTTGTACATACACCCAGTGGAATTAAGTACTACTCAGAATTGCTCAAATAGAGATAACAGCACATCTCGACATGTCATCTTTTGTTACTGTTTGATTAAGAGCCTCCTGGTGGTGGAATCTACACATGTGCATTTTTTGTGTGAAAGACTTTTCTCTTCCTTTATTACCACCACCATCTTGTTTTAACTGAGATTTATGAGTGTTTACATGTAGGGCAAGTGTCTGATCGAATGTTTTTGTCTTGTCTTACGATCTTATACTCCTTCCACGTCCTTTGGAAGTCCACGCTGCCGTCTTCTCTGCGCTGGATCACCGTCCATCCCCCACCAGCTGTTTCCATGTTGCAATAAACCTACAAGATTAAAACAACAGAGAAAGAGACACAAAATGGGTGTGTTTTAAATGTAGTTTACAGAATACAAGCGGCATTATGGGTCTTTTTCAATTTTGGACCATCTTAGAAGTTATTAATCTGATGCAATGGATTTGAACATTCATCATGACTCTCCATGACACAACTAATCAATTAAATGTCATTGGGACAATGATTTGACTAAAGGCACTCCTTTTCCCAGCTTTATGTTGAGTCATTGTCTGGAATGTGACATATCTTCCCAAACTTAATCAGCGTCTGCTTATCCCTCAGCAGCTCCCAGGAGATGTTCCTCATCAGACGGCCTTGATTCTGTAGGATCAAAGTGGGGGTCCTTGGTGTAATGTGGCCCTTGACCTTGGACCTCAGGGTGTGTAAGCTGATAATGCAAAGGCTGGGGCTGTATCTGCTGTGTGGTTTTTTGTTTTGAGGAGGAGACCCCAGGGTGGAGCGGAGAGGGTCTCTCACCTCAGCTGGCCCATGCAGCTGAACACACATGAGCACAACATGGGTATAATTAAGAAAGTACCCCCTGACAGAATCATTTTCCCCGAGACCAGCTCATCACTCATGCAATACAGACGGAGAAGTATGCACTAGGGGTGGGGGATACTACCAAAATATCATAACACTGACTTTTGGCAGAACGGCATGTTTCAGAGAAGAAAAGTTTTTAGTTATAAAAACCAATTGACACTAAGTATTGGGCAAAGTTACTTATCTGAAATCGTCAAAACTTGCTGGCAAATAGACGTAATGTGCAAAGTGCAATAATAAATACATTAGATCAATATAAACAACAAACAAATGAATGAATAAATCTATCAAATCTATCAACAATATCTTTGGTCTCAAAAGCAAGGCTGAGTTAAGATGGAACGCACGGCTGCCAGAGCATAGAAAATGCTGTAAAAATAAATGGATGATGTAAGATAACATGGGCACAGGGGCTAACAATGACACAGACAATGTTTTTACTGCATTTATTACTAAAACTTACGAGATTCAAAGTAAATAAGGAATTTGTTCACAAATGGTATGAACATCCTGAAAAAGCAGAAAAACTATTCTCCACTGTGCCCAACACTTTAGTCAATTGCTCCAATTATTCAACATGCATCAAGTGAAACATAGACATTAAGCACGCACACACATCAACACACTTCAACACGCTTTGTCACCATCCTGATGGGCTCAGCATCTTGTTTCACACCTAATCCCCATTGCTAAAGTAAAGCACTCACAAAGCTGCCAAGTATATTTTAAGCTATTGATATTCCCACAACAGCTAGCACACTTTTTCCCACTCTGAAGTGGACGGTTTCCAGCGGTGGGTCAAGGTCTTTTCTTTCCTTTAGGCACTGTCCCTTGAATTCATGGTAAAAACAATACTGAAAACAGAATACAAGTACAAGCTCCACACTGAGGGGCAATACCAGCTTGAATATGTTGTGTTTTCTTACCTTTTTGGTCTCCTGTTGGTTGATCTGGATGGTGTAGACCCCATTCTTATGAATACCCGCCTGGTAGAGGTCGGCACAGTCACGGAACTTCTTCTCTTCATCTGCCACCTTTGTACTGTTGGGTACAACTGTGGGAATAAAAAAATATATCATTTTTACAATATGACAGGACACTTTCTTTAAAATCAAACAAACTCGAGTGACAGGGAAAGGGCAGGAAGAATTATTGTATCTTGTCATAACAACAGTATGTGGATGGAGAAAGTTTTAGTGTCTCCTCTTGGGCCTAAATCTCCTTACCAAAACTTTCATCAGTTCCATAAGGAAGTTTTTTATTCACTGGCAATTTACTGCTTAAAATGAAGACTTGACCTTGGATGCAAACTAGATCAACAGCACCACGATTTTTCACTACTGTACTCATAAAAGTAAGTTCTTCATGCCAAAGGATAGGTATCAGAGAACATGACTGACAGTGAATGTCTTTATCTGCAAAAATTCAAGGGCTGCAGTCAAGGGCAGAAAGACTTGACTGAAATGCACACACTCATCAAACTATTTACTGTCCTGCTCCTCTGTTCTCCATCCATCTTACTAGCTGTGACTCAATCTGAAAAAGCTCTTCCTCTGTGATCTCCGGGTTAAAGAGAAGTCCTCTTGTTAGACGTCCCCCACAACTAAAGACACATTATTGTTACTAGAGTCAAAACCAAACTTTATCCCAACATACTAAACCTCTAAACACAAGGGCTTTTCTGAGGAAAAGTGAAATGCTGTGAGAATCTTTCTGTAGCGAGTTGTCAAATCAAAGGATTTTTTTATGGTTTCAATCTTTAAGTGGGTCAATTACAAGGCTTTGGGTGGCATCATGTACCGCTATGTCCCCCAAGGGACAAAGCTAGCTAAACTAAGCCCTTATCTAGAAACTAACAAACACAATGGCAATGATGCCAGTGGTTGTAGTTCACATGGACATAAAAATGAACTAAACAAGCTTTTTGCAGTATAATCAATTATTCTTGACCTCATTATGTTGCACTAAAATAGCAATTGAATCAGATTGACCAGCAAACTCATAACATCTCCAAAAATATAACAAGGGGAACTGGTGATCAAAGAAAAATGCTTTATGTGTCCTCTCAAAATAACTTCGGATGAGTATTTTTCTCAGTTTATTATGGAAGCAATAAATAAAGACAGTGTCGCCATGAGAACTTCAATGTATGTCCCACTTTATTCCATGTTGGGTTTTTCGCTCAGTTGGATGTACCTATCTTAGTGTGTAGTGCAAACAACCACTCAGCAAATTACTTACTACACATTAAAATGGCTTAACTATAGAATTGAAAATACATAACATCTTCAGGTCTAACACCCACCTCTGCAAATAATAGAATAAACTCACCAATACTACCAAAGCAACAAGCAAACAAAATGGCCCAAACAATATAGTTGTGGTTCGACTGATAGATAGATAGATAGATAGACAGATAGATAGATAGACAGATAGATAGATAGATAGATAGATAGATAGATAGATAGATAGATAGATAGATAGATAGATAGATAGATAGATAGATAGATAGATAGATAGATAGATAGATAGATAGATAGATAGATAGATAGATAGATAGATAGATAGATAGATAGATAGATAGATAGATAGATAGATTTCTTTTTTGTTGTAAAAAAAACTGCACTGAAACATCTGATAAAATGACCACATTTTGTCCATAGAGGCAGCATAGAAATGTGCTTTTAAAAATCCTTATGAGGCCAAATTGGCTTATCCATATGCTATTTTTATAGTTATTTTGGCAGTCTAAAGTCATGGTCTATGCCACCTGCACAATACTCACACTTTTCTGAAGTTGCAAAAAGTCAACAGTAGCAGATTCAGTCTGTCAGAAAGTGTAGGTGCTGCAGTGCTAGAATAATATGTGAAAAAGCAATCATACAGCCAAGATTGTATTTTGATATGGCAACTGTGTGGGTCTAAATGTGGAAGTATTTATTATATGACACTTTACTAATTCACATAAAGCACTGCGAACAAATCCCTAATTGATCATACTGTAGTTTAAAGCTTAACAGCTCAAAATTCTAAAAGTCTCTGATGCAGAAGTTTGACAGTGAAGTCTCACTGTGAGTATTCTTTAACAGGCAGAAAAATCTGAGGCGGACTGCTCTCTCATCGAGAAAAAGCTGTTCATGGACTGGATAATCCCTCACTCCATGAAGACGGCTGACAGGCCAGCTGCATCCATTTCCATCTGCAGATAATTATGGCGGCACTATTTTGAAACCAAGCAAGGGGCTGAGGACAAAATACTACAAGCTATAAATTTCAGGTTCCTGTTATAACAAGTGGTTTTATTTACCTTCTTCGCTCTTGTTATATTGATGGAAATTCCTTCCGATTTGCCCTTTTTTCCTCTCCCTCCTTTTCCCTCCCGTGAGGTTCATCTCGGTTTTCACACCACTGTTTTTATTGTTGAGTCAAAGAAGAAGTCGAGGAGAAGTGAAATGTGTCAGCAATCCTCACCCTCTCACTTTGATCCCGTCCCTCCATGAGTGCAAAGACTTCCCCGTGGAAGCAGGGTGTACTGTTTGAGCGTTTTGACGAAGTATTGAGTGTCAGCGACAAGAATCTCCTGCTGTGACAGGTTGACAGAGCGGGCCCTCGCACCCCAGACTCTAATGCAACAAAGAGCCGGCCTGTCAGGCGGTAATTTACCTCAAGCCGGCAGACAGCGGGGCATATTTTAGAGGCCAAGGAGATCATTGTCAAAGGTGGTGGTGGTGGTGGTGGGGGTGGGGGGGACTTTTCTGGTATTCAATCTGTAAAATGTGTAGAGGGATATTTCACAATCACTCATGAGCTCACCATGACAATCTGCAGAGAGACTCCATGCTCGGGTCTAGGAGCGGCCTCCTGAAACAGCTTGCTGCCCAGCTCCACAAATATTATTTATGCCCCAATATTTATTTACAGAAAAATATTTTGTAGTTCAGCTGGGACTCATATTCAGTAGGGGGTTCATGTGAAAAGATCAGCAGGGCCTGGGTGTTTGCATAAATCAGTGCCCTTGCCAAATGAGCCCAAATAGTAGAACTAAAGGGGGTGAGTAATGGAGCTAAATGGACTGCAATAGACATCACTGCTCCCCTGTGACTATAATCACTCTGTAAATGCCGCTGAGAGTTTAAGTGATTCCATACAAGATCCAATGAATTTCTCCAAGACTGTTCATTTACAGAGGATGCAAAAGGCCATACGATAATTCCCACAGTATATTTCACCACAACGATGTGCAGCAGGAGCTTTAACATGTGAAGAGGATTAGGGTTGTGTGAAAATTTCAGAGCTATGTGTCCCGGGATATGTGACGCTGAGTTATTCTTTGTGTAGAGTATGTGTGTGTTGCTTGGTAAAGAACAGATATTTTAAACATGACGTTACTTTCTGTATTAGTCATGTATTCTTGGATTGTTTTTTTAGTTTAAAAAAAGGAAATACAAATGAAACATTGCAAAAGCTTTGGCTATAAATAGATTCTTGTGTTTACATTACATGATTGGGCCATGTAATTCATGCTAGAAGTGTTCTCCTATATTTTAGTCCTCTTTATTTTAAAGATAGGGCTGGGTGATATTACCGAGAACTAAAATCCTGAATTTTTCTCCACAAAACTTAATTAATGATTTTAATATATTTTTTTCAATATATAAAAAAAGACAGAAATGGCAAAAAATATATTTGCCTTAATTTCAGCAAAATATAGCCAAAAAATAAACAAAAACTCTCTTTGATGATTCAGATGTATGCCTCGATTTTGTTCTTAAATGGCTATTATGTAGTTTGGAAGGTGGTAGGAATGTCTACATTAACAGTGGAAGCTGTTAATGTGTTTGTGTGACAAATGCAAGCCTAAAAATGTGCTTGTGCAAGAAATGGCAGAGCCTACCACTTCAACAACTGTTTAAAGTTTCAGCATATATATTTTCTAACATAGCTTAAACTTTCAAATGGAGTTAAAGGGAGACATCTATCTGAGAAATCCTGTGCAAAAAAATCTGAAGTACTCTATTTAATCTTTCAATTATCCAGCCCAAACCAAAGATCAAAGCTTTAAAACTCACCAAATCCAGAAATCCCTTTAAATATAAACTTCAGATTTAATTAACTAATATCGATTATATTAAAACTCTTGTCTCGGCTTGTTGAGAAACAAAGAAACTAACCATTGTCTAAATATTATTAAACTAAAACACCAAATAACACCAAAATTAGCACTCTTTATTATTTTTGTGTGTTTGTATTGGAATAATATGGGGATACAATATCATAACACATGGGCGACTATAAAATACACAATATACCATAAACAGGGTGATACATTAATCTATTTTCACTTTATAAGTCTTGTTATTTTTTTATAGCTTGTAGTTCCCACAATATTTCACAGACAAAAATAAATTATAATTTGTTGTAGTTAAGAAAAGCATGGTAAACTGGCACACAAGTGTTTTTGTTTGTCACAGTGACAGAAACTTATAACTAAATAAAACAGAGAGAGGGAGAATCAAATGACCAAATGTTTGCTAGTGGCTGAAGGATACAAACAACAAATGTCCCAAGTTTCAATGAATCACAAAATGAAAAAAAGATCAGAATAATACAGTTTTACACCAAAAATATTTGCAATATATTGGTGTATTGATGTTTCCCAATAGCCCTTACTATTGTATTTTTATATTGATTATACTCAAAGGTGATACCACAAGATAAATGTCAGCCAAATGATTGCAAGAACACTTTCATAAAAAGCTTAATTATGGAATAAACATGCCTAATTACAATTGGAATACAAGGATACAAGATGAGCTCAGTAAAGCATTAAAAAGGAGCCACATTGTCCACAAGGGGAACCAAATCTACATAAACCCACACTTTCTCACAGGAGCTTTAATACAAGAGTTCAGGCAAAAGCTGTAAGCTGAAAAGCATGAAGTTCAATTAAGAGTTGTTTTTAATCCCCAGTGATTCATTTTTGGTCCTTGACTGTCCAATTTTGTTGAGCCTGTGCCAACTGTAGCTTAAGTTTCCTGATTCTGCTGAAAAGTGTGGCACCTGGTGTGGTCTTCTGCAGCTGCAGCCCATCTGCCTTAAGACTGGATGTGCTCTGCATTCAGAATATTTCTGTTGCATACCTTAGTTTTAATAAAAGGTAATTTGTAGCCGATTCATATTCTCTAACTTCTGGCATCTACAAGACAGTTTTGTTCAGACAATTGCCACTCACCATTTTTTCTCTTTTTTTTAGGACCATTCTCAAAAAAATCTCTTAAATGAACTTTCTTTCTCCCTCTAATGCTCAGTTTAAACTTCAGCAGGTTGGCTTCACGATGACTACATGCTTAAATGCATTGAGTTGCTGCCCCTTGGATACTTACAACATAATAGCTTATGATCTAAAAAAGCAAAACAAAGATGACTGGGACCCGTACTTCCAGAACAAAACAGTTGCTCCCTGTTGATTTATGATTTAATATACAAAAATACAGCTAAAGTTTGATTTATTGGACCTGTGTAAGATTTAGGCCCTTGGACCTGTTCTCACTTTTCTCTCCCACACAGCGGTCCTGCATCCAGGGACTTCTCAAACTCACAAAACTGCATACAACGAAATTAGATCATACTCCATTTTAAATTTGATGTCACACTGTATGACCAGTATAAAAGTTGGAGATTTGTGTCTCTAAAGGCTCTAGAACATATTGCTCCATTTAACCATTGTGTGCATACACTTAATAAGACCAAACACTCTTGGTCCTCATGTGGTATTTAAAGGGAGAGGTACCCCTAGTTTTGGGAGGGTCACTCGAGTGACTCACAGCAACTGTGAACTTTACAGGATCACAGCAGAAATAGGTGTTGACTCATTCTCCTCATCAGTGAAGCATAAAAAGGATTTTGCAATATTCTTTTCTAGCCGCACATGCCCTATTAGAGCCCCTCAATCTTAGCCTGAGTAAGCCGCTGCAAGATTGATGAATGTCATTTCATAAGCAGGATAATAAAACACCATAAAACAAAGCCACATTTTGCAGCCAGAGACTTTCACAGTGTGCCAAAGCTGGGGTCAATTACCGTTGATACCAGTACGAGGCTCATTGCATCCTAATGAGGTTTGAGAAATGATTACAACCCAAACAAAAGCTGCATCTGGAGGCATTAAAATGTGTCCTCAAACCACTGCTAGTGTACTGCAAGGGCTCAAGCACACTAGAAGAAAAGCAAGGGATGTAAATGTAGGAGATGTTAAACCCTTTTCAAGAGTGTGATTTTCCCCAAAGCAGAGCCAAAGTTGAGTCGAGTCCATGCTCAAAAGGAAATGCTCAGCTTTCAAAACAATGACTTATGCAAGCAGATGCCACTCAGCAGAATGAAATACGAACTCCTACTTGAATTAATCAAATTTGCTTCTCAAACAAACAAAAGCCCTCCCATAAACTTTCAGAAAGAGAAGGCTCTGCTGCTTCTGTTTTGGTAAATACTGCTGAAAACGAGGGCAGGCAGTGTGTCAGATGATCAGTGAGATCTATATACTCCTTCACCTCCTTGGACTAGGACTCCCCCAGGAGCGATTACAGTTTGACTTATTCAGGCTGGGGTGAAGCCGGGGCAGACCTTTGACCTGACAACCGGCATTAACCTTCAGTACCACCATGGAAGAGGAAAGGACCAACCACAGCGCAGCAGCGGCCACGTTCCATTTCTATCAGCTTGCATTAAGGCAGTCACCAATCACAGAAGAGGGGGGGGCTGAGCTGATACACTGACCCTACTGACACCAAAAACAGCAGAACTGGTGTCAAAATAAAGGTTAGAGAAGTAAAATAAATAATTTGTAAATTTAATCTAAGTTGGTTATACAATGAAGGAAAAGTGTGGAGTCAGGACATGCTTGGATCACAAAAGATTGAAAGGTGATACATGATGACCAGCAAGGCCCTCCGGTAATTAAACGCAACATACGCAAATCCAGACTAAACAAAGAGAGCAAGCAGAGGCCGCCCGTGACCTTCATCAAATGGAACATTAAACCCACAAAAGAGAGCAGCATGATAAACTCTGAGCCGGTGTTAATCACCAGCCGTGGTTATCCGCTCATAACTCAAACATCCTTTCATATCCTTGTTGTTTCCTGTCTGATGGGGAACCTCAGGGAACCCCTGTTGGCTCTCTAAACATCTCCGCAGGAAATCCACAAGCAGTGATGAAGTTGTGAGCAACCCCCTGACACAGGCATCCATATCAAGTCTCCTGTGACTAAAGGGATTAAAGGTCAATGTAAGGACAGAGAGCATTTGGTGTTAATGTCTCAGAGAGGGGTAAATGAGTTCACGTAAGGAGGTGCCTCTGGACCAGGAGAGAAGTCTCTGTTTGATCCAGGTCTGTGCTGGAAAAGGCCGTGACAGGAGGCATGCTGTTTTGGGTTGTCTTTGCTGTATCTTAACTATGCTTTAAGGAAACCAATCAAAGTTTAGGCTGATGGAGAGTCTGACTCAGTGATGAACTGACCATATTTTGGGGGTGAAAGGCCAAAATTAACATAACTCATTTTCAACCTCTGGTTATAAACAAAACAGTGTATAAAGGCACTGAGAGAATGTCTTCAAACCTTGTACCAGTGTCCACTCTAAGTCAGGAATAAACCGATTAAATGTTGAAGGACAAAGGACAAAGCCTAGTGTCATTGGGCCTTTGGTTTACAAATACTTTTATGAGACTTTCTTTAAAAAAGTCTCATAAAATCAGCTCTGTTGTGAGGACGAGCTTCTTTCAGCTCAGGCTTCTGAGTAAAGTCAAGGCCTATCTCCCTCCTCGTGAGTTTGAAAGGGTGATACACATGTTCATCAGATCTAGGCTTGACTATTGTAACTCTTTGTATGTTGGTGTTGAGCAGTCGTCCCTCTGGCGCCTCCAGCAGGTTCAGAATGCGGCACGCTTGCTTACTGGGAAGACACGACGCGACCACATCACACCTGTCCTGGCGTCTCTTCACTGGCTTCCTGTCAGCTTCAGGATCCAGTTTAAAATTGCCCTGCTAGTTTTTAAAAGTTTACATGCGTTATCACCCCCATACTTGAGGGACTGTTTGACAATGCATGCTCCAGTCAGAGCACTCAGGTCAACACACCAGGTGCTTTTTGATGTCCTAAGAGTGAGGCTTAAAACAAGAGGTGACAGAGCTTTCACGGTGGCTGCTCCCACTCTCTGGAACAGTTTTCCTTTTAATATCAGAACTGCTCAGACTACTGAGAGCTTTAAGTCTCTACTTAAAACACACTTCTTTGCGCTGGCTTTTAATACTAGTTGAGCAGGACATACAAATTTTAACTTTTTCTATTTATTATGTTTGTTTTTTTTTGCTTTTTGTCTGATATTTATTGTTCTTATTGTAGTTGTTGCTTTTTTAAAAATACTTTTTTATATAATTTTAACCATTTGCTATTACTTGTTTGTGTTTTAAGCTGTACAGCACTTTGGTCAACTGTGGTTGTTTTAAAATGTGCTATGTAAATAAAGTTTGACTTGACTTGACTTTAAAACTTGGCACAAATAACAACCCTGGCTCAAGATACTGTTAGGGATTTCCTTCACAATTTGAACACATGAAGCTTAGCGGAAGTTCAGACAGGAAGATCTGTATGCTCATTCAGTCTCCTCTTTCATGCTTCACTCTGCCTACCTGCTCAGGTGATCCAAATCTCAGCTGATGAGGGGCGTGCTCTCACTCAACCACTGAGCCAACCAGATCCTGTCACACACAACTGCTTGGCCAATCATTCTGGAGCAGCCTCATTTTAAACCATGTCTTTGCTCCTTCACAGTCAGTGCGGCGGCGTCGTGCTGATGATCTAGGCAAACACCCTCCACCTCAGCCCTTTCCTATCTACTTTTCCTTAACCTTGATGGAAAACGTCATGAGGTTAAGGAAAGGAGAAAGGAGAATTCAGAAGGACTTAGGAAAGGAATACTGCCATACAGAGAGAATCCGACTACACTTTCACAACACTTCATCATCATGTGACGGCGGATGTTACTGCTGCAGTGAAACTACAATTTTCCGAAGGTGGACTACAAAAGACGCATCATGCATCATGTATGACAATGTTGCTCCTTTCAGACAACATTGAACACAATAACCTGGTAAAAATTGCATCTGCATAACCGATGTTGAAGTGAGGATGTAAATAAATCTGTCCTCTCATTATCAACATGAACACCAATCAGTGCATGAAAATAAATGAACTGAAGGAAAGAAAGGCACAAACTGTTAAGACCACAATCTAATAGAGTACAAATGATTCATATTGAACCATGTTTAAAACATAATCATCATCAAATGTCTCATATCCTGCTCTCTTCTGAGAATCAGACTGCTGGAAAGTTAAGGCAGGTTTTGGTAAACTTTAGAAAGGATGAACAGCAGAGGGAACTCACATGGTCTGAGGGATTTGTTCGTCATTATTCGGTTGAATTCGGAAGCAGTCGGATAACGTGCTGTTTATAAAAGCTGTTGCCGCGGTGAATTGTGGGACAGAATAATCTCCTCTCCTTTCGTAAAGGATGGTCCGGTGTATCCTATGCTAAAGGAGATAAAGGAAGCATTGAGCCTCCTTTCCTATGCATTTAAACTATTCGAACAGCTCTAATCACGAACTACTTCCGGTTCATTTCCCTCCGTTAGGAACCTTCCTAAGCAAAAATGACTTTTCGACCGCAGCCCATGTCTTTGCTCCTTCACAGTCAGTGCGGTGGCGTCGTGCTGATGATCTAGGCAAACACCCTCCACCTCAGGCACCTCCGTTTGTCTCACCAGTGTCCAGGTCCAACTCTTCAGAATCCTGGCCCCTTCACCTCAGCAGCACCCAAGTCTACCACTCATTCTCCTGTATTACTCACCACCACCAGTGTCTAGACTCCATGGGGAGCACCTATCTCTCATTCGTTCTCAGTAGTAGTATTCTAACCACAGAGATTTTGCACATTTTCAGTCATATCTAACCTGACAAGCCAGATGGAGAGCTCCATATATCTGCCACAGAAATATTTCACTAGTCCATCTGGGTAGGAGCTCTTTAAATTTGTTTTCAGGGGCAGAACATTAAAAAAAAACACAAGCTTGTGATTGGACAATCGTTTGGCTCGTGACATTCACCACAGACCAATCCACATCAAGCAGGGTTGCCTCCTAATGAAGCATACATAGCGGCTAATGTAGCGGCCAATGGCTAACAACAGTTAATGACTGTTAGCTGTTAGCCGCTAACAGCCGCTAACAGCTAACCACAGTTAATGACATTAGCTGTTAGCCACTAACTTAGCGGCTAACAGCTAACGGCCTTATACTATCGTCTCACACTAAATTGTAGCACACAGATGATTCATTTAACACTTATTTGTGATATGAACCTCGTCAAAGACAATCCCTACAAGTAAACTTCTGAGGAGGGCAGATTTCGCCAAGTTTCACTGAGTAGCAATGAGGACAATAGGCTAATCGGCATGTCCATTCTCAACTTCCGGTTCTCAACTTCCGGTTGTCGTCACGTCCGCATTCTGCAGCTCCCGCCTCTCTTCCCTGATTGGGCCGTTAAGAATTCAGCTGAGTGAATTTGTTGGACAATGGAGGCTGGCAAGATGGACCTGCAGGATTTTATAATCAGGCAGGTCTGTCTGCTCTGCAAGGCTAAGTCATATCTACTTCTATAATAAATACTTGTTCATTCAGAATTTTGGTCTCTCCTGATTGAAAGGCCTGCTGGGTCGGGGATGAACTAGTTAGACTTTGGAAAGGGTCAGATTTTCTTATTATCAATTCCTGGTTAATAATATATCTCAACAGGCTTTGAAAGATTTTCAAGCTCTGCTAAAATGTCTTCAGTGAGTTACTGGGGAAAAAAACAGTTTTTGAAGGCTTCAGATCAAAGCTTGATCTTAAAGAGCCTCACGATCATCCCTTACCTAGGAGAACACTTCTGGAGATTTTCTTCAGACTTCACACAAATGTCCATCCTAACTTGTTGATAAAAAAGTATAATGTATGATGTCATAGATCAGACCACGTTCATCCGTTTCCTACAGTTGGAGTACAATAAACTATGACAACATATTAGGAAATTAGAAATCAACAAAGGTCCACTCTGACTGGGGAAAGCGATTCTTATTTTTGAGGTCAGTCTTCGACCTCATGATATTCCATTACTTGTAAATCCATTGACTTAAGAATTCTTCCAGGGATTTTCTGTCACTTTAGGTGAAAGTAAATTTCAACTAACAGATGAACTGATTTCATGTTTAAGTCAGATAATGAAGCATTTAGTCTTTGGTCCCTTTGGTCCCATGCTAACCTCTTGAACACTTTAAACTATTACCAACAGATTAGATATTGCATGTCAAAGGACTGTCATAGAATGTTATGTTCACACAACTTGCTTGTGAACACAATATTTCACAATACTTTCAAACTTCTCGTTTTTATAAGTTATGCAGTTTCTCCTGTGATTCAAGTATTCAAGAATTGTTTGTATATTTGAAAGTTACATGTCAAAAGCCTTGTGCTTTATGTTTATCTGCTGCTCAAGATTCCTAAAGTTGTTTGGAAAGAAATGGTCTGGTGTGGGTTTTTGTGGTGACTTGTTCTTTCAGTATCAAGGTGGCATGAAACAGTCAGGCAGAGGGAAGCAAGTCTCTCTTCCTGGCCAGTATTATGCCTGATGTTTCAGTAAAACAGGGTGCACAGGTCTTATAAAGTTAAAGCATGACAGCTAATGTTGCTAAAAGAGGAGCACCACGCTGGTTTATGAGTGCACCAAACCTCTTTAACGAGACCACGCCGGGGTTAGAATAAGAGCCGTTTTTCCTTCTTCACGCTGATCTCAGTGACACAGAATTAATAGCCAGCACATCCCTGCGTGTCTCTCAGTATGGGGTTAAGTTTACAAAACTGGTGTCAACATAATTTCACGAGGATTGTAAAATAAAAGATCTTGTATCTATAACAATAAAACACAGGAAGTCAGTAATCCATACTAAGTGCTGCCTCATAGTTCAAACCTCGCTCAGCCAATCTGCATGTTGTGGTCTGGCAGGGGTCATTTTGGGTAAGGGTCATCTCAAGTGGTGATGGACAGAATCTTAATCAGCCGATAGTGTCTGCTCATTTTCACTCACACAAACACAATTCTTTCTTTTCCTGGCTGAGCAAAACAAGCACAATGTAAAAGATCTTGATTTTGTTTGAAGGTTTTGATGTGAAACATAAAAAAGGTTTTAAACCGCTCTGCCAGCAGCTAGAGATGTAACATTACACTCAAACAATGACACATTATTTAAATTTGATTTATCATTTTGATTTGATCCATATTTTTAACAGTAAACAGACTATCAAATACTATAGATGAATTATTGGAAATTTGACTGTTAATTTCATTTAAAATGGCCCTCAGGTTGTAGTACCTCAGAAGGATGTGAAATCAAATCTTGTTTTCAAATTAATACCAAATTCAACCTTAATACTGATACTGTTATATATTGTAGATAAATGTCAATCTTGTCTTTCTATTGCTCATTGAGAAGGTTAAGCATGCTAACAGTGGCTAATTTACAGAACATAAAAGAGGCCTGCAGCCCAGGTTGTTTGGATTTGGTCATTTAGTATGGTACTACTTATTATTTTGGTACAGTGATACCATTTGTGATAAGTAACGGTATCAAAAACAGTTCTCCTGACGTTAAATGTAAAATGGATGTTAATATAATTCAAATTTTACTGCCATTTAAACTAGATGAAAAAATCCAGACTCCAAATGAAAATATTTCAATTTGGTTTTAAAATTAAGACTCAGGGCATCAGCAAGGTCATAGCATTAAGGGGGGCATGCTTTTATTGAAAACAACCCAGAAGTTGTTGGACAGACCAACAATACAACTGTCTCAAGAACCATGTTGCGAGGCTAAAACATTACCCTGGCAATGTCACATTACACCTAAACCTTCCACTGTGATTGAATACATATTGATTTTCAAGTGAGAAAGGTTATGTACCCTATAAGTCGTGCTTCATGTCCATGTTGTCTTTCATTTTTACTTTCTCCAAACACAGTTATACTTCTTGTTGCCATCATCTAAACCTTTCCTTGTATTTCACTGATTGGTCCAACTCCATCAATTCCCTGCAGCTTTGCAAGGTGAACATTTACTTACACTTTTGATAGTTTGGGATTTTGCATCTCTGACTTCAGTACCATAAAGCTGCCAGAAAATGCCCTTGTGTGAAGGCTGTTGTGTAATATAATATTCACAGTTCAAATAGTTGAGAAGCGTCCAAACCTCAGAGTATGTAAGCATGGATTTCACTTTACTTACCTCCGTCTTTGGAGCAGAGGTTCATCAGGTTATGGACGGTGTCCATCATCTCCTGCTGTTGTCTCTGCAGGGCTGTGCTGTTCCCTGTGGCTCGGCTCAGCTGAGCCTCCAGCTCCCTGATGACCCCACTTTGACTCCCCACCAGAGCCTGCAGAGTCCCCTTCTCCTGCTTTAGTGTCTCCAGCTCTTCACGATGCCGCATCTCCATTTCTAACATCTTCTGCTCCAGAAGGCTGAGGGAAGCAAAAAAAGGAGTGAGTAGAGTTTGTTATTAAAGATGGAAGTTTATACTTAGTAACTTATCTTTCAGGGTCCCTTAATCCACTGGAACAAGACATGTTTTGACAGATTTAGACGGATTGAATGATGTTTTGAAATTTTCATTAATCAGTCATCATTGGTTTACTCGTTATATAATAATATTTTTTATACACAGGGATCAGATCAGTAAGACCGTAAACGTAAGACATTACTACATCCAGCTGTTATTTAATCTTAACTACTGTGGTTAACCATAACCAAAATTGTGATCGGGGTAAGAAAATAATCAGCCCAGCTTAACAACAATGTCATCCTAAATTGTGCAATTCATAACTAAAATGCGAGCCCCAAATGTTTATACTTAAGTAAAAAAATGACCTGCACTTAACAGATTTGCCTCAGCCGGCTTAGCCGCACTAAGCTGCTGTTTTATAGTAGTGGAGTTTTTTTAATTAATGACCAAAAAGAAAAAGACAGCGGCATAAAACAAGGAACAGACATTAAAAAACTGCAACAGGTGTGTAAGAAATCAAGACATGAAAAACCAGTTTGCACTGAATCAGTCAAGGGGATTTTTAGAACTTGGAGTCAGATTATTTTCTGTCTAGAGAAAGATATTGAAATATATTGTGATATGCCTCTCTATATTGACAACAAAAAACAAAAAATTTTGTTGAGCAATTGATAGCATTTTATGTCTTCTTTAAATTTGAACTATTTTACTTTGTTAGTTCTACTTTTGAAGAACAAACTACGACGAGATGGTCCGCGTTTTGACATAAAGATTTTATTTTGAATGTTATTTTCAAAGTTCTCTTAGAATAAAACAAAAAGTTCTAAAAATAAAAATGTTTTATTAAGATTTATGTGCCTGTATGTTATGGTTAATGAATTGTTTTATTGGAGCATTATCTTTGAAAATATTTAAAACACTTTGAATCATAAGAGGATAAAACCATAGTTTTTTTATTTACAGTTGGTAAAGTAACAGGCGGCACAGTGGTGCAGCAGGTAGTGTGCGTGCCTCAAGGCAAGAAGGTACCCGGTTCGATTCCCAGGTCGGACAGGGGCCTTTCTGGGTGAAGTCTGCATGCGTGGGTTCCCTCCGGGTACTCCAGCTTCCTCCCACAGACCAAAAACATGCTCTTTAGGTTAATTGGTGACTCTAAACTGTCCTTAGGTATGAACGTGTGTGTGAATGGTTGTCTGTCTCTCTATGTTGCCCTGTGATTGACTGGCGACCGGTTCAGGGTGTACCTCGCCTCTTGCCCAATGAGCTGTGATAGGCTCCAGCCTCCCCCACCCCGAAAGGGATAAAGGGGTATAGAAAATGAATGAAGGAATGAAAGTGAAGTAAAATGATGATAACCATGTTTGATAATCAAACAGAGTTTAACATCTTTGCATGACGTAACTTATCAGTAAGTTATTTAGTTTGTCATCTTGTATCATGATTAACAAAAGAAAAACTGGAGAGAAGTGTTTCTGAGAACCAAGAACCATTGAGAATTAGAAAACTATCTTTGGCTAGCAGATGGCGCAGCTAACACCAATGTTATTGTTATAATGGGGAATGTTTTGACAATTGTATTATACTAAATACAGATGAAACAAATATCAGTATGGTGATGATTAAACGCCCTCTTGGCATGAGGAAACCAATTATCGGTACATTGGCCCAAGAAAATGCTTTTTTTTTTGGTAAAAAAAGACACTTTGATTAGAATTCTCTGTTCATTTAACTTAGCGCAGCAAAAACTTCTTGACTCTCTGCAGTCATACCTATGACATGATAGTGGCAGATAGAAGTTGAAGGTGGAAGATGAAGCAAATGACAGCAGAGGTCTCAGGTAAACAGCAAATAGAAATTACAGTAGCTACACACCTTTTACAAATAGCAAGATATATAAAGACATAGCCTAAAATTTACTTGGTTAAAACCTTTTAACATTGGTTGCATGACATTCTTGCAGCATAACAATCATGTTAGAGCTACTCTATTTTAATTTTATCAAAGTGCATGTTGTGGACTTTGCTGAGCGACGTGAAAATCAGGTCTGAGCCTTTTCTTCCTCTGGAAATATGGCACTGTATTATTAAGTGAAGCAAGATTTGGAGTTTTAAAAATAGAGTCCAAGAAAGGTGATATGAAACAGTGTTTTTTTCATTAACTAATTGCGTAATTCCTGTATCAAATGTTCAGAAAAAGGAAAAAGTGATGACACGTGCAGGATGAAATAACTCAAAATTGCCGGTGATTAGCTAAATTACCCTCAGAAATCATTCTCCACAAGTCTCAAAAAGATCTTGGAAGCCAAAATCACCAGAGATTACACTCTTAGATAGTTTTCATTTACAATGTGATTGTATGGAGTCCCCAATGGATGCTGCGATAGCCAAACCCTTTTAGATAATTCATCACTGAATGCAATCTCGCTGGAACAATCCCAGCACAAAACATGGAAATGTAACCAAAAGCCACATTTTAATAACTGATGTTGCAACCCAAGAATAGTTTTCCAACAAGGAAAGAAAATGATGTGTTTTAAACAAATCTGTAAAATGGTGCAGAAATTACACGCTTTCTACTATTGTCCTGTATACAACTGATTACTGTTTTGGAAAATAGACGCAAGGTTAAAGAAATCTCATTGGAAGCTTCAGTTTTGTTTACACAAGCTCTCACAGAAAGCAGCATTTTAAGTAAAAAACTGTTTTCTGTACCGAGAGTATCAGATTTATTTATTTCAATTAATGGTAGCCCTATGTTCTTGGCTGTGTTTACTAGTGTTTTGGTGGGTTTTGTTTCCTTGAAGTGTTGTCTGTTTACCTGTTCTTGTCATGTAGTTTGCTGATCTCATTGGTCTGCACCATTAACTCTTTCTCCAGCTTGTTCGTGGAAAGAGAATTCTCCAGCAGCTGGATCTCGAGCCTGGATGTCTGATTCAGAACCTGCCGCAGTGAAACAAAACACAAAGAGCAGAGAATGGCTGAAGAGGATGTTTTGTCTGTATGTTAAAATAAATGAGAGGAGCTAATATCATGCACATGTCCAGCAAACCCCGTGAAGGAAACCATAACACGGGGCTACATTTCTGTTCGTACTGAGGAAGTAACATACTGTACAAGACATAAACCATCAACTTTGTTTTCATTTTGTCAAGTGTTCAGCCCGCACATGTTAATACTTAGCAGATATTAATCTCTGCTGTGATTACCCTTTTCCAACTTTGCAAACAGTTATCTTTTTTAGCGCCTTAGCAAAAATTACCCGCCGCCACCTTCACAACTTTCCATCCCCTCCTCTTTAAACTATGCCAAATAAACGCTAAAAGGGAGCTGAGCCAAATAACTCAAACAAGGGGACAGGCTTTTATATAGCATCAGTGTTGTCCTTGGCAAGTTCTTCACAACCTTTTAAGGGGAAGCTGGAGGAGGGAGAGTTTGGTTAATGGCCCAAAGAATGGATGCTTGCAGTGTGAGTGTGTGTGCTTTACAAAGACAAAGGCAGAGTCAGACACATCCACTTTTATGCGTTTATAGGTGTTACCTGCGTTTCAACGTCAGTTAGTTTGCGTGTCTGCGCGGCCGTCTGTGAAAGAAGGTTGGTTCCCATTTCCAACATGGCTGCCGTGTGGTTGTGGACGGCACTCTGCTGCAGTTGAGCCATTTCGGTCTTCATGCTTTCTCGGATGTAGTTTTCAATCTGTGCGCAAAAAAAAAAAAGGAGGAAATGATTTAATTCACAGATTGACATGTCCAGAGTCAAAGTGACAACAGATGGTGTAAAAGGAAACAGAACCAGAAGGTTATGTTGTATGTTTAATAATCACAAGTGGAGGGGTGCTGGTTTGGCGTAGTGGTTAGCACCCCATGTACATGCTTCTGCCGGTCCAGGTTCGAATCCAGCCTGTGACCATTTTGCGGAGTGTCTTCTCTCCCCCTTTCACAAGCCTATCCACTGTCTCTCTCCTATCAATAAAGGCACAAAATGCCAAAAAATATACATTTAAATAATCACAGGTGGTGGGCAGAATACAGTATGTCTGTACACTCCATGTTCAGAGGATGCTGTCCATTTGATGTTGGCTTGAGTCTGGCCTGAGACCTTGCTTAATGACCAATTCTGTATCGCCACTTTTACTGTCCGTTCAAATAAAACAGTCTTTCATATTGACTCCCTGGTCGGCAAGTTAAGACAAAAAATTGGATTTTTAGACAAGTGGGACACATGTTATTGAAGCTGTCTATATCTGATTTAGATAATGGGGATTTTGTTATATAAAAGCCTCTGTCTCCACTCTTAAACCCCTGGATTCCACCGTGGAATGTAAGACGTGACAGGCGCTGGTTCTTAATCATTTCTAAAGCCTTACTTGATAAAATGCCATCATACATCAAGTCTCTGTTCAGTCAAACTTACAATCACAATCCAAGAAGATCCAGTTACTTCCTGATGCTTTAAGTTCCACGGGTACACACTTCATTTGGAAGAACTGCTTTCAGCTTTTCTGCTGTTCTTAACTGTATTGTTGTCTTGTTGTTCTTTGTACCCTCAACATCATTGAAAATGAGGGAACACCCTCACCCTCTGGGGTTAAATAAAGGTTGAATGAATGAATGAATGAATGAAAAATAGATATGGATAATTAAATGGATGAAATGATCAGAATAACTTTCTGATAAACATGAGCTGCCAGTGTCAGGCAGTTCAGCTATTACCACCTTCAAAACACAACAAAGACTTTTATATCACCTTTTTTTTCAAACTGTTAGTCCATCCTGACAACAGGAAACAGCTTTTGTGTTGTTGTAAGGATTAAATTAGGTTGGTAAATATGGAATTTTGAAATCACAGTGTGCAAAAAAAACCCAATATGAAATCCTGAACTTCACTTATGCTACAAAATGATTTTTAAAGATCATTTTGGAAGTGCACATAGAGACTACCAATGCCTGCTAGGACATTTCCTATGGATTAAGACATACTTGATGTCTGGGGATTTTGAAAATGAGTGAGTAAGAGCTTTTGTGCTTAATGGGAGTCTATCCAGTGTATTCTTTTGGCTGTCTCTGATGTTTTGGGAATGCTTTTTTTAAACTGAATATCAATATATTTCATGAACCTCATTCACACATGCAAGAAAAAAGGAATTTATTCAAAATTCCTAGGTGGGCTGCATTTGTGAAAACAAACTCAAAGATTTTCCCCCATACTTTCCACTGAAATTTTTCTGCAGGCACTCTTATATTTCACCTTCCCCCGCCTTCTTAATGGAAACAACTGGAAAATCCGGAAATTTCCCAGGAAGGTTGCTCAGAAATTTCCTTGGAATTTTCAAGGCTCCATGTTATGGTCTTTAACATGTCTCTTTAATATCTTCTTCATCTAGTGAAACATAGATGGACACACCACAAACTGTTGTGCACTTTATGCTGTTTTTCATTATCTTCAACCTCTATTTAACCAGTTTTGCCCCATTTTATCAAGAGATCTCTTTTGCAAGGAAGACATGAATAGCAGTAAATCACAGTTTTATCAAACCGTACACTCAGACACAAACAGAGCAGAAGTGCAGAAATACTTTTCAGCAAGTCATCAATGAAATTGGTGACATTGAAAAGCCTGGGTTCCAAAGTTTTCAACACAGAGTTAAAAACATTCAGAGACACCAAAGCAGTGTTTTAGATAAGCCACTTCATGATGTCAAAATAGGGTTCAAACTGTCCTTACTTTGCAGACTTTCTGTCAGTCTGGCTGATTTTTTTTTTTGGCGGTTGCAGCTTCAGCTCTTAGAGTAGAACCAAACCTTTATATTCATTTACTGGCTACAAAAGTGCCAAAACTCAGAGAACTGAACTAAGAGATGTATAAATCCATGTCTCTATGATCTTAAAGAAAAGCTGAGTGTGTCATTACAGACTTATTTAAGACGGGATGGGTTATCAAAACAATACTTCATATTGTGATTTTAAACAACAAACAAGACAATAACTTTGTCAGCAACTTTACCAATGCCACATGCTGAAAATTGGTTCCGTACGTAGATCTGAAGTTATGCACAAGGACATATTTTTTCAACATTTAAGTGGCATTCAAGTGAGGAAGAAGCATATTTAATACAGGCAGACACAGATGGTGGTGGTTTCCTTGAGATATGAGGGGCAAAGATGAACAGATAGTCAATAAAGCTCATTTGGAGAAAACATGTTCACTTTATCTACAAAGACAAGATGGAGGTAGAATTTCTCTATGGATTGACAATAAGGACCATCTGTGTATTTGCTAAGATAAAGCTAAAGAGCATCCATTTGGTTTGGCTTTTTGTAGAGGCAGGTGTAGTTGCTTCAGAGAACCGGGGTCAGTATTGACGTCACACACAGTGGTTGGCGTTTGACTCATTAGCTTGTGTTTAGTCAAGTCTTGACTGGTGCGGGGTAGACACCACACAAACATGAAGATGCCAAGTGACTCAAGACACTGGCGACAATGAGAGACTGAGTTGTTGACATTTTTCACAAGCCACCACACCGCAGCTTTATGCCCTCCTCTTTGACCAAAAACTATGAGGCGATTAGTCAATTCCTCAAACACAACCTCATAGATAGAGGAGCTTTGCATCCATATGGGGCAGTTTAGGTAGCAATTCCAAGTAATATGCATAAGGGTGGGAAAAGCCTCCAGTAAGGGGCTTACTGGCCCTACAGCTAGTTTGTATTTTTTGGCTGGGGTTGGCATAGCAGCACAACAGTATCATTAAATTTCCTTTCAATTAAACTTTTAACTTACGAGCTCCCAATTACAATCTAAGTAATGCCTTATCAGTCTTCAGAGCTATGTCTTTGTTGTTATTTTTTTTAATAAGTCTGTCTTAACTGGAGTTTAAGATCCGTGTATTTGGTTGTTTTTTAGTTTTATCACACACTGAAATGGTTCTGTCATTCCTCAAGGGGCAGATTTTCATCCACTTGTAAGAGTTGTCTGTGTTTGGCTCTGGCTCATCAATGGACTACAAGAGCTCTGTTTCAGTAAAAGATCAGCCAAGGCAAATTTGTGTCAAACAGCACAGCGTCATGCACTGGTGCTATCACTACAAGTTTGGAACATAATTCTTAGGGACAGACAATTTACTTGGTGACAGTAAAAGTCTCGGTGCACGCTCTCCTACACCCCATAGGGACAGATTGTTGTCATTATCTTGTTAGCTGAATGCACAGTTATTTTCCCCATGGACAGTCCAGACAGTAACAATCACTGACTCATATTTGTACAAAAACAAGCTTGAATTATGGACTCGGCCAGAGTGAGTGGAAACAACTACAAGGAAATAATGATCAAGTTCCATGTCATATAATAAATGTCTTTCATTTGAATTTATCTGACCATTATGGCTTGATCTGAACCACTTAATGCTGGACAGATTTGAGCACTATCATTAAAAATGGCTAAGATGATCTATAAACACATACATAAACTTTAATAGCAGTTTATCATTCTAAAAGTTTGTAATGAACTAGAGTCAGTGTACCACTATCTAAAAATATATGCTTCAGCCATGCCAAAAGGTTCAAGAGAGGAAGCTTCAAAATTAAACACATATCTGTATGGAAAAGTCTCAAGGATAATGAAGCCATTT
The DNA here is from genome assembly GCA_036419115.1 of Scarus forsteni. Classification (NCBI taxonomy): domain Eukaryota; kingdom Metazoa; phylum Chordata; class Actinopteri; order Labriformes; family Labridae; genus Scarus; species Scarus forsteni. The sequence goes on from JAZDUH010000458.1 coordinate 16,864,130, forward strand.
TATATATCAATATCATCTATCAGAATCTATTTATCAGAAGTGTGTCATTTGTGAATTATAACACAAACTTTAAAAATACAAAGCATGAGGAGATGTCTATTTCAATCAAATTGTTTTTTTTGTAAACGAATACACATTTAATTTACAATCAACCACCAAATGGATAAGTATTCAGTCCTGAAGTCTGGTCGCACAAAATCAACTTTTACCTTACAGATCAATAAAGATGATCAATGAAAAGCCAAGCAAGTTAATAAGTTGTTGTAGCCTGCTGTAAAAGTCAACAGTTAGTAGTTCAGCATCATTTATTATGCTGTTGCTTTTTTTTGTTTCATCACAATACACAAGGGTACATAGAGAGATGTCATAATAAAACAGAAGTTGGCTAGGACATGGAAATTGGACATAGCTGTTAATGATAGAATCATCAGTACACTGCATTCATCAAATGACAGTTTTTGTAATGGGAGTAGTTTAGCCCCGTAGCATGCTCTTCTATTAATCAGAAGGTCAAATATAGCTTGTCACATATCCATGCGTCCTTGGGCAAGAAATTTAACCCCAAACTGCTCCAATTACTGCGTCAGTGGTATGTAAATGGGTATGACAGGGTTTGGATGTGTTAACCAATAATGACGGTGAACTTGCACAAACTTAAAACCATCAGTGTGTGAATGAGAGAAAAAAAGCTGCTTTGTTTGCTGTTTGATGACACAGAGGTTTTTGGAAGTGAAAGCCCACTTTTCAGGGCTGTTGACATCACTAATGGTTAGTGATAAACAATTTCTTTTACCAAGCTGTTCGTTGTCCAAACAGCAATTGAAAAAATGAGTGGTAAAACGTAACCTCTAAGTGGTGATTTATAGCTGTTCTTGCATGCAGGTGTCTTTTATTGACTCTAATTGAAGCAGAATCATAACAAGATGTCCTTTACGACCACTTTAGCTCTTGACCAGGCAAACAGCCACAGTCGTTGTATTGGTTTGGACCTGTTTCGAGGGCTTATAGTTTTAGAAAAATTATTATATCAGTAGTAGCTGGAAAATAAAATCTTGACCATGTTTATACTTTAGATATTTCTTAACTTGGGGTTTAGATGTGGAAATATATCTGCCCCAGAGCTTTGGTAACAATAGATGAATTGTAACATTTCAGTCAGTTCATGCTTGATAGACAATAAAATGGTCATTTCAGAGATGGATATCTTACTCTGCGACATGAAAACATTTTCCATCCAAGACAAATTACTTTTTTTATTACAGAATCCCTTCTTGGCAACAGAACTAAAGTTAAATGTATCAATTTTAAGGCAAGAATTCAGGCTCCCTCTGACTGTGAACTACATAATGCTGATATAAGTGTCACTTTCCACACTGCCTCCAATGGTCTGGCCCAATGACTTGGAAAGAAACAACAAGTCTGGAGTCCAAAGTGCTCCAGTAATGATGGATTATTCTGACTGATAATGAAGCATAGAATATGAATGTGGCCCAGCCCACGTTCACATGTAAAGTCTTAAGAAGCTTCTGGATTGTGTAGGCTATGTTTAGACTCTTTGAGGTATAGGTTGAAAGCCTGATTTCCCTGCTTTGAATACCTTCCAACAGCAGCTTTGTAATAGAGTCCACTCCTCTCTGAGATCACTATGTCCACTGTTTGAGGTCAGTCTAAGTCACCTTGAGAACAAAAATGTATGAAAAGGACGGATGGCTTAAGAAAACCCAGCAATCAGCCCTTGGTTGGTCCCTCGGGGGATGTGGCTGACTCATGGCTGGATCTGATGGGGGTCATAAATGGAAAGTACCAAGGAGAAGTAAGATTACACAAACACGCCCAATCATGTAAAATCACCACTCGGGAAGCAGTAAAATAGGTCCATGTGGGTGTCGAGTTATTTGGATGGTTTCTAACCTCGACTCCAGTTAAATGCAGAGCTCTCCAGGCAGCGACTACCAAGGGTTACTATTGTCAGAAATAAAAACAAAAATTGTTTCACTGCCAAAGTACAAATGCAAATTCAAGTCAGATGGGAATAGATTGGAAAGCTGAAATAAACATGATTGCAGATGAAAACCCAAAGGTTCCTGTGTTTGTTTTTTATGATAGTACGCCAGTTTTCTTCTCTTTGACGTTAACATATTGACTTGATCATTGCAACTAAATTATTTAACTTTCTGGCCTATTTTCAGGCATTTTCAACAACAGGTTGAATCAAATGAAATCCAAGAGGCAAGGGGTAACCACACTGAATACTTGTAAAACCTCCCAGGAATGGGAAATTGATGAGAAGCAGGTTTGAGACCAGTAAACTGGGCCTGTAAGCTTTATGGCTTGGTAAGCTTCAACATAAAACCCAGGATCTTGGGGTTAAACCAGGAAAATGGGGGTCACTCTTAACGGTATAGTCAGGTGAATCCATAAGAGCATAAGAGATTTCCAAAGACACACATGAAAATAACAGAAAGTTTCACGTTATATGGTACATGACCTTTAGACTCATAGTTCATTGTAGTTCAAGACAAACTTCATTTGAAACAGGCTTGTAGCAAAGTTATGACATTGTGCTCAAGTGTGAGTCATTAAGTCAGCAATGATTTTGAATATGAAAACATTTATCCAAAATTTGCTTACATAAGCCAAAATAACTCCGTGGTAAGAGCAGACCAAATAAGGCAGAATATCAGACAACCATGTGTGTACTGATGAATGGTCTGTTGTTTTGGTTCTTCTAATAGTGTCTTTCTAAAGCATGAACTTCCCCAAAGAACTTGGAACATCTTAAGGGGGAGGCTGATTTTGACTGCAGGAATCATGGAAAACATTTAGTTACCTAGTTCATGCCTTTAATGTGTCTGATTTGGGGGTGGTATTTTGGTCAAGCCTACAGTGCTTAACATTCTTGACTGGTTGATTACTCATAGCATTTTATTTACATATAAGCTTGCTATCACATCTCTAGTGTCAACAAAGTGGTTAAAAGCTGTAATAAAAGCAGTGAAGTGAATTTCATTGGAGTCCTGACAATGGGGATACACTGGACCCAAGCTAAGAGAGGCTCCTTTTGACTGTTTTTATTTTCTATACTTTACCATAAACCAATTTTTAAGGTCACATTATAAGCAAAATATACTTTTAATTGTTTCTATGTGCTGCCCATAGTGTCAACACCATAAATCCAACAACAGGAAAATCCCTTAAACTAATTAGAGGATATGCCACGATGACAGAGCATAATATTTATTCAGCCTACAGTAGGTGCCAGTGGGGGGAACATGTCTGGGCATGTCTGTGCAGCCTTAGTAAATGTTAGAGCACAGTACTGAAAGATAAAACCCAATCTACTTCCTAAGAGGGACATGATCCTTGACAATAAAGGATGACCAAAAGAGGCACTACTTTAATCTCCTATATGCTGACCACCAATTTGACACAAAATGACTTGACATCCAGGCCAATACATTATATCATACATTTTGCCTTTACCCCTCCTACTGAACTAAAAAATAGTGGTGATACTGTTATTGCTTGCTGTATGTCATGGGTTGATATAACGTCTCCAGGTTCCTTGGTCATTCAGTATATATAAACAGCAATAAGGCAGAGGAATCATTTAGTTCCTTAAAGAGAAGGAACTAAAATTCCTGAGACTTTAGGTCAAATATGCATTTATTAGACTTCTCAAACCATGAAGCAAATGGTGTGTGCTTTGGTCAACGTTTACGATGCCTTAAAAAGGACAAGTTAAATCAAAAACTTATCATGTGTCATTTCTCTAAAGTAATGCAACATTGATAATAAAAAGTTGTGTTTTTTGGACCATTTAAGAAGTGCAGTAATACCCGTCTCCATGTTAAAACACCACCTAATCTTGCCTGTGGTTTTACAAAATCACTATTTGCTAACTGAGAGCCACATAAACACAACTTTATGACGCCCTACGTGCCACTTGAAGGTTTAAAGGTAGTGTGTGGACTTCCTGTAATTTCACTAATGATGCTGCCTTTTAAAGCCTAAACTGCACACAGACCACAGCATGCACAGTCCTTTAAGTCACTTGTTTTGGTGCAATTGGCTATTAACCATTAAATAAACTGCTCTGGGCTGAAACATAAATGACAATCTGTAAAGGAAGCAAGCTGCATTTGCTTGTACTCCATCACACTGACATAGGGGGGGCTGCTATAGCGCTCTTCAGGGGCCAGGAACTGGATCTTCCTTTAAAGCAGCACGCCCCGCTTTCATTGTTACAAATGACCAAAAATGTTTACCACATTTCTGACATTTCCCTTTTAGCCACTCCAAAAGGGGAGTTTGGTCTTTCTCTAAACAGCAGCACTAGTGTTTCTGTCAGAGTTGGAACGTGGAGGGTCTGGACTGTATAAAACACTCACTGCTGGAACTCTGCCCCGTCTCCTCTTATCTCTTTGGTATTACCAGAACAGTCTAGCTTCTGGGATGCATCCCCTACGCTCAGGCCTGGATCCATTTCTGTCCACTTTAATGGGCTTCAGCATGGGAGGCTGCTACCCACTGTGACCCAACCCCCAAATCAGCACCTCCTGGTGTTTAAAAAGCACTGGAACCGACACCATTTAATTGACTTGCACTCTCTTATCGCACACCAACAATGGGAGGTGAATTTGACACCCAGTCTTTGAAACCTGAGTCTATAATCTGCTCTAGTAGGACTTGCTGACCTGGCACCCTCCATTAAGGCACACTGTAAATACAAAAGGTCTTTTTCGTATTTCAGGGAGTTTTATGACATACATGTTGGCATGTGAGGATATAAACAGAAGCACTTTTAAGGCTCTACTTCTCAAAATCAGTTAGATAGAAATGCCTCAAAGCTTTTGTAAGACTTAATGACAATTGGAGTCCATGATGTTGATAATCTAATAAAATCATCCTAAAGTAAATGTGGACATTAGTGAAGTATTTTATAAATATCAAATTAGGCAATCATAAAATACTTCATTCCACATATACAGATTGCCATTAGGTTCCATAAACTCGAAAATCAACTTACTTTATTCTTGAATTCAGGTCTTCATTTGTGCAAAGTTGGATAAAAATCTAAAAATCAGATTTTTGTTACCAATCATATTCTGAAAATACCACTAAATTGTCAAATTTAAATAATGAAATGTTAATTTTCAGAGGGGAGTATGGCTAATGCTAACTCCAGCAAGCCTTCCTACACTTATCTTCTGTCTTCCTTTCAGTTTAATGTCAATACTCTTCTTCTGAATGTGATTGCTCCCTCACTTTCTCACTTTGGACAAGTGGTGATATGCAAGAACAATCTACACAACTAACACAGGCTACAAACTATTAAGTAACTACCGTTTTTGGATTAAAATGCTGCCAAACCTTGCTGCTTCTACAGAACACAGGCAGCAAGACAGCAGGCTTTAAGTGGAGATGCTATGTTTACAACTTTGCTAGGTGGATGACTAGATAAAATTCTTTACAGAGTATTTGACCAGGATTTTAGGCCTTTATTAGATGGAAAAAACAATTAAAAGTCTAAATCAACTTTTGACATGTGCCAGCTATTTGGGTATTGAACTTCAATGCAACATCTATAAACTATTTAAATAAATAAATGCCAGCTCGAGGCAGCACTTACCACTTAATTAATTGTTGATCTTCTATATTCTTTTTTCACATTTTTCTCTACATCATACCATCATATCTGAGCCAATTGATTGTGTGTTTAAAGCAACAAAATGACCTCCTGATCTAAAAACAAAACTCAGTGTTCTTCTCAGTACATATTGATGCAATTGCTGGGCTGACTTGGCAGTGTCCAAAATTTCTTGGCATGTTCCGAAGCTAGCTTAATTTCTTCTCATCAAAAGTTTTCTGTCACAATGGTCTGTCAACAGAGCAGACAAAGTGAGGATATTCCAACAATAGATGATTCTAAAGCTGGCTGATTTATTGGCTGTTTTTTTTCTAATAGCAAAATAAGAACCCCCCAGGCTGAATTGATCTCTCAAACTTCTCTTTCAAAATTGTGCAGAGATGGAGGGCCCCATTAATCATTATCAAATGTCAGATATCTCCACAAAGAAAACAAAATTGAGAAAGAATGGAAAATGTGAGGATAATGTAATGTGTTAAATTTCTAAATAACTAATGAGCCATTCAACTGCACTTATACACCAAGTGCAACAATGGTAAGCCGCACTGAAATAACAAGGCCTGATTCCTAGAAAGTGTGACTAAATCCAAAAGCATGTGACACTTAATCATGATTTTGAAACATAAACTGACAGAACTGTGGCTCTGGTTGGGTCAACATGGAGACCTGAATGTATTTTGTAGGCTGGGGTCAAATTATCCCAAAATAACATCCTGAGAACTAAAGAAAGACTGATTAATAGTTTTAGTAGTTTGCTTTGAGTAAGTAAATAATCCAGAACATTAAATATGGCAATTTGTTTTTGCTGTTGTGTTGATAACTCCCTTCAAGACTCAAATACCTTACCTATCTTCTCTTTATTGTAATAGGATCAATGTACTATCCCTACTTAAAACCTATTTTCACGTATGTTGCTTCAAACTTCAAAGACTTCTCAATCAAGAGTTTGACAGTGTTGTTCCTAGAAGAATTCCTTCCATGATCAACTGCAGCATTCACAGACAGTGAATAAGAGGCTTTCCTTTATTGTGGTATGTATGATGTGCTCTAAGTCTTGCCATCCAAAGAGTAAAATGAGAAACAGAACTGAAGTTTTCATGCTGCTGATGAAAAGAATGGACTTTCTTTTTCAAAAGTTTGTTTGAAAAAAACTCAAACTTCAGGTCTTGTGGCAGCATGAAGCAGGAGAGTGAGCACATCCAAAAGAAATGTTTGCTTTTCTTTTATAGGAATTGGTACAGTGGTGTGGGCACTTGCTTATTTTTACAATCAAAATTCGTTCCGGATATTAATTTTTAGAGCAGGTCTAGACAGACCAGATTCCAGCAGTATCACATGTAACTCAAGTCCCTTGACAGATGTGGAAGCTTCATCTAAATTTCCGATCAAACACACGACAGTGTTGAGAATAAGTTTTTGACAAAAAAATGTAGATTGCAAAGTATTCAAATGTATTGCATACAGTGATAGACTTGTGTTGCTATTACCATAAAATCCCAATTTGCAAAATACAATTTTTTAATGTATTTTTGGGGCATTTTGTGCCTTTATTGATAGGAGAGAATGACAGTGAATAGGCTTGTGAAAGGGGGTGAGATAGCAGGGGAAGACACTCCAAAAACTTGCCACAGGCTGGATTTGAACCCAGACTGGCAGAAGTATGTATATGGGACATGCCTGATTGCTAACCACTCCAACAAACCAGCATCCCAACAACATGCACTTTTAATGCATTCTGTCATCTTCTCATATAAACTGTTGTCAATTTTTGCTGGTGAAACAACTACACCAGTATGACATGTTCTGACAAGATGTCATTATTTCTTGTGCAACTGTCACCAAACCACCTTGCAGTTCACTTCACAGGACTAAAGATTTGCAACAGTTCACAGAGATCATGAAGTTAAAACCATACAGCAATATTGAGTCTTAAAGCAAATGCTAGTGATGTCATTTACCTTACCGAGCCGAAATTATGCATTCCAAGAAAAAAGTGGTGTGCTGTTTAGTGGGAAAAGCTTGTGGAAAGTCAGTTTGACTTAAAGGACTATTCAGTTAAACAGGACAATTGACCATCTCTCTTGGGCAGAACTACCTGAGGGCTATGGGTTAGCTCTTCGTAACTTTAATCTTGAGCTTGGCTCAAGTACAGTACTGTCAGCTCACAAGCTTGCTGGCTTCAAAAACAAAAAGAAAAGAAAAAGAAATGCAAAGCTTCACAGACATTTGGACTGCACCTGAGCTCAAACCTCAACAGGCCTCCAAAACTATGGAAGAATGCTAGGGCTACCCTAAAAATAATAAATAATAAATAAAGAATAAAAAATGATCTGCTTTGATAAAAACCTGGAACTTTCAAATTCTTATATCCTTAGATTCCAACTTTATAAGCTCACATCTGCCCAGCGCACCATGGTTCTTGATGCACAAAGTTAGTGATAGCACTAAACTGTCGCTGCAAGAATTTTCTTTTTGCTCTGTTAACAAAATAATTGGCATTTATTCAATCTCTCATCTGCAGGGACGATAAAAAAGCAAAAAGCTCATTTTCTCCCTTGCAAAAGGCGATTAAAGGCTCTGCAATCACAAAATCTTGTGTATCTTTCCTGACATTTGTGTTTTTATTAACACAATCACAGATAACTAACTTTATAAAATGGTTAAAATCACTGATGTGCAAGACAGGCTGCTTCCTACATAAAGGGGTAATTCATACCATCAACAGTTCAGGCTGTTGAATGTCAAATATTTAACCTTCCAATCTATTGTTTAAGACAATATCAAAATCCGTTGTGTCTTTGGAGTTAGCCAGTGCTAGCAAGGATTGCTTTGTTGTGCTATTCACAAAGACCAGGCACTCTAGTGTATTTTTCTTTACCCAGCTGAAAACATCGTGTCCATCCTGAGGTCAAACACCAGCTTGTTCTTGTAGACAGTTGGTTGGACAGAGTAGTTTTGTCTGTTTCACTTGAAAGTCCTCAAGAACTTTTAATACCTAAATCTGGTATAGTAAAACTTTGACTGTGAATCATTAATAGTCAACATTTAACTTCTTAAATCAAAAACTTTGCAGATTTCATTGATGATGACACATTTGTGAGCTTGTATGGTTTTCCCCAAACCTTTTGAGGTAATCATTTTTTTTTTTTTTTTTTATATGACTTTCAATTTGTCTTACATGCCTTTTCTTAATGACAAAGCATTTCTTAATGCAATTCAGCAAAGCCTGCAGCGTCTGGACTTCCCCTCTGCTCCTGTGAACAGCTGATTCCCCTGAATATCCCCATGAAAACATGGCACTAAACCACAGTTAATGAAACTATTTCTAGAGTAGACAGGTTGAACAATCAGAGCAAGCTGGACTTGTGTCGATAAAAGGGCATTTACGTGACAGGAGCTCCAACAAATCATCTCAGACAGAGTTAGAACAGAAGCTGTTTAGGGGTACTTAGTGTGTATTGTCTATTTACTGAACATTAGTAACTTTGAACAAACTAGCACAATTGAAATGGTTAATATGTAAACCTTAGTTAAAGCAAAATATGACCCCTTTTAAAAAGACAAGCCTTTCTTGTACATATTACTTTTTAGTCAACACTACATGTAAAGCTTCCCCTGATGTCCTGCGGCTGACTGGAAGTGTAACAGTACCCCATCAGAGAACCCATTTGACCCCATCCCAAACTGTCTTGGCTCATATAGTCCACTTTAATATGCCTTTCATGTTCGACCAGCTCTCAAGAAGATACAACAATCAAAATGTCAAGTGGTTTCCGTCCATGTTAAATGAAAAATAAATACAGTTAAGTGAAATGTACGCATGGATGTGTATTTGTATAAATCCTCCAGTTACAATCCTTCTCTCTAATGTTAAAACGAGCCTGAAAATGTCCAATTAATTATGCGTATCTGGTCGTATGGGAGAGGAAGTACTTGCATTCACCCAAGACATGGGAATGCGGAACGAAAACTAAACAACCAAACAAACTCAGACCTGCTTGTTCATCCAGAGGTTTGATGCCAGCAGAGGGGCATTCTGTACTTACATTGTCCCGTATGAGGACATAAAAGACTGAAATATCCCTGAATAGCCCTTTTATGTCATCTAAGCAGGGGAACTTAGGCCAAAACACATCATGACAGGTGATGAAATATGATCCATAATTTATTTCTAAACATCTATTTTCTGAAAGCAATTATCAAATGGTTGTTATGGTATGATATTTATGAACTTCGACATAAATCTAGTCAGAATCAAAGCATAATAAAACCTGTTGTGACTTTACAACATTTTATTGTTGTATTTTTATTTCTACTTTGAGACTTTAAATTATTTTCATTGCTTGTTTCAATGTTAAAAATGTCGGTGTTGAAAGTAACCCTGTTTGATATTGAGGGAATTTCCTTGAAAACTGCACAATGTCCACTCTGACTGAAAAGTGGCCTAATTACATTTTAGGACCTGGACGTCAAAGGTTAACTGGATATCCTAATTATCCCTTACTTGTGAAGCTTACAGTACTCTGAAACATGCTTTCTGTAGTAGTACACAAAACTGTCCTCCTTGACCCGAGGACGAACTCTCTTTGTTCAGAGGGGCAAAGGGAAATAGGGATGGGCATTGATAAGATTTTATCGATACCAGTGTCATTTGATTTTTGAACTCAAGATGCATGGTCACCGGGCCTCATAATCATCCCTTGCTTGTGAATGCAATAATTTCAAGAGGACTTAAGGTGCGTTCACACCGCAAGCGACCCAGCTACCAAAGTCGTGTCGTCCACAGATGTAGCGTCGCGCATCCATAAATACCTGGTTGGTCACCGTTGGCGTCGGCCGTCGGTCAGTGACGTCACGTCCACTCGAGTTTTACCACGATCATATCATATATCATATAATAGGATGTATAAGCGGACATTATTCCAGCTGTATCCTTTTCACTCACTTATCAGACACAAAACTCTGCAGCTGATGATGCAGCAGCATTATCTGTGAGTTTACCGCGGTCCGTCTGCAAATGTCCTCACTGAGATTAGTTCCGCCTAGAAGGAAGTCATCCGCCCTGTAGTCCGGATGAATAACTGCACCGTCACACGTACACACACCGCTGATTGGCTGATGCCACACAGCCACACACGACATTGCCTGAATAGATCAACTTTTTTTAACTTTGACATCGCGCGACGAGTGAAGTGATCGTCTTGTCGCCGGCTGTCGCATCGCGGGAGGGTTAGCCCCGCCCCATCGCGGCTGTACATTTACTTTGATGGAGAGTGATCGCCGAGGTAGTACAGGTAGCGTCTGGTGTGAACGCACCTTTAGAGTGATATTTTCAAACACTGCAGAAATTCCCTTTCGCCCAAAAGGATGAACGTATTGGATTTTGAAAGTCATAGATCAAAGATTAGGTACTTGTTTTTTTCTTTACTTTTCTTATTAATGGAATATCTTGAGAACACATCAAAGATTTTTTCTTTTTTTTAATTTTGCACAAATGCTCACTATGAATCAAGGACGTGCTGATTAAACACTGGACTTCAGATTTCAAATATTTGATGTTCTAAAAAACCCATGACAATAAATAAATAGTGATAAAAAACAGCTCAGGCTACTGAACCTATCACTGTACGTTCACTGTACTGTAACTATATCTCAGTAATAGTTCTAACTTCCTTTGGGAAACAAAATAAGAGAAAATATAATAAAAGCTGTACAATAAAAAAAAATAAAATATGAATGATCCATTGTAAGGAAACATTTTGTCATTTATAGTAAATGTATACAGTCAACATCAATATTAATTAAGAATATATACAATATGTATACAGTCGTACTAGGGCTGGGCAATAATCCCTGATCTCAATATCACAATTAATGAAAGGTCTTACCTCGATTACAATTAATTATTTTATGCTACGCTGGAACAAATTAGTGGTGATGCAATGGTCATCGACACGGTCTTCCTGCAGTATTTACACTTGACTTCTTTCTGCTTGATGCCCACTGCACAGAATCCAAAATGTAGACAACGGAGACAACATTTTTCTTGGCTAGAAGGTCCTCTGATAGATAGCTGCTTGTCTCCTCCATGTTGGTGGCCCATCCTTCGCTCTTGGCGAAATTGAACATAGACTATATGGAGGGGGCGCGGTCATGTGACTTACACAGGGAAAATAAACAAAATGTTCATCATGAGTAAAATTACTTTGATTAGTGCCGATTTTAATTATTTTTTGATTAATTGCCCATCCCTATGTCTTATTCTTCACCTTTCCTGTAGTGCTAAAACCTCTTGTCTCAGTTTTCCATGGTTTTGATTATTTTTCAAGACAACAGTGCTACTGGTCACTTTTAACATTGACTAGTGGGTTTTAACAATGTCAAGCCAATTAAAAGCACAAAAACAATTTCTTATTTGGACAATAAACCATTTATTCATTCAATAGTAGAGCACGTTTTCTTAATTTGCTGAAAAGTAGCATTTTGGGGATAAGTGGTTTGTCCTGACAGCAACAACATACTGTACCTATATATCTCAAAATCTCAATATGCTGTAGTTCTCACGTTACAGTCAGTGTCCGTTTGTTGAGGTCCACGTGAATCCCACAAACCCATCTTTCCAAAGGAGGCGTTTACATCCAAATGTTTGGGATAACATTCCTCCGTGCCCTCAAACTATCACAGCAGGGGAATCCTCTGCCAGAATGTGGTGGACATAGATGCAAAAAGACATGTTGTTTTAAGCTCAGCCATGACTGTTGCATGCTAAACCTCATGAAGAAAAAAACGTTTCAATGTTCTAGTCTGAGTGCCAGCGCCGCTATCTCTGAAGCTGGGTGTCTCTTCTAATCAAAATGAATGGGTGTTTAATGACAGAGGCTGTTTCCTTCAACTTCACTTTTGTGTTTATCTTTCATACTAACATCCCATTAAGTGAGGACTCCAGACTTTATAAACTATCCCTGCAGTTGTCCTGGGTTACTATCGCCACATGGCGTTACGCTTTTCTCACTTGCCACTCTTCGTATCTTTCTATCTCCTTGTGTTTTGCTCTCCCTCCTTTTTTAAATCATCTCTGCTTTGCTTTTCCTCTATCACCAAAGACAGACTGACGCTATCGCACCGGGCACGGATTATGTTACTTATTGAGTCTTTTTCGGCTCTCCCACTGTTGCTTTTGTCAGTGGCGAACACGAACGTAGCTATAAATCAACACAGTAGTCTGCGTGAGGCACTTTAAAGTGTGGTGATGTATGGATGGTGTAGGGAGTGTGGGGCTGTGCGTGTGGGGCTAAATTTCCCCAGAGTGATGCTACAGCAACACATAATCTAAACAGAAGAGATGGAGAGGATGATGAGGTGCAGTAGCCCAAATAACATCTCAAACAGGAACTGCTTGAGTCTAATCTGTGACAGGTCAAAAGGGAGAAAGAACATCTAATTTCTTACAATAATCTGAATCACCATCACTTTAATGTTAATTAACTTGCAATAAAGTAACTTACACTTTGTATCCATATTGCCTGATGCCTGCTCAATTCGGCTGTTTTTTTTTAAAGTACTGTTTGACAAGTTGTATGTTGATCTAAAATTTTCTGCAGATAGCGGTGCATATTGGAAGACATTATTTGAATAATAAGTCAAACGAATTCCTCAATGATAAGGTGTTTCATGAGCAAAACTTTGTAAAAAGTAGAAGTGTTGTTAACCTTTAACTACGTGCTAAAATGTTTGGCAGATATCATCAACAATAACATGTATTTTTAATATTTAAAAAAACAGAACAAATCATATTCTTGTTTGATTCCATCAACATTTAAGGAAGCAGAGACAAACCAATAACCAGATATTTTCTTGATTTGGGACTTAAAGGTTTGAAAAGGTAACAGTTACTTACATGATGACATAAAATGCACAAGAATTTGGGGCAAAATCAATTAGAAAAGGCAGAAATGTTTGTAAATTGAACAAAAATTAAAAATGACTTAAAATAGGTGTAACTGAGTTTGGAAAACACACAAAATGTTTATGATGAATCACAGATTTTTAATCTATATTACTCATATCATAAAATGCTATTTATAATATTAACTTTAATTATAAGAGCTTTTAGCTTGTAAAACCTTTAAGTCCCAAACAAAGAAACATTTAAATTATTTTCATTTGTTTGTAGTTTATTCTATATCCTAAAACATTGACTGAAACAATGACATAATTCTGAACACATTAAATATCCCTGGATATCTGCCCAACAGTTTACCTGGGAGTTAAGGGGTTAACTGGTTTTTACAACATTCTTTTGCCTCTGTTTAATCTCAAAGAGTCCATATTATGCTTTTTCAGTTTGGCATGTCCTGTAATGTGCTGTTGGCATCTCTTCTGCCAAAAAGAGAAACTTATGCACAATATAAAAAGTCTGTAGCAGCAAGACTTCTTCCCCAAAATCAATGTCTCATCAGCATGAGTGCAAATGGAGCCCCATGCAGAAATGTCAAGCACTGTAGTATCCCAGGTGTCCCCTTCGCAATGGCTGCAGTACCTTCAAACTTCAATGGTTGTATGTGGTGAAAACATGATTTTAAGGCCCTAAAATACATTTTTACAGCCTGGTGTAAAAAATGGCTTCAGTTTAAACATACAATGCGTCTATTTTCATCTCATTTCCTGTTTTGGAAATGCAGAGTCTCTTTGGTCAGAAGTCCCACCTAACATCTCTGTCTGTGAGGATGTTCAGCTAAAGTACAATTGAGATGTGCAGTTTGGTATCAACAGTGTTTCAAAGGCTCCTGTGACACGGCTTCATTTGATTCTTTGGGTCTATGAGTTCAGACCACAGACTGAATGCAGAGTCACTGGCAGCACTGACCAGACCAATTACCAGCTTCTTAATTATTAAGATATTGTGATGTGCTGTAATGTTATGTTTGAGTCACAGAATGACTCTATTGTGATATTTTAGTTGTTTTTGGCCAAGTTTCATTCACTGCGTCATATAGTGCATGTACAACTGTACCCTAGCGCCAAAGTCAGACTACACAGTTCACACCTGATAATGGCCAGACTCTCAAGTTGTAGCATTTCTGGACTCGTTGGCCAAGAAAATCAGATGATTCATCTCGTGCAGTGTGTCATAATGATTAACATCAGAGATCAGTCTCAGGCGGCATACAGAGAGTCTAGCATGTTTGATTTTTTTCCGGCTTCCTATGATTTGTTGCCTCTGACTGACTAGTATGAGCACCAGGAGCTTCGTTCAATAATAATGGATGGAAACAAACCAAAGTTGATGCTTTGAGAACTCGTAGACCAGCTTGAAATCATCCCTGCTTTTGAGGTATGAGGTATGGAGCTACCACCAGACTTAAAAGAGAAATGTTGAGGTTTAAACAGCAGAGACACCTTAGCAAATCAATGAGTGACTGCTTGCATTAACCATCAAGGCAACATGACATTCATCAAAACATTTGGTAAGACAAAAGTAAAGTACTTTAAACAGGCCACAGAGTCTTGATTTGCTGTCTTTAGCTTCAACCTTTATCTTCTAATGAAATTTTGTTGGTTGTTTTATGAAGTCAATTTTGATCATTTCATTTTTCCCACTTGTTGGACACATCACAGGAAAATTTGTGTATTGAGTGTATTTAGTTATCCTACAATTCTCACCTCTACAGAACCTGCACTTCTCTAATTTTACTTCTCAAAGTTAGAGCTTTGTCTCTCATTTATTTGAAGTATTTTAACTTGTTGTTCCTTTTGAATAAATAACATGTCTTTACCACTTAAATTTGTAAATCACACATTCTGAAACAGGAGAGTGATTTAGACAAGTGTGTAGGACACAAAGTGTACAGTACCACGCCTTACTGTCATGTGTCCAGGTTTTTGTTTATTTTTGCATCATTTGGGCTGAAGTGCACAGGATCTGTGTATAAACACAGTCAAAGGCAGGGGATGGTTCAAATAATCAAACCCAGCTAAGCTAAACTGCTATCACAATGTTCAGGCAGGAAAGCAAAACAGATCTGCACATTAAACTGGAATTTTACCCTCAACACCATCCACACTTTGGATCAAAGATATCTCCAGTAAACACACAAAGCCTTGCAGTACTGACCTTTAGTATTCTGTATGAAGGGTAGGACTACTGCATCTCACACAGCTATGTTCTCTCCTCAAACATTGTTGAGTTTAGCGATTTTCCTTCACTCCTCCTTTGGCTTCACAGTGACATAAAAAGTAGTAGTAGTTTAAAAGATGGACCCTAGGGTGAGAATTTTTATTGGTTATCCCCTGCATCCAAGAATAAGAATGAGCTTTGAAATTCAACTTTGAGGCCAACATGAACAAAATGTCCTCATAGTGCCCAAGGAGGAATGGAAATGTGAACATTTGCACCTCAATGACAGCTTAGGCAAAGTGGTCGAGATCATGTGGATCAGTTAAAAGCTCTGGAGCAGCTCCTATAGGGACCTCAAGGAGAGATTTTATATGTCTGTCCTCTCAATCACAAAGACTATTATATAAAACAAAAAAGTGCTTGACTCAAGCATTAAAAAGATGCTTATTTTCACTGCTGCAGGCGGATATAGCTGTCTGAAAAGGTCTAAAACTCCCACGCATGTCCTATATTCAAATACATATTTACAGAAAATAGACTTACAGCTGCAGCCACTTCAGTTTTACCCTTCCAGCCAAATGACTGTCAAGCTCCAGACAACAACAAGACAACTTGCAGTCACAGAGATTCCCCCCATCCCTCTGGGGCTTTGCCTAAATTCTACAACAAACACACCCATGACTTCAAGAGGCGGGGTTTCCCTCCCAAGAACACATTCAGCGGGCCTCAACCTTTGCCCTTTTGGTGTGTCCCATTTGATCCCAAAGGTTGGACTGCCCAAACTGCAAATTAGAAATGTGACTGAGAATGCCCCCTTTGGCAAGAACTGATGTGATGTAATTTCCAGTTTCCACATCCAAGTTTTGCACCACTGTTGGCGTTTTCCCGTCTCTGTGTGTTCACCACAATTGTCGGAAAGAAGGGGAACTTCATGTGGCTCCATCTGTATGTTTACATCTTTGTTCAAAGGTGGGTTGTTCTGTGTTCCTGATAGCTTTATCTGTAAAAAACTGTCCAGGTTGGGATTTCTCTACACATCTATGTTGATTAAGAATGTTACAATAACGCAACAGAAGATCTTTTTTAAGGTCACTGCGACTTAACCATGATTTTATGGGTACCAAGGAGGTCATGTTTTTGCGATGTTTGTCTCTGTGCATAATTTTATTCGTGAAAAGAGACATTAATAAGTGTCATTACTCTGACTACTAGTTCAAAGACAGAGGACAAAAGTAGATAAGGCCCTCTGCTGGTCAGGAAAAAATACTGCAAAACACTGAAGCCATTTAAGCTGCAACATCAATATCAATTTTTAAGTGTAATGCTCGGTATTAAATTTGGGGCATATCTGAGTTGACTAACAGGGTAGTATGTTGTAGCTCCATGGCAAGAGCCTTGAGCTCAAATACAGCAGTGCCTGTCATTAGTTTTATCCCAGTTGGGCAGAGATAACATTATCAAAATGATCACCAACATTTTTGGGCTTTAAGAAAACTTCAGAGACCAACTGGTGAGGATCATGTGTGTAAATATCAATGATGTTGCTACAGATAAGAAACATTCTTTGGCCTTCACTGAAAGGTGTTTCTAAATGCCCACATGGCTGTTAAGGGTCTGTCTTGTATTATTATGGACTTAAGCTGTCAATATGAGAAAATGTAACTGAATGAGCCTCTAATCCTAGAAAAAAATTCAAGTTCACTCACCTAAAAGTCAATGGATGTAGCTTGCGTGGTTGGTGATTAACACTAGTGACAGAGTGAATCCGGACAGAGTTCCCATTCATTAGTTTCAAAGTTTTAATGAGTCTAAAAACATTTGCCTGCCAACAAATGGCTAAATGAGGCTACGAGGTTGCCAGTAACAAACAAGGGGTGAAAATGAAGTCATGCAATTTATTTTTGTAGCAGGTGTCGGCTGATTTGGGGTTTCCCCGAGTAGCAAACTCAGTTTGAGCTTTGAACTTCGACCACATGCATCCAAGAAGGGAAGTGAAAGTCTGACCTTTGGAATCTAATCATTTCATCCTTGAATCAGAGTGAACACTTGTGCTTTGTCACAGGAGATTCCCTTCAAGTGTAAACTACTGATTCAGCTGAAGGTTTTAATGCCTCTACAGGGCATCCAAATTCCAGATAGTGAAAGTGCAACAATGGGTCAGGGTGGATGAAGTTCGTTTTTTTTTTCTCTGGTGGTGTAATTCTTAGAAATTGTCCAATCAAGTAGTCAGTGTAGGACCCAAAGGGTAGACATTTATGCAGAGTTTATTCAAAGTAAGCAAGGCAAGAACATGAGGCCCTCTGAATTTAAAAACTGGCCTATAATCTCCAAATCACCACCATTTCTTATTTGAGTAAGGCTGGACATTCATGCAAAGTTTGGAAAAAACTGTGAAGGTAAGATGTTGCATTCACAAACAAGGGGTGAATATGAGGCCCAGCGACCATCACATTTGACCGAAGAAATTCAACTGTCACATAATTGGGTTGGAAGGGTCATTTCAGCAACGTTTAAGAAACCCCTAAAGGTGCATTCACACCGGACGCTACTTGTTCTATCTCAGCGATCACTCTTCATGCAAAGTCAATGAACAGCCGCAATGGGGCGGGGCTAACCCTCCCGCGATGCGACAGCGGCTTTTCACACTACCACATAGCTTGTCGCGCGATGTTAAAGTAAAAAAAAAAGTCGATCAATCAGAGGGTGTGTGCACGTGTGACGGTACCCTAGACAGACTGTTATTCCGGACTACAGAGTAACAATCCATGTCCGTGTGGGAAACATTAGTCAGTGAGGACATTAGTTCCGCCTAGACGGACCGCTGTAAACTCACAGATAATGCTGCTGCAGGGCATCAGCTGCAGTGTTTTGTGGTTGATAAGTGAATGAAAAGGATACAGCTGGAATTATGTATACATCCTATTATATGATATATGATATGATCGCGGTGAAACTCGAGTGAATGTGACGTCACCAAGCGACGACCGACAGCAACGGTGACCAAAATGAGGTATTTATGGACCCGCGACGTTACGTCAGTGGGCGATGCGATTTTGGTAGCTGGGTCGCTTGCGGTGTGAACGCAGCATTAGAGTTGTCCTGAAGAACTGCAAAGAACTAAGAGGCCCAGTGACCGTAACTGCACATATATGACCTTGGAAATTCAATAAACTCATCTGTGAGTTTTAGTAGAAGTTTGTTTAAAGGCTAAAGAAAAAGCCTAGAAGCTTTTGAAGGTATGACTTTCTCATGAAGAATGAATAAAACAATGGACTTTCCCTTTGACCAGTAAACTCAGGACCCAAATCAGTTCATTCTTCAGTTAAATGTAGTTAAATGGAAACGAACTGAGGATGACTACATAATACCTTAAAAATAGCACAAAGGTATAAAACTAACACACTGTTTAATTTCACAAATAACTGAGCAAAATGGAAAATATCCATGTGGCGTATTGTCAAGGAATCTGGGTAAAATCCAACTTTACATCAATTATCCATGAAGCACTCAGTGGTTGTGCTGTTTGACAATTCAAGAGCCTTTTTCCTGTTCAAGCTTCACCTCATGACTGTCTCTATCTATGGAAGTCAACATCCCATTTGATCCTCTACAGACCATCAGTTAAGCTCAAGGTCGTTTCATCCAAACACAGACTCATGTACGTCAAACAATGTCAAACACAGACACATGCAGATATGGACATTAGTGTGACAAAGATTCATCTGTACACAGAGACGTATGCCTGGAGGATTGGTGTGTCAAACTCAGAACCACTGCAGACATGTCATTTTACATAAACATCAAGAACCATTTGTACTTTGGTTGTTAAACTTAAACCAAGAAGCACATTTATCTGTTTGACAGTGACAGATTTGTGTGTGAGGTTTTGTTACGGTTCAGCACAGCAGCAAACTTTAGGCCTTGTTTGTGCGCTCATGTAGAGTAAGTTATGAAAGAATTGGCCTAAAGCAAAGGTTTTATGTTAATGGTGAAAAATATAAAGACCAGATCAAAAATAAACACGTTCAGAAGCTTCTCTTAAGAATTATTGTCAGATATTTATGGAGAAAACCTTCATCAGTTGTCTCATTCTGTGGCAGTCAAGTCAAGCTCTCAAAATTGGTTTCATGGTAAAAATGCTTGCATCCCTCCTTCTAGAAATGCACTAATAATACCATTACTTTATCAATCAAGCATCTACTCAAGCACAACCTCTCAAGTTTAACTGACTCTGTCATTTATAGTGCATAGTGTGCCCCTGTAGAACATATGCAACAGCTATGAATGCCAAACATAATATCATGCAGTCTTGCTGTAAAAGATTTGACTTTAACACAACCTTGTTAATAAGCTCAAAAGTAGCAAGTTAAAGTGAGAACTTGAAGCTGAAAAAGTCATACATTTTCTATACTGACAGCCATGTCTGCTGATGAAAACGTCTGAGATAGTTGACTGATCCTCTCAAGTAACACAAATCATGATAGGATGCTTTCAATTGCTAATTTTTCAGCATTTGCCACTTATAGGATAAACCTGAAAGGGCCATCCAGATATCTTTACAACCACCTCACCCCCTTTTTAAATTGTTACAATCAACTTCCATATGTGCATGAGAGAGCAACTAGTACTTCCCAATAAATGCAGTGATAGAGGTGAATCATCTCATGTTAATAATATAGCCTTGCATGCATTTGTTTCATTTATAGTAGCCTCTGTACTACATAGGATGACGACTAAAACTTTAAGCCTAGTGATTAAGGAATGTTGAGGCTATTTTGGGGCATTTTAGGTCTTTACTGATAATAGAGAGAAGTGGGTTGACTTTAGAAAGAGAGGGATCAGGGGAGGGGTCTCAGACAGAAGTCACACCACACCGCACCACGCACTACCCTTCATCTTTGTTACTTGTATGGTTTCTTCCCACTCCACCTAACCAGCATCCCTAGACTTTCCTTTTCTAAATGTTCGCCTTTAGGTTAATGTTGTGTTTACACTGCCACCTGCTAGCCACGAACCAAGAATGCAACCTGAGACTTGCCAACAAGTTTTCTTTTCTTGGCTCTACTGCTTTGATGTAAACAAACACAATGAGCAGAGCAGTTTGGTTTGTTCATACATTAAAAAAACAGAAAGAAAGACGCATAGTTTGTTGGGTATTTCTGGTAAAGGTGGAATATCAACCAAAGCAATACATGACCAGCATAGGAATGAGGACATTCACTTTCCAACACAAATGCTTGCCTAGTGAGCCTTGCCAATGTTAGCCACAATCAAAAGGTCAAATGAATACTTTTCAATCATGAACTCTATACTGACATATTAAATAAATGTACTTAACTATGATTTGTACAAATTGTTATCAAGAAAAGTCAGAATTGAACCTTTGTTAATCTGTTCCCTTTACAGGAAGAGATCCCTAGAAATCTCTGTCCTACTTGGTAACTATTCCAAGGTAGGACAAAATTTGTTGTTGGATTTTTCCCCTTATAAAGTAACTTAAAATAGCTCATCATTTAACTTATGTTTATACATATTCAGTTGATATTATTTCTAAAACGTTGCCTCATTTGAAGAAGACAGAACAATTAATCAGAACTAAATGGTAAAAGAACACAATATCATCAGTATAAAATGTACTCCACCACCTTTAAATGTATACAAATAGTCTTGGTGCTTTTCAATACTGAAGAAACAAACTTAAGACTATTGTTTCAACACAATGCAAAAGATTGCTAGGACAATAGTTGTCTGACTGAAGTAACCTGGCACGGGCCTCAATAAGAGGGGGTCATTCTGGCTCTGTTGGTTGGTCAGTAAACCAATCAGAGAGCCAACACAGAGTCAATTATTTGGTCCAATTTAAACAACAAAGAAAAATTGATACACATCTGGAAAACAAAGTTAGCAACGAGCTAGAGAACATATTGGATCATTTAGTACTAAATGAGTTAGAATTCCTGCCTACAAATTGGTGGTGACAAACACAGAGCTGGAATTAGATGAGATGAATTCTTATGTTTATGCTGCATGATTTGTAACAAGATTTAGGGTCAAAGAGATGAAGACCCTGTAGCCCTGAAAAATAGTTGGTTTCTTTTTAAGCCAGAGGACATTTGAGAAAAGTTGGCAAAAAATCTTCAAAGCAAGAGACAAAACATATCCAAATGAATTTGACCTTATGGCCTTGATTGTTTTCTGTTTTTCACTGGGTCAAGTTAAAGTGTGTGCAATGTCTAAAGGAAGTCAAGCATTCACTGTCATCAAAAACAAGGGATAAACATGAGACCCTGACCTACACCACAGACCTTTGAAGCCTCATCTTTGATTCAGGGTGGACATTTTCAAAACTGAAGGAACAACATAGAAGCATTCTTGAGATACAGTGCTCACAAGAATGGCAAAGACAGACAGACAAGCCAAAACCATAATGCCTACAGCTGTGATGTCCACCGGAGCCAGTCAAATTTTGTTGGCAGAATAAATAAGCCCAATAGTTCATCATGTTACCCACAGTAAGCAAGTGTTTTATCATTAAATAACTGGTGCTCTCAATCACCTGCTCAAGCATCACTGACAGGTGTCATCAAATCAAATAAATGTGGTTAAAGGTCAACAGCGTGAATAACTGACCTTTACTGAACCGTGTTTCAAAGTGTTGCTTTTATATCACCTTGCTGCATCTGTGGTGACAGTGCCAAGTCAGCTCTGGTATTATAAAGAACATGAGAAGCCTGGCTCTGATCCCAGACCAGGAACACACTGCTCTACACGGGATTAAGATCCAAAACATGGATTCAAATGAGGTTTAGAGCTGTGTATATTTGTGTACATATGTGTCTGTGTGTTTATTATCTTTGTATGTGTGAATTTATGCATGTTTATCAGCTCTTCAAAGATAAGGACCTAACACAATCAGTTGTCCAAAACCACCCACATGAAACTGAGACAGAATATAATTAGGCTGCCTACCAGTAAGCTGTGAGGCTCGGGGCCAAGAAAGATGGAGAACAATCCTATCTTCACTTTCTTTATTAATAACAATACATGGTGTGCAGTAATTTTTTCAGCAGTAACAGCTTTGATTTGATTCTAAGAAAATTCATGAAAATACTAACACCTGTTCGACACCAAAGCAAAACAAAAGTCACGACAAAAGTCCTGGACACCCAATACTGAGCAATTTTCCAAGAAAAAACTGCAGACAAAGCGTTACCTACTCTCCAAATTCCACAAAAATGCAGTCTACCTCTACAGCACACTTAGGGCATCATCGTTTTCTAGACTTTTAAATAAACCATGTGTCATCAGAAGCATCAGGAAGCACAAAAAAATGAATGAACTATCTGTCATTGTTTATTCAAATGTTGCTAACCTAATTGTGCAATGTGAACAGAGTGAGCGAGATTTAGCACATAATTTTTGATACACTAAACAAAAATGGGAACTAATATTCTTCCCTTCCGTTTTTGCACAAATGTTCATTTTGACTCGAGGTTAAATTATTTTAACACTCCTGCTCATTATTCCAATTCTTTAACTATTCCCTTATCAATTCCTGCAGATTTTGTGTGTGGGCAAATGTTGGTCTGATTTTCAGCAGCAACAATGTCAAACACATGTCACAGCATAGATAACTGCTTCTTCAAGGTGCTGGTGTTTCCACTCACTTAAGGTTGTGCAGTAGGTGTAATTAAAAGCCATAATTCTGACACTTTTGAACCCTGTCAGTAGAAGGAATTGATAAGGGCATTGATAAGCAAAAAGACTAGTGATAGCAGTTCTTTGATGGAGCTGTTAACGATTCTCAACTGGAATTGGTTTTCCCATCCCTAATTGTTTTAGATCATTGGTCACAGCCTTATGTCTCTTAGGTGGGCTTTACACGAGTACAAATTTGTAAGACTCCAGTAAAATAAACTATCGATCTGGTGATATTGACACACGGAGACGCGTATTTGTCCATGACTCTGCATCTTTTTTGAAAATGGGTCTGCAAGTGGATATCTGGGTATTCGTTATCATGCCGTAGTTGGTATAAACAACAGATAAGTATGAGAAAGACAGTGACATCATAGCACCCCTCCTCCTCCCCGCCCCCCAACCCACACTGTCACACACAACAACAACAACAATGGCGGCATGGCTGGGCTGATTCTGATCTTGTTCCAGCAGCTACAAACATTGATATGACTTTTATACCAACATTTGCTCACAGAACACCAACAACACCAGCTACGGCAACAACAGCAACAAGTGCTCATGCAGAGACGCAGCATGTTACACGCGCATGAGTACTTGTTGACGTGGAATCCACCTCGGAGCAGAACCAGACAGGCAACCCGACAGGATTTTGCGTTGTCATGTAAATGCACAAGCCTATGTACGATACGATATGTAAACAGCGATACATGTTTTGATGCTGATGCCAAGACTTTACAGGGTAGTCCTCGTGTGAGGAGGGCCCTAGTCACTGCTTGCTTTTGGGCACAATATCTCAAGAGGGGTTTTAGGGGTTTTGTTCTAATTACTCCAAAATGCCCCGACTGAATCAAGGATGACTTGATTAGAGTTTTAAGGTCATTGGTCATAGCTGAAGGTCATGGGTGTTCAAATTCTTCAATTTCTTTAGAACTTGATGGCTTTCAGTCAAATTTGGCACAAAATGTCCCTTACATTCAAGAAGGAACAGATACATCAATCAAAATTTATTTGTACAGCACTTTTTATACAGGACTTTGTAATACAGAGTGCTTTACATGGGACAAAAGCTAAACATAAAATAACAATAAGTGAAATAAATGGCAGAAAATTGCATAAAATGAAAACATAAGACATGCCGAATACATGTTGGAGGTCATAATTCAAAGTCGTTTTGCCTCATGATCATCCCGCGCTTGTGAGGACACCATCACAGCAAAGGAATTCCCTCTAATCTTTAGAGAAGAAAGTCAACGTTGGTTAAAGGAGAACTGAAACGATTTTTGAGCAACAAGGTCATGATCATCCTTCACTCTTGAATGTTATATCTCAAGAACGCCTTACTGGACTTTTTCAAACTTGACAAAAAGTTCATTCTCAATCAAGAAAGATGAAAAAGGGAAAAATTATGGAAAAACTATCTAGAATTTGGACAGCAAAAGTAATGCTCCTTGGACTCCATGTTCCTCGCATGCTTATAAGGTTTCAGTGAATCACACTACCACAAGAACCACCCCCGTCCTGCTTTTAGATTGATCAGTGTCCTTTTACTGTTGGACCCTTGCTCACCTGGCAAAGGCATTTAAGCCTAAGGCAATAACTCTAGTTCATGCATAGTATTTAACAGATATCCATATTAGTAGATTTTAACCAGTTACATGAATGAATCTATTTTTTAAGTAAACAATGGGCTAATTACTTGTCATAACATTCTAAATTGATTAAATTGTCACAACTATTTTCTCTCAGTCATTCTTACTATGAATGTTTTTGTCAGCTTTCAGTGGAGCATTGATCATAAATGTCTTGATAAAAATGATGTCATCATTCCCTACTTCTCATGAACAATGTCCAAATATATATTTAAAACTTTAGAGATAACACATCTGCCATATTCACCCACACAGAAGAACAGAAGGGATTAAATAAACGTGTGGCTTCTTTCCTGAATGTGACGCGGAGGCTGAAGGAACAAGTGGCTTCCATCCCACCACCAGGAGAACAGAATAATAACAATAAGGCCAACCATTAGTCACTAGAAGATCTATTCGGCCCACAGTGCGAGCCAGTCAAACTGTTTATCTTCCGCCCACTGTCTTTACCTCCTTTTTTCCACCTTTTTTTTGCTTCCCATCTTCCACAACTAACTGATTCTGCAGGCCTTTCTCTTTAAATTGCAGCATGTCTTTCAACCCTCTGATTTGTTATTGCTTTTGTTATATCTTCCTTTGGAAACCATAGATACAGGCAAATCTGGCGGGCTGAACTCCAGAAAAGGTGAAGCAGTTCTGGCCTCCTGAACCTCTGGAAGGCTTTGTGGTGTTGACAGACAAAGACATCCTCTCAAAGAGCAACATCTGTGGAGGGGAATCAAAAAGACATAGCGGGGAAAGTCGGTCTTGGAGGAAGTATTAAGGGCAGCCTCAGGCATTTTTATACCTAAACAGTGATGACACCCAAAGTTAGGGCGTATGTTGTAAGGTTGTCTGTCTCCCAGTCATCCATTATTAGGAATGTCATATAGATATATGTTACGTATAGAACCTCATGTTTATTATCCATCTCTAAACCTATGTAAAGAATGATGAATGACATGTTCCTGGAACTTTTCAAAAAGATCAACTTTGAGGGATAAACTGACAAGATTTTGAAGTACCTGGTTAACAGGCTATTCTCCAGGAGCTTTATGTTCACCTGAGGTTTTGAAGAGAGAGATGTTTGAGTTTGAGGATCACAGTTCAGATGTCAGGGTAACAGAGCCCTATGTTCATCATCTGCTCTCGCACCAGAGGACGGTCTGATTCAGTTTTGAAGTATGATGTTAAAAGGTCAAGGTCAGGGAGTCTCATGTTCTTCCCTTGCCTTTATCTCAGGATACATGTGCAGGATTTTTCTTCAGCTTGGCTCATGTGCTCATTCAAGGAATAAATAATTACATTTTGTGGGTCATGGGTCCCCTATCAAGGTCCAAGGGTCCCTTGCATCTGAAAGCAATTTGTCAAGAATGCTTAAAGAAATTTTCTTTACATTTTGCATATTTACTTAGATTTCTGTTGGATTAATTGATCAAATTTTAGAAGTCGAAGGCTGCAGATAACGCTCAAAGGATCACATTTTCATCCTTTGCTTGCAAGTGCAATATCTTACTTGTTCAATTTTCTTAAAATTAGCACTAATGTCAGCTCTGCTTAAAAGATAAAATGACTGTGAAAGCAAGAGACTTTTTTTTTTGTTTTTTTACCTTTGAGCACTAACTGTACGTTCACACCAGAGATGACAAAATCGCTAGTCAATGCTCTGACCGTGCTGCTTGGCAGTTGAAAACACACAGCAACACACAGGCAGGAGATGCCATGTGAGCGGTCGGAGGGGCGGGGCTCACAAGCTGTGGTGCAGATGTGATCTGCATCACCATCTCCTGTCACTCTTGTTTTCACACTTATGTTTACATGTGAAGATTGAACTAACATAAGACAAGTAAACAGACATACATACAGGCTTGTGACCTTTAAACAACAGCTTATTCGATTGTTATGAATTTACCTTGCTTTTTATGAAATATTTGCACAAAGCGGGAGGTTATTTGGGGGGCTGGAACGTGTTTATGTGATGCACATGGGGCTTCTGTTCTCTCTTTCACCGTGGATCACACTTGGGAGGCTGGAGACAACAGTGAAAAGTTTTTTCTCCATTGTTTTTTTGTCCTCCCTCTCAAAGTCTTCCACATTGGAATCCAGATAGGCCTGTAATTGGCTGACGCCTCGGTCGCGCTGCCGCTCATTTGCATAAAGTTGAGCTTCTTCCAACTTCAGCTCATCGCTCGCAATGCTTGCATCGCGCCGCTCCACGGCACTCGTGATCGCCGCCCCCTCAATCGCCCCTCAACACCGGCAATCATAGAAAGAGGGTGGCAGCTGGATGCCACCGCAGTAAGACTTGATAAACAGTTTGACTTTGAACTTTGAAGACATTTCCTTGAGCCTCTTGTTCTTTTCGAAATATCTTTGACTTACAATTCTCAAAACAAAATTTCCCACACTTTTGCCTGAACCGTCACTGCACTTTCACTGTTTATCACTCCTGTACCTCAGAGAGTCAAACTCAAGGCAACAGATCTTATTTTCTCCAGTTCACACATGGTAAAGTATTTATTGTGAGATATGTCCCTGCTTGATGCCAGGATATCAAACAAACAGGAGTAAACATTTGGAAAACATAAAGAGAGGCGAGGATCAGGAGCATTAAAACATACGGATTACAATTTTTTCATTCCCATGCCCGCTGCCAGAATCAGCATGACATGCAACACATGCATGTTTTCTCACTGATATCCTTCCTGGAAATGAAGCAGTTGTAAAGATTGGTCTGACACATTATTGTAAATTCATGCTGTGTGGACACCCTGCGGTTTCCACTTCGAGCAGCAACAAAAGATGTGTATTCTGAAGCTGTTTAAGTTCCCTTGACCTCCATCAAACTGTGATTTACAGCGCACAGTCTGCTTGAACCTAAAATCTGCAGGAAAATAAATGGCAGCAGATACGGGTGAGTAATATTATCATCTGTTCTGTTTATCAAAAGTCATTATAAAACGAAAATACAACCGAGATAACGGCCAATCCTGCGACTGTTCAAACATAGATGTGATTTGCTGCAGGCTGTGATAACAACACATCACTGGCCACTAACCGCGCTCTCAGGCTGACCATAACATCCAGTGTTTGGCTCTGAGTATTACTATCTCATATTTAGCCGATAATCACTCAGCCTGAACAGAGGCTCAGATACAGCCACGAACCTCCATGTTTTGGCAACTCTTTTGACCATAACTTACACTCTCTGCTCTAATGACTTCCACTCCCCTGCCCAAAGTAATATTTATACTTCTCTTTTAAACAGCTTAAACTCTTGCTTCACCATATTAAATTGAACACATCTAAACCCACAATAGAAGAAAACATCTAAAAAAACACTTAAGCATCTGAGTTACAGAACACTGAACGTCAAAATATTATTATGAAACATCATTTTGCTCTTAAACGGATAGTCCAGGATTTTTGAAGTGGGGTTGGTGGGTTATGTATCATCAGCTTGCACATTAACTCTGGTGACAGAGATCAGCTCTGCATGTACTGAAATAGTCGGCATAGAAGCTAGGACTGTACATCGCTGCAGATAGTTCTATAGTTTTAAAAGGACTTTAAGGTGAGATCAAGCCACAAAAAGAGAGTTGGATTATTATATTCAGAACATTTAGTGCTCTGACTTACTAACTTTTCCACTTGCAAGCTAAAAAAGAGGAAACAACTCTTCGAAAGCAGCTAACATTGGCTAAATTTGCAGCACTTTTTACTTGGGTTACTTGGCAATACTTGTAAGCAGTGGAGTTCACACAGGAGAAACTTCTTTAGAAAGGGAGACAGCAGTACTGAACTGAAAACGGAAGAAACTGTTCAGGGAGAGAAACCCACAATACAGCTCTGTCACTCGTGTTCATGTCGTCAAACTGGATAAGAATTTGACTATAAGAATCACTTCAGCATATTTTAGAATCAGAGGATGGCACATGCAGAGCCTCCCTGCTGTGATTCACAATTAAACTAAAAGAAAAAACACAGATTTACCAAAAGAAAGTTCTTCAAAGCATTTAGCTTATTCTGATTTTTTATTTTGTTGAGGCATAAGCCATGGATTCAATGATAAGTTTGCTTGATGAAAAGAAAATTCATTGTTAAGGAGGTCAATTGAACTAAAATAAACTCTTTGTCAAAATCATTGGGGTTTGTTAAGAGAATAATCTTGAATCATTTAAGCGTTAAATTTAACTCTTCTTTATTTGTGATGTAGTATTGATGACACCATCTACAGGAATGTGTAGCCCTTGGTTCTGTGATGACTATCTCTGCACAGAGGCAGAGCTGATCGGGGTGACTGTGGCTAATGTTCAGGCTCATGTCATGTACCTAATACAATTCCTCTTCAAAAATCCCAAACTCTTTAAGCTTGAGGCCTGGTAGTGTTGAAGATAATCACAGCACTAAGAGCCCTGTGTGCTAACACATATCAGTTACCAATGGTGCAAAATTGCGAAGAGAAGTAAAAGTCAAGTATCTTTATCTAACTTTAAGTTTCACAGCTTATTTTTTAATTAAAAATGTCATAAAATTGATCATCACTGCCGGTTAACCCAAATGGTTTAGCAGCTAATAAGTATCTAATTTCCTTCAGGAGATGGTGTAAATAAATTGCAAAATATTTTTAGTCCTCATTATTCCTATGGCTATTTAGAATAAAGTACATAAAAAGTTAGCTGCTAACTTGCAAAACATTGTGTACTATTAAGCATCTACAAAATCACAGTTCCCCTCAAAGGTGGTATCCAAAAATAAGTGTTTTCCAACAAGACTAATCTTTCCTATCACTGTTTTTAAAATTGGCTGTTGCAACAGAGGAACAGCAAATGTTTGCAACATGCTTGACCATGATGGAGCAATTAGCACCTAAATAAACAGGCCAGGTATTTCCCTAAGGAAGTTTTAGAAACCAGAAATGGAGCTGAAAAATGATTCAAGTTTGAGCTAAAATTAAACAGGGAGTTGGAGGTGAGACTTAAAAGTAGCTGTAATAACCTTGAGGTAGATTTTAACAGATGATTTCCCTGCCTGAGTGACACGTCGCAGAACACACATTCATAAAACCACCAGCAACCACATGAAGAAAAATAAGCACCAATACAGGACTGAATATGCTCGAGGGCACATGGAAACACAAACCTATCACAGGAAGCTCTAAATTTATTCCACAGATGCATCCGTGGGTGCCAAGCTACAAGCAAGAGACCGTGTTTTCATACGGAATATCATACATTCTGCATCCATGTACCCAAGTGAATCAACTTGTAATTAAAACAAAATAAATCTGGTATAAAGTTTCCACCAGAGAGTAATTTACTATAATGAGTGATGGAAAAGGAAGCAAATACGTGAGTTATAGCTTCAAAAAGGTAAACCAGGCAGATTCAAGACAAGCAGTGAAATAACCAAGAAACACATCAGAATTTATTGAGTCATAAAGGAACAAAGGTGTAAGGTATCTGTCTGGCCAATTTCAAAACTTCAAGCATGATCAGGGCTCCAAGCTGCACTGAAATATGATTTCTGGAAAAAAGGGCGGTCTCAAAACAAAGCTGCTCTCCACATTGAGTGCGACAAAACTACTAAATGCCCCATTTCCTGAAAAATCAGAGTCATTAACAACCTCTGGATCCATTTTTTCAAATCCATGGTAGAAATACTGTGGCACAGCTGTAATGTTTTCCTCTATTCCCTTGACATGCTAAGTAGAAAGCTCTGTTTCCTTTCCACTTCAGTCACAGTGAAAGCGCTACCAAGACAACTTCTCTGGAAGCTGTTTTCGTAGTGTCCTTTAGCAATTTCCATGGTTTCCTTTTTACAAGTTTTGGGGTCAAGAAGGAAGTACTTTTTATTCCTCTGAGCATTTCTTAGCCTCTCTGCATCATCCGATTGTTAGTTTTGGCCCACTTTATCAATGAAAATAAACTCTCATAGAGGCGGTCACCCCTTAAATAGATAGGTTTCTCTTTGGATCTGAATGCACACTGTGTGGCCTCTGATAGCATTAAGTAGAGCAACATTTTCGCCCTCTCTTGTATGAACTCCCAGTATGTAAAGGAAACAAGCTGCTGCCCACATGGTTTGAGACTATTTATGCGCCGCAGTTCATGTTCATTTAAGAGGCAGGATGATGGGAATTTCACAGGGATAAGACGACACAGATAGTTTTTCCTCCTCCCTTTGTTGAGCAGCTTAGTTTGGCACAGGCTGTCCTCATGAAACTCTGCTCTCAACCACTTTGCACTGTCTCCTCCAGGATGGATATGAGGAGATGTATTGCTTTCACTCCCAAGGGTGAGACACATTTTGGCTCGCTCGGCTTCTATCAGTGCCAAATTTGTATTTTGCTTGAAATGTTAGAAGAGTAGAATGAATATTCTCAGAATGGACAGCGAGACACATGTTTCATTGAGTTTTTACTTAATGGAAACTTTTCTTTATCTTAAACTGCCCATCCACTCAACATAAGACTGATTCTTATAGCACTTTACCTCCCTAAAAGCCCAGTAGCTGGAGTAACTGGCCCTAACACAAAAACATAACTGTTGTCATTGATCATTTTTATCAGCATTAAGCTTTGTTTAACATTTTTCTGAAAGTGATAAAAGCTTAAAAATAAAACTTTAGCACTCACTGAAATGGTTTACAGCTGATAGCCCAGGGTACATGTCAATTAATCCAATGACTGTTTGAGTTGGCTGATTTATTGACAAAGAGAAATGTCTGTTATTTTGAAAAACTATACAAACCCCTGACAACAAAATGCACTGTTTAAATATCTCAATATGTTTCCAGATGAATAATTCAAAAAGCTACCAAGAACTGAAGTTTGGTGCTGCAGCTCATCATTTCTCACAATAATCAATTTGCAAACTGTAGCGCTAATATGAAATGTAGAAAAGATTAATCACCAGAGTGACCAGAGGATGGAGTGTGCTGGTGTGTTTATTGTTAAATCTGCTTTTATCAATAATAGAAAGACTGAGAGAGTAAGCCACACAGTCAAGATAATTACTGGAAATGATGGCTCCCTTTATGCCAATTAAGTCACACAACAACAATAAAGATATAGATGATACTGTCTAAACTTCTCATTTGAAAATGTTTTTTTTTTTCAAAAGCTCAATATATCTGACAGGCTTAATTTCAGACACAATCAGCTAGGCCTGTCACGATAAAAAAATTTGCTGGATGATAACTGTCCCAGAAATTATTGCCTATAAACAATATTATGAAACATCTTTTTTTTTTTCATTAATGTAATTATATGTCATAATAAAGTGATTACATCATATCACAAGCAATGAACTTTAATTTCTTAAGAGGATTTAACTGTGATTGGAAGGTCAAGAGCTTTTAAATAAAAAAATAATATAATAAACAAAAAAAGAGGGAAAAAACCACTGAAAATGAAATGGACTCTTTTGGGAAAAACTGCATGTAAAAAAAATCATTATAATAATCAGAAACAAAAAAAATAGACCCTGTCTCTGTAAAGAAAAAAACAAAACTCCAATAAAAACACACACAGCAATAAAAACAATACATAAATGTAGTTTTTACAGTTCCTGAATTGTTTGTGACATGTACTTTCGCCCAGCCAATCCATACTGTCTGTCAAACGTTTGTAGCATTTCTGGCTTTTAAACCGTATTGAAGGGTTGCATTTCTTTTGTAATGTAGCGAATGACACTGTATGTGACTCTGCACACTGTACGTTCCACTGCAGATGAACGTAGTGAGCCATCTTCTCATCCAGCCTGTTTGGTAGAACGAGAGAAAGGAAACAAACATGCATGCACGTCACGCATGCAGGCCGGCAAACTTACCGAGGACATTCTTATTTATCATTCAGTTAAATGATCTATTGATTATTGCAACAGGCCTACAATCAGTTATGTTCAGTCCATTTATGAAAACAGTTTTGGAAGTCTCAGAAATAAAGGGAATGCTAACATGTTAGTTTGATTACCTGGATTTATTGACACAAATGATTAAAAAAGTTCTCTATAAGGTATCAATTTTAAAATGTGTACTTTCTCAAACATTTTGATTGCACTTCTGGTTGAACTTTTAAGTATTCTGTTTTGGGGGTTTAATTGCTTCAGAATAGGTGTAAGGTGGTGCTGTTTGGTGGTTCCATGTGTAGCAGAGTAAATGTAGGAACTAGTACCAAATATTTATCCAAGTACAAAAAATATTAAAGTGATCAAGTGTGGGTTTTCTCTTGGTATTCTGGTGTCCGACCACAGACAAAAACACCATTCAGTTTAGGTCCATTCACCACTCCAGATGATCCTTGGGTGTAAGTCTTTGTGAGACCTTACATAGTCGACTTTTGACTTGCTATGTAGCTTTTTTACCTATTATTCTGAGTTTTTTGAATCTGATTAGTTGGCATCATGGTTCTGTTTGTGTGCTAAGAGAAAACCCACATTAAACAACAGTAGGGTAATGATGGTAAAGAGTTCAAGGAAAGCTCTTTTAATTTATAACCAGCGCAGGACCACCTACTTTGATTTGGTGATTGATTTGCAAGCTGATGATGGACAATTTTTCCTGCTTCCAACAAAAAAGCTTTGAATTATTTTTCGGGATCTACTTTCAGCAAGTGCATTTGTAAAGATGGCTCACAGTAATACAGTAATTGTTAATTCAGTTTTCCGTTTACAGCAGCTTGTTTCTGTCGGTTTCCTCTTCAAGGTCAGAGCGGAGCTTGTCTGAGGCTCCTCGCCTCGCAGGCAGGGCCAGGGAAGTAATCCTTGGACAAACACACGCCACCTTTGACTGGTCAGGAATGTTATCAGGGTCCATATACTCTACCCTCGGTCAAGGAAGGAAAGATCTGACTTTAAACGCTTCCCCAGCAGCTGTTTGCTACATCACTCTCTCATTCTCTCTCTCTGTTCACCCCCCACAGCAGACTGAGGCGGAGGGCCACTATCTGCTTCAGTCTGCTCTGAACGTCTCTTTCATCAGGGCCAACGAGCGCTCGCCTAGACAAGCAGTGAAAAACACTGGTGTGATTAAGACAGATAGACTGACCAGAACACTTAATCTTCTGTCCAATGAAAAATGTTAACTGCATCCTGATGTTACCCAACATGTGGTGTAATTAAGTTAAATTACCACTGTGTGTTCAAGGTAGGGCCGGGAAATAAATCACATCTTAAGGTAAGTTGATCAAAACTGTTCAAGCGATCCAGCTCCCATTACCTATCCAGTCCTTCACAATAAAGATAGTCATCCAGTGAAGATAGGAAATATTGTTTATATCAATACACTGTATTTTAACGTTGATTTAAAAAAATGATACAAGGTTGAAAACTCCCTAAGAAGAGTGTCTATGGTTAAAAAAAATAATACTAATAGTACTTACTGATGGCTAGAAAATCTATACTCCCCCCCCCCAAAAAAGTTTTGAGATAGAAAACATGGAAATCAAAGTTACGTTAATTGGAATCCATGAAAGAATCACATCAAGGTAAGACACTGGAGACAATGAAGTTACTGCTATTGCTTTAATACACATAAGAACACTACAGTCTAATTCTGCACCTTCTGAGAGCTCATTTATGGTTTGTACTGAACCAGATGATGCCCTCAGTCCATACTCTCGCCTAGTGACACCTATGTATTTAAATTCGTTGAAAGCTTACAGGTTCAGTCCAATATATTTGTACAACTTAGACAATTCCCCATCTTTTAGAGGAATAATTATGACAAAAGATCATTTCAAACTTAAAGAAAAGTTTTGAGTTTGTCATTTTTAAACATGCATATTGGTATAGAAAATGCTGACAACCCAAATTGGTAACTAATCTTTCAGTTTAAGTTATACAGTGTGTAGGAGATGGACTGTAATTTTTGATTACCGGTACAAAAAGCTCAGCACCACATGTCCTGGACTTTTGTTTTTGTTGCCATTGTATCCAACAAATATCAATACACCATAATTGTATCTAGAAATAATGTAGAACTGTGGTGTTGTGACAGCCATTTGTAATTACCATGCAGAAGACATGTATGTTTAATTTTTGTTCATATTTTCTAGCCCTATAGCTCCTTTCTTTAACAAGTACAAAATTTTCTTCATTGAGCTGATCTTGGATTTTCTACTTGGTTTTCTGCAGTCAGTGATGCTCAACCATTTATTGCTCAAAAGATGAAGACTTTACTTCAGTATTACTTTGTTACTTAAATGACTTAAATGAAACTATAAAACCTGTCAAAAAGAAGTATGGTGGTGTCAGTGGTGATGGCAGATGTGTTCCACAGGTCCCCCCTCTAAAATCGGAGGTGAAAGTCTTTTCAGAGGTCTCATTAGTCAAACCGCCAGCCCACGAACGCCACAGCGCTGTTTTCATAGTATCACTTGTACTATCACAGATGGATGAGGTCCACTGAGCAAAGATAAAGCCGGTGTTATTTCACCCCTGGCCTTTCTTGACACGTGGATCACTTTAGGGGAGCCAGACAGAAACACTTGCAGGTTTAAGAACTTACAAAGGTGTAAAAAAAGAATCAAAAATACTGATACAGAGTTTGTTTTCTTTAACTACATAAACATTTTTTATCTTGTGCAGCAAATGTGGGAATTTTTGCCTCCTTAATTAAGAATTCCACAGTATAATTAGTTTATTTACACAGTAAGAATGTCAATTTACGGCACTCCATGCCATAAATCTTGACTTATTCCATCTGCATTAAACCCCATCTGTCAAAGAGATAGGCAGGAGTAAACAGCACAGCGATAAGCTGATATTAGTCAAAGTCAATCATGTAAACTTAAAACTCCTGGCAAAGACTTCGTTCAGATCCAGACAAGTGCTGCGGAACTCAAACATTTCATTTTCACACACTTTGTTGGATCTCCTTTAAATCACCTCTTGCTTAAGTACACCATATCTTAATAAAAAATCTTTTTTCTCTTGCTTGGGAATGCAATGCTTCATGAGAACAGGGACTTTCTTTTGACAGAAATTCATCTCTTCTTCATAAACACAGTATCTTCTTCATGCATTGATCGGTTTCTCTTTAAACTTTCTACATATGCATGTGCTTGACGTAAGTATGAACTATTAAGATTTTGGTGGTTAAAGGTGGAAGATTATATGAGTACAAATATGGCTAAAAACACAAACCTATACTTTCAAAGAAATGAGATTTCAGAAACACAAAGCTCAGCCACAGATTTTGCACACAAAGATGTTACACAATGTTGAACTACATTACACTGAAATGCTGTCTCCTCTCCACAAGGACTATTTCCACTACTCCTTATTGTCAAATGTCCTGACTGCCTTTCACAAGGGCTTAACATAAATGTTTTGTAAGGATCAAACAAGGAGAAAACATTAATAGGGGCATTGTAAAGCATACATTTATGGTTATTATAAACAATTGTATGTTTGTCTCAAATTAGTTGGATATGATTCGTAACTTAAACTGGTTTTCCGATTCCCTATCTATTTATAAAAAAATAAAGCTCTAAAATAGAAAAATAATTGGCAAACAAAACACTTGAAATATTTTCTAATGGGAAGTGAGTCGAATTTTATACATGTTTCTTGCTGTTAACTGTCTTAAGCTATTTATTACAATCAGTTCATTCATCATCAATAGAAGGAAGTTTGAAGAAATGAGAAAATTTTTTACACAAATAAGAATACTAGCATATGAAACATTACTTCATCCTATATTATCATACCCCAAATTGATATATATATATATTTGTTTCTCTAAAACTCACTACGTTTACCAGCCCTATCGTGGGCATATTTCCATCTCATTACAGCCTAAGATAAATTATCTGAATTTGCAGCTGGGTGGAACGACCACCACCTGACACCTCCTTCATTACAAACTCCATCAACATGTTACTGGAACATGCTGCAACCAAAGCCTGGATAATTGATGAGGAATGACCATTTCCTCCAACCTGAGGAGTGAAAAGTTTACTTTGAGCTCATAAATGAGAAGCAGGCAGATGGCAGAGCAGCCAAGAGGCTATTACTTACAGGGGACTTGTGAATCGTCTCAGGGGTGTGTTGATGAATCTCCACTTTTATTAATCCTTCTGTCTGCTCTATAATCCAGATAGTCTGTCAGGTGTTATCTGAGCAGACATTTGCTTTGTTGGCAAAACTAAAACACAAGCTTCAGGTAATTTATAACAAATCCATGCTGCTAATCCAATTTTAGGAGCTCAACATTTCAGAAAAACAGTGGGACAGGGAGCCAAAGGTAAATTAGTTTAATCACACTGAATTGAACAACAACAACAAAGCCAAATTCCTCATATTTTCAATTTTGGTTCAAAACTACTAAAATAACTAGACAGAGCAGGTTTTTAATCACATAAATTTGTGCTTTAATCCTGAAATAATGGTTTAATCATTCAGGAAAAAGCAGAATTCTATGGTCTCTCTGAGAGACAGGATTGATGGATGGATGGTTCAGTTGAAGGGTAAATGGATGGATGGATAAATAAATAGGTGGGTGTACAGAAAAATGGGCAGATTGATAGGAAGCTGAATGAGCTAATATTACAATGCATGGCTGGTTGTGTGAGTGGATGGATGCATGGTTTGATAGTTGGATGAAAAGGAGATGTAGGTTGAAAACAGATGAATGGATAACTGATATGGAGCAATGAATGGGTGGTGAATAGACAGTATAATGAATGGATTGATTGAACAATGGATGAATAAAGGGATAAAAGGATACATATAGTATAGTTTAACATATAGCTAGATGGATGGACATCCTGTATTAATAAATTGACGGATCAATTAATGGAAAGAAAGATGGATACACAGATTACAGATAGATGGATGCACAGATTGATAAATGGATAGTGGATGAATGGACAGTATAATTCATGGATAAATAGGTGGATGAACTGAGGTATGGATGGATGGATGGACAGTACTATGGTTGGATATAAAGATGATAGATGGATGGATGAATGGCTCAATGGGTAAATAGGTATCATGACAGATGCACTACTACTGGTAGGAAAAAATACTTCAACTACAGGGAATGCTACAATTGACATTTGTAAAAATTGGCATTTATATTATTATTACATTCGTAGAAGAATTAGTAACAGTGCACAACCATCCTCCTATCAAAGAAGAACTCAAGTTCATTGTTATGTAACCATTTCTCTAAATCCCAACATCTTTCATTACCAAAAATTTCACAACATGAAATTAAGAAATGAAAAAATAAACTGGAGTTTCTTTTGTTTTTTTCCTCTTTTCTTATAAATGAAAACCAGACAGGAAACGTATAGCTCTTTACCTCTGCTGATACATGAATTATTTTTTATCCATCTATTTTGAAATGTAAGGGATAAAGGAGAAATGATTCTATTCAGTCATACCTTGCCTGACAGTAAATTATACTTTAATACCCTGACTGCAGGGAAGCTGAATTTGTTTATTTGATTCATGCGTTCATTTCAGGGAGAGATAGTCTGGCTTTCTGCGGAGACACAAAGTCTCAAAGCTTAGAAAAGCAGACAGCCTGCCAAACCATATCAGCCATCATTAACACTACAGTAGAACCATATTTGAACATAGTAAACACCTCTCTGCCTCTATAAATAAATTCTAATTTGGATTTTCCAGAGCAATTAAGTAGGAATTATTTAATATTAGATCACTTCAATAAAAGTATTTGTTTTATTTAACAGGAGAGTCCAGCAGGTTATGTTTTTATCTGTCTTTAAGTCTGGATTTCTGAGTTGTGCTCACACGTTCTTACCCAGAATAAATAAAGGCAGCATTCTCTGTCTCTGTCTGTTCCTCCTCTCTGAGGGTCTCTGGGGGGTTTTCTCTGACTTCCTGCCATTAAAGAGACAGCCCACTGGAGAACACGGGGTGACTGACATGTAACTACCTCTGCTCTATGACCGACACGCCACGCAACTCAAATGGACATATGTGTGGAATTTAGTCAAAGGGAAGTTCACTCAAGAAAAAACATAGAATAATGTGAAGAAAAAAACGTGTTTGCTGCATGGATAAGGATAAGGGAGACTTCAAAGATTTAAGTAGAGGCTTTAAAATGAGACAGCTGTTTGACATCAGAACAAAAAGTTCAATTCAGATAACACACAGTTACATAAGAACACAGCAGGGTAAATATACATCGTATTTCAAGCTGTGGCGTCTAGAAATGAGATTTGTTATGTCGATTTGTCAAATCTTATGGAGACTCTTAGGAGGCAAGGATGGAAAGCCAAACAAACAAACAAAAATGAATGCCCATGACAAAGACAGACAATCTCATTAAAAAAACATAATGACTAAATTCAGTTTTTCATGCTCCGTAAAAATGTTTTCTATATAACTGTAAAAAAAGGACACAGTTTTCATAAACAAAGTGTTTTGTTCTTTCGCACCAACAGCTTGGCTGCTTTGTTCTAGTTTAACTGAAATAAATGATACAAATTTCCAGCACGACAATATTTTTCCACAGGATCTGCCCCATTGAATGCATCCATTAACATCCAAACAGGATTAAGAACAAACAAAGACGGTGTGGATTACACTGTTACTTTCCTTGAACGCAAGACTGCAGGACAGGAACAATCCAGAGATGTGGAACCATGCTAAGGGTAAGTTCATTTGCATTCACAAACTATGAGGTCATAAACAAAAATGAATTGTTGTGTGCAAAACCTGTAGCATGAGAATAACAGAAGGAGCTGCGACAATGTCGAACATGGTTTGGCACCTGAAGCTGCACAAAGAACGGTAAGTTCGGTAA
This sequence comes from Scarus forsteni, assembly GCA_036419115.1. Lineage (NCBI taxonomy): Eukaryota > Metazoa > Chordata > Actinopteri > Labriformes > Labridae > Scarus > Scarus forsteni. The sequence goes on from JAZDUH010000458.1 coordinate 16,904,010, forward strand.
ACATTGCTTATGACTTGCAAAGACTTGACAATTCTAAGCCTATGACTTCAGACTTGACTTGGACTTGCATGTCTTTACCTGAGACTTGACTCGAGACTTGGGTTTAAAGCAGTGCTGTCAGATGATTAAAATAAGTTAATCTAATTAATTACCGGATTTATAATTAATTAATCACATTTTAATCTCATATCTGCTTAAAGTACCCAAATAAGGAATTTGAATTCTAGGATATTATAAAATTGTAGTGCATGACTAATCAAATGAATACACTAAGAAGTGAAGATTTGTAAATCCACATTTTTATTGGTGACTAAATAAAACCAAAGTCAGGGCAACTTGTCCAGAAAATTCTAAGCTCAATCAGGCAACTCAAATTACACTTTAAGTGTGTTTCAGAAATCAAATTCAAAATAAGGAAAAGGTCAGGGACATCCAGCAAAACAATTAGGCCTGATGCATTATTAAAGAATGTAGTACAAATATGGATAAATAAATTCAAAAATAAAATAAGACTAAGTCTTACATATGCCATTCCTGTTGTAACCTGGGCTTTGTTTGGTTTGACTACAGACGCATGTGTGAAGTGACGTGCCACTGCCATGTACGGGTCCTTCAGCTGGCCAATATTAAAATGTTTGTGTGCTATGATTAATCTTGCGATTAATTTTTTTTAATGCATTAATTTGCGGCGTAATTAATTAATCTAATTAATGCACTAAAGTGACAGCCCTAGTTTAAAGACTTGAGACTTACTTGTGACTTGCAAAACAATGACTTTCTCCCACCTCTGTCCTTTACCATACTTGAGTGGTTTTATATTCACATCGCAGTATTCTGAAGCAGGCCAAAGGGTCAGAGTTGGCTTATGTCCTTATGTCACAGCAAGTGTTCCTATAAGTTTGAGTGACGTAGTGCATTATGTAAAGAAAGCGAGCAGGTTAAACTATCAACAAAACCATTATAGCAATTACAGTGGATAATAAAGTTCGATGTAAGATTATGCATATGAGCACATTGATCAATGTGGAACACCCCTTGAACAAACTGTGCACTAAGTAGGGCTATCGAAAAAAAGGGGGCTGATGGACCACAGGGAGACCAGCGGCTATGTAAACAAACTACAACATGACACACCTGTAGAAATTCCCGCAGAGAATCTATCAGTGATCAGCCTGGTTGCTTGCAAGCCACCATCAATTATTATTACTACTGCTGCTGAATCTATCACTACAGCAGCGTGATGAGTTAACTCATTTTCCAGTTGGGTCGACTGTGTTCTTACTGCAAACAAACTAATACAGAGGTTGATTGGATAGAAACCAAGACCTTCTCCAGGCGAACTTTGGTTGTTTTGGGATGGATTGCTGTGTTGGAGAAGTGAGAGGCAGCTGCAAACCTGTAAATAATGGCTGCTTGTACAAAGATAAGCATAGATGCTGCCTGCTTTAGTGGCATTTTTATCAGAACTGGGCAACATTTCGTCTTAAATGAAGACCCAAGAACAACTGAAAGCATTTCTTCAAGGAAAAAGATATTATCACCCCAGTTGTAATGTGTTTTGGCAAGAGTTTGCTGTATGAAATAGTCTTGCGTCATAAACTTCATTTTGCAGAATTAGTGCCTGCCTACTCCATCATCAACTGGCTCATGATGAATGTGATCGACAGAACTAACAATGATTTGCCTTTTGGATATGTTTTTAAAAGCCTTTGCCCCTCCAAAACACTCATTGAGCTGTTGCCCAGACGAACTTTTTCTTTGTAGTATATGTAATTTTGTCTATCTTTGGTGGTAGGTTAAATAGCATTGTGAGCTAAAAAGAAAGCAGTGCACTAACATGATAAAGATTTACAATCTGAAGACAATTTTAGAAGAAAAAAAGTTTGTCCAAGTGCATCAGTTTTTAGAATGTTCATGAGTTATGTTTTGGTTAGTTTCTCATGATAAAAGTCTTACATTCACACAACACATGCCACAGGAAAGCATTACATTAATATGATAGGTTTACATATTTCAACATGGTTTAATGTTGTTCGGAATGCTTAATGTGCTTATCAGAGAGGTCCCACAAGAAAAATATATGTACCAAGGATTTCGTGCTGACAATGAAGTTTTATATACTCATGATGACATTTTCTGTCCATGCGAGAAAGTTTGACATAAACATGAGAAACTATTTTGCACAAAACTCTTGAGATAATGCAGCTAACAGAGACATCAGAAGATAATTAAGCTCATTATACAAGACCGAGCTGCAAAATAATCATGTGCACACAAGACTGCAAAGCAATTACAAGACCAAAACATTTTTTCCCATGCCTCTGAAGAAACATGAGCTACAAAGACAAGTGAATCATCTAAATTTGACACATTTTTCGAGTTTGCATGACACTGGGATGATTTACACAGCACTGAGTGGTGTAAACAGTTTGCCAGTTATAAGAGGACCAGCACCACGATCATATGTTTCTCTAGGACAAATCTATTTAAGAATGGTCACACGGCATCACACAGAACGAAAACATTCTCCCCTCCTAAAGCACATAAACTCTCTGTCTCACAAACACTGTGACAAATAAAGTGTCATCTGCAAGAAAACAGCGAACACAGCCGGGATTTTCGTTTTGAGAGCCTGATCCAGAAACCAAAACAAGTTATCTTTCGAGAAGCCACAAACACAGACTCGGTGGGGGGACCACACACCCGCGGAAACACAAATACCCCAACGAATATAGGACAGAGTGAACCGCTTCAAAAGGCACAGATTCAGTCTCACGCAGAGTTGTTGTAAATGCAAATTAGTGCCTGACGTTACGTAATAAGAAAGTTTACAGCTTTTTCTGTTCAGACATTACAAATGGGAAGAGAATTTTGAAAAAGGAAATATTTGAGGTTTTGTTTTAAATTCATTCCACATTTTAGACAAAACCATTTCATTGAATAAAACCACTCAAAGTCTGCCTGGATGGCATTTTTTAAAGCTTTAAGCCTTTATGGGCAACTTCTATGCACATGTATGATTTGATCATTTCCTAACTTATGCCTTCTTTTATTCCTTGGGTCACAAATACCATAGAATTTGCTGGTAAAATTCAGGGTAGAAACTTGGAGGAAAAAGCTACTCTGTGCAGCTTATCCTTGTAAATTCAGGAACGTTTTTTCTAACGTTTACGTGTGTGAACAGGATTTCAAATGATGAAGGGGATATTTCATGAGCCCAATTGGTACATTTAATAGCATTTAAGACTGAAGTACACATGTAGCCTAATCTGGAAAAATCGTGGAATTTTGCAAGACTTTGAGCCATGCAAATTGGGTTTGAGATAATGGACGGGTAAAGAAGGAGAAAACAGTGAGTGTCTCAAGTAACAATCAAAGCTTGGTTAGTACAAACAACTCTGATGTTTCTTGTTTTGACACATGCACATCATTGTGGTCTATTCAGGAAATGCTCAGAGACTGAATCTGTAAATTGGGTTCCTGGAAATCATAAGTAACGGTGGAGAGTATAATGGGCAAGCTTATAAAAGTATGGGTGAAAAATTAGCAGTTTGCATACACATACACAGCTCCCCCTGGTGAATTTGGGGCGTTTCCAGGTTTTTGGAGCTTGTATGAATGGAGTTTGAGGTCATGGAAAAGTCAGGGAGGGCAAATGTATGAAGGGGAAAACAGGTAAAAATTTAGGATCAAGTTCAGGAAAAATGACTGGTCTTGTTCACAAATGCAGCTAAACTGGGTAAATTCTAGAAGTTTTTCAGGGTTTTGTGCATGTGTAAATGGGGTCAGATAATGAATGAATGGTGAAGGAAGTACAGGGAGGAAGCATGTAAACTTCAGAATTCAATAATATTTCATGATTTTATGGAACATTAGGGTGTTTGGGGGAAGGAGAGATACTAGGGAGCTGGCAGAGCAAATTCAGGGAAGAATACTTGCATTCACATATGCAGCTCAACCTTGTAAATTATTGACATGATTAGGGTTTTGTGCATGTGTGAATACCATGTCTTGTTATGGAAGATGAGGGGGGAATATAATGAATCAGCAGTAAAAATTCAGGATAAAGCCAAGGTGAAAAAGCCTATTGTTTGCAATTACACATGCAGCTTGCTCAGGTGAATTTGTGTTTTTTGCAGTTAACTTAAATGTCAGCTAATAAATGAATGTATGGGGGTGACACTCATGAGCTATTGGGTATGATTCAGGATAAACTCCAGTAAGGCAGAACATAGACAGTGCTTAAGTGCATGTGTAAATAGTGTGACGTATTATGGAAAAGTTGTAAAATTTAGGGTAAAGTCGGGTTGAAAAACCCCGCTGGGTGAATTCAAATATGCAACCAATTGTGGTATACTTAGACTTTTTTTGTTTTGTTCATGTGTAAATGAGTTTTTGAATAATGACAGAACTACTGGGGAGCTAGCAGGTACATTTCAGAATAAAGTTTGACTGGGAAACTGCTGTTAGAGTTCATACATGTAGCTCAACTAGGCAAAATTAGGACATCATCATTTTAAAGCGTGATTGACTGGAATGTCAGAAAATGGAGAAGCAGGGGGAGGATACTCTGGGGGCATTAGACAAAAGTCTGGGTACAGTCAAAGTAAATAATCTGCTCTTTGTATCTTATCCTTGTAAAGAAACAGAAAAATGTAGGCTTTCATTGCAAGTGTGTAGGGTTTGAAATAATGGATGTATGGGGGTTGGGGTGTACTTTGGGGCTTCCAAGTGAAATTCAGGGTTAAATCTGAGTCTCTTTTTCAGGGTAATAGAATAATTTTTCTCTGATAAAACTGCAAACATGTTCAGTAAATATGTTCATGTGTAAATGAGGTTTTATATAATAAAGGTATGATGTTAGAGTAACAATAAGGGTTAATTTTAGCATGTATTTATCAAGCAGATAAATAAATCATAAAACTAAGGACATTTTCTGCCTATTATGGTGGTGCCTAAGATTTTAAAAGTATGGCAGGATACAGAGCGGCAAACCAGGTAAAATTCAGATTAAAATCTTAGTTAAAATAATTTGAATCTATCCATACAGCTCACTCTGGTAAATCTAGACAATTTCAGGGCCTAAGAAGTGTGTAAATAACACTTTTCTTACCACTGCATAACCACAGCCACTCATTCTCCTTACCTTCTGCAGCCACTGAGTATAATTCTCCATAATGTGCTCAAGCTGCTGGATCTTCTGGCTTGGGAAGTCCACTTCAAGTGGTGGTGCGTCTCTCTGGAGAGAATTAGCATTCTGCTGCTGCGCATTTCCTCCTCTGGCCTCCCTGCAGGATCCTCTGCTTCCATCACCCTCAGGTAGGATGAAGGTGTAGGTGCACTGTCCATGCTGGATCTTGTGGAAGCGCCTGCTGCTGCTGTAATTATTGCTACCACTCCCTCCGCTATTACTGCTACTGCTACTGCCACTGCTACTGCTGCCACCTGTGCTGCTGCTGCTATCCGCCCCTCTTCTCTGCTCCCCTCCTCCGCAGCTCACAATCACAAGAAGAGCTGCGAAAGAGAGCAAGTGGTGGCCAAAGTTGCACCAAAGCATCATATCAGCTTTGGAGAAGACAACTGATGAGTTCTTGTATCTTTAGGAGCTCCTTCTTCCTTTTAAAGCCAGCCTGAAACATGTGTCATCCATTCTCAGACAGGACCTCCAGCATTGAATCCTACTCCCACCACGGGCGAATCCTCATGCTCCGACTCCAGAAGTATCCTTCAAGTTCTCGTCCTGGCAGGAAAAGTTGTTCACATTTCTTGAAAAGTGACAGCCTCCTGTTCTCAGTCTTGATGTTCCTCCAGCAGAGCACAGCCAGGTTCAGACTGTGCGCTCGCATTGATCAATCCGTGCATTTAAAATCAGTGCCGGGAAAAAGCTGGGACGCTGTCGTCAGACCTCCCCCGGTCTGCTCTGCTTTCTCTTCTTCCTGCGCTCTCAGACTTAACGACTTGTGGAGTGAGAGAGGGAGAGAGAGTCACTCGCTCTGGAGAGCAGAGCAGAGCTTTCAGCCAGCGCGCTCTGAGCCTGCAAAAGAATGTGTGTGCATGGACGAGTGTGTATGTGAGCCTGGCAGAAAAGGGACCCCAGCACAGAGGATGTGCTTAGACTGTGAGGATCAGTTTACAGCCACACTGACTGCTGGATCATGTGGCTGACCTGCCTCTGTGTTGACACAAAAAGTTAAACATCTGTGTCTTATCTATCTGTTCTTAAGAAACTGCTCTACTCACTTATGTCTGTGTAAGGACAGGTGTTATTAAAGCAGTAAGGAAGCAGAGTTTGATGTTGTCATTCTTACCACTTTTGACCCTGTCATTGAAGCAGAAACCACCTCAACGACAAATGAGGTCTCGACAGATAGAGTTCTGAGAGTCTGTCAATCTGCACATAAATTTATACAACAGATTTCTTGACAGAGCATTAAAAGAGTAAAGCCCGGCATTACAAAAAAGATCACTTACACTTGTCCACCTTGGTTTCTTCAATAAAATCCTCAATGCATCATTATAAGCTACATTTAGCCTCTGAATGCTAGCCTTTTTCTATCTCATCCACAGAGGGGCAGTATAAAGAGGAGAACAGCACGTCCAAAAGAGAGTTATCTTACCACTATTGGAGCAACGAGAGAGTCTGTGCACTCAAGTGTTTGCCTGAGCATAAAGCATACTGCACTGTCTATAGAAGTCATCGTCGTCACACATATTATCAGTAATAATGTGCCCAAGATACTTTATTTTGTTCTTAAGACTAAGCTTTTGCCCTGACAACTGAAAATTTGGGAAACTGTGGTCTCTACCTCCTTTACATCTACAAATAAGTACAGTACTTATTTCAAGATAGTGCAGCTGCAGACCTCCACCTTCAGACAACTGTCTTGGAGACTCTACACCTCCAACGTCAGAAGGAAATTACATCATGATCACCACCAATGTCAGAGGGAAATGGTGTCATGATATCAAAATAAACTACTACAAAATAAAATAGAGATCACTGTCTCCAAAGCTACGTTTGGCAGACACTGAAGCGAAATGCTGTCTCATGCCAAGTTTTTCTCCTGATTATCTTTATATGAAGGTAGAGCCGTTTGTAAAGCTCAGTTAATGTTTGCTTTGACACGTGAAGCCTGCTATTTCCGGGTTCTCTCCCTCCTTCGATGTGATTGGCTGCTGCCAGGTGGCTGCCGTTAGAAAGTTTTGGTGCAGCAGGGCAAAATCCAGACATTATATACATATATTATGTTTATATTATATTTTATACGTATACGTAATATATTATACGTATGTAATTTTTATGACAAAATCTACCGCTTCTCTGTCCTACTGCCGCAGCAGTGTGAAGGGGGCAACATAGTTGTTTATATTTACGTCACGTCCGTCTCACATTGAAGGTGGCTTCCGATTCACATGAGAGAAGCCGGTAGCTGGCTGAGAGTGGAGGTCTGCAGCTGGACCCCTCTCCCTTTTTTTGGCCTTATATAGAACATCATATTTAACCCAATACTCTGAACAAATATTCAGCAGCTGCTGTAACCCAGCACTGCTAGGTGAAAAGTAGGGATGGGACAATGCACTTAAACTCACGATACGCTGCACCTCGATATGCCCGGGTCACGATACGATAGGTCACGATACAATATCAAAAAAGTAAAAAGAAAAAATATTACTGTGTAATTACAACTTATTTGTTTTTGTTTGAGTTGCACACAGGAAAACACAAGGCCAAACAGACCAAACACACACAATAACACTCTCTCTAACCCTAGAGAGGTTAGAGAGAGTGTATGCTAACAAGCGGAAGGCTCGTTTTCGCCGTCTTCATCGTTTTTAATGAGAAATCCAATATACTGCCAGACAGATGACTTGTATCCAGGCAGAGTGCTCTCAATTTCGACCTCATTCGACTCCATCATTCAGCTTTTTTGAGGCAAGGCAGTTTGTGCTAATGTTTGTTGTCCTCACTTCTGGTCACATGCACTATTACCAGACGTGACATCTTTATTTCACAATCCATTTTTTTCAAACTTAATGCATTTCGTCACGTACTGTATCGCAATATATTGCCAAACGATATTTCATCCCATCCCTAGTGAAAAGATGGCCAAATCATCAGCATACATGAGATGATTAGTTATTTTGTCTCCTAACACACAACCAGTTTTACACTCATTCAGTTGTTGGGATAATTCATCCATGTACAAGTTAAAGAGCGCAGGGGAAAGCACCCCCATCTTACCCATTGCTAACACCAAAGGGGATGACATTGTTTCTCCCCATTTGACTTGCATACTCTGATTAGCATACCAATAAGACAAAATTCTTACAATATAATCAGGCACTCCCTTATCTGATAATTTCATAAACAGCTCTTGTGATTGACACGATCAAACGCCTTAGATGCATCAATAAAACCTCCAGTAACAGAGGAATTTTTTCTTCTGTATACATCAATAGCCTCTTTTGAAGCATAAATACAAAAATCTGTTCCATGCTTTGCTTTAAAGTCAAACTGATTGTCAGAAGAATTAATATATTTAGAAATGTGCCCCAGGAGAACCCTCTCTAGGACCTTTGATACCACACTAGCAAGAGCAATGGGCCTGTAGTTGTCTAAACTTACCACTTAGCCATTTTTGTTTTCTTTTTTTACAGAGGCAGCCTCCTTCCAGTGTTTGTCTGTCCCAGGTGGTTTGTCCATTCCTCCATCCTTCCATCCATGCTATAGTCTGGATATGTCCAGGTCTTGTGAATGCTCTATTAAAAATGTGTTCATAGATTTTCTTAAAAGACAGCACCAATGGTTCAATTATGGTGAGGACAGATTGTGCAGTTCACATAACTGAGGGCAAGGTGACAGCACCAAGGTTTGTCTCTTGCTTAAAAATCCAATATCTCCACAAGAGATGGGAATCAAAAAACAATTCCAGCTGAGAATCTCTAACAACTCCCTAAAGGAATTGATATCAATAGACCTTTGGCTTTTGAATTCCTTTATCAGTTAAACTTGACAAGCATTCAATAAAAGGTTATTAGATGTTTCATTTTATTTGGGATAGTGTATCCTCCAGATAACCAAACAAAGATGGACATGCCCCAGTCCATGAGAGCAAGTCTTTGTGGCTTTTTGTCTTCAGGCTAGTATGAACAGAAATTGTCCAAAGCTCTGACATCTTTTTGGCTCCAGTCATGGACCATTAGAACCATTAGAACCATCAGGACCCCAGTTTGCAGCACTACAGGCCAGAGAAGAGGACTGCTCCCCCCTTTGCTGATGCCCCATCCATCCATGTTTTTCCAGAAACTGATGGCTGATGTCACTTCAGGTACACCCATGCTTTATCCAGCCTATGATCAGAATTCATTAAACTCCCTCTGAGGTCAGAGAGGCTACACACCCCATAAAATGCTGCAACCTGATGCCTCTTCATTACCTCTGCACTCTGCCTGTCAACACCTACACTCACTTGGACTTGCCCTGTTTGTTTTCTATTTATTTACTTAATTATTTTGACTTGTAATGAAGTTGCCTTTCCCTGTTTGGGATGCTTGTCACTCTGGACTAAAGCGTTCACAGAAAGTCTGGTTCACATGCCAGGAGCTTCTAATGTTGCCATCTACAAACGGAGAGGATGAACAGGCTACAGGCAACATCCTGTGTACAGCATGTCTCCAGATTTTTTTCTCTGTTTTTGGAGATACAGTCTGAAGGCACTTTGATGTGAAAATTGATGGATTTAGAAGAAAGGAAATGCCTTTAATAAAATGACACACTGTTTTATATTCTGAGGCTTTAAAAGTCAGTATCATATCAGCATGACTGACATTTATAGGAACTTTCCATCACTGTAGGCCAGAGAACGCAGAGCCAATCTGAGTGTTTGATTCTCCAAAGAGTGTAGAAAGTAAGATTCATTTTATATCTTTCATCCATCCAATATATCTCCACTACATGTACAGTATGCCTGTAGCACACACACACACGCACACACACACACTGAGCTGTTATGTTTTCAAGAAAATAACAGTGATATCCAAGAATGAGCCCAGAAAGAAAGAATGTGTCTCCATCATTCGGTTTGAAGAAAGAGCAGAGTGAGGAAACACAGTGCTGAAAGGCTGCGGGTCAAATGTCAAGTCCTTGTTATGGACAGTCCATTTTAAAAATGTCTGATTTGGGGAGACACAGATGTCTGAAAGCTGGCCTGTCTTCAACATTCCTCTTTTGTCCAAAACATCCAATCCTGTGTGATGCTGCACATGCTTGAGTGCATGTCCTCCAGCTTCTCTCACTGTGTTCTATCTGCCAGCTCATGCCTACATGTTATACTATATATGTCTACATGATCCTGAGTGTTTGATAGAGTGTGTGTATTCAAAGATAGCAGGGGGCTACAAAAAGTAGGGCCCTCTGTGTGGGAGCAGAGGGGCGGTGTGAACGAATGCATGAAGGAGACCTAAGATAACAAACCCCTTGAATAACTCAGACCGGCCGAGACACAAAGCATGTGCAAATATCTCTTGGAGAGCTTGTCTTTGGTTGACGCACTATGCCAGTGTCCTTAAATCTGGGCACCAGTTTCTGTTTCCAAGGAAATCTTGATGGGAGATTAACATCACCTCGATCTTGGAAATCCAAAGGGTGTAAAATTAAAGCGATACATCATTTCTATGAGCAGCCACATCAAAAAGTGATACAGAAAAAACATCTGAAACTTCTTTGTTTGTAAAATGGAACAGATGTAATACTAAAAGGCCTTTAACCAAGCCACAGCACTCTTGGATAGAATAATAGACATGACTTGCCTTCATGATGTTTAGCATGTTTGGAGAGCTAGCGTTCACAAAGCAATGCTAAAGCGCCACCTTAAGTTGTCTGGTTACACAAGCAGACACTTCCTGTATAGTTATATTTAATGTTATAGGCACTAGAGATCAAAGAACGTCCTTACAAAATAAGCTCATGACTGCTATATTGACTGGATGAACAGTGTATTATATATTGATTTATGTCCAGGAAAGCTAGGGAGAAAACTTAAAGCTAGCAACCTAAAAAAGCTGGTAATTGATTACAAAATCTATGAAGATGAAGGCTCTGAGGAGAGCTCTATCTGTCTACCCCTTCCCGGAATCAGCATGTTTGTTTCAACAACAACAGATTTTGGATCAGACTGTTCCCACTCATCATCATAAGGTTTGTGCTGGCAGAAATCAGAACATCTTAGCAGCAACAATAATTAAGGGTTAGGATTTAAGAATAAGTTCACTCTACCAAACTGTTTACACATACTAGAATCCCATCTTTCTCTCAAAAATATAAAACCTCAAGCTTTACAACAACAATTGGCTTGATTTTTTCTCTCTTAAAAAAAGAGAAACTGATCTTTTTATGAATCTATCATTTAGTGAATGAGTTGTGTAGTATCTTATGGAATCTGATTAAAATGTTGACTGCTTAAGAAAACAAACTTGGTTTCACAGATACAATTTACAATCAACCCTTGAGGTCCAGTGCTTTTTGATGTGTACTTCTTGTCCATCAAATACAGCGTATCCAACATACTCCCATTGATTAAAAGCAATAATCCGTTTACTGCTGACACTCAAGCACAACATGTCAGTGTTGGGAGCCCCTGAGGCTGCCGGCGTTCATGGGAATCTGGCTTTTAGTTTGACTTAGAGGGACTTTCATGTCACTCAGCATCAATCTGAGGGACATGGACTTTGATCTAAAATTAAATATAAGATGGGAGAACTTGCACAGTCAGCATTTTTTATCTTTCTGCCTACTCCCTGTTGGTGTGATGCATGTTCTCATCTAAGTCCAGTTTTGACCCAGACCTAATCCCCTCTAGACAACTAGGAAAAATTAGAAGTTTTTTTAATCTACATACTAAAATCCATCTCATTTACAATTGCCCATGTTTTTGTTTGTTTAACCCTCTGACTGGCTTTGTAACCGTGCGGTTGACTTTTATCACCATACCACTTTATTTAAAACTCTGGAAGCCTATCTTTGTCCGTTGTTCCTTACTCACTTCTCTGAGTAACACCAGTATGTATCCACTGGGTGGCACTGCTGTACATAAACTGTTTGAAAACCCAAAATTTGGATGTGAATCATTGCTACTAAGATCCTCAGGTATTTCACAAAGTAACGGCAAACATCAGATTAAGAAAAACATTTTCACATATTTCAAGATCCTCTTGTAACTATTGTTTAGTTGAGGGGAAAAAGTTTGACGATAAAAAATGCATCTAGGATTCCTTAAAAACTGTGTCAACCACAAAATATCTAACTTTTGCTCTCTGGGATGTTCTTTTACAAAGAAAACACAAAAATTTTTGCAGAAATTATGAAGATCCATTCATGGACAGGATAACCCTTAACAGCAAGCCAACCAGCAGGTTGACCTGCATATCTGCTTCCTGATTGGGTAATCTGAAAATGAAACTAGAAATGCTGCTAAATGAGAAGGCAGTAACACAATTTAACCAACAAATAATTTCTTGCAACTGTATTTCTTAGTTTGGAAGTCAAATGGTTAATAATAAGAAGAGTTCCTAAGGTACATTTGAAAGTTCATATAACACTGATCAGCATCATGAACTCAAAGTTAGTACTGAGTCCTGAGTTTTCCCTGAAACATGTCATAGTAAATAATGAATGAACTTCAGCTTGAACAATGCTTTTTACTGTCATCTATGTACTTAAAGTGTTACTTACACTTAAGGTCTCTTTCACGCTGAGGCCAGACTGCCTGATTTTTTGGAGTCAGCTACAGTATTTATTATACGCTGGGACAGAAGTGACAGACTGCCCACTGATGGTTGAACTGTTGCCATGTTTGAAGTGGAGGAAGTTGCATACAGCCTGAGCTCTCTGGAGCACCTATTCAAGTGCAGTGCAATAAATGCAAGTAGCTTATAAGCCAATCATTAGGCAGCAACACAATGTTTTTAGTCACGCATGCACGCTCGAGGTGACCTGCTGAATTTTTAAACAAAGAATGGGGAGTAAATGCAATTTAAATAACTCTGAGCATGGCAAGGTTATTGGGGCTGGTTGGGCTGGTCTGAGTATTTCAGAAACTGCTGATGTATTTTCACACACAAACAAAAATGTAGGGATATTTTATTTGCATGCTTTGGGCTCCCTTATCAACAAAATGAGCTCCACAGAGGTGCTGACCCTGTGCATCTCTTTCTGAATACAGGGTACAATCACCAAGTGGTAGAAAAAGGAAAAACGCCATGTCACAAAGCTCAAATAATCTCAAAACACTACGGTCAGTACACATCAGCGGCCTCCATAATCACCAGATCTCAATCCAATAGAGCACATTTATGATGTGGTAGAGCAAGACAAATGAATCATGGGTGTGAAGTGGAAGAATCTGAAGCAAATGCATGGCCTTGTCATGTCAATTTGAACCAAAATCTTAAAAAAATGTCCAGCACCTTGTTAAATCAATGCCACAAATAATTAGAGCAGTTCTGTAGGTTAAGGGGGTTTAACCCAGTACTAGCATGGTGTATCTAATAAAGTGGTCAGTAAAAGTATGCAGAGGAGTATCTACAGTGACACTGGATGTAAATGCAAAGGCAAGAACAGACTATGTTTATCTTTGCTTAAAATGTTTCTGTTACGATAGCTCTCCAAACACAAGAGCTTTTAAGATTTGAGCTCTTTTAAATAAGATCAATTCAGGGTAGATATTAGAATATACACCTGAAAATGACTTTACCTTTGTTCGTGAAAAACATCTGAAACAAATGGGGCTCAATTCCAATATTTATTGTTTAAGCTGAACAAATATGTAATCCACAACGTTAACCCTAGCTTTGTAAACTCCTTTCCTGGCCTGGATAGAGAGAAAACACAATGTGGGTTATAAATGCAGTTGCCATCGGACCTAAAAGGCAAAAAGCGTTCCATTAGACTCCAAAGACAAACCTCAGCAACTCATTCAAACACGTCTGAATAGCTTCAGGGGTCTCAGTGTTTGCCTGTTCTTTTTAACTTGGGGAAATTTGAATTTGATTAAATGGTTGCATAACCTTGCCAAATCACTGATGGCACCTTTTCTCTGGCTTTGGAGCTTCCCTAATTGTCATGGTGACGGTGATTAAAGTGTAAACACACCCACTCAAACATAATGTCATGGTAATGCTGAATCTCTGCCAGCATGTATACCATTGAGTCATCAGCGTAGGGACCTATATGCAAGTGCTAATGCGGGTCACTTCAGTGTATTATTCTCCTGTTTTGAGTTCAGGGTGGACCTGTCATATTCTGAGCTCCCCCTTAAAAATCCTCAGTCCAGTCTGCAGGGCCCCCGGGGAACGTTAATCTCACGCACAATAGCCTTGTTAGCATTTTGCCGAGTGATGACTTCACTGTTCCCACTCAACAGCTCAAAGGCGAGAGTTTAGGAGTTACTCATTTCTATGGACTCAGAGAGGATTTCATTTCAGTGGAGGAGTTCGAGTGGATGAGTAGAGAGTAAAGTGTTACACTGATGGCTTAGTCTTTGAAGTCACTTCACCACAGAGCCATGAGCTGAAGTTTTAAGTCTGTTACAGAAAGCCTTTCGGAAATGATACTGCCACTGGACCTCCGACGAGTTTCCTTTTAGAGACAAACACAAAAGGATTAAGATTAAAACTGGATACTCCGCAGAGTTTAGACTAAAACGAACCTGGTAGGAACACAACTTTTGCTTAGCTACTCCCGCTGGAGGATGGGATTAAATGCTAATCCTTTCAGTCCTACTGTATCTCCAATTAAAGATGAAAAAGCAGTTTTCAGTTCGGTAATGATGGCAGGACTCTGGGTAAGAAAGCAATGATCTGTTGGTTAACCGACAACTCTTAACCAAAAATGAATATCCCAAACAAATGTTGAATGTGCTGCCAAGAAATCTGGTAGCTGGAGTGCCTCGAGATCCCACACATGAACAGGGAAAACATGCACACTTCACACTAATTGGTCCTGATCGCCATGAGGATGGAACCAGCAACCTTCTTGCATTGAGGCCCATGCAGTACCTGCTGCACCACTGTGCCACCCCTCAAGCTCTTCAAGGGAATGTTAACAACTGCTGACCAAACCTAGACCCATTGTCAAACACATTTTTTAAGCAGAATAAAACTGCCTGCTAAAAGGAATTGAGTAAAAACTCGGCTTGTCATTTGCATGAATAAGGGTAAAGCTGGGCTTCATTTTGCTTTTACAAAACTTAAAGTAAAAGGAAATTAAAATGTGTTATTGCATGGGGGAACAAAACCTCCACAACCAAGAGCATAACCATTATGCACCTTCTGAAATAAGATGCAGTAATTCTTGCCTTTGGGGTTAAAAAACATCTAAAGCTTTGAAGCAAGTCCTGTGTTCAAAATGATAAAAGTAAATATAAATGATTGTAAGCAAACTCAACAAGTAATGAATAATAACATATTAGTTTTCTGTTAGGCCAAGATAATGACTTTTCGGCAAATGTAGGCTGAAATAAGATGTGTTCAAATGTCAGCTCATGTAGAAGTTATGAAGTTTTAAAATTAAGCTTAGAGAAAATATGAAAAACATGAGTTCCCACCAAATAATGGAAAGTACAAATAATAGATTGAATAACAATCAATCATTAAGGTGCTTTTTTCCTTGTATCATAGCCAATAAAAACTAACTAAAACATCCCCATCCCTAATCCTAGATATCATATTTGCACAAACTATGATCAGTTTTTTGATAAAAGTTTTTGTTGAGTGACAAGTAGAAGCTGGTGGGCCAGGCTAAGATGACTCACACTGTAAACATTAAACCTGATACAACGGCGTGTGGACACTGTCATAATCAGGGTTGTCAAAATAAGATTTTAAACTTTAAAACATTTCTGGCAAAAATGAATAGCTAGTTAAATAACATGGGAACAACAAGTCAAGACTCAGGCCACTGATATTGGATAGTGTCTTTTTTGATTACCCAAAACATTTGTCAGAAAGTAACTTCCAACTAATCAATGTTTAACTTAAAATTGACCGTTTTTCTCTTTTTAACTTGTAACACTATTGTTGGACTTGTAAATGAAAGTCCAATCTGTTTTAAAGATTTTACACTTTTCAATATTATTTAGCAGGCTAACAGATTTCATTGTTTAAGGAACATTGCAAGGCAGAGCATTAAAATAACCTTTATACCGAGTTGAGAAGTGGAATATTAGTCCTGATTTTTATTTGGTTTGTTGTCATCTGTTAGCATAGAAGGCTGTTAGCTTAGGTTTAATTATCATCAATAAAATCCCAGACTGTGTTCTGCTATGGCAGTAGATGATTTGATGGATTTCCAGTAGGACCCGTTGTGTCACTTGCCCGCTTGGGACAATGATGTCATCAGGGTGAGCCTGCCACAGGAGTGACACAGCAGAACCATTAGCACAAAGTGGCTGTCATTCCTCATTATCCCCCCAGCTCTAAAGTCTGTACTCTCCACAGGCATGGCCTCTATCTCCTGTCAGAGCAGAAGCCATACCCACCCTCCTATCTGCAACTCATGAGGCCAAGTTCAGGCAAAGGTGAATAGCATGGAGGTTTCTGCCTGTCAGTATGAAGTTAAGCCTTTATTCTAATTTCAGTTCAAAGGCCAAACTCAAAATACTCGTCTGACTGTATATACAACAGAAAAGTAACCAAGAGTCAAAGGAGGAAAGTGGGGGCTTGATGGTCAAGGTAACCTCTCTGTTGATGAATTAGGGTCATAGAGGCATGGCTTTAGGACAAAATAAATGTCAAAACACAAGCTGAAAAAGAATCAGAAAGAGAAATAAATAAGATATATGAGTCCCTTGTTTCTATTTTCAGGTTTCAGCCTCCAGCAGGTTTTATGGTTTGGACACTAAGTTTGTCTTCCGTTCGTACTTTTGCAATCCATCATTAAAACATAATCCATCTTAATAGCCAGGTTTATATGTATATTACTCAAGTCCTCCTGTGTGTAATCACTTCCATCTGATGTGTCCTCTTTTGATTTCTTATCCTAAGAAAATCTTTTCATGAACTGCACTTTGTACTTCTACAAATCACAGAGATCAAATTTGTCAGAATCAGGTTTACATGATGTCACTTGAATCGCGCTTTCGATTCACAATCCAAAGCAAACCTCCACGAAAATGAATGCCCAAACAAAGCTGACCTTTGCTGCTGCCCTCTTGTGTTGTTCCAGAGGTCAGAAGAGGGTTTGGCCGGGCTTTTGGGTATCTGCAACAGTACTCTTGGAATGCCTCTCTGTTCTGCCACTTATCAGCCGAGCAATCACTGAACAATCTGGTCCTCCAAGAAACATAAACAAACATACAAAAACCACACAACTGTAAGGCTAAAACAGAAACACAAACACACCATGTGCTGCACTTTCACTCTAAAATGTGTTTAGAGATTTGGATATTGCCCATTCTTTCATCAAGTTAAAGAATCCAAACCAATGATCACTTCTGGATGCAAGTCTAAATAATGAAAAATAGAGACATAACCTCATTAGTTTTAAAGCTGGCAGGCGCAATGACAGGACTAAAAAAGTTTGTTTGGGAATCTTCCTTAGTTCAACATCAAATGCAAGAAGGTTATAAACAATTATTCAATTTTCTCTGCTGGGATCATTGGCTGTATTCTCTGACGTGTGTTAAACACACTGGACTTCCTGTATTATTATTTGTGAGCATAATTATTGGTGGCACTCAATATAAAATAAAATTTCAAAACAAAACTGTTTCATTAGAGCACTTGAGTGTGTGTGCTTCTGCATATTTCTGGATGGATAAACAAGTACGGACAGCTTGAAAACTGCAAGAGGCATGTCTCTCATCCCTCTTCCTGTTAAAACTTAACTTGAATTATCTATGTTATGATATGATTGTACTGACCACAAGCTGTTGTGCATCTGTTGTAAATGGAGTAAGCTTGTTTGGTAGTGAAGCAAGTGCTCAATAAGACAAAGAACGTTAACTGCTATCTTAAGAAAGAAAAAAATATTAAAAACCAAAAGAACTCTTTAGGGCTGTACATTCAAACGGGCAATTCTTCTGAACTTGGTATGCAACACTACCAGGACTTTTATTTAAAGCACAAATCTTTTCCCTCAAAACAATATGAAACTGATTTCATTTCAGAGCTCAGAGGTCAATCTCATTGGTCTATGTCATTTATTACGTATTAATGTAATATTTCAAAAAAAAGTGGAAGGTTGTTTCTATTTAAATGGCAGCCATCTTGTCAACAAATAAACAAATAAATGTGGTTAAATAGAAATCCTTCTGAGTCACTGCAAAAGCTAAAGCTTGAAGACTGTATTGTTCCTATATGATTCTCAGGGGGTAAGTCTGGGTCCAATCTATTTTTGTGCCCTTTTTGTTTCATAAGACTGAAGGACAGTGTTAGAAACTCCATATGCAGATGACACTCTGGTATAGTTGAGAGGCCTCTCAGAAAGGCTAAGACAGCTTGTTTGATGGAGGACTTCCTGTCAGAATCACCAGCTTTACTGCCCTCACTTCTTTATTTTCAAGCATCACCCCCAACACTGCAACCTCAAGAGCTGCACTGGGGCTACTGATACAACAAAAATAAAGTAATTTCCCTTTTTGAAGAATATTTGAAGTTTCAATGCCCTGTTGATATTTTACATAAGTATTGATGGTGATTTTAATGGTTTTGGGACCAATAACTTAGTTTAAAAGTGAGGAACAAGTTTTTTTTTAAAACAAGTGTCTTAAAAATCTCAAGACACAATGTGCCATATCTTAAAATGGAACCATTACTGGTTAAGAAATGACTCATTTTGTTGGCTGCATTTGAGGGAGCCTTCAAGCTTGGACACCCCTTGCCAATTTGACACTGCTGTTGTTTAATTGGCCTTTAATTATGTCATATGAAGGCTGCAGCCCCTGATTAGAGACAGCCATTGTCTTGTGCAACATTTGATTTCCCAATAACGAGGAAGAACTTGGCATTGAAGAGAGTCACTTTTACACTTCTAATGAAGAGACAGCAGGCTGAAATGTACCACATTTTTTTCTACATTGACACCTTGGAGTTCACAGCAATTATTATTAACTTGCCATCTTTTGTGATAAATGTTAAATGTTTTTTCCACTAGTTAGGCATAAAATGCTGGAACTGGAGTTTTATGACTATGAAATAAGTGGACATAGGTTTAATTTGTCCAATGTCTTTATGTTTAAGTAATTTCAAGGTCTCATCCCAGATTGTGTCAGTAACTATAGGGCCCTCGCCCATCACATTCCTCTGCCTTTAGCTAATATTCTCTGCATACATTCCCCATCCTTTTCTGCCACATCAGATAAAATGAAATTTAGCATTCTAGACAACAGCAGGCGGACACCTGATACAAGCTGATGACTGCTGATATCACCATGTTCCTTTACAATCAGATATGTGTCCTGAACTGTAACATTCTGTTCTTATGGTGACCATTGCACAGTCTCCTGTCTTGGGAGTTGTCAGCGTTTTAATACTGTAGTCCGACACTGAAACCTGATCTGCTGAATTAATTAGCAATAATAAATCTAGCCAAACTACTTGGACCACTGTTTGACAGTAATCAAGATGCCGCTGATGGGGACCCTTTTAGAAGGCCTTTGACTGCTTAAATTCTACAGCGTCATACATTAGAGTAGACGTAGTAAGCTGAGATATATCTTCTGACTTACTCTGCTAATTTCCCCCTTTTGGCGGGCGTTGTTTTCTCTCTTCATCTTAATGTGGGAGCCAGCTTGCTGCCATTTGTCATCTTGTACTTTCCTCCATGGCGAAGGGGCCAGTTGGTGCTCCTGACATGGGGAAAAAATAGCATGACATCAGGACATGGTTATTTTCTTGACTTAACCTGCCTGTGGAATCAACAGCATCTATTTAGTCAGCGTTTAGGTGTGTGTTGCATGAGGTCATACATGTGAGAGCAATAAATGCAAAAGCCTTTGGTCCATTTAAATGCATGTAGAGGAACAAACTCAATGACTCATGCATATGAGAAGTGTTGAAAATGGCTGTCACACACGATTTGACACACATACACTTCCTTTGTTTAATAGTCCGCTGTGTCTTGGTTTTTCATTTTGGATGATGCAGGTGCTTTATCAAGTCAAGATGGATGGGGAAGGGGAAGCCTACTCCCCTCAGTTAACTTGTAGCATACAGTATGACATATGGAAGGTAAGGAATGATAAAAGGCCTTTTGAACAAGGGCAGGTCTGTATGCTTTACTGTCCGCCCACCTCTTCACAGCTGTGTTTGTGAAAAATTATAAAGTATGATACAGCTTACACCTTACAGATCAGGGTTTTCTCTATTCTGTGTCAAAGATAATCCCTTAATGGACAGAAGGTTAGCTTGCAGAGAGCCAGACTATGCTCGCAGTGTCAGAAACTGCATTAAATATGGACTCTTGAGGGAAGATAGATGGTTGCGATACTGTTTTTGATGCAACATTTATCTTCAGACTTAAGTTATCTGGGTGTGATGAAGTGGTAAAAACTTAATGCAAAGGAAAACAACAGTTTGATTTATTAAACTCTAGAGGAACGGTTTAGGGTTGCTTCAAATTGTGTGACTAAATGCAGCTTAGGGTGTGTGAAATTAATCATAATATGTTTAAAGAACGTTCAAGAGGTTGCACGCATGGTGAGAAATTTATGTAGTGAGCATGCTATGTGAAGTCAAAGCTGAACTCAAGAAAGTAATATTTGCTCAAGCCCAAGGATTCACAAGAGTAGCCAGCTAAACTATTTAAGTTTGATAGCTTTGACGCTGACACTAAGATAGTGGTTCACCCAAATTGTACGTAAAAGAGTTCAGAGCTCCCCCAACACTGGAAACAGAAAAAAAGATCTGACACCGCTGTCCCATAATAACATCACTTTACTCATAATCGTTGTTGGAAAGAACAGGTCCCCATATTTTAAAAAAGAGAAAAAATTACAAGAAAGTATGCAGGTTGAAGCATCTCGTAATTATTTAATTCATGCCTGTAACCTAATTTTGGCCACATTAACGGTAACAGAGCCTTGAACCTCCCTGAGATGTCAAGCAAACCTGCACCCCAGATTAGAAACCAACAGGTTAAAGTAGCCCCTAATATACATATTGTAAATCCCTCCATTTAATCTGTTCTTTTCCACATCCAACACCACAATCCATCCATACCAATGTACCAATCCGACACAACCTCCCACCCCTTCATAACAAAGGCTCAAAATAACTAGATCATGGAATAAACACAATTCATGTGCAACTTGCTTCTTTCAGTAGCCAAATGGAGTAAAACAATATTTTCAAAACAAACTTTACAACAAAATATTGTTTGACGGCTGTTGGGACACTGCACTAACAGACAGCAAAAATTTGAGGGAAAGTCTCAATATTTTTCTAATACACAGAATAATCATAAACCTGGTCAAATGCTTTGTTTTCATTGGTATGAAGTCACCTGCCACAAGTAACAACTGTAGCTCCAGTTATTGGCTATTTTCCAGCTGTCACATTGCTCCTCAACCCTGATGTAAACAAAAGACAATGAGCAGACAGCACTGCTAGAATATTGCAATATCTTGATCTAGAAATTGAAGATAAAGTTGACGGAAGACTTTGTTCCAACGAACTTGCATAAAAGAACTCATCCAAAGCAATGTACAACAGCACTGCGGTTCTGTGTCAGTTCTTAACCCTAAATTGTGTTTGTTTCCTGAGGGTTCTTGTTTTCTAAGCTTTGGTTTTCAACACACATAAACCATAAGCTTCAGAGCTTGTGTCTTTTCCACTCTGAATTCCTGTTACGTTGTAAATTGCCCGTGCACATGGCAGAGCAATATAAAAATTGTGTCAACTGTTGTGGGAAATACTTATAAAATACTTATGTGAACTGTAAAACAGTGTGATGTAAGGAGAAATAAAAATCAAGAGCATGTGGCCAAAGTGGCCCATGGGATTCATAATGTTGAAGCTGATTTTCTTTCATGGTCACAGAAACAAACAGAAGCATCTGCATCTGTTTACTATATCCCTTCATCTGTTTTTGTTCATTGATGTATCCCCTACAACACGTGGAGTGCCCCAGGGATCAACTCTGGGACCAATCATGTTGTCTCTGTGCCACTAATTTATTACATTACATGCAAGCGCGGCTTTAGACATATGTTTGGCCGATGACACTGTTGTATGGCAAATACAGAGGAACATTAGGGTCAGGGATGACAATAAAAGACAATGAGGAGGATTTTTTCAATCATGTATTTAGAAAAAAAAGTTAAAATGACAAGAATAAAGTCAGAATTTCAGAAGTGAAGTGATGACAGTTTTATAGTAGATGGAACTATCAAAGTATGAGAAATGTGGAGAAAATTTAAATGCTGTGGAATGCTCAAGACAATGCAAAAGGACAATTTTCTGTTTTTTTTCATTGCCACTTCTATTTTTTTAAGCACAATACACAACAAATACGATTGTTCTTTAGCTGATTTCTCCTTCCTGACACTAATCCTTTCAGCCGTTGGGTCTAACACTGGCAACAAACTGTCCCATCTAGAAGAAATTCATGAACATATGACTGTTCCTCAGTCTTTAAACGATGTATTGCTGATTAATATGAAGTTATTTTTAAGGGTTTGCACTGTTGGTTACTTGTTTTTATTGGTCTTAAGTGAATGGGCAAGTTTATTCAGACATATTTTGTCAGCTCACTACCATAGCTCAACATCATATCCAATATTTGATCAGCTGAAGTATCAAACATTTTCCTCGATATATAATATTTTACGTTTTAGACCTTTTATAAGGCAGTGAGAAGAGTCAAAAATTAAAGAGAGTCTGACTGACATGCTAGAATGGAGTTAAAGGTTCAACTTAGAAGCTGAAGAGCTGTGTAACTTTCTTACATGGGGATCACTAACTGTTGAAAGAATTGGGCAAAGTGGTGATTATTATCAAAGGAGGCTTTGAGACTAGATAAGAATATGGATGTAGCTAAACTATGCTGCACTGTGCATACCTACTCAGCCAAACTTTGGATCAACCTACAGTCAGACAGAGAGTCAGAGATGAAGTGGGACGAAAGGTCATCTGCTCAAAAACAACATTTAGCTTCTAACACTGTCAGTCATGTCACTAACTATCCAAAAATGCAAATTCTCGACAAAATGAAGAGGGGAATGGTATAAAAAAATGTCATCTGTAAATGTACACATTCACACACAATTATGTAACTTCTGGATTTCTGCAGCCAGCCTAAAGCAGACTCTTAAAAGACTGAAGTTTTTTTTTTTTTGAACACTTGGAGATTGTCACTTGAGCACTACCTGTCTGCTGGGAGACAAACTAAACATAGTTCAATCTATGCCTGACTTCCACGTGTACTCATTGTTGCTGCTGTTATTCTATTTATTAAAAAGGCAAATGGAAATGACAAAATACCAAAGAGAAAAAAAATGTTTTGGAGTGGATTTTATACAAGGACTGAGCTCAGAAAATCAGTTCACTGCAGGCACAGCACTCATGAGTAAAACAGGATTTTAACCACTGGCAAAGAACAGGTACAAAGAGTCCAAAGCCCTGTGGATAGTATTTTGCCATCAGTATGCACTTAGTTAAAACAGAAAGGCTCTGACAAAGCTGAAAACACAAACAAAATCCCTTGGCAGCTGAAAGGTTTAACAGACAATACAATGGTACACAAATGATCCCTGCTTGTTATCCTGCTTAACCATACCCCATGTTTTTATCTTGCTCAAAATTGTTACTAGAAGTCGGAAGCTCATGACAAGGCTGTGCCAAATACTGTTGCAACAATAACCTTCCAGGCCAGGCAAAAAACCCCAAACCAAAACAAAGACATAATTAACAGAGTTGACTTTATTCCTGTATTTGGTTTTTCTCAGTCTGTTTAATGTGTAGTAAAACTGGAATGTTGTTTGCGTAATCTAATACAGGCTACATTTTTCTTTCTTGAGAAAATGTCATTGGTGTGGGATGGAGTGTAGGAGAGTTTGGTTACTTTTACAGATAAATATTGTTAATGCTAGAAAACAATACTTTGGTTGAACTGTTTTCCAGTGATTGTTTCTCAACCTGTATTTCGTTTACAAAACCACAAGATTGTCTGTTTTCAATTCCAGACGTTGAGTCTACCTGGATGATGTGTTGACAACAGAGTGAATTTCATATTTTTCCTGTACGTGATTCAGCAAATTTTTTCTGATTGATGCAGAAAGTGATACCACCCAAGGTTCCAAAGAAAGTTATTTAGATAGATCTGGTTACTTAATTGAATATGAAGGCTGAAGTCTCTATGGCCACCAAACTTTGTGTAAATAAACACACTGGCCACAGTCAGGTACATCATACAACTACTTAGTATTTCCAATAGCCAATCAGCCAACAACATGGCAGAATATCAATGCAGTAAGACATGGGGACATAGTCAAGGTAACCCACTTAAGCTGAGGTTAACTGGGATTTTAACACAGCCATAGCTCACAGGTTTACAGAGAATGATCCAAAAATATGTGAACACCAGCTCTCTCGGAATAAAATTCCCTGTTGGTGCCAGACATCAGAGAAAAATGACCGTAGTGGTATAAGATGATAGAAAGGCAGAAGTAACTTAAATTACTGCTTATTACAGTCAGGGTATGCAAAGGACTATTTCTGAATGCACAAGCATGTGAAATCTTGAAAATGTGCTTCAGCAGCAGGAGCCACACTGGGTGCTACTCCTGTCAACTAAGAACTGCTAAAAGAGGCTAAAATTCCCCAGACTGACCAAAAACTAGACAACAGTAATCTTTAAAAAAAATATATCTAGCTTGGTGAGCCTCCATGACTGTTACAACACTCAGATGGTAGAGGGAGAACTTGTCATTACCAACATGAAGGCATGGATCTGTTCTGCTATGGATCAAGAGTCACGTTGGCAGAGGTAGGGTCATGTTGTGGGAGGGGAAGGTATTTTCTTGGAATTCTTTGCGTCCCATAATTGCACATCATTTCCATACCAAAGACCACCTTAGTGCTGATCATGTCCATCCCCTAATGATCACTTATGGATATTTTCAGCAGGATGATGCCTCATGTCAGACTAGTTTCTTTAACATTACAGTGAGTTCACTAAACTCCAATGGCATCCACAGTCACCAGATCCCTGTCCAAGAGAGCATATTTGGGATGGAAAAGGAGATGAACATCATGGATGTGCAGCCAACAAATCCACTGTAACTGTGTGATGCTATCACGTCAGTATAACCACAGTCTCTCAGGAATGTTTCCAGAACCTTGTTTAATCAATGCCACAAAGAATTACAGCAGCTCTGAAGCCAAAAGAGGTTTCAAGCTGGCATTGGCAAGGTCTAACTCAGAAAGTTGCCAGTGTGTGAAAATATGGTCATAGTTGAAAAACAATCCTTGGACCAATCTGTTTTTTTTCTCCTTCTCGACTGTATTTTCTTTACCTAACCACAAGATGGTCTGTTTTTAGTTCCAGACTCCTGAGTCCACCTAGATGATGTGATGACACAAATAGTGACTTTGAGATTTTCTCTTCCTGCCCTCACAAGAATCAGCTGTTTCTTGCCTGCCTGCCTGAGTATGTTGTGCGCTCACATTAGATAGTATGTAAAGATTGAGTGTGCGAGAAATACCCGAATGTATACTATATCGGAATTTTTTTTAGGTATGCGAGGTGGGCATACTAGTCACACTCAAACGCCCCCTAATGCATTGCGAGCCCCATAATGCATTGCCATGCAAGACCGACCGGCATTCAGCTAAAAATCGGCCGCGAGCAAACTTCCCGTTTTCAAAATAACGCATCTTTTATCATCTCTTTATGTTCTTTAACACTTTTGTAAATGGGCTCTTGTTTTGGAGCCGACCAGAAGTTTCTTCGATAGCATAATAGCGGCATAGTGGAATGTCCGAAATGCCGAAATTAAATTTGTATCCGTGCGTTTTATGGCTCAAATGACCACATTTTGGTATTCTACGTGGTGACTTTTTTGCCTAAAATGCTCTCTGAACTTTCAAATGTGGCGAATCAACAGAGATATTTGATAGCCTGGTGTGCTTCCAATTTTTGTCGTCGGAGGTTTGAAATGCATCATGGGAAACTTAGTAGTATACTACAGTGTGAACGGTTGGCATCCTAATCATACTTATAGTATGTAGTATACAGTATATACACATGAGTTTGTAGTATGTAGTACGTTAGTATGCCATTTCGGACACAGCCATAGTCATTTAGACAACTCTCCAGTTCACTTGATTGAACTGAAGAAGTTGGCCTTGTCAGGTAACGACTGTCACATCGTCTCTGCAGTCAGCAAACTCTGTGCATGTAAAGCCATGGTAACAAAACACACACAATAGCAACATGTCTCCTTTTCCTTTAGCATTATGAAATATTCAGTCCATATAGTTTATATTAAATCATCAATCAAACCTGCATTTTTTTTTAATAATACACTGTTGTAGCAAAACAGTTTCTCCTCAAAATGAAGCGTATTTGTCATCACCTGACCAGGTGAACTGCTGCACAGTGTTCTGTCATCACCCCTGGTTCACTGACTCACCTAAGGTTACGCTCATTGTGATGAATGCGGCATATTATGAAAATATTATCTTATGAAATATGTATTTTCATAGTCTTAATTGAGCAAGTGTCATCAGGTTACTGTGTGTGTTTTGGTTCATTTGAGAGGCAATTGTGGCCACACAAAAAGACGTTACACAAACTGGGATCGGAAACAGTCCCTTGTCGTTGTAATGACAGCATGTTTTGACCCGTTTGCTCATCTTTAGGCTAGCTTTCTAGCAGTATTTTTAAGGCACGAGGTTGTTTTGTGCTTGTTTCCTCTGTGCTTTTCACCACATCACTGACCTGTGAATGTGACACTGGACTTTCTTTGTCTTGGGGCTGTGTTTTGACTACCACACGTGTTCACTCTCAACTCAGCTGAACTTGTGGATGTCATCATAAAAAGTGATTTAGAGCATATTGATTCCAGCCTCTGAACAGACACCGAACACCACAATATCACACTCAAAACATAAAACTTGCTTTTGCTTGTTGGTGTCTTTATCTTTTTCCTGCACATATATCAGCGGCTGACCACACACTTGCACTGTGATAGCACTGCAGTGATATTCTGCTCAGTGGTGCCAGACCTGCAACCATGCCAAGATTTGATTTAATGCAATCTGAAAGGATATGTTTTGAGCTTATATGATCATATTTTTTATGACAACCATATGGAGAGCAGCACCAAGCAGATATGACCACATCCCTGTGAACACTCATAACATCAGTGAGCCAACATAATTCATTTTTTGTCTCTCACTGCAGAGTTGATCTAGTGCAGATTTAGTGAGCAGCGTGGGATTGTGTGTAATTCTGAAGTGATCTGAACAAATAAACAACTCATATCTCTAATGTTAATGGGAGCTCTTGGTTTGCCTGACAAGACGCGGGAACTGATCAGCCAGCGCCGGAGGAGGGGACCCTCAAAATAAACATGCTTTCTTTGATTGCTGTCATTATTTTCTTTTTTTTCTGAATGTCAGATTAATTTTTACAAATGAAGTGATAAACAGCCAAAGCAGTGTGTTGAATCAGGAGAGAGCATTACAGTTGCTTCATTTATTTCCTTTAAAATCCCCCATAGACACAGGTTAAAGTTTGATCCATGCGTACTTAAGCTGTTTAACAAGACAACCACAGGCAAACAATGCTCCCTAATCCTATAAATGTAACCATGCATACTATCAGATTTGATTTCCGTGTCCAGTATTGAAAGCAAATAAAAAATTGGTGTAGTTTCAGCAGTGTATTAGAAATACTTTTGTTGAGAGAATGTGTTGATTTACAATTTTAATATGAACAAGTATTGAGGGGAAAAATGTTGACAACCCTTTTCTAAAGTTTACGATTCTGGCTTGGGTCTAGGTTTCTGAGCTTAAGGGCTGTTTCTGTTTCTGTCAACAGAAATGGTGTTGGTACTGCATCACTCTAAAATTACTTTGCTGATGAGATACAAATCTGACTGGCAAAGTAAATGAATGTAGTTTTGATTTGATATATAAATTCATAAATATATATAAATACAGAAAGAATACAATGAGTTTAAAGAAAAAAAATAGATTATGAAGTCATTATTTACAAGAAAATAAACTCAGTACGTTCAACTTTAAAATCCATAATATGTTGTCTTGTACCTTTTTTAATGTGCTGTAGCTTTTGGTGGTCGAATAAAGCCAGCTCAACCAAATCAGGGGGCTATTTCCTTCTGAATGGACCTAAACAAGAACAATAGTTCTGCAGAGCCCAGCTGCTAGTAATAATGTTATGATTCTGGGCTGAAATCAAAGATATTTCCTCATAATTCTATCCAAGTTATATAATCTTTTTTAAACCGACTTCTCAAGAGCAGGCATGCTTAAAGACAAACAGCTTCATCTGGTTGATTTTCCGCTATCTGCTTCTTTTGTTCTGCAAAAGGTAAAAACTTCAAAATTTTACATTTTTTTTGTAAAATTTCAAATCATTTTTAACTCCAAAATATCTTCGTTATTTTGTAAATTTATTTCTTTCAAACCAAAATCCAAGTCTGATTCTTTTTAATTCAGGACTATATCATTTGGAAAAGTTTAATTTTAGGTCATAGATTTACGTATTTGCGTGATATTTGTCTATGTGTATTTAAATATTGCAATGGTGTCTATAGCTCAAGGTTAAAGCTTCACTGATGAGAGTAATATATAGTAGGGATGCACTGATTGTAAAATTCATGATGCTGCGCTGGCTAAAAACACCGTCATGGATTGCCAGTTGCAGGGTGTGTGCACTGCAGCCAAAACTAGCCAGACCAATGTCCATCATAGCTTTCGTCATATTCCTAGCATTATTCCTTACGACAGCATGCACTCTGGTTTTGTCGATATTACATGTTCCAAACAGTTTTTCAAATGCCTCTGAGATGGCAGATGCAGAGTGTGTACCTCTAAATTCCTGGGAGTGTAACATTGCTTTCACCAGGTTGAAGTCCGTATCAATCCACTGTGCAGTGAGGCTAAGCATGCTTACAGGGCTTACATCAGAACTCCATATATCTGTGGTAAAACTGACTGCAGTGATGTCATGAGCCAGTAGCTCATGAATGTGTGTGGCCATAATGTTGTGGATTTCAGGGAGGGAGACCTCGGCAAAGTGACGCTGGCTCAGCAGCTTGTAGCGTGGCTCCATAAACTTCATCAGACTTCGAAAACCCACATGCTCCACCACAGAGAAGGGCTGGTCATCTAACTCCATCACCTAACTCCATCTAACTCCAACTCCCCCCCCGAAATGCATAACGCTGATCTTTCTCCAACACTGTAAAGTACTGCCACATGACTGCCATCTTCTTAGTCTACTCTACTGAGGAAAGTGCGCGGGTGCCCTCTTCCATCTTGGCAGAGGATTACATCCCCAAATAAAGAGGGGAAAAGAGTTTCTCTCGAGCACAGCATTCATGCCACTTGTAGGCCTACATCAACATATAATCATCGTCCACTGCCATCGGCGAATGCAATTTTTATTTGCCGATGGCAGTTAACTAGACAAACATCAGCCGATACCGATGTTCAGCCGATGCATCGGTGCGTCCCTAATATATAGTAAGCTAACTGAGACTGGTTTATTATGTTTAAATACAAAAATATTAACTCTTCAGAGAGCTAAATCATAATTCGCAAAAATCTGTGCTAGCAGGTCAAGTCAGCAAAAAATTAGGAAATCAATATATAACTGAATTATGTCTTCTAAACCTTAGTAAAGCTTGTAAACATAAATTAAAAATGACACCAGCGACGAAACCTAAAGCTGCATCGAAGACCATCTGAGAGGATGTACTTTCTACATCAAGCTCTGATACTCTTCTTAGCTTCATTTATCAGCATCCTCTTCTGTCTTTAGCCTCAGTTTTTTTTTATCAAATGGCTTCTGCTTCTTTTAACAGAGGGCTGGAATATGAACTTGCACTATAAAGCCATGTGAACTTAA
Organism: Scarus forsteni; assembly: GCA_036419115.1. NCBI lineage: Eukaryota > Metazoa > Chordata > Actinopteri > Labriformes > Labridae > Scarus > Scarus forsteni. The sequence continues at coordinate 16,934,107 of JAZDUH010000458.1, forward strand.
TGCAACAGTTGCATAGTGCTGGAAGCAGGTGAAAGGGTCACTCTGTGGACATGGTGAAGGCACTATTTCCCTGTCGAAAGCTACTGCAGTGCTAGTTTAACATTGATAAAGCTATCATGAGGTGGAAAAGTTGAAGAGTTGTTTTAAAGCTTTTAGTAGGTCATTTGTGTCATGTAGCTTTGGTTACAGCAATATCATAGGGGTAGTTGAGGCTGTGTAGGGAGGGTCTTACGTGATATCTTATCAAGGGACCCAGGAAACTCTGTGACACCCCTGCCCTCAATGACGTGTAGAGAACGTTAACAATACAAATGTAAACTGAGTATGTGCAAAAAGCCTAAGGAGGACAAAATTTGTTCTGTTACTTTGTTAAACTGCAGTTGAGGCATCATTGCGTCAGTGTCTGGCGACGCTTGCCTCGACCATTAAAAACACAATGAGGTCAAAAGAGTGAGTGACAGAGTGTAGCACTGGACCTTAAACACCTCGAAGAAAGTGGGCCTATTAGCCGCCTATTAGGCCTCAAATAGCAGGAGAGCGTGCCTAACATGTCTCATTGTGGACTGGCAGATATTCACCTGGTGATTTGGGCGCGTTTGTTTCAGTAATCTGTCAGAAACATTGACGCTGCAGCAAACCAGACCTCCACCTTCCCCCTCCTAAACAAAGTAAAACCAGAGCTGCTTCATGGGGGTGAATTCTTCAGCTGCTGATCAGAAAAAAATGCCTTGTGAAGCTGTTTTTACTGATGCGCTGACACCTTTAAATCTGAGTAATTAAGGTGCACACGACTGATAATTTGACCCAATCAATTTTACTTTGGGAAACAGAAAGAAGGTGGAGGAGTGGTGTAAACGTAACCCTGTTGTATATATATATTTACTGGAGGTCTGTCACATCAAATAAAACCAGAAGCGCGGCCATGGTTTATTTCACGTCACTTCGTTGTACGGGTCAGCAGGCTAACGTTAAACATAATCAATGAGCGCGCCCCCTTGCCTGCCTCCGGGACACACTGGCGAGGGATCTTAAGAACTTATTTAAGTTTGTGTCTGTGAACTTGTCACACTCTAAAGCAGCTATTAGGGAGTAAAAATAAATGGAGACTAATTTGGTAAATAGGGAGAGAAAGCACCACCACATGGTACTTGACCTCTGTGACCTTAAGGGCTGACCAACTTGCTGATCTCGCCGGTTGTGTTTGTTGCTTCTTGTGGTCCAACAGTAATTAGAGTGAAGGCCTGGAGGTGGGCAGAGCCTCCAGTTTTATTGGACTAGTGGATGGCTGTGGCACAGTCCCTTAAATCAATCATTAAAAGTTGACAGCTCGATACAATCTTCATAAGTGTATGTCTTAAGTTATATCAAAGATGTTTCATTCCACAGTAATGCTGCCCAAAATGGTGGTTCTCGATGGCTGTGTCAGGACTCAGAAGCAGCGGGCAGAACTGTTTTAGTGGGTCACAGATGTGTGTCTGGAAAAATAGAGGCAAAAGCCAATGATGCAAAGCAGCCTTAAGTACTATTAAGGTCTTGTTAATAACTATAATGATTCATTTTGGTTGCTCCCTCATTATTTCAGCTCATTTGAAAAGCCAGTTTCCGGTTGCAGGTTCTACGAAAAACGACAAAAAAGCTCTCATTACCAGAAGAAAATGAAGTAAAAGGTAAACATGGATAACCTCTCAGAGCTTCTGTACTGATGTAGTCTAGTACTCGAATCACCATCTAGTGGTTTTATGCTGGTAACCAATGCAAGACAGTGAATGTACTGGTTAAGAGAGACCAGGTATATTTCCGTGATGTAACACGATTTGTTGAAATCAAATGGACAAAGGATGAACATGAGGCTCAAGGACCTTGGCCTTTGAGCCTATACTGCTAAAACAGAGTTTGTTGCTGAGTCAGAGGGAAAAAAGAGCAAAGTTTGACAAAAAAAAGCATAAAGAATCTTTCAGAAATCATGCTCACAAGCAAAGCATGATCATGAAGCCAAGGGGCAGTTGACATCGTCTTTATAAATCTTTCCATTGATTATGAGTCAAAGTTGGCCTCTGTGCTGTAATTGAAAAAGAAGAAATATCCAGAATTGCTTTTAAGATACTGCTTCCAGGAGCAAGGACAACATGTGGAGACATATTTTGGGGTGTTATTTAAAAAAAAAAATCTTTTTTTTTGCAGTTTTGATAAACACACACTTGCAAACAACAAATGATCAGAAGACTCCACATCTGCACAAGAATTTGATCTGTGCAAGATTTACAAAAAAATCCCACAAAGTCTTCTAAACATTTGGTCATTAGGAAGAGTCAACTCTGCAAATGACAGCCAAAAGACCTCATGGCCCTAGACATTTTTGCAAATCTAAAAAAAACTGTTTCAGCAGTGCGATAGTCTGATCATGAGATCTCATTCATAAGAAAAGTTTAATATGACCATAAGACTCCAACCAATCTACTTAATTTAAATCATTTTCTTCTTTTGAGAGGGCCAACACGTACAAAGTTTCATAGAAATCCTTTAAAGCATTTTTGAGATGCTGGAATCAAAAGTAAAGAGGGACCATGAGGCTGCGTGACTTCGACTTTTAACCAGTGACTCCAAAAATGGACTTTCGCCATCCTTAAGTAAAGGCAGAATTTAAGCCAAGTTTGTTGAAAATACCTCCAAATATTAGTGAAATGAAATAATTTCATAAGGTTGCACTTACAGAAAAAGGACAACCATGACCCTTTGTGACCTTGTCCTATGACCTAAAAACCTTGAGGGCACATTCTTAAACTCACGTTGACACTTGTTCAAAGATTGACAAGAATTAATCATCAATTAATTCTTAACATCATGTTCAAATGAATTGTACGGACCGATGGGCAAAAAGAGGAACAGTATGTTCCCAAAACAACTCAAAACAAAGCATGGGACGTCAGACCTTTGATGTTTCCAATGATAGGGCATAAAAAGAAAGACATGAGGGATGATGTTGACTGAAAACGAAGCGAAGGGACAATGCATGAAATGAAGTGAAGCCACCAAATCAGTACATGTATGCATTATATATTTAAATCTTCAAAGGGTATATCTTCAGATATTTTTAGTATGTAAATGTATGCTATTATCTTTTAACATCTTTATAAAAAACTATATATTTAAATAAACACTTTGTTGTAGAATCATGTTTTTGTGAATCTTGTGTTCTTGTTCTCCAACAAATAAAGGATTGAAGAAATATCTACACCATTACATTGCGTTATCCTTTCAAAACCGTTAAGTGGATTCATGTGGACTCTTGTCAGCCAAAATGACATATTCTTAATAACAGGAGAAATATTTACTTGAAAATCTTAAGGTTGTTGAGGTGTCATGAAGGACTGACGTCCACATAATCGTTACGTGAAATACTTTAGAACTCGTTAGGCCATGGTGGAAGGTCAAAGGCCAACAGATGGACAAAATATATGTCACTTTTTGTTGAAAGATTAAAAAAATGATTTAGTGCAAAGAAGTAAAAGGCATCTTTTGAACATTTTTATCAGATGAGTTTGAGCTTTCACACCCCAGATTTTTGGGTGTGGATGTGAGAGTGTCACGCTGCTGCTTCAAAGTAGATAAAAGAATTATCTCTCTTAAAGTGCAAAGTTTTGGCTCAACAGCAGGAGTCGGTTTTGATTATAAACTGAATTTTTCCATATCAACAGCTCACAAACTAGCATCACGTCCAGGAACAACTTGAACTAGCACCAAACAGTTATAGGTCTATGTGAGGGATTTCAGTTTTGGACAGTGAAGTACAGTGATGTATATACACTATATTGCCAAAAGTATTCGCTCACCTGCCCTGACTTGCATATGAACTTAAGTGACATCCCATTCCTAATCCATAGGGTTCAACATGACGTCGGTCCACCTTTTGCAGCTATAACAGCTTCAACTCTTCTGGGAAGGCTGTCCACAAGGTTTAGGAGTGTTTATGGGAATTTTTGACCATCCTTCCAGCATGTTTGTGAGTTCACACACTGATGTTGGATGAGAAGACCTGGCTCTCAGTCTCAGACTAATTCATCCTAAAGATTTTCTATCGGGTTGAGGTCAGGACTATGTGCAGGCCAGTCAAGTTCATCCACACCAGACTCTTTCATCCATGTCTTTATGGACCTGCTTTTTGTGCACTGGTGCACACTCATGTTGGAAGAGGAAGGGGCCGGCTCTTAACTGTTCCAACAAAGTTGGGAGCATGGAATTGTCCAAAATGTCTTGGTATAATGAAGCATTTAGAGTTCCTTTCACTGGAACTAAGGGGCCAAGCCCAGCTCCTGAAAAACACCCCCACACCATAATCCCCCCTCCACCAAAATTTACATTTGGCACAATGCAGTCTGACAAGTATCGTTCTCCTGGCAACTCCAAAGCCAGACTCGTCCATTAGATTGCCAGATGGAGAAGCGCGATTTGTCACTCCAAAGAACGCGTCTCCACTGATCTAGAGTCCAGTGGCGGCGTGCTTTACACCACCGCAATAGACGCTTTGCATTGTACTTGGTGATGTGAGGCTTGGATGCAACTGCTTGGCAATGGAAACCCATTCCTGAAGCTCTCTGCGCACTGTCCTTGAGCTAATCTGAAGGCCTCATGAAGTTTGGAGGTCTGTAGCAATTGACTCTGAAGAAAGCTGGCGATCTCTTTGCACTATGCGCCTCAGCACCCACTGAACCTGCTCCGTCAGTTTACGTTGCCTACCACATCGCGGCTAAGTTGCTGTCATTCGCAAACACTTCCATGTTCATAAAATACAGCTGACAGTTGACTGTGGAGCATTTAGGAGTGAGGAAATTTCACGACTGGATTTGTTTCAAAGGTGGCATCCTATCACAGTTCCACGCTGGAATTCACTGAGCTCCTGAGAGCGACCCATTCACAAATGTTTGTAAGAGCAGTCTGCATGCCTAGGTGCTTGATTTTATACACCTGTGGCCATGGAAGTTACTGGAACACCTGATTTTGATTATTTCGATGGGTGAGCAAATACTTTTGGCAATATAGTGTATTTTAAATGCAAGGGATGACCTTGACCTTTGAAGTAAAATCTTACCAAATCAGCCTTCAGTCATTAATACAAAGTTATCAGAAAATCTTTATATAAGCACATTTTGTAACAAGAAGAGCATGGTTGTGAAATGTGTCTTGGCCTGATTTTAAAATTGTTTCTGAATCAAATTGCTACCTTCACAATCAAGATCAAAATTGAATCAAATCATGAGTTTGGGAAACATTCACATCTCTGCTGCAAACATAATGCTTTCAGCTTAATCTTGCAGGTGATGAGGTAACAAGATGGACCGACTAATGCCAGCGCACATAAGTGTCAAGTCTGGAATTGTTGACTGATCTATTGCCTGCAAAGTTAAACTCCACTCAAATTTGATGGCACATACGTTACGCTAATTTCCTTGGCTCTGGCATGTTAAAATTAATCTCACCATGGCTGCTTTTAGTTCTTTACTTGCCCAGAAAAGCCTTTACAAAAATTCAAACATCACTTCTTTTCCATTTTTGATACCTTGGAACCTATGAAGTCCGATCATGACATATGAAGTCACCATTTGACAGTGAAATATTGTGAAACAGAGACGAATTCTAAAGAATCACATTATTTGGCTAAACAACTTTTGTCGTAATTCTTCTTAATAACGCCAGATTCCACGATTTCTGTGAGAATATGGAACATCCACCCAGGCCCTCCAAAGAGATAATGAATAACGAATGTGTGGGGTAAAACCTTTTCATATCATCCGTGACTTGTCCATCATAGGACGCTGGAAAGCAGCCAGGCTTTCAACACCACATCCAGCCATTACTGCTCTTAACATTCTAAATCATTTTCTCTTTGGTGCTTTGCTTTGCTTCCCCTGCCACGGTGATGGAGATGTTTTGTACTAAACACCTTCATATGCTGTGGTGTGGTTGCCAGAAAAGCTCTCCATGTATGGAGATCAGCCCATGATGATAGCTGCTCCAGGTCGTATTAAAAAGTTTAGTTGGACCGTCAGTGCCACTTTTTAATCCTACATTCCTCAGCTAAATGTCCAAAGAGAAGAGGAGGAGGGAGGTTGACTTGCCAAAGATGACCACTGTCTATATTCACAGAGCATTCCCTTTACTTTGATACCAGTTCAAGATGATGAACTCAAATGTTCTCTAAAAAAAAGGTAATTTGAATCTTATTATTCAAAGAACAGTCACCTGATGAATGTGCAACTCAAATGCCAAGTGTTAAAATTGCCATGCCTGGGGTGAAACTACTGTGGAATACTTTCATTCTGAAGGTGATTTGTTCTGAAGGGGAGACTTATTGTGGTTTGTCCTAAAATTTTCTATAGAACCTAATAATGAGGGTGAGTTAGTGGGAAACACCGCTGTGACCGCAGGAAGATGCCACAAGGCAGCACACACATGCTTCTGGTCTGAAAGCCAAAGCATCTTTATCTGGAGCAAGCACGTACGTAAGCCACACACATCTACTGTTAAATTTTCAAAACTACTGTTACAACTACGAGGGCTGTCACTTTATATTCAATATTCCATCGAATATGGGGATAAATATCCATAACCAAATAGTAAATGAATATTCTAATGCAAAATAGAGGGTAATGGCTGCGGCCTGCGGGAAGGTCTAGCCCTGCCCAACAATTCCAAATATAGGGTTAGGGTTACCGTAACCCCACCCCCAACCCTAACCCTAACCAGTTTGGATGTGGGCGGGGCTGGACTTGTGACGTAGGTGACATAGGTGGGGCTGGATGTCTAGCCCCGCTTTCCCGCAGGTCGCAGCCGTTAGTACTTGGCACATCAGGGCACCTGGAGCAGTGGACCGTTCTGTCCAACAGATGGCGCTCTGAGTGCAGCTTGACATCACATCCGCTGCTCTCTTGACCTTAGTAAACAAAGACTTTCCACTCCGAGCGGGCATTAACAGCTCCGAATCATCTGAGGAGAGCGGTGTTGAAGTAGCTTGGTTTTAGTTCTACAAGACTTCAGACAATCTAGAGCGAGAACAAGAACACAACAGAACCCACAAGCTGAACTCTACATTCTGCTGACCTCTGTGTGTCTGTCTCACTGCCCGCTGTTTCACAGCAGAATGTGGGATTTCTTGCTTTCTTGTTTGCTACGCCCTAGTTATCTGCAGAGTAAGCTGCACTGCCATTGATATCATGACTTAGATCCATGCTCCGTAGACGGAGTGCTTAATTTATCACCGTCCACAAGTCGGCAGTATCCCGCGCCACTGACGGCTGAAGCAAGTGTCCTGTTTAGGCCGTTATAATCCACCATGTGCTAAATGATGTCGTTTCGACTAAATGGTGGATGTTACCCGCAATGGTGTCGCTTCACTAAATGTAGGATGTTACCCGCCAGGACACTTGGATTACAGCGCGATTTGTTATATGGAGGAATATTGCTTTTTTGTGGACTCTTTGCAAACTTTACACACTGTCTGCTCGGCTCAGATCTAAGTCATCTGTCCCACAGCTCCGTTGCTCACAGCAGAATGTGGGATTTCTGTTCTGTTCTCTGAATTCTGTGTCAATGGCAGTGGACAGCGAGGATCCCCCCAGATCTCCGGCTGCATCCTAGATGTTCCAAAACTACTCCACAGTGTTGTTCAGCATGAGGGTGAGTAGAAAATGAGGCCAAATCGTTGTTTGGGTGTAGTATTTCTTTAAGTGAAATGCAGTTCAGTCACTCGTTCTCCACATATTTGCAGGCTCAGCAGTCGTTTTTTCATCCAAGCTATACGGCCGAGTGCAGCGGGGCTTTGTCAAGGGTTTAACCCTGTGTGACTGTGTTCTTTTCGACGAGGTTACTGAGTCTCTGTCCCTTACTACCAGAAGGGGGGGGGGGATAGTATAATCAAATATCTTAGATTATTTGGGTGCATGTTCGAAAACCGTTCGAGTTTGATTTTTAGGAATAATGACAGCCTTAACAACTACTCTCTGGTACAACCGTGGAGTTATGCGAGTCTGTCATGCCTCGGGTTGCTGCCTTTCATGCATGAAACTGGAGATCACCCATGCTCCTCCAGGCCACAACCACCACAGGCCAAAGAATGGAGCGTCACTGGTGATACAGACACAGAGAGATGTGTTTTTTTTATTATTTAGAGTGTCAGAGATGACTCTCGGGGCCACCCAGCAAACTTGTTTCTGTTAGGAAGAATTAAATTCATTTGCAAAGCATGAGCTCCATTTAAGAATTTTCTGTTTTTATTTGAGGTCCTTTTATGAAAACATATCACCAAATTCAATGTACAAGCAGTTAGTAGACAACTATTAAAATGAGCTTTCAACCAACATTAGCAGACATCATAACTTGCAAGTTGCTCCAAGAGCTGACATCCTATTTGTTACGTTTTCAGTATCATTTGGCCCCCTTCTAGATCAGAGGATTCCAATCACAGGGCCGTTGACTGGACAGGGCCATGGATAGTTTTTTACGTTTTGGCACCATGCCATAGATTTTTTAAAAATCATTTACTTACTTTATTTTAAAATAACTAAAAATCTTTCACGGTGACAGTAGAACAGAATCCTCTCATATGTCTGTGTAGCTTGATTTTACACTCAGACTCTTAACACTGCTTTAGTTGGAAGGACTCAATTTAGAAGTAAGATCAAATAAAACAAACCATCAACACAAAATGCACACCATTGTTACATTTTCCTTCATACTACGAAGGTATAGAAGCCCAGTGGATACTGTGTCAGCAAGTGATTTTGGTCTGACTGCATCACTAAATGTCATTGTAAAGCAGCTAATAATAACACAGTGAGTCCTCATGAATGTCCCTTTACTGGGGTGTAGAAACAAGGCCATGGTTCTCTCTACCTGTTATATGAGTTAAACTATGAACAAGTGCACTGCTTGTCAAAATCCCAAAGCTCCTCTGCAAAGGCCAGGTGGCAACTATATCATCATACACAAAACTGGGCAGTGGAACAAAAGGTTGGGGGCACTGTTCTAGCTTGTAGCAAGAAGGTGGTAGAATGCTGATATTGCTTTGTATGAGCAAATAGCTTTCTATATTTTGCATTTAAATCTAGAAGGATGACACTCTGGGTGTGATGCTTCAGTGTCTCTTCACTTGAAGACAGAGAAAGAAGCAATATAAAATAATTGGGCCCTATGTGTCATATTCTATAAAACTATGCCTCCTGGAAAACAGCCGGTTGACATTAAGCAAGCACTTCAAGTTATCACTCTGCGCAATACCTCAGAGAAATGGGACGCTGTAACCCAAAGCTTGATGAGCCAATTTGTTAGCGGGATGGCCGAGAGGAGATAATGAGCAGAAATATTCTCACAAAGGAGTAGCTGACCTGAGGAAAGATTTAGTCATCAATGCGATAGAAATGTGTTTAACCACAAACTAAGAAGAAATAAAAAGAGAAAATTCAATCTGGCTTTCTTAAAATATGGTCCTTGAGTTTAGAAAGCTTTTTATCAGTCGAAAAAATAAAAATCAGTTTCTGGAAAAAGGGTCTTTGTGCAAGTTAAAGTAACAGCTGAGACAAATGGTTGAATATCTACAGTATCTGAAAGAAATATGCAAAAAGCTTTACAGATTATGACAACTGTTAGATCAGCAAGAGGAATTTTCTTTTCTTTCAAGTCAATGGGAATTCTGTAAAAATGCTATTCCATCCTAATCCAAAGCAGCTTCTTTATATAATGAAGCCACTACATCTTATAATTGTTGCCATAACCAACCATGACTGCTCACCTTTCCCTGTTACTGCTACCTAGGTCCAAGCTTAATTCCTATTCAATCAAAAATAACTGTTTCTGCTCAGTGTCCTCACGGAGAGAAAATAAATCTGTCATGTTTTGCTGCTCTGGGCATTCCCTGTCAGGTTTTACAGCATTTTACTCATTAAAAAGTGGTTTTACCTTAATGGAAAGTCCACTGTCTTTGCCACAAATATCTACTCACAATGATGCTAGAAGGAATTTTGAAAAGTACACGATGTGTTCCATCTACTTTCTAATTGGATCTCACGCTGTAGCTGAGAGAATATGAGTTTTATGCTATTGTAATATATTAGACTATTGACATGCAACCATTCCATTATGATCCATTAGGACCCATTAGGCTAGGTATTGAGACAGAATTGGCTTTCTCCTGCAACATCCCATTCCCTTATCTAGGGTCATGTTATTATTCAGATATTTATTTTACTAGTCTGATAGGTTTATTCCACAACTTTGGTATTTGTTAATGATTCTGAAATGACTGGGGGATTTCTATTTAAATTGGGGAAGTATTTATGGCAGTAAAAGAAAGATTAACAGTGTCTCCACTGATCTGTTGGTTTTTCTGACTAAAGAGTTTTTGGCTGTCATTTTAAACTGAAATGCTAAATGTTAACTCCTGGTACATAGTAGATTTTTGTACAACATAAATTAAACTATATTAGCCAATGTGCAACGACAGAGCTGCAAAAGACAGCAAAGGAAGCATCAATAAAACTAGTCAGTTAAGCCAAACGTGAAGACATAATGCCATTCTGGGTGAAAATGGTGGCAAAAAACTATAAGTATCCGTTGATCCTCTCTTCTCTCTTACACAGTAAGATACTGGTAGTTAGGGGAGGTAGGGCAAAAGCCTGATTTGTTGGGGGTAAAAGATCAGTACGCCATATCTTAGCTCTACATCCCCTGTTGTGTTTTTCCTCTCTACTGTCTCTTACTCACCCGTTAGAGATGATTTTGTGTTTAATGTTGGTACCATCATTAGTTGGTGGGCAGGTAGTATCAGTACTGTCACTACCTGGAGGTTGCATGTACAAAGCCTGAAGGTGGGAAATCTATCAGGGCTTAACAATGACTGCCCTGTGGTAGGATTAATAAGATAAAGGCCCCGTTTACACGAGGTCAAGTTTAGCCTAATCCGAAGAGCTTTCATTGTGTTTTCACCTCCTGTTTACATCGGAATGGTGCCTGGAGTGCCTGAATCCACAAACTTTGAATCCAGGGTCCAGAGTGGAAAGGTTTGAAAACACACCCCGCTAGGCTTCATGCAAAGAGGATTCAGCGTTTCAGGGTGAAATGCTATCGTTATCACGTGCGCAGTACTTGTTCACATGAAGGCTGCGCATGCATACTAGGAAACAACAACAGTTTTGGTCATTAATGAGCAACATGTGTGCTGCGTACTGCGCTTGGTTTCTTATCCAGACAAAACTATCAAGACAGATTTGTTGTGCCGACAGATTTGTTGACAAGAAACTCCTGCGTCTTCATGCATACACTCGCCATTGCTGTTTGTAAAAAGTTTTTTCTTCTTTGTATGTGTGTTGTAACACCTCTGTTTCTCTGCAAACCTACATTGCCATCTACTGGACTGGCATGCACGCTACAGTGTTTTCAGTTATTCTGGCATGCCCATGTAAACGTGGATTGCTTTTGGGAACACAAAGAAAGAACCTTTGTGTTTTAGGTGAGAGAGTCTCCGTGTAAACAGGGCCAAAGATTGTAACGGTGTTGACATGATAGGAAGTGGGGGCTTGCGTGTAAGAGAATGGCTCTGCAATGTTGGAGATCACTTTTCAGCCTCCCCAAGGTGTTTTGTTGTGGGACTACTTGAATAAAACATCAGGGAAGGGAGACTTCTATTTGAAGACCCAGGTATGTCCTGGTTCAGTATGTTTGCAGATTTACATGGTGTGACTGGTCGTGGGTATTAGCTTGGCTACTACTGGAGCTTGCATGTACAGGGTTTGGGTGGCAATGCTGTTTGGGCTGTGCAATAAAATACACATGGTAGTTTCAGAGCCATAAGGGGGCCTGATTGTGGTAGGGGGTTTAATCACTGAGCACTTAACATTTCATAGGTAGCAGGTAAAGCACTGTCATGACCTGGAGCTTGCATGTACAGAGCCTGGGTCAGCAGAGGATGGTGATACAGTTTGCATTGCAGCCCCAGCTAAGGGTCACATGTAGTAAGTCACATAACTTGTTCAAGTTTCCTTCATAGTGTGGTAAATGGGGGGCATCAGTGTGGTCACTACATGGAGCTTGCATGTACAGAGTCTGTTGATGTAATGATACAATTTGAGTTGCAATGACCGCAACAAATTACATGTGGTTAGTTGTGTAACTAAGTAGCACAAAAGGGCATAACTGTGGTACAAGGTCTTCTCAGTAAGCTTTTAACCTTTCATGACAATAGAAGTATGTTGTGTTTTTCACAAATGATGTTGAAATGTCACAGTTTCAAGTTGTTGGCAGTATGAGCACTGGACGGGGAAATTATTTCTCCATTATTATTTGTGATAGGTATGAAATCCTTTGTTTTGGCACAGGAAAAATGAGCACAAGCACTCGGGTTAAAAAATAAACCTCAAATCCAAGAAATGCCCCCAGAGTGATCACATACACACACACAGAAATAAAATACAAACTTAGAATGTGAAATCCCGTTCTACATATATTGCAAAATTTCACATACACATCTCAAACAATCTTCATATGAACACTGATTTCCTAAAGTTTGCCAGATTGTTTACATCATGGTCCAGTCAAGGTCTTAAATTTGACCATGATGAACACAGTACTTCGACAACACAAGAGACTTCAGATTCTTCAGAAACAAAGTTGGCAGTGAGGCTATTTCAAATGCTATCGTCTGACAAGTTTCTGGCAGAAAGACTGTCCAATGCAAGCTTATGTTGATTTACATTAAAAGCTACAACAAGATCTTTATCCATGTGAAAGAGTACACTGGGCTATAGGCCGGTGGGATCGATTCTGGAGATAAAATAGGAGGAGAGCCACTGATCAACAACAGCATGAACAACTCTCTCATTAGACTTGATCTTTGTGTCAGTAAGAGTTTCTTTCGTTGGGGTAAACATTTGGATAAGTCTAATAATTTTGTGGGGCTGCCAGACTTTGTCACCGAAAAAAAGCTGCAAATGTTATCATGAAGTGAAATTAGTTTTGTGTCTTTAATTTCTTGTGTAGTTAGGGCTGGGACAATATGCTTTTCTAACGATTTGATTTTTTTAACGATTTTTTTAGGTGCTGATTTAGATTGTGATTCTACGATATTGTCGATTTTTGCAATCTTCAGTTAGCTTTTTTAACACCAGTGAAAAAGATGAATAATGATGATGCCTGCAGACTATATAAGGAAAAATACATATCACATGTGAGTCTGTTTTTGGATTTATTCAGCAATATATTTTAACCAGTTGTACATACTCCCTCCTCAAAATCCTGGACTGCATTTAAAAATGGCTTATTAACAGACTTAAATGAAACATTTAAATTCGGAAAAAAACGATTTTTGAACCCCCCCAAAAAAATCAATTTAAAAACAAACAAACAAACAAAAAATCCCAATACTTATGTGAATCATTTTTTTTCTTCCAGCCCTAGTAGTTGAATTCTTTTCTTCCTTGTATTTGCGCAGATTAAAAAAACTGTTTGGGGTGGCAACTTGTTTAAAACGAAGAAAGAAACTTGTTTTATTTAGACCACGTGGGCCTCACAATAAACAATTCATAATTAACTGGTGTGTGGCTCTGCCCAAATTTCAATTAGAGGCCCTCCAACAGTGATTCATGATTGGGCTGATCACGACTACATGCAGGGAGCAATCAGAGGAAGCAGACTGTCACCAAGAGGCTGTTATGTACTCTTATGCTAACAAACAAGACAACACACAAGGTCAACTTTGTTTATCACCAAGAGGAAATATTTAAGAAGATGACCACCTTGAAGCATGAACACAACTGCTGATATTTGTTGTTCTCTGAAGTGAAGTTTACTCAAACAAGTTTTTATGAAATCACGTACCTAGTGGGGTCTCCCAAAGCAAACAACTCTGAGATAACTGGCAACATGAAATCTGAAACAAAGACAGAATAGCGAAGGTAACCTCTGGAAAGCAAGTTTAACAATAAATATGAACATGAATCTACAGAACAGATGCTAATGCAAGTAAAACAACAGCTATTTGTCCTATTTAGGAATAAAGTCTAAAAATATAACAGCAGCAAATGGACATCATTTCTTTAACTGGAAACAGACATAAGTTTGAAACAGATTTCAGTCAACTTCTTTTACTGTAACTGTGTTTGACTGAATGAATGTCTTAAATTTGGAATAATTCAGCAATCATATATCTGGCAATAACACAAATGTATTCGGACTCCAACAACAAATAAAAAGCTGAAACAAAGACAGTTAACTAAAATTAACTCATTTCAGTTCAGCAAGCTGCACAATAAATGCATACAGGTGTGACCAATAAAAAAATCCAAAACAACTTTTTTTAAAGCAAAAATAAATAAATAAAAATAACCTCTTTAAAGGGACTGTGAGGAGTTTCTAAGTAATTACAAAAAAGCCTCACTTTTAGATATATGCCTGATCGAAATACACACTTTACGATGAGTTTTATAGCATCCAAATACGTTATCTATAAATGCTATTCCTTAGCCATACGGGTCGGACAGGGCTGGACTGGCCTGGATACTCAACTTCTGGAACAAGACAATTAAACCTAGACCAAATTTATATTATTCAGACACATCTTAGAGCACCGGGCTGTAAGTAGTGATATATAGCCGGCTACAAAACTACGATACTAAGTTTTTCAAAAATTGCTTGTTGTCACACATCAAAAACTACCGCTATGTAACTAGAAAGAGATACATTACCTTGTCGCTTTACATCCTGTAAGCTGTTGAAAATAGAAGTTGTAAAGCAACGCAGAATTCTGAGGAAGGTCCAAGCTGCATTACTATTAGCATCATGTCTTGTGGTGCGTTCCAGTTGTAGTCAGAAGTAGGAATTTCCGAGTTCCGAGTAGGAAACTGAAACTGAAACGCCCCCCGAAGTCTGAATTTCCTACTGGGAACTCGGTGAAACCTCGTCACCCCTGAGTTGACAATGGAAGATGGATGCCCCCAATGTGAACAGTTATTAAGCTCCTGTAATAATCAATTTATTTGCACTTCTGACTGGGGTGTGTCGCTGTAGATCAGCTGTATACATAGTATTGTTAGACTTATATTTACAAAAATGCTGCCATAGTGATAATCACATTCTTCATGTGATATTTGTGAACAACAACGCAGGCATGCTAACAACAGCTAACAATAGCCTGGTAGATCGGCATGTTTTTTTCTGACTTCAACTGGAAAGCAGATAAGTCGGAGATGATGTCATTCCAAGTTCTGAGGTTACTGGAACGCAGCATTACGACAGTCGCTGCGCGTGCTCATGGGTAGCAGAGTCTCAATGTCGCAGCAAATAGATTCTCCTCATGGCACTTTTAAATTCTGTCTCTAACATCATCTGTACATATTCAGCATTGTGTTTGGTTATGCAGCATAAATTAGCCAAATTAGAGGATATACAGGATATGATAAAGAATATCCACAATGGCATAATAAATTATTATAATAAATTACTGTGCGTTTGGTGAGTGGAAGCAGACAGGACCATCAAATACATCGATTTATTTTCACAACCTCATGTTTTTTTCCTGCATAATAATTTTTTAGTGCTATTTTTTTTTAAATCCCCCAAACTGATCCTGATTTCAATTGCTGCATTGAATGAATACAAGATCTAGGCTAAAAAAACAGTATATTAAACTGAATTCCAAAACAGAAATTATTTCTCTCATCAAGCCCACCCTGATGTTTGATGTGTTTTTCTGTGTTACTAAGCTCCCCGTGAGTGATTGACTCTGGTATGTGTGTGGTGACTAGCACCCTCTTGTGATTTCACCGCAGCCGCGCGGTCACCTCGGGAAGAATGGATGAGAAGATGTGATCCAGCTTCTGCCTGGAAACTGAGAGCTGAGATCCAGTGCTGGCACTGCTGCCAGGCTGTTGAGTGTTTTTGATGGAGATAGCATGTAGCCGCTGTGGCGCTCAGGGCAAATGCCAGCTATGTAGTGAAATAACTTTATCTTAAAGCAAAATAAAGTTTCAGAGGTCTGGTTTGTAAATCCATTTTATAAAGGCTTTATTTGCGGCAACTGGATCAGGATCAGCTGTTAGCTTTTGTGGCTACAGCTGCACTGACAGAGTGATAGATTTCTAAGACAGCTATATTATGTCATCCTGACCATGGTGATACAATCATCCTTAAACTGGTGCCAAAATCAGTGTTCCAGTTTTAAATTTTCCATTTTCAATACATTTTCCTGTCAGTTTGACTCCTGGATAATGTTGGACATCAGCAAAAACAAGATAAGAGGTGAAATGGGAGAAGAGTCTAAACTGACATCATTATGCCAGAGAGTGTATCATTAATCTTCAACTTTATCTTTATAAAATGTTAATTCTTCAATTAATCAGATGTCCTGATGAATTAACTTGACTGTCAGACTGATCACAGAGCGATTTTCCACAGTGAAGTAGCTCATATCAGATGTTAGTTTCAGGCATTAGACTGCTTTGAACTCCATCTCCTTTGTTTTAGTAAACTCTTTGGATGGCTCTGGGTGACAGTCACAGCTGAGGGTGTCCTCAGGTTGTCTGTTCATGACATCCTTGACTTAAAGACACACTGAAGGAAATGTCCACCTGTGTATTCATCGTATGTCCAAATCTTGTAACCACAATATCTCAAGACAGTTAAAAGGGATTATCCTCTAACTGAGCTCAAATGCCATCTCTCCCTCAAGGATGACGTAAGTAGACTTGAGAGTTTGTGGATAAGAGGTCAAAGTACTGGATCCTCATGTTTTATCTTGCTTGTAAACCACATACAGAATCTCAAGAATGTCAGCAGTGCCTTATGTCAAACTTTACAAAGTATGCACCATGACTTCAGGACTTTATTCGATACTGGAGGTCATCGGGCCTTGTGATCATCCCTTGCTTGTCAATATGATATTTTAAAGCTGGGGCTGGTAATTTTGGAAAACTAGCATGAATTTGAATGTAGCATCTCCTCAGGGCTCCGGCTAGCCCCTCCCACTCCTCCTCCAAAATGCTCACATGCACGCGCACGGCTGATATATCCGGAAGACTGATTCAACTCCAAACCTCCCGCACAACGTTTATGTTTTACACTACACCAAGTCATGTCTCAGTCAGCACGAAGAAAACACCAAAACATTATCATAATAATGATAATGATATTGTTAAAAAACAAACAACAAACATGGAAAGTTAGTTAGTACTCACAACCCGATGTTGATTGGGGAATAGGAAGTTCCTCTGCTATTCTCCACATAGCTGTCAAGTCCCCCGTTATTGCCATGAAACTACCGTAGTGTACGTATTTTATCCTCTTTATCCCTCTCAGCTTGGCTACACGCACAAATCAGAGTCTGTGCACGCCTGCAAAATGCACGCCCAGGAGGCAATGGGATTTGATTGGTTTAAAATGTGGGTTCCCAAGGTTTTATTGGTTGGTGTTTTCCCTGTTTGACTCCTGCTGTAGATAGCGGATATTTTTCGCTCTATTTTAAGAATACACTATGAATTGATTGCCATCGGGTCATAAAGACCATTTTAACCAGTATTACAAAAAGTGAATCTAAATCAGATTACCAACCCCGGCTTTAAGACTTCTCTGAACTTTGTCAAATCTGGCCCAAGGAGAAACTGATGAGGTTTTGAAGGGCAAAGGTTTGTAGTTATAAAGCTTCATGTTTTTACCTTCGTAGTTAACTCAATATCTCAAAACTGCTTTAGGGAATAAAAGTCCGTTTCAAAGTTAAGGTCAAAAAGGCTCAGCTCCCTCTTTTGCTTGTCTGGGAACTCTTTGATTCATTTTCTTCAAACCATGCACAAGTGTAATGGTCAAATGTCATGATCACTGCGCCTAATATTTATCACTTGATTGTAAATGAAATATCAGAGGACAGAAATTTAAAGTCAAAGAGAAGCTAAAGGTCACTGCGTGTCATTCCTTACTAACTTAGACTATTAAAACTATTGATTGTGAATGTTAAATGTTTAAAGTTCCTCAACAGGTCTTTCCGTCTCATTGGTAATATCGGTTCGTATTGGAAGCTATAAGATCAAGGCTCGTGTTACTCCAAATCCTGTTATCAAAATATACACCAGATTTTACCAGCACACACACTATTACAGAAACCAACCCTTCTCTTCTTTAACCGGTTCTGTGATTCTTTAGTTAAGCAGCAGCCTCCAAGTGGTGGTTCTAGTTTATTTTTCTCACTTTGCACTGAGTGTCAGAAAAGTCTTTATAAATTTGTGGCTGAAGTTTGGCACCGTCCACTGTAAGCTCCTCTAGAGCCTGGTGTCACTGAAGTGAGAGCAGATCGTACCCACACATCTCTGAGTGTATGGAAGAAGCACTCCATTAATTGTGTTTCATATCTGCTGTAAGGTGTCAGGACGGAGCAGCGTGACAGACTTACACCTTCTATTTTTACCTCCTGCTGACAGCTGTACAGTGCCACACAAGGAGCCCTCTCTGACAGGTTGGAAAATACCAGATACTGGACCTCGCATGCTCTGATCCCAACACTGGAGATTAATTGATCCTCAAACATGGACTTGGTCCCAGTTTTATTAAACAGGGAGAAGTGAAACCTTCACTCCAATATCCTCACCTGCTGGGATCCAGGAACAAATTTCTCAAGGGTTGTAACAAAAACAGAGTAAATTAAGACTCACTATCAGCCATCATGTTTCATTAGGACAGGCTCTCTACTGATTTCCCCAGTAACAAACTTCTTCTACCAATTCAATCTTTATTGATTCACAAAGTCAGTTCCGCTGACAGGACACCTTTCTGTGACGCTGCTGTGGGACATCCAGAGTTTATCCGTCATTATTTAATTGCTTTAACAGCTGCTTGATATTACAGACAATTTCTTGCACTAGCTGTGATACGAGCCCGCTGAACAATGCCACACTCCACCTATAAAATCATGTATTTGATTTGGCATCAGGATGCACACAAACGTCCACTTGACATCGCTAATGTGACAGAAAAAGCTGAACTCACGCCAGTAAGCTCATTTACTGTCACTGCAATCGATGAAAAGTGGTTTAAAGCGAGAAGATTTTCTCTCTAATTGCGGCACAGCCTCAGCCAACATGGTGTGTGTCAGTGCACGTAACCACGAGTGAATGTGATTAATCTGAAAGTCGACACGCTCCCCTATGTGTCCGTTTAATAAATCTGACCTCAATTCGGCAGTTTGAGCTCTGGAGAGCTGCTTCATTTAACTCCAGTGTTTTGTTTAATTCCCTCGTCTCTTAACCACAAATACCTGCGTATTGTCTGGCTGTGAGCCGCCAAAATGTTTCCAACCTCATGTCGCTCTCAAACGTATAGCCTGAGAGATGGCATCAGCGCTGAGAGGATACCCCTGCCTCCTGTAGCTGAATGGCTTCTTTGTGCGACTGGCTCAAACCTGCAGAGTGTCACAAAGTGCTGCTCATGTCCTTATCTGAAAACGGACAGAAATGAGTTCCAGACCTGCAGGAGGAGAGGAGGAAAGTGTGCTATCTTAGATCTCAGAGGTGATTTGTCATCCCTTTGAAGGCCACTTTTAAATTCTGGCATCATGTTTTAAAATATTGTCATTGTGAGTCACACTGTTCGCGCTGAGGAGCGTAGCTAATTGCATTTTCATTAAGCTTGGTTTGGTCTAAAATCAGACAGCTTGTAATAATAATACTATAAGTAATGCTTCCCATGATTCAAAGCTCATGAAGCTTGTCACTTTGAAGGACTCTTGAGGACATATAACACTATTCACATTATAAATCACTGCCTTTTAAACCTCCAGTATTCAGCTTCCATTAAGACTAATGTCAGCCTTTATTAAAACATTAAAATAAATGAAAGTTTGATGATTCAAAGTGAGGTGACTAAAACTCATTCTGATTTGCACATTAGCAAAGACTGAGAGAAAATGAGAAGAAAACAATGACGCCAAAGTATTTGCAAAAAGTCAGGATTCTGTATTGATATTTTACAGAGCAGTTTCACAATACTTTGTATCAATTTTAACAAAGTACGGGACATTTGTAATTTAGTTCACCCTCTACTCTTTGCATACAAACTTGGTATCTAGAAACTGCTCTGAGGATTCTTCTTTCTTTCTCACAAATGTCCACTCTGTCTCAAAAAACAAAAATATAAATGTTCGGGAGCAAAGTCAATGTCACTTTGACCTCGGTATCTTGTGAGCACAGTATCTTACAAATAGGAATTTAGTCAGATTTGGAAAAAAATGTCACTTTTTAGGATCAACAGAAGGTTTTTTTTCTTGCTATAATGTTAGGTGTTGGATGTATAGTTACCTCCACCAAGGAGGTTATGTTTTTGGGAGAGTTTGTCCGTCTGTCCATCCGTCTGTGAACAAAATAACTCAAAAAGTCATGGAGGGATTTGGATGAAATTTTCAGGAAATGTTCAACATGGGAAAAGGAAGAACTGATTAGATTTTGGTGTTGATCCGGATCAGCGTCTGGCCGCCATGGCGAAAAATGTGATTTCTGTGAATAACTACTGAACTAAAATAGATATCACCACGAATCCAGTTGCTACTGGTATGTTTTCATGGTCAAGGAATCTAAATATTTAGATGAAACAAAGGTAGGACTAATATTTATGGTCAAAATGACAATATGGCTGAGGACTGAGGAGGACTGGCGGAGGTCTGTGCTCTCCGAGTGCTTTCTAGTTAAATATATGTATATGTGTACTTTATATATGTATATATGTATCAATGCATATACGTGCATCCATAAAATGAAGAGTTTTGTTCTCTATTGTAAAGTATCTGGAGGTAACACCGGTCATGAATTGGCGCTATACAAATAAAAACTGATTGATTGAGAATTAACTTATTAGATATTAGAGGTCATGGAATGCTGTGACTTACTGGACCAAAAAGATCACCCTCACCCTTAATCGAGGCACTAATCCATCCTTAAAATTGGTAAAATATACAAGGAGCACTCAAATACATCTTTTTCAATGTATGGCCAAGTGTTACATGATTGCTTTGCTAATTGACATCATCGTCAGCCCTACTTTAAAAAAAAATGAAATATATATCTTGAAATAATTTCTTGCGTAATCTGAGTTGAGTTGAGTTTATATGTTGTTAAAATTGTGTTTGGGTCTGTCATTCGTACAGAGGAGATTGCCTCAGTGACTAAGACAAAGTGGCTAACTGTAGTTACCAGGCCATACTTTATAAACACAAGTCAGCTAATGCTGTACAGGAATGCTTTTCTCCATCTATGTATGGACTACTAAATATATTATTCCCAATTAAATTACAAGTTAAGTGACATTTTGAGTTGACTGATAAAGGGGGGATATGCACAGGGATATGTTTTTTTAGATTGCATCTTAGATTCCCATCTCCAAAGCCATGCAGCCCAGTTTCTGTACAAGACTTTCAGCTGGTCTCTCCTTAAAGGGGCCACACTGACTGCATCTGCTCTCTTAAGGATTACAAAAAAGACAGTGCTGCACATCATTTTTTCAGCTTCCCCTGCACTGAGTAATGTACAGTTCTTCCCTCCATAGAAAACATAAACAGAGTGGCCCTTACTGTGATTGAGGACATGTTCCCTTCAGCTGCCTGGGTGCACTTTCTATAACCACTGTTACATAATAAAAGATAAAACATTAAACATGAGAGTGCATCAGTCAGCACCAGGTCCTCAGAGTCCTGGTGTTCATCTCTATCACCTTCACTTTGGTGAGGCTGAACAGTAAAGTAACAGGGTATCAGCTGCCTTCTGCCTGTTCAAAGAAATGTGTTTATAAAAAAAGCACACATTTTTAAATGAAATTTTGGTGTAAACTTTCATTTTTGTAGAGGATCAGCTGAAGCTCATTTTCACTCCCCTTAGGAAACGCCTGGATATGAGGGGGCAGAGAGGCTAAGGTAATGAGCTCTGTGTTGATTGGTTGCCAAATTATGTCTGGTGGAAGGTAAAGGAGAGGTTACAGTATGTGGACTTGACTTTCAAAACAGTTAATATGTCTGCCTGTGAAAAAAACGCTCATGTAGGTGGAGGCTGATAGCTTTTATATTATAAATAAAAAACCGAACACTTCAGGGGGAGTATTTCTTTCACAAAGGCATAGTTAATTTTTCAGCAACCTGTAAAGTAAGTACCAAAGCTTTTTCTTCTGCTCCTCAAGCCCCTCTTGACAACAGTAAAAGCAAAGGAAACTGATTCTGCAGAACATGGGGCCTCCAATATTAAAAAGTCTCCTTTGTGTTAAAAAGGTAAAGGCTGTGCTAACCCCATCACTTACTATCTTTAGCTCAGTATTGTTAGTGCAATGTGTGATTTCTGTAGCTTTGAAAGAAGTTGGAAACATTTTTTTGCTAAAGAAGTACTTAAAAAATTACAAAAAGATTGGATAAGTAATTTCTTTGAATAAATATAGACATTACAGCGTCAACATTTAAGTGTTTTTTGTGAAAGTTCTCAGCAAACAGTCACATCCTGCCTCAAACTCTCCTTTTCGGTAAGAGCAGACAGATAAATCCATGGTGTGTTTTACAGGAGCTCTCCAACCACTTGACGCTGTAATAACTTGATGGAGATAGTGCACCTGTGGATAATGAGGCAAGATAGAGAGAGAAACTTTGAGTTTCCTCTTTGGCTTAGAGCTAGTTTTTAACTAAATTGCATCACTCAGCAGAGCAGATAAAACTGCTTTCTCAGCCTCTCTGAAGGACCTAAAAGTGTCTTTGAATGTATTACTAAATGAATTTCAACAGCTCATAACCAGCTTACTATGATTTGTGATGTGAGGACTAAAACTGTCTGTACACAGCAAATTTTCTGCCTGTAATAAGCACCTGTTCACACAAAAAAATCACTTCAAGTGCTGATTTGAAGATTGTTTGTCCACTTTCATCGCCCGTGTGGCTTCACAGAACTAGCAACTGTGTTAAAAAAATCGCCCTCAAGGGGGTGAACGGACAGACATGTTGGCATTTGACTGGCTTTTAACACATGTGTTGTATTAATATGACAATTATGCATGTGCCTTGTGTGTGTTTGAATAGGAGGGAGAGGTGAAATGAGTGGTTTCAAGCTCATTCAATCACTGGCTCAGTTTCTGTCACCACGCGTAGAAAAATAGCAGCTGTAAAACTCGAGATCCAAAAATATCAGTGAACCACACACACCTCTACTCCGCAAAACTGAGTTTGAATATAAAATACACAGCTGATAAATCCATTAAGCAGAAACGGAAACTACAGTATTCAAAACTGTGAGGAGATATACTTTGTTCCTTTAGCCTTTGGCTATGATTATTGTTCTTAAAGATAAAGAAAAGCCCTTCATTCAATTAAAGAATGACCCAGTTTGATCAGCTACTAAACAATATAAGGTAGTCAAACAGTTAAATACGTTTATTTGTAGTTTTGTTTGATAAATGACTGCCACCATGCTCATGTTTGTACAAACAGTAAAAGCTCATTCATAATCCACACCAAAGCAGCCAACCAAAGAAATTAATGAACCCTAAATCATTGTCAAACATATTTCTGAATGTTTTCTGTGAGCTTACGGATGAAGCCTGGGTTATACCAAAGATTAATGATGAGACGGGCTAAAACTTGCGACCGTTTGCAGCATGCCTTTCTGTAATGTTGTAAAAAGCTGAGTACACACTGCTGACACATAAATTCACCTCTGTGCTTCTGCTTTCACTTCGCTGTAGCACGGTTGTCTGGTTGATAAGTTTCTTGTAGTGTTCAACATGAATAAGGACAGTGATAGTGATTTACCTGCTACTGCTGCTTCCATCAAATAAGACAAAAACATAGAAGGATCCAGACTTTTCAGCCATTTGTGTGTTCAAACAGAGTTCTCAAAGGATTGTGTTTGAGTCTGGACGTAGCCCATATTTTTAGCAATCTCTTTCAGTTATTTCAGAGGCAGTCTTGTCACTTAACCCTTTAACTACCAGCTCAACTGTTTGGCAGAGGGCCGCAATAAATTCAGGGATGTTTAATGTTGCACAAAACAGAATAAATAAAATCACTGTTTGGTTCCGTTTACACTCCATGGAACACTGAAAACTACAAACAAACCAAAAACCGGGAAGTTTTTGGGTGTGGAATTTAAAAGTTTAAAGCTAACAGCTGATTAGATTAAAAAAAATGCACAAAAATTTGGGACACAATAAATCAGAAAAGTCAGAAATGTTTGTAAATGAAATAGCAAAAATTACTAAAAAAAGATGATACTGAGTTTGAATGACACACATTTTTTCATGAATAACACATATATGTATATATATATATGAGTATGTGTAAGTGTGTAAATCATATCAGTAAATGGTTAAGATAAGTATTTAAATGGTAATGATGGTAATAACTTAAGCTTTTTAAATCCCACACATAAAAAATATTAGTTCTTTTGGTTTGTTTGTAGTTATTTCTGCATCCTAAATCATTTACAGAAACAAGCAATGATGTGTTATGTATTTTAACAAATGAAATATTCTTGCATTTACTGACCTCTGCCAAACAGTTGAGCTGGGAGTTAAAGGGTGGTCCTGTCCTACTGACAGGACTGTATATAATCAAAGGATAATGATGCAATTCTTGGTGGCATGTGAGCGATGGAACAGTGGAGTTAGTTATTTACATGCATGGTTGAAATACTTCCCTTTCACTTTCAGAAAATGTTTCGTCATTGCAAAAAGTTTATTGATGAGGCTATGAATCCAACTGTCACGTTCTTAGCCTATTAACCTAAATAATAACAGCCTGAAAATGGACAAACCACCAATTGACAAACAGCAAAATGGTCACTAATAATAGTTGGAATCCCTTTTCTAGGAGCTTTATATTTATTAAGTACAGCAAACACAAATGGTACTTATCTTCTCATTTAACTCTTTCAAGGAAAAATTAAGGGAAAACAATAACATGAACTAGCTAGCATGGACAACTCTGACTTCTTAGCAAGTATGCACCCTTTAAGCCACAATTTCACGGCACTTTTGTGGGATTATTTTCTAATGGATGCTTAGTTCAGGGATTTCCAAACCCAACATTCACCTCTCTGTGGTCCAGTGTGTTTACATAAAGTCTGCAGGCCCAATTTGTTCACACTTAGCAGTTCAATTGGAAACAGATTTGTTGTGAAAGCAGTCATGTAGCTGGAGGGGGACAGTATATCAAATCAACTGCTGTTGTAGTTTAGCAGTAATGGCTCAGATCTGTAGTTTGTGTGACATGAGTCTGATTAGAAACAGTGCTCGCCCCTCCAGAGATCACTGATTAGACAATTAAAGTCATGGAAACAGAGGGGATTCTCTATTTAATATGATGTCATGGCTACAGAGCGAGATGATTATAGTTTATCTACACTGCACTGAGTGTGTTTGGGTGGGGTCGGCGGGCGGTGGGTGGACATTCGTAGCGAGTGATGGAGGCACCAGAGCCCCAGTGAGCTTACCTTAACCCTCCTGTGTCAAAGGGCTCCAGCTCACTAATTTCCAGGCACGCGACAGGCAGGCAGGTCAAAGAGGTTGTCTCCATGTGTGTGTCATCCTGGAAAGTTGAAGGAAACAGAGCAGACAGCTGATAATGATGCACGAGGCCAAAGAGCAGACAGAAAGCGCTCTTAGTCTGAATCATAGTTTACATGAGAGATCCTTGAACAATGTGCCACCTGGACAGAAGCAGACTCCAAAGAAAGAGAGATAAACTGTTTTGATGGCTTTGATGAAATGTTTTCCTTTGACTTAAATATATACTGTGCAGTGTTTAAAACATTACGCATAACGGATATCAAATGCATCCCCCTGGAATAAATATTTTCCAATCTATACTTTTTTCCTCCCTCGTGCTCTTAACTCTGTTCACCTTTATGGGATGACACTTTCTCTGGCTTGTTTTTGTCTTTTGGAGGCTGAAACATGTTTCATACAGTTTTTACATGTGCGCTCCATTTTTTATGCAGTGATATTTTCACCGTGATACAGAGATACAACAATAACCCCTCATTTCATAGGAAAGACTACAAAGATCGAATATTTATTATTAGAGTCAAAAAGATGCGGTACTCATGCCTTATGGAGAAAAATGCCTCCATTGTTGACAAAGTAGTAGATACTAGATTAGCAAGGTAGTGAGATGTCTTTTCATTTTAGGGGTTAAAGGGGAGGTTTGAACAGCTGTGTGCTCTTGGCTTACTTTAACCTGCCTCTAGTCTACAGGCTATGCTAAGAAAGCTAATACCCAGCTCAAGTTCTTATGTTTTTTATGCAGCAATAAGAAGTTAGAACTAGAGGTGTTTATATACTAATCCAACAACATACAAACATGGCAATTATGATGCTAATTAAAGGGACACACCTTAGTTTAACATGTCTTGATGGTCAAATCTTTTGTAGGGGTACCATCATTTTTGTTGAGGCAAGTTTCATGAGTTTATTTTTTTAATAATTCTGTTAAATCACAATCAAAAAGCTATGTCATTAAAAAGCACATTCTATGTGTTATTACTTTTGTTAGTTTCAAGTTATTTCAGTGACCATGTAGGTTTTTGTTTCTCTAATGGACGGGTACCAACTATTTTTGCCTCGCCTGCACAGTTTCACAAATTGATCCAAGAGTCAAATAAGTTACTTTAACACATCATTATTTGTTGTCTTAGTTTTCAAAAGTTTTTCTCAGAAAGAAAGAGACTTGTGTCTCACTTCTTAATGAGACCTCACTTTGGCATCTATGACATAAAATCAGAAAATATCCTGACAATGGGATACAGGAGAGATAGAAAAAGCTTTACAATCCACATACCGTGGCTGATATTGGAACTTTCAGAAAACATTTTAAATTAGCTTCAGTTAACACCATGACACACATTTAAAATGATGTGGTGAAACTACAACTACAGTCACTATATTGTGATATCATTGTGACCACAGGTATTAAGTTGTTTCAATTGATATCAGATTGTTTCATATTGTCATATTAATTTGTGTCTTATAAAATGTTCTACTGTTGCATTACGCACAAATGTGCCATTTTATATATTATAATTTTGTTTTGTGTAATCATTATTTGGTGTTGTACTGTACCAAGTTGTGCTGTAAAGCAGCAGTCTCCAATGTTTGTGTCGCATGTACAGGTTTATTTAGGCAATATTTCCATAGGGAATTATACATAGGAATGCAGTCGGCTGAAAGTCACCACTAACATGGTCACTAGTGGACTGTTAACTCTATGCAAGGAGGAAAATATTGTAAATAGGTAGGCCTGCCACAATAATCAATAAATCAATTAACAGAACGATAATTAAAAACGTCCTCGGTAAGTTTGCCAGCCTCGATAAATTGACACGTGCATGCATGTTTGTTTTCCTCCTCTCTTCCTACCAAGCAGGCTGGATGAGAAGATGGCTCACTACATTCATCTTTCTCAAGGCCTGGGGCTGGGCGCATTGGTTCTATAGCAGAATGAGCGAGGTTAGGGCACCTATACATAGGTGAATGTTTGGTATTGAGACACCTTTCCCATCCATATCCAGAAAATTTGACATTTTTAACATATCCTTGAACTCAGGCCCAAAACCCTGTATCTACATTTTTCATGATTTCCTCTAACACATAAAAAATCCATTTTATCACATGTTCATTTATTAAGAAAATGGGTTACTATTGCCTTACAAATACCCATTTTGAATGCACAAGTTTCTGGTGCAGCGATGAGGATATTTTCATTATCGTATCACATTTGAAAAATCACAAGTGTCATCAATAATCAAGTAGAACTTCAATAAAAATGTACCAAGTTGTTGGTTAATCATAAGAAACTTTTGCCTCACATTGAGCATTTATGGACAATTACTGCTGGCAGCAAAGAAAATGGAGACTAATGCAAGTCATTGAGGGGAGAAAATGCAAAACTCAGGGGTAATGTCATTCCTTTTAAATAAAATGCATTACAAAAGTTATCAGACACAATGTTAGCTATTATCCTAAATGAGGTCTGGATTGTCCTTCATGCTGTTTCAAGATCTCACAGTTTCTGCTTCTTTCCCCCCTGAGTCTCCGTCTGTTCTCACGACTAAAGAAGGCATTATGCAAATGACAGAGAATCTAATCTGAAGTTAACAGAGTCTAAGGGCTCTGCTACTGGGATCAAAAGACTCTGTGTACTCCAGCTATGCTCCGACAAACCCTGAGGGCTAATGGGTCATGAAGCCCACTGATAGCTGCTGCCCCTGAGGTGGGATTTGGACAAGAGAAAGGAGGTCGGGAAGTATTTATTAGGTCTACATTATCTACACAGAGACAAAGAAAGGGCCGCTGATAGCAGGGGAAAGTCCTCGGAGGAGTCTTTGAGAGAGTCAGAGAAAGTATGAGCAGTACTGTTTGATTCCTTTGTAGCTACATCGTCATTCTTAAGCTGGACCACCAACACAAAGCAGTCAAGTTGATAAATCATCCATCTGCGTGCCTTATCTTTCTCCCATTTTATGTCCATTTGGGAATTCAGTTTCTGTCACACAAGAGGAGATCATAAGAGAGAGAGAACTGTGAATTATTACTCTTTCAATGCAACATTCAGAGACAAGGCAGATGTATCTTAGTAACAGAAAAGATTACAGATGGGACTTGATGTGACACATGAACACATGATGACATCAGTGACTTGGTGTTGATTTTAAACCAGCACCACAGTACATGGTGATAAATAATCCCTCATGTTTTAAAACAAACTTTGACTTCACATGTATGCAATTTTTTTCCCAGTGGGCTCTCAATCAAAACAATAACAAGAGATGATGTGTGGAGGTGTGTTGTTAGCTCTGCCCAACTCCACTGCTCACTTTTCATTTATATCAAAATTTAAGGATCTTTTTGATATAAACAGCACCCCATGAGGCGCATTAACTAAACTGTGGACCATTTTATAGATTTATTACATATAATGAGGGAGAAAAGCTGTTAAAAGTGGACGTCCGAGCAAAAAGTTACTTTAAAGGCTTGTGAGATCTGTTATGCTGCAAACTATACATTTGGGTTTTTGTGTCTGTATTCAGATAGAAAAATGGACATTGTCTCAAATCAGCAGGTGGGATTGGTGCTCTGACATGTGGTAAAGGTTACACAGGTAAGTCCCAGGCCTAGGTCACCATGTTAAGGACGACAGCCTCCGCACACGCCAAGCAAATATTATCACTGGGCTGTTGGCGCCCAACAACAACCAGCTAACTGTCTTTGGCCACGTGATAGCTGGTACCTAACACCACTATCATGCTAAATGCTGATGCTGACCAGAAGCATGGTAATCACATTGGCATGCTAACTGCATTAATCATAAGCCTTTTCAAATTCTACGCAACTTCTTAACATAAAACTTGTAATACAGATTGTTTGACTTTCTGGCTTTCAGGAGAGTCAGCCATTGAAACTGCTTAGAGAGAGCTAATAAAGACATTCCTTGAGGCAACTTTACTAACCTTACAAAATAACTAGTATATGACTTAGCATTTCATTTTTTTAAACTGAACATAATAAATTAACAGATATGCGAACCTTCAATGTTGATGTCACATCTCACCAAGATTTGTGACACTGACCGTAGGATCTTTAAAAGATCCCATGGAGTTTATTTGTCTGTCTATCATTAGAGCAAAAGAAACTTAACATAGATAAGCTAGAAATAAAACAATTTCTTGCTTACATTTTTGTTTCATTAAATATTTTTCAAAAATCTGCATTTATTGTATTAATGACCCACATTTTTTTAAAGCACCGTATATATATTTTCAAGGAGAGTTTTAACTCAGTCAAGATATTAATATAATTTAATGACTCTATTTGCCATAAATATCATGATAAATGTCTCCAAGAGCTTACAGAACAAATAAAAAACACAATAAAGGCATTTTTTAACTTAAACATACTGAAAATGCTTTAATAATATACCATAATTAAACATTAAAGTCATTTTCCTGATGAATCAAGAGTAAAAACAAAGTCAAAACAGTTATCAAAAATGTAAATTGAAAACTGCAGTGAGAATTCAAGTGCTAAAAAAGTCACAAACACACAATATCTACTTAAAAGGACTAAACACCTAATTCAAATCTTCACATGAGACAAAGCCAAAGTGTATTTGTTTCAAAAACCTCTGCCAACACGATATGAGTAAGCTGATTGCAGGAATGCGACATGTCCAAATCTGCAAAAAAGCACAATTTTATGTATTTGTTTATTTTTCATTCAATGATTGTCATCTTTCTTATTTGTCTTTCCATGTTTGTGTACTTTAAATCACGACTTGATTTAAATGTAGGTCAAGTGTTGCTGAAAACTTACTAAAAGTCATGACAAAGCAAGACTGCCACCTGCTGGACAGACGAAGAAATGCTGTCAAAAGCTGAAATCATTGTGCAACACTTATCGTCTCATTAAGCTAAGGCTTAAGGTCCTTCTTCCACAAATCTCCTTTAAAAAATCTTAAAAAGAGAAAAAGCATTATTAAAATGAGAACCATCACAATATTTGAGAGCTTCATAATGATTGAAGTGCAGTTTAATGATCAAGTGGTTGTGTGTTTTGAGTTTAAACACACACACACTCACACAGATGCAGCCTCGGTCACCTCTCCGGGAGTTCAGTCCCAGACATGTGGTCTAGAGGAGGACTCCTCACTCAGCAGGTTTGGGGGTGATGCTGCAGGGGAGTGTCGTAAATGTGGGGCTATAAAGGGTGTTAACTTTGCTGAAGTGTATATCTGTGTGTCTGAAAGGAAAAGGGCATGCGGTCACCTGTCTGTCGTGTAGGGGTGTAAAGGAAGGCACAGCTTTGTGGAGACATTTACTTCTCATTTTATGAGCAAAGATTTATTTAACTCAAATTCACAAAGAGTTGGGTCATTATGTAAAATTAATGTTAAGTGAATTAGAGTTTGGTATATAAAAAAGCATTTTAAACTGTACTGGACAGAAAATATCTGCAAGCACTTGACCTTACTTAGTTGTGTTTTAGAGGAAGCATTTGCCTTATTTGTGGATTTCATTAAATCCTACCTGCTAAACCTGCAGCCTGGTCGCATTAGTGCAGTTTGTTTTGGCTCTGAACTTCCACACAGTGGATATGGAGAGGAAAAAATGAGTGCAGGGTCTGAGTGCCAATTTGAAGGTGTTTACATCAAAGAGTATGCTGGAATTATGTCCATTTTTATCCAGCCACCTACCAAAAGTATAACGAGCTTTACCATCAAAAGTCCTTGAACCTTACACCTCTAAAAGCTGTTTTGCTTTTATCAAAACACGCTGAACTGACTGGTTATCCACTTCTTCTGTAAATTAAAAACTTCTTTCTTTTACACACACCTTTTAAACAGCTTTAACAGCAGGCCGGTCACTCATATATCATTCTTTTGAGGTTGGTTTCTGGAGTTTTATTGCTGTAAAGAGAAACCGGTTGCTGCTGAAAGATTCTTTTCGGGCACTGAGAGCATAGTATATAGTTTGATTCATGGACAATGCTGCACAGAGCCGTAGAGCAAAACAGGATGTCCCTAATCAAAAATGTTCCTTTAACCAAAATAAATAAATAAATAAAAATAGGAAAACAGTCAATAGTGGGACCTCTTGTCTTTGCATTGCACAAACAGTGTTGCATAGCCTTTTAAAAAGCTGTTTGACAGTTTATCACATTCAACAATAAACTGGAAGAAGAATCCTGTTTGACAGTTTGTCAAGGCATGTCACTCTGCAGTTAAACTGCATCAAATTAGTAAAATTATGATACTATTACTAATGATAAAGCACTTTTCTAGACACTCAAAGACTGTACAGAGGCTAAATTATCACATCATATGAAACAGCGCAATAAGAAAAAACATGATTTAACAAAACAGAGAATACATGAAATAGCAGACATACATTAAAAAGCAGATTGGTGAGGTGTATAAAAAATGTCTTTTGATAGTCATTTTAACATCTTGCCTGTTCTAAAACATTTAATAATAATAAGACAGGTTAACATATGTCAAACTCTCCTGAGAAGAAACAAGTTTATATGTCTTTTATTACACTAGTGATGTTTTAATATGTTGTGTATGTCTCTGTATGTATTTATTTGTTTTATATGGATACCTGAGTATGTTAATAAAGTATCTATATATCTATCTATACGTCTATCTTAAATAAAGTTTAGCATTAGAGCAAAATTATACTAATGAACAGCATGTCACTGACAGAGCTAAACTGGAAACCCAATAGTACAAACTGGCAGATTCCACATTTTGGATATCTGCAAGATGAATATGAGGCATATCTGTCATATATAATTAAATTATATTCTGATTTCAGTTTTAGGCTGTTGGAAGACTAAAAATCTGCTTATTATCTCTATGCTTATTTATAAAATCAGTCTGAACGATCTTGGAAAAACCAGGTATGAAACATCATTATTCACCATTGAAGAAAAGAAATGAATAATGGTAATTTAATTAATATAATGAGTGCTTGTAAACCATTACCAAAAGTTCTGGCCTATTCTTTTCTTCCTGGTTTATACCAAACTTGCAGCTACATCCTAGAAGAACCTCAGGTACTTTTGCTCCATAAAACGTGCCCAGATACTTAAAGTTACCGTGTAGCCAGCTCTGGCTTCATCTAACTGCAACAAAAGGTGTGAAAGCAGGGCAGTCAGACCAAAAATGAACACATTAAAAAGCTTTTCTTGGCTTTCCCCCAACAGATAATTTACCTGCAAGTGCTGGGCGAGTTATTGCCTTAACCACCTTGCTAGCCAGGCTCATTACTCTTCTGAAATGGAAACAGAATTCCCCTCCAACACACAATATGTGGATTCAGAAGGTCATACAGTATCTACGACTGAAAAAAAATAAGATTGCCCATCAGGGGCTCATCAGAAACTTTTCAGAAGACATGAGGCCCTCTGTTGACCCTTACAAATGAGAAGATGGTTATAACATCTGACAATGCCAAAGGACCATCCTAGGGAGGAATAGAGAGAAGGGGAGAGAGATTTTTATTTCTATGACTACATCAACACCTTGGTAACTTAAGTTGGTTTACTTTTATACAGCGCTCATTTATTTATTTTATAAGTCAGTACTTATAATTATTAGTGTAATTACTTGTCTGAAACATTACTTTAATAGTTTAGTTGTTTACACATTCATTTTCTGTAACTGCCTTGATTATTCTATATAATTTTTCATGATTTTTATTTAATGCTATCAGTACCTATGTTGTAATGAGCAAGGCACTTTGACTATAACCAGGGCGAGACATGAAAAGGATGGATGTCAGGTGGGTCTGGGGGATGATCAGGAGATTTATGTGAACATGTGAATATTCAGCATTAAATTGTACTTTAATTAAAATCACTATAATGTCCAAAATTTAAATAAAAAGAGTCTGAAAAAAGGTTTTCTTACTTAGTTGTATTAAACTCAGAATGGTTTGACGTGCTTATTGCAAAAGCTCAAATTGCATTAACAATGGAATCATGTTTCAGTGTGTTCCTTCTAAAGAACAGAATACAATGAATACAATTTGCAAATCCTTTTCAACCTATATTCAATTGGGGGGAAGGAGGAGTAACAGGAAGACTGAGGATGGAAAGGAGCAAAAGTAGCCAGCCGGTTTGCTTTTATTTAAATTGATGTTATTCATATTTCATTTTTATTTCGTATATAATGCTGCTGCTTAAATCCTAATTTTCCAGGAGTCTTCCCAAAGGAATAAGAAAGTTTAATTGAATTAAATCTAATATCCACCTAGCATACTTCAAGTTAGACCATACGACCCTGGTCCAAAGAGACCCTGCCTAATAAGTGACCTTGGAGGAGAAAGACGCAGGAGCCACAAGCCTGATAACAGCAAGAAGCAACTTTAAACCTGTAAACATCTACTAACTTGACAGCATTCCTTCATTAAAAGAACAAAGGCCACTGAAAAACGTGATACTTCCCTAACAGGTTTTGGAAAAAAGTTTGCTTGCTTTACAAACAAGCTCCCATTATGCATTCTACTCCTTCAACCATCAATTCAAAACAAGTGCTATTTCAAGACACTTTACAATAGAGCGTAAAGCTATTTTATGGATACACATATATGCATAGATACATATATAAAACACAGGTTGACATATATATAAATATATACATCCAACACTCAACATGCATCCATATAGCCAATCATGAATCCCTCCATCATGGCCTTGGCAGCAGAGCCCACCTATACCATCATCTGATTGGCTCAGATTGAATCACCAGAAATATTCTTCAACAAACACTGTCAGTATATCAAAAAATATCTGTCAGTGTCTGTTTCACAATGTTTGTTGCATTTGTTTTTAGAGATGCTAAAAAGAATCCAAGTCAACACTAACAGACTGCCAAAGCCTGTGTGTTTGAGCCCAGGGTCTGCAGGGGATCAGGTTGTCACTGTTTAGTGCTGTAATGATGTATTTTTCGAGTTCAGCAGCACAAGTTCAAATGTTTCCCCTCTAACACACACAAACACAGTACCCATTTCCCCGTCATTTCCCAGCAGAATTAAAGGAAACGGCTTTCTATGCCCTGGGGACAGGTCGGTCTCCGGTTTGTTTATGTCCTGTAGTCATGTGAAGCTGCACCACAGAGAGGTGGTGCTGATGTTTAGGCTGCCTGTGTCATGTTGTTACCCTCT
Organism: Scarus forsteni; assembly: GCA_036419115.1. Classification (NCBI taxonomy): domain Eukaryota; kingdom Metazoa; phylum Chordata; class Actinopteri; order Labriformes; family Labridae; genus Scarus; species Scarus forsteni. Next base: position 16,968,810 of record JAZDUH010000458.1, read on the forward strand.
TTAAGAGGCCGGCTGGGGCCCAGAGGGTCCAAAAATATCCCCCTGGTGGACTGTGGGACGTAAACCAGACTACACAAGTGGAACAAATAGGGACATGTGAGGACAGAGAGGTTTTTGTGCATCAGTGTATACTCATATGTGTATAGATGAGTGTTAAACATACATCCTGACCACAAATAAATTGCTGAAAAAAATAGACAAGACTGCATATCAGGAAGAAACTGTGGATCCCGAAAGTTTCTCGCAAGAGCCTTAGACAGGAACAAGGCTGTTTAATCATACAGCTGATTTAAATGTTGTCATCAATGTTTGTTGCATCTTCCCAGAGATGCTAAACAAGAATCCAAGTCAACACTAACAGAGTGCCAAAGCCTGTGTGTTTGAGGTCTGCAGGGGATCAGGTTGTCACCTGTTTAGTGCTGTAATGATGTATTTTTCGAGTTCAGTAAATGACAGAATAAATGTTTCCCCTCTAACACACACAAACACAGTACCCATTTCCGTCATTTCCCAGCAGAATTAAAGGAAACGGCTCTGCTGTACAGCTGAACCTGTTTTGAGTTTTATAATGTCAAACCTGAAATCTGATCTCTGGAGAGGTGTGGGAAATTTAACGGGATGTTGCCTTGGGATAAACCATTCAGAGTGTGATATATACAGTAATAATCAGCAGGTTGGCCATGATAAATACCTATTGTTGGCAGGCAGATGGAGAATGTGTTCAAATAGATTGACTACTATATCTGAACCATCACCATACATACACAGTATACAGAGGTTTTTGTGCATCAGTGTATACTATGATGAGACTGGAAGATGAGTGTTAAACATACATCCTGACCACAAGATGGTGGTAGAGTACTCAACATAAAAGCACATTCACGATAAAACAAACAGTAATCAAATTCTGCTGAGTTAATGTTCCATTGACATTGGAGGTGTGATTGGGGAACTGGGAACCACATCATAACCAAGTTGAAGCACAGTTCAGTTTCAGCATGAGCATACATCTGAAAGCACTTTCATGTACATAAAACTTAGAATATAATATAACAACATCCTATAAGTTATTAACTATAGGCCTGTTGTGATAATCAATAAATCAATTAACCGCACGATAAATAAAAACGTCCTCGATAAGTTTGCCGGCCTCGATAAATTGACACGTGCATGCATGTTTGTTTTCCTCCTCTCTCTCTACTAAAAAGGCTGGATGAGAAGATGGTTCACTCTGTACATCTTTCCCAACACCTGAGTGAGTTAGTTATATAGCGGATTGAGCGGAGTGAGCCCTCCTGTCGGTCATTCAATCTGTATTGGGGGAGGCGGGGCCGCTCACGCATACACACAGAGTTGAAGTGAGCGTTGTGAGGAGTAACAAGGAAACAAACACTAATATGAATGATGGCACAAAAGTGATGGTTCCTAATCCGAATGCCACAGCCCCAGTGTGGGAATATTTTAGGTTTTAAACAGAATGAACAATGTTTTTATTTACATGCAATTTTTCCCAAAAGAGTCCATTTCATTTTTATAGTTTTTTTCTTTTTTTGTTTAATTTATTTTATTTATAAGCACTTAATCTTCCAATTACAGCTAAATACTCTTATGAAATTAAAGTTTATTGCTTTTGATATGGCTTACTCACCTTATTATGGCATATGTTATAATTACATTAATGAAAAAAATATGTTTCAAAACAATATTGACAACAATATCATTTATCTGCAATAATTCTTTGGACACTTATCGTCCAGCAAAATTTGTTGACAGGCCTAATGAACTAAAATACTTTTCCCCAAGATCACATACAAGTGGGAATAAAATCACTTTTTGTTGCACTTGAATTCAACCCATTGGAGCTCCAGATGCAGTAAGCATTGTTAGCTCGTAACCAACATAAACGCTCCAAGAAAATTCCACACAAACAAACAATATCACACACATTTCAAATTTTCACATGTAGATGCTGTACAATGCTATTGATGTGCTTTAATGCATGAGACCAACCCTAAGTTGTTATTTTATATTAATTGACAGACTTGGGGTCTTTAAGGGGTTGTCCAAGTTTCCCAGTAGATCTTTTAAGGACATTAGAATTTTCCGGCTTCTGATGTAAAGGGTATATAAAACCCATTGGCCTTTTTCATGGTCACTTTGCCCAACACACTGTGGTCTCAAAGCAAATTACATTGTTCAGTGATCATTCAAGATGGCTGACATCTCTATTAATACTTTAAGACAGGCTCTTAAAAATTGGGTGCAAAACCAGACCAAATGTGCATTTGATGATTAATTAAACTAACTAATCAGCAGAATTAGAATACTAAAACATGAGGCAATGACATGAGGACAGTGCTGAATGATACCATAATCATTAAATTGTCACTGTTACACCAAAACTAGATCACTTCAATACCAGACATACCAACTGACACCAAAGTTTACTGTGATCTCATGGTCATTGGGGGATTGTTGTGGATAAGTTGGGAAAGCCTTTTATTGAGAAACTGGGTGTTTTTTTGCACGTCTCCAAAGAGATAGTTTGTAAGAATCTTCAGGAGGTTTAATGTAAATTCTTCCCAAGTGTTTTTAGTGTCCTTGTGGATGTACAGTATTTCCAAAATAGTTAGAACATAATAATAATATTAATAACACTAATAACAATAAGAAGGAGGACTGAAAAAAAACTTTAACAGATCTGGTGCTTGGCCCTAACAAGTTGTTTTGCTCGATCTTCAAAATAAGATCTAAACATGTAAATTTGGTTCCTATCCAGGAAAACACTGGGTGAAAGGTCCTCTATGAACTGGTTGCCAGCCAATCACAGGGCTGACATGTACAGATAGTCCACCACTAAAATACACTCACACTGAAGAGTGACAGATTCAATAATTAACCAAGAGTTAGGTTTGTGTTCTGTGGAAGAAAGGCAACTGCAGAAAACTCACACATGCACCGGAGACCACGTAAACTCAACAGAGAGGGGCCCAAGGTGCAAATAAAAAAATCCAATAATCGATGCATCTTGATACACACATCAGTAACCCTCTGCGTCATCTATAGTCAATAAATTTATTGGAGGCTGTTGTAGATTGCAGTATTAGTTTGTTGGTAAGGAGAAAAAAAAAATTCAGACAGACTATGGACCGATACCATGTTTTTTATTTTGGTATGTGATTTTTTTTTTATGAAATTAACCTGAAAAGCACTTTCTCAATAATAAAAGAGTTCATATTTAACTGACTCTCAAAAATCATTTAAAAAGTATCTATGCACTGTAATGCATCATGATGCTTCTTGAGATCAAATCAAATTCAATCACTGACCAAAAAAAAACATCATTGAATTGAATCATGAAGCTCAGGAAGATGCACAGGGAATCAAATCAGCACTGGTCTCGTTCTAAAGCACCAGCACTACCTGCTGTGTGCTGTTTTACTGTGGGATATAACTCAGAGTTCATCAGAATCTTTTGTTTTTAACAGTAGATGCTGCTGAAAATGCAGAGGTGCTGGAATTTGCTGCAACCATTTGTCAATGTCTGTATTTATTATCCAGCTTGCTATTATGAATATAGCAAAACAAGCCTGATATGACCTTCCAACCTTTGAAACAAGATTAAAAGGGCACACATTAAGCATATTAAGGAGAGAATATTCATAGCTGTCACATTGTGAGTCTGCTCTTACTCGGGAGATAGCTGAATGCCTGCAGCCAACTAAAGACTGGCGGCTGAGCAACATACAAAACAAATGTCCTGAATTAACATCAAAACTGAACTACTGAGACACAAACACTGAGCTAAAGAATATTGACACAGTATTAAACAACAAAGTACTGTAATATATAGGTGTATACATACCTTCTCACACTGCTAATGGTCATGGTGATGTTTCTGGAACTTTGTGAAGAATTCCAACAGCAAGAACACCTTTAAAACACCTGTAACCCATACAAGATATAGGGCTACTAAACCCATATATGCCATCTAAATAGACAATTCTGTCTTTGCCCCGCTAGATGTCACTTTAAAGATGCTATGAGTATTTTCCAAGTAATTACACAATTAAGTAGTGATATATAGCTACAAAAATACAATACTAAGTTTTCCAAAAACTGCTTGTTGTCACACATCAACTAACTAATCAGCAGAATCCTGTAAGTTGTTGAAAAAAGAAGTTGTAAAGCAATGCAGAGTTCTGAGGAAGGTCTGAGCTGCATTTATTAGCATCACAACAACAAACGCTTTGGCTTGGGTCACGTCTTTCGGTGCGTTCCAGTGCTAACAACAGCTTACAATAGCCTGGTAGATCGGCATGTTTTTTTCTGACTTCAACTGCAACGCCGATAAGTCGGAGATGATGTCACTCCCAGTTTCAAGGTTACTGGAACGCGCAGCGAGTATTTCCAAAAGCTTTAAACAAAGCATAAATGCATTTAAAGGTCCAGTGTGTAGTTTTTAGCGACATCTAAAGGTGAGGTTTGAGATTGCAGCACTCCGGCAATCCCCCCTCCCTTTGGGAGAAGCCCTGAGCTACGGTGGCCCTCCAAGCACTAAAAGCGTTTTTGCTACCAAGCTATCAAATATCTCTGTTGATTCACCACATTTGAAAGTTCAGAGAGCATTTTAGGCGAGAAAGTCACCACGTAGAATACCAAAATGTGGTCATTTGAGCCATAAAACGCACGGATACAAATTTCATTTCGGTATTTCGGACATTCTGTTAAGCGGGCCATTATGCTATCGAAGAAACTTCCGGTCGGCTCCAAAACAAGAGCGCAATTTACAAAAGCGTTGAAGAACTAATAGGAGATAATGAAGAAAGCTTTTATTTTGAAAATGGGAAGTTTGCTAGTAGCTGATTTTTTTAGCTGAATGCCGTCTCAAGACGACTTGACATGTATGATATGATGATGATTCTGATATTGTTACGACCTGAGGCTGTTTTTAATTTGAGTTCGTTTTTCCAGTATTTTGTCTGATGACTTTCATTTTGAAGCCTGAGGCTGTATTATCTGACGGAGGTTTTATTGAGGGGGGTTTTTCTGATGCAGTTTGGTCTGAGAAATGACACAGAGGTTTTCCTGAGACCGAGGATGTCCTAAAATATACACCGTACCAATGTGTACATGTGCTACTAAATAACAAATTAGGAGCAAACAATAAAATTAAGGAGTACGGTGAAAATCTTTCTCTTTGTCTCATCAACAGCGCTATATAGCTTAGTTATCAGCCTATGTTTTCTGTCCACAGAAAAATGCTTGTGGCCGTGAAATAAGCCTCTCATTGCAGATACATTCTCTGCGTCTTACTCCGACTTCTCCCGAAAGTAAACAAATGAATTCGGCTCCATATAAGAGTACAATTCGACACTTAGTCTTACCTGTCCAGCAAAAAACAGGCAACTTCTGTGTCTGTCTGCAAACTTATCCTTCAGGGACTTCCATCTGGGAAAGGCAGCGCCGATGTTGACCCTGTTTTTTATGTCTCAGTCTGTCCCGATTGCGTTTGGCTTCATCCCGTTTTCGTTTCTTTGACAAAGTTTCATGCTCCTCTGCTGGCAAATTGTACGTGTGGTCCTCCATGTTTGTTTGTATTAGCACAGCTGCTTGGTAATCACTCTCTTCTTCTTCGTCTATTTCACAACTGTGCATTTCCGGTAGGGGTGGAAAAAAAACGCGAAAGCGTATTTTTGTCCGTTCTGGGTTACGGTGGAGAAGATGGCGACGCAAGATGGAGCCCCCCATAAACGGGCGACCCACTCCTAGATTGATATAAATGACTTTTTCTAAGGTAACGAAAACAAAACATTAATTATTTAAGGCTGATTAGAAACTACTTTAAATATACTTGAAAATAATATATTCCATTTTTACCAAGTCTGTTATTTTATATTTTTTCGTTTAGCATTTAATAATACACACTGGACCTTTAAAGAAAGTAATACCTGCAGTCTCTACCTTATTGTGATGTCACTTCCTGTATCTTTGCACTGCAGACGTTTCCCCTTCAGTGATGAACTTAACTAAAACGAGCTGTGAACCAGAGGGGGAAAACTTCTGTTGGGTTATTTATGACAGAGGAACCTCTAGTTGTTTTTGTTGTTGATGTACTACAAGAAAGTAGGATGAGCAGTGATGGTGAGCCTTGCCCAGCGAGTCTGAGGTGGTCTTGGAAGCGGTGTGGCCAGCTGTGGGACCAGCCCAGATGACGTTGGGTTTTGTTTGTTTCACATTTCCTGATTACAGATAAGATACTCATGCACTATTAACCTACCCGGGTAGGAGCAAATACATCTGACATGATACAGGATGTGAAGGACTGCGTCGGTGGTGCAGTTGGATAGTGCACTTGGTCAGTGATCGGAAGGTTGCAGGTTCAAGCCCAGCTCCAGGCGACACATGGCGATGCAACCTTGGACAACACTTAACCCCAAGTTAAAGCTGTGGTCTACGATTTGAAACCGCAGCCTGCCCCCCCTTCCCTCACCTCTCCCCCCCCCCCGTGTTCCAAGATCCCGCCCCCAGCTCTTGTCGCCTCGCCTCTTATCAAGCCCCCTCGGACAGAGCTACGAGCGACTAGCACAATATATCAGCAGCAAACTCAATCAAAAACAGCTCAGCTCAACTGAAAGTATCAAACCCGACAGACATCCCCCTTGTAACACACAGCAGTAGCCATTTCAATTGGACCGGCGGCAATGCGGGTCTGGCGCCGCCAGAGCAGAGCCGAGTGTGGGGGAGGATTTATCTTTCTCGGCCTGTCCTCCCCAGCTCAGCTTACAGTGCAAACGATTAGCGGCTAACAGGCTAACCCGCTCCCCTACAAGTTATTAGCCCGTGCAGGCACAAACTAACCAGAGTTATTCAGCAGACATCTCCCACTGTAGTAAACAAAGCCATTACCTGATCAACCAGGGGCGAAACGGTCGATGCTGAAGGTCTGACGGCTGGCTGAGGCTATTCGTTAGCCGTTAGCCGTTAGCCGTTAGCCCGCTAACAGGCCTCAACCCGCGGGCAGAGCTCCGTTGGGCCCCGCGGGAGAGGGAGGCGGCTTCGGTCTCGGCGCTAGGCTTTTCCGGCTCCATGATAGTTCAGTAGCTAACGCTGCTAGCTGCTCACCGGAGGTGGAGGGAGGAGACGGACCATGACGCACTATGCATCGCATGACGATGCGTGGTGAGAGAGACAGGGGATTGGATGGACTCACGGACCAACTCACGGACCAATTAATAGTCGCAGGTTCTTAGGATTGATTGGTCAGCTAGTATGCAGCTTTTCAGCGGATATACTGAATGGATTATTTTCATTCTTTTTGGTCTTTATACTGTGTAGATAGGACCATAGGACCATAACAGCCTTATAAACAGTGTTATTAATATGTACAAAGCTTCCAAATCGTAGACCATAGCTTTAAGGGGGTTAAGCTCCTCACGTGTGTGGCCACCAAACTTAACATGGCCATTTACACAGTGGTGTGTAAATGGCCGTGAAAGGGTGTGAATGTGTTAGAGATACTGATGGATAACAAACAGAGAAACTCTGAACCATCAGTGAGTGAATGTGAGAGCGAATGGGTGTGAATGGGTAAGTGTGACCTGCGGTGTAAAGCAGCTTTGAGTAGTCAAAGACTAGAAAAGCGCTATATAAGCTCAAGTCCATTTACCACCCTTTATCATTTAACTTAATAACATTGATATTCCTCTTGAAAAGAAGCATTGGAGCTGAAGAGCCCAACTCCATGGACTATTCATTTTGATTTTGTTTGTTATTTTTACAGAGCTCTATTTTGTTTTATTTTACACTGCACCACTGTACATAATTCTAGATGCAGTATAGGCGTTAAAAATGTCAACTGTTCTAACCAACACTAACTCCTTTTGTGGGTCATTAACTGATGATACGCTTTTCTCCCAATTCGATTTTTTGCGATTTTTTTAGGTACCAACTCGATTTGATCTGCGATTCTACGACATTGCTGATTTTTGCAATCTGTAGTGTAGCTTTCTTAACACCAGCGAAAAAGATGAACAACGATGATGCCTACAGAGTATATCAGGGAAAATACACATCACATGTGAGTCCGTTTTTAGGATTTATTCAGCAATATGTTTTAACCAGCTATTTATACTCTCTCTTCAAAAGCCTGGATTGCATTTAAAGTGGCTTATTAACACAGACTTAAATGAAGCATTTAAATTTGAGAAAAAAAAAGATTTTTGAAGCAAAAAAAATGATTTAAAAATTGTCAAACAAAAAGTCCTGATTGTTATGTGAATCGATTTTTTCTCCCAACCCTATCATGGACCCAATGCAGTTAGGAGTAGTGGTGATACAAACCGAACCTTTCCTTAAGAAATAAACAGACAGAAAGTCAGTAAGGCTGAGAATATCATCACTGAAACAGAAGAAAAACATAGTTTAGTTCCTCTTCAATGCCACTTTCCTTAAATGCTATCAAGCCTGCTAAATTTAATATTTCAGATTAGGCGGTTGATAACAAGCCCCTCTTGTCATATCATGTAAAAAACAGTTATATTCAAGGTAAATTGAATATAACTCTTTGCTACTTGATACTGTATATCCCTGTCATAAAGCAGTATTGGCCCAAAAAGAGTCCGACTTAATGCTTCCTTTATAGTTTGTTGTGTGGAAACTTAAAGAGAAATGAAACAATTTTTTGACATTATTCTTGTGATTGATATATATTATTTTATAAGTTTATATTCAGCTCTTACGTGAGGAGAGTATTTTGCCCTTGCACAGTTGTAGGTTGGGGTCTTGCATGATGAAAAATAGTTATGCAAGCTGATGAGTGTTTTCAGTCCATTGTAGCCAAAAACCTTGTGCAGACATTGAAAGGGAGAACACTCCGTCCAAATTTCTCAGCAATAACATTTTTCAGTCTATCTTTGGAACAGACAGAAGGCAGAATTGTGTCTAAACATATTTCATACACATTCCCAACATTCACACCCCTTCTCCTCCCACCTCTCCACCCTCAAATTTTTGTTTTGGACGTGGGATCCTGTGATGATCTGCCAGTGGAACCCAGGCCGTCGAGCTGTGCTCAAATATTTGAGCTCACACTCGGCCAAGTTGACTTAGCTCGGAGCGCGCCGTTCACAGAGCTTTGATAGGATGCCTGCGCCGAGCGCGGAGCTTCCAGGCAGACAGCACTGAGAGCCTCTTGTGTCCCGCTCTGTCTTGTTTCCTGGTGGGTTTGAAAACAGACAGGCTGGGCTGAGGGGGCAGACTGCCACATGAGAGAGGAGAGAGGCTTCCCCACCATGAGAGACAGACTCTGGCACAAGACGGCTGCTGTCCGGGGTTGTTGACGAGCAGAGATCAAAGTCTTTTCAGGGTAGCAGAGGAGTTCGGCTTCTTCAAGATTACTGAGGAATCATTAAGCCTCCATTTGCAAATGATATGATTTCTAAATTTAATGCCACACCATGCTGGATTTTGAAGAGTTACTTTTTGGCATTTGCTTTCATCATAATAGAATATTCAAATGGGTTGGAAACTAGGAGAAAAGGAATGAAAAAGACATGCAGGATAGCAGCCAGAGGGCATACGTGAACCTGGGCTGCCAGGACAAGGACAGCAGCCTCTGACCATAGGGGGACATTCTTTTCACAGATTAAGCTTTTATGAAGATGACCCCAATAAATCCCTCCAACAGAAATGAAAAGGATACTCCTTCATAGTTTTGTTATCAAGTAGTTTTCAGGTTAATCTGGCTCATGACAGAGACCCACAACTTACTCACCCGAAATGGCTGTTTAGCAACCCTTCAATACAGTTTTCACTATATTGCCTAAAGTACTCATTCACCTGCCTTGACTTGCATATGAACTTCAGTGAGATCCCATTCCTAATCCATAGGGTCCAACATGACGCTGACCCGCCCTTTACAGCTATAACAGCTTCAACTCTTCTGAGAAGGCTGTCCACAAGGTTTAGAAGTGTTTATAGGAATCTTTGACCATTCTTCCAAAAGCGCATTTGTGAGGTCACACACTAATGTTGGACGAGAAGACCTGGCTCTCAGTCTCTGCTCTAATTCATCCCAAAGGTGTTCTATCAGGTTGAGGTCAGGGCTCTGTGCAGGCCAGTCAAGTTCATCCACACCAGACTCTGTCATCCATGTCTTTATGGACTTGCTTTGTGCACTGGTGCACAGTCATGTTGGAAGAGGAAGAGGCCAGCTCCAAACTGTTCCCACAAAGTTGGGAGCATGGAATTGTCCAAAATGTCTCGGTATGCTGAAGCATTCAGAGTTCCTTTGACTGGAACTAAGGGGCCAAGCCCAGCTCCTGAAAAACACCCCCACACCATAATCCACCCTCAGCAAAACTTTACACTTTGGTATAGTGCAGTCCGACAAGTATCGTTCTCATGCCAACCACCAAACCCAGACTCGTCCATCAGCTCGATGGAGAAGCTTGATTCGTCACTCCAGAGAACGTGTCTCCACAGCTCTAGAGTCCACTAAAAATATTTATTTATTTAATTGGTCAGTTTAGTCTTAGCTCCTCTGTTTCATCATTTTCAATTCAAGATGGCGTTTCCTCAGTCCTCTGGGGATTTTCGAAGAGTCCTGACTTACTGTCCTTGTGCGTGTGTGTGCATGTGAGTGGCTGTCAGTGTTAAATGTGGGCTGGGAGGGTGGGTGGGGTTCTCTTTTATCCTGTATCCCCTGACCCTTATCTGTTCAATTATTTTAATGTACAGCACTTTGTGTAACATTTTATGTATGAAAAGAGCTTTATAAATAAAGTTTGATTGATTGATTGAATATAATACAAGTCAGATCTACAGTAAGGCTGTCAGTTTTCCTCAAAATCAAACTCAAATGGTTTTCAAACATACATGCAAATTACCAAAGTTAGTTATCCAGTTATTTTTCAGAATGTACTGGTAAATTTTCTGCTCCAGTGTGCATCTCTTCTGGTTGGCTGACACTATTAGATACAATTAAGATCATGAGAAAAGACAGCAAATATTGACTGAAGTTGGCATGCGGTCAATTCAACACTGCACAGAAGTAGAAAAGTAAAAATCAATTCAGTATGTTTCCCTGGAAAACAATTAGTTGAGTTCAAACCAGTTAAACTGACAGAAAAGTTTGAGCTCAGTGGGGGGACGTACTATAGTTGATCAATATGTTGCGCTATACTTTGCAAAAGCTCTGCCTCAGGGTAAATCTGCTTCCTTCAGTTTCTCATCACAGTCTTGTCAATTATTTTCCTAGTCAGACATTTGTTGAGGCACATTTTTGATTTTGTTTCACTCAGTAAAGTTGATCCTTCCCTTGTTTGCTTCTTCTTGAGCTCATCAGAGACTCAGGCTCCATCATGGCGGGTTTTGAAGCTTGCCGAGGTGACAGGACCTCTTCCTGCTTGAACTATTTCCATTTTGTGATAAGAGGCAAATCAGGCTTTAATAAATGAGTATTTGAAATACAAAGACCAACATTTTCTCCCACTTTGCTTCAAGAAAGCAGTGAAATGAGGAGTGAAAATCAGGCAAACACATCCGACAAACTGACAGAGGGGATCTGAGCGCCTGTAATGAAACGTCAGCGAATGGAAATGATATTGACTGCATACACGCCGGGAAAATCTAACCAACAATAGCAGGGCAGAAAGGCTGAGCAGGCGTATGAGGGAGAATGAAAAGCAAAGAATACCTATGAAAGGGTTTGATTTCTATGTTTTCGTCATGCTCTCGGCGTAGGTTAAATAGGAGATGTTTGCAGTCCAAGGAAATTCCCACGAGGGATCAGAACCCTGTTGTTTCCATGAGAAAGAGGAAACCAGGCCCACGCAGATAGAGCCGAGCGCTGCTGCCCACGGGCCCATGTGAGCTGGAGGTCATCCAATCGTGACAAAGCTGACAATGAGAGATCTGCCGGGCGATCAGCACACATATGACTACCCATGGAGCGAAGGGAATGCTTCCTCTCTTATCTTTTTTTCGCTTTGGTTTCGGTTTTCTTGGAGCAAATATGTGAGTGCAAGACAGTCAGTCATTTCCAAATACACACACAGATCGCTCTGTTACACCATTCACCCTCTTTCTGACATTTCTTTGCATCACATATTTTCCAGTTCTGGCTGTTTTAACCTGTCATGTCTGATTTAAATGAGGGGTGGTGAAGTTTGGTTGCAGGATGATTTAAAGGTTCCACTTGTCCACTTTTAAATCAGCTTGAGCCTCCAGATAAACTCCAATCTCTTCCTATGACAATTGCCTGTTTTATGCAAAATCCCTCACCCTTATTTCCATTTTCCTCTTTGTCGATAACTCATGCCTCTGACGGTTGGTTATCAGTGTTATCAGCCATCATCAGCAGTGGAGATTTGAGGCAGAAGGGCAAAACTGTATCTTCCTGTAAAATCCACTCTTAAAAAATGGATGTTTCTCCTTTGGAGAATCAGCGTCACTCTTTGGTGTTTTTTCTTCTTTTGAGAGCGTGGAGTCACACACCGAGCTGAGGAGTGAAGGACAGAAAGAGCTGGGCTACCAATGGCCGCTGTACAAAGCTGTTACACAGACTTTAGTATCTGTCTTCTCATGACAATGGCAGCTTAAAGGGATAGTCCTGGACTTTTGAGGAGGGACTGTGTGTAGTACATACTAATAGTATTAGCATTAGCCATAGTGACAGAGATCAGCTCTGCAACTGTAGAACACAAACAGCATGGAAATAAGGGCTGTATACTGCTACAGATGAAGCTGACAACACAGCACAATTAAAATATTTTTTTATGCGAGAACAAGACATCAAAACAGTGTAGGGTTCTTGCATGCTGTATGTGACACAATTGCAACAATTTATTATTTCACAAACAAGCCATTTAGTTCTGGCGGATCAAAAGAGTGTTCTCCACCCCCCAAAGACTAAAGCACAAAAGCCCAATGCATAAAAACTCTCCAAATTTAATGGCCCAATCAGGGACAGAAGCAGAGCTACAGATGTGACGACAACAGGAAGAGGCTGCATGTTTAAAGAGACTGTGAGGAGTTTTTAAGTAATTACAAAAAAGTCTCACTTTTAGACATATGCCTGATCGAAATACACACTTATTGATGAGTTTTATAGCATCTAAATAGTTTATCTATAAATGCTATTCTTTAGCCTCCTGGTCGGGTCGTACAGGGCTGGACTGGCCTGGATACTCAACTTCAGGAACAAGACAATTAAAACTACAGCAAACTTATATTATTTTATTATTTATATTACACGTCTGAGAGCGCCGGGCTGTAAGTAGCTATATATAGCCGTCTACAACTACGATAATAACTTTTCCCCGCATTGCTTGTCGTCACACATCAAAAACTACCACTACGTAACTAGAAACAGATACATTACCTCGTGGCTTTGCATCCTGTAAGTTGTTGAAGAAGAACTTGTAAAGCAATGCAGAGTTCCGACAAAGATCCATGCAGCATTTACCACAACAAACAAACACATTTGGCTTCACGTCTCCGGTGCGTTCCAGTTGTAGTCAGAAGTAGGAATTTTGAGCTCCGAGTGGGAAACTAAAACTGGAACGTCCCCCGAAGTCTGAATTTCCTACTGGGAACTCGGTGAAACCTCGCCACCCCGAGGTGTCAATCGAAGATGGATGTCCCCAGTGTGAACAGTTATTTAGCTCCTGTAATAATCAATTTATTGGCACTTCTGACTGGGGTGTGTCGCTCTAGATCAGCTGTATACATAGTATTGTTAGATTTATATTTACAAAAATGCTGCAATAGTGATAATCACATTCTTCATACAACAACGCAGGGCGTGCTAACAACAGCTAACAATAGTCTGGTAGTTAGGCATGTTTTTTTCTGACTTCAACTGGAACGCCGATAAGTCGGAGATGATGTCACTCCCATTTCCGAGGTTACAGGAACGCAGCATTACGCCGGCGATAAATTCTCCTCATAGCACCTTTAAAAACAAATGCAGCGTGTAAAAGTGATCTCCATGGATGTAGCAAGATCTGCAGTTTCATCAGAAGTAGGCTTGATTTCTCCTTTAAAAGATGAGTGAAGAACATCACTTTAAGTTGGCCAACAGGAAATTATGATCTTCCCCACTGCTGGGACACATAGAGTTGCAGAAATGCCGCACGAACAATGCCGTAGTCATCATTACCCTATGATATGGAATCTGTCCTCCTCAGAAGTTTACCAGGAGAACTTGGTGGGTTTTGTCTTTGATGAGATTCATGTCACATGTAAGTGGCAGATGACACATCTGCTTTAATTTAATGTAAGATAGGACAATGGTCTAAGGACTGAAGTTCTTGAAGCTCGAGCTAACGGCGAACAACAGGGTCGAGCTGCTATGTCATATGGTGGCTTGATGTGATTGGTCTGTGAAGTGTGATGAGCGGACTGATCGTCTAATCACCAGCTGCTCTGGTATTTTAAGTTTCCGCCCTCTAAAAATACCGAACCATAGAAATGAGACTAAAAATGAGATTAACGCGATTAAAAAACATAATATGTTAATTGCGACTGTAACTAATTACTCACTATTAACATGATAATTTAGCACCCCTATTTAAATTTACAAATGGTTAAAGAGGAATTGGCTGACCAAAATCAGTAATGCTGATAGAGCGTAACTCTGTCTCAGTTCACACAATGTTTTTGTCAAGGAAACGTATCATTAGAAACATGGCTGATGTCTTCGTAAAATAAACCATCAGCATAAGCCAAATACTCACACAGAAAATAAACTTCCTCAGTTTCTTTGGGTTTTTTTTTTCTTTTGTTTGAGTTTGTTCATTACTGTAAAATGTATGCATGTAAACTGCAGGTATTCTCTGATCCAGACACATCCCAAAGGGATTTTACCAAGTCACTCTCAATTTTGAGCAAGGTTGACAAAATATGTAGAGTTTGTACACCTGTATCAACAGGTGACTCATATTTTTCCTGTCTTCTAGTTTACACTGCAAGTCCACAATTTATCATTCAAAGCCATTAATCCACATCAGCAGGTGTTTTTCCTGTGTGAACTCCAGTGCATACAAGTAACCTCATGCATCCAAGGTAAACAGCAGTCATAACTGCTACAAAAATCCCTGGTTTATTTTGTTAGGTAGTGGTGTATTTTCCTCTCTTCAAAGCCTACAGACTACAGCTGGTTGATATGCTGACAGTGGAGAAACACAGCGCAAAAAAAACAACAATTGGGAAAACAAAAGGTTGTTTTTATTTTCAGCAGTGTGAGACAATTTGGCAATGGTACCAACAGGCTGTGTGTCCTTACTTTAGAAACTTTAACTGTGATTTTAAGGCCCTTCAAACCTTCAGTAGGACCAGGCACAATATTTAAAGAGCTAAAAATAGCTAAGTCCTCACCAGCACTTCACATCTTTGAGTTTTACTCAATCTAATGCTTGAGTATTTCGAGTCCATCTGGGTAACATCTTAATGATCACGGAGCCGGGGAAGACACTTGGCAAAAATCTAACTTGGGCAGTCGGCACAAGACACAAGGCTTTATGTATGGCATGTTCATGAGTACTACCCACTCTGCCAAAGCACCACCCCACAGAGCATGTTTTGGAAAGACAGAGCCTCTCAAAAACTGAGAGTGATTGAACAAATAGCCAGTAGAGGATTGCAGCCACAGCTTAACTCTACCTGGGACAATTCAAGACCGATCTGCCTGATGACAGACTTGGAATTGGACCAATCCAGCTGTTTGATAAGGTCGGGGTACTGGAGGTCGCACATACAATTATAAAGAGCAGCCACAGAGACCCACCTGAGCTACACGGCCTCATCATACTCTATGTTACAGTCAGGTAGAATAACTCTACATCCATAGTTTGAGTGCCACAGTTACTGTGCTGTAGCATGTAGACAGCAATCTGATACAAAGTGCGAGGAACCAGGGAAGTAAGTTGGCATGGATGAGTGAACAAACGTATAAGTCCCATATGTAGTCAAATGTTAATCCCAGTTATTTTAACCCAGGTAGTTTAAGTTAGTTCCTTTGCACAACATGATTTTATATCATTAAAGTGCTTGGTATTGAATTTGTGAAGAATTGTTCCCCCAGTACATCCTGGTAATTTTCTGTTAGCTCCTGCACATGTGTAAATATTAATCAACAACTATTCATCATGTCTTTGGTGAAAAGCAGATTGACATGTTTGAATCACCTCAGTGAAATCAATACCAAATGATAAAGGTCTGTTGATGGTCTGATAGCATCCAAAGCAGTTGCCTGTGTTACACATCTCTGTTTTCCCTCAAACAAAACTTCTTGGTATGAAGTAATATTTTGCTTGAACTACACTGAGGTCAATCCAGCAGCTCTGGTTCCCATATTTGCATTTGATAAGCATCCAAAAGCCTTCACTTCCTCTTAAGCTATTTCCATAGAACTAAGCAGCCTTGAGATTGCAGTTTAAATGTTTCTTATCACACAATGACATTTCAGAGTTTTTGTCCCCCCATGTCAGATATCATCTAAAAAGTATTTGCTGCTGTCTGGAGAGATATATATTTATCTTTAGTCATAGGTCTGGTGTTTTTACAAATTATTGTTTGCATAATAGACTAAAGAGAAGTGCATGAAAATTTATCTTTGATAGTTTAGGAACAACAAATTTGGCAATGCAATATGATTCAGTGACAGAAAGTTAAATCACTGATATCCTGTGCCCTCTAATGTTCTTTTGAACAGTAAAGTGATCAAAGAAATCCAGATCAAGTCTGAAATCAAAAGGTGAGCCAACACATGTGCATTATGTTTAAAAGTTAACCGATTCAGTACATCAAACATAAGCTGGACCTGCCACCTCCACTGATGTTAGCTCCCTTCATACTTAACATTTCATATAAGGCTGTTAGCAGCCAGCCAGCTTTCCTGTCTTCCAAATGGACATTTATGACCTGAATGATTACCTGTCTATTAGAACTGAACAACCTTAGGAAAAGATGCAATTGCAATTTTTCTGGCAGATATTGCGATTTCAATTCATTTTACCACTGTCTTGAAATCAAGCTTCACTGCAATATTCACTGTTTACAGTGTAGACAACATTAATTAAATCAATAATCAAAACCACATAACGTATTATTCATCATCTAACATTGATGGTGCATAAACTGTTATCAATAATAAAGGGAAATTCAAACTTTTACTCTTAAACAGAGGCTTTGTATTGTTGACGTGCTTACCAGCACTTTCATAAATGCAAATTGCCTGCACATTTGTAAATTAGTTGACACAACAGATCCTGGGGTCAGTCAGGAGTGCTTCAAAAATAGCAGCTTTGGTGATAACAAAATTTGTGTTGTTTGAAATTACAATTTTTTTAATCTGAAAAATGTTAACTTGATAAGCCCTACAGTCTGTGGCCCTGCCCATATGGAGATGAAAATTGTTAAAAAGTTTTCTGTAAGCACAAGATCATTTGCAGAAATGTGTCCGCCTGTACAAAAACACAAAAAATGCTGTACCCTATAGAACAGGCCTCTTAGCGGCACTGTAACGCTGCCACAGACACCAAAAACCAGAGAAGTGAGGGAGCATGGGTATAAAATAAGTGAAGACATGAGCGCAAGCCTTTCCGAAAATATGAATATTTATTGTAAATACGGAAATGCAAGGGTAGCACTTTGATTCATTCACTCTGGGATCTGCTTTTAAAAAAAAAACAAAAAAAAACTGTGCATCTACTGGCTCCTCGGATACTCCTGAACAACTTGACAATTTTTGCCCACACTTTGCTGTGCTCAGTTTTTTCTTTATCAGTGAATTTGTTCAATTTGTTGAAAGTGTTTAGAAGTTTTGGGTTTGCATGGGTGCTCAGAACATCCATCACCTTGGGCATTCCCTCTGCCTTCACAAAATCAATTAATGTACAAAAAGATCCAGCAGCTATTTCATTTCATTTCACCACAAAAAGTAAACTATTTATCCAAATAGATGGACTTCCACACAGACTGCTAGCAACAGGTGCCTAAGATCTTTAAATGTCAGTGTATTAACACAACTGTTGCTAAAGTCAGTCTTGACAGACCCTACATTTATATATTTTATATTTACTCCTGTTGTACAGTCCACCTCAGATATGAATTGGCTCACCAACTCTGTTTAAGTCATGCCTCTTCAGAGCATTTTCAAGTGGATGGACTATAAAGTTCACAAGATAATCCACAGAACAATCTGTGTTTGACATGCTGGTTTGAAACACCAGGTATAAGGATTAATTTCACCCTTTAAAGTTTGACTGACATTCACAAAGTTTCCTTAATTGCCCTCATTACAATTCAATTTTCATAAAACTACACAACTCATGCATCACATCATTAGTTCCATTGATCACCTTCTTTAATGCAGCCAGAATGCAACAACACACTCATGCACAACTCACACACACTCGAAGCTTTGTCCACTTTCATGTCAGTCAGTGTGTAATTAAAGCCATCTTAATTTACATTTTTAATTAAGCGGTGCAGAACGGGGATACAGAGCCCACATATTGGTGAGGTATTAAATGGTGTGAAGGCAATCTGAGTGATGACTGTTAATTACAGATACACAGTCTGATTGCTTTCTGCTTTCTAATGAATTGTCTGCCGGGATAAATGGCTCTGATCTAATGGACGTGGTCTCTGTGAACCCATCAAACCGGCTTTAATAGTGTAAGAAGTTAATCTTTATCTCTCTATTAGAGGATTCATCTGGAGATATTCCATGGGAATACAGCTTATGCCATGCTTATGCCATATTTAGTATTCAGGGGGTAAAGTTTGTGTAAGCTCTTAATTACTTCTGTGAATATTTAATGTAGCCATTATATGGTCAGAGAATTAAAGAAATATTCTGCTATGGCTGTGAAAATTACTAAGCACTGATTTATAGAGATGGTCATAGATTTCCATTTTTTGTTTTATAATTATGCCCCAAATCTGTCAATAGAGGTTAATGGGAATGAAAAGAATAAACAACATTATCTTTATCATTTGATTATGTTCAAAAGTTTACTTGTGCTGAATTGCTTGAGGCTACAATGTTGTGTATGGATGGCAGTATTTCTTATTTAGAATCACACCAACTAATAGATGCACTTTTATTAATAAATAGGCCTTTTCTAGTTTCTGATTATTGAAAGCAGCTTAGCATCTACTCAAGTAACATCTACCCATTCACTCCCACATTCACTCACTGATGGTAGAAGTAACTATGTCAGTTGTCTATCAGTTCTGACTAAAACAGAACACATCTCTCGGAAAATGCCTCGAGGGGGTCACTGCTGCGGACAATGCACACTTCACTTCCTCATTAATGATGTCAACATGTCACAATGGCCATCTGAGACACCGGCTGATCCTGTGTTCACACCAAAAGCGATCTGAGCGTCATCTTTCCATGATTACTGGAGTCTCGGGGCAAAGAGTGGCGTGATGCCAGGGACACGAGCGACCTTAAGCGGCACATCAGTCAGCAAAAAAGGTCTGAAACTCACAGCTAACTCCAGAGTACAGGGTAAAGCAGTTTGCCAATAATTATTGTGTGTCAGGAGATCGAAAATTCTGAAAATTTTGACAATATACTGTTGGTGGACACATAAGAGGACCACCTGAAGAGTGAGTGACTATATTTCATTACTTTATACAAGGTCTTAGGGTTAAATTTGTGTAAAATACAACAAAACCTGAATTTTCAAAAAATATAAATGGAAAAAAACAGAATATGGGAAAAAACTAAAATAGAATTTGGGAATAATAGCACAGATTTTATAGGGCCCTTGGTGACCAACCATGAACAGACTGTGCCACCGACTCCCCAAGGATGTTTGAGATGGACACAATATTCGAGGACTGGGTATTTATGGCAACCTCACAATACAAAACGTTACATCTGACACTGAGGACATGATGCGATACGTACATGAAACTCGTTAATTGTGGACATTGGCTACACCTTTAACAGCATGTTCTCTTTTGTGAGTACAAAAGCTTAATTTTATTGCTCTTAAAAAAAGTTTTGCAAATTTTTTTTTAAAAAACAGGCAGTATCAAGCAGAGAACAAAGCATCAGAATTTATGCACAAAGGGACCAAAACAACAAGTGCAATTAAAGGCAAAAAACCTTACAAGCATACCCAAATCACAATAAAAACATGGTAATATGTCATAAATAACAAAGGCAATACAAGAACCAAGCAACAATAAATGAGATTGCTATCAATATCATTACATTATTACCATGCTCATTTAATCAATCTACTTTATTGATAAACTTTCAAAGGCAGTTTCTTTATATCCTCACTTTAACCGAACTGTATGGTAGTGATGGGGGATACCAAACTATTTGAAGTCTTTATGATAACAGTACTATTGCTATGTTTCTTCAATACTGATACTATCTTCTAAAATTCTTCCTGAACATCTCTAAACTTTCCATTTTTAAAAGACTTACGACACATACAAAGGAACACCGACACAACCAACCACCAAATCTACAAAGTGAGTTTAATTCAAAGCTTTAGAGAGATTGTCCACTGTTTCACAATGATGTGGGGTGCAGTTTTTTTTTGTAATTGTTTCCTCCATAAATTCCTCCACCCATGTTTTTTAATTATTTTTCCTAAATGCCTGCAAACAGCTCACTCACCTGCACCTACAAAGCCATCACTCTGACACTTCTCCAGTGCCAGATGATTCCTGCATCTCCTGTGGTCTGTTGGCTGAAGAGTTGCTGAAGAGTTTATCTGATTACTGTAGGCAGAAACTATCTCAAGTCTGTGCAGTCACCTTATCTGACAATAGAGACTTTGAGGGGTCTGAGCTAAGACAAGGTCACTGGTCTCCCTTCGAATCAACGCCCCCGCTGGCTGCCTCCTCCCGACCCCATGTGCTCATCTCTGTGTTTGTTGTCTCATGTGTTGGTGTTTTTTTTCCAATCCCCCACTGTGCTCCCCTGACAGGTGCCTAGTTTGGAATTTTTTTTTTTTTTAACCCCTCCCCTTTTCCTTTTTTCCTTTTCTACAAGCACTTTGAGTTACATATGTTGTAGGAAAAGTGCTATATAAAAAAGTTTGATTGATTTATTGATTGAAGAAGGCTAGCTATACCCATTTACTCCCAGTATTTGAGCTAAGCTAACTAGCTGCAGGTGAGCATCTCTCCTTGCTACTGGATGCATAGAAGAAAAAATGGTGTCTGTTAGTCATGAACTCAAGAGTGAGACAAGACATGAAAAGGAAAAAAAAAGTAGGTGTAGCCCTTGAAGATGGTGCAACTTTGAAAAAGTGAATAGATTACACAAAGTGTAACAAACCATACCTAATTCTTCATTTTCAACCTAAAATCCTCTCCATAGCCGGTGTCCATTTTTACAACACCCCACAATCAGTTCTGAAAATCTCAACTGTCATCCATAACACTCACGGGCTGCTTTTCCAAAATCGAACTCATCTCCGGTGAGCTTTTGAGGCTTTAGATGACACTGAAAGAAGAATAAAGGCAACAATTTCTGGACATCTGCGGGTGGGTTTCTCTGTGATACCCGCCGGGTTTTCTCTAAAAGGTTCATCTCTCCTCTCTTATTTTTTCACCCCCGCCTCCCCTCCATCAGCAAACAGCCATTTGCTCTGGAGATAATGACATGAGGCAAGATGACCTTACAAGGACACGCGGCAAACAAGTACGAGGAGTTTTTGTGCGCTGCGTTCATTCTCAACTTCAAGGCCAGGGTGATCTGACACACAGGGAGATGTGATGGGTAGATGACATGTGTGGACACATACTCCCACATCCTCACTGGTACAGAAAATTGGACCACAAGGTAACATCTTCATGCATGGAGAGCCTTGACGGAGTCCAAAATAAAGCTTGAGCAGGGTCGATAATGCTCTGTTGCCCTTTTTTATCAGTGTTACTCATTTTAAAACAGCACTCACGCACAGATTGGCAACTCAAACCTGTAAAATCTCCAACAAGCACGTCCCTCTGCTCTTGTTAAATATTAATACCTGCTGCTTTCCCATTTGGTTGGAGGGAAGAGAGTGGCGAGGCAGCAGAGGGGAAGCATGAGGTAAAGTGACATTGCCGGAAAAAAACTGTCAGCTTCAAATGTCTTCTTAAATATCTCAGAGGGGGTTGAAATGAATTAAGGTTCACTGAGGTTAGAAAGCCTCTGTGGCTTATTCAAAATGAGGAGAAGAAGTCAAAAAAGGACAGGTAATTATCATTAGTGTGCGCAACAGGTGCAGTCTCCATCACAGTCCTGTGCTGTGGAGACTGTGAGCAGTTGGGGATCACAGAGGAAAAGCAGCCAATCAGGAGAGAGAGGAGAGATGTGATTTCTGGGGTTTCAATGAGTTACAGAGCTCCATGCTGAGGTGATGATCAGCTGTGAGTCACACAAACTCAAAAAGAAATCAGTGATGTTGATGGATTTTACTGACTTACACAGCACAAAACACAGACTTTTGTTTTGATGAAATTCATACAAAATTGGACTCACTCTTCTTGTCTCTTCTTGTAATCAGCTAATTATGGGTATTAACTCACTGATGAACCAAACCACATTCTGCAACTACTCTGTTTAACCGAACATCCTGCAGCTGCCATATGTTGACATTCAATCTCTTCTGTTTGACAGTCAACCTGCTGGTTAAGTATGACCTCTGCAACCCTCCTACAGTGATTTTGACAGCACTTTTTAATTTAGTTTTTGTTATAGTTTTTTTCCTAAACTAACTATCAGTTTAAGTCAAAATTTAGTCATCTAAATTATTTAATTTTAGTCTAGTTTTAGTCGATGAAATTTCACACTTTAGTGGAGGAAATCTACTGTAAATTTAGTCAACTAAAATATGAACAGTCAAGTGTAATCCAAAGTTTCCTTCAGCTTCTGAAGTCATGTTTAACACTTGGATCCCACCACCATGAGGCTAAGGCAGATTTGATTGGATGTGTCTCTTAGCTCATCCAACCTCTCCACACAACCAAAGTAGCTGTGATTCCTAACATGTCTCTACTTTCTACATGTTGAAGGGAGGTTTGATTGGATGAAGTCTCCATCAAATATTTTCATCTAGATCTACAAAAATTTAATTTAATTTAGTTTAAGTTTTTGTCAATGAACACTTGTTTTTATTAGTTACTGTCTAGCTTTTTCTCAAGGGCAAAAAAGATTATTGATGAAAACTCTGAAAAAAACTATTAGTTGACAAAATTAACTCTGCACCTTAGCACCTATTGTTCTATTTGTCAGTATTCAAGGTGTAACCTCTTTACTGTTTCTGTAAAGTTCACCTTAAATTGATAAGAAAGGACTGTGGTCAACAACAATGCTGCATCAGGTTAAGAGTCTGGATGTCATTCTCGACGGCTCACTGTCTTTCCAATCTCACATAAATAACATCACCCAGTCTGCTTACTTTCACCTCTGCAACACCAACCGTCTTCACCCCTCCCTCACCCCTCCCTCACCCCCACAGTGCCTCCATTCTTGTTCACAGCCTTGTCACCTCCTGCATCAACTAATGCAAATCTCTTGTCTTCAATCTCCCCAAATAGTCCTTCCATAAACTCTAGCTGGTCCAGAACTCAGCTGCCCATCACATCAACCCCATCCAACAGCACATCTACTGGCTCCCGGTCAAGCATAGAAGAGAGGTCAAACTCCTCCTGTGCACATATAAGGCTGTCCACAACCTCACCCCTCCATATCTGTTCAACGCTGCCCACTCCCTCAGATTCTCCTCCTCCATCTGCCTCTGCACTATGAGGAGCAGGGCTTTGCTACCCAGCTCTGGAACTCTCTCCCTCCAAAATCTGAACCCTTTACCCCTCTTCAAATCCGGACTCAAAACCCAGGACTTCTTACTCAATTTAACAACCTGCTATTTACTAGGGATGGGACGATACACCTAAACTCACGATACACTGCACGTCGATATGCCCGGGTCACGATACGTCACAATACAATATCAAAAAAGTATAAAAGAAAAAATATTACTGTGCAATTACAACTTATTTGTTTTTGTCTGAGTTGCACACAGGAAAACACAAGAACTAACAGGCCAAACACAAACAATATCACTCTCTCTAACCCTAGAGAGGTTCAGAAGAGTGTATGCTAATGAGCGGTAGGCTAATTTTCGCCGTCTTCGTCTTTTTTAATGAGAAAGCCAACATACTGCCAGACAGATGACTTGTATCCAGGCGGAGCGTCCTCAATTTCCACCTCATTCGACTCCATCATTTGGCTTTTTGGAGGCAAGGTAGTTGGTGCTAATGTTTGTTCTCGTCACTTCTGGTCACATGCGCTATTACCGGACGTGACGTCTTTATTTCACGATCCATTTTTTTTTCAAACTTGATGCATTTCGTCACGTACTGTATCGCGATATTTCGTTCCATCCCTACTATTTACATCCTCCAATCTGTTTTGTCGGTTGTGTTTTTATGTCCTACTGTAACTATTCTTCATTCGATTATTGTTGCTTTTATTTTGTTGCCTTGAGTGTCTTGAAAGGAGCTTTTAAAGTCCATCAATCAATAAATCAAACTTTATTTATATAAAACTTTTCATAGAAAAAATGTAGCACAAAGTGCCTTCCATACAGACATATACTTAAAAAAACTAAAGGGAAGCATGACACAAACTCACTCCACCCAACCCCCAAATGTTCCCACCTCACAATTAATACACAGTAATGGCAAAATGCATCATACATAAAGGAAAATAGCAGAACAGGAATATTGTTGTACCCAGGACACACCAAGGAAATCGTAAAGGTTTAACATTAGTATATACTTGATGTTAGGTTAAAAGTGTAAAATTACATATATAAATTAAGTAAAAAATTACGCTAAAAAACAATAAATAGTAAAAGAGGGTTCTGTAATAAGAATAAGAACACTAAATGGTAATTCAGCTAAAATCCATTCTAAAAAGGTAGGTCTTGAGTTTGTTTTTTTGGTTTTGTTTTGTTTTTTATGCATGTTAATACATACTATGTGTTATTATCACATTGTATTATTGTCCCTTGTTTGTTGCAAAAATATGTTGAACGGTCACTTTAAAACCAAAAATGGCACTGAACTGAATTTTTGTTTACTAGTACATCACTTCAACACTTACACTGTGGGACAATCTTTTCTCTAAACATAAATTGTAAACCCTCCTTGCCAACAGGCTTTTGTCCAAGGACATTGCAGATGTTGATTGTAATGTCTGATAAAAGACGTGTGCTAGACTTTTTTATACTGGGCTGTTTGCAATCATTCTTGGATCGTGGGCTTTAAATATGGTCAAGCACCAGAGGGTGTAGGGGGTTGGATTTGTCATAGTGAATGTAGGCAGTTGAGTAATGTGGTGCTTCACACTGAATTTGCTTGTAGCTGCTCCCACTGACTGTCTGTGTGAGGAGCTGAGCAGCTACAGGTCGAACTGGAAGAACTGTTGGCTGGTGTTTGTGTCTGCTGACTGTCTGCCTGGATCCTCAGACATGGACCCTGCAGCTTTCAGCAGACACGGCTCGGCCCACGTCTCACTTCTGCCTCGGAGCACCTTGTTTCTTGTCTCTGGTTTGCCAAGGTTACCCCAGGACTGGAAGGAAAACATCCCACTGACTGTCTGCACAGCTGAGAGGATGCAGAGCAGTCTGTGTGTGTGCTGGGATTTAGGTACAGTAAGTGTGTTCAGAACTGTGGTATGCAATGCTGTTTATTTCCAGCCTCACCCTGCTTTAGTTTATACTGTCCCGCTTCCAGTTCTATAAAACATGTTCTCATAAACTGAGAAAGTTTAGAGGCTTGATGGCACACCTGTAGGCCGGCGTGTGAATAGGCTCTTTCTTCAAATGAGATGCCACACATGCTGAAGGAGGCGAACATGACGTACCACAGAACAAATTGCAAAAACCGCTGAGAAATATGTCACTGAAATAACATCCTCCTCTAGGCTGGAGGGATGAAGAGGACTAAGTAGAACAAATGAGGACACACTCTGATTCTGTTTTATTTTATCCCAGTGACAAGTCTTTCAGGTCTTCCATTTTCAGAACAGGTCACAAAGGCCCAGACATGCATAAACCAATCCCACCAGGAAACTGTGAGTTTGGGATCACAACAATGAGGTAATCCTTGAAAATTCAGTGGGGCAAACTTTACTGCACATTTGGCCAATCACCACAGTTGAGTGTAACTGTGTGTGTGCTCTGTGCCCTCCCACACACATTATCACACTTCAGTCTGACACAAACAGCACACGCTAACTGCTGATATCACAACTAAAGTCTGTGAAAAGCAATTAGGCAAGGAAGATTAGTAGAACAAGCAGGGAAGAACCTAACCATTCTGGTTAGGGTGGCCCAGCCCCTGACAAAATTTAAAAAAATACAAGTTTGGGCTGAATTCCTGCAAACTACCTTCCATGGACTCTTAAAAAATGTGGTACTACTCAGTGCTGTCAGTAGATTAAAAAATTGAGCATTTAATTAATTATGACCTGTCATTAATTAATCTTAATCAGTTTTTTAATCTATCTTAAAAAAATGCTGAAAAAGCCTCAATTTAAGGTATTTTCATTGAAATTCATTAATTATTATTGCAGATCAAAAGATTGTTCTCCACCCCAAAAAGCTCAAGCACAAGATCCCCAATGCATAAAAACTGTCCAGCTTTAACTGCCCAATCAGGGAACAGAGGAGGAGCTGTGGATGTGACGACAGGAAGTGACAACATGTTTGAAAACAACAGCGGCGTGTAAAGCTGTGTCCATGAATGCAGCAAGATCTGCAGTTTTATCAAAAATGAACTTGATTTCTACTTTAAACGAGGAGAAATGAACGTCACTTTAAGCTTTCTTATGTGAAATCATGTTTTTCTCTTCTCCCGACTGCTGGGAAACCGAGAGTGATGTGGAAATGTTGCGCTAACAACGTCGAGCTGTATTCATGGTTACCCTACAATATCTAATATGCCCTCCTCAGAAGTTTACCGGGACAACTTGGTGGATTTTGTCTTTGATGAGATTCATGCCACATGTGGCAGATGATTCATCTGTGTGGTATCATGTAATGTAAGTTGATTGTCTAAGGACTGAAGTACTCATAGTCTGAGCTAACGGCTAACAACAGGGTCTAGCTGCTAAGTCATATGTGGCTTGATGTGATTGGTATGTGAAGAGTTTGACGAGCAGACCGATCGTCCAATCACCAGCTGCCCTGGTATTTCAAGGTGTTACCCTCTGAAGACACTGAAACAGTGAAATCAGATGAAAAATTAGATTAACGAGATAAAAAACCATCACACGCTAATTCTAACTATAATTAATCTCAATTAACATAATAGTTTGGACCCCTAGTACGAGTATGTGTAATGGTATCAGCAAAAATTAAGTCAGAAATAGCTTCACGTCCAATATCTGGAAAAATTCAGTGTTGTCCATACCTACAATTCCGCCATATAATCAATTTTGACGACTGTTCTGCCGAGGTTCGACTATTAATCATGCACAATTATAGTCTGATCCTGCAGCTACTGTTTCCTGCCTCCTATGACTTCTTCACTATTGTACACATTGACCAATGAGAGCACCAGGAGCTTTGCATGTGCGACATTAAGATGAAACCATGTTCATCACAGGCAAACATCATGAGTGTCTTGAAAGTCTGCGCCACTGTTTCTAACCCTTCTTCCCTCCCATCAGACATCTCCTGGGAAGCCAATCAGAGCATTATCCCAGCCTCGTAAAGCCTCCCCGCCCCCTAAGATCTAAGCATTTTCAAAGGAGGGAGGAAAAGAGCTGCAAAATAAGTCTGACCTTGGCATTAGAGTTTGTCTAATCTTATTATCTGGAAAATAAAACCATGAAGTAAACCTAAAACCAGCAAATCATCAAATACTTTGGATGATTTTATAAAAAAAATCGCAGCTTTTCAAAACATATCAGTCAAATATTTAGTGAAGTGCTCTTTTACCTTGACTTATCTTCAATGAAGCATCACATTTCAGAGCTCTTTGTGAGAATGGGAGTTGAGTAAGAGGCTGTATCCTCCTGTATTTATAGAAAAGTTAATGTCAAATCAAATGTCAAATTGGAGAACAAGAACATGCAACGTTCACTTAACTTCACTGAATGTTTCTGATTCTTCAACTACAGAGGACCCTCACTCATTTTAAACAATGCTGTTCATATTTCCACAAGCTATAAACCAAAAAGACCGATCATTTTGATTTGAGTGTGGAGAATAATCTAACATCTGTAAATCTGTAGATATGCCAAAACCAGAATGGATGACGCAGGTACAGGCAATGCGAGGTTTCATTTTCTGAATTCTGAATGAGGAGGAGGTCCATTTGATCATTCCTGCCACATTCCTCTGCACAGAGATTTTTATGAAAATATTACCAGCAGCATGTCAGAGGAGCTACAGAATCAATGGAAATTCAATTCCAGGAGGGATGTTTCAGGAGGAAGGGTTCAGATAAGATTTATTTACAGGGTGAAAACAGAGGGGGGGGTGATGGGTTGACAAGAGAAATGGTTCTGTGTCAGAATGTCACTGCCATGGAAGATAGTGCATGTATGTATTTCACAGATGTATTACGTCTATATGATGTGTTGTATTATTGAAAACTGATAAACCTTCATCCTGCCTGTCACACATATAAAAATGTCACATCCTGACTTCACAGCTTCTGTTTGCTCTACAAAAAACATCAACAAAACATAACATCTTTAACGAAACATCCAGCATAATATCAAAGTAGCATTTCAAGCATTTCACTGCACGAGTTGATCAATTTACTTCTCCAAGTGAAGACTAAAATATTTCAATCTATGTCTATATTTGCTGAAATGCAACACTGACTGTGATACTATTCCTTTTTAGTTTGGACATGCTGAAAAAGACAAGAGGATGATTATTTCATTGATTTTTGAAGATTTTAAACTACTAATGGAGGAAAGATATCTCACTTGTAAATGTTTACAGGGCCCTTGTCTGTGTTTGATTGTTTACATTGTGACTTGGGTGTCTATTAAGCAGGGATTTGATATAAGTTGAATGAAAAAGTAAATCTCTGTCGAGGATCAGATGCAGTTCCTTCTCCCTTCCCTATTTAAGAATGTGGGAAGGTTACTAGATAATGAGATCTGAGTTGATTGGCTGTCCAAATAATGTCTAATGTGAGGGGAAAGGAGGGGTTACAGGCCACAGAGAGGGGTTTAAAACAGTCATGGCATCTGCTTGTGACACAGAGAAAACACACATGTAATTGGAGGCTGCAAAACTATTACATTACAAACTCCAGGAAGTAAAGCACAGTGTTTTAAGGGAGATTTCTTTAAAGAGTCAGTGCATTGCTCTATGAACTGATAGTTTGGTAAAAGGGGTCATGCTCTGCTCTCCAAACCCCTTCTAACAACATTAAAAGCAGAAAACGATGATTTTACAGGAAATGGGACCTTAAGGTTATGCAGTCTGTGCGTCGTTGTTTCGTCCTCAAAGGTAGAGAAAGTCATAGCTTGAGGTTTGAGGTTGATTAATGTTTAAAAAAGGGACCGAAGCTACAACCTCAACTACATTACACATACACAACATGTAACAGGCTTTTCCCCTTGACGAAGTGCAGAATGAATGCTTACTGAACTAAATGAAAAAGTAACAATAATGAAATTTCACCCGAGAACTGATCAGTCAACAAAACTTTAGATGTGAAAGCCACCTTATGTTAAAGGTTGTAAGGTGCTTAAAGAAAAAAACAAGGACTGACTTGGAGTCCATCTCAATTGTACCCCTTAGTCCTTGTCTTACCCCTTGGTTTTGCGCGTTCACATCTAGTGATGGGGTGTCCCAATTCTCCATAGGGCTAAGGGGAAGGGCTAAGACCAAGGGCTACACAGCCCTTGAAATGAAGACAGACCAGGACCTCACTTGAAATGAAGGGGTAAGAGAATTTCCCACAATACACCATGCCCCTGGACAAGAGGGCAAAGTGGAGACTGAAGAAAGCATATAAGTAATTATTAAATCATCAAGTGACAAGTAATTATATTTTGAATTGTTGATCATATTTAAAAAATGTGTCTTTATAACGTGCTAGCTTTCGCATTTGTAGCTATGGCTACAGTCACATCACACCTATGACACAGCAGCTAGCGAGCGGCTCTGGGTGATGACGTAAAGGGAATCGAGTGGGGTCCTGTTTCTTAGGGGCATGTTTGCAGCCCTTCCCCTTGGCCCTTTGTTTTGAGAGTAAGGGAAAGGGGTAACACGAAGAGGAAGGGCTAAATGGTACAATTGGGATTCACCCTTGGACTGGTTGTAGAATTTCATGCATGTTTTACTTTACTTTTTCGGCTTTGCTTACAGAACAAAACAGTTTCATGTAATACCAAAGATACCTCTGGACCACAATGATATTGAAATCACCTCTTAGAGATTCTTTAATACTTGATTTTTTTGCATTTACATAATGTATTCCTGGTCTCTCATAAACTGAAGAATGGAAAATACCCGATATGTTGAAGTAAAAGGTTCATGTTTTTATTTACTGCAGTTTGGTCCGTCTCACATCAAGCTTCCTTTGACCCCAATTATGTCTCTAAATCATCAGAGTGGGATTAAAGACAACAAAAAGTTGGCTGTAATGGACTCATTTTCCTTCTGAGACAATAAATATAAAATTTTCTCCTAATAAAAAGGTCCTCTATGTTTCAAGACTTTGACCGACTTAACCTTCATGCATATTTATCACAGACCCCTCAGTGAGGTGATTTTGGACCCTGAGCAAACTCCCTCAGGCCTCACAGTCGTTACATTCGTCAGCACAGAGCGGATTTTACATCATAATGTCATACAGTATGCCCTGCAGTGTTTAGGTTACAGTGACTGGTTACAGTGTGCTCACCCAGCCTTCAGGGTTAGAGGAGAGTGCACCGTATAACAGCCTGTCAGCAGAGCGGAGGGGCTACGTCAACATGCGGTCACACACCTGTAATAACATGCCGTCCACCTTTTATACACGCTGTCGCACACCTGTAGGCCACAGTCGGCCCGAGTCAGCATTTTATTTGCTTGCATAGCCAGACTTTTTGTAGCCCGGGTGCTCGCCTATGTGTATTTTATGCCACCACCAACAGACAGCACTTTCATTCAACATAATAGCTTTCTATAGGCTGTGTTTTGTTTTGTGGTCAGATTTAGACATGTCCAACTGCTGGAGAACTTTTTGGTTACCACAAGAAATGCAAACATGCTGGACTCGAGCTTCTAAACTGCAGCTGAGTGCTAAATAACATGTTGAGGGAGTGGAGTGGAGTGTTTGTAGTGTTATAAAATACAAATACATGTGGATTATTTTACGGTATCTTTTACTTTATAACAATACTGAGCCATTAATACACTGTAAAATAGGTAGAAAAATACAGCTGATTAAATGTTGACCTTATAGGTACTGTCTAAAGACACTTTGGCCTCATCGACACGACAACAAAAATGATTGAAAAAAGAGTTTCATTGTGTTTTCTTGCCTCCCGTTTACACAAGAACATTGCCCAGAGTGCCTAAATCCACAAACTTTTGAAACCAGGGTCAAGAGTGAAAAGTTTGGAAAACTTTTCTGTTTTAGTCTCTGTGTATACAAGATTCAGCATTTCCAGAAAATACACTGACATGCAGGGCATGTGTAGTACTCTTTCTCGTGAAGGCTCTATGCACATCCCAGGAACAGGAACAACAACAACAACAACAACAAAGGCTTCTTCAGAGCAACATGTGATGCTTATGTGCTCGTCTTCATGTGTCAACTTGCCATTGTTTTTAAAGAAAAGTTTGTCTTCACCAGAAAGCGTATGTGTTCTAACACAGCTGTTTCACTACAAACTGACATTGCCATCTACTGGTGTGGCATGCACTCTACAGCGTTTTCAGTCGTTCACAGATGTATCTGAGGCTGCTGTGTGTCAGATTGGAATTTTACTGAAAAACTTACTTGATGTACATATTGTAGTGTTAGTGGAACAATTACATAGCATTTCAGGGCATGTCAGATGGAGTTCTTCTTTCGACAACAAAAGGGTAGAATGACTGCTAAGCTGGTACTTGTCTCTGTGGGTTTAGAGGAGGAGCTAGAGTGTTTCTTTATCTATTGCAATATGTGATTCTCTAACTTATTTATTAGCGGAGGTGCAAGTTTTGTCACAAGTTTTGAGCCTATAGTGATCTTGGCTGCAAGTCCAGTTAACATACCAGTGGACAGATAGTAAAAAGTTCATAGAGTATAACTCAGAGCAATCTTGAGATAGCACATTCACCAGCAATCAAAACACTAGGCCCAGAATCTTAAGTCTTTGGAAAAAACTCAAAATTCAGATCAGTGTATCCTTTATTCAGAAAAACCCTCTTATACTGGGATCAGACCACATGATTTATGCATGATTATAGCCCAGCCCAACAGTCAAAGGGTTTCAGGATCCATCTGCCATGAAAAATCACTTTTTCCATCTTGTGCTGGTTTTCACTTTAGAAGAATTAAAAGTATCCAGAATCTATAATCAGGATTTGTACTGATTTGTGAGTTGGGTTAATCTCAAGCTCACACATCTGTAAACTTTCCTTCCTCAAAGGTCGAGCTCCTGTGAATGATGGACAAAACACAGGTTTATACCATATGCATTTCATTTTCAGAGCATTTTATCTGCTCTCAGAAGGTCTTAGGAGTTATTTAGTCACCACTTGTGATATTGAGTTACAGTACGCATTACATGTGATGTGTGTTTGTTTGTCCCGACCCACCACAAACCAGTTCTTGATTCCCTGTCTTCACATGGTGAGGCTAAGCTAACTGTCTATTTAACAGCAACTCAGACATTCCATCTCTCTATGATCAGCAGCTCATGGGGGTTAAAGGAAAACATTCAATAAAAACGGAGAGTATGAAGAAGGGGAATTCCCAATCAAATGAAACACATGCTTCTAATATTCCCTCTATTGCAGCGCTGCCATCTCTGTCTAAAACTTCCCATGAACTCCTCCAGAGTCTTTTCAACGAAGGAGAGTGAAATTATTTTGACAAGATGGATGAGGTCGTATATCTCCTGGCTGAGCGCAGGAAACTATACGTCAACTTGAATGAACATTATATGCTCAAAAAGAGACAAATACACCAGGCTTAGTAATCTGTTTAGGATTTGTTTTTCCTACTCTCCGAAACCCAGGAAGGAATCTGGCTCCATTCGATCGGCCTCAATAATGAGCTGGATGAAAATCAATACACCCTCTCTGATTCAGTGTGTTGGGGGCTATAATTAGCTTATAAAACAGACTCAACTTCTGTCGTGGTTTTTGTAGCTCACAACACACAATCTGGGTCTTAGGAACGATAAAGTACACATATTACAGAAACAGTTTGGAGTTAAAACAGATAAATATTTCTGCAGAATGTCCATTATTTTGCCAAGTAGTTTATCTCCCTCCTCTCCGTGCCCACAGAGAGGGCCTTGGTGGTTGAAAGTGGTTAGAACTGTACATCTGGTAGCAGTTAGAGCTGTGTACTTGGCACCAATGAGGTCTCTGAAGCAGCACGTTCCAAGAGCAGCTCGAGTCGGCCTCAGATCTCTCACTTCATCTACTGAGCAGAAACAACTGAGCTGATAAATCCAAGGGAGCCCGACCTTTGACGAAGGAAAGTTTAGAGATGCTGCAGTTACTTTTGTGAGCTTGAGATTAACCCAACTCTCAAATCAATACAAATCCTGATTGTTGGTTCTTGATACTTTTAATTCTTTAAAAATGTTATGCTGCTTCACTGGCCTCAATTAAAAAGTTAGGTCTAAAGTTATAACCAGTGAGCTTTTAAACTCTTGCTGCTCCCTCCGTGATGTGTTTAGTGTGGAAGTGTAACCCTCACTTTCAAAAAAGTTCCTATAGGTTATCCTTTGGGGAGGTTTGCATTTTGGACACATCACTATTCAGCATGTTCTCCACCTGTCTCACAATGGCAGCATCTTTTATTGCACATTCAGGTTCAAAAGCTAAAAGAGGTAACCTGAAACGTCAGATGGACAGTTCCATATATCTACCATGGAAATATTTCACTAATCCATCTGGGAAAGAGCCATTTGAAAATGTTTCCAGGGGCAGAACCTTCACAAGCAACAGTGGCTCGCTGTCACTGGATGATTGTTCGACTCATCACACTCATCACAGACCAATCCATATCAAGCAAAGTGGCTACGTATGACTTAAAATATGTAGCGGCTACACATGGCGGCCATTACCCGCTACGCTTAATGGCTAACAACGGTTAATGGCCGTTAGTCGTTGTGGCTAACAACAGTTGTTACCCAGCTGTTACCCACTACCGCTAACAACAGTTACCCTAAACTATTTTAGATGATTGTCTTGCATTAACTTATACCACACAGATGTATCATTTAACACTTCTATGTGACATGAACCTAGTCAAAGACAATCCCTACCAAGTTTTCCCAGTAAACTTCTGAGGAGAGCAATTTCCCTAAGTATCATTTAGTTACCATGACGACCATCGACTAACCCACATGTCTGTGGAGGATTTCTACGTTCTCTCCCACTTTCCCTCCAGTGATCCCCGGTCAGGAGAAGAGCAAAAGACAGCTTCAGAAGACGCCATTGTTTGAAAACATGCAGTCACTTCCTGGTGTTGGCACGGCCGCAGTCTGCCTCTCTTCCCTGATTGGGCTAAATTAAGCATTTAGCGAAGGTGAAGTCGGACAACGGAGGTTGGGAAGGTGGATATGCAGGATTTCAGAATCAGGCAGGTCTGTCTGCTCTGCAAGGCTATAAAAGAGGTTGATGGGTCAAAACATAAATTCCCTCACTGTGTGACATCAACTCCTGTCCATGAGTCCTCAAAGTGAATATTTAATTCTTAACACAAACAAATCTTCTTCGGCTAGAGATATATTTCATTCCTACTATCAAACATATGCTGATGACATTCAGCTTTACAGTTCACTGTCTCCTGGACATCTCAGTTTTATTGATGAACTACTGAACTGCATATAAATAATCAACATGTCATAACCAACAAATAAGGAGAGGAGCCGAGCCTAAACTGCTACTGCTGCCAATGTCCTAGGAAGCTAACCACTTGCCACAGTAAGACTCAAATCTTCCTTCTCATTGTGTACTATGTATGTTAACAATAAAGTTGTGCTTGACCACACAAGGTCAAACACTGCATGAGTGGGGACTGGTCCTTGTTGATTTACTGTGTTGTTCTGTTGGTGTGCAGTGTGCCATGCTGATTATTTTGTTGCACACCACATACTGCATGAACTAAACTGCCCAATATGTTGTAATGTTTTGGCATGTTTGGAGTCCCTCGTGGTTCCCAAATTCATAATGCTTTTGAAAGCCTGTAAATGCGTGCCAAGCTTTTTGTAAAGCTTCCATCAGCATTGGTTAATTATGTTTAGTCAAACTCTGACCACAATCAAAGGCTATTTCATTCATCCATCAATTATCTATACCACTATCTGTTACAGGATTGTGGGGAGCTGGAGCCAGACATTGGGCAAGAAGCAGGGAACACTCTGAGCTGGTCACTAGCCAATCACAGGGCTACATAAAGACAGACAACCATTCATGCTCACACTCAAACCTAAGGGGGATTTAGAGAAATCAGTTAACCAAGCAGACATGTTTTTGGTCTGTGGTAGGAAACTCGAGTGACTTAAGAAGCCCACACAAGCACAAGGAGAGCACGCAAACTTCTGCACCGACTGTGCCACCCACAATTTCATTCAAAAAAGAACAAATCAAAATCCTGTAATTTTACATGCCTTTGCTGACAACCAAGCAGGCAGAGCACTTCAAAACTTCTAACATGTTTGTGTGCTTTTTTTTTAGCCAAAAAAGGACTTTATCATTTCAAAAAAGAAAGTCAGAAGCAACAATTAAGGGCTAAGCATGAGCTAGCCAAAGAAAACGCTAGCATTAGTCTGATGAAGAACTGGGTGGACAATTCAAGGAGAGCTGCAGGTGAGCAGTGAGTCATAAACAATCACAACCCCCCACAGAAAAGGTAGCTATGCACTGATTTAGGGAGGCTTTAATCACACTACCATGTCAACCACAGGTTCACTGGCTCTAAAGTCAGCTTATGCTCTTTGGCGGTAGTAGTGTCGCAGCATCACAATGAGTACTTCTAAAATGACAACCTTTTTGTCTCGACAAGTAAAAACAAATCGTTTCGTACTTTTCCAAAATTATGAACATGGCAGAGTTTAAAAGCTGAGTTGAAGTCTCAGATACACAGTTTTTACCCTCCTCTTTTTCTTCAGCATTTTACAACCACTCTGTTGAGAAGTCTTTGCTTTTATTCCAAACAAGATGACTTTGGTGTGATGAAATATTTAGACCTCCTATGTAGTGCAAACAGCATCATCCCCCAACAGACCTATTACAGTTTTGAGTTATTTCATGCCATTTTTCATCCCAGATGAGCCCCACTGCTTTCAGCTAAAACCAGTGTTTGCTGGAATAAAATTAGGTTGTGTGTGATGCCAGCTCTCACCAAGTGCTCCATCCTCAGGAGGCACAGCACAAAATCATCAAATTCAGAAAAATCATTCACCAGCTAGCGGCAGAAAAAAACAAGTTAAAGAGAATACTTTTTTCTGAGGCCTTCTTCGAATCAAGTTACAGCTCCATACAAGAGGTTTAAAACATGCAATCCTAAATGGTGGCAGAAGACTAGGGTTAAGTCTTTTCAACAGACTAGCAAAACCTTTCAAAGCAAGTAAAATATTACCATCTATAATTGGTAGGGTTATAAAATCAATTAATATTATTTAAATCAATATATATAAGTGCACAATGTAATTTTGAGGTTTTTTTGTTTGTTTTAAAGCCAATGCGGAGTAGGCAAGGTAAGCAGAGTAGCTGAGTTAGACATGGCGTCCTCTTTCAAAATGAGTGCAAAGAAAGGTCAAAAGATATCAGACAAGACAAAAACAGTGACATTATATCATAAGAGACAAACGTGCTGCACAAAACAGCTGGACCATGCAAGGCATCATACAGAACACGATTGCATTAACATGTTTATGGCAAAAAAATGGCCCAACGTGATAAAGTCACAGTCACATTAATAATTTATTTCTAACAAATGTTAATCAAAGTCATTAGACGGAGAGCTCAGACAGCAATATTTCTGGTTTGTGACCATAGATCAAATATAACCAAAGGATTCCATTACCTTGTTTATATGTTACTGCTTTTAAACTCAAAGGAAAGCCTTTTGGCAACTTTTTCTATTAAGAGGCAGAAATGACAAACATCGGTTGCATTACTATACTAAACCATACAAAAGTAACAACAATATCATGATCCAGTGATGATGACATAATCAATGTTGTAAAAGACATTATACATCAAAATATCAGAAGACCTTTCACTTTAAAATAGAGACATTATAAGGTAAAATGCAGAATGTATGTATCTTCCCACCTCGTTTCATTTCATATCCAAAATGATAACACTGTCACCTTCAAATACTGTACTCAATTTAAAGTGCAGTTTATTTCTCAATAATGCATGGGCACAAGTATACAAAGGACTTTTGAGGGATCATACAAACATATCAGCTAGAGTATGACAAGTTACTGAGTTAGAAGTACAAAATGCTAAAACAGAGTAGCCGTTTGGTCTGACATACTGTATAAGAAACCAGATATTCAAGATCAGGACTCCAGACTAAATTTTTGCACTGGTTGCAACAGTGCACCTAAACATTTTTTTAAGGTGCACAAGCAAAAAAATCAGTTGCACCCAAATTTTCCATAAGGTCACCTTTAACGCCATAAGGTCACCATTTTATCACTCTCCATACCTTTTATATAATGTAAATGATTTTTAAACAAGAATAAGATGTTATATAAGAGTTACTGCTCCGTGCTGAAACCTGACACCACAGTCAGGCTCTGTCTGGGCTCCTTTTCATACTAACAGCTGATTGGATGATTACTGAGGGCTGTGTGTATGTGTTTGGGTGGGCCTACAGCCTGCAGCCTGTGAAGATGCAATGCAGGGACAGAGAAAAGAGAGAAAGCAGGTGTTGTTTTTTCCTGCTACCTCAGTTACTTTCGTCAACTTAATTTTGTAATTGGTGCCTAACCTTTTTTCTTGTTGCACCAGTGCGCCCAAGAAAAAATGTTAGGTGTACTCTCACAAATTTTGGGTGCATGTGCGCCCAAAATGGTTGCACTCTGGAGCCCTGAAGATATTAGCATAATACAGTAATTGTTCACACTCTATAGCTTGTAGTTGTGAACTGTATTTGACCAAATAAGCATACAGTACTGTTAATAAATAACGATGAACATGGCATTGCAAACATAAATATGAAATTGTAAAAACTTGTCAATGTTTTATTTTAACCAATGTTACTGATAAATTAACAATTTCAAATGCCTTTTGTAGACTGTGTTTTTATACTCTCTGTGCAGGACAAATTATTTAGAGACAGTAACTGGGATCACCCCTTGAGGACATCCTGGTTACTCAGATGTTAGGACAAATGTAAATATGTACAACACACAAAAATATCCCTGTTAAAGCCGCACCATGTAAGATTCCAGCTTTCAGCTTTCTAAAGCCTCTATGGTCACTGAGTGCAACTGCACTGTCGTAAAACAGAGTGCCTCACACCAACATGAATTTGTTGACATACAGAGGGAGGAGAAGCTAGCCAACAGGACATCCCAAGAGACAAATAAACTATGCGGACTGATAAGGTACAGTCTGATCATGTCCAACATTAACAGCAAAATCAGCATTGGTCGGACGTCCCTCCTCGTCTTTCAGCTCATACCAGCCAGTGAACGAAGGGCCAAAGTTTATCCCTGTCCGGGGATTTAGCTTGTTACTCTCCCACTTTTCTTTTTTTCATCTCCTCTGATTAAACATTTCTTTTCTTCGGATTTTCCGCTGCTTCTGCCATGACAACAACTCTACATTTAGCTTTCTTCTTCTTCTAATTTTTCTTTTCTTGTTTACGGTGGGTGGCATCCAGCGTGAGGGGAGCAATACCACCACCTACTATTTAGGAGTGACAGCCAGAGGTTCCTATTTCAATTAGGAAAATAAGTACATATTTACTTTAAACTAAATTGTTCATTGAACCTGCTTTAAATTTTAAAAAAATGCTTTATATTCTTCTTTTCCCAACATTTAGGTTTTGCCTTGAGGGGGAAGTGACGTATGCTAAAAGCAGCCAAAGCAGTAAAATTTTGTAGTTTTTTAGTGTGGAAGTGTTCCTACAATCCACACCGAAGTTACTTAGTGCCAGTGAAGGCGACACAGACCACCTCAAACCATGACAGATGTAGCCTGCTGTAAGGTGTAGAAATATTATATTAGAGTAAAAAAATACTCAGTTTTGGTTTAAAGTCAAACATCAGTTTAAGAAAATACTGAAAAAGTACAGGTTCACACACAGAAAAGGTGCCCAATTTAATTATCGTGAGTGACTGTAATTAGTTACTTTCCAAAAAATAAATCAATTTAGCCACGATAAAATATCTTTTCCACACAATGAGGGAAAAATGTTTGACTCCCTGAATAGGGCTGCTCATGGTTCAGATATAGGACACTAACTTGGATGTCCATCATTCTGAAATGCAGCACACATTCTTTTCTACTGAGGAGCTGAGGACTCTTTCCACCATGAACCTCCCTCACATTTACTTTACAAGCTTACATTGTAGTATCTGATTTTTCTGAAAAAGAAGTCCGCTGTGATCAGGTAGCATCCCTCTGCTGTGCTGGAATGTAATTATAAAAGCATTATGAGGTGCTGAGAGCAGCAAGAACAAAACGTGCCAGTGAGAACAGCCCATCATCTCCTCCACCAGGTTGCTTTACATATCTGCAACCTGAGCAGCTCAACCCCCCCGCCGCTCCCCGACTCCTCACTGTGGTAATGGCCAGGAGCAGTCACAGTCTCCTTGGAACAGCCCATCTGCTGTGTGTGTGTGTTTCAGACGGAGGGGTTGGAGGGGAGTGGATTGATGGGTGGGCTGGTGTTGGCGGGTAAGGAATGAGAAAATGATGGGAGGCTCCAACCACAAATTATTGCCGGTCTGTTATTACAGTAGGCCCAACGTTAGCAATAGTTACACGGCCAAACAGTCCGACACAATGGCCGTCTTTAAATAAAAGACTCGGCCCACTGACGCAGTTGGCTGGCCACTGAGGGTTTGATGAGGAGGAGGGTGAAGTAGAGGAGGTCATTTCTAGCTTGGCTGTTCCCACCACAGAGTCAGGCAGGCAGCAAGGAAAACACAAAGAATTAACGCTTAAACCAAGGTTAAAAATGTCAGCATAAGTAACATTATATTAAAAACATTTAACGGTCAAAAGGGTGGCACAGTGGTGAGAACTGCCTCTCCACAACAGTATGATTGAGGATAAACATCTGCAGCCAGAACCTCCAAAGGAGTTTGAAACTAACCCACTGCTTTAGAGGATTTCCTGAGGCTTCCTTACCCCCAAAGGAATGCAAGTTAGGTTCACTACCCTGCCATCGACCTTGAGCCTTTAAACAACAGTTATTACTCAATATTTAGAAAATGACTTTTCCCAAATAGATATGAACAGGATAATAGACAACCAGCTGATGCCTCACAAAGGTTTGACCCTCATTTAGCCCTCAGAACTGTCTTGTATCTGTATGACATGGATTTAACAAGGTGCTGGAAAGGTTCCTCAAAGATTTCAGTCCATATTGACAGGACAAAATGACAAGAGTTCTCACAGATGTGTCAGCTGCACATCAATGAGATCAGCCTCACAATCCACCACATCCCAAAGGTGCTCTACTGGATAACCATCTAATTTTAAATGTAAAGCAGTCTCGGGTACGGAAGGCCTACCAAGCATTTCAAGTTTTCAAGCTCTGAGGAATCGAGAAGGGACATGAATTTTTAGTTTCACTTTTTGGTTCAAAGGTGCATATGATTAAACCTCAGCGAGGATCAAGACTGAACGATATTAGGGAAATACTGTACCTAATAGCAATTTTTCTGACAGATATTGAGATTTCTTCAAGCTAAGCTTCAAAGCAAAATTCACTATATTTACAGTATAGATGACAGTAAGGAAATCAGTGATCAAAAGCACATAGCACATTATTCATAATCTAATATTGATAATTAATAATCTGTTTTCATTATTTAAGGGATATTCCAACTTCTACTCCTAAACAGAAGCTTTGTATTGTTGACATGCCTATAGCACTTTTGTAAATGCAAATTACCTGCAACTTTACAAAACAGTGTGTGTAACATTAGATTAGATTAGATTAGACAGAACTTTATTAACCCCTCTGAGAAGCTCCCTCAGGGAAATGAGAATTACAATAGCAGTTTGAGAAGTAGATAAAAAAGATACGTATCAAGATAGATGTAAACAAAATATAAATGAAAATAAAATTTATAGAAATAAATGACAACAAATGCAGAAATCAAGACTCAGCAGACAAAAGCCAACTAAATTGGACTGTGGTCTCCCATCGCCCTACTGGTGAGCCAGCACAAATTTTAAAGTCTGGTTTGGTCTCCTGCTGCTATAACCCACCTCCTTCAAGATTCCACACGTTATGTGTCAGAAATGGACACCTTGGTTACAACGAGTTGTTATCTATGTCACTGTTGCATCACCTCATGTAGGCTGCCCCACAGTTAGAACGTTGCCCTCAGAGGAGGCTAATGCTGCGTTCACACCACAAGCGACCCAGTTACCAAAATCGTGTCACCCACTGACGTATCTTCGCACGTCCAGAAATACCTCATTTTGGTAACCGTTGCTGTTGGCCGTCACTTAGTGACGTCACGTCCGCTCGCGTTTCACCGCAATCATTTCATATATCATATAATAGGATGTATAAGCGGACATTATTCCAGCTGTATCCTTTTCACTCACTTATCAACCACAACACACTGCAGCTGATGCCCTGCAGCAGCATTATCTGTGAGTTTCCTGTGGTCTGTTTAGGCGGAACTAATGTCCTCACTGACTAATGTTTCCCACATGGACATAAATTGTTCCTCTGTAGTCCGGATGAAAAACTCTCTGTCACGGGTACCGTCACACACACACAACGCCGATTGGTCGTTGCCACACAGCCTCACACGACATCGCCTGTAAAGTAGGGCTGAACAATTTATCGTTTTCAGATCGAAATCGCAATTTTAGACAATGCAATTTTGTGATCGCCAAAGCAGCAATTTTTTGCAGCGCTCCTGACTGACTCAGGATCTGTTGTGTCAAGTATTACACACATACTGTTGTACAAATTTGTAGACAATCTATATGTTAGAAGTGCTGGTAAGCAGGTCAACAACACAAAGCCTCTGTTTAGGAGTAGAAGTTAATGAAAACAGATTATTTATCATCACTATTAAAGGTGAATAATGTGTTAAGTGTTTCTCATCATTTATTTCCTTACTGTTGTCTGTACTGTAAACAAAGTGAATTTTGCACTGAAGTTTGATTTGAAAAAAAATCTTGAATTGCAATACTTGCCAGAAAAACTGAAATCAGATCTTTTCCTAAAATCGTTCAGCCCTACATGTGAATATCCCAAAGCTTGATTTGAAGAAAATCGTTAATTGAATTGAAATCGCAATATCTGCCAGAAAAATCGCAATTTAATCTTTTCCTAAAATCGTTCAGCTCTACTGTAAAGATAAACTTTTTTTACTTTGACATCGCGCGATAAGCTGTGTGGTTGTGTGAAAAGCAGCTGTCGCATCGCGGGAGGGTTAGCCACGCCCCATCGCGGCTGTACATTGACTTTGCATGGAGAGTGATAGCCGAGGTAGTACAAGTAGCGTCTGGTGTGTACGTACCTTGATGGTGATAAAAAAGTGTGTTCACAAATGAGGCCAGATGTGGACCTAAATCTGCTTTGAACAAAAAATAATCAGTTAAGTAAACTACAAGACTTGTTACTTCAAGCATTTTTCTTTCATCATAAACGTGTACAAGAGTTTATGAAATATTTTCAACAAAAAAAAAATTCTACTGAATGAACCTTATCTATAATGGGTCAATCTATTGTGTCAAACTATGAAATACTTCCACCAAACAACAAAATGTGCCCCAGACTTTGATTATTTTAATCTGTTGTAAAAAATTATAAAATCATTGTATTATAAAAACATGTTGCACTTGCATCTTATTTTACTA
Organism: Scarus forsteni; assembly: GCA_036419115.1. Classification (NCBI taxonomy): domain Eukaryota; kingdom Metazoa; phylum Chordata; class Actinopteri; order Labriformes; family Labridae; genus Scarus; species Scarus forsteni. The sequence goes on from JAZDUH010000458.1 coordinate 17,012,057, forward strand.
TATAGTAAATGAAAATATGTCTACATATTTTTTAAAAAGACAAATATTTTCCTCATGATCCCAAATAGGTCCTGTTGACCTGGAGGCTATGTTTGGCCCATAAACTGTATATCTGACTTACTCACTCTATGCAATAGATGAAGCAAGAAGCAAAACACCAGATGAAATATCAGTGTTTTTTTTCTATCAGGACACAGTACACAGACCCAGTAGCATAGATACAGGTGTAGAAAATCTACATTTCTTCTCAGTGATCCCCACACAAGTAAGCTTTTGTAGGCCCCTGATCCCTCATGAACTCTCTTGCACTCACTTAGTCGATGCTGAAGCCAGCCATTGTTTCAAGCCAAGATAATGGTATCAGAACTTGACAAAGGGAGTTACAGTCAAAGCTGCTCCAGCTGTAAAAGCAGACATCGGGTGTAGGACCTGATAAGATTACAAATTAAACTCAATCTCATTTGACATTAATCATGTGGCCATAACAGACAGTCACTCAGGACTGTATATTTACAGGCCAGAAAACAAACATCCTCCTTGAGCCCCCTCAACTTCAGAGCTAACTCAGATATCTAAATCTGCTGTCAAGATGTCTAGAGAATTGCAGGCTAATGTGCTGTAAAGACTGTAACAGGAAATTCAGACAGCTTAATCAGTTTCCTAAACACTGCTCTCAGAGGAAATGAGAATGTCTGCCATCGTTGGCTATTGTAGACGGACCACCAGCTGAGTTTTCAAAGGTGCATGTCTGTGTGTGTTTGAGCGAGCGTGGGCAGCTAACCGTTCTGTTTAGAGTTTTAATTTCTTCAGCAGTCGACTGAACTGGTGCCTTATGTAAAGTGCAATGGTTTGAAACTATGTGGATTTTTTTTATAATTTCTTTTGAAGCCAAAAAGACTCTGATGAAGTAATGGCATTTAAGAACATTATAGAAGACTGATAACTTTAACTGTGATTTTGACAGCAAAAAAATGTATAAATAAATAATAATAAAAAAATAAAAACAAAAGAAAAAAAATCTACAAATTTAAAGTATGCCACGACAAACAAAAAAAATTGACAACAATAACAAAAAGATGACATATAAAAAAGCAACTATTATATCAATAACTCAACTATTAATAAAACAAAAAATGAAAAGCTCAACAACAACAAATTATTCATTACAAAATATAATTACTAGTAAATAAATCCCAAACATAAACATGTAAGATGGATCAGACAAATAAATAATATTAAAAAAATCACAATTAATGGAAACATGAAATTAAACTAAAGACAATAAATAAGAATATTATTAAAAAAGCAGACATATATTAAAAAATATGTCGTTTTAAATAAAAAAAAATATTTAAAACGACATAATTAAAAGACAACAAATATAAACAAAGCTTATAAAAGAAAAGGGGTTAAATGAAAAAAACATAAATGTGTAAAATGACAAAAAGTTTAAATCAACTAACATTAAAAACGGACTTTAAAAAAAAAAATCACCATTATCAGGACACAACAAAAAAGGAAAAAATAACAAATAATATCGTCAAAATGCATGGATTTGTTGCAATTTCTGTTCTGTTGCATTTTCTTGTGTTTTTTTTTCTTTTGTCACTTTTTTTGGTGTTTTTATTTAATATTATGGGTTGCATATTTCTTCAGACTGCAGTCTATTTTGTTGAGTTTTCTGTTGTTATTTTGCTTTATTCTTTTTTACTATTGATTTTGTGTCTTATGGTTGCTATGATTTATTTTTACTTCTTGTATTTTAATGTCAATGTTTGATACAAAGATTATTGCATTTATAAATGTCTCTTTATTTTAAGTGTCACTGAACCTTTAATTTATTGTTGTGTTTCGTAATCATGTCTGTTTTATTAAATAGATTGAATAGTTATGTGTTAAATGATGTATTGTGTTTGTTGCATTGTTTTACTTATTTTTTTGTCATTTTATTGTTGTAAATTTATTTATAATGCCTTTCAAATGTGTGCGTACAATGTGTTGTGTTTTATTCATTTATCAGTAATAAAAATTACCCATCTTTTTTGGCTGCCACTGTAATGACTGTAATGCCTTGTTATATATGAGCATTAATGTGTTTTGTTAACTCTCAGGAATGTTTCTACAGCCAATAAAAGCCTCAGACTGTTTCTCTTGTTACATAAGTTTAGTATAGTTGTTGCCCTGCTGTTACATAAAATCACTCAGCAGTCCTGCTGAATAAAGTTTAATTTATGTTTTTTTTCCTTGACCTGATTAAACACCTTGGGGCCAAGTGTGGCAGTGTAAACACAATAAAGTATAACGGTAAGTTTGCTGACTTACAACATTTGCGGGGTTGTTTTTCTGTCTGAGATACACAGACTTGGGCCTGTGCTCAAAATATCAACACGGCAAAATATTGTCATGCACTCCTTGGTGATAGGTGTATCGATACGGCCTCCATGTTTTGAAGGTTGTTGTCAACACACTTTGGCAAATTGGAAGCAAAGCTACATGATGAAGCACATGTTCCAAATCCGAACTTAGGTCTACGCTGCACAAAAACTCAGATCTTAACAAGTTCATTTGTCTAATTTGAGGAGAAAAATATCCACAATAAGAACAAAAAAATGGATTTTCATTCAACAAGTCCAGGTGGATATCTTATTATAAGGAATAACAAACAAAAAGAATGAACTGAATAAGTTGTAATTATCAGAAAATATCTGCTAATTAAAAAAAGCAATGCTTCTGCCTTTAGGGTCTTAAAATTGGGTATAGAAACTACTTAAGATAGAATGTTTCTTGCCACATAGACATTTAGCACTTTGACTTACATATGTTGTAGGAAAAGTGCTATGTAAATAAAGTTTGATTGATTGATTTTGATTAATTGATACAGGTAATTTAGGGTTTATTTTTTGTTTCTCAATATTGAAATAGGATCCGTAGCTGGACTTGTCAGGCAATTTTGGGTTACGTAAGTGTTGTAAGATTTTTAGAATTGAAATTGAAAGCACCAGCTTCCTGAGACTGACTTTTTGCAGTGTACAATCTTTGAGGACCTGACTTAAATTTCTTGTTGGAAAATCATTAAAAACATAACCTTATTCTTTTTCTCCTTGTAAGAATGCATGGTCAATGTTCACGATTGACATGTATCAGGATGCATATCATATTGAGGCCTCAGTTTTGCGATTTGTATCGTAACATGAGGCTGCTGGAAATACCTAGCCCTGTGCAGAATCAGATAAGACTTGTAATTTGAGTACCAAATAATCCAAACTTTTCTCCGTAATTTGCTGTGAGAATGATTTACAAGAACCCTGCAGAGCTAATGACACACACAGTAACTTTGTGGTTTTAATCTAGGCCAGAACAAATGATGAAACAAGGCTGAAACCAGAAAGAGAGTTAAAATGTCCCTTGTGATGCTTTTGCGTTGTGATGACTAACAAACACAAAAGCTTTAAATCAGCCAACACACACATCATGAGCATGTCCCTCGATCTGTGAACGATCCCATCTGGTTACCGATCACACATCTGTCATTAATGTCAAAGCATCCACATGAATAGAAGAAAGCAGAGCAGACAGGAGTGAGGATGTAGGTAGTTGGTTTTCAGAGGTGGTGCTTCCATCAGCTGGAAAACTCTTTCCTGCCTCGAATGACTGGATTTTCCAACAAGACAATGCCTCTTGCCACACGGCAAGGTCAGTTAAAACCTGGATGGAGAACCACAACATTAGCACCATGCCTTGGCCTGCTCAATCACCAGATCTTAATCCAATTGAAAACCTGTGGAAAATCATCAAACTCAAAATGGAGAACCACAAGCCCAAAAACAAAAAGAAAAAATTTGTTTGAATTTGTCCAACAGGAATGGGCTGCTGTGACAGCAGAACAATGTCAGAAGCTGGTGGAGAGCATGCCAAGGCGCATGGCTGCAGTCATCAAAAACAATGGTTATGCAATCAAGTATTAACTCTTGTGTGTATCATGTGTTTAAAGCAAACAGAAAAGAAAACATGGAATGCTTAAAAGTAGTGTTTTTGGCAGTACAATGCCATAGCTATTGATGTAAGAATTTAAGTAATTTTGGTTATTATCAAGAAAACCATGGAAAATGAATAGTTCTTAGTTCTTAAATTAAACTCTCATGAGCTATTTTTGTTGTTATCATTATAATTGTCCAAACAAATGTACCTTTAGTTGAGCCAGGCATTAAAATTAACAAGAAATTGAAGAAAACAAGGGTGGTCTAATAATTTTTTCCATGACTGTATGTTGTAGGAAAAGTGCTATGTAAATAAAGTTGATTGATTGATTTTGATTAAGACATTACAGGTAATTTAGGGTTTATTTTTTGTTTCTCAATATTGAAATAGGATCCGTAGCTGGACTTGTCAGGCAATTTTGGGTTACGTAAGTGTTGTAAGATTTTTAGAATTGGAATTGAAAGCATCAGCTTCCTGAGATTGACTTTTTGCAGTGTACAATCTTTGAGGACCTGACTTAAATTTCTTGTTGGAAAATCATTAAAAACATAACCTTATTCTTTTTCTCCTTGTAAGAATGCATGGTCAATGTTCACGATTGACATGTATCAGGATGCATATCATATTGAGGCCTCAGTTTTGCGATTTGTATCGTAACATGAGGCTGCTGGAAATACCTAGCCCTGTGCAGAATCAGATAAGACTTGTAATTTGAGTACCAAATAATCCAAACTTTTCTCCGTAATTTGCTGTGAGAATGATTTACAAGAACCCTGCAGAGCTAATGACACACACAGTAACTTTGTGGTTTTAATCTAGGCCAGAACAAATGATGAAACAAGGCTGAAACCAGAAAGAGAGTTAAAATGTCCCTTGTGATGCTTTTGCGTTGTGATGACTAACAAACACAATAGCTTTAAATCAGCCAACACACACATCATGAGCATGTCCCTCGATCTGTGAACGATCCCATCTGGTTACCGATCACACATCTGTCATTAATGTCAAAGCATCCACATGAACAGATGAAAGCAGAGCAGACAGGAGTGAGGATGTAGGTAGTTGGTTTTCAGAGTGACGCAGTGAAGAACAAAGTCCTGAGGATTTACTGCAGGTCTGCTGCCTCCGAGGTGGAGACACCTTCAGAGCTGTCCTGGCTCCTTCTTATGAAGATTAATAATGCAAGTATTTACAAGGCCCAGACCTCTCCTCAGAACCCACAGCTCCTGTGCCAAACCACCAGAGCAGAGCGTCACACAGAGGAGAGTAAGAAAACACACTCCAACACACCTCAGCGACTCCCCACAGCAGCTCTTTGTGATGCTGCGGTTTTCAATGTTCTAACAAGCCGAGACTGAACTTTTATGTTTCATTATATCTTTGCTGAAAGGTGCTAATGTTGGAGTTTTCTTCATTTATGCCACATCATATATTTGGTGTGTTACCGTGCCAGGACTGTGATTTCTTTTCTTCTCCTAAAGCAACAGTTTGATACAGTGAAGCAGCGTTAAGGTTAATGTGCCTGTTTGCTTTGTGGCAGCTGTAGGTAAGACAAAAAAAAACATCTCAGTCCTGACAAATGAACTTTTAAAGAGGTCACATGATTGTATGACTCCCTTACTCCCAAATAGAGCAGCCACAGTGACACTGCCACCTCAGTAATTAAAGCCCATTGGCTCAGGGAGGCAAGCCCAGTGCAGGAAAGCATCGCCTGAGAAAAGAATGTTGATCCACTGAAAGTGAGCTAAACCCTTGGCTTTATACAGGATGACCTGACCAATTACAACAGAATGAACCAGTCAACCAATCAGAACAAACAGGACCCACAAGGGGAAGGGGCTTTACAGCAAAAAAAAAAAAAATGCACGTTTGGTTTTCAAGTATTGTTAATTTGCTAATTTTATATGATAGAGTACTTCTATTCACAAATCAAAGCATCCCTGACATCAGGACTTCACCTTCTTCCAGACTACAGCGCAAGTAGCTACCTCAAGAGACTGAGTACTCCATCAGCAGCAGTCAGTCACTGGCTTGGGTTGGCCAGTCAGAGCAGAGATGGTAGAATGAATATGCACAGATGTTCAGACCACAACACAGAGCAGCGCTGAAGCGACCTATTCCAACAGGGTACACTTGTTAACTAATCCGATTACAGGGACAACTTCGGGAAATAGGGCTTAGAATGACTGGTGAAATTTAAATGTAAATGGTTTTTATTTATAAAACCCTTTACAACAACACTTTTGGTGAACCAAAGTGCTTTACAATAGGTAGTAAGTAAAAAATAAATACATAAAAACAAGAAACAATTCATCGCAATAGAAGTAATGAAAAAAAAATAACAGCAATAAGAGCGATAAAATGAAATAATGAAATAAAGTAAAAATAAAGTAAAAGAGTCAGCAGCACACTAATGGGTATTAAAAGCCATCCTAAATAAATATGCTTTCAGTCAAGTTTCGAAAAGGCCCAGGTCAGAAATGAGACGTAATTCAGCTGTGAGCTTATTCCAAAGCCTGGGAACAGAAATGGAAAAGGCTTGATCACCCCAGCATCTGGATTTCAACCTGGGCACTTCCAGCAAAAGCCGATTTGAAGACCTCGGCGCTCTACCCGGGTCCCGAGCAGTTAAAAGCTCAGTTAAATACACTAGGGCGAGACCATTAAGAGCTCTTATAACAAACATTAAAAGTTTCAAATCAATCTCGGAATGGACAGGAAGCCAATGAAGAGATTTAAGAACAGGACTGACCTGGTTTCGTCTGTTAGTGCTGGTTAAAAGACGGGCCGCAGCGTTTTGCACAAGCTGGAGGCGACCAAGAGAAGCCTGGGAGATGCCAACATAAAGAGCATAGCAGTAGTTAAATCTCAAACTTGTAAGAGCATGGATGGCTATTTCAGGGTCATAGCAGCTTAAAAACATTTGACTTTGGCCAGAAGATGGAGCAGGAGAAAACTAGTCCTGACAACTCCATCATAAACCAAGTGAGAATAGAGGAGCATCAGGGGTACACAGTTTGTGAAAACTGGATGGTTATCTTTTTGGAGCATAGTCTGGCAGTAATCAAAAATAATTACATTTATTCAAGCAAGGGCTAAATATGGGCTCTTTCAGATTAAATTTATAGGTAATACGTCACCATTACTTAAATGTAGAATACAAAAGAAATTACATTACATAATGGATTTCACGACATGACTGCAATACTTAACACAGCTGCAGGCACAGTATCAGGAAACAGGTAAGAGAGAATATGTGTCAATTAAGTTTTTAGAATAATAGTTTTCTATCATTAATGTTAGACAGATTTAAATAATCTCCTTTCTTCTTTTAAAAGCATATTTTTATATTTGGCATGTATAACAGGTTATGACACAGGTTGTATATGAATAAATATAAAACATAAGTACAGGCAAAAACATAAAATTGTTCATTATTATGTAGAAAATGTAAAGGCCTTTGCTAAGTCACTGGAATATTACTATTTGGTATCCATAAAGTTCCTATCTATCTATCTATCTATCTATCTATCTATCTATCTATCTATCTATCTATCTATCTATCTATCTATCTATCTATTTACATGTCATTTTTGTCATAGTTAATTCAAAAAAAGGAAACTAACTTTGAATTTTCTTTTATTTAAGGCACAACATTAGTATTATTTGGTATAACAATGGGTCCATATTTTTGCATTACCACCATTCATCAAGGTGGAAGGTAAACAACATGTAAGTTAAGCAAGAGAAGAAGAGAAGAGAATTTGCAAGTAATGTTGGGAGTGAACCTTGAGAGGGCTGATGAAAATCTTAACCTGGCCTGGACGGCCTGAAATAACAGGTTTGTGCTTGTACTTCTTTAAGCATAGTGGTTTCCTTAATGCTGGCATCAACAGGTGTCTGCTAATGTTTTCTGCTACACGCTATACCTCACCAACTACTCTGCTCCCCATCAGCGGATCTTCCATCAGTGGCTGTGTAACCACACCGTGAATGAGCTGCTGAAGGCTGACTGCAGACGTGTGGGTGAGCTTTCTCTACTTGAGCCTCATGTTGCATCATTTCCAGAGCGCCATTAATGACAGCAAAGGAGTTTGTGATCTTACTTCATCTATGAAATCAATCAGTTCTTCAGCAAAAAAAGAAAGGAAAAACATGTGCTTCTCTCTCCCTCTGCACACTGGAAAATCAGTGGAGCAGGCATGAGAACATAACTGATGGTTCCAACCTCTTGGTCTGATCAGTCTTGAAAGCTCTTGACAATCATCATCCAATAGACAGTCCATGCATTTGGAAATTACATGAATTTCTCAGTACTTCAGATGGAGCCGGCTGTTAGCATTAGACAACTTTCTGGAATTATTTCCTATTTGTGTCCATAGAATCGTATAATACAGCTGCTTTCAGTCTCAACAGCAGACAACAAGTCATCCAGTGGGCTCTACCAGCTATCACTTCAGTGGTTGGAGGCCGAAAGAAGAACTTATTTCAATTAATTTGCTCACAATTATTTGAAGTAAGCTTTGCTAAATTATCCTCCACATGGTGCAGATTAGCAAAAGTAAAACAAAAAGGCCAGGTTTGTTCAGATCTGTAGAAGAAAATAAATTAAGAATTATAGTTTTTTAATGATATCGGTAATGTAAGAACGTGGAAGTGTTTGGGGACGACAGCAACTCGGCCACGAAGTGGTAGGCCACGTAAACTGACAGAGCGGAGTTCAGCGGATGCTGAGGCGCATAGTGCGAAGAGGTCGCCAACTTTCTGCAGAGTCAAGAACATAACTTTTTGAGTTATGTTGCTAACAGAGACACAAACAAACAAAAAAACAAACAGATGCCGGCAGTAACTTAACCTCCTTGGCGAAGGTAATAAACTGAAGCCTCTAAAGGAGCTGGTATTTCAAAGGTGATTTTTAAAGTTGTGTCTGTTGTTAAAGGTGTAGTCAGCGATCTTCTAATCTTCTAATGTGCTATTTGTCAAACTCACTGTATTTCTCCTCTCCATCCACAAGATGTCACCACTGACAGCATGTTGAAAAAAAAAGTCTGGTTTCAACACACAGCCTTGGCTCTGAATTTCAGCAGGTAAATACTAGGAGTGGGAGAAAAAATCGATACACCTAAGTATCGCGATTTTTTGTCTGCCGATTTTAAAATCGATATTTTTATTCAAAAATCGATATCCCCCCAACCCTACACACACACATGCACGCATACACACTATAGGCGCTAAAGTCGCCAAATTGAGGCAAGCGACATTGCTGGCTAAAACAGGCCATAGCTGTTAAAATAGTGCTGAATAGTGTTCCTACTTTTTACCAGCAGATAGTGGACAGGTGACAGGTTTCTATTCAAAGTTTTGGAGTATATTTATTTTAAAACACACACACCGGACCGAGGGACGTGAGTGTGGCTGTAGAGGCTGTGGAGCGGAGCAGAGAGAGAGACACAGAGTGACAAGAGACTTAGTAAGAGTACTCACGACGCCGAGAGTACTTTGTCAAGTACTGGCTGACTCTGAATCTGAGGAATATTTACTCTCTGAGGATGACGGTCAGTCGTCCAGTGAGAACCAAACTGGCAGCGAGTACGCGCAGCGAGAGCGGCTCCGTGTGCCATTACAGTCCCGGAGCAGTACATATCGAGAGCTTTTCCTCTCCATGCCCGGTTACTGCCGAAGAGAGGACATGGTCTGGGATGCAGGAAAGCTCAAAACACCGCGAAAAGTGACGGTGTTAGCGGAGAATGAGAAAGACCGCAGAGCTCTGGTCAAACGAGGGAGAAGCCGGGGGTAAACAGTGCAGGCAGCAGAGGCGTTCATGCTCGGCCCGTAAATTACAGCGATGACGATGGCTGGGAAAACTAACCACTTTGAAACTGTAGCCTTTTTAAATCTTGATAGCAAAATTGAATATTTCTTGAAAAAACTCTGGTGCCTAAAGGGATAATAAGCCACTTTTTATATGCAATCCAGGCTTTTGAAGAGAGGGAGCATAAACAGCTGGTTAATATATATTGCTGAATAAGTCCAAAATACAGACTCACATGTGATGTGTATTTTTCCTGATATAGTCTGTAGGCATCATCATTGTTCATCTATTTCACTGGTTTTAAAAAAGCTAACTAAAGATTGCAAAAATCGGCAATATCGTAGATCGCAATTTAAATCGTATCGGCACCTAAAAAATCGCAATAAATCGAATCGGGAGAAAAGTGAATCGTCCCAGCCCTAGTGAATACTGTGGCTTGGGCTGAGCCACCAAAACAGGGTACAGCCCCCCACATCCAGGGGGCGATCATACTCATGCGCAGATCAGACAAAGGGGGAGGGGGAGTAGTAGGTTGCGTAGCGTGCGCAGTTAGCGTAAGAGAGAGATACAATAGGTGCAGTAACAATGGCTGAAAAACAGCCCAAAGGAAAAAGATCAGAGGAGTGAAAAATGAAAAAGAAGGGCTGTGACCATGAAAGAGTGAAGACCCGGGTCAAGGTGTTGCTTTACGACGGTGGAGGGAACTCCGCGAATTTAAAGACCTGAAAACGGACACGGATGTCGCCGTCTGTCTGCTGGATAGGTAAGCAACATTAGCTTTGTAGTGCTTCACATAACAGTAACAGCCACCAGGCATTCACCTTATTGTCTAATCTGCCAGAATGTACTGTTGTTGTGATGTTATCAATAATGGAGGTCGAGTTGTCTGACAAGTCGGGGTTACCTTAGCTACGTTGGTCAGCTACGCAGTTTCTACGGCCGTTTCCATGACGATGCACGTCCATCAGCTTTCGGGGGGTGGAGCCAGGGGTGAGGTATGAAGGGAGAGGCGGGTCTAAATTTGTTTATCAACAATCTCTATGCCCGTTTTCTTCCACATCGCTGACTACACCTTTAACCGCAAAAGAGTTTTACGTGTACACAGCAGTCTGCTGAGAAGTGAACTGTCAGTACTCTTTGGACTGCAAACACGTATAGAAAAAGTCACATACTCTTCATTTTCAAGTAGAATCTTTGAAAAGAGATTATTGTCAGAGGGGAGAGATCATCTGTTCACCTTGAATCTTGCACTCAGCCTACAACAGTCTAAGAAATATGAGGACAAACTGCCTTAAGTGGGCAGAAAATACTCTGCTCATGACAGAGAGGAGAGGGTATAAATGGCAGAGGTTCACATATGCCTGACTACGATGACCCACTGAACCTGACAGGAGAGATGTGTCGACATCTGTGTGGCTTACCTTGTGGTGCGTGCCAAAGACCTGTGGTTGCACATAAATGATTCTTTTCCAGCTTTGATTGCGTGTCCAAACTTGGGGCTGCAATTGTGGCATCACCCTGCATGAGCAAAATAGTTACATAAGTTAAGTACAAAAAAGATGGTAAACTGATGCCTTGAAATATCAGAGCAACAAGGACCTAGTCTGTTTTTACTCAGCTTCTGCGAGAATGGCTTGAATTATATTCTTACTCTATTTAGAGAGCATAAATTAATCTTCTTGACATGTGTTTTTATCTGTTAACCTTTTTCTTTCCTTAATCTTTCATGTTAAAATGTTGTTTGGTTGAAAAACATCTCTATCACAATGTGACAAAATTAAATCCCCAAATAAGCTTATGCATCACTTTAAGACAAGTAAAATCATGTGTTCAGTTTAAAGCTTGCAGTACAGTGATCGCTCTGGCTTTCATATCACTTTAAAGTATATGGTATAAAAACGCTGCAGCAGCTTGTTGTTCTGTCAATCATCCAAATTAACAAGCTTAATGGTTCCGCTCTGGTGCCCATAGCAACACGCATTACAGAAAATTGCCAAATTGATTGAAAAAGAAGACCACAATCGCCTCAAAGAGACTTGTCACACATGGATGGCTTGGTAATAAATTAATTGACAAACAGAAGGATGAGAGGTCAGAGAGCTGGAGCCCAGCCTAACGATGAGTGAAAATAATATGCAGCACAACATGGTTGATAAATTGCAATTAAAGGTTGATTTAATGTGCTTCTGCCAACTTTTTGGGGCTATCTCAGCATCGGGGTTGTTGAACACATTCACAGGATTGTAGGCAGACCCATGAACCATACACAAGACATTCTGATGTCAAAAGGTGGGTTGCTCCTAAATTTAGGGGTCACAACAGAAAAGATTGAGTCATCTTGAGTTTTTGGCCTGGCCTTAGGTAGATTAGATAAATTCAGTTTTTATTGCAATTGTTAGGGGTGTCCTGATCCGATATTGATATCAAGTATCGGTCTGATATTGGCAAAAAAACAAATATTGAAATTTTTATCAGCCTGCAGCTAACATATCCGATATTAACACTCCGATACAAGCAGTCCATTCTAATTTATTTGTCATTTAATTTAGTTACAGAATATGCTTTTGTTTAAGATAAACAGAATGGTTATTTTGCAATTTAAAAATATATGTTTTTGCTTTTACTGGATTTCTTGAGGTTATGTTTCAATGTCTTTTTATTTATTTTTCATTTATTTTATTTAATTGTTGTATATTATTATGTTTAAGGTTAAAATTAATTGAACCCATTGGTTAATAACAATCAGTTAGTTATTTTCATACCTACTATTGCTAACTACTGTTCTCTGTTTGATAATCTCGCTTGATCAAGCCTTTTCTTACAGTCCATACAACAAAAAGAGTTATAAAAGTCTCTGTGATTCTTGCTGATATTGTATCAGATCGATAATAAGTCATTGAGCCACTATTTATATTTGCACAACTTCAATTACTGATTTAAAATTAAGGTAAGGTGGGTACTTATTACAAATCATATTTAATGTTGGATGTTCATTTAATATACACCTCTCATGTTCTTAAAATGGTTGGAAAAGTACACTATCCAATTAGTTGTCAGATTAAACAACAGAGAAAGGATACTACTGCAATTATATTAAGTACTTACCCCTTCTCCTGAGCTAACTGTACTTCCACCACGGTCTGACACAGCACTGAAGTCACCTCCATTTCGTCTCTGTTTATAACTCAGAGCTCAACTGATAAATTAAACCATTTTGCTAACTCTTTACCCTAAAAAAAAAATTAATTTGGCGTGAATTTCAAATTTGTTGAGCGTTTTGCTGTAATAAAGCTAGACGCAAAAACCGCCTCATGTGCCGCTCCATTACAGAAACTTTACTGATTTCCGTGACGTCCCTACGTAGCCTACGTCACCTGGATCGGCAATCACACGGGTTCACCTGTGGAGAGTACCAGGGAGCAGAAAAAGCGCGTGGACACTGCAACTTCATTAAAACTGCGTCAATTAAAGGTAACAGCGATTTATTACTGAATTAAAAGTGTACAAAGCTGCTGCCAATGTTAAGAGCTCTTTTAGTTGCCACCTTAGCTTTGGTGAAGGGCTAGATCTACCGTGTTCGCTCTCATTCAGGCAATGTTGCAGTTAGCGTTACTATTATTCTTAATAGTTAACCACGACTACTTCTCTGCTTTAGTTCTCCCTTTTGCTCTGTGATTTTGTGATCCTCAAATCTTGTATAACTGCATTTTTTTATTAAAAAGCCCAGGACTGAGAAAGCAGTGCAAAATTGTAGGCTTCTTAAATGTTCCTTTTAAAATATGCCTATGGGTGAGTGTTGAGGGTTGTTTTTTTGTCAATCTCTGGTATTTTCCTTGACATCTGGACATGATCATTAAGTTATTGGATCTCCACCAGCCTAGAAAAGTATATATTAAAAAATATTTCACAAAATTAAAGCTTTGGTTGCACACTGCTATGCTGGTCATTGCTTACAGCACATATCCTTCATCCTATCTACTGACAAAAAATGAAATAGCTTGAAAAAATAAGTATTTTGGATTAAAAATAGCACTTTTATTTCACCCTAATTATATGTAGATATAAATAAATACATATCAGCCCATTTTACCCACCGATCTGTTAAACAAATTAATAAAATGATGACAGTAAGGAAAAATATGGAAGAACAACATTGATAGTAGTAAAAAACATAATTTGTAAGTAGGCAAACAAATGCTTAACAATTAAAACAAAAAAGCAAGTTCTTTATTTAAATATGTGAATGTTAGCACTGACAGGGAAAAAAGACAAAAAAGCAATGGTTTCATGGCAATAATACATTTTATTTATACAGCACTTAAGAAACTCAAAGACACTTTACAATAGATAATAGATTTTTTTAATGCAAAGTTAAAGGACCCACAATCTCAGTTTAATCCGACATAATAAGCACACATTGATACACACTCTGTCAAAGACACATACAGCACCATTACACACTTAAAACCTGTGTGAAAGGAGAGCCTTGAGTCAGGAATCGAAAGTGGGTCAGTTTTATATTTTATTGTATATGAGAGGGGAGAGAGTTCCAGGGGGAGGGACTCAGGTTTTGTAAAACTGACTTTATCTTACATCTGACTTTTGGAAATCTTTTAAATTTTCGTTCAAATATTTCAACAAACTCAAGGATCCCACATGTCCTGAAAACCTGGAAAATGATTGACCAATTTTTCAGCCATGGAAAACATATGGAAATGAGGAGAAAAGTAAAATGTCCTGGAAAAGCTTGAATTGTCCTGGAAAGTTGTTTATCTTCCTTCTACCTTGTTAGTGAACAAAAATCAAACACAGGAAGTTAAGTAACAAAATTTCTAGGCAACTAATGCACATGAAATATGAGTAAATAAAATAATTCAAGTCGAGGAATAAAGTATAAAAATTCAGAGCAATGGTGAAAAAAAGATATAACAGAAACTTGCAAAATAAAATCTAGGCTACTTAAATTGTAAATCAACAAAATACATTTAGTAAAAATAGCAGAGTACATAAAGATGGAAAATAAGTATAAATCATACATTTCTAACAACTTTTATGTCAGACAGGACAAAAAAGTCTGACTTAAAAGATAGCAGACATGCCAGGTAGTTACAAATAAATAAATCTTCCTGAAAAATGATTTCTAGAAATGAGTGGGAACCCAAAAAACTGTGTAGGTTTTTTCACCTTAAACCTCTTTTTTAGAAATCACTTAAAATATTGTTAAAGCACTTTAAAACATTCTTAAATTGCATCATTGTGCTCCTCTTGTTTGCATTTGCACTCAATGACTTCTCTTAAACCTGGACGTCACTTTCCTTTAAGTTTTTTGTTGTTAAAGGGTTAAGCTCAGCCAAAACCCACTTTATCTAATCTGAGGGGAATTTGAGCTGATAATGTCAGGTCGCATCACGTAGCACCTCAGAGGTAGGGTAATCACACTGACACACTGCAGAGAGAACGAAAAAAAGTGGCCTAACTAAAGCCAAACATTCATACTATCACATATTTAATCTTTGGATTAGTCGGTGCAACCTTCTTTCTCAACCATGTGAGCCGGACAGTTTGGTAGATACCAGTAGATAGAGAAAAAGGCTGACATGAAGACACGGCAGCGGTGACAGAGGATAATGTGTTTGTTTTTAATGTAGCATGTGGGTCATAATTTTGTCAAGAATTGTTCTGCAAATTGTTCCAAGATCGTACTTTTCGCAATTGACCGTTTGAATTTGTGTTTGAATTACAGCTCATTGTAAAGTATGAAAAAGTATTTCTCTCCGTTCTCTCCCTTCCAGATTTAGTCATCCTCATAGAGAAAACTGCTCTTCTAATCCCATTTAATGTGCAAGTGTAACAAGATGACTAACCAGAAAGTGTTTCACGCTCCCATCTTGATTTGACTGTCACGATTTTCCCGTCAGAATACAGTAACGCAATCTGTGCTCAGGAAAAAAAACAACTGAAGTGATGACACATAAGCCCCGTCTGTCTGTAGGTTGTTGTGGAAAATTTGGCTCTGAGATTAAAGTTATCATTTAAGATCCAAGAAACGCTTTCATGTGTTTGCTTTGAAAATGCCCCTCCTCTTTTATAGCTCTGTCGGAGTCACGTTTAATCCCTCAGCGCGGGATTTGGACCCAAAACGCTGTGACATAAAAGCCTTTCAATTACGGTGTAAAATGCACGTCTTTACACATGAGGCAGGGATGAACACTTGATGGAGGAAGGCGTTAGGCTGCTGAAAGGAGACAAATAGTATCATTTGATTCTGCTGTTATAGACATTCTCAGCTCTTTGGCAAAGACAGAGAAATAGCAAACATAATGGGACTCTGCTAGCAATTAGCTGATTTATATCAGACCGGGCTGCTTTAAAACCCCCAGAATAGCATTAGAGGGCTTTTCAAGAGCTGGGTTTGGTAAATAAAAGGCATTTATTGTGTTTTCCTTCAGACAAAGACGTTTGTTTTGCTTTTATTGCCAGTTTCATTTGTTCTCTCTAACCATGGTTGACATTTATTAATAGAATAATGAGCCTCTCCATGATGTTATAGAGCCAGCTTTTTGAGAAGTTTAACAGATGTAACCTCTGGGTTTGCCTTAACTGTTATGTTATTTTTTTGTTTCTCTTTTAGTTTTTTTAGACAAAAGCTTCCCTCACACCATAGGAGCACAGTCCTTCAACTAAGTAGAGGCTAAAATCAAAAACAAACTCCAGATGTGAATCGATGAAAGAAATCATCCAGAAATCAATGTCATTGTTTTTTTTTTTTTGCCCATTAATTCCTTGATCAATTCCTTCCACCAACAGGGTTTGGAGGTAGTCAAAATTGTGGCTTAGATTTTGACTTAAAGGCGCTTACTGCTCAATAAGTAGAAGCTTCCAGAAGCATTTATCTAAGCAGCACGGCACTGAATAGAAGGAATGTCATGTGTTTGACATTGTTGCCTCTGTAAGCCTATGTAGGCTAACTTTTACCCACACAGATAATCAACAGGAATTGGTGAGGGAGTCATGAAGAACCTGGCCATTAGGCTTTTGCTCAAAATATTGATACAGCAAAATATCGTCATGAACTCCTGAGGATACATGTGTTGATACGGATTCTACAGAATCGATACAGCCTCAATGTTTTGACAGTTGTTGCTAATCCACTTTTAGTAATATTAACAATGGCACAGTTCAAAGTAGAAGCCAAACTACATGATGAAACACATGTCAACTTAGGTCTACCACCGTTGAATTTAAGTTTCTTAAATTGTACAATCATTTAAAACTATTTTCTTCTTGTAATGACAAACAAAATTTGTCTGGAATTTCATTAAAAGAGTACTCAATGTTCACAATTTACGCGTATCGGGATACATATCATATTGTGGCCTCAGTATCAGGGTTCCTATTGTATCGTGGAGTTTGATGGAAATACCCAGCCCTACTGGTCAGTGGCACTGGTATCAATAAAGTCTACTTAATTCCCGTCACTACAAACTAAGTCATTGTAACAGACCAGATAGAAAGACCCAAATGCACGACAGACTTGGTGGCAAAATGCTCAAGGTTTGTTTATTCACAAATGGTAGGTGCACAGGTAGGCTTTCAAGAAACAGGCAGAGGTGTCCAAAAACTTGAGGCTAAGGGCACTTTCACATTGGGCCCACTTGTTTCAAACCGTGCTGCGGCGCAGTCGCCCCCCTCCCCCTCCCCCGCTGGCTTGCATTCACACTTGCTACATCCAACCGTGCCCGGATCCACTTGTGTATTTACTCAGTTTGAAACAGCAGGGGACGATATGCACGTAACTGATTACCAAACCTGCTACAGAGGAGAATGAAGAAGAGGCTACCATGGTAACCATTTTCTACACCAAACAACCAATGTTTACATTTTGCTCTCTTCCACATTTTCCTTCAAATGTGTTTTTTTTTATTGTGTTTAAGACGGCACCAGCGACCTTCTGGACCCTGGTAAATCATCGTAATCCTCAACCAGAATAAACAAATCGACAAATTGAGTAAGCAAAAGATTCAACCGCGGGATTAACAGGAAGTAAATAATGAAGGACTTTATCCATAATTCAGTGCTTCCAATACCCATAAAGCATCGAAAGTAAATCGGTTCAGACCACTTTGTTTCACACTTGTGAAACTGCACCAAATGTAGGGAGATGGAGCGGATCAAGACCATCCCTTCATGGAGGTCTCGGACCGACTGATTTGGTGCACACCAAAGTGCAGTGGTTGCATTCACATTGATACTAATGTACTAAACCCTGGGCCAAAACTTCTTTGGTGCGCACTAAATATGGTTGGTGTGAAAACACCTTAAGAGGCAAAGTCTAAACAGAACAGAGTTAATGACAGGGAACACAAAACAAATGCTGGAACGTGACACAAGGGTACAACAAACTGGCACAGAACAAAGAGAGGCACAAGGTTAAGAACAAGAGGTAATGAGGGGTGCTGAGTAACAGGTGTGAAGAGACGGGGACAGGGCAGACTGGAGCAGAGACAAGAGACAAAAAACATTTTAAAATAAAACAGGAAAGAAGATGGGACACATGAGGAGAAAGAAAAACACTTGGGTGGACATCACACTCCTTTTTAGATGTGACTTTAGACTTGCCTCAACTTGAAGTTGAAAATCATTTTCTTTTACCCAAGTAACATTGGTAAATGTAAATTTTAGCTATTTTTATTCAGATTTATAGCCACACACAGTCTGTCTGCGGACACTTTTGAAGGTGTTACAGTGTAATAAGTTACCATACTATCTTGTGTCCTCTGGGGTCCAATGCAGACACTGCAGAGCATTAAAAGATGCCCTTCTTTGTGCAATGAGTTTGTTTAAATTTATATCATAAGATGTGAACAGATGTAAAGTTGAAAAGCGGGAACTGTAATTCTAATTCTGTTGAATTGCAGACCTTTCCACGAACTCACTTACAGTAGGATGCTTTTTCTTATTCTTGAACCCTTCGATGGGCAGAAATATCTTCATATTTTTCAGGCTCTAAGCTTTGAAAATACTTTTTTTTTAAGATGACATTTATTTTCTATTTACAGTCTAAATCTCCAAGGACAAATTGCTTGTTTGGGGTAGGAATTTGCACATTTCATCTATATTTTGATATTAAAAAACTTTTCGAAAGCTATTTACCAATATGAACAGTTCTTACCATCTTTTATTCATGTTTTCAGAGTTAAAAAGTCTTATAACTTAGCAGAAAAATGTGCTCAAAACATAAGAAATATATGTTTTAAACCAAAAGTACTTTTAATACTGTCAATCCGGTGGTGACCCGATGATAACATTTATCATCATATGCGGTACAACAGTTCAGTGACATGGAATGTACTGTACGCTTCCCATGTTTTTATATATTTAAAAAAAAATAGTAAATTCTGAGCTTTGTAATTACTACTGATGATGAGTAATGACTCAGGAAGTCAGATTTTCTCAATATATTTCATGAATTGATTAAACATTTAAAATTTAAAACAAAAATATTAAAAATATATAAGTGAAAGTCAAGATCAGCTGATTCACAGTGAAAACTACGCTATAAATGCTCATAATTATAAAATGGAAGTAAAACTTAGGACAAAAAAGTGTTACTTGAATTACAAGATAAAACAAAACTCATTAAAAATTCCAAAATTAAAGCTTTAAATGAGATATTGTTATGAAAAAAGTTAAAATTATTGGATGAGGAAGTCATAACGATGTCAAATAACTCCAGCAATGGTATGAAACACAAAATTATGAGTTTAGAAGTTCCAATAGAGAACTTATGTGTCAAAAGTGAGATTAAAAAGTCAATATTATCTGATCTGAGGAAAGGAAAGTAACATTGACATAGTTACCTGAAAAGTACAAAGTATAAAAATGAAAATAACGGAATAAACCTTGAAGATTCACATGCTTAAGAAAAACATTTTCAATGACAATAATGAGACTGGGACCAGGAAACCATTGATTTTTTAATCAACGTGGAGTTTATCTGACGCATGTTAATTAAAATATGTATTTTTTTCATTTAGACTGGTTATTGATGAAGGGTTCTGTGCTTCCACTAATGGGCATTTCCTCCACTGTTTCCTCTTTTACAGTTTGAGTGTTAAGAAAATAGTAATTTTGTTTGATTAAAATAATTTTACTGTACTCCCTTCTAGTCATTTGCCTGTAGTTTGCATAAAAGTTTGATTTAATTAAATTGTAATAGACATGCTGCTTATTTGATATTTTCCCCATGATTAGATGTTAATCAGAAACTTGGCTACCAAATGTTTCCAGTATAATTTGATGAGCTACTTCCATGGCTGACTCCTGATTAAATCTACCAAACACTGCTACATTCCAGCTCAATTAAAAAGTCAAACACTGCTGTCGTCTTTCTCCAGCAGCTGTGCAAAGGCAGGACAGACGGATGCGGCCCTCAACCTCCTCCAGTAAACAGTTGGGATGCATCCCTGCCAATTATGATCCAGGACAACAGTTGGCTGAGTGGGATTCATTATCTAAAGGTAAGCATGAGTGCAGTTTAATACAGGATTAAGCTAATTGGTTATCATCAAAACCTTCTTCTTGAATAGATATCCCAGCTGGGCTCCTCCCCAGTGTTCCCTGACTCTGCATGTTCTTAAAAGAGCCAGCAGAGGTCACTGTGGTCTTCACAAGACCTTTGACATCCCATCTCCCATCAACTTGGAGGCTCCTTGCCAAAACACAGAGCCCTAAATGATGAAAAGGAAATGCCTCCGTGATGCAACAGTGCAGTTTTGTTGTAACTTGATTTTTTAATGCTCCAGATGTTTTATTTTGGCATCTGATTGTTGCAACTTCAAGGAAATCCCATTGAGATGCATGCAGAAATGTCTGATGGGTATCTGTCAGACAGATTTGACAGATTTCTCCTCTAATGCATGACATTTGTGTGATTGGAGGCGTCTTTAAATCAGATTAGAAAGCTGCAAAATAATCAGCTAATAGGAATGAAGAGTTTCTTTGCAAAATACTGATAAATGCCCTAAAACTCCCAACAGCATCTGAGGTGGTTGTATGGGTTTCTGGTAACCTCGCTATGCCAGGACTATATACATATATAAAGCACCAGACAACTGAGCTAGTTATAGATCTGTTTTACTTAGTTCTTCCAGCAAAACCTCCAAACAGAAGTTATTGGATTCTTGTTATGGCTTGTTTTGTCCAACTGGATAAGATCTGAAGTATGGCTATTGAATAATGAGGCTGTGCTCATGAGAATAACACCACATGGTCAACAGTCATGCTATGTTTTATGTATGAAGGCATGGTTTTCATGCATGCTTGCAGTAACTTTCCAATAAATTAAATCATTAGTTCACGACAAGCTACTGTTTAAAGTGCACATGTTTTTGCTAAAGGCACTGGAAACCACATTAATTTAAACATTTGGGTTAACTGAACGAAACAAAGGTGATTTTGGACAACTTTGGCACACAACTTTTAAATTATTTATCCCAATGTGTAGCCGTCAATCGTTTGAGGGTTAACATATTGAAAGATGTCAATCAACAGCATGTCTGTCAATAGTCTAATTAACATATTGGAAGAATTTCCTATTGAATTTCATTTTGGAGTTTTTCTAATTAAACCTGTAGCCAATACATGTTTTTTTTACCACCTCAAAGGAGGTTTTGATAGATAGATAGATAGATAGATAGATAGATAGATAGATAGATAGATAGATAGATAGATAGATAGATAGATAGATAGATAGGAACTTTATTAAGTTTTTGCCCAACTTAAGAATTATTTGAATTATTTGACGACCTGGATAATTGCCATCAGTGAATACTCATTTTAGCTCAATAATTTGCAATTTTAATTTGCACTAATGATGTCAACATGGGTCTAAGTGCTATCTGTAGGTTTTCTGGTTTGAGATATCACATAATAAAGGATAATTTCATCATGGAATAATTGCTCGTAGGTGTAACAGCAATATTTGAACTACCTTGGTCGAGGTTTTCTCTCCGAGTGCTCTGTTTACTTAGCAGTAAACTCTGTTTCCTTCATGAATGATTTTTACCTCCATTAGAGTGAAAAGCTGGTAATAGGAGGTTCTTCTCCCATCAGCCGAGTCCGTCGGTCACTGGCGTGTCTGACCCTTGAGGTGAGGATTAGGGATGCACAATATTGAATTTCTACAGATATCCGTTATGCCTATATTTTTGAATTCACAATTCCAAAACAAATACTCAGGGCTCCAGACTAACTTTCTGCATTGGTTGCAACGGTGCACCTAGAACATTTTTTAGGGTGCACCAGCACAAAAATTAGGTGCACCATAATTTTTCGTAGTGTCACCTTTAACGTCATAAGTCACCATTTTATCACTCTCCATGGCTTATATATAAAATTTAGATGAGTAAATAAATGCTTGTCTTTATTTGCTTTGTTTTACTTGTTTTTGTTGGTGTTTATTAATTATCTGACAGTCACTAAGATAAATTTGGCAGAGCTTTGCTGCTGCTTCAGAGTTACAGCTCTGTGCTGAAACCTGACACCACAGTCAGGCTTCGTCTGGACTCATTTGCATACTAACAACTGATTGGATGATTACTGAGGGCTGTGTGTGTGTGTGCGCGCGTCTGTGCATGTATGTGCATGCGTTTGGGCGGACCTACAGCCTGTGAAGATGCAACGCAGGGATAGAGAAAAGAGAGGAAGCAGGTGCTGTGTCTTGTCCATTTTTGGCAGATTTTTCCGCCACTGCAGTTACTATTTTAAGAGTGCGCCTAACATTTTTTCTTGATGCATCAGTGCACCCAAGAAAGAATGTTAGGTGCACTCTCACAACTTATGGGTGCATGTGCGCCCAAAACGGTTGTACTCTGGAGCCCTGAAACCTATATTTCTGCTCAGGAGCACAGGCTCTGTACGTAGCAAAAATTCTTTAAGCTTTTGTGAGGAACAAATGTAAAACAAGAAAAAAAACCTTTGGCTCTTGTAAAAATGAAACCCTTAATTGTTCAATGTACCCATGCCATGATGAGAAGTAACATCCATATTGTACATTGTGTAATTTGCCAATATTCCAGCTGATATGTGTGGCCAATACATTTACTGTAAATATCTGAAACAGTTCCAACGGCAGGCAATACGATGCTTGACTTTCTAGGCTAATATTGTCCAAAATCAATATAAAAAATGATAATATCAAGGAACCCTAATAATGCTGCGTTCACAGTGCAAGTAACCCAGCTACCAAAATCGCGTCGCCCACTGACGTAGCGTCGCGCGTCCATAAATACCCCATTTTGGGCACTGTTGCCATCGGCCGTCGCTCAGTGACATCACGTCCGCTCGAGTTTCACCACATATCATATATCACATAATAGGATGTATAAGCGGACATTATTCCAGTGGTATCCTTTTCACTCACTTATCAACCACAAAACACTGTAGGCGATGCCCCGCAGCAGCATCATCTGTGAGTTTCCCGCGGTCCGTCTCGGCGAAACTAATGTCCTCACTGACAAATGTTTCCCACACGGACATGGATTGTTACTCTGTAGTCCGGATGAATAACTGTCTGTCTAGGGTACCGTCACAGGTGCGCACACCTGCTGATTGAACAACTTTTTTTCCTTTCACATCGCGAGACAAGCTATGTGATAGTGTGAAAAGCGGCTGTCGCATCGCGGGAGGGTTAGCCCTGCCCCACCGTGGCTGTACATTGACTTTGCATGGAGCGTGATCGCCGAGTTAGTACAAGTAGCGTCCGGTGTGAACGCACCTTTAGGATGTTGCTTGACTCTGCATTATATTCTGGTTTACTGGTTTCACTGGTGTATAAGATGCAGCTAATTTTGTTGTTAAAGATTCAACATTGTTAGTTTGTCTCTTACTCTAAAATAAAGATAACGTCTTTTCTGCTGCTTCAACAGTGACTTTGGGTTGTATGATCACTTTAGGAAGAGACATTTATTCACATGTATGTTTCAAAGTTTAAACCGTTTTGTCCTCAGAGCACTGAGCTTCACTGAAGTGAAGGTTTTATTTTTATTTTTTCAAGAATTACTTTTGTTTAGATGCCTGGTGTAGTACTTTTCTTAGTGCTTCAGTGAATTGGTTTTATGACTGCAGCACAATAGTTTCATTGTTCTCTGATAAAGTTGAGCCCCTTGTGTAACATCTGCAGATTGAATTTTACTGTTTGGAGTCAGGAGGCAGTGTTTGCTCTTACTTACTGTAATAATCTCTGTCTTATCTCCCTCTGCCCCGGCATTACCTTTCACTTTACTGTGGGCAGACGTTCCAATGAAAAGTAACAACCATCTGCCTATAAACAGTAATTTGCACAGGTACAGTCATTCAGCGTTCGCAGAGCAGCCATAGCCACAAGATGAATGCGACGGGACGAGAAGCTGTGCGTCTTATCTCCTCTCTGAACACGACTAATGTCCCATAAGGCAGCAGGTGTGAGAGGGGAGGCGGAGCTGGAGGGAAACAGATCCGTAAAGCTTAATGGATCAGAAATGGTGGCTGAGAAATCAATCTCTCGTCTGCCTGTCTTCTTTGGCTCTTTCCAATGCGTGGGTTTGTTTTCCGTGTGGAAGTGACAAGCTCTGGTGCTCCCACGAGTCACAGCCATCACTCCAGTCAACCAATAAACATCACTAACGTTTGTCTTTGAAATCACATACAAATAGAGTTTTATTGTTTGTTTTGTCTTTTCCTCTATCAGGGCAGGGTGAAAAATACAACCGACTCGGGCCATACATCTCCAACAATGTTCAGATTTTCTAAGATGAGTGATTACAGGAAGTTCACAAGCACCCAGCCTTTGTTGTAAGAAAACCCCAGGCTTTGTTTACTGCAGCAGGAAGAGGCCAAACATTTGTCAAGTCTAGGACTGTAAAAGGAAAGAGTTTATGTTTTAATTTTCACGAAACCACTGCTCTTTGTTGTCTTTCTTGGTTAGCGGCCTGCTTTATTTCAAACTGTAAAATCAGGAGTGAGACAAGTAGTCTAAAGGGGAAAAAAGTAAAAAAGGGACACAGAAAAGCCAAAAATACCGAATTTACTGAGCAAATTCAGATATATAACACACTACATATGACCGTATTGTTTCAGCATTCTTAAAATCAACTTTTTCTTTAGACTGCATATTAAGATGGACAGTGCTATAGAAGTGTTAAAGTACAATTTGAAAATCATTTAAATAAATTATGAGGGAATGATGAAGTTTGTGCAAAGCAGTGAAAGAGAGGAAGAATTTTAACCTAGATATAATGCATT
This sequence comes from Scarus forsteni, assembly GCA_036419115.1. NCBI lineage: Eukaryota > Metazoa > Chordata > Actinopteri > Labriformes > Labridae > Scarus > Scarus forsteni. The sequence goes on from JAZDUH010000458.1 coordinate 17,037,129, forward strand.
CAGTTCACTCGTGTAGGAGAAAGAGACATCTTATCTAATGCTTCTTCAAGACACCTACATCTCACACCTTTGATGGTAAAAGAATTAAAGAAACATGATACAGTCGCTCAGCCTCTGTCACTCTTCTGTTGCTCAGCACAGGGCGTTTACCGTAAAGGTTCAAATACATGAACACCTCAAATTTAGGAGCAGCTGCTTTGACCACAGTCCCTTTCATCTGTTTTTCTAACTTACTATCCCTGCTCCAGAACCCCCTCCAGGCGTGGAGCACTTCTGCTGTTGTACTTAGTTTAGCTGTGTTTGTGCTCTTGCAGGTGTTTTCTAAGTTTGGGTTGTTTTGGGATTTGTTTTGTTTTTAACTTGCAGTGCGTTTTTGCTCTTGCAAGTGTTTTCCTCTCATTGAACTGCATTGAGCCATTGTAGGCCATTTGCTCTTGCAGTCACTGTAGTTTTCATTGGATGTAAACATATCTCATTATGTACAGATAAAAATGAAAAGGCTTGTGCTTCAGCTCTACGTAGTGGTCAATAGCAGCTGACACTCCAGCCCTCTGTGCTGGTTCTTTGATAGAAAGCTCTCCATTACATAGTCACACATGTTTGCTTTCTTCTGCACATGCCACAGTCCTTAATTAACTTTAGCAGGGTTAGCATAGCCTGCCCTAAAGCTATTTTGGCTTTACTTTGATACAACAAAATGGAATTGAGATAGGTTTTCCATTTTAATATACAGTCAATGACTTCTGTTGTGCATTTACCCTTACAATATGAGCACCCAGAGGCTATAGTTACCGTAATTTCTAAGGATGCACCGAATATTTGGTGGCCAAATGTATTCGGCTGAGTATTGCAAAAAAAGCCATATTCGGCCTTCAGCAAGGCCGAATAGTACCGTGTGACGCAATGCCGAAATCAACTACGTCATTGCGTGTGACTGTGGCTAAGCAGACTAAGGCTGACACTTTTCCTAAAAATGACCAATCACAGCGCAGCTATTTTTTTTCTTGCTCACAAGATGGCAGTGCCCTGTGCTTGCACAGAGGAAGAGAATGTTTTGTTTTTTTGTCAGATGTGTTGCAATAGCGATGTTGCCGTGATGAAATATCTTTGTAGTTTGCTTGTACTGGTAAATGATGCTCACTGAAAATTAGACCTTATTTAAGAGTAAAAAAGAATTGTTGTGATTGAGGAATAGCATTACCTGCATTCACATGCCATTGTTTCAATCTGCGATGCTCTTGCTTAGATCTTTAATAATGTGTTTCAGGGAGGACGAGGTTGTAAACAAAGGATATCGAATCAAAGTGCTTGTATCACAGAGAATTTTCTTCAGGGAAAGGTGATGGTAAAATGATGAAATTGGTGTGAAATGACAATAGGGGAGGCACTTTGCATTTCAATGCTGATTTTTCTGCAGACAGAAAGATTGCTCTGGCTCATATGTTTCTCAGTTGGAAACCCGTAAAATAATCCTCCTTTCTTTATGCTGCTTTTTTTCCTTCGCTTATTGGATCATGTGGCCTGAGCTAAACCCTCTCAGCATGAAGCATGGAGGTCAACTGTAGGGCTTTGCTGTCACAATGCAAAACCATAAGCTGATAACGCTGCGACAACTCCTCCCCAAAAGAATCAGAACCACATCACAAGTTGATCCACCAAACCCGGACTAACACTATTAGCAGAAGCAGAAGTTCATAGTCACACGTCCTCTTTGGCTGCAGGGATAAAAGAATCAAAATCAGTGCGCGCGACAGACACATTCTTCATGTGTCAGGGGTTAAAAAGGAGCTCTTTGAGTTGAGGGCACATGCTTCCAATTAGGCCTCAAATAGGCGAGAGGAAACAGTTGATTTAGGAATATTACTGAAGAATGACTCTAATTAGACAAGAGACTAAGGGGCGCTGAATGTGGGAAACACTGTCAAGCCAGACATTATTAATCAGCAGTACCAGCAGGGGCTTTCTGAGGATAAATTGACTGGAAACAAGATGGCGGAGGGCTGATATTTGTTTGTCGTCGCTCTTGTGATAAATCACATGTTGACATCAAGTTAGGAGATGGAGATAAAGGTAAAACAGAGTGGGCTGTAGAAACAGAGCAAAGGTTTGAGCTTGTCTTGTTGCTTTTTTCGATCAGCAGCTGTAACCAACTCGTGTTTGTCACCTCCGACCAGCACAGCTGGAACGTGACTTTTAAACCATCAACAGACTCATTTGAAAGGCAAATTCGGCTGAACTGAATGTCGATGGATTGCTCCACACAGAGCTCGGTGTTATCAAATTGCGGGGGCTGTGACTCAGTCTGTGTGAATATTTCAGCATGCAGTGTTTTAATGTTAGTAATGTGAAGTGAATTAGATTGTATCAGCCAAATCTGTATTTATTGACTCATTGGGATGAATCAGTCGGAGGATTTATTTTTTTAATCTTTACAAACTGGCTGTTTAAAATCAGTTGTTAATTTTAAGAACTATTTATGTAGAATGAACTGCAAACAGATAATGATCAATTTAGTTCAGTCGTTGAGTGTTATAAAAAATACACGTTTTATTCACTCACTGAACTAAAGTTTTGTGGTTTGCCGTGTTGGATCCCCTGGTTTCTCTTTAGGACTGTCTCAGCACTTACATGATAGCATCACGCAGTTACCACAGATCTTTATACTTCACCCATGACAGGAATCTCCTGTTCCACCACATCCTAAAGGTGCTCTATTAGATTGAGGTCTAGTGATTGTAGAAGCCACTGGGGTAACTAGTTTGAGATGGTCTAAGGCCTCATCCACATGAAGACAAAACGCTTAACAGTTTCCAAAATGATCGTCATAAAGAAAGAAGAAAAGCGTCTACACAGAATGTGTCGAACATCAAATGCACTCGTCACGTCAAAAAACATGCCAACACATGCCAGACCTCTGTAGATATATATGACAGAAACAAAGAAAAATGAAAAAAACAGACATTGTGATAAAGTGATCATAAAGTGCCGTAATGTGTCCTCGATAATTGTTTGTTCAAATCGGTGATGATTGAGAAGAAGGAGATTTTGCTGCAACAGGGATAGTAGGGTCACTAGCTTCATTAGCACATATGCTACACTGTACGCCGCCATTGTTGTTGTTGTTGTTGCCGCGTGTGGCGCATGCGTGTCAATGACGATATGAAACTATGATGTAAGCGTATCAGAAAAGTTACGGAGAACCAGTAAACGCGGAGCTGCGGATACGGCATTTCAAAATCTTTCCACTCTGGAACCTGGTTTCATAAATGTTCATTTACAGACCCCCAAAATGCCATCTTCATATGGATGATACGCAGATTCGGCAAAAAATGTATGCGTTTAGATCTCGGTTTGGCTTCATGTGGATTGTGCCTGAGCTTTTTGACATGATGCTCTACTCTGCTGAAAGTAGCCATCAGCAGATTGGTGCACTGTGGTCAGATTGGGGTTAGCAACAATGCTCTGGTGGTCTGTGGTGTTAACACTGTTCAGTTTGTGCCAAGGGGTCCAAAGCATGCCTGGAAAATATCCCCTCTACTTTCACACCACTACCACCTTCGATATTAGGCTTTCATGTCGTATATCAGGGATCATCAACTACACTTATACAAGGGACAGTTTTTTCCTTGACATATGCTCTGGGGGCCAGATTTAAGAAAACACTAATAATACTTGAAAACAATTATAATGAAGTGTTTTGGTCCACCAGTCCTGAAGCTGCTGCATTAGGTTTCATTAATAGTTGAGGGTATCAAATGAAGAAAAGCTGTCCTTAAAACAAAAACATTTTTTAATCTACACATTTTGTCATGTTTAGTAATACGAAAGACCCAAAGGGCAAACAAAAACTTAAAAAAAGAATAGAATATTTAAGGTTGAAGTTGTTTTTAAGTCTGTAAAAAGTCTGAATTCTGGAGGGATTTTTTTTTTTAATTCTGAGATTAGTTGAAGTATTTTGGGGGGAGAACTGAGAATTCTAAGATTAAATTTTGAATTATGCAGAAAATTCAACTCTAAATTTTAAGCAGAAATTTCAAGGAGAAAAGCAAGAATTCTGAGAATTAATCCATACTTAACATTGCATATATTCTTAATTTTTCACAGTGAAAGAAAAAAGCTAAATCTTCTCAAAATTTCCTCTGTAGTGCCCAGTTCTTTGTTCTCACTTGTGGATCGGGTTAGAGTTTAGTAGTTAAAGGACAAAGGCCAATGCCATTTGATCTTTAGCATCCCATTCTTATTACAAGGATATCCCAACAATACTGTGTGGGATTTTTTGGATATCTACCTTTGTATATACCATCATTGAAGCTCACTGTAACAAAGGTACCTGTACTTTACTAGATAAATGGCCAGCTTAAGCCCAACATTGCCTAAAACAGTGGAGAGAAATACTTTTTCAACTGCTGACTTTTCTGGAGTCATAGGTCAAGGTCAGTGATTTCTCATGTTCATCAGTGCTTGTGAAAGGAACCTCATATGCACTTTTTAAAGGATTTTCCTCTAACCCTGCTCAGTTCTTTGTTCTTACTTGTGGATCTGGTTAGAGTTTAGTAGTTAAAGGACAAAGGCCAATGCCATTTGATCTTTAGCATCCCATGCTTATTACGAGGATATCCCAACAATACTGTGTGGGGATTTTTTGGTCAAATTTGCCCAAATATCTACCTTGACTTGAGGTTGAACTGGTCAGATTTCGGAGTTACAGAGCAAAGGTCACTGTGATCTCAGATCGTGCTAGGAAAGATGAACCTACACCATTAAAGAGACACCATTATTGTGATGAACAAAGTAGGACTGTCAATTTCCCCAAAGTCTAAATGTCTTAGAAGATAATTAACCCCCCCACCCCACCCCACCCATTGCTAACCCAGCTGCAATACAGATAGGAGGCATTTCCATTAGATTATTTTACTATTTAAGCTATACTGGTGCTTCTCCTTACAGTCTTTTCCATGATGTCCTTTTTGTCCACCTCTGGTAGGGGGCCTGCCAAAGCACTGAACACTTGACGAGGTGTCACTGGACTGGGGTGGGTGGCAGACTGACAGATGGGCCAGCATTGCAGATTTGTCATAGATAAGGAGTAGGCCAGCTGCTTTGCACATCATTGACTTATCTCTGTACTTTTTTCTTAATTTTCTATCAGCTGTGTGGAACCCAAAGTGCTTCCACACAGCTGATAGAAACCTCCCTTTATTTTTCAAGTTTTACTTCCTGTTGTTGAGGTCAAGAGAGTTTTCGATGACTGGGCTTCACTGTGAGTGCCCTCTGTTGGGTCAGGTAGTTCACTGCTCCAGTTTCTCTGGTGTGCTGTGTTGTTTTTCCTGGTGAAGAATAAAATACAGACTTCTGCCAGCTGAAAAGGTTTTATTTTCTTTGCAAAGAAAAGGTCAATCACAACAGGAGTACCAGCCCAGTACCAAATACCAGTCACATAACCTCCCTGTTCTACTTTCATTGTCTGACAGTTGTTTTCTGTCTAGATGCATTCATCTGCCTGGCGGAAGTTCTAGTTTTACTTAGGGGTGTAACGATCCATCTATTTGGATCCAGGCATCGATTGGTTAAGCAGTGATCCAATCACATCGATGGAAACTCAGAACATCGATCAACATCGCCATCTTTAATACATGCATTTATTTTGAAATCCCGCGCATCTTTCTGAAGTTTCCAGGACTCCAAGTCTCACGCATTCAGCATATGAAACACATTTGAACACTTTCGGTCTCTCACACGCCACACGTGATATTTCTCCTGCTGTAAAATATACTGTGTGGTGCCTATGGAGTAACACCGCTGTATGCGGACGTGTAGCAAGACGCTGTTAGCATCACAGAGCTAAATGGGAGCCAGACATATCAGCCAATCATAAAATAGCTCTGCTGTATCTGGGTAAGATACGGTCTATTAGACAGAAGAGGATGCATGCGGCATGCATGACAGGAGTGCCTTAGCACATGAGTGCACTGAATTATCTCATTATTTTATTTTGTAGTGCACTGATTAAAGAAATTACATGTAGTTAGAAAGTAAAACAACAAGAGCTTAGTGTTATTCCTCCTTTCACTCCCATTAAACAGTGAAACAAAGTCTAATCACACTGACATACAAACTGTGGCATCACAGTCAAACAAAATCATCAATATTAAGTAAGTTAAGTTAATAGTTCTAATCTGGAACATGTGAAAAGTTTAGATTTAATTAAAATCAAAACTACACATTTTTAGTTTGATAGAGCATGGTCAAATGTTGGAGGTCAATAATAACGAATTTTAAATAATTCAATAATTTGTATTATAATGTTGCATCATTACACTATATGATATACAAACATTACAATGTAACAATCAGACCCATAGGATAATTGTGGGGGCAAAAAAACACCTTACCTGAATTAAAACAATTTTAATTTTAAAACATGATTAGATCATACAGATGGTTATGATCCTCTATAAACTGTCATACCTAAAAGTCAGTACATTGTTTCACATTTTATCAATAAAACTATCAAAATTGCTTTGTATCTTTATATTTCTTTCTTGCTTCAGGTGAAACGTAGCTGATTGTGTTCAGTGAGTACATATCGTCTTAAATCAATCGAAGGCCCCTGAATGGTATCGAATCGAAATCCAATTGTGGCCGACTTTGTGATATAAAATATAATATTGTATTGTTGTCCAAAGAATCGATATCGTATTGTTGTGAAAACTGGTGATTTACACCCCTAGTTTTACTTTGGACACTTTAATTTTCATCTTTACCTGAGAATCAGTTCAACTGTAATGTATTTAACTTTGTTTTGTTTGTACATTTACATTCTTGAGTCATTATTTCCCTGTACTTAATTTGAGGATCTGAAAACTTCCTCACACTCTCCCTGAGGCACATTAAGCTTATATTTCCCTCAGCCACAAATCAAATCAGTCAGCCTCATATAAAAAGCCTCTCAGATTTCAGTCTCTTCCTCTGCAGATGTAATACTAATCATCACTTTATCAATTCACTTTGATTATTTATTGCAGTGACGACTCCCCTGAGGGGCGGCGTGCTTTCAAACAAGCTGACTGAAACTAACTTTGACGGCATTTATATTCTGCCACTGACTTTACCTGGTAGAGACCCACCTAAGATGATTCTTAGTAATTATACCACAATCACCCAGCATGCTCAGTGAGCCGGTGGGAGAAGCAGCGTATTAGAGCCATTATGGGGCTTTGACAGCTTCACTTAATTGATTGATGTACGGCGAATAACTGGTGATTACCATGCTGTGTGCTCACATGAATCATCTCGTAAAAGAAAGGCTTTCAGGCACATACCACACTTCAGAGAGCACGTGGCTCCATAAATTCATGCATACAAAAGGGTGTTAATGCACACACAAATGTTACAATATCCCCGTCATGATTGTGTGTGTCTCTCTGTGGATATGTCGGTCCATTATGTATGATTACTGCAGAGGTTTCTGTCAGAACATTGTGTCTCTCCGCTTGACTTCACACCCTGACGGTTTTATAAAAACCTTCAATTTTCTTTGCATTCCTTAAATAGTTTTTGTCTCGCAGGGCTGAGTCTTTGCTAGACCGAGAATGAATGATAACAAAGCGTCACAAAGCATAGTAAAAAATTTATAATTACACACATATAACAAGAATGACATGGAGGAATTTTAATGGTTTAGGTATTTTCCCTCTTGGTGGTGCTTTTGCCCTTCCAGCACAGGATTAAACTATTGTGATGCAGCACAGTGTATTGACTCACACTATTGTTTGTTTTTTAATACTTTTATGTATTTTTGCAGAATGGGGTAACCAAACTAAGAGATGCATCAGTGCTTTTTGATACTTGGTGTTATAATTGGATGATTTTATACAAAACATGCCCCTTAATTTTCAGTGTTCATACTATTAAAGTTCCCAAAGCTTTAAACACTTAATGACAAGTCTGTAGAAGTTTTTTTTATGAAATGTTTCCACTGTATGTTAGATTTGAACGGGGAGAATGAACCCTATTTCTTAAATACTTTGTTAATAGCTGTGAAGTAAGTTCTTATGTGAGGTTTGGGCTGTTTTTTTGTCCCTCTATGTGCACATGCAGTTAAATGGTTGAATTCTCAAGTTTGTCCCACTTAAACATGACTCATAGTTAATGTTAACATAGGAAGCAGCCAAATTCACATTAAATTAAACATGAAAGTTGGACTAGCACACCCAGATGATGAAACTGGAAATCAATTTACTCTCTGTTCAACTACCAGTATGTACAGAGAGGTAGATTTTTAGTCTTTCTCCTGTAAACTCTGGATTGACACTGGTGTAATGATGCATTTTAAATCCAAAAAAAGTGTGTCACAAGGACTGCATGTTGACAAAGGTAAACTGTACAGTTTGCAGAGCAGTTGTTGTTATTAGAATTGTCCTTAATTTACTGCTTTCCATCTTAAAAAACATATAAAATAAAGGGGGCTCTGGGTGGGTGTTGATAAGGGTTGTTGTGGAGGAATTCTTTTTGTTGTCTTTTTTAACTGTCGGTGTTAAGGCTGTCACTTTTCCTAAGAATCAAACTCGAACGGTTTTCGAACATGCACCCAGATAATCCAGGACATTCAAGTATTTCAATTAGTAAGGGACAGAGACTCTCTTATCTGCCCCTTGAGTAAAAACACAGTCACACAGGGCTAAACTCTTGATTAAGCGCTGCTGCACTCTTCCGTATAGCTCGGATGAAAAGCCGACGGCTGAGCCAGCAAATTTGATGAGGAGGACAAGTGACTAAACTGCATTTCACAGAACACACAGCCTGGTCTTTGATTTTAAGTTTGCCATCAACAGTGTAGAATCAAAACTACTTCCACAGAGCTCTCTTCAGATGATTCGGAGCTGTTAATGCCTGCTCGTAGTGGAAAGTCTTTGTTGACTGAGGTCAAGAGAGCAGCGGATGTGTCTGATGGTCAAGCTGCACTCGGAGCGCCCTCTGTTGGATGGAAAGGTCCACTGCTCCAGGCGCCCTGATGTGCCGCTACACTCAATATTTTACATTCGAACAGTTTTTTACTATTCGGTTATGGATGTTCGAATGGTTATTCGAATATAAAGTGACAGCCCTCGTTGGTGTTCACCATCTATACTGTCATTCTGTCTTTGTGTTGCATAAGGCTTCAAACATTGTTTAACAAAAATATACATACCTGTCCTGTTTGTTCATACTATCACTACTTTACAGTTTATCATTATCTTTTATGTTTGCTGAGTCACCAAGATGATGATCTATGGCAAAAAGCAGTATTTGAGCCTTTTGCCATGCCTTCTGTTGTAAGTTATCCAGTTTTTGCTTGTTAAGGACAGTAGTCCTGCCTGATAGTCTTACTGAGCCGTAGTTACAGCTCAGCTTAACTGTGTAAGTGCACTTATTGTAGTCCTGCTTTGATGCTAGCCATATCTGCTCAACTTAGCTCCACTGTAAACAGTTTTGGTGCTACCCACTTTGTTTTCAGTATACACTTTGATAGCACCTCCTTTAGGGAGGTGGCATCGCTAAGAGAAACTACATCTTCACAACCACAGGGGAAGAAGTAGAGCTAATAGAGCTGCCGGTGAACTCTGTTTGTTGGTTTTTGACACAGACAGGAAACATGTCTAGTCCTGGAGATGACTAAGCAGTAAAATAAACTATTACAAGTAGAGGAGAGTTTCAGAAGTCATACAGCAAGAAGACATTGATTTCTGTGCCCGTGTTATTGTTGTGATTTTCTCATCTTGTTTATGATAAAACATTTAAAGTTCTCAGTAGTCAAAAAACAAAAGTGTTTGTATGTGTGTGTGGTGCTGGTGTAAAATCGTGAATGCAGTTGAGACTGAATGTGGCTTTTCTAGTGTCTTTGACAACTCAAAGCAGCTCAACACAGCAGGTCACATTACACTAATTTCCTCTGACAGTAGTGAGAGTGGAGCTTCAGTGATGGATCAGAGTTTCTGTGAAAGTTGTCCATCAGTATCAGCTGACAAATCCGTGCCCTGTCGTTCTCATTGACACACCACTGACGCAGCAGTGAGAGCAACTTGGGGTTAAGTGTCTTGCCCAAGGACACATCATCATGTGACATCTGGAGTTGGGCTCTAACCTGCAACCATCCAGTTACTGACAGAGTGCACCACCATCAGAGCAACTGATACAGAAGAAGAAGAAGAAAAGGTTACTTTTATGCCTGTCATCAATCTGTACACCGAGCTGAACAAACAATCTTATGATCCAGGCACAATCATCATTGTAGCGTTGATCTCATCACTTTTTAAAAATAGAAACAAACCTCAGACAGGTCCTCATGGAACAGCTGTTAAAATGCAAACAAAGTGCAGCTATAGTAGCACTGCTTTTAAGAAGTCTATGCAAACATGACATGCACATCACTCATAGAGTGTTACTAAAATGCCAAAGAAAAAAAAGTATAAATATTTATACCCAGAGTTTAAAACCCTTTCAAGACCCATTTCCATACAGTGGTGTACAGTAATGTGCTACATCCCCTCTGCTCATGTGCACTTTGTCCTACATATTTGTATATTTCTCAGAAGAATCGGCTGCTCGGCCCTCAACTGTTTCCAGATGTGGAATGCCACAGATAATCTGTCTTTGTGGATCTCAATGGGAGCAGGGTGTCCTGCAGAAGCTGTAGGTCCAGATCCGGCTCCCAGATACGAGAAGTCCCACACGTGCAGAGGATAAGAAGACACACACCTTTAAACAAGCACACGAGGTCCACGCACATAAGACAAAGCACATACACTGGGCTCAAAGCTCGATGAAAAGAGAAGAACAATAGAGACTAAAAACAGTAAAATTAGTGTAAACAATTTTGACTCTTGTAGAGTGTTGTTCTGTAATCATGGGCGTCACTGAAAATGTTTAGAAAATGTCAAGCAGGTCGTCCCTGAATCTTTCTGAGCTGGTAGTTCACACTTGGACTTCACAGTGGGGCTTCTCTTGTCAGACAGAAAGGGTGAGATCTCAGGAGGCAGGACACGAGGTCAGCAGGACTGAATGGACACGACAGTTGAAGTAACACAGTCTGACACAGTGATGACAGTTTTTGCCTTTCAGTGGTGTGCCCTGTCATTGGACATATTTACTGCATTAAAAAGAGTTGAGAAAACATACTTGAACCAAAATATCTACAGAGTTCTCACCTGTTTTTCACTGCTTGTTATGAATTATCGTGAATGTTTCCTGCATCATTCTCAAAGAGGTTTGTACAGAAGATTCATGGTGTGGCAGGTAGGAAACAAAAAAAAAAATAAAGTTAAAGGTTGACTTGAAAACATATTGAGCTGTACTACGAACACCTTTGCATGAGAGCTTGATTATTTATGTATATATATATTTTTTTTTAAGTTTAAGTTTCGGATATTTTCTTTATTACAGCTGTTCAAGCAGATGGAAAAGACAAAGCTCTGTTTTATGCCATACACTCAGAATTTTTAGATTTTTATGTGACTGCAGTGAAAAAGTTGGAGATCTAAGTGTAAATTTGGAAATCATTTTTGTGGTAAGTGTTTCTGCATACTTTTTGTTCTTATAACAGCCCAGGCTTGACGGTATGACGGAGGATTGGAGCCACGTTGAAAAAGTATGTTTAAAAATAAAATGTAAAGAATAAAATCATGAAGTTACGAGAATAATCTCCTAAAGTTACCAGAATAAAGACAGAAAGTTGCAAAATAATCTCAAAGTATGAGAATAAAGTCAAAGTTTTGAGAATAAACTTATAAAGTTATGAAAATAAGGTCATAGAGTCATAACAATAAAGTCATCAATCTCATGAAGGTACGAGAATAAAGTCATAAATGTATTTTAAAAAATTAAGATAGAAAACAAACTTTATTCTGAAAGGTTGTACCAGAAGAGCTTACATTTCCTCTTCCAACAAGGAGACAATTTTCTCCAGGTTGGTGTTGATCTTTCTTCAGAAAAGGCCCAGTTTCTTGCAGTGTCTTTTCACGGTCCAATACTTATGAAAATGTGATGCTGATGTGCCAAAAAAAAAGAAGTAATTTCCTTATTTGTGAAACCTACACTTAAGGTTTAACTTTACTGGATGCTCAGTGTTCCTCATTTTTGTACTGAGAGCTGCTGCTCTCCTAATAGCCTCTTCAAACTAAAATAATTAGTTTTATTCATATTAATTTATGATTTTTTTCCTTTTAACTTTATGACTTTAGTCCCTTAAAGGATAACTTCGGTTCCTGCAGCTTTTACATTGTCTATAGAATGAAGAACAACAATATACTCACCCAGAAGGCTTTCCTGATGCAAACGGTGCTTCGGGAGATATTTAGATCCAAAATCGAGCAGCGGACACCGATATAATGGTAGCCTGTAGGGCATAGATCGCCGCTCCTAAAAACTGCATTAGTCGTCCAAAAACTCATGTTTTTCACCAATATTCCATCATGATTCGCGCCGAATGGACGGCCATTGCAGCCTGTGTCTCTCCACACAGCGCTGTGTGGCTGAACCAACGAGTTTGTTTACATGCTCTTCGCGCATGCGCAGTGCGGCTCATTGTTTCAGGGCAGCTACAAATCGACTTTCTTCTTCCAGTTTTGTGCAAAATGGACGAATATCTATGGGATGAAGATGTTGTGGAGGAGGACTTTGAATATGATGGACGTCCTTACAGTTTGGAGCCAGATTATACAGATAAGGAGCTGATAGAAATGAGGGAGCGATCTCAACGCTCCAGAGAGTACTGCCCAGCCGGGAAGGTCATGCAAACACACCCGTCTGTTTAGAGGTTAGTTCAGCCACACAGCGCTGTGTGGAGAGACACAGGCTACAATGGCCGTCCGTTCGGATCATGATGGAATATTGGTGAAAAACATGAGTTTTTGGACGATTAATGCAGTTTTAGGAGCGGCGATCTATGCCCTACGGGCTACCATTATATCGGTGTCCGCTGCTCGATTTTGGATCTAAATATCTCCCGAAGCACCGTTTGCATCAGGAAAGCCTTCTGGGTGAGTATATTGTTGTTCTTCATTCTATAAACAATGTAAAAGCTGCAGGAACCGAAGTTATCCTTTAAATTCATGAGATTATTCTCGTAACTTTTCCACTTTGTTCTTATAACTTTTTGACTTTAATCCCGTAACTTTTTAAGATTCTTCTTGTAACTTTACCACTTTGTTCTCTTAACTTTACTTTTTTCTGAACCTCCTTTCTTCTTTAATCCTCTGTCGTAGTCAGATGTGAAAAGGTTTGTTCATTGTTGATCTGTGTGTGGTTTGTACAAAGTCCTGTTAGATTTAAATTTTGTTTTTGGTTTTATTGTTCTGTTTCTATGACCCTACAACTTTTAACACATCAAAGGTTGAAAAATGACTTGCATAACATTTTGCTGTTTACAGACCTTATGCATAGCAATCCATACACAAGAACAAGTAAGCATTAATTCACCAAAGACATTAAAACAAATCCATGACTGCAATTTTCAAGACACATTGTAAATTTTACACACTGTATACATGCAGAGTCAGTTTTCAATTATTTTGTGGTTTTACTCTTTGACGTGTGATCATTCATCTCAGTTTATTTAGCTGTATTTTTGTGCATTGGTCTGAAGTGGTTTGACACTAATGGTTGACATCTGTGTGTCAAGAGAGACAGAACACACATGAAACATGAGAAGCTCTGATGTCATTTGAAAATGTGAGAACAGTGCTTGTTAATCAGTATCACACGCTACAAGCATGTCTTTGTGAGCCGTCCTTGCCAAAAAGCAAACATGTGACTTGTACAGCGTGGCAGAGGATGGATGTCTGGATGGTTAACATAACTATTGACATTTGGCTTTCTGTTTTGATTTTGAGGGGAAATATTCAGTATTGCATTTCATTACAGCTGTTCTCCAGGACATTTAGCTGGCTGGCCTCCCACCGCCAACATAAACAGCTCGGCCTGGACGCCATTTGCCAGCCATCACAGTATTTAAGCTTGTACATGAAAATGGAAAAGAGCAGAGACGTGGGCACCAGGGCAATTCTACATCTAATCCCAGGCAAAGTTTTCCAGACTGGCAACAGTGTCCAAAATAATCATCATAGTGCAAAGAGAAAACTAAATAAGAACTTAAGATGGGAAAAAAATCCCCTTTACGCACATAAACCAGCAAGAAATTAATGTCATTATCGTACTCTCGGGTGTTTTTCTGGCAACAAAAACAATAGACTGACTTTGTCAGAGAGCAAAGTTTCCCTGGCACCAGAGCAGTCATTAGAATATTTGGCAGGTTTGGTTTGTGGACCACTTTTAGAGCAAGATGCACATCCTTAGAGGGGTGAAAATCAGTCAACTCGATGGAGCCGAGCTGGAAACCATCCTAAAGATGCATCTTCAAACAGCCCAGCAGCCTTGAGAATACACCCTCATCATAAAACAAACTTTCTCCCCTTTTCGTGTCTGACTTCGCAGGATATCCAAGTATGTTTTTCAATGGTTTCTTGTGGTAAAGGAGGCAATGTGTCAATAAGACGCCAGGTTGCAGATCATAAAGCATAACAAGCTCACATTTCTCCAAACATTCGGCTCCTGCTCGAGGGGAAATGGAAGTGATTTGGGAGAGAGAAAAAGGAGGGGGAGAAAAGATATTCTGTTAGATGTTGGATTCCAGACATCGTGGCTCATTGTTGTCTCTGTAGAGAGAAAGATTTGGGGCCCCTTAGCAGAGTCGCCTCAGAAAAATCCAAAAGTCAAATGCCAAATAGTTGGTGGGAAACTATCCAGAACTGTAACAGCACTGATAAAGCAGATGTAGACTGCAGAAGAAGTAAATCTTAAGTTATGCACCATGTATTTTCTCTGGTTGTTGAGTTCACATTGTAGTTTTCATGAACCTTATGCTGCTGACTTTGAAAAAACTCTTTTCACTGTAGACAGAACACAAGATGGACAGAGCACAGTCACAGAGGGGTAGGGCCTGACCAACACATCAGCCGGCCATTTTTATTGGCTGATTATAGCCCTTTTCAAAGTATTCAACATAGGCAAGAGTTTTGCCAATGTAACGCCGATATATTCTTAATTTCTCTTAAAACGGTAAATGCTGTTCGGTGTCCAAGCCGCGCAGAATGATGATGTGGAAGATGGCGACGCGCGTTGTTTGAGGCTCTTGTTAGCTCTCTGCTGATGCTGTGTGTATGGATGACTCGCCTACACTCACACAGAGTTGTTCTTTTAAGCCGGAAGGGTCCAACATGACGAGCAACTTACAGCGGTGTATAATGTCTCGCTGCTACTAGACACAGAGGGACCACCAGGCTCTCTGCCTCGCTACAGATCAGCCTCACAGGCAGACCGGGCACCGCCGAACAGTTTTCTGACCGACGTCACCTCTGTCGTTGTCAGTACTGATGAACTGGACCTTCTGATGGCATGGGATCAGTTTAGCCAAAAAATCCATATCTGTCGGGCCCTACAGAGGAGTGCTACCAACATGTTGACTGTGTGCTGATCTGCCACAGTAAAGTTGTGTACACCCCACCTCCCTAAACTACTGATCAAGTTAAAATAGTGAGATAAAGCTCAAGTGCTTTTGTCAACCCAACAGTCTGTCATTATAGATATAAAAAGACTGACCATGGCCATTAGCGTTGTGTTTTGGTACACCTGGCTGTGCCAACTCTCATTGAAAGCCATGTCTCAAAAACACTTTGAGGCATTTTTTTTCAAATATGGGACAAAAGTCCTCTTGGACTTAAGGGTACATTTATTAAATAAAAAAAAAAGTTAGTTTCAAATTATCTTGCTCAAATGCTCAGTCGCCAAATTTTAAAAATTTAAACTCTTCAGGCAACAAGGTGTTGGCTTTGCCGTGACAGCCAATTGGCTTTGTTACAACACCTGTAGCAAACTGTTGTATGAAGGAAGACTTTTCGATTATTGCAGCAAATGTCATCAATGATGCACATTGTAAGCCATATTTACTTTGTCAAAGGTCTCATTTACAAAGTTAATTGAAATATTTATCTTTATGAACCAACATTCTTGCAGTTTACTCTTATAAGATAAGCCGTCAGTGTCTCCCATCTCTGCTGTTCTGAAGGTATTTCTCGCCCTGACTAGGTGTGAATCAGGTGATAGCCCAGGGTCTCAAGGGTGCCTTGTCAGGTGATAACCTACCCCTAAACCCTAAAACTTTAACTTAAACACCCTGAAATGAGGTGCGGCAAGTGGTTCAGTCATCTAAGTTTTTCTCTTTCTTATGTGGCCCTTGATGTAAAAAGTTTGGACCCCTGGCCTAGACGGACCGCAGAGAGCTCTCAGACTGTGCTGCTGCAGGACCATCAGCTGCAGTACTTTTGCGGTTGGTAGGTGAATGAAAAGGATGCAGTTGGAATAATGTCCGCTAATACTTCTTATATTATATGATGTTATAATCTCAGCGAAACTTGAGCTAGCGCGACTTAGCTAGGGACAGCACTAAGTGGTCAAATAAGCTATATGGATGTGACTGAACGAGTCGCCAAGACGCGTTCAGTGTGAACGCACCTTTACACTCTATCAACCAGAGGGAGCTCTGACATTACAGTGGTCAAGTTAGTGACGAGTTAGGGACATGGCATCAGTTCTCAGTTTCTGAATGTCTTCCACAATCTGCACATGACTCTCCTCTTGAACTGTGTCAACAGCAGCAGTTGTGGAGGTGTTGCGACTTTTCTGCTGTGTAGCAGTAGGAAAGTGACACATTTTGTCAGTGCTAATGCACGGTATTTGGTCCTGACACGACATGACAGAGGTTTTGGAAGGTAGTTTCAGTAAAGAAAGCAACAGTAGAGCTGGGTAACATGACCCTTGCAAAATTTCATTTTTAGTGACAAAACATGATCGTACACAGTTTAATGTTATAAAGAGTGGTTGTATTTAATTAAAAAATCTTGGGTAGCATCTCATTCAGTACATAAAAATTTGTAATTCATGCTCAAAGGTCAATTGAAATGAACCCTTCGAATGGAATAGGTCAGTTTAGACAAGAGGCAGCTAACAGTTTTAGTGGTTATTTGTTCTTATTTTGTATTATTTGATTGCTGACAAGTTTGAGGTTATAATCACCATACTATTTATAATTTGCATGTGGTCTGAGTTCTTTTTTTCTCATGTCTGTCCTTCCAGCCTCCTTCTTGCCACATTTCCGATAACCCCTGTCCTCAGTCGTCCCTGACTTCTCCGGTAACTTTCCTAAATTCTCACCTTATTCCTTGCTATTTGAACAGATTCTTCATGTCTCTGATCCTGCCCTCTCTGGTCTCATTTGATCTCTCTCTCTCTCTCTCACCTTCTTCCTCTCCTCTCACTGAGTTGTGAGGAGCGCTGCCCTGGGTTCTGGCCTTAAAACAAGTGCTTGCCTTGTGAGGCTCTGTTTGCTTTGCGAGGTGTTTTCTCACATAGCAGCGTTTCATGGCCTGGACTGGCAGATCACACCTCTGTGTATACGCCTTGCATGTGTGTTGGGGATACTGGGTATGAATTTCTCCATGCTTGTTTATTCACTCCAAGTTTGTGCACATTCTTAGCTGAGTGGACGTAAGCATCCGTGCGTGTTTCTGCTTTCCTACAATGTGCGGCATGTGTGCAAGTATATGTTTACAGTACTTGGTTGTGTATGTTTGGAATGAGAGTTGGCCCCAGGTTGTGCGTACCTAAAGCCTCGCTCGCCGGCTAACTAATGAACCCAGGCATTCGTGCCTTCCTGTTTTCTTCATCAACAAACATTTAAGGAAAACCAGCGAGTCTTTTAAAGGCTTTATTAGAAGAACTAAGCAGAAAAACACCATAAACCTGAAGTACACTCTGTGGAAATAGTGGAAAATGTGCTCAAATAAATTGCAAAAGTAATTATGCAGCATCTTGTCCACTCTTGCTGCAATGGAAATAGATTTCTGTTCCACAAGCCTCTTTAACATTGCCTGTTCAAGACAGGGATTTCATGTCACTGTTGATATTTTACTCTGATGTCACTAACTTCTTTGTCAAGTCCCACTCTTACCAGGAAATTTGTCAAGCCCTGCCCTCTTTAGTTTCTGTAACAAGGTGGATCCACCTTTCGTTACTGGACTCCTTTGCATATGAAACATAAAAACAAGAAAAAAAATGGAATTTGGAATCCTATAACACTTGTTAATATTTAGATATTACATTACCTCTATGTTAGTAACACATGTAACTCTGTCAAGGCATCAACAAAGTGCACATTTAGCAAAAAGAAAGAAGTGTGTTATTGATTCCAATCTTCATCACTAGACTATTAGTTTTGGCAATTGTTAACAGTACTTAGCTAACATTACAAATGAACAATATCAGTACAACAACATACTACAAAAGAAAAATAGTGATAGCAAGATAACATTACTAAGCTAGCTGCTGAGTAATGTTATTTTAACTTAAAGGAAACTTTATATATATATATATATATATATATATATATATATATATATATATATATATATATATATATATATATATATATATATATATATATATATATATATATATATATATATATATATATATAGGTTTTTTTGAAGAGATGTTCTCTGGGGTAACCTGACATGCCAGATAGACAGTTCCATATTGGAAATATTTCACTAATCCATCTGGGAAGGAGCCCTGTGAATATGTTTTCAGGGGAAGAACCTTCAAAAACAACAGCAGCTTGTGATTGGATAATCGTTCAGCTCATCTAGACCAATCCATATCAAGAAATGCTGCTAAGACGTAGCATACTTAGCGGCTAAACCTAGTAGCTAACGATTAGCAAGTTAGCCAAAGCAGCTAACTATTGTTAGCCACTCAGCTAATGGTTAACGACCGTTAACTGTTGTTTGCCCTTGTTAGCCATTAGCTTAACTCCAGTAAGACTGTCGTTTCACATTAAATTATACCACACAGATGTATCATTCAACACTTAAATATGACATGAACCATGTCAAAGACAATCCCTATGAAGTAAACTTCTGAGGAGAGCTTATCTTGCCAAGTATCACTGAGTAACAATGATGATCACAGGCTAACCGGCATTAGCTGCCATTATTTTCAAAAACTTCCTGTCAAGTCATATGCATGATTTCCCCACCTGAGCCCCCCTTAAAGGAGAAAATCAGCATTGAAGAGAGGTTATACAGTGCTGCAGATGGGGCCAAGTGCACATTGTGATTTACTAAATTCTATGTGGAGACCGTCTTTGAAAAAGCAGCATTAAAGTGATACACTTTACTAACCACTTGTGCATAATTTACTTTTCCACAGGTAAACCCCTGTTTTCTGGCACAGCTTTGGCTCTCTACATAGCCAG
Organism: Scarus forsteni; assembly: GCA_036419115.1. Classification (NCBI taxonomy): domain Eukaryota; kingdom Metazoa; phylum Chordata; class Actinopteri; order Labriformes; family Labridae; genus Scarus; species Scarus forsteni. Next base: position 17,056,474 of record JAZDUH010000458.1, read on the forward strand.
GGTGGGACACAGGTGGCCTGTAGCTAAATGTGGCCTCTGTGTGAAAAAGGGGCTTGGCATGGATATATTTTTTCATTTTATATCAGAGATCCTCATCAGTGGGCTGTGAAACGCATATGAGAGGCAATTTTTGACATGTACTTCCCACATTATTGGTTGTAAAGATGACTTGGACGACCTTTTGAGATCAAAGACAGAGATAATCCATGTGTGTGTTGTTGTTGTTGTTGTTTTGGGTGTGTGTGTGTGTGTCTGCATTAATCTTCCATTGCCTTATGCTGTATTTATTATAACGGATGTCTATGGGAGCTGTTTCTTCTGTCTGAAGTAGCTGAAAAAACACAAAATCATAAAAAACAGTGTTGTTACTAATCACTGACAAGCCGCAGACTGTTAAATCCCTCCCAGAAAAAGTAACTTTGGATTCAGTATATTGCAATTATTTCAATGTTATTTTTGTTAAACAGAAATTGGTGATGTCACCACATACAATAGCCTTTAAACTGTTATTAATGTGAAAATCATTGAAATCTTGATAGTTTTGATCAGGAATAGATTGGATTCAAAGATTTTTGACATGATATTTTTAGGGCCTTTTAAAGGGGACCAAAATGTCCCTTTTCAGAAATTGAGCCTTTTTAAAAAAATCTGACAGAGCATAAAAGCCACAAATCTATTAAACAATGTTACTACTAATCACTGATGTGTCCAACACTGTTATAGCCCATAGGTTTCATAGGTTTCATCTATTGAATATACAGACAAGTGAAATGTTAAAATGGACTCTAAAATACTGCAGTTCAGATTTGCATCTAAAGGGTTAAAATTGTGAAATTCATTAAATATTTTCAGGTTTTGATCAGGACTGAAGTTGACTGAAAGGTATATGATGAAATAAATTAATTTGAAAATATTTACATATTATAATTTAAGGCATTTTGTAAGAAAAATGTCCCCTTGAAGTCTCAGCGTAACAATTATTTATTTGGTGCACGGTGAAAAAGGTCTGATACAGGACTTTAATTTGAAAATAAGTGAAAAAATGCACACCTGTACCAAATATGATGAGGAGACATATCCACTGCAACATTTTTAGAGAAAGTAATCAGTCTAGGGGACAAAATTGCCCACTTCTGGTCTGATGGTTAGGGTCTGAGGGTGAGGCTTCACCCTCTAATGCTGTGATTCAGTGTTTGTGTTCAATACAGTTTTGCTGAGTATGATCTGCTTTCTGAATTATCTTAAGAGTGGGTGAATAGTCTGAATAAAGATTTGTTTGCAGTCAGCAGCGCTTAAATTGCTTTATTGATTCATTGGCAGAGTTTTTGTGACAATTCTGATTCAACAAATAAATGAAAGGATAATATTCTGTGAACCTGAGTGAAGTGATCGAATTCTTACAACTTCAGTATAAAAGCATCGTTATCTAATTTTGCCTCTTTCCAGCTTACTGTGAGTATGAAAGCTCATTCTGAGTCACATTGTATGCCAGTCTGACTTTTATTAATATGAAGCAAAACATAAAAGACAAAGCCAGACAGCAGACTATGTCCAAAAATGTTCATAACTCCAGAACTCACACATTGTTCCAGGTTGCTCTTGTTTTCTGAGGGGGATTTTTAAGGGGGATTTTTCCCTGATCCAAATCACAGTTTGAGGTTGGAGGGTGTTGTTACAGTTTGCACTAGGTCTTGAGGTATTTTTGGAATTTTAATTTGGGGTTGTTTCACTGAAACTGACTGTGCTTGACTTGGATTTTGATTCTTCTCTGCATACAATCTCCTGCATTCTCCAGCCTGAGTCTTATTCTTACATTCATAGCAAAGAGCCGTCACTGGTGTCTGATTAGCTCCACATGAGCAACCTGGAGCTAAGAGCCCTGCTTAGCTGAATCTCAGGAGACCTCAGATTTCCTTTTCTATTTTATCATACATCCTGGGTTCTCTTAGAGCCGTACAAATCCATTAAGAATCACTGATTAAAATTTAACCTCATGGACCCGTGAGCAATGGATTTTCTGCTGTGTTTGGATTAACAAACACATTAAAATGTTACATTCCCTGTCGTTTTAGACACAAGGGATGTTTGAGAATATACTTACCTAACAGATTAATTTGTTTCATTTCATGTTTGCTCAGAGCAAAGAGTGAAAATATTGATTTTGACTTTTCACCAACCTGTGTCCATGCCGAAGGTTATGCATATTGATTTTGATTCTGACTGTTACCAAGGGGATTGACAGAAGACTTCAGGTGAAGACATTTATATCCTTGACTTGTTTAAAACACACAATAGTTCTTTAAATCACTGAATGTTACTGAGCTGTGGAATTCTATATATCTAGGCAATATGGTGGAATATAGGATATTTTACAAGTATGAAGAAATATGCAGCTATCTGAGATATCTGACTGCAAATAGTGACCTTACAACTGATGCTAAGCCTTGGGTTTGAAGCCCCTTTACTTTTTTTTTTTTTTTTTTTTAAATGTATTTTTGGGGCATTTTGTGCCTTTATTGATAGGAGAGAGACAGTGGATAGGCTTGTGAAAGGGGGTGAGAGAGTAGGGGAAGACACTCTGCAAACTGGTCACAGGCGGGATTCAAACCTGGACCGGCAGAAGCAAGTACATGGGGTGCTAACCACTACGCCAAACCAGCACCCCGCCACTTTACTTTTTGATGATCAGAGAAGAAGACAATGAATAATAATGATTTCTCTTAGGGATACATTAAAATTACATGCAAACAACATGTAAGGGGCGGGGTCAGCGGATGCCAAGGCACATAGTGAGAAGAGGTCGCCAACTTTCTGCCGAGTCAATCACTGCAGACCTCCAAACTTCATGCGGCCTTCAGATTAGCTCAAGAACAGTGCAGAGGGCTTCATGAATGGGTTTCCATGGCCATTCCATGGTATTCTCGTGCTTCTCCATCTGGCAATCTGATGGACGAGTCTGGGTTTGGCTGTTGCCAGGAGAATGATACTTGTCGGACTTTATTGTGCGAAGCATAAAGTTTGGTAGAGGGGGGATTATGGTGTGGGGGTGTTTTTCAGGAACTGGCTTGGCCCCTGAGTTCCGGTGAAAGGAACTCTAAATGCTTCAGCACACCAAGACATTTTGGACTATTCCATGATCCAACTTTGTGGGAACAGTTTGGAGCTGGCCCCTTCCTCTTCCAACATGACTGTGCACCAGTGCACAAAGCAGGTCCAAACACCTTTGGGATGTATTAGAGCGGAGACTGAGAGCCGGGCCTTCTCGTCCAACATCAGTGTGTGAATTCACAAATGTGCTTCTGGAAGAATGGTCAAAGATTCCCATAAACACTCCTAAACCTTGTGGACAGCCTTCCTAGAAGAGTTGAAGCCGTTGTAGCTGCAAAGGGTGGACCGACGTCATATTGAACCCTATGGATTAGGAATGGGATGTCACTTAAGATCATATGCGAGTAAAGGCAGGTGAACGAATACTGCAATATGGTGTACTTTGGATGCTATTTGCTTCCTCGACCACTTTTCTCTGCATGCAGTTATATTGTCCCTGCATTAAAAAAGGAAACACATTTAATGTCATTAAAAGACTGTTGTTTTTAGGGAGGGTGACGTGTAAAAAAAAAATGCATTTACTGTGAACCTGCTTTAAGCCTGTATTAGTAGCTGTGTAAAAATATTATTTTTTTGATGTACACGTATGTTGTCATTTTAAAGTGTTCTCTTGTATCGGTAAGATTGATAGGATCAGGGGGTGCTGGTTTGGCGGAGTGGTTAGCACCCCATGTACTTGCTTCTGCCGGTCCAGGTTCGAATCCCGCTTGTGACCAGTTTGCAGAGTGTCTTCCCCTACTCTCTCACCCCCTTTCACAAGCCTATCCACTGTCTCTCTCCTATCAATAAAGGCCCGAAATGCCCAAAAAATACATTAAAAAAAAAAAGATTGATAGGATCAGGTTCCCAGCTAATGGTTGTCTTCGTAACACCTTGTGGTTTGATGCTCACTTAAGTTGTTTTTAGAAATTATGAAACACTAATTGTGTTAATTGAAAGAATGTCCTCCAGACAAAAGCTCCCTCACATTTGGCAGATTTTTGTGTACTATACTGGGACAAAACAATGTTTGACGATCGTAGGCAGTTAAAGACGATTTAAATTAATTTACAAAAATGTGTTCTATCATACTTGTTTAAACCAACAGAAAGCAGGGAGAGCTATACTCTGTTTTCTGTTGTTTAGCGTGTCTCAGTGACACTTTTTATTACAAAAATATGGCTTGTTTTATGCATAATGATAAGCCCTTAAAATCAAAAAGAATTAGTTCAGATTAAATAGAAGAAGGTATGCATGCATTCTTATTATTTAGTGTAGATTGATTTAAAATTTGAGTCTGAATACAATGTTTGAATCCCACTTAGAGCTAAAGTTATTTAGAAATGGCCAGTACAGAAATACCACTGGAAAGAAAAGTGACTGAGAAAGTCAGCCATTGCCAAATCTTTCGCTCAGTCTTGACCTTAAATTCCAAAGTCTGTCTATGAAAGAAGTTTTCTTTATGATACATCAAAACTGTAAACAACCGTACAAAGTAATGAAAAAGCAAAACACATTCCCAATTTATGACACATAACCACGTCATTTGAGTTTGGTTAGCATTCCCCCTGTTGTGTGTTTATCACACCTGTCCACTTGACAGCTCCAGGCCTCTCCTGAGATATCTGAGGTGACGATTACTGAGATGTTCGCATTCCCAGACTCAACTCAAGCCCAGGACGTTAAGCTCAAAATGACCTGAGGGACGGGATTTCCCCAACATAATTTCTGAGTAGAAGGCAGAGCGTAAGTGCTTTTTTAGCTGCTCGCCACAAACATAAAAAAACATTGGAGTTGAAGCAATAGACACCAAGAAGACCCAGAACACACTTGATGAGGAGAAGATGGTGCTTTAGTTTAACTTTTTTGTGAAACGTATAGTAATTAAGATATGCTGTCAGACATTAGCAAATCACAAGTTCTACTTTTAATGTGATCGTTTGTTTTCTACTTGACTTCAGCAAAACAGAAATTTTCTATACACAGTTAAAACAGAAGAGTAAAGTATACAAATAATATTTTAAATACTTTTATACTTTAATGTTCGAATTGGACATTCATAACGGAGACAATCACAGATAATAAATAATAATCTGTTGTGTGGTCACACAAATGTCATGCTATCACTGCTTAAGCTCAAATTTGGTACTTCCATCCAAAAAGTTTAGATGTAAGCCTACCTGCCAAGGAGACAATGGATAGAGAGTGAAACTAGTGAAGGACAGGGACTCATCCAGGTAAAAGTCAGACAGCTTCTGAAGGATGAATGACTTTCTTTCCCCTGTTGATGAGACAAACACAAATGCAGTGTACTGGCCTTTTTCTCTCTCACTTAGGTTGTTGTAATGCCCACACAAGGTCTCTCCTCACTCTGTCTGAAATACAAAGCAGTATTAATTCACTCAGATTGTCAGAAGAGGGGATTTTCTTAGAATCAGTTCACTTCACACAGTGTTGAAAATAAAGATGCTGGTCCAAACCACCTATAACACTTTTTCTCTGTAAGGGCTTGTGTCTGCTGTTGTTTGCACTGACAGCACCCTCAACGTCAGTTTCACTGTGCGCCTTGGTAGCACTCAAGGTTTCTAGGTTACAGAAACTTCCTCTCCCTTCTTTACTCTGTGTAAGACTATTTAAAGTAGCTTGAAAAGTTTCTGCCATGTAGGAGAGGTGTAATGTCCCTGCTGACATCATTAGGGGAGGTGTTCTGAACAGACTCTTTTCCACATACACTCCAAAAGGTAGATGGGCAACTGAGAGAGAGGAGAGGTATACTGGGTATGGAAGGTCTTTAGATAGCCCATGGACACATACTGTTGTATAGACACCATTAATGTGTATCTTGTATAACACTGTACCTGTTGTATGCTCCTTATTGTGAGTGAAAAGAACATGTCGGAGGGTAGGACTACATTACTAATATCTGAATGGTAAAACAGTAATATTAATTGAAAATTAATACACTCAACATTTAATATGTCTGATAATTTTATAGTATTTAAATAACAATGAATTTTCTTACTAAACAACAGTCAGATCAACTATATACCTGTTGATGAGTTGTAGTGATTCAGCAAATCTATCAAATATAGTTGTAGTCATCACCCTAAATGCTTTACTGATGCATAAATGAAGCATTTTTAGCTGTTTATAAATTTAAAAAATACATTACAACTGCTTAAAATGAGTAAAATGTTAAATGCTACACATTGTAAAGTTTTGAACTTCTACAAACATTTGGCATTTTGTGTGTTGAATCCTAAAAGCTCAAATCATGGCCGTGCTGATTCTTCCAGCTGTTCCCAGCAGCAGTTCCACTAACCAGACTCTGATGTTATCACTGTGGCTAGCATTTAATGGGAAAGATGAAAACGCAGACGAACTCTTATGCAACTTGAATTTCAGCGCTTCAGCACCATGACCGCCCTCTCTCGTTTCTTATGTACCCACGGAGAGCGGCTGGTTAGAACCAGACAAAGAGGAATTTCAGCACTGTGTCCAAACATCAGAGAGTGGAGCAGGGATCACATTGCGTGTAGATGTAGTTTTTGAGCTTACACTGATACCAGCCTCATGCTGACCACAAGCTCTCACCGGATTGGCCAGCAGGAAGAGCTTATGCAACAAGAGAGGACAGAAAACAGGGACTGTGAGCAGCACTCCCCGTATTTACCGGTGTAGCTGGTGTACCCTTAGCACTGTTATTTAGATTGCTTCTACACACAGGGGCACAGAACAACACACACAGTGGACTGGACTTTCAAAATAAAAACCTCAGTTCAAAATGATTTATTTCTTGAGCTCAGAGAGAACAAACTTTGAGTAATGACCTTGACTTTTGACCTATGACCTAAAGTTTTGTCATTTGGCTTACTAGATACATTTGTAAAGTGTCAGATGAAAAATAAATCCCATGTAGCATTAATGAGATATTAACCTTCAAAGTTTTATTAGATGATATCCGTGGTGAGGATGTAAAGAATATAACTCAAAGCATTTATATATGGAATAAATTACTTCCAAGAGCGATTGGTAAAGATATGGCTTTGGGACTTTAATCCTTGAATCCAGTCGACCATGTAGTCAAAGCTTAAAAAAACAAACATTCAACAATTATTTTTTTAAAGTATTGCAATTACAAGGCTATGACCAATCTTTACACAATTACTAATGTAAAGATGGACATCCCAAAACCATCAGAACTCAGCTGCTGCTGGCACTGAGGCATTAGCATGCACTGTACCTTAACCCTTTGACTGGCATTGTAACCGTACGGTTGACTTTTTGCCAATACTCTATTTCAAACTCTGAAACCCTACCTTTGTGTTTTTCCTTATTCATCTCTCTTAATAATGGTTGTAACACCAGTATCCACTGGGTGACGCTGCTGTACACAAACATAATTCTTTGAAAACTAGAAAAAATCAGAAATGAATTGTTGCTGCATAGCCCCTGAGAAATCTAAGGGTAAGAGCATACACCAGAGTAAGAAAAATAATTTCACATATTTTCAGATCATCTAACAATCATAATTTAGTTGAAGGAAATAAGTTTGATCATAAATCTCAACATGTTTCTCTCTGTGAAGTTTTCATATGAGGAACAAAAGAATTGCTTCAGAAATTAAACCGTCCATTCATGCCCTGGATAACCCTTAACGGACAAGCCAAACAACAGGTGGACCTGCTTATCTGCTCCCTTATTGGGTAATCTGAAAAATTAAACCTGATTTCTTGCTAAATGAAGAAGGAACACAATTTTACCAAGACATAATTTGTTGCAAATGTGTTTCTTAGTTTGGAAGTCAAAGGGTTGAATTTAAATTCTATTTTTCCTCAGTTATTGTTCATGTGATCAGAAGGAAATGTATACAGACATGTGCAACATTATACCCTTCCGTTAAAGACAGAAAACCCACAATGGTCACTAAAATAGCTTGAAACTGACAAAAGTAAGAATAAATAGAAATTTACTGAAAATTAGCTCATGAAAATCAGACATTGCTTGTTAATTTTGGTTCAACAGAATCATGTTAAAAAACAAATAAATGAAAATGCCCTGATAAAAAATGATTGTACCCCTTGAAAAGATTGAAATGATTTGAACATAGGGACATGTTGAACTAATGTGTGTCCTGTTATTAGCATCACAAGTGTCTTCACGCTGCCTATATAAAAGGTGAAAAGTACTCATTTATTAGTTAATTTTCAGTATTGTTTTTAATGTGTTATTACTTTTGTCAATTTTAAGTTCTTTCAGAGACTATTGTGGGTTTCTATTTCTTTAACAGAAGGGTAACAACAATTTTGCACACATCTGTAATGTCTTAATGAGAAAATCTGTTTCAAACATGTGCAAATGCAGACTGAGCCAACCTGTATTTGATCATTTGGAGGAAAGAATACACCTGCACTAAAATTGATCGGGACAGTTTATAGATGCAGCGCACACATTGAAATTGATATTTGATGGAACTATTTCATCACATTTTGGTTTTCAGTATGCCAAACACAACTGCCTTTTCAAAATAGCCGACTTCTCAAAGGTCAAACCTGACTTTTTTCTAATTTTCCTGGTTGAGAATTTCCCAGAAGTGTCTCAAATGAGGGGATTCATCTGTTCTACTTTTCAGGAGGTGATCATTCTCTGGCTCTGCACTCATCATTGTATAAAAGGGAAAACATATGAGTTTGCACAGCGCAAATTCCCATTTTAGAAACTCTGGCCCACACATTTTCCTTTGCCCTCTCCTCCCACAACCTACACCTTTGTTTTCTGTCTCACGCTCTTTCTGTCCGTCAGCTCTTTCCCTCGTTCAAACCTCTCTCTCTCTCCCTCCTCAGTGAAAACACGTTCATAACAGGACTTTTCCTATGCTCTGCTCTCCTTCCCAGCAGAGTGATGCAGCTTTGCTTTTATGAGATACTGGGGCTCAGGGCTTGCGGCAGGATGACTGACTGGCTTGTAGAGAGGACAGAGGCACCATTTTGTGCCCCACCGCCTCGCTGAATCCCTTTAAAATATTCATTCATAAACTCCTGGAGCCTTTTACTCCACATCAAACATTAGAGCCACAGGAGACGCACTGAGCTGATGCATCTAGTGAGGAAAACACAAACGGAGGGTAAACAGGAGCCAGGGTGAAGACCGAAATTAATCTAAATATTTATGCACTAAATATACTCTGATATATTCATTGTGTTGGTAGTGAAATGAATTAGATCCAAACTGAGTCAACAGGATTTGAATTTGTGAAAATATGCAAAAGCTGTTAAAATGACTCCCTCATTTAGCAGAGCAGCTGTGCCTGTCTGACAATTCATCTAAAGCAATTAAGTTTTCTCCTTTTTTTAGACTTGGCATGAGGTGTATAAAACTTTTAATGGGAATCTACAGCACCAAACAGCACAGGCTGTCCTGGTTTTGTTAGTCTGGTGAGATGTTACCACCTGTTGACCATAGGCTGCTTCTGATTGGATGCAACTTGCTACCAAAAAGCAAGACAAATGGAAACTGGACACATCCAATGCCCCATAAGACTGACAGGAAGTTATAGCTTTCTCAAAGGGTCACAATAGAGGTGTAACAACATCACTGCTTCATTGTATTAAAAAATGAGCCTCAATAAAATCACAAATCATGGATTTGTAATTGAAGATCCCTTTTATTTGGAAGGGCTAAATTATTAATGGTTGACACTTGAACAAAAACTGTTTGGTGAATTTTTCAGAAAGAAGAAATGGTAGTACATGAAAGCAGCATTAGTTCAAGTTCCCATGTCCTAATTCATACCCTGTGTTTAAATGCATCCTCAGGAGGAACACAAAAACTATTCTGGATGGCAAAAAACATGAAAATGTTCTCCTTCTTTGGAAATGAAACTGAAAGACCTTTAAAGCTATGGTCTACGATTTGGAAGCTTTGTACATCTTAATAACACCGTTTATAAGGATGTTATGGTCCTATGGTCCTATCTACACAGTATAAAGACCAAAAAGAACGAAAAAAATCCATTCAGTATATCCGCTGCAAAGCTGCATAGCTGACCAATCAAGCCTTGAAGCCTGCAAGGTTCAATTGGTCCGTGAGTCCATCCAATCCCCTGTCTCCCTCACTACACAGCGTCATGCCCATGGTCCCGCCTCTACCTCCGGTGAGCAGCTAGCAGCTACTGAACTATCATGGAGCCGGAAAAGCCTAGCGCCGAAACCGGGAAGCCGCTTCCCTCTCCCGCGGGGCCCAACGGAGCTCTGCCTGCGGGTTGAGGCCTGTTAGCGGGCTAACGGCTAACGAATGGCCTCAGTCGGCTGTCAGACCTTCAGCATCGGCCGTTTCGCCCCTGGTTGATCAGGTAATGGCTTTGTTTACTACAGTGGGAGATGTCTGCTGAATAACTCTGGTTAGTCTGTGCCTCTCCTGGCTAATGACTTGTAGCGGAACGGGTTAGCCTGTTAGCCGCTAATCGTTAGCATTGTAAGCTGAGCTAGGGTGGACAGGCCGAGAAAGATAAATCCTCCCCAACAATCGGCTCCGCTCTGGCGGCGCCAGACCCGCATTGCCGCCGGTCCAGTTGAAATGGCTACTGCTGTGTGTTACAAGGGGGATGTCTGTCGTGTTTGATATTTTCAGTTGAGCTGAGCTGTTTTTGATTGAGTTTGCTGCTGATATATTATGCTAGTCGCTCGTAGCTCTGTCCGAGGGGCTTGTTGTTATATGAGGCGACACGAGCTGGGGGCGGGATCTTGGAACACGGAGGGGAGAGGTGAGGGAAGGGGGGGCAGGCTGCGGTTTCAAATCGTAGACCACAGCTTTAAGGCCTAAACTCAATAAATAAAGTATTTAGTGCCTTTTACTTGGAGTAGTGGTTGTTGTGCTGTCTTGTCATAGCTTCAGTGTCATGAACTGACAACATAAGGCAAAACCATATGGTGTGCTTTTGTTTTGTTTTTTTGTTCTTGTTTTGGTGCTTTTGGTTTCATGTTTTTTTTTTCATGCTTTCTCTCGTGTTTTTTGTGCTTTTGGTTTCATGTAATTAGGTTTCTGCTTTTACTTTCATGTTTATATTTTTGATTTTATGTTTTTGTTTTGGTGCTTATGTCCTTTTTTGCTTTTGATATTTGGTTTTGAGCATTTGTTCTGGCTTTTAGTTCAAGTTTGTGGTTTGGTGCATTGGGCTTTGTGTTTTGTTTTTTGGGTTTTCAATATTTGGTTTTGTATTTTTGTATTAAGATTTTTTTTTTTGCTCTCTTCTACTGGTTTCAATGGTTTTTTTGTTTTTTGATTTGCTTTTGGTTTTGTGCATTTTTGGCTTAATGGTGTTTCCTTCCAACTTTTTGGTTTGCTGAATAAAGTTTTGTTTTACTTTTTTTGGCTTTGGATCTGTGCATTGGTTTGTGGTCTTCATTTTGTGTTTTGTTTTTCTTTTGTGTTTCATGTTTTTGTTTTGTGATTTTGTTTTCATCTTTTTTCTTTGTTGTGCTTTTGGTTCTGGGCTTTTGGTTTTGTGTTTTTTGTTTTATGTTTTTGGGTTTATGCATTTAGTTTTGTGGGTTTAGTTTGGTGCTTTTGGTTTAGTCTTAATAGTTTGGCTCTTTTGCTTGCTTTTGCTGTTATTACTTTTTCCTCACATTCCCCTTTGGCGGTAGTTAAAGTGTGCCCAAGCCACTGACATTGGAGTTCTAGGTTACCACTCCAAACAAAACCCTAAATGACTTTTCCTTCATGCTGTCAGTTTTGTGATGCATACCTAATGTTAGGAGCTACAGATGCCAGCTAACATTTCATGCTTAAACTGTAATTGTCATTTCATCAAAGTGTCTGGAAAAAAAGCTAATTTCATTTAAGTCTAAGTCAGAGAAGAACATGACTCACCTTGCTCTTGGTGTTGAGCGATATTGTCTTATATTTGGAGGATAAGTACGTTTCCTCTCATACTTGCACTGAACTTTATGTGGGTTTTTCAGTTTTCAAAGCGGAAAAGTTCAACTAAATGAAGAGCAATGCAAGAGTTACAGCACAAACACACTCCTATCTTTGAGCCCAGAGCTGCTGTAATCTCTTTTTTTTTCCATCCTTGTCTCCCCACAAAAGATTCCTCTTTACTGAAGCTCTCTCTGACATCTCCAGTGTAGCCCTGACTAACTCTGTGCTCGCTCGCTGCAGAGTGCCTGGGCGGCTGTGTGATCTCTTCACAGACGGTATTACAATTTCTGTACCAAATGTCACAACTAATAGACCCGGGCATGACAGATATATGAGTGTGAGAGCGGGTCAGTCGCAGAGAAAAGAAAGGAAATGGAGGGGAAATCAGGAGTGATTGTGATTAAAGTCAGGCACAAGATGAAAGGGAGAGCGGAGCAAGTGTGGGAGGGGAGCACAGCAGGCGGGTAGTTGACGTGACTGGTTGGTCATGGTTGCCATTCTAATGCCAATTTAACAATGATCCAAATTCTTTTTTCCTATGTTTTAAGCATTAAATGTAGGTGTTCACTAGCCTGGGTGCCCAGATAAGTTTAATTTAGTAACTCGTTGGATGGTGACTTGTTTAGAAAGGTGTGGGTGGCACAAAAAGTAGGATTCAGCTTCTGTGAAACTTCATCTTCATGTATTTTTTTCACAGCTCCATGTTCCTGAAAGCACCTTGGCCTATTTTCTATCCCCAGCGTCAACACGGTTTGTCACGGAAGGGGCACTAAACATGCAGGCTGCCAAAACATCCCATTCTGGATGGGGTGTTAGATGGCTCCACCACCTCCTTCGCCCCCTCCCTCACTCCGTCCTCCTTCCTCTTTCTCCCCCCACCTCTCGTGCAGACACCATAAATCACCCCATGTCTTTTCGAGGTTGACCTGCTGATGAACCACCGGCTTTTAAAAAAGTCATTTAAATTGCTAAAGCAGAGGCCACACACAAACACGCTCACACGTACACACTTGCACACACTTCTTTGAGGTCAGAAGTTTAATATTTGATGATAACTTACTACTGTAATTTTACAGAGACTTCAAATTCAGCTGCAGAAAATGGGGGCAAATAAATGTTGAAATCTGGCAACAGCAATAACTTGGAGGAATAAAAGTAGGTTAATCCATCTTTGCTTGAAGGCTTGAGGTTAATATTTCAGTCAAAATGTCTTATGAGCGAGATCACAGAAGGAGGAGAACGCTGCTGCACTGAATTGGCTTTATCCTCAGTAACACAGCCATGATATTTGATACAGCAGGTCAACCTCAAGCTCAGGACTGCAACCTTTACAACAGCTGAAAAAAAACTTTTTTAAAAGCTTGACAGTAAGATGACAGAATGTTCTTGTTCTCCTTCTTATGCCAAGATGTATATGTATTCAAGTACGAAAACCCTAAATAATTCTGAAAATTAATGTTTGAAGATTGCTGACATCTAAAATTTTACGCTACTTAAGTTCTTAGTTGTAGAATAGGTAAGAAAACAAATCTAAAATGTGGAGCTGCTGCTAGAAAAGTTTTGTTTGCTCTTAAGGGACAAGTAATATTGGCATATTATATGACTGAAAATCATATATTCACTTTTATCTGCAGTGTTCTGTCATTTTGGACTCATAGTTTTTCCACAGTTCCTCACACACAGTTCTGTTGTTAAATTGAGGTCTTTGACGCAGCTTATGTGTGTACATATACAGTATATATGTATGTATGTATATATACTGCAACATAGTGCAGCAGGTCGTGCATGTGGCTTAAAGCAATACAGTTGCTGGTTTGTGTGTGAGTGTTTGTGCCTAGGGTGTACCCCACCTCTCGTCCATTGTCAGCTGGGATAGGTTTCACCCCCTCCCCCCAACCCCACAACTCCAAAAGGGATAAGCCGTATAGATAATGAATGGATGAAAGAACACAAACAGTGAGGCGATACAAGTACAGCGGTTTTCCATTTACCTACTCAACTGAATTTTGCTGGTTTGTTGTGTATTGTGTACCAGCTCTTATATTCAATCACATAGAGGTTTTTTTTTTTAACCCTATGAGGTCCTTTTAGCAACTTTTAAATTTTTAACAGTCAGTATTTTTACCTGTGTTAATGTTAATGACATGAGATTTTCCAAAGATTATTGATCTAGACCAAAGTTAAAAATTCCAACCTCACTTCTCATCACACCCCAAGAGTTTAAAAGTTACACGCACACTGCACGTTTAGTGCCCTTGGCCCCACAGGGTCCCCACTGACTGCCATTCAAACTACTCTTTTTGGATAGACTTTTGTTTAGTCATCCCATGATGTGATACCTGTGACTAACTTTATAATATAAGCCTCTGGGATAAAAATTAAATTTTTGACAATTTTCATTAAGTTACAAATTTAGATCAAGATGGCGGCACTCACAGTAGCTGTGGCTAACTGCTCTCCCAGCCAGTGCCCTTGCAATTTCGTTGTACTTGCTGCAATGACAAATAAAGTTCTATTCTATTCTTTAGTTGGCAGTAGAGCTAATGTAGGGGTCTAAATGGAGCCCCTCCATTATATTGTGTTGTATTATTGCATAGAAGTAAAATTAATTATCACAAAATAGTCTGGATGAGTTGGTAGTGAGGTGAAGGTGTGCTGTGTGTGTGTGCTTGAGAAAAAATCTTGTGTGCATGTGTGAGTACTTGTGTCTTTAAATTCACACCTTCACATTGCAACAGAAATTATACATTTTTATTCGTCCACACACAAATGTACCTTAAGTTTTGGAAGTGGGAAAAAAAAAAGTAATTTTTTTTATTTTATAGCACTTTTTCTGTGGGGACCCTGAGGGTCCTTAGGGTGCTAAGTGTGAGTCTTTCTGGAGGGATCCCATAGGGTTAAATGCTTTTGCTGGTGGCTTAATCATACTTTCTTCAAATTTAGAGTTGTGAAGTTAAGTGCAATACATCTTGATAGACTTCAATATGTCTTTATTGCTCTGAACTGTTCACTACTGCAGTGAGAGGCACTTAAGTTCATATGTGCTCCATTACTTAAAAGAGCCACAGGAGAGCTCTAACATGCCATGAGCACCCTTTGCCAGATACTGCTAATTTTGCTTCCATATGCCATTTCTTGACTTCCGTGAGCTGAAATGTATGAATGGTCTGTTAGACTGCAGAGTTGTATTGCTCTTTGAAATAAACTAAGTATTCTGAATCAGTATGTACTCTTTATCTGCAGTCATGGACAGCCTCTTGTCTCAAGTCTGATTACTTTTTATAGGTCTGCATTTCTGGTTCTGGAGATCTTGTCAAGTGATACTTTATATAAGTTATTCATTTTGATACACTTGTCCGTGACCCAGCATTTTCAGTTTAGTCAATAAAAGAAATCTAACATGCTCAGCTGGGTCACTGTCAGGTCGTAGCAGAGGGAGAACAGTTGAGAAAAAATATTGACGTAACAGTAAGTAGAAGTCAGACAAATACACACAGCAAGAGACACATGTAGAGAAACAAACAACTAGCAAGAAAAGGAAGAAGAAACAGAAAACCAGAGGAGTTACAAAGCAGACCCAAGCACCCTATGGCGAGGGCTGCAGGAAATGAAGTCAACTGTGATGGAGAAAAGGGAATGGGAAAAGCAGCTGTGGGGCCACAGTCTTCTGCTGCTTAAGTCTGCGAGGCCTCTGAGGGCCAAATCAAGTAACAACACATGGCTAGGGAGTGAAACCAGAAAATAACACTGCAGCCAAAGACATGCAGTAATGGAGTGCTAATTAGACATGGTGCCTGCGAGGGTTAAACTGTTGATAAAATGTATGGAAAGCCAGGTCTATACGTTGATTAAATCCGTAATGACAAATAATTACCTTTTGAAATAGTGATTGTGTTTTTTTTTTACAGTTTATCTTGTTTACTTGATTTAAATGGTTGAGACATTAGCTTAACCACATGAAATAACTTCTATAGCTGTTTAAGTAAAATTGCTAAATGGTTCAGCAGAAAAATGTATATTAAAATGAGCAAGGTATTTTCACGTGCTCATGGAGCTGTCTGAAGGATTTTTCATGCCTCAGGACCAGGTGGAAGTCCATGTATCTCTCTGTCCATTCTTTCATCAGACTTGTGAACGCTATAGCTAAGAAGTTGAAACCTCATCGTGCCCAGTGGTTAACCCTCACTTATCAAGATGCTATGTCTTTATGGGGTTTATTTGGCAAACATTGCACCAATGCTTGATTTGACTCAAGGGTGAATTGATTAGAATTTAGACTTCAGCAATCTAGACATTGAGCCTCACATCTACCCTTTTCATAATATTTCTAATGATCTAATTACCACAAATTTCATCAAGCCCCTTCTTCTTGACCCGCCATTTGCTTTTAGCATGATGGATTTGTATGCTTCACAAAGGCGTTAAGCCTCCTGTTGGTGGTGTTTTACTTTTTTTTCTTGCTCTCCTTTTTACAGAGTTAGTTTGAGTTGGGCATAATTACAGTAAGACAAGCTACAAGGTCTTAATCTTCACTTCTGATGCATGTTTTTTGGATGTGCGCACACATGAAGGCAAGATGGTGATCTTGCTTCTACATGCCAGCAGCGTAACAAGATTCAGTATGTTGTGATTTATGGCGACTCTGTTACAGATAAGCTTGGGTTTGGTGGTGAAGTTAAGCATAGCGGAATCTAACTTCACAGCTTCAAGCATAGGGATGACTTGACCACTGGCTCACTGCACCCTGTACCCTATTTCTGAAACTCACTACTAAAGATCTTGATCTCTATAAAACAGACCGAATTGGCAGTTTAATCAAGGGAGTATCATCTCATTACATTGTGATACAGCTGAGGCAATTCTGGGTAAAGACTTGCCAGAGTTACTCTTCAACATTAACTTTAGTTTCCAAGTTAAACAAGCCGTTTAAAGGGCCAGTTGTGTCCCTCTTTTCCTCACTGAAACAGGAAGACACTTACATGAGTCACATCCTGCTGCTGTTGTGGTAGGTTAAGTATGATGCATCTGAATAATAATATACTAAACAATCAATGCAATATAAATCCTTAATCTCTTTGACATAAACGCCTTTACAGTGACAAGACTAATTTAGATGTATGAATACACTTGAAGTGGAGTTTTGATATAGAAACTGACAAAAATGAGACAAAAACATGAATTGGACAAACTGTGTTTTTGCATTGTTCTGTTAGGCCTTGCAGTAAATCCCAGTTTAAAGATTTCACAATCAAATTCTCTGGTGAGATCTTATGTAAAAGTTTTGAAACAGATTACAGTTAAGTAGCTGACCTCCATCATTCTATCTCCAGTTTAAAGTGGAAAGATTTTTGTGTAACATTTTTCTCCCTTGCTACCAAACGTCCTCAGTCCAAATAATATTCCAAACATTGCTGTGAGCATTAAACTATAACAATGTTAAATTGAAGTCCAAACAAAGGGTACAGATGAGGGTGTGGGCTGGTTGTGGTCTCTTCAGTCAAGGATGAATCCACACAGATGGGCTGGGACAGCAGGAGCACTGATTAATGATTAATCTACCTTGGCCACAACAGTGAGGAGGATGCAAACAAGGCCCAGGAGGAGAGCTACTTCAAACTCTGACAGAGAAAAGGAGACACACTGGAGAGGATGCCATCATTCAGCGTGCTCACTGGACCCTGTGCACATTGTGTCCTTAAGTGATGGACCGGTGAAAGAGAGAGGGAGCTATTTAAGGCCTCATAGAGAGAAGGAGTGGGTGGATGTATGTGTTTTGTGTGAGAGATTTAGACTGAATCAGGATTATAGGACAGAAAACTCCTTATAGCTCACTTTAGATGTTTGGTTTTTTTAATCCGACCAAATTGACATGTTAATTATCAACAGCATCCATTGACTGACTGGCTGTAAATGTGTTTTAATTAACCTTGTAGATATCTGACAATCAGAATCTGACCTTGGTTGGTTTAGTGAGGATGATTAAACTTTTAGTTACGCTATAAAGAATGTAAAATGGATTTTTATGATCCTTGACACTAATCCAGTTTAAGGGCTATGCACACCAGGGCAATCTAAAATTAATGGAAAGAGATGGCAAACATTTTTTATACATTTTTAGAAATGTACATCATGTACACTTCTAAAAAAAACGTTGACATAAAGTGTCCATAGCCAGGTGCTACCCTTAATCAAAAGAACAGCAACTAAATGAGTGGCTTGCACCCACTTTATGAAAGGGGAGCAGACCATAAGCTCGATTGTCACACTGCAGCTGCAAAGCGTTAGTGTTCCATATGTATTCTTCAATTCATTCTCCTTCTTTTGAAAAACTGGTGCTGTGCAACAAACAACCAAGCAGTCTATCATGCTGTATAATTTAACTGTGGTGAAAAAGCCAACAAGTGCTTTAATTGGTCAGATCTTGCCGGACATAAAACTTGTGGAAAATCAGTAATCTCTCCACATTTCTGTCGTTAAAGCTTGCATTGACCTGCTAAAAGTTTGGGAATGAAAATTATACCATGCAAAGTATTAACGCTATGAAATTGGTGTACTGAAATCAAAACCCACTAGATAGATAGATAGATAGATAGATAGATAGATAGATAGATAGATAGATAGATAGATAGATAGAATACTTTATTAATCCCCGAAGGGAAATTCATGTAGTTTGGCAACAAGAATAAAGAATAAAATAAAGATTAAATAACAAGTAAACAACAAAAGTAAAACAATAACAATACTAATTATATATACAATATTGATAATTCTATGTACAAAAACAATAATGGGCTCATCTTCCATAGATTAAAGAATTATAAACTCGAATTATAAACTTAAACACTAAGCACCAATTGTGAGTTGATTTTCTTCTTGTCAAGTACATTTTAAAGGGTTCATTTTATTTTATTATATTGTGTCAAATTTACTGTATCAGTCTTCATGAAGAGTTGTGTGTATTTGAATTTTAGCCTCTGGCAGTGCTGCCAACACGAAAATGGTCCACTCGGTAACCAAAAGTTTTCAGCCCTGCCCTATGTGAGGAGTCAGTTGAGAATTATAAATCCAAATCATGACACGTTTGTTTTTGTTGAGTAAAGGGACTTTATCATACAGATGCTTTTTGTTTTCTTAACCCAAAAGTTCATTTTGGACCCTGAAAGTGAAAAAATGGTGTTTCGAACACAATGGTCAGCAATCCCCTCAAGAGATCACATTTTCAAAAGGAAAACATTTATTTTAATGTGTCTGTGTGCAATCCAAAAAAGCTTTTCTTTTTTTTTTTTTTTCTTTTAGATCAAATACAACTTATCAAGTATACCTCACAGTCGGACCAGACTGGACTGGACAAACTCTCTGCCAGGCACTGACTCAAAACATAAACAGCATTAATGCAGAAGCTTTAGAAATCACTAAAAAAACTAAGCAGAGATCCTTGCATATTCAGTTGTCTGGCCTGACTGTGTAGCATTTAGGCTCTCTGTCCCTGTCACCACTGTAATGGATAATAAGCACCATGATAAACTCGCCGTTAAACCTTGTGCTTGTACACTCATCCACCAGTGTTCTGTCAAAACATCTGCCTCTACATGATGTATGGACCTGGACAGTTGAGGCATGAGAGTGCTCAGCTTCCTGATATGGAGGGAAACATTTCAGAGGCCAAGGCTGATGATTTACCAATCACTAATCAATGGAATACCAGATCAACTTAGACTGATGACCAATGGATGAAACACACACTGCCAGCATGGCACGTCCATTGCTTTTACAATTTCCATTCAATTATAAAATGTAGTGGTTTAATTGGTCACATTTTAAATGACTTTCAGCCAACTGTGTTCCTAAATGTAAGGCAACTGGTGAAAACAGAGTGAGTCCTTGTTAATATCTCTTTGTTTTGGTTTAGAAAGTATGCCATGAAACCATCTGATTGTGCATCATGGTGAGACTGCTCTAACAGATTATTTATTTAGCACAAAGAATGAATCATTTTTAAGGCAATAAAATAGTTTTTCAATCAGCCAAGGGATTCTGACACCACAAGTCTGAGAGAGATTAGATAGTGCTGCAATAGTAAAGGTACATAGCGGTGGGTCAATCATATCATACTCATCACCCCGGAAAGCTTTGCATCTTTTTATGGAAGCTCAGGTATCACTTCACATTAATAGGAAAGTTCAGTATTAATGAGGTTGGATGTATGAGGTCTATATCAAAAGCCAACACAATGGCCCCAATATTTCCAATCGATGATGCTTCTGTACTGGGAGTTGGGCTACGCAGTTAAAGGAACTGCCCATGTAAGTGCATCACCATATCAAATAGAGTATCCAACTTGCAAAATGTGCTGGCAAATGTGTAACATGGCATAAATAATTTAAGTGGCTAATGTCCTATATTATATAATATCCTCATATTGTTATGCATTTTCACTGAAAAAAACGCATGTAAAAGAAAATATGGTCCAGTAGCATGGGACTTTTAAGGTTTTTGTTACCGCTGTAGTTTTACAAATATTCAAACAACTTTCTTGCTTTGTATTTTTACCCATGGAGTATAATGAACAAAGCCTGGAGCAGTGGGGTGGAGATGAACATTTCAGCTGTAGAATAATAAAGCCACTATGGATTTTCTCATTATGCTTCAGTATCTTTTATCTGCTAGAGCGGGACTGAGGTGATGGACAAACACTGTGAACAGATCATGATGTGGATCTGCAATAAAAAAAAAAACCTGCAGAGAAAGTGACTTGGTGTGTGTGCGGCAGTGGGGATATGAGTGCGATTATTGTGTGAGTATGTAAGTCAGCGCCGGCTGCTTATAAATTTGTGTGTGTGTGTGTGGCCGTGTTGGTGGCAGCTTTCATATAAGAGATTAAAATCAGAACAGAAAGGCGTTCAAAATGAAGCAAAAAAGGATGAGACTCCGGCCGCCATTTGTGGTTTGACAGACTGTCAAAACACTTTGGCTGAGATTACCCACCTGTCATAGGAATGCTGTCGTGGACGTTATACAACACTGATAACACAATAGGATTCCTGTTATGAAAAAAACAAATTATTTAGCTTTCTGTGTACATGCCAACCCAAGCTGTCCCTGTCAGGACATGAGGCAGATGAGCCTCTGTTTATTTACCTGCATGAATCTCAACAATCTATTTATGCTGGTTTATTACACCTTCTCGCCATTTATTAGATCAACACGGCTCTCAAATTCTGACTACAGTTTTTTTTTTCCTCCCTCCGACTGTTTTTGTCCTCCTCGCCCTCTCCATCTGTTCTCACTGATGGCTTTTGATCAAACAGAAGAAAAATCTGCTCAAACTAATGCACTGTCAGCACGGTGTGGAAAGTGCCAGACATGATCTGTCATATCATGTGGGCTTTCAAAGCAACTGTCAGTCACAATAACATAACAGATATGGAACTAGTACTTAGTCATTTATATAAACCAGAAAACAGTTACAGCCTGCTTTCGATGGATCATTTTTGGACCCAATAACCTGATCTAACAGTTTGATATGCTCTTGCCAGAATGGGCTGAATACCCTTTTTGTTGTCCTAGATTTGGAGAGCCAGCATTTATCATTAAATATATTCAGTTTGGCTGAATGCAAGAGTATGTTCACAACTGTCAATGTAAACAAAATCTCTTTCTCACATGCTGGTGAACAGCCCTGATCCAGCTGTATTCTCAGTCTGTTCAATCTGCTAGAACTCCTGTCACTTTAAGGCCCCTCTTGCCGATGGGCCTACTTCATTCAAATTGGTTGATGGTCTACACTGTGGCAGTTAGTCAGATTAGCACTGCTCAGCACCATGTTTTCAACAACTCTGCTTTCATTCTATGGTTAATACTCTACATTGGGCTTGCCTACCCAAGCCAATGGGCAAAACAATGGCAAGATGTCACCAATAGTACATCTATTCAAGGGAGCTGGGAAAAAGATGTTTTAGACAGCTACTGGTGCAGGAAAGTAGGATTTGTCTCGTAGGGAGGCATGTTAAAATACTGTTCTCGATTGTAGCACGCACTCGATTATAACACTCCCCACATTTTCATAATTGTTACCTGGGAAAACACTGTACTCGAATATAACACTCACTCAAATTTTGCCCAAACCTTACTCCCTCAGACAATCCAAAAATCACCATTATTCAACCTTTCTGAAATGTATTTTTTGGGCATTTTCTGCCTTTATTGATAGGAGAGAGACAGTGGATAGGCTTGTGAAAGGGGGTGAGAGAGTAGGGGAAGACACTCTGCAACCTGGTCACAGGCTGGATTTGAACCCGGACCGGCAGAAGCATGTACATGGGATGTGCATGCTAGCTAACCACTCCTCCAAACCAGCATCCCCATTATTCAAACTTTTAATCAAAGAAATTTCAGTATTTTTACAAAAAATACTGTGCAACATTTTCTATCTCAAACTGATGCATCAGCACCTTTTGCTTCACACAATTACTTGATTCTGCCCGAGCATGTAAGTTGTAGTGAACCGACCAACCAGAGAGCAGCGATCAACATGTCGATGTCTTCAAACAATCAAAGCGCAGCTATTTTGCATCCCCTTGTTCACAAGATGGCAACGCTCTGTGTTTGCCTGTGTTTTTGCAGAGAAAGAGAATATTTCAGCATTTTACATCAGATTAATCGTGATGTTGGCTGGATGAAATATGGTATTTTTTTGTACCTGTGAATAATACACACTCGAAAATTAGAGCTTATTTGAAAGCAAAAAAGTGCATCTCATAATCAAGGAATTACCATAATTAAGGGGCATATAAAACTTTAAAAATTACCGTATATGCTGCCATGTTGTGCAAGGCTTGTTCAGGTATGGTTTTCTGTAGAGAATTGTTACCTTCTGTCTTATACTTAAGGCACCCTATATCTTTGGAAGAACTTATTACACAAGTATTAATGACCATTGAATACACTCATATGACTCAAACGTGTATGGTTTAAAATGTTACACAATGCAACACAACTGTAGCAAATTATTAGTTTCTATGAACAGTTCCATTATTTGTCTATATTACAGTTTGAAACTTAATTAACTATTACAGCTTTAGGCTATTATTATTAGTGTAGGTTATTATTAGTAGTGTTGGGACACAGATCCGTCCTGTAGGACTCTGGTAGGGTTAGAGGACTCTGGAGTGCTTTTGGCCGAGGCCACTTTACCTCAGCTGTTGTATTAAAAAGGTTCCCTTTTTACTTTAAGCTGAAACCTGGCATGTGAGAAGTGGTATAAATCTGCACCCATTTTTTGGCAGCTCACGTACTGCCAAAGTTACACAGTGCTTAAAATGAAACCCAGCACACTGTGGAACCAGGATGGATAATATTTACACAGATGAATGTTATCGTACTGTTAGCTTGACTTTGTCTGACTGTGTTAAGATGGAAAAGGACCATATTGTTGCTTTAAAAAATACCCATGATCCTTCTCAGGGATTTGCTTTCATGCCAGGCTTTTTGTCTGTTGCACTTTCTGGTAACACTTGCTCCTTGGGTCAAAATGTGCTCCTTAAGGTTCCCATTAACCTTGACGGGCGCTCTCCAGTTTCTGTGCTGCTCAGCTTTTTGGTCTTTTGCCTGAATCTTTTGACCTGCTCCCATTAGTCTCTTAATGGGGACTTTCCTGTCTTGAAAGTCCCAGACATGAACCCCTATTTTTATTGAATAAAGATTTTTTTTCAGGTTTTGTTATTTATGATGGCAAATCAAGTAGCAAAGTTGCTCATATGATAAAAATACAATCCTTAGTGTTCAACTAACAGTAAAAAACATGATAGGCTGTAACTGTTTTATTCTACAAACTGCCTTTTCAAGGTTGTTGTGCTCAGCCTCTTTGTATTCTGTTGCTCTCTGGTCTTTATATAGTTCCTCTTCTTGTGTGCATTGTATCAGTAAGCCGGCAGGAAATTTGAAGTGACGGTGAGGTGTGTTTGAGTGTTTGCAGGTCATTTTATCGATGTTAGACATGGAGAAAATGAATAGGGAGGCTGACTCAGACCCCTCGGGATCCTTTCTCTGTGGTGTCGATCTTAACAACAGGCAGATCTATACGGCAGTACTGGATAAGTGTGTGTGTGTCTGTCGGAAACAGTCAAGAAAAACTCTCCAGCCTACGAGCTTGCATGGGGTCTAAAGGGATCAGACAAAGAAAACCAGTGGGTGCCCAGGGGACTCAAATAATGTCCCATTTTCAGCAAGCACACACATACACACACACAGAGTGAGAGTATAGAGACAGACAAGTAGCCACACTAACAGACACACACACAGTCACACATGGCCTCCACAGGGTCGTTGAGAGGAACTGGAGGCAGACATGTCTGGATTTTTGCCTTTTTTATGACAGGTCCAGAGTTGTAGACATCCTCCTTTTCAGAGCCATTGTTCTGTGACAGGACACACAAAAATACACAAAGTCAGAGTACCAACCTTAAGAGTATCCTAACCCTGAAAATTCTCCAGGCATGCATTATGTATTTGTAATGTGTCATTTTGTCCTGATACAATGTTTTAGAACTGACCAGACACCAGAGGGCTACCACTAACTATAGTTAAAAGAGCAGTAGATAGTCTTTCAGGCCAAAATGCTGTCAGCAACCACTAGCCATTGTGTGGAGCTACTACACAGGCTTTTTGATTTTGATTTCTGTATAACATCCAATACTTTCATCCCATTATGACTACAGAAATTAGATACATTATGCACGGTGGGTCCGGCTGTGCGTCTTTGGTTAGCGCGGCGTGCTGGGTTCGGCTGTGCACTCTGGGTCCGTGGGGTTCAGGCGGTCATACTTTGTCTCGCGGTAGCAAGATACAGGTTTGTCCGGTGGCAGCAAGGACAAACCATAGATAGAGGGCGACATACTTTGTTAGGCTCCTAACAAAGTTGCCGCACTCGTCCTCTTGCTGGCGTGATCAGCTGCTCGTGCATTGGTCTGCATCAGGGAAAAAAAACTAAGTTGGAATAAACTAAAACAATGAAACAGCAGTCTGCTTGACCCACGAGTGAAAGACTGGGACCCAGGTATGATAAAAAGAAAGAACAAACGTTTGTTGGGCGCTTCCTTTCAGTGGTGGAATCACAGAAAAAGCCCGCAAGAGCTGATTACTGGACGTAGACTTCCCGGGGATAGCGCCGAGCTTTGGTCATGGTCTTGTTTTAAAGACTTTATGACGTCATTGGGGATCCCTTTGGGGTTTACCTGGCAAAGGCCATTGTCCATGCAGAGTTTTGGTGTGAATAAAAAGTTGCACCTAGGTGGGGAAACCAGCGGATGGTGGTACCAGTTTCTAACAGTCATGAAAGTCCAGGTCAGGCTTTAAAAGTTACATGTAGGCCTCTATTTGTCCTCAGGCCCACATGGAGTACAGATCCCAACACTAGACTATATATCTTGGGAACCTTATATATATAGTGTATAAGGAAGCAGACACCAACAGACTAAACAAACTGAGGGGGTCACTGGGGTGCATCACGATTCTCTGACAGCAGTGGCGCAGAGGAAGATGCTGTCAAAGCTGCAGAAGATCTTAAAAATATACCTCTCATCCCCTCTACAAAATAATGGGTAAACAGCATATTCAGTGCAGGATTCATCCCCCACAATGCACCACAGGAAGTTGTTCCAGCTTGTAGCCATCAGATGTGCTGCATTTAAAGTTTATAGCTACTGCTCATTTCCAATTTGTGCCCATATAAGAGATTTCCAGAAAACATTGTCTTTGCTCTCTTTCTTTCAACCTTCCCTGAGCATTCATTAGACCTTTGGGCACCAAATCAAAGACCTGGATAAAACCATGCAACTTTAGCTTTTGATTATCAACAGAGGTCTCTGAATCCTATAGAAGCCATAGAGCTATAGATCCTTGGACCCAGTCATGCTGCCCTTTCAACCAAACTTCGGATCAACCTACTGACAGACAGAGATGTTGAGTTCAGGTGGGACTGACCAGTGCAACACCATGCAGGCCTGTCAGTCATTTCCCAACACCGGAAATCCTTCGTAAAGTAATGTTTTATGTGAAAACAAATTTACAGAACTGTAATTTAAGCACTTAAGCATATTGTAAGCCCCAGTAGCAGACAGAGAAATTAGAAGCTTAAAAGTTTCCACCATATGTTTATTCTGCAGGCCATTGCCTATGCACCAAAGTCAATAAAAAATGAATTCCTAATCAATCAAATCAACATTATTATCAACTTTTGTGCTACAAAGATGTCATTTCAGGCTTAGAGATAAATCATCTGAAGTCTAAATGAGATAAAACAAGAATTTGCACATAAAACCCCTCTTATTTACTCTGTTTCAAGTTTTTATAAGTATAATTTGAGTCTTAAAATGCCGTTAAAGTGACCATAAAATTAATTGCTGAGGTAATCCCTGATCATCACCACATCTCCATCAGAGGGCACGCTACATCCTTTTCATCCTTTGCTGTTTGAACTGTTGTTACTCCGTATCAAATTGGATTTTTGTTGTTTGGGTAACACTATTACACAGTGTAGAATTATTGAAGATTAAATAAGGACAGTATTTCCTGCTTTTAAAAATCCCAAAATAGGATTAATGGCAGTGGTTCTTAGGAATGATGCTTTTGATTTAAAACACTGTGTCACTTCCCCATCTGAAATTTGAATTATTTTGGGCATGAGTGCAAAACCAAACTTAACACACACTCATACCCTCAGAAGACCTACTAATATTAGTGTAATGAAAACACAAAAGGCAGTTGTATGACTTGAGGACAAAAACCCCTCCATGTGATGAATTCATAAGCCAAACCCCTCCAGCCGCAATAAGCCTCCATCCCCGCTGTGGCATGCGGCGGCGGCACACGGATCACATGGGGTGATCTGGATTGAAATTCATAGATTCATTCTCAGAATATGAAACAGTTCAATGAAAATAAGACGCATTAGGCTTCCCATGGTAGGGGGAAGGAAGAATCAGATAATAAAAGCCGTCTTGTAGTGTGGCCGTAAGTTGATGAGTCACGGTTCTGGAGGATTAGACGAGAGGGTCTGTTGGCCGCAGAGGGGATTATAGAGCATGTAATTCAGAATAATGATAAATAAACAAAACAATCCTGTACGGAACAAGTGAAACAGATAGTCAAGGCTTCTAGGTGTCCCTTGTGACCTTTGCTGCTGTTCTGAGTGTCCCTTTCCCTGACAGCAGCCCCCGTTCTGTGATTTACTCCACTCACCAAAACGTATATCAGCCTACAGAGCTCAAGCAGTGAAATCCAACCCAACAACCCCCCCACCACCACAGTGTGCAGACATTCTGATATGCATGTCCGACACGTATGCAAACACCCGTGAATGCACACTCCGACATACCTTTTCCGTTTAAATCCCACCGTTCTTTTTCAAAACGTAAGCAGCTTTAGACTTGTGCAAGCTGAATGTTTGCGTTTAATATGCAGATTAACCCATCAGCAGCGTGCCCTGCTAGGTTGCACGCCTCTGTTTTCAAGCAGCCAAGCAACGGCAGGCAGACAGCACACAGACAAAACAAACCGCCGTTATTAATGGGGACACTTGTCACCTCACTTAGAAAGGTAAATATACCCTCTGAATGTGGAGCCATATGGGCCGCCTCAGAGAAACCAGGATGAAAGAGGATGCAGTGATTTGGTTTGACATCGGGACAGCCCTGAAATAACAAGGATCAGGCTGGGAATAACCACCCACAGGTTGTGCTCCATTCTGGTTAATAAACATCACAATTAATCACACATACTCTGAAGTGACTGGTAAACTGTGGGGTTGTTGTAGAGAGAATGAAAGACAGTTTGGAGTTAATAAACTTTCTTAGTGGGGTTACATTGTTTCTTAAGGGCTTTAATACATAAAGTAAATATTCCAAGCTTGGTTATTTAGGTAATCTGAACCACTACCTCCACCGCCATTATATAAGACTTGACTTTCAATCAGCAAAAAAGA
Organism: Scarus forsteni; assembly: GCA_036419115.1. Lineage (NCBI taxonomy): Eukaryota > Metazoa > Chordata > Actinopteri > Labriformes > Labridae > Scarus > Scarus forsteni. The sequence goes on from JAZDUH010000458.1 coordinate 17,084,462, forward strand.
TTGATTCTGTAAAGCCATGACTGAAGCCTGGGATTGCTTGCAAAACATGACTATGTTAGGGCATATGACCTAGCAGTAAGGTTGTGCCTGATGTATCAAATGCTGTTGTCCTGTAGAAGTCCCTGATCCTGGTCTGACCCGTTGCCCCTTTCCTGCACATCATTTCCTCTTCTATCTGCACAATTTCCTTTGCTGTCCACTGTCCCCTTCACATACAGACAAAAGCCACACAATAAGTCTTTCAAAATCTAAATTTATTAAAAGGAAATGACCACAAAATCTGTAATGTGGGAGTATACCAAAAAAAAGGAAATTGCTAGTTTGTTTCTGCTCTTGTCCTCTTTTTTTCCCACTGAAACACTTTGCTTTAAAATCCACCATAAAATCTGACATATGAGCTACGTTGGTATGTTTGACACAGTTTGTTTTGTGGTCTTCCTAAGGGAGACAGCTCAAAACTCTCTTCCTGTGTGACGATATGCTCAGCTAAGTCCACGGCCTGCCCTTGAAACTTGAGCTTTTGCCGGCCCTCAGATTGGTTTTCTATCTGGTTTTTACCTGTGGTAGGTCAAACTGTTGGTGGAGATGGAAGTCTATGGACACCAGCTGATTGACAAGAATGCTACGCAAACAGACCATGTGCAGGTTGGATTTTAATGGGAAATGCCGGAACCATAGCCTTTACGTTGCGTCTTCACCATTTGTATTTAAAATGTTCTGTGTTTTTTCTAAACTTTCTGGAATCCTTTGTCAATTTAAATCATTTGACTACTATTGCTATGCTATAACATATTAAACTATATTCTCTCGGCTTCCAACAATAATCAACTAACAGGGACGTTTTTCATAGATTTGACCAAGGATTTCAATCTGGTTGGCCACTAATTACTTCTTAACAAATTTTATTCTGTTGGCCTGTCAAGCATTACTTTACTCTGGTTTAGCTCTTATGTACGTAATAGCTTAAATTGTGTGGTAAAATCTGACGTATGAGCTACGTTGGTATGTTTGACACAGCTTGTTTTGTGGTCTTCCTATGGGAGAAAGCTCAAAACTCTCATCCTGTGTGACGATACGCTCAGCAAAGTCCACGGCCTGACCTTGAAACTTGAGCTTTTGCTGGCCCTTCGATTGGTTCTCTGTCTGGTTTTGCTGTGCTAGGTCAAACTGTTGGTGGAGATGGAATACGTAATAGCTTAAAATTGTGTGGTTTATGCAAGGTAAAAATTCTGGTACAGTACTTCAACATGAGGAATTCCTCAAGGTTCAATTCTTGGCCCACTTCTGTTTTCCATTTTTGTTGATGCCCTTCCTTTATATTGCTCTGAGTGCTCTGTTCAACTTTATGCAGACAATACTGTACTCTAAAAATCCAAATCCAATGTATTACAAATTAAAACCACACTGCAATCTGACTTTAATATTGCACATCACATAAAATTCACTACACATAAGATAAGCTTAACAACACAAAATCTGGCATGATATTTTGAACTTTTAAAGTATTTAATCTAAACTGAAAGATCAGCACTGTGTGATAAAATGTCTTCTGGGTTTTATTTTATTTTTTCCCGTTTACCATCCCCTGGAAAACAAGATGATACATCCCTATGGGTTATTTGTTGGAAGAAAATTGCAACTTGAATGATGCACTGTTTTTAAGTTCAGGGTTTATGCCAACACCAATGTTTGAAAAAAACAATTTAGGGAATCTCTCATGGAGTTATCTCACAATACCAACGTTTTCTCTTCTACTGATCATTTGAATAAAAAACTATGCATCTATGCATTTATATTGCTCACAAAGAGGTATTTTAACTCAACATTTTAACTGTGTTTATGCTAAGCTAAGCCAAGCTGAGCCAAGCTAACCACATCAAACAGAAACAACACTATAACATCAGTGAAATTGTTTAGTCTTTTAGATTCAAGATACATCAGTCTTAATTTTAATCTATTTATCCATTTATCTACCCATCGTTTCATGCACGTCACAAAACTGCAAACTTGTCATGACCACATTTTTATATTAAGCTATACTGTATATGTGTGAACAACCATGTTCACAACACAGCTGTTTACACATGGAAGTAGGTTAATACAGTCAAACAGTTTTATTATAGAGCAACATTTCAACATTAGAGCTATGCAGCATCCAACCAAATCTTTTTCCCATGTATGAAGCAAAAACTTAATTTTCAGGTGTTACATGCCAGCGAGGAAAAGGTCACTCACTGTCATTCCTGTAAACATGCTGCACTGATGCTTCAGACTTCAACTCAACCTCATGTTTCAGTGCTGCTGCCAAACTCAATTATTTTTCAAACTCCTCCTGGAAGCCAAACATAAACCTGAACCAGGCGACCTCACACACAAACTGTGGACTCTTCACACACACAAAATGTTCTCTGACCTGTGCTTCTGCACTGACCTGACTGTCCACTGTCTCCTGGGACAGAGGCAGCACGCCCAACATCTGACATTGCGTGATGCTCTGACTGCACACTTGGCTGCTGCCGTTTCTTTTTCTTACACTCTCACTGCAGCAAATGTACAGCTTCACTCTCAGAACTCTTCACCCATAAAAACAGGACTCTTGGGTATATGGAAGTTATGACCACTATGGATAAAAGTATTTAGTACAGTATACAGTATATACTGTACATTTTATAGCTTGGAAGGAAAAGGAGATAATAATTTAGAAATGCAATCATTACACAAAGATCAGCAAATAACCGGGGAATTGCACCTCAAGAAAAGCTAGGTATAGTTTTTTTTGGTGCTCAAGATGTCTGTTTTTTTAGACATGTTTTTATTTGAAGAATGAACATTGATCACAGATATTCAACATACATAATTTTTCTCACCCCCTCAACCATGCCCACCATGTTGCAGACACAAAAGTAGATCATATATTAAAAATAAACTTAGTAAGTAAAAAGCACGCCTCAAATAATATACCAAGAGGCTTCATGTATGAAAATATTCAACACTGAAACAACAATAAATAAATTTTAATACTAAGAAAAATAAAAATGCTAAATTGAATAAGGAAAATAAAAAATAGTAAAAAGTAATCTACTGAGTACCATCGTAGGTTGGGGATGTTTGTTAAAGAAGTCCTACTTCACATTAACTACGTTTCAAATATTCACCACAGGGCATTAAAGTTTTATTTCTAACTTAAGCGTTTTTATCAGTAAAAAAAAATAGAGATTATTTTTTTTAAATATGCTGAGAACAGGAAAGTTGTTGGACTTTAGTAACCTTAGTGGTTGCTGCGAGAGGGGGCTCTCTGATACCAGCAGCGAGATAGCTAACACAGGGTCGGTTTTATTCCTAACAAATGTTTTTATCTGTGGAAAAAAAAAGAAAAAAGAAATTCTAAGAATATACTGAAGCTGAGATGGCTTTGTTTTGGGAGGTGAGTAATACTTTGTTCAGTCCATGTTTGTTTCTCACACACTACACAACAATTTTGTGTGATTAAGATAGTCCCTTCTCTCTCTCTGATTTGGAAATACCTCAGAAATCCAAACTGTTTTATGCTTTGATTTCTTTAGGCTGCATGAAGAATAGACTCATGCTTCTTTTGCCCCAGGGCCTCCAAATCACCCCCAAACACACCTGATCGCAAGTTTCTAAATGACATTTACCAGTGCCCCTACTGCGTCCAAACTTTGACAAAACTCTATGAGATAAAGGTGAAAGCTGCAGCAAGGACAGAGTGTTGAAAATATTTTATTCAGTAAAAGTCACCCCATCTGTTTGAAGCATTTGCTTGGATGCACAATTTAGCAGAAAAAGAGCACAGATCGATTAGGACTTGTCATACTTGAATTCTCTGAGGCTGCCCCAAAATGTCATGCATTTTGTCAAGGACGGCAGCTCGGTTAGCAAACAGGCCCCCCAGTTTTCTCTCTGCTGTTTGCTCTGAAGGAAGGAAAAACCCACAAAGCACCAAACTCCACTGCACTGCTACACAAAATGACCCAACTCTGGAGTCACCCTGGCAAAATATCATGTTAGAGCCACAAACTAATACGCTCATGAAAACAATTTGCATTTCTTGGTTGAAACTAAAGTACCGGTACTTCATTTTGAATATCCATACCTCTTTGACCTCATTAACATTTCTGTACCTACCCATACCCTTCAATCCTCCACCCCTGTTCTACTCTCTGTCCCCTTCCCTCGCCTTGTCAAGATGGGGGGTACCAAGCATTCAGCTGCTTGGCTCCTCAGTTATGGAACTCCCTCCCCCCTGACCTCCACAACACTGAGTCCTTACCCCTCTTTAGAACCAGACTCAAAACCCATCTGTTCAAGCTCTCCTATTGTCTGTTGTATTGTATTGTTTTTACTGTTTAATAAAATGTATTATTATTATTATTAACATCTCAAGAACATCATGTGAGACTGTCTTCAAGCTTTGCACATATATTCACTCCGACACAGTTATCTTCTGGTTGTTTATGAGGCATAAAGTTGAGGTTATTGATGCTCATGCTCATCTCCTGTTGTGTCGGCTGTATCTAAAGGCACCCCTGGGACATATTATCAATTGTGCTCTCAGTTTGATTAATATTTAGGCCAAAGAGCGAAGATCTCATGGCCACCCCTTTCTGTGAGTATCTGAAGAATGCTTTGTTATATCTCTTTCAGAATTTGCAGAGCTCTCAACTTTGGCCCAAAGATACACACAGCCATGTTGATTAGTCCATAGGTCAAGGTCACTGTGTCCAACAATTACCCCTTGACTTTGAACCAGATATGTGCAGGAATGTTTTGTGAAACTTATTCAAAATTGCATTTCTGTAAATTTTAAATTGAGGATAAACTGGTCAAATGTCTGTAGGTAAGATGTTCATCATTAACCTGGTAATGCTGTCATGATTCTTCTTTACACTTTGCATAACTGTCCACTCTGACACAACATTTAATTGATTACATTTCTAGTTCTAAGATCAAGGTCAGTGTCCCTCATGTTCACCTCTTGCTAGTGAACTTCATATTTTAAAAATGCTTTAAGGCTTTTTATGTGTTGTGCTCAAATAACCCCTCTGATTCAAAGACGATCTGATTTAATTTGTATGGTTAAAGGTCAGAGTTGTTCTACCGTATGTTTGTTACTTAAATGTAAATAGTATTGTGAGGCAAAAACCTCTTTTTACTTCCAGTTGGTTCAAAATAAAAAAAACCTACAACCATGAAAGGTGACCAACAGCACTGTTTAAGACAAAGAATTTAGATGAGGGGTTTTAGCCTAGCCGTGACAAAATGCAACATCTCCAGAGGAAAGGGTGATTTTCTTTTAAATTGTAGATTTAACTGTCCATTCTGACTTAAAAATAGATCAATTTGATTTTTGTAGTTGTAGGACACAGATCCAGGCTAGAGAGCTTCATGTTTGTTCCTTGCTTTCTCAACATTATTGTCATATTTTTGAACTCTAATTCTATAATGAAATTTGATTTTAAAGGCACAAGGTCTCTAAACTTTGTATATTTAGCCTGCTCTGACTAAAATATGACCTGATTTGGTCATGGACGTCAAAGGTTAGGATCACTGGAGTCATGTCCAACACTTGCCTTTTGATTTTTGTTTTACAGCTGTAGAAAACAGCACTGCCCCCTTCTTCTAGACCAATCTCTGTGTTTTCACTGCCTGTCTGACAGTAATAAACCTCATTAGGCATTAAACCACCAATCAGATATACTTGTTTCTTTTTTTAGATTCTTTGATTTAAAAGAGCCACAACAAAATACAGCCCATGAGACACATGTTCAGTCCACTGTATCTGAGTGTTTTCTTATCATGTTTAATAGTCTGCTGGAAATTTCTTGGACACAGTAATGGTGTTTCCTATGAACTTTAAAGACTGAAATGTCATCTATGGGCCTCATGGATGAAATTCAACTTGGTTGCTAAAAGTTGCATTTTGGGCATTTTGCGTAGTTAGCGTAATTAACGTCACTAACATGGGCTTCTAGCATTCATTCCCAGACAAATTTAAGATAATTTCCGAATAGTAAAGTATAAAATACGGATAACAATATCAAGAAAACACAGTAGTAAAATGGAAAACGGTATTAATGTTTACCTTTCAAATTTAAACATTTGCTGGATTCCAGCCGATACACTGCAAATGCCAGCTGAGTATGGGTCCAAACTGGTTGCCAGTCGATCACAGTGCAGAGATAAATAAGATATTGAAAAATAAAAAATAAATCAAAGCTAACACCATGTTGCTTGAATATGGACTTGGATCCCATTTTTGTTAATAAGGAAAGGTTGCATATATTAGCCATGGCGAGAGATGAATTTCTGGACATCAAAACATGGACTTAGTGTCTAAGATCACATTTCTAAGTTAGTGAAATTACTCAACAATTTCCTGATTTAACCAAATTTTTACATAATATATATAAACTATGTGAATGAGAAAAGGTTGCATGACAGCACCATGGCAAAAGAATCATTTCTGGATACCACAAACATGGACTTAGACTTTTAGATCACTTTTCTAAGTTAACTAGAAGCAAAGTTACATCCATTTTCCATTTTTGGTGATTAATTAGCTCATTATGCTAATTACTCAAATTGCCCAATTTGCAACTTTTAGCAGCCAAGCTTAAAATCATCTGCTAAACCTACAGATGGCATTTTAAAAATAAAAGTTTATAGGAAACAACATTTCTGGGTTTCATATAGGCCATAAAGGAGTTTCCAGTAGACTATCAACAGAAATCATTGACATGAACTTTATTATTTGATGCATTTGTCAAAAACATTAATTTACTGTAAAATAGTTTGTTGAGTCTGCAGCGTTTAGCTGGTGAAAGTCCATACAGGCACAAGCTGTAACTTTTGAGTTGCTACATCAGTTTCTACTTGTAAACAGGCAATCAGGCACTCCAGGCCACTGTGACATTTTTTCACATGCAGGGTTGAGGATTATTTCTACCCTGCACATCAACCAAATCCATCTTCAAACCAGCCCACTACCCTGAGGCCACATAGCTCCTTAACAGAGGAGAGGCCTATTACAGTGCAGGGACGCTAATAAAACCGTCATGCTTGTTAAATAGCCAAGCTAAGGGAGAATAAACGTCGAGCTAAAGCCTGGTAATGATGATGGTTTTCACTGCTTTTTATTATGTGCTCCAATAAAGTGAATCAATTAAATGTGACAGTTGTGGACGATAGCTTGAATGAGTATTCCAGTAAAACGCTGATGGAAAGATACAGGGAAAAGAAAAGGCTGTGATGGGAGCTGGAGTTGGATTTGTGGGGTTTTGAGGAAAGCTGTAACTAATCTGCAATTTCAGGTCACTCTGAACTTTTGAGTTGGAAGACGATTTGTCAAGTATTTTTTTAGTTTTGTGAGATGAATAGAAAGACAAAGGCAGTTTTCACACCCAGATTTGGGAGAGTTGTTCTGCTACAAGAGGCATTTCCTGTTCTGCACAGTTTGTTTATATTCAGGAACAAAGCAGTCAACCCCCTATTGGGTCAAAACAATGGTGCCAAGCTCACCTGAAGGGGTTTGTCTTGGCTTGCTTCTAATTAACACTTAAAGCAGTTTGTATGCAGTGAGGCCACAATCGATTCAGCAACCTGCACAAACAAGGTGACTCATCCCACTTCTGTTGAAGTATAAGCAGCTGTCAGACGACCAGGCTGACAAAATAGTTTTTAGAGATCTGGACCGCATTTCTCCATCAAATAAAAATCAAACAACACTGCAAACTGCTTAACAGAAAGATTTTGCTCAACTACTAACCTGTTTTGCAGGCACTTTGTTCCACGGAGCGGTTCATGTTCCATCCTTTAGGCTGCTAGCCTCCTATGTGCCTGGCCTGCAATGAATGAATGGCGCGATTGTGTAGTCACCTGTTAGATTTGTTTTTGTAAGGTTCTCCCCATTCCCAAGCACTTTCTATTGGCTCTTTCTCAAATTAATTAGTAAAATATATTGACAGGTCCATCTGATGTGTCAGGTTATAATGACATACTATCTTTGTACACTTCTTCAGTGTTACAGTGTAATGATTTACTAAATCATCAGGTGTCCTCTCTGGTCCACTGTAAACACCAACCAGATTGAAAGCCCCTCTTCCTAGTGCACTTAGTTTGCCTCCAGCCCAGTTAGAGCACATGACTCGAAATCATAGCAACTCCAGATGTGGGGTAATGAGATAAGGCCAGCCCTGCCTTTGTGGGATTTTTTAATTTTTTTTATTTACCCTTAATTTTATGTTCCCATTGACATACAAACATCTCTTTGCAAGGAAATCCTAGCCAAGACAGGCTTCAAAATCCTGCCTAGGGAACATGAAACAATCCAAAGGAAATTTACAAATTTGTAGCTTATTTTTTTAAAGGTAATCAGAACAAAGCAGCCAATCATTTGGGCTTCAAAGCCACCTTGAAAAAAAGTTAATCTTACATTTTTTAGATGGAGGACTATGGGCTATTTTGTTTCTCTTGTTTTACCTCACCACACAGAGGAAGTTTATGTCCTCGAGGCAATCAGAATCAGATTTGTTATGCTTTCACTGACATGATGTCCTGATATTACAGAAAAACAAAAAAAACAGTTTAAAGAAAAGATGCTAAAGGTATTCTTCTGTTAGGTAAGTTTATAGATGTAATATGATTCATTTTCAGAAGTTTTGAATGTATGTTTATTGAAACAAAATGCTAAATCTATGCTTTATAATTATATATTTTATTGAAAACCTATATAACCTGAAGTATTTTGTAAAGTTTTCAAAGAGAGAAATTCTTCTCTTAGTGGTGTCCTCATTGTGCATCCTGCTTTGACAATCAAGGTTAGTTTATCTTTATAATGAGAACTTGTGATCATAAGTCAAATACTCCTGCACATGGCAAACAGAACCTCCTACATTTGCAGTTCTGTAACCCTAAAAATGTCGCAATTGTCTCACTGTGATCAATAACCAATATTTACGACCACAGCTGGTACCCACACAGTCTTAGCAATGATGTCACTGAGGTCAGATGTCAACCTCGCCGGAGCCCTACAGACACTCGGAGCCCCAGTCATCATTAGTCACCTCACCGGAGGAACTGATGGACGTTAGTGGGTCTTCAGTCAAACTTTAAAGGTGAGGTTATCTGAGGGCAGCTTAGTTTAAGAAGTCCTCACTGGGACAATGACTCGATTTGATCACACAGACACGCCATGATGTCATCCTTGCAGTGTGGGAAAAATACATAAAAAGAGTTGTTCGGGCTTTCTTCTTCAAAGAGTGACACATTTTTAAGCCTCATTAAAACTGCAGGATGTTGCAGCTTCTGTAGCCGGGCTCTGCCTCTGTGTCGCAGTAATTTGTAAGTTATTTTGGGCCCATGTGCTTAAAAATATCCTAAACAGACTCTTTATTTCACTTCACAACAAACCCTCTATTTTCCCAAGACGGCTCCTCGAGATATGTTTAGATCTGACGCTGCAGTCACTCAGAGGTCAGGGCAGAGAGCAGGTCGCGGCCCTCGTGACCTGCCTACATTTCCTCCATATATGTGTTATTATTCAGGCATGCAAGGAGGAGACGGGATCAGGTTACAGTGGACGGCCCGATTCATCATTTCCATGAAGAGAGGCAGACAGAGAGACTGCAGGACAATAAATATCAGCAGGAGACATCTATGAGCCACGGTCGTAAGCTACAATATTAAACACATACTGTAGCAAGGGGAGGAGAAGAAATGTGACAAAAAGTGCAAGGAAATGGAAGTGATGTGGTGGAAAAATGATCCGGATACCCAGCAGAGAGCCTGTCGTTTCTGAGAGTTATTGGTGCAAATCGGTGCCGTCATTCCCCGAGGCTCGGCTTACCACAGGACCTGCACGCTAATTTATAGATCGGTTTAGGTTTTCCGTAGCCGCCTGAAAGCTCTCAGTCTATTATAAGAGTCCTTTGGGAGGGGATAGTTGTGGCTGAAGCCTTGTTAGAGTTACTCCTTTTTACCATCTGGGTTAAAACCTACACTTTTAAACCTGATAATTCGACTTGGAGTGAAACTATGTGAAGTCTGATTATCTTATGACACTCGGGTCACTTAAAGCTCCTGTGAGGAATGTTTATTTGCTTATGAAACAGACTGAAAGTAATATTGATGCCTTAGTATGAACTAAAAAAGCAAAGGAGACCGTAAGTCAGAAAATTGATTAATCAAATACAGTCAATTGGAAATCCTAAACGCTTTGGTGAGGTGACGTCCCAAGTGATTGTTGGCATATAAACGCAGGGTTTAATTTTTCAAGACGGTATCACTTTATCAAATACACAACAAAATCAATGGGCAATACATGTACCACATTGTCCAAACACAAACTAAAACTATCTTACAGGAGTATTAAATGTACAGTAAATTGTAGCATATCACCAAAAGCTTTGTTAATTTGAAGTGACTTACTTCAGATGTCTTTGTCATGTAAGGGTTTAAATTGATGCCACTTAATGGCCTAAAAAGGGAAACAGTCCCTATGCAACAAGATAAAGTACTTATAGATGTACAGTATCTGTATGCTTAAAACAGAAAATAGGGAGTAGGTGTCAGGGATTTTGTTTTCAAAGACAAACAGGATGAGAAGTGTTAATGTGAGATCACATGAAGTTTCCTAACAGCCACTTAACTCAACTTGGCTACATTGGATCTTTTTAAATCAAAATTGCAAACTTAATGGCTGGTCTCGTTATTTTTACTTTCCCCTAAACATATGATAATCTTAAATCTATTTCAGTTATCTTCTGACTCAAAAGTAAAGATTTATTTTCAGAAGTTTAAAGTGTGCTCAACTCAAACTTTTTTTATGGAACATTATCTTATGTCAAGCTTCCCTGAGGTGTTTGGATCAAACTAAGAGTGAGTCATTCAGACCCAAATGCAAACAAGACCGTCAGCCAAAAAAAGGATAATCTTTATCCAGTTTGTGATATCTTAAAAATAAGGAATAATGGTGGGGGGTGGGTGTACATCAACCTGATTACAGAAGCCTTTATTCATAACAGTTTCCATTTTAAAGATTTCCAGTGAGCAAAACAATTGAGTGTTGAACAAGCCATTTTTTTTAGTTGAAACCACGTCTTGCTCCTACGAAGGGGGAATAATTAGCAAAGAGATCATATGTGGTCCTTTGTCCATGGAGGTTAAATAATCAAGGTAAACTAGAGCACCCTTACAGTTGCTTTAACTTGATGTTGGGATTAATGATTGGCTATATGGACTCATGTTGGGTGTTGGATGTATATATTTGCATATGTATATGTATATGTGTATTTCATATATGTATATATGTATCTATGCATATATGTGTATCCATAAAATAAAGAGCTTTATGCCCTATTGTAAAGTGTCTTGCCGTACGCTTGTTATGAATTGGTGCTATACAGATAAAGATTGATTGATTGATGTTGCATGCCAGGTGCAACTGCATGATATTTAGACTCTAAACTGTACATATGACAGTTTTAGTTAAACTTAAACCCATAATATGAGATTATTTTTAAATTATATTATCAAAACGTAAAGGTTAAGATTTATGTTTCTCTGAATCTAACTAAGAAAATATTGTTTCCATGTTGATATGTGTATTGCTGAGGAAAAGTGAACTCCAATTCCAAAAAAATAAGCCATAAATTTTCATATATGTGTTCTCTGTCCAATACGTTATTCAATTTCTAAGAATAATTTGAATATAAAATTTCAAGTCAAGATTTATTTTCCACTGTTTTACAGTTCATTTAATTAATAATACTAAAGGCACATGATAAGGTTGTTTTACTCCAGACTTAATGAGAAAGTAACATAACTTTGTTTACCTCTGCATGACATGTTTCCAGATGATAAAGCTCAATTTTAAAGGAAATTATACCCCACTTTTAGAATAACAATCCTCAGTACCAAACAGGAAAGGCCTTATAAACTACAATGCAAGTTAAAAAAGTAACAGTAATAAGACTGTGACTTTTTAGAAAGCATCTGAATCTCTTATTCTCTTTTTCAGCTGCTTCTTTCTCAATGTGTTGCTGAGAATAACCATGCATGCTGTAAAGGAGGAGGTTTATCTGTGATAATCTCATGAGACTAAATGTACTTAACTCAGTTTTGCAGTGAAGCTTTGTTTCTTCTTTATTTTCCCCCTGCATTCATCCTGTACCCTTTAAAAGCCCCAACGCTGCAGCATTAGCAGCAGGTGTTTGAGTGTTCACAGATCTAAACAATTTAAGTGCCCTATGAATAATGCCAGCGGTACACAACGCCATTTCCTGTCTCAATGTAATTTGTCACAACCTCCGCAAACCCTCTGAGCACTGTTTATTACCCTCTCCATCTGCCTACAGGGCAGATCCTGCAGACAGCTTCTTCTTCAGGAGGAGAGTCGACAGATTTAAACTCTGCTCACTGTCCTGGCTGACTGCCCGAGCCCTGGAGGACTTCAGGGGGCTGGAATCTCAAATCCTGGGATAAAGACAGCAAGAGTGAGAGTGGGTGGGGAATTGATGTCAGGTGAGCTACAAGGAAATGGCAGAGACGAGGTTGAGCACGTGGCAAGAGCGGAAATGAGCAGAGACATTTACATTTAACAAGACTTTCTTAGTGATATTTGTTGTATGTTTTGACTTGACTGTGGTTTCAGAAATGAAGGATCGAGGATCTTCAACCCACAGTTGAAGTTAGCACTGCTATAGCACAACACTCACATGATGGTTTGACAGACTGCAGATCCGCTGTCACTTTATTCCATAAAGATACAGCAGGAGGCTCATAATTTAACATCTGTGGAGTCTGTTAAAACAAATCTGTGGTCACCTTTTTGCTTTTTGCATCAAGGAAAATTAAAGTAATTTAAGTTCTTAGCCATAAAATCTAATCTAGACCAGGCTGACATGGTCCAGGAGCATGTCAATCAGCTGTCTGTGGAAAGGAATGATTCTAAGATGATACGAATTTTGCTTGAATTTTGACTGCTGCACATGGGTGCTTGTATAAACTGCAGTACACACAACAGGTTTGAAAAATACATGGCTGAAACCTCAATAGGAACTGAAGGACATGAAAACATTGAAGTTACCTGTTGATGCGGGTGTTTAAACTGAGGGCTTATGTCATTAAATTTCTTTTAATACCAGCATAACTAAATGAAAACACATCAGGATATTTCAGGATCGGAGGGTACAGGCGGCTGATATGTGTAAACCTGCAGCCTGCAACTGCTGTCATTTAGATCCACCCTGTTACAATCAACATTTACAATTTAGCCAACCCCAATCAGCTTTTTTCCAAACTCTAATACAAAACAGAAGGGCCGAATGAATGTGTTTTAAAGGTAGGCATTAGACTTACACTGGTGTTTACTGGAAAAAGACACAGTTGTGATTTCAATAAGTTAACTTGATGAAATAGACTGCCTGAGGTGATATACCACTCTTTGTTTACAATACAGTGCTTGCTCAGTTTGTTAACATTCAAAAACAGCGTTATTTAGGTGAAGGGACATTTACGTGGCAAACTTAGCTCTCTACCTTTTTATTAAAGCCTGTTTGGTTTAAAGAGTCTCCCTTGATGATGGCTCGCATTGGTGTTTGGCCATGGTCGTGCTTCTTCTGCAAATCATAAGCCCCGTTTCCACCAAGTGGTCCGGTATGGATCGGCACGCTTTGGCTCAGGCCAGATCGGTAAAGCCTGATCCTGTTTGTGTTTCCACAGCCAACTGAACCCTACTTGATAAGCGGCGTTATAAACCGGATGCCGATAGCATGACGTCATAGCAGCGCGACACAGTGTACAGTTAAATACAACAAAGAGGAAACACAACACAGTAAACAAAGAGCAACGATGGAAGACATCCAGCAGTTCTTCTTTTTTGTTAGAGTATTTGGCTACACAGCAGCTTTCAGTGATGGCTGAATATGTTAATCAGCGTTCACAGGGACGTGTACATTTATGTAGTGTAGAAACATTAAGTAAAACGATGGGTAACATCATTTCTGACACCCAGGCTGAACTGACTTGTTACACCATGAGTTGAGCACACGGACTTGTGGACATGTCCAAATGGTCTAAACTCTTTTGTATTGTAACTACTGTATTTCAGATTTGGACTCAGATTGTCTGTCCTATGTTGTGTAACTTTGTATGTATTACGGTATTCCCTGCAGCTTCCTCTGCAGAATTCCAATTTTGCATGAGGCATGCATATATTTGTAAGAAGCTACTGACCTTACTCTGACCTGTTACCACATTTGACATATGAGGCTACACTAGCAGGAAGTCTCATTTCAGACTCATTCATAGTCAGTTATTAGGTCAAGATTGATTCATGGCCTTTCCTCTCTCCCTCCCTGCCTCACTGCACAGGCAAAGGTAAAGTGTTCATAGATCTATACTCATAACACCTAAAAAGTCAGCTCTGTAAATTCTACACTTTAAATTTGTGACCTGGTTATCTTTTCCCAAAGATTTAAATGTAATATAAATTAATCAGCTGTTAATTAACAGTTAATGACAGAATATAAATGTTTACAACAACATCGGCCCTTATGTCAATCTGTAGATTTGGTGTTTATGCTGTTTTTGGATGATCCTTAAGATATATATTTACTCTTCTGTAGCTTATTTCTTTAATTGAAAAGGCTTAAAAATCTCTTAAATCGAATTCAAGTGGAGAACAAGCTCTAAGAGGCAGCTAACCCCTCTCCAGTTTCTCCAAACAAATGCATGGATGTATACAGTATGCATATAATGTACAAGCAAATGTAAACACAGACATGGGAATAAACATGTGAGTGGAACAAGAGATTCTTGCTTACACAGGCTTATTAAAGCCTACCTTGCGCAAGAAATTCCACCGCGGCCTGATGTATACAGTTTCCCTTTAGTATAATATAAAGCACATGTGGCTGCAGCTTTATGAGTCTGTTAGCTTTACACTCATTGCCCACCTGCTCTGGATTCTACCACAGAATACTTACATGTAGTGTTTCTATAGAGATGTGCACTCAGCAGTGAGTAATTATCCATTGGAGGAATTATGTATGCCTTTAATTGATGTTTACATGTGTGTGTGTGCAGTCTCTAGGTGTGATCTCTGCAGCTCACGGTCCCTTACAGTCTCATTAAACGCCGTCTCTGGCAGGAAAAGTAGTGCTGCGAGCACTCTGCAGGGTGTGGTGGTGCTGGATTAAGTTTCATGTTTCTGTGAAGGAGAGGGTGTGCATGCAGACGTGTTTATGTGATCATATGTATGTGGGTGTATATGTGTGTGTATTGGACTTCTTATTATCTGCGCTGTGATTGATCCAGTGAGTATGCACCAGTTGGACATCCACCAAACAAGTACTTTGATTTTAATAACTTGAACATACATGACCTAGTTGGCAGCGTGTACATATCTTTACATTTCTTGACATTTTAATGTGGAGCAGGCCCAAGTCTTTAAATTAAAGGCACAGAACATTAAAAAAGGAGCCTGGAGTTGAATGTAAAACACTCCAGTGATGAGGAAATTGAAAAAACAGGCTTGGATATCTGAATCCAGAATTGGAAATTATAAAAGATGGTTCCCTTATTTGCTGTTGTCCCTTTCATTGTGTGTCATTATAAATTCTTCTTTCTTATTTCCTTTCACTTTTATTTCATCTTTTATCTGTCTTTAAAGAGATACATAGAGAGAGAGACAACCATTCACACACTCAGCCTTAAGGGCAATTTCAAATCACTAATGAGCCTAACAAGCATGTTTTTGGTCTGTGGGGGGGAAACTGGAGTGCCTAGAGAGAACTCATGCACAGGGACACCTTGCAAATTCAAAACAGAAAGGCCCTGACCAAAATGGGGTTCAAATCTGTAACCTCCTTGCTGTGTGGCACCTTCACTTACCTGCTGTGCCACTGAGGTGCCTTCTCTAGAATTTACTGGTATCTAAATTATTGTCCTTTGATTACGATCATGATAACAAATTTTTCTGTATGCTAATTGTACGAAAAATTATTGTCGATTAACAATTTTATTGTCAAAATTACTTTGAAACATCATTTTTTCATTAATGTAATTATAATATACGTCATAATAAAGTGAGTATGCCGAATCAAAAGCAATAAACTTTAATATCTTAAGAGTATTTAACTGTAATTGGAAGGTCAAGAGCTTTTGAATAAAATAAATTAAACAAACAAACAATATAAAAAATTAAACAAACAAACAAGCAATAACCCAATGAAAATGAAATGGGCTTTCTTTTGGGAAAAATTGCATGTAAATAAAAATCATTTAACTAATTAAAAAAAAATATATATATATATAGACCCTGTCTCTGTAAAGTAAAAAAACACTCCAATAAAACCACACACAACAATGAAAACAATAAATAAAATGTAGTTCATACAGTTCAGGAATTGTTCTTGACATGTACTTTCTCCCAGTAAATTTGTACTGTCTGTCAAACGTTTGTAACATTTTCCTGAAAATGATGGCTTTCCAACCGTATTAAGCTCTGTGTGTGTACGCTCGAGCGGCCCCGCAAAGATTGAATGACTGACATATGCTCACTCCGCTAAATCAGCGATATAACAAACACACCCCTGTGTTGAGAAAGAAGTATGAAGTGAGCCATCTTCTCATTCAGCCCGTTTGGGAGAGAGAGAAGAGGAGGAAAACAAACATGCATGCACATTTCAATTTATCGAGGCCGGAAAACGTATCGTTTTTATTTATCCTGCGGTTAATTGGTTTATTGATTATTGTGACAGGCCTACCTTTGATAGTCACATGCATGTCATATCTTTTTGTCCATATAGGCCAGTACCCCTCAAAGCAGCTCTATTCAACTGTGGTGTCCCTCAAGGCTCAATCTTAGGTTCCCTTCTCTCTTCTTTGAATGTATGGTCTTTAGAGCCATTTTTACCCTGCAACAATACAGATAGCCAGAGCCAGAGGCATCATGTTTTGGGTTATCTTACCACCAAACTGCTGTCCATCTCTACTGTCTGTTTCTGTGCCTGTTTATGTTCTCGGGATGAAACAACAAACTAAACCCAGGGGTCAGTACATGGCTTGTTTTTCGCTCATATTTTTAGGTTTGCTTCAATTTTGACAACTTGGCCACTGACATATTTTGTTGTTGTTTTTGTTTGTTGTCGTAATTTTTCATTCTGATGTGTTTTTAGGTCTAATTTTTCATAGCAGTATGGGGTTATTGGGGGAGAAAAAGCTATTTATTTTGTTCCTACAGAATTTCTTAGTTTACTATTATTCAAATCAGGGTCTTTCTATAAACACCATGACACATTTTATGAAATAAACTTTTATTTGCATTTGCCGGAGAGAATGAAGGTCAACTTCCCATAAAAGGGTTATAAAAGATAATCTGTAGTTTTATAATTTATAGGATTATTCTAATGATTTGATCTTTTGATATTTGTTGAAGATTAGTCCTTTACCATCCATCAAGGTTTCATATTTCTAATAAGAGACCCCACTAGACTGTGGAGTCCCTCAAGGCCTGATTTTAGGCCAGTTCTCTTTTCTATATTGGAGCTTTTCCTGTGGCCCATTCATCAAAAACACAGATTTGCCTCTGATTACCTTGTGGACATTTTGCAAGTCTACCTGCCTGTCAAGTAAAACAATATTCCGTTGCATGCATAATTCCCTGAGTCTTGCTTGAGTGCTGTTGTTATTTTGTTTTGTGCTTGAACCCTGCACAGTACTTAGGTCAACAGAGCTTAATTGACCTTAAATACCCTCTATGATACATTCAATCTTGACTTTCTTTTTGACATTTGAAGCCTTGACCAAAATCACATTTTTCTCCTCCGTTGCCTCTCCCTGTCCCCTCATCATCTTTCCTTCACCTCAGCAGAAGATAT
Source organism: Scarus forsteni (assembly GCA_036419115.1). Taxonomy (NCBI): domain Eukaryota; kingdom Metazoa; phylum Chordata; class Actinopteri; order Labriformes; family Labridae; genus Scarus; species Scarus forsteni. The sequence goes on from JAZDUH010000458.1 coordinate 17,102,362, forward strand.
TTTAGCATCTGACAAAAAACAGCCACAGTCGGTGGGTGATTTTGGCCAGATATGTCTGACACATCAGAGAACAACAGCTTTAAGAGGGTGAAGCTTAACAATGACACACAAAACACACAATAACACACTCACTGTCTGAACGGGACAAACTGATTATGCTTATTTTCTAAAGGTGAAATTAAATGACAATGCCAGCTCATGTGGATGTCTGTTTACTTCATATTACTATCTCCCCTTTTAGATTTTCTTTCAGTCATTCTTCCTTATATTACCCATTTTATGCTTTTTATTCTTTTCTGTATCTCCTCCTACTTTCTTTTTCCCCTTTTCCTTCCCCTGTTCTGTTTTTCTACCCATTTTCTGCCAACTATCCCTCTTTCCTTCTCTCTCAGTGACTAACTTCGGTTTCTTTCTTTTTCATGCCTATTTTTTCGAAGCTTCCCTCTCCTTCACCATGTGTTTGTGTTCCTTCTGTGTCTTTCTTTCAGCACAGTTTTGTTGTGATTTATAAGTGTTGATCCTCCACTCCAAAATATCAGAGAGCGAGACGTTGAATCTCTGCCAGAGAACAAAGCTGAAAAATGTTTTCTTTCTCTGCTACAGTATCAAGTATCACGTATTACCCCTGGCTTTATTAGGTTATTGTTGGAAGAGGACATACTTAACATTCATCAATTAAATTCAGTGTTCCATGTAACAAGCCAGACCTCAACAATTACATAATCCTATTAAAGCAGAGAAATGTCAAATTTAACAAGAACTTTCTTTTAATAGAAGACTACATGTGTTTCCCAGATACTCATTAAATCCAAACACAGTCGTGATTAGAACACATGCAAAACAGAGACGCTCAGATGTAGTTGAACAATGCTTAAATTTTGCAGTTTCTCTGTGTGACCTGCAAGTCCTCAAAATCTCACTCTATCCCACTGTGATTTCTCCATTCAATTGTTTTTATGTTTGTCCATAGAGATGATGTGTGGGCAGGAAGTTAGCTAGGAGCAGCTACTCAAAAGTTACAGAATATCTGTACACATTTGCCATTTATTCTTAAAGTTTGACAGCAGAGGAGAAGTTTCATAAAGTGACGTGCTGACCCTTTTTGGGCTGAGGTTTCCTGATCTATACAGAGTGTCAGGCTACAAAACCAAGACTAACATCTTTGTGTACTATATTAAGCAGCTCAACATTTGTACTTAATTAAAGAAGTGGTAGCCTTGCAGAGCTGATGGATCTGTCTTATTAATTGTCAGAAAACTCTGCATGTCCTTCTTGCTAACCTTCGATTTCACAGCTAGATGCTTAACCGTAGAGCTGGGTGAATTTCTCCCCCCCAAAAATCTTTGATTAAAAAAAAAAAAGCTCAATTCACGATTCGATTTGATGCCCCCACCCCATTTTAAATGAAATAACTACTCACTGTAAATATATTTCCAAAATATACATTTATTTCTACTTAAAATATACATTTAAAGTGCCTCCAGGTCAGAAAATCAACACAGAAATCAACACGAAGTGCTACTACCTCCGACAACAACAGCCTTCAGAAATAATTTGCAGCGAGGTGTTGTTTGGTGTTCGTCAGACACTGAAAAACCAAACCAATTCCAAATTACGGACGTTGAGGGACCTTTCTTGGGCAGGAGCCCCTCTTTCTCCTGGCCGCCGCCATGTTGTCTATGTTGTTTATGCTCGTGACTTCTCAGGGGAAGTAAGGTGACATACTTCAGGAAATGCACTACGGAAAGCCTCGGGAATGTGAAATAAACGGGTTGAATTTTTTAAAAAATCATTAAACTTGAGTTTCAGGGGGTGCTGGTTTGGCGGAGTGGTTGGCAACCAGGCACCCCATGTACTTGCTTCTGCCGGTCCAGGTTCGAATCCCGCCTGTGACCAGTTTGCAGAGTGTCCTCCCCTACTCTCTCACCCCCTTTCACAGGCCTATCCACTGTCTCTCTCCTATCAATAAAGGCACAAAATGCCCAAAAAATACATAAAAACAAACAAACAAAAAAAAAAAAACGTGAGTTTCAGGAAAAACAAATTGGTTTGACTTGCCAACTCGATTTTTAAATCTTATTGATTTTTTGCCCAGGCCTACTTAATGGCCCAATCAGGAAAAAGAGGTGGAAAGTGCCAATGTGACGACAGCAGGAAGTGACTGCGTGTTTGAAAATAATGGCGGCTTATGTAGATAGATGCGACAATATCTGCAGTTTTATCAGAATTGGACTCAACTTCTTCTTTAAAAGAAAACAAAGGAACGTCACTTTAACCTCTCTTACAGCAAATTATGTTTTTGCGCTTCTCCTGGTCAGGGATCACTGCTGGGAGACTGGAAGACATGTGGAAATGCAACGCAAACAATAGTGGTCGTAAAGTATCCCGAAATATGCTCTCCTCAGAAGTTTACGAGGAGAACTTGGTGGGTATTGTCTTTGACAAGGTTCATGTCACATATAAATGGTAAATGATACATCTGCGTGGTATAATTTAATTTAAGACAATAGTCTAAGGACTGAAACATATTTTATGCTAACAGCTAACAACAGGGGTCGAGCTGCTACGTCATACTGTGGCAGATTGATCGTCCAATCACCAGCTGCAGTTGTTCTTGAAGGTTCCACCTCTGAAAACATTTTCCATGGACTCTTTCCCAGATGGATTAGTGAAATATTTCGGTGACGGATATTTGGAACTGTCCCTCTGGCGTGTCAGGTTAAAGGAGTCTGTAAAGGCTGGACCAGAGGGTGGCCATTTCAAGTCACAACAGAAACAAATTGGTTGGTTTGGTAGCTGGAGAGGTGCAAACTAGCTTCCTGGGGCAGATCCACTGTTTACAACAGATGGTAACGCAGTGAAAAAGGGTTGGCGCCACCTGTCTCCAGGGCCTTGAGGCGAAGGGGTCGCACCCTTGTGTCCTTAAACTTTGCAAACATAAACCTCAGGGAATAATAAATGGCGAAGTGCTAACCTGACATGTGCTCACAAACCTGTCCCGATCTGAAAGGGTACTATCCTTTTTATGTTCTGCCAGCAGTCAAAGAACTTTTATTTAGTGCAATTGATGGATTGGTCGATAAAAGTTACATTTAATAATTTATGTGAAGAGCATTCAGTTACACTTCAACTATTATGATCTACAGCCACCAAAATAATCTTAACGGTTTGAGGACCCCCTCCATAAACTAAATATTAGACATGATAACCCTCATAAAGATAAGATATAGTGCACAGCTGTTCAGCGTCTGCCCCATGTTTTTTTTCCATATTATGACTTTCAGACTGATAAAGTTTCTGCATGCAGCAGGAAGTGCAGCCCAGGTGAGTTGAGCAGTGCAGAGAAGGTCAGTGTAAACAACCAGTGAGCAGCTGTGGGCTAAAAGCTAACATGAAAAAGGAGGTGAAGCAGTGATGAGGTGAGGTGCCGGCACGCACACAACTACACATACCAGGTGTGCACTTGACACTTGGAGATAATGGCATAGAGGCATGACTAATACAGAAAGACTTAGCGGTGAGAATAGGGGTAAGCACGGGCATATGGAGATCATCACTCACACCCAGAGAGCTAGTGATAGTGGTGGGAGAAGATGTATGGTTTTCAATGAGGTCTTGTGCTCTGGCCCCTCAGTTTCAGAGCACATTACCGGCAATCACTTACTTCAAATAAGCACACAGAGAGCTGATTAAAGGAGAGAGGTTGAGAGAAGAAACATGTCGAAGAGCGATGAAGCTGCGGAGCTAAAGTACATGAATCACTAAGGGGATTCTCGAGCTAACAGTGATGTAATGTGCTTGTCTTTGATTGTGCGCCATGTTGGTCAAGATGTAAACCAAGTACTGTTGTTAAGATTAGAACAGATGTTGATCAGGTGGAGATTTGCTTGAAATAATGGTAAAGTTGTCTTGAACCAGGACCCTTTACTGCCACTTTTTTTCTTACACATGATGAAGAGTACCCCTGTATAATAACTCCCTAGCTACAGAGCCAGGAAAAGAAGGTAATCTGAGAAAGACCCAGCATGCAGAGGCCATGGCCACCATAACATAGCAAATTTAGTTTACATATAAACCAGTATAAATGTGAAAAGCACTATTTCAGGTTTTACGTATAACATTCTTTATGTATTAGGCCTGTGTCCACAGCTGCCATTTTCAGCATTGAGATTGCTCCAAGTTTCAGAACACTTCTGGGTACTCCAATTTACTGTAAATTCACCCTCTTTGTGTTGTTTTGATAGCATTGGGTGCTCTGTAATAGATCTAATTTCATGATAAAAACACTTAGAAAACGTGAAACTTGGAGTCAAGAAATTATGTCCACCCACCATAAACAACCTTCGACCAGGAAATAGTTTCCATAAAATGAAGAGTCGGATCACTTTCCCTTCTACCACTGTTGCTGAAAAATACAATTTTGGAAATCCCCTCCCGATTTTATTTGGTCAGTAGAGAGATGGAGAGGGGATATTGACAGGTGGAGGACTTTTGCAGAAGTTTAATGATTTCAACTGACAGCATTTGGAGAGAAGTGACAAAAAAGAGCCAACAACAAGGACCTTTTTTTCTGATTTTGGATGCTGAGTGTCTATGGACAACATTAGTTTTGCATAGTAAATGGGCAAATTCAGTGCTAAACACAATGGCTGTAGCTCTGCTTATTGTCATGTTGTACAGTTTCTTGGGTCAATCAAAAACGGACAATGGAAAATTGGAAAAATGTTTTCTAGTCTCTTAAGTCTCAATTTCTGATGCAACTTTCAGATGGAAGGGTCAGACTTTGACATAAACCAAATGAAATATGGATCCATCCCACCTTGTATCCACAGCTCAGGCGGGTGGTGCTGGCTGTGTAATGGTGTGGGGCACATTTTCTGCCCACAGCCTACTTAAGTGTTGCTGCTGGCTGTGTTTATCTCTTTAAAACCACAGTGCATTTATCATCCCAGTGACCTCCACTGTCACTACATCTTAATCCTCTGGAGCACCTTTAAGGCATCATGGATGTGTATGAATCTACAGCAACTGTTTGATGTTATCAAATTAATATGGACCAAAATCTCAGAGGAATGTCTCCAGCACCTTGTCGAATCTGTGGCACAAAGAATTCGGGGAGTTCCTGATGTAAAAGGGGGTCCAACCTGGTACAAGCACAATGTACTGAATACAGTAGCTGATCAGTGTAGACGAACTACTGTTCATGACCATGATTTTGCAGGGTCTTTTCGCAAACAGTGTACTCACTTAGGCTTCTTTTTGCAACCTTTGAAACACTGTTAATACCATTTAATGGATGCTGCCATACCACATGTCATCTCAACCAAACCTTTGCTCCATACTCTTACGGAAAGACAGGCCATGTTAGGGTTGGACTTAAGGCTGTTTGACCAATAGTGACATGTTTCCTGAACATATCCTCAGTAATAAAAACAGCCACAATATAAAGTGTCACCCCCTCACAGTGAGAGCACAATGATGTGTTGAATATTTTTGAGGCCATATTTTGAACCAGGCTGTAAAGATGTATATTAAGGCCATAAGAAACATATTATCCCACACACAGATGTTGGTTTAAGGTTTCTGCAGCAAGCTTCAAGTAGACAACAGGTGATGACACTTCCACATTGGCCTCCATTATAAGCCCTGAAGGTTGAATGTAGCCTGCCTCCATTTGCACTTGGTCACACCTCCAAATACCTGTATGTGCGTCTGAAAATTCTGTTCAGTCAGAATCGTCTCATCTTTGTTAGCCATAAGCTAATCCCAGAATCCAAACCCAAAGCAGGTAGCACCCAATGAGACCCGAGAGGTGTCGTCTTGATTTATCTGACGGTCCTGTGCTGAGTCACTGTCGTTTTAAACTCGCCTTTTATCTCCATATCCATCCTTTCCACAAAAGAGGCCCATCCGTCAGAGACCCCCCTGAATAAGATAAGCAAGGAAGATCAGAGTGAGGCGAGTGGAGGAGAGGAGGGGATGAAAGGATTAAAGAGGGGAAGAGGAGGAGAAGCGTTAGATCTATGTATATGAGAGAGGTTCTGTCATTACCCAATGAGGCCCGCAAGGAATATTTGGGGTGAACGGCTCTGTCGCTGCACAGGTCAGACTTCGATTTCAAGGCAAGAGATAAACTCCTTCAAACAAGCTGTGAGAACATTTCTCTGCTGGTGATAGCTAGAGCCTGAGGCATGTTATCAGCTGTCTGTGGATCAGTCTGGTCTTACTTGTGAATGCAATATCTCTATCACACTTAAATGGATTTATCGAACTTTGCAAAAATGTCAACACAGAAATTATTCTGTCTTTGAGGCCAAAGGTTCGATTTTAAGGTCACTGGGTCTCATGTCCACCTATTGTTTTAGCACAAAATCTAAAATACTTTGATGGATTTTCTTAACACTTCGCAGAAATGTCTGCCCTGACTCAAGGATGAGTCTAACTAACTTAGGAATGAACTGACATGATTTTATAAGTCTAAGATCAACAATATTGGACCTCATGCTAATCGAATGTTTGTGAACATGATGTCTCAAGAATATTTTGACTAATTTTCACACCTTGCCCAAATGTCCGCTCTAAGTCAAAGATAAACCAAATGCACTTTGGGGGTACATATTTAAGTTCATTTGACTTATATTTTTCATAATGCATTTAGTAGTTCTCTATTAAATACTTTTATCGGAGACCATTAAAGCACAGCATGTCACATCGTTTTTTTGGCAGTGATAAAAAGTACACCACTTAAACTAATTGACATACTTAACAGCAGATTTTTACATCTTTGTGTTTTTAATTTGGGACATTTGAAGTTGACTGGGGCCTCACTGAGTGAGTAAGGGGGCTTGATGTGACATCTGATCTACTAATCTCTAAATCTACAGCCCTTTTGCATGTTTATACATACACTATATTGCCAAAAGTATTCGCTTACCCATCCAAATAGTCAGAATCAGGTGTTCCAGCCACTTCCATGGCCACAGATGTATAAGATCAAGCACCTAGGCCTGCAGACTGCTTTTACAAACATTTGTGAAAGAATGGGCCGCTCTCAGGAACTCAGTGAATTCCAGCGTGGAACCGTGATAGGATGCCACCTGTGCAACAAAACCAGTCGTGAAATTTCCTCACTCCTAAATATTCCAGTCAATTGTCAGCTGTATTATAAGAACGTGGAAGTGTTTGGGAATGACAGAAACTCAGCCACGAAATGCTAGGCCACATAAACTGCCGTAGCGGGGTCAGCGGATGCCGAGGCGCACAGTGTGAAGAGGTCACCAACTTTCTGCAGAGTCAATCAATACAGACCTCCAAACTTCTTGTGGCCTTCAGATTAACTCTGGAACAGTGCAGAGAGCTTCATGGAATGAGTTTCCATGGCGGAGCAGCTGCATCCAAGCCTCACATCACCAAGTGCAATGCAAGGCGTCTGATGCAGTGGTGTAAAGCATGCCGCCACTGGACTCTAGAGCAGTGGAGACGCATTCTCTGGAGTGAAGAATCGCGCTTCTCCATCTGTCAATCTGATGGATGAGTCTGGGTTTGGCTGTTGCCAGGAGAACGATACTTGCCGGGTTGTATTATGCCAAGTGTAAAGTTTGGTGGAGGGGGGATTATAGTGGGTGGTGTTTTTAAGGAGCTGGGCTTGGCCCCTTAGTTCCAGTGAAAGGAACTCTGAATGCTTCATTATACAAAGACATTTTGGACAATTCCGTGCTTCCAACTTTGTGGGAACAGTTTGGAGCTGGCCCCTTCCTCTTACAACATGACAATGCATCAGTGCACAAAGCAGGTCCATAAAGATATGGATGACAGAGTCTGGCGTGGATGAACTTTACTGGCTGGCACAGAGTCCTGACTTCGACCTGATTGAACACCTTTGGGATGAATTAGAGCGGAGACTGAGAGCCAGGCCTTCTCGTCCAACATCAGTGTGTGACCTCACAAATGCTCTTCTGTGAGACTGGTCAAAAATTTCCATAAACACTCCTAAACCTTGTGGACAGCCTTCCCAGAAGAGTTTAAGCTATTGTAGCTGCAAAGGGTGGGCCAACATCATATTGAACCCTATGAATTAGGAATGGGATGTCAATAAAGTTCATATGCAAGTCAAGGCAGGTGAGCAAATACTTAAGGCAATATAATGTATTTTATTTATATATATACATACATACATATATATATATATATATATATATATATATATAGTATATATATATATATATATAGATATATATAGATATATATAGATATAGATATAGATATATATATAGATATATAGATATATATATAGATATATAGATATATATATAGATATATATATAGATATATAGATATATATATATACTGTATATATATATATATATATACACACACACTGTATATATATTCATTTAAACTAGTACTCTTAGTGTTAATGGAACCCAATTTAGTTGTACAGGGCATAGATCTTATTTGTGGAAAGAAAGCCTGAGAGACAGACTTTCTTTATATTTGTTTGCCATGGGATGTAGGATAAAATCTGTGGAGTGGAAAGTCACAGTGAACTGTTTGGGCAGAGAAGTTTGGGAGGATTTAAACAGCTTTTCTTCATCTCCAGCATAAACAACATAGTTTATACCAACATTAGAATATTCGAGGCAAGGAAAATCTGTAAAACACCACATAAAGATACATGTAGCAACACTATAAACAATGCATTAGAGTGAGGGCCAATAGTTTTTCTGCAAGCAGTCCATTAGCAATCTATAAAAGGTCCATAATTAAGTTATAAAACACTAACTTGTGCCTCATGTCCATTCTGCCTCTATCACATGCTTCGCTTCAACAGCACTGTACATTCCTGGACCATTAGCAGTCATGCCACCAGGCCATTCACAGTTTTCTAATTATCCATTTAGCATTCTGCTGGTGCTGATCTAATAGCACTGGGCCCAACAGTCTGTTGGTCCAGTGCACAAAACACATATCATTATTTGTTGCCTGTGACGCAGAATAATGTTTGTTGCTGTCGAAACGGTGGAAACAAAAACATGTATTTGGTGCCCTCGACATGATTTTAATTTGTGAGGTAAACACGAGGTTGTCATGGCAGCAGAATAATCCCCCTGAGTGAGATGAAAGTCATACTAATAGGCATCATCATTCTTCATTCTCGTGTTCAAGGGTGCGGTCTTTGTTAGCCAGTCGGGACTAATGGAGTAACTACATTGCTGTGATTCATTTTTCAGTTGTGGAGTGATGCAGCTCAACAAGCAGATTCATTTGCCAGCATATAACCACTGTTTGTCTGCAGGTAAGAACAAGTACATCCTCTCTGTGTAGGTAGATAGCATGATGTTTGAAAATGCATTGTGCCTCTATGTAAAGCTGCTGGTTACATAATCACCAAGTTAGGTTGTGTCACAAACGAAGAGAGGAGGATCACAGACAGTGTTCTTTTTGTTATGGGTATAAATCAAGTCAAGACAATTTTACCTTGAAAGCATAATCAAAACTAAAAGGAAAATCAGAAAGGGATTTGCAAACAAAATGGTAAAAGTTGAATGTACTGCCTTGTTGCAGCTGACAAGTTTTCCAAATAACGTTTATTGTGTGATGTTATCAACACTATTTTTACTCCCCCTAACTTAGTCAGAGCTTCTCAAATCTTTAATTGTAAGCATCAAACACATTTATGTCTCCAGACTGGTTCTGTAATCACATAGATCAATCTTGCCAAGCTCCAATCTACAATAATTGTGATTATTTTAAGCGACCCAAAGTAGCACAGTCAAGTAAGCATTCTTTCAAGCAGAAATAGGTGGGACCTATGAGCAAGACAACAACAGAAAGTGACTGCTCATACAGAGATTAGCATAGATGCAAACAACTTTTAAGTTTTTTTTAGATCTGCATTGTTTTATCGAATAAAAACAAATAACATTACTGAAAGTACTTCTCAATGGAAAGGATATTTTAGCTCTACTTTGGCTTACATTTTGTATTTTACGCTGCATCAGTAGCGCCTGCCAACTACATTATCTGATTGGCCTGTAATGAATGTGATTGACAGAACAGTTGTCCAATCCCCTGCCATATGTGCTTCTGAAAGGTTCTGCCCTTTTTGAAACACTGTACAAACAGTATGCTGTGCCAGTTGTCTTTAAATTTAGTCCATGCATCCTGAAATCAAACAATTAAAATTCATTTTCATAATTACCCCAAAATCTACTAAGTTGTTTATTATGTGTGTGTATGTTAGATGGATAGATAGATGATACTTCCTTTTTTACTAACCATATCACATTGAACATATGCAGCATCTCACTGCATACATTGAAAGACCTGAGCCTCCTGACAAAGAAGAGCCAACTTTGCCCCTTCCAGTTCAGGCATCTGTGTTCACAGACCAGTCCAGCTTGTCATCAACGTGCACACCCATGTACTTTTAGGCTTGCACCCCTTTAATGACCTCCCCTCCGATTTGTGAATGGGGAATTAGACCTCCTAAAGTAAATTATTATCTCCTTGATCCTGGAGATGTGAAGCAGGAGACAGTTTTTAGTGCTCCAGTCACTAAAGGCCCTTGCCAGGTCCCTGTCTTCCTCTTTCAGCCCATTTTTGATGCACACCACAATAACTGTGTCATTAGAGTACTTCTGAATATGACAGCACTCAAACCTGTACTTAAAGTCTGCGGTGTACATAGGTAAATATTAAAGAACAGTGGCCACCCTGTATGGTTGTCTATGATCAAGGAAATTATGATGGGATCAACCCCCATGTCCTGAAGCTTATTCCAGAGCAAGAGGGGCTGGATGGCGTTAAATACACTTCAAAGGTCAAAAAACGTAATCCTCAGATATCCATGTGGTGCACCCAAGTGCGAGTGGGCCTGGTGGAGCATCTAGAGGGCCGCATCATCAACTTTCAGATGTTCCTGGTACGCAAACTGCAAGGAGTCACCTGTTGGTTGCAGGAGGAGGAGAAGCAGCCTGTCTTGTGTCTTCATGTGCAACATGAGGGCTACCCGTTGGTGGTCATTTGTCTCGACCAGGCACCCGACATTGGGTACCAAACCCAGACATGATGTTTTCCACAGAACTGGAGCCCTCCCTGTTCATTAATGCTCGTAGACCTTTAGCAGCCTTGGACACCATATATAAAAAAAGATCCAGTGCTAATAGTGCTAAAATACTAACTTACTCCTGCATTTTTGGACTCATTTCTGCATCACTTTCATATTACAGTCTACTGAAAGTCATGAGTTAACATTTTTACTCTCTTAACAACAACACCAAGACAGTTAGGACTGTGCACAGGAAAATTTAAAACAGTACTGCAGTTGATGTGCTCTGGCTACTGGTTATATCAGTTGCAGACGTAACAGATAGCTGTTTATTTAGTTAATTTTGTTCTGATTGCCATAATTGTCCCATGGTAGCAGTTTGCCTCTAATGTAGCAGGTAGTTTTATATTGCTTAGGGTCTTTGGGAGCCAACTTGTGGTATCATATATGATAACAAACATAAAGTATTTTCTTGGCCTTAGGCAAGCTTTTGGCAAGGGTCATATCTATGGAAGCATAGCAATATCACACATTACCATACGAAAGGATATAATATGATATGATACTGTCAGAAGTGATGGGACATTGGATAAAACAGTACAAGCCATAAGTTATACAATATAATGCACAACACTTTCTTACCCTTTGGGAAATTTGTCTTGACTTCAAGTGCTATGTACTTATAGCTTTCCAGACAGTATTGATAATTAAGATTCCAAAAAACACAACAATCCACGTTCAAGAGGAGATATACGTGCTCATGGAAAAAATACGTAACAGCGAACAGTTTCATTTTTTTATGTAATGTTATTAGATTTTTACACCCTCTTGACTTCATACACCATTCACCCCAGTCTACATACAGAAGCCTTCTACTTCAACCCTGACATGTCATTTTTCAATATCAAACTGCTGTTTATTTATAGGCCAGATTATCAGTGGGATTATTCTTATTTTCCTTCAAACATTAAATAATTCAAACCCAAGGAGGAGTGTTAAAGGGAGTTTATGAAGCATGTGAAACATCTCCTGATTAATTTCTCATTCCCCCTCTGTGGTGGGCGCTCTGATAGTTATATCTGTTCCTGCAGGTTTATCACAGCAAACAGACAGAGGGGGAGACAGTGTGGGGGTGGAGGGTGGATTAATGTGCTCATTATGGCGAGGATTCGGCTTATTACAATTTTGACGCTGATACATGTAATCCAGCGCTCTGGTAATGAAGCTGGAGCCGCTCTGATTGGCTGTTTTTAATTGCTCTGACAGAAGAGTGCAAACACAATCATGGCATTTTAAAGCTGTGTGTGTCCTTATCCAGCCTATGTACACAGTCAGCTATACATACAGAGACTGTTCTGCTGACAAGAGAAAACAAATGACAGAGTGTGCAGCTGGAACATTTGGCAGGAAGGGAGGAATAGAAGATTTATAGTGAGGGATTTACTTTGAAGAAGAAAAGGAAACCTAGTAAAGTGCAAGTCAGTACACAAAAAAGTCCACAAGGGCTTGGGCTGGGAACCAGAGAGTAGGCAGTCCCCATAGAAACATTATCAGAAGTTGCTTACTAGCTGACTATGCAGTTTAAAATGGATGGACATCTTTGTTTACCTTATGGAGCAGCCCAGTAATCGTACTTTATTAAAGAGGTGTAGCTTATTCTGTAAGGGCTTGGACTGGGGACCATAGGGTGGCTGGTTCAAGTCCCAATGAAAACATACTTTGAAGTTGGTTTGGTTGTTGGAAAGATACAAACTAGCTTCCAAGGGCACTTCTACTTGTTCTTGCAGTTGGTAGTGTAGCCAAAAGGGGTTGGCGCTCCTTGCCTCTGGAGCCTCAGGGCGTATGGTTTGCACCCTTGTGCCCTTAACTTAATTGCGCATAAACACGTACAAGGGTTAATGTAGCTGGCAAATGATCCCTAACCAGACCTGCCCATGTTCATCTTCTCCCATGAGACAAGAGCAAAGCCAAACTATCCCTATCACATAAGCATCATTCAGAGCCAAGACCGGGAAGCTGGCAGAACTGCTGGGCCGATGTCATGGTCACTTAATTTGTCACGAAACAAATTACGTAACATCACTGTTGACACCTGGACCTTATTTTTAGGTTTGTGCATGCTCATATACTCACTCAGACAAACATGTAATCAGCTCATCCTTCAGAAGTTATTGAGATCAACGATGTAGCCGCACTTAGCAACCGCTGTCTTCAGCGGCGGGGCGTAATCTCTGCAAAATTCGTCTCTACCACAGCCCGGCTTGTCATTGCAGAGAAATCCTCCAGAGTAGTCAGACATATATTCCTGGATAGATCCATCGGCGTGTCAGCGGTTTCAAGTCACTCTGAGCAGCTAACACACTCCTCTTCTGTTGCTATAAAACACTGTCCTAGCGCACAGTTAGCATTGAGTGTGGGCGTGCTCCTGTTTGTTGTTCCAGAGCCAGCTGTTAGCTCTCTCCTCTCCATTCTTCTCTCATGGAGCTCTGTCCGTGTTCTCAGACTCAAACCGGCCGTCGTGTCTGACTCTTGACATCAGATAAATATTCTGCCATGTTGCTCAGCACTGCGGCTAAAAGTAGGTCAGCTGTACCTTTGTGTCAGCATTTATGCTTCATCAAAGTTTGTTTACCAGGTCAGCTGACCCACCTGAAGAGGTGATGAGCTGACATGATAACACTGGCGATGGATGAAAAAATATAGCGAAATGGCGATTTTGCAGAGATTATGTTCGCTGAAGGTCCTTATAGGGCAAAATCGCTCAACTATAAACCCAGGTGTCATAAATATCTTTTAATTTGTGCTAAACAAATTACGTAACATCACTGTTGGGCTCAGACTTCCTTCCCTCATGTTTGTATTTATTTGTTTCTTCATGAACAGTGATAGTGAGCAGATTTTAGGAACCTTTCGCCAAATGTAAGCACAACAAAACCATAAGTAGTCGTGACTTTACGATATTCATTCAATCTGTTGTAGGGTTTTTCTTGTTTTCTGTAATGTATTTATTTTGGATGTAAGATGTTTGTGCCAGACAGGAATGATATTTAACTGACATACAGGATCAAAATTGAATTTGAAGCAGCCATCCATGAATTTGGGAAAATTTACAATCTTGATGTCTTGCTGATGACATTTTCTACACCCTTTACCTTACTGATCTAGTTGAAAAGGCAACATAAACCATGTCTGTCAACAGTAAATCATGGCCTTACATTTGGATGTTTCTATCATCAAATAAAGTGTATAAATAAGTAAACTACTTTGCTCAGGAGAAAAAAATACTTTGGCATAAGTCACAGTAATGGTGGCTGACCTTTACAACACAATGAGGATTATATAAAATATGTTTGAAATGCATTTAACAGTCTGGTTAGAATTATGTCTGATCTGCTGGAGAAGCTGAGGTTTAATACTACAGTCAGTGAGCAGGAGAATTGTATTTTGGCTTCACTCTCAGGCAACTGGTGCTCCATCCACATAAGTATGCAGTCTTTAGTTAAAGTTAGCATCTACAGCAGCTTTGTATGTGCCCTCAATCTCCAAACTATCAATAATTCAGTCACTCAATCGACGCTTTACCAAAGAGTTCTCTTTTCAAACTACTTTACAGTTGTTATTTACTTTATTTTATGTTATAGAGCTTTAGAAAGATCAATAGACAGATGGAGACAAAGAGGGACTAAAATGAGAATTCAGGATAGCCATAAGTTTATGGATACTCAGACCTATCCTACCCTTATCTCTGTTGAGTATGTATTTATTATAGCCCATTTTCAAGATGGTCCTCATTATATTTTGTAAAAGTAGTTATCAGTAATTGCTATTGCTTTTCCCACCAAAATAGAGAGATCAATCTAGAATAATTAACAGTTTTAATGATTATGAAGTGGAGAAGACTGATGTTGGTTGTCATGGTTACATTAATGTATGTGTGATAGATGCAGGAGCTACTGAGTACTTTAATGGACTGATCATTCTGAAATTAATATCATAAAAAGCAATATTAATGGATTGAGTCTAAAGCAAAGGCCAGTCTTTGCAGTTGTGGCAGTTATGAAGGTCCACATTGTCAGGCTGTCTACACCAAGGATCAAGAGCAACCTTCAAGATGAAAAAGCAGAAACAAATACAATACATATTCTGTATGTTTGCATCAAAAGAGTATGTGCAAGGTGCTCCACTAATAAGCATTTACCTAAACTTTAAAGCAAACCACTCAATCCATCATCTGCTGTCACAGTCGGCTAAAGTCAAGTTTAAATTTATACAGTAGGTTTTAAATTTTTAGGGGAACTTAACCATCATTGATGAGAGCTTAATTTGTAGCACAAAAGTTTAATTGAACAAACAATGATTATCGTAATGGAACTTTGAAAACCTTTAATAGATGGTTTAATTAAGTTTAATTATGTTCAACATGTCTTTCAATTATGTTTTTTAACTGTTATTATCCATCAGTATCCAAGAAACTGAGGGAGACAGACCCACCAGTAGCACAATAAAATGCCCAAGCAGAAGTGAAAAAAGTGGCAGCAGCATTTTGGAGAAAGTGCTGTTGCAGCAGCGGCGTGTCACATCTGGTAAAGCCCTCATGGTGCAGTTTAACAGCGGGGTGATAACAGGAGGGACTGTGGTGAAGAAAAAGCAGGAACTACTTTATCACAAGGTGAAGGGAGGGACAGCAGCAGAGATACAGAGGCAGTGCTGAGATTTAGAGGAGGAAGGAGAGAAAAATATACTTCTGGAGCATGAGGGAGGAGGAGGAGGTGGAGGAGGGAGTGTGTTGAGATAACAGCAGTGATGGTGGTGCGGTGGGAGCAGGAGAGGAGTTTATCTGAGCCGCTGAATGTCCTCCTTTGTTGACGTCCCTGCTTACTGGCCTCTTCACAGATGTGCTTCAGAGGATGAACCGAGGGGGATAGGGGAGGAATGTGACGATGTGCAAGCTATCTCCAAATCTCCACCCGCAGCTGCTACCAACTGACCTCCACCACCTCCTCCTGCTTCTTTTGCTCTCTAGTAGTCTGTGAAGTCATTTGCAGTGTCACTCAAGGTCCATGGTAAAAACAAAGCACAGAAAAACTAAAGAAAAGCCCTATGAGTGCCAGAATAGTGAAACATTTGTGATCAGCTGGCATGGTAGTGAGTTTAAAATCTATCTAAAAAAGGAAAGTAACAAAAAAATCTTGATTATTATTATTTTTTTGTTTCATTACTGTAACTACAATTACAAACATGACACATATTTGGCCATTTCATTAGCCACATTCAATTCCCATTATCATTATACTGCTAATGTAGATAATAGCATGATCTCTCTATCCATGGTTGATATATCTATAGTATCTATAGTTAGCACCACATAGGCATGGGGTCCCTCTTGAAAATGGGATGTCACATCTCAAGAGGCCTTTAATACAGTTATACTTAATGGAGACAAATATGGTAGGGATGCACTTGCGGTCTGGGCACCCATGAGTTCATCACTACCACTACCAGTACCACTACAACTATTCAGACATGAGGACCCTCCTGAAAACACGATGTAGCATCTCAATAGGCTAACCTCTAATAAATCAGACAACAGGTCTGGTTCATGGATCTGTCACTAACTATAGTTCTGACTTTAGTCCACTTGTCTCCTCTTACCTCCCTACCTTCGCCCTCACACCCAACACAGCATCGTGTGGATTTGCTGTTCATCATGAGACTGGGATCCACATTCATTATTATAATTAGGATTGTGGATGGAAGTTTTCTGTTGCAATGTCCAAGCATGAAATAAGGGTGCATGGACATAGTTGTCTATGAGTATATGTACAGTAAGTGCATAATGTGCATTTGTTTGTAAATAATTGTTTGGTAAAGGGGTGGGAATTAATACGTTTTTACTTCATCTCACTCCTTTTCGAATATGTATAGATTCACGTTGAGTGTTGGATGTATAAATTTGTATATTTTTATGTATATATGGATTTTATATATGTATATATGTATCTATGCATATATGTGTATCCATAAACTGAAGAGCTTTATGCTCTATTGTAAAGTGTCTTGAGATAACATTTGTTATGAATTGGTGCTATACAAATAAAAACTGATTGACTGATTAATCCTTGCTACAATTTCTCATAACCACTGTATAAAATGATATTGTACAAAAGCAAATTATGACTGAATTTGTCATGCTTGCCCCTCACAAGACGGTTGACTTGAATGATTCCATTAGAGATATTGCCATGTGGTTTTATGCCTCTACAGCACAGACCATGAAACAATGTGGGTCAAGAAGATGCTGGGTAATTTTTGAGGTGGCCCAGATGCCTTAAAATTAATGTTAAAAATCCGTTCAGTGTACCCTTCAGTCAAATCCCCTGAATATATTCTTGAGATATTACATTCACATGTCAAAGATGAACAGGGGATCTCATGACCTTGAACTTTGACCATTAAAATGTAAAAGTCTTGAGTAAAAGTTGACAGTCCCGGATAGTTTGAAGAAAAAGTGTAATTAAAATATCATCTTCAAAGTAGAGAATCATCATTTGGCTTCACAAACCTGACCTCTGTTCTGTCACCTTCAAATCTAATGGACATGTCCTAGAGACAAAGTGGACATTTTTGCACAGTTTAAATAGTCTCTTTGAGCTTAAGTTTTTTTTTTTCATTTACAATTATAGCATTTGTTTGAATACTCTTCAGAAATTCTTAAGTGATAGTGAAGATCCAGCATTAAGTTTTAAAAGTGGATGAACTTCTGACTCCATGACTATGACCTGCGTCCTGAAATATTCAAGGAAGGTATTTGAGCACAGTTTGAGGAAAATCCACTAAAAAAGTCCCTAAAAGTTCAGATGGTGCAGTAGTAACAAAACACATTGCAACCAGGCCCGTCCCATAAATGCTTCCCCAGCTCTGGGTCTGATTCTAGAGGCTGACATTTTTTGTGAAATCCTGCTGGTCACGGGATTCCCATGGGATTCCTGTGGGATGGGAGTCAACTTTACTATTAATCACGCAATTGGGACGGTACAGGATAAAAAGTTCACGGGAGCAGATGGGAATGGGAACCAATCAAGAAGACAAAATATAATATGTGACATGCACCGCCATTTTGTAGTTTTATTCCCAATAAGCCTATGCTGTAACGCAAGTGAATAGAACTACATGGCCCAGAAGCTAACAGTGCTTCTGGCCGCTGTCTTCCGCCAGAATTCAAAGAAGAACAGCAATGGAGGGAGTAAACACTGGCGAAGAACCAACATGCTACAAACTGATTTGCAAGGCAAAGTAAGAAGTAAAGATCTATATGTTAGGTTGACAGAGCTGGCAGGAAATTTGAAAATATTGCTCAGCTTCACGAGAGTCAGGTGTGATGGGGTTAGCACATCGTATGCCGCTTGCAAAACATGTTTAACCATAGTTAAGTACAACAGTGAGTCAAGGGCGAGTGGTCTCAAGAGGCACACTTGCGAGGCAGTGGTAACAGAGTTACCATATCTTTTAAAATAAAGCTGCATAACACAAAGTAATCTAAAAAAGAATGGGGAGAAAATCAAATCAAATTCAATGTACCAACAAGACAAATAAAAGCGGTACAGGAGTGGGAGTCATTTTACCAGGAGTGGGATGGGACAGGATTTTCTTTTTTTTTTTTTACTCTGGCCCGGGACTGGGACAGGACAAGTTTTTTCCTATAGGACTGAGATGGGACAGGAGTAAAAATCCACTCCCATGTCACTCTCTATTTGATTCCACCTGAGACTTGTGTGTCTTACCCCCTCTCTTACCTACTGTCTCTCTAGTCTGTCAAATAGGCTTTAAAGTGCCCCATATCTGTAAAAAGTTTGAAGAAAATCATTTAAAGCATTGGAAAGATGTGTTGCCAGAATAGCATGGATAGATAACCATCCAAACCCCTAAAACGGCGCCTGTATCACTATAAAAAATCTTTCATAGAACCACCATTAAACTAATGTCACACTTGGAGAGTTGAGTGTACCAAATAACACTCAATTGTTCAATAAATCTCGAGCAAACTAACAGCCTCCGACTGCTAAATGTCTGAACTTTGTGTGCAGTTGACTTGTGAGGATGAGACCTTTAACAGCACTCATAGAAAAACCTGCCGCCAGCTGAACACCTTTCATATAATAAGTCACTCATTTAGTCCTGTTGCTATGGTCACAGATGGCAAAGAGAAAGCAGACACGGGAGGCTGGCGGGAAAGGGAGAGTTTGTGTATGTGTGAAAGACTGTGTGTGTGTGTGTGGCTAAAGGGCAGTAGCTGTGACCCTGCTGTCACTGCTCTGATAATAGGCCGACTGGCTGGCAGGTAACAAACAGCAAACACACAACACACAGACGTCCATGCACAACGCCTGCTCTAGTAAAACAATATAAAACGGAAGAAGTCTAAACTTTTGTTCTGTAAAATAATCAGAATGTGCAAAAACTATTATCACGACCATCAAGTTCATAGAGAGAAAGGACAGATATATACACCCAATAATACACCGCAAAAGGAAAAATAAAATAGAAATAAGTTTCATACTGCATGGTTTTGACAATCATCTGTTCCTTTGTAATTACAGAATTGTTCCTACTGAGCTGCTTGAGGGAAGTCTTATTTGAGAACTAATAATATTACACAGATTAAACAGAGACTCTTAATTTAAAGGCCTTGTGGGTTTCTTGAACAACGCTTTGATGCAACAGTTTCAATTAGAGTTGTGATTTCTTTCTTTTTTTTTTTGCAGAACAAATCAGATATTTACACTTAACTGGATCTTACAAGCACATTCTGAATGCTGCACAAATTGCTGGAAGACAGCTATAGGTATACCCAGAGCATATACACTTATGGGCCACTACATTAGGCACACCTCTTCATCAGCTGTTGAAGGCAGGGTTGGCAATCAGATTTAGTTACACTTTTTGTTATACTGTTTAAAATGATTATGTCCTGATGGCAATCAATGCATGATGTGTTCTTAAAAGAGAGTGAAAAATAGCCGCCGTCTACAGCAGGAGTAAAGCAGGGAAAATACCGACCAATCACAGCGATTCGGACTAAATTTAGTAAACCAATTAAATCTCGTACTGCTGTTCTGCCCATCTCCTGTATGTACATTTAGCCGGTGTCCATAGACTCTAATTGAATGTACATAGCTGAGCTGAGTGTGCTGGAGAATGACAGAGAAACTTACCTAAGCCCTGATTACTGGTAACTGCTCCTCCTGCTAAACAGAGTAAAGACGGAGACAGAGAAGATGGAAACAAAAAAGAACTTGGACAAAGCCAGGGTGAAAACGAAAGTCAACATCGGGTTGTGAGTTCTAACCAACTTACCATGTTTGTTCGTTTTTTTTTAACTTTTTTATGATAATGTTCTGGTGTTTTCTTACCACTGACTGAGACATTGCT
The DNA here is from genome assembly GCA_036419115.1 of Scarus forsteni. Classification (NCBI taxonomy): domain Eukaryota; kingdom Metazoa; phylum Chordata; class Actinopteri; order Labriformes; family Labridae; genus Scarus; species Scarus forsteni. The sequence continues at coordinate 17,122,841 of JAZDUH010000458.1, forward strand.
TGGCGTAGAAACAAAAAGGATGTGCTGAGGACCAGCTTTGAGTCTGTGGTTTTATATCAGACATATAGTCCTAAATCAGCGACTCATGGATGTGAGCGGGCGCATTGTTTTGGAAAGGAGATGCTACAGTCAAATTCGTGCTAGTCTTCCGTGGCTACCAACCCCACTTTTTAATGTATGTAGCCAACCAGCCAATCAAATGGTGGAAATGTAATGCATTGAGGCCAACAGACATGTGGCCCTTTTCCACTAGCACGCCTTGGCCCTACTCGACTCGGTTCTACTCGATTTTCAGCGTGTTTCCACTAGCCTGGTACCTCCTAAAACAAGCTAGTTTTAGTACCTACTCCGCTCTGGTTTCAAGTGAGCTGAGTTGATACTAAAAGATGACGTCACCGACTGCCGGCTACTGATTGGTCAGACAATGTCGTCATCAATGAGTCATGAGCGCGACAACCTAGCAGGCTAGTGGTAGCTACCGTTAGCTTACCCTCATACGCCTTTTCTTTGCAGCTCGATTGCTCTCCTCCTCGGCTACATTCTGTTGTATAGCTTCCAAAACTCTCCTGTGCTTCTCAAGGGGTTTTTCTTCTTACCACCTGCAGCCTTCTTCTGCTTTCCTTTTTTACTCGGTTTGTGACAAAAAGCCACAGATTGTTGTGTCGTGCTCAAAATGACGTTACCGCAGAGCTGCTCTCTGTTTACAGCGACACTGCATGCCATTGGGCAGGCGACAGGAGCTAATGGAAAAGCAGCACAAGGCAAGTAGAGTAGAGCCAGGTAGAGTCGAGTAGAGTCGAGTACAGTAGAATGGTCAAGATGACCTGCTTAATGGCGCATCAATGCTCTAACATAACTGTCTATGACCAGTGTGTAGAAACCATCTTAATTTCAGTAAAAGTACATTATCAGCATCAGTTTTGCAGTGCTTAATGCAGATCAACCTCTAAAGCAGAAAGAAACGTTGTGCTGGTGAAGTGTGACATTTCCCGATGGCCCCTACTAACTAACAGTAGACAGATTTTGGAATGGTTGTCAGTGTTGATGTAACACAGGGGTAACTTGGTGGAACTTTGGCATAATGGAGCTTGGCACTGCAAAATGTATTGCAACATTAATCAACAAATACCACAAAGTGGACATATGCCATTTTACAAGATGAAAGATGGTTGTCACAAAAATGTGCCTAAAGTCTTACAACATGAGTCCGGTTCTGAGGAGGAAGCAGCTATAATTGAGGGGAAGCAAAGGTAAATAGAGGTCAACTCTTGCAGGCATTTCCAAACATGTTGGAGCAATCTTTGGATTTTCAAAGTATGTGATTAATTTTGATGAACCTGATGAACATCAGCATTGTCCAACTGACGGTGACTTAGTTCTGTGCGGCCTGCATTAGCTGGACACAGCTTGAGATCTCCCTTTACATTGGCAAAAACAGGCTAAATGTGAATGTGGCATGTGAACATCAAAACGGTGGGGTCAGTGACTCTTAAAGTGGCATGGTTGCTGATGTCAGATTAGCTGGTCTTAGTATTTCAGAAAATGCTGTTCAGGTGGGACAATCATCACACACAACCATTTTGACTGTGTATAGAGAGTGGTCTGAAATAATAATGATAAAAAAACAATATCAGAGCAGCAGTTCTGTGGTCAAAAATGCCCTGTTGATGCTACAGGTCATGACCAGAGTGGTTTTAGATTACAAATGGTAACAGTGACTGCAATAGCCACCAACTGCAGAATATCATATCTGAGCGCAAAACACATTGACTTTTAAGCAGATGGGCTACTGCTGCAGAAGACCACAATGGGTGCTGTTCCTGTTGGCTAAGAACAGGGAACTTAGCTGCTGTTTTCATGGGCTCAAAAACGTTGGCGAACAGAAGATTGGAAAACTGTTACCTTGTCTGATGAGTCTCAGCTGTGACATACAGGTGGTAGGGTCAGAATTTGGCCTAATCCATCTAAAGCACGGGTTCATTTTGCCTTGTATCAACGGTTCAGGCTGAAGATGGTGGTGTGATGGTATGGGGTTGTTTCTCTAGACACACTATAGGCCACTTTGTACCAACTCAGTATTGTTAGAATTTTATTTAAAAAAAAAAAAAAAACTTGTGGAAAACAATTTGTTCTCTATAAATCACGGCATCTCTGCAGTCAGTATGATAAACAAGTACCACTAAATGTCCTTGTTCTTGAAGATTTCGTAATACATCTATGCCTCAACTGTTCATATTGTCTTTATAATGCAGAATGCCAGAGTTTGTTTTATTCTGGCCTTTGTGTTCATTCATTCTGCACAGGAAACAGTGCAGCTGAAGAGGAACCACAGTATTATGAGCATCCTGCTCACTGCACCGTGACGTCGTTATAAAGCTGGAGGAAATGCTTGAATAAATTCTGCATTGCAGGATGTTATTCTGCGGGGATAACAGTGCTTCTCTACGGTACAGATATGAAGCACTGCTGAGGGGACACGGAGAAATGAACAAGACTAATGGCATAATAAGTGTTCATAAATATTAACGAGCTTGAACCAAAAAAAAATGATCATATGTTACAGAAATATATTGTTCTTTTTCAAACAACTGAATGTACCCATGCATAAACATATTTGTGAAATCACCCAGAAAGTACACATGAACAGAGACTTTATGTTTTTCCAGTGGGTATTTTTTTGTCCTCTGCCCAAACAATTTTGATTTTGAAGTCAGAGTTGAACTGTTTGGGTCCCTGGAACCTTTAATAACACTTAACTGGTCACAGCTACAGAGTTCATAAACTGAATATGAGGATATTCCACAAAAAGTTTGCCAGGAATCAACCAGCGCCTGGCAGATTTACTGCTCCACAAAGTATAAATGCAGTGATGGGTCACGTAGAATTGGTGTTTCTGTGGTGGTGTGATTCAGAGAAATGTTCTTTCTTTGTTGGTGAGAGTTTATTTATTTACTTTGTATTATACAAAGATCTGTTTTTATTTACTTCAATCTTGTCTTAATCTTTTTAACCTGTTTCCCATTAACTTTAATGAAGAATATGATTTTATTTTAATAACATTTTATTGCAGTAGGTAACAGTTGGTTGTACTAAATGTGGATGTAGGTTAACTGATGTTGTGTATTCTGAATGTGAGTTCTGAGTAAATTTCAGTTTTATTTATGCCTAACTTTCAATCAATCTAGTAACAATCCAAACGTTAGGTTTATCATGAGCTTAGTATGAGCATCATAAGTAGGTTATGGCTCTGAGAACATGTTCCAAACTGGAACTGCTTCCAAGTTCCCTTGTTTTCATGATTTCATAAGGGATGTGAGTTCAGTTCCTAGCAGGAACATCATAAATATTTGTAATGATTCAACCTCAGTGAGAATACTCAATCAATCTTTAATCATTGAATCTTTATTTTTATAAAGCCAATTCCTGATAAATGTTATCTCAAGACACTTTAGAATAAAGCAGGCTGAAGACAACCTCTTCATTTAATGGATACACCTACATAAAATACACATAGACATACAGTATACATACAAATACATACATCCAACACTCAACATAAATCCATATAGCCAATCCTGAATCCCTCCATCGTGGCGTAAAGAAGAAGGCTCTGTTTAGCAGTAAGAAATCTTGAATGTAGATTCCATTTTTAGGATGAACAGCCTTCCGCACAATGCTGCGTTGGGTGTGTGGGTGAAAGAAGGAGATTTGCGGAGACAAGAGGACTAATATAAGAACTAAAGCTAATGAAAGATCCATGGGCCAATCATAGACCTGTCTGCTTCATAATTGTTTCTACTGAATATAAATTTATTTAGATATGGCAGCCCTATTCAATTAGCGGCCCGCAGGCCACATGTGGCCCTAAAAGCAACCCTTGGTACTTAAGTTTGCTGAGAAAAACAGAAAAAACTTTTACAAACACTGACAAGGTCTTAAAAATATTTAAACGTTATTACAGACATTGCTTGCAACATGTTCTGTAAGGTTGCTATTAAGCGACTTACTTTTAATGCACTGTCAAATGTGACCAAAAGATGATGCTTTTGGGATGCTGGTTTGACGGAGTGGTTGGCAACCAGGCACCCCATGTACTTGCTTCTGCCGGTCCAGGTTCGCGACCCATTTGTGGCCAGTTTGCAGAGTGTCTTCCCCTGCTCTCTCCCCCCCTTTCGCAGGCCTGTCCGCTGTCTCTCTACTATCAATGGGGGCATAGGATGCCCAGAAAATACATTTAAAAAAAAAAAAAAGATGGTGCTTTAATCTCCACTTTTTTTATGTTCAAACGTATCTTAATATGTGCTTGTATTTACCTGTCAAAACAAGTTGAAGTTGTGTGTTCGAAGTGTAAAATTTAAAGAAACAGTATTTCAGCAGAAGTTTCGTTGAAGCACTGCCCTTTATTGAGTTTATGCCCTTTTGGATGTGGCAATATATTAATAAACATCCAGTGTGTTTGTTATCTATTTGTGTCTTTTGAGTGGTTAACTTTGCTACCTGTCTGCCAAAAATGTCCAGCCCAGCTCATGTCCTAAGTCTGAAAATCTGGCCCGACTGAATTTCTAATTGAATAGCCCCGATATACAGCAATCAATACCAGTATTGTGTATTTTTTTTAAGACCTGCTGTGTCACCGTAGCGTTGTGTTACATATGATGTTGGTGTACACACTGTTTTAGAAAGAGTTTAATGATGGTCTGAAATAAACCAAACTAAAAAGCTAATGACAAGTCAAAAGGTGTTGTGCAGGTAAGGCGGTTAAATGACTTGACAAAACATTTCATTTAATACCCCGTGAATATGAGGAAATGCATGATGTTTATTGTGTTCAGCTACAATACCATTTTGTCATGCTCAGGAAAAAAGGCAGCTGGCTCATGTTCACATTTCTCTTCAGTTAGAAGAATTTGATCCTCTGGCAAAGTGGATGCAGTTAATGTGGGCTGTTCAAATTGTCCATACCAGACCAAACAATCAAAAAAAAAGATTAACTTAAAAAATCTTCCTGTACAGTTTTATTATCAAAAACAGAGGTATACAGTCAGTGAACATTCTGTGCTATGTTTTCAATATATTTATTTATTCTGCAACACATGACCCTGTGGGATTCCAAGACTTTTGGAACAAGTCGACAGTGGATGCTTTTTTATTTCCTTATTTATCATTCAAGCTCACTGCTTGAGGCCTCCCTTTGCTTTTGAAAAGTTTTAAGGCTCGTATCTTTCTTTTTCCCACTGTTCATAAATATCTCAAACCTGGTTCTTAGCAGTCGTTGCTTCACAAATTAAAAGGAAAAACTGTTGGATTTGAGGCATAAGTGTGGCCAATGTTTGTCCAAGTATGAGGACCAACTGCTCAACAAGACAATCTGCTACTTGTGCTCAAAAGGAAGCCATTGTTTCTGAACTACCCACTGAGATTTAAGAGTAACCCAGAAGCTCTGGTGTTTCCTTGGTCCTGTTAGTCCGTCACATGGTGAACACAGTTGTTCAGTCTACACTCAGTGGCCTCAGCTGGGGATTAGCTGTACAATAACAGAGCCTGTGTTACACACAGCAACACACATGACATGTATGACACAGGCATAACCTATAATGAGAGGAAAGGCCAAGCAAAGTGTTTCCACCTGTTGAAGACCATCTCCAGCCACCATGCTGGCTCCACTATCAGCCTCTTCTTCGTTATTAGACCCCACATGGAGAAAAACAACAATTACAGAGTCACCTTGAGCCTGGACACCTTTCTGCACTTCTCCTGCGATGTCAACTTTGACCCCCTGACAGCAGGGATACTGTTAATCTAAGTACACAAACAAGCATGCGGTGACATACAGGACATACCCTGACAATTGGGTAACATGAGCAGCTGTCCTGTCACTTTCACCTTCACAGCTGCTCAGCTTCAGAGTGTACTTTATATTAGGTTGAGCTATGAGAGGGATTTGGCTTCTGTTTGTGTACATAAGAGACCACAGGCTCAGAAAGAATAGCCTACTGGTTGATTCTGTCTTTTATAATCCCACAGGTTTAAATATTGCCAATAACACTTCTGTTTTTGAATTTAAAAATATTGATATGTCATAAAATAATACAACACAATGGATACAAATCTATACTATTTCAAACAATTTATACGATACTAGAGAGCATGATAAAACACAGCATAACATGATTCAGCATGATAATGCACAGTGCAAAACAAAGTATAATACAGTGCATACAATGCCTTGGCTTTCCATAACGTCTTTATAGAATTCAAAATTTGCATATACCGTAAAATACCAAAATACCATTTATTTGTTTCAATCACTGAGCGGACAAGATTTTTTTCCCCCCAAAAAATCTTGCTTAGCAAAAAATGAAAAAATACAGCAAATGTAATCAAATTATTTATTTACACCATTATGAATATCACCTTTACAGCAAGATTACTGTATTGTAGTTGTACTCTTGTCTTCTTCTTTTAACTCAGCTGTCTCTAAAAACTCTTAAAACAGGTAAGGAATTACCTTACCAGTAGTATGTATTTAAGTTAAAGTCTTGCTTCTTTTTTTGGCTGCACCGGGGCCATGGCGATCAGCAGCAATGTACTGCTAACTGACCTGACCAACCTCCTGATGTTAAGGGCAAATAACATGCAGCAGCAGTGGCAACATCTTCTTCTTTGGATTTGTGAAGCCCCAGTGTGTAAGATTCTGGCTTTTTGTGCTCTAGTGCCCTCTGTGGACGTTGAGTGTAACTGCACTGTCGTGAAACAGAGCGCCGTACACCATCGTGCATTTGTTGACACACAGAGGGAGGAGAAGGGAGCCTACAAGAGAGAGACAAGAGACAAATAAACCATGCGTACTGATAACGTACATGCACTGTCAGTTGTGAGCTCAGTGTTCACATGTGTGTTCTGTAACTTCGACCATTTGGAAACCAGCGATTGATTGAAACTCGGCGTTTATTTGGTGTTTTACGGTAGGCAAGTATATGAACAAAAGTACTTGTGACTCCAGTGAAAACAAAGAAACAAAGTGTATTGCTGGTCTCACTGCATGCCCCACATACACAGACTGCTGTCAGCAAGTTCATATCTGACTAAGAGCTCCAATCCTTTTCTGCATGACTTTTGAACTCCATCCTCTGTCCTTCCAAAAAATAAGAAAACTCAAAATCAATCCGACAGGCCACACAGACAGTTCAATGTATACTATTTAGGATGTATTTGACTTTTCTATCTCGATAACAGCCTGCAGGTAGTGTTTGTCAATCACATTAATTAGGTCAATCGGATGTTGACTAGGCTGGCACTGCTGCTGCCAAGTTACGAACAAAAAGGAAGCCAACTTTTGCTGCCAACTCTTGCCAAAACCTGTCAGCAGTGGAGTGAAAATATAATTTCCACTGAGAAATGCTTTCAGTGTTGTTCTCTGTTTTTTATTAAATGAAGAGGCGCTGCCTAGTTCTGATAAAACTGCTTCTAAACTGCCAGTGTTTACAGGCTTGCAGATGAATTTTGCTGTTCTCACGCCTGTAGCCTCCGCTTCTTTCTCCTTACATCAGGCAGATCCAGCCTCTCTGTATGGTAACTTCAAAGTCCATCTATTACAAAATGAGAGACATCATTAGGCTTATATTCATGTTTTATACTGCCTATGGGTATGACTCACTTTTGGAGCCAGCCACAAGTAAATACTGAGATAAGTGCAGATTTTTTGGCACCTCTAAATTAGCTTAATCTCTGAACCTTGCAGGCTGCTGCTTGGCCTGAACATACAGTATGCATCAGTATGTATAGCACACTCTTGCATTTCGCCTGTGGCACTTTTTATTTTAACCTTGTTCCCACAGCCATCCATAGCTGATTTAGTGGTCGCCTTTGACTCCTGCTGCCAAGGGAAGCATTCAGGAAACCATTGCAGCACACACATACCTAGAAAGACACTGACCACACACACAGGAGGAGAAATTGAGGAAGATATGGAACAAAGAGAGGAGAGAAGCAGATTGGGTGCTAAAGCAGCGAGGGAAGCAGGTCTCGCTAAGCCACGCCGCTCAGCTCTTTAGGGGCCATGGAAATGAATATGAGTCTGCCACGTAATCAGCTTATCCCGGGACCTCGCTCGCTCGCTCGCTCGCTTGGTGCCTCTGCTTACGCAATGCTCACACCATCTGAAAGCCTTTCATTTAGTTTTCATTTAAGGGGCTGTGAGGCTGATATGCCACATCCACGAGCTGGCCGCCCTGCCACAGCTGGGCTCAGCCGCATACATCCTCTGCTCCAAACAAGCCTTTAACTTTGTGTGTGTGGGGGAGAGGTTACAAGAAGTGGTGTGTGAATTTTTTTTACTTTTTGCTGTTTTTATTGTTCATCTGCACATTGCGTGTTGGCATGCTGTTACTGCTCAAAAGGTGTAATAGGATTATCTTAAGCATTCTTAAAAAAACAGGAAATGGGTCACCAAAATGTGAAAAAAAAATGTTCTTAAATAGTACAATCCCAAAAACAGGTCAGATTTCAGACACCCACTGTGTTTTTATGCTTCCAGCTCCAACAATATTAATGACCCTGAAGCATGTTTGGTTGTCCTTGCTTTAAAATGTACAAAAAACAACAAAAAGGTAGTCTTGGATATCTAACATCTCAATTATAATATGAGGGATTTTATTTGATAGTCCCACTCTGACTGAAAGATGCTTTAATTAGATTTTGGTAGCCAAAGATCAGAATCAATCTGCCGCATCTACTCACTCTTTCTTGTGGGTGTAATATCTCTAGACTGTTTTTTATATTTTCTTGAGTTTGAATGAATAATCTCTGACTGAAGGATGAAATGGTCAGATTTTGGGGTCCAAAGGTCAGTTTTCTAGACCATGGTGTCTCAAGTTCATCCCTTTTATGTAAACTAATATTTGAAAATTAATGCTCTTTATTGTATTGTACATGCCTTCTCTGTTAGATTAAGATCTTCTATGCACAAGACAATAGTCTATAGCATCAGGACTTCACCCTCTACCCTTGACCTCCTCTACCAATGGCTACGTTTACATGAGAACTTTAATTCGCCTGTAATTCAGAATAAAACTTAAATCCTCTAAAAAGATTAAAAATTACCTTGTAAACACCTAATACTGAATGAAAATGACCATTCTGAATTAAACTTTATATCTTGAGTTGTTCTGCGCATGCTCATTCCCTTTGTCCTGTCGCAATTATGTACATATTCCACGCTGATAGGAACAGGATGGCTGCCTGAAGCAAGCGTTGGACTCGAGCAGGAACAATTTATTTAATTAGAGTCCTTGAGGATTTGCAAAAAATGAAAAGAGTGGATGGATTTTACCATAAAAATGCGGACTTTTTTAAAGCTATAGCTTCCAAGTTGGACGAGATTTCCCTGACAGAGGTGCTGGAGATGCTGAACTGGAGTTTGTTTTCTTCCGGTAGAAGTAGATACGTCACGTCAGGTCCCTGTCCAATCGAAACCATTCCCAACCCCAGGACCTTAAGTGGAGCTCAATTAAGACAAATAAACATGTTTTCTATATAAACCTCAATTCCGAATTATTACTTCCATGATAACACAAAGGAGAATAGTTTAGTCTTCAGTCCAAGCCCTTTGGTTGGGGCTGGAAAGCTCAGTGCAAAGCTGAGACTCTAGAATGGAAGAAGAGTCATTGACAATATGACACAGAGTAGTGCTGAACTGACCAATTACCATGGAATAGACTGGTCAACCAATCAGAACAGATTTGACCCATGTTTGGAAGATGGGCCTTAAAATGGCAGGAGGTCTAACAGAGAGTCTCACACAGAGTGAGCATATGGATGGATCAGGGGTATTCCATATGTGAGGACATATTTTAACATTAGTGATTGTGAATATACTGTTACAGTCTGCCACACCGAATATATGAACCTGCTTCTTTAAGGCAAAATATGAGCTCTTTAAACTGATAAGACTTTCATGGTCAAAACTCAGTGATCTTCACACAAAAACCAACCAAGTCTTTCTTCCTAAACCAGCAAAACACTGCCACTGTCCAGATTCTGTATCCCTCTATACATCTAATGAGACACTTTTCAGCTAGGAGGTTCTGTAGTTTTAGAATAAATTAAAGCTCAAAAACTGTACCTCTTAAATTAAGTTTCCTTTAACACTTTTGTTTGAACTGCCTGCCTTTCACTCTTTTTGCCATCATTCCTTTTTGGCAGCACGAAGAAAAGCTGCCCTCAAGAGACACGATTTATTCCTGGCTCCAGCTGCTTTTTTTCCCACTTTATTTTTTAATGAATTTAACATCCCATATACACAGTTTGCTCCTTAACCCCCCCATTGCTTTTTAGAAACTACTTAAGGCCCATCAGAAGCCCGGACAAGCATTTTTTTTCTTCCTCTACATCTTTTACAAAACTTGTTTCTGTCAGCGCTGCCATTTCTGTGGCAGGTGGCAGAAGTAAATCAGCACAGCTACAAGCAGAGCAAAGCTGCATGTCTGAGTAACTGTCTGGATGGGGAAAGTCTGACAGCAGTTAGTGCACTCCGTCTGAGAGGATTTAGTAAATATTTCACTTTTTAATGATCTTATGCAGAGACAGTTTAAAGCCCAAGCACTGTAAAATACAATGGGAAAAACCATAGTATTTTTACACAAGCAAGTATTCAGCAAAACATGTTCCCTTTGTGGTAAATACAGGATGAATATGCAGCATGCTGACAAGGAGGAAAATATTCCTAACCTGCATTTATCCACTTAAATTATATGGGTCTTCATGCTGTGTGTTACATCGGCATGCTTTAAAGGGTGCACAGAAAACCACTGTTTTTTACCACAGTAAGTTGGGTTAGTTTTCAGCTATGGGAAATCTGTATTTATTTTGCCTTAACTGTTGTCTATATCTTGAATTTTGATGACTGCTACAGTATTTTCACAATGTCCCTTAGATCCACCTCTATTCTCATCTAGTCTGAGATGCCCTGTTGGAGCCCCCCGTCACTTTAAAGACCCCCTCCCTACATGGACTCAGCCTATTCTGACTTGTTGACTGGTCAGCACTCTGATGATTTGTCAGTTCGAAGGGGATTTTACCATTTCAAGAAGACAATTTAACGGAACAATTTAATGTGGAAGAGACAAGCCTAGATTAAAGAATTGTTCATTATAAACTGAAATTACATCATTTGTATTAACTGATTATAAAATGAATGGTCTGTTCTCCTTTCTGCACTTTCCATTATTGGATGAAGCTATCAAAGTAAAAGTGAAAAACGTTTATACAGATTGGTCAACATGTTGCTTCCTTTCCAAGACTAGGATAGACACTTACATTTGTTTGGAAGACGTGTTATTGTAGTGGTTATTCCCTGTTATTTTCAGGGAATGTTGATCATCGGAAGAAAGAGGTAACAATTCAAAGCAGGCTGCAACAAGAAAATGATTTATTTTATGCTGTAACAAGAAGTAAGTAGGCGAGGAAGTAATAAGAAATCATCATCTACTTTTAGGATGGACCCTGTCTTTACAGACTTTTATGGGCCTGTAAAAGTTAGTGACTGGTGGTTTTGGCATCTTTCTGGTGTATGCAGTATTTCTAAGCTTTAGCCCTTTAATGCCTGTTGAATCATAGTTGATAAATACTTTTATGATACTTCTATCTGATCAATATGATCAACAAAGTACTTAAAAAACACCTGAATACAGACTAATGATTTTTTAAAAATGTCCTCAAATGATTTATCAGTTGCCCAAACACCTAGTGTATCAAATGAGATATAATAAATATGTGTGTTAAATTTTATGGAAATTTTGTTTTGTTTTTTTAAGAATTTCAGTAGAAAGTGAAATACACATTTCAGCTCCATTAAATTAGATTTGTTTCTGGAAATAATTTGTGACGTCAGGAATTAAAGGGTTTAAGAGTTATTTTAGGACAAGGACACAAAGCCAGTGTACCCCTTCCCCTCAGCCCAACTCCCTTACCTCTTTAAATACATGAAGTCACATTTGCCAGAATAAATTGAGTCTCCAGGTAGAGACAGGGCGGGAACTCATTTCCCTCAATTCCATGTTTGTGTAAGTCCATCAAGCGTACTATATGTTCTCCTAAAAATACTCCAGATGTGTTATTTGGCTGATTGTGGCTTTACACAAGATGTTGGTCTCTGCTCTTCATTCTCTGAGGGAATTGTTGGGAAGTGTGAAGCAATTGCCCTTTGATTTGGCAGAGCTGGAACTAAAAGTTGACATTAAACACTCCTACAGCATTTGAGAATGTAACAGTACAGGGTTTTGTGTGCAAGCATGGCGTAATACAGCTGAGAGGAAGATCTGACAACCTGTCAGCAAAAAACCCACAAAGCAATAATACACTGATTGACAAATTCAAGGCTTAATTTGAGACTTTTAAAGCTAAATGTCAGACCAAAGTAAATGCTCAATGTGGACACACCTTTCTCATTATGATCTTCTTCCACTCTCCTGCAGTCACACCTGCCTCACCCTATTCTTTTTTTCCTGCAAGTCTCCATGGGACAAAAGTGTAAAGGCGACATTTTGTTATTAGTTTTAAGTAACAGTGTGCATCTCAAAGTTTATTTAGTTGGATTTTTTTTCTTTATTTGCTTTTTTTTCTTCACTAGTGTTCTTACAGCTTGCTTGAGTGGGCATAGCAGCTGTGTAAAAAAGTCACTGAATATAAATATTTAGGTGTTTGGAGTGATGAAAAGTTAAAACTGTACTTTAATATTGACATTTTTTTCTAAAGATTTAGACAAAAAAAATCAGTTACTTCTGCAGTTTTCTGTAGAAAGATGGTTGTATAGAGATACATAGCTACTAAACCAGTAGCTGATAAACAATTTCAGTTGTTGCAGGAGAAGAAAGCGATTCACTGTATCTCAGGTTTTTCTTAAATCAACAAAAAGTGCCAAAAAATTGTTGTCTTCTGTCTACAGCTGAAATTATATCAACCAAAACTTTAGTTTAAGCAGTGACAGAACCGTGCCCTGGTCTAAAGCTTGGTTGAAATACACTATATTTCCAAAAGTATTTGCTGACCCATCCAAATAATCACAATCAAGTGTTCCAGTCACTTCCATGGCCACAGGTGTTTAAAATCAAGCACCTAGGCATGCAGACTGCTTTTACAAATATTTGTGAAAGAATGGGTCGCTCTCAGGAGCTCAGTGAATTCCAGCATGGAACTGTGATAGGATTTCACCTAAATATTCCAAAGTCAACTGTCTGCTTTATTATAAGAACCTGGAAGTGTTTGGGAACGACAGCAACTCAGCCACAAAGTGGTAGGCCACGTAAACTGACGGAGCGGGGTCAGCAGATGCTGAGGCGCATGGTTAGAAGAGGTCACCATCTTTCTGCAGAGTCAATCACTACAGACTTCCAAACTTCATGTGGGAGCTTCATGGATTGGTTTCCATGGCCGAGCAGCTACATCCAAGCCATACATCACAAGTGCAAGCCCAAGTGCCGCCACAGGACTCTAGAGCAGTGGAGACGCATTCTCTGGAGTGATGAATCACGCTTCTCCATGTGGTAATCAGATAGACGGTTTGGCAGTTGTCAGGAGAACGATACTTGTCAGACTGCATTGTGCCAAGTGTAAAGTTTGGTGGAGGGGGGGTTATGGTGTGGGGGTGTTTTTCAGGAGCTGGGCTTGGCCCCTTAGTTCCAGTGAAAGGAACTCTGAATGCTTCAGCATACCAAGACATTTTGGACAATTCCATGCTCCCAACTTTGTGGGAACAGTTTGGAGCTGGCCCCTTCCTCTTCCATCATGACTGTGCACCAGTGCACAAAGCAGGTCTATAAAGACATGAATGACAGAGTCTGGTGTGGATGAACTTTACTGGCCTGCACAGAGTCCTGACCTCAACCCGATAGAGCACTTTTGGGATGAATTAGAGCAAAGACTGAGAGCCAGGCCTTCTCATCCAACATCAGTGTGTGACCTCACAAATGCTCTTCTGGAAGAATGGTTAAAATCCCCATAAACACTCCTAAACCTTGTGGACAGCCTTCCCAGAAGAGCTGAGGCTGTTATAGCTGCAACAGGTGGACCAAGGTCATATTGAACTCTATGGATTAGGAATGGGATGTCACTTAAGTTTATATGTGAGCCAAGGCAGGTGAGCAAATACTTTTGGCAACATAGTGTAGGTTCAGAGTATAGACATTACTGATCAAATCTTTTAGTTAGTCATTTGTCAAAGATTATATGGATTTCTACAACACTATTTGGATATTGGCCTGTAATTATTTAGGTTTCCCTTTTCAGCTCCTTAATGTAAGGGTATAACATGGGACAATTTCAAACTATTGTGACCAGACCAGACAAAATGGATTGATAAAAATGTGTGTTATTGTGTTGTGATTACTGGAGCTGAGAGTTTTGGGAAAATTGGGTCTAATAGGTTCTCTGTGATCAGCATGAAGTAGAGCTGTAGTTAAGGACACCAAATTGATACTAAAAAGGGTATGACTGAATCAGAAGCAAGATTATTGCCACATGCATGAGGACCTAGCCCAGAGGTGGCCAACTGGTGCTCTGGGGGACCTATTGCAGCCCTCTACCTCATCAATATGGCCCGCTTATCATTTCCAAAAACCACCAAGTTGTAAACATGAAGAAAACTCAGATAAGTAATAAAAATATCCCTATATAATCTAAATTGATTTTTTTTTGTTTTTTAGGTTATTGAAGAACTTAATTTTCTATAATACGGGTCTCTAAATCTCTTTCGTGAAGCATTAAAGCATCATATTAAGTATTTCTCAAAACTATATTATTATATTATATATATTGGCTGTAATTCTGTATACATTGGTTAAAATACCTTGAATTCTATGAATGAATTAACTATGCAGAATTCTTTGTTATTGTGTTGTAATATATATGAATATTGGTTTGACTTTTTTTATAACTGCATTATATTTGCTTGTTTTGTTTACCAAACATTATTTTTTCCTCATAGAGATTTCTAATGTGACCCTCAGGTTGGGGAAAACGGTTTCAAGTGGCCCTCCTGGTTATTCAAGTTGCCCTTCCCTGATCTAACCTGTTGTTTTCAAAATGGTTACCAGCTGCAACAAAATGTTAAATTCTAGACTTATCTCTTTTGGACCAGAGAAAAGACAGTTATTGACTGTAATTTGCGAAGGATAGTCAGATTGTTATTTTACATGTATTCAAAGCTTTCCAAAAGGTCTCCAAAAAATGTCTAATTTTTACCTATCCCTAAGTACCCCTGATCCACCTTTATTCTGACTCTTTCTAAGGCAGTCAGTTTGAGCTCCTGTTGCTTCACGGCCCACATTGGCCCAGTCTATTCTGACTGGTTGACTGATCAACTCTGGTAATGGTAATTGGTAAGTGCCACTACTATCATGTCCCTGGTATCTATTAAACAAAGATTTGATTTAAGTTTAATCATAAGAAAAGAAAAAATCTTTGAAGAGGATTAGATGAGCAGAAACACACATGTAGGTGGAGGCTATATACCTCTGACATAATTAACACCAGGAAGTAAAAAACTGAGCAATTTAAGGGCCCATTTCTTTAAAACAGAAATTTTTATTAAAGTATCACATTCTGTTGCTCCACAAGCCCCTTCAATAGCATTAAAGGCT
The DNA here is from genome assembly GCA_036419115.1 of Scarus forsteni. Classification (NCBI taxonomy): domain Eukaryota; kingdom Metazoa; phylum Chordata; class Actinopteri; order Labriformes; family Labridae; genus Scarus; species Scarus forsteni. The sequence continues at coordinate 17,138,476 of JAZDUH010000458.1, forward strand.
AATAAAATGATTTTGCAGGACATGGGACCTTGAAAGTCTATGCTTTGCTCCAGGTGTGCTGCCTCATACCATAGACTTTGCAGCACTGCCATAGCAGTAGTAGAGTGCAACAGTGGTAGATATGTTGGGAAGATCCAGGAAGATCAGCAGTTTCAGGCAGCTACAGGAGTTTTTAACAGAGGAGAGGACCAGATGTGTCTTTTATGTCACATCTGTCCCATCACAGTCTAACATACGGACACATTAAGACATATTAAATGCAATATAAAACTCAAAACAGTACAACACAACCTCTTTGACTTGGTTCGGATACATTAGTGTTGCTTAAATGCTTTATGTTGACTAGAACACACAAAAATAACAACACAGATCTAATTTCTCTAATGTCAGTCTTCATTCAGCCTGTATATTTTCATTTTTGATCCACTGAGCTCACATCTGTCCTCATTAGGACGAGACACACTGCAGAATTACACACATCTGCTATCTGCTGCTTTCGCCTTGCCTGTCACACAGCAGTGATTAAAAACCAGAACAACAGAGTGTGTGTTTGTGTGTCCCTCTCTTTAAGTGTGCCATGTCCTTTTACAGTCATGAATACCTGAGATTCACAATCACACACTGAAAAGTGTCAGATTTGCTGATGTGAAAACACAGCTGTGCCTGAAAAACGCAGGTAGGTCATGAAATCCTGTCTGCAGTCTGACACATCCTGCATTACAAACCATTTACACACTTCTCCAGTCGATGCAGCTGCACTCACCAGGTGTTAGCATGTATATACAAGACTTAAATACAAACACAGCTCTGACGCACATTAAAGAGGGTTCATTTGAGTGGAATCTCCCTTTAGAAAGAAACACAGACTCATCTTTCCTCTGTTCTCTGCTCCTCAGAAGTGTGTCTGAAGCCCACTCCTGTGGTATGCTGATTGGGTGAAATACTAAACCCAAGAGCTTTATGAGGCTCTTATGGTTGTGCAGCCCTAGCAATGGGTTTTTCAAGTGATGGTGCACCCACAGTGCTTGTCTGGAGGAGAAACAAAGACTGCTTTCTGATCCTCAGCCCTCTTTGGTAACAACAGAGGCATGCTTCCCCAATGTACAAGTCCTGACTCTCAGCGGTGAGAATCAGACACTTTGTTGAAATGTTTAAAGCAGTCTGAGTGCTGAAAACAAACACCCAGCAGGTAAAACCACCAAAGAAAATCGGTTTATTCAGACGTAAGCGTGGGCATCTCTGTTTTACTAATATAGTGAGCACTAAGCTCCTGCTGGCCTGTCTCTCTGTTATAACTTTGTTTAAGGTTAAAGTGCGTCAGTATTTGTGTACTATCACCAGGGGTTTCTTTGAAAGCAAATAAGCTGAAGGTTGTTGTTCTTTGAAGGATCAGTGTGCGTATCAGAGATTTTTCAGATGCCAGCAGGCGTCTGGTGTGCTGAAATTTGTCTTTCTATCTCTAAAATTTAACTGTAAAAGAAGGGAAGAATCATAACTTTAAAGTATTTTGGTGTCCAGTTTGGTTGCATGCAAACTTCCACACAGTATCCTAATTTCAATGATTCTTCTTAGGCTACATTAAACCTGCAGTATGTTAAAACTTGATTTAATGACTTGAGGACAAAGGACCCCAGAGTGTAATCATCATAACACTGACACAGTCAGTGCATCCCAAGTCACTTATTCAAGAGCACTGGTCCATAAACAGGCACTGTTCTTCACTCAGGAGTTTGTAATGCGGTCCAAAGAGACAAAACACCATCCACCAGCCATCTTCTTCTGCCTAGCCATGGTTGGGTCACTGGAGCAGCAGCCTAAGCAGGGAAGCCCAGACTATTCTCTCCCCAGCCACTTCATTCCAGCTCTTCCTGGGGCATCCCCAGGCCAGCTAAACGTCATAGTCCCTCCAGCGTGTCCTTGGTCTTCCCTGAAGCCTCTTGCAGATGACATGCCTGGAATACCTCACCAGGAAGGTGTCCAGGATGCATCCTGATTAGACGCCCAAGCCACCTCATCTGGCCCCTCTCGGATGACCAAGCTCTCACTCTATCTCTAAGGGAAAGCCCAGACACCCTGCTGAAGAAAATAATTTTGGCTATATGTACCCATGATCTTGTTTTTTTGGTCACTACCCACAGCTCTTGAACTTAGGTGAGGTAAGAAATGAAGATAGAGCAGTAAATCAGAAGCTTCACCTTCAGCTCTCTTTGACACACATCACTGCCAACACCACACTGATCCATCTGTTGATCTCCCGTTCCATCCTTCCCATCACTCATGAACAAGACCCCGAGGTACTTGAACTCCTCCACTTAAGATAGAGTCTCATTCGCAAACCTGGAGGGGCCCCTCCACCCTCCTCTGGGCAAGAACCATGGACTCTGATTTGGAGGTGCTGATTCTAATCCTAGTCGCTTCACACGGCAGATCCAGTGAGACCTGTGGGTCACGGTCTGATGAAGCCAACAGGACCACATCATCTGCAAAAAGCAGCAACCTAATCCTGAGGTCACCAAACCTGACACCCTCAGAGCCCGGGCTGCTCCTAGAAACTCTGTTCATAAAAGTTTTGAACAGAACATGGTGATGTTCAATTCATTAGAAGTATTTGTTTCTAAAGAATTCGCTGTCTATACGTGACTGTCAGCTGATTGATTGAAGATCAATTGTAACCATCATCAAAAACAGACTTACCTTCATGTGACGCAGCAGAAGCAAAGGCATCTCATTGTCTGTTTAATGTTTTCCTTGGTGATCAATCCTCCACCTCAGTTCCTGCATCTCTCCCATGAATCTCTGCTGGGACTAAGATGAGGGAAGACTGATGTTGAAGACCCATGCCTCAAAATAAGAAAAAGTGAGATTGAATCAGTCGTTACATTATGTCTCCCCAAAGTGGCTTAAAGGCCACTTTGGGGGAGAGTTATCCACGACACTCTTATTCAAGTAGGTTTCATGGCTTTACGATTACAAACCAAAATAATGACAATAAGACAGAAGGCTTTGAAAGATCGCCCCGCTTATCCATCAAACAGTGACATTGCTCATCGTCTACCTTTCAACTCGTTGCTTCTTAGAAATGTTGTCAACAAGCATTAGCCTGCACAGTTTTTACACAAGTATCAGATTCTCTTTTCTTTCCCTAACCTCATCGTTACTCCTCTTTCATCTTGTCTTTGCTCTCTTTTGCCTAAGCCTCTGTAGAACTTTGTTTGCATTGTGAGGAGACAGGCAATTACTGCATTGTAGAAAGTCCTAGGTACCTCTTGCTGTCAAGTGTTGTCAACAAATGTAATCAATTTGTTGTGTGTCTTGTTTTCATGTCTCACAGACCACAGAGCAGAGTGTTGAGAAGTGGCCTGGTAGTGGCCAGTCAGCTCTGGTTTTTGTTTGAACTACATAAACCTTTACTTCTATCTTTTACACGATGGGAGCAGTGGATCAAATCCATGTGCCGATTACCAAAATACACAGTGATCACCAGCCGTTAACCATGGCATATACAAATCATCTGTAAGCTTAAAATAAATCGACAGACTTCTCTGATTTTCTCCACTATGAGTCTCAAATGTCCACCAGTAGTCAACCACAATATACAAAAGAGAGTGATCTCATGCTGCAGCCTCATGACGAGAGTGTGTATGTATAAGTGTGCCTTCATATGCCACTGAAATGTATTTATTATTATATCTAGAACATTCTGAGGCTAAACCTTCACCAAATAAAGATGTAAAATCCACTACATATGTTACATCATTTGCTTTTCGGTGCTTAAAAACATGAACAAGATGTTAAAACTGTAGCTGTGTGCATTCCAACTCTCTAAAGCCAGAATATTTCCTCCACATAGTTTCTTAGATGTCTTTCCTAACACGAGCAAATGAAGTAAAAATATTAGTGCCGTCTGCTGAAGGCATTGGTCCTGTCAATCTGTCCAGATGTAAGCCGGAGGTGATGCATCTTTGGGCACCTTTGGCTCTAAGTGACAAAGGTGATGATGAAAGCAAAAACAAAGAACCACTTGCTAATGGATGAAGCACGGTCGCCGTATCATTTTTATTTAAGTGGCAAAATTTGCTTTTATTCCAAGCGGTGGCTGAACGTAATGTAAAAGAAGTGAATACACAAGCATACAGTCAAGATAACATATTGTTCTGGGTGTTGAATATTCATAAAGACTTTTTAATCTTCATGTTTAATTTAAAAGAAATGCTTGGAAAGAACATGAGCTTACAACAATTACATTCACTTTCTAAAATAGAGAGTACAAAGATCACAGTTTGTACAAAGCTTCAAATTTAAAAAACAGAAATGTGAGGAAGATTATGACAAGGTTGAAGACAAATTCAGGGTATAAGTTGTTATAACTTTTGCATGGCAGGATGAAGATGACTGGATTCTTAAAAAAAGATATTGTACTTTTATGAAAAGGCTGTCCTTGGGTGTGTGACTTTGTTGGAATTAGTCAAAGATGACTAAGAGCTAGGCCGCAGACAAAACTGACTGTAACGTCATCAAAAACCATGTCCTGGAGAGGAGAGTTGACCATAAAGAAGAGTGATAAAAAGAAACAAATTTCAGTTTAAGCACCACTTTGCCCGACAACCACCACTTACCTGTCTCTTAACTTGAGCCTGCCATTCCAAAGCCCAACAGGCGTACAACCTCCCATTTCATAGCTCTGTGTAAAAGCCTAATTTGGTGCTAATAGGCCGCTGTCTGTTTTTATAAGCAGTTGAATGCAACCACTAGAATTTTACAAGGGAGTGGTTTTTCTCTCGGTGTTTCTGCAAGAAATGCAATTTTCCTCTATGAAGGGTGTAGTTAGATGGGTGTGGGGGCTGTGGGTGGTGGGGACAGGGGGTTGATTTGGTGCTATGGCTCAGGGTGGAGTCAAGGTCCAAACATAACCACTTTAGCAGAGCTGGACTGAAACAAGCTGTAATCTGTGTAGAGGCCCACACGTACCATTCTAAAGCATAAACAGAGAGGTGGAGTTCAGTGCAGTCATTATATGAGGTGACCTCAGCTCTGCAGGACAACTGAGAAATTTACTTTGAGTACTGAACTGTTATGGGTGCAAATTGTATAATGTTGCAAAGAACTATAGCACAATCAGCAGAAACCCAAGAGCTAAATAGTCTTGATGCTTGTCTTTATTTGTTCAGCACATGACTGCAGTCCTCTTTTTGCTCAATGCAGGCTGATCAGGACAATCACATTCATCCCTCTGATACAGAGCTGTGCAGGGCTATTCAATTAGAAATTCAATCAGGCCAGATTTTCAGACTTAGAACATGAGCTGGGCCGGGCGTTTTTGGCAGACAGTGAGCAAAGTTAACCACGTTAATAAAGAAACACAAATAGATAACAAACACACTGGATGTTTATTAATTTATTGTTTCATCCCATAGGGCATAAACTCAATAAAGAGCAGTACTTAAGACAAAACTTCTGCTGAAATAGTGTTTCTTTAAATTTGCACCTCAAACAGATAACTTCAGCATGTTTTGACAGGTAAATACAAGCACATGCTAAGGTGTGTATGAACGTAAAGTGCAGATTAAAAACACCATCTTTTGGAAGTTCTTACATTTGAAATTGCATCAAAAGTAGCTTGCTTAACAGCAGCCTTTCAGAACGCGTTGCATTCAATGTCTGTAATAATGTTGGAATATTTTTAAGGCCTTGTCAGTGATTGTAAAAGTTTTTTTAATGTATTTTTTGGGCATTTTGTGCCTTTATTGATAGGAGAGAGACAGTGGATAGGCTTGTGAAAGGGAGCGAGAGAGTTGGGGGTTAGACACTCTGCAAACTGGTCACAGGCTGGACTCGAACCTGGACCGGCAGGAGCAAGTACATGGGACGTGCATGGTTGCTAACCACTCTGCCAAACCAGCACCCTGATTGTAAAAGTTTTTTCTGTTTTTCTCACCGGACCTAAGTCCCAATCACATTGATTTCAGGCCAATCGAGGGCTCCTTTTGGGCTGCATTTGGCACACAGGCCGCTAATTGGGTAAGACTGGAGTAGTGCTATCAAGACACGATATTCTACAACCAAGATGGCTGAACCATATCATGTAATCTTGGATCTCCAAAATTGTATCTATCATGTAGCCAGAAGGGAAAATGAATGAATACATCGAGAATCCCTCAGGCTTCACATGTTACAGCAAAAGATGAGGTGTTGATGTAACGTTCACTAGAACATAATGAACAGGAAACCAACAACTTTGACTTTTTACCTGCAAAATCCAATCCCATAGTCTTTGAGTCAAAGTGGACAAGTCTCTAAAGTGTTATGAAGATATTGTGTTCATGAGAATAGACAACCCAAAGTCTTTGCTATTGGTGGCACAGACGTATTATAAGTATCTAAAATATATAAAAGTGTAGGTGATCAATGATTAAGTTTGGATTTAACATGGATAACTTCAATAAGATGCTTCTGTCGGTTGATTTTCTTTGCAAGTCCCACATCAGAATAATGAACACTGTGGGTGAAGATGCATGAGAGGTTTAATCAGCATATTTTTAATCTCACTGCTGGGATATCAAACCAGGAGCTAGTCAGAAGGATTACTGTGAAGCTGTCAATCAAAGCTTTGACCTCATAATGAACGCTGTGTGACTGATGTTTGTGTATACGGGCACAGCGACATAATAGGACACCATGACTGTGTTGTATCTGTCTTTGGTGTCATTCTCCAAAAATGTCTTTGCAAAACTCAAAAGTTATGCTCTATTTGATTTATCTGTATGGAGAACAAGACTTGAACCCTGGATTTGGCTGTCTTTAATATTCTGAACTTTGCTGAACATCAGAAGTGAGAAGACTTGGAGTCCTAATATAGATCCATGTGATGAGTATTAGGCTCCTTGACTCGCCTTGATTTTATAACCAAGAAAGAGAGTGCAGGAAGCAGAGTGAGACGGAAAGGAAGGAGACAGAAAGGGAGTGAGAGCTTTAGAAGATTATCTGATGTTCCTGCAAAATGAACGAACAAAATGTATTCATACTTCCACGGAAGTCGAGAAATGAAAGATTATTCACATTCTAACACCCACTCTTCCCCACTCCTACAAATGTGATTTACAGCCAGTCGTTACCACTAGCTCTGGGTAATAAGAGAACTGGGGAAGCTCTGAAATGCATTATCATAAATAGAGAAGCGCTCGGCACCTGAAAACACAGTAAAGTGCCATTAAAGAGCATGTCAGCCCTGCGACATATCTGAATAACTAGCAATGGAAGAACTGGGTGCACATTCAAGTCACATTCGTCTTCTTTATGAAATGTGTCATTGCGGTACAACAACTGCTGCTCGTCAAAGTAATTGTTGCTAAAAAAGGAGTAATATACTCTACAGAGGAGAGAGAGATGTGGGGACCATCTTCAGTACTCTGCTGGATTATCAGCAGTCCTTAGTCTCTTGCAAGAGGTGGTATTTATTTTTCATGATGTTTTCAGAGGTGAAAAGTGCATCGGAAGGCAATAAGTCAAAACAGGAAAACAGCAGTGCTTGGGAGTGTGTGTGGAGTGCGTGTTTAAGCCTCTTCGGGTGATTCTGCTCAGCTACTTTCTTTACTCTGTCATTTTTGTCATTCTGTTTTTTGGAGCCTGACTTACAAAAGCAGCCGTCCTACAGTCCAAGCAGTTTACTATGAAGTATGGGTAACATGCTGCAAATTCAGAAATGATGCACAGCTCAAAAGAAGTGCATGACCAACATGCACTGCATAAAAATGGGCCATAAGACAATGAAAGAATTACTCTAATAGAAAATTCAAAGTGCATTGACAAAAAGACAACTGCAAAAGAAACATGCTGCAGATACAGCCATCTAAACAAAAAAGCCAGCCCATGGCTTAGACAGTACAGGGTAGTGCAAGAATTGTTCTAAGGGAGCTTTCACACTTAACAGGAGCTGGCACTGCCAGCCATACTTATAACTTGCTTACTTTATTTTAAGTGTACAAGGTATCACATTAGTAAGGCCATTAGAATTGCTGCCTTACAGCAAGCTACTTCTGGGTTTGGAACAAAACAGTGGTCTTTTCTCATAAGTGTCAGAACAGCCTTCTTTTAGCAGGGTTGCTGTGGCACACTGAGTTTGTCAGAGGTGCCTTCAAATTATGTTAAATTCTACCAAGTTTCATCATGATTATGCAGGTCATAAGCATATGAATTGAAACATAATTGTTTCATTTACCTTATATGGTAAATGGACTTGAGCTTATACAGTGCTTTTCTAGTCTTTGACTAGAAAAAGGTGCTTTACACCGCAGGTCACACCTACCCATTCACTCGCATTCACTCACTGATGGTTCAGAGTTTCTATGTTAGTTATCCATCAGTATCTCAAACACATTCACGCCCTTTCATGCCCATTTACACACCACTGACGCAGCAGTGGGAGCAACTTGGGGTTAAGTGTCTTGCCCAAGGACACATCGCCATGTGTCACCCGGAGCTGGGCTTGAACCTGCAACCTCCCGATCACTGACCAAGCGCACGATCCAACTGCACCACCGTCGCCTTATGTTTTAGCTGGCAGGTGTTTGTTGAGTGCGTAGAGTAAATGGAAGCAGCTGCTACTAACAAGCTGTCATTTCACCATCATATCTGAATTTGAGCCAGTAGATGTTTGACCTATACATTTTGGATTTTTATAAATCTTGACAAATAATCCCTTCTGTGTTTTTTAAGTATTGTCTTGTATTGCTTTTCCCATGTTTGGACTTGTATGGCTGTTTGTTCTTTGTGGGAACCTTAACATTGCTGCTGCCTCTCTAGGCACTCCTGAAAAAGAGATTTTTTTTTTTTTATCTCAATGAGTTTCATTTTTCCTGGTTAAAAAATGAAAAAAGAGAACTTTATATCCAATGGTAGTCCAGCTATGAGGGCAGATTAAAATATGATTTCATTGGTTTTAAAGTCAACATTAAGAGAAGTAAGTAATGAAATTTACAAGACTTTGGAGATGTGCCTGGAAGCTGCCTACCTTGTAGCTACAGTAATTTCAAGGCTGTGTGTACTTGCTTTGTGCTCAAGCTTCCCATACTGAGTCAGCTTAAGATTTTTCACATCTTTTAAGCATCCCTCCACTGAAGAGAAGTTGAGAAATGTTGGATTAGGCCACACGCTGAGTAAGTACAATGAACTGGACAGAATGTGAACAAATTAGGGGAAACCTTGCAAGGCCTTCCAGTGAGTTGGTGGCTAGGACACCCCCTTGCAAATTTCAGACTGCAACTGGAAAGTTTTAGAGCCTTTTACAGCTTGACTGTTCTATCCCACAAATAAATCAAGAACATGCTTTTGAGTTACCATAATGAATTTGAAACATTAAGAACTTCTTCTAATGTCCTGTGCCAATACCCTTTACTTGAGCTGCACATTTTAAAGGTTAAGTTCGGTTTCTACAGCTTTCACACTGTTTATAGAATGAAGTAGAACAATATGCTCATCCAGAAGGCTTTCCTCATCCAAACAGTGCTTCGGGAGATATTTAGATCCAAAATCGAGCGGCGGACATCCGTATAATGGTAGCACACGGGGCATGTATAGCGCCGCTCCTAGAACTGCATTAATCATCCAAAAACTCATTAGTTTCACCAGTATTTCATCGTGGTCCGCTCCACCCATGTTTTAGTGACTGTGCTGACCTCTGAACTGAAGACTGCTCTCTGGCCAGCTGTTCTTCTCTTTGCCTCCGTGTCCTCCTTTCGATGAGCTCCTCATCTGTAAACTCTGGCTCAAAACTGTAAGGACACCCATCATATTCAAAGTTCTCATTCACAACATCTTCATCCAATGGATATTCGTCCATTTTGCACAAAACTGGAAGAAACAAGTTGTTGAGTAGCCGGCGGTCGCCCCTGAAACAATGAGCTGTGCTGCGCATACGCGGCAGCCGTAAAGAAAGTTTTCAGTTCAGAGGTCAGCACAGTCACAAAAACATGGGTGGAGCGACCCGGACTGTCTTGGAGGAGTAGCCCGGGCGGACCATGATGAAATATTGGTGAAACTAATGAGATTTTGGACGATTAATGCAGTTTTGGAGCGGCGCTATACATGCTCCGTGTGCTACCATTATACGGATGTCCGCCGCTCGATTTTGGATCTAAATATCTCCCGAAGCACTGTTTGGATCAGGAAAGCCTTCTGGGTGAGTATATTGTTCTGCTTCATTCTATAAACAATGTGAAAGCCGTAGAAACCGAACTTATCCTTTGTGTACGAGGACAGAGGTGTGGGTAATGGGACAGGGTCTCAAGGTGAGGTATATCAGAGTGGCCCAGTTTCCCTTAAACTGGTCTGTATGTATTACACAGTGAAAAATGGCAAGATTAATTACACTAAATGTAAAAATAAGTTATAAAGAAAATCAGAGCAGGTTGCAACATTTGAGTGACAGATCAGGGGCACAGAAAACATGAAGCTGTTTGGCCAGGAGAGGTTCACTGGCCTTTCCTCTTGCACTTATCATCAGTCCCCTATTGCAACATAAAGCTTTTGACACAGACAACTCCATCTTTAAGAGACACACAAAAGGAGAAGAGACAAGGATGTCAAATGTAACACCTGCTCTTTTCAGAGTGTAAGTGGAGAGAAGTAACTGCTTCATCTGTATCACTGTTTTCTCACCCTGACACCCCACCACTATTAAAGGTCAGTGCGAGTCTCACTCTGTCTTACAGGTCTACACATGTCACCAGTGTGTGCGCAGGGGGTACATGCATTGTTTGTGCCGGAAGTCCTGTTTTTGACGTCTCACTTCAGTGAGGTCCATAGTCCAGGTGACAGGTACATTAGTGCCCACATGCTGACTGCAGGGTGGGAAACCAAACAAAAAAGAGATCAATCATTTGGTGCTTTGAGCACAGCTTTTGGAGAAATGGTGCTTAGCTTTAGAAGTGTTGTCCTGTAAGTCATCTGTTTCTTTGATGTTTTACAAGGAAAAATGTCTTTTCAAGTCCGAGTCAAGAAATATACAGACACCAGACAAACTTTAGACTGATTGAAAAAAAGATGGCTATATGTTTTATGGAAAATAACCTGACAGACCAGATGGACTGTTTCACAAATCCAAGAGATATATTTCAAGTCCATTTGGGCAACATCCCACTGAGAGTAACTAGGAAAGGCAGAGTTTATCAAGCCCAATGGATAAAGATGGCATTGTTATAAGAAATGTGTTCATCCACAAGAAAATGCTGATAATGCTGGTGTACATATGTCAGGCATGTAAGTGGCACTGTAACACTGCTGCGGACATACACTTTAACCAGAGAAGAAGACATGGAGCACGCACATAATCTTGAGAAATGTTAACAAACACTGGTCTATACTGTTCTCTGTGTCCTTGTTTCTCATGGTGGTTGTAGAGGAGCAAAAGATTTGTCTGAAAAAGCCACAACAAGCCGAGTGGCTTCTGCAGCACAAGAGTGACACTGTATTCTGCCATTGTTTCTGTTGTCAACAGAGTTTGCACATGCAGTTTAAGCCAATTCCTTGTTGGCTACATCCAGACATGAAGCCTGGGATAGATAGCACTCCAACAGTAAGGTATTTTAGCAAACAAACATGCACTTAATGAATACATTTTTTTAATGTAGGCTTCCTACAAAGGGTTCTGCCTAGTTTGCTTTTTCTTTGCCTGGAATGGGACCTTGTAGATGTAGTATATCTACTTTGTGTTTATTGCTCTGCCTAATTTTGCCATTGTGTATGCCCTGTGACATGACGCTGTCTTCCACAATCTCAGCTTGATTGCAGAGTTTTGCTGACCCTCACCCAGTTTAAGCATCTGTTTCTGTTTCAGTTATTAACTGTGTATCAACCTACAAATGAAAATGATCGTTTACACCTGTTTGGTGTAACTGGTGAATAATACACCTCACTTTTACCCTAGAAAACCCTCGATTTAGAATAAGTGTACCTAGAAAAGCTGAAGACAAAGGGAAGTCATTCCCCTTCTCTTCAGTCAGTTATTGATTTGGTTCAGATTTTTCCTGTTTGCCCGCTTTTCATTTTGTATGTAATAAAAATGTTTTGTACAGTTCTGTTTATTTGTGGGATATGTTTTATGTCTGCTGTGTTATGGTTTAATGTCTTAAAGTATGCCTTTAAAATAATCTGTCTTCTAGACAAATCACCAAAAACAGTAAATAACATGTAATTAAAAATATACTGCACTTATGTAAAACTATTTTTTTGTTATCAGTAATAAAGTTAACTTTTGGGTGGTGAAGTTTTGGCAGTACAGTTTTATGTAATCCCCAAATTAAACTGCGTCTTCTAAAGTATTAAAAATACACAAAACTAAGGTAGTTCTATAAATATTTAACAGCATTTTAAAACACCGAATTTTATTGAAAGATACAGTTTATTCATGCCAAGTCAAATATGTGTGCATGCTGAACTGAACCTAACTTGATAACGACATCATTCAAAATGGCCTCAGCCTAAAAATATGACTCAGTGAATCATTTATGGGATAACAATCAAAGCTGTTCTTCAGGCATGAAGCAGCACGGCGGGACTCAAAACCTCAGACATCTGCCTCGGTGAGCAGCTGATAGTAAGGAGAAGAAGCATTAAAAAAGAAAATGTTGCAGGAATCTCTTTTGCAGACAGCCTGAAGACATTTTTTTATCCACTGTGCAGAGTTTCAGTAATGTTTGACCTGGTCATACACATACGCTACTCACAGAAATACAATGCATTAAATTAGTGCTAATTTGTTCTCAGCAGAATTTAAAGTGCAAGGGCTTTATTGTATTTCTTTCTGCGGAGGGCAAACTAATTTTTTCATAGCCTTAGTATGACTCTAAGCTGCATAAATTTGACTCGCTATGTAAAATTTAGTGTGAAATAGCAGGATTATCTCCACATTAGGCAGCAGGACCTGAAGGGTTTTTGATTAAGACGTCCTTCAAAGATCTCCTCCGCTCTTAAAGATGAGTTCACGCAGGGTTTCTCTGAGCTCAGTGTCAAAGGCAGACAGAGTGAGAAAAGGGCAAGGGCGGCATGCTCAAACAGGCACAATCAGAGAGGTGAGCATGAACCGTAGCACTGCGCTAATGTTTTCTCTCTACCCATTAATCTCCTGCTGGCCACGCCACAAAAACAGGGCCTGGATGAGAAGGGGGCTGTAATCACACAGACTAAGCTCGCCAGTGGCTGACTGACCGTCCCTGCATGGCCTCCTGTCCGTCTAATGAAATCCACAGTTAAATTCATGCATGCCAGCGTCGGCCTTAGACAAACACATACATGACCGCAAGTCTGAAGCTCTCAGAATACATATCATTACAGGTTATAAACTTCTGGTGTATGGTAGTTTAGAACTAGCATGGTGTCTTGCTGTATGATTTCATGTTATTATGAGGATTTACTATATGTTGCAAATATATGGTAAAATATGCATGGCATTGAGCTTGTATTGCATTTTCTGGCCTACTTTAAGCACTCATGCTTAACCATTCACGCTTTTATTTGATGGAGGAGGCTTTAGAGGTACAGTAGGCTGTGTGCAAGTATTGGCTAATCTCATTTTGGGGTCCTTTTACCCCTGTTTAATGGACAATACAGTGAACTGATTCAGACACTGGGAAAGAGAGTGGGGAGCAACACGCAGGAAAGGAGCCTCAAGTCAGATTGAAAACCTGGCTAGCCCCTCCTAGGCATGGGGTGGCAAAAATAACCACCTGCTGCCTCATTTGCACAAATTGATATGTCACTGACACAGCAGTAGGTGCAAGTTAGGGAACATGTCCTGCCCAATGACCTAAAAGAACCTGGAGTTTGTACCACTGACGTCCTGCTTCTGACACAACCAACTGTCCCACATCTGCTCCACTGTGTTATTTAAATGCAACTAGTGTCCATTACATAACTCAGTACTTTATTTCTGTGAAGTAAATGTCAGGTGTTACCTAGGTTTGAATATGAGGGCTTTATATATAATTCAGAATTCACATTTCAGTACACCCCTTTTCTTTTATCTCCACATTCCCATCCTCTATTGCCAGTGTGTGTCTTTGAGGATTGCAGCAAACAAGTGTTGTCCATCATCTTGAAGTAAGAGTCTGCAATCAATTTTAAGTTATAGTTTACAGCTTACTTAACTTCATGTGGTTGTGATCATCTGACTCTTGTATCCTGAGAAGTATTTTCTTTATTTGGAAAGTTTGTCTTTTGTTCTTCAGATTTTCTCTGCACACATAAATAACATCTGTATGTAGCATGTTAGAACATCTGAGTGGTGCAAAAAAAAAAAAAAAAAAGCGTGCCAAAGTAAGCCCTTTAAAAACAGTGTGAGTACTGAACTGTGAACAACAAACCTGACAGGGATAGGGGAAGGGGGTCAACTTCATTGTTTTTTGGGATAGGTATAGATAGGATGTGCGGGATTTTCGCAATAAATTATCTTTCAGATGTTACATACGTTAATGGCAGAATTATATCTTGAGGGGAACAAAACTTGTGGTATGCTGTGAGCACAAAGCTCCACCAAGGATAACAAATTACTCAAAATATTGTGGATCTGCATCCAGATTTGGATCATCGCCAAAATCGAATTACTTCTTCCTTATGCTATGACTATCATCCCCACAAAATGTCATCAAATTTACAGTCATGCTTTTTCAGGTTATGTTGTCAATAGTCAAACAAATCCTGGCAAAATATAACCATTTGATCAAAGTTATGAATAAATACTGAAACAAAACAAGACTAAGTTAAAAATTACCTTCACTCAAAAACTGGGTCGGATTTCAAGAGCCTTTTGAATATCACAGGAAACATAAATAATCTGAATTAAATGCTTTCACTTAAAGGATAAGTTTGGTTTCTACAGCTTTCACATTGTTTATAGAATGAAGTAGAACAATATACTCACCCAGAAGGCTTTCCTGATCCAAAAAGTGGTTGTGTGACTGTGCTAACCTCTGAACTGAAGAAGAATGTTTGCCTCCGCGAATATCTATCGGATGAAGATGTTGTGGAGGAGAACTTTGAATATGATGGGTGTCCTTACAGTTTCGAGCAAGAGTATACAGATGAGGAGCTCATCGAAAGGAGGACACGGAGGCAGCTCTCCAGAGAGTACTGCGCATGCGCGGAGGCATACGTTCTTCTTCTTCAGCTCAGAGGTCGGGACAGTTACAAAAACATGTCTGGGGCAACACAGACTGTAATGGAGGAGTAGCGTGAGCGGACCACGATGAAATATCGGTGAAACTAATGAGTTTTTGGATGATTAATGCAGTTTTAGGAGCGGCGCTATACATGCCCTATGTACTACCATTATACGGATGTCCGCCGCTCGATTCTGGATCTAAATATCTCCCAAAGCACTGTTTGGATCAGGAAAGCCTTCTGGGTGAGTATATTGTTCTACTTCATTCTATAAACAATGTGAAAGCTGTAGAAACCGAACTTACCCTTTAAGAGTGAACAAAGAGCAGAGAAAATCAAAACAGAGTTGAGCTGATCTCTGATTTTAATTGTCTGTCCAGTATTATAATAGTCAGGATAGTGTTGGTATCTGCCACAGTTTAAGGTATTTCACATTACACTTTTTAAATCTGCTGTTTTTGAGATTTTGTTTCAAGAAAATAAATCCTGAACATACTTTATTATGTCACTGGAACAACAGTTAAGTTTCATAAAAGCCGACCATGCTTTATGACAAATGAAGAGCAGGAGAAGTGTTGGGTGTTGGGTGCAGTGTTGGGGCGTTTTTGATGTTCCAAAAATGTTTAAAAAGGCTTTTTATTAAAAAAAAAATGGTTCAAGGCATAATTTTGGGATGACAAAGTAGTCAAAATTGCTTCCATTTGAAAGAACAAAAGTCTTGTGATTTACTGATGTATTAAAATAATCACAGATGGGGTCATTCTGACTGAGGAATAAATCTACTATCAGAGCTCAACATTTTCCTGATTAGACTTGAGTCTCACTGCTGTGTTTCTTTGAGTCTAACTACCAGCAGATGTCCCCCAGTGGAATCATCTGAAGCATTTGGATGGGATGTATTTCACATTTTTTAAACAATGGCCTGGAGGTCAGTATCATGAATGTTGTATATTAGACCGTATATGCCTCCACCCTGCTTTAAGGGGCAGACATGTGAATCACGGTCAGACTGCTTATTACAAACTTGGAGGTCTTCCACATCCCATGGCTCCAAAAGTTTTGACTCCAGAGGCTCAAGTTCCTCATACCAAAAATTCCTTCTATGACCAACTCCATGTGCATGGAGGCAGAGAGGGCAAACAAACAGCTTTATCGGACTCCGTGTACGCCTGACCACAATGTGGCCCTACAACAGTCTCAATGGGAAACTCAGTGATGCAAAACTCAGCAGGTGAACAAAGAAGGGCATTGTGAGGAGTTCACCAAAGACCTCCTGAAGAGCTGCAACATTAACCCCATCCATCTTAAACCTCTGGCACTCAATAGATCAGCCTGGCAGAACACCTGTGCAGGAATGTCCGGAAATTTCAGCTACACCATCCCACAAAAGAGAAGCTGAAGATGGGCTAAATAACAACAGAGGGCTTCCAGCTTTACTTTAATATCTACACTATCTATTTAAATAGGCTATTGTACAATCTGAAGGCTATTGTCTGATAACTACGCTGTTTCATGACTTAAACCTCGAGGTTTTGAGCTGCTGGTTGGGGTATCAACTGAGACCCGAGCACAGAAAAGAAACCAGAGCCTGAAACTTTCCCTGGCTGTCCAAGGAGTCAGAAAACAATATGTTTCCATGGGCAAAGTTCCAAAAATGATTATACCACAGCTTTAGGGCTTAAAGTCAGTGCTACTTCGACTTAAAAAGATCTCATTATTTATTCTCCAGTACAGGGAGAGTTTTCAGTGTGAGGAAGCAAGACTGGCTAACTGACCAAGGTACAAAGGTACACCTGTTCAACTGTTTTAACAAAATAAAGGTATTATATGTATTTGGGCATAGAGAAATGGTCAAGATGACTTGCTGATGTTTAAATGCATTAGAATAGGAATGAAGATGAAGTAAATTACTTTGTGCCAGGCATGGTTATTGGTGCCATAAGGTAGGGTCTTACTTTTGTAGTAGGCTTTTTCAGTTTAGTGGGATCAGCATTATTCGGCTAGACTTAACTTGATTGTTTTTGTTTCATATAGCACTTTCCCACTAAAATTGGCAGGTAAACAGGTTTTTTTTCAATCCAGGTTAAACCGCTAACAATCGCCCAATGACTCTCTTCTCATTGCCAGGAGGCTCAGGTCTAATTGCCAGCAGATGAGCTGTGTGGCTGTTTTTTTTTCCTCTGGTGCATCAAGCTGATCATCACGTTGTTGACATCATCAGTGTGATGAGACGGTCAAGTAAACATGAAAAAGAGATGGAAGCCGTGGACACTGTGGGCAATTGTTTTCCACACTTTGTACTTTTGTCCCTCTTTAAAGGATACAAACTCAGCCTAGACTGAATGACATTTGAGTGCTGATGATATGAAGGCGAATGGAATTTGTTGCTGAGATGGCAAAGAGTTGCAGAAGTTACAGAGGGAAGAGACAGCATGATATTATGTCATAGGCATATATAGTTACACCTATATATTTTCTGGCACAGTTTTCATATCACCTCCAGTGAGGTTCCAGGCAAGCTGAGCCAAGACCAAGCATGATGTGGAGACACTGTTGATCTCTGGATGGTCAGAGTATCACCTCAAGTTGGGGTGCACAGCTCTATCGCCTCTGTTATCTCCGTCATTGTTGTGAGGACGCTGTAGTTTTGCATATCCATGTCATACTGCTTAAAACACAAACTGTATGATGTTGATCCAAGTCAGGCAGATACCAAATGGAAAAGCACAGTGGATATGTCAGAACCTGCTCTTCTCTTTGGATTTCACTGGACTCCAGTTCCCTCCACAGTCACCAGATCTCAGCCGAACAGAGCACCTATGGGATGAAGTGGGTTTTGCATCATGGATTTGCATTTGGCAAATCTGCAGCAATTGTGTGCTATCAAGTCAATATGGACCATAATCTCTTAGGAATGTTTCCAGCACCCTACCTTTTCCCTGTTTCTCTGTTGGTTTATGCATAAAAAAAAAAAAAAGATCCAACAAGAAAAGCACTCGGAGAGCGCAGACCTCTGCCAGCGCCGCAGTCCTCAGCCATATTGTGATTTTGACCATAAATATTAGTCCTACCATTATTCATCGAAATATTTATATTCTTTGACCATGAAAACATGCCATTAGCAATTAGATTCATCATGATATCTATTTAGGTTCAGTAGTTATTCACAGAAATCACATTTTTTGCCATGGCGACCAGAGGCTTATCCGGATAAACACCAAAATCGAATTAGTTCTTCCTTTTCCCATGCTGAACATTTCCTGAAAATTTCCTCAAAATCCATCCTCTACTTTTTGAGTTATTTTGTTCACAGACGGACAGATGGACGGACAAACAAACAAACTCCCCCGAAAATATAACCTTCTTGGCGGAGGTAATAACACACGGAGAAAAAGTCAAAATACAGTTTCAAAAGCTAAAAGAAGTTACCTCAGCAACAGAATACATTAAAAGGTTGGGCATGAGCGTTGTAAATTTTAGCAAGGGTCAATAGGTTTGAGAGAAATCAGGCACTTGAGCTGTAACAGAGCAAAAGGGCGAGGGGGAATTTCAAGCTGCATAGAATTTTACCCTTTTGAACTCAGAGTTTGTAAAGGGAAATATGATAAGCTAGCAGTATGGTCAATTAAATGCCTGCACTGCCTGTCACACATTAATGGTGTGCATCATACTCAGAAACCACTACAATCTGAAGTTCACTTCCCCAGAGTTCGAATGCAAACCATGTGCAGCTCAGTGTATCTTTCTTTGATAACACATGGCCTCAGAGCATCGCTTCCAGACTGTACATGACAGAGGCCCATCGCATTGGAGGAGAGATCAATTAGCTGGGGGAGGGGTAAATGGAGGTCCTCTGCAAAGGAGAGAGCATGGGGAGAGGATGACCTGCAGGAATAAAGCAGAGGGAGAGCGGAGGAGGAGTGATGGGTGGACAGCAGCTAAATCGCCCACTGAGACACTTTGTAAAGATAACAGAGTAGCATCAGAGCAGAGGGATGATGGGGAGGGGAGTCACTATCTCTTCCTGGATGCTGGAGGCAACTGTGCATTAATGAATGTTTGAGTGTGTGTGTGTGTGTGTGTGTGTGTTTCATACTCAATGATGCAAGAACTCAGGCAAACAACACAAACACATTTCTATTACACAATATAACAACCTCACACTGTTAATTGTGGACTAAGACATTAGAAAATACATAACTGCTCATTTAAAATGCATTATTAACAATTTCCATGACATTTACATGCTTAAATATAGATTTTTTTTTTTAATTATAACTAAAATATAAGATTTCAACCTTCAAGTAATGGATTCACATCTGTCGATAACCAGCTTCATCACCTCCAACCACTTTTAAAGGAGGAGTTAGTACACCATCTCAGTGACAGATAAAGTATATTGTGAGTGGGTGGGCCAGAGAATATCTGGAGGGCCTCATTTTTTACCCCAACATTTAGTTGGATTTAGATCTTTATTCATATAATGAATCATCTCATTTTCAATATGTTGTTTTTCAGACACATTTTGGTTGATTATCTTATCAAAATGCATTTATACAGTTTATCCATTCCCTGAATAATGTATTTCAGCTCACCTACATCTGCAATAACATAAGAACAATTAAATCAGCTTGCCTCATTAACTGAAATACTTTTCTTAAATAATCAAAATAACTAAAAAATTATATATATATATTTTCACTTAAGATATAATGTTCTGTCTGTTTATCACATTAAGAAGCTGCACTGGATTTTTCAAAATATGTATTTTATATAGAAAAAACCCCAGATACAACCTTACATTACATTAAATATTGTTTTTCTTTTATATTGGGCCATCATTCAATGTTGGTGGGCCTGTGCACTTCTGTATTTGCCCCTGGTTCATCTGATAAACTTGGCGTAAGCTTCTGTGTCATTTAAACTGATGATTCATCCTCAATCTAACCCTAAGCCAAACCTTGCCAGCGCTTTAGGGTCCATCTGCTTAGTCTTTTGTTTTACATGGATAGAATTATCATTTCAATATCTCAAACTTTAACGCTTCTTTGAACAAGCACAGCGTAGTTTTACATTAAGTCTAAGCTTTTACTGTCTTGAAACCTTGCCATGGTTTTCTCATATTTACTCTAATACAAAGCTCACCATTTTCGTTTTCCTAAAGATCTCCTGTAATGCTCATAGAAATAGCAAGGTCTACCCACCTATATCAACTGACAAACATCCAGAAAACTTATTTTTCTGTGATAATTATTTAATTTCCCCCACATTGATACTATCTTCAATCCATCAGTTTTATAAAGGGCAGCGACAGAAATACAGAATCAGTGGATATGAAGTCACATGCATAATGCAGCTTTATACAAAAAACATCTCATGACTCTAAGAGTTGGTGACTGGCAATTTAAGCATAATACACATGATAAACTGTCCTTAAAATCAATTCTTTTTCACAGAAGCTGGATTCATCAGATTCATGGTTGTCATGGATAAGTGAAAATGTCCATCCTTTGTGTTAAATAAAGACCTGAACTATCTAGTCTTAAAGATCTACTGAAATGACTATAAGATCTACCATTACATCAAGATCCACGGTTTGTTGACTTCTGTTGTAAAACATCAACTTACCTCAACAACTTACTCTAACTCTATTTCCCAAAACTTAACAAGTTTACCTGCTTAAGAGAATCAAACCTGAACCAAACCTGAAACCTCTGGTGTAGCATATTAACTTGCTAATCTCTGACCTTTACAGATGGATGTCATAATCATCTATGCTCTTGTGTAGACATTTGTAGCACTGTATCAAATTTAAGCTTTGTTTTGTTTTCACATCCATATTTGCCTCTGTTTTTTACTTCCTTGAAACGCTCTTACACTGACTCATGGATCAGTGTTTAGATTTTGGAGGTCATTGATAGAAGGTAAAGGTCATGGTGGTTCATAATCATCTTTTGCTAGTGGACTTATGAATGAAATATCTCACGAATGTTTTTTTTACTTGACACAAATGTCCACTCTTACTTAAAAATGATCTGATAAGATTTTAAAACCTTGGGTCAAAGATCAAGATTATGGAGTTACATTGTCATCTTGTTAAAGCATTATTAACAGAACGCTTTAAATGATTTTTATTAATCCTTGCTTGAATATCCACTCTTTCTCAAAAATGAATGTTCAAGTCATATCTCAAAAGGTCAAGGCTGATGAGCTTCATTGTTATCCTTTGCTTGTGCATGTGACAGCAGAATCCAGCACATTCATATTCAACAAAAGGCATGGACAAGGGCATAGAATTGCGTAGGGACGCTAGGGACATGTCCTGAGCAATATTATGCCACTGTGCGTAGGGCCCCATTTTACGCATGAGGATGCATTTTTCGCCGCCTGATGTAGCCACAATGTAGACTACAGGCCTGATATTTTCCATTTAAAGTGTGGCTGTTACCGTTGTTGTCTGCCCGTAATGTCTTTTCGCGGTGCAGCCGATGTACGTGAACATTTGATATAAATGCCTCCTGAATCGCTCGCCGTCTTTGGGCACGTCCTCTTCCGTGTGCCGGTGAGCATACAGACGCAGACAGATGCCCATCGTTGGAACAGTGTTGGATCATCGGTCACTTTGTGTGATTTTATGATTCAAACTGTGTCTGGATAGCTCATGCGCGCTGTTAAATGTGAACACAAAGACAAGAATGAAGAGTCAGCCTTTGGATGAATCAGAGGCCCATAAGTGGGTCTCAGAGCTGTTTTAAGTGGATGGTGTATAAATCAGGTGAAAATATGCTATACATCTTCAGTGTATAGAGGCCTAAAGAGGACAAACATCCTTTAGAGTATGTCAGAGTTTACCCACTAGAATAAACCAGACTGCACCACTGGAAGATGGGCATGTATGTTATTGAAATAAAAAAGAAAAACTCGATGGCATATACACCTCACCACATGAGACAGGAGAGAGGATGATTCTGTCTAGATGTGGACTGGAGATCAAATTTCCCTACGGCCCTGATTATTATTTTTTTAATGTCTAGTTAACTGCATATACATTCATCCCTGTTTGTTGTGATTCAGGAGAACTTTTATGTCCCCACCAATGTCAAAATCAAACCTACACCCTCGGGCATGGAGCTACACGAGTTACCTTAAACCTAACTGATATATCTAAGAGGCAATGACACAAAACTTATCTAATCCTGCTTGATATTTGAGTTAGTTATTTACCTCTGCTTTGCTAATGTTTAATAGTGTGTGGGCCTCAAAGTGCCCAGATGTCCTCTTTCCTTCCATCCATCAGCTGTCCCAGGCTTCAAAGTGGTGAAGCTAACGGGATGGGACTACCACGGTTAGTTAAGTAGAGTCATGATCCATGTCCTGATCACAGAGAAGGATAGGGAGAGAAGAGGAATGGGGGTTTGAAGAAATGTTTGTCGTTAAAGGAGCAAGAGGAGAGAGGGGAGCTGAAGATCTCATGGAATTGAGAGAGACAAAAGCAACGAAATCAAGAGGGGCGATGGAAGCGAGAGGAAATGACGGCATGTCTTCGGAGAGGTGCTGGTCCCTTTTGAAGAGGACACGGGCGCTGCTCAATCACGGCAAACTTCAAAGGCCTCTTCATTAAAGCCTCGCCTGGAGATGGGGGGAGCCCTCCCCTTGCCTCTATCCCCTCCATCCTCCTCATCCTCATCCTTCTTTTCTTCACTCTCTCTGCCTTCTCTGAGCCATTAAAATCAGCAGGTAGAGACGCAATAAAGAGAGAAGAAGAGTGAAGAGGAGACAAAAGAGGACGCAGAGAAAGAAGGATCAACCATGCAGGGAAACAGAAAGTCACGTCTGTTGAGTCAAACGGGCAATGTCTTTTCTTAGTATCTGTCTCCCTTTTGTTGTCGCTCGGGCTCAATCAGTGGTGTTGTCGAGCTGCTTTTTCATAGTGGCTTGAATGAGTCGAGTCACAGTTGGATGAAAAGGTGCGCGCAGGCTTGAGTGAAGAATCAGAATAGAAATGGAGGCGAATGTTTTCTCTGCGTTTGAAGCCTGCTGCGGCGGGGTGATGTGTCACATAACTTATCCGCTGTCACATGAAAACGCAGCGTTCCCAATAAGTCAATCTCAGGAAGTCGGAATAGTGAAATTGGTGAATGTGTTTGACATGAAACTATATCAAAAAAGTGCTGCATCATTAAAATTCCGACTCCATTGGCACCTTTTTTATGCCCCTACTTTTAACATCTGAGGTGTAGTGTTGTGCTTGTAGAAGTGAAAACTGAAGTCTTAATGCATCAAGGACTTTTTGACAGGTATTGCAAAAATGTCCATTCTGACTGAAGGACGAAATCAACCTTCTCCTATGGACATATACTCTGGGTGATAATTGAAGACTGGGATCACAGATATAGGTAGTTTAAATGAAATTCCTCAAGCTCAGACATCTGGAGGGAACACAAAGTAGTCTCTACTCCTTTACACTGAAATGTCAGTTAAAGGTGCTATGAGGAGAATGTATTACCAGCGACAAAGACTCTGCTACCCATGAGCACGTGCGGCGACTGTCGTAATGCTGCGTTCCAGTAACCTCAGAAATGAGAGTGACATCATCTCCGACTTATCGGCGTTCCAGTTGAAGTAGATCCACCAGGCTACTGTTTGCTGTTGTTAGCAAGCCCTGTTGTTGTTCACAAATACCACATGAAGAATGTAATTATCACGGGACGTTCCAGTTGCAGTTTCCTACTTGGAAGGATTACATATCCCATCTGGCCTGGGAGTGCCCTGGAATTCCCCAGAAGAAACTTTTAAATGGGTCAGGGACAGGGAATTCTGGGATGACCTGCTTTTGATCCGCTGCTTCCTTAACTAGGTCTCAGATAAGCAGCAGTAGATGGATTGTCAACCTGTAAGGATCCTGCATTTAGGGAATGAGTGAGGTAGTTGATCCTCTCTTCCTATGGAAAAAGCCTATGATTCCTCAGTGAACCGGGGTGGAGGAACCAGTCTTCTTTGGGTGTTGTCTTTCTTGGATATCCAGTTTTTGTGGTCTGTCTTCAGGGCTGACACCAAAAAATGCTGCCAATTCTGCTCACACAGCACCAGCTTCTAGTCACGGGAGACTTTGGCAGTTTCATTCGGAGTTTCGTGTTCAGGGGCATTGTTTCTCATGATCATCCCCTTCAAATTAAAGCCATGTCTTAAGAACATTTTCGGAGACTGTGGTCATTCCTAACTCAAATAATCCACTCTGGCTCCACCAGGAACTGATTAATCTTAGATCAAGGGTCTGAAATCAAGGTTATTGGGTCTCATGTTAGTTCCCTGTTAATGAAAGCAATATCTCAAAGGTGCATTAAGGAATTGTCTTTCAAATATGAACAAATGTTTTACTCCGACATAGAGAAGAAATATTTGGACTGCAGAAGCTAAGGTCTTTTATACTCATGTACATTAGTTCCTTATTCAGCTTCTGAGAATCACACCTCCATATTATGTTCTCAAACTCTTCCCCAGTATATGCTCACAACTCTGCAGTTGTAACCTATAATCAGGCATGAAACTGTGAGGCTGTAGCTTTAGTTTTGATCTGATTTCGAGTAGTCTACTTGAAATAACATGATATGTGCTTGTTTCTGCAAAGATGTTTGATCAACGCCTCCAGCCATGCATCATACATGAGTGAAATGCACGCTGTAGTGGTACACGGGGGGTAAATCCAGTGGGAAGCACAGCTGATTATCAGCCGCAGGAGGACGACAGATACAGTACAAATCTCTAGTGAACCAGTTAACCAACAGGAAGTCAAAGAGAGGTGTCATTTTTATCTGATCCAGCATGCACGTGCAAACATCAGTCAGGCAAAATAACCAACAAAAACATGTTTCCTTTTCAAACAGAAGCAATATGTGTCAAAAATGATTAAAAAATTGCATCAGTAGCCATGATGGAGGCAGTGTAAAGAAGATGTGAGGGTTGCAGCTAATGAGAGAAATGTATAGCTCGAGTTGCCAAGAGCCAGTTCTAGCCTGGATGTTTGCTCAGGCTGTCACATCAGTATATTTGTGGTTTTGAAATTCAAGAGCCTGCTGTTAGATTTACCAATAAAGAGTACAGTTGCAGCATAAAAGATGATTTTAAAGTAAATTATTGATTTAATACAATACGTTTGCTTCTGAAAAGATTAAAAAACAGGGTTTTTTAGCTCAAGAAGTTGTTTTATGACATTGTCTTTATAAAGCATCAGTTAAAATTTACTTTAGAAACCAACTAACTTCTGTTTCATGCATGTTTCATGCAACTGGTGGTTCATTAGAATTTTCTTCTTTCTGTGAGTTAGCTTGGATTGTTTAAATGATCTTTTTTAAATTTCACGCTTCGTAACAAATAAAGCCTTATTATTTCTTCTCTAATTTCGGTCATAATTGGGCGATACAAGGATGACACATTTTTGTTGTCCAAACAGGAAGTGAGAATTGTGCTGGTTCCCCTATCTAAAAACCAGTGAGATTTTCCTGATGTCTTTTTGGAAGATTGCTAATAAAGTAAGCATTGCTATAAACAAAAGTTCATGACACTGAATAGGTTTGTGCAATAATCTTCTCAAACAAAACCAACATTAAAAAAATATGTATGAATAAACATATTGGATGGGAGTAAAAGAGATTTTGTTGCAGCATTACAGAATTACAACATGGTGTAATTCCATAATGCTGCCACAAGTTTTCCAGCGCATAACATTTTATTGTAACCTCCTGTTGAGAATGTTCTTCTTTTCACATGACCTAATCAAGCAAGTACTCACAGCTGTGGCTATTGTGTATGTATCATAATTTATTTTCTAGACCTTGTTAGCAGTTAGTTTGCAACTGTCCCTTCAAAACACAGCAGAAAATTCACAGGTGGGGCAGTTTCACAGAGGGGGCTGCCCTCATGAGAGACTGAGTCAAACACAAGTGGCACAGGAGAGAGGAGTGGCCCTGGATTTGAGACCTGCGCTGGATAATGGGGACCCCTGTGTAGTCCCCTTAGGTCTCCTCCAATGGAAGTGGCTACTACCACCCTCACACCACAGTGTTAGGTGTTGCTCGTGGGGGCTGGGAGTTTCAGTCTTGAACAATACCTATTGTTCTCCGGATTTGCCCCCGACAGTGAACCACACTCATGTTACATTCTTTTTTTTTTAAAGATTTTTTTGGCATTTTGTGGCTATGATGATTAGAGAGAGAGACAGTGGATGGGCTTGTGAAAGGGGGCGAGAGAGAGTAGGGGAGGACACTGCAAACAGGCCACAGGCGGATTCAAACCCAGGCTGACAGAAGCATGAATTTGGGGCATGCATGGTTGCTGAT
Source organism: Scarus forsteni (assembly GCA_036419115.1). Classification (NCBI taxonomy): domain Eukaryota; kingdom Metazoa; phylum Chordata; class Actinopteri; order Labriformes; family Labridae; genus Scarus; species Scarus forsteni. The sequence continues at coordinate 17,164,962 of JAZDUH010000458.1, forward strand.
CACTCCGCCAAACCGGCACCCCTCATGTTTGGTGGATCAGTCAAAAACTGAAGAATTTCATTCAACATTAGCCAAAATATGAGCATGTTTTTCAGCATGTAAAGGCTCAATGCAGAACAAGAAAGCCGTTTTTACTATACCTGATGGACAGCGCTCAACAGTGGTTGTAGGAGGATAAAATCATGATTGTAATTGGAACTCAGGTAAATGCTTTACTGTATCATCATACTTAGAGTGTCAGCAAAGAGAGGAGTTAAATGATCCAGCAGAGGTTTGGACCACACGATGATATCAGTCAGCAAGTGCACACGAATCTAAAAGGAATGAGTGCTGAGACTCTTAAAAGTTTCATTTATGATAAGCCCAAAATACGCCTAAAGACAACTAAAGAACATCATCCATCCTTCATAGTGCTGTTCCTCTGGCTTTGCAACATAATTTAGCATCATGTAAATAAGAAAGACTGGCACTCTCCAAACCTGTTTGCTATTTATCCCTGTACAACATACCTCACACCATTAAAACAGGCTTCAAGCTAGGCAGCTCCTTCAGCCTTGTGCTATCTGTAGCACTTTACGATGCAGACGGATCATTAACAGTCGGGGGGGGGGGGGGGTCTGTCTGATGAGGATGTGTCCTGCTTGTCCTCACAGGAAAACATCCTTACCTCACAGAGGGTGTCTTCAGTGTTGGACATCCATCAATGGTAGATTAATGGGATCAGACAGAAACCCAACTGATGCTGATAACAAATTCAACAAATAATTGATTAACAAGCCATTTAAGCACTAATAGATATTAAGTCTTATGCTCATTAGCCAATTTCCCTTCTCCATCACTACTCGACTTCAAACACGTCCCCTTCCTTGCCCCCCCACCCGGTTTTAACATCCTGGATGGATGATTTATTTGGAGATATGAGGCTTTTCATCAAACAGCGCTGCAATGATTATGAGAACAAAGGCAGCGGTGCAAAAGCTAGGTCTTGAGAAAGGTCTGCTGGAGTTCAGCGGCTGAGCAGTATCCTCTTTCTGTGATGAATATGTAATCAAACAATCAAAAAAAGATGTGATCAGTATGTTTGGACTTGCTGAAACTTCTGACTGAAATGTATATGTGTTTTATTATAAAGTAAGTCTTCTACCTCTGACTTTAAACCCCAACTTTCCCTCTTCGACTTTGATCTTTACTGAAACAATATGGACACATCTGAAGTCATTCACTGTTCACTGTGCGGCTTATATTTCACCACAAAGAATGCCCGATGCACTGCAATGTGAATGAATACAGATGCAGCCCATGTTACAGAGCTTTAACACTACTAAAACCTTTAATTCAAACCATAGCTAGAATAAGTATTCCAGCCCCGGAAAAGCGCAGCGTTCCCATGGGCTCGGAGCACAAATCCATACGACTTTTTGCTCCCCATGGCTTCAGATCTAATTAGTATATAATGGTTATAAACGTCCCCATTGCGGGCGCTTTAATCGAAAACAAAACTTCCATCCTCCCTCAGTGGACCTCCAATGAGCAGGAAGAATTTAAACGAAATGACGGTGATATCATGTTGCAGGCTGCAGCAGTGGAAGACGAGAATGGGAAGTGACTCTGCGTGCATGAGAAGGTGCTCGGGGGATGAAATCATTTTGAAATCCTATCAAGAGGAAGCAAGGTGCCACATTGGCATTCATAATCAGTCAGCGTTTAATCAAGAAGCGCGGTGATTAGGTGGCAAAGTGAGCAGCTCGTCGTTCCCCTGAATTGAGTTTGGCGCGTGTGTGTGGAGAGTTATAATATCTGTTTGAAAATTGTAAATTGGTTGAGGTAGAGTTTTGTGCCTTGTCTTATCCCACCAGCTATTGAGGAGTTTTGAAAAGAACAATTTTACATTTTGAAATATCCTTCAGCACATGTTTTATTCATCATATGATGTTATGATGCATTTAATTTTCCTCAAAACTCAAGCTGGCAAATTCAGTCGATAGTTAGACCGCCCAAGTAGGAATTCAAAGATCTGCTCACCAGAAGTTGCTCCAAGGTCAATTTAATGTTATGCTACATTCCAGGCAACCCGTGACATGTGTTTTTCCCACCTGTAACTCGTGAATGTGCACTGGAACGGCAGTCAAACTCATAACATCCGACCCGTGAACTCGCACCAGATCGATGTACTCCGAGTTACGACTTGTGACGTCACATCACTGCCTAAACAATATGGCAGCCTCTTAATAATGACAAACGCTGTAAAGTATAAGCTTCTGTTACCTTATGCACTGTTTGCCCCCTTCTGTTTAACTCAAATGAGTTAGTTGATAACGCATAAATCTTATAATGCCTGCCATGTTTGTTAATTTACATACCTTGCGCTCAAACTGAAGTCGTAATTTGCCTGGAATGCTTTCAGGTCGGAACCAGATTTCAACTTGGAAATTTTCGAATTACCAGTTGCCTGAAACGCGGCATTAATTGACACAGATGTAGCAAATAATATCATAACGAGAAATGAGAAATGGGAGGACTCTTTTAAGAAGGGTCATATATTAGCAAATAGTCCTGTGTGGAGGGAGTTTGGCTGAAAAGTAAAAATGTGCTTTCTCAATACTCCGTTCATTGCTACTAAATTCAGCAATACATCACAGCAGGGTACAGCTGAAGTCTGATTTTATGGCAAATGAACCGCAGTAATTCAAGCAATTCTTGGACTTTAGGCACCTCCATTTATTTTAGTTATTTTAGCTGATTTTTATTCATTTATATTTCATTTCAATACACTTGTTCAGTTCAAAACAATAATTTCTATTAGGCATGTGTGGGAAAGTATTTAAAGGTGTAGTCAGCGATGTGTGAGAAAACGAGTGGAGAGGTTTAAGCATTAGGATTGTGTTAATATGTATCTTGACGCAGTTGTAATTAAATTTAGTTCTTTGTTTATGTAATATGCAAAGAGGTAACTGAAGTGGCCTGTAATTAGATCTGATTTAATAAGTATTGGAAATGACTAATATCAAAGAGTAAAACAAAGAATAACATCACAGAAAATTGTAAGAACAGTCAAGCATACTGTATGTATGTGTATGTATAAAAGCCTTTTGTAAATGTTTTATGTTAAATAAAAATTAAGTTCCAAAAAAAAAAAAAAATGCCACAGATGTTAAGTTCCAGGTCTTTGCCCTTCATCAGACTTATCAAGTCTATCCAGCCATGGAGGGACGATAAAGGATGTAAAAAAAAAAAACAAAAAAAAAAAAAGAAAACCTGATGGACATTATATACACAAAGTATTTACAAACTCTAAGACAGCTACAACACTGGAAAAAAATCTGAGCGCCTTGACTCACATGACTGAAACATCAGGGAAGTGCCTTCAGAATGACATGCAACTCAAAGGCCATAAAAGTGTTTATATGCAAACACATATACAATCAGAATTGGTGTAAACACCATTCAAGCATGGATCCACCCTGCCTTGTGTCAACAGTTCAGCCTGCTGATGGTGGTGTGATGATGTGGGTTCCAGCTTTCGACAATAAAGCTTGTACAGTTAAAAATCCTGACATTTTCCAGTAAGAGTAAATCTTGTCTGGAGAAACTGAGCAGCTTGGGGTTTTGGAGCAGTATGTTTAGATTTTATTGTCTCAATATTTATATAAAGACCATTGTGAAAAGTGATAGCTGCGCTTTGTTTGAATGTGCGTGTTAAACTCGTTGCCAGATCCTGGGAGTGGTCTTCCTTTGGGGTGAATTATGTTGCATTAAAGAGGACATGAGGCCAATTTATGAGTTCAAGATAGCGTCATGTTCTCTGTGCTTTGTGTGTCTTGTTAAATTACTCTGACCTAGATTGATGTGGATGGAAAAATGATTGGAACTGAATGAAGATGTAATTTTGCTTTTGAAAAGGGGGGTCTGATTTGAGGATTTAATGTCAGGGTTGTCTAACTATTGAGGAGAAAAGTTACTCTTATTGGTTGTAAGAAACATTGAAAAGGCTGAGAGTGCTGATTAAAGAAGCATCTTTGTATTTCTTTTCATAATAACACTTCAAGCTAGACTAAACCTGCTGGGTTGATGCTTTAGTGCATTGGTTTTCAAATAGTGTAGCAGGTCCCAATGGTCAAGGTATGTCCGTCAAAACTATCATAAAACCTCGAAGAGAACACCTTCTGTTGTAATTGACTGAATTAATAAGTAAGGGATCTTATTTCTTTTTAGTCTCAACCATGTCTTAGTTTACCCAAAAATGAGTTGTATGCTTAAATGTTTGTTGCTTAATCAGTTAAGTTTTACAAAGTTACAAATGAATTCTTTATATCTTCAGTAATTTGCTGGACAAGATGGCTTGTCCTTAATGTAGGTAATTCACAAAATCAAATGATAAAGCAAAAGATGAACTTAAGGGCCTTTTGAACTTGATGTTGATCTGTTAGCCCTGCAGTGCAGATGGATCTGCCTGAGCCAAACAGAGAGACTAATGCACGCTTTTATAACTAGCAGGCTTGACTACTGTAATGCTCTCCTCTCTGGTCTTCCCAAAAACACAATAAATCAGATACAACTAATTCAAAACTCTGCTGCTAGAGTGCTGACAAGGACCAGGGGGGAGCACACATAACACCCATTTTAAAGTCTTTACACTGGCTGTCTGTTAGTTATCGCATTGATTTTAAAATTCTTTTATTAGTTTATAAAGCTCTACATGGCCTGGCACCTGAGTACCTGTCAGAGATGGTTTTAGTTTCTGAACCAGGACAGGCCCTCATATTCTCTAATTCCTCTCTCCTAGTTGTTCCACAGAGCAGAACAAGAACATTTGGTGATGCTGCTTTTAGCCGTTACGCTCCAAAACTGTGGAACAAACTCCCAGAGGGTCTGAGACAAGCTTCAAATGTAGACATTTTTAAACGCAATCTAAAAACTCACCAGCCAGGCTTTTATGTAGAATTTTATTATTTCAATGACTATTATAATTATTTATTTCTGAGTAGCAATTATTATTTTTAGTTTAAAATTGTATTGTCTGATATTTTATTCCATTTTTACTATTTGCTTATATATTTTCATATAGTTCTTATCTTTTTACATTTAATTATTTTGGGTTTAATTTTAATCTTTTAACATACTTCTATTTGTTTAAATATATATATTTTTAGTGTCTTATGTAGATGTATCTTAGTTTTATTCTTTATTCTTTACTCTCTTAGATGTTTCTTAGTTTTATTGCTTTGCTTTTTCTTGTATCTGTTGTTATAAATGTTATCATTTTAATTGAGCTTCTGTGGTGTGCATTAGTCTCCAAATCCTCTTGGCATTCTTCCAACTATTCATTACAATTACAGTGGCATACTACTTAGTAGATGGACCTCTGCTGAGTGTTTATTTGCTAAGTGGTTAAAGAAAATTACTGTCACCATTTATGTATGTTTGTGTACATATATGCACATATTTGTGTGTGTATGTATGTCTATATGGATGTGTGTATGTGTATATGTATACATATGTGTGTATGTGTATTTATGTGTATGTATGTATATACATACATCCTTTGTCAATCTTTTGTCTTGATGTAAAGCACTTTGAGCTGCAATTGACTTGTATGAATTGTGCTATTTAAATAAACTTTGATTGATTGATTGATTGATTGGGTGTCTGTAACCAGACTGATTCATCTTGCAAAGCTCCAATCTACAGCGATTGTGAGCAGCTCAGGTAGGACGGCCCAATCAGAGTCCTATAGAGTAGAAAGAGGAGGGCACTACGAGCAAGAAAACAGCAGGAAGTTACTGCTTTACAGGAATTAGCATAGACGCAAACCACTTAAGTAACAGTTTTATCAGATCTGGGCTGTATTTCTTTAATTAATGAAAACAATTAACAGCACAACAGACTTCTCTGTGGAGAGAAAAATCAACTCTACTTCTGACATGTTTTGCCAAGAGATTGATTTACAAAGTGGCTCACGTTCTCTCCTTCAGACCACAGCAGTAGTGCTCGCCTACTACATCATCTGATTGGCCCATAATGAATATGAATACCTTTTAGACTGTATTCCTTCATACTTCCATCATTGTGTACCTTTGTGCAAAGTTTAAAATAATACCTAAAAGATTTTATGTTCACATCTAAAGCAGCCTTTCCTAAAGTTTGGGTTCTGACCCAGGATGGTTCTTGAGCCTATTTTTATTGTGTCGCAACCTGTCAGACTTAAACCACTGAACTGACTGTGAGTTAGGGTAATGCCCATCCCCTCCCTCATCTTTACGCCACCCCCTCACTGATATCTGCATGCAACCTCTGGCTCTCAGTGCAAGAGCAGTACATGTATGTGAGTGACGGTAAGGACTGCTATGTCCACGATGCCAAAGCAAAATTCTAAAGTAGAGTTCATAAATGGTAGCTTTGCTGAAGCCTTTGGATGAAGCAGAGAGGTTATACGATGTTTTAGAAGGGTCGGTGCCAGAGATGAAGCTCAGCTTTACAGATTGGACAGACACCTCCAGACAAAGGATCAATAAAGACACAATATTTGGCACAAAGAAAAAGTACACGAAAATCAGCATAAATGCAAGAAACCAGCAGGCATTGTGTTTATAAGGGACATATTGAATGATTAACCTTGTGAGTCACATGTGAAAGACATGACAGATATATCTGACAGTGTAATTTGGATGTTGATTTGTAAGATATTGATGAATGGGTCATAAAATATTTCCACTCGACCTCAGGTGTGAGCAGCTGTTGATGAATTCCTGCACCATGATGGCTTCAAGTGCTACTTGTCCTCATATCCCATCATCTTAATGTGTTAGCAGAAGCCATTTCGTGTTTCTTCATTTCCAAATGTTCTTATGGCCGAAGTAAATACTTAATTATGCAATGCTTGAAATAAAACTCAGAACCCAAATGGCACAAGCACTTAGGCATTGTAATCCTAACATGCACCTACTCTTTTACTTTAAACCGAGGACTTAACAGGGTTCAAATTCCCCTCTGGATCATCCCAACTAAGCAAAATTGTTGTGTAATTACTTAATGCCTTCCTGCCTAATGGAAAAGCATCATTAAAGTTTGAAACAGCAAGATCAAAATTCCCTTTAACACATGACTCAGAGCTTTCAGTAACTTTTATAATAATAAAGCAGATGACAATTCAGTCGCTGCAGAGTTGGTCTGAATTTGAGACATTGTGGGACAGCATTTAGACGTGATTTTCCTCCTACAAATCTCTAACCACCTCTGATCTTAAGAGGTACTCAGCTGAGCTATCCAGTAAAGAAGTAAACTACAGGAGCTTTTAGACCACTTTGTTTCCAGGAAAGGTGCGGAAATACTCTTTAGGGGTGTTATCTCCTTTGTACCTCCTGACCAGCAATCCTTAATCCATTAAAGCATTAAACAATTGTCAAATCCCACGAGGTGTAATTCTTTTACTGCTAATCCCATCTTCTAATGTTACGCTTTTTCAGATATAGCTCCTGTTGTCAACATAGAGTTTGAAAAAGATGATCACTGCTCTACAACAAAGTAGGTTAACTCTAACTGGACACACCAGATGGACTGTTCAGTGTGATTCACTTGTCCATCCGGGAGATTCCATAGACAGGATTTGGGGAGGGTAGCACTTTTCAAAAGTATATCTGATAGACGACTGGATGACCGTTCTGTCAATCACTCAGTAGGAGTAAATGCGATAATGTAGCAGCCACTACTGCTGCAGTGTAAAAGGACAGAATGTGGCCACCTCATGAACTAAATGCTCACAAAAACAGGTCAAAAGTGGATCCAAAAATATCCTTTCTATAGAGAAGTTTGTAGTGTTACCTTTTTTTAATTAAAGAAATGCAGTCAGACCTGATAAAGGTGCTGCTTAAGCTAGTAACATATTTGCTAATACCTGTATGAGCAGTTACCTCCTGCTTACATCTCACTCCCACCTCCTCCTGCTCCAAAAAACACAGATAAGGCCATCCTGCTCTGGACTGAGAACAACTGCTGTAGGTCGAGGCTTGGCAAGAGGAATTTGACTGATTACAGATATTAAATCAGGCTAATCTTTCTGTACTGTAAGGTTAGATCAGCTACTTAATCAAGTAAAATTCTTGCTATCAACCTGCATGAGGGGATCTAAATGTGATCTTATTTACACAAGCAAACAGTAGACATGTGGTGAAGATTGAAGATTTACCAATGCTACTGTCTAAACTTAAAGACACCGTGGAGCTTCTGACAGCATTAATCCACTATCTTCTCCACCCTGGGTTACCTCTCTGAGATGGAACTCAGTGAAATTAATAATTGGTTTGATTCCACAGCAGCTGGTGTTTGCATAGAAAAACAACCCTCTTTCATTCAAAAAGTGAAGATGAGTGTGGTTAAAACACACAGTCAGCTGCACAGACTAACAGCTGTTAGAGAAAAGCAGAGGAAAGCATTTTAGCCCACCTGGGTGGTGCTCCACAATGTGCTTTATCATGTTTTAGCTATATATAGACAGCAACAGTGCTCTGCTTGTTCACTTTTTTGTTTCAAACTGAACACATGAAAAGGAAAATAGAATTTCTACTTGAAGCAAGGTTTTCAAGTTGTTTTTGCCAGACATACAAAATCTCTCTCTCTATCAGTCTTTAGATATGTTCTTCAATCTGCTAATCCATTTAGAAATACAATTAAATCTTATTAACCAAACAAATCACATTTGCACTTGGTCCGCTTCACTTTCAGTTAAATGCACTTTAGCTTGTGAAAAAGCAGATGCTTGCTTCGTTTGAAGATATCAAAGGCTGTGTCAGAGCAGCCACAGCTGGTAGAGTTGAGACTGAGGCTTGTGGACAACAACTATAACCAACACCAGGCAAGCATGCAGACATGAGGTTTAAGCTTGGACCAGGCTGGAGCTTGATCAGACTATAATTATCACAGTTTCATTTGCCCTGGTTTGGCCTGATGCAGCATGGTGTTGTGTCTGCTCGCTCTGTCGCCGTAGTCCATGTTTGGGTCACTGAGGTGCAACGTGTCCACCCAGCCGGGCTGGGCTCAGTCTCCAGCCATGAGGTCTTATGTGGCCTGACAGCCTGTTTACCTTGGATGCCATTTCCTTGACATTTCTGCATGGTTTGGCGCTGACTAGCAGTTGATGGCCGGCAGCTTTATTGAATTAGCTCTGCAGCTACAAAGGCATGAAAGAAAAAAGCGAGAGAGAAAGTTAAAAAAAAAACCAAGAGGATTGAAATACAAGGAAAAGGGTTATAAAGTTACATTTAGTTTATGTTCCTAACACGTTTCTGTGATGACTCTGGGGTCAGATGCCAAAACATTAAAAACATGATAATATGGGGTGATGTCTCCAACCAGGTTCAGGGAGTCAACTTGTGCTGAACTTGCAATCACCAGACAAACATTCTACCTACAGTATCAGCATTGAAGCTGCAAGATGTCTGCTCTCTTTCTCTGCTCTGGCCTTGCCAGTTCTGCCTGCATCAGAGCTGCAATTCTGTCAGGACCACTTTATCAAGAAACTACACAGGAGTGTTTTTAATCAACTTTATTTGCAGTTATTTATTAACTCATGTTGAATATTTGATTTATTATTGTGGCTTTGATGGAAGCTCTCCCTGCCCTTCCACATGCTGATGATAGAAACTCTGAGTGGGAGAAGCACGCATTCCTGCCACCACAAGCAAAGCATGATGCAGGGAGAGAAGCATCAATGCCTGCTGATGCTGATTAAGTCAGAGAATAGCATATAGGAGGAGCTGGGGAGAGGAGGGTTGCAATGCAGTTTGCACCAAGAGCAGTGAAGAGTAGGCAGCTCAAATAAGGCAGTCTTAGGGCCTGATCTACGATGATCCAAAATAACGGGCGGTGAATTGCGTGTGCAAACTAAAAAATTGCACATGCTATTAGTGGGCTTCAGTCCATCATAATGACAGACAGCCTCCAAGTCTTTCTGTTTTTCATCAAAAAATTGCAGTGGAAAATACGGAAAATTTAAATAGCTTGTGAATATGGAAAATATTCAATTAATGCAACCCATGTTTGCCACCATGATCACAGCCTCTTGTTTGTGACACTGTGCCCTTTTTTGCACCTGCTTTTTAAATGTACTAAACTCAGATGCAGAAACACCGCGTGCAATCACTTGCGGGTTTGATAAATCACATTGCGGGTGCTAAATGACTACATTTGCATCTCCTCCTCCTTATATTTTGCACATTCTGATGATCTGTATCTATTCTGCATATTCATGAGGGCAACGCTAAATGGACTGGGGGTGCTATTTTGCTCATCTGACAGATGCAATCCTTGATGCACCCTGTAAGTTGATCAGACTTGCACGTGCCATCAAGTTTGCACATGTTTTAATACAGGCAAACTTTTAGATGATCAGGCCCTTAGATGATGGCAGCTTAAAGCTGGCTGTCAGCTGTGATGGGCAAGCTTTTGATCTGCTGTTTTACAATGGAATGCGAGCATGTTAGCAATCTTTACTCTGTTCTCCAAGAAATAACACTAAGCTTTTTTTTACTTCGAACCTTTAACCACCACAGTATACACCATTGAACTCAGAAAGGAGTTTAGGATGTTATGTCATCACTGCTCAAAATTCTGCTGATAAAATAACAAACTATGTTCTGCAGTTGCAAGTAATATTGTAAACAAATACAAACAAGCTGTTTTTTTTATTTTTATTGAAACTTTTTGGCATTTTGAAAAATAGTTTGTGTAGTAAAATACTTTTAATTTCAGTTAGAACTAGCACATGGCAGTTGTAGTCCAACTGAAGTACAAGCTGACAGAAGTACAAGTGCAGTGGTGGGAGGCTTGACCTCAGACCTTATACTTTTGTGCAACATTAAAGAAGGCTTAACCAGAACTGCTTTGTTTTAATTTTATCCATTCATGCATTTGCCCTCAAGTCCCCTTGTCATCCCTCCCAGAAAGTGTTACAGAGAATGTGTGTTTTGACTCAAGAATGAAGAAGTTACATTTATGAGGTTACGGTTCGACAGTCAAAGTCAAATAAATGTTTGTTTCCCATTGTTTGTTGGAGCAATTTTGTGAACTTAATATCCAGAGAACACAACAGAAGTATAAACCAATCTGATTATGTAGGTCATGATTCAAAGGTCTTGTAGCATACTGGGTTTCCATTGCATATGAACTCATTATCTTAAGAAGCCTCACAGGATTGTGGGGTCAGAGGTTTATGGGCAAAATTTTACTCAAATGTCAGCTCTACTCGAGGACAAACTGGTAAGATTTGAAGGGACAAGGACAAGTGTTCTGGGCCTCATCATCATCATACTTAATTATGGACTTCATGCCAACTCTAGATCAGACTGTAGAATTCCTCAAAGGGGGTAAGATATATATATTCATATTATATATATATATATATATATATATATATATATATATATATATATATATATATATATATATATATATATATATATATATATATATATATATATATATATGTACCTTTTTATATATCTTTCTATCTACTTTTTAAAATTGTTGTTGGAATCCTGATCTTCCCTGAGGGAGTTTCCCAAAGTGATTTATAAGTCAGTCTATTCAGTCTAATCTTATCAGATAGTTTGCATTTTTTGACACTTCTAAATTTGATAAAATGTTATTTTTGCTAAGTGAGATGTAAGTCCAGGGCACCAGGAGTCTTGTGGTTTTCTTTCTTATATGTCATCCCCCGCTCTCTCTCTCTCTCTCTCTCTCTGTCCCAAATATTCCAAACTAATTCCCATCCTCTCATTAATCAGCTCACTGGTATATGAGTGGTTAAGCTGAAGCCTTTTTTGTGTTAAGTAAAAAAAAGCTTCATGAGCTTTAATTAACATTTTTACATTGCAAATTAGCTTTTTTTTAAACAATTTTTTAAGATGAGTGAATCAGAATGTTTCTGCGATGTCTGAGTCACCATACATTCTGACCTCTTCGTCCAAACAGCATCTAAATCTGGCGACACAAGCTCCGGTCTAAAAGTTCAAACACGTGTGACATATCTGCACAGAGAGGAGCAGACAGATTGGGAAATGTTGCTCTTTACACCAGATTCAATATAAACAGCTTCTCTGATTGGTTCCCTGCTGGACCACCCCCTCCGAGCGGGTCCTGCCCTGGTGGGATGTCTTGTACAAACTGCCCTCTGGGTAAACATCAGATACCCTATAAGAACAGCCTGACCTGCTTCCTTAGAAAAGAGCAGAAAGGGGAGTATTCACTTAAAACAACATATCAGGAACCAGAGGGTGCTCAACACTGCGCCCAATGATCCTCCTACCCTCAGGACATGAACGAGACTGAATGAACACCCACAAACACACACACACACACACACACACATGCACACACAGACACACACATAGTTTTGGTGTAGGTACTGATGCATGTTGAGGGCCTCCTCTCCTCTTTTCTTTTCTCATCTTCAAAGAAAACATCACAAGGTGGTTTCTGCACACATGAAGGTCTTCAGGGGGGGATTTTTGAAGTATGAATAACCCCATTGTGGTGAAGCAGCCTGTGAAATAACATGTCAGGTGGGATCTAATGTCAGGAAAAACAACTACAGCTGTCAGTGTGAAAGTGATGAGATTACAGTTTTCCTTTAACACATTCAATTATTAAGATAATGATAATCACATGATGTTTTATTCTTGAGGTGCACAGTAGAGGGTCTGCAGTTGGTTAATATTCACCTTAGTGTCTCCCTGCTTTTACAGAAAAACAAGGAAACTGCTACTCCTTTGAATGTATCATTTCACTCCAAAAATCTTTCCAATCAAGTCAGTGGATCAGCACAATCTGCACCTTCAAATATCAAACATTTCTCTAAACTGCTAACTTAAGCTACTTTTTAAAGTTACTTATTTACTTTAAATAAAAGCAGGTTTTTCACCAAGCAGGAAGAAAGTCAGATTATAATTTTTTTAAATGATTTTACTTCATTGTTTGTGTGGGTATGTGAGACTTGGGCTGTGTTTACACGGCGCCGAAACGGTCAAATCCAATAAGTTTTCGTTGTGTTTTGGCCTTGCGTTTCGTCTGAAAACGGAAACTTTTGAAAATAGGCTCCAGAGTGGAAAGCTTTGAATACGCTCTCCATGCAGCTCCATGTAAACCCATGTCAGAGCGTTTCAGTGAAATGCTGACGTCACAGCATGTGCAGTACTCTTTCAGATGAAGGCTGCGCGAGCATACCAGGAACAACATCAGCTGCAGCCGTCTGCCGAGTAACGTGTGAGCCTCTTACCGTGCTCGGTTTGTTATCCAGACAAAACTATCCAGACAGATTAGTTGTCTGAACTGATTTGTTGTCCAGAAAAGAAACTCCTGCGTCTCTGTGCGTCTATTCGCCATTGTTGTTTGTGAAAAGTTCTTCTGCTTCGTTCGTGTGTTGTAGCAGCGCTGCCTCTCTGCAGACCTACACCGCCATCTACTGAACCGGCATGCACACTACAGTGGATTAACTCATCTCAAAGCATCATCGTCTGAAGGCAGAAGAATTCTAAAATGCAAAGGATAAATCTTTGCATCTTTAACCCTTTAAGGCCCAAGACCGTAGATTATAGCCAGAAAATTCTAATTTTTTGGAGCTGAAATGTTTGTTTCACCTTCTGCTAAAATCCTAAAAATATAAAAATGTCCATTAAATTCAACATGTAGATTTTTTGTATCTCATTTGATACATTAGGTGTTTTTGGCAACTGATAATCCATTTGAGGACATTATCATTTATCTGATTGTATTCAGATGGGGATTTTTTTGTAATTTGTCGAGCATTTTGAGCAGATAGAGGTATTGCAAAAGTATGTATCAAATATGATACAATTGGCATTATAGGGTTAAGTCAGGAGTGTCTGTGTAAACGCAGCCTTACACTGTGCCACACTCTCATGCTGATGCTCTCATTTCAGGGTCAATCCAAACCAGTATCACAGTCTTGTGGAATCAGTCTGAACATAATGAAGCATAATTATGGCTGAGATTAGTTATGCTTTTTTTTGTATTTTTGTTTGTTTGTTTGTTTGTTTTGCATAAATACACACTATAAAAGGCTACAGAGGCAGAACAGGAACACACAGAGCTAATGGTGAAAAGCAGCACCAGGCAACACAAACAATCTTACCATCTTAGCTTTGTTTAAACACTTTTGTGATCATTTGAATCACATCTCAAAAGTCAAGATCATAAAGTACATTTCTTTGCATTCATTGATTAACAATTCAAAAACTGGAAAAGACTTGCATCAGAGAACATAAAAACACTTGAAATCAAAATGGTCAATTTTCATGTTTAAGTATCATTATTAAGTGATTCGGTTTTGTAATATGTTTTGTAATGTACATGTGTATCATATATGTGCATCGATAGCAGAATTTGTTTTATAAGACCAATGAGGAGGTTTTTTACTTCTTCTTACTCCTTTTTGAGTGTGTATAATTACTTATTTCTTTTTTTCATGTATGTGAATGGCATTTCTTTAGTTTTTATTCTTTGCATACATGTTCAATATTAGATTCAATTCAAAGTATCTGATTGAATGAAGCCTTGCACGATTTCTTTTACATTTTTCAATCAGATCAGGATTTCATTCTATGTGAAAATCTAAATCAACCTGAACAGAGAATAAAATGCATTTTTCCTCTAGTTTTTACTTCACTCGCAGCACCAGTACAATCCTGGTTCAGATTAATCCCCACCGTAATCTCTTGCTGTAACGGGGTCAGATTAGGGCACTAAAATGATATGGCAGGGCACATTACCACATAAAGATTACTCATCTGCACATTTATAATCCCCTCAGACTTTAAGTAACTTTAAGAGTGTACGAGCTGCGGAGTATTAAAAGCAGCCCTCCATTTTCAATGTCCTATTTATACCATATATCACTTTTTAAACGCCTGCTGTGCTTTGGGGTATTTTTCAGCCTCGGGGAAACCACAGAAAGTGAGGTTTACCTTTGGGTAATTACCCAAATGAGCCTTTTGTTAGAGGGCTTTTTTTAATGCGTAATGAGCCGTAAAGTGAGCTGTCTGCTCTCAACTTTTTAGACAAAACCATTCAGTAATGGATCCCAGGAGAAACTGCAGCTTTGATGTTTTCAGAATAAAATGCACAGTTTTCACTTCAAGTAAAAATTCCTGAAGTGATTGAAACAGTAGGTCAATGTTGGACAGAATAATGAGAGTTATAAAGGCAAAGTTAAGAGCTCCACTTCTGTGTCTTCAAGTCATTTAGATCAGAGGATTGATGCCACTCTCGGGGTTTGAGCTAGGAGCTGTGTAGTTTGTTAGACGTAGCTGGGCATTCAGTCTGGAGGCAAACATCTGTCCAAAATCTGACAACCAGCAACCATGAAAATACTTTTAAATCTTCTGTCCTGTTTATAATCTGTAAATTTATGAAAGAATAAAAGAGAAGGTGTTTCTCCACTGTGAAAAGGCTTCTGATTTATTCCTGGCTTTAAAAGGTAAACTTTTTCATTTAGATTATTTGTATTTAAAAAAATTCTTCAAAATAAATCAAGTAAAGTAAACAGATTCACTTTCATAACAATGTTGGCTGCTATTTGACAAAACCCAACAACAACAAAAAAAAATCTATGTGGACTCTTGTGTTCATTCACATTCACTTTTATTACCTCCGCCGAGGAGGTTATGTTTTCGGGAGAGTTTGTCTGTCTGTCTGTCTGTCTGTCTGTCTGTCTGTGAACAAAATAACTCAAAAAGTGATGGGTGGATTTGGATGAAATTTTCAGGAAATGTCCAGCATGGGAAAAGGAAGAACTGATTCAATTTTGGTGTTGATCCGGATCAGCGTCTGGCCGCCATGATGAAAAATGTGATTTTTGCAAATAAATACTGAACTAAAATAAATATCATTATGAATCCAACTGCTACTGGTATGTTTTCATGGTCAAGGAATCTAAATATTTCAATGAAATAAAGGTAGGACTAATATTGGAGGTGAAAATCACAATATGGGTGAGGACTTTGGCGCTGGCGGAGGTCTGCGCTCTACAAGAGCTTTTCTAGTTTTCTTACTGGTTTTAAGGTATTTCCCAAGTTCTCTCATCCATCTAAGTCAGGGGTGGGCAACTTTAACTACAAAGAGGGCCACATAAAACCATTTTTCTTAGCTTGAGGGCCACATTGTTACATATTTTTCGGAAAATCTTAATGGGGAAAAAAAAATGTTGGATAAAAAACACAAGAATATAAACTAGTCATAAAAATAGTAAACCAATATTCATAATTACAAGTTATTATGCATAATTTAATTAACTTGATATAGAATTCATGCAAATTTAGCCAATGTACATGGAATAAAGCCAATGAAGCTATTTTTAAATCAATGAAATGATTAGTGTTTTCCAATTTTTAAAACCAAAAATACTTTACCACTGTCATTTTTTTAAAATATTGTATGAGTATTACTTGATATCATGTTCTAATACCAAAGGCAAGAGATGTAGAGACACTAATATAGCAAAGTAAGTTCATCAATAACCTGTAAAAGCCAATTAATAATTCAATCTAGATTATATAGAATTATTTTCATTAGATATCAGAGTTTTCTTTGTATTACAATTGAAGATTTTTTGACTTGTGGGCCACATTTAGTGAGATGGAGGGCCACACATAGCTCCTGGGCCACCAGTTGCCCACCTCTGCTCTAAGTTATGAGCCTGAGTGCACTGTTTTACCTTATATAATAAAATGACCTGAAAAAACTTATTAAAAACTAAAAAAGCTGCCTTACTATGACATCTGACAGATTAATATGTTGTACAATACATCTTGAGCAATTTATACCTTAACCCACTTAAACTGAGTTAAAATAGAACTAATAAATTTAAAGTAAAAATGACCATCACCACTAAGTGTTATGATTTTTTCCTTTTGCATATTGTTAGTTTTGTAATTTAATACTAATATTTATCTGATGAGCAAGTTTTTAGGGTTTTATAGCTTCACTTAGATTAGGTGAGGGCAGAACCACATACACTTAGATTGCTTAGTCAATTTGATAAAGATGATTAACAGATAATAAGTCATAAATTCAATATATACAGCCAAGTTTCATAAGGAATCAATATGTTGAGTTATATTTATACTTAGGTATAAATGTGTATGTCAAATATACA
Organism: Scarus forsteni; assembly: GCA_036419115.1. Lineage (NCBI taxonomy): Eukaryota > Metazoa > Chordata > Actinopteri > Labriformes > Labridae > Scarus > Scarus forsteni. Next base: position 17,182,126 of record JAZDUH010000458.1, read on the forward strand.
GCGTATTTACGATATGTTCAGACATTTGGATTTATACTGGTGTATGTGTACATATCCATGTATGTTTATGTAGATATGGAAGCTTCACATATGCGTCATTCTTAAAGGAAAGGGGAACAAAAAAATATGTTATAATGTGATGCTAATACTTTTCAAGGTGACAGCAAAACCTTTCTGTACTTTTACAGACTAAAATGTATTTTCAATAATGGTTCTTCATTTTAAACTCTCTGAGTTTTTTCATCTAGATTTCATGGATTAAAATGGTCTGTACAGCTTTGCTCCCATCTCTACATAAAGGGGTTATGGCTCTTGAAGGTTCAACTCTAAAAATACAGGTTTAACAGCTCAAAGATGATTAAGACAGAGACACCCACAATCAAATGATAAACCAAGAGGAAACAAAATGGCAGAGGCAGTTGGATATTAGGCCACAATGTTTATTCAGTAGTGTTGTTTCAACTTATAGGTACAATACTGTCAGCTTTTGTAAGACTAAAAAAAAGTTACCATTACAGTCATCCATGCTCACAGAATGCCAGTCAAGTCGTCTACACCTCTCCTATGTGTACAAACCTGCCACATGCTCACCCAGAGCAGGTACATTTCCGAATGGTAGGCACTTTGAAGGTTTAAAACATTTGTGAATATACATTTATATATATTTATATATCTTTTCATATACTAATAAGCAATTGGACTCAAAGGTCAGGTCTCTAATCAAGAGAGAAAAAAAAAACTAAAAAGAGTGAAGAAAGACGAGGACGAGGAAACATGATGTGGCCATGATGGAGGAGGGTGGCGGGAGTACAAACACTGTGAGTCTTTGGGTTTTTCAGTATAGTTCAGTACCATAAGTCCTACAACAAGGCAGGACAACAGAGAAAGGGAGAAAAGGATGGGACAAGGGACTGAAATAATACAATAGGGACTTCATGAGGGGGTTCATGTGGCAGCTTTTACTTCACTATCATACAACTGAAAAAGGCAATTCACAAACCTGCCTGACAGTTTAGTGTCTCCTCAGGGCAGGCTCATACTCATATTGTCATAAAAAAGAAGACAGTAACTCGCTTTCATGTGACGTAACTTGGCTAAGGAGCCATTTTGTGGCCTTTCACACTCACGGATGCAAAATGGCATCATAACAACACTTTCTGTAGGTTTTAAACCTGGTAAACAACCTTTTGAAATTCCTGTGCTGACCACTTCAAATAATCGAGATTAGCCCTCAAAGTGACACAACAATAAAGTCTTTATTTCTATGAATAGATCAACCCCAGTTAAGCTGGATATATACTTCTTGTTAATCCTTGCATTTGCATGCACCCTGTTGCGTCATGAGCCTTAATAAAGTTTGTGCTTGCCTTACGTGACGTGTGCTATGGAGGATATCAGATGTCACACAAGAGAGCTCAGGCTGTATACAACTACCTGATGTGTGGTTTGTACACTGCGAGTGTGGTGATAATCATGTTAATTCTGGGATCAAACTAACAAACCAAACATCAATAATGAATCATTACTTCAAATGAGCTAGCTTAAAAGATGTCTGGTGAACATAGTACACTTTCAGCACTTCTGCTATATGTTCTGACATTCTCCCCCATATTTGGAAGTAACTGTCCTGGTGTTACTGTTAACTGAGCCAATGGGGTTAAGAAATATACTGATTACATCCAGGCTTGCCCCGAAAAATGGCAGAGCCCCTACCCTTTTCAGAGATGAAAAGCATTTATAGGAGATCATAGTGTTGGTGCGATGTTTGTTAGCTTTACCTTCATTTAGAGCTAAAGTGCATGCTAACAAGTCATCATCTAGTCCAAATGTTTCCTGGAAAGTAGCCTTAGTATTCCCCTCCCACCTCCCTTTCTTTTTTGTTGCCATGCTGAATTTTGCTCGTTGGCACAACTGTGGTAGCTGATTGGTTAAGTTAATTTAGTCTGTCCACACCATTTACATTATCTAACATTAAAGCCTTGATTTGTTTTTTGGAAATAAAGCGTTTACATTTTGAGACAGGCAACATTTTACTACTTTCATAAGTGGTTTGTCGGGTAGCATTGCCCCAGAAAGACAACAAAATGACCAAAAGTCTTCAATGTCACACTTAAAGTTCCAGCTTTTACTTCACATTCTTACCTGTGCTAAACAGACACACTTTATGGTGCATCCTGATTAAGTAAGTGCTCATGGCTGTGATAGACCTGTGTGAAACATCATTTTTTGATCTTCTGAAGACATTTAATTCTCTGGCAGGACCTGGTCAGCCGGTTGCTTACAGCTGCCTTTTGTGAAATGCAACAAGGCTTTGAAATGCACACCTAGGGTATCTCCAGATACTTTTGTTGTCGTTGTTTAGAGGCTTCAGCTTGTATTTCAGGCAGTTAACCAAAACCCTATTTCAAAAATTCAGACTTTGAGAGACTGAAACTGGAAGGGCTAAAATGCTCCTTCCTTTCCATGTTTTAGGGCTCCTTGTTGCACCACTGTTGGCTCTGCTTCTGTTCACATCCACCTTGACTCTACAGTGACCCCCCGGTCATGTGCATACACCATTTCATATGTGCTTCACATTAGCTCTGGAGGACGTGCTCAGCTGTCCCGCAAAGAAGTCTGAGGGGGCACGTGGCAGCCATCATGAGTTTACATCCGCATTTATAACAGAAAGTACATCTCCAGCCTGGGAGAAACTAGTTTCTCGAGGGGTGGTCTCTAGTGTTTGCTGCAGAAGTATGTGCTCTGCATATAGGGGGCTTTAGCCCAGAGGCCTGGTGTGTTTGCATCCAAGCAAAAGCAGGCCTTTTAGTTTGCAGATCAACAGCAGGGACACCGACAATAATGCCAGGCTACCCGGGTGGCTCCATACAGCTGAAAGAGAGCGAGCAAAGAGGGGGGCCAGTCGGGGGTTGACAACTAAACTGGCGGGGCTCCAATCTGATTAATAAAGAAGGTGGGAGCGAGGGAGGGTTAGGGTAAACAGAAAGGACGGGGAGGAGGTGAAAGGGTGACAGGGTGTTCGCAAAGTTTGGGTGCTGTCAGTAAAGTGGAGGGAAACATCAGGGAGGACAGAGTCTATGGGCTTAAAACATATTTATAAAGCAGCAGGAAGCAAAAGCAGTAAATGTGCAAGATGTAACAAGAGAAAGCATTTAAATAGAAAAGATTAGCGAGACATAGGAACAGAAGTGAGATCTGTGTTTTATCTTGAGCCCTGACACGTTGATTTTCATCTTTTAAAGACCTGAAATTAAAACGCTGTCAAAACATAAAACTGAGAAGAGAACAAACAAATAAACAAGACATAATGAAAAATGCTCACGCTTGACCCAAAAAAATCAAAATAAAACAGATGTGAGAGCAAATAATAAACATTGTAACCTGAAGGGAGGACATTTACATTGACTGTTAACAGCGTTAATATGAAGACAAAAAAAAGCTTCATTAAAACTACAAAGGCATTTTTTAACATCAGAGAAAAGATAAATTAATGTTATACACCTTTTAGAGTTCAACATCAGACATGCTAGGACAAAATAAAAAGAAAAAAAGAAAGCAGGATTGATACAGAATAATTATATTCAATTATGTCCACTTTAAATTTTTTTCTTTACAAATAACATACTGCTACAGTTAAAAGTAGTCAGCGACTTAAAACAGCTCCTTTGACAGAAGACAGATGCGATCGTTTCCTTGCCTTTACACATCCTGTTTTTTTTTTTAGCCTTTTCAAATAATACACAAAATGTTTAAATACACTGAGATCTGCCATAAAATGAGAAATGCTTGTTTTTCATTTTTTTATAAAAGAAAGAAAGAAAAGGTCTTAATTACAATACTCTATGCAAAAGCTTTCCTTTATGCTAGTTTCCTTAAACATTTCATTGTTGGGTGTGAACAGGTTCTGCTGTTGTCATGGACTGTGTTTTTTCTTTTTACAGTCTCTCATATTATGTCGTTCTTGATGATAGGATGGCAGCGGGGGGGTTTTATGCATAAAACTCCTTGGTTGGGGCCTTCTGGTAGGCTGCGCCGGAGGGTTTCCTCTCGCCCAGGTCGTAGCTGCCCTCGTCCTTCTTCCTCATGCGGTAAACCAGGAGGAGGATGAGGAAGATGGCAAACAGGAAGCCGATGACACCGCCGGCGATAACAGCTGAGAAGGGCAGAGACAGAGAGAGGAGGCAAAAATCAATGCTTAGAAAGTAAAACGTCTCCAATTTGTCCCCAAAGAGAATGAGACCTTTAGTCTGTCCTTACAAAGGAACTTCTAATGAGCTGCCCCCTTTTTAGTGTTGGGTATATCGCCTTTTTGTGTGCAGTCGAGTACAATACAGAGTTGAATTCAGCTGCACTGTCTGCTACAACAAAACTGTGAAACCAATGCTGCCTTACCCCTAACAGCATAACCATAGCAACAACAAACATGTCAGGTTTCACCATGAAAATACATATATGAGTTTGACAACAGACAGATATATTTGAGGTAACTTAAGAGCTTTAGTGCCATCTTAATTTATTTAAACATTTGAGAGCGAAACTTCTAGATGTTGTTCATTATCTCCACCAAAAAGGTTGTGTTTTTTGACGTATGTGTTTGCTAGCTTGTCAGCGAGATTATGCAAAAGCTACTGAACATTCCCTGAACTTTTCAGAAAATGTTGGTAATGGTCAAACGTAATAAAAGTTAGACTTTGGTGGTGATCAAGATAACTGCCATTATCGAACGTTCATTTTTAATCAATGACTGTCAAACTAAAAATGATAACATGATTCAGAGCGCTAGGTGTGAGTTTTCAGGGTCAGAGGAATCATGTTATGATAGTAACTTTATCATGGAACTATTTTTGATAGATGCAACAGTAATATTTGAGCTACCTTGGCAGAGGTGTGTGGTATCGAGTTTTAATGTTGTGAAACTAGGCTGCAACTGCTCAAGCTGAATGTCAGAACCAAAGCAAAAGTTTAAACCCTCAATTGACTCCAGAAATATGAGTTATACATTTCTTTTGGTTCATATCTCCTCCTCTAATGTGTGTCCTGTTCAAAAGTTATTTGTTCACAGTAATGAGCTGTCCCATGTGTGGTTCATTCAGCACAGTCTGTATTCAAATCAGAGAGAGTTACCCATCTAGGCTGTAGAATGGATGGGCTTAATGTTTTCCTTTCTTTGGATGAATAAATCCAATGCAGACAAACAGCACTCAGTCAACCCTAGAGCATGAAACTAATCCCCCTTGTCCCCCTGACCTGATGGATGACCCTCACCAAAACTTTGAAATATTGACAGCAGTACAGATGAACACCACAGCCAAGTGGTCTCTATTAGTGACGAGTCTGTGTTTGGATGAATGTAAAACATTTTTAATTTAAAGACTGCAAGAAAAGTGAATGTTGCCTTTGGTAGATGAAGCCATATGATTTTCAAAGAAAATGTTCTAGGGGCTTTTTTGGCCATTACTGATAGTGGATGACTTGGAAGGGGAATAGAGTATAGGGAAAGATATGAGGCTAAAGGGTCAGGATCAAACCTGGACTGCCAATAAGTGGAAAGCTCATGGTTGCTCTGCCATACCACCACCACAACATTTAGTTCTGAATGAGAATTTGGATTGAAGATGCATCTCATTAGTTCTGATATAGAGCACATCATCACTGGAATTTCAGGGAAATGCCACTTTGTGTAGGCCGTTCAGCTGCTGTATGGGTAAATAGATTAACAGGGTTTAAGATGCATAAAATCAGGTAGAATCAGTAGAAATAACAAATGTGTCACATGAGGGTTGTCAGTCCAATTAGACTTGATTGAAGACACTCTACCAATTTTTGTCCTTTCTGGTTTCTTACTGTGGAAAGATTGTGTTGGGTTTTCTCATGTAGAGTCTTGATCTTCAAGGACTTTACCCCACAACCATTCCAAGGTTCTTTTGAGAATAGTATTTAATTGGGAACCCAATGAGAGGCAGTCCTCAACTAAATGACTTGTTGATGCTAGAGGTCCCAGACTGTGTGCATCTAATACTAGTATACTAACTGGACACCCTTGGTTGCCTCCCTGTGGAGATTTTCCAGGCGCACCAAATTGGATGGAGAAACCCAGAACTCCTTGGAGTAGTCTATCCCATTTGGCCTGAGATCACGTTGGATTCTCTATGAAGGCAATGAAAGAAGTTTCTGGGTCGAGGAACACCTGGATTGACATACTTGGCCTGCTGCCTCCATGACACGGCCCGAATAAGTGGAGAAGATTGATGGAATATCTTGTGGTTTAAGGAAATTTGCAGTCAATAATTCTAACTTCTCCTCTGTAGTAAACTGAATCACTGGGTCTACAATGAGACAATATCCAAAATACAAAAAGGGTAAGACAGACATCATAAGTAAGAGGTAACTTGGACTTTCTGTTATGGTGATAGGTGACCAAAACAGTCAAAATTATTGAAACGGCAGGTGAATTCTGTTTAAGGTCCATCAAGGCTGTATCAAAGGCTGTATCAAAACTCCTCTCGCGTTCACCCTGACTCTGCTCCCTTTTGCTCATAACTCTCCACACGGGCTTATTTCATTCTCCCTCACAATTATGCCCGTACGAGGTTCTTTATAGCTCTCTAATCTGTTTAGGCTTTCTCCTGGCACAACAATTGGGCTTCTGCTCCACTTTAGGTTTCCACATGTTGACTGGCCCCAAGGCCCCATGGGTAACCATCCTGGCACACACCCTTGCTGCTAAGCTCCAAGAAGCCATAATGCAATCTAGAGTGAATAAATGAAAATTAGATTATGGGTAATTATTTTTATAGAAGTCTTACGGGAGATGAAGATTAATGGTTATAATCTAGAAGAAGGAAAATAGAACGAAGTCGAGGAGGCAAAAAGTTCAGATGGCTGAATGTGATGCAGGTAAAGTGCATAAATTTACATTTTCTGAAGGCTAATTCAAAGACCTTTTTAGCAATGCTTTTATCTTGGTCCAAGAACAATGTTCAAAAGCTGAAATAGATGTAAGCTGAATTCTTATAAAACAGATTCCGTCCTGATTTGTGATGGTTGTTTCCACATATTGCCAGCACCAGATGGATAGCATAACAAAGTAAGAGTGAAGTGCCAATCACTGCATGCCTCAGACACGACAAGGAGGGGAAAAAAAGAGATGGCATCAGACAGAGGAGTGATTCTGAGTCCGACCATTTTCCTCTCCATCCTCTTTCATGTACTCAACGTGAGAAACACACACTTGAAACGCCCACCAATGCGGTGAACTCTACAAGGTCCCACAGAGGGAAGCAGATGGGGTTTATTAAAAGTAATTATTTGAGAAGTGGATCAGGTGGGAGACGTTATGGAACACATTTCTGAGATTGACTGAGAATTTGCTGTTTGCTAGAAATATGCCAACAAGCTGCATAATGCATAATAACTAGAGGAACGGTAGATAAAAACTAATGAAACACTTCTTAAGTGCTTCAAAGACATTGAGACAGAGCATCAAGCCAAATAGACCTTTCATAACCCTGAAATACTGAATTAAAGGTTCAGTATTTGGAGAAAAATGTTCCTTTTTCAAAGATACATAGGATGGTTGATGTCCAGTCTCAGTGTAAGCTGAGTTTAATTAGATTTGCGTAAAGAACAGCTTTCTATGATTTTTTCGACACACTATATCTGTGCTGACCATATGAAGCTTTCCTTAAGACAGAGCTTGACCAGAAGTTCCCCTTGTATCCATTTTTATGCAGAGCTGAACTTGGATCAACACAAGTTAGGAGATCAGCTTCTTCAATCAATCAATCAATCAATCTTTATTTGTATAGCGCCAATTCATAACAGGTGTTATCTCAAGACACTTTACAATAGAGCATAAAGCTCTTCATTTTATGGATACACATATATGCATAGATACATATATACATATAGAATACACATATACATATATATACAAATATATACATCCAACACCCAACATGAATCCATATAGCCAATCATGAATCCCTCCATCATGGCGGCAAGAAAAAACCTTCTGTTAAGCAGCAGGAAATCTTGAATGTGGATCCCAGTCTCATGATGAACAGCAAATCCACATGATGCTGTGATGGGTGTGAGGGCAAAGGAAGGGAAGTAAGAGGAGACAAGTGGACGATGTAAGAACTAAAGTTAGGGACAGGTCCATGTATCATCGGCCTGTCGTCTGATTCCTTAGAGGTTAGCCTCTTGAGATGCTACATCTCATTTCTGGAGGGTCCTCATGTCTGAATGGTTGTGGTGATCATTTTCTAGAAGTATAATCTTAGATATTCAAACTGAAAATAAGAACTTATGGTAGTGACGAACTCATGGGTGCCCAGACCACAAGTGCATCCCAACCATATTTGTCTCTGTTAAGTATAAATGTGTTAAAGGCCTCTTGAGATGTGACATCCCATTTTCAAGAGGGACTTCATGACTATGTGGTAATAAGAAATAGATACTGTAGGTGTAACGATCATGGATATGGAGATCATGCTAATAACTACATGAACAGCTATAATGATAATGAGAATGGAGTGTTCCTAATAAAATGGCCAACTATGTGTGTCATGCTTCTTAACATAAGCAGAGGGAACATGTGGAAATGTTAGCTCTGTGCTATTTAATGTTAGCACTTATCAACAACTCTCATCTGTCTAATTACCTACATTCAGATGGAACCAGGCTGATAGTTTCCTAGTTTGCACTGTTATTGCTTTTCATTTAATAAGGAAATGCAGTCCACATCTGATAAAACTGCTGCTGAAGTTTTTAAATATGCTAATGTCTGTACAAGCAGTCACTTCCTGCTGTGGTTGAGCTAATGGCTTCCGCTTCTTTCTGCTCTACAGGACTCTGGTTGGACTTTGGTCTGTTCATGGTTGTAGATTTGAGCTTATCAAGATGTATTTGCCTGAATACAGAGATTGAATCAGGTGGCTCCGCCTGCACTGAGAGGTTAAAGCTAGGCTAGGCCCAGTACAAGCCAAGCCTGAGTTAGCTAAGTAACTAGTTTGGGATTGGTGCAAACCAGAATAAGGTAGAGTTAGCTTAGTAAAAAGAGGTGGAAAGGAGGCAACATAAACTTATTAATACACTGATACCTTTAGATGACAATGATGTATTTCCTCCTGACTAATGCCCATTTTCACTAGTGGTAGCTTTTTAAAGTAGCATCCAAACAACTTGTCTTTGTCATTCATACCTTCTTAGACTGATTAAGACAGTTTATACATGTTTTCCTTTGACCCGTCTTCTATGATCTGCATTTGCAAAGTGGAGAACCAGTTTTAACGTCTAAAAAGGTTTGGATTTAAATAAACATCCTGTTATAAGCTCAAAGTGGTGCCAACTAACATTTATTCATAGTATTGTTATGGTGTTATTGACACATCTCCCCATCATTGAAATGAGGGGGCTCAATGACTCTAGGATACCAAATAAAGGTTGAATGAAGGTTACATATCATCACATGTGTGAAGTCGTTTTCAAAGACCCAGTAGCCCAGTCTGATGTCCTTTGTGGTTCATAGTGGCACCTACCTGCCAGCACCTCTGTCCTCTGGAAGAGGTTTTCAGTGCGGACCTCGACAGCCTCCTGTGGTGAGCCTGGGGCGCTGGTCGTACTAGTCAGCTGGTTACTCTGCATGTCCTCTGTGACTGGCACTGGTGCCTGGATGAGTAGAGGAGACACAGAGGGGGAGTGAACAACAGATAGAAGAAGAAAAAAAGGATTTGTTCTATCACTCAAACTAATAATTTTGCTTTTACTTTGTCATTGTATTGAGGTGATTATGGTCACACTTGGGTCATTCTCTAAAATTCAGATTTTGCAAAATTGTAGCTTAGAAAGAATATTTTGCTATATTGTGCTTGGGCAAAAGATAATTTGGAAAAGCAAGCAAATATACTCTTTTGAATTTCAGAGATTCATAATAGACCCATTTCTTGGACAGTCTTAGTGGCTTTACTTTGCAGTATAAACAAAGATCCAGGAGAACAACAACAACAGGAGAGAAACAGCTCAATGAAATAATGTCTTAATGAATGAGCTTTTAAGTTTATGCTAAGTAGATTGATTCAAACTACTGTTGTTTCCTATGGCCTACGATGCTAAGCAAAGGAGCTGCTGGCTGAACAGATTTACATCCAAAGTACAGTCTTGTAATGCTTTCCAAAAAAGTTGAATTTAATTTTGAGTTCTCATAGAAATAAAGTTTAGTCAAAGTAAAACTACACAGAACAAAATAGAAGCAGGCCAGGGAAGCTATAGAGGCTGGCCAGAGAAGAAAATGGAACAAATCCAGATTGGCCTGAAAAGATTAGTGCAAGGCTCATGAAAAGTAGGCAATAAAAACAGAGCCAGTGACCACGAGGTTTCTCTGTGGGTCGAGGAAAAGAAGCAAAGTTTCTGGGGTGGATCTGGGCCCTTGTATTCTTTGATTTTATTCTAAAAACCCTGGAGAAGGGTGCAAAGGGCTAAGATGGAGCTGATCCAGTAAATTTGGCTCTAGGAGTGATGAGAGAGGCAAGAAGAAAATGGAATGAGGCCAGGTATGTTTGGCTTATGGAGCAGAGACCTTAAGGACTAATCCCAAACAGATGTAGTATCCAGTTCGGTACAGTAAGAGCACAAACACAGACGTGACATCAAGGATCCTTCCAGAATGCGTAATTGTGGCCAAATAGGGATGTAATCCTTTATAACTTGCAACGGAGCAAAAACAGTGAGAATGGATTGGAGCATTTGATCTTTATCCTGATAACAACCAACAGCTCCTGAGATTAGAGAGGATTTGGGAAAATGTTGGGTCATCTGAAGTCATAGTGAGGAATGAAATGCTCTAAGGATGAATGAACCAGTGTAATGTGTGACTTTTTAATAATAACGTAATAAACCTGTTTATTCCTAACCCATTTATTCACAAAAATACCAAAATCATACAATATGTCATTGATGAATCATTAAAGTAACCAATGATTCTCATTTTAATTCAAAATCACGATGAGAAGATGGCACCCTAGTGAACTACAACAATCAGAATTACTTACACCATCACTTCATAACATGTACCGTTCAACTGTATGTAAACAAAATAGCTAATCAGCCAATCCCATGGGAGCAGCTCGGTTTAATTAGGCATGTAGACTTAGTCAGGATGACCTGCTTGAGTTCAAACTGAATGAAGAAGAAAGGTGGTCCAAAGGACTTTGAGCATGGAGAGCTTGTCCGTGCTGGTCTGATTATTTCAGCTTATTCTACTGATTTACTGTGATTTTCAAGTCTAGCACAGAAATGGTCTGAAAAAGAGAAACTATCACATGAGAGGGTGCTCTCTTGTTACCAGAAGTCAGAGGAGAACGGCCAGTGATTGAGGATAATGGTGGGTAGCATTAAGGGGCCGTTTACATGGAAACTCCTGACTTAAAGACGCAAAGATTCTTCCTTTGCGTTTTCAAATTCTTCTGCGTTCAGATGACAACGCTGGAGATGAGTTAATCCCCTGTAAATCGGCTTTAGTATGCATGCCGGTTCAGTAGATGGCGGTGTAGGTCTGCAGAGAGGCAGCGCTGCTACCACACATGAACGAAGACGAATAACATTTCACAAACAATAATGGCGAATAGACGCACAGAGACGCAGGAGTTTCTTTACTGGACAACAAATCTGTCTGGATAGTTTTGTCTGGATAATAAACCGAACACAGTACGAGGCTCACACGTTACTCAGCAGACGGCCGAAGCCGCTGTTGTTCCTAGTATGCGCGCGCAGCCTTCATGTGAATGAGCACTGCGCATGCGGTGACGTAAGCGTTTCACCCTAAAACGCTCTGATACGGGTTTACACGGAGCTACATGGAGAGCGGATTCAAACCTTTCCAGTCTGGAGCACGTTTTCAAAAGTTTCTGTTTTCAGTGAAAACACAACGCACTCCATCTAAACGCAAGGCCAAGATGCAGTGAAAACTTATCGGATTTGAGCGTTTTCGGCGCCATGTAAACAGCCCCTTATGCTGCGTTCACACCGCACGCTACTTGTACTACCTCGGTGATCACTCTCCATGCAAAGTCAGTGTACAGCCGTGATGGGGTGGGACTAACCCTCCCGCGACGCGACAGCCACTTGTCACACTACCACATAGCTTGTCGCACGATGTCAAAGTAATAAAAAGTTAATCTACTCAGGCGATGTCGTACGTGGCTGTGCAGCAACAGCCAATCAGCGGTGTGTGTATGTGTGACGGTACCCGAGACAGACTGTTATTCATCCAGACTACAGGGCGGATGAGTTGGGTCTAGGCGGAACTAATCTCATTGAGGACATTAGTTCCGCCTAGACGGACTGCGGGAAACTCAATGATGATGTGCAGGGAATCAGCTGCAGTGTTTTGTGTTTGATAAGTGAGTGAAAAGGATACAGCTGGAATAATGTCCGCTCATACATCCTATTATGTGATATATGATATGATCGCGGTGAAACTCGAGCTGGCGTGACATCACCGAGCGACGGCCAACTGCGACGGTGACCAATAGAGGTATTTATGGACGTGCGACGCTACATCAGTGGGGGACGCGATTTTGGTAGCTGGGTCGCTTGCGGTGTGAACGCAGCATAAGTCTCAGTTGCAACCAAGGTATGTGGCTAGTCAGTCCTGAATGCTAACTTGCTTCAGCAGCAACAGACTACACCAAGCACAACTCTTGTCAGCAGGAAACTGAAGTTACAGTTCACACAGGCTCCCCAAAGTTGGACAATAGAAGATTGGAGGAATGCTGCCTGGTCTCATGAGTCTCTATTTGTGCTGCAATATTTGGATGTTAGGGTTAAAATATATGAAAGTATGCATCCTGCTTTGTGTCAACAGTTCAGGCTGGTGGTGGTGTAATGTAGCAGGGAGCATTTCAGCACACTTTGGCCTCTTAATACCAATTTAGTACAGTTTAAACACCACAGCCTACCTCAGTATTATTTCTGAACTTGTCTATCCCCTTTTCACCTCAGCAGGATAAAGTGCCATGTCACAAAGCTTAAATCTTCTCAAAAAGGTTTCTTGAACATGACAATTAGTTCACTGTCACTAGTTTTCAACACGATGGGGAATCTTTAGGATGTGCTGGCACAGGAGATTTGAATCATGGATATGCAGCAGACAATCTGCAACTGCAATTGTTATCAATTCAGAATGGACCAAAATCAGAGCAATCCTTAAGGCAAAAGGGGGCCAAACCATTTTCTAGCCTGATGAGTAAGTATCTCCTCCTTACCTCTGTTCTGAGTGGTTTCCTGGGTGTGATGTCTCTGGCCCTTTCTCTAACCGTGGCTGTCTCCACCCTGGGGGTGAAATCTTTGGTGGAGTCCTGGGTGGGTTCTGCTGCTTTGGGTTCGATATAAACCATACTGACTGTCGCTGTTTCCTCCACCCCTTCTCCGCCTCCACCTGAGGGGGAAAAGACAGGAAAGGTAAATAAAGTCTCTCCATTAAAGAGCAGCGGGAAAAAAACATCAACTTGGTAATATTTTATAGTGTCAAGTGTGTGAAGAAATATAAATTAGAGTTGTGTTTGCGTGCTAATAAGTCCAGTTTAAAGCTGTATGTTGTCAATATTTTATGGCAACAGCCCTGTAGTCTGTCTCACTAAACTTGGCACAACAGCTCTAATTGCAATGTTTTATTTAGGTAAAATCTTCTGTAGAATTCAGACTGTCAGAGCAGAGTAATAGGCCACACATACAGTATTAGATGGGCTATTGATCACAGTCTGTCTCCTTTAACCTCAGATGACCTTCTTTTACTGCAGTTAAACAACTCTCTCAGAAGGAGTACTTACTTTGACAAAGGAATGAGCATAGTAATGGTGCTTGAAGTGAGCAGAGGAGAGGAGGTAATGAAATAGACATGTAAAATACGCACATTTGCCCACGGCAGTCTGGGTGACAAGGCAATCTCACTTCAAATCGAGTGAAAGAGAGAAAGGAGGAGGAAGTGTAGGGAATACACACAAGGAGAAAAGAGGTGAAAAGAGAAGGGAAAACTAGATCATGATAGAAAAAGATGAGAACACTTGTTTTTTTATTATGATATAAAATGTGGATATTCTGCATTGTCTGAATAAATTAATGACAAATCCTTTGTAACTTGTATACTGGTTAGTGATTACACTGCCTTGAATATTTTAGTTCTTGAAAAGCTGGGAAATCCCTGATATTTTTGAGTTGCAACAGTTTGTGTCCTTTCTCAAAAGACTCTGTGGCAGAGCTGTCATGACAAGACACTGCATGTTCACTGTTTCTATGGAAACACTGGGTATGAGTACTGGGCAATCAAGTTTAACTTACAAGTTTGATTATATTTCTTGCATCCGACAGTTATAACCAGGGGATAACCAGCATTAAATGATGACAGTGCTGCACGCCATGTTGCTGTCATGTGTGTCAGATGAAGTGCAGGTTTTTCTCTCATAGAGACAAGTCTGCTCTCTTAACTCTAGGGCTACAAAATTCTGGGAATTTTCAAAATTTGATACTTTCCATGAGACTTAACAGGAGTTTATGGAGATAAACTGGAAAAAAATCAGGATTTTTCCAAAATGAGGGTTGGCCTATAACATGAATTTTAATTATAGTTTGGAAAAATATATTTCATCATAACCTTGACTTAAACAAGCAGGTTTTTATAAAAATATATTTTAGAGTATTAATGCTACTATTCTAGCACATTCCTTATGGCAGGGGTATTGAGGCTACACCCCCTACATGCACTGAACCATCCTCCATCAAATGCAAAGATGACTCTGGACTAATGTGGACTAATGAGGCCACATTTTTGAGCCCGTGGACATAAAGTAAAGTCTATGTAGCCCATATTCAATTATATATGTGTGTGTATATATAATTACATACAGTATATATAGATACAGATATAGATATAGATATATATGCACATGTAACAAGTCTACCCGCCTTGCCAACTTATCAATGTACTTTATCAACATACCATGGTTGCTAAAATCCGAATTTTAGTTATCATTTTTGTTATTATTTCCAACCTCCCTGAAAAAATGTTTTCCAAAAGTTTTGAATTCAAGCCTGAGCCAAAAGAAAGTTATAACTAAAAAAATGAAACTAAAATGTTAGTGCCCTATGTTCCGTAACTGTTTCATCTTGACCTGTTCAGACTGTGCAGCCAATGACTTGTGAAATATTACATGATGTTTGAGGCTTCAAGCCCTTCACCATAATTTTTTGGGTGTAACATAAACTAGACTGCGCCCTCCTTTTCAGTCCTGTGCCATTAAAAAAGGACTGGTGACGTAACTTGAGGCTAAAACTAGGAACCCCACTTTTAATAGCTTTCTTCCCTCATGATGTGAAATTCTTTTACATTCATCAGCTTGAGAGCTCACAATATGAGTCTACGTTTTCAGATGTGTTTATGCTGCATGTGTTGACTGTCTCTTACCTGAGCCAGACCCTGAGTTAAAGTCATCATCATCTTCAGGGTAATATCCTCCTGAGCCTGTGTCATCCAGGTACAAGTCATCAGCCTGAGAGGACGACTTGGCTGCTTCTGCTATCTGCAAGACAGCAAGATAAAGACATGGTGAGGACTCATGCTGGTATTTCAATAACAAACTCATACGTCTGCTAGAAAAGTTTTCATTCTGCATCGCTTCAAATCAGCTAAGTGCAGAGCTTTTACTGCCCCCACACAGCACATCCACTGTTTAAGTATTTAGATTTTATTCTAGCTTTTAAATCATTAACATTGCCTCTTTGCTTTGAGATCAACACTTCAGCTGGTAATTATTCCTCTAATTGGCAAACATAAAATCCTCTTGGGTGGCAATTCTAAGCTAGCATCATTAGTGTATTGTAAACAGCACAAATCTTTGCTTAATATGCCTTTCTGAAAATACTGTGACATTCAAGATAGAAATTCATTTATTTGCTTTAAATGGGGAAAGGGAGCTCATTGAGCATTGAGACATGTTTAGACGAGTGTGTCTTTAAGAGGAGGGGGGTATCAACAGATCACTCCATGTTTCACTTCAGAGCATCCCCTTAGACCAGATGAAGATTCAGCACTGAGATTACTGCACATTCACATCATCACGTTCATGACACAAGAGCTAACGTACAGCAAACTGATCACACTGACAACAGTTTTACCATGTTTATGATGCTGTCTCAGTATCTCAGGTTGGTTATGTTTGCTGGACGGTAATAAACTTAATTAAATGTCATAAAACTTCCATTTACATAAGCGGTCAACCAACAAGATCAAATATCATCTCACTTATCTGGAACTGTAATATTATTAAAAATCAATGGATCTGAGTCATTTTACTTAATAACACAAATGTCAATTTGATTATGGATTTAAACTGAAGGTCAGAAGATAATTGAATCAAGTGAATTACATTATGTTGGTACTTGAAAGTCTGTGAAAATAATCATCAGTCCATATCAGGGATGTTTCTACTAAATTCCATGCCAAACAAGTTATTAATCCTTGTATTTTTTAGTGTATTTCCCCAAATAGTACCACTATCAATCAAAGGTGTATCCTCTTGGGAACATTAGTTCTTTAAACTGATGATTCATAGTGCCACCAGTGAATCAAAGGTGAACTTTCTGGGTTTATTCTGAGAAGCAAGAATTAAAGTACAAAACAATGTGGCAGTCTGTTATTCTATGTAATGCCATGCACAAATGCTTTTGTCATTGGTGATCTCCTGACTATTTAGCAGTGGGGAATAGGAGGTCCATCACCTGGGGAGCCTGGATGACAGTGAGAAGAGATGTGGCACTTGAGTATTAAATGTAATAAACAATACAAAAAGGCAAACTCCATATGCATGTTTTATGACAAAGCAAAGACAGATCATCAGAAAGTCTCTAAAATATGTTCTCAAAATATTTGTACAAAATTGTATGCCAATAAATTTGCTACAGTAGCTCTTGAGTGATTCTGATACAGTCTGTTAACTTCTTCTGAGATTCTTTTCCTTTTGCAATAGAATTCTAGGTGTATCATCTGAAGATGACATAAAACATTTCATGAAGTTGCTGTATATCTAACTAAAGAATATAAGACAAACTTGGTGGTCATACCACAGAAAGAAATCAAGAAACAAAAAAACTACACAATTTTTTCAGGAGAACGGAAATATATACTTAAATTTAATTTATGTGAGAACTACAATGCCTGAACAAACGTCAGGTTTCAGGTAGATCAGACAAAAGTCTTTTCAAATGCTGGTGCCGCTTGGTGAAATGTAAAGAGATCCCCAAAGTCATAAAAATCATCCTGTTAGTTCTAAGAATATTGATGCCACATTTCATGCAAATCCATCCAGTAATCAATGTGATATGATACTTCAAACTAATTTCCACATCTTTTGTGATTCCCTGATTATCGCTCTACAAATAATTCAAATATGCGATTAACCTGTCTGGAACATGAATGACTGTGAAATGTACTAGCGTGGCATCCTGTTGGTGTTATATCTTGTTAAAACTTCAGGACAATTTTGATGTGGCAACTCAGGGGAAACGCACTGGACCACCATAATTTGGATAATCCTCTTGAAAGCAAGAGAAAATGTTAGAGGAAGAAGTCACGAGGAAAGAATAATGACTGGAGAGTAGATCATAAATCCATGTGATAGTTCAGGCATTTTTTTTTTTTTTACACAGACGGGCCGTTACTACTTTCTCTTAAAGACATGAGAAGATGTTTCAGTTCCTATAAGACGCTTGGATGACTGTTGTCAAAGGTAATATATTAGAGACTGTTATACCACACTAACTGGCTGAGAACAAATCATGTTTAATAGTTAAATGATGCACAGTTGGACAGGTGATTGTCCAATCAGAACACCAAGCCCCTCCCACGGCTTTGTTGTCCGGACGACCATCCTAAGTGGTGGGAATGTTTGTGTTCAGGCTTAATGGAGTTATTGGCTTAAAGGCCCCCAGTTTAACAGAGCCTGTTTGTTTAGAAAGCCTCACATGGTGACAAAGTAAAGATTTCTGTCACACGTAATAAGAGAAAAAAAATAAGCTTTTACACTAAGTGGCTTATGGAGACAGATGTATGTGGGACACTTACATTAACAGCTGATACAAGTGTGTGTGTACAGTTTGTGTAACTCTTTATCTGTCGCATTGAGAGTGTGTGACTGGAATAGCTGCAAATGCATCCATGGCAACATCTATTCAACCTCCTTTCACCAATCTGTGGTCAGCTGTTCTGCCCCTTTTACTGATGGTCCTGCCTTAGAAATAAGTGAGTACAAAAGAGAAACCCCACAATATATCATCTCTGTGAGTGCCTATTGCTCCCATTTACTGGTTGCTACAGCTCCAGGTCTGCTCCGAGGCCGCTGGTCTGATCCGAGACTGAATGAAGGCGAATGAGAGGATATAATCAATTGGCTTGGCAGAAAATAAGTGCTATTTTGTTAACAGCACATAATAGGCACTGAGAGAAAGCTTTGGAAATTGGCATTGAGAAACTGTTCCTCATTAGAAAACCTTTGCGTGGACACATTTCAAGCTGAGGGTGAAATATATGCGTAGATCTTTTTTGTTTTTGTTTTTGTTATGTGCATTCATGTCAGTTGGACCTTATGCTCAACTGTGTTGCTCAAAGGTTCTGTAATTTCCCCAAAGCCAAGACAGGGTAGGAAACCAAACAGCATTGTGCACATTCCCAGCACAATTTCAACAAAGAGATCAAAACAGCATGCTCAGGTTGCTTGTTTTGTCCAGTGGGAGTATCAGCTTTTTAAATTAAGCTGTACATGCATAATTCATAGGAAGAGGCAAATTCTGTCTTTACACTTGAGAAATGTGAGCAGGCAAGTGGTATTTTTGATAGACACAACATCACTGCTGCAAAGATATATGACAGCACATACTACTTTCCAGTACCACACAATCAAATCTCCATAACAATTGACATTATTGTTTCTTGTTTGGGCAAATATGCCATCCACACAGATGACAAAACATGAAAAAAACACTTTCCAGGTTAACTCAGACATAATACAGTGTTAGCGTACTATGTGTTTTGTTGAAAAACAGACTTTAACTCAACTACTTAAAACATTCTTGGGGTGGGGTTACCAAGACAACATTTTAAAACTTTTAAAACACTTCTTAAATAATCAAACAGAACATTATATTTGGTGT
The DNA here is from genome assembly GCA_036419115.1 of Scarus forsteni. Lineage (NCBI taxonomy): Eukaryota > Metazoa > Chordata > Actinopteri > Labriformes > Labridae > Scarus > Scarus forsteni. The sequence goes on from JAZDUH010000458.1 coordinate 17,201,326, forward strand.
CATGGGAACAAAAATCCAAGTTCTATGTGCACAATATTGAATAATATCATCCTTTGTAGGACACAGAGTTACTGTAGCAGTAAACCTCTGGAGAATTCAGATATTTTTTTCTAGTGGGAGTTTCAGAGACTTAACAAAGGTAATAAAAGAGAATACAGAGCCAGCGGGGGAGCACAGTACAGTGTGTATGTCAGACTTTAGCTTTGCCACTCTCTCTACCACTTCCAAAGATTGATTTTGGTAACTGTGATGGAGGAGCTTTTTGCTGTGCTTTTGTGTAATTGCAGTCTAAATAGGGCAAATATTTATTGATGTAAGCGTGTGTTTAAAAGCATACAGTAGGGGTCAGTCTCATTAAGTAAAGAGGCCTTCATGACCTAATAAGTACAAAATCAGTTCAAAGTCAAATAAAAAAAGATTCAAACAAAAAAATCACAGTATCATCTACATTCATAACAAATTTGTTGTGGTATCACGTCTTAAATTTTCAAAGTAGGTTACTCTTTTGATGAGAAAGCCTTAAACTTTTATCATTAGCCATGTAGAAATGTTAGCAATATTACCTGCATACTGGCAATCTATGATGCCTTGTTCCTTTTAGTATAACTTTTGAAAATCGAAATTTGCCTGACTTTATGAATAAAGAAGCTTAAGCAGCATATGCACAATCAGTTTGGTGCAGTTTGTTAAAGATAACTTTGAATTCTAGTTTCGTTTTGGTTAAAAATGAACAATGTCATCTGCATATCACTATTTTTTGTGCTTCTATGTGTTGGTAAAGGTATATTGATTACAACATTGGCTAGGCTCTGTGATTTAAATGTCTTGTATACCTGTTAATAGTTATATTTATTTCTTGCAACACACATCAGATAGTCATCTATATATTGATAACTTAGTTTCAGCATCAATTTTAGGGTAAACAATTCAGTATTTGTTACGCTCTAAAGTAAAACCAATGACAAAATCTCTGACTGAGACTGATCCATCAATTGGCATACTTTATTAGCTATTAAAACATATATTTTAATACTTTGACTGCCACTGGAGCCACAAATCTGTTGCATTTGTTGTTGTTTTTGTTGCTCCAGTTTTTGTACTCATCTCTAAATTGTGGCTAAACTATTTCTGTCACATTTGAGCCTGGTCTGCTTGTATTCTGTGCCTTTTAAAGAACTTTTCCTTGCCTCACTGTTAACTTTGCTTGCTGTGGAAAATGCTCATAGTGAATGCTGGGCCTGTGTAAATAATACAACCACAGCACTGTCTAGACCTGTTTGTTTACAAAGTGTCTTGAGATAACATTAGTGAAATTGGAGCTAGTGATTCATACTTTCACTTTATCTGAGCATCAACAAGCGTAGTAATTGATCGAAGTGACTAAAAAAAGAAAAAGCTCAGTCTGTATTTACATCCCTGCTGCATCAATCTTTCTAATTACCTTCAGCATTTCTAACAATGAGTGTGTTCGTCTATGCTTTCAAGTCATTGTATGTGCATATGTGTGTTGTGTTTGTGTGGAGTCATGAAAGAGAGGCCTGGTGCTCTCCATAACAAAGAAGCAGGGAGTACACACAGCTTACAACAGCGTGAAAGAGACAGAAAAGAAAGACAGAGGCGAGATAAAACAGAACAATGCCGATCTCCATCTCTCCTGTCTGACTTTGGAGGGAAAGGCGTTTCACCGCTGAGTCGCCCTGATCAAAGAGCGAATTTGTTCAAAGCAACTTTATCTAAACCTTTCTTGCCTTCTTCTCCTCCAAACACAAACCCCCAGCCCGCCACCTCCTTCGAGTGCAACAGCCGGCGAGTTGATTCATCGGTGCATGAGGTCCACAGGTCTTTATGCATAGGAGAAGTGAGCACAATGAAGTGAAAGGGAGGCAGGCCACAGATCAAACTGTGACAAAGGCTGCTAATGAGATAGAGGCCACACACACACGGGCATGCATGAGTGGACGTGTTTTACAAATGTATGCAGGCATTCATTGATTCATTGATTATACATACACACACATTAGAGGGGGCAATTGGGCATATAAAGCGACACCACACAGACATGCATGGAAGCGTGTGAAGAAACGCAGAAGGAGCTAAAGAATTAACATTTGGACTGGAACTCCCCTCTGGGGCCATTAAAGACACGTTTCAAAGACATTATGATCACCTTTTTACACTTTCACCTGACTTGTTTAATGAATAATTGGATGAATAAAAGCCCTGATGGTGGTTTAATATTTCCTTTTTTTAGCAGAAAGCACTCTTTGATGGTAACTTGCAGCTTATGTTGAGAAACCGACAAAATGCTCCAACCACAATGATTTAAAGTCATCCTCTTTCTTTGATGAACATTTCAAAATAAAAAATATCCTTTTGAATAAAATATAGAATATTATAATATAGACAGACAAATAATCAAGAAAATATTCCCTGAAAGAAGGCACAGTCAGCTTTATTGAGCTTAAAAACATGTTTTTAAAACAGCTTCATCAACTGTTTTTTCTTCTCTTATTTGTGATACAATTTCAAAGATTTGCAGTGAGACTGTCAAACTCTCATGATAGGCAATGGTGAAAAAATTATCTAGAATAAGCACGCAAGAAATACATCGCTGATGGTAAGAAAAAAATTGGTGAAAAGCATTTTCAAAAAATGCAGCTCCCTTATTGTCTTCTTTGGGTTGGCTGCAAGAGACAAGCTCCACAAACACCGATGATAAAATGGCCATCTTCACAGCATGATAAACTTGATTACAGCCTAACCCTAAAAGCAGTTTGGATCTGAGTGGCCCATGTATTTATTGGTGTGCACTATTTGGATACAAAAGGCCACCAAAAGAAAATTATTGGGAACATAAAGTTAGTTAGCATGGTCCATCAGCCGTCTTGCTGTTGTGCTACATGGCTTCTGATCACACCACTGTGTAGCCCTGAATCAAATCAATGCTAAACATTTTACATGCATTTGTATTCTATTTTTATTCATTGTATATTTTAAAGCAGCTTTTTTTAGATTCCACGTGGCACATACCCTATTGTGGCTGAAAGCATATACAATAGTTAACCACCTTGTTGCTGTTCTAGATCACTTTTGTGGGTGATACAGAGGCATTAGTTTAACATTCAACCTGTTTTTATAACTAGCTAAAAAACAATATATAGCTAGCTTTCAATATAAGCCTAACTTGTATTGTAGCCATGGCTGTAAGGTTAAATTAAAGAGGTTTCTGCTCCCTCTCAGATGTGCAGAGATGACCAGTTTACACAGGACTTCTTCAGTTCTGATTCAAGGCTCCACGAGTCCGCTGACTCCTCTGCTATCTCCCTGTTCTACCAGTTTGGAAAAAGCTTTTGGATTAGATTTTTCCCACTGAACACACTATGGAGCAACAACAAATCAGTTCAGATCAGGGCGGAGGAAACGGTCTGTTGGACCTCGATAAACTTCACTCGCTTTATCTAACACGCAGAGGCACGCGTCTGCTGCTGTACACGGTATAGAGTCGATAAAGCTGTCTCCCTCTATCACTAACACACACGTGCATGTGTGCGTAGACACAGCAGCGCTGATAAACTTGACTCTCTTTATCAACTCGGTGACATTTACAGGTAGTGTCTGTTTCCAGGCCTTATCACGGAGACAAAGCTGGACCAGACATCAATCTACAAAACAAGAGTGGATGTGGAAACAACAGCAAGTGAAAGGATGCACCCCTCAAGAAGACCAACTTCATGTGGTTGACTCACTGTGGCATCGCAACTCCAGTCTAAGGACCAATTATTTGATAATGTCCTGCGGTTTAACCAGTGAAATCTTTCCGTTGACAGTTTTTTGAAAAATAAAAAGAAAGCTTTATGTTTGCTGTCTTTTCACATTCTCGGCACACATGTATGTTATCCTGCAGAGAGGACTGAATGCTGCTGGTCCTAGCACTGCTAATTTGAGTGACACTCCCAAGATTATACCTTTTATACAGTGCAATTCACAAAATCCCTTTTTGTCCCACATGGGGCCTGAAAAACTGAGTCTTTGGATGCGCATCTGTATTTGTCTAAGCCGACACAAGTTTGCAAATGTATGGTAAAATGGACTTCTTTTTATTTGGTGTTGTGTCTTGTCACTCTCATCCTGTCTTTCTTTCCCTCCCCCTTGTTTTCTTAATAAAAAAATCAAACAAAAAAATGTAACTTCAAATCTAAGTGTCAGACAATTAACAGAGTAAATGGTGTTTATCCCACTCCCTCAAGGCAACTACTTCCCACATGTAGCACTATGTAAGTTTGGCAGTGAGCCGTAGTCATCTCAGGAGGAACTATGTGGCACAAAAATAATTTGTCTGTCTCCATACTGTGTTCCACAGTGGCTGAGGAGAGAGAGATGGGGGACACAAAGGAAAATAAAATGTGGGAACGAACAAGCAAGAAGCCAAAAGAGTAAATATTAGACAAGCTTCGATATGTTGGCGAGACCTTCCAGAAATAACAAGCTGCAAGTTAAATGTTAGGCTGGTTAAGCTGTAATACTTAATAATAACCAAATATCTTTGGTTATGAATGTGTTTTCTCGATAGCTGGTTAAATTTGATTTTTGGAAAAGTGACAGCCCTGGTAAAAAGTTTGATGAAAATCCTTGCAGCGTTTTTAAGACATCAGGATCGTAGGAGTGGCCATTATATGAAAAGATCATATGTAAGAAATGAAAAACAACAAAATATTTCCAGCCTAAGCTGTCACTGGCTCAGAGGCGAAAAAGACAGGACTAAACTTGATTCTTGACACTGAGAGAACTTGTAAAAGTGAGTTGATTATCTCCCTGTGGACACCCAGAAAAATCCCCTGCTCTCATTTTCTGTTTTTACATTTAAACTCCAGTTTGACGTTAAAGTTTCATGCACTCTTGAAAATAAAACTTTAAGACCTGCAGTCATTTGATATTGGATTCTGGGTAGTAAACCATTTTTATAGAAGCTTACGATCAATTTTTAAGATTCCTTTATGCAGTTATGACATTACTGAAGCAAAGAGATACTTAAAGATTTCTGAAGGCTTACTGAGTTATTCATGATTATTTTACCAAGATTAAGCTGTAAAAACTTGGTAAAGTTGGTTGTGCCCAGAACTTATTTTGATCACATGTATTTGCATGAATGGATTTGCTGTATATGCTTGAAACTGGACCAGCTTTGATTTGACAGAAGTAGCTGCAGCTTTGATTTCTTAATGTTAAATCCCTAGGAAGGATCACTGCAGTGCTCTATGATGACCAGTTCAAATACACTCAGTCTTTAGGAAATAACTTGGATCAAAAACACACTATGTTGCGTTCAAAGTAAAGCTTAACATTCCCTCCCTGTCCTGCTTTGACAAGTGTCATTCTTCAAGCTCGAGCTGCACATCTCACAGTGAGCTAAAAAAAGCTGGTGCTTCAGAGAGAAGAGGCCTTGGAGCTGCAGCAGAGGGAGGAGGAGACACTCGTGAACGCCGCTGAGTAACAGACCGAGTATTGCTCCCAGTGTTGTACACAAAGGGACACGTCCTCTCAAGGTGACATGAAGCTTTTGTTCGTGTCAGCAAAGAGGAAAGGGTCGCCAATGTGACAAACATTACATCTCTGTGTGGCGTTAATAGCTGTTTCTATACAGGCTGTAAACATGTTATGGATTTCTTAGGCCTCTGTGAGGAAAAGTAAACAATATGCTTATTTATCAGGTGAAGTACACTGACCTGGCAGGGTAAAGGCTGTAAATATAAGTCAAGGTGGAGGGAAAATTATGAAGAGTTTATCACGTTTGAAAGACCATGTGGCAACAGCTATTCTAAGGCATTCCCTACGCATTCATGCCATGAGCAGGTTTGATTTGACCCTCTGACATTTATCCTGTGGCAGTTCCCACTCTCTGATTGTGGTTTCTTAGTCTAACCCAGATCAAACACTATCATACAGGCATAAAGCTCCAGAAATATCTACAACTCCAAAGCACTCAGGGAGAACAAACCCCGTCAAGGTAGCTATCTATAAGCATTAGTTCCGTGATGAGGCTACCATCATAATATGAATCTTTGACCCTGAAAACCCACACCTTGCACTCAGAATTATGTTGATATCATTGTTAGACAGTAATTGAGCAAAAACGATTGTTCGCTAATGGCGGTTATTACCACCCAAATCTAATAATTTTAAAGATGGGTCAGTACCAACATCTCCTGAAAATTTTAGCCAAATATGTTCAGTAGTTTTGGCGTAATCTTGCTATCAAACAAACAGACAACCATACACGGCAAAACATAAACTCCTTGGTGGAGGTAAAAAGAGAAAAGCTGTCCCTAAGCCATTGTGCGATATGCGGTTATGAGCTTTTACACTATGGCTGCATTCAAAGCAATTTATCATCGCATACTTCTTGATGGTACCTGTATCAGCACAGCTTTTGCAGAATTAATATGGCCCCAAATACTGTGACAGCATTTGTAACATACAATAACATCCATGGAACAGTTAAAACTGGCAGTAGAAGCCAAACTCCTTGATGCAGTACATGTTTCAATAGGTTTTAAATTAATTTTATTATCTCTGGAGGCCTGTAGTTTAAGTATCTCAAGTTTTAGGATCCTTGAAGCTTTTTCCGTGCAGTTTTTGTTTCCAAAGAAAAGTAATATGGTCAATGCCCATAATGTATGGATATGCATTGATATGTGTATCCTGATATGTTTAGTTTGGAAATACCAAGCTCCATTTTATACTTTGTGTTCTGCAATACTCCAATACCAACAAGCCAGTCTGCAGTGCATTCATATATTCATATCCCAGTCCTGTCTCAGTCTCTGCTTGTTTCTATATAAGAAATTATGTGCAACACAGTATACAGTGTCATAACTGATAAATGAGCCACAGTTGGTTATAATTCAGCTACTGCAACAAATGAAATAAAGGAGATGTCAGAGACGTAAAAACTTACAGCTGCTGAATCAGTTCAGGCAACAGTCTAATAATGAGACATGTAGGGCAAATACACCTAAATGAATAAAAGAATGAAAACCTTTGTTGCCCCGAAGGAAATCTGTCATGCACAGAGAGCATTAAAAAAAAAAACTACATCGGACATCAACAACCACACAAGACAGCACATAACATTAAACAGAGAGTCAAGAATAAAGATCTTAAAGCAACAGTACTAATAATAAATTAGTAAGTAAGAAAAATAGACCACTAAGTCATCATAAAAGTGCATAAGAGTGCCCAGTTCATGTTGTCGGATCAGGTGTTTGGTCACCTTCTGTCGGCATCCTATCACATTATAGTCCTCAATGCCAGGGATGTACACATCATTAAGAAGTCTTCTCATTGTTTCTTGTGGATTAAAGTGCTTGCTAATGGGTTTCAAATCAGTTTAGAAGAGAACTTCTTTGTAGATTTAACCAATTAATCTCCCTTTTTCTCTGTAAAACTCCATTTAACATCAAAACCGTACAAAAGCCCAATTTGGAGTTTTTCCTCATAACACTTTGTTCTAAATCCTGCTCTCTTAACCTGGTCTTACATAACTGTATCATTAAAATGAGCTATTAGCCATTGCCGATCACACTTTAGGGCACTAGAATACAAGCACATGCTAAAACAGGCTCATTCTGATAACTTGACAAGCAGATGAGAAGTTGTCTGTCCAGGAAATGGTTAAAGAGACAAAAAAAAAAGAACAGAGCGACCATAATGAGCTAGTAGCAAGCAACATATGCTTCTCTATTAGCTTCTGTAGCTTCTCTGCTTGCTAATTAACCAATAAGCCAGTTGGAGGACAGCCCAAACAGAGTCTGTCTGTCTCACTAGCTACTGTCCATCTGTCTGCTTGGTCAAACTTTAAAACCCAGGGAAGACGGCAAGAATTGCTGACCCTGGCTGGGAAGAATATGGGTGACAGAGGAAGCAGAGACTGAGGACAGCAGAGTGGGAGATAAAAGAGACGTGAAGGAGGATATAAAGATGAGGAGAGAAAGAGAAGGAGGAGGGGAAAATAACACGCTGCTGCAGACAATCTTGCAGCCTGGAGGTTGCTCGGCTAAAAGCCTGTCAAAAGCACCATGTACATGCCTGGCGGCGCTCTGAAAGGCCTGGATCTCCCGTGTACAGTATGTGTGTGATGGAGGAGTGTTTGCCCGTCTCCCTCCTTTCTTTAAAGAGATGGATGAAGGGAACCCATGGAGGGAAAAATGGAGTCATCTGAAGCAACCCCTGGCTCCTGACTTTTTCTCCTGTGTACTCACCGCTCGCACTTCTAACACAACAAATATTAGCTCAACTCAGAGCCAGGCTGGGGGAAATAGCGCTCCTCAAAGGAATGCAGGCACACACGTACACTTGAACATCTGCGTGTCCATGAAAGCACCCATGGGACACGCATATGTGCCAACGCAGACGCACACACACGGGCCCTTATCCGGCTCTCACATCTGAAAGGCGTGAGACGAATACACAGACGCACATCATAGAGGGACTTCAGAGAGCGAGGGAAAACAAGTGCACGGAGGCTGGCAGACAGACGGAGGCTCAGATCCTCCTTCATCAGTCTGCCGCTGTCTCTGCTTCTTAACTATTTCCTCAAGTCTACCTCAGAGATGCAGCACAGAAAAACGCCATCCTCCTGCTTTCCAAGTGTAGGAACTGTATCAAAAGCATCTATATTTGATAGCACAGTCTGCAAGAATACCTGCTCTTTTCTAACAATGAATTAAACATGCCCTTTCTTTTTCTACACATTATTTTAGCTTGTACGTAACACTCATGAAGTGGCAAGATTGGCCCTTTTTAGAAGGAACTCAACATTGGACTTTTTAACGGCTGTAGTCTTTCTATTCACAGTTCAGCTGAGCTACAGTGATAGCTCTATAAGCCCATTTAATTTGACTATCTTTGTCCAGGAATACAAACACAAAACCAAAGTTGATTTAATGGCCAAATTACACGGAACTTTTCTAGATTAGGTGGCAACATACCCCCTTTTAACTACTTGCTTTCACATGGCAGAACATACTTTTTGGACGAAAACAGTTTGAGCCATGGATGCACTTACAAGTCACAAGACAAGCCCAAAATATGCTTCTGTAGAGCCTCATCTCAGAGGGAACCCACAGGAGCAATTAGTGGATTAATGCCATCAGATGCTCCACCTGCAAGCACAACGGCAGTCAACAAACATCTCCTGGTCCTTCCATAAAAAAAGATCTGTTGATCAGAATATTACAATGTTAAATTAACTGGCTGAAAATGTCAGATGACAGCGATCCTGTTACTATCAATTCATAACATTAAAAATTAAATTGCTAATGAATTACTCACAGACATTTTGATGATGAATTTCTTGCTCCTCATCCCTCAAAAAGCAGAATTAGTGGCCAAACTGAATGCTGAAAATACAAAGAGCAACCCAATCGCTGTTGATTTTCATCCTGGCAGAGGTGTATGGGGAAGGATTCTCCAATAATACAGTATGTTATCTTAGTCTTAAATTTCCTGCGGGGTCTATACAATGTCTGTCCTCTATTATCTACCTATTTGTTTGACTTCCAGTCATAGCCAAAGTGACATTCTGGTAGAGACTTCACGGTGTTAAAGGTTCCATGTCCTGCAAAATTAATGTCCCTTGCTTTTAATGTTGTAAGATGGGGCTTGTGGAGCAGAAGAACATGACATCTTTACTAAATTCTCAATTCACTGAGAAATGTGCTTTGCCTCTACAAAGAATATGCCCAGCCTCCACTTGCATCTTGCAATTTGTGTCTTTTCTACTTGTCATGGCAGACACTATGACTGCTTTGAAAATCTCCTCCATGGCCTGTCACTCCTGTAGTAGGGAGGCTACAGGATGAATTATCGTGTCATCCTGTAGCCTCCCCACCCCCTCAGATCAGAGAGTTTCCAAAGGAGAGGAAAAAAAGCTGCATCTGATCCTCTAGAGATGACCGTTTTCTATTTTTTTTTTAATTCACTCTAAAGCACACTGGATACACGATGTAAATGGACAAACACCAGGACATGGACCTTTAAGAAATAAAAACAGGGTTAAAACAGGGTGCAGAGAGCCTACATCTTTACATTGATATGTCCATTCTCCTGCAGTCTCCATGGATGTGAATTTGCACTTTGGTATATTTAAAAAACTAAAAAGCCTTTGCAGTAGCTCCACACAGTGGTAAATGCCAACTAACACCTAATTTTTCTCTCCAGGCCGCCACACTTGTCACATGACTGAATGCTATCAACTGGACCTTCTATTGGTTGACTTTTTATATGATTAGCTAACGAATGCAAAAAAGCCGAATCAAATTAAGTCAATACTCTTAAATTATTGTATAAACTTTTTAAATGGGGCATCTCAACAGAAATTGTACAAGTGTAAGGAACAAAGTTTAAAGTATGTCTGATGGATTATATATTTGATCAAACTTTTAGTATTTATCTGAAGCTATGATGAACGTCTTAGGCCTGAAATTTAAAACAAGGAAGTTATTCCTGATATATGTACTGCTTTTCCTAGCTTATTTTCACTGAAATTAGTTATCTTTTCAAACAAAAAGTCAATTCAAAGAGAATGTTCTGATTTAATAAGTCATATTGAAACAAATACTATCTCTATGTGCAGCACTTAGCTTCTTTTCTACTCTCAGGTCGTTGCAGGACACCAAGGACTCCCCTCTCTTCCTCTTATTGACTTTTATCAACTTCTACAATAATCCTAATAAGCACACTCTGATAGTTTATTGTCAGCTTTTCTCTGTTTTTAAAAGACATCAGATCTCATTACGCCGTGAGAGAACTCAATATGTAGAGGCGACTGTCTGTGTGCGAGATAGCGAGACGGAGAAAGAACCCGTTAATCCCTAATTAACAAAGTTCTTTAAGGTGGCTGATCGGCCCGCAGGCTTTCACTTTATCTCTGCTACTCGGCCCGCCACGGATCCATACACACAGTCAATAGTGTGACAGAGGCAGGCAGTATCTGAGCTCTGCAATGCTTAACTCTGCTGTACACAAACCAAACTCTGTGCCCTCCCTTCTTCCTCCCACTGCCTCCCCCATGACCTGGACTTTATCACTTCATACAGACAGGACAGTTAAAAACAGCAGCTAGAGGAGGGGGACGCGCTGAGAGAGCATCTTGGGTGTCCTCCGACTCAAACCATCCAGAAAGGAAGAGCAAGAGGCAACTTCCAGGGCTGAAACGTAACAAGTATGTGGACAGAAAAGTCTGCAGTTTTTCAAGTGTCCACTGGAGGCTGGCAGCAATGAAAAATAATCACCATTTACAACCATATTGATTTTTTTACATTAGTTTACTGCCTGGTGAAAAAAGGATTTGAAGAGTTTATTTTTTAATTGGTAAAAACTTCCGTGGGTGTAATTTGATATCAATATTTGTTATTTATTCTGACCTTGCCTAAGAGCAATTCATAAATCTGCATCATAAAGGTTTCTCTGTCTAAGGAAAAGAAAACAAACTCTTTTCACAAGTAAAAATTCCCAGAACATTTTCTTGTTCACACTTTGCCTTCATTAAAAGGAAAAAATAGGAAAAACAAAATCCTGCCTTTTGGCTATCAGTTGAGTGATATGGAGCGGAATAGCATGGAAAATCCAGGGTTAATCCAAGAGCACTTGCTGCGTTTCATTAACCTCAGAACTGGGAAGAGGGAAGTGGGATTGACGTCATCTCCGAGTTATCAGCGTTCCAGTCGACAAGTCGGAAAAAACATGCCGATCTGCCAGGTTATTGTTAGCGCGCCCTGCGTTGTGGTTCACAAATACCAAATGAAGAATGTAAATAACACTATGGCAGCATTTCCATAAATACAACTTGAACAATACTATGTATACAGCTGATTTAGTGCCATAAACACCAGCTAATAAACAGAATATTACAGAAGCTTAATAACCGTTTACACTGGGGGCAGCCATCATTGATTGTCAACTTGGGGTATAGGTGAGGATCCCCCAAGTTCCCAGTAGGAAATTCCGACCTCAGGGGCGTTTCAGTTGCAATTTCTCACTCAGAACTTGGAAATCCCGACTTCCCAGTACAACTGAAACGCAGCATCTGTACCTACAGTTCAGGGCCCAGCGGGATATGCAGCTTCTCCAAAGTTAACTAAAGAAAAGTTCAGGGTTTTTACATGTGTGAATGTTTTAATGTGAATAAAGTTGACCCCTTCCCCAACCATGTTGCAAGTGTAACAAGCAACCCTAGTTTTCTCGATGGGTCAATTTAGCAAGACTTTCCAGTTTGATAGAAAACCCCTACTATCTGCATTTAAACATGCAGCTAACCAATGTAAATTTCCAGGGCTTTGTACATGTGTGAAGGGTGTGAAAGGCTTCAAGGCAGCTTTAGTTCTGCACCTTTTCTGTTCCGCCAAACATGGCGACTCCCATTATTTGGCATCTTAAAATGTCATCAGAAATGATTGTTAAGACTCCATCCATGTCTTCAACAGTCTTTTAAAGTGAGGTGGAGATCTGCTGGGAGTCATCAGCATTTCGTTTGAATAAATCATGGCTCTAAAAAGAGTAAATTTGGAATCTTACATGTTGTGGCCAGCCTAATAGTTAAATTTTGCCTGTGATACAGATGTGAGTCTTTCAAGTGAGTGGCTCTGGTTCAAGTCCAACATGTGACTCCTCTCCTGCACGCCATTCCCGGCTCTCGCCCTGATTTTCTGCTCTATCCATGGCCTTGTCTTCTTAAAGTGAAAACAAAGAGATCATGTATTGTGCTGATGATATACTGATCCAATGAGCCTATTCATGCCTCTCCGCCTAGTTTTACAAACATTTTGAGTTATATGTTTATATGAATTTGTTGTAGTAGCATTACCAATAATTTTGCTACGTTCCATTTTGCTGATGCACATGTTGGTCAACACTTAAAGTTAAATGATCTAAATTGCATTCTTGAACTGTTTCACATCTGCTCTTTTGAGAAATCCAGAAGGATTTTAGAAGTGCTCCTGAAATCCCCCTGATCCACTTAACATACACATTTCACAGCGGGAGAGCTTCCTTGTTGGATGGAGGGGCAAGACATGACAAGGAGATGGCAGAGGAAGTAACAATCGGACATAATAAAGGCATATATCACCTTTTAATCATCACTACTGTTTGAACTATTCACCAACAAAGAGAAATGTAGAGCATACTATTGGACATAATATCAAGAAGGTTTTTTTCGTATATGGAGATTGCATTAGTCCCATAAATGTCACCACACCCTCCAGCTTGTGGTGAATCTTAAAGGGTATATCCCACTGAGACAGAGCAGCTAAATCAAACATCATGCAGAAATTGATCGAAGAGGTTTCATGAGAAACTTCAGAAAACATCAGAGTAAGTACAAAATCCAGCAGTTTGCATTCACACACACAATTCAAATTCAGATTCAGAATCTGATTTGAATCAAAGTCGGGAGAGAGTTCCTGCCCACACAATAAACGTTGCAGTATCAGTACTAACACCAAGTCATTAAACAATGCTGTTATTGTGTTCAATATAATTTTACAGCATGATGCATTGCTAAACTTTCAGGCTGTGAAACAGGAGCATCTAAAGGAAAAAAATGGAACCACAGCATGTTAATTAATCAGTAGATTAGAGATTGCCTGCATGTAAATTTTTGTACTTGGTCAGAAAAAGCAGAATCAACACATTCCAGACAATAATGCTGAACATTAACAGTTGACTTAGTACTAGAAGACAGCTGGGTTGGAATCTCTTGTTTCGCAACTGCAACTGCTGGATTAAAAATCTACCTGTATTATGACCTGTGATGTTATAAGTTAACATCGTGTAGGAGTATTTGTTGTTTTAACAGTTTATGAGCCTACATCAGAGGAATCATCACAGTTATGAAGGTTCCTGGTGGGAGTAATTTAACTTGTGATCCAAAATCCTGTGTTCATGTATGACAACTGCTTGTCATGATGTTACATGTGTCCTAACAGAAAGCAACCTGCAAACCTAAGAGACGAAATCAGGCTAATTAATAAGTTTTTGCCTCAACGCCTTGTTTATATTTTCCCCTCTGTAGCACCAGTGGCTTTTCTCACCCAGCACAGCTTGTTTATCTGTATAACATGGTAGAGATAGAGGAACATTCATGTATTTGGGTGAGTGAAATGATTTAATTCCACTTTTAACATAGAAGAAGAAACTCTTCTTCTTTTTTTATAAGTATTTGAGATCACCCCTCCCAATACGAAGCACTTCACATCCTTCTCACCAGCTGTACAGTAAAGCACTTGGTGCACTGTTTTCAAGGGGAAACACAGAGCATGGAATTACATTTGTAACGGATGCAGCGTGAATAGCAGGCATGTGATAAAGCATGATGTGACCCGACGTCAGACGCTTGTGTTCAGTTAGGGGGTTTTATTGAACTTGTTTGTGTTTAGGACCAAAGAAAGACGTTGATGAGCTGCTGTGGGCAAAGTTATCCTTATGTTCAGATTAGACTCTGTGGTTTGAAGTTGTGTTTCTGAGTTGTTTGTGATATGGTTGATTCATGATAAAAGACAACATAACAAATAAGGCCTGTTTTTGTGACAAACTGATAAAGTTGAAATGTGTTAACTGCAAAATTAACTGAGCTTTAAGGAGCTACATTTAGCAGTGATTTTTCTTGTGTGTGTTTACATTGCACATGTTTCATGTCTTCTTTTCTGGTTTTGGTGAGTCTGCAGCAGCATCACAGTGCCACCTAAAGTCTGGGCATATATACTACAGCTTTTGCTATGTTGTTGTGTTTAAAACAAAACATCTAAATACCATTTTTTTCATCTCTGTGTGGACAGGGTCTTCATCAATTTGTTTTCTTTGACAACTCTCTCTGATGTGTTCGCTCATTACTACTGTGGCCAATAGAAAGAGCAAATCCATCTAAAACCGAACAAAACTTGCACATTTGGCTGGCAGAAGGTGGTCAATTTCCAGTGCAATAATGTGTACAGTTGTTCAAATTGCAGACTTAATACGCCGCTTTCTTAAGAACTCATTGTAATGTATCCAGCTCTCTGCATAGCACAGACTCATTAAAATTACATTTAAAGCAATCTGTCTTTATGAAGACAAATGAACACTTTCCAGAAACATTACTGAAATGAATAACGCTAATGGGTTTCACAAAATAACGTAAATTAATGCAGTTATCCTGGAACTTCCTGTCATATGCTCAGTGATAGTCAAAAATCAAGATCTTCAAAATGATGTCTTAAGTGTTACAAGAACAACTTCCTCCCACGCAGAAAGTCTCTTATGACTGGGAAGAGGGGCCAAACGCTTACATGATGCTCCGAGAAGCGGAAATCAGGAGAAAATGATGGAAAAAGATGAGAGCGAACAGCTGTAAATTAGCTTCCCTGAAATCCTGCAGCAGTGGCCATGGACAGCTGCAGCCTCCATGGAAGAAGAAGTCTGAGCAACAGCTGGATATGTGTTGTTATTAGAGACAGAGGACAAAAACAGAGGGTGTATTTCATTTTCCCCCCCAAACACCTGCTGATCAGCGCACAAATTGGTGGTAAAAAGACGTTCGTTTGGAGAGTGTAAATAGTAAGAAGAGGAAGTTACAACCTCCTACAGGATTTTAAGAGAGGCCATCCAAACTGTAACAACACAGCCAAAAAAAGCCCAGTCTGTGTGTGTGTGTGTCTGCTTTTGTGCTCTTTGAACCCACTCTAACTTTTATTGCCCTCCCAGGGATCATAATAAGGAACTAATTGATAGTCTTTGAGCCGCGGGCAGAGGAGAGGGGGAGTTCCTGCAGGAAGTCGACACAAATCAAACTCTCCCTGAGCCCTTAAGGTCTGGAGCGACTCCAGCTGAGTTGTGGTGGGTAAGAGTCGCTGTGTGTGCACGTGTGTGTGCGTGTTCGTGTCTGTGTGTATGTGTGTGGGTGGTTTGGAGAGAGACAAAGGGGCAGAGAGAGGAAATACAAAAGAGAGCCACTGAGATACAGAAAGAGAGACAGTCTGGGGTTGACATTTACTGTCTACTTTCCTGGATGTCACCTCCATGTTTGGCTGCGTGAGTTTCTACTTTAAGAGAAGTACAAACACAGAGCTGCTAAGCGTCTGAATCCTACCTACCCAACCTCCAAATTCTTCTCAGTTGCTCCTTCTTTTACCTGTCAAAGTCCTTCTAAGATATTATTACCCTGTATTAGTGATGGAAATGTTTGTAGTTTTTTTGTTTTATTTAAAGGTGCTATGAGGAGAATCTATTTCCGAAGACATAAGGACTCTGCTACCCATGAGCACGCGCAGCAACTGTCGTAATGCTGCGTTCCAGTAACCTCGGAACTAGGCGTGACATCATCTCCGACTTATCCGCGTTCCAGTTGAAGTCGGAAAAAAACATGCCGATCTACAGGCTATTGTTAGCTGTTGTTAGCTGATCTAGCGTGACACACCCCAGTCAGAAGTGCAAATAAATTGATTATTACAGGAGCTAAATAACTGTTCACATTGAGGGCATCCATCTTTGATTGTCAACTCGGGGGTGGTGAGGTTTCACCGAGTTCCCAGCCGGAAATTCCGACTTCTGACTGCGACTGGAACGCACCAAAAGACGTGACCCAAGCCAAAGCGTGCGTTTGTTGTGATGCTAATAAATGCAGCTTGGACCTTCCTCAGAACTCTGCATTGCTTTACAACTTCTTTTTTCAACAACTTACAGGATGCAAAGCGATGAGGTGATGTATCTCTTTCTAGTTACGTAGGGGTAGTTTTTGTTGTGTGACAAAAAGCAATTTTTGGAAAACTTATTATCGTAGTTTTGTAACCGGCTGTCCGACGCGACCACTTAGCTAAGATATAGCATTTATAGATAACCCATTTTGATGCTATAAAACTCATCTTAAAGTGTGTATTTCGATCAGGCATATATCTAAAAGTGAGACTTTTTTGTAATTACTTAGAAACTCCTCATAGCCTCTTTAACAGAGTGGTAAAATAAGCAGTCCAAAAACAGGGAAGTGAGTCAGCATGTTAACACCTTCAGGACCTAAGGCTGAAAGTATTAGGGATTTTACTCACTTTTTAGATGAACACCCAAAATTGATGCAAACAAGTCTTTTTGCAAAATAAACAAATAATCTGATATTAACCCAATTTTGATTTTTTAAGTATTATTGTGTTCTTGGAAGTATGGTTGCTAGCAAACTGCCAAAAAGGACAACAAAATGGCTGAGGATGCCTTTCTGATTATTTTTAACAAACAACAGCACATAAAACAAAGCCGCAGCCATGGGCACCAACTTGATCAGACGACTTGATTAAAGCCAGGATCAGACTACATGACTTTTATTGTCAGTAAAGTTCGCAATGTCATCACATAGCAATAAATTTGTGCTGTGACTTTGCCCAACCAGTAGGACAGACTTCACAAGTGGAACGACTGTATTTAACGACCTATGTGACAATGTTGAAAGACGGTGGCAAACAAAAACTGTTTTGGAGTACAGTACTTTTGTTTGTATTTACAAATGTTATGTTGAATGATCCATTAGCTTGTCTCTTGGCAAACTTTTCCTGTCTTGTAGCTCTAAAGACATGATTTTTGTTTGTTCACATCTGCCATCAACAGTTTAACTCTCTGTGGACTCATTGGTCGTGGCCTGTTTTGGGGGAACAAATCATAGAAGGCAGCACAAAAATCAAACCTGCTAGACTTTCTGTCATGGCTTTTTTTATGTGTCCCAGACTGGTCTGTCTGTTGTTGTTGGTCATTGTAACAAAATACATGAGACAGAACAACTTATTGTGCCGATGGGTCCCCTGCAGCCATTTGTTCGGGCCATAATCATGCATAAATCCTGTAGTCTGACCCTGGTATGAGAGGAAATTCTCAAACAAGCGATAACAATGTGGCGTTATATGGTGAAAGTTCAAGCTGCTTTTAAAAGGCACACAGGACTTAAGAGTTAAGATCAATAACTTTAACTGTCTTAAAGAAACAAAATTCCAGCAGAAGGAATCATTTGAGATGCCACAAGAATGTATAGTAAATGATAAATTCAACAGTGTATTTTGATAAGTATTGTCAAGAAAACATTAGAAATTACAAATATTTAAACTACCAAAATTTGATGATGAATCTGTTAGCCTATAAATGGAAACCTCCACTTTGTTGTTTTGGTGGTTTCTATTATCTATTGGTCTTATAGGTGTTTGTAAATTTTATTTTCTGTCTTAACCCACAAATGTAAAATAATGTGGGCCCTTAAAAAAGTAATAATTCTTTTGAGAACATTGCAAATGTCATTTGTAAGGTAATCTCTGGAGTACAGCACTGACCAGAGAAAACTGTTAAAAAGGTGTAGTTCATCATAAATGACAAAAATAAATTAAAAAATTCATTAATATGTTGATTTACAACACCAGTACATGTACCAAAACAGCTGTACAATAATGTGTGACCAGATTATTTCTCTGTAATGCATTTTTTTTCCTTGTGGCTCAAAATCCTTTAGTAATTCGAGGAAATTTAATCCCAACACTTTTCATCTTCTCCCTGCTCCTGGAGGATCGGGTCACGTTGCCTCAGTCCGCCTCCGACGACCTGAGCACAAGCTGAGCATGTGGCAGCATTCGGCTCAGATTCATATCGTCTCCTGTTCCAAAACAAACGGCCGTCTGACATGGAAAGGCATACAGCACATTCCTCAGGGCTCAGGCCAATCCATAGAGGGAGGGTGGCAGGAGCAGGAGGGGTTTCCAGCTCGAAATTACAGGGGCTTGTGCACCATAGTACACAGTGGCTACTTACTGGCTGTTAACAGTAGAGCACTGTGATTTAAAAAGATGAAAATTGTAGCATTAAATATTTATCCAATACTAACAAATCCAATGAAAAGACCATGAGCGAGAGTGTGTCAATTTTACTGAAGTAGGTAGCATGATGCCTGGTGTTGCTTATTTTTCTTCAATCCAAACAATCCTATTGTTGACCAAATCCTACAAACAGAATTGTGCTGCTAGAAATACTCACCCTTGAGTGAACACTTGAGTGTTTATTCACTGCTTCACGGATGAACCAAAACACTTTCCTGCTTTTGTCCTCTTTGAGTACAAATGTTTAAAACTTCTGCACAAAACTGTTCAAGCAGCACAAAGACAGGTTTTGAAAAGTTACTATCTTGAGTGCCAAATAACAAATAACTGTCTTTTGACAGAAAAAAAACTACTTCAAGATATTTAAACCAATCAACCTCCTCTTGGCAAACAAAAAAATCAGTTCAATAAATAATGCATTTTAAAATAAGATACTGTAGATCAGTATGTTTCTTATACCGTTGGATGAGTCAAATTAAAATCTAAGGCAATAGCTCTGTCAAAAGGTTGTTTAAAGTAAGAACCAGTTTTGTATCCAGATTTTACCTTGAATGTTTTCTTACTTGGCCCTTTTTACAAACACACAGCCTCAAAATTAACTAGATAATTTCAGTTATTTAACTAGAAAATCCTGGCCTTACTTATTCACACCTGCCCCTCACAGCAGGGAGAATGACTAATTTTCTGAAGTTTACATGTCAGTCGAGAGAAGTGTAGGGGAGGGGGAAATCTAGAGGGTCAACAGGCTAATTTCACCATAAAGTCTGGACAAAGGGGTGCCAGCAGACTAGCGTCTATGTCTATGCACACCATGTTCTGAGGATGATGTCCTCTTCTTAAGATATAGAGGTAAAAATCCAATAATAGGCCTCTTTCCTGCAAGTCATGCCCCATTTTCTTTCCCTACTTCCAAGTCCAATCACTGTCCTATCTCCAGCAATGATGGCCCAGGAATTATTTGAAAAAGACTGCAGGTTGCTATCAAACATTTAGCTAACCCAGCTGAATTTAGACAATTTTCCAATCTTTTCTTTAACTGTGAACAGAACTTCTGGTACCCCTATTATTTCAAGAATAAATATGTAAAACCAATTTATCCCAAATGTTTATTCCAAATGTTATTATTTTTTTTTTTTTACTGATTTATATTTGATTTCCTTTTTTAAGCTAAAGTAAAACAATATTTAAGCATGTTAGCTACACAATGACACAGTAAAAGTCATAAATCTTTGTTTTGATTACGAGCTTAGTCTTAAATATGACAAAGTAATGGCCAAGCTGCTGTCATACTTCATATTATAACCAAATATGCAGTATTTTTGATAGCAGCATGCAGTTGGCAGTTCAAAAAACAGTGAATGATTTTTATTATAAAGTATGAACTTTGGTCCACATCACCCTGCCCTACTTCTTTTGGCGGGAACTTTCCCCTAGAGCTCCCTCACTGCTGCCTGGAAAGTAATAAAAAACTAAACTTCAAGAATAAATCCCTTTTCCCCCACTGTTAAACTCCAGTCCAATAATAATTAATTTTTAGCCTTAGTTTGCCCTGCCAAAGATTTGAGCCAGAGCACCTGTGACTTTTGACTTCCTACATATTTAACCAGCTACTAAGTTACTCTAGTCCCCTCCGGTTTTTGCACGGAGCAGGTGTTCAACTGTCAGCTGAAAACTGCTGTTTCACATCATGGGATTTGGTGACAGCTGTTGTCAAGTACAAGAAAACTGACCTACTATTGAGTATTTCTCATGATAAATCAGTATAAAATGGGAACACACAGCTGCAACAACTAAACAAGCCCTCAGAGATCCTGAATATTAAACTTTTATGATCTCAGTCAACTTAGACCAGCAGCCAACTAGACTTTCACACCGGTGTGAGAATGAGTGTGAAAAGCTGAGTTACCCTTTTGTTCCTGTGACTCTGTCCTGAACGCTATTATTAAAAAGGATGAGGCCGGCCTTTTACAGGAGCATTAGCTCAACTTTATGTCCCTGTAAAGGTTTAGGTAAACGGTGTGAGACTGTAGGACGATCAGACGCAGCAGACCTTGTCAGACGTGTCAGGGAGCTCTGGGTCAAGTGTAGCTGAACTAATACACCAAGTGCCTGAAATGTGACATGATAGATTACTTCTCATAGCACAGCAAGAGCACTCTCTCCCCTTAGAAAGAGCACTGAGATGCAAATCCTGTAGCCATTGGATTAATGGATGATGGAAAAGGCCGATATAAAGGAGAGAAGGTCACTCTAACCAATAAACTCCAAGCCAAAGTTTACCGAGCAGAGAATGTGTTGAAGGGTCTTAGAGTGATCTCTATAGCCTGTAGAAAAGATGGACACTATCTCACTGACATTATTCATCGGCGTCTAAAGTCCAATAACTGTGGCTGTAATATTGAACATCCTGACTTCAACTAACATACGAGACAAAAGGGGCTTAGCAGGCCTTCATGTAACATTTTAACAAATAACACAATTTAGTTTAGTGCACCATTGTTGGCTTTTCTTTAGTTGGAGTTGGAAAACACATACTCATTTTGACCAAATTATGCATAGAGTGAAATCTATGGTGGAGATGAAGACAGTACAACTGTGTGCTAACCTAGCTAACAGCCTATTTCATTAACTGAGTTGCTGATTGACTCTTAGGTGAGTTTTGAACCACCAAATCTTGCCACAATATTAATCTGCTTTATGTTTTTTTTTACAGTAAAACATTGTTAACTATGTAAAACAGTCAGTTTTTATGATCAATTTTGCATGAAATACAGTCTGTTTATCAATGAGATTCAAAATACAGACACAATTTTCAGATCGATGAGAGATACTGTCACATCATCTTTACAGTCAGATTTGTAGTTATGCACTTCAGAGAAAAGACAACAACTACCACAAAAAAAGCAGGTAAGCTAACATACAATGCTACACTGGCGAAATAAAGGTCATATGTCTTTGTAATGAGAGTATTTCACACAACATTACATGTCACTGGCAGGCCAACATCCTCATTTATGTTAGCCATGCTAAATGATTCTTGTGTCTTCATTGGTTTCTCTAAAAATCCATATTCAAGGAAAAAATGGTTAAAAAAAGCAGCATTAGCCTTGACCCCTTATTGAGAACCACTTTGTTGAGGCATCATCTTGATGTCTATGGATCTGTGGATGTTAGTCACATTATCGAATGGAAAAAGACATTAAGGGTGTAGCAAGACAAACTGCAGTGTAAAAAGTAAAGGTATGGTTGCCAGTGAAAATGCGAGCAGGGCTGACTGAAGCAAGCCAAACCAAAGCAGACCGCTTGGTGGAGGAGAAGCATCACCAGTCCTCTGACAGAAAACCACAGAACACCACAGTTTTAGCTAGGCTAGCCATGCCCATGGTTATGCTAAACTCTTAGCCTTCATGGAGTAAAAATGGCTCCCTCTACAGCTACCAGGAAGTGAGGGTGCAGTAGCAACATCTCTTATTATTGAATTAGACTTGATCAAATACTCCTGCCATGGACGCAAATATGTTTTCCTGTACATAGCCTACAGTGATTTACAGACAAGACATGATTAGATGGGAGCTAAAAATTAAACCAGAGAATTGATGCCACACTCCTTCTATTTACCTTAGCACTCATTAAACTAAGCAATAAAGTGTTCAAATGAAACCTTGAGCCAAGGTCAGCAAGACAATAAACGACAATTACAACAAACTCTTACCTTGGCATACATTCAACTTGTTTTAGTTTGGTTTCTGTTCCATCCTTTATCATTGAGGATGTAAGGTTTATAACATGGACTGTAACCAGTCAGCAGGGGAAGCTCTGAAAAGTCTGGCTTCCCTCACAGCTGTTTATATGTTCATCTTAATATACAGGTTATGAGGCAGCCTGAAGTTGACACTCACCAAATGTTTAAGATTTAATATTGGCTTAGTTTTTCCACACAGGTTTGTCATTTGTAGATCTCCTGCTGTTTATTGTTCTGAATTATTATTATAATATGACTTTCATTATTTTTCAGCTCCATTTGAATCTTGCTAATTAACCATCACAAATTCTAAAAGCTCGGTCTAATTAGGTATGCACTGTTTGTATGAGTGAAAGTCCCCCCAAAAATTCCATTAAGTTTATAATATTTTCATAACAGGAAAACTAAAGACCAAATTCTTGCTTATAAGGAGAAAATTTCCCTTGCCAAGTGCTCATGGGTAAACTGATGACCCAGCCTATGGTATCATGCTGCTATTGAATAAGCACCACAGGCGCCTCTGTTATTTCCTTCCACAGACCAGTAAGTCACAACATGGAGCGGCTATGATTTCCTCCCTCGCAGTATTGCTTCCCAACAGGAAAAAAAGTCAATTTCATGGTTTCCTGGAAAAACAAAAGCATGCTGACAGACCATCACGGCCCAGAGGGACTAATGGTTCCTCACTACCAGCATTAATGCAACTATCCTGTTGTGTTTGAAGCTAACAAAGGTAACAATGGAGAGCGTAATCAATACAAAATCAAGTTTAAGGGATGGTTTGGTCATTGGAAAAATCCCCAACATTCAAACAGTCAGCTTCAAAAAGTTGCAGGCAAAGAATGGTATTTTATATTAAAAGTTACTCATAAACTAGAGCTACTCACTGGTAACATGTGGCTTCAGGATGCACACCATTGCCAGACTGTAAAAGTGCAATGTTGAGTCAGGCAGACAAACTAGGTTGGTTTTAGTGATGGTGTTACAGGGAGATACCCTGGCAAAGGGGAATGTTTGTAACTGGATAGCAGAACTTGTTCAGTGTTTAAGGGTTAAATTTATCAAAAAAAAATACTGATTTTGCAAATTATGTTTCTCTTATTTGACCTTACAAAGCATTGGTGTTCTGATCTGTGTCAAATTAGGGTTGCGTTGTCTAGAACGACAAGAAGCATACCGGCACTGCTTGTGTGTATTGATGTGTTGAACAAAGACAAGGCAAAGAAAAAGATATTTAAGGCCAGAGTCATCTTTGACCTCAAAAATCTAACCAGTTCATCCTCGAGTCAACATCTGGAAATCACCAATGGCTACATAATTTGATGTTTTCACGATACTTGACTCCTGATTAGATTTTACTGAAAGTCTTCATATCTTACAATATGCTGAATATTGCAACATTTAACATCGCAATACATCGCAATGTTTATCTTTTTTTGACTGCATTTAAATACAAAAGTAAAAATAGACCGAATTCTCCTGAATTTAGAGAGAAACATAACAAAGAGCAGAAGATTCATGTCACTGCAGTCAGTTTTACTAATGACAGGAATAAAAAGCACACACTGATGTCTTGTGTTGCCGACAGCATGTTGATGCAACCGCTCTGCTGTGCTCAGCCTCTCTCTTACTTTCAGCTTCACTGCTCTGTAGATCTTTGGTACTGCTGTGTCGGGAAATAATGCAGAGACGGAAGGATCAACCTGAGCTCCAACTGGCATGTAATTTCTGCAAAGTTTAAGAAAGTTTGCTTAAACTTTGGAGTGTTCATGAGATACTACACTCACAAGTACAGTGTCAGCATGATGCCGAGTAACCTTGTACTTTTACATGAACCACCAAATCTCAAATTAATTAAACCCAAAATGAGAATGGATATAGTGCAAAGGTGGAGGAAATCCCTCTTAGGATTCTAAAGATATCACATTCACAACCATTCGTGACTCATTTTGTCTTAGGAACTTTTATAGCCACAAAGGGGACGTACAACCCATGACCCTGACTTCCGACCAACAATCTCCAAATTCTAACAGGGTAATCTTTGAGACAGGGTGGACATTTATGCCAAATTTGAAATGAAAAAATCCCTAAATTGCTGCAGAGATGCAACTTTCACAGTTACAGAATCAACACAAGACTGTGAATGCACGATTAGTGAAATTTCTTTCTCCGGATTCAGAAGAAGGGATTGAGCATGTGGCCAAATGACCTTGAATTTAAATCTATGACCTCAAACATGTATTTACTTTATCTTTAAATCAGAGTGAACATCTATGCAAAGTTTTGGGAAAATCCCCTTCAGCGTTCTTGAGATACTGTGTCCAAAAAATAGCCCACATAAACACAACCATGCTCAGACAACAAAATGCCCCTCGTCCTGGCTGTAGTTAGCGCAGAGTTAAATCAGCACATCTATTGTCAAATTGGTTGCAGATCTTTGACTTTAAATGTACAAATTCCATCTTTTCTATGATATGATGGATTTCCTACATGCTGCATCACATTAGCCCTGATTTACTTCCTATTAAATCACCACATATTTCCCCTCTCCACTTAAAGAGTGTTTGATGCTGTCATGTGGCTCTCCAGAGGCCCTGATCAGATTTAATGTAAACTTCATGTAAACCTTCTCTCTCTGTGAAATCTCTCCCTCAGCACTGCCAGAACTCATAAACACAAGGAAGAAACAATCTGCAGCTCATGTGGTCTCAACATGGCGTTATTTAGTGAATACCTCAGTGCTTCGGTATCCGGCCTCATGGACCGTAACTGACTTTTTTTTTCTGCCTTCATGCACCAGCAGGAGCCCCCATGACTGCTCCACCCTCCTGTTACACCGCTCCGCTTGCCCCATGCACCGGCAGGGAATAAGGGGAAATTCCTTAGCCCCGTTAAAACTGCCCCAATACGCACGGGGAAGGCGAGATTCTTTGTCAGCTGTGAAACTCGAGAACACTGGGAAATAGGGCTTCACCTTCCAGTCATGTTGGTGCTGAGGAGAAGAGGGGGGGAACAGAAAGATTTGCTGCAGCACGACAGCTCTCTTCCCCCAAGACAGGAGAGAAATATGAAGCTTAAGAGAAAAGCTTAGGGAAAGGCAAACTTGGAGAAACAAGGAGAGATTTAGGTGTGTTATATAAAACTGGTTTCATATTCTGCACCTCAAAGATTCCAATAACCTGAAAGCACTAAAGCGCAGCATGAGAACAGCCCACTCCCCTTTTAGCTGGGAGTGATAGGGGCGCCTGAATCATGAGTAGCACATATCACTCTCAGGGACTCAAAATGGAGTCGAGCCATCTATGCAGCTGTGTGAAGGGGAGCCAATGCTTGTTTAAGAAGAGCTGATACATGGGAGTGACACTTCAGCATTTAAATGGAATTAGGAGCGATATTGTGACCACACACTGACCGCCACTGGTGGATGGTTTATGCCTCTACTTCTGCTCAGCTCCTCTGAAGGTACAAGCCAAGTGATTTATCACCCTGAAGAGGCCTTTTGACGTCACTGCTTTAACCATTGTTTGTTCAGAGTATCATATTAAACAAAACCAAACAATGATTGTTCCAATAAATGACAGATTTAGTCACTTTGAGCTGGCACATCCTAATATTTCTGGCTACTTTGGAGCAATGGAAACAAACAAGAGCTCAGAATGGACTTATAAACAAGTATACTGGATGATAAGCTAAACCACAATATAAACAAACTCCTACTTCATCATCCATATAAGAACAACAAAAGTAATTTGATATTTTGTCTCTGGAGAACTGACTTGAGTATCAGTGGCTTGGTCTTGTAGTAAGATTAAAAGTTTGAGCTCATCTACAACTCTAACACATTAACGTGCCCTCGGGAAAGATACTTAACCCCAAGTTGCTCCTACTGCTGAGTCAGTGGTGTAATAATGAGTATGAAAGGGTGGGTTAGCTAATACTGATGGACAACTTATATAGAAGTGGGTGGATCTAAGAGTAAATGGGTAGATGTTACTTGTGGTGAAAAAGAGCTTTTCAAAAAGACAAGAGAACTCAAAGTACTTTGCAAGGACAGCAATAAGTCAAACTAAATAAAAAATACGACACAACAAAACCGTACAACGTTATAAATCTATGGACATCAAATTAATCAAGGTAATTCCAAACATTTCAAGACAGAAAGACTGAAATAGTTATGGGATAAACAAGCATCAGATGCAGATGTTTCAAGTTAATACCAGCATTGAGCACATCTGACTACAGTTTTGGACAGGATTTTTTTTGGGGCTGAAAAAATGACCTGTTAAACACACACTGATCTGTTTTCATGGACAACATGAGAGAAACTATGAAATGTAGGAGAATTACACCAAAAGAGACAAATCTGGCTGCAAGATGATTTCATAGGTCTGCTATAAATAGCCCTAAGTTTAACAGCACTTCCACCAATCCTGTTACAAATCCAGTGCACCACCTCCACCTGCTTTGCTCAGATATCACTCTTTAATATCACTCTGATCAGTGTAATGCATTGACCAGTGAATTCCCAGCTTGCCTTAAATAGAAGTTGTTCAACCTCATATTTCTGATTAAAAGCTGAGCAATAGGTGTTGATCATATTTGGCTCAATCTTAGCCTGTATTTTAAATTTTGGCTCCACAAGTGATTGAGTCTGACACCCCTGGGCTAGACCCCTTATGTATTTGCTCTGATCATTTGGTGAACCAACTAAGAAATTACTAAAAGGCAAAATAATTCCAATTTATTTTCTATTTGAATATCTTTTGTTAGCTCACTGATGGTCTTTGTGTAACGATGAAGGGCCCTTGTAAACACACATGCCTTTCCTTTAATGTTTACATTTTAATTAGATTTACAATGGCTCTAATTTGGCAATTTTTCCATGACAAATCTGTTTAATATCTTAATGCAAGCTAATTATTTCCTTGTCAACAAATGCTCTGTTTAGCTCTAAAATTAGATGTGTTTTAATGATCAAAAATAGCTGTAATGATCTCACATTTCAGTTTAAAAGACTGAGGACACAGAAGAGGCTTTTGTAGGACTGTCATTATTCAAAGCAGACAGCAGACAGTGGGATGGAGGGAAAGCAAGCTGACAGCACACATCAGAAGACTGTAATACTCACGCCCCACGTAGGAGCAATTACAGCTCAAACAACGAAAAACACACCAACAATCTGGGAAACAAGGTTGCCATGACATCATTGGCTCCTTTCTTTAATTTCCAACATGTGAACGTAACCTTCAACTGGACTAAAGAGGACCTCTGTTTCTCTCTCCTTCATACCCAGATCATATCTTTGCTGGAAATGACTGAGGCTGCAGTGCCCACTTAACACGTGGGGGCCATTAGCATTGTGACAAAAGATTGTTCTGTCTGAGAGGTCTTTGTGACCCCCCTTCTATTCACTCTCTCTTAATATAACAAGAGAGCACTCCTGGCACCTGGCCCTCTGCCGTACTCATTTCCCTCTCTGCCCTAGATTTGCAGCTCTTCACCTGTATCACATTAATGCTCACTTAGCTTAGCTCGTAGCCCACAGGTGCACACTATATGAGACCATGGCCTTTTTGTCTGAGCAGGAGCAGGAAATTAATACTTATGCAGTGAACTTAGCCGGTATCCTCCCAGGAGCGGCAGCGCATATTAGGGAGAGGAGAATATAGAGACTGTTTAATATCCCCCGCCGCTCCCTGTATGAGATCTGCCAGGCCTGCTATGTATGTAATACCCTGGTCAGTGTGCACTGCATGGAGGAGAGCAAACTGTGGAAAGTCCCTGCAGGGTTTTGCAAGTTTTGCTGCATAAGTTGCAACCTAAATTTTTAATGCACTTTTTCAATGTTTTGAATCTTTTTCAGATGCCTCAATAAAGCTTTCTTCTAGCAGGTAAAGCTTTTTGTCTTCTGACATCATTTTTGGTTGGTTAAAAAAATGCTTCAGATCCCATGCAACAGAGACAAAGAGTCATGGGGGACTGGATTTACACAATGTGTAAATTTACTGGAACTTATCCCAGTCATTGGCCGAGAGGCAGGGTACACCCTGAACCTGTTGCCAGTCGATTGCAGGGCCACATGGAGAGAGACAACCATTCACGCCCACACTCATAGCTAAGGGTAATTTAGAGTCACCAATTAACCTAATGAGCATGTTTTTGGTCTGTGGGAGGAAGCCGGAGTGCCCGGAGAGAACCACGCATGCACGGGAAGAACATGCAAACTTCACACAGCAAGGACCCTCTCCGACCCGGGAACTGAACCGGGTACCTTCTTGCTGTGAGGCGTTTTTTTGTGTTTCCTTGAATTTCTGAAGTCATGTTTTACACGTGGATCCCACCACCATGAAGCTAAGGTAGTTGTGACTTGATGTCTCTCTTAGCTCATCCCACCTTTCCACCCAACCAAAGTAGCTGTGATTCCTAACTTGTCTCTACCTTCTACATGTCTGATTAGCTTAAGTCTATTTCTAACATTTTAATCGAGTTTTAATTTGTTGACAAAAGTGTCACTTGATTTAGCTTTAGTATTTGTCAATGCACACTTGTTACTGTCTAGTTTTCATCAGGAGAAAAAAGGTTGTTAATGAAAATAATTAGTCGACAAATTAACACTGTCTTGAAGCATCAATACTTCACTGAAGTTTGACAGTTTCATGCACTTTCTTCTTGTTTGTTAAATTTTACTGGTCACAGTGAAGAAGGCAGCAGCATGTGCTTTTTATCTGTTAAATAAAATCTAAATCTGAGTACACTATGGAGCGGCGTGTATGGCTCTCATTTGCTTCACTATTCTCTCGATATGAAGGTCTGATTTAAAAGAATATTGTGTTCCTCTGGCCCCTACCAAGTTCTGATAATCTCTGTCGGCTTTATGCATTTTGTCCACGTTTAGAGTCTGAAAGTGGAGATCAGCCATCAGCATCTCCTCTCTGCTGCTCTGAGGGTCATTCTCATCTTGACCAGGGGCCACTGAAATCTGAATGGTCATTTCAAACTCTTTTACAGTGAGTGATTTTCTGCCTTATCAAGCCACTAATGGAAAGATGTGATGTAGGCTATTTTTTTCTACAAAGGTTAAAAATGTCCTGACCTGGATTGGATTGATTTCACTTACTCTAGCAGACTGCAGGTATAGGTACAGCATATAACTGCTAAGGGGGTGAATCTTCAAGAGCAACAGACCATCACTCTGACACCTTTCCAGTTCCCTGCATGTTCAAGTATCTTTCACACGACGGTGTCGAAACATGTCTAGAAAAACAGGCCTGTAAAAAGAAATGTTGTACTTAAGAGTAAGAAAAAAATGCTTTCTACCTTCAGCGTAAGGTGAATGACTAAAGCAGTTAAAGGTCAAAGCCCAAGATGGAGACTGTGGAGCATGAGCAGAACATCTGGTCAGATTTGGGTTTAAGTGAGGTGAAATTATTAGGGATAAGTATTAAAGTCTGGTACCAATTAAGTACTAGCGCCAACACATCCAGTATCTACCAAACCAAATCATGACAGTGTTTGATGCTTCAGCTTGGTATCATTCACAAAAGCTGGGCGGGTAACTAGGATGAGACTGCTGGGAAGAAAACTGTGACTGTGTGCCTTTTGCATTATGCCAAGTCAATGTAGCCACAAAAGAGCCACAAACCACATGTTATAAAATGAACCTCACCTGTACAATCCAAACAACTACTAAAGCTCATTTAGATATAACAAGCATATATATCTTAGTAGAAGATCCAATCCACTGTCCTGACTTGAGCCCCAATTGGTCAAAAAATAGGAGATGCTTGATATATTTTTAAAGGCTCTTACAGAGCAGGGGGGGGGCACAGGTGTGTTATAATCTCTCATGTGGCTTCAGTAATAAGATGTTAACAGGTAGTCATATTTATGGATCAGCGACACAAAACAGCTTACTCAAATGCCAAAGCTAAAGATGTTGAACCACCTCTGTCCTTTGTTTACCATGAAATTTCCAGTATCTACTAATGAATAAATCAACACATTTATTTGTACTTTAAGTTAGTGAAATATGTTTAAAACTGACTCACCAACTTGAGAGGTGACCTATAGCACTGTATTACAAAAAACAAGAAAATCATGAAAAATTAAGAAAAGAAAGCCACAAATTCTCACGAAATTTAAAAGTGAGAATTTGGGTTACTGACACTGTTCAAGTGAATCCTTCATGATGCACAAACAAAGCTCACGAATAATGTGCTTGCAGCATTTCAGTTAAATTTGAAAGTTGAAGTCTTTGCTAGCAGGCAGACAGATTGTCATTAAAATGCTAATTTATTAAACATGCATGGGAGGTAATGATGGCCTGAATATTGGGTTTGTGCCCCTTTAGCAGAGACAGTACTTCTCCAAGCGAGAATTTTTATGAACAGCCTTTAGGTCATTTCCTAGTCTCTCTCTTCTTGACTTCCTACTATATTGTCTGTCCATGCCAAATTAACAGTAAAACATCTAAAGAAAGAAAGAAAGGAGAGACACAGCTTGACTAACCTAGCATCTCCATTTTCCATGCAAACAACAAAGTGTGTGGCAGGGGTGCTTTCAGATACTGTCCATCATTTTACAGGCAGAATCTGAGGGGAAAAGCTCTGAAGATGAGGAAAGTGCTCATGGCTCTGCTCTCATAATAAGAGAGTATGCTTTAACCAAAATGGCTTTCGAGTTTGAAATTCTTCAGACCTCCAAGGAACAGAAAAACAGGACATAATTCTCCCTAATCTCCTCTGTACACTTTACAGAAAACCCAAAAGAGTGGAGCTTTAAGTGATCCCAACTTCAATATCAGTCACTGTTTCAACCAGATATTAAGATAACAAAATATAAGAACATGGAGTATAATCCCAACTTGACACTGAGTATTGGATTTTATTATGGACTCAGTCGCCAAGAAGCATTACATTTATGAGTGGCTGTCCTCTTCTACTCTTGCAAGCATACAGAGGGGGTTTTAGTCGAGCAGCATGTGGCCCCGGACTGAAGCTGTGCTGTGTTCAGCTGCTGTCACACACACAGGACTCTGCTGGGCTTAAAGCTGGGCAGAAGCAGCAGCAGCAGCAGCAGCAGGAGGAGGAGGAGGAGGAGGATACTTACAGACGGTGCCAAGACCATCTGTAAAGGAGCGCAGGCGAGGAAACAGGTCCCTCTTTATCTGGTGTCCTTGGAGCAGCCTGCGAAGAGGACAGGGGCTGGATGGAGGGAGAATCTCTCTACCTTCGTGTGTGGAAGCTTAAAGTGAAGCTTATGAAGGGTGTACTGCTGGAATAATGGGCATATTGGATTGAAGTCATCAGGGACAACGTGGTTAATTAGTTTCAGCAAGAACAAGTGGTTCATTATTGGATCAGTCTATAGAATGATAATTAATTGCAAACCATTTTCAGAATGACGTAACTGTTCAAGACAGCAACCAGGCTGCCGTAAAATGACAGGTTAATGAAATCGGAGATAATAGAGACTATTACTTAACTTGGGCCAACTTCAATTAAAGGCACAGTGTGTAAAATTTAAGATAGAGTAACAAATAACTTTGGGAGGCATTTCCAATGTGAAATGTCCTGCTGAGCCCTCTTTATTGAGTTTCCTCATAATCTAGTGACCTGATCAAGGTTGCCCTTGGGGCTAGGGCAGTAGTGTATAAATATTTTCATATTAAAAACAATCAGAATTCCAGAATAAAGCTTGGAATGAAGATTTGTCATTAGTATGACAGTAAGAAGACTGGAGAGATGCATGTAACTTGCATGTAACCAGATCTAATAATATACAGCAGTAGATCTCAATCGTTACGATGGAAATTTTCCTGACGTGTGTCCTGTACTAAATGCAGAGGAACACTGGTTCATTGTATGTGGTACTGTAGAAATATTGTACAGTTCTGGGAGGCAATAAGAGGTGGAATTGAAAAAATAATTTCCAAGAAATTTGCTTTTGCCCAAAGACTGTTTATGTTTGGCTTATACCCAGAGAAACCCACGTAAACAAAAGTTGAAAAAGTTTTTATAGACTTAAGCCTGTTAACTGCAAACAGGTGTATTTCGTTATGTTGGAAGAAGGTCCATGGGCCTGCGGTGGGTCAGTGGAGGCAACAGATGTCTATCCTCCCACTGGAAAGGATCACCTATGTGCTGAAGGGCAGACAAAACATTTTTGAGGGTATCTGGGGGCCTTTTGTGTCATATGTCAAGAATCAAAGGGTATGAGAAATTGTGTAGCAAGTTGCTTTGTTTCTGTCTTTTTTTTTTTAAAGGGCACTGTGTTGGGTTTATGGTTGTGTGTTTATAGTTATGTTTTGAAAAATAAAGAGTTATGGAAAAAAAACAATCAGAAATGCTTGTTGTAAGGTTCCCAATTTAAGAATTTAGTTAGCATCATCGTTTTAAACATACAAGTCTTAATAATTCAAAAGCAGACATCAGATGGATTTGACTGTGTCCCATTATACATTCAAAATCTCACCACATACATTATCTCAGGTATTTATCCAAAACTGGTATTCTAAATCCCATTTACTCCAGTGGGTTGGTAATTACGAAATGCTAAATGCTAACTATTTTTGCGTTTTTGGACGTAATCCTTCACAGCTCCATGAATGTGTGTTTGAATACAACAAACTATTTTCATGCTCTCAATACTTAAGCAAACATTCCATCTTCCAAAGAATATCTGTAAGTCTTAAAATGTGATATTTATAGATAATGCAAAGATGCAGAATTTGACAGATTGTGAAAAATGTTAAGCTCACGCAGGAAGCCAATGTTATTGCCTATTCAGAGCCAAATTGTAGGCTTTAGAGGAAGAAAAGAGTTTTTGCAGTGGTCTCGATGGTCTGCCACATTTTCAAAGGTTATATGTCTGATGTTTGTACTCCCCACTCCTTTTTTCCACCACAAAATAACCGTAAAAAACAAGTTTTGCTTGATGCCGCTTTCAAAGACATTTATGCATGATTAAAAAGTACATAAATTCCCATACAGTCTGCAAGCTTTGGCTGTGCTTCACCTCCTGCAATCTGTCTCCTGCTGATGAAGATGTCTCTAATTATAGCAGCCACGCTCTCGTGTCCTCTGACCCCCACCGGTGACACCACTGCGTCACCGGTCCACATACCTGCTCTCAGCATTTGATATCTGACCACTTCCTCTTTTATTCTTGGAAACATTCAGCCGCTCTCCAAGCTGGCAGCATCAACTTCTGCTACTTTAACTAGCTGCCAAAATTATCCTCTGCTGGTCACACCGGGATGATGAATACTAAATATAATACATCCTGCCCACGCAAGAGAAAGTTTGTTTTTTGGATTTGAGGTTTGGCTTTTTTTTGCCTCTTTGCTTGCAGACATTTATGCTAAACTTCCAGTTTATGGGCATATAAATGTTAAATCCGGGTGTTTTGTTGACTGTTTTGAGGTATGTAAAAAGAGCAAAAACCAGACACCTGCTGCTTTTAGGATTATTTTCCTAAACTATAATAAATAATAAGTGTTTTGGAGCTTATATGGATTGACAGCTGCATAGAAATCTGTTCTTTGGCATTAAAAAACACATTCCAGAGTAAATACGAGCTCCATTATTTAACATATAAAGACTTCAAACGCTTCGCGGAGCTCCCAGCTGAGATCCATCATGCTGTTTGTTATATAAACCTCTGCTGTGCATACACACACCTGTGCCACAGGCAAACACACGCTTTCACTGCTGTGCTCGGGTACACAAACACACACTCCCCTTAGATAAAAATGTACACATGAGCTCTCACATGTCCATGAACACACAGACTATAGGTGGCTTTGACCTGGGCATTGACTTGTCTCATACAGTGAGCACATACAGCCCCATGCCTGCGTGATCTACACACATGTACACACAGAACATACACATGGGCCTGCTCCATCAGGTCGTCGGGGTGTCAGGCAGTGCTCTGGAAATGGATGAATACGGTCTTTCAAGCTGCAGCAGGCCAACAGCACCAACCACTCCTGCTCCGACACAGGTGCTGAAGTACTTGTTAGCATGCACACAGTTATAAAGATACATAACTCCCTGATGATGCAACCCAACAGTTAAAGCAAGGTCCAGCTAATTCAACCATTCGCTTCTTTTTTCATGAGTGTTGTCATGAATGCCCCAAATTTAAGTACTTGTTATTCAAACCTTTGATTACTAATAGGCATATCTGTTTGAACTGCAGCCAACAGATGGGGTTTAGGGAGGTGACAAAAAATGCTATCTGTCCCCTTAATTATGAGCCCCACTTGAAGCTCTTTAATGTAATACCAACATAAGAGGATGTTCTTTAATATTTACAACATTTTGAGCCAGACGTAGATGAAGTCTGGTGTAAGACATGCACTTTTAATCCCTATTTACCTAAAAAGTTGGCTGTATCCGTATACCTGTGCCATTTACTGAAATGCCAAAACCTTCACCAAAATGACTAAAAAGATACTGATCAGAAAATGCCATGATACTTATTAAAGCTACACAGACAAGACTGACAGCAACACTTTTTAACAGCTATTCTCCATCTTCATTTGAAGAAAGTGGTAATGTTATATTGAATAATTAGCCTTGTGAAGTGCTAGATTGATTGAAAAGACTCTTCAATTAAAATCAACAAGCAATCAGCAGAGGTGGGCTGGGACTCTGTACCCTGACAACTGTCACTGTGGGATCAACTGCTGAACTAGAAGAGGTGCAAGATCCAGACACTGAAAACAGGTGGTGCTAGAACCGCAGAAACTGTCTCAGGTAAAGACCGCTTTAACTACTTTTAACTATCTTAAAACAGACTGCTTCTTATATTCTGGGGCAACATTAATTTTGCTGTAGTGTTTCATTTATTTGTGAAGACAGCTTAGTCTTTTTAACAAGAGCTCTTGTACAAATTGTACACATCAGGTCCATCACCTAGACCTGACAGACTGTTTCATGTACCCATGACACATATTTCACATCCGTTTGACCTGCAGCCAACAGATCGTGTTTACGAAGGTGACAAAAAATGCTTTAATTATGAGCCACACTTGAAGCTCTTTCTGCTGTAAGGATGCCGATTGATTAGGTCATTTTCAAACTCGAAACAGAATTTTTAGCTTGAAATTTTGCTAAATAGATCTGCCCAACTGTAGAAATGACAGACACATCCAGCTGCCTGCAAGGTTGCAATTACTTGACTTCAAACAGCAATCCTATCTGAAGTTTTATATTTCAATTTTTATACTAATGAGTTGCTCTGTGGGAACAAATGAAGCCTTTTAATTAACTGCATTGAATACATGTTTGCCTTTAACACTGAATAAAGTGAATATCTTGGTGTAGTTATTCATTAGGTAGCAAATGACCTCACTCACATAATCCTGCCTGAAGAGAACCTTCAGCTTCGTAACTGATGTGTTCGTCACTTTTAGTCTTTCTGTTTTGGCTTTTATGTCTGTTTTTTTTCCCTGTACTTTAACTTTACAAATTGTACTAATTTTATTTGATATCATTATGCAGATCTGCTACAAGCTATGTCAGAAGCAGCGTGCTCCATTACAAGATAGCCTTCATTTGAGAGTCCTATTTTCACAGAGTGGGTGTAGCAGCATTGGTTATTATATTAAATTTCACATTTTTAAGAAAAACAAACATGTACAGTTAGGTAAAAATGCTTTGGTGTAAATACCTCATATGATAAATGATTCAGGAGGCTGAAATCTTAATAACTTTGCCTTAAAAGTACATAATTTGGGCAATTAGGGGTGCATGCAATTGAATAGCAGGTGGGTGCACTGAGGATTAAGGCCTGCTTGAGCTCCAAATCATTGTTATCAAATTGATTAAAATTAGTTTGAAAAAGCATTACAAACATGGTGTCCATTAGGAGTGGCAGAAAAAAATCGATTCACATAAGTATCACGATTTTTTTGTCTGCCGATTTTTAAATCGATTTTTTTGTTGGAAAATCATCATTGTTCATCTTTTTCACTGGTGTTAAAAAAGCTAACTAAAGATTGCAAAAATCGACAATATCGTAGAATCGCAATTTAAATCAAATCAGCATCTAAAAAAATCACAATAAATCGAATCGGGAGAAAAGTGAATGGTCCCAGCCCTAGTGTCCATCGTGGTTGGGCTTCATAATACACCTATAGTCTTAGTGAGACCATGTCCATGTTTGAAACAGCCTATGAAATGCAAAATATGACTCAATGTAAGGCATTATTTTTTTCAAATTAGCTGCCAAGAGAGTCACTTTAGGCAGAAACAATCATACACAAGCTCAGTCGATGCTGAACTGTCTATATACTTTTATGTTTGAGATAATCCCTCATTATTTTGAATAATACATGAGTGTTATGAACCTGAGGGGCACGTGAGCTCACAGCCTGATGCTCACCTCTAACAGCACTTTGCCAGCGAGCTGCACTCTCCTCACAACTGGAATGTGTTTCTGTTTGAACCTTCTCCCTATAATTAGGCACTACGTATGTGCGCATGTGCATTTGTTCCGTGATGCCCGTGCATGCTTTGTACTCGCGCTCTTTGTTCTTCTCAAATGCTGGTCATTCAAACTACATGCCGAAGAGCTCAAACATCATACTGTGTCGACGTGGCGTTTCAGATGATCTGTCCTCAGCCTCCACCTCTGGCACGCACATATCGTTAAACATAAAGGAGGCCCTCTAAACGATTTAAACTCAGTGCCCTTCATTCTTAAGACCATGACATGCACATAGTTTTCTGCTCAAAAGGTGGAGTCATTAATCACTGATCATGTGCTCCAGACTGAGGGGGAAGCAAATCATCATGACATTAGTGGTTGTTTAATTCATTTTCCGATCATTTAAAGCAAAGCAGGCCAATTATTCAATTATCTATCTGAAATATAAGTATCCAGAAAGATAAGGAAAATGACAACTTGCAGTAAAAACATCTTTCAAGTGATTTTAGTGGCCACACAGCCCTCCCATGTCAGAGTGCCTGTCTCTTACACCTCTCTCAGTCTGCTTTCTTCTGTCACTTTGTCAATAAGAGGGCATGGTTTCCATCAACTCGGCCTTTTAAAAGCCTGTGCATGTTTCCCAGGCGTTGTAAAAGTCCTCGGGGCAAGGTGTGTGTGATTGTGTGTTAAACATCTGTTGCATGAAGAGGCTGGGATGAACATAAAAAAACAAAAAAAGTGTATTTACTTCATGGATTAAGTAGTTTTAAATGCAATATATGTCAGATTTTCCATTTAGCTGTGTCTGGTATGTGTCTTTCTCCAATTTGTTGCCAAAAACAGAAAAATCCTGACCTCTTCCCTGTCACATCATTAACACCACGACTTGAAAGGCCCAGAGAGGTCAAAGCTTGACCCTTGTCTTCCCCTCACCACGTAAAATGCAACAGATACTAAGAATGGATAGCAGATGGAGGAGAAGCAGAGGGCCCTAAAAGCTCAACACAAACTGAGAAAATGCACACAAACAGAAAAGGGAGACAGATACCCAACTAATCATACAGTATCAGTGCTCTTTATCATATCAAATACAAGTTACAAAAACCAAATGAGTAAAAAGTTAATGAAAAATGCTTTTTTCTGCCTTATATAA
This sequence comes from Scarus forsteni, assembly GCA_036419115.1. Lineage (NCBI taxonomy): Eukaryota > Metazoa > Chordata > Actinopteri > Labriformes > Labridae > Scarus > Scarus forsteni. The sequence continues at coordinate 17,239,532 of JAZDUH010000458.1, forward strand.
TATCAGTAATTGACCCTTTGCTGGGTACCTGATTGATCTGCAGACCCTCTTTCCCTGTCATCACAGTTGTTTTTCTCTTATTTTCATACGGATTTATTTTCTATTTTGCATTTCATATTTTACAGATCTATACTTCTATAGTTATATTGTTTTGTCTTATTCTAAAGTGGATTAGCAGGTAGTGCACATGCTTCACAGCAAGAAGGTTCAATCCCCGTGTCAGCCAGGGCCTTGCAGTGTGAAGGTAGAATGTTTTCCCCATGTATGCTTGGGTTCTCTTTTGGCACTCTGGTTTCCCCCCACAGAGCAAAAACAGGCTCATTGGTGACTATGTACACATTGGTGACTCCAAATTGTCCTTAGATATAAGTGTGAATGGTTGTTTGTCTCTCTATGTGGCCATTAGATTGTCTACTCTAAGTATGTATCAAAATATAAAACTGAACTTAGCACTCAGCATGACTGTGCTCACTGCAACACTGACCAGAGCTATTCCATCAGAACACTGTGTCACTGAGCTTATCTAGCTTCTTTATTTTCCTCATGAAAACCAGTTTCTCCATTTTCATCAGTTTAAAATGAAAATCAGTCTACACTGAATCATCACCTTCTAAATCAGTGTTAATTTTGACAGCACATTTTTTTATTAGTTTTAACTTTTTGCCTATATCTTTAAGTATAGTCATGATTTAGTCATGTAAATTGTTCCAATTTTAGGGCGATTTCACACCAACCACATTTAGTGCGCACCAAAGAAGTTTTGGGACAGGGTTTGGTACGTTAGTATCAATGTGAATGCAACCACCGCACTTTGGTGCACACCAAATCAGCCGGTCCGAGACCTCCATGAAGGGGTGGTCTCGATCCGCTCCATCTCCCGAAATTTGGTGCGGTTCCACTGGTGTGAAACAAAGTGGTCCGAACCGATCTACTTTTGATGCGTTACTTCCTGTTAATCCCGCGGTTGAATCTTTTGCTTACTCAATTTGTCGATTTGTTTATTCTGGTTGAGGATTACGATGATTTACGAGGGTCCAGAAGGTCGCTGATGCCGTCTCAAACACGATAAAAAAAGCACATTTGAAGGAAAATTTAGAAGAGGGCGTAAACATTGGTTGTCTGGTGTAGGAAATGGTTACCATGGTAGTCTCTTCTTCGTTCTCCTCCGTAGCAGGTTTGGTAACCAGTTACGTGCATATCGCCCCCTGCTGTTTCAAACTGAGTAAATACACAAGTGGGTCTGGGCATGGTTCGATGTTGCAAGTGTGAATGCAAGCCAGCAGGGGAGAGGGAGGGGGGCGAACCCACGGCGAACAGCGCCGCAGCACGGTTCAAAACAAGTGGACCTAATGTGAAAACGCCCTTAGTCTACTTTTAGTTGATGAAATTTCACAACATTTAAGTTGACAAAATCTACCATCAAAATGATGAATTGTAGAATGGAAAGGTATTTTTTAGGTGTCTTTGAATTTCTGATGTCATGCGTTACACTTGGATTCCACCACCATGAAGCGAAGGCAGTTGCGACGGGTGTCCTTCTTAACTCATCCAACTTTTCCACACAACCAAAGAAACTGTTATTCCTTGCTTGTCTCTACTTTCTGCATGACCAAATTAGGTCTGATTTTATTTAGTCTCTGTCAAACGTTTTAGTCTAGATTTTATTTGTTGAAAAAAAAAAGTAAGTTAATTAAGTTTTTAGTTTTGTCAACACTTGTTTTTTTATCTAAGTCGAGTTTTCATCAGGAGAAAAAGGGCTGTTGACGAAAAACGGACAAAAATAATAGGTCTGCAAAAATTAACACTGTTCTGAATCAATTCAAATCAGATTGTGACATCGAGAAAGATAGGTAGGTATATAGGTATAATAGGTTTCATCAAATGACAAAATATGGGATTAATGAAGCTTTTAGAAAATATAATGTGTTGATTTTGAAACATCATCTTATCACAGTTAAAGCATTAATGTCGTCAGCCTTCCTGTGTTTCTGTATTGCATGCAGCTTGTGCCACATCACTGGAAACACACACCTTGATGTTGCCTATACTGGATGCATTCAGGTGGTTCCTCTTAAAAATCCAAAGAGGCTGGATGATATCTAAGTCCGTCATCTTTAATATGAGTGGGAATGTCACTGCACAGGGCTGATAGGCTGCATGCTCTGTTTAAAATGAATATAAATAACGAATTGATAATGGAAAAAGCCTCTTGCGCCCTGTGATGTGAAAAGATAGCGGGACACATGCGAACAGTTCGGCCGTGTAATGCATTTCAGATTACATGAAAAGATGGATGGAAGATAAAAACTATGAAATCATGATAACAAGCCATCAAACAAACTGAATTTCTAAGCATGTTAATTCAGTACATATGGCTCTTTATGCACTTATCAGCATGCAGAGGGGGAAAAAAATGATGATGTGCCACATTCCTCCATACAGGACGCCAATCTCTCACCGCTGCCAGCTCTGACAAATAAGCCTTTATCACCTGAGATGAAAGCCGGAGGGGTGAGATAGAAAAGAGAGAGAGAGAGAGAGGAGAAGCAGATGGGGCAGAGGCATGCGACGAGGAAGGAGGGAGGGAGGGGAACGATTTTGCCGCTTTGTTGGCTGATCTGGTTCAATCCTTGTGGCGCAGCGATTGAATTCCCATCCAAGCCTTTTCCTTAAGAGGATTTGGGCTCATGGGAGTCGACGGGCCACAAGACTACAGTGTGAGGGGAGGGAACCCATGATTGGGGGGGGGGAAGAAAGGGGATGGAGGAAATTGCAGGAAATAAAAAAGCAATCTATATTTACAAGGACGACAAAAAAAAGAGAAGGTCGGGGATAAATTCTGCTCAAACTTGTTATCACTTCCAGACGGGATAATGTGTTCTCTGCTTAAAGGCGGGACGGAGGCAAAGACAGCGAGAAAGGTTAATGAAGCAAGTCACTCACGTTATAGGCATCAGATGGAGGAAGAGAAGGGGACAGTAATGATTTGAAATAACGGATAAACAGGAGAAGCAGGGAGGCATAGAAAGGAGGAGATGACAGGAGAGAAGCGGCAGGTGGTGATCTCTGATCCCATTATCCCGGGCTAATCCCGACCAGCAGCGAGCGCGTTTGGATGTGTGGCGACGTACACGAGCATGTGTGTGTGTGTTTGTTGTTGGCATGGCACTCACTGGGGCATCAGGTCTTTCAAAAACCTGCTGCAGGATTTGAGGGAAACGAGGGAATTGTACTTGTTTAAATGGAGTGAGGGGTAATAAGTGAAAATGTGTCAAGAGCTCAGACGTGTGCAGAGAAATTTCAATAAATATTCATCTAACTTAACAGAGGGGATCAGCCATAACGAGATAAATTTACAAATAAATGGTCCAAGTTTATCAAATCACATTAGTTTTGAAATATACTAGATTGAACCCTCTGTAACAGGGCAGGACCTGGATGCTTTTCACAGTAGTCTCTTTGGTCTCACAGCGATTAGAAAGAAGGAAACTGACACTCCTTTGATTGCCTCAATTTACTTTGAGACACCTCAGTTGACAAGTCAAAATAGTCTGCATCGTAGGATATTGATTAAATTAGTTTTATAAAGAAAAAAAAAATATCATGTTTAACCTACACTATGGTATGGTTGGATTGTTTTGATAGATGATAACTTGATACAAAATGGTACCAGTGCCTTAGAAATTCTTGCGTTGATACCTCAAGGAGAAAAAGTGTTCATATTGTGTTCTCTTGTCCCAGCTTCTGGAATAATTATTTTGTTGCTTGAAATGTCTGTTTCTTATGTAAGGGGGTAATTTGGATAGTTCGATAAACAGAGAAGACAAAGAGGGTTCAGAATCATTGCTCTAAAAAGTGGCGAATAGCAATAGCCAAATGATAAATGGACCTGTGTTTACACATCCATGCTCTTACCCATTTACATGCCACTAATGCACCTTTTCAATCTGAAAAATACATACAACATAACAGTGGGAGGAACATGGGATCAAGTGTCTTGTGCAGGGACACATCGACATTTGAGCCAGGTTCAAACCCACAACCTTCTGATTACAGGTAGAGCACACTACAACTGTGAGCCAATGTAGCAGGCACCCAAGGTTTGACTTCAGCCTGACGTCACCTCCTCTCCAAGTCAATCCACTTTCTCTTTACGGTTAATAAAGGCAAGAAGCCCCGAAGTGGAGGAGCTCTAAAATGAAGGTTATCAACTAAATTTGTTCAAGGGCCAGTATTTTTTCTTGACCTACAGGACTAGATTTTCAAACAACTTAACAATATCAATGTTTTGGTCTAATAAGCATAACATTAGTTACAAAAAAAAAAATTCTTGTAATTGTATGTATTTCCAAGCTAAAAAGGTGAGATCAGTCCCTATCACCCATACTGTCACCAGCTACAAAGGGCACTTGAGATGTTTTGGCTGCTTCTGTCTGAGGTTGGCATGTTTTCAATTCCTGAATTTGACTCCAATATACTTGTTTTACCTGATTTAATAGTTGCTAATATATTCTGACAGGTGGATATTTATCAAACAGATAAAGCATGAAGTCATACCTTTTTCAAGTGATTTATTTTTGGTGGATATCTTTAAAGTTGTAATGATATCACAACAAAAAGAAACCACAACAGAACCCTCCCTGCACATTCTTCTGAAGTCTTGAGTCTGTTTTGTGATTTGGTCAAGAAAGTATCAGGCACTTTAGTGTGGTACCACTCTGTACCAGATGATACTCATCTCTAGTGTTAATGCATTACTGATGATGGGATTAGGTTCCAAAATTAACACATTCAATTTTTATAATCCCTTTTATTATGATCTATTTTGCTGTTAAGGCACACTATATTTAATTTGCAGTAGAAGGGCAGCAGCTGGATGCAGCTCATTCTTAGTGTCTCCCCTGTTTCACAGTGATGGAAAATGAAAAGGACAGACCCTGCTTAACAAATCACCCTGGATTTTTCTTTGTTCAAGGAGGTCACTCAGTATTGATGCATTGATGCTAAAGGATTAAGGTCAATATTACATACGTAGCTCTATCACATTAATGACATGCTAATCTGGAAACACACTGTGGACTTCAAACAGTTGTTTCCATTTACAAATTAACACTACTTAAAGTTTTGATTAACACTACAGTGAATCATTATTTCCTGTTAGCACTGATCAACTATTAACAGTAAGAAAATGGACTCAACAGAAACACCAGATCAGACAACAAACACAATAGCTTACACATCTCTGGAGGCTTTTTCTCTTTTAGTTTCACAGCTTTTTTCCTTCTCCCCTCTAACACTCAACAGACAAAACAACACATTGTACAATGAAACATTTTGTCTTAGCATGTGTCCAAACAATAATACAGACTTCTAGGTAAACTTTTTTAGTCTGACAAACAGCAGGTACACTGTGGGATGGGGTGAGTCATGAGACTTGGCAGCCCCCTCAGTGTGAGGCCATAGTGCCATCAACTACAGTACGGCATGCACATGGTGTATTTATAGTCAGCTGGCCAGTGTGTGAGTGCAGGGGGCACAATGTGTTTGAGTGACAGCATATACAAAGACAGGTCAGGTAAACACTCTGGCATGTTATAAGTAAATTATGAACCATTAAGGCCTGAATGAAATGACCTTTTTTCCTGTCTTAAGTCCACAATATAGCTTAAAGTGTCAAAGCTTCACAGTTCTGTTATACATTCACGAAAGCACCTTCTATCACAGTGACATTTGTAATAGAGCTCAAAACTCAAAGCCAAGTCTTGAAACAGCTTGACTCTAGTATTTAATTCATTCAATATGACAAAAGCTGTGATTTTAAAACTTTGGCTCTCAGCAGAAGTCTTAACTCGCAATAGACCATTTTGTGATTGTGCTCAGTGGTGACGTGTTATGTGAACTGAGATGAACTGGTGGCAGAAAGTTAGCCTGCGGTGGTTAACTGTCAGTTCACATCAGCTTCTTTCCAATTTTTTAACTGTCTGGCAGGAAAAGACAAGTTTTGTTATGGTGCATTTTATCATCTCAACTCGCCGCGGCTCTTCTTGGTTTTGGTTCAGGACGCACTGTTTTCCAGTAAAGTAAAAAACTTTGATTGTACTAGCCAGGTCCTCAGAGCATGACTGACTTAAACTGCCTTTAACAACAACTGAGGAGGACATTGAGGCGATAGTATAGCTGGTGCTGGATTTGTTGCTTTTTACCACAGCAAGGAGATAAATTTGCTCCAGAGATGGAGCAGCCAGAATGGTGAATTTCAGCGTTTGTTGGATTAAACTACATTTAAAGAAGGCATTTGCACATTTGGCTTTAATTGCCAATTATATTTCTTGGGGTCAGACTAAAGTATACCTGAAAATGTGTTTAAAGAACGTTATTTTATTGCAAGGCTGCACATGCTCTGTGCTAGGCTTATTAGCATGCTGACGTTAATTGCACTGTTTCCAGCATTTCTTTTGGAGTTAAGGGTGCCACCTTCACAAGATGCCCCCTTCACATTAACTAAGGTTCAAAAATATCTTTTGTGAATCTACTTCACAATTATGGGTCCCACATGCAGCCTGTTTGTAATTAAACAGGTATGCACAGCACATTTCCCAATCAGTAACATGTAAGAACATTTGAACCTTGACACATTCCTGCATTGTGCATTTTAAATCAAATACAGGAAGTGCTCCCTTCTCCCCAAACTGTATCCTAACTAGCCATTTTTCTGCTGGAAGCATAGTTGGCCCGTTAGCATGAATGCTAATGATTGCCAGGTAGTCATGTTTTGTCTGCTTCCAGGTATAACTGCAAGCCAGAAAGATGACCCTGACACCATTAGGATCACAGTGCATTATTAGTGCAAGGTTGCATTTTTTTTCATATTTTCAACATTCAAAATAGCCACTGTGGTAAGTGTGGACATGCCTCAGTTAATGAAATCTGTTTCACTCTGTGCATACAGGGAGAAGGTTACATTACATTAGTTTGACTTAGTTAATCCACTGAATGAGACAATGCACCATTGTCAGTATGGAGCAAGCATCAAGAAGGGTTTGATCCCCACTGAGAAAATCCCACTTGTGATGCTCAAAATGACATCGCTGACCGATCAGGGGTTGGTAGTGTCTTTATGTCAAATTTTGGTATTAACTTGCCTCACTTGGAGCCCCAATGAGAATGATACCAAAAAATATCAGGTACAACGCCTTTTAGAAAATGTAGAGTTCTTTTCCAAAATGCTATAAAAGCCAAAATTTAAAAAATATATATCACTCAGTGCTATTCTTTTGTATACCGATTGTACTACCTGCCCTATCAGTATTTAATGCCAGAAAGCTATATATCCCTGTTTAACCTGTATTTCAAAATTCAGTTCCCCAGCCAACCCAATGGTGGGTCTGGGTAAATAATGTCATTTTTCTACTGTATATGAAAATGGATTTATAGCGTTTTGGAAAAGAGCTCTTCAAATAAAGGATCCCAGAAGCACTGAACAGGTAATGACACAAATCAATCAACAATATGATAAGCAAACTTTGAAGATGGGGCTAAAGTCCTCAATCTGCAATCGACTAAATGGGTCAGCCATTTAGCTTGACTGACAACGTTAGAGCGTGCCAACACCTCAATACCTTGAAAAAAAACCCAGAAATCTGCACCAAAGAAAAGGCTGAAAGCACATAAATGTGTTGGTACTTTCAGACTTGTACTTAGCAGACATAGTAGACACTTTTGTGTGTTTAGAACCAACACTACATGCTGATGATAATCCCCGCCACTGCCTAACCATTCCTTGGCTTCTATACGCATACTGCTATGACGTATTTCTGCATGTACTCTCTCTCTATCTATAGGTCAGATGTCAACTCACTTTATTACTGGCTCAGAATATAAGCCCAGTGGTGTAGAAACAATGTGTGTATTGTTGCTGTAATAATCAGGCAACTCCAGTCATAAGTGCATTGTTTTGTATGAGGAGGGTTTATCATTGTCTCTAATCCAGTCTGGGCCAACATGTCACATGATCATGTCGACAGTCGGCCGCTCCAGATGTAGATGTGAGGGTAATTCTTATGCTAAGATGCTAAGCCCTGAACTAAAATGTCCAAAGACATGGTAATCCTTCCTTTATTCAAACTGAAGGGGGAATGTGATATCGAGGACTCATGACGACAAAAGTGACCAAAGTGTGAAAATCTTGGACTCTTAGATTAGGACATTTAGCTTAATCATGAGCTATCATCAGCTCCATTTTAGAGTTGTCTAGATGGATAATTAACTCTTCAATACTTAGTGGTTAAATAACCAGTTGAAGTGATATGCTGCTGTTCCTGATGACACTGTAGTTTAAAACTGAACATTTATTTTAAAGGGGTGATTAGCTTTTTCACTTGTTCAGAGTGTACACCACCCCTCACCCATGACAGCTGGGGTAGACTCCAGCACCAACGACACAGGGAGAGATAGGCAGCATTAGTCAGAAATTAATTTTCAGGTATCTGTTAGCATTTTAGCTTTCCTTGACCTATGTTAGTTAATGAACCTTTGATGGGTCTATTACATCCTCAGTTTGTGCTGACATGTCTTTTACACTCTTTAATGTCTTATCTTTTCTGAGGTTGCAGTTAGCTTAAATCATATGTATGTTAGGATTTTCACCTCAAATAATATATTCCATTTTGCAGCTAGTATGTTTTCAATATATTCTTTAAGACTTACTTAACAAAAGTAACTTTTGATATGTTAGCTAATTAGTATTTAAATCTGATACACTTAATTTGATGCAACTTGAGCATTTCAGCTAGCATGTTTTAAGGTTATAGGAATATCTAGTAAACCGAGTATGTTAGCATATTAGTTAACATGTTCCTTCTGTTTTTCAGGTTGATGTTCTTGCTATTTTAGATATTTGAGGTAGCAGCTGGCTATTTAGCAAGCATGTTTACTACATCATTTACAGAATAAAGTATTTCAGCTACAGGCTACATAACACTATGTCCTTGTGACTATGAACCTGAGACAGACCTACATTATTATAGTTACTGGTATTACATCAGCAAATGTTTTTAAATTGAGTTTTGGACCTTAACTGTTTCATTGAAGTAGCTGTCAGAATTTCAGCTAGCATGTTCCCTTTGCGTTTCAGCCCTTTGACCTGAAATATGTTGAGATATTTTGGGCTCAACATTTCAAACAGGCATGTTTTCATGCCCTGCAGGTTCTGTAGTTTGGAAGATGTTTAGCACTGAGCTGTTTTTTACATCTTGTCTGACTTGCTGTCATGCTCAGCATGTTCAGAATATATATATCATGTATGTTGTAAAGACTCAATAGCTCTTGGGGGAAAATGTTGGGATAAGCAATAAATCAGGCAATTGTACTACATGTGATGCACTTTTCATCCATTTTCTCTGCACAAAAATGTTTCCATCCTTGCAACTCTTTTGTAGGCTACTTCCATTGTTTTGAATGAACTCAATTATGTGAAAACACAGAAAAATATCATTTTTAATTGTAAAAATCGTGAATTCAGAGAGAATGTACCCAAGGAGTCTGCTTCTCCCTAGGCTAACCTAAAGCTTGGAGTTGAGACAATAAATCTTCTCATGTTCCCCTGAATCATTTTAGCCTTACTATTCCGCCTACTTCTCACCTTCAAATGCCAAAATGTTCTAATTGACAGATCTGCCACAGGATACCTCCCTCGGTTTGGGTAAGCTGAAAAACATGACTCAAAGGAGGGCAGCTCCTGGTGGGATTCAGCATGAACTGTTAACAGATCCAGCGTGGGTTTGGCATGACTCATGTAATTGCACATTAATGAGTCAGTCTAATTATGGTTGCATGAGCTGCCTGTGAGACTGGGCACAGGGTCTACAAAATCCACGTAGGTTATTTCATCCACTGTCTTAATCAAAACTGACACTGAACAACTTAGACCCTGACAAAAAAAATCTTAAAAAGTCACCTCTTATAGATATACTGATGGTAAATTGTAAAATATTATTAGTCTACAACAGTGCACTCGTTCACCTGTTGCACCTTGGATTAGCTTCACAATTAGCAGCCATTCACACGAAAGCTCTGATCATACAGCCACACTAAAGTGCCTTTACCTATATCTCAATGTCCTGGATAATCTTTGTGAGTGTAACACGGTTACCTGCAAGGATTAACCGTGTGTGTAGAGTAGCCTGGCTGAAGTTCAGCTGGCAGATGCTAAAGATTAGCCAGCAGAGGCTAAAGGGCCGAGGAGTCTGGAGTAGGCAGAACCTGGCATGCAAACAGCAGAGTACTCAATGCAAAACACGATCTGTTCTTTCTAATGGTGTCAATACCAGTTTAACTTGGTTTCGTGCAACAGAAGGGTAATGTAGTTTGTGCATGTGAAGCTGAAACAAATACATGATTAAATGATTAACTCCATCTATTTATATAACTGATTAATGGCTGTTATTTTGAAAGCTTGTACACAAAATTGTACAGCCCTAAAGACAAGGTAGCTGGATTCTTGCTTGTGTTGTACTTATGCTTAGATGTACATCATTTCGGACAAAAGCGGCTGCTAAATTAATTGTTACATTGTAAGAATTGGTTCCCATCATGTTGGAGTGGGTCTGGTAAAATTTGGACCACTTAGTACAAAAACTATTTTTTATTTGGACACTATTCATTCAGTTGTAAAGTGTCTTTTACGTTCTGAGAAGTAGCAACTTGGAGATAAGAGGTTTTGGCATGACACGGCTTATATTTTTAAAGTATTATCATTGCCAATCAAGACAATGGCCACTATTTTTTGTTTTCTTGAAACTTTTTTTTTTTTTTTTTTCTAAAATATGCTGATTTTGGTGTTATGAAGTCTCTGCCTGACGATGACAGCAGTGATAAAGCAGTTATAAAGTAGTTATAAAATACTTTTTCCAGAGAGGAACGGAAGTGTTTACACACATATACACAACTACATTTGCTGCAGCAGTTTGATCAAAACTGTGAAAATTTCGCCTCCATTTGGAGACAACAGTTGACCTTGGGGATCAAACACCAGCTAGCCTACTCACAGATGAAGCTATTGTAACCCACATCTGCATGTGTGTGTCTGTGTAGGTGTGTGTGTGTGTGTGTGTGTGTAAGCGATGTTTGACAGAAACACTCCACAGCCCTGTGCGCACAGCTCCTGAAACAGACCACTCCACAACAAAAAAGGAAAAACATTTCCATGGTTTACATGTGGAGACCATCTGTCTCGTACTCGATGAATTCATCTCTTATCAACCAAACAACACAACCCACGAGTGAGCTAAGACTGAAAATAATGTGACTAAACAAATAACATCATTCTGGATGTCATTCACCAGGGTGGGAGACATTTTGGAGCTTTGGCGAGGCACTAAAATGCTCCATTAATTCACCTAAATTAAATAAAATCATGCTGCCCCACTTTTGAAAATGAGTTGTGCTGCCTAAATGTTGCAGTAAAAATCATTTGATCTTCTTTCTTGGGAATATTATGTGACTCTTAAATAAACATTTATGTTCTCGCCCTTGGCTCGGAGTATTTGAAAATGCTGGGGTGAAATCCTCATTCATGTTCCATCCTATGTAAATAATTGAATTCTGGCAACCAAAATAGGCCCAGTGCTCAAACCACAGCCTGACAGTGTTCTCAATCTTTAATGACGCTGTGGAAGAAAAACACGCTGGGACTTTGAGAGCGTGCCAAATTATCGAGACAGAAAACACACTTTTAACGGAGAGAATGCACAATTAAGAGGAGCCCGAATCTTCCACATCCGTCTGGAAGCAGGACGGAGCTCAGCAACAAAAACTGAGTGCAGCTAAAAATGGTTTTTAATGTGTCTGCCAAACCTCTGCTGCCTTCCTCAGCGCACGGCCTGACTGCGATTCTTTCCGTGTGCTGTAATTCAGCAAGAATGTGAGGTTTCAGAGGCCTGCAGTCTGGTTTTCCTAAAAGGTCCAGAAACAACAAGAGGCTGTGTCAACGGCGCTGTGCTGGGTGGTGCTCCACCCTCAGCTACAGGTTTGACTTCACCTCCCACTCAGTGATGGCTTTGACAATGCTGAGCTCTCAAAAGTGGATTCATGGATGCTTGAAAGAAAAAGGGAATCCAGTTTATAACTCCAATGACCAAAGTTTTGGATTGGTTAAGACTTCAGGACAATTATCTCATTGACTGCAAAACAATCAGGGAATCAGTTCTGAGAGTGAAAAGTGCAACTTCAATAGCTGACGTCAGTGACGTAGCACTTTCAAGGTGTTAACTTGGTGAAACAGACTTAGGATGTGTTTTATTACGTTTCAGTTATGTTACCTTTTCTCTTACTTTGGACATAATTTAGTCACATTTAGTGTTTTTTTTTTGCTTAACAGAACAACAGATGAATATTAGCAAGTAATGTGTGAGTGCACAACAAGATAAATATAATTATTGTTACTATAATCATCAATATTATATTAATTATTGTATTGTAAAGAACTGTGTGCGAGAAACAAGAGCTTAATTCTTCAGAAAAATGCTGATAAAAACTTTAGCCAGAATCAAACAGCCCTACTGCTCAGTGTGAATGGCATCATCACTCCAATAAAACTTTCTGATAACTTGCTGCATCGGCTCAGTCTTAACTCACATGGACATTTTATGAAGGGTCTCACACAACACATTTGCATAAAGTCTGAGTTCACAGGCTTAATGGATGGGAATCAAAAAACAATTCCAGCTGAGATAACAATTCTTGTTCATTCACTCATTCCTTTTTTCTACAACCTTAACAAATCAAGGATGTCGCCTTCTCATCAGAGGCAGTCAGCAGAAACAACCAATGAAAAAAGGTGCTAAAAATTATGGTAGGCAGGCAGAGGTGGCTATACTTAATGGCTTGATTTAAGCAAAAATATGCTTACTGCTCAAATGATTTTTGGGTGGAAACATCCACAACTTGACAGAGTATTGATCCATTCCCCACTGCTTTAGATGTCAAAATTGTGTCTTAATTTTCAACAAAAAAGGCTTTACCTGCACAGCTCTCACTAATGGGAAACACCAGCAACATGCAGAAGCATTTAACTGTGCAGCATGTCATTGAATATCAAGAGTGTCATGTGTCTGATATTGTTGCCACTAAAAAAACATAAAGAATCAGAATCAGCTTTATTGGCCAAGTACAACATACAAGGAATTTGGTTTCAGCAGGTGGTGTTGCTTGTAGAATAAACAGGAGAAGAATAAACAAAACACCATAATAGAAAAATATCTATGTAAAAAATTACGCCTAAGAGAAGAGAAATACATATGCACCTAGTAGAGATGATATGTATACATAATAGGAAAAAGGGGAATATATATGGAAGTACACATGTGCAGAAAATATATATACACAATTGGTGCAAGGTAAAACTGTAGTGCAATTGAATCAGTTAAGGTGCACAGAAGGCCATGTAAGGCCATATAAGAATTGGATCAATTAGCAGAATCTTTAATGGCACTGGTATCAATTACCAATGCCCATCCCTACTGACCATGCACCCTAGCCTAACAAAGATGGGTGCATGTGCAAAAGTGGCTAAACAGAGACAACGGGTCCATGGGTTTGACAATGACTCTCGACCCTTTGTTGTCATGAGGTAAAGGGTTATGCATAATCAAATATGAAGTCTATATGTGAGGATTGTCAAGAACTTCCTGGAAGTCAAGACACTGAAACATCTCCTAAAGAGTAAAGTGAGAAGAGAGCGGAATAAATAGTACTATATGTGTAAAGTAAAAACAGATGAACTGTGAAAACCACGGGGACAGAAGTTGCGGTGTTGCATCCCACACTAAAGAGGAGCTAATATCAAAAACCCACCAGGCGACAGATGTTTCCAGCTGCTTCTGCTCTGCAGGTCTAACAAAACTTGTCATAGAGCCCCCACGGTCACAGAGTCACTGATAGCTGAGTGAAACCACACTAAACAAAAGCAGAGGCTGCAACAGAAAGCAATCATCTTCAAAAAGATGCCTTCAGTCGACTCTTCAGAGCCGTGTGATGATACACAGAATGTGTAGGAGGCTTTGTCTGGAACAATGTCACTCCACAAATTACAAAAAGCCATCTGAAAAACAGGAGGGGCCTGAAAGCACCTCAGTTAGATCTGGAACATTCAGGAAGTCACGCAATGCTCTCATAAGATGACAAAATATCCTGCTTCTTTAGGCCTGGTCTCAGAGCGTTCAAGAGACCTTTTATCTCACTGACAGAGAGAATACGAGGAGCAGAACATCCTGACCTTTGCTTAATAAGAGTATTCCAGCAATTTATTTTCCCATTTCCGCAGCATGAGGAGGACTCATTAGACGGAAATTTTAAAAGAGCAAGTCAAGGTCAAGAAGAAGCAGCTGGGGTCGACATATTCTTGGTCTTCCTCCCATAATGCAACTCAAAAGTAGCTTTAAAAGCACAAACTGAGCTCATCCAGGGCCACAGTAGACAATAAAAAGCTATTTAGGGCTGAACAATTAATTGCAAATTAGATTAAATCACAATATGGCTTGTTGCAATTTTCAAATCGCAGACAGTGCAATATTTTTAACCCAAAATGTGTAGAACATTTTGGCAATGTGATGTAGTTTCTTGCAATTTCATGCGTATTTTAACCTTTTTCAACCCAGTTTTTACAACTTTATGCCTCTCTTGCTCCCATTCATCTTTTTTTTGGCCACTGTCAGACCATGTTTGGAATTTTTACATGTTTTTTAAAATTTAATCCCAATTTTGCTGCTATAAGCAATTTTCCTTAGTCACTTTTGAATTTTTTGGCCTTTTTTTGCAATTTCATACCTATTTTGCTTCTGTTCTTCACTTCTCCACTTTTTCTCAAATCTTTTATCCTTAAATTGATTTGATGTCAAATTGTTTATACTATAAAACGATCTACTGCTTATGTTTGTTTAAGAATACATAAGATGAGGAACATTAAAACAATCGCAGAGTAAATCGCAATTGCAATATTGGGGAAGAATATTGCAATTAGATTATTTTCTCAAATCATTCAGCCCTAAAACTATTTTTACATGCTGAGCAGTTCTCAGTATTTAAAGTTCTTTTGAGGTGAATATCACTCTAATATCCCTCAGCTGGGTTTGACACTGTGACAGTTCTCTGCTTCTACAAAATATAAACAAGTGTCTTCATTTTAGTCCTATTTTTCTGCAATTCACCATTTCATTGTGAAACTTAATCGTAGGACTGTGATGTATCTTTTAGGATTTTTGTGCCTCTTTATTGACAGATAAACAGAGAAAGCAGTAAACTGTAGATATTGTTTTGCTTGTAGGGGGTTTACACAGCCACAGCTCAGTCGCTTTGTTCCAATGTGGTTAAAAAGCTACAAATCTGCCTTTTTCCTTCACTTCCCAGTTTTTTTAATCAGTCTGAGTCCTACAAAAGGCCTTAGCTGCCCTTCCATCAGTATATCACAGCCAACGTTGCTATGACAATGAGTCATGCTGTGCATTATGGGGAAAAAAGCAGGCTTGGCTACCTATAAAATGACTTTCCATACAGATGAGTATATTTATAATTATGTGACACGTCTTAGGATGTAAGTGTAAACAAATGAAGAAGGGCTTTTAATGCTTGCCAGTGTCACCAGTTAGCATGGTAACTTATTAAACCAGCACACCTGTGGATGTTCCTGCTGAGACATGATGTGGAAAAAAAGAGAAGATTAATACTGAGGATAAATTCTCCTGCTTGAATGAGAACCTTTAGTAAAATTTTGTGAGTAATATTAATCTGTTGCTAATTTCATTGTTAGGCTTGTCCACAGAGAATGATTCGGTAAGTTCCAAAACATTATTATTCAGCATCACACTGAATAATAATGCGCTTATTATTATTATTCTGACTGTTTATATTACTACAGCAGTGTAATAGGTTATCTCATCACCCTGTTTGTGTCACATACTGACTTTTATGTGTCCTCAGTACCAGTGAACAGCTCCAGGGCTTGATTAGAAGCGAGCTGAGACCACCTCTTTTAGGCAAGCTTGGAGTACTTTTTTGTACCTAAACAGGGATAAAACTGCTGTGTTCATTCATACAAACAAACCACACGAACACCACATGTGAAAAGACCCAAGACTCCTCAAGACATTTAATGTTTTAGGGAATATAAGAGATAAAAAATGTCTCCATAGCAGCTATTCAGCTAGCTTACAATACAGGTTATATTACAGCCAAAATAACAGCTCACAACTCTGCCTCAGCCTAAAGCAGAAGTATTTTCAATATAATTTTCTTATTTGGCACTAGGGCCGAACGATAATGGCAAAAATCAAACTCAAGATTATTTTAATATGTAGTTATTGAGATCATGATTATGAAACAAAATTACTTGCTGCCATGGGCTTTTATTGAACCTATGCTTTTGAACTGTTACTTTAAACATAAAATCCATGACATAAATAAACATAAATAAGGGGAAATACACAGAGGTATACACGAAAAAAAAATTCTTGATTAAAATTTGATTAATTGCCCAGCTCTACCTTTCATCCGACTCAAGTAACTGACGACAGTGAAATTTGCATGCTGGGTTCTTGCTCCATTGTTTTATGGAATATAGACTTAGATATGGTCCTATTTGTGAAGCTTATTGTCATTCTGTTCTTTGTCAGTTAATTGTAATCACTTACATATTGACAGCCTGTATAATTTAAGTACAACATCAGAACAAGTTGTTCAAATTCTGCACTTTTCCGCATCTCAGACAGGGGTGTTGGGATGTCTTTCCCCTCATGGACACCACTTAACACAACACAATCTGTATCAATGCCTGACTGTGTATGTGTGCGGCTCCCTCCACATCTTAACATGCTTTGCCTCTTGTGCTGCAGCTCCGTGTTATGTTGTTTAGTAGAATCAGGCTCTAAAGGGCTGTTAGAAAATAGAGGCAAGCTGCACTTATGTCCACTAAACTGCATGGCTGTTACTACTTAATGCGGACCAAAATGTTTTGACTCTATGAGGTGTAAAGCTGCTTAAAGTTAAGAAGCTCCCCTCTTCTTTTCACATCCACTATTTAATTAGTTTTGATGTGTCTAGAAAGCCCTAAAGAGATGGTGTTAGAAGCTCAAATGTTACACAGAGAGGATATCCTGCTGAGTCTGGAGGGTGGTGGTCACGCAGTCATCTCTTTTACTCCCCTCCAATCACTTGATTAAAGAAATTATCATCATCAAAGTAATCAAGCTCTGCTCCCCGCCGGTCAAGCTCCCATTACACCATGAAAACTGGTTAAAGCGTTGCGTGAAAACCAGAGATTAAAAGTGAAGCCTTGACCTTGAGTAATGTCGCTGTGCTAGGGGCTTACATATAAAGACAGAGAGAGAGAGACCGAGCATCCAAGAACTCAAAAGCTGAGGTAGGGCTGGGTAGGATGTTTAGTTTTAGATGCATCAATGTGTTACTACATAAAAAACATGGACTGTTTTGTCTGTTAACCAGTTAATCTAAAAAATAAGACTTTTTTTCAAATGTGGTGGTCCCCAAAAATTGATTCAAAGCTGATAATGGCAAAATTTCAACAGCCTATTCTCTCATTAAAACAAAACTAAAAGTCATGAGTGGAGACTGACCTACATCACCTCCCCCCACCACTGCTGATTTTAAAGGACTCTGTTCAGTAAAAATTCCAGCCTGTAAGGAAAGGGTGTCCAAACTGAACAACACAGATGTGACAGGGAAGGGAAGGATCAGTACAACAGAGATGATGGACAATGACGATGCCTAACCTTTATATTCAGACACAAAACAAGAACAAACTACATAATGCTGTTAAACTTGAGTGTTGGTGCTTGAAAATGGTGACCACTTTAAAGGGTTAATTCAGGTGTTTTTTAACTGATGCTGCTGGAGGCCTATGGCACAAACAAATATAAGTAAGATTATTTATGAGATTCTTAAAGCTTTTAATTTTTGAAGTCTCAGTGACTGGGTGATCAGTCTACTCTGGGGTAGTTGGTCAGTTCAGAGCTGGTGATCACCATGTTGACAACAACTCTGCATTAATTCTACTGCTCTATGGCCAAAGGGCCATAGGGAATGAGCCATTTCTTGCATCTACTGGCACATAAGGAGAGGAAGAAGTCCAAATACTTCAGACTTTTTGTCTTGTGCATAGAAGTACTATTTCATATGCAGGACACAGGTAAGACACTGCAGAGAGTATAACATTTGAAAATTCATAACATGGGCTCTTTAATAATGTTTTTTGTCTAAATGTGAATAATATTGATGATTTGTGGACACATTTGTTGGTAGAATTTGGAAAGTGGGAAGATCTTGCTGGAAGAACAGCCAGTTGCATCAACTTCTCCAAATGTTGCCTGCATATTTGTGAAGTTAAAGTAACGCAAGTGTTTGATATTAAAAAACAGACTTCTACCTCTGTTGCAGTGGTATCAAACAGACCTCGTCTATGTGTAATTTTCCCAAGACACTTATTGAAGGTTAATTCAAGTACTGTGAGCAGTTATTATTTTTATAGATGAACTGTACCAAGAAATATTCACATATCATCTTTAAATTATAGACATAAGGTATTTTGTCCATGATGTCTAGTGCTTCACTCGGGGTGTTTGTCCTTCGAATTTCCATATTTTTTCTTGTGACACAAAGAAAGTTCTCAATATCTCATGAATATTCAGATTTAATTTCCTGGTACAAACAAGTCTGCAGGCTTCGCATACAGTCAAGCATGCAAAAATAGATTTCCAGTAAAAGGGTCAAAGAGTTAACCATGTACCTGACTGTGGACATGACACACTCAGACTGGCAGCTTCTGTTTGTTTAGAGACCTCTGCCTGAAAATTTTCCACCCATCAAGAGGCCCGTGTGGTCGGCCAGTGAGCGTGTCAGCGGTATTTGCATTTAAAATCAAAATGGATTCCATCTGACACGGTTTTCTGGGGTCTAAAGCCTCTGCGCTGAATAATAAACCCAATCCCTGGGCGTAATGGAGCAGCGACTGAAACGCAGCGCGCCGTACTCTGCTAAAAAGGGGTTTTACAGTCACCGTGGAGATCACAGATGGCTGTTAACAGAGTGCATTAGTAAAGATTAACTCGCCTGGTAGAATCACCACATTAGTGCCTCTGATCATGTTAACAAGCGCAGAGGAGAGGCGGTGTGTGGCAGGAGAAGCCCAGTCATTTTAACCTGGGGATGCAGGCTTAATTGTCTATGTCAATTTCACTTTCAGAAAATTGATATTAGGAATAGTGGCAATAAAAAACTGCCAAACTATGAAGACAGCATCTAGCAGAGTAAGGGTGTTGAGAAAATGCCAATAGTGCTCGCAATAACATTTTCAGGAGGAAGTTTTTTTTTTTCAAGTAGTAAATTCTACACATTTTCGCCCTTAGCATGAGAAAAATAATGTCTTTTTTGAAAAATGACAAATCCACTCTTTTATTTTCCTTTGATTTAAGATTTGATGCTTTTCTTTTATCTGAGTAAAGTTGGCACAACATCAAACAAGATCCTTTCTGGAGATATTTGCTGATTAGCAGAAATTGGCAGCCATTTTTGCCCCTTTATAACAAAATAAAATAATCATTGTCTCTTGCTACATTTACTCAGAAAATGATACATGTATATTCTATACACATGAACCAGAAGATGCAATCTTAGAGACAACCTAAACAAGAAAATCTCCTATATCTCTAACTTTACTGCTCACATGTACAGTTACTTTAACCATGAATAGCCACCCTGCTCAGTTTAGCACACTCAGGGGTTTAGCTGCTTTAGCAATATTTTCAAGCAAACAGAAGTCAGTCTACCCTAATTACATTTACTCTTAAATAAGTTAAGAAGGATAAGTTAATCATCCTTCCTGAAGCTTTTTCTGTTAAATTAATTAATTGTTGGAACTATTTGTTCAACTCATGATCCAGCCTCAAGTGGACACTGTGGGGCCTGCAGATTACTGCCTTCAAGCACTGGCTCCACTTTTCTAAACTGAGTTTACAAATCTATAAATCCATCAAAAAGTGCTGGTCAACATTAACTAAAGTTTGCAGACTGAAACTTGCAAAGACGATGAGTAAATCTCAGTTTGCTGATCTAGATTGAGTTTACATTCATTGTTACCTTCACCATGGAGGCTATACTTTTACAGATGTTTGTCTTTTTTTTGTCTGTCTGACTGTGAGCAAGTTAACTCAAGAAGTTTGCAACAGATTTTGATTTAATTTTAAGGAATGTGGTCATAAGATTGTACTGGAGATACAAATACAGATGCAGGTCTAGAAATATTTAAAGGATTTGATAACATTGAGCAACAGGTTAGTTGTCTATACTTTTGATTATATCTCTGCTAACAGTGTTGAAATGCCTTAGTGGAGGTTTGTGCTATGAGAGCACCTTTAGTTGAATGAAGAAAGCCTGTTTGTTAAGTCAGTTCATTCAGAGTAGATTTATCTGAAACATGAGGGATTTTTGTTTCTATATTTTAGGCAGACTTTAGGACTGTAAAAATCCACTCAAAGTGGTTCCTGAACAGGACATGTCGGTCACTGTATACCAGATTTCAATCCCATAGGGCACCTTTGGGCTGAGATGCAACAGGAGACTCACATTATGAATGTTCAGCCAACAAACCTGTAGCAATATGTGACGCAAAACATGAACAAAAATCTCACAGGGATGTTTCCAACAGCTTGTTGAGTCTATGCCACAAAGAATTAAAGCAGCAAAAAGGGTCCAACCTGTTACTTGCAAGGTGTACCTGATAAAGCCTCCAGGGAGAGGATATTGGCAGTGCTCTATTCGTGTGCCTCGAACAGCTTTTTGGTTAAAAATATGACAGAAGAGTTGAAGTATTTTTGGAGTTTCTGTCCTTATGACACTACAAGTCATTAAGAAAAGAGAACCCAGCATTTTAAAAAATGTGGTTGCTCAGAGCATCAAGTTCTGACAACCTTATTCAGCCACACATTTAGCTTGACTTGAGCTACTTCCTTCTTCCTTTCCTTTTCCCCTCTTTAATTAGTGCCCTGCTATTTCCCTTTAAACATTTGCCCCCTTTTTTTCCACCCGTTAGCTCACTCGCTCCTTTTGTGTGAGTCACTGTCTGGACATGTTTGCTGCTGTGGTCACGGTTTAGACTTTAGACATCGGATGTCTGCCACAACAGTACACAAGCACATCTGGATGCAGATCCGGGGGTCCTGACTTCACAAATCAAAACAAGGATATGAAGCAAACCTCAGCAGTGTCAGCACTCCCCTTTGAAATTACAGCAGGATTAAAAAAAAAAGAAAAAGACCCGGATATGAAACTGGAGACTCAAATGTTTGTTATTAGGAATGTGGCGCTCTGGAGACGGATGCACATTTTTTCTCAGAGTGGGAAAAAAAGCAGCTTGTATTAAATTACAGGTTATGCGCTCATGAGGAAATTATTAAAAGCTGGATGCTTTCAGGAGCCCGCAGAGACTTCCCACGTGGAGACGGGCGTGAAAACACATCTACTTCCTGTTTTTCTCTGATCCATCCCATTGATGAAAACATTTCCGTAATGAATATTCATGAGAGAAGCTTTTAAAGGATCTGTTTCCCCTTAAAAAAAGGCGAGTTTACACACTGGAAAAAAAGAGTGTTATGAGCTTTGATGGGAGTTCACTAATGAATCCCCCTCGCCTCTCCGGCTCAAAGTTTCCTCATGAAGAAGCAGAAATGAAGTGATTGCTCTGAGTATAATTTGTGGTCGGTGTTCCACCCTGCATAGAAAGCATGATTTACACACTTGAGCTCATTCATTTGCTGTTTTGACTCGAGATGTGGGAATAATGAGAACACCAGACATTAAGAGTACTTTTCTTTTTTCGGCTTGGAGGACCGCCAGTGCGCGTATCAATTTGGCGCCTTTTAGAGACGATAAAGCGTGCTCGTAAATATGAGTGAGCGCAGATGTGTTAAATGCGGCGTGCTGTTTTCCACAGCAACCCTGGGAGCAGGGACCCGGGCTGACGTCATGGCTTTACAAATATCTGCCATTTTTTAGTGGAGAGCGTGCAGATGGAAGACATTTGGTGCTGAGATCATCGTCGACGCCGCGGAACAAAGCCGGCCGTGACAGTTTCACAAGCGGCATTTGATTTCACTTCATCGTTTAACAAGAGGATAAACAAAAGCTGAAGCCACTACGACCTGGGCTCATGATATTTGATACGGCTTTAAAGGAAGAAGAGAGGAGGGGCAGTTCTGAACGATGTCAGAATTTAAGGCTTAGAGCAAAACAGCAGTGTATCTTTGTAATATTAAATCATATGATGGGGCGGCAGGTAGTGCGTGTGCCTCACAGCAAGAAGGTTCCCGGTTTAATTCCAGGGTCGGACAGGAACCTTTCTGTGTGAAGTTTGCATGTTCTTCCAGTGCATGCGGGGGTTCTCTCTGGGCACTCCGGCTTCCTCCCACAGACCAAATACATGCTCATTAGGTTAATTGGTGACTCTAAATCGACCTTAGGTATAAGTGTGAGCATGCCCCTTTATACCCCTGAGAGGGATAAAGGGGTATAGAAAATGAATGAATGAATGGATAAACCATATGACAGCTTCATCCATTTCTAGCTATTTAAAACAGTTCAGAGCCATATGTCTGCGCAATACACAAAAGATTTTTTACATACTTCGCTCAAATATTCACAGCAACTCAAGGATGAGCTGATTACATTTTTGAAAGTTATTGATGAAATGTCACAGTCTTTGTTCATCATGTTTTTATCTTGCTTGTGAATACATTCATTCATCCATCCATTAGTTATACCACTTATCTCTTCAGGGGTCGCAGTGAGGGCTATCCCAGCTGACATTGGGGGAGAGGCAGGGTACGCCCTTCACCGGTTGGCAATCACAGGGCCACATAAAGAGACAGATATCCACACTCACACTCACACCAAAGAGCAATTTAGAGTCACCACATGCACTACCTACTGCACCACCGTGCCATAATTCTGAATACAGTGCCTAAAAATCTTTAAAGAGACTTCAATAAAACTTTACACAGAAGCCAAACAGAAGTCTGGATGAAACAAGGATGAACAGAATATGACATAATGAAGGTCAGAAGTCAAGGTTTTGGTCCTTATGTGCATATTTCACTTGTATAGTTTAATATAAGATGTTGGAAGTCTAAGGTCTAAGCTGGGCCTAACATCACTAAGAGGGTAATTGTGAGTCATGGGTAATTTTTTTTTTTATCTTATTTCATTTTTATTTATTTTATTTTTTTAGATTTTGGGGGGGTTCAAGGATAAACAAAAAGGTCACAAGGCCTTGGGTTCATTCTGTGAAAATAATATCTTGTGTATATTTTAACACTTTAAGGCCCAAGAGTGTAGATTATAGCCAGAAAATTCTAATTTTTTGGAGATTAAATTTTCATTTCACTTTCTGCTAAAATCCAACAAAAATCAAAATGTCCATAAAATTCAACATATAGATTTTTCATATGTCATTTGATACATTAGGTGTTTTTAGCAACTGATAATCCATTTGAAGACATTTTTATCCTTTATCTGATTGTATTGAGATGGGTTTTTTTGTAATTTGCTGATCATATTGAGTAGATAGAGGTATTATAAAAGTATGTATCAAATATGATACAATTGGCATTATAGGGTCAAGTTGTTTCCTTCACACATATGTCCACTCCAGTTTTAAAAATGACCTGATAAGACTCAGGAGGTCAAGGTCTAAGTTGCTGGGCCAAATGTTCATGCATTATTTTACAATGTGAGATCTCAAGGATGCCTTAAAAATCTACTGTCCACTCTGACTTAAGAATACAATAATGAGATTTGGCAGGTTATGAGTTAAAGGCAAAGTTGTAAGGACCCTTGATGTGATTATGATACTTAAAAAAGGCACTTAGGCTCTATAAATGAAACTCAGTTCTTAAGTTCATCCCTTGCTTGCGGCTGTAATACCTCAGGAATATGTGGAGGAATTTTTCTTCAACTATGCAGGTTCATAATTAATCAAACAGTTAGATTTAGGAGGTCCAAGGTTAAAAAGAAAACAAGACAATGGGGCTTACGGTTCATCCTTGCTTGTGAATGTAATATTTTAAGTAAGTTTACCTCCTTCTCATTTAGTATAAAAATAAAACCTTCAGTATTTCTCAGTAATTCAAAGTCAAATCACATGGTCAGATGCCTTCGAGTCTTGACACCGCTGCTTGAGCATATCAGTCCAGCAGTCACACACCATTAGCAGCACTGCGTTTACCACGGTGGTTTGTCTCTGTCATCTCCCCCCTGTAGAGTTAGACACTCTTCACACCTCACACAGCAGCACAGCTCCAGACAGACGGACACACCGGTCCTGTCTGGCTTTAGAAGAAATCCTGAACACTATCAGGGAGGCAGAGCTCACACTCTTCCCATCTCCCCCCCTTTATCCTTCATCTCCCTTTTCTTTTCTGACTAAAACTAGAAGGCTTTAAAAAAAGAAAAAAAAAGAAGTGGAAGAAAGCAGATGTCCTGACAGGGTTTTCCTCTATTTCTCTTTGTCACAACCACAATCCCTTCCACCCCAGTGCTGCCGAGGAAGTTTCCATTTGCTAAGATAATTAAATGGAAAGAAAATGAAAGAGGAGAAAGTGAGAAAATAGGGATGAAATGAGAAAAAGTTACACTCTTGGTCTAGGGTGTCTAAATATTGTCATCCTGGCTGCCACAAGCACATGCAGAGAGTCTCTTGGTGTCCACTGTTCAAACTGTGGCCCTAAACAAACCGGCGCTGCTGTCGCCACAGCTCCCTAATGTGTTTTCCCTCTGCCAGCGGCTGGGACGGGAGTGTATTTTAAAACATATGGCTATAAACTCACTCACACACACTAACACACACAGGGACATAAAAAGGCACCAACCAGCGTACGCAAACACGTGCACAGTCAACAGTCGGACTCTTTAGGAGTCTTTACTAGTCCCTGCCAAAAAAAGGGGCTTTTTTCTGACTTGTCAACAGGAGAGAGGAGGTGGTGGAGGTGGAGAGAGGAAGGCAGACAAACATTCGTCCAGCAGATGTTGGCAAAGTGAAAACAAGTTAGAGGGAAGGGGGAGGAAAGATGGTGTTTTTGAGGAGTTTCATTCAATGAATGAAGGGGAAATGAGAACAAGTTGGGAACTTGTTGGAAAAAGCTTTGAATTTTGTGTAGAAAATTAAAGAGGGTACTGGTTTAGATCAGACAAATAAAAGAGGGTACTGGTTTAGATCAGACACCCCATTTAGAGGAACTAGGGATGGGCGATAAATATTGAGTTTAAAAAAATAACATTTTCGAAGAAGATGTAAGTGTTGAGTGTTGTCAGAAACATCAACATCGATATTGCTGATATGTGAAAATAGCACAGAAGGCAAAATGTGGTCTACTGGTTTGACAGAGAGGCAAACAACTGGGCTAGACCAGGTTCTAATTCCAACTGAGACCCATTTGCGATTTCCTGACCTACACTCTCTCTGACTCATTTCACAAGTCTTTCAAAAATATAATTGTGAAAAAGGCACAGTATGTAAAATCCAGCCACCAGTAGACTCTTAAGTCAACAAAGCAACCACAGATGAGTCAAGATGTAGTGACTCAGTCACTCTCACTCGTTTTAAATTTTTATTGTTGCTAAAACTGAAGAGTGCCCTCCATTAGGACTTTAAAACTAAACTGCAATTAATCATTTCCATTTCATGTAGAAAATTTTAAAATGAGAGAAAGAATTGATAAAAAATAGTGCAAACTGCCACCATGATAGGTAATTATTGCTGTTACACATATAAGCAGTTCCATCATAAAAAAGTAGCCTTCAAGATATAGTTACACGACACTGTAAACCTACCTCTTAAACGAACACAAATCTATATCACTCTCTATTTTCTTGCTGCAGAACAAAACAGCACTGTTTCTGTTTCTCTCTGAAACTGAAACAGGACCTGTTATCCTGTCGGCACAGATCTATATACAAGCAAAGGTAAACAAAGCTGTGTGAGTGCATGTGCAAAGTTTGCTGATTGAGCGAATGAGATGACAAAGAGGACTACAATATTTTGACTAATGCAGACTGAATTACCCTTGTTCTGCTGGTAGGAACAAGTACAACATACAAAACAAACATAAAAAAGGCAAATGTGAAGCACTACAGCCAAGAGGACTAAGGGATTTTACTGTATGTGGTAAAACAAGAAGAAAAGAAGGCCACGCGGTTTTGAACAAGATATACCCTTCTTTTTACAGCTCTCATTGAACTAAGTTATTAAACGGATGTCACGGTGTTGTAACATCAGGTAGCATCTTTACCCTGCTGCCTGAGCAATGTAGAGGACAGATAAAACACACATGCCACAGGGGAGGCATGAGAGCCCATGTGTGCAATGTGTGTTTATCTGCTCGTGCATGTGAGCCTGCTCAGTGACAAAGCAGGAGCTCATGCGTGGACACACATGGCAGCGAGAAAGAGAAGCAGGGGGTTGGTGGTGCTTTTGAGTGGTCCAGCAGCCCATGCGTCCTGCCTCCTGCCTTCTGTGGAGTCCATTAGTGATTGCATAATGCTTGGCAGGCGGGGACCTGCACGGTGAATACAGCCCCCCCCCCGAAGGCTCCAACACCAGCAAGGGAGGCAGGAAAGGAAGGGAAAACTCTGCGTTCCCATGTGTGTCAGCGGTGGATTTATACCAGAAATAAAGGGACGGCTGTGAAAGAGACAACAGAGAATTGCATGCAGGGGAGAGCAGGAATTCTAGGTTAATGCAAAATAAAAGAGCATCATTAAATATACAGCAGGAGGAGCTGCACAGCATCTGGCCTCTGTTTCTGCGTGGCACTACATCCTTCCATTCCTCTGCTTTTATCCTCTTATACCTTAAAGTCTTTTGCACCCTTTATTTTGACACTTCTCCTTCGCGTTCTCTTACTTCCCCCTGTACATAATGTCAGAATAGTTTTTCCATTGTTCATGACACATATTTTACTTATTCATCATGGAGTTCACGGGATAGCACATGGGAAGAACCACACTGCTTTTATTGTTGGAAGAATTGAGAGAAAAATCTTAAATACGCACGCCTTCTTCAGGCTCTGAAAGCACGGTGCTGTGTGACAAAACAAGCAAGGCGTCGCATTCAGTTCAGTAGCCTTGAAGGAGGGCGTATGGAGGATAACAGAGACACGAGGAGAAGGTGGAAATAGCAGGCTTTTAGGATTCAAATAAAAGGAAATAGAGCATGTGTCCTTTTTTGTGGAACTTCACAGTCTCAAGTTGAGATGAAGGTCGGAACTCGGCGTCTCTGTGCTGTTCATTTCATTACCGGTGAAATCAGAAGATACAAAAATGGCATTCAGAGCCCAGACAATGAAACCAGAAGGCCGCTGTGGGACCAAGATAATACGTTTGTCACAATGCGTAGCCGTCACCTTCCGCCCTCTTTCCAAAACGCCATCAAATGATTCAAGTTGGAGTCTTGCATTTGGTGCCTTGGCCTTTCACCTGAGAGATGGCACAAGGAAGGGATTTATCAAGCTAAGTGTGCCTCTTCTCTGAGCTATTTCAGGGGAGTTTATTACTGTAATATGACCTCACATGGCCCTTCTGAGATGGAAAAAAACTTTCTCCCTGAATCATTTCTGTGAACACAGAAGCGGTACCTATGAAGAACGTACAGAGAGTAAAGAAAAGTTTGCCTATAGAGCTTAACAAAACAGTATCACATTCATTTTCTTGATTATTCGCCACCACGTCAAGACCATCTAAGCTAGTTTTACCACAATGACGTGTGCTCCTGTAATACCCCCTTCAGAATGGCCAACAAAATAGTGTAAACCTCATAACAATCAGCTCCTGTCAGTAGTTTGAAAGGGTTTAATCAGCATGTACACCCTGGTTGACCGCTAATTTATGGATGACGTCTGCATAACCTGCCCATGGCATAATATGGCGCCCGTCCCCTCCGTCTGTAACTTATGCCTAAGTCACACATTCCCGTTTCTCATGGCGATTGTGCGCGACTGTACACGATTGAGGAGGCTGGTGCGATCGCTATGATATGGGATGAAATGACTGTCTCACCCCTGGACACACCCTGTAAATACACCGTCAGTAGCGCTTCTACAGCGCTTTTACAGCGCTTAGGTAGTGTTTGTCTTGCTCCAGCTAGGTTAATACAGCGATATGACGAGGAGTCCATCCCGCTGACACGACGTCGGCCCCGCTCGAGCTCAGTTTGCGTCACGTAAGCTTCGACTGAGCCCTGTCGTTTGTGCCGTCCTGAACGGGACACAGTCCGGGCACAAACGGATACATCCTTATCCGTCGTCCCCATAAAGCTATCAGGATTGAGCCACGATCAGCCTGACTGAGCTCCGTACATGCCATGCTAATACTGTTTGCAGTAGGACTGCATTAGGTTTCCATCCCGCTATACCGAGAGCGGTGATTCTCCTCGACAGTTTTGAACAGTTCAAAACTGTCGGGACCCTTCCACGTTCCCCGCCGTTCATCCACGACTATACAAGGCCGATCCAGACCAAGTAGCGCTTGCACCATGACCAAAGCACGTTTTATCAGGATTATGACAATCGTGTACAATCGCCATGAGAAACGGGAATGTGTGACTGGGGCTTTACGTGACTCTTTACCATCTCAGTAACAAATTCCATCTGTCTTTGTATCAAGTTTGTACAGTTTTAAAGAGGGACAAAGGTACAAAGTACAGAAAACCATGTCCGTGTCTTCCCTGCTTTTTTCCATTGTTTATGTGGTCGTGTTTCTTTGTGCTGATGATGTCATCAATGTGACGACATCAGCTTGATGCGCCAGAGGAAAAAAAACAGTCACACAGCTCGCCTGCTGCTGTTTAGACCAGGGTCTGGTGGCAGTAGGAAAGTTGTCACTTTCCGATTGTTAATGTGCGTTGAAAAAAATGACATGTTAATTTTGGTGTGAAAGTGGTTTAAGACAAAAACAGGGTTGAGCATAATAACTGCACTACCCACAATCCCACAATATCACAGGCTATCATTTACAATAAATCAGTGGAAACAAACGAAGTGCACTCATGGAAGAATAATATCTATACAGCCTTCATCTTTAGATTTTTTGCTGTTTCTGGATGTTGCTTCTGTGCTGAATCAGGGAAGCTCAGCAAGCAGCTCATGTAGCACCTCTTAACAGCCTCTAATCAACAGTTATTATTTTTCAATCTGATTCTCAATATTTTCAGTGTTCCTACCAGTTTTAATTTCACAGTCAGCTTGTCCTGAAGGAAAAAGTGCTCAACTTATTTTGTTTCTCTTTCCTATTTGAAGTGTTTGGCTATGTCTTAGATAGAGTTTGATTAAAGAAAAGGTGGAAGGGATGTTGTACAAACTTTTTCATGCTTGTTTATTAAATTGAATATGAACAGTGCATATTACAGCGGGCAAAACATGTGAATCCAGAGGGATATTGAACTCTTATCTTAAGACAGTGTTGACACACATGAAGGCCCACAAACAAGCACAAACAAGACCTACAGATGTGCATTTATGAAGAGATGTCAGAGTGACGGATCTGCTCAGAAACTGTCACCCCAGGGCTATGTGTCTGATGTCTTGCTCGTGGGCAATTGCCATAGTGATGGAGATCAGCTTTTCATTCATCAGAAAGGAAAAATTGTCACAGAACCTGGGTTTATATTACTGTAAATGGTGTCAACTACCCAACACCTACTCCAGCAAAGGGTGACTGCAGGTCATATTCAAGACATTTACAACAACTTACAACCAAACTGGATGATGTGTCCCAAATATGACTGCAGCACACACAGACAAAACTTCTGTAGATGGAGACTCAACAGGCCTAATGAAGCATGAAGGAAACTCGATAAGAACTGGAGGACCGGGGAAATTCATGTTACCTGTTGTTTCAGGTGTGACAATCAGGAGCTCAAGTCATCAAACTGGACAACAAAAGCTCATCACTTCAGGATGTTTTAGGATCAGAAGATACCAGTGCTTCTGCAGTCTGCAGCTCTCATCATGCAGAGCCTCCGTACTGTAATGAATATTTATACATGATTAGAACAGACTCACTGTTCTCTCAAGTTCTCTTCAAAGTATTCATTGTATACTAATTCTTTATTTATACAGAAAGTATTCATGGTTTTTAGTGATAAGTTTATTAGAATGTAACAAACACTGAGGCCATTGTTGAGAAGGAAAACTGAGCAAGAATAACACTTTTCATAGAAATGTATGTGATTTGTCAGCATAGATCATCTTTGAACATTTTATAAATTTAACTAGAAATGTATTTGTGGACTTGGAAAAATGAATCAATTCTGATCAGAGTACTGCTAGCGGGATGACACATTGGCTGTGCCATGAACCAAGTCAGTGCCAAAACAATTTGCGTAAAAGTAAGTCATTGTAAAGGTATGGCAACTTTATATATAGCACCATTCATATGCACATTATATATCTAATCACCCTACATCACTTCTGTGAATATTCATCCAAAGTTCTTTAAATTATGCCAAGTCAGTGGCACGATCGACAGCAATGTACAGCTATAGTTCTCATGACAACTAATTCTGAACAGATGCAGAGCTGATCATTGTCAGTGTGACTTATGTTAAGGCTATTGCCATACAACCTCACTGAAAAATTTCCAAACTATTCCTTTGAAATGTTTACATTTAATAAAAGACTGTAATGTGGATGTTGTCAAATTCACCATACATTCAAGATAAATATAAGGACACATAATCAAAAAAACTTTCAGGAATCTATTTGAACTTCTAATTAGAAACAAAATGTTCTGAAGAACAAAAACAGAAGAAGCCCAAGCCCTAAAACAAGTTGATTGCTTGCGAGCTAGCACAACTCCCTGCTGCTACTAAATCATCTGAGTAGCACTGATTATCAACATGGATTTTTTGTATTGTTTTTTTGGAGGTCCATTTCTGGTTTTAGTCTCAAAGTGTGTTTGTTTGCGAGCAGATTTCGACTTCAGCAGATGACTTGGCTGACTGTAAAAATACTCAAGATTGCCTTTTAAACTTTATCCATTCATTTTAGAGCTTCTCTTGCTGTTCAACCTGCATTTCACTGCAGCTACAAAAAAGGCTCCACAACAAAATAGGAGTCAACTCTGAGTCCCCTCCACTGATGATTCACATTTTCAACTTTTAGGGGTCGGTCCTGCAAAAATCAATTTAACCTGAAGAGTGCAATTTTGGATGTCTTTCACTCTTTACCACCAACAACCACTTTTCGTCCATCGTCCTTGAAGGTTGCCGTTGGAGCACTCAGGTCCACTCTCTGAATCATAGATGCACAGGAAGGTGAGTGACACCCACTCTTCCCACCAAAAACATGACACAAATTACAGGCCGCACACATCTGCTGAGTGGCCTGCACCCAAACAGGGCTGGATGGGGCGAGCGTACACAAAACTCCCACTCCTCGTTTACAAAGAGGTTCCTGGAAGCGGAAGGGCACTGACGAAAAAAGCTCCACGTCCACATGTGGATGTCGGCTAATGATTGATTTTAAAAAAGAAAACACATGAGTTTGGAGTCTTCAAATAAAAGCTTGGACGTGCGTGTAGAGACCTCACAGGCTGAATTAATGCTGGGCGGCTGAGTAAGCCGAGGAGCTGTTACTTAAACCCTGACATGACAGCCCAGGTCGTGAGTGACCAAAAAGAAATATTTCTGTGATGAAATAATTACTTTTTGAGAGCCAGGAGCAGTGGGTGAGCTTTGAAAATCTGCTGAGAGTTAAACTGTCCCTGTGTGAAGTGACGGGTAATTAAAACTTAGACAGATGTGCCTGCAGCAGGTTCTCAACCACTTGTCAACACCAGTGCCAATATTGAAAATCAATGTCACGTGTCAACTTCCAGTGAGGCCCCCAGGGGACAGAAATACAGCAGAGCAGGTATTGATTCAGTTAAAATGTGTTTGTCTGTAAACGTGTGATTTGTTAGGATGAGGTTGTGTAAAAGCTGACGGTGACATATGCCGGCCATGGCCCTTCCTGTAATTATTATCTCAGGTTTTATATGAAAGCAGAGGATAGTTAAAGAGCTGCCTCAGAGGAACTGTGCAAAAGAAAAGGGCCCTGACTTCTGGCAGTATGGCAGAACAATAGAGACCAAAAATGGAATATGATTTTGTTTAGCTTACAGATGGGGCCATGGAAATTTCCTTGGCAGAGTCTTGGTTGGTTTGTGGCAGTAAAGTGCTTGGTGTTCCAACCTCTGCTGTAATAAGATCCCCATGATGATGTGACATATATCATAAAAACAGATTAGTATGGAAAATTCCCAAAGTACAGAAATTGAAAGCAAAAACAAATCAAGAAAATATCTTTATTTAGATCCTCATTAGCTGGCAGTTGGCTTGTAGCTGGCTGGTAATTGGTTGGAGGTTGACTGGCTTTTAGCTGGGAGGGAAAATTTAAGTGGCTGCATTCATACATGGCAATATTAACATAATCTTGACTGGGATGTGATGCAAGAAAAAACAGATATTGACGATACCTGTTTGACATCATGGTAGAAAATGCTGCCAAGGTCTTTTTTTTTTTTAACAATAAAAGAAGCAAACAAACTCCTCACTGTGTATTAGGAATCATTAAAGTTGATTCACTCTAAAACATGGTCATTAAGACTGTCATCTGTTTGTTATTAATCTAGTCTCAAACATTTTAATGGCATTTCTTTCAGAGGGAAATGTTCTGAACTTTGAAAACCTTAATGACAAATGACAAAATTATACCATCTACCAGGGCTGAACAATATCTGGTAAAAATTAAAATGCCTTTTCATCTCCAGCTAATCAAGCTGTGGTTTTGAAAGACAATTTCTACATAAATAATATATCTGTTGTGTAAAACTGTGTCCAACTGATTCTTGTTTAGATATTTTCTACAGCACCATATTTAAAGTTGTTTTTTTTGTTTGTTTGTTTTTATGTATTAGGGCTGGGTATCGATTCAGATTTTCTGAATCCATTTTTTCCATTATTACAAGGTCTCAAATCGATTCGATTCACGATTCAATTCGATATTTATTCAGTCTGGGATATCTTAGTTAAAACAGTGCTGTAAATTTAAAAAGTGACCTTTTGACTTCGTACATCATTAAAAATTGTTTTAACATGAAGAACTAAACCGAAAGCAGTTACATTAATCATATTTTAATGATATGCATTAATGCATATTCTGCATATTGTTTTTTGTCCAACTCGTGTTTTCCTTTGTACTTGTTAAATTTCAAATACTGTACATCCAAACATCAGCTGTTAAACTTGCCAGTGGTGCCCATATAGTGCTTCCACCATGTTTGTTTGCAGTAACATCTCATGAGATCTTGTTCAGTAGAAAGCAACGCTAAACGCTGATCACACGAGACTAGCAGGGTTGATACCACAGGCTGCTTCTCTGCACGTCCAAAGAAGAAAAAACTACCCAGGTTAAAAGATCGATCTTTGGATTTTATGGAGCGATTATGAACCAGGAAAAGGAAAATCGATTTAAATCGATTAATTTGATTTTTTTTAACCCAGCCCTATAAAATATGATCGGTTATAGGTCGACTTTAAAAATCCATTCATCATCTTTACCCCTTCTCCTTTTCTAGGTCACAGGGCTGGAGTCTACGGCCTACACAGGGTACACCCTGAACTGCCTGCCAGCTGATCACAGGGCCACATGGAGAGACACAAGACTCTTTACAGTCACACTCTTACCAAAGGGAAATTTACAGTCACCATTTGATCTAAAAAACATGTTCTTTTTGGTCTGTAGGAGGAAATCAGAGTGCCCAGAGAAAACCCACACAGTCATGATGAGAACATACAAACCCCACACAGAGAGATCGGTGGACACTGGGGGTTGAACCGGCAACCTTCTTTCTGCCTGTTGTGCCATTGTTCCATCCTCTGTTTGAAACAGTAACTTCTTCTAATGTGTAACACCGCTGTATCTGTAATGAGGATTCTGTATTTCCATCTTAAAGGCCTGTAAAGGTTCAATGAAAACAAGTGGAATTGTTTTGCACAGCGATCAAAGCCTTGACAAACACTGTGAGAGGACTCTCTGATCAGCATTAGGCTAGCATCAGTCTTGTAATGAATCAGTGCCAGACATCACAAATACTAAAACAAGGACAAGATCATGAGTCATAACTTGTCCCAGGGTTGGACTAGTCATCTGTTACACCCAACATCCGAGAAATTACAATAAACAAACATATTTTTCACTCTAATAAGTAATCACCTTCCCAAATAGCAGGGGCCGCTGTCTATTGGCTGTTTGAATGCAACTGACCGCTGTCATCTGATGTGGCATCTTGAAAATTCATATCTTTGCTAAAAGTCTGTTTATCCCTTCCTTCTGAAATCGC
This sequence comes from Scarus forsteni, assembly GCA_036419115.1. Taxonomy (NCBI): domain Eukaryota; kingdom Metazoa; phylum Chordata; class Actinopteri; order Labriformes; family Labridae; genus Scarus; species Scarus forsteni. The sequence continues at coordinate 17,273,966 of JAZDUH010000458.1, forward strand.
TCTCCTGTACTCACTTTGCAGACAGAATCTTTGATTATTACTGATTAAGTTAAGGTGAAGGACTGGTTTGGACTGTTCTATGTTCTTACTACAGTCTATGCTAGAGCTGGACAATATGAACTAAAAATAAAATCCCCCCTTTTCACAATTTCAATTTATGAACTTAACAGATTTTCGACCCTCTCCGAGAAAAAATGCTACATGACAGAAATTATAAACAGCATGTTTTGCCTCAACTTGGTTAAACATAAATTGAAGCTTAAACTGTATTTCCATCTTATAGTTAAGGTATATTATTATTTTTATTATATCCTTTATTTAACCAGATAAAAGCCTCATTGAGATTTGAAATATCTTTTCAAAGAGGGACCTGGCATGGCAGTAGCAAACAGTTACACGATAAAAATAACAAATACATTCAGACATCAGCACATTGAAAACAAGCCGTTCTGGAAACACCAAAAACAAAATAAGAAGCAGTCAAGAATTAAAACTGTCACATTGTCCAAGGCTAGCTCTTTCCCGCTCCCTTAACAAAGTTTTAAATTCACCAACAGTGACCAGTTCTGTTAGTCTCAAATCCATCAAGAGACTATTCCATGTAGAGGGGGCGGGGGCCGTCCACGACGGTTACTAGACCTGATCAAATATGTGGTCAAATAAGACAGTTGCTGACACGATTTTTTTTACAATATATTTACATGGAACTCTACTCTCAGTTTTAAATCTATTAAAAAAAAACTGTAAATTTTCAGAATTTATGTTTTAGTATATTGCCACAACTTAAAGTGGAGGGAGAGTAAGTCAAGAGAAAACCTTGATTTTTTTATTTTTAAATCTTCTGCAAATAAGAATTGGAATTAATCAATCTAATTGATTTATTTCCCAACCTGAGTCTATGCTCTGCATGCCGTTTCGAGAACTTATGATGCAACAGTGGTAGATCATCTGTGGGGGTTGGGGGAAGCAGCCATATCAGGCAGGGAGAAGTCTCTATGGAGCTGACTTTGTTGTCTTGCATACATACACACTGCTCTGTGTGGGAAAAAAGAATGCAAAACAAACTATCTAAGATGTACAAAACTCAAAAAAGAAAAATTTGGACACTTTTATTGTAATCTTGAGTTACATTTTAATCAGAAAAAATAGGCCCAATAACATCAGCAAACAGTGAGCTTGGTATCCTGACTGATGCAGGCAAGTCATGCTTATACCTGTGTCTTATGTTATCGACAAAACTGCCACCAGCTAAAACTTGAGCAATAATATGCCCGTCAATCTCAGAAATGGATATTCTTGAAAACACAGAGTTTATGACGTTTTTTTTTTGTTGTTTATCGCCTTGTTTAAATCCCATTTTTCTCTAAATTCTTGCTTGGAACAACCATATGGGTGTTCATTTTGATACAGAGCTGAACTTTTGAGTCTAGATTCACAGCCCTAGTGTTAAACAAACAGGTAATATAAAACATGTGAGTGCTGTCATCCGTGGCTGACCTCATCACAAACAATGAGTCATTAAAACAACAGCATCTGAATCAGCTAATTGGACAAGTGGCTCCGACAGAGGAGGAGGCACAGCGCCAAGCGACAAGTCACAACCCACAGAGAAACAACAGGAGGAGCGGGGGGCGGACGATAATGACGGAGCCAAAATCTGTCATTCCGGCAACCCGGCCAATTTGTGGGGCAATGCACACTCAGTGAGGGAGCCGGACACTGAAACTGGACCACAGAGACGGCCAAGGCAAAACTGGAGCAAGATGTGAAAAAGGGAACAAAGTTAGAGAAGTTCTTGGTCTGAATGTCACATCCACTCAATGTTTGCCACCAAGAGGAAGCAGAAAACAAAGATTTATCTGTCTACTGAGCAGCATGATTCCAATAAGGATGACATTTACTCAATAATGCATCTATTCCACTGAGTGTTGACAAAAACAGCTGTCAGAAGAATCAGCATCAAGGCAACAAATCCCTGTGATGCAGCTAAAAAACTGCTTTAATGTGAAGCTCCAATTCTACATTTAATCCCACTAACAGCCCTGTTTAGGAGGATATTCAGCAAGATACTGTGTAATTCTTCAGCACACTGGCCTATGGCTATTTGGTATCTATCTCCATATCAAATGGGTTGTGGTTGTTTTTATATGATGTCTTTGTGTGGCTCTATCATCTGTATAAACAGTTGTGCAAATGAACTAACTGACTTAATTTGTTTGGGGGTGTTCTGGTCAGGTCACACTTACCAGCTCTAAACATTGATGGCACAGGCTACATATAAATATACATATACGTGTGCATGCTGCAGACACATCAGTAGGAGATATCTGGAGGTCTATGTATCTTGCCCAAGGACACAATGTTCGAAGCTGGAGATCAAACTGTCAACTCTCTGCCTGAGAGACAATCAGCTCTAACACTGATGAATAGCTTTCAAACGGAGAAGTAAGTTAGCATTTAGCACTTCCTGGTTCTCAGACCCACGAAGTAAATAGGACTAGAATACCAGTTCCTGATAATTGTCTGAAATAAGGTTTGTGAACACACACAAGTTTTTGAGTTTTAAATTTAAATAATAAAATGCATCTAATTTCACCTGCTATTGAATCATAAACCGTTATTGTGTGTTTAAAATAGCAGTTGCTCACTATCTACTAATAAAGACTACAAAAATGGTGGGGGACTGAACAGCAAGCATTTCTGATTTTTTTTAAAATAATCAATAATTCATATTGACACAGCCATAAGGACCAACTAAGCCTGTTTGATTAGGGGAAAATTCTCAGATACCCCTTTTCCACCAAGCTGGTTCCAGGGCTGGTTTGGAGCTAGAGCCAGACTTAGCACCAGTTCTTTGGTTTTCCACAGACTAAGCACCGGTTGCTGGCTCTCAAAACCGGTGCTTGGCAAGCACCAACTCTTTCCTGGGCCAGCAGAAAGAACCACGTTACGTCGGGGGCTACGCGCTTACGTCAGGGGGTGGGGGCGGGATTAGCAGAGTAAAAACACGGAAGAGAGCCATTTTTAAAAAGACGAGGTTGGAGTAAGCGAAAAACAGATTGAAAAGAATGTATATACAGAGAATATATAAAGAAAGAATATAGGGACCAGAAGACCGAGCTGGGCCGTAGTGGCAATGGTCGGCCACGTTTTAACAGCCCGCAGTACAAAATGCTCGATGCTGTTCTCGGGGACCGACCGCGTGCAACGCTACCGGGGCATTGAATTCGGTCACCTAGCACCAGCACTAGCACCAGCCCTGGAACCAGCTTGGTGGAAAAGGGGTAAGAGAACAGCACACAGCAAGATATTACACACTGAAAATATTGTAGTTGGTTCCAGGTCGAACCGCCATGTTGTAGTTTCATTGTATCTTGCTAAAGGCTTTTCATTTCACCATTTATGTTTAAGCTGAACATGTAAGTTTTATCATTTTTGGTTTCCATGGAGCTTACAATCAGCAATGATCCAAAACACTGTGAAAAATCCCATTGACTTTTAATAGGCTTGCAGTAGAGGGGACTAGCACAATGCTAACTTCTGCATTGGCCTACACAAGTGCGTCATCCCTGCATCACGCTACAGGAAGACCATAAGTTGGCAATGTTAGTCATTTTAATTTAATGTTCTCGAGACATGTTAACTTCAGAGCAAAAAAAATAGGTACATAGTCTTTACTACATCCTACTACATGTAGGACAAAGTTAAACAAAATTAAAGCTTACAACTAGCCAAGCTTTAACAGTAGTGTCAGTCCAGCTTATGTCACTATGTTTTAAATGTAAACCAGATGCTACAGGATAAGACTGGAACAAAGGAGCGATGGTCCTGGGAGTGTTCTCACATACATCTTTATTCTGTGTTGTCTGTATTCTAGTCATATCATTACATATTTTGGTGCAGATTTGCAACAATGTAAATAAAAACTTTCTTTAAAAAAGTTCGTCAGACAGATGGCAAAGAGAATTTTTTTGACTGGCATTGACACATAAGCTAGAGAGCTGAGAAAAATGCATCTTTACTACAAAAATGGCACAAGTAACAAGTACTATATAAAGCAGATAAATACTGTCTTTGCCTTTCCACTATTAAGCATGATGATATAAAGATAGATCTGTGTAACTTTCAAATGTCAATGCCACAGAAACTTTAATGAATGCTAGCTAACATCCACAGTCAAGCATTGAGAGTTTTACCCTGACCTGTGCAGGTCTCATCTTTTTCAGTGTAAAAAGTTCACAGACCTGAGCAAAGTGACTGCTTTATGATTCTCAACCAAACAACAGTTATGACTTCTCAGTGAACTACAGTTTAAACTGCTTCCTATTGTGACAGATATTGGTGGTATATGGCAAAAAAGTACAAGAAAAACAGCAATGTTTGCCACATAAAGGCGCTGTTTGCCAAAAGAAGAGGCAGAAAACAAAGATTTATCTGTCTGCTGAGCAGCATGATTCCAATAAGGATGACATTTACTCAATAATGCATCTACTCCACCGGGTGTGACACAAACAGCTGTCATAAGGACAGACATCAAATCACAGCTAAAACTGCTTTGGAGACATTCTGGGTATCCACTGCGGCTTCCATTAATCCCAGTAACAACCTTATTCAGGGTGACAGGCCTGTGCAGGCTGCAGTTTCATTGTTGAAACCTATGCTGTCTGTGCTTCGTAGCATTGGAGCAGCATATAAGTCAAGTAAGGCTAAACTATGAGTTGCTATGTGTCCTTACTAACGGTGCCTTAAAGCTCTTGTGGACAAACTGGGGCAACATTATCTGAAAAACGTTTTCAAACCTCATTTTATGTGTTGTTTCATTGTTAAGAATGGTGGAAACAAAGTATCATCGTTACATCCATCTTATAAAGACTGGGACATGTTGAGGCTGGCAGGTTTAGTAAAGCATTAAAAGAAAAACCTTGACTTATGTAGGTTTATCTGGGCTAATGCAGACTCCTTTATAACATAGAACACAACTGCCAGAGGCTGCAGACTTCTGTAAAGAGGCAGCTGTAACCCTGTCATAGGACAAACATACAGACTTCCCATTAAACTACATACTTTCAATGTTTGTCCTGTTACAATCAAGCAGGGCGGCTAGAAAAGAGGGTGAAGTTAGAAAGATGCTAAGACTGACAGGGAGGCCCACAGGTCTGCAAAGATCCCTTTTGTCTTCTGATATAATAAAATACAAAAAGGTTTTCTTATTTCTGGTACCATCTTTTGCATTGGTCATTTCCCATAGAATAATGGTAATATATTAACAAGGTGCTCTGTTGATTATTTACTGGAGGATATGAGTTTTTTTTCTTTTGCTTTACCTAATGGCATGTCAAAATATTTGGACATTTAGAAAACAGGTAGCAGAACAAAAAAATATATAAAAAAAGCATATTTTTAAAAATCTTTTACATGTTTTGAACTAATTCACTGATACTGATTATATGATAAATAAATTAAAAATTAAATGGCCCTAATACCATAAAGTTCTGGTATATAATTAACTCTGCATTTATTCTATTTACATATCCTTTGTTTGAACCTTATTTGTGTATTTACACAAAATATCTTCAGTGTTACGATTAAAAAATGGTATATTATAAAATATACATTGAGGTGATTATTTATCATTTTGCTTATCAGATGCTTTGTTTAAGAAACTGTGCCATGCTAATTTAGGTTATGGCTCTATCTGAAATCTTCTCACGGGGCCCAAAATTTCTGGCAGCAGCCCTGCACAGGGATGGGAACTGAAAGCCAGTTCCAGTCCATGGTGAGTCTTCTTGCTTAACAGTTCCCTTATCAATTCTTTCCATATTATTCTGCATGCCCTGCAAACCATTGATGTTACACTCTCATCAGAGGCAGTCAACAGAAATGACAACAAATAAGGCATCAGGTGTGTCATGTGTTTGACATTGTTTCACTGAAAACCTGCGTAGGTCAACTCAATTTGGGAATCGTTAAAGAATCAGATCAATATGCATATGATAATGGCATTGGTATCAATAAATCATAAATTTTCCATCCCTATCCCTGCGTTTAAGCAACGTAAAATGAATAAAAGCAGCCATTTGGAGTGATTTTATTCAAGCAAACTGCTTAAATGAGCAGTGAGTGGACCATGCCATTTAAAGTTTACCAGAGTTATTATTGCTCAATCCTGGTTTTTGCAGATATTTGCAAACCCATTATCGCCTATAGGATTTCAATTAGGGGTGTCCCGATACAACTATTCACCTCCGATACAATACCGATATTGCAGCCTTGAGTATTGGCCGATACCGATAGCAATCCGATACGATATCAGCAGGAATCATACCGACTTTTATTACCTATTTTGTAGTATGGACTGTAAGAAAAGGCTTGATCAGGTCAGATTACTCAAACAGAGAACAGTAGTCAGCAATAGAAGGTATGAGAAAATCTGACCTATTTGTTATTAACCAATAGGTTAAATAAATTTTAACCTTAAACATAAGAATTTACTACAATTAAAACAACATGAATAAAAAATATTAGAAGACCCTGAAAAGTGACCTCAATAAATCAAACAAAAACATATTTCACCAAATGCAAAATAACCACTGTGTTGAACTTAAACATAAGCATATTCTACAACTGAATAAAATAAAAAATAAATATATTAGAATGGACTGCTTGTATCAGAGTGCTGATATCGGAGGTTTAGGATGCAGGCCGATATTTGTTTTTTTGACCGATATCCGATATCAATATCGGATCGGGACATCCCTAATTTCAATACATTTTGTCAAGAACTTTAACTCTGTACTTGACCAACATTGACCTGCTCCTTTCATGATTTAATCCATTTCTGTTAAAAATAGATTTGAAAGGAGAAAACTTACTTTTAAAGAATAACAATGCTATTCTCTAAACTACATTTTGGGTTATAAATCTGTGCATAGGATGGTGATAAGGCAACCCACTGTAATGCATTAGACATGCTGACAGTATTACAGTCACTACAGGTATATTTATGACCACTTTGTATGACATCAATATCAGCTGAAACTGCAAAGAATGTCCAATAACATCGTGCATCCCCTCTTAGTACAGTCTTCTTACACTATTAAATAAGGTTAAAACCTGAAGTCCTATATTAACACTTCATAAACCTGACAGAAAAAGTACTGAAGAGCTGAAGAAACCAATCACTGTCAGCCGATCAGAAGAGTACCTTGATTTCTGCAGGCTGTACCAGAGCCTGATGCTTAGTTCAGAATATTCAACAAAACAGCCAAAGGCTACGACCTGTGCACAGTGGCAGCACTGGCCTGTCAGTCAACTTCACAGAATAACAGCACTACTTCTCTGTGCACTGCATATAAAACCGTTTTCCACCGCTGTGCCCCGATAGTATGCCAGTAGTTGGTGTAATATCAGCGACACTGCTCATAATCAGCAAATGGAGCAAGTTTGTCCACGAGCAAAGAGCCAAAATAAGCAGCGAGTGGACCATACGTGGACTCCGACTTCTCCCCCCACCAGCTCTCACCCCCGGTCTGAAGTTTTGCTCCAAAGAATAAAACTCACCCTTTCCCCCGAGAGGAAGACGGTCAGCGCGAGGGTCAAAATTATCCAAATGTTCCTCATTATTCCTCTTTATCGACCAAAAACACCGCGAGCGAAACGTCAAATCTTTCCCCTCTTCTTCTTCTTCTCTCGCACCCTGTGCTCTCAAACTCCAGCCGCTTCTGAGTGGGATCCCACCGGATACGTGTTGCGTTTGGGTAATTCCTCCCCCTTTTTCTCCCTTCTCTCTGTGACTCTCTCTCTCTCCCGGTCAGGACAGCTCTCCTTTTCTCTCGTCTTTGCACAAATAAGCGCTTTTTAATTGCAAAAGTCCTCCTCGCGCTCTGTTGTGTGATAGGAATCCGCACCAGACACCTAGTTCGCTCGCGCTCCTCTCTCCCTCTGCGCTCACTCGGAATAACGAGGACAAAGTGAGGCACGCACGAGCACGACTGACGCGCTGCTGAGGGCTCGTGCGCTCCTGACGGCCATGTCACCGCGAGAACTTGCGACGAAAGTTGCCTCGAGGAGAAGCATATGACAAAGCAGGGATCAAAACAATGGATGAAATATTGGCGTGATTATGACGCACGATAATAATTCATCTTCATGGGTGATGTTACAATGGCCCGCGTGCGTCAAGGGGTCTCATGACATCCTAATAATTGAAGGCCATCAAATATGAATTACAGCCTGCCGAACAACTTATTTTTGCTATTTAGAAGGCATGAATGATTTACTTTTTCTTGTTTGTTTTCAGAGATGATAGGATTTTTCTAATTCGAGTATTTTTTATTATTACAAATGATCTCTGCCGCGTACTTAAATGTTGCCAACCCATCTGTGCAATTTGGACAATACTCTCTGACTTCCCTCTAGCCTGAAAACGTATTGCAGTCTCCTGACACTAAATTGCTCAACATGATTGCCAATGTTTGGCAAGATATCGCTCATTGCCATTTTATTATATTGTAAAATCACTGCCACATTAACAGAAGAATTAAATTCTTTTTTTGTTGTATTGAACTGGCATTATTCAACTACTTAAAAAAAAAAATCCCAATAATTTATTGCTGCTGGCTTATTTGTACAATTTAGACAGTATCAATGGCTTTACTTTTTTGCTTTGTTGGTGTTTTAAAGTTGACAGCTGATTTTTTTATAATTATACTGTTAAGGATGAAAAAAAACATGACACTCTTAATTGCACAAAATGGTTGCCAATGTTTGGGTCAGAATTACCTGCCAGTTTTATCATATTGTTAAAAAGTGTCAATTTTTCAGACATTGGTATGAGATTTGCAGACACTTTTTGCACTGTTTGGTACTACATTTAAAATAAAAATCCCGATAGTTTGATGTTGTCAACTTACTTGTGCAGTTTTGATGCCTGGAAGTTTTCTTCAATTACTTGTGTTCTTTCAAAAAATTAACTTAATTTAATGTTGCCATCTTAATTGTGTGATTTCGACAGCACCCTTACTTTTTTAGTTAATTGCACAAACACATTTGCAACATTTGGAAAACTTATTACCAACATTGCCAACCTAGTGAGACGGCATACCTGATTTTACCACTGATAGTTTTAAGACGATACCCTCTTTCTTTAGATTAAATTATTATCTACATTGCACAAATAAGTTGGCAATGTTTAGACAGGTTGCCACTTAATGTACATTACCAGTCCTGCCCTATTGTGTAACATTGCCAACTTTTTTTGTAAAATGTGTGCAACTTGGTGTCAGACAAATTGCATGTTGGAGGACTGTGCCCTCTGTTGTTTTGTTAAAGCTATCAAAGCAGAGAGCATCTTTCCATTATTGCAGTTTTAATGGTGCATTTCTATCTCTCTTTCTCCTGCATGGTTTCTGAATTGCACAAATAAGCCTGTAATATTTGGACATTTGATACCTTGCTCCTGTTGTTTCACGCCCTGGTCCACACATTGCCAACTTAGAAGTGCAATTTAGACGGTCCCTTTGGTTTACAATATTATGAGCTGTTTGCAATATTTCACATTAGGTAAAGAGTGTGAAACCTCAGTTTTACTCCATTGTCATAACATTGCCATATTTTAGGCAGTTTTGAAGAACTGCTTGCAATGTCTAGTATTTTTTTTTCTCTTTTTAGTCTTTTACCTAAGTATTGAACTACTTTACAATAAAGTCTGTGCTCTCTCTCTTGTTGCTAAAGCTATTGCTGGCAAATTCCCACAACTGTCTTCATTGTTCAAATACTTTGATTGTGTTTAGGCTGGTGGCTGAAATTTAACTCAATATAAGTTAACATATTGTCATTTAAATAATCTCAAGAGGCTCATAGGGTTATATCCTTACAATATTTTCCTTTTGTTCCTAAATAATATTACCTTGACTAAATGTTGCCAACGTATTTGTACAATTCCAACAGTGCTGTCTCTCTGTCAGTTCAATTTTTGGAGGCATGTTTCTGCACATTGTCTAAAATGCTCATATAAGTTGGCAACAATATATTGACAAATGTTGCCTCAAAACACCCCAAAAAGGCTATTAATACTATGTTCACTTCCTATGATTAGCTAAATAGGGAAGAGGGGCCTCATATTGGTCTTCGCCTGCAGCCTCCACGTTACAAAAATAGTCCCTGCTCATTACATAAATTGCTATTGATTACTGTTCTGTATTTCCACATGGGAGATGAGATAACAGATTGCATGAGGTAAAGCCTCATTGCTAATTGAGCTGTTTATCTCTGCATCTAGATAATGATCATTAATTGCACCCTGATGATGATTTTATTCAATCACTGCACCACATTACAGTCAACTATTATGTTTAATACTAACTGCATGACTGGAGGTTTGCTTCTGAAACTTTTTAACTTTCACTAGAAATGTACCAACATTTTTATATCCAAATAAAGGACATTTTCCTGTTTGGCATTAACATAAACAGAGATGCTAGTGTGCTCTTAAAGGTGTTACATCAGTTTTATGACAGAGAGGCTCTCGGCCACATTGACTTGTTCTACATTGCTGGTCAAAGTCTCCCCCTAGTGGTACAAAGTAAGAAATACTCCAAGAAACATGAGCCACTGGACTGAGATGTTGAATTTTATTTTAACTTTAACTTTCATTTCACGATAGAAAGGGGGATATTTCATCAGGACTTCTTAATTTTCTTCAGGGTTTTCCCCTAAAGCTTAAGTAAGGAGTTTTTCACCAGCTATGAAACAACTACATTGAATACTGTTGCCTCTTAATGACCGATAAGAGCAAACAAAACCATGACAGACTACATTTTTTAAAAATTGGCCTGTTAACTCAGCCATGGGGTGGATTTCATACTCAGTGATTGATAACACATTGACAATAAGCCACAGCAAAGATTCACAATGAGCACATTTGGACAAGTCTTGTTTTATTTATACAATTGTGTTAACTTGATTTTCCATTGTTTCATGTTACAATTGAATATTACTTATATAATTAATTAAATTTTATGGAGGCGAAGCATCACAGGGATGTTACTACGAAGACTTGAAACGGCAGCATGTTTTGCTGTCGGCTTTGTCTGCTTCAGTAGCCTATGAAGAGTCATCTATATTAGTTTTAGTCTGATTTATATCAAACACAAACAGCTGCTAGGAGTTTGAAATAAACAAGACCATTCAAGTTTTGTGAAACAAAATCAAACAGGTTATGTGGTATATCTGATCACCGATCTGATTTTTTTCAGAAGCTGCAAAAAAAAATGGTATTTAGAAATTGAATGCCTGAAAAGATCCATTTTATAACTTAATGTTTAAATCTACTATGTGCCAGTAAAAAAGCATCCAAGTGTTGAGACAACTTTATTAAATGAAGCCTTTTTTTTCCCCCCTTGTTTGCATTGTCTTTTCAGCAGGGCACTGTGTCTGATGACAGCGTTAGAAAGACCAATGCATTTTCTTTCTAGCAGTTGGAGATATGTGAGTATGATTCACTGCTACAGTGACCATCACCAGCCCTCCCTGTAGGCTACTCCATCAAATCAAACTTTATTTAACCCCTGATGTGAGCTGAAGGGGAGGGCCGTGCCACACCACAGTGTGAAAGAAGGGGAAATAGTGCTAGACAGGACAAGCTGAGACAAGACAAACAGAAAGGAGGACAGACAGGCAGTGGTACTGATATAGCAGTCCAAGAGTTATGCTGATCGAAGCTCCTACAGGAATTGACGGCAGTACGAAACCAGGGACACCAGAGAAGTGGGGTCTTGATAGTTGGGGGAGGTGAGTACACGAGGATCAGCTATGGAGGAACATGCATCACAGGATGTGAGCAGATGTGTTAAAGTGTCCAACTCAGCAAGTTCTGACGGGAAGAACTATTTCTTTACAGTAAGTCTCGACAGGAGCTTGAGTGTCTGTACAAGCATGCATGTGAAGTGATCACCGAATACCCGGGAAGATGCTCCCCCTGGGGGATCACAGCCACCGGCACCCCGCGGGGCACCAGGGCTAAATGAAGCCTTTTAAGTTTGCAGCGGCAGCCCCAAATGTTCTGAGTTAACAAAACACAAACAGTAAAATTTCCGTTTGTTTTTAATGTCATTTTTATTGTAAAAATGTTTGATAACAAATGAGCTAACTCGTGAAAACTGTTAGACATTAGTGCACTTCAACAGCTTAAACATCTATGACTAATGCATGTTTTGAAGGGTAATTTTGTAATTATCCAATTTACCTAAATAGGTGCTATATTTCCACATATCCCAGCTTGTAATAGTTTACTCGGTGTGCCAACACAATGTTCCACCACAGTCAAATTTCCAGCTCACTCACTGGGATCTATTCAGCTCAGTGGAAAACAGCATTATCCAAGAAACCTTTAGAAAACCCCTAATCCCACCCTATAACAGTCTGCCCTTTGTGCACAGTAAAGCCTACAACTCTCCTGATCACAAGTACTGCCAAGTTAAATTCCTCCGGCTCTGAGTTTGCCACAAACACAGCACATCGGAGCTGCAGATACAATGTGGCCTCCTTGAAATATGGAGACCAAATACCCATAGATGCGAGTGATACATGGTGCAGTACAGAAATAAATGAAGACAGTAAATTGTTCAACTGACATGACGGTGTGTCTGTAATTTGCTGAAAGTCATTTGAAGGGAGTTTGAGTTGTAACCCAAAATAACCCCTAAACTTTGAAAAAGTGGCACTTTAAACTACTTTAGTTTGATTCGTCCTTTGCTAAATTATGATTTTTCCCTGCAAAAAGAGTGATAAGCAAATGAATAGCACCTCCTGGGTTGCTTTTTTCTTTGCTCATTATTTAACTAATTTGACTGAAAATAAGCATTTTATTTTCAGGAACAATTTAACGTGGAAGAGACAAGACTAGACTAAGGAATTGTTCATTAAAAGCTGAAATTACATCCTTTGTATTAACTGATTATGAAATGAATGGTCTGTTCTCCCTTTTCTTCTCTTTCCATTATTGGATGAAGCTATCAAAGCAAAAGTGAAAAACGTTAATACAGAGGTATTTAAAAGTTTACCAAGTGGTCAACCTTTGTGGTATAAACTTGTTGCTTCCTTTCCAAGACTAGGATAGACACTACATTTGTTCAGAAGATGTGTTATTGTCGTGGCTAGTCCCTGTTATTTCCAGGGAATGTTGATCATCACAAGGAAGAAATGATTAGATTTCAGTGGTAATCCAAACACTGATGAAGATCCAGATATGTTTTCAAGCATTTTTTTTGACATTTGGGCAGTTTATCACATTTTCTCTAGTCTCAAAACAGTTCTCAAAAGAATTTGATGACATTCTTAGGGAATGTTAGTCATAACCCCTGCATGCAGAATTTTATGAAGGACTTGTTAACATTCCACAAAAGAACAGCTTTCGTCTGTCTCGCTGCCAACTTGGATAACAATGTCAAGAATGCCTTGGTGGAGATTTGTGCCCTCTGTGCACTTACAATTTTTTCATGAAAGGAAAGCAAAAATATCTTTGTGTATAAATAATATCAGCTATGTCAACAGGACAACTGAACCAGTAAGGTGAATTGCAAAAAGGCTTGACAGGAGAAGGAGTGGAGGACATAATAATTCCCTTTTGACTTGGGAATGAGTGATAATTCCAGAGACACTATGGTGAAGAGGAAGTGCTTGACTTGAGATCCCACATTCTGCAAATCAATTTTCTTTGCTTTTTATGTTTTAAGAAAGGGGCTTAAGGAGCAGAAGAACATCACAGTTGTACTAAATTCTCAGTTTATGCAGAAATGCCAATTAAAGGTGCTATGAGGAGACTATTACTGGTGACATAAAGACTCTGCTACCCATGAGCACGAGCTGCGACTGTCGTAATGCTGTGTTCCAGTAACTTCGGAACAGGGAGTGACATCATCTCCGACTTATCAGCATTCCAGTTGAAGTCGGAAAAAAACATGCCGATCTACCATGCTATTGTTAGCTGTTGTTAGCACGCCCTGTGTTGTTGTATGAAGAATGTGATTATCACTATGGCAGCATGTTTGTAAATATAAGTCTAACAATACTACGTATACAGCTGATATAGAGCGACACACCCCAGTCAGAAGTGCAAATAAATTGATTATTACAGGAGCTAAATAACTGTTCACACTGGGGCCATCCATCTTGGATTGTCAACTCAGGGGTGGCGAGGTTTCACCGAGTTCCCAGTAGGAAATTCCGACTTCGGGCAACGTTCCAGTTGCAGTTTCCTCCTCGAAACTCGGAAATTCCTACTTCTGACTACAACCAAAAGACGTGACCCGAGCCAAAGCGTGTTTTGTTGTGATACTAATGAATGCAGCTCAGACCTTCCTCAGAACTCTGCATTGCTTTACAACTTCTTTTTTCAACTACTTTCAAAGCGACAAGTTAAAGTATGTCTTTCTAGTTACTTAGCGGTAGTTTTTGATGTGTGACAACAAGCAATTTTTGGAAAACTTAGTATCGTAGTTTTGTAGCCAGCTATATATCACTACTTACAGCCCGGTGCTCTCAGACGTGTCTGAATAATATAAATTTGCTCTAGTTTTAATTGTCTTGTTCTCGAAGTTGAGTATCCAGGCCAGTCCAGCTCTGTCCGACCCAACCGCGAAGCTAAGGAGTAGCATTTATAGATAACCTATTTTGATGCTATAAAATTCATCTTAAAGTGTGTAGTTTGATCAGGCATGTATCTAAAAGTGAGACTTTTTTGTAATTACTTAGAAACTCCTCACAGTCCCTTTAAATAAAATGCCCTTCAAAACACCTGTTTTGTACTTCCTGGGGTTTATGATGTAATAGCTATACAGCCTCTACCTACATGTTTTCTGTTTGTCACAGGCAGACATCATGACCGCTTTGAAATCAACTCCACAGCCTGTTACCTCTCTTCTACCCTCTCTCATCAGACACTGTTTGAGGAGCCAATTAGCGAAGAGCTCACTATCAAGCCCCCCTCCCTTGTGAGATCACAGTGTTTCCAAAGAGGAGGGAAAAAGAACACAACATTTTTTATTTTTTTCATTCAACTTCAATCAAATCCTTACTTAAAAGAGACTCAAGGCGTGATGGTAATGATCACACAATAGGAAATGTGAACTCCAATTGTTTTGGTCTTGAAATGGAGTTTATCCAAACTACAGAGACTTCACATTTTTAAAGTTTATGCTAAATACACCTCCTGAACCTTCCCCAACCCCTACTGCATAGCTTTCCCAGCCCTCTTCTTCCTCCTCTACCCCCCTCAGAGGGCTTAACTCTACTCTTGGTGTCCCAGATTACGCAGCCAATTAGGACAAAGGCAAAGTCCCTGCTGTTACCAAGCCTGACTGAGTGAGTTTGAGTGTGCCACCAGTTTTTGTCAGCCTGTTTTCAGGAAGCACATGGACATAATGTCCGAGAGGTCCTGTGTGCACCTTCGAGAAGCTTTCACTGACATGTATGACAAACTCTGTGTCGGCCTGTTAAATATAATTTCCCAGATGCACGTTATTTGCAGTGAATTATGCATGACGTGGACATTCATCTCCATATGTGAATTCTTACACTCTGTACAGGAAGTTCAAACCTTTGACATTGTTATGGTTTTATTTAAATATTATTCCACAGCACCACCAGCTGGCAGATAATAAAACACTGATTTAAAATTCAGGAGCGAAAATCCAAGAACACACAGAGGGAGTGATGACAGAGCAGAGAAACACAGAATAGGAAATCAGCTCCTACCTGACTCACAGCCTCTGTGTGTTTTTTACGCAGGAATTCATTTGCACACACAATGTCTGCTGTATGCCAATGAAAATGACACAACACAAACACGAAATACAAGGCGAGGGCTCCACCTTTGTTTAAGCAGCAGGGTTTCTCTTATTTGTCTGGGTGGAGATGGGAGGGCCTGTCATATCTGGGAGGGTCTTTCGACCTGCGGGGCCCCGTGAAGGATGATGCACTACCTTGAAGACCGAAGGCAGGATGATCCTTGTTACTTTTTGCCGCATCATGATCGTCTTCCTCATCACTGTTGTTTTGGTTTTCCCCAAGGGGAACCAAGGTGCTGTTATTGAACTGACACAGCGGTTTGCCAAGAATCCCAAAACTGTGGATTAATGTGGAGAGAGAAAATATTGGTTCATTTTAAGATCTGGATAGATGGGAATTGTCTCTTATAGAACATTAATGCTTATTAAGTTGTTTTTGTGATAACTATCAAAAAACAAATGGACAAAAACAGTATACATTTAATGGAGAGACATAAGAAAGAGTAACACTGATCAGAAATCCACAGTAAATCCATTAAAGAAGATGACGTCTGCCATTTACTGCCAAGGATAGTGCTGTAAAGACCCCCCCCCCCCCAGGTTGTCACTTTAACATAAAACAGTTGCATCAACTTAATTTAACTCATCCTCCCTCTCTTGAGCCCTGTAAATGTCAGATTCTGTTCATCTTTCACAACCTCAAGTTTTCCAGCTGCTGGTCAAGCTCCTCGGTCAGAGCCTCGGTGTCACAGCACTCCATCGGCAGTGGGGTCTGCCTCCCCGCTTGGTAACCACTGAATAGATGGGGGGAAAGTTCTTTGGGTGAGGGCAGCAGAGAGACCATCAGTGGGGATCGCTTGTGAACTACAGAGCTGAGGGAGGGGCACTTGTAGGGTGATCTGGATAAGGAGAGATAATAAGTAAGAGTAAAAGTAATGTACCCATCCATTGTCTATACCGCTTATCCCTGTCATGATTGGGGTCTAGCCCAGCTGGCATTGGGTGACAGGCTGGGTTCACCCTGAACCAGTTACCAGACAACAGTAGGGCCACAGAAGGCTATCTGGAGTAACCAATTAACCCTACAGGCACGTTTTTGGTGAAAGTGCCCAGAGATACCTCATGTATGCACATGAGAACATGCAAACTCTACAGAAAGGCCCTGACTAACAGGGGGATCAAACCAGCAACCGTATTGCTGTCAGGCTCATGTACTACCTGCTGTGCAATGTGCCACCTGAAAAACACTTTAATATATATATATAATTAATAAGCTTTGGAGGCCTTGGAAAGCAAGTGTAAAGAACAGACTGGTGAATTTATGTCCAACAAAGATGGCTAATCTGTGCTGAGTACTTAAGGTCAAGTCAAAATGATGTGCTTTGCAGCTTTAATCCTGCCACATTTCTTTTTTTTTTAAATCAGGGGGAAATAAAAGCCCTGGAAGCACAAACTTCTACCAAAATCTTTTTTTTTCCGATGTTACTGAATGTTCTTGTTCCCAAACACTACCATGTATTCAAACTTGGACATATGACAGACAATACAGAGACTTATTGACTGGATTACAACGAAGAATGAAGCCACAGCTGTCAGTGACTGCAGTAAACTAGCATTTTCAACATTGTTGAGCAAGTTATTGTTCAAAATGTGGAAACTGGTGAATCTCCCACTATGAACAAGTCAATAGAACAATTCATGGATTCACATCCTGATTCAGATCACCATAATCTCATCAGTTCTCCCTTGTGTCATGGGGTGTCAGTGGTGCAGTCTGATAGTGCACTTGGTCAGTGATTGGAAGGTTGCAGGTTCAAGCCCAGCGCCTGCTGTCACATGACGGTGTGTCCTTGGGCACGACACTTCACCTCAATTTGCTCCCACTGTGTAAATATGGTCATGTAAGGATGTGCATGTGTTAGCTGTAGCTGATGGAAACTCCAACCATAAGTGAGTGAATGTGAGAATAAATGGGTGTGTGTGGGTAGGTGTGACCTGTGGTGTAAACTGTTTTGATTGGTCAAAGACTAGAAATTACCTTTATAAGCACAATTCACCATTTACCATTTTCTACCACGATGAACATTCCTTGAAAATGTCATCAGAATCCATTGAGAACTTACTGAGCTATTAGCGAAAATGTGGAAAACTGCCCGATCTTGCAATGATCACCAGTTCTTAGCAAAAATCCAATATCTGCATCTGGTTTTGGATCACCACTTTTTTCTGGTGCCATGACCAACATTACATGAAAATTTAATGAAATCCATTCATAACTTTTTGAGTTATCTTTTTTACAAACCAACAAAGAAAGAAAGACAGAAACAACCACTGGCAAAAACTTACCAGTTAAGAAAATTTAAGGTACTAGGCACTGAAATGAATCCTAATATGAAAAATGTAAAAGGAGATCCGCACACCAAGAAAGTAGCTCCCTCGAAGTTTTTTTTATTAATTTATAGACAGTGACGTTTCGAGCGTAACCGCTCTTCCTCAAGTCTGAGTCTTGGTGTGCGGATCTCCTTTTACATTTTTCATGTTTGGAGTCTTTTGGATCCAGCACCCTACATAGGATGTGCGTGCCCACCAGTTTATTTTTCAACTGAAATGTATCCTAACAGCATTCTCACTGCTGTTTGAGTCATAAAGTATAGAGTAAGGCTGTCTTAATCAGACTTACACAATGATTTACTGCAGTATTTTCCTAACTTGACCGTCATGGCTTCCTTAACATACACATGCATGTGTAATAAGTTCTATGAAAGTAAACAAATGAGCTCAGATATCTGTTCAGTTATTTCTTTTGTTCATATTCAAAGGTAGAAGAAAATAAGATGCAAAACTTTCCTGTTTGTAAGTTGATCAGAAATGTAATATTATAGTCGTGAATATTTCTATATGTTTAGTTCATTCTAAATCACACAGCAGCTGTATAAGCACCACTGGACATTCCTATTCCATTTTGTCATACATACCATTAGTATCCATAGTAAAACTAAGCAAATACCCTGAACCAATTAATCAGGAAAGCACTATGGCAGCCAAATTGTTAAGATCCAGGTGCTAATCCAGAACTAACACAAAAAATATTATTGTAGTCTTGTGTATTTTTTTCTTCCTCACAGTCTTTTGGATGTCGGTGAGGCAGCTGGAAGCTGTGCTGAAGCTCGTCCAAATCATGTGGTGAACACCCACCCTCAGGAGGAGAGCGAGCCTCAGGCCCCGGCTCTGATTGTTTGGTCTCAACCTGACAGCAGGAGAGAGCGCGGGGCCTCTGACAGCTTACACTGCTGCCAATCGGATGTCAGACAGCAGAGCAACATAAAACAGGCTGTCAGATGCTCCCCGCAGCCGGACAGAACTACAAATCCGTCTCCATCAATCATATTTCTGTCTTTGCTCTGACATGATATCCATCAGACTCTGACAGCTTTACTGCCGCTGATATGAAATTATTTACTCCACCATATTTCAGATATGGGGGAGACTTGTTGAACATTTTACTGCCAAGAGAATTCAGTCCTTTAATTTGAGCAGCTCTCGTGAATACAAACAGTAGATCAAATGTCTACTTCTGCTTAGAGGGTTTCTGCTTGAAATGAGCCCATAGAGGATTATTACCTCACAGCAGGAAGTCTCAGCTTTATGGAGCTTATTAGCACCTCTTACCTCACTGTTGTAGTTTTCAGGCCTGTAGCTTTAGTGCTTTAATTCAGATTAACTACCCTCATCAGCAACAGGCAGTAAAATAGTGAGGGGGAAAAAAAGAGTAAGATAAAGGGGATGAAATGAGGGGAAAATCAGCAATGGCCAAATGGATTAAAAATAAGAAAAACATGTAAGAAATAATTAAATAAGAAAATTTAAAACAAACATACTTCAGTTGAAATTAAATGGAAATATGGAAATGTGATTTAAATGAGAATATCATGCTGCAAAAAGCCAAAAGAACTGCATTAATGGCAAAAATGCTTGCAGATATGAACAAGGATTGATCAAAAACTATTTGGTAGGCATCTGTCTCTGATGCACTTTGAACCAAACCAACACCCCTGTTTTCAAGCTGATTCATTTTTAGTCTGCAACAGTTTGTTTGAGCATTTACATCACTCCAAATCAAATACACATAACAACAATGAGAATCAAAATTCACTATATTGATGAACAATGTAAACCTAAGTGAGCTAAGCTACCATGGGCTCGTACGATCTCAAATGTAATGCTATGGCAAAAGCTTTTATTGGTTTGTATTTCATTATATCTGTAACATTACGTTAGTTGATGATTAATGGTTAACTTTTAAAGTCTGATTTTCTGTTGGCAGAATAATGTTTAATGGGTCCATGTTTGTTTAACATGCACCAGCTTCAAGCATGTAGGAGTGCTCATTGAAAGAGTTTCTGACTTATTGAAAGGGGGTAAGTTTCTAATTTGTTGTCTTTTTGATTTGTGTTGTTTATTAATACAGTTGTAAGATCAGGTGTATCTTCTGAAAATTTGACAACCATGCATTATAACTATAGCTCTAGCTTTATAGCTCTTTCTGTAACTTTCAAAAATCATTATAAAATGACTCCAGTGACTCTTTTTTGTCTCTTCATTTTATGAGATTACAATTTATTGGAACTTGTAACTTGTCAAGTTTAAGTTTGTGTGGCAGAATTTTATGAAATTCAATAAACTGTCGAATAAAATCATGAAAAATCATTGCAGCAGTATTTCTTTGAAGGAATACATCAACATTTTTTTGTTCTTGTGTCTTGCCTCACTCCTGAGTCCATGACAAGCAGAGAGACACCATTTGTTCCACTGTGTGTGCATTAACAAAGAAGTGGTGGGCAGAGTTTGACCACTGCTAATTAGCTTAGCTTAATCACTGGGAGTCAATGGGTAGTGTTAGCCTGTCTCTTCCTAGAGTCATCAGATAAACTCTTCGGCAACTCTAAACCTTTTTGTGTGTTTGTTGTTTATCTTTTCTGTCCCACATTATGTTATGTTATCTATTTTTAGACACTATCGAGTCAATAAGAATTATCCCAAAGATCTACAGCTGGATCAAAATCTACAAGTGGTGTTGTTCACTCTAAGCTGGACAGAATCACAGGGTTTTGTGTTTTTGTCCTAAATTGTACCATGAGGCATTTAACTCAGAACAAAATGTAATTAGTCCAGAAAAATATTAATACAAATTAGATACTGACTTTAGTTTTGAATTATCACAAATTAGCAACTAAGGCTTAATGGGAGAAACTCCTGTTTGGTTTTTAACTTTTAAATGAATATTTCACAGATATCTGATTTGCAGTATTGGTAAAAGGGGAGGCAGGTCTTATTCTTGATGAAGGAATTACACTCGCATTAATGGTGAAGGGACCACATGCACCTCAGCCCGACCTTTACCTCTCTTTCACGTTCCAGTGCTTATATTTGCGATTAGATCCCGTCTCCTTGGAGTCAGCATCGCCCGTCTTCACTGAACCATCAACATTAGAGGAGGTCATTTCTGGGTCTCCATCTGCTCTGCGCCTAACTGCCGTGTTAAAGGTGTCAGAGTACAAAAGTCGCCCCACCTCCTCCTGAATGTCCTTCAGGTCCTTCCTGCCAAACGTGATCCATGCCACATAGCAGAAGAAGCTGTACAAACACTGAAAACAAAAGTCAGGGGTGTCATTAAGAAGTCATTGTACTTGGATTAAAAAGCTGCTGAATAATTTTGGGTTAAAGGTTAATAATTATGTTTACAAAGTCTAAAGCCAGTCAACCATCCTACTTTACGACTACATCTACTCACTGTTGTCATTATTTTAAGGTTGAAGTGGTTATTCCAGTCAATAAAAAGGTCACACACAGAGCAGCCAACGAGCCACTGCTGTTGGTGTGATTTTTCTCCCCCGGTCCACCCACCTGCCTAAATACAGGAGGGAGCCTGTCAAAGCAAAGCACCTGCACTGAGTCAACATCTCCAACTGCTAACTAATTCATTAGGGCCACCAGGCAGAAACCAGCACTCAATGTGGTTCTGTTCTGCTCACTGCCGTCTGTATGCACAGATGGTGAAGTGGCCTTCTCCCTGACCGACTACAGTTCTGACTTTTTAGTGCAGATGATGTAATAGTGAGGGAATGTTTGCAAGGGAATAAATTCAAGGTCATAAATGAGTCAAATCAATCATATGCCAAAAGGGTGAGGGGGCATGCTGGGATTATTGAGTGGTTTCTGACCTGAATCATTGCCTTAAAGGGGAGCGGGGGTAGAATTTGTAGCACATTTACAGAGAACACTAAAATCTTTGAAATGGCTCTGGTCTAATTTCTTGTCTAAATTATCAACTAAAACTAAAAACAGATGACATTTACCTGAAAATTCAAGATATACATCACATTATACAACAGTGAAATCTAAATATAAGACCAACATTATACCTTGCTGTAAGACACTTGAAACGTTAATATATTGTTCCGCAATTCTGTTTGGTGCACTTTGTCAACAACCAAAGGTTTCTGAGTGCCGCTGCACTAAAGCTGTCACTTTTCTGTGCCTCTATCTGAGAGCTTGCTGAGGAAAAATGTGGCTGCTGGACTACTGAGCACTTGATCAGGCGCTGTTAGACTGCAGTGGGTGGAAGGTCAACAAATGAGCCAGCTGCTTTGTTGTGGATGAGGGGTAAGCCAGCTGTTTTGAATATGATAAACACACAGGCTCTATTA
Organism: Scarus forsteni; assembly: GCA_036419115.1. Lineage (NCBI taxonomy): Eukaryota > Metazoa > Chordata > Actinopteri > Labriformes > Labridae > Scarus > Scarus forsteni. Next base: position 17,296,458 of record JAZDUH010000458.1, read on the forward strand.
CTCCATGGGATGATAGCAGCTCTCCTTGTGTAAAGTCATAGTACTGCTAGACCCCCAATCTATGTAAGGGCCTGTATCCTGTTTTTATTTATTTATTACACTGGCAGCCCTCACACAGAGTCAGAGCGCTTCTCATCAGTGAATATTTTTTCTAGAAATAGGGATATGGAAATACCACACAGACAACATGGAACAAAGCAAAGGCATCTCATCCTGACATTAGCAGGGGCTGCTGTAGAGAGATGTTGGACCACTTTCTCCCTTGTCCCCCTTGATTAAATAGCAGGTATAAGAAGTCACGCCCTTCCCTGACTTTGACTGGTCAGTGAGGGAGATGGGGCCATGTGTGTCACGCTGTTCCAAAAGTTGAACTGTTTCCAACTGAGAGCATTCAGCGCTCACTGACAGAAAGAAACTGTCAGTTAAGTTGTTTTTTCACTGCCAACATGACAGAAGTGGACAGAGCCTCTGCGGGTAAAGAGATTACAGATAAATTTTACTTGCTTGATTTGCTTTTCAGCACTGTGCTCTGATGTTTACTGTGGCTGCATAGACCTGCCTTAATCCAGTATGTTCTGGCCACTGGAGCCACCGGTAAGCTAAACTTACATCTTGCTCAGGGAGCATCTACTGACATACTTACACGATTCATGGGCAGTTACACAGTTGTATATTACTGAATATAAATACTAAAAGTTTACACTTGACACACTATATGTTGTACAGTTATAGGACTGCAAATACAAAATAATCACAAAAGAATCAATACTATCAGAATGTTTTAGAGGTTCATTTAAATTTCAAGAACAGCTTAATAGTCCACCGGTATTCTTTACCTTCTCTGTATTTGGATTCATTGTCTTAAATTTGAACTGCTTTTTCTTGATATGCAAGTCTTGACAAATTTATAAGACCATCATAATGTTTGTGCCAAAGCTGCCCTACATTAATAGCACTGGAAATGAACAAATTCATTTCTTGTTCCTATAATGGTTGATACATCAGTATATAGAAGCTCTTTAACTAAAGTTATATTTTAAATGCTAATAAATATCATTTTTACACATGAATTTTTAATTTTACTGTTTTACAATAAACAGAAAAAATATAAGAGCACATTAACAATAATTGATTAAAATGTTTTATAGTAGTAGTAGTATAGTTTAGTGGTTAAATGTTCTGCTTGATTTATTTCTGGCTTCTTTGAATAGCCAAGAGAGTGGCTCAAACTTGGGTATTAAAAGGTGAACTAAGTCCTCATTTTTGTTCAAAATGTTTGTCAAATGACAAATGCATTTTTAGTGTTAAACAAGCTTTTGAAATTCAAATATCTATGTTTTCTCCTTCATTTGACAAGTGGTCTTACATTGTTCAGTTCAGGTCAGGTAAAAAACAGTGGAGCAAAGCATATCAATGTTTTGCAGGGCTGACAAATTCGAAGCAATTTGTATTTTGTTTGTCTCGCATAAACACAAAAATATACAAAGCTTAAAAAGGAAATATGAAAAAATCTGTGCATTTTTATATTTTTGCAATAATGAAAAGAATCTCAGAAATAAGCAGCTTTGTTTCACTGAATTATAAAAATATACAATGCTTAAAAAGAAAAAAATCAAGAAAATATAAATATTTCCAACATGAGATCAAATCAAACAAAGCCTCTAACATCACCTACCACATGCAAGAGCCATTCTGCTGCATTTTCAGAAAACCCGCCCCTGAGGAGGAAAAATAAAATCATCAAAAATGGACTCCTATTCAAGGATGACAGGATTATTTTAGAATATAGTTTTTACATTGTAGCTCAGAATCATGAAACCGCATGACTGTATAGCTTGCAGATATCTCCTGCATATTTTAAGAGTATGTGCCTCTATTGAGAGCAAACCTTTCCTCAGACAGATTTATGACTTTTAGATGTTTCCTCACAGAGGAACTCTGAGTCAAAGTGACACCTTAATGGCACTGATGGATTCTGTGCCTCTTGGGAAATGTTCACTGCTGCTGCTTCTTCCAGGAGGTATTTTATATAGATGCCACTTTTCCATGTCAACTTCATGCTCTGAATTTTAACAAACGCTCACTTGCGATATGATGTGCGCTGATGCTGCTCCACCTCCAGGTCCATGATAAGGCTGAAGTAGCAGGCAGCCAAATTCTTTTGGGATATCTCTTTTTTGGCCAAGGCCTCGGCCTTTCTTTGGCGCTCTGTGATGATGTCACTGAGAAAAGATGCAGGGTAAGAAAAAAAGCACAAAGTTAAAATGAAATAGAGGCTTTAAAATTCTAAAACATGACTGGCAAACAAGCTGATGGCAATAAACAACATGACATCACACTTTCAGTCCTCGTATACTCACATTATCAGAGGCTTTGCTTTATTCTCCAGAGATTTGTGTTCAAAGAAGCACGACAGATACAGCAGAAGTGCAGTCAGGACTTCATCAAACTCTTTCCTCCTGAATGAAGACAAACAGCTGAATGTATGACATGACTCTCAAAGTATGTACAACAGAGCATGATTAAGATTGAGTCTTTGTATTTCTTACTTCAAAAGAGCCAAGAAGCTGAAAGGAATCGGGAGTGTATAATTATCCTGCAGCAAACTGACGGCCACCTCTGCAAAGAAAAGAGCTCTGTTAGACCACTTAAAGGAAAATTCAAGCACTTTAAGTGCTTTTAATTCACATTTTCAAGCATATTCAGAACCTTAAAGCTATTTCAAACTGTATATCTCTACAAAAAAGTACTGTATGTACTCAAAATGATTATGATTTTGTTTCTTTATTTATGAAAGATGTATTATGCTGAAAACATTTTTATAGATAATACAATGAAATGTGCTTGTTCTGCGACACTGTCCTCCATTATTAGTCTGTCTGTTGTTACTGAACACACTTCTGGTGCAGTAAAATTTCCTTTTGTCACTGATGCAGCACATAAATCGACAGTTATATACTAATACTGTAAGTATCAATGTTTATCTTGAGGTATTCTTGGGTAACATAAAGGAATTGGCATTAATTTCAGTCTGATTCATAACCAGACTACAGGTTCTCAGACTGCACAAACCGCAGCCCCAAGCATTTCTGACATTCTTTGCAGAATTAGTAAAGAAAATGTGGACATCTGCCCAATTCTAAACTTAAAATGATAAATAAAACTAAACCACTAAATGTTCTGGAAATCCGAAAGTTCTCCAACATTTGATATGTGGTTGAGAGAGCTGGGTAACGTCTTGCATTTGGAGAAAATCAGGTACATGATGTCTGCTAATGAGGACATCGTTTTTAAAATCTGGCAACCCATTCTGGACTTATTGTCTTAAAGTTGTTAGATGAAGATACTGATGCTGTGTCATTATTTATGTACTATACTCTATTTCATGTCATAATACCTGTCAAAGTTCTGTGTTGTTCTTTGTAATGTCACCAACTGCTGTTAATATGTTTCCTTTGTTATGAAAGCAATAAAAAAAAAACATGATTTAGATCACCACCAAAGTCTAATCAAGTAATGTAATCTTCTTGGTGCCATGACCAACACTTCCTGAACATTTCATTGACCCTTTCTCACACTGTTATTGAATCCTTTAAAAAAATCGTGGATATGGATATGGATCTGGATCTGAATCACTACCAGAATCTCTTCTGGGTTCCATGACTAACAATTCCACAAAATTTCTTAAAAATCTGTCCATAACTTTTGAGTAATCTTGCTAACAAGCATACAAAAAGATGGGCAAATGCTGGAAAAACCATAACAATTTTGGCAAAGATAACAAAGGCTCACTGGAGTATGTTCATACTTTTAGTAACTGCCTGAATGTCCTTATCAACATTTGTGCTTGCAAATCTCCCCTTCTTAGTCTTCAATAAATCTCAAAAGGCTGCTTTTTTCCTACCTAATTTCCACTAGTTACAGTCGTTGGATATCTACCTTAAGCTTCATCTGAATACATCAGCATGTGAAAGCATGACCTTTATTCTTATGTTTTCCATCCAGTGATTAAAATGTACGCACTCTAAACAAGAAAGCATTGCTTGCTGATAAAAAAAACCTAAGTGACTCCAATAAATCCAGACTTTTTTGACTATGCTAATTCTGAATACTGATGTTACAATATTGGGCAGCATGGTGGCGCAGCAGGTAATGCACTTGCTTTGCAGCAAGATTGGTATTTCAATCCCTGTGTCCATCAGGGCCTTTCAGAGTGGAGTTTACATGTTCTCCCAGTGCATGCATGGGCTCTCTCCAGGCACTCTGGCTTCCTTCCACAGATCAAATAAACTCTCATTTGATAACTGATGACCCCAAATTACCCTTAGATATGAGTGTGAGCATGACGTGGCCCTGTAATCTCGAGTTTGAGCTCTAGAAATCCATCAATGTGATCATAGTTTGATTAGCTTAAACTATTAACATTGTACTATACCTTTGCAAACTCTCAAGAAAGTAAGCTAAAAAGTTATATATGCAAACATGGGTCATTTCATTGTCTCATATGTTCACATATAGTGCATATCTCCTTTAATCAATCAATAAACAAACACAAAGCTCTTATAGACTGACAGATGTCAGCATGTATTTAAGTTTGTTTTCCCTCAGTAAGACAAAATGACACTAACGTTTCACATCATCAATGGTGATGTGGTCTCCCTGTCCCCTCACCACAGAGGACCTGTAAGCATTCATGTGGGCAGAGTTCAGGCTCTTTTTGAGACTATGGCGCCCTCTGTGGTTCAAAGTGTAGACGTCTGCCAGCCTGAGAGAACAGAAGGGATCAACATGAAGATGAGAACATTATGTGCAATTTAGTAAAATGATGTCATAAACAGGTCTAATGCTTGGTGTCACGCAATAAACTAACAGTCTGAAGACAAATACAACTCAGAGTCTTTGTTAAATGTTTAATTTACCACTCAGACCGCAGCTGCAGCTCTCTGAAGCTGACATTTGTGCTCTTCCTCTGCCTTGACACCTCCTTCTCTACAGGATCAGGACTGTAAAACAAGTAAAACTTGGACATTTTAAGGTTAATCAACACTGTATGGCTGCTGTTGGTTAGTGTAAATAGCTTGGTATGAGTGACAGAGTTGACTGGCAACTTTCAGCAAAGTAAAAATTTAGGGCTCTTGCTTTTGTAAAATATTTTCATAACTTTAAGTCTATGAGAATGTCTTTCTGGTTTGTTTTTTTCATAAGTCAATGCTTGAGTCATTATGACTAGGGGTGGGAATCAGAAACCAATTCCACCTGAGCATCAACAACAATGCCTTCAATGAATCTACAAAAGTATAATATTCATATTTCTCCCTTCATCCCTAATTATGACCCAAGAAAACTGAGTGCTACCCTTTCAAGAGTTTCCAACACATGCCACTGTGTTGTGTGAGAACTAGCTTACCTTTGTGCTGCTTATTTATTTATTAAGTTTGTTTTCTTCCTTGCAAAAAAAGGATCATATTAATGTTTTGGATCATTGGGATCATGTTTTTAAAATTGTAAGAAATGTATAAAATATGTCCTTGCAAGATTTTTTCAAAATATATATTCGAGTATATATAACTATGTCTATTAACATATTTTCTGCTCTAGCAACACAATATTGCAATATTATTACTCTTTCGATGTTTTATCTATTTATATAACATACAGTACCAACTTGTGATAGATGGACAGATTTATACTTTTTTAATCTCCTTGGTAAAATTATGTATTTTCTCATATTAATATGATTTTTTTAAATTTTCTGTTTGTTTCTGCATGTTCAAAATAATATTAAAACTTATGAATCTCAAACATCACTACGACAAACATGGCCGAAAGTCACCTCTCAACACGGTCACAAGTTGAACCGAAACACCGAGCGTCCCCTCACCTGTCAAACTCGACTGTTTTTGCTTCATCATTCCACACCCAGCGACCGGAAGGAGGGACACTCACCTGAAATGTATTCCTCTCTTGTCAGTTAACCTGAATAATTTAACTTAATGTATTTTAACTAAATGTGGCAAATAAGTTACGGGTACATTTTGACGGAAGGGTGACCACGCCGGAAGTTACTTGTTGCTATCACATTTTCAAAACTTTTTTTTTTTTAAGTTAAAATGACAAGAACATTTTTCTAAAGTTTGTTTTCTTTTAATTTCCGGTCAAAACTTTTAACTTACATTTTGTGTCTCATCTGGATATTTCGGCATTTTTCGGTACAAACTCTCAAGTTTCGCTCGTGTTCATTTTCTCCTCTGTGTCTGTGCCTCTGTTGGGCATCGTATCCAGGCAACAGCCAATGGGGGGGAAAGCTGCAGTCTGACGTAGTTCAACGTGCTGCCTTCAGGTACTGTCCGCATTTGTAAAACCCCAGACTCTAAAGTGCTCCAAAAAGTCTTCTTACCACGTTTAAGTCACAGAAGCAGCATTTATTTGTCCACTGTAATTGTAATACTTGTATCAATATTGAGAGAATATACTTTATGAACTTTCCTTTGAAGAAACTTATTTATTCATTAGAATTTTTAGAAATCCTGTCTTGACCTGGGATTATAAATGTATACTTTTTTTTTCCAAGACAAGTGTTGCACTCATACTGTTAAGTGCAAAAACGTGCCATAGAAACCCAGTCAAACTGCATTTTCAGTTTCATTTCCACTGTAGCACAGTTATATGCATTTTATATCTAGGTATCAATCAGGGCTTCTGCCTTAAAATGGACTATATTACTATTGTCAACCAAATGTCACCACTTTGACCATATAGTGAGTGAGTATTTGACACTGCACAAAAGACGAGGACGTATAAAAATAAATGCTGCTGCTAATCACAGCCCAGACTGTAATAATTCAACACACTACTGTTTTCATCTGAAAAATTTGTGGCATTATGACCAAAACCCTGGCATTTAAAAACTCTTAATATGTAATATGTAAGATTAGGACTGATTCTGGTTTAAAAATCAAGCCTAAATAAGCTCCTTGCCTCTGGAGCCTCAAGCCATAAGGTAAATATCATTGCATGTAAACACCAATGACTGAAGTGGGGTTAACGTTGACAAATGGTGAAGTACAGGCATGTGCTATTAAACCTGAACATACTTCAGTGTATTGAAGGCAAAGAGAATAATAGTCCTGGTGGAGCATGACATTTCAAAATGGCTCCCTAAATAATTGTAGACAGATTTGAAATGTTCCCCAACATAAGTGTAATGCACAGCTCAACTTAAGAAAACTCTGGCCATGTTAAACGTATGCAACATCACTCAGTGCCATATAAAGCTGCTGTATATACCATATCGTGTGCAGCTGCAGCAGCACAAGTGCGTTGGATCAGTTGTTGAAAATTTTCAAGTGTGCAAAAAAATGTGGACATACCTGACAAATATCAGGACTGCCCAAGTGACCTCAACTTTCTTCTGCATGACTGGACTTAGCTTAACATTCCTTTTTTCATCGGTAACAGTTTGCCAAAACATCAGCATTTAAATGTGGCTCAACAGCCCCCATAGGGTAAAGACAAAGGCACTTTGTTCATAAAAAGGTTTTATTTTTTTGGCATTTTCATGTTCAGATTTCTCCATTCTTCAAGACTTTTAAAAATGAATAAGTCTGAAATTTTAAAAATCATTTTAAGACATTCACACATTTCTCCTGAAAAATAGTTCTAAGCATTAAAAATACTTCCTCTGACGTGTAAGCATAAGAAGATCAACAGAAGAATTTCTGTAAGCATGTAAAAGCTGTTTCCTATTTCTTCTTAAGAGTGATGAGGAAAACATTTTCAGTCAGAAAGTCCAGCCCCCAGCCGCGAGTCCTCTCTGTCAGGGCATCCACAGACTGCACGAGCCCAATATCACAGCTGTTCCCTGAGATAAAGACATTTTGAGAAACCATACAAATTAATCTCCATAATTATCTTCACTGCACATCCTGATATCAACTCCAACTGAATTTGGGTGTATCTCTTGGACACTCACCATAAAGACTGTGCACTTGCTCATCCGGCACAAAAAATGGAGGACCTTCAAGAAAAAAACAAAAACAAAAAAACATCAGTATTAACCCCTCATATTATGCATTAAGGAATGTAGATGAAATTAACTGCTGTGGTTCAGACTGAGTATCAGAATGGGTACGTTGATAGGCAGGTCTGAGTATTTTAGAAAAAGAGAAAATATCCAATGAGCAGCAGTTCTCTGATGTCAGAGAAGAATGACCAGAGTGGTTTGAGAAAATAGAAAGGCAGTGGTAACTCATTTTAACTAAGAATGCAGAAGACCATTTTGAACACACAACACAAAAAATCTTGGAGCCAATGGGGTGTAGCAGCAGATGACCGCACTGGGGGCCACTCCTGTCAGCCAAGGTTGGGAAATTGAGGCCAAAATTCACACAGGCTCACCAAAACTGGACGATAACAGATTGTAAAACTGCTGCCTGGGCTGAAGAGTTTGGATTTTTGCTGCCACATTCAGCTAGTGAGGTCAGAATTTGATCATTTGTCATGTCACCAAAGCTCAGATTGTCCCAAACTGGTTTCTTAAACACTAACTCTATTATGCTACAAAGAATTAAGGCAGGTCTGAAGGCTAAAATGGGTCCAACCCAAAACTAGTAAGGTGTTACCTTTGTATAACTCAGGATTGTAGAGCAGTGTGTCCAGGAGGTATCTGCAGTCTTTGGCCATCAGGGAAGTTAAAAGAGCAGCATACCTGGAAAAATATGAGAAAGAAGGACACATCACTGAGCATAAATATGGTTGTGTTGGATAATGCTACATGAAAAGAATGTTCAACTGGTTTTAGCTTCACTTTAAGGTTTATCTTACACACCCCAATTTGATTGAAGTTAGGGTGTTGACTTAAATGTTCATACAAATAGAATACAATGATTTACAAATGCTTTCAACCTAAAGGTACACTACAAAAACAAGATATTTAATGTTCAAACTGAAAAACTTCATTGTTTTTTTGATGATAGTCACTCAATTTTAATGTAATGCCTCCAACATGTTCCAAAAATGCTGGGACAGGGGCATGTTTACCACTGTGTTACATCACTTTTCCTCATGTTCTGTGCATTCACACAGAACATGAGTAAGATTGCGTTGCCCACCCAAGTCGTGTCACCTGTCTATAAAGATCTAATTTTGGTCAACATCGCCATCGGTCAGTGACGTCACGCCTGCTCAAGTTTCACCATCATACAGTATTATGATGATCATATTATGTCATAGAATAGGATGTATTTGTTGACATTATTCCAACTGTACCCATTTCCCTCACCTACCAACCACAAAACACTGCAGCAGCACCATCTGTGAGTTCTCTGCAGTCTACACAGAACTAATTTCACTAGCTTTATGTTCACACACAAACATGGATAGTCCCTCTGTGAACCAGAATTACAGTCTGTCATGGGTGTCATCACACACCCTCACAATGCTGACTGGCTGTTGTGGCACAGCCACTCACAACGTCGACAGAGAAGTTCACATCTTTCAACTTTGGCAACCAAGCGTTGTGACCAGTTAGTAGGGCTGAACAATTTATCGTTTTCAGATCGAAATCGCAATTTTAGACAATGCAATTTTGTGATAGCCAAAGCTGCATTTTTTTGCAGCGCTCCTGACTGACTCAGGATCTGTTGTGTCAAGTATTATACACATACTGTTTTACAAATTTGTAGACAATCTATATGTTAAAAGTGCTGGTAAGCAGGTCAACAACAAAAAGCCTCTGTTTAGGAGTAGAAGTTAATGAAAACAGATATTTATCATCACTATTGAAGGTGAATAATGTGTTAAGTGTTTTTCATCATTTATTTCCTTATTGTTGTCTGTACTGTAAACAAAGTGAATTTTGCACTGAAGTTTGATTTGAAAAAATATCGTGAATTGCAATATCTGCCAGCAAAAATCGAAATTAGATCTTTTCCTAAAATCGTTCAGCCCTACATGTGAATATCCCAAAGCTTGATTTGAAGAAAATCGTGAATCGAATTGAAATCGCGATATCTGCCAGAAAAATCGCAATTCAATCTTTTCCTAAAATCGTTTAAACCCGCCAGTTAGTGCGACCATGTTGCCCAGATCCCATCCGTTATGTTGGGGGATGATTAACCCTGCCCCATAGTGGCTGTACATTGGTTTTGCATGGAGAGTGGTCATTGAGGTTGCCCGAGTCCAGTTTGGTGTGAATGCACCTTAACAACACTATAAGCATTTGGGAGCTGGGGACAGTTTTGTTGAAGTTTGAAGGTGTAATCCTCTCCCATTCTTGCTTTATGTAAAACTTCAGTGGCTCAACAGTCTGGGGTCTCTGGTGTTGTACTTTGCACATCACATTGCACCACACATTTTAAATGGGAGACAGGTCTGGACTGCACAGAGACCAGCCTAGTACCCTCACTTTTTTTCCTAGAAAGTCAGGCTGTTGCAACACATGCAGTATGTGGCTTGGCATTGTCTTGATGAAATAAACAGGGACTTCCCTGATAAAAACATCACTTGCTCAACAGGACATGTTGCTCCAAAACCTGTCTGTACTTTTCAGCATTAATGGTGCCTTCAAAGATGTGCAAGATACACATGCCATGGGCACTAACATACCCCAATACTGTGACAGATGCTGACTTGTGAACTTATAACAATAACAACACCTGATCATGACACTCACCTGTTTCCAATTAGCCTGTTCAGTTGTGGAACTTTCCAATGTTTGATGCCACTGTCCCAGATTTTTAGAACATGTTGCAGGCATCAACTTTAAAATGAGTAAATATACGCAAAAAAGGAGGTTTATCCATTTGAAGATTAAACATTTGGCTTTGCAGTGTATTCAACTGCATAAAGGCTGAAAATGATTTGCAAATTACTGCTCTGTTTTTAATTATTTTACACAACATCCCAACTACATTTGAATTGGGGTTTATATATTACATCTATAAATGTTCCATATTTGTGTTGTTAAGTCTCCAAATCATAATTTGAAACAACAGTTTAGTGTCAAATGTCATCTCACCTCTCTCTGTCTCTGGGGTTGATGGCCACAAGAGACCCTCTGTCCCAAATTGCTCCAAACTGATTCTCAATGGAGCTGTGAAAAAGAGCACACAATAATTATTGTCAAACTTCAAACTATTTAATGACTGAGTTAAAACCTAAAAAAAAAAAAAAAATTAAATTAGAACAGTTAACAAACCTGGAGAAGTTAAACAGGTCACACTGATATATGGAGATGTTTCTCTCGGAGCCCTGTGGAACGAAAACATCCAATTTTACTTGACATGTTGAATTTCTGCATCAGATCTGTTGGTGGTACTTTAAATTCTTCAAGGTAATGACACTCAAGGGGAAACTTTATTCTTACATTTATTCTCCCGGAACTTGGGCTCAAAGGTCTTATGTCCTCGTTTTACTATCTGTTGATATTATGTATTAGCAAGAATTGGATTGGGTTGAATTCAACAATAAAACATTTTGACCATGTAGAGAATATGAGTTCTTTGTTGCTTCCCTTTGGAAATGCTCAGATCTGAGGCAGCAGGAGGTGATGATAATGAGCTCTACAATGATTTTTGAATAAGACTTACTATTGCATTCATGTTTATTATGTCTTGACCACACATACGGCCAAATAAAGCCTTTTTAGCTTTAGCCTAAGCATAAGTGTCAGCATTAGATGTTCTTCATAGAGTCACAATGCTTATGCTACAGGGGGATACACATCTACACAGAGGCCCAGGTGTTTGACATTGATCTGTTTTTCAGTATCAACAGTTTGAGCTCTTTGTATGTTGTGTTTTTCAAACACACATCCCCATGAGAACTCACACGACAGCACGTACACACACAAACAAAGGTCTCAATAATGTGACTCTGTGCTGAGTGTCATACTTTCTTCTCCGCTGATGGACTGCACGTCGCTGATCATTCTGATTGTCTCTGTATTTGGTTCAAGACCCTTCATTTCACCTTTTGGGGGAACATAAACAAGTTCTTTCCACAACAAATTGGTGTCAGAAGTGGGATTCCAGCTTGAAATGGTTCCTGTTCCAGGAGATAAGTGAAAAGGCACCTTCCAGGACTTCATGCTATTACATCCTGCCTCATACTCCACTTTGAGGACAGGAGGACAATTTCTGGGGACTAGGACTTTTCCACTCAGAATCCAACAACCCAAATCTCCAAATCTACTCTCCCAAATGTTAAGGTAATGAAATCTTTTCTTGCTAAATTGTAAGAATGATCAGATTTTTCATTGAATCAACAAATGTGAGTCAAAAGTCCCTTCCTGAAGTGCAGAAATAAGTAGTAAGGAGTCCACTTAAAGACATTCTGCACAGGAGTAGAATAATACTTAGAGTCTGTTTATGTAAAAAACTGACAGGTTTCAGTTCAAGGTATGAAATTGCTCACAGATGTGTGATAATATAGCAGACTCGGATCCATAGACAGGGATCAAAAATCAGCAAAGGTGATGGACCCATGAAGTAAAAAATGATGTAATAAGCCCCAGTAAATAAAAAACTGAGCATTTCATTGGGCATTTTCTTTAAAGAGGTAAAGCACATTTCTCCATGAACTGACAGCTAAGTAAAGGCTATCAAGTACTTCTACTCCAAAGCCCCTTAAAAAAAATAAAAATTTCAGGTAATGGGACGTTTAAGATTGGAGATGGTACCAGAGCTGACACTCTGCCTACAAGGACAGTGGCCGTTGCAGGAGATTTCTTTTAGGCACTACCCCCAGGTTTAGCTGTGTCGCTCATTTTGTGAATACACAACCTGTACAAATTGTGCCTCGTTGTAAAGGTGACTAACTGGGCTTTCAGTTGAAATATAATACAATTCCAGATGTTATTATTAAACGGGATAAATAATTTATCACAATAACAGTCTCCAAACTATTTTTAATGGGATTATTTAAAACTTTATGATAAGTTATCTTTCATGGTTCACAAGTACATCCTTCATATACCTTGAACACTTTTGCTCCAGGTAATGTGGGAACAGCCTCCTCAGTGTAGGTCATGTTGTTTTCTTCAAAGAACTCTTTAATTCCCTTTTCAGAGATCTCCACCCCCACCACTGAATGCCCCATGTCTGCCAGCCTGACAATCACAAAGAAAGAGGAGAAAAGTCTGAGAAACTGTTTAGATCCACATCCTGAAAATTTTTAGATCGTATGTTATTCACTAATGTCCATACCACTTCATATCAACAGCTTTGCCACAGAGAGGGAAGAAGAAGCGTACTCCTGTTCGCCCGGCAACAACCTTATCCAGATGTGCCTCCAACATTCTGTCAAAAGGTCAGCAGGTATACATTCAATGAAACCTGATACAACAGATGGAGTGTTCAATGTCTTTCACTAGTCCATCTGGGAAAGAGCCCAGAGAAAGTGTTTGGGAAAGGGCTGAACCTTTCAAAAGCATATCTGGCAGGTGATTGGATGACTGTTCCACTTTCATTACAGGCCAATTAGATAATGTAGCAGGTGGGTGCTACTGCAGTGGTGTAAAGGATGTAACCGAAGCCACGATACTGAAAACTAGAAAACCACCCAGAGAGCACAGACCTCAGCCATGTTGTGATTTTCACCATAATTACTAGTCCTACCTTTATTGCATCTAAATATTTAGAGTCCTTGACCATGAAAACATACCATTAGCAATGGCTTTCATAACGATATCTATTGTAGTTCAGTAGTTATTCACAGAAATCAAGTTTTTCTTCATGGCGGTTTAACACTGTTATTTGTTCCTTGTCCCAATCCGGACATTTTATGAAAATTTTATCAAAAACCATCCATAAATATCTGAGTTATGTTGCTAACAGAGAAACAAACTAACAGACGTTGGCTATAACATAATCTCTTTGGCGGACTTAACTACCTACAAAACATGTGAGAAGTGGAGCCTTTATATGGTTAAATTTGTAGTGTTATTATTTTTTTCATTACATTTAGACATGTGGTCCTGATATGGTAAAACTGCTCCTGAAGTTATTAGCATCGATGCTAATCTCTCTACTGACAGTCACTTCCTGCTGTCGTCACCCTCTGAGCTCCCACCTCTTCCTGCTTTAAAGGATGCTGATTGGGCCATACCACTCTAGGCTGCTAACATTGATGGCTTTGCATGATTACAGACATTAAATACAGACACATCCCATAATCAGCTGCTGTGAACTGCTGGACTTCAGGCCAAACACTTACTTTAAAGCTACAGTGCTTGTGTGCCTTTTGATAAGCTGATTCCCTTCATGCAGATTTTTTGGCATTTCCAATTGGGTTATTATACGAGGAAATTTACAGAGTTATATAATATTCCACTTGGGAAGTACATAAGTATGAGGCATTTACGGGTGTACGTTGAGCTGATGGAAGCCAATCCGGTTCTCCTGCCAGCGTTCCTCCCATTCTCCGATTACCATGACACGATCAGCCTGTGGTGCCAGCATGCTGGTAATGTTTGCCTTACCCCAACTGCAAAGAAACAGAGCAAAAGTAAAGAAAGTAAGAATGGCTTTTAGATGAAAAGATTAAGACATGGGTGTGTAGGGCTTAAACACAGGAGGAATACAGTTAGACAACCTTTCACAAAGGCATAGCTCTGCTTTGAATTTATGAGTTAAAGATCCTGTTAGAAACTTACCTTGGATCGCTTTTCAAGGTTTCTTTGGAAAATACCCTTTGGGATATTTAAACAAATGCTGACCATGCCTCCTTTGATATTTGTCTTTATTGTGTTAGAAATGCTTAAACTGTGTGTAATTACAAGAAAAGAAAAAAACTAATTTGTTCTTTAAACAGGTTTCTCTTCATAAACAATAAATGAACATGTTCAAAGTATTGAGATGGCCAAAAATACATTTTTACCTATTTTTCATGCACTCACACATTTTAGTTTGCCTCCAGCATTAGTGTCCATGTTACAGCTAATTATATTAGACCATGTTCAGGCCTTTTTATTTATTTTTTTTTTGTTTTACTAACGACAGTCCCTGAAGCAAGTGTGGTGATCAAACTCGGCATAGCGGTAATTTTAATAGGACACGGTAATGATTACCGTGGGAAATTTTACCACGGTTTACCATTTTACCGGTAACCGTTACATCCCTAGTGACAGATCAAAATATCTGCTTTAGCTGGAGAAGTTTATCTAATTGTACAAACTAAAGCCAGATATACACATAAAGATTATCGGGCTGTTTTTGTCCCCAATTTCCCCCTTCCCGACCAAGGACACCAAATTCCAGATTATTTTATATGTCTTACAGGATTATGCGATAAGATTATCCTGTGGTCTGAGGTGTGCTATGAGTGAATTTGTCCTGACAATTGGCTCTCAAATGGGTCAGGGTCGACAAATTTTTTTTGTGTGTGTGAGTCATGACTCTGTGAACTGTGACGTTAAACAGAATGAAGCCAATCAAGGAGCGAGCAGACTGAGGAACAAGGAAGCAGGCATATATAAACACAAGCCTGGCCCACCTGAAACATCAACATAAAGTTTAGTGGAGCAAAGAAACAGAGGACCAGCTCACGTGTTCACATAGTCTCCATGATTTTTACACAGTCTTTTCTTTTCTTTAGTTCCTGATTTTCGGGTAAAAATAGTCCATCTTTCCCTCTTCTCGTACGTCCTCTCCCATGTTACATGTTGCGTTTTCCAGTTGTTGCCATAGGCCGCATTTATGGTTGTTACTAAAATTCTCCTTTTTGTTTTTGATCATGTGAGACTTCTGTCTTAGAGGACTATACTCTACATCAGTGGTGGGACAGAATTGTTGTGCGTGTGATGTGCTGCGTTGAGATTCAGATTTTGAAAATCGTTATGCGTGTGACCTGCTTAAATAGTGTATCTGGACATTTTAAAGAGTTGTTTCCACGGCATATCATCAGAGTTCTGTAGTATATGTTCTAAAACGATCACCTTCTAGTCTCTTGCGCATCCACAGAGCCTGACCAGTGCTGCTGTTGGATACAGAGCTATAACTCTGCAGCTTTCCTTCTCTGGTCTAGTTATCGTACACGCAGACATGCTGTTTCATTTCCCTTCTGTGTGCTACAGTACTCCTCTCAGATCTCGTCGATCCAGCTGATAAACTGTTTAACATGTAAAGTTAGGATAGATAGCCTATTGTTCATCCCCTCTCAACTACTTCTTCCCGTCCATCAGGACAAAGAGCAGCAAGTATGACAAACTATGTCTACCCAGGCAGGCTGCCCAGACATTATCCTAATATCAGGGTTGCATGTGAGAAAAGGCTTAAGCGTATTAATTAACAAAATGATTGATGAAAACTTCTAAAAGGAAATTTGACCATGTAAAAGCATAGAGAGACACTCAGGGGTTGCAGCAAGCTTGTAGCTGGAAAAACAAATAAAACCTTTTGACACTGGAGTGGTAAATTAATGTTGTAGCAGCAAGCAGGAATGGGGTCAAAGCTCATGTTACCAGAGTAAAGTGAACCCTCTCATGTCTTTTTAGAGGTGGAAATAGAGCTCTGAGCCTGCATTTTTAGCATTTATCACATTATTAACTAAAAGCGGATTCAAATTGTCTAAATGTGCACAAATACACTATCAACGTCAACAATAGTAACAACACTTTCTGGCATTTTTAGTGATCAAAAGTAAGGAAATTACCCAATATCTGCTGCCCTGGACTTCCACATTGTTTATACCTGCTGTAAACTTTTGCCCAGTTATGTCTTATAGACGTTTAGATATTATGACACTTCTCTACCGTCACGTGAGCAACCAAATGGAGAAGCTGCCATAAGGATAACATGAAATAAACCTTATTAAGAAATATATTTGATTTATTGCCGTTATAACATGCAATAGTTACTCAGCAGAGTACAGCCACATGCTGCTATTTTCGTTGAGCACACATTCAGGCTTCGGTAAATCAGTGCTTACCCAGCAGCAGCCTGGCATAAAACCAACCCCAGCACTTTAAAGAAGGACTCCCGCATGTTTGGTAACAGATATCAGAACCGTACCTCTACTGAGACTCGACAGTAATGTTTGTTCAGGTGCAGACAGCGGCAGAGGTGAAGTAAACTTGGCTAAGCTGCAGCCTGCCAGATCAATGAGAGTGATATAACGTAATACATAAGCCCTTGGTTTTGTCTGTCAGGTGTATTCATTTTCAGTGGTTGGTGAGACGTCAGTGGAGAGGATGACTGTGAAAGAATTGACTGACAGACAAAACTCGGAGAATAAAAACCCTTTCACTCGGCCATACTTCTGGTTTGGGAGGAGCATCATGCTGCGTTCACTTGTCCGAGGAATGTAGGAAATGCTGAAATCTGCCTGATAATGAGCGCAATGCTGAACGTTTTATTAAAGAGTTCGGTATATACGAGGATACCAGTAACATCAACCACATAGAGCAGGTCAAACGCAACATTGTGTGTCTGGGGTAGAACATATGTTACCAAATGCAACAAACAGTTCACTTCAACTTGAGAATATCAGTTGACAAATAAACACCAACACACTGGGTAAAAAATTCAAATAAAATGTGAAAGTGGGTGTGAAAGGTGTGCACAGACTAAAACAAAAATAATTAACACAATGAATACTTTCCACAATATAAGAACGTGAGAAGGCCAACATTGTCTGAAATTTAAGCACTTTCGGCCAACACTTTTGATTTAACGATGTGGAAAGGTATTACCTTTTTTGTGGTTCCCCGAAAGGCTCTAGTAAGGTGCAATATGGGGGGCATGCATTGAAAACTGGTCAGCATCCACTATTTAAAGGGGAAGATTGCAAAATGTTCTATATTCCTCAAGTGCAACGTGTAAGGACTGTGCATTTGTGGAATGAGCATCTCGGCTAAACCTGTGGGTAGTGCCCCCAAAAATGTGCCAAAATCACCTGCAACTGGAGGCTGGTGGTCTTGTACACAGAGTGGCAGCACTCTTAGGCTTGGCTGGCATTAGTACATGAAACTTTTGCTTGACTGATGAATTGGAAGAAATGGAATATGGCAGCAAATTACATTAAATCACACTCCTATACTTTGCTATCTGCAATTATTTCAATGTTTAAAAAACACTTGTGACAACCATTTTAATCATTCCAAAGCACCATCCTACAATGTTTGTCAGCTTTATACAGTTTCTCCTTGTTTTGCTGGACATTTCAATGTACTGCAAACTCTCCCTGTTGTATGAAGCATCATTCTCATCCTGATCTGGGGGGTAATAAAAAGGTTTATTTATTGTTTGGAATTTTCATGTTCAGATTTTTCCATTTTTAAAGACATACAAAATGAATAACTTTTACATTTAAAATATCATTTTGAGACACTTACACATTTCCTCTCCCAATTTGATTGTAACAAAAATAAGTCTAAACATAAAAACAATCCTTCGACACATGTTAGCAAAAGACGATCAACAGAGAATGGTTTCTCTCAGCATGTAAAAGCTATTTCCTATTTCTTCTTTGGAGTGATGAGGAAAATATTTTCAGTCAAAAAGTCCAGCCCCCAGGACCGAAACTCCTCTGTCAACATATCCTCAGACTGGACAAGCTCAATATCACAGCTGTTCCCTGAGAAAAAGACATTTTGAAAAATCAGACAAGTGAATCTTCATAACTATCTAACAAATTCAGTTCAGTTTATCAAATTCAGTTCAGTTTATCTTGGACACTCACCATAAAGACTGCGCACCTGCTCATCCGGCACAAAAAATGGAGGGCCTTCAAGAAAAAAAACAAACAAAAAAACACAAGTATTAGGTCCACATGTCATGCATTTATGAATGTAGATGAGATGAACTGCTGAGGGTCAACTCAAACTAAAAAATGCTGAACTTTCCCTTTAAGATTATCTACAAGAACATCTGTTCAGGCTATTAAATGCGTGCTTCTTCCTCAGAATGGGAAAGAAGGCTGATATACGTAACTGCAGCAGTAACTCATTAAAGCTAAGAATGCAGAAGACCATTTTTTAAACACACAACACAAAGATTCTTGGAGCCAATGGGGTGCAGCATGAGAAGACCACACTGGGGACCACTCCTGTCAGCAAAGACAAGCAAATTGAGGCTACAATTTAGACAGGCTCACCAACACTGACAAGACAACATGGGTCCATCCTGCCTTTGTCAACAGTTCAGGCTGGTGGTGGTGGTGTGATGATATAGGATACATTTTCTTGGCACCCTGTGGGCTAATTTGTACCAATCCAGCATCATCTGTTTTGTTTTCAACCAAAACCATCATTACATGAAAACAGTCTACTCATCTTCTGATGGCAACTTCCAGGCATGTCATGTCACAAAGATCAGATTGTTCCAAACTGGTTTAATAAACACTAACCCTATCCTTGCTGAATTTATAGTACAAAGGATAAAGGCAGATCTGAAGGCTAAAATGGGTCAAACCCAACACTGGCAGTGTGTTACCTTTATATAATTCAGGATTGTAGAGCAGTGACTCCAGGAGGTATCTGCAGTCTTTGGCCATGAGGGAAGTTAAAAGAGCAGCATACCTGGAGTAATGTGAGAGAGGACACATCGCAACATATGTATGATTGTGTTCAATGATGGTACATGAAAAAAAAGGTTTAACTGGGTTTAGCCTCTTTTCTAGGTTTTCTTACACATCCCAATCCCAATGAAGCTGGGATGTTGAGTCAAATGTTGAAAACAAGATATCCAGTGTTCAAACTGACAAACTTCAATGTTTTGTCACGCGTTTTAATACCTACAACATGTTCTAAAAACCTAGGACAGGGGCATGTTGAGCACTGCGTGTAGATATCACTTTTCCTCCAACACCCAATAAGTATTTGGGAGCTCGGGACACTGATTGTTGAAGTTTGAAGGTGAAATCCTCTCCAATTCTTGCTTTACGTAAAACATAATTGACTCAACAGTCTGGGGGTCTCTGGTGTCGTACTTTGCAGATGACACAGCACCACACATTTTAAATAGAAGACAGGTCCAGTTTGCACACAGACCAGTCTAGTACCCTCACTTTTCTACTACAAAGTCAGGCTGTTGTAACACGTGCAGTTTGTGCCTTGATAAAATAAGCAGGGACAAACCCTATAAAATGTCAATTGCATGGTAGCACATGTTGCTCCAAAACCTGTATGTACTTTTCAGCATTAATGGTGCCTTCACATATGTGCAAGTTACCCATGCCAGGGGCACTAACATACCCCAATACTGTCTCAGATGCTGACTTTTGAACTTATAACAATAACAACTCCTGATTCTGACACTCACCTTTTTCCAATTAGCCTGTTTAGCTGTGGAACTTTCCATTGTTTGATGCCACTGTCCCAGATTTTTTGAACATGTTGCAGGCATCAAAATAAAAATGAGTAAATATTTGAAAAAAGAAGTTTATCCATTTGTGGATTAAATGTTTGACTTCGTAGTTTATACAATTTGGTGAAGGTTGAAAATGATTTGCAAATTACTGCTCTGTTACTAATATTTTTACACAACATCCCAACTGCACTGGAATTAGGGTGTGTATAATACATCTATAAATGTTCCATATTTGTGTTGTTAAGTCTCCAAATCATAATTTGAAACAACAGTTTAGTGTCAAATCTCCTCTCACTTCTCTCTGTCTCTGGGGTTGATGGCCACAAGAGACCCTCTGTCCCAAATTGCTCCAAACTGATTCTCGATGGAGCTGTGAAAAAGAGCACAGAATAATTGTTGTCAAACACCAACCTATTTAATTGTTGAGTTAAAACCTTACAGGAGATTAAAATTTAATTTAAACAGTTAACAAACCTGGAGAAGTCAAACAGGTCACATTTATATATGGAGATGTTTCTCTCGGAGCCCTGTGGAATGAAAACATCCAATTTTATTTGACATGTTAAATTTCTGCATCAGATAGTTGGTAGTACCTTAAATTCTTCAAGGTAATGACACTCTAGGGATAATTTCATTCTTATATTCATTTTTCTGGAACTTGGGCTCAAAGGTCCTGGTGTAACTGTCTGTTGATATTATGTCTTGGGTGTCTATTAAGCAAGAATTGGATTTGGGTCGAATTCAACAATAAAACATTTTGTCCATGTAGAGGATACGAGCTCTTTGTTGCACCACTTTGGAAACGCTTAGATCTGAGGCTATGATAATGAGCTATGCAATGAGTAGCCACCAAAATGATGCCTGAAGGGAGTGGGGAAGAAGGGTTTACACGGTCCTGAGTGGACTTTCAAAGCAGTGATGGCTGTACATGGGACCTTTAAGATTGGAGACTGTACCAGGGCTGACACTCTGCCTACAAGAACACTGGCAGTTGCAGGAGATTTTGGCACATTTCTTTTTTAAAAATTTACTACAATAACAGTCTCCAAACTATTTTTAATGGGATTATATAAAACTTTATGTTAAGTTATCCTTCATGGTTCACAAGTACATCCTTCTCATACCTTGAATACTTTTGCTCCAGGTAATGTGGGAACAGCCTCCTCAGTGTAGGTCATGTTGTTTTCTTCAAAGAACTCTTTAATTCCCTTTTCAGAGATCTCCACCCCCACCACTGAATGCCCCATGTCTGCCAGCCTGACAATCACAAAGAAAGAGGAGAAAAGTCTGAGAAACTCTTTAGATCCACACCACAAAAATCTTAGATCATATGTTTTTCACTAATGTCCATACCACTTCATATCAACAGCCTTGCCACAGAGAGGGAAGAAGAAGCGAACTCCTGTTCGCCCAGCAACAACCTTATCCAGATGTGCCTCCAACATCCTGTCAAAAGGTCAGCAGGTATACATTCAATGAAACCTGACACAACAGATGGAGCACTCAATGAATTTCACTAGTCCATCTGGGAAAGAGCCCATAGAAAGTGTTTGGGAAAGGGCTGAACCTTTCAAAGCATATCTGGCAGGTGATTGGATGACTGTTCCACTTTCATTACAGGCCAATTAGATAATGTAGCAGGTGGGTTGGGTTATCATACAGTGTAATTCACAGACAGTTCTATAATATTCCAATTGGGAAGTGAATAAGTATGAGGCATTTACGGGTGTACGTTGTGCTGATGGAAGCCAATCTGGTTCTCCTGCCAGTATTTCTCCCATTCTCCGATTACCATGACACGATTTGCCTGCGGTGCCAGCATGCCTGTAATGTTTGCCTTACCCCAACTGCAAAGAAACAGAGCAAAAGCAAAGAATGAATGAATGGCTTTCAGACGAAAAGATTAAGACATGGGTGTGTAGTGCTTAAACACAAGAGGAATACAGTTAAACAACCTTTCACAAAGGCATAGCTCTGCTTTGAATTTATGAGTTAAAGATCCCGTAAGAAACTTAACTTGTGTTACTATTGATGGTTCATGACATCATTCTGTTGGAGTGGCACAAACCCAGAAACAGGAGATTCGACAGGACAGATAAAAACATTTGCTGTAGCTAAAGAAGTTCATCTGATTGTTCAAACTAAATTGTGTATCTGGACATTTTAAAGTATTGTTTCTACAGCATATCAGAGTTCTGTAGTACATATGTTCTAAAACAATCACCTTCTAGTATCTTGTGCATCCACAGAGCCTGACTGGTGCTGCTGATGGATACAGAGCTATAACCCTGCAGCTTTCTTTCTCTGGTCTAGTCATCATGCATGCAGACATGCTGTTTCATTTCTCTTCTGTGTGTTACAGTGCTCCTCTCAGATCTCTTATCGATTCTGTTGATAAACTTTTTGACATGGAACACTGAAGTTGGGTTTCTATTGTTAGTCCTCTCTCAACCACTTCATCATACAGCAGGACATGCACCCTGCTGAGAGGAGTAAGTGTGAACAACCAGGTCAGGGAAATACTGAGGCAAGCTGCCCAGACATTATCCTGATAATATCAGGGGTGCTTGTGTAAAGAGGGCTTAAGAGATCTCAGCATTAATTAAAACAGGCCGAAAACTTCAGACAGGAAATTTAACCATGTAAAAGCAAAGGGAGTGACATTCAGGGGTTATCAGCAAGCTTGTAGCTGAAAAACAAACATAGCCGATTGACATTAGAGTTGTAAATTAATGTTGCACCAGAAAGCAGGAATGGAGTCAAAGCTCATGTCACTTCAGAGGTGAAAATGTAGAGCTCTTCTATTAAAAACTTGACTCCTGTTGGTGTTGAAATTCTGCCAGTAACCTTCTCCACAATTCAGAAACATCTGGGCATTCCCATAAAAACACGTGTGACAAAATTCTGATAAATGAATAGATGGTTCGGGTTTTTTGATGCACCAGTAATGTTTAACTAATCATGGATGTAAGTCAGTCTTTGTGGAGCATTCTGTATCCAAGCAAAAACGGGATGTTGTGGTAATTCTGCTTCCCAGGGGACCTTGTACACTTTAAAAGCAGACTTCAATCTAAAGTAGTAGAAAAGAGAGTTTTGAGCAATATTATACTGAGCATTTGCCCTGTTAATATCCTTTTAATTTATTTTTTAAAAGAATCTGTAAGTACTGATCACATTAACTAAAAGCTGATTCAAACTGTCTAGACTTGCACAAACATACTACCAACCTAAACAATAATAACGTGCGTAACAAAATTTAGTTAATCCCCCAACACCTGCTGCCCCGGACTTCCACATTTGTTGTTGTGTTTTATCAAAGCAGGCATTGATATTGGTTCATTTTAACAAGTCATGAATCAAAGGTTACATTTCAGGCACTGAGACAACCTCAATAAAGATAACCTTTCAACAACTACATGTGTTTAAAAAAAGAAGTTACAGCCGTAAGCATTTATTATTTGAAGTTATGATTGAACAAGTCAGCTTCTTCAAACAAGACATGTATCAAATTTAAAGAAACACAACTTCCATTGTAAAGGGCTGATATTCTACCAAAAAACAGGTCTATTGGGCTACAGTAACAAATCTTTTTTTAAACTAATTCATTTAAACTGAGCAGGCTTACTTCCTCACAAGAACAGAGTTCCCTCAAAAAAGCTTGCAAGTTTACTTAAAGAAAAATTCACTTTGTATTTGTTATTTGACTAAAATGAACTCTTACCACGTGAGAAAGCGCTCTTTCTAAAACTATCATACAGGCCATCTTTGATTTGTGTCTCGTGCTTAGAAATTAAAATTGAAATCAAAGTAATATTCGACTTTTCCTTACACATTTCAGGTCACAAAAATACAATCAAGCTGTATTTCGATTTTGAAGTTTCTATTTTAAAATCAAATATATATTTCTATGTTTGACGTCTATTTCCAAACGTTTTATCCGATTACCAAAAGAGACAAGGACCTTTAAGAAAGACTGTTGACATGTGGACATATTTGGAAATAGAAATCAGAACCTACCTCTACTGAGAGAAGACAGGTAATGTTCGGTCACCTGCAGACATCAACAGAAGTGAACAGAAGTGAACTTGGCTGAGCTGCAGCCAGCCCGAGCAATGAGATTGGTTTAATGTAATGAATAAGCCCTAAGTTTTGTCTGTCAGGTAATATGTTTATTCATGTTTAAATAGCTGGTAAGTCGCTCTAGAGCTGGATAGATTATGAAAGAATTGCCTGACAGACAAAACTCAGGGTATACAAAACCCTTTCACTCAGCCATACTTCTGGTTTGGCGTCATGGATGTGGGCGGGGCTGGACGTCTAGCCCCGCCTTCCCGCAGGTCGCAGCCGTTAGTACTTGGGTTTGGGAGGAACCTCATGCTGCGTTCACTTGTGCGAGAAATGTAGGAGATACTAAAACCTGTCTTAAAATGAGTACAACGCTGACGTTTTCCAATGAGACAGTATGTGCGATGATACCAATAACCAAATGTAAAAAAAAACAGTTCACTTCAACTTGAGAAGCTCAATTGAAACGTAAACAAAAAGGGGTTTCAAAGTTAGGTCTGCACATTTCGACTTGAACAATGACATGCAGTGAATACTTTCCACAATATAAGAATGTGAGAAGGCCAACAATGTCTACAATTTAAGCAGTGACGACCAACACATTTTACTCAAACTGTGGGAAGGTATCACTTTCTTTTCTTGTGGTTCCCCAAGAGGCTCTGGTGAGGTGCAATATGGGGGGTCTCAATAGAAAACTGATCAGTAATCACCGTTTAAAGGTAAAGATGGGGAATTTTTCCTTGCTCCTAAAAAAAATTGGAACCGTGATTCTATAACACCAATTAGCTTTTTGATTTACACAATTGGAAAGCCTGATTGGTCATCTTTACAATCAAGTGCAACATGTGATTGTGGATTTGTGGAATGAGCAACTCAGCTAAACCTGTGGGTAGTGCCTCCAACAATGTGTCAAAATCACCTGCAGCTGGAGGCTGGTGGTAGAGTGACAGCACTCTATTTCCAATCTCAGCAAATTCCAAAGGGAAGAATTAATTATGGCTGGCATTAGGACATGAAACTTTTGCTTGGCTGATGAATAGGAACAAATGGATGATGGCAGCAAATGACAATTATCAATCTCCTTTTCTTTGCTATCTCCAGTTATATAAAGGTTTACAAAACATTTGTGGCAACCATTTCAATCATCCCAAAGCACCATCCTAATTTTTCAAAGTCTTGATCCCTGTTGCATGAAGCATGACCCTCAGCCTGACCTGGGGCAAATCATTTGGTTGCAAAGGTCAACCAGGGCCCACCAGACTTTGATTGGTTGTTTCAAGATTTTGAAGAGACAATGTTAACTGTCCTTGGCCTTAAAGCAGACTTAAAGCAGTAACCCTAGTGTTTGTTTATTTTTATCATTGATATTTAGGGTGACCATACATCCCCTTTTGCTTCGACATTTCCTCCTTTTTGGTCATAAAATTATGTCTGCAGGTTTTTTTTTTTAAATAAAATTCCTAAAAAGTCCAGGTTTTGCTCAGCTTGTTCTCAGACAAAGGTGTCCCTGGCAACAGAAAATGACATGCATGATTCAAACTACAGTGACTCCTCAAGTATTCGTGCTATCCAAATCATTTCAACGGATTCTGAAAGTCGAGAAGCGGAGCTTTTCCATGATGCATAGTACATGTTATTTTTACTATAACCATTATTTAAAATGGAAAACCAGAATGAATCTAACATGACTACAGCACTTTGCAACATTTAGCAAAACTTACAGTTAGATAAAAAAAGACTAATACAAAATTAATGTACTGTTTGGCAGGCATGACATTTTGTAATGTTCCCTGTAGAATTTAGGTCATATACAAAATGTATGATTATGATAGATTTTTGGCTTCCAAGATCTTTAATTTTTCCTTATCATATTTCTCTTTTCTACTTTCTATATCTACTTACCATAATTTACAAATATTTATATATTTATTTATTTTTTTACGTATTTTCCTTTATAAGGTAGTTGATATTGTTTAAAGATTCCTCATGTTTGCAACCTGCCTACATAATTTCTCTTTTCAATTTTTTATTATTTTATTTAGTTGAATTTAATGCTCTCATCTATTTTGATGTCTCTGTTTAATATTCCTACTGCGACACTGCGTATTCTAGCAACTGAAACAAACATATTTCCTCTTGAGGGTTAATAAAGTATGTCTGATTCCTTATTCTGATGATTCTCTTTTTTTGGTAATAATAATAATAATAGAATTGTGTGTATTAGCAGCAACAACCAGGTATAGAGAGAAAATTCTTCTATTTATATGACAATGATAAATGATTTTGGATTGGAGAGGATTGGCATTGGGTACTGAATAAGTTTTACTTAAGCTGTTATTACATTTGGTTTAATTATTACCATTTTAATTATAAAAACTGGTGTTTGGTACTATTTTTGAAGGTGCTGATTAATGTTGGATAAAGCTGTTGGAGTCAGGGAGGTCCATAAAAATAGGTTGTCCACGTCAGTAACAATAGTCACAGTAATATATGTATAATACTACAGGAACCATACGTCTAATGCATGCTGTACATCTTAAAATAGACGAATAATGCAGAAGCTAACAGTGATGTAATCGTGATTGGAAAGGAATCAACAAAAGGCTAAATATTGCTAATTGTGGGTGGCATGATGGTGCAGCAGGTAGTCACAGCGAGAAAGTTGCTGGTTTGAATCGTTTCCTCCCACAGACAAAAACAAAGACATTTGTCTGGTTCATTTGTGACTTTAAATTACCTTTAAGTGTGGTGAGTTTGTCAAAGGTGGTCTGTCTCTTTATGCTGTCTTGGGATTGGCTGGCATCCAGTCCATGGTTCACCTTGCCACTCATCCTATGTCAGCTGGGATAGGCTCCAGCCCCCCACAGCCCTGAAATGATAATCGGTGTAGACAATAGATGGGTGGAAATGTATAAGAGACTGTAATAGTTAAGGCGATGCAGGTCCACACACACAAACCAAAACTCAGAACAGCCTCCTTTTTCAAATCCAAGCCCTGCTCTTTCCTCTTAATGAAGGGGTAATAAAGTCCTCAATGATCTTCCAAAGAGCATCATAACATCAGCAGATTTAATGTCTCCCATTAACATATCACATGCCTCTCAAAATGAAACCTGTAAGGACTGTATTTGTTCTCTCTCACAAACTCTTTATACAATTTAACACACTAAAGGTTGCTTAAAATTAGAATTTAAAGTCATTGCCCTTCAAATGATTAGGGACATTCAAACAGCACTTCATTTCAGATCATATGCATTATTAAAAATCGTCTCAACTCAGCAGTGTACATTATTTAAAAGTATAAGCCCACTGTTCTTAAAAATAATTGTATGTAAATGCATTCACTGCTTGTTGTCTCCAGTGAATACTTGCAGTTTCCACAGAGAGACTGTGACAGCTGTCACTAATCTTCCTCAGGGAAACTCTGCTCTGCTGCTCTGTGATTAGTCTCGCTCGCCCAGCCTGACTCGGTTCAGCCCTGTGCTGGAGCCAGGAGGAGACAGAAAGACAGAGAGAGAGAGAGGGGGAAGAGAGAGGGGGAGAGAGAGAGGGAGAGATAAGATAATCTTCCAAAGAAAGACATTGTAAGAGCAGAGGAGAAAGGGAAAGAGGAAGGATTGGACTGGACACAAGAGGACGCCAGAGTCTCAGAAATGCTGGTGCATCTGTCACCCTCAGCTTTGTCCTGAGTGATATTAACATGTTTGAACCTAATAAATATGTAAAAGTATGGAAATCAGGACTCTTTTAGCATTAGGAGGATACTGCTGAAGAGAAACTGCAAAGTGTAGTTTGTGACACCATTTCTGAGGACAGATTTGTAAGAAAAAAGATCCCTTGCATGCGGGTTACAACATATGCACTGCATTTTTTTGTGGATTAAAAAAATGGCTTAGGCAAAGTATGACCATTTTTTTAAGCAGCAACATGCTATTTTTTACAACATATAAGTTTAAAATTTATTTTTAAATATTCTTTCACTCCAAAATGTTCTCACCTTTCTGTCTGTTATAGCCTCACGCTGGTAGGCAATTATTTGAAATAATATAAAAAAAAATGCTTTCCAATTTACCAATAAGTAAAGTCCGGATAAAAAGTATTCATTAACATGAATAAACTAGTATAAAAATAATGTAATGGGAGACATGTTACACTTTTGACATATACTTTAAACATATAAATAGATCATCTGTGTAAGACCTGCACATAGAAACCAAATAATTACTTGAATACCTCAATAAATGAGTGGTTAAATAAATAAATGAATAAGTACATAAAATAACAGGCAAACAATGAATAAACAAAATAAAAACTTAAGTAACTTCTAAATACACCTCAGTATATGAATAAAATAAATAAAAATGAAAAATCAAAAGCATTTAAAAACATTAAAATAGAAAATTCAGATACTAATAAATAAACACATTTGCAAGTAGGAAAAACAATAAAGTCTCACATTAAATTAAAAGTTGTTGAATATATAAGTGGGTTTATAAATAAATAAATGAAAAGAAATTTAGTAAAATACATGAACACATCCAAATTAAAACAGAAAATACAGAAATTAAAAATTAAATAGAAATCATTTTATTGTGAATTTCAATAAAACTACCAATAATAATGCACAAAAAAACAAAACATCATTTTAGTATGTAATAAAACCTACTCAAAATAATTGTATGAAATATATATTAAGGTGAACTTTTATAAAAACAAAGATATATGATTGATGATATGTAGGCTAAAGTGAACAATAGACCAAACAAAAACTCTTTCCACGTTTGAATAAAAACTGAAATGAGATAAATAAAGACATAAAATGCGATAAAACTAAAAACTGTCTAAAAATGTCTCAGGATCTTTACTCTCAGACACAATAAACATTAGGCAGTATTTTGAGGGGCCTCAGGAAATGTAACGCCCCTCCACGTCCCCTCATGTCCTCGTGCGTAACTCGGTGTCTCTAGAGCGCTCGCTCCCAGTTGCGCGCGGGGTCTCATCCAGATGTGTGTGTGTTGTCTTTACGGAGCGACGGAGACGTCGAGGAGCCTCTGAACCAATCAGCGCCGCCGGGGGGCGGGTCCGTCGTGTGTGAGGACTGTTGTGGATATGGAAACGAAAAAAAAAAGGACAATTTAGCACGCACATTCATCTTTCATATCCCGACAGGGAGACCTGCCCCTTAATGCACGAGGAATTGAGTCGCAAATGCCCGGCCGTGGTGTGAAGAGGAAACCAGCAGCGACCAGAGAGGGGGACGGAGCAGCTCGCTAACCCGGTAAGAGCGCGCTGTGCGTCGGGTAGAAGTGTGGGATGGTGCGGGGTGATTTCTGGAGCCTGTGCGCGGAGGCTGTGTTCATTGTAGGTACATTTGAGTGACTGTGGATACATGTGACGACAATAAAGGCAGACAGAGTTACAGTTTTCATTATTTAGCTTTTATTGCTCCATTTTTTCGCCTGTAAATCCACGCGCCAGCTCATAAAACATCCAGTTGTCCCTTGACGGCACAGGTTGCGATTGTATCACCGCGGATACATCTCTACCTTTCCACCTTAACAGCTGTCAGCTCCTTCGCCGCTTTGTTTGGCTTTGTCACACACGCTGTTCTCCCACATGTTACACGCTACCCTCCTTTAGAAAATAAAACTACCATATTTTGTTTTATTTTGGAGATCATTCAGTGAAATAATCACACAGGAAGGTCAGTGCAACCTAAACTGTGTGTAAGGGCAACACGGGGCACTTTAATTCACCACTGGATTAAATCATGCCATGCAGCTTGGAGCCTCTCTGACAGCCTGTGACAGTAAATCTGTGTGGCTGTCGGGGCAGCAGGGGCGATGTACGGCTCCATGAGAGAGGTGCAGGCTGGATAATAAGAGACAAAACTGCGAGGAAGATAGAGTGAGCTTGGATATTCGCAGGCTGAGAGAGGGACACTCCAGCCCGGATTATTCCTCCGGATCAGATCTCACGCAGCGGCTTGTAAATGGAGAAGTTGGTGTTTTTGGATCCTCTACAGCTGTCAGAGGTGTAGCAGGGAGCTCAACAGTTCATCCAGGGAGCTAAAACAGCTTCAGTTAAAGGAGGACAGGAGAGTCCGGATCTCCAAGGAAAGAACTGGATGAACCTGCTGCCCTCCACCTGCACCAGATCACAGTGTCATTGTGTGACAGGTAGGCTGCTGGGTGACATGTTGTGACAGTATAATGCACCTTTAGATACTGCAGGGATGATGCTTTTACACACCTTAGTGACTGGCTCTGCTGCCACTGTGTCACCTTGGATAAGACTCCAGAAAATATTGAACATTTAAATTCAAGTTTGAATACTGCTGCTACAAAATTAGTCAGGGAAATTTTATTGTGTTATTTATTGTAAGCCAAATTTTTTTTACATTGTTTTTTTTTTTTTTTCAATTAAGACAGTGCAAATGGTTATCCTGCAAGGTTGGATACAATAACTTCACAGCTGTCTGATAAAAGTGTTTCTCAAAGTGAGGATCAGGATTTTGAGATATAATTTATATTTGATTGCTTTTATGCTCAAGTTTTTTTCTTTGACTGTGCATACTACAAGAGAAATGGCCCACGTTTTGGCTCGGATTCCCACTTATGCTCAAAGTCAGCAAAGGCCCTATTATCGGTTGGTCCTTAAGATGATCTTCCCTTATTATCTTGTAGTATGAAGTGAGTGAAGAGTCATTTTAGCCTTTCCAAAGAGGATTTGGGACACCCTGACTTGAAATTGTAAATAATGCATGTCTTTAGTTTTTATGATCAGAAATCATGATGTTTGTGGACTTGCGAGCACTTCCTCTGTGTTTTGTCACATGCAATGAAACAAATTCTTTTAGGGAGAAACCTGGCTGAGGCAAGAAGCAAACAAAGCCATGGCATTGAGAATAAACATGAATTTCCATATAGTCGGCCTGCAGAGCTTCAGATCCTCACTGTGGTTTTGCTCCAAACAACGACATTAATCCTCGCCTACAGGAAGCATAGTTAGCTCAAAACCTTGTTATTTCCAGTTTTTTTCATTTTTCTTTAAACATAGTGCTATTAGTCATTATCTGTATTGGTGAATAGGTTTTTATAAATTTTTAAAGAAGTAACATAATACAGAATTTCAATTCAGTTTTAGAGCATTTTTTGTCATTTCCTGAAATGTAACAGGTTTTGAGACAGGAGGTTCGCGCCCAAAGAAATTAAAAGCACAGCAAAGAGGAGTGCAGCCCTTAAAGCTTGAAACACAGGTTCATTAAGATTCCAAGTAAACCACAACTTCACGGTTATTGTGAGTTTTAAAGTTATCACGGAGAGCAACGTGTAAACAAAGGTTATGTTCCTGCCTGACATTGATTTGTTGTAGGCATCAACAATTTTTCTACTATTTTGGCTGTATTTTGAAAAGACCTGGAAGTTTTGCATGCTTGTTTCCAAAGTTGGGCTGATCTGCTTAGCAGTGGCTTCCACTGAAAAATTCACAGTGTACCTGTAGCACTGCTGGCGCGCTCTGCAGATGGATTGAGGCACAGGCTGTGGAAACAGCCTGACTGACGAAACAGGGGACAGTTTGTAGAGGAGTGTACTTGGCACAAAATGCTGCCTCGGCAATCTATGTGGAAATATGAAGTCCCAATTACACATTCCTGTTTCTCCTGTGGATTGTGCACAACTGTACACAAATGGCAAGACTGGTTTGATCGGCATGATACAGGTAGAAATGCATGTCTCTGCCGGACACACATGATACATACACCGTCACGCATCTGTGGCGCTTCAGGGGCATTAGTCCTACTTCCATAAGGCCAGTACAATGATACCACAAGGATTCCATGAATTCCCATCCCTCTGACACGTCCCTTGTGTTTTGTCACATTCACTTCCCGTACAAGATGCGTAAGAACAACGCTCCAAAAGGATTACATGACGTATCCCAAATACAAGTCACGAACACAGGCATTATCATTGCAGTGGGGGCACAATCAGATATGTCCTTGTCAGTCGTCCTCAGAAAGCTTTCTCTATCGAGCCACGATCAGCTCGATTGTGCCCCATACATGCCACGCTAATACCGTCACCTTGGGATTTAGGGCTGGGACGATTCACTTTTCTCACGATTCGATTTATTGCGATTTTTTAGGTGCTGATATGATTTAAATTGCGATTCTACAATATTGCCGATTTTCACAATCTTTAGTTAGCTTTTTTAAAACCAGTGAAAAAGATGAACAATGATGATGCCTACAGACTATATCAGGAAGAATACACATCACATGTGAGTCTGTTTTTTGGACTTATTCCGCAATATATATTAACCAGCTGTTTATGCTCCCTCTCTTCAAAAGCCTGGATTGCATATAAAAAGTGGCTTATTATCCCTTCAGGCAATAGAGTTTTTTCAGTAAATATTCAATTTTGCTATCAAGATTTAAAAGGCTATAGTTTCAAAGTGGTTAGTTTTCCCAGCCATCGTCATCACTGTATTTTACGGGCCGAGCATGAACGCCTCTGCTGCCTGCATTGTTTACCCCCGGCTTCTCCCTCGTTTGACCAGAGCTCTGCGGTCTCATTCTCCGCTAACACCGTCACTTTTCGCGGTGTTTTGAGCTTCCCTGCATCCCAGACGATGTACCCTCTTCGGCAGTCGCCGGCCAAGGAGAGGAAAAGCTCTCGGTATGTACTGCTCAGGGACTGTAAAGGCGCGCGGAGCTGCTCCCGCTGCGCACACTCGCTGCCAGTTTGGTTCTCACTGGATGACTGACCGTCATCCTCAGAGAGTAAATATTCCTCAGATTCAGAGTCAGACAGTACTTGACAAAGTACTCTCGGCATCGTGAGTACTCTTACTCAGTCTCTATCACGCTGTGTCTCTCTGTCTGCTCCGCTCCACAGCCTCTACAGCCACACTCGCGTCCCTCGGTCCGGTGTGTGTGTTTTAAAATAAATATACGCCAAAACTTTGAATAGAAACCTGTCATCTGTCCACTATCTGCTGGTAAAAGGTAGGAACACTATTCAGCACTATTTTAACAGCTATGGCCTGTTTTATCCAGCAATGTCACTTGCCTCAATTTGGCGACTTTAGCGCCTATAGTGTGTGTGTGTGTAGGGGGGGGGTATCGATTTTTGAATAAAAATATCGATTTTAAAATCGGCAGACAAAAAATCGCGATACTTAGGTGTATCGATTTTTTCTCCCACTCCTATTGGGATTGCATTAGGCTTCCACCCCGCTATACTGAGAGCGGCAATTCTCCATGACAATTTTAAACAGTTCAAAACAATTGGAACCCTTCCACGTTCCCCGGCATTTGTCAACGACTATACAACACTGATCCATATCAAGTAGCGTATGCACTACGACCAAAGCACGTTTTGTCAGGATTATGACAATCATGCACAATTGCCATGAGAAACGGTAATGTGTGACTGGAGCATGAAGGTGTATTATTTCAAGAGGGGAGCACATATAGCCAGAAGGGGAGAGCAGCGCAGTAAATGTGTGTGTCTATATATGTGTGTGTCTGAATTACGTGCCGTCATGCAAATATTAACCCCCTTGCCAAATTATTGTGAGACTCAGTGAGCTTTGTTGTGATGTTCATGCGAAAATTCATTGTGAAAATGACTTGGCTTGCTGGTCTCACAGACCAAAAACAAGCTCAATAGGTTATTTAAGGTCTCTAAAATACCAGTAGGTCTCAATGTGGATGTTAATTTATGTCAGCTCTGCATCTCGCCCAAATGTCAGCTAAGAATGTCTCTAGTCCTTTAAAAACCAAAAAGAGGTTTCATAACAGAGATATTGCGTTGCTTTGTTACATAGTATGAAGAAAGTACCGAAGTACCAGCGATTTTTGATCATTTTTGATGGTTCATTTTGTTTCCTGGCCGCTTCATAAGCTTTCTATCAGCCCTGAGAGTGTTGAGGAAATCTTCAGCACACTTATAAATCTTTTGGCAGATGATGCACTTGCATCTCCAACAGGACAGATGGGCTGCGGGTGGCACATTTCTCTGCCACCATCCAAGAATTTTAAATAATGTTCCTACTAGTTCAGCTGTCGCTCTGTTTGTGCAGAACAGTGTGAGGTAAGAGGAGAATCATTACTGCTTTTAATTCTAGCAGGTATAAAGAGATAACGGGGGACGTGGAAAGTGACAGAAATGCTTCTTTGGAGAGCAGACGACCTTTGAACACAGTATGGATGGAGAAAAATCAATACACTGCCTGAGTTATGTGATATAATTACTTGTTGTTGCCAGGTATATGACCATATTTTGTAAATAATATGACAATAGTTAGGGGCATTTTGTATTTTTTAATGAATCAGGGGGTGCTGTGTTTCTTTGTATGGCTGTATTACATTTATCACAGCTCTGCTCAAGTCTCATCTGAGCCACATTTTCCATATAATGTATTGTTGCATCAAAATGTAAATCACATTGCAGCCTTTCTACAAGCTTGTGTTTTGACAAAGCTGCCTGTCAAACCATTGTATTGGATCACATTGTATTTTTTTTCATTTGTATCGTATTGTATTGTTTCCTGAGGACACTGCAAGTAAGCCTTTTATGCTGTAGCTTCCTCGCCAACCTTTGTGCAATTTGCAAATGTTATATTTCACATTGCACCTCAGGTTGTCAAGCACCCATGGCAGTAGGGTGTGGCATTGTTTGTTTATACTGTATTCTATTGTTTTACCCTGTAACCTTTTCCTTGTATTGATGGATGGGAATTGAAAACTAATGCCAAATGAGAATCAATAACAACTGGCTCAAGAATCTGATATACTTTATGTTAAACATTCCCCCCAGGGTCACACACTACAAGCTCCCTTGAAACCCTTTATTTAAGCTTGTAGTGTGTGACCCTGTAAAATGATGTAACCTAAAGTATCCTGTTATCCTCATGTTGTGTTCAGGGTCACTGGCACCATCTTACAGTTCTGCATCTTGAGGTTGCATATTGGACTAGACAGTTTCCTGCATTTTATCATCAGTGTAATATAGTGGCACCAGTAGCATTGTGGTCAAGCCAAATTCATTTTTGTTTTTGCTGTGTTGTGCACTGAAGTTGTACCAAAACAAAGCAGCTTGGTATTGGAAAAGTAAGCCATTGCAAATCAGCTGAATATAGCATGTAATTCTCCTATGCTGGGCTGAAAGATCATTTTCGGTTAGAAATCGCAATTTCAGACAACGCAATCATGTAATTGCCAAAGCTTTTTTTTTTTAAATGTATTTTTTTTGGCATTTTGTGCCTTTATTGATAGGAGAGAGACAGTGGATAGGCTTGTGAAAGGGGGTGAGAGAGTAGGAGAAGACACTCTGCAAACTGATCACAGGCGGACTTTGAACCTGGACCGGCAGAAGTAAATACATGGGGTGCCTGGTTGCTAACCACTCCGCCAAACCAGCACCCCTTGCCAAAGCTTTTCACAGTGCTCCTGACTGATCCAGAATCTGTTGTGTCAATAATTTTACATACAGTAATTTACAAATTTGCAGGCAAGTTGTGTTTATGGAAGTGCTGGTAAGCAGGTCAGCAATACAAAGCCTCTGTTCATGAGCAGAAATTGGAGTATCCCTTAAACAATGAAATCTGACTATTATATCAATATTAGATGATGAATACTGTGTTATGTGCTTTTGGTTACTGATTTCATTACTGTTGAAACATAGTGAATGTTGCTATGAAGCTTGTTTTAGGAAATTTTGAATGGAATTGAATTCACAATATCTGCCCGTAAACTACAATTCATATGATCCTGCCCTGCACTGTTTTTGTAGTTTGTTTCACCCCAAATTCTTTTACTTTCGTGGAGTTGGTGGCACCATCTGCTGCGTTGCAGAGCCCTAGCTTCTGTGCCAGCTATTTCTGCATAGACCCAAAGCTGATTTGTGCCACTGTGGCTAATGTTAAGGTAAAGGCATGTACCTCACACAATTCAGCTTCAAAAATCCCAAACTACCCCTTTAAATGTCAAAAAACACAAGTGACTGGTTGGTAAGGCTTTTTAGAGGTGGAGAGATACGGTGAAGAGAATGTAAGCAAGTTAGTTTGAAACATTCATCCATCAAATTTTTATACCGCATATCCGTTTCGAGGTCACGGGGGGCAGGAGCCTATCCTAGCTGTTATTAGGTGAGAGGCGGGGTACACCCTGAACCGGTCGCCCATCTATAGCAGTTCTACATAGAGAGACAGACAACCATTCACGCTCAAACTCATACCTAAGGTCAACTTAGAGTCACCAATTAACCTAATGAGCATGTTTTTGGTCTGTGGGAAGACGCCGGAGTGCCCGGAGGGAACCCACGCATGCACAGGAAGAACATGCAAACTTCACAGAAAGGCCCTGTCCGACCAAGGGATCAAACCGGGGACCTTTTTTTTTAAAAAAATTAAAAAAGAAATCTAGAGCTATTTTAGCAGTGTTATGAAGATGTCTGTCTTTTTCTCTCTCTGCCTGCAACTTGTTGTTAATAAAGTCTTGTATCAAACACAAAACTGATGTTAGAGCAGTACCAAACTGTAGTGTGAAAACAGCCACACTTACGAAACTAATATACTTACACAATAAACACACTTGTTTACTTATCCCAGAAATCATTGTCATATTGTCACCGTTTTTACTTCAAGGCCACTTTAATCTCATAGTTGGCACTGAAACGTATTCTTTTTACCCAGAAACTCATTTCCAGAAGAGCATAGTTTCCCCCTCTTTCTGTCTTTGGTGAGCAACAGGATAAAAATTTACTTCTGAAAACAAAATTGGAAGTATTTCCTGACAGCTGAGGGGAATTTCTCTTTCCTGAAAGTCCTTAAATCACCGGTCTTACATCATAGTTTCACATGAATCAGAACCAAACCACAGCGCTGTTTAACTTGATAACGCCCACTTTGTTCTCCCTGCCTGTCCCTCATGCTTTCATGATATCGCGCCTAAAAGCTCAGGAACAAGCAGAAAATTACCTGGCTACGCATCATGCTAAGTGTCTCTCGTATTAATGAATCCCAGTGAAGCAAACAAGGCTGCCCGAGTTCAATGCAGCAATTAATTTGAAGTCCCCTGTTATATTTGATAAAAAAAGAAATAGAGACTTTAGTGATCCAAAGTAAAACGCTGTCATTGTCATGGATGGGAAGAGAAGAAAAGGCTCTCTGGGGAAGGAGGATCCTCGTGGTGAGATGTGCATGGATTCATCTGATTTATGCAATGGCTCTATTAGAAAGGCAGAACCCTCGTTTTAATTGGATTTTGCATTTGTGATGGTTGTGTAATGTAATCGCTGGTGATTAAAAAAGCACAAATCTTGGACTGTCGAAGAATTGGCTCGTACAGATGATATTTACATCCCAGAGATGGTGGATATTTTCATGAGAAAGGCTCTATTTAGATGAGAATATCAATGTGTAACCTCGGAAAGCTGCTAACCATAGGTCAGTGTGTAGTCATTATTTATTCAGTATTCTGACAGAGTAGTCCAGCTATAGTGTTTGAAAGAGTTTGGAATTCAAAATAACACTTCATTTGACCATAGTATATAGTGTCTGACATGTTTTTTTAATTATACAATTAGATTAAGAGTCTACCATTAGATTGATTGATCAATTAAAAAGTCTAATAACCTTTATCAAGGATGCTATGTTTTTTCTGGCATTTGTTTTTGTTTGTTTGTTGGTTTGTGAGCTGAATAACTCAAAAAGTAATGAATGAACTTGGGTGAAATTTTCAGTGAATGTTGTTCATGACACAAGAGGAAGTGATTACATTTTGGTGGTAGCCTGCGTCCAATTGCAGATCCAGGAATTTTTGGAAGGATTTTTAACATCCTGGGATCGTGTAGTTTTCCATGTATTAGCTAATAACTCAATAGCTTTGCAGTAGAGGTAGAGTTTGATGTACATTTCAGGAAATGTTGTTCAAGGCACAAGGGACAAGTGATTTTGGTCTGGATTTAGATTACATGTTTTTGTCGAGATTGGTTAACAGTTGCCCTTTCCCACAAACTTGCTAATAGCTCGGATCTACTTCATGGATTTTGATATTTTTCATGAATGATCATGGCACATGGAAGAAGTGATTACATTTTGGTGGTAGCCCAAACCTGAACGCAGATCAGGAATTTTTGGAACGATTTCTTTACCACTGCGAGATAGCTCAGCTTCCCACATTTTCCCCAATAACTCACTCAAATAATTTTCTGAAGTTTAAGCAGTACAACCAAACTCACTCACCCTCAGTCTTCAATAGTGATGGTGAATCCTCGCAAAATCTCTTTGAAAAATGAAGAACAGGACAGCTCGCCAGTTCTGCATCTCTACACTAATGTTTTAATAAGTCATTATCTGTTTTATGTTTTTATTCATGGATAGAAGTTGGCAAACACTTTCTAACTTGATCTTTCTAAATCTTTTAATTATAAGTCTTTTAATTATTTTTATTGGCGTTGTGTTATGTAATTCAAGCAATGAAATGACTGATCAGTCAAAAACAGAGATCATCAGCGGAATGGAAAACCAACCAGCCAAATTTAGGTGGATTACAAGACTCCCAGTCGCCACTTTGGCAGGCAGAAAGTATCAGTTTTAGCTCTTTGTAGTTCAAGAAATGCTTGTAACACGTGTCACTTTATCTGTGCCTGGCTGTTAGTGCCAGTGTTTGTGAATGGGGGATGCTTTTTTATAGCACCGCTTTGCATAGAAAGGGGGAACTTTTCTCATAAAGACTAAAAACAAGCTCAGTCCCTCTGCAAGTTTACACATTGACTTCCATGCTGTTTATACAGTGATGCAAACACAGAAAGACCAAGGAAACATTTCAGTCCTATCAGACAGGATGGGGAAATAATTGTGTGAAATCAGGATATGCATTGGTCATTTACAGTTTAAACTGCTGGAAATCCAGGTCAGATCAGTTTCAGCATGCCGTAAAAAAAACTAGTTAAAGAAGCAATTTTGAATAGAGCAAAATTAAGGTTGGTAAAAATTTCAAGTGGCTTTTGACAAAAAATAACTTTACCGAAATTGCGAGTGAGCAAAAAAGAGAGAAAAGTAAGGACACCATTGAGCACTGGTTAAATTAAGTAACTCCAAAGCTTATTTTAAGTAAAAACAAGGATAAAAATGTGCTGCATCAGTTATTTTCAATTACAAGTTTCAGGCTTTAAGATATATGTTTTACAGCAAACATTGTTTAAAGACACCAAATCATTACAATATTTTCAAATCTTATACAGACGAACATATGATTGATCAATTGTAAAAATAAGCCATAATCACAAAAAGACAACATTCTGTTATAGTTTTAGTTTAAGGAAGAGAAATTTGAATAGTTCCAAAATATTCTATTTATCCAATAATTGGTTGGATGATATTTTATAAAGGTGTCATTTTACTCCTTTTCTTGTCTTTGATTTCCCTATAATCTATTGTCTAAAGATTCATGCCTAAGAATACTTTCAGATATTTGATTTTGGCATGCCCCCAAATCCCTCTCTTTCAGCCCTGCTCAGATCAAGTTATTTTAGCATCAATCCTCATGAGCTTTATCTGACCATGCCCTGTTCAAGAAGTGGATAAGTCTATGAGGTGCTATGAAAATATTGACATATGTGGACATATAACTTCCAAGAGAGCTGGCTGTGGGCTCACCTGATTATGGGAGTGTCTCCTATCTAAGGGGGGTGGCATATCCCCCAATGACATCATAAGGGGAGACTGTTAAAGCAGACTGCTTGAGCACACTTTCTGAATGGTGGAGTGACTATTGTACAGAACTTGTTGCAGCAAGAGCTTTGGCACCTTTTTGCGGTTTTGTCCAGCAGCGACAACAAGCTGTAGGTAATTGTTGCAAATATTTTAGCAACTTTTGACTTGGTTTGGTAAACTGCGAGCTATTATGATTAGTATATTGAGCTCATTTTTAGCCTGTTTGGGAATAATTTATAAATTGACTTATTGTTCAAAGCTATTTTCTGATTATTTTTTATGATACATACTGTTGTGGAGGAAAAACTGTTGGCTCTAAAATAATTTGAATTCTGTTTTTTTGACATAAAAGCTGGCAAGATGTAGCCATCAAACCAGGAACATCTCCCACTGCTCAGTATTCAGAGAGAGAGGAGAGAGAAGCTAATCCAGCGAAAACAACAGTTTGATGTGCTAATGAGATTTGACTTTATATTGAAGGAAGTATGTTTAAAAACAATTTTGAATGTTTTTGTGTATATACACATCAACTGGTTGCTTCCAAACAAACTTTTGATCTGTTTTGTGAAGCAGCAACTTCAGGTAACTGATATGATGCAACTTTTGCAAGATTATTTTGCAATTAATTTTTGGGTCAACTCCAAATTGTTGGGAGCAAGCATTTTAAGCAGTTTTGGCCTATGATGGAATAAAATATAAACTGAGTGATTGTGAATTTTTCTTTTTTCTTCACTATCTTTAAGGTAGGAAAGGGAAGGAAGTAAGGGAGGAAAGACTGTCGCTTCCAAGTTTTTCTTTTGTTTTTGTTTTAAAATAGGTTCAACAAAGGTGCAAAATATAAGAAATTCTTTGTTCTGGTCTTTTTTAGTATATATCTTATTCTTCTTTTTGCTTTGCTTTGAACTGTTTGTCTGATTGAAATGATTTTAGTTTTTGAGATGATAACCACAAACAATAACAGATTGATTGGTCTGAAAAAAAACAGGCATGTTCTATAACAAACTGACCCTCCCTGCAGCTGTACTCGGAGGTCGAGAAAGCTTTGAAGTTTCAAAACATTGTGATAATCAATTTTTTTGGATGACACAATGGAGACACCTGCTGCTTTTGCTTCTTTGATGTGCAAAGTAAGCAGAATTCAAAGGGGTTTAGGTGTTTGTGAGGGAGAGACTTCATTTTAAAACACCCTTTCAGACTCTTTATATTAATGGCTAAAATTTAAAAGTTTTTAAATAAATGATTAATGAGGCTATCTCAAAAATATTCCTCAGATTATTTGTGTAAGTTTCATCTATACTCAAAGGAAGGACAAGCTTTGAAGTCACCAGTCTTCTCTTGCCATCCTGTGCCAAAACCCCTCAGCTTTAATCTCACACATCAGGGACTCTCTCCTAATTGAACCCCGCGTGGAATGTGCCCCTCTTTCCTTATCCCAGGGTCAGATCGTATATCATCCTGCCGTTGTCAAGGTCAGATTGTTTATAGGCCGATCTGATGCGAGCGCTGCGATAGGAATGCCTGCAGTCTGAAGGAGCTGCAGATAAGACGAAGATACACAGAGAGCAGCACCGCTTAATAAGCCAGATGGATTCACTACCTGCTGCCTCTGCTGTTGTTGTGCACCCTGAACGCAGCACAAAGTCTCCAGTTCCCACTCTACAATGTTACCTATGATCTTTTTCGTTTGTGCAATTTTGCAAATTTTCTGTCCCTCTTCTTCCCATCCTGTAAACGGCTCTTTCAAATTAAGAGCACGAGCCTGAACCTCCTAATAACTGCTCCAACCCATCCTATTCATTCTGTTAATTAGCCCTTGTGGCGTTGAGTGCAGCATATTGTTGAGACATAATTAATCAACCCAGCTTGTAATTACGCAGGGTTTTTGGTATGCAAGCTCACTGGGGAGGGTGGTTGTATTTGCGGGGCGTTTCGACTTGAGGTAAACATCTTATTAAGCAAATCCGTGTACGGTTTTATTAAGGTGGATCTAAGTGTCTTGACTAACTGACTTAAAAGTACCAGTGCTTGGTTATGTTTGAAGCCATTTTTATCAAGAGAAGGATTGGGCAATATGGGCTGAAAATCATAACCTTATCATTTTTGGCTGCATCGTGAAGTCTGTACTTGTGTTATTTTCTGGCAGAAACAATATGTGTTTTCATCGTACCAGAAATATAAACTTTCATGTAATTCCTAGGACACATCTGCTGCAAAAGCAACAAAAACAGACATCCTGGACATCAAATATTAGGCAGTTTTTTATTTTTGAAAAACTAAAGTTGCAGAAAAACTTAACACTGTCCTAATTTAACAAATTCATTGCAACATTTCCACATATTAAGGTTTTTACAAAAAAGTAAGTACCACACAATTAAAAAAAAATCTCCAGTATTTCAAGAATTGAAACATGGGACCAAGATATCCAAAATGGAAAAGAAAAGCCTCTAGTTTTAAGCCATGTAATGCTGTGAGACTTAGCAAACTGTGCTTTACTTTTAATAGCATGCTGTTTTGCTGTCTATAATCACCTGCAGAACAAAACTCGTCTCCTTACTGGGACAATGAGCCACATACTGAGAGCCAACTACACCTTCAGCTCTATCCCCCCTTTATTGTTCTGCTGGAGTTCACAGTGCGTCACACAGCAGAGCTATCAAAAGTATATACTGTTGTGAAAACTAACTTACGTTTAAATTGCTGGAACATGTTTTAAACATCTGAGAGATACATGGAATTGAATAGGAGTGAGGGAAAGACGTGCATCCCCACCCATTTTTCCAAATGTTACCAGTGTAATTGTGCAACGGAGACAGAGTGAAAGGCTTTACTTGCAATTTTTGGAACAATACATTTGGTAATATTGGGTGTTTATGAATTCCGTTTTAGTTGCTGTAGTTTCAAACAGGTATCATGTGATACTGCCAACAATAAAGTGCTCCATGGATAAAATAAGTTAATGATATGTTACTTAACTATTTTAAAAATACCTCCAAACATTATTTCCGTTGATTATTCCTCTCCTAGAATAATACCAGTTGGTACTGTAATACATTTTGCTGAAAAGCCTTATTAGCCACTTCAACATTGAGATATAACCCGTAAGGATTATGGATTCCTAAAATGAGCTAAATGTATGAGTCCAAAAAAGTGCTAAAATCCCCTGCAACGAGAAGCAGGAATTTAGGTACAGATTGGCAGCATTATTTGTCATCAGCCCTGCTACCATCTCCAGACTTAGGGCAAAATTCCTTGAGATGGTAAAACCAACGACGCGCCGTGGAGTGTCAGGAAGACACCTCAATAAGACTGCTTCTTCTTCTTTGTTCTTGGAATCCATAAGGTTGCGTCCAGAAGAAGAGGGGATGTTGGCACTTTTTTGAGGCGCTAACTACATGTTAACCAAGAATAAACAGTCCTTATTCTACAACTTTTCTGGCTTTAAACAGTA
Organism: Scarus forsteni; assembly: GCA_036419115.1. Lineage (NCBI taxonomy): Eukaryota > Metazoa > Chordata > Actinopteri > Labriformes > Labridae > Scarus > Scarus forsteni. The sequence goes on from JAZDUH010000458.1 coordinate 17,340,003, forward strand.
TAAGATATGCTAACTGTTGGTATTGTTAAAGGAGGGAAATAATCAGCTGAAATAACTTGGCAAAACTTTTTTGCTTTTTGAAGAGTATACATTGTCTTGTGTCCTTTTTATTATACTATTAACATTTTTTAACTGAAATCAACACAAACTGATTTGAGGAACAATGCCCAGCCCTAGTTAAGAGGTAGTTGAAGCTAATGGGAAACTACTCTGGTAGCAGTTTGCAGACAGCAGGACACAACTCTCTCTCCCATAAAAAGCCATTTGTTCAGCATATGCGTGTAAGTGTGTTTATGCGTGTGTGTGTTTATATACGCAAGCAGTGGGTGGGAGTGTATTTCCATTTTTAAGGGCGGCTCGTAGGTGAGGGCAGAAAATAGACCATGGATCACATCCCAGTAGTGAGCCCTTAATGCAGGCCTGTCAGAGGAGACGGACCCTTTTCTTTTTCCTTTTTTTTTTCCAACTGCAGTTGGTTTTTTGTTTTGCCTTGTCTTTCTTTGGCTCACTCGCTGACTGATACAAGAACAGACAAGCTGCAAACACTCACTGACTCAAGCTCAGGTTGTACTCAGTCAGAAATAGATTGTAACCTCCACTATTATGCAGCCATTTATATGTACACCAATTAAAATACACACAGTTGATGAGCCAGACAAGCTGTTGAACTATAATTAAACACATATGCCTGAGCAGTGGTGCCAAACCTGAGGGTCAGAAGCATCGACTGTAGAAAATATTACAAGAAGCCAGGGTGACATCATCCTTTTGGTTACAGAGGGGGGCTTTTACAGCCAATTCACCATGACTGCTTTGTTTAAAACCCTGTCTAAACACTAACTCTAAGTCAGCTTACCAAAAGGCAGACAGATTGTGTTCTTTTGAGTCTTAAGCATCCTAAATCACATTAACTTGTGCTCATATTTTGAATGAGTCCTTAAACACAGTAGTGAGTTAGTGTTTCAGCACATCCAGTTGAGTCTTCCCATTTTTAGTAAATTTTGAGTTGAAATAAATTTGAAATAAAGTGTATGGGTGACATAAGATGAAGGACTTTTACGTTTATTTTCTCCATTTGAGATTCAAAGGGTTATTAAGTCTTCAAAAGTATGGTTGCCTGCAAGTTGCAAACTAGGACTGCACAGTTTGTCAGGGAAATTAGATCTATATTTTTGAGTATTCAAAGAGCTCATATAACTGTAATTTCTTGATTATTGCACAAAGCCATGTGATGTCAGTCATTAAAATATCAGAGGCATGTACAGTATTGTGTTAAGGACACAATACTGTACATGCCATTTCAATAAAGCTGTAGACCAGCTCAGTGGTGCCTTACCCATAGATGGACCCGTGGTTACAACCTGCCACGGCATCATTAATTACGTGGAAAAGTTTGGGGTATTTCTGCTCTGTGTGGCTCTCGCATTGCCATAAAACAGATGTTCCCCCAAACCGTAGGGGTCAGTGTCTTCAACAATCTATAGCATGATTTACAGAAAGTCATTGAAAAAAAAAGTTATTTGTTACCAGTTTGGCCAAAGAAAAAGAAGTTTGTTGTCATAAAGAAGAGCCATAAAAAGGAGTTGCCGTATTCACTCTGACTATAATAGATGTTTACGTTATCTAACTTCTGTCAATAGTATCTCTTCAAAATTCGCCTTTTCCTCTTCTTTTTCTATTGGCTCTTGACAAAAAAAGGAATCAGTGCACTTCTGGTCTTGTTGTTGTTTGTGTCTGTCTGTCTTTTAGATGCGCTGCAATAAGGTAAAAATCAGTTGCATGGACCTCCACGGTGGGGCCCCTTCCAAACACATGACGACATGTGAACTCTCGCAAACTCATGGACATCTCAAGCATAAAACAGGCATTAGGGACGGCAAACCAAACACAGCATAACTGAGGCTTAGATCTATGCCAATCATGTCCCCTAGTTACCAAACCCAGAACTCCTTAGTGAAATTAAAATGGGTACAGTATAAAAATATTCACCCCATGAACAGTGGGAGCCTTTTCATGTACTAAATACCCAGGCCAAAGCTGTTGATTCAGCTGGTTAGACACATTCATACTGCACACAATCATATAACTTCATGTTTTTACTTCAGCCAGACTCAAGTAGACACTTAATAATCTACAGTCTTTGGCGTTTAGCATTGGCTTCATTGTTTAACTGTGAAAGATGCTGCTTAACCCTTTGACTTCCTCAAAAACGATAGTGAGGAAAAATGTCATTTTTGATGTATTTGGACACTAGTGCAACCTTTTTTTTCTACGCTCAAAATATTTACAAATCCTTAACCTCTGCCAAGTGGTTGAACTCAGGGGTTTATAGTCAATGAGATATTTCCATTGAAGAAGTGAAGAGATCAAAAATCAATACTTTTAACCTTATGTATGTCATATTCAATTCACATGAATCATTGCTTTTAATGACCGTTTTTTATAACACTATGTGTACCTATCTGAGAAATTCCCCCTTTAATAAGACATAATGCTTTTTACTAGCATCATGTTTAATCCCCACGGAATATAGACGGCCCAGGTTTAAAAAGTATGAAGCATTTATGAATAAGGCACAGTTACTTATAGTTTGGTCTACCAAGCGGTTGAGCTGGGAGTTAAAGGGTTAAAAACATGGTGCCAACAAACCCTGCATTGACCAATTATTTCAGAGAGATTGGTCACCCAATCAGAACTGAGTGGTTCATGTGGGGGGGTATAATCTCTAACATCTTAGATGGAGTATTTAAAGGGGTAGATCAAGGGTATTGAGATCACAAAAAAGGCGTTTTTTTAACATGAGCTACTGCAAACAGACTCCAGCATTAATATGATTATTGCCTTATCATGTATCAATACAGACTAATTCTATGTTACCAATTTTCTATGTTGTCTAAAGTGGCAGCTAAAGCAAACTCAACATTTTCGGCCGCTAAACTCACACTAAAGCATTCAAGTGGCAAATAGCAGTGTGGCTTTACTGCTAATGGACAGCTGTCCTTTTCCACAGATTTTGATTGCAGCCTGTGATTTCTCAAAGGGATTAATGGAGCAAGAAATAGTTGTCACAGAAGATGTCACAGGAGACGCTAAAGCTGCTGGCAAAAGGAAGCACGTGTGAGGCAAAACAAGATAAAACTTTGTTTTATGAGAAAACCTGGAGGTTGATTTGCAGTCCCAGTAGAGAAAGTCAGTATGATGATAATTTAAGATGGAAAATGCAGGCTTTTAGATGGCTCAAAATGGGGGGCTTCTTTTAGGAATTGAAGGGGTTGTAATGCCAGATCTATATCGTATAAATGAAATACATCACTCTTGAATTTGCTTCTTTTCTGTGAAATTTGTGACTGATATAGAGGGCCACAAGAGAAAAGATTTGTTAACACTGCAATAACACAGACAACGTACTGTAGCTATCTTCTGCTCCCCGGTCACGCTGTCATATCTCTCAGACCCGTAATGACAGAGTCCAGGGTTTAATTTTAGTCCGACTGGGCCTTTCACCTCACCACAAAATTTATGTTTTCTTCACAACACTGCATTTTGCTGAACTTACATATTGCCAGCAAAAACACACATGCCAGATGCCTGTTTAAGTATAGTTCAGACGCATGCGAGCACACACACGTAACCACAGAGAGTCACTGAAGGGCCTCATGCTGCTACTGTTACTGCTGGAGGATGGTATGTGTTCAGTGCAGACACCCAGGAATTGCGTCAGAGCATTGTATGTCTCCATCATTCAGGTGGGCTGTCTTTACAAACTAGCCCTATCATTTGTGAAGGCATGAAAATCTCATTTCACCAGCCATTTGGCTCATCCAGTGTCAATTTACAACCTGCTCTGTGTTACTATCCAGATCATTTCAGTCGTGATAATGCTGCCGCGGCTTCTGTTACACTGGCAGTGACTCTGCTTACATGGAAAACGGCTGTAATGGTGGTGGATTTTATTCAATTGTTCTGAGCTCTGGAAATCAGGCCACAAAACAGCAAATTGGACAAATAAGGGCAAAGCTGATGGAGCTTAGAAAGGCAGAAATCTCTTTATGAGAATTCCCCATTCAGAGGGAGGATCAGACAAAAAAAAAATGGACACATTCAAAATTCTGAAGCCATCTTCGCTGACATCCATTTCAGAGCACGTCAGTTTTCATTTTCTATCAAAGCCAGCATAAGCACGGTTGAATAAGCTGCTGTGTCAACACAATCTAAAGGGGACAGATGGGATGACAAAGTTAAATTCCATTTCCCTTGAATGGCTTAATGGTGTAGTTCAATGAAAAACCACGGCAGGTTGAAACCGTTGAGGGAAGCCCTGCGGAGGAAGAGATCGAGGGCAGGAAGTAAAAGGATTGGGTGCGGCTGTCATCTAGAGAATATTGATCACTCTGTCCCTGTTGTCATCTTCTCCCGCTGTGCCACAATAATGTCCTTCATCCTCACCTTCTATTCCCCTTGACTTGTTTAATCATACACTCTAACCACAGACCTCACCAACGCCTTCCAGATTGGACTGCGTTTAACAGGAAGCCCAGCATCACTATCAAAGATCATTAAGTAAAGAAGATAAGCCCCTTTTAAGTTGCAATCCTAAGCGTTTTAGTCCTGGTTGATTTGGCTTCTTCAGAGCATATTTACTACAAGTAATAGTAAGTGCAGTTTAATACAACAGTAAATCCCAGCAGAGTACAATTAGATTATTTTGATAAAGTGGTTCTCTGAACTTTGATTTGATTTATCGTTCTGCAAACCAACAGTAGTTTTCCAAGCAAAGGCAATTTAAATCCACAGTGGAGAGATTAGTACTTGTACTGACAGCAACTACAAAGTAAGTAATAAAGATGGTAAATATATTAAAGGCTACTCTTAGAATGTAATGACTGTGAATTATGTCAGCTAGGCTGTAGGATTTTGTTCCTCTGTATCTTAGAATTACATCATTTAGCAGTATTTTGATGGGTACATGTTCTCTTTACTTGTGCTGTACTCTGTTTTCTTTTTAAAATTTTAAATTTCACTGTTTCCTGAGCTCTTAAAACACGTTTTATTATCTCAGGGTAGCAACACAACTGTCCCTGTGACAATAATACATTTTCTCGAGGGGACAAATAATTATGTAGTATGACTTCCAAAATGTAATTAACTTTTTTGCCAATTGTGTCAAGCATTTTAGATTCTCACACACAAGCACTGGGTGAATATAAGACATGCTACGTTACCTATGAAAATGGAGTATTTATTCTGGTGACTTGATTTTATAAGAAGGTAGTACGGGCTTTTATAGGTACTTCGGCCTGTAGCGCTATTAAGCGTTGTAGTATTGTTGCATTTTGGGTGATTACTGAATAAAAAAAGCTAATATTCTCAAAGTCAAATCGGTCATTCTTTATTCTGAGGTGACTGTTGAACAAAGTTTGAGGAACATCAATCAAAGCATCTTTACAAATGCTTTCTTAAATAAGAGGGGGGTGCTGTTCCTTTCTGTATAGCAGCTCTACTGGGTACCTGCTACGATCCTCTAATTTGCTGCTTTTCTCTGTACCCAGAGTTCTTACAGACCTGGGGAAAACTGCTTTTTCTATTAATGCACCTTGGTCGTGGAATAATCTTCAAAAAGAGCTATAACTAGATTCAATGATCTTTTAATGAATTTAAGAGCATCATTAAGAATGTGGTGACAGAGGCATATGGTTGTTTTTCTTGAAAGCCAGATGTGTATTTGCTTATTTGTTTTAAACTGGTTGATTGTGTTGTGTCATTTCTATGTGGCGTGACTCTGTACGGCTCTCTTGAAAAAGAGATTTTTTTATCTCAATGGGACTTCCTGGTTAAATAAAGGTTAAAAAAAGAGAGATGAGGACCAGTGGACCAGTGCCCTTCACTTCTAACCTGACACATTCAGGGTCTGTCCCAATTGTACCCCTTCACCCTTGTCTTACTCCTTACCCCTTAGTTTGCGCGTTGATGTTGAGTCAAGTGGTGTCCCAATTCTCCACAGGGCTAAAGGGAAGGGCTAAGACCAAGGGCTACACAGCCCTCAAAATTAAGACAAACTGGAAGCGCTTAATTATAAGGAATTATTAAATCAACAAGTAAATATTTGTCATGTTCTTAGTTGCTGGTTGCATTTTAAAATGTCACATTATAACATGCTAGTTTTCACAGCTGTAGCTATGGTTATTGTTGCATCTGGTTACATCACAGCCAGCGAACAGCTCTGGGTGGTGATGTAACGGGAATTGAGTGGCGTCTCGTTTCTCAATACTGTGTTTTCACCCCTTCCCCTTGGCCCTCAAAATAGAGGGCCTTGGGGAAGGGGGAAGGCGAAGGGGTAAGACAATGGGGTAAGATGAAGGGCTAAAACAAAGGGGTAAGACGAAGGGGAAGGGCTAAGGCGTAGAATTGGGATTCACCATAATTAGAGTGTCCAAGATTTAGCTAACTGGACAAAAGCCTATGGATAGTGTTTGCTGTTCGTTCTATCACTGGGACTCACTGCAAAGTTTAGCCTATATAGAATTAACACTGATTGAAAACTGTATATTTTTTTCAGTTCTTCTTTAGTCAGTTCTTAATCCAAAGAGTGACAACAAACATTTAGAAACAAATTTTAGCCAAATCAGTAACGATGTACCCTGTTTAAAGTGCAGTATACCCTAATATAGCGTATAATTACCCATGTATCAGGATATGTGTTGTATTGACAAATTATCCTCATTACACACACCTATCCAATCTATGACCACCAAAATTTAAACAATTCATCCTTGATCCTGAGTGGACATTTGTGCAGAGTTTGAAGAAAATTTATCAAAGTTTACTTTGAATATCTTGACACACTGAAGTGTGAAGGGATACCTAGAAAATAATTAGCTTGAGTTGTAAGAATAAGGCTGCACGAGTCAAGGATCATGGCTAAATATGACTGACAAGTCCCTACAGCAGCAACATAACGTCTACCCACACTGTTGTCCTTGTACTATTACGACGAAAGACAAAATGGCTAATCAAAAGCTTCGAGGCGGAGGATAACAAACTAACAAATACCATTGTCTTGGCTTTCTAACCAGATTTTTAGTTTTTCTCGATGCAGCTTTTGAGGTTAATGGTCAAAAACCATGGCTTCTGCTTCCTTTAAACAGTAGGTTTGTGTTGGAGAAAAGCTCATTTGTTCGGCCCTGGCGGTGTATGATCCACTTGCCACTTCGTATAAGCTGAACACGGAGTATAATATGTTTTTCCTCTTTGCAGTGTTGACACATTTGCATTGCTTGCTCTTTACACTCTTAATGAACCTTCCTAGGAGTTTTCTTCAGCACTCAAGGCAAGCCAGTGATCAAAGAATTGCTGGCCTTGCTGAGTATATTCCTCATGTGCATGATTAAGTGTTTTGGGCCCCTTTTCACTTTATCACACCTCTTCCAGCCCCTCTCTCTTTTGAGGATGAATTGGGAATAATTTGTAAAAAGCAAAACCCTGCAAAAAAGGAGGTATTGTTTCTGTGTGCAGCCCTCCAGCCAGCTTAGGTAGGGTAGAAACAGGAGGCGAGAGGAAGTGAGAGAAAAGACGAAAGGAATGATGGACGGCAGTGAAGAAAGTATAAATGGGAAACAAATGACGAGAGGTGGAATTGAGGGGCTCTGGATCCTACTCTCACCTTTCCTTGAACCCCGTCCCTCCACCTTCAGGCCCCTTTATTCAATGAGCCAAGTGGCTTTTTCCAGCGCTCGTCACCCAACCATAATGATCCATCATTGATCCATGACTGAGGAACTTCTCTCGCCACTTACAGCCACTAATGTGTGTGCGAGTGTGTGCGTGTTCTTGCCAAATCACACCGATGCTGTCAGGCTCCGTCAGGTCTCGGCTTGTCCCAGAGTTTCACCGGGTTACTTTCATCATTGTCTCCTTATTTATAGCCAAATATTTGACTGTTTGTCCTCACAAGTAGAAGGGTAGGGATCAACAAACATTGTGCAACCAAGCAGGGGAAGTTTCATCAATGTGGAAGCTAAATGGCAAAGAGTCTTCATCTTTTAGCTTACAAAAGCCTTTATTTAAAGCTTTTTTGTGGGCTTTTCAAGTACAGAAACTGAATATAACAAAGCTATATATGGAACCAACATGGAGAGTGAGAGGGCTGTATTTCAGTTTCACAAATACATTGGCAACATCTAGAAATTGGGGGAAAACTAGTAAGGAACTATGGGAACTCCAGCTCCTTCAGTTACAACAATATTCCAACTGCTGACAACATATTTATCCTCTTTAGGTTGTTTTTTTCTGAAATATTTTGATCAATGAGAGGGCACCTCTGCATAAACATTTACATGCAACATGTGAAAATGTGTGAGGACCTGACGGGGGGCAAGGGAAACCTTCGATCTTTGCCACTACCACTCATTTTTTCAAATGTTGCCAACCTTTTTGTGTTATTTAAAGAGTGCTGTTTGGACAAGCCTGTGGGAAAGTTGGTGGAACTGAAGTTCTTTGCCCATGCCTACTACTTTCCAAATGTTGCCAACATTGTCCTGCAGATTTTGATAATTATATATTATAGTTATTAGGGGTGCAACGATACACATTATTCATGGTTTAATTCGATACGTTTCTGTCACGGTTTGATACTTTTTCGATACAAAATATGATAAATTTCAACGCCTTTTTTTACTTGTGGTTTCATAAAGTAACCAACATTTGTTTCAACTTAGAGTACATTTTCATTAAATTGAATTAAATGTAGTTCTTGCAGCTAAACCAGGCACATTCTTCGGTGCATACTTAGAATCATAAAAACAAAAACATCACCATGTAAAAATTAGAATAAGTAAAGAAATAAATGTATCCAATAGAGAGCTCACCCATCTTATGTGGTGCATTCTTAGCAGCACAGTAAATATTACAAAGAACTAGCTATAAGTGTATCAAGTGTCTGTAACATGTCCTGAAACCCGGCGTTATCCACAACAGAAAAGGATCTCATGTCGACAGCAATAAAAGTAGCTATCACCTGGTCGATTTCCTTTGCCCTCTTTGAATCATGTGCTAAAGGCTGTCTAAATGACCCAGGTAAAGTCTGTCACATGTGTGCTGCTTGTTGTTTCTGTCTGGTTCCACTTGTTTTAACACTGGGATGATGTCGGCGTTTGTTGTATTTCCCCTGACGTAGTTTGGCATTGTATTGCACTTCCGACATACTGTTGTGTTTTTGTCCGCAACACCCTTACCATCAGCATCATACTTAACACAGAAGCCAAAGTAGTCCCAAACGCCAGATCTGAATGATAGTGGAGGGTCTTCAATTTCAGCTGAAGGTAAAGCACTCGCCATGTTGCAGCGCCCAAGCGTATGTAGCTTCTTCTGTCTCAGCAGCTTGGCCGAATGAAAGGGGAGGTGCTGTGCGTGCAGCTCAGCAACTCTATGCTCGACAATGCAGCCCGGAGTAGTCAAATGCAGATTCACTGAACTCTCAGCGCATAGCACCTCGTCAGAAGTTGATCAAAAAGATAAATAGAAAATTGCGTATTGTTCGGTTCATAGAGTGTACCAAACCGAGGCCACTGTATCAAACGGTTCAATACAGATACATGTATTGTTGGACCCCTAACAGTTATATCCTTCATCAAACATGTTTTAATGAGGAATTTTGCATCTCTGGTGATAATCCTCTTCATCCTTATTAAATCCAGGACTTTTCAAAAGGATTTGTTTGGAACAGGTCATCTTTCCATATTTTCACTAATGACTGGAGTAAGTTTCCTGTGGATTTTGAGGACATTTCCAGGACATGGAGGTCAGTGCACAAAGGAGCAGTGATAAGATTTTGCTGGCGATCTGAATGCAGGATTTTTCAAAGTGTTTGATGAAAGTGAAAGACAGGACAGTTATATTCATTTTGACTCTCCTGACAGTTGTGGAAAGGCCTTGGTGGATGTTTGTGCTTTTGGGGCACTTCTGGTTTTAATTTTTGTAATTACTTTATGCTTAGGCCCAAGGGGTCTTGGCTACCTCTGCTTGCTGGTAAATTGCCAATGTAAGACCAAAAAACCTGAAGTAGCAGTGACAAAATAAGGGCATACATTTAGTTTCTTAGCCTTAAATTATATATTGTTATCATAAATGGCAGCTCAATTCAAGTATTATCCTCCATCATCCTCTAAAATTGTAATAACTCATCTTTTAAGACTGCTGTGTTAACATGGAAACATAAACTCAAGGTATTGATCAAACAGAGACACCTTAGGGCGAGTAAATCAATGTCATAATCCTTAATAGACTGTCATTTTTGCAAAGGTGTCCAATAGCGTAAGATTAGGTAACCCACTGGGATAAATTCCTCATGCCCATCATCATTATCATTATCATAATGATACCCTCCATCACTTTTTCGATTACACCTTCTCACCATCACTATCAATTATCCCTGAAACCACAAATCACCAAGACGTATCGGGAAACAGATCCCTCAGCGGAGCGTATCCCCGGAGAAGATTGAGGTCTAACTGCGCGTTGGTGGCAGGGAATGTAAAGCATGAAAAAAAATAAAGAAAGGAAAAATCAATGCCTTAACTAAAGTAGCGAGTGAATTATTGATGAGGAGTATGTAATGGGATCCCAAGTGTCTATTTCTCTCCCAACTTGGACTGCTGCTTGCTGCTCAGGCTGCCACAGTCACAGCCAGTGAAGTAGAAATGAGGAAGGTGCCAAACAACCCCCACTCGGTGTCTCCAGCGGCAAAGTAGCTGACCTGATTTATCTGGTGCTGTTTGGCTGACACCACCAGCTGTGCGGCTCACACACTGTTACAGTTTGACATCGTTTCTCGAAAGCCATGTGTGCCTGGATACATGTGCTACAGTCAGCCTAGATAGTCAAGTCAAAGGGATGGGGTGTTTAAAGCAAAAAAAAAAGTGGAACTACCGCCTGGTGGGTGCATGCCTCCCATAAGGTAGGCAGTTCCTGGACAGTCAGAGGACAGTGGTAGGTCAAATAGAAAGACAGGGATGTTTTTTGACAGTGTGATTGGTAGAAAGCTTTTCTTTTAATAGTGTAGGTGAAGATTTTTAATCAGATTTGGACTGAAGAATTGCTTTAGACCAGTGATCACCAACTGGCGGCCCAGGGCCACATCAGGCCCCACAGAGCTTTCCATCCGACCCCCTGACTATTTTACAGAAGAGGATTTGGGCCACAGCAAGGGAAGTTTTTGAGGAGATTTAGACTATGAAAAAAAAAAAAAAAAAAAAAAAAAAAAAAAAAAAATAAAAGAAAATAAATACCTTAACTAAAGTAGCGGTGAATTTATTGATGAGGGAGTATGTAATGGGATCCCAAGTGTCTATTTCCTCCCACTATACTAAAACTAATCTCAGAATTTTAAAATTTCCTTCCAGAATTATGGCTTTTTACAGACTTGAAAACAACTTCAGCCTTAAATATTCTCTTCTTTTTTAAGTTTTTGTTTGCCCTTTGGGTCTTTCGTATTACTAAACATGAGGAAATGTGCAGAATAATAAATGTTTTTGTTTTAAGGACAGTGTTTCGTCTTTTGATACCCTCAACTATTAATGAAAAGTCCATGAGGCTGCTTCAGGACTGGTGGACCAAAACACTTAATTATAATTATTTTTAATTATTATGAGTGTATTCTTAAATCTGGCCCCCAGAGCATATGCCAAGGAAAAAACTGTCCCCTGTATAAATGTAGTTGATGATCCCTGGTTTAGACTAAGGGGGTTAAATATTGATTATGTGTTAGGTTGAAGGAGTTGTTAACCTTAAAAACTTGCTCCCAAGTCCAAGTAAAGGTTGTGCATTGGTGAAATATTGTGCGCTCAAGATTCAGGTTAATTTTGGTCACAGTTCATCCTAAATCCAGAGTGGACATCTGTGCCAAGTTGAAATAAAATTCCTTAAAGATTTCTTTTGGATATAAAAACAGAGGAAAGGAGTGATCATTAGGTCAGATGAACTTTGCTTTTTAAACTAAAGGTATTGTGTTCATCAGCAAAGAGTAGACATTAGGAACAGTGACCTTGACATTAGAACTGGACATTTGTTATATGTTTCAGAATAAGTCATTGAAGCTTTCTTTGAAATACAAACCATTCAAGACTTTTAAGATGAACTTGGCATTTGATTTATGACCCTGGTTAAAAGGTAACTCCCTGAAAGAATTGCTATCATCAGTCTAATCATTACCTTTCACTTTGTTCTGTACATTTAGCAGATAAATCAAGCTTCCATAGCAGTCTGCAATAAAGCCAAATATCATGGCAGACAAGGGGCAGAAGCTGACAAAATTGTCTTATTTTTAAACAAAAAGACTTACTGCCCAACTTTCTGTTAAGTAGAGACACCAGCAAATTGCAGAGGCAATTATGTATGGAGTAGGTCACGGAATATCAAGAGTGTCATGTGTTTGACGTTGTTGCCAGTGAAAACCTTCAAGCCAACTGTTTTCAAGGCAGAATTGTTAACTGCATTGGTGTCTTATCAATTCCCGTCCCTGCCCATGACCTCCAAAATGTATTCGGTCAGTTCTCAACAGCAGGAAAAAAATATTGCAATATATTTTTCCTATTTCAACGTGGAACTGCAGCCTTTATTGGTCTTTTTTGACAATGCTTTTAACCATGAGCATAGCTCTGTTTTCAACTTCTAAAAGCTTTCAGTGTTATGCTGCTAAGGGTCACAGTGACCATTTTTGAAAAAGGTCCTGATGAAATGTTCACTCAGATGTTCACTTAGGCCACAAAATGGCTGTCTTTATAATTATGAATGAGAGAAGCCAAAAGACAAACAAACAATCAACTCAGAGTCTCCTTTTAGCCCGGTCACTCTGTTACAACACTGAAGTATTTTTGTACAGTGCTGTTTGTAGATTGTACATTTTATGTGCAGGAAGGATGGTCATGGTCTGAGGATGCTTCCTGATGGCGATGTCAGATGGACTTTCATTGTAGGAGGTCAAGGACACGGGAAATCCAAGGCTTGGCTTCCATCAAGCAACACTCAAATGGGTGCATGATGTGCTTTGTCTATTATTAACTGCAATGTTAAAATGAAATATTGTTCAGCCCTACTTTCTTGTACTTCTGAATATTAAATAATAATCACTGTAAAACATGGGATCAATGAACTGTACTGCATCAAAAGTGTATACACCAGCAGTCCTCAGATTCTTTAGTTTTAATCTAAAATATAAATTGTCATTAGAGTTTAACTCAGTTCTGTTTGATTCATCCCAGAAAATGAAATGAGGTTTTAAGGGCAGATTCAGACATAAAATTCCATTCAGCCTCTGTTGGCAAGATCAGTGTTTAATGTCAAGCAAGCAAGTTTGACCGTGTTGGTTCTAAGAAGAACATCTGTCGGCCATTCATTTTAGATTTCAACAAAATATAAGCATTTAACCTCGGGAAACACTTGGAGATTCCCCAACTTCAAATATTAATATTTAGCGAGTTCTTATTTTTCCTACTGAAAGGGAAAGTTCTCTTTTTAAGTGGGTTTTTTTAAGGCCCTTGTGTCATTTTACCCTAAAAATGGGGTAATTAAAAGGCTTTTGGTTACACAAGTTATTGCTATATATTGCCTAGCATCTGTATCTGTCAGTCTTCCCACAGAGGCGGAGCTGCCCAGTTGCTTTATTGGCAATTATATTTACATGTGCCATATGCCATTTGCCTTGATCTGTTCATTTTCAAAGTGATTTGAGATTTGCCAAGAGGATGGTTTGACATCTTTAATTTTGTTAAACTATCAGCTGTAAAAAAAAAAATCCTGATGTAAACCCAGTGCACTCTTAATATTCCATCCACATGCAGGCTTTTTCATTATGTACAGCCCTTTGCATATCTATACAAACACTTCTATGACCATGAGAGAGTATAGGTTCCTCTGAGGCAAAGTGTCATAATTCTTTATTTAAACTCCAGTGGTAGGATTTGATTTGTATTGATCAACTTTCTTCATTCTAGGACCCACAGGAAACCTCCAGTTCATAAACTGAAAATGCCAGTCAGGCTAATACTCCCCTTTCTCTAAGTTTCTCCAAGCCTGAGGTTTCCCTGCATAAATCCTTATTTCCTCTATCCTTTTGACGTGGGGAAATCAGAGGATGTATTGTTTACCCACATCCCCAGATTGAAGTTTTTTTTCTCTCCAGCAAACAGAGAGGGCAGGCATCACTTCTGCTTGGCTGGAGAGGAGGCAGAATTGGGGAATGTGAATAAGGGGAGCGGCCAGGTGAGACCTGAAAGCTGCCTTTGTGTGGCAGCTGGCAGAACTAACACTGCCCTTCACTGTGAGATGTTCTCCAAACACACTCTCACAGACACACAAGTATACTGTAGATGTTGGGGAGTTATGAAGGGATGTTTGGCAAAAATATGAGGGAGAAAAAAACGGTTGAAAATGTAGAAAACGTGACAAAAAGGGCCTTGATGGAGCCTCTTCTCCAAGGTTAACGGACACTCTAGAGCCATAAAGTGTCTCTGCGTGGAAAATGCGTGTCTAAATTTTGATTTCAGATGCTTAACGCTCCCTTATTTTCTCCTTCAATGCACATCAACTGTATCTGGCTGAGCTGAATTGGAGCTTGAAGAGCATGATAGTATCTAGTCTGTCTGCAGCTCCAGATTTAACTAAATATCGCAGCAGACTGTTCCAGGAGTCAGCGCACACCGTAGCTCAGATGAGACTTTGAGTAGCCATCTTTTACAGGAATGTGGAAGTACGGAGATAGAGGGAAGTTTGACGTCACAGAAAGATGGCTCTGATGGGAGGCTAATCAGGGATGGATGCCTTTTTCAGTGTGCACTGAGGTGTACTTTTCCCATTTCTCTCTTTATGGGCTCAAGCAGAAGTACAGTCGCAGTTTGAAATGATATACAGCCTGTGGAAAGGTTACCTATCCTTCATCACATACACATGACAGATCCGTATATATCTCCTCATGCTTAGCCCTTATGCCCTTTTAAGAAAAAGCTAGTTGTTGGGACTGTTAACTGCAAGATTTGCATTTTGGAATTTAAACTGCAATAAAATTATTTTTCATTTTTTTCATAAAAAGGGTTCTCGTTTAATTAATGTTATTATCTAACTCTGAAAATTAAAAAGTAGACATTTACATGCCAGTTTTGATCATATAACCATAACCACTTTTTGGAAAAAATACACCATAATTCAATATCCTAACAACAAATTTGACTTTGGATTTTATTAATATGAACAGCTGACCCATCCAAAAAAAAAAACACGTGAGAGGCCTGACATAAGTGCATTATTATTTTTTGTATGATGTCAGAATGAAGTTGGAGCTGTTATTTTAAAGTGGGAGAAAAACTGTTGTTATAATGGAAGTCTGTTGTACAAATCCTGCAGTAAACAGTCCCTACTTAACAAAAACATCCCATCCAGTCAAAAAATGATGGATATTACTTTGAAAACCCAATTGATAAACAATCATAGCCAAAGTTATCTCAATGAGAGCACAACACAAACTTAACAGGGCATAAGAATTAAACCATATGTTAATAATTTCAGAAATGGCAACACTGGACATGTTTTCTATGAATCAGCGACCAAAACAGCAACATTCAGGTAAATCTAGAGGTTAATGTTGCCTTTACACTTCTAAAGAACCAACAAAGCCACAATAATCATCCCAACAGCTACAACAAACGCTTTCCTAGGTGTTTCCATCAACTCAAACAGAGCCCTTAGCTAACGTAAGCTAATTTTTTTGCTATTGGCAGACTAGTGGTAGCTAATGGCATTACCCAGTGACACAGAAGCCCAAAATAACATTTGAACTCGAAGTAATGACGGAATACTGGTCATTACTTAAGGGAGAGGTGATTAGATTTGATGGTTAAAATCTGGGTTTGAATCCAGGATTTTTTCATGTATTGCTTGACATTGTAAGACTAGGCAGTTGTCTACATTTTTGATATTAACTAGGCCAACATTGTCAGAAATGCCTTGGCAAAGGTTTGCTCTCTCAATTCGAGGTAACAGTTGTTAGCTAGCTGACAGCTTGCTGAATAAAAAATTTCCATTTTCCTTTCCTTTTTTTTTGTCATCTTTTGTAAACTTTGCTGAATGCAAGTTTTTTCCAACAATAAGTTTGGAAACATTATTCAGTTGATTATTTCTCCCCTTACATACCCAATTAATACTGTACTTTATATCATTGGAAAGCCGAATAAGTCACCTTTACAACAAAGTACAACTTGGAGGGATCATGTATTCATGGACTGAGCAACAGAGCTAAACATGGGTTGCGCCCTTTGGGAAATGTACCAAAATCCCTTTTTTCCCTGCATTAAAGCCTCCGGTGAGAAACTGCTCTTCTTGGGTTGTTGGCCTCCTGGGACGCCCGCTTCTCTGTCTTTCTTTGGCTTCACCAGTCTCATGAAACTTGGTCCTAAATTTGGAAATAGCCTCAGGGCTGCCACTCTGTGTACCCAAAGTCCATCTTCCAGTAGCAGGGAATTTGGTCTTTTCTGGGGAAATGCAGAATCGGAATCTCTTTATTGTCCCATTACTGAAAATTAGTTTTGCAGCAGGGCACACAAAAGACAAGGTAACTACATCAGAGTTGAAAATCATAAAACCACACAGTTTTTAAAAAAACACAATACATAAACACCAGTCACAAAACCACTAACCAAAGTTTAGTCTAGAGTTTATAGCAAAATACTCCCAAGTAATTTAAAAGTGCAATGTGTGGATGTGCAAATGAGCATTTAAAGTGCAAGAAGAACAGGAGCAACCTAAGGGTTAACTCTCATTAAGTAAATTAATAGCACTGGGGATAAAAGAGACCTGAAGTCTTTTAGTCTTCCTCATAGTAGCTCGAAAACAACCGCCTGAGGACAAAAGCTCAAACTCTTTCCCAAGTGGATGATTCAGACAATCCAGACTGGCTTTAGCCTTCCTAAAGACCTGTCTATTATAAATAGACAATATGGGTGGAGGTAAAGAGGGATACTTCCTTAAATCAGTAATCAAGTCTTTAGTTTTTAAAACCTTCAACTCCAGAGAAGACTCATACTACTCATTATTCTGAAGAAGACTAACAATTACAGTATCACCAGCAAACTTCAAGATGTTTCTGTTACTGAAGCTACTACGGCACTCATTAGTGTACAAAATAAAAAGGAGGGGTGACAGGCAGCACCCTTGAGAACCAGTGGGAGAGGAGAGCACATGCATTCCCCACTTTTAGCCCCGATGCTCAAGATCCTTAGAAGTTGTGCCTGGTTGTAAAGGTGAATTATTAGGCACAAAATTATTATTAGAACTTTGACGGAAAGAGACGATCTACTACGACGAAATACGGCGAAACACAGCAAAACATGGATAATAAACGGCGAAAGAACGGCAAGAACGCACTCCAGATTGATACTGATGCTATTATTTACAGCATTATACATTATTTCCACAGAAAGTACCAATAAATCCCCTGTAATTCACCCAGGTATGGCTCTCTGAATCCTCTCTGTCTCCCGTTCTGCTCGTTTACTCGAGGAGTTACAGCAGTTTTAATCACGCGCATTTTTGTCTTTCACCACAGCTTTGTGTTTTAGACAGGGTGACCGTCGTCAATCAGTTTCTCCTCAACATCCTTGTTAAATCCAAACTTCGACCAGACTTTTGACTTTGTCCGTGTGGGAAAACCTGTTTTAAGTCTAAGCGAAGCTCCAACTGCTGCAGAGTACTCAGAGGCCAAACATTGCAAACTATGCATGCGTACCTCTGTCTGCGTGAGAGGGCTGCCTCACCGAGGAGCCGTTCAGGCTTTTCCAGGCAAAGAGCAGCATCACTGTGCGTTCTTGACACAGTGTGGTAATCAAACAAAGTAAAACGGTAATTTTAATTGGACACAGTAATGATTACTGTGGGAAATTTTACCGCGGTTTACCATTTTACTGGTAACTGTTACATTCCTAATGTAAATGCATTGTTAAATTGTCTTTTTACCTTGTGTTCATGTGTTTATGAATCAATTTTTGTACTTGTGCTTGTATTAAAGAAAATGTTTACGAGGAACACAGAAATTAATCTACAAAGATAACTGTGACTCATGAATATAGGGATTCAGAAGACATGGAGGGTTTAAAATGTTATTTGAGTTCCAGCCAATCAGATCTTTCAAAATGACAGCTTTGATAACCTTTGACCCAACAAAAATGTTACTCATTGCATCTGTTCAGTCAGATTTCTCCACTAACCCCTGGAGTGTTTCCTCTCACTGGCAGCATAGCGGCCACTCTGTCCGTGTACTGATCAGTATTCTTGTTTGTTTACTCCTCCCCAGGAGAGGCCCAGCAGACAGCAGTCGCGCCAGGCACCATGAGGCAGCGAGCTTGGCCTGAGAGAGCGGAGAAATCACCCTTCATCACTTTCAACTGGACCGGGCAGGGGAGGAAATGCACACAGAAGCAGCAGCAGCAGCAGAGACAGGCTAATACACTCATCTGAGAGTACAGTGGCGAGCAAATGGGGAAGGCAGGAAGAGATTGAGAGAGGGGAGTTAGTAACGCAGATTTCATCATCATAAATGGCAAAGTGGACTGGGCTGCACTTAGAGGCAGAGATGTCCTTGTTAACGCATTGTCCTCCGTTGGAAGCTCCTTGTTAGAAATCACAAATCAGTCCCCCCCTGCCCCTGTGAGGCTAGCGAGCTGAGGGGCTGAGGAGAGGAATAAGAGAGGACGAGAGAGACAGAGCAGAAAAAAGAGACTGTGACAGGCCCCCATGCAGGCGCGTAAGAAGTATGTTCTGCTGGGCTTGTGTGCGTGCTGCTGGCTGGTGCTCTTTTATTGGGGTGGAGGAGTCCAGCTGCGTCTGCTTCGCCTGCTGACACGGCACAGAGGGGAAGTGGTTCGCCCTTGGCCCAACTGGACCGACAAGGCCTTCCTGCCCCGCTATGCCCACCTGGATGAGCTCCAGACGGACCCCGGGACGGCAGAGTCGCCCCGCCAGCGCCGCCAGGCTTGGTCCGCCATATATAAAGACAGTCGCTGCCGCATGGAGACATGTTTTGACTTCTCGCGGTGCCGCCGTAGAGGTAGAGAAGGATTCAGGGTGTATATTTATCCATCAGAGAAGAACGATAGGGTGTCGGAGAGCTACAGGAAGATCCTGACGTCCATAGGTGAGTCAAGATACTACACATCAGATCCTCGAGAAGCGTGTCTGTTCGTGCTCGGGATAGACACCTTAGATCGGGACCAGCTTTCAGGACAATTTGTGCCCAATGTGGATGAACGCATCCGCGGTTACCCGCTGTGGAACGAAGGGCGGAACCACCTGATCTTCAACCTGTACTCAGGCACCTGGCCCAACTACACGGAGGACCTGGGCTTCAACATCGGCCAGGCTATCCTCGCAAAAGCCAGCCTCAACACGGAACATTTCAGGCCGGGCTTCGACGTCTCCATCCCGCTGTTCTCAAAGGACCACCCCCAGAAGGGCGGAGAGCGGGGCTGGCTGGTGAGGAACACCATACCGCCGCGGAGGAAGTACCTACTGATGTTCAAAGGGAAGCGATACCTGACGGGCATTGGCTCGGACACGAGGAACGCTCTCCATCATATACACAATGGGAAGGACATTGTGTCGCTGACGACGTGCCGGCACGGGAAGGACTGGGAGAAGCACAAAGACGCCCGCTGTGACCACGACAACCTGGAATATGAAAGGTAAGACTGGGGTCAAACTGCTGATTGGGAGGTGCTGTTGTACAAAGCTGTGAGGCTTGAGCTTGTTTGACACTTCACAGGGACTTACAGGAGAAAGAGTGTCAACAGCCTTTTTTTATTGGAGAAACCACAGCAGTGTTGCTCCATTTGCGTCTTATTTGAACTAAACAGGCTGTTTTATGGGTCTGTTAGATGTCACTGATTTTCTACAAGCAGTGTCAGTAGTAGTGTTTTGGGTCCCACTGGTTATTTTTGTCTCTCTTTTATGGCCTCACAATTCCTGACTGCTTGGGTTTATGATGTTTGGCAGTTCCCTTTGAGATAAAAAATTTCACTCACAGCCTTGACTCTCCAGAAATTCAGTGCAGGTCGGTGTTTGGCACATTTTTCCCCTTCCTGTGTTTGTAAGACCACAGCTGAACAATGGTTTGAGTGTGGCCAGCTTGTAAGAACTGACCTTGACCTTTTGTTTTATTCGGAGCGGGAATAAATATATAATAATACGTGCTTGTCAGAACGAGTGGAAAACAAGAACCCGCACGCTTGAGTCCAACTGTATCTGGGTGTTTACCAGAGCAACACAAAGGAGAAAGCTTGATTTAATTAATTACAAATGAAACTACAGCGTGTAATGAGCCATAGCAAAGGTCAACACAAAGAATGGCTTTGTGAAATCTCAGAATACCACTGGGTTGAGGTATGAGGCACAAAATGATTTTTTTTTCGTTCAGGCTCTTGTTGCTCTGGTGAGAGGCTTACCTTTATTCACTTTAATTCCAATTAAATTTTGCAGTTATGCTGATTAGATCGTGGGTGGAGTGGTTTTAAAGACAGTGCGAAATTACATCTGTAATACTCACAGTAATGATTCATTAGTTAAGCTAATTAAATTCAGCGTATGACCTTTGCAGGAGTTTGAAAACACGTATGCATACCATTTTACTTAATGCAATTCCATTCCAGCCTTATGCTTAGTCAAGGCCTGTGACAGAGTGGTTTCTTTTGACGTGGAGGCCATTATGGATTTGTAGTAAGAGGCTGTAGGAAAATAAAACTCATCATTGGAGTGTTTCCAACAGGAATATACAGCGTGAGACTGTAAGGGAAGGGCCCTGGATAGGGAGATGGGCACGGCTATAGCCTCCTGTGAAAGGGGAAAGTATCAAAGCAGTTGGCCAGTGGCGATAATGTGTCCTACCCTGCAAAATACGGCATTATCCAGGGCCATTGCAAACGATATACTGTCCACCTCAGGCAGGAGATGTTACGCTCTGTATTTACACCCCATCTCACCCACTCATTTTGTTTGTAGATTATTCTGCCGTATCTATAAATTGGTCTGTACACCCTTTTCATGTTTCATACCTCATTGCTTTCTCATATCTAGATGTTGTAGCTGTAATTTGTTTCAGTGCAAAAGGTTGGACATCCAGCTGAGCTTAAGGAGCTCCTCAACTCTGATATCAGCAGAGTGCCTTCCCTATTGGGCTAAAATGCTGATGTGTAGCCTCTCCTATTCGTATGTTCTGGTCCTGCTCTAGTCTTCGAAAATATTAGAGGGAAATCTTTCTCACACTGACTAAGGTTCTACATGGAAAATTAGAACTACAGCCTTTAATGCTGTGTTTGGAGTCACAGAGAGGGAAACAACCGATGCAGAAAAAGTACGAACGATATCCTTTGCTTTCCTTCTGGCTCGAAGGGCAGTACTTTTCAGGTGAATATAATGTAACATGACCAGTGGGATCATTTCCTATGTCTTTTATTAATGGCCCTCCATTAAATAGCACCCCTACCACTCATACTGAAATCCCACAATGCTCTGCAACAGCTGCTGTGCAAGACCTGTGCACCAGCCCTTCAGCCTTTGCTTTATTACTCTGATCAGCAGATTAATACATGCGTGGATGCTTTTAAAACAAAAAGTAAAATAAAATACCGTTCGAATTCATATTTCTGATTAAAACATAGTCTGATTAGACTGTTCAGCAAATGTTGATTCTGTTTGACCCACATCTTAGACTGTATTTTAGATGTTGGCTCCTCCTGTGTTTGCGTTTGACACCCAGGCTGTTAGAATTTGACGATCAACGGTGGTTTAATTGCAGTATTTACTGCTTGCTTACTCACATGCAGGTCAATGGGGCTGTAGTAGGCATACAGTTGATCTTGTACACTGGCAGTGACAAAGGATAGATTCTTTTGAGTTTGTTTGAGTTTCTGTTTTCATTCACATTTTTGGATTTAATCCTCAATATTATCAACACATAATTTGATGATTTATTCAGCTCATTGTTGCATGTTGCTATCCTGGCTTTCCTATGCCTCGTCCACTATGTCAAGTTTAATCAGCATTGTATTTATGGAATACAGTAAAAAATAACTACAGAAAAATTCAGAATAAAATACAATACAAATACCAACAATGAGCCCGAAGAATTTAGTTATGGATAATAACCAAAAGTCATCTTTACTCCTTTACCCCTCTGCACACTTTGGGGCTAAGAGTTGAGCATCAGGAAACAAATGGGCATGTTTTTGTTTCAAGTCTTTAGTTTGTAAAATTTCAGACTTCACAAAATGAATATTTAGGTTAAAAAATTATACAGTGAAAAATATTAAAGGATAAAAGTAACAAAATTGCACTTTGTGGAATATAAATATCAATCATCCAATAAGTGGATTTTTTTGCTCTTGTTGTTAATTCAGTAATTTTTACAACTTAAATTGTCAGTTCCCATGCATTTTTAGTGCTCCATTTTTCAAATTGCACACATATTTTCATCGCCTTGAACTTATGGACTAACACCAGTTTTGTAAAATTCACTCACAAGGGTCTTTTGCTCCAGACGAACCATTTTTAAATGTTGAATGAATGACAGTTAAGGAATTCAAGTTTGTTCCTGCTTGATCAAGATGCAATAATTTTTAAATTTAAATTAATAGGCGGAAGAGGATTGGGGCCACTGAGAAAAAAAAGTGGAGTCCAATTTTTTTTAATCAATATTTCTCAAAAGAAAAAAAAAGAAAAGTTTTTCTCAGAATTCTGACATTTTTTTCTTTAGAGAAATATTAAAAACATTGTACTCCTTTTCTTTTTCTCAGTGGCCCCTAATTATCTTCCGTATGTATCAGATCTCTGAACTTTTCGTCAAAGTTTTTTTCACCTGCACTTACTGTAATCTTAATATCTTCACACATTAAAGGGTCCCTTGGTTTAATTCTGTAGTTTTTGGTATTTTTCTACTCTTTTGACAGTATTCATCAGCAGTCCATCCTATTAATGAAGCTCAAATAATATTACATGTTTTTTTAAAATGCTCTACTTGCTATTTTTAATCCCAGTAAATGGCAGCGGTTATGGATGCTTATGCTGTCAGTGTGGCTACATATCTCAACAAAAATCCCTGATTGCTTGAATACAACTTAATATGAAGATAATTTAAGCAATAGCCTTAGAAGTTTTATTTTCAAGGAGATACTTCAGAGCTTTTGGTGCATTTACATTGAGGGAATATTAGGATACTTCTCTTGCATGTAGATGCAAAGTGCTGTTTGTCTGAATTTCAGAAAATCTAATTAAATAAATGTAAAATGTACTTGGGGGCTGAAAATGTACGTATGTGGCACACCTAAGTGTCATCTTTGCAGGAGACCCTGTCTTATCAACAAGTTTTTATTCCCACCCACTCATTGGAGTGTAAACAGTGGTTTTTAGAAGACATATAGAAAAAGATGTTTAAAACACTCAATAGGGACTTTTAGATATTATAGTTGGCATTTATTCCCCCTGAGAAACAGCTCTTAAACCCCTGAATCCAGAGGTCCTTTACTCTCGAAGAGGAGGTTGAATAAGAAAGACTATTGAAGATAAGTTTCATGCAGAGTTATTACCTTCCATTACTCCATGCAATGGTAGCCTAATTACAAAGTTTATGTGGAGGAACTATACCAACTTATAGCAAAAGCTTCTTCAACTTCTAACACTTTGCAGTAAAACTCTCTGAAGCTGAAGTGCTGACAGAGCTCCTCATTAGCTATAAAGTCTGTGCCCATCCATTCATACACAGTTAGCAAAGAGAAGATGGTCTGATGGTGCAGAACACTCACAGACAGGAGAAGATGGATTCAGTGTGAGTAGGAGTGTAAAAAATGAAAATAAGGAGTAGGAGCTTCAGGAAAGTGTCTAATGAAGTGTGTAAGAGTCCTCTGGAGTGTATGACAAACACAATTAGACTGCAAGCAAAACTTCAGAGACCCGTCGCTGTTGTCTGTACGCCGTCATTAGAATATTAATCCATAAAGATATTCAAAAATGTCTAAAGTGTTCAGACAGTTGTGGCTGATAAATCTTTTGTCCGACAGACAATTCAAAATCAACAACAACTATAGCCTGACAGACTCTTTATATTAAACAGTGCTGTCTGGAAAATTTCTGAGGTGTGAAAGAAAACATCTTTTTTCCAAACTAAAATTAAAACCCCAACTCCAATAAAGTTTTACACAATGGTGTAGAACCTATATTAAAACAGAACAAAGCTATTTGCATATCATGTTGACCTATATTTAACTAAATAGAGACAACAATCAAGACAACCATATTAACCAAGCTTCTTGTGGGGTAAAATTATAGCTAAAAACATTCTAGCACTAGTTGCTTTACAACCTTTTAATCCAGTCTGCTAGTATGACACCGAGGACACAGTCAAAGTCAATGGGGTTTCCCACAGAAACAGCAGTTTACTGGCTCAAATGGTAGTTGAACCTCTGAAAACATGCCAGCACTAGTTTATGGCAGATCACTCAATTAGCTTAGCTAATAAAACAACTTGGTCAAAATTCCAAAAAATTACGAACCTCTTTGTGGAGGTTAAACTTCATTAACTGATGTTCAGCTACAGCATGACTTACTTAACCCTAAAGCTACTGTAAATAAAAGCCTAGCTTACTTTAATCAGTTAACTACACACTAAGTAGAAAAGCTACATTAAAGTATATGTATTTCAATCAATTTATTTATATAATATGTCCTTAACGGTCACTTTTTGATGACTAGGCTATCTATCAAATTCAATTGTATTGCCGATAACTCAATAATTGTTAAGGCCTTTGCACAATGGACATGATTTTGTGAGTAAACAGTTCCCACTTTTTTTTTCAACACACCCAGTCAATGCAAGCTAACATGCCAGAGACATAATGTCCCCAAGCAAATGTTTTCACTCAGTAAGCTTTAAGCATTGAGTTTTCCTTCTTTTTATACAATCAGATGTGCCAACTTGGATGTCACTTGTTGTCGAGTCCATTTTGGCTGCTGAAGCGCCATTTTTTCAAGATACGAATTGCTAATGATGTGGATAGCAAGGTGTGTCAATTGCTGCTGAAATATTCGCAATTTTGTGCCTTTTTCCCATTTCCCTAGGTGTGTAAAGACTTTAATTCTGTGTTAAAGCAGATTATACGATCCACCAAGGAGGTAATGTTTTAGCTGGCATTTTTTTAGTTAGGTAGTTACTTTGTTTGTTCGTTTGTGAACAGAATAACTCAAAAAGCGCTTAAGTGATATTAAAGATGCTATGAGGAGTTTCTAAGTAATTACAAAAAAGTCTCACTTTTAGATATATGCCTGATCAAAATACACACTTTAAGATGAGTTTTATAGCATCAAAATAGGTTATCTATAAATGCTATTCCTTAGCTTCGTGGTCGGGTCGGACAGGGCTGGACCGGCCTGAATACTCATCTTCGGGAACAAGACAATTAAATCTAGAGCAAATTTATATTATTCAGACAAGTCTTGGAGCACCGGGCTGTGAGTTGCGATATATAAAGCCGGCTACAAAACTACGATACTAAGTTTTCCAAAAATTGCTTGTTGTCACACATCAAAAACTACCGCTACGTAACTAGAAAGAGATACATTACCTCATCGCTTTGAATCCTGTAAGTTGTTGAAAAAAGAAGTTGTAAAGCAATGCGGAGTTCTGAGGAAAGTCCGAGCTGCATTTATTAGCATCACAACAAACAGATGCTTTGGCCACGTCTTTTGGTGCGTTCCAGTTGTAGTCAAAAGTAGGAATTCTGAGTAGGAAACTGCAACTGGAACACCCCCTGAAGTCGGTATTTCTACTAGGAACTCGGTGAAACCTTGCCACCCCCAAATTGACAATCGAAGATGGATGCCCCCAGTGTGAACAGTTATTTAGCTCCTGTAATAATCAATTTATTTGCACTTCTGACTGGTGTGTTGCTCTAGATCAGCTGTATACATCGTATTGTTAGACTTATATTTACAGAAATGCTGCCATCGTGATAATCACATTCTTCATGTGATATTTGTGAACAACAACGCAGGGCGTGCTAACAACAGCTAACAATAGCCTGGTAGATCGGCATGTTTTTTTCCGACTTCAACTGGAATGCTGATAAGTCGGAGATGATGTCACTCCCAGTTCTGAGGTTACTGGAACGCAGCATTACGACAGTAGCCGTGCGTGCTCATGGGTAGCGGAGTCTTTATGTTGCTGGTAATAGATTCTCCTCACAGCACCTTTAAATACATTCAATGGACACCGATGACATTTTCAGGAAATGCTCTTCATGGCCCAGGACAGAAGTTATTAGAGTTTGATGGTGATCCAAATCTAGATGTGGATAGAGCAGCTTCCACATTTTTGCTGGTAACTTCATGATCTCTTATTAGATTCTTATGACATTTTCAGGGCCTGTTGATCACGACACAGAAGAAGTGATTTGATTTTGGTGGTTTAGATCTAGAAACTTTCAAAGCATTATGAAGTAGTGTTATGAATTAAACAGTAAAAATAAGACATAAGTCTGCAAGCTCCTCTGCATCACTGCTCTTCTTCTTTTTGTCTGGCAGAAGAAACTTTGCTAGCATGAGAAAATCCTGCCAAACTACAAACCCTAATCTACACCCGAGCCGTATGGAGGTGGCGGTTATTTTCAGTTGCCTCCACATGAATGCTCAAAGCAAGCGTTTTCTAACTCCACAAAGTGACTTTTCAAGCATTATCCACCCTGAATTCAGCAGTTAGAAGGCGGTTATGGTCCCAGCACACTGCTAGCTGCTGTGGCTTCTCGCAGGCTACCTCCAGCTTGTTTACATTGGGCCGGGCTGTGAGGGGATGGAGCTCCTCAACACTGTATGAATGAGCTCATTTATTCCACACAACCCACTACTCACTCAGACACCCGGGTGGGCAGGGTTTGAGGGGGTGGCGGTGTGTTTGTGTGGGATGTGGGTGCAAGGAGGAGGGAGACGATAGCAGGGGAGATGGGGAGGGTCCCATGCGGTACTTTGTGGTAGATCTGGATAGCGACTATGAGGGTGTGAGGGTGTGAATGGGGGTGGTGATGTGAGAGACAGCTGCCATTTTGAGGGGAAATTCACTAAAAGAGGGTACATTTTATTCTAATTTCTGCCACTTTAAGACTCTTTTTGTGATATGTGATGCTGGGGAGAGAGAGGTGAAGAGGAAGGAGAGGTTTGAAATTGATCTTTTTATATGGAAAAGAGGAGTTTCAAAAGGAAATGGCAGAAAAGGGTTAAAAAAAAGGAATGGAGGATAATAAACAAACTGTATGAGGAAGGCTTGGGCAAGGTAGAGGCCCACCCTTGCCCCTCCATCTGTCCACTTCTCTGGCATGTTCTCCCTCTCTTTCAAGCCTTTCCTATTTTATCCTCCCAGCGTAGGTTCACACTCTTCAGTATTAGCCAAAAATCCCACACCTAGAAACACAGTGACTAAAAATAATAGCATATGTCATTGCAAGCACCTGTGTGTGTTTAATATGACAGTGTGTGAGACTGTCACAGCTCGATATGCATAAGATCGTCTCCGTGAGCCACCGTCAGCAAGGCTCTTAGAAGGTGGCACCAGGTTAATGAGCGCATGCATATGGTACACCGACAGATTAGCCCGGAGGGACCCGGACAAGACAGAGACCAACAAAGGGCGCAAGAAGGAGGGGGGAGGAGGAGGAGGAGGGGCCGGAAGATGGAAGTAGGGCGGAGGGGGGATTCAGACGGATCAATAGGCTGTTGTGACATTTTTTCTGTCTAAATGGGAAGACTGAGACAATATGAGGCCAATGATGACTTTCTCAGAGGACAACACATTTTAAAAAATTATTCATTTAGTTTAACAGCTTCAGATTTGTCATTCTATGCCCTGTTTTTCAAATTAGTTTTTCCAGCAACAACAGTCATCATTTTGTGGCACTCACAATGAACAACTATCTAATTTCTGCTAATGCTACTGACGCACAATGGAGATTGGATTAGATTCACAACACTGCGTTGTATTGCTCTAAGTCTTATTGCATACAATTGCATGCAACAGTTTTTTTTAATGTTATTGTTCATTTTGCATCTTCCGCTGAGGTTGAATTATAATCCATAATATTCAAGAAACACAGTAACAACAGCTGCTTACTGGCTATAATGATGGCACACTTTATCATTAAATGGATTCTGACTTTGCAGATTGATAAACCTAAGATTTCTAACTTCATTTTGAATGTTAATAATCTGCATTTAGCCTGTCTGGTATGAGGAAAACAGGTAATGTTTGATAATAATATGGTATTGTCTTTCAGTTTGTTCTGTATATTTCTTTTATTGTTTTATTCTTCATGTTAGACTTGTATTTTTCTGCTTGCTACTAAGAGATTTGGTGCAAATTCCTTTTTATTTATAAATAAATTGGACACTGATCGATCATGAGGTCAATATAAAGTACAATAAATAAAATATAAAGAGTGTGTAACCAATGTTTTCAGTCTTCCTTTTGTTCCTTATGCTTTGCAGAATGTCTATGTTGATTACAGGTCTTCCCTGAGTTGATATCATACCCCAAAGGCTTTTACAACACCAGTAAATTTGCACAAATTATTTTGTACATTAAAAGTTGGATATCTTACAGGAGTTGTGGAAATGTGCTCCTCAATCTTTTGAGCCTGAGAGTGAAACATACAAGAAATTCTGGTTTGTGAAAATTAGGTAGGTCATGTTTGATTGGTGGTTCATCATCTCAAAGAAATGGTAGGGGGCACATTGAATTGTTGTAGGGCTAGCTTATAGCTTGCTGGAGCTTGTGTGACAGCTTTATCTGCTTGGTCCAATGTCTGAAATCTGACAGATCCATCTTGCTAAGCTCCAATCTACAACAATTATGAACAGCGGAGGCGGCACAGCCCAAGTGTCCAAGGTTACAGCAGGAACGTTAGCATAGATGCTTCAGTAGCATTTTTATCAGACAAGCAAACAACAACAGTGAAAGCACATCTTGATGGAAAGGACTCTTTTTTTGCTCTGCTTTCGACATGTTTTTCCTTGATTTTTTTCTCTAAAGTGGCATACATTTTATATTTTACATCGTAGCTGTAGCGCACGCCCACTACATTAACTTAATGGCCTGTAATAAAAGTGATTGACAAAATGATTGCTCAATCGCCTGCTGCAAATGCTTTTAAAAGGTTCTGTCAACACTTTCTCGGGGCTGTTACCCAGATGGACTTGTAGGGTCTAGTGAATGGTCCATCAGGTGTGGCAGGTGATCATCTGACAGAATCTAAATGGTACAAAAGCACAATCTTACTCAGAGCTCTATTCAGATGAGGAGAAAATAGCTTGTTTACGTGGATTTATCCTGATTAACTGCAATAAAATTAGGACATTGTGGATATTTTATGCAGACTTGCAGCCAAAACAACTCGATTACTATAACTGTTCACAACTGTCCACAGAACTGAGAGATCTATCCTCTATTTCCTGTCTAAGATTTATAAGCATGCCTTCTTCTTAACAGATATCTGCATATGAAAACAGAAAATCTGGCATGCCATACAGTCCATTTACACTTCACTGGGCTCCTAGTGGAGGAGTTGGCATGGACAGTGATTGTAAATGCATGGGTCTTGATGTAATACCAAAATAACATGATTATCTTATGACTGCCACTTTTCAGCCCTGTTCTATCTTGGCTCCCATCCATTCTTATGTCTTTTGTTGCTTTATCTCCTATAAACCAACACATGGAAAAGTAGTCTTATATCAAATAAGTACAATAGAAGTGAAAGCTGTCTCCAGGTTGGTCTGCAAGGTTTGATTGTCATCAAATGTCAGTAGTTGGAATTTCATATTGGGCAGTGATCTCTATGGTTGGCTTCATAATTCTTAAAAACAGATCAAGTTTAAGAACTTTCATTCCCTTAAGTTCCTATTAATGTAATTTCACTCCTTTTAAAGTATGTAATGATTGGTAAATGGCACCCAAAATCCCATTAAAACCTGCCACAGGGAAAAAGAGACATCTGAAAAGGAACAGAAGGTGCCTGGAAATACTTCTCTGGTCTATTGAATTGGTGTGTAACTTGAAGTGTGAAAGTGTGTGTGTGCATGGGTTATAGATGATAGGAGAGAGAACAGAACGGAGCAGCGAAAGAGACAAGTTGGAGGTAGGACACAGAGGAACCAGAGGCAGTAAGAGCAGCAAGACAGCGGGGAAGAAACTCAGAATGTCATGTGATGAAGTTGACAAAAAACGGGGGAAAGAGCGCTGGGATACGGCGGGCAACTTGAGGTGGGGGGAAAGTGAGAATGAAACGGAAAATGGGAGGGGAGGGTGACAAAGTGAGGGGGAGAAAGACAGAGTTGAGAAAGATGGGAATTGGAAGAGAGAGGATACTTAAAGCGAGGGAGAAGCCGTGCTGAAGCCTAATGGCCTAGTTTCCCTCACTTTGGAGAATTCTCTAAGAAAAGGGGAGAGAAACGTCGCATTGTACAGTGAATGTAAATGAGCAGGAGTGTGAAAAACAGTGTTTAGGAGATACAAAAGGTACACCAGGAGACAGAAAGTTCTCAGCTCGCTTTCAGACCGATAAAAAACTAAGTGTGTGTTTGCTTGGGGAGGGAGAGGTGTTCATTTGAAATAGACTGGATCAGATGGAGGGAATGTGGAAACAGAGAGGATGTGTTAAATCCTATGCCCATTTATGTAAACGTAGCTTGAGGTGCATGATAAAAAGTTAATTTTTACAATCTTTGTTTACACATTTGTTACTTGTTATGTTCGCAGCTACAATTCCACTTGATACATTAGTCATTTCCCTTTAGCAGGAAGTAAAACACCTTAAGTTCATCAATCAGACCAAAGACTAGCCTATGGTTCAATAATTAAACCCCTCGTGTTTACTTTGCTCTGCTTCTATCTCTATCACTATCACTATAGAGATCCCACATGTAGTTGGCCATTGCACATGTAGACAAGCAGGTAGAAAGCGGACAGTTTGTCTGGTGGAGATGAAGCAACAATTTTCTCTGCAAACCTCCCTTTAAATTCATTAAAATAGACGTATGTAGGCTAACGATATGTAGGTCAACATGGAAGTTAGCATCGCAGTGGTTCACTCAACTGCAAGCCTAAGAAAAGCCTGTGTGATTTTTCACTCTGTTTTGGATCATTTTTGATCATAAGCTCTGTGGAGAGCAAAAATGATGGAACTTAAATGTTTTGTTTTTGATGTATTCTTATGAAGCGAACCAACATGTCACAATGTTTTAAATATTAAATATAATCGGCATGAGTTAAAAGTCATCATTAAGCTGTCATGGAGCTATAACATGGGGGTTTGCCTTAGGAGCAACTATAATATTAACAATGTATAGCATCTTGTTGTGACCTCTTGTTTGAGAGTTTCCTATCAGTCGAATGACATCATCAAGTTGGCCCTCATGACTGTGGAAGCAGTTTATCAGCAGCTAGTTAGCATCCATAATTCTGAAAACACATCAACGGTTAAAGATCTGAAACCGCAATTTTGAAGACCATAAAGCTTTGGAAATAGAACGTGCTAAATGTTAACTCACTTGAGCGTGCTCTTGTTGTGACCTCTTGTTTGAGAGTTTCCTATCAATCGAGTGACATTATCCAGTTGGTCCTCATGACTGTGGAAGCAGTCTACTAGCAGCTAGTTAGCATCCACAATTTTGAAAACACATCAACGCTTAAAGATTCAAAACCAGTACTTTGAAGACCATAAAGCTTTGGAAATAGAACATGCTAAATGTTAACTCACTTGAGCCTAACCTGCTCCACTCTATTAGGTCATTGATAAGTCCATGTTTGAGTCATACTACTGGCAGACAGCACAGAGGGGGGATCAACTCATCCCCCCCAAATGTTATGCCTAAAAACAAAGGCATGGATCAGCTTTGAGAGAGCAGTGATCTCATTCATCATAGAGGAATATGATTGACTGTTTTGCTCAAATTGTGCAGACCTACAGTCACCTTCAGAGCTGGTGTTAGAAACCAGTATGTTAAGCATCCTTTTTAGGTTAGTAAATATGTCTATTAAGGCAAGCGTGAGAGATATGACTTTAAAATCTTGTTTTCAACTTGGGTTGAATGCTGAATACCAATTAGTGGTAACACAACTCTAGGGAAAGAAGAATGATGTGTTTGCTTTAGTAAAAGTTGAAGAAAATGCTTTAGAAATGCTCCTACGCGTACACAAGCGGGGGAAATTTGCAGACTTGTGAGCGTGTCAAAACAGCCCAATAACACCTACAAAGGATTTCAGTGTGCGGCGTGAAAACTGACTCAGCACTGGAAAGGAAAACAGTATCATTGTTATCTGCCTGCATACATAAAAGACGCCTCCTATTGTCGCGTTCCATACAGGCACAATTTATATGGATGTTTGCAGTGTGTGTGTGTCAGCATCCGGGAGCATTGTAAAACAGTGTGTGCAGTGTGAGAGTTTGGCAAACCAAATAAGAAATGTAGCAGAGCGCTGTAATTAAAGCCTGTGAAATTGTACCTCTGAAGATGCTGTGTTTTGTGTTTGTGTGTTTGTGGTTTATGAGGACGGTCTCTGCTGCCCGTGCTCAGAATACTTGGAAAAGAGAGGCCGCCTTGTGTTTCTTTGGCTCGAATACACTCGTCCACCCCTCCATCCGCTCTTTTCCTCACGTCCAGCTCCCCAGCTTGCGACATTTTGAATCCCATACATCAGCTGTCCCCCTATAGTGAGCTTTTGAGAACTTGTCAAACATATTTATGAAGTCAAAAGTGAAAGTAGCATTGATCCCACCTAGAGCCAAAATGTAATCTGATTTCTCAAATTCATTCAAAGCTGCTGAAATCCATAGTTGGATCAACAATGGATTAAGCTAAACCATGTCATTAAATGGGTTACAACCTTGTGATAAACAGTTTGAAAAACAATCAAAAAACCCTGTTGTTTTTTTCCTTCTCTAGACTAGCCTCTTTTACAAGCAGATTTAGTTGTATTAGCATTGGGTAGTGTTGTAGCAGGCTATATTTTATCAATCAATCAATCAATCAATCAAACTTTATTTATAAAGCACTTTTCGTACAACATATGCAACTCAAAGTGCGTTTACAGGTTAGCTACCAGCTCTTAAAGTGCTAATAGCAATGACTGACATAAAGAGAGATTTGAATATTATACCTTTTACTTTCCTACTCTGAGTGGTGTGGGAATGAGCCCAAAAATGTAGACGTGAGTTAACATTAAGGCTCCCCAGTTCCAAAGGCCAAGAGTTTAGAATTTAGACTACCTGCTTCAGATAATTACCTGAAAAAGGTTGCAATGAACACTAGGGATGGGATGATACCCTTAAACTCACGATACGCTGCACCTCTATATGCTCGGGTCACAATACGATATGTCACAATACAACATCAAAAAAGTAAAAAAGAGAAATATGACTGTGTAATTACAACTTATTTGTTTTTGTTTGAGTTGCACACAGGAAAACACAAGGCCTAACAGGCAAAACACAAACAATATCACTCTCTCTAACACTAGAGAGGTTAGAGAGAGTGTATGCTAACGAGCGGTAGGCTTGTTTTCATCGTCTTCGTCTTTTTTAATGAGAAAGCCAAAATACTGCCAGACAGATGACTTGTATACAGGTGGAACGTCCTCAATTTCGACCTCATTCGACTCCATCATTCGGCTTTTTGGAGGCAAGGTAGTTGGTGCTAATGTTTGTTGTCGTCACTTCTGGTCATATGCGCTAATACCGGACGGGAAGTCTTTATTTTGCGATCCATTTTTTTCAAACTTGATGCATTTCGTCACGTACTGTATCGCGATATATTGCCAAATGATATTTCATCCCATCCCTAATGAACACACAAGATTTTAATGTTTGATCTGAAATAATAAAGTGCAACTGATATTGCCGCTTAGATTGTTAAACAAATGGTTTCTAATGACCTGCTAACAAGAACTACAAAAATGACAGAAACCCAATGCAAGCATTTCTGGCCTTTTTTTTTTTAATAATCAGTAATTCACTCTCTGTTGCCATCACCATGAGGTCCAACTTGACCTGACCACATGATTATGAAGAAATTTTTAAATTAGAGGTTACATATTGGAAATACTGTAAGCCAAACCACCATGCTGTAGTTCCATAGTAGCTTAATAATAGGTTTTTCATCCTTGCTAATTACAATTAGGCTTTGAAAATCATGAAAGTTAGATAAGTTTGTCAAGTTTGGCACAAAGAAAAGAACATGTAAGTTTCATAAAGTGTTTTTAACTACAGAGCTTTTTATCAGCAATGAACCACAACACCATTGAAAATCCCTCAATGCTTGTAATTTGAGAGAACAACCACCTACAGAAATACTGTATGTTGTCCCTGCACCACTATGTAAGTTCACACTGGTCTATAGAAACACATGTAACTCATACTTCCCTCAAGTATCAGATTTTGGCAACCCTATGAACCCCTCTGTTTCAGCCCTGCTCAGAACAGGCTGTTTAAGTGGATATAGCTTTGGCTTACCAGTACTGACTGTATCGACCAGTTATCTGTTTTCTTTTGCAATGGTTGGTGAACAAGAGACTTTAAAGTCCCATATTTGATTCCTTTTCAACAAATATATGCTGATTCTGTGTCTCCAAAAGTGTTTTTTAAAATCCACCAAGACACATGATTCTGCTGATAAACCCTTTTGTTTGAGCCCTGTTCAGAAAAGGCTATTTCAGGTTTGATCCTCATGAGCTACATCTGACCACACCCCTCTGAAGACATGGATGCACCTTGGCTCTTGAGTGCTGTGCTCGAAAGCCTACTGTGGCTGCACAGACAGGTTTGTTCTATTAAAGCTGGCTGTGGACAGAGGAAATAGTGAATGTCTGCTACTGACCATTATGGAAACAAACATTTTCTAAAAGATGGTGCAAGCAAGAGAGGGAAAGTATTTTTTTCTCATGTTGGTGGGGTGGGGGATTTGAAGAAATAGAGAACCATTACAAATTGTCTCCCGTATAATATGGGACCTTAAAGGTTGGAGGTAAACAGATACTTGTATGAGCAGAAGCGTAGCGCAAAATCATTGCTTGGCTTACCTGGATGGTTTTAAAACAAGTGCTGGCAAATGACTTAATCTCTGTCTGTAATCAAAATGTCAGTTTTGTTTTTACAAAGTCTCCTGTGGCTTTCGAGTTACTCAGCTTTGTTTTTTACCGTAATAAGCTGTCTTTAAACATTTTACATGAATGTCTAAGTACTTTGTATATAAATAGGATCATTAAAAATCTGTTGAGGCTCTTCTACTATGTGGTATCAGCTTAACTTGGCCTGACATAACTCGGTTGATTTGGTGCTCCATTGGGGATTGTGCCAACTACCTGGCACAGTTTATTGTATCATCTCAGTTGAGACTTAATGTAACATGAAGACACTGATAACCTTTAGAATAATGCCACGTGTTGAAGGTGTTGGACACAGAAATTAAACATCTCTTGTTTATCTGTCAGTCGGTCTGTCCGCCCTCTGAATGGATTGACTAACTTACCTACTAACCCAACACAAACCTCCCTACCTACATCCCTTCTGACCTCTGTGCACAAGCACAGTATTATGGCACTGCCCTGGCATTACAGACTGCATAAAAAAGTTTAAGATGAACAAGGAAACTCAACTAATATGCTCTGTCTGTCTTGCAACTTGATAAACAGTGATAACAACTCTTGTGTATTTAACTGTTGACAATATTGTTCAAACCATAGTTTGGAAAC
This sequence comes from Scarus forsteni, assembly GCA_036419115.1. Taxonomy (NCBI): domain Eukaryota; kingdom Metazoa; phylum Chordata; class Actinopteri; order Labriformes; family Labridae; genus Scarus; species Scarus forsteni. The sequence continues at coordinate 17,375,812 of JAZDUH010000458.1, forward strand.
TCTGCGATAAACTGTGATATCAATTACAGGTCAGAAATGGTCAAAGCTGTTATTTAGATTTATTGTATATTCATTCCACGATATTTAATATGTATTGAGGTTGATTCCAGGTTAAATATAAAGTTTTAATACATCCACACCACAGGTTTTATAATGCTGAGTGATTTATGTGAGCATCTGCAGACATCTTCATCAGCAGCAAACTGACTCGTGCCAGGAATCTTCTATTAGTTTGAGGTCTGGATTTTTTACAATATTTGAACTTTTCAGTGAGCACAATGCTTTAGCCTCAACTATTAGAGAACAAGACACTTGATATTTAACCAAAAGGCATGTCTGCAAGGTCAGGAAATGAATTTATATTCAAATCAGCTCATGGTAATTCTGCCTTTGGCTGCAACGTGGAATTGGCGGAGTGTTAGCTCCGTGTTGGCGGTGATTTACCCCAACTGAGAGGCAGACTGCTCATCTGAAAGTCAGAAATAAACCTCAGCTTTCATTTCTCGGTCTTGCAGAAACAAAATATCGTACTTGGTCAGATACCAAGCAGTGAAATCCTGCTTGTCATTTCTCATTAAATGTTTGTGGTCAAATGTTTGTTTCCCCCTCATTGTTTCACTCTCCACTACAGCTCACTGAGTCATCCCGGTCGCCTCCCACTTCCTAAACGATGGTATTTTGGAATGGGTTTTCCGTGAGACATACTCCCTCGTCTCTTAAAGTGGGTTTTAATTTGTCTGGGATGAGGGCATTTAAAGTGACAAAAGCTTGTTGTTTACAAGTTGTGCGTGTTAACTCTAACACAGTGTGGAAACACCACAGTCACTGCATGAGGCAAACACAAAATAACATGTTCTGGAGAACTTCAACAGCATTTTGAAACAGCAGTGTCAGAAACTGCACATCAGAAAATATCTTGCAAGCTTTAACCATGTAACCATTTATCTTTTAGTTTTCTGAGAGCACAGTTGTTACACTCACAGGAGTAATAGTTGGTATATGAACATGTCAAGATATGGGGCGTAAACTGATCCATTTTAAGGGAAGTAGAAAAAAGGGAAAGAGTTTGACATCTAAACATACTGATGTTGTAGTAATTATAGAGATGATGTTGGATTTTTGTAAATATCTCAAACCCTCATATGTCAGTATTTCCTAACTCATTACTGATGGCGCATCAATCATCATATCTACAATGATATTCTTGCCAAGATCACAAGCCAACTAAAAAGCCACTGGCTGCAGGAAACACCAGCAACCACATGGGCTTACTAGAATTTGACAACAGAGGATTAAAAGTACGGATGAATGATATTATCGGTTTGATATCGGTATACCCCTGATATTGAAAGTTTTGCAGATATTTACAGCTGACATATCGACCACACATATCAGCCATCTATCGTCTGACATATGGGCAAATTATACAAATGTTCAAAATTGATGCACCTTCTCATCACTGCATGGGTACATTTAATATCGAGGGTTTCATTTCTGCACGAGTTAAAAGCTTGTTTTTCATCAAGCACAGAGCTTGTGCTCTTGACTTTAAAGGTGCTATGAAGAGAACCTATTTCCGGCAACATAAAGACTCTGCTACCCATGAGCACGCGCTGTTGTAAAGACGTGACCCAAGCCAAAGCGTGCGTTCCTTGTGATGCTAATAAATGCAGCTCGAACCTTCCTCAGAACTCTGCTTTGCTTTACAACTTCTCTTTTTAACAACTTACAGGATGCAAAGCGATGAGGTAATGTATCTCTTTCTAGTTGAGTAGCGGTAGTTTTTGATGCGTGACAACAAGCAATTTTTGGAAAACTCAGTATCGTAGTTTTGTAGCCGGCTATATATGGCTACTTACAGCCCGGTGCTCTAAGACATGTCCGAATAATATAAATTTGCTCTAGTTTTAATTGTCTTGTTCCCGAAGTTGAGTATCCAGGCCAGTCCAGCCCTGTCTGACCCGACAACGAAGCTAAGTCAATAGCATTTATAGATAGCGTATTTTGATGCTATAAAACTCATCTTAAAGTGTGTATTTCGATCAGGCATATATCTAAAAGTGAGACTTTTTTTGTAATTACTTAGAAACTCCTCATAGCATCTTTAAGTATTGGTATTGGTGATAATGAAATAAAAAAAATATCCAGTATCGTGCATCCCTAATTAAAACGGTGTTGATGGCCTGATTGGTCTTGATTTCTACTGTGACACATATGCAGCAGCTTTGTGATGCTGTTGTGTCAATATGGAGCAAAATCTCTGAATAGTGTTTCCAACACCACATTGAATCTATACTTTGAAGAATGGAGACAGCTCTGAAGGCAAAAAGGGTCTGATCTGGTAAAAAAAAGTGTATATTTTAGAGGTGTTTTAGAAAAAAAATGAAGAGAATATTTAAAACCACATTATTTTTTCAAATTTACCTAAAATCTGCTCCCAAACCATCTCTGATGATCTTTATTAGGAAGTGCAGGCAAATGTCAAATCTTAGACATAATTACAATAAAGCCTCATACACACACACACAAATGTGAGGATTTTGCAGCTTATAGAATTAATTCAATCTCTGTCCCATTCTCAGACCCTCTCAGGGTCTATCCTTTCTCTGACCCCAGAACTTTTCTCCCTCCATCTTGCCCTCTCCTTCCACTTTCACTTTATGTGTCCTGCTGTACCATACAGAGTCCTCCTACAGCTGACTGCAGCCTCCTCCCATATTCCAAAGCTCCGGTATGCATAATTTATCAGAGGACCGGGCTTCTCCATGAAGGCGAACTTTTTTTGACAGCACAGCTTTGTCTCCAGTGTAACACTCGATTGTCTCACACGCTATTGTGTTGGCTGCATGCACATGAATGAACATACACATGCTCACAAACTCAGACACACTGTGCTTTCTTTTTGGCTCTTCCTTGATAATCTATGCATTCCAGCCTCACATCCCATCCCCCCCCTGAACCCTGCACTCAGCCTTCATGCATGTTTTGATGATCCGGACAGCATGTGGAGGGTTAGCAGGGAAAAGTCTTACAGTATATCAGCCTGTGAGTGTCAGGCGAGGTTTCATCTAATCCAATCTTTAAGACGGAGCGAGTCAGATACCTCGCAGGGGATCAGCCAGGTTGCCCTCTATCAGCAGGAATAACACCTGCGCTCATCATGCAGCCCACGAACATGTGCAGAGATTGATTGATTTCCTCACTCTAGGATTATATTTTCCATCTGACCAGAATATTTGAAGATGTACTGATTGGTTTGTAAAGTGTGAGGAATGTTTGAAGTCTCAAAAACAGCTTGACCTGATAATTTAAGATATCTCATCTGTTATTGGCTGCAGCCCCAGCCCTCCTTTTTCAGGGAGAGAGGTCAGGCGTTTTGTTGAAGACCTTTCTCAGAAAGAGATAAAATTCAGAGCTCGTTTGATTGTCTTGGAGTCCATTTTTGGCTCAAATACTAGGCCCTCTCCTCCTCCACATTTTTGAGAGCTCTGTGAACTTCAACTTGTTTTTTTTCTCTTGCTCACTTTTCTTTTACTTATCTCTCCACTGGGTTGTTTTCTGTATAAATGAGATGTGAGAAGAACCAGCCTGAGGAAGACTTGGACAAATATGCTCAATGTGTACCAGGAACTTCCTAATGGAACACAGTCTTTAGTAATTCATCATTACCTCCACCAAGGAGGTCATGTTTTTGCCAGCATTTGTTTGTGTTTGGCTGTTAATAAGAACCTCAGAATGCTTTCAGGAGATTTTGATGACATTTTTTAGGGGATGTTGGTCATGGTGTATGACTTGGTGATTTGGTGGTGATCTCAATACGTGTAGAGATCCAGGATTTTTTTTTAAGTATTTGCAAAAATTGTGGGATTCTTTCTTCTTTTTTTTTTTAAACATTTTCTCTAATAACTCAAAAAGTTCAGAATGGATTTTAAGGAATTTAGCAGGGGAAGTTGGCTACACCACAGAAGAGAAGTGATTAGATTATGCTGCTATTATCCAGGATTTTTTTTACAGTATTTATTAACATTGCAAACAGGGACGTTTTCCACATTTTTACTAAAAACTTGGCGAAGAATGTAAGAAATGCTGTGGCGAAGGTATGTGCTGTTGGAGTCCTCCTTGTTAACAAATAACACTGTAGAAACATTGAACCATTTCACCCACTTTAAAAATATATAGTTTGGAAACTGTTGTATCTCAAAATGTAAATAACCCTCTTTAAAAAAAATCCTGTATCTGCTTTTACATCTGCATCAACACCAAAATCGTATCATTACCCCCTCATTCCCGACCAACAGCCCCTTAAAATTCTATCCAAGTCCGTTTAGAACTTTTTGACTATTATCAAATTTGATTATTATCAACAATGTGATTATTTACAAGTCTGCTCCATGGCGTGTAATGTTTGGCCAGCCAATCAGAGCAGAGCCTAATGTCGTAGCCTTCATTGGCCTCCCCGACCCCTGACGTCCATGTGTTTTCAAAAGGGAGGGGAAAAGAGCTGCACCTGATCCTCAGAAGAGGCTGTTTTGTTTTTTTTTCCTCTTAACTTTACTCAAATCCTTGCTTACTGTAATAGACACGTACGACATGATGTTAAACTAATCCCTCCTGTCTTGTGTCAGTCTAACACTCCCTGAATCAATTATCAAAATCTGTTCAGAACTTCAAACCAATCTTTCTCACAGATGGACAGACAGATGGATGGACGAACCAGCAGACAAATACTGTCAAAAACATGATCTCCTTGGGGACGATAAAAACAATCCACTGAATGAATTTTTTTACTAACATTTACAACTTGAAACATTAAATTGATCCACATTACCTGTAATATCCCCAACCTGTTGTCAGTCTCACTGTGTTCACCTACTCATGATGTTTTCAGGACAGTGATCATGCAATCGTATTTCTAGAACTTGTCTTTTTGTTGAGGAATTTGGAAGAGAAAGCACTCTCACAGGGCACACAGGAGCAAACCTGGGATGGTGATAAATCCTCGAGAGCGTAACCTCAATTTCTTTCAAAGGATTTGAAGATCTGTTTAATCCAGGCCGACTGTATGAGCGGCGCTGTGCAGATACAGTTGAGGCTCTGCATGCTTCTTACTGATAATGTTGGCTCAGAGTTGTGATGGCAGATACGGAGGAATGTGTGAGAATCAGAGGATTTAGCAGAAATAAAGGAAAGTGGGAGGCCAACTGTGAACAAATGCAAAATTATGGAAGATGAGGAATTTATGATTGCTTTGTGAGGTTAACTGTGATAAATTATGCATATATATTTTACCTCCCAGTGTGGGTTTTGGAACCAACTTTGTTTTACAAAAGTTTATTATGGAAAGATCAGCGTTTACCAAGATCTGCAGGTCTAATTTTACTTTTTCTTTTTAGAGTTTGATCTTTCTATTTGTAGTATTCCACACAGTGATTGTTTCAAATAGGATATACTTAAATAAAAGAACAAATCTGACTTATTCCTATTTTTGGCCAGGTTGAGGCAGATGGCATCCACCCACGAGTCTGGTTCTGTTTGAGTTACCTGCTGTTAAAGGTTTGCTTTTTGTTCCAATTTTTGTATATCTCAAAGATTTTGCCCTTTGTTTGATTCAATTGGGTCTCTGAAAGAGATATTCAAATTGTGTCCTTAGTATGGATTCACAATTTTATGGGACCAATATTGATATCAGCAGATGTGAAGACTTTTGCAGATACTTACAGTCAATATTTTGACTATACAAACTGACAATGAAAATCCCATATATTGGCTGTACTGTTGGCAAAATGTACACTGAGCTCTGTTTGTTGACTTTATGATCACACAATGTCCACTTTTATGAATCCAAATTGTAATTTATTAAAGAATTTAAAAAAATACTTGCGTCACATCTTCTTTCTTGCACAAATTCATTGTAATCATTGGAGAAACAGGCCGTCAAAATAGTGAGTTTAGACATATGGGCATATTGGATATCGTCAAAAATCCAATATCATCCAACTCTATCCATCAGTTCATTAATGTTTAGATTGAATACAATTATATATTGTATAGATGCCCTGGTTGACTTGTCATTATTGGTATATTTTAATCAAAATACATAATCATCATAGCTAGGGTTTGCACTCACTGATCTGATTACCAGTGACCAATACTCTGGTGTCCTCTGCTATGAGAGGCACTGAGTGTGAAGTGAAGTGTAATTATAGAGGCCACTGAAATCACTTGCCACTGAATATTCAGCACATCAGCATTGTGTACTTTCAATTAAATTAAATTAAATTGAAATGCAGCATCTTCAGCTGTCAGAAAAAAAAGAACTCGTTTCGCCATCTGCTGCTGCAGGTTAGTCATCCACTTCCTTCAGACATGACAAGATCCACAAAATTTGTAGTTAGTTGAATCTAGGGATGTACAGTTATTACACAGTTATTATCACGGTATTGTTGCAGTGTGCTCAAAAAGTTGATAAGAACTTTAACGCAGTCTTGAAATCATTTAACTCCTTTAATATCATAATTTTAACAGTTCTTTTGTCAATAATTGTGTCAGGAAATGTCCTATAAGTAAATTTGCTGAAAGTTTTTTCATTAGAAATAAAAGTAAACAGTTATGGCAGGTATTAGTCATTATTTTGTTATAAATGCTTAAACTGTGTGTAATTTGCAAGAATAGAAAAAAACAGATTTGTACTTTAAACAGGTTTCTCTTCATAAAACAATTGAAAATGAACATGTTCAAAGTTTTGAGACAGACAAAAATAAATGTAACCTATTTTACAAACACTCACACATTTTAGTTTGCCTGCAGCATTAGTGTCCATGTTACAGCTCATTGTATCAGACCATGTCCTGGCCTTTTTTTTAATTTATTTTTTGTTTTACTAACTACAGTCCCTGAAGCAATTAACCCCCTTCACGACTCTCCTCTGGTCTTCCCTTTCCATGGCAGATCTCCCCGACATCTCCTTCTTTAATATTTCCAAATCACTATTGGTTAAATCCATAAAACACGACCTATGATGGAAAAAGACGATCTATTATAACGAAGTACAGCAAAACATGGAAAATAAACGGCAAAAGAACAGCAAGAACACACTCCAGATTGATACTAATGCTGTTATTTACAACTTTTATACATTATTTACACAGAAAATCTTGATAAACTGCCTATAATTCAGGTATGGCTCTCTGAATCCTCTCTCTCTGCTCGTTTACTCGAGGAGTTACAGCTGTTTTAATCACTCACATTTTTGTCTTTCGTCACAGCTTGGTGGTTAGCTTGATTTTAGATCAATCAGTTTCCCCGCAACATCCTTGTAAAATCCAAACTTTGACCAGATTTTAGACTTCAGCTGTTTTGGGTAGGAAATCCAGTGAGAGTCTGAGTGAGGCTCCAACTGCTGAGGCCAAAACACTGCAAGCTGTGCATGCGCACTTCTGTTTGTGAGAGACGGCTTCATCGAGGGGCACGCACACATAATTCCAGCTTTTCCAGGCAAAGAGCAGCATCACCGTGAGTTACTGACACAGTGTGGTGATCAAACATGGTATAACAGTAATTTTAATAGGACACGGTAATGATTACCCATGTTGGAATTAATGTTCAACTCTACAAGAAAGTACAGAAACGGTTAACTAAGTAGACAAGATGACATAATGTAATTGGAGTCTTCAGTGAAGTTTATGTTTTGTTGAAATACTTTGATATTTACTGCAATTCCATTCAGAGCTGCTCTTTTATGCAGTAGCACAACACCAACTATAACTGATAATGCTTTAAATGTCCTATTTCCTGGTGTGTTTGACATACATATTGGGTGTCTGGTAAGTAAGAATTTCATTTAAGCCAAATAAGAATTGAAAAATATAGAGGACCAGATGTCAGCTCTTTTTCCCTCCCTTTGGAAACACTTGGTTTTGACACTTGGGGTGGCTACAAGAGGCTATGATAAAGAGCTATGTGCTTATTGGCTACACAGATAATGCCTAACAGGCTGCTGAGCTGTGTTTGCAGAAAGTACTCATGCAGGTGGAGGCTGTGTAGCTATGACATAAAAAAAACTCAGCAAGCAAAAATCAGGCATTTCTGTTTGAACTGAGAGTTTAGTAAAAGGTGTCATGTTCTTCTTCTCCCAATGACCCTTTTAACAGCATTAAAAACAAAGAAAATTGATTTTGCAGGACCTGGGACCTTTAAATGGTCCCAGGTCCTGCAACATTTTGGTACCCAGCTTTTGTGGAGTATCGGCAAACAGGAGCTTTTAACAGCTGCCATTTCCCTAGATGCTACATCCTTCTTTTGATTTATGAATAATAGAAGAACATTCTGACACTTGTTATTTTGTTCCCGTTATTGCAGAGTTATGAATCAATTCTGTGGCCTGATTGTTTTAAGGCAAAAATCATTTACTTCACACTTCATGCCAGGTTTTGGCTAACCATTCTGTGAGCTGTGAGTCATTTTTTATTCTTTGCACATCCTCTTCTGCCCTCCTTATAAGTGCAGTTGTTCAGTATTTTCAGACCATATGGACCACTTTCCCAACAGCCTCTCTGCGTGCTCAGTGGCAAATGTTTAAATGAGGTTGCACTCCATATTTGCAAGGGAAAATCCAAGCCTTACATAATTTGCAGAGGATGCTGCTGCTTGAGAGTAACACCAGTTTCACACTTGTATAGCATTAAGTTCTCACTTCAGGCTTTTCACTGCTCAATTACCCAAGCTTACACTTTGTTTTCTTTTTTAAAACCCAAGCACATACGGACTGACCAAACGTCCCCAGCCCCTCAAATGCCTATCACATTTCTTGAGGAGACCCGCTTGGCCCCAGGGCTGCCTCACTGGTGTGGGTGTCCTCTTAATGGGTGTCCATTCAGTGCCCTAATGGGCCCTTTATCAACCTCTGCTAACAGTGCAGCGATCATAGCAGGAAAAGCCTCTGGCGACCTTGCTCGCTTTTGTTCCAGCCAACTGGAGCGTAAAAGGCTTTGACAATGACAATGTGGTGGAGAGAGAGAGAGATGGAGGGAGACATTTCTCAATCCTTATGTAGTTAAGGAGTAGAAGTGGCCTGGATTTCACTTGTTTACTGGGTTTTGACAGCATCTATTTGACCTTTGGCCCTAACACCACATGTTGTGAGTCCATGGCTTAGCGGGTAGCCAGGAGATTAGGGACATATTTCTGCATGTTTGTTGATGAAATTTGAAATAATATGTGATGTGAAGGCTGGAACTGTTTGAGAATGTAAACATAGGATAGTATTTAAGTGAGGCTTACCGTAACATAAGAAAAAATAGTAAAGAAATATTCTTAAGATTTCAGGGTTTCAAAGCTTAAACCATCAGCAAACAAACAACTTAATTTAAGACTGTCTGTTAATAATGTATTCTTAAGGACTCTGTGGGTTGCCGAGAGTAAATTACTTTGGCATACAGCACAAGTGTCTCTCCCATTTTCCACTTAACAGAAGAACATTTTAACACTGAATACTTGTTTAGTAGGTGAACTTGTCCCAACCTCTTTTTACTTTGTGCCTGGATTGTGCTCCATCTAGATAGAAAAATCATTGCTTTCCATCCACTTTCCAGTCAAGTTAGTGATAAACTTTAATAAAAAAAAATGGAAGTCCCAAATGTATTGAAATAAGAATGCCGTTTTTAAACATATTAAGAAGTTAAGCTGTTGAGGTTTGAAGTTCAAACCATTAATGTAAACAAGGAAGCTATCCTTGATTTTTAGATAAATAGGAAAATTCTTTAAACTCTCGAGAAAACATTCTTAAGGTTAGAATGGTTTATGGCTCTATATCCCTGCCAAGCAGGTTATAATTTTGACACCATTTGTCTGTCTTTGTTCGCAAGGTAACTCAAAAAGTTATTAATGGATTTTGATGACATTATCTGGGAGAGGTTGGTCATAAATGCACATTCAGGAACTTGTTTTTCTTTTTTGCATTGTGCGAGAGGGCTGTTTCTAACATTTTTGTGACCAACTCAATATGTTGTCATAGATTTTCACTTACAGGGAGTGTTGGTCATGGCATTAGGGGGAAAGTGATTCAATTTTGATGGGTATCTTAAATTGGATATCAAGGACTTTTTTTCAAGGATTTGTTAACAGAGGTAGATAGGGCAGTTTTTCCACATTTTTGCTAGTAACTTATTTGACATGTCAGAAATGCCTTGGTGGAGCTTTGTACTCTCTGAGCACCTATAGTTTACTTCTTGTTCAAAGCAAGGCACACATAGCGGGAAAAAAAAGAAGATGAAGAAAGAAGTCTGCTAACACTGCCAAAGCTTCAGAGTTCAAACCGTTAATGCAGAGAAGACGCCAGCGGCCAAATCATTACTCAGGGACACAGTGCTCCTCATCTCACAATTAGTCCGTCCCAAACATATTCTGAAGATTCAAGTGCCTCCTCACAGGACCTTCAAATTACTTGGGATATATGGCGTGAAATTAGGTCAGAAAATATTGTGTAATGTAAGCTAGCAATAAGATGAAAAGGCTTTTTAATAACAGCTGCCTTTTTTTTACACTCTTTGAAGTTGAGAGGAGCGCTGTGATTGGCCGGTCTGGAGATAAATTACTGATACAAAGTGATAATCCCAACCACTGCAGGGTTCAAAGGACTCGCTAATGTATGCCGTGCTATCAGCGTTAAATATTATCTGTATACCCTGTTTTTTAATGGCACAGTGGGGTATTAGGGCTAAACTGGGATTTGGATGAGACGGTGTCTAGGATTTTTAGATTTCTTAATTAATTCACTCAAGATATCATCCTTCACTGAAACGCTTGTCTCTTTCACTGCATTTGGCTTTTTTTCTTGTAGTTTATGTCTTCAACTGTTCATCATGTTCTTCTGCACAGCCATTTCCTCTGACAGCTCACGCACACATCGTCCTCTGCCCTTCCATTTGTCAAATTGTTCACTTCCACTCTCTGTGTTTGAAATGACATTACAATTGAATGAACAATTGTTCAAAGGGTTTTTTTCCTTTGCAATTTGATCAGTCTTTTTCTGCCATTACTTAAAATGCTGCTTTTTAGGAAGTACATGGGGTACTTTTTGAATAAATAGGTGAGCATATAGAAAAGGGGGACCTCTTCTATAGAAAACAAGATCACAATGTCAATTGAACCCTTTCACTTTGTGTGATAATCAAGAGTTTGAAATTCAGATTCCCTACTTATATGTTACAGTTTGGAATACAGGAAAACATCTTTTGATAATTTTTATTTTTTCCCATCATTTTTGAATAAGGATAGTTGAGCCGATGGATGGATGCATCAATGAATGGATGGATGTGCAGGCCGATGGATTGCAATGGAGAAAAGGATACATGGATCATAAATTGACAGATGAATAGATGGGTACTTGGTTGGATGGATGCTTGTACAGTAATGGATGATTGATAGACAATCAGTAGGCAGATGGATGGAACAATACATTTATGGATGAATAGACTGATGGATGGTTTGATGGATAGTAAAAAGAAGAATGAATAGACAGTTGTTTGGACTGATGGGCTGTGAGGATCATTGACTGCATAATTGGTGAATGAACATGTCTACTGATTGACAGATAGATAGGTGGATCCATTTTAAATGTATTGATGGAAGGCTGGACAGATAGATGGATGATTTCTAGGTAATTGGGTTGAGGGAAAGAGTGATGGCTGGCTGTATTGATGGACTGATATATAACTGATTGATGGTTAAATAATAATGACAATTGGATGAATTAATGGATAGTTGGATAGATGGATTTACAGGACAATGGGTGGATATATGAATGGGTAGATGGATGGATAGGTGAATAGAGGAGTGACTGGAACAATGTCTGGATTAATGATTGGAGAGGGTGATGAGTTTCAAATGGATAGATGCATATGTCGACTGGTGAATAGATAGACAGATGTATAAGTCCACAGACTGGCAGTGGATCCATTTCAGATAGATTGAAGCATACTTTGATAGAAGGATATAATGATGACTGAATGATAGTAAAGTAGGGGTGGGCGATATGGCAAAAATATCATATCACGATTTTTTAAATATAAAATCACGACCACGATTTTATCACGATTCTTTAATTTTTCTAGACTTATTTGCATGTTTGACCATTTTTTCCCTATGTTTAACATATAAAACATGTAAAATCCTCAAAGAAAAAAAATGACGATTTAAGCCAAAGAAACTTTCTGAACAGGTTTAAACTTAAATAGTTCAGTTTTTATAAAAATGTGCAAGAAATGTAAACATAAAAGGTAATGAACAACAATAAAGTGCACTTTTGTAACAAAAAAAACTAAACACACCAAATAGCTTATTGAAAATGTCTATGTCTATAATCTGAGTGAATAATACAGCTGCTTAAGAACAGATTTTTGTTCAGACAGCTTCAAGCTTTTATCTTCTTTTCTCTTTCCGCCATGGCTTCACCCTACATAACCAAACAGGAGATCCCACCATGCACTGCGCGTAATGTACTATGATTGGCTAGTCGGGTGCGCGTCAAAGTCTCTGTGCCCACACAGACGATCTGACGATCTTTCTGCTTTATGAGATCATCCACACGTTATAATCCTTAATGATTTAATATCATCATATCGCACACCACTATAGTAAAGCATAATATTGTATAATATATTTGTTGATGAATGAAATGATGGATGGATAAATGAGCTCTTGATGGGTTTAGTAAAATTAAGTCTAACAACTTGAGAGGGAAATTGGAGATAAAAGGCAACAAAAGCATAAAATATGAGTCGAAACGAGAAGCCACATTGATACTGATTACAGCTTGTGCAGATAGGACAAATTCTTAACCGACTACCACACAACAGACAACATACTTTTTCACTTTTGGCACAAGAGCTTCTGATGGTAGACACCACTGGCAGCTAAATCCAATAATAACAACAAGATAACTGTTTTGTCACGGGACTACTGGCGTGGCGTTGATGTTAAAGCACTGGATTGGATTATTATTTTTCCGCATGTTTCTGTTGTTTGACAGGCCTCTGCACATGGGACAAATTCTCTTCCTAATAATGGCACATACACTAGGCATTTTGTCCCATGCCCAAAGCCATTCATTCTAATTCAAGGTACACTTTTCCTGGCAATGACACACTTGAAAGCTGTGTGTGTACTTGTGTATGCATGAGCACAAGCACAGGTGTGTGACGTAAATTCAATGGGACTGCTCCAAACAGCAATCATAACAGAAAATAGTAGAATGTTAAGCGGCTATGATGAAAAAACGACTCAAAATATACGCCACAAAATCATTAAAGTTTAAGTAACGCTCTCTGTGTTGCTCTCCGTTGTTGTAAACAGTATGTATGGTTTCACGGCATGACAATGGACTCTTGCTCAGGTCTGGTTTCTGCTGAAGCACTGCTGGTGATGCCCAGTGAAGTGCAGCATGGGAGGGAGAATTGTGCTTTAAGCACAGTATGGGGCAACTGGCTCTAATTTTAGTGTGCCTCAAAATTACTTAGTGCACGAAATACTATTAAATTCAATGCAGGTCAGAAAATAGGTACTGAAGCATAACAAGACAACTGTAAATAAAAAACAAATGCAAATCTTCAATGTGAGAGATATATCTTGTGCTGGGCCTCAAACACAGCTTGAAGTCAAAAAAATGAGTTAATCACTCCTCCCAACCAAAAAAAACAAAATATATTGGTCTATCAAAAGACATTGAAAAGTTCTAGTAATTTATCATGCAACAATAATTTACAGTTACAGTGTATTTCTGGCCATGATGTAAACAAATGATTTTCAAAGCTACTTAAAGTTGGTCCCCACTGAGGATGTATCTGTTTTATTCTCAGACAAGGACAGTAGGGGTCCTTGATGTTGGCTGTAACTAATGTCCAAGTATAAAAATCTATATCTGGGAAGAAAAATGATTCCAAAACAATTCTTTGCATGTTTTATGATGTTGTTCGCTCATCATGAGTTGCAAATTACATGCATGAGTATGTTTGTTTGCATCACTTCTGCTGAGCCACGCAGCAGACAGCACAGTGTGTGCCCCAGATACAGGCTTTTTATTCTTTCACCTATAGCAAATGAAGAATGTGTGCAGAAGATCATGAATTACTCATGAGTTCTGGTGTTGAACTCTTATTTAATGATAGCTGTGGAGGGACCGCTCTGTACCTCTCGCCTGTCTCCCTCCTCATCATCCTTGATGAATGAGAAACAAGTCCAGAGAGGTAGAGGGAGAGCGAGAGAGAGTCAAAACTTCCCCTTAGTTGCTCCCAAAATGTCTTCTGCGCTGGAGCCTCACTGAAAGTGCACTATAGACACAAACCTTACAAGCCACAGTTTCACTTCATGGTGTATGATGTATAGCCTGCTGCACTTCCTCGTCAGATGGCCTACTCCTCTGAACCTTCACCTACAGCGCGCTACGAAACAGCGTTCCTTCAAACGGCTGTGCACAGAATATACTCTGTCAGGTTGTGTGAGAAATGGGCTTTATGTTTCCCTTTGCCTGCTCAACCCAAAAGTCTTGAGATTAAAACCTCAACACACCGAGCCCCTTCACACTACAGCAAGCCACCGACTCATTCCGATCTGTCGTTTATTTCAGTCCTCATTTCCTTTACATTATGCACTCCATTAAGCATATTAAGTTTCATGCAGGTACATCAACAGAAAGTTGGAGAAATAATCAAATGAAAAGAATATAATGTAGTATATGGTTTCAGTTTAATGACCTAAAACCAACGCCATTATCCCTCATGAAAAATCACATCATTATCTTAATCTCAAATATCAATATTTTATATTTATGTCCAAAATGCTGTGGTGGGTTTCCATCAATCTCAGTCAGATGTTTTGTGATTACTTGCATTTTGATTGGAAGAAGTGCCAAAATAACCAACCTGTACGATCATACTTCTTGACATCCTTTTGGTGTCCCACCTATCAGACTCTAAAGGGTGGATCCAGACATGCTGCTGTCTATCCACCATGTAAGAGTGTGGTTGGCTGTGTAAGCAAAAGAAAGATTCGGCTGAACCACTTAATGGAAACACACCCTTGGAAGTTGATGTTTGCTCAATAACAATTAAACACTGTCATGTCCCATGGGCTTATGTTGGGATAGTCCTGTAGGTTCAACTTCATGGTTTGAAAAGATGGGAAATCAGTGATTGGCAAAGTCTAATCTCGAGGTTGCCCAGTGGTGGTCAAGTGTTCGAGATGGTCTGAATCAACCATTGAAGACTTTCCTTCTGATACTGGCTCTGATTTGTCAACTCATCATTGCCTGATTATAAATACCAGTTTCATCTGATTCATAAACAACTATAAGTTAAAACTGAATACATTCAGAGTGAAATGAATTGCTAGAACATCTTCTGCATCTATTTATATTCTCATTGAGCCCTTGAAACCAAAACCTAGCTTATTAATGCTTTCACTTTGATATTTTCTTGAATAGTAGATATTGTCTATAAAAGATAAAAAGTCATTATTTAACAAACTTTGGCATTTTGAGGTAACCCACAGAAGACCAAGTGGTTAAAATGCTACAGCATAAGTGTTCAAACTGAGTAGGATCTTATGTTTTGGCACATTTTTCTTCCTGGTACTGGTTCTGGTACCTGATCTTGTCTTCTCTGTGATACTAAGTACCAGTGGGGCTTTTTGGTTGAACAAAAACATTGAATCATTCTCAGAACTTTCTCTTTCATCGATATTACAATCAATTGCACATGCTGTACACTGATTGTACCGTTGGTTTCCAAATACAAAACGCTGCTAAAGATCATCTGCAGTAAAATACTACCCGCTGTCATGATACTGTTGTTGTATGCTTTTGATGATTTACCTGAAATCCATTCTTCCATTACACTTCAGCAGTATTTTATAGGCAACAGCACTAGCGCATCACTTATAGCAGCTTAGCCAAACCTGCTGCTCCTTATCAGCCATTAAGAGCTGACAATCTGTGATGATATACTATAGTTCATGATAAGTGGATAGAGCAGTGCACTTGTTGTATCTCTATCAGAACCATTAGTTGTATCTGCAGCTGTGTAATGCTTTCATTGTTGGAGAAACTCAACCCCCTTCCTTTAACTTTCTTTCAATCAAGTAAAAATGAACAGACTTACTAACAGCAACAAGAAGTCAAAGAAAAGTTAACACATTCATTGGCAAACCACCACTTGATAGAGACTTGATAGAAATTTGCTGTAGTCATGTACTTTAACATGACTAATACTTGAGAGATTTTCTACCTATAGAGGCTCAGAACTGTGACCCAACTTTGCACCAGATAAAGGTCATGTTATCCTTAGATTATACTTAATCAGGAGCATCCAAACCTTTTTTCACTGTTGTACATAGAAATGTCAGGATGCTTGGGCATCTACTCCATTAGTGTTAAAAATGGTTAAAACACCACAATATAGGTAAAGATGTGCCTAATGATTTAAAAAAGCATCCTTCCTTCCAGCTTTCCATTAACAACTTGACAAGTTGTTGTTAAACATTTTTTGGGTGGGACTCTGGTTAGCCATGCCCCTTCAAGTAGCAAAGAATGGACACTAATGGCTATCTCCACCTTCAGACGCAAGACAAGAGTAAACTGCGCAAGAATGCTTAACTTTATAAGAGTCTTGGTGCTTCAAGACGATCAGATCTAAAACAGAACAGATACTGAGACAAATGAGGGCAGCTCATGTTGTTTCAAAGATGTAATCAGTTTGTTTTTATTCATCAGTCAAACACAAGCTTCAAGGTCTAATGTGGGCCAACTCCTCTGTTTTTAGGGCCTGTTTACACGAGGCCAGATTCGGCCAAATCCACTGAGTTTTCATTGTGTTTTGGCCTCCTGTTTACATTAGACAGTGCTTAAATCCGCAAACTTTTGAAACCAGGGTCCAGGGTGGAGAGTTTTCATAATGCTCAACCATGCAGCTCCGTGTAAACCAGAGTCAGAGTGTTTTAGGGTCAAACGCTGACGTCACTGCATGTACAGTACTCTTTCACATGAAGGCTGCGCATGCATACCAGGAACAACAACAACAACTTTGGTCATCTACAGAGGAACATGTGTACTGCTTACTTTGCTCGGTTTGTTATCCAGACAAAACTACCCAGACAGATTTGTCTGTCCGAACAGATAGTCCTAACAAGAAACTCCTGTGTTTTCTTGCATCCCTTCGCTATTGTTGTTTCTGAAAAAATTTTTCTTCTTTGTACGAGTATAGTGGCAGCGCTGTTTCTCTGCAAACCTAAGTCACCATCTACTGGACTGGCGTGCATAGTTCAGCAGTTTCATTCATTTCTGGCATCTCCGTCTGAATGCAAGTCAAGTTTGAATGCGCAAAGGAAAAACTTTGGGGTTTTAGGTGACAGTGCCTCCGTGTGAACAGGGCCTTAATTGCTTTATAGCCAGAGGGTCACATAGACCTGTGGGGTGATCCTCAGGAGACCATAAACTGTTCACACAAAATTTAAGTATGGCCAATGTCTATATTTTATGCATTTTAGTCTGGATTGAACCCTTGAAACAGTGTACCAATACTTCCATTCTTAAGCTAACAGAGACTAAATGTTAAACATAATCCAGGGAGTGCTTCACACCCCACTTACATGATCCACCCATCCCAAGTCTGGTGTATTTATTGCCTCTTGTGATTACACCACCTCTACTATTAGCTTTCTTTTGGCATCCGCTGCATTGACCTCTAACAGTTCCACATTCAGTGTCACTCCCAACCTTTCACCCAGTGCCAAGCCCTAAATGACACACATACATACCCCCCAGTGCCCTCACACCCTCTCTCTCCCACTCCCTCCTTTGCTGCTGCTCTCTCTCTGACCCGGGTCGTCCTCTGAGGGGTAAGACTCATGTTTCC
The DNA here is from genome assembly GCA_036419115.1 of Scarus forsteni. Classification (NCBI taxonomy): domain Eukaryota; kingdom Metazoa; phylum Chordata; class Actinopteri; order Labriformes; family Labridae; genus Scarus; species Scarus forsteni. The sequence continues at coordinate 17,393,715 of JAZDUH010000458.1, forward strand.
TGCTGTGTGCCCAGCCGGCAGTGCTGTCCCACTCCTGTTCTTCCAGCTGTCCCCCGGCCATCACTCCCTGCGTCTCCGTGTCCACTCTCTGGCGGTAACCGGAGTGCTCTGACTACGTCTCCATGTAGTGACCTTCCCTCCCATTCTGTAAGATGAGTCTTCACATTGTCTTTGTTGTCCTGACTTCCATGTTCTATTTCTGTTTTATGTCCACCAGGAAAAGAGATTTACATATTAGTAGTGTTGTCGATTAAGTTTATGTTTCAATTTTAATTTCCCATGATCATCAAAGTGAGATTATTAAAATCAGTCAACCACTTCGCCGCATGCTTTCGTTTCTCATTTCAACTCTAGCTCAGCCTCTCACTTTGAATAAGATGTCAGATCGAAATATCCATCCCATAAATGTAGCCAATTCTGTCCCACATTCCCTTATTCTTTCTCCTAGAATTCACACTCTTCCACTTTTGACCCGTCCTCCTTAAGTCCTCCCACTTTTCTGCCTAATGTGATCAGGTGCAGTGTGAGTTTGTGACCATCTCGGTTAAGTTCACTTCAAAAAGTAGATTATGTCTGTGTCCTCGTCTCTTTTTATCCTTCCCTCGTGTATTTTTCCTCTCTCTAATCCCTCCATTGAAAAGGCGGATGAAGTAGAGGGAGCAGTTTTTAGATCCTTCTACGTTTTTATCAAAAAAAAGTCACAAAACCACAAAAATAGTTTGAATAATGTCGTGGAGCTGGAGGCACAACTCTTACCTTTGAAACAGAGCATAAAGGCATGTAATACGAGGACGCCGATGGAAAGGGACCCAAGGTTTGACAAAATTCTTAGCACATTTGGCACCTACTGCCTAATCCAACTCTCCACACCTACACAAACACACTTTATTCATTAACATAGGAATGGTGTGTTTGTGTAGCACCAGTTCAATAAGTATCATTGCATTGGTAGCATCTAAATTGATTTACACTACAGATGAGTGTTTCACAACCGGTAGATCAGAGTCCAAAAGTGGGTCCACAGTGGACTGGACTTGGGCAGCAGGGTTGCAAGGTAGGGGAGGTTCCTGCCCTCCTTTACTCAACTTCTTTGGTGATTTTTTTCTGCACCTCTCTGTGTAGCTCATCCAATAGTTTTCTCTCCACACTGTCGATCATCACCTTAATAACCCATGCAAGTGACTGAAAAGAAGAGAAACCTCCGACAAATTTAAAACTAAACTGATCTGTCGAACTGATGCATTGTCTTCACCAGCCATAAAAAATGAACATGACGTTATTTTAATAAACTGTAGCATGAGTCATTTGTATCCAGTATGCCAATATTTTTCTGAACTCATCATCGATATACCAGCACAAAGTTTGACTGTGACAGAAAACAAGAAAATCAGCATTCTATTCTAGAAAAAAAATGACTTGATTTTTATGTGTAACCATACAGTGATGATATGATAAAGCATTCTACATTGCAGCTGATATAAGGGAAACATATGGGTCATAGCTATGCCTGCTATAGCGGCGGTAAACATCTGGCTCAGGGAGAGTCTCAAATCTGTGGGTTGGAATCATGTCACCTAATGCCAAATCAGGGGAAGACTTTTAAACTGACTCTCTGAAGGGTGGAACAGACACCAGAGAAGACACATTTCTCTTTAGTTTAGGATTTTAGACAGACATTTGGTTTATGTTTTATATAAAAAAGTTAAAAAGTATATTTAGCATTTTTTGCTGCCTTTAATGATGTGACTTTTTACAGGTTTGTTGTTGCTTTTCTTTTTTGATCAGGTATATTTTTTTTCACCAAAGGTAAAAAATGCAACACTTCTTGATATAGATTCAGTTATTTGATTTCAGGTCCTTGTTGAACAGGTGTTATTGGCTCCTGAGGCTTGATCACTTAATTCTTGCGTGCATCCAAGATAGAGTATGTGTTCCCCCAATGTGTACAATCCTTACATGTCGGTACACACTGAGGAATCTTTTGCAAGCGTTTGTTTCTTGGAAAAATTGGACCTGCATCTGGCTGAAGGAAGCTTCAGGATTTATCGTGACCACATATACACAAGCAAAAGAGAAGGAAAAGGAAGGCCATAATGGCACACACACACACACACACACACACACACACACACGCACACACACACACACACACAGTTTTCAAAGACCAATGTTCATAAATGAGACCACAAAGACAGATGAACTGTTTGTTTTCTGTTGCAATAAATGCAATAAATCATTTATCTGAGATGGAAAATGTACTTATTTACTATCTTACTGGTTGACATTACTTTCCAATAATGCATGTTGTCGCAAATCTGTCTTGTGTGCAAGGGTCAAATTTACAATCTCTACTTAATTTAGCATCTGCTTGAAAGCAAAAACACAAATTATTTATCTTTTTACATGGCTTTATATACCTTTAGGCATCAAGGGGTTAAGAATCACTGCCATAGATGACACAGTCATTTTCAGCAATATAACAACACTGATGTGTTGTGCACTAAATTTCCTTTAATACTTTGTATGTCTGCTGCATTACGCTTCCTTAAGCTGCACTCACACAGCCTCCGCTCACTTACTATGCACATGCGAGCACTCTGTCACACTCCATCATGGCCTCTAATAGGGTAAAAGCTGATGGAGCAGCCGGGCCGGCTCAGCAGACGGTGGTGTAGAGAATCTATATTCAGTCTCTGCACTTCTTCTTCCTCCTGCTCTGGAGCCGGATGAACTCAAGGGAATCCGTGGAGCCAATAAACGCGCTGTGATCTATGGAGGCACCCTCCCTTGAATGCAATCCATACTCTACGGGGCACTGACTGTTTTCTGCGAAGGCCGAGTGTCTGCGTGCAGTCGTTTTTTATTTGAGAACAAGGCCCGGCGCTTTAGCGGAGGGTTCGTGTGCAGCTTTGTGAGTAACGGGGAGCCGCTAAGTGAAAGCGACAGAGTCAGGGGGAGAAAAAGAAAGATTGGATTAGGTAATGAGGCGAGGTTTTCTCCGTGTTGTGGCTATCGGGTTACTGCAGGACGACTGCAGCAGACGAGAGAGAGGGGGGGGAGTAACAACATTAGTGTCCCATAAAATGCGACTTCCCATGAGAGCAACCTGGCTGCCACATCTTCTCTTAGGTTAATGTGATTATGATTAAACATGTGGGCCTTTATTGATCTCAGTAGTCAAATTCTCTTTATGCAAAGGTCAATGGCAGCTGCAGGACAGGTGTCTCTGTCCGTCATACTGCAGGGTGTGTTTTCATAAAGGCTGTGGTCAACCAAAGAACGACTTAGATGGCGAAGATAACTAATTCACTGGTCACTAACAAACAAACTAAATGATGGTCTAATTGTTTGACAGTTCAGCTACGTCACTCGTACAAAGCTATAAGGCATGCATCCATGATAGCCTGCATTGATCAGTAGTTTGACACAAAACACACGAATATTTATTATCTTTATTTGAATGATTTAGTGACCTAAAACCTGAACAAATGCTGGAAGATTTTCCAGACTTAAATATAAAATAGCCCCACAAATTGCAACCATTTAAATGACTTACTTGAAGGTAATTACACTTAATTAAAAACCTCCTGTTCCGTATGTGAATTTTGTTAATAAAATTATGACAAAATAAGGTTTTCAGCTTTTATCAAAGAAGATAGGACAGTGGGCAGACCTCTCAAAAGAAGGAACTGAGACTGGGAATGATGCATGAGAAAGACTGAGACCATGTCCACATGTAGTTTAGTATTTTCAAACAGGTTATCCACATTTAATGGTGTTTTAGGTCACTAAAATCACTTATTATGAAAACTATCTGGCCAAAGTGAAGACTTTTGCCATTATGGGTGTCTTCCTGTGGACTGGGGAAAGGGGAAAACAACATTTCAGGCCTGAAATGTTCCATGGAATGATGTCCCGCAGTGCAACACTTTCACTGATGTTTACTTCACTGATGCAGACGTCCAAACTGTTGCTGTTTTAAAATGTTGATATCTGGACAATTTAAACGTCCACACATACTTTATGTAGCTCCCTCTCTATGATGCTTGATCAAAAACACTTACTTGATACCCGGTGTTATATGAGTGACTGCGTTGACTGGTGATTGTCTTGCAACTTCCTGTTTCCCAGCTTAAGTCCCCACCGACTCAACTTTCAATTTTTTGTTCTATGCAGTTCCTCTGGGTATTAATCTAGTTTAAAGTTTTTGTGCCAAAATTCATTGAACATCTATGGCTACGTTTACCCGGACACTTCTGACTTAAAGATGCAAAGTTTTTTCCTTTGCGTTTTCAAATTCTTCTGCGTTCAGACGATGACGCAGCAGACATATGGACCCGCTGTAGTGTGCATGCCGGTTCAGTAGATGGCGGTGTAGGTCTGCAGAGAAGCAGCACTACTACAACATACGTACGGAGAAGAAAAACTTTTCACAAACTACAATGGCGAATAGACGCACAGAGACGCAGGAGTTTCTTTTCTGGACAACAAATCAGTTCGGACAACAAATCTGTCTGGATAGTTTTGTCTGGATAACAAACCGAGCACGGTAAGAGGCTCACACATGTTACTTAGTAGACGGCCGAAGCCGTTGTTTTTCCTGGCATGTGCGTGCAGCCTTGATGTGAAAGAGTACTGCTTATGCTGTGACGTCAGCGTTTCACCCTGAAACGCTCTGATGTGGGTTTACACGGAGCTGCATGGAGAGTGTTTTGGAAACTTTCCACTCTGGACCCCGTTTTCAAAAGTTACCGTTTTCAACGAGTTTCAGTGTAACCGCAAGGCCAAAATGCAATGAAAACTTATCAGATTTGACCGTTTTCGGCGCCATGTAAACACAGCATATGACTCAGCCCTTTACTGTGTCACGATCTTGTTTATTCAGTCTTATTGAAGGTAAACACTGTGTCAGCTGCCAACTCTGGAAACTTCATCAAAATCATGATTAACCATCTTAACCATACCAAACTGGAAAGCCTTGTGTAGATGAACCGATAGTGTCTTTCTCCACAATGATGCTGGATAAAGACAAGTGACTTACACAATCTTGGAGTTTCCTTGCACTATACAAGGTCTTTTTTATTTAAAAAAAAATATTTTTTAACACAAATTCAACATCACAGTCTGTTCTCCTTGAGATCCCAAAAAGCTGCTCCACTTTGTCTTTCATCTCTCCAGCAGACAGACTGCGAGTGTATCATGTCTATGAGTTAGTGTCTGATGTTTCAGACATGGTTGATACATATTTTACTGCATTTACAAGCTGATGCAGCTTTTTAAAGGCTGGTATAGTAAGTCAAGGCAGTAATTTTTTGTACTTCATTAATTTTAATGTATCAACTCTCTGAAGAGCAGCTCCCTGTGGCGTGGACCCATAGAGACACTTTGGAAGAGGTAATATTAGTGTTAATTTAACTATGCAGATTTTTCTGTGTACAAAAGATGCCACATCCCTAACATAAAATGTGGAATATTTGGTTCCAAATTTTTGTCCTTCAACCCCAAAAAGTATAAATCCAAACTCAGACATTTTTAGGGTTTTATAATTATGTTTGTGAGATTAAAATAGGCCAAGAGTGCTGTGATAGAAATGTGTATTGCACCTCCACTTTATTCCCTCAAATTCACCGCTAATTTGTCATCTGCTGGCAGACTGTGAGGCTGTAAAGTAAATGTAAGTGGGTGTGATGTCTTGATTTTATAGTGCAGCTTTTCCAGGCAGTCTCACACACAGGCTCAGGTGACTGACAGTGATTACTGAACATTATGTCAGCTGCAGACTGATACATAAAATCTCAACTCAGGTGAAACCACAGTGTCTCTCAGGCAGAATAAATGCCCTTTGTGGTGGATTGTAGGGGAATTTTGAAGTCGATTTTTACGCTAAGATGATGATGAGGAAATTATGCCTGGGACTGTAAAAATGCAGACAGTGCGAGCAGAATCAACATGAACTAGAAAATGATGTCTTGGCGAAAGCTTAACCGTTCTGATCATTATTCGGCATTTCAAAGAAGATGATTAGACCGGAAGATTGGTAATTTCAGAGAGTTACGAGGGCTGGGAAATATGTCAAGGTTTTCTGATATGTTTATATATTTTCAGAGGAGGTGTAGGTGGTGCAATATCACAAATATAGTTGTTGCTGATGAAGAAAAAATAAGTTGTCAGGTCCGATGCTTTGTGAAAAGATTTTTTTCGTTAAAACACTGAACGTCATGAGCTTATTGAACACATAATTATCGATGTAAAAACTGCTCACAACCTCACTGTACAGTGATCATCGGCTGTCAGCATGGCGGCCAAGTTAGGCCCCTATTAGGATTATTACAGAGAGATGATTCTGATTTATATCTTTGAATTAAGACTTTTATTCATAGATCTACATAAAAATGTTCTGTCTCTTTTGTTCGCTTTAGTGGCCCTTACCCTTTTCTGCAGTACAAAGTCTGGAAAAAGAAGGTAATGTTTTTGTTGTTAAATACAGTACTTACAACTACAAATACCTACAAGTGATGCCACATGTGGCAAACTGCAGGACATGGGATAGGGACTGATTCAGCTTGAGAATTATGTGGTTTCTGTTTTGATTTTAATTTAAATTCCATTTTTAATTCTTACTTTCACAATTTTCTTTTGTTTTATATGTTTTTATGAGTAATTTTTAGATGTACATTTTTATGTTTTTATAGTACTTTTCATTTTTTTAGTGTTTTGTTGGAGCATTTTCGTTTGATTCTGTTCCTGCTTTGTAGTCAACATGCAGGACCTTAGGAAAACTTGATTGTTCTTTTTATATGTGCGATATCAATAAAGTGCACAGTACTGGGTTTTATTTTGAATGTTAAAAGAAGTATATACAGTTAGAAAATGTAAAAAAAAATAAATTAATAATTTTAAAACTGGACTAAAATATTTGTAATAATAGATTTGTTTTCTTGCTGTTGCTGTTTTCTTAAAACTGGCCGACAAAGCATATGCCAAGAAAAATTGGCCCTTGTGCAAATGTAGTTGATGATCCCTGGGATAAAGGATGGCTACCGATGTTTTGTACATTTATAAGAGTGACTATGAGCTTGCCAGCAATTCTGATAATTAAAAATGAAAAACTGCCAGATTTTGGAAATTTAGTATTTCACTTTTTGTTGCTTTGGTATCAAACTGTAGTCAACATATTTTACATGTACTAGTATCAAACCAAAGTTTATAAATCTGATCTTATTGAGACAACCTTTTGATATCAATATCATATTTTAGCTGGACAGTGCCATTTGCCGTTCATCTTATAATTATTTATCCACAATTTTATTCAATCTTCCCAGCCCTAGCACTTACTGTATGAACAGATATTTAAGCATTTATTTTTTTAATGTCATTTTTAAGCCCATGTGGGCTTCTTGGTTGTGGGCGTACATTAGTTCTATTAGCCACCGGTAGCCTCTTAATTCATTAAGCCCCTAATCAGGCCTTTCTTTGGGCTGTAATGGGTTTTTCGTGGTGATTATCGGCTGGAAAACTGCCACCCTGTGTCTGTGATCTCCCTGTTTGACTGGAGATGTCAGTGGCAGGATTTAAAAGTGAAAGAAAGCGCTGGAAAGCATGCTCGAGGCAGAAACAAATTATTAGTTTGTAACTGTCTCTTTCTCTCTCAGTCTCCCCCCTCCCTCCATCCCCTCTTCCTTCCCTCTCCCTCTGTCTTACGGTAATGCTCCATTGATCTATGCTGGGAAGAGATATTGCTAATTCACTGAACCCTGCTCGGCCTGCGCTCTGCCCTGGGCTGATTGCACCAGTTCATTCTTAATGTTCCTCTCTTTCATTGAGCTTTCTTCCGCTCTAACCAGCGCCCCGAACTGGATGTGCTTAACCCCCTCAGCCTCGCAGCGCTGGGGGGCTGCTGTTGGCTAATGGCGAGGCAGACTTGTCTCAGCAGCAACTGGTGCTAATGATGACAGCGCCGGAGTCCAAGTGCCAAGTGAACTGAGTTGGTAGAAGCCATGATTTGGTGCTTTCAGCAGTGTGAGTTCAGTGAGAAAGTTGTGGAAGAAAAACTTTAACTTGCTCAGAATATAGACAAATTAAATTTAATGACAACCCCCCAACAGCGTCTCTTTGCCCCCCCCTCCTTAATAATTCTTTGGCACTTTCATCCAGAGAACCATAAAAGTGTGAAAATATCAAATGAGGTCTGGTTCAATCATAAAGCCGCTCATTAAGTCACAGGTAGCTGCTGATTAGGATTCAGCAGCCGCAACCAACTTGTGATTGATGCGGCAGATCATAAAAAAGTCCTGAAATACACATTCAGGGGTTTTATTGCCAAAGTAATTTGGCACCAGCAACTCAAATGCAAATGAGGAAAACAGTCGGCTAGACAATAACTCAAGGTGAGAGGAACAATGACAACAAAAAGTCACAGTCAAGGTCCCCGTCCTCTGAGCAAACTCTGCACAACAAATGTGAGAAAGCATACACAAATATACAAACCACAGTTTTTCACATGAAAAGCCCTCATGCTTCAAAGTGCACTAAAATTTAAACAAGTAACTTTCAGAGTACATAGTTAGGGTTGGGTATTGTTTGGATTCTTTTTCAATACTAGTGTAAAATTAATACTTATGAGGCTTTGTGGTAGATACTCAGCTTGGTTTGGTTCAACCCTTGCTTGAGGTGATACATAAAACGTTGCCAGGTACTACGTGTTCTCTAACACAAAAGACTGGACGATGCAACCTCGGTGACCACTCTCCATGTAAAGTCAATTTACAGCTGCGATGGGGCTGGGCTAACCCTCCTGCGATAGGACGGCCGCAATCAAGGCAAACACGTTGCTCATCACTCTGTCGCCAAAGTTGAAAAAGGCAGATCTTTTTAGGCGATGTCATGTGTGGCTATGCGGCAACAGCCAACCAGCGTTGTGTGAGTATGTGACAGTACCCATGACAGACAGTTTTTATTCCGGCTCACAGAAAAACAATCAATGTTTGTGTGGGAAACATTAGTTAGTGAGTACATAAGATCAACCTAGTCGGGACCACAGAAATCTCACAGACGATGCTGTTGCAGGGCCATCAGCTGCAGTGTTTTGTGGTTGGTAGTGAAAGAAAAGGATACAGTTAGGAAAATGTCACCTTATTCACCCTATTAGAAGATATATGATATGATCCCAGTGAAACTCTAGTGGACGTTACATCACTGAACAACGGCGACAGTGGGCAAAATGAGGTATTTATGGACATGTGACGTGACTTCAGTGGGCAACATAATTATGGTCGCAAAGTTGCGTTCGGTGTGAACAGAGTTTTTGAGACTTTGAACTATCTAAAAATGTAAGGACTGATCTTTGTACAATATATTATGATTAGTTGTTGAATTTTTGTGAGTTTGAAGTAGATAGGCTTTAGACAATCATTTGTGGTGCAATGAATAACCAGGACAATAAAAAAACCCAAGTCCTACCCACTTTTTGCACTTTAACAGAGCAGGGCATGCACCTCTGTTTCTTTGAAGATGATCTTTACTTTTATCTTTATCCTTAAATTCATACAAATAAAACAGCAAATAACTGGCAATGTTTTATTATGGTTAGACATCAACTTCTTTCCTTTTAGGTTATTCTGTCTGAAAGGCATTAAACAAAAATAAATTGATCCCACTTTCATTCATTATTTAGTGAGACAAATGTCCTAAAGTCCTAACCTTAAAAAATAAATTGTGTGTGTAAGATGATGAATATGAACCCAAAGAAGGGCAGTTTCAAATTTCAGATGGCTACGTTTGGTTGCATGTGTGTGCTTCTCTTCAATGAGTTTTCTGACACCCAAACACAGGTGCCTTAAGGCCACGATACTCCCCCCTCCCTCTCAGGTATCTTCTGTTCCTTCCTCCCTCTCCATCATAAGGATGCTCATGTCTCCCCTCATTCATCATCTTAAAACCAGGAGGGGTAACCTCCGAGGCACAGAGGCTACAATTAAAGGAAACCCATAAGCGCGGGGCATGTGGTGTCTTTGCCAAGGGCAGACACTCAAAACAGAGCCACTTGAATGCTGGTTTTATAGGTGCCTCTCATAAATCTAAAACAAAATATTGATCCAGTTAACCTTAGAGCATTGGACAATGTCTGCTTGGCTTTATATTGATATTTGCTTTCATGAAGAATTGATTTAAGCGGAAGTCGGAGGATGCACATCAACAAAAATTTGGTGAATTATTTAAATGTTTGGCACGAAGTCTGTCTTGTATGCCTGAATGTCTGAAACTGCTACTTTAAATGCTGTCTGAATCAGGCTTAGCGTTCAAAAAGTGATGTATTATGTATATTTTTAACAACAGAGCATCACGACGAGGTAGTGACCTGAAACAAGATTGGATTCGTGATTTTGTTTTAAGAGATTTGTTAACATTTAAAACAACTAAGTAACTAAAAGTAACTTGTGTTTGTTTTTCACATTTTTGATAATATCAGTTAACAATGTCACCATAGCTGAGGTTCATGACATACAAAAACCTGAGGGGCTTAAAATGGAGGCTCATGCAGAAGTGCTAAAACCTGTAGTACCCTGAGTGTCCACTTGAGGCTGCCTGCAGAAAACTGACACCCAAATGATTGTGTGTGAGGGGAATTTTTGTTTTTACTGTATAAATACAAGAAGAGAGGAGACTTTTTTACATGTCACACACTTTTTTCTTTAATTGAGGATTTCTTTAATTGAGCTGAAATTAGTCAGATGGCCTTAAAGGTGTAGTCAGCGATGTGGGAGAAAACGAGTGGAGAGGTTGTTTATAAACTAATTTAGACCCGCCTCTCCCTTCATACCTCACCCTTGGCTCCAACCCCGAAAGCTGATGGACGTGCATTGTCATGGAAACGGCCGTATAAACTGCATAGCTGACCAACGTAGCTAAGGTAACCCCGACTTGTCAAACAACTCAGCTGCCATTATTGATAACATCACGACAACAGTACATTCTGGCAGATTAGACAATAAGATGAATGCCTGATGGCTGTTACTGTTATGTGAAGCACCACAAAGCTAATGTTGCTTACCTATCCAGCAGAAAGATGGCGAAATCTGCATCCGTTTTCAGGTCTTTCAATTGGTGCAGTTCCCTCCACCGTCGGAAAGCAACACCAATTTTGACCCGGGTCTTTGTTCTTTCATGGTCATAGCCCTTCTTTTTCACTTTCTGCTCCTCTGACCTTTTTCTTTTGGGCTGTTTTTCAGCCATTGCTACGGCACATATTGTATCTCTCTCTTACACTAACTGTGCACGCTACGCAACCTTCGACTCCCCCTCCCCCCTCTGTCTGATCTGCGCATGAGTATGATCGCCCCCTGGATGTGGGGGGGTGTACTCTGTTTTGGTGGCTCGGCCGGAGCCACAGTATTTACCTGCTGAAATTCAGAGCCAAGGCTGTGCCTCAACACACCTGCTCTGATTGAGAGTAGGTTGAGCTATGATTTAAGCCCTTGGAGCACCTCTAATTAAGCTAATCAATGTTAACCAGTGGCTGCCTGGAAAATGATTTGGTCTGCTGCATCAAAAATATATGAAAATGTCGCCCAAATGTCGGGTTATTCACAGACCAGAACCTTTGATGCATTTAATATGCTATCAGAAATGAATTGTCTTAATCTCAAAGTCCATGGAAAACTTGCCATGACCTTGCTTGAGGTAAAACATTCACTCTCTATTCTTTTTGATGTGATTTTCTGACCTGTTTGATGTTTTTTGTTTTTTTTGGCTGGCTATTTACACGTCCTTCAAAAGCGGAAAGTTCTGTTTGATGGAGCTATCAAAGGGGAAAGCTGTAGTGTTTTTGTGAAGCTCTGTGTTCCCCGTACGAGAAGGTGTGAGAGTGTGTTTATGTGGGTGGCCGGAGAAGGTGTTTATGGTCCTGGCGGTGTGTGACATTTCAAAAATACTACTTGCAAATCTCCCTTCTCCTTTTCATTCAAGCCCTCCCAGGTGTCTCCTACTGTATTTGTATTCTCCATTCCTCATTTTGCATCCGTCTGCACCTGAAAATTAGATTTGCATGGCTCTAAATATGCACAGAGCGGGCTAGGTGTCAATCACCATTTTGTTTTCATTACGTGTCCCTTATCTAGCCTCCCCAGATGTGAGAAAGCGACGAGTCAGGAAGTATTTGTGCTGCGTTCAGAGGCATTGAGCCCTCCCTGGAGGCTCCCATAGTGTGTTTTCTTGTGTTCCAACCAAATACAAAAAAGAAAACCCTGATTGGCTAGAGGGGCTGCTCCCTGCATGTCAGTCAAATCGGCCGACTTAATTAACCACTAATCTCTCAGCTGTCAGCATCAGAGGCGGGAGCTGGAGTCACTTCAATCTCCCCCTGCTCTCTCTACTTTTTCCCAAGAGCTTCAGGGTCCCCGCAGAGAGCACCCAAACCGCGGCCCCTGAACGAGCAACATCAGAAAAACCATGCCGTCGTTCTCGCTCCGACAGCCAGCAGACGTCAGCCACCCACAGGAAATTGGAATCTGGGTTGGAGAAAGCGAAATGCACTGTATTTTTTCCTTTTTTTCGCTAACGTGTAAGAAAAAATAATGCAAGACAAGTCACCCCTGCCAGGAGGGAGTGGTTGATGGACAGCTGGAGAGGAATGTAATGAATTTCTCTCTGCTGGTATGACGGTGGGGGGGCTGTTGATGTCAGTGTTTGTTACATGGACAAGGTAGTTAGTCGACAAGTCACTTGCAATATGAACCCCAAACTCCTCTGCTTCTCTACCTCAAATCTCTAAAAAGCGTTAATACAATGTTTTTTTTTTCATCCATGAAGGTTGTCTGTTTCTAATTTTCCACCCTCTCTAAGATAAAAGGTGTTTGCTAGCTTAAAAGGCAGCGCGGCATTGTTATCAGTTATGCTCTCAGTCAAAAATAATGTCATTCAGGAGTCTGCTGTGCTTCCCCATTCTTCACATTTAGAAACAGCACAATAGATGCTCTCATTGTGTTTGGTCTGCACTTCAACTTTAAGCTAATTGTCTCAGTGGGGAACTTTTCCAGCAAGCAGAGGAAACAAAGGGACATAAACATACACAAAGAATAAAACACAAACACATTTTACCCAATTCATCAAAAATCTCTGCAGTTTGTGGGGGCCTTAAAGCTTCAAATTATTGCAATACAGCTTTCAAGTTAGTTAAACTTTTTTCTGTATTATTTTGGGGAATTTTAGCCTTTATTGATTGGAGAGAATGACAGTGTATAGGCTTGTAAAGGGGGTGAGAGAGTAGCGGAAGACACTGCAAACTGGCCACAGGCTGGATTCAAATCCAGGCCGGCAGAAGAATTATACGAGACGTGCCTGGTTGCTAACCACTCCGCCAAACCAGCACCCCATTAGATAAACATTTAATGTCTTTTAGCAAGAGCAAATAGTCATGGTCCAGATTCTAAAGGTCGGAAATCTTACTTTTTGTCAATGAATTCATATTATTCACAAATGCCCAAAGAACATAATTTTTAAGTTTCTTCCTGAAAATAATCCACTCGGACATTGAATTTGGGCACTTCTATAAACCCCTCTGTTTCACCCCTGCTTGGAAATAGGCCTGTGCTCAAAATGTCGAGATGGAAAAATATCATAACGCACTCCTGAGGATACATGTAATGATACATATTCTACAGAACTGATGTTGCCTCAGCGTTTTGATAGTTGTCATTACACTTTGGATAATGGTGAAGCCAAGCTTCATGATGAAACACGTTATAGGTTTAAACTTAAGTCTACTATCTTTAAGGACCTGAATTTAAGTTTCTTAAGTTGTAGAATCATTCAAAACTCATCCTTGTTCTTTTTATTTCTTGTAATTAAAAGTCAAAACTTGTGGAAAATTCTGTTAAAAGCGAAATCAGTATTCACAATTTACGTGTATCAGGATATATATTGTGTTTGGGGTACGTATCGTGAGGTTGCTGGAAATACAGAGCCCTCGTTGAAACAGGATGTTGTAGTGTGAATTCTCTTTAACAATCTAACCACATCACCTCTCTCAAAGTGAATGTTGCTTTGACGTTCCAGAGCTGTGCTATAACGTTTACTATGGCTGAACAGAAATGCTTAGATAAGTCTTCTCTCCTGGGGCTGGTTTTGTGTGGGGAAAAAAGACCTGAATCAGGGACTGCCTTCCATCTTGTGGAGGTTTCATAAACCCTAATTAACCTGACCAAGCAGATTGGCCGTTCGATAAATTTCACTTGTCCATCTGGGGAAAAAAACTCCATAGAAAGTGTTTGGGGAGGGCAGAACCTTTCAAAGCATATCTGACAGGTGATTGGTCGATTGTTCCATCTGTCACATTCGTTACAGGCCAACTTGACATTGTAATAGGTGGGTGCTACTACCACAGTGTGAACAAACCTGAGTGAGCCGTTCCTTTGTGAGCCATTATTAAATGCAGATTGCCTGCAAATTTAAGAAAAAACATCTCACTCATAACTGTGAATCACTTCTCATTGCTCACTTAAAAGAGCTGTTCAAGAGAGAAAACTTGTTTGCAGATGTCACAACCATCCCGAAAACAACTGTGGAAGTAGGTAAACAAAACTAAGCTTCTATTAAGGAGTAGAAGAAGAAAATATAAAGATAACTAGAAAGCACTCGGAGAGCGCAGAGCTCCGCCAGCGCCACAGTCCTCAGCCATATTGTCATTTTGACCATAAATATTACTCCTACCTTTATTTCATCTAAATATTTAGATTCCTTGACCATGAAAACATACCATTAGCAACTGGATTCATACTGATATCTATTTTAGTTCAGTAGTTATTCACAGAAATCACATTTTTCGCCATGGCGGCCAGACGCTGATCCCGATCAACACCAAAATCGAATCAGTTCTTCCTTTTCCCATGCTGAACATTTTCTGAAAATTTCATCCAAATCCATCCATTACTTTTTGTGTTATTTTGTTCACGGACAGATGGACGGACGGATGGACAAACTCTCCTGAAAACATAACCTCCTTGGCGGAGGTAATAAAATATAATGTAACATAAATAGGTAAAAAATTATTCACAACAAGCACACAGGACCGTTTAGAGTTGCAGAAGAGAGTATCTGATGGTTGTAGGCAGAGGCAGGCTAGCGTGTTACCTGTATACTCCCACTGTTTGAACTAAGCTAACTAGCGGTGGGTGAGCTTTGCCCGTCTCGAAAGAATGGTGTGTAGCTGCTTGTCATGGACTCGGGATTGAGGTAATACATGAAAATTACAAAAATGTCAGAGTGTTTCTTTTATGGACTTTAAGACTCATATCAGCCCAAGCAATTCAAGCTTTTTAACCTGGGATACCTCCAGCCATCACCAGTTACTAAATTGACTTTGCCGTCCACTCTCAGTGAATTTAATATTTTACATTTAATTACTAGGAGACATAAAAGAGTCCGTCACAGTGTCAGACCAGGTCTTTGGTATGCTGAAAATGTCCAGAGGGGATGGAGACAATCAAACGGCCTGTCTGTGTGTGAATGTTTTTAGTCAGTCTACTGTGGAGTTAAAAGAGTAAAACACACTTTGTTAAAGTTCGCCATTACAAAGTCTATGCCTGTGAATGTGTTCATTTAGAAAAGCTAATAGAAAATCCTACTGTGCAGTTTGGCCCTTATTTTTGCAGCTGCTGTCATTAAAATCTGTTTTGATGAATGAAGCGAACCCCCAAAAGTAATTGCACATTGTTAGTTAATCCATTGTTAATATGGAGAAATTGATTTGTGCCGCTTTAATGGGGTTTCCAGACACATTTTCACATCCTAATTTATACTTGTGCTCTTCAAAATGTCAATTTTCAGTTCCAGTTGCACACCAGCCTCCAGCAGGATCATGTAAATGCTGCCTGTTTCACTTGCTACGTGATGTAAACTAATTATTCGCTCACATGGTCTGCTACAAACCCACCGTAGCATCACTGCAATATCAGTTTCTGCCTTTCAGATTATAACCACAGACTGTCGGTCATCAGCACTTGCACTGATTTGTGGAGGTCAAACTGGGAGTAGAACATTCCCACAGCTAGTATTTACAGTACACAGCAGGGTGTTGGCTTACTTTGTTTCCATTGCAAACTTAAAACAATTGCTTCCGTATTCAAACACCTTTGTCTGCTTTTTTTAGCCCAGTTTGTCACCAGCTTAAAATTTTACATTCCTTTCAGCTACACTTCAATAACAATGATAGTTGTAGATTCAGCATATTGTATTGTACATGTATTTTAAACTGAGTCTGTAGCCTTAAAGCTGCTATGAGGTGTTTTAAGTGGTTATGAAAAAGGATAAACTGTTACAGCTGCCTCTATATGACCTACAAAAATAAAAAAGAGCATAAGCAAATAGATTTTTCATTTCCATAGTTACCAGTTTGTATGCCTGTAACTTCTGGCATGACCGCCTCATAAAGATGCAGTCTTTGTTTCATTTTCAACAAAGTATGAGATCAGTGTTAGACTTTCACATCTTCACAAGCAAAAGTTGTAGAAAAAAAAAAACAATATGATGCAAGGCTCTGGCCAAGGCGATTCCCAAATCAACACAAACTCACAGGAGCTTTAATACTCTATTACACAAGAAGGTATTAAACCTTTAAAACTACTGCAAACAAATGAGAGATATCTGTTTAAGCAGAGAGATACACTGGTAGTGTGTAAGCTATGATATTTCGCCAATGTGCTTTTATGATTTAGACAGTTTGCAGGAGTTTGTCCACTCTTTTTTGGTTCGACCAGTGTGTTCAATAGGGAGAGGAGGAATTAGAAAAATGTAAGACAATTTATGTAAATGAAATAATTCTGTCATTTTCATTTAATGTGACAAATGCTTATAGTTTCAATGAGATGTGGTCAAAAGTTCACTAACTCTATCAAATTGATCTCCCTTACAAATTACCCTTAATCCCTCACATTTAAAGTTCTGGCACGCTATGGTTGAGCCAGCATAGTGGGGCAGCAGTGCTGCTTACAGTTGTATTTTCTTGCTATCTGTGACTGACAATTAGGGCACCGCTACCCCTTTGAATGTCTCATTCCACCCAAAAAATCAGACATCTATACGAAGAATGCCAAACAGATCACTGACACCAAAACAAGTAATGCTATTGTAAGATTTTCTCTTTAAGAGGAATAGAGAATGGAGATGGTTGGAAATCAGGAAGAAAGAGTGAGGGATGATATGCAGTAAAGAAGCCAAATGTTTAATCTAAACCAGTGCTAACAACTTGTACAGGTGTGTACACACCGGACGCTACTTGTTCTACCTCAGCAATCACTCTTCATGCAAAGTCAATGTACAGCCGTGATGGGGCGGGGCTAACCCTCCTACGATGCGACAGCCGCTTTTCACACTACCACATAGCTTGTCGCGCTATGTGAAAGTAAAAAAAAAGGTCGATCAATCAGCGGTGTGTGCACGTGTGATGGTACCCTAGACAGAGTTATTCATCCGGACTACAGAGTAACAATCGATGTCCGTTTGGGAAACATTAGTCAATGAGGACATTAGTTCCGCCTAGACGGACCTCGGTAAACTCACAGATAATGCTGCTGCAGGGCATCAGCTGCAGTGTTTTGTGTTTGATAAGTGAATGAAAAGGATACAATCGGAATAATGTCCGCTTATACATCCTGTTATATGATATATGATATGATCATGGTGAAACTCGAGCGGACGTGACGTCACCAAGCGACGGCCGACGGCATCGGTGACCAAAATGAGGTATTTATGGACGTGTGGGCGACACGATTTTAGTAGCTGGGTTGCTTGCAGTGTGAACGCAGCATAGGAGTAATCTGTCCATGGACCACAAGCATCTCACTGGTCTTTTATTTAAGATCCTGCTGGAAGTTTATTGGTAGTAATGAAACAAACTGAAATAAGTGTGATGCTTTAACATGACTTGCAAAGCAAATGACAATCAACACAATAGCATTATTTTTATAACCTTAAGTCCCCACCAAGGGGTAGGTGTCAAATGAAGAGATTATGTCAATAAAACAGCTTATTATCTCTGCCATAAAGGTTATGTTTTGGGAGGTGTTTGTCCATTAATTTGTTTGTCCATCTTTCTTTTAAGTCCCAACATTTGCTATATTTTTTTTATGTCAGGGTGCCCTTAATTCATTATAAAAGCTGTCCCAACATTTATTGCTAACACATCTGTGCAGTTGTGAGCTCCTTTAGATACCATTTACCAGTAAATCTAAAAATACATTGCTTCCTACCAAACGGTATTTAAAACTATCAAAGAAATAAAAGTTCAGTCAACCTTCCAGTGTATTGAGCCATACTCCTGTGCTCCTTTTATGTCAAATTGTACATTACAACATCTCTACCCAACAGGCAGGTACAGTGGGGATGTTAGTTCCAATATGTTGCTCCAATTAGACGCAATGTGTCGTTTTGAACGTGCTCAGCAGGGAGCGGTAAAAGAACTTTTGTTGTGTGGCCACACATGCTGTACGGGCCCTGTTGTTTAATTACTGGGTACCACTTCCCCCGAGGTAGCACTGCCACTGCTTTCATTCGCCACTCCTGCTCCTTTCATCCTCTCTTCACCACTCCCGTCCTTGATATCCCCTCCTCACAGCCATGCGCTTTTTGCCTCCTCTATTCTTTCTTTGAAACACCGCCACTGCTCCTCGTTCGTCCTCAGCAAAAATCCTCCCCTCCTTTCCTTCATGCTCTCTCCTCTTTCCTGAAGGATAGACCACGATGGCTACAGGCTCATTCGTGGCCCAATTAGGCAAAAAACAAACATTTGGGCTTATCCCTCCTGAGCTTCTCCCTTGTTTCTTTACTGGCCTCCTTCTATTTTAGTCCATGTACAAGGACAAAACATTCTCCCTTTGTGTTTCTGGTAGCCCTTAGTGTCTAAACTTGAGACAAAAAGCATATAATTGGAAAAAGGCTGGGAAAAAGAGAGATTTTTAAGACAGAGTAAGAGTAAGATATTGACATTTAAGTTATTACAGTATATACTGTGTTGTATCTCTGATGATAATATGCTTATTAACCAGTATGTGATCTATTTGATCAATGTTAAGTGTAAATGTAGAATCAATATTTTGTCAATTTAGTTTAGTTTCAGAGCTTTCATCATGTTGACAAAAACCAAATAATATTGAAACAAGTTGGATTAAGCGTCATTAAAAGTAGATTTGTTGTGTCTAGACACTGTCAAAACTTCAATAATATTTTGCTAACTCTTGGGAAAGTGGGTGGAAGTGGCAAAGAATAAGAGAAATCCTCAGTCAGCGTCCATTCTCAGTCACTTTTCTAAAAGTTTTTAACATATTGTGGGAGATTGAGACATTTCTCTCTCTTTTGGGTTAAAAATATGACTGGAGATTCTTATGTTTCTGTACTTTTTTTTTTTTTTTTTTACCATAAATTGACAGCATGTTTACTATTTGAAAAGGCATGGTATGTTGGAGTGTAGAAAATTTTGACAACCTAAATCTGCAGAAATCTTTCTAATCTCTTGCGTGGCTTTGTCCGATCCTGTTTCTTACTAAATGTGGAAGGTACCAATACATTTCGAAAGAATAAAACAACATGGCAAATCTATTATGAAAATATAAGAGAGATGCGTCCAAATATTTATTGGTTATTAGTATAAGTTTAGTTCTTTGCAGTAAACTGGAGGTGTAGTAGGTTTGTTAAAGGTGCTATGAGGAGAATCTATTTCCGGCGACATAAAGACTCTGCTACCCATGAGCATGCGCGGCAACTGTCGTAAAGATGTGACCCAAGCCAAAGGGTGTGTTTGTTGTGATGCTAATGAATGCAGCTCGGACCTTCCTCAGAACTCTGCATTGCTTTACAACTTCTTTTTTCAACAACTTACAGGATGCAAAGCGACGAGGTAATGTATCTCTTTCTAGTTACGTAGTGGTAGTTTTTGATGTGTGACAACAAGCAATTTTTGGAAAACTTAGTATCGTAGTTTTGTAGCCGGCTATATATCGCTACTTACAGCCCGGTGCTCGAAGACGTGTCCAAATAATATAAATTTGCTCTAGTTTTAATTGTCTTGTTCCCAAAGTTGAGGTCCAGGCCAGCCCAGCCCTGTCCGTCCCGACCACGAAGCTAAGGAATAGCATTTATAGATAACCTATTTTGATGCTATAAAACTCAAGTGTGTATTTCGATCAGGCATATATCTAAAAGTGAGACTTTTTTGTGATTACTTAGAAACTCCTCATAGCATCTTTAAGCTCTTGTAAATAAATGTAAAACACAATTGTGTTTGCCTGCAGTTTCTGCTAATAAAAAAGGAACAAAAATGACCCATGAAGTCTTATACATACACACACATATGTTGGAGCTGTGTGCTTAATTGACTTTCAGTTTGAATCACAGACTCACATAATTATGAAAATTGAATAATCAAGAATAAATACAGTACCACATAAAACATAACTCTTGTTTCATCATTTATTTGGATTTTTTTTACATTTATTTTTATTTATTGACGGTCCCTTGATATTTTAAATGGTTTTTATTACATGTGATGTATGTTGTTAAACCAGTGAGTAATAGTGTTTTATAATTGTGATCGCAATATTTATCAAAATAACCATGATTATGATTTTTGCCACAATCAAACAGCAGTGTATTTTTACATAAGGATATATATGTAGTGAAAGAGAGAACAAACAGGAATTGATAAGACTCTCCAGACCACTGCCAATAAGGGCTGGGCATTTTCAGCAACCTCACGATAAGTATCCCGATACTAAGGCCATGATACGATAAGAATCCCGATACACGTAAATTGTAAACATTGACTATGCTTTAAACAAAATTCTTGACAAATTTAGTTTTTTCTTATAAGAAGAAAAAGAACAAGGAAGAGTTTTAAGTGGTCCTATAACTTGAGAGACATAAATTCAGATCCTCCAAGATGGTAGACCTAAGTTCAAATTTAGAACATATGCTTCATTATGTAGCTCGTCTTCTACCTTGAATTGTGCCACTGTTAACATTACCCAAAGTGTATTTACAACAACGGTCAAAATATTTAGGCTGTATCGATTCTGTAGAATCCGTATCGATACACATATCCTGAAGGAGTGCTTGATGATATTTTGACGTATTGATATTTTGAGCACAGGCCAAGTGCCAGTATGGATTGAACAATCAGGAATTTAAGCAAGAGTTTCACTGCATTTCATGTTAACAAACACATGTTGGCTTAAGTTGATCAGAAACATAGTAGTTGTAACAACAGGAGGCTGAAATTAGATTAAACTTAATTTCAAAGTACCAAAGCTGAAATATCACACGTTCTAGACATAATGTCAGTCATAACATGCTCCATCATATAATACATCATCAATGTATTATTACAAGTGAGCTAAATAGCAAGCTCAGGACTTGTTTGTACTGACTTGTGGCATCACTGTTGTGTAAATCATGTCAAATTTAGAGTAAGGTACTAGTAAAAAAAATGGCAAATGGTGCTGATTTCTTAAAGAATTTGAAACCTATTCTTAACTGGAAACAATACTTGATTCACATCCCACAAATATACTGTAAATCATGTATCACCATTCAGATAAATGGTCTTGTTGTGGATTCATGTCAGTATTTCCAATCCCTACGTAAGAAAAAAAGCATCAGTTGAAAAGTTAAGGAAGTAAAGTCGAGGACTGATGGTGCAAACACAAGCTTTAGAGACAAAAGGAGTCAAAGTTTTGGCAGAGAAGCAATAAAGTGAGACAGAGGGATTAAAGCAGAGAGAGAGATTTATCAGCAGGAACAGTATCTCAGGAGCAGATGACAACCGATGCCTCATAAATTGTTTTTCCCCTTTCTTCTTCTTTTATTTGTCTGCAATGTTTTATATACTGAAGCTGTAAGAACTGCTCACTTTATTGCCAGCAGCTTGGGGAGCTCTCTGTTTGCAGCCTACCTATATGTTGTTTTTGCCACTACGTACAATAAAAATGCTCACCTTTCAGATGTTTCTGTGCTTTTTTATATCATTTTGTTTAGATTTGTCAGATGTTGCTGAGAGGCAGGTTTTCTCTATTTTTTTTACACACATAAAAGCATTAAAACGCTCCATTTTCCCGTCAGTCTCTTGCGGTTTCCACAGTCAGTTTGTGTCCTGAAAAGCCCCCGGTCTGCTTTTTTATCTCTACTCGAGTAAAGAGCAAAAATACAGCTCCAAATGTGTACTTTTTATTTATTTATAGTTTCATTCAAGTCTGGGGATTTTCTTTCAAAACTTTGCTCTAGATTTTGTGTCAGTTGGACCGCCTACAGTGTGAGCAAAAAACAATCTAAATGAAAATTGCAACAATGTTTAACTTCACTCATGAAATGAAACAAGTCAGAAAATCTTTGTATGTGAAATTCACTGTATTTAAAGCTGGGGTTGGTGATTTTGGAAAACTAGCTTGAATTTGAATGTAACATCTCCTCAGGACTCCGCCTAGCCCCTCCCACCCCTCCTCCAAAATGACTTCCCCCCCTCCTCGATGTTGATCGGGGTACAGGAAGTTCCTCTGCCATTCTCCAGATAGCTGTCAAGTCCCCTGTTTTGGCCATGAAACTACCATATTTTTACGTATTTTATCCTCTTTCTCGAAGTCCTTCCATATTAGTATTCTCCCGTAAATCTCCCATGTGATGATATAATAATGAAAACATTCCTCTGCCCCTCCAAACTGAACATTTTTACGAGCCTGAATGGGGCGGTAATGCTCCAAAATGATGGATGCCAACCGCCGTAAAACCGAAGAAGAAGAAAAAGCCTTGCGAGAACTTCCACCTGCAGTAGCCTGGGTGGCAGCTGTCGTGAGATTAGAGCCAACAGCGGCACAAACCAAGAAAAACAAAAGCTGTGTCTGAAATGGCATACTAACATCCTACTCATACTAAGTGTGATGTCAAAATGAGTATGTAGTGTGTTCACATTAGATAGTATGAAAAGATTGAGTGTGCGAGAAATACCCGGATGTATACTATGTCGGAAAAAAAATTAAGTATGCGAGGTGGGCATACTAGTCACACTCAAACGCCCCATAATGCATTGCGAGCCCCATAAGGCATTGCGCCATGCAAGACCAACCGACATTCAGCTAAAGATTGGCCACTAGCAAACTTTCCGTTTTCAAAATAAGCACATCTCTTATTATCTCCTTTTAGTTCTTTAACGCTTTTGTAAATAGGCTCTTGTTTCGGAGCCGACCGGAAGTTTCTTCAATAGCATAATGGGGTGCATAGTGGAATGTCCGAAATGCCGAAATGAAATTTGTATCCATGGGTTTAATGGCTCAAATGACCACATTTTGGTATTCTACGTGGTGACTTTCTCGCCTAAAACGCTCTCTGAACTTTCAAATGTGGCGAATCAACAGAGATATTTGATAACCTGTGTGCTTCTGATTTTTGTCGTCGGAGGTTTGAAATGCATCATGGGAAACTTAGTGGTATACTACAGTGTGAATGGTTGGCATCCTAATCATACTTATAGTATGTAGTATACAGTATATACACATGAGTTTGTAGTATGTAGTACGTTAGTATGCCATTTCGGACACAGCCAAAGTGTTTATTTTAGAATTCTTGTACACCTGTCTTAAAATGTGGGGGATATTGGAGCTTGGTTGTGGGCGTAGCAGCTCAAAGCCAAAACTTGACAGGTAAGCATTCTCCAGCGGACTTGGATCCCTCTCAGCTCAGCTACACGCACTGAATCAGAGTCTGTGCACACCGGCAAAATGTACGTGCAGGAGGCGGGCAGAATGACGACAGGATTTGATTGGTTTAAAATGTGTTCCACTAAGATATAATTGGTTGGTGTTTTCCTTTTTTTTACTCCTGCTGTAGATAGCGGATATTTTTCGCTCTATTTTAAAAACACATTATGAATTGATTGCCATCGGGTCATAAAGATCATTTTAACCAGTATTAAATCAGATTACCAACCGTAGCTTTAATCTTTGTATGTGAAGTCACCTTATTTAATTTTTGTATGACCCAGAACCAAATAATTCAGGAGAGAGCAGTGCTAACTGAAGAAACTACCACGACAAAATGGTGAGCTGTTCGTGGAGTTAAGGCATAGATATTTCTTTGGTCTCTCTTCATCTTAATTTAAGAAAAGCTAAAGCAGATGAAAGGAGGTCTGAAAAAGTGGCAGTGTTTTTCCTGAAAACTTTATGTATCATCAGAGAGTAATTTATGGAGTCTGCTGATGATTCATCTCCATGTTTTGCCATGAATTTGGTAGTTTTCACAGCAGTAGAGTGAGTCACTGAGTCACTGTTTATTCTCTCCGTGTGTTTTTAAGTCGGTCTGCGTTCATACTTATTTATATTTGCCCCTTCTTCACTTATTTATATGTGTGTTTAGACGTACATAAGCCTGCATGTGTTTATTGGAAACAGTGTGCATGGTTTATGGAGATGCAAACACACACTCTTCTCTCCCCTTGAGGTGCCGTGTAGATGATTGTGTCACAGCAGGAAGAGGCTCTCTCTCAGCTCCATGTCTAATTAACTTTACGCCTCATTTTGTCTTGTGTTTGTGGAGGGAGCGCAAGTGAGTGTGTGTGGGCCAAGGCTGAACATTGTGGCTTATTTTGCTGTTGCTAAAAATGAGAGCGAATTATTTAAAAAAGAATGTAAAATATTTAAGAGACTGAAATATTTGGACTGGTATTGCAGCAGAAGGTGGGAGGCGGAGGATACAGTAGGAGAGGAGAAAGAGGGAGAGAAAGAGCTGTGACGAGTGTGTGATGGTCTGTGTTCAGAATTCGGGGTGCTTTTTGATGCAATGTTTTTTTTTTTATTTGTGATGTGAATATCAAAGAAAAGCCCCAAACAACTGCAGATGGAAGCTGTTTTTTCTGTTTACTGGCGATTTTATACTTTTAATTGGAATTGCTGATGTTCTGCCTCACTTTTTAAGACCAGTCACGCATGCTGGTTATTAGAATAATGTGTTTCAATTGTTTCCCATTAATTTTGTGAAGACTAAGTACAGGCCTGAAATGTGATTTGCTATTTTGGCAAATAAGAGTCCATATTATATCCTCTTCCTCAGTTAATTCTTGCCCCACAATTCTCTCATACAGAAGACTTTGGCATGCATTTAAACCACTCTGTTTCAGCCCTGTTCAAAATAGGCTGTTCTAGTGTGTCTTCAACTTTTCAGTGCTGTTCTCTAATGCTGTGTTCACACTGCAAGTGACTCTGCGGTCAAAACCACGTTGCCTACTGACGTATCGTCGTGCATCCATAAATACCTCATTTTGGTCACCGTTGCCATTGGCCGTCGCTCGGTGACTCAAGTTTCACTGCAATCATATCATATAGCATATAATAGGATGTATAAGTGGACATTATTCTAGCTATATCCTTTTCATTCACTTATCAAACACAAAACACTGCAGCTGTTGGCCTGCAGCAGCATTATCTGTGAGTTTCCCGCGGTCCGTCTAGGCAGAACTAATGTCCTCACTGACTAATGTTTCCCACACGGACATGAATTGTTACTCTGTAGTCCGGATGAATAACTGTCTGTCTAGGGTACCGTCACACGTGCACACTCCGCTGATTGGCTGTTGCTGCACAGCCACACACGACATCGCCTGAAAATATCAACTTTTTTTAAACTTTGATATCGTGCGACGAGTGAAATGATCATCTTGTACGCGGCTAACGCATCGCGGG
The DNA here is from genome assembly GCA_036419115.1 of Scarus forsteni. NCBI lineage: Eukaryota > Metazoa > Chordata > Actinopteri > Labriformes > Labridae > Scarus > Scarus forsteni. The sequence goes on from JAZDUH010000458.1 coordinate 17,419,424, forward strand.
AGGGTTAGCCCCGCCCCATTGCGGCTGCACATTGACTTTGCATGGAGAGTGATTGCCGAGGTAGTACAAGTAGCATCTGTTGTGTAAGCACCTTAATGTTTGCTATGTAAGTTACCAGTTTACACAGGCTAGAATGAAATAGCTTGGATATGGTCAAGATTTGATTGAAGTGTTTGGCCTTTACCTGAATTCTTCTCCAAGTTGATAGTTCGGGGGTTTTATGGAACCTTTTGTACACTGTAGGAGGGACAACCAGATGTAACCAGGCATCACTGATTTAAAAAAAAATGTATCAGTATCTGTTTTTTATGCAGACTTTAAAATTGACTGCTTAAACTTCATGTTAGAGCCGAGCCATATCAACAAAACTTTATATCTTGATATTCATGCCAGATATCTCGATATCGATACCATATGATATGACCACTAGGGGTGGGAGAAAAAATCCATTCACATAAGTATCGGGATTTTTGTTTGAGCATTTCTGGATCGTTTTTTGTTCAAAAATCATTTTTTTTCCAAATGTAAAAGCTTTATTTTCATCTGTTTTAATAAACCACTTTTAAATGCAATCCAGGCAAGAGAGAGTATAATCAGCTGGTTAAAATATATTGCTGAATAAATCCTAAAAAACTGACTCACATGTGATGTGAATTTTTCCTGATATAGTCTGAAGGCATCATTGTTCATCTTTTTCGCTGGTGTTATAAAAGCTAACTTAAGATAGCAAAAACGGCAATATCGTAGAATCGCAATTTAGATCGAAACGGCACCTAAAAAAAACGTGAAAAATCGAATTGGAAGAAAAGCGTATCGTCCCAGCCCTGATGACTACAGGTTCGGTGAAAACCAAGCAGTGTATTCAAGGGCAATCCTAAAAAGGAAATTTGTTGTGACTTCCAGAGCTGTACATGCATGGCGAGCGTGGAGGAAATCTATGTCGTTTATATTGTTGCTTTTTCAATATTAATAACTTGAATGTTCATATCGCGATATAGATACGATAACGACATATCTTTCGGCCCTAACTGACACATGGCAGGTAATGTGTTTCAGAATTAAACCCATTGTGCTAGTGTAAGTTGATCACTTTGGGTTTAATGATTATAGTCTTTAGAAATATTAGCTGCTCGCACCCTAAAAGACATAAAACAAGAACAATGACTACGTCAGAACAAAACCTTCCCAGTAATCTGCCCAGTAATCTGTTGCTTTTGGCTTGAGAGAATCTTTCGTCAATACTTCTGTGAACACTTAAGTGAAAAAAGAACATTTTAAAAGTCTGAAGTCAGTTAATGCTCTCAGAGTTTGCACATCTGGATTTAGCTAAAATTATACGCAAAGGCTTTTAATAAATAATACTGTGCTTGTGTTCTGTGATGTTTAGAAGAACGTCTTGCTGTAAACCAACGTGTCACAACCAGTTAAACAAATAAGTCCTCTCTTTTGTCAGATTTCTTCAATTCTGAACCAAAACTGAGTCCACAAACGTCAGCAGTGAAACCACGCTGCATGAAAAGGAGGTCAGGGATGGAAAGTCAGAGCTGAGCTGCAAAGTTGGTTTGTAAACTGTGATGATGACAATACCATGTGCTGCTCGCCATTGTCTGAACCTCTCTGACTCTTTGTGGTCATTTCTCCCTGTCGTAGTAGTTTATGAAGATGGTGCTATTTTTAAATCTCTGCAGTTACTGGTTGCCAGCCAGTAAAACCAAACCTTCATTTAATAAATCTCAATAATCCTTTAATGCATCACTGTGTGTCAATTATAGAAAGCAGTAACTAAATAGAAAGTGTCAGTATTATAAAGGGTGTGTGTGTGTTTGACTTCTGGGACGTAGGTCAGTCAATAAAGGCATCACACTGGGAGGGATTATATCCTCAATATGACTGACTGAGACTTACACATTGAGGCTTTAAATTAACGTCACACACTCAGCAGGGCTCAGTCATTCAGTGGAGCCTCCTGTGGTCACTGTGGTATTTAGTCATTAATCGCACGTCAACTTTAAATTCTGAAAGAAACCCAGCATCTGCAATGCGATCACACACACAAAAGGTCAGACTAATAATATAAACACTTAAGTAGGCTACTCGAAGAAGAAGACGACACCCTTACAGTGATATTCCGGGATGGAACAAGTTGGGTCCTATCACAAGGGTTAGGGCAGAAATTACCCCTACAGCAGTGTTTCTGTGCAGCAGAAGCCCAGGTCATCCGCACCAAACCCCCCTCCCTGCTCCGGGCCTGCTCGTTTGCAGCAGTTCCTCTGCACTCAGACGGGGCCATATTTTACTTGACTAAAAACACAAATAAACGGACTCCCACCGAAAAAATCTGATATTGGTCTGCATTCACGCTTTATTTAGAGAATTTTCAGTGCGTTACTTTCACACAAAAACACCGCTAAATAAGGCTCTAGTTCTCACTGTGGCGTAAAAAGGCCTCCGCTGCAGAGCCACAGCTGGCTACGAGGCGCTGTAAAATATGGCCCCGTCTGACTGCAGAGGAACTCGGCATACGAGCAGGCCCGGAGCAGGGAGGGGGGGGTTTGGTGCGGACGCCCTGGGCTTCTGCTGCACAGAAACACTGCTGTAGGGGTAATTTCTGCCCTAAACCTTGTGATAGGACCCAACTTGTTCCATCCCGGAATATCACTTTAAAGGTGTAGTGAGCGATCTTCTAATCTTCTAATCTAATGCAGTATTTGTCAAATTCACCGTATTTCTCCTCTCCATCCACAAGATGTCACCACTGACAGCATGTTGAAAAAAAAGTCCGGTTTCAATACACAGCCTTGGCTCTGAATTTCAGCAGGTAAATACTGTGGCTAGAGCCGAGTTACTAAAACAGAGTACCCCCCCCCCCCCACATCCAGGGGGCGATCATACTCATGCACAGATCAGACAGAGGGGGGAGGAGGAGCAAGGGGGAGTCTTAGGTTGCGTAGCGCGTCCAGTTAGCGTAAGAGAGAGAAACAATATGTGCAGTAGCAATGGCTGAAAAACAGCCCAAAAGAAAAAGTTCAGAGGAGCAGAAAGTGAAAAAGAAGGGCTATGACCATGAAAGAGCTAAGACCCGGGTCAACATTGGTGTTGCTTTCCAACGGTGGAGGGAACTCCACCAATTTAAAGACCTGAAAACGGACGGATGTTGCCATCTGTCTGCTGGATAGGTAAGCAACATTAGCTTTGTGGTGCTTCACATAACAGTAACAGCCGTCGGGCATTCATCTTATTGTCTAATCTGCCAGAATGTACTGTTGTCGTAATGTTATCAATAACGGCAGTCGAGTTGTTTGACGAGTCGGGGTTACCTTAGCTGTGTTGGTCAGCTACGCGGTTTCTATGGCGGTTTCCATGACGATGCACGTCCATCAGTTTTCGAGGTGGAGCCAGGGGTGAGGTATGAAGGGAAAGGCGGGTCTAAATTTGTTTATCAGCAACCTCTCCACTCATTTTCTCCCACATCGCTGAGTACACCTTTAAGTGCGGTGGTCTGTTGATGGGTCACAAAAATTTCCATTTCCACTGAGATGGGACTCACATGAAAATACATGCCTCAGCATTTTCAGTGAGCCGTGGATTTAGAGTGATTTGTTCCATAGATCGTCTGGTGACCGGTGCAGTGTGTCCTGTGCTGAATAGGCTTCAGCCCCCCACGATCCCGAAATAGGGGAGCAGTATGGATAATGTATGGATAGATGGATGTTCCATAGAGTATATTAGGGGTGGGAGAAAAAATTGATTCACATAAATATCAGGATTTTTTGTTAGACATTTTTAAATAGTTGTTTTTGTTCAAAAATCGTTTTTTTTAGTTTGTGTTAATTAGACACTTTTAAATGCAATCCAGGCTTTTGAAGAGAGAGTGTGGTTAAAATATATTGCTGAATAAATCCTAAAATGGCCTTTATTATATAGGACAGCTGAAGATAGACAGGAAAGCGGTGAAGAGAGTGGGGATGACATGCAGCAAAATTTCAATCGATTCAGCACCTAAAAAATCGTAAAAACTCAAATTGGAAGAAAAGCATATCGTCCCAGCCCTATAGTATATCCTCCATTGTTGCTCATTGTTTTCAATCCCGCTCCACTTCAAACAGCTTAACCGTGTCAGTAGTTGCAGGCATGAACCTCTCATCCCTGCTTGCATCCGAACCTCAAGTGAAAATGCAAATCTGGTTCAGTGTCTGTCATCAGGTAGTAGGCAGGCAGTAGTGTCTGTCTATTTCATCATCTGATTGGCTCGTAAGTTGAAGAGAACATTTTCGCAAAGTTTGTCAGAAATCCTACAAAGTAATATCTTGACACAAGCAAGAGGAGATTACCAAGCACAAAGACTTTCATCTCTCTCCCTCCAAAATCCCTCTTGTTTGGTTTGGAGTCTGAATGGACATTCCTGCAACATTTCAGGAAAAATCCTGAAAAGCATGTTTGGGATATTTCATTTAAAATCAGAACTTTAACCCATGAACTTCAAAATCCACTCATGCCGTCTTTCATTGCGAGAACACACATGTGCAAAGTTAGACAGGGATACCCAAAAGCTTTCTTGAGATGCTGCATTCACAAGCAGAAAATAACCGGAAAATTCCTCGACTTCGACCCTTGATCTGTGACCCTCTGTCCTGTCCCACAATTTTTACAGCCTTGCCCTGAAGCAGAAGGAGAGACAATGAGAGTATGTCTCTCATTGTGAAAGAAGTTTCCCATTCCTGCATCCCATGTCAAAGCACGTCTTAATTATATGTTTCTGATATGCTTTCCAAAATTCCACATTTAGACTCTACTGCACCCCAAGGAACTTCATTTGTTTCACTCAAAGGCTGGACTATTAATACAAGAATGATCAGTCACTATTACATTTCAAACAGTGTTAGGTCTGCCTGTATTTTCTGCAGCAGTATAACTGTCATTGGCAGCAGAGAACTGATGTCATTTATCCTCGTCTCTTAGAAATTAATCACAATAAGACACAGTAACTCAGAGCTGCATGCACCCTCCATCCAGAGCTTAGCACTTACTGAAGCTGTTATTACTCACCCCAAAATTGGACAGCTGCACATGTTTCCAATGACCAAGCAGTAAAAACATACATGGATTATATAACAGAAGGCTAATTTGCTTCAATGTCTATATTCTTATGCTGGCTATTAAGCTGCAGTTGGAGGGAATTATATCCTCAGGATGTTGAACCTGGAGAAACGAGCCGCCATCATCTGTCCAAATGGAGCAGAGTCTAGCTTTCAGCAACTCTGACACTGTCATTAAGAAGTCACAGTGAGCTGTCCCCGTTTAAAAGCCCCTTGACATTTGTAACAACCCTAATGATGAATTATTCAACGCTGGGACAGAAGATTTCTCAGTTAAATATCATGAGGCTTAGCTTGTGGTTTGGAATAGTTTGATGCAAACTGATCGCATAGCTTTACCATTTCATTTTTATCATGGCAATATAATCGTTATTTCTTTGCAAATCTTACAACTTGTATCAAAGTAAATCCTTCGGGTCCATGCTATATGCTAAGTTAGGCTCATCATAGTTGGCTGGAGTTATGTTTCTTAGGATTACCCTCCTTTTCCACATATATTTATTTCTTTATCACAGTAGAACTCACTTCCCTTTCTGGGTCACTACTTCAGTCTCTCCCAGCTGAGGTAGGGTACACTCTGGACTTGTCACCAGCCAATCACAGGGCCTTATAGAGAGACAGACAACCATTCACACTCATAGCCACAAGTAAGGTAATTTAAGAGTCTCCACTTAACCAAACAAGCATGCTTCTTGGTCCATGGGAGGAAACTGTACTGCCTGTATGGGGAGAACATGTTAACTCCAATCAGAAAGTCTCTGGATGAAATGGGGAGTCGACTGAAAGGCATCTTCTATGCCACAATATTCAGTCACTGGGACTGTGTATCTTGAACTTGCAGACATTAAAAAGAAAATAAACAGAGTGCAGTTGCGTAACCCTGTTCTGAAATAAAGAGAAAAGGGATATATTCATCAGTTAAAAGTAAAATGCTGTAAGTTGTAATGAACTGTTGAGTTTAGGTAATACAATTACATGAAAAGATAAACTAAATAAGTAGATAAATAATTTAAGCATATTCAAAAACAAGACAATAGATTAATATTTAAGTTAATTAGTTAAAGTTATAATGCATAAATTAGCAATTTTGCTCTTACTGAAAATTTATTCCGCTGTAAAAACGTTGATTGCTTTGAAATCTTTTTGTAGCATGAAATTTCTACAGCAGGGCAGTTTCAGACAAAACTATTTACTGCCTGCTGTCGGAACAGGACACTATTTAAATACTTTTTCTTTTTTGGAAACTCAAATTTGCCCAGGCAGAGGACAAAATAAGCAAAATCAGAAGCAACCATATTGTCCACAGGGGATGCCAGAAATTGCCACAACGTAAAAGTTTCTGATAATGATATCTTGAAACAGAGACGTAACCCCAAACTTGAAATAATTAGTTATGTAATATAGAAAAAAGGGTTATTCCAATTTTAATTCCATGTTAAATACAAAATATCCTTTTTTTTAAACCAGTAAGTCAATCCCTGGTTTAAATGTCATGTCTTGTACCACTTTTCAACAAGTTTTTCGAAAGGCCTAGATGTCCTCCATTGTGATTTTAAACAATCTTTCCTCGTAATCCTTTCAGATTTTAGATTTTGTTACACTTATAAACCCCTCTGTAACAGCCCTGCTCAGAACAGGCTGTTCTCAAGTAAATCCTCATGAGGTGTTTCTAGCCATGCCTTTTTCAGGAAGAGGATTAAGCTTCAGCCTTTCAGTGCTGGGCTCTAATGTTTACTGTAGCTGCACAAATGCCAGATGCACAGACATGTTTCATCTGCCGGTGCCTTGTGGAGGCTTTAACACATTTTTGGCCCAGGAAGTGTCTCCTATCTGGTGGATTCGACATTTCCATAATAACCATGTTCATATAAAAGCTGTAAAAATGTAGAAATACACAGTTTTGCCCCAGTAGATTGAAAAGCAACATCAAATTGATTTTTTCATTTTCAGGGATCTACTCGCCTTCTCCTGAAGTGCACACTTCAATTTAGCCACATTATTTTTGAGCTTTAAACGACTCTCACCGCCCACCCAGAGCTGCTTCAGCACACAGAATGATTGATGTGTGTGGACTGCCGCTGTTGGTGTGGAGCTGCCATCGGTAGGAAGCTGTCAATCATGGAGAGGTCAGCAAAACTGGAAATGATCAGACCAATCTTTAGTTCTGTAGGTTGTCTGGTTCACTGATCAGGTTGAATTTATTATACTTAAGGATAATTCTCCTCCTATGATGATACATTTACATATATCACACATTTTTTGCTTAGTGTTTTGATAATCAAGCCTCTTTATGCTGCGAGAACATGCATCTAACAGCCTTTCATACTGCTGCGAAGAATCCTCATTTAACTCCTGCAGCTTTATCATTTAGTGATCAAACAGATACACAGGGATCATTTAAATTGACACAAAAAAACCAAATATATAAAGGAATAAGACGGCTGGGAAGAAATCAAATAGTATCTGCTGGGTGACAGCTGGTGCCTGTGAAAAACACTGATAATTTATTCTGTTAGTGGCTGCGTTAACAGCATTTTCTGACAGCGAAACTGCGGCACAACATGTCCTGAATTTCCAAGTATTGTGCTGTCGAAGTAGAAGCCCAACCTAAAAAGCAGAGGTGCTCCAACTTTAAAGCAGGCATAATAATCATCATGATTTAAAATGGTAAAATAAGCAGTTTGAGTTTGAGTTCTGTAACAGTATCAGCCGCTTTAAGATTGCATAATCAAGCCTTTGAAATGGGATCTTTCTCTTATGTGCAAATCTTTGCAGTGTTGTCAAAGATCACAGGAATAATATGACAGGTTAATCCCATTTCAAGATGTATTTTACCCCACTGTAAGATTTGTACAGAGCTGCTGTTGTTGTTTGTTGTTTGGCTTGTTTACCAGCAACCATCCAGCCTGCCAGCGGTCTCTGAGGAATGTTCTGGAGAGTCTCTGGAGCGAGGCCAGTCCCTCCACACTGCACCCACTGTCTCCTCGTCTCACTGCACAGAGAGCTGAGGACGGCACGGCCAGTAAGGAAGCTCAGAGAGCGTGTGTGTGGAAAGTAGGAGCTGAAGTGTTCACGCCTGTTTAACTGCTTTCAAAACCACAGGACATTTGATAGGAGCTGCTTTGAATGTCGTATTACATTTACGAGGGGGCTAAAGAGGTGTTCGGATTCATGCTTCAAGTAGCAATTTGACACTGCTAAGAAGTAGTTCATGACACTGGAAAGGCTACTGAAGGAACAGTGGTCTTGGTTTTGTGGTCATCATGAGACAGAAGTATCTAGATGCTAGTTAAAGTATAATTATTTTAATACTTAATCTGACAACATAGCGACAGCACAGTCATACAAGGAGTATTTTGAAATCCTCAGTTGATTGCAGTCTGTCTGTGGGGGTCTCCCAGAGGAATTAGAAGGTTTAAAATGTCCTACTGTGGGACAGAACTGTGAATGTGTTCAGGAAGGTCCACAATGTGTACAGGGAGCTCTGCTGGGTGTGATAATTTAAGTGAGTTGTCAGCTCACTGTGATAGTTGTGAAGTACAGACCCACAGCTGCGAGTCTCTCTGCCCATCTTTGCTGTTCACTTGTTGTCTGCAGGGTTTATCTCCTCAATCAAGGACAAGCTAGAGAGGGAGAAAAGTGGTGCCGGTGCCTGCAGGCCTGATTTGCATTGCTTCGTATCCCTGAATGTTGTAAATCAGGAAGTTGCTGCTTGTAATGCACGTTGAAGGAAGGATCTTCAACATTAAGTCGGTTCTACTTTATGGCTCAGAAACCTGGCGGGTAAACCAACACCAACACCCACAAACTCCAGACATTTACCAACAGATGTCTCAGGAACATCCTCAACATCAGGTGGCCAGAAGTCGTCTCCAACGAACAACCGTGGGACAGGACCAGACAAGCTCCGATCAAGTCTGAGATCAGGAAACGAAAATGGGGATGGATCGGCCACACGCTCCATAAGCCTGCTACTAATGTCACCAGGCAGGCCCTCAACTGGAATCCACAAGGGAAGCAAAAGGCGGGCCGACCAAAACTGACTTGGCGCAGAAGCATCGATGCAGAGGTGAAGGCAGCCGGAATGGCGCGGGCCGAGCTGAAGAGGATCTCCCAAAACCATGTCTGTTGAAGGGGTGTTGTTGCGGCCCCTTGTTACGTAAGGAATCAAGAGGCATAAGTCAAAGTCACGCCATGACATAGCCTCCAAACTAAGGCTTAAAGTCATTTACAAATTTTTATTTCATTTCAAGGCACCTAATATGTTATTGTGGAAATTAGGCTTCAAAAAAATTAAGTAGTAATTTGTAAGTACCTGGCTTTTTGCGGGAAACACCCTCTCTTACTTCCAATCCAAGTTGATTCTTTACTAGTAAAGTCAAGTGAAAAATAAAAGTCTTCCCACTAGTATTCAAAAACTTTTTTAAATTAAGAGAAAAGAAAAATTATTTAAGGTGGATGAGTGTCTTTGGAAAAAGCAATGTAAGAACAAATGTTAAACAGGTGTGTTTCATTTTTGGGAGTTAAATTATGGAATAGACTAGATGATGATGAGTGTATATCTCTGTTGAGTTTAAAAAAACATTAAAAAAATGACTTAAGAGTGTAATTCGGAGTAAAACTTATGTTTTGACTTTCCTTGTATAATGGGTAATTTCATAGATTGAACAGGATAGGCACAAATAAACCTAGCTTCAGCCTTTTTCTTTTTTTTTCTGTCTTCTTTTTATTCTTGAGAAAATGTTTAGCTTTGTTTATGTTTATATGTTCTTTTTTTTTACGTTTAAGTTCTCTACTGTATATTGTAACCAAAGTAAAATATTCATTCAGTACTAGAATAACTAAAAAGACAGCCATCTTTTGGAGGAATAACATCCACAATTTCTATCAAAATCTGTTGTGTGCACAGCTTCTCCTCTCCTACCTTCAGACTGGGAGTGATTTAGGTGAAATGAACTCGAAATCTGGCAGTCCATCTTAAAAAAAGAGCCCACACTTCCTCTGTTTGCACCTGGCATAGTTTAATGCAGTGAAAATGAATTATTGTACCCACTGGTCATAACAAAAGCTGAGTAGGCTCCTCCTGATGTCAGTCACATGTATTCATTGAAACTCATCCCCCTGGTGCTCATACCCATAAGTTCTGGACTTGCTCTTGATGAATCTTGGTCTCTCATTTTTAAAAACATTTCCAACTGCTTGATCAAAACAATTGTTCCATGCTCATCTTTATCTCTGTTTGGCAGTCCTCCTGTCACACGCTCTTCTGTAGCCCTCGTCATCCTGTTTGCCAGGTGCCGAATATTACTCAAATCCTCTACCTTTTCAATTTAGAGAAGCTATGATACTGTTTGAGAGGCTTTAAAAGACTTTTCATAAAATTTGGATTCCCTTTTGAGCTATTAGTTAACACATGCAAATGTGGTCTGAATAGCACTTTAATTAATTAGCTTACACTGTTCAATGGGGTGTTGTGGGATAACTTAACAGTTGTGATTTATGATAACAATAATAATTCATAGTGAAGAGCGTGACTGATATGAGTAATTGGCAGCTGGGCTGTAGCTGTTAATCAGGGGCTAAAGATCTGTTTGAGCTGAAACTCTTTGCTTGTCACCAGGTTAATGGAAAGTTTGTTTTAGGCAGTATTTCTAATATGATGCTGGTTAACCTTTGCTGTTTGACGCTAACAGACACCACTGATTGTGTTTTTGGTGGATGGCGTCCACTGTGAGGCTGAATTGACATAATATCTTTGCTCCCCAACCCTTTATTTTGCTCTGTTTTAGAGATGTTTGGCTGTTCAAGAGTGAGAAAAACACAAGATGTTAGAAGCACCTTGGTCTGGTAATTGATTTTTAAATGAAATTAATGTCCTGAAAATAGCATCAAACACCCTGATGAATTATCAGTGTGGACACATTAGGGTGTGTGTGAAATTTAAAGGAAAGGTGGGAGCAGAAATGAAAGTTTTCCAGGCTTAACCTTCCAACCTGTTTGGCTTTTGACCCATTTCTAATGAAAGGTGACCGTCACTGATTGACGACCAAAGTCAGAAACCCAGAGAGTGTGTCCGTTTTTTGTATTGACACATGCCACTGAAACCCTCTGCATCATTTAAGCTGGAAACTGCTTCACTATTCTTCATATTTAACATGCATTAGAACTCTTGTTTTCCAAGAATAGGGACTTTTTTTTAGCTGGAATAATAAAAAAAGTATGACGTTTTAAAATGTTTTGCCAGAATCCTGAATATTGTACATGAGACTAAATGATCCTCTGTGAGTGTGAAGTAGCACAAACTGAGGTATTTTGTGTGAAGAGAGGCTTTGAGTCTCTTGAATACATAAAATAGCCCTCAGCGTTGGGAGCAAAATAATGTTACATAAAAAATACTGTTTTGTTTGTCCAAACCGGCTTTTCAGTTTCACCCCTAGTGAATTTACTGTGTATTTGAGGCTACTAAGCTATTTTACAGCTTATGCGTGTCAAGGATGAGTCCATGAGCCTACAGCGAGAGGAAATAGGCAGAGCAGAGGGTTGGTACAGTCAATGACATTGAAGAAATAAATATAGATGGATTCAAAATACAACTCCAGGGCTCTACATAAATATCTCTGAATAAACCCAGGCTCTAAATTTGCCTATTAATACACATAAAGCATCAATAACCATCATTCCTTTCAGCTGTCAATCTATTCCTCAGCCTGTTTATCAAATGTAACTTTGATATTCAATATATTCAAATGAGTTATTTAATAAAGTCTGTGTTAAAACAGTTTGTGTAGTATGGAAATGAGTGCAGCAGGAGCCTTTGCTGTGTGCTATTCCCAGCAGTCCTGTGGTGGAAATAGGAGCATATGTTAGTGTTAACACCATGCTCAGTGTATGTTTGGGGAAATGACCTTTAGCTGTCCTCCAGGAGGGAACATGTTCATACAAAACTTCAAAGACGTGTGGCGGCTGGTTAACCTTTGCTGTTTGACGCTAACAGACACCGCTGATCATGTTTTTGGAGGACAGAGTCCACTGTGAGGCTAAATTTGCATAATATCTTTGCTCCCCGACCCTTCACTCTGCTTTGTTTTAGAGATGTTTGGCTGTTCAAGAGTAAGAAAAACACAAGATGTTAGAAGCACCCTAAAGCAAAGGTTTAGCCTGGTAACGGACTTTAAACTGAAATTGATGTCCTGGAAATAGCATCAAACGCCCACATGAATTATCGGTGTGGACATATTAGGGTGTGTGTGAAATTTAAAGGAAAGGTGGGAGCAGAAATGAAAGTGTTCAGGGCAAAACTTTCCAACCTGTTTGGCTTTTGACCCAATTTTAAAAAAAGGGATGTCGACTTGAAACAGCATCAAGGGTTTTCATGACTAATCCACCTGAAGTCATTTGTGTGTAATTTTGGAGGTTTAAATTAAGAATGTTTGATGGAAATAAAAGGCCATAACAGAAGCTACTTTGCTGACCTTTCTGCACAAAGAATTGCTTTATTTTTAAACCAGATGCTTAATTACCTCCGCCGTGGAGGTAATATTTTTGATGGCTTTTGTCAGTTTGTTTGTTTTCTGTCTTTATAGAGGGACAGCAGAGCCAACAAATTCACAGTTAGGTGTACAGTTGCCAAGAACTCAAAGGGTTTTTATATTTTGGCCAGGGGAACCCTTCAATATTTTGCACTTGTACATCTGGGCAGTAGCTCATAGAAAGTGTTTGGTCCAGTCAAGACGTGATTGGATAATTGCTCTGTCAGTCACATTCATTACAGTTGTAGGCAAGTGCGACTGCTGCTTTGTACAATACAAAACATAAGCTGCTACATAGAACAAGCTCTTCATGTCGGAAGTGGAGCCAAAGTATCACATCTATTGAGAAGTGCTTTCAGTGTTGTTTGTTCTTCATTTAATAAAAAGGTGGTCCGGATCTAATAAAACTGCTCGGGTAGGTGTTAGCATCTATGCTAATCTTTGCACGAGCAGTCACTTCCTGCTGTCGTCTCATTCGTACGTGCTGATTGGGCTTCGCCACATTGGGGTGCACACAATCGCTCAAGATTGGAGCTTGCCAAGATGGATTATTTCTCTAACTTTGCAGTGCAACAGGTCACTTTCAAAAGTAAAACTAGCCAACACTGGTTGTACTGCATTACGACCAAGTACTAGTACAAATAGTAGAAAATGATGTTTTAATCATGATTGAAAAAAACATGAAATGCTGTTTTTTTCTCTTTACTACTGCCTGTTGGAGTACATGCAATCTTTGCCATATATACAATAATATATACAACCTTCCCCCCAAAAGGTCCTGCCACTCAGTTATGCCCCAGACCCACTCGTGGAGAACCAAAGCTCCATTATTGCTGAGACACTGTTGTGCAAAGCCTAAATGAACCAAACAGCCCAAACCATAAATCAGGAATGGGGCGGAGGCGATGATGACTAAGAGTCAGGCTTACAAATTACATGGAAACAAACTCAGGGAAGACAATGCATCACACACCCCCATTCACTGAGAATTTGTCGGAATCCCACTGAAATTGTTACTGCAGGCAAATACCCCACATACCACACATGCCCCAGACGGAAATGTGTGTGTGTGTGTGTTTGTTTATGTGTTGGAGAGGTGCTGGTGATTTACGGTGTGGTCATTGCAGAATGAGTAAGGTCACAGAGTCAGACTGTGTGTCCGGCTCAATTGAGGTCACAAGCATCATAGTTTGCTTCATAACTTGTACGTGTGTGACTCTATTTGGTGGTCAGGTTGGTCTGGTCTTGTGTGTGTGTGTGTTGTGATCTAGATAAGCTAGCGACTCCGTTAGAGACAGTAGTCGATGGCGTTCGTGCCTGGAAGCTGTACAACTGTCTGAGGGAGTGTGAATGCCGTTAGACACGTGCACATACCTATGACCGTTGCCCTGCAGCAGTGACACACCAACATAAAAACACACACAGACATAAAACGCACTGGTTCTGTCGACACGACCTCCTGTCTCTGCTATTTATCTCAGCGATCTGTGTTTACGCAGGTGTCGCAAACACAGTCTCGGCGTCTCCGCTCGCTCACACTTACGAACACGCGTAACATGGACACACACAAGCAGGGATCTCAGTGCTCCTCGTGTGCCCTCCAAGCATGCCTCAGTTTCGTTGGTCAAGACATGCATGAAGATAACCTCTCCAGATTAACCGCATCACTGGATTAGCTGCACATACTGATAGTCTTCTGCTTCACTGGTTCCCAACCTGAGGTCAGAGCTCCCACAAGAGGTCACGGGATATATCAGAGGGGTCAGGAAACGTGTACAAAAAAGAGGGACAGAGCTTTAGTGGGTGTTTTATCACCTCAAGCCTTTGGAAATCACATCCAAATACAAGAAGGGGTCAAAATTCAGCTAAACATCATACTTTTTGAGCTGGAAACCTTCCTCAGTAGCGTTCAGGTACAGAAAATCCCGCTGGTCAGAGTCCTCTCACCTCACGCTGAGCTCTTCCTTAGAGGCCACGACCTCCTTCATCCCCGGCTGACCACATGTAATCACCTGCTACCCTGCATCCTATGCCTCAAAACACACGCATGAGCCATGTTCATATGAACCTAAGCGTGTCAGTCTATCAGACAGCATCTTTTCATTTAGAGCCAGACCACAAAAGTATCATGCAGCTTTTACTGGACCTATAACTCAGTACATTTAATACAAACTGTATTCTTTATTTTTCACAGTGCAATGCTATCATGCTAGCTTATGGGGACAACAAAGGACAGGAAGTGTTAATGTTCATCAACCCTCAGGTCAAAGCCTGTCCTTGCAGCTTTGCTTCATGCGCTTCATGCCTGGTATTGAATGAAATGTAAACATGGATGTCTCACTTAATATCCAACCACAGTATATTAGTGTAAGTATGAATTTTGAGACATTGCATTACTTACAGTTGGACTGACATGTTAGCATACATCTAAAGTTCCGATTAAGTAAGTCTAACATAATAATTTAACTCAATCCAATAGTGTGTAAAGCTATAGCTTGCCTAGTTCTTAAAATTCACTTTGAAGATTAAATGTAACCATAACAGTGTCCCTGACACCAGTGAAGTTTAATGTATTTACTTGGACCACTATGCAGTTATTTGGGGCAAAAGAGGCCTATTTTGTGCTATCTAGTCCTGTTTTAAAAGGCATCTATACAAAATCATGACAGCCACTTGCCAAAAGAATCGTAAAATTCCACGTTGTTGATCACTGATGAAAGGACAAAATTTACAAGGTGCCATGACACACCAGACAGACTGTATCGCATATCCATGTATCTCTATGATCAATGTTTATTGTTATAGGAGGTAGGGCTGGGTATTTCAAGCAACTTCACGATATGATACGTATCCCGATACTAAGGCCACGATACGAATCCCGAGACACCTAAATTGTGAACACTGACTATGCTTTAAGTAAAACTCTTGACAAGTTTAGTTTTTTCTTATAAGAAAAAGAACAAGGATGAGTTTTAAGTGGTTCTACAACTTGAGAGACATAAATTCAGATCCTCGAAGATGGTAGACCTAAGTTCAAATTTAGAACATATGCTTCATTATGTAGCTTGTCTTCTACCTTGAACTGTGCCACTGTTAACATTACCCAAAGTGTATTTACAACTGTCAAAATATTTAGGCCGTATCGATTCTGTAGAATCTGTATCGATACACGTATCCCAAAGGAGTGCGATACGATATTTTGTCGATATTTTGAGCACAGGCCTAATAGGAGGGCAATGTCTTCTTTCTTTTTGCTCATCTAAACCACATATTTAGCCTCCATCTCCTTCTTCTTGAAGGGCATTAAAGATCATTTTCTCCATCAGATTGAAGCTCTGCAAAATTGATCAGTCTAATGTCAGGCTTTAAAAGTTGCAAAGTTAAAAAGGATGTCATGCACAACTTTTAATTGATCAATAAACATTTTGAATCTGTGTGGCTAAAAAAATTATAATGCAAAGCAGTATGCTTGTTGTTTTAAATTCTGTACAGTGTCCTTAGGTGTCATGAAAGGCACTTTAAAAATAAAATGTATTATAATTCATATTATCATTATTATTATTATTATTATTCTTAACATGACGGTAACACTGACTTTAACTGAGGGTTAGATTTTAGAATTTCAAGTGTGGAATTCCAATGCGGTGATGTGGCTATGAATTTTTTTTCTATTTCCATCCAGCTCCTATTTTGGTTTGAAAAGCCTTTATCTTGTTTTGTTTTTTGAGTTTTATATTTCCTTTATCATTTCTCCTCCATGTGATAGAGTACTTCTATGCACAAGACATGCCTTGCACCTAAACATTAGTGATTGCGAACACATTCGAGCATATCATATGAACTTCACTTAGAGACAAATATAGGCTCTTAGCAATTTGTCTTAAAGGATAAAACTTGTATTACACTTCTTGGAGCTTTACGCGCAATAAACCTGAAAGATTGTCCCCTCCCAGCCCCTCATCTAAATGTGGAAAAGATCTGTTCTCTGCTAGGATAACAGCCTCTCTCTGCATCGCATTATTAATCAAAAGTAAACTGCACAGAGCGGAACAACTTTCCAGGCATGTTTGCACAAAAGTCATCGGCACTATATGCTTAGCAAATTAAACTTGATGCAGGAGTTCTGGGGTTTTTTCAGCAGCAGCTCATTCCTGAATCAGTTCCCGGGTGTCAGATATTGCGAACACAATCAGCAGAGACAAGTGTTAAAGGGAGAACTGTTGAAAGGCTGTCAAATTCTAAAGAAATGCCAAAAAGCAAGTTCGCCCAAGAGCAGAAGCATGCAGAGAAGCTTGAATTAAAAGCTTTACTCTTCCTGGAATCCTTGGTCAATGAACATGTCATGCAGCCTGTCAGAATTAGGGAAATTATCCCACGGGGAAAGCCTGAGGACAGGTGACTAGGATACAGGTTTCCAGATTTAGGTGTCAGGATTAGGGATGCTACAACATACAGTAGATGATTTAACCAGTGAAAGTTGGGAAATGGAAGCTGCTCTGCATATCCTGCTTGTAAAACATGCTCAGGCACTTTCAGGTGTAGCAATGACAGGAATATAGATTTGTGTTACTGATTCAAAACAAGAACTTTAAAGTAAAAAGCCAGTAAATATCTGTACTTCTAGAGTGTGTTAACTCTCTAACAAATTGTTAGTGTCCTTTCAGGTTTAGGCACTTTAATGTACTTGCTGCAAGTGAACCATGACTTTACATAATATACAAAGTACATATTATCCATATTTAGTATGGAACTAGGGCGCAACGTTAGCAGAAAGGCTCTGAAATGAATGCAGGCCCCAGGGGAATGATATAGTCGGAGGCTTTCGAGCAAGAGAAAGTGTCATGGTAATTCATATAAATTGAGTTTGTTGTGTTTGGCTATATTTTTGATGTATGTATCATGATGTTTCTGTTTAATGCTGCTTGGCAGAGAGGTGGTGGATGAATGGAAGAGTACAGCAAAGTATCCTTTTATGTTGCAACCAAAGACTTTCTTGTGATGCAAGAAAAATATGCACAACATTTGGCTTTAAACTTATTGTTGGAAATAAAACACTATTTGAATCCATACATGCTTGCAACCTTATTTCCTTATTTCCCGTTGCATCAGTATTTTCACTTGTTTTTTCAGCTACAGTCTCAGCAACAGTACAGCTTACACAATGCAAAGGTAAAAAGACACTTTGGCAATTTATCGGGCCATAAAACTTGCCAGGATACAAAACAACTCAATCACATTTTTAATTATCTCTTTCTTTTGGCTCTCAGCTCTCAGTCACCTTAGCCTGATGTTGCAGACTTTTTGTCTTGTGCATAGAAGTCAACAACATGGGAGAGCACAGTGGCTGATGAGGGCAAATTGCATACAATGGGTTGATGCAAAAAGTAAACAGCTTCGAGCACAGAAAAGATTCAAGTACAGCAAACGCAACCAAAAGTCAGAATGAAATACAAACGCAGGATGCAGTGCAAATGAAATAATGATGAACAAGAATAAAAACAAATGTTTAAATGGCAAACATGCGACAAGTTAAACATGAAAAAAGTCCAAAACAATCTAAAGACAATACTGGGAAGGGCAGAAATGTAGCATAGCCAAGTATGACAACATAAGTACTCCAGGCCTGCAGCGATTAAGACAAACCATAAATATAACACAAGGCCGTAACTTAAGTGCAAGTCATGTCTGCTGCTGAGCCAAACATTGATGATCATGAATCAACTGTTCAGTCTCCTATGTGTTGCGCTCCCTGCAGGCCTGGAGCAAAGTTCCAGAGACATGCAGAAAAACACATTAAAGGGCTTAAAGAAAACACTATATGGGCTCTTTAAGTTTGGGGCCAGCTCTTTATCATGGGTTATGCTGGTTAAAGGGCCCATGCTACATGTGTTTTTATTTCATGTAAGGTTTTATTGACGATGTCATAATCATGTGAAAAAGTCATGATTCACATTTCAGCAAGAATTATTCAGCCTCAGCTTTAGTACATAAAAAAAAACAATTTGACTGCTAACAGAGGCTGTTATGGCAAAGAAGTAACTATTTCTGATTCGCTCTTTACAAATGTATTCACAATAGAAACATTTTCTGACATACAGTTACTCTGCAGTTTAGCAAGTGCTGAACACAGCCCTACACTTGTATTTGTGGCCTGAATAAACACTCCTGGGAGTATTTCTTTGGGAAATATTGCTGCTGTCCTTAGAGCATGAAGAATTAGTGTTTGAAATATAAACTGCAAAGAGCTGCAAGGCTTGCACAAAAGAAAAGTCTAATCCGCCACCAGAGAAGGAGAAAAAGAGTCCACGGCTGAGGTTCTTATGTAGATTACTTTGAGTATTTTTAAGGATTTAATCAGGGCCCTACGATGCTGCAGCGTCTCCTTTTTCCCTTCCACGCCATCGTCTGGCACACTAATCTGTAAAATCTCCACACACTCCATCACTCACAACACCAGGACATGCAGGTAGAGACTAACAAGTGTGAGCACGCACGCACGCACACACACAAACGCAGATATGCAGATGATGCAGTGATCTCCTCGCCCACTCGTGTGCCTTCCTGTTGGTGTGTGACTGACTCCCCGGGGTGGTGTCAGCGCCCCTGACTGATGAAAACACAGCAGCGGTGGCAGTGTCAATGCAATAAAACAAAGGCTGCAGTGTAGATGAGCTGCCAGCCATACCTCTGGTGATGGATTTCACCGAGAGCACATTTGCTGCTGAAAACAGACCATTTAGTCTCCCTGACGCTTTCCCTTCGACCCTCAATGCTCTCTTAATTCTTTCACTTCTTCCTTGTTCTCCTGCTTCCTCAGTCACAGGGTTAGAGCTTTACCCGACTCAGAATTAGTAAGTTGGACCGGTCTCGGCTGCCCACGATTAAGCCAGACAATTTGTTCTTTTTCTTTTCAGTTCGGAGTCGATGGAGTCGTATACCAGCCTGTGTGTTTAATGTTTTACCTGCAGATACGTATTGATCAGCCTTTTTAAAGCACCCTCAGTCAGCTGGACATTTATTTAGTTCAAGCTGACAACCGTCTGAAGGTTTTAAGTTGTTTGACTGGTGTATTGAACCAAACTCAGTTTCAGTTATTTGGTGATAAACAGAGAAAAGACTTAGCTTAGGTGGGCTGCAGTTCAGCATGTAGACCGAAAAGTACCAACAGAGGCATTTAAATCAGATCAGACATCAGTGAGAAGAACTCTGACACTGATGATGTGGACCTAGTCACTTATAATCTAGCCTTAGATACTATAATGAGCTTAGCCCAGAGGCATTGATGATCCTGTGATTATCTGGAACTGGACACTAATGATCTGGACCCAGATTCTAGAGGGCTGTACCTGGACTCTGATAAGCAAGCTTGAGTCAGTTTTGATCCACACCTTAAAACATTGTTCATCTGGACCCAGAGACCATGCTGATCTAGACATAAAGACACTTGTGATACTGATAATCTGGATTTAAACTCTAATGATGTGGACCCAGAGACACTGATAATGCAGACACTTATGATAGATAGACTCTGATAAATTTGAACTACATGGACATGGACATGGACTTTTATGATCTGGATCTGTTCACTGATGATCAAACCAGGACACTTGTAAGCAAGCTGTACCTCGATATTTGAGATCTTTACCCAGAAACTGATGATCTGGACTAAAAAAATCCAGATGATCCTGAATTTGACACTGATTTGCATGGAGTGACTCTGACTATCAAGGCTCTGATGATCTTAACTTAGACTCAAATGATTTGGACTTAGAGACTGATGATGTGGACATTGTCAATGATCTGTATCCAGACAATAATGATCTTGACTTCCACTCTGGTGTTTCAGCTTGACACTTATGATTAGGCCCAGAACACTGATGATATGGACCTAAATCACAATCATCTGGACCTAACGACGCCTATGATCGGAACTCTAGCACTAATCATCTTGGTCTAGAGACATTTGTGACTTAGACTTAAAAATAATTTGAATTTACAGATGAATAATCTGAACCTGGACATCTCGATCTTGACCCAAACACTGATGACCCTGGACCTTAATACTACAGAGCTGAACTTGGACTCTGATTAGCAAGCTGCACCAGGACACTGATGATCTGGACATAGACACTGATGATGTGGACCAGGAAGGACACTTTCAAACAGCATTTCCTTTTCATTATGTTATAGTATTTCTTAATGGAATAACGTTTTTTAAGGAAAGATCCCTCAAATCAGTGAAGCAAGTAAGCAGCGGACCCAAGCGAGGCTGAGGGTCTGTCCATGACTTGGACAGAGTATAAACGGGCCATTCCTTAAAAAATTGCTTTGCCAACAAGGTGCATCGTCAGTGGTAGAAAACATGTGGCACAAGATGTGGATGGGATATGAAATTGCTTTTCAACAATGAATAAATGCTTTAACTCCCAGTTCACCTGTTTAGTGATGGCAATAAATTCAGGAATATTTAGTGTGTTAAAAAAAACACATCATTGTCTTACGGGCAGTGTTTTAGGATACAGAAAAAACCTGCAATCAAACCAAAAGAACTTATATTTTCTTTGTGTGGGATTTAAAGGCTCAAAAAGTCAAAGCTATTATTTTATTACCATCATTATTATTTGAAATACTTAACCATGTACCTGTTAAAAAGCTTTTCATGTATACAATGATACATATATTACATACATATCATCTATTATTCATCAAAAAAATATCCTAACTGATTTTTTCCCGAATATTTGTGCATTTGTATGCCATCCCATAATCAACCATAGGGCTGAACGATATGCACAAAATTTCATATCTCGATATTCATGCCAGATATCTTGATATTGATATGAAAAGATATGCCTATGGGTTCGGTGAAAACCAAGCGGTGCATTCAAGGGCACTTGTAAAAATGAAAATTTGTTGTGACTTCCAGAGCTGTACTTGCAGGGCGAGCACAGGGGAAATCTCTATCCTTTATATCATTGCTTATTGATATTAACATCTTCAATGTTCATATCTCGATATCAATCTATCTTTCAGCCCTAATCAGCTGTTTTTAAACCTTTAATTTCACAGCGAGAAAACATCTGATTTGGTTTGTTTGCAGTATTCTCTGTTCCCTTAAGTGTCCACAGCATCAAACAATGATTTGATCTGTTGTGATTTTTAAAACACTAAATATCTAAATCTATTGATGACCTTTGCCAAACTGTTGAGCTGGTAGTTAAAGGGTTTAGGAATTTACATGGCCCTAAAAACTGTTGAAATTATTTGACGTAATGGAAGTACTTTACAAACCAGAATAAACAACCAGAAAGCGATTAATTGATGATTTATTTAACCAATGTGGACTCTTCAGGGTGAAAGTTTTCCCTTTCTTACTCTTGAGTGTGTTAGCCATTTTGAGGCCATTCAGAATGCCCTGTGCTGTTTTCCTTCAAACACTCTGTGCACAATAATTCAGCCAAAAAGCTCAAAATGTTGAAAGACTCATCTGACAAAATAGGAGTCATGCCTTCATTTTCCAGTCTGCCTTCTGTCTTTACACCTGTCTTCACTGATTTCTGTGCCCTTCAGCCATCTTCGTAGTTAAATGACTCATGTTTATGACCCCTACAAAGGAACACATCTGTTGCCCGCCTGTCCCATGCTGTCTGTTCCGCTGTTGTTGCTCTTTTCTCTCCCCTTTTTTGCTCCACTTGTCTGCACACGTCTTCTGCAAACCCGCCTCAACTGTCTCTTTTGTCCATTCAATATCCTTCACAGGTGACAGGGTCACAGCAAGCTCCAATATCCTTTAAACCCTCTCTAAAATAAGGGCTGTGTATCTCGAATATCATCCACAGGTGAGAAGCGTCAGGTGGAAAATTGTCAGATTTGTGCCTCGCTTCAACAGAAATGTGTTTCTTCTGTGGTGGTAATATCTGATTTATCTGAAAAGGTCATTTAAAGTTTTCACCACCATGGAACACTTTCAGATTTTTCTGTTCTATCTTGTATAAACTTCACACCTCTGCAGTATTCAGAGAGAATACTCAACAATAAGGGTTCACATCAACAATTCAGCGTTAAGCCAGGCTCGATGATGACTCCGGAGTTTTTGGTGCAGAACACGGCACTCTGAGATATGCAAAATCCTCTAAACCATGAGACTATTAATAGAGGAAATATCACTGAGACACATTATATTCACAGCAGGGAGTCTCAGCGGAGAGTTTTCCTCAATGATATTTAGCAGTCCTGCTCAACAATGCATTACCCCCCTCCCAAAAAACAATCTGGGTTAATATCATGCAATTAATCTGCATATGTTTCATTATGGGCTTTTGCAAGACGACGATCATAGAGAGCAAACACAAAGTCATTACATTCTGAGATTGCTATATTGTACCTAAAAGACCTGTGAAAATTGTACTTTAATGAGTATTATCTCTTCTAAAAGGTGAGTTTCTAGCTTTATGAAAAAATCAAGACTTTGTGTTAGAAAACATAATAAGAGAGATAAGGTGAACAACAGAATATAAATGTTAAGAGCCTTGACTGTAGAGGTAAACATGGATCAACACAACATGTTGATAGCTGCTGTTTAAACAATGACAAAATACACTCTTTAGTCAGTATACCCGGGCCTCACAGTGAAATGGCTAGGCCCCTGAAAAACCCAGTAGGGGCCCTTTGAATTTGTGATTCAGTCATTTAAACCTACGTGTTAAATCAGAAGTGCTAGTACCTACCTCTGGTCAACATTTACTTCTTCAGCCCTGCTTTAGACAGCTTGTTGTTTGGGTCCAATCCTCCAACTTGAGCCACTATCATTATGTTGGTCTGATCCTCAAATGGCAATACAAAGCAATCACTGACCCCATTTACATGGGTCAAAAAAACCTATTTACAATCAGAATGAAAGATCAATCAGATTAGAAAGGTCTCATCTCAACACCTTAGCCAATCTGATTCACCTGGATCTGATTGTATTTCAGATCAGATTGTAAGAGGTAGTCTACGTCGATTAATAATCCGCTCCATGCTTCATGTAAACGGCTGAGTGGGGCTGATTGGGTTGATAGAGAGGATCGTTCGGCCTGCGCAGTCACTTCGTAATGCGTAAGAGGCACATAGTGACGCACGCAGAGCGTGTTCAAACAAACATGGTGAACAAACAGAAGAACTGGACGGTGGAGGAAACAAACTTTGTCATAGAAACCCCAACAAAACACGACATGGATCCATCTTTCTAGGGGTAAACAGGAAGCCGGAAGTGCACCTCTTCTTCTCTTACACATTTGCAGGTAGTGGCAGAGCGACCTTCTGCGCTTGTCAAAAAAATCCAATACAATTGGATTCAGCTGCGGCCATGCAAACATGGATTGCATGTGGATCTCTTTACTCAAAGTTCATGTATACAGATCGAATCAGATTCACTTATTCCAATCGATTTCAATCAGATTGAGGAAAACTACCCATGTAAACGTGGCCATTGAGGGCCCAATGGTTAAATCAGTTGACCAAGCATAATGGCAAAATTATTAATGGCAGGACTGTAAAATTTAGGGATAAAGGGGTCTACATTTCAAAACAGGTTACGTTTTACTGAAGCTTCCAGAGATAAATTGGTATTTTAATTCTTTTTAAAGGAAACTAGAGTATTTGGGTTAAAGTTTGCCTCTGACTGCTTGAACTTAGGACGGATCATTGTTTGAGTTTATGGGCGCCCCAGCAAACTCTGGCACCAGAAAACAGTTGTCTATTTTTTCACTTTTGCTGAATGTGACATCTGATCTTGAGCCATATTTATTACATGTCTTCGAGACTAGGCAAAAAACGTCATTTAGTGTTTTTTTCTTATCAGTGAGACATAAATAATATGTAAATAATAAATAATCCTCAAAGTACTCCTTGTTCTGGTTAACTAACAATAGCTTGTCAAAGACCAAAAAGGGGTAAAGTTCACGCAGCCAAAGAGTAACAAAGTCCTATAACATTTTTTCTGAGCAGAAAAAACTCAGATATTATCATCATTTTCAGATGTGTGAATAATGTGGGCTAAGCTAACCAAGCTGCTTGGAGTTTCCTTAATATTCTACAAAAACAAGAGTGGTATTTAAACTTTATTATAGAGCAACTGTCAACTTAAAAGTTTTAAGAATACATGCTCATGTAGAATAATATTCATCTAAGTTCTGGCCTACTTATTCATTGCAGCTTTTTTTATGGCCATCACAAACTCTGATAGAACATATTTTACTTGTCAGATGCTAAATGCTAAACTGTGATCACCAGCCGTTAGCTAACTTTGTCTGACACCAGCTGATAAATGGTGGGTGTATAAGTGTTTTTGGTTTTAAAGTGTGGCCTGTCTTATTTGGACTGAAGATTAATGATAGTTTTAAGGCTACTGAAACAGCAAAGTCAAAGGCAATACATCAAAAATAGTCAGTATAAACAAGCTAGTTCTCCTTAAGACATAGGGACGGAGAGGTTTGATGATAGTTCTCCTTTCTCTTTGTCAGTTACAAGATTCTTCTGTAAGCACAACACTGTTCTCTCCTTAAATTTGATGAGGTTAAACTTGCACTGCAGTACTCTTTTGACATTTTTAGTTTGCTGGAGGACAAGTTCCCAAACACACATGACCTTCGGTGGGAAAAAAAAAGTCCTTGTTCATGGGACATCTCCCAGCAAGAGCCGTTCAATCTGAAATTTAGTCAAGCCACTTTGCGGAGTCAGTCCCAGCAGCATGACCGTGAGCGTGTATGATAAACGGGCTTGCTTTATGAATAGCGGCTCTATTTAGAGATTGCCCATAAAACAAGCAGCCGTCCCAACTGTTTTATGTTTTGCCATAAAAACCTAAGGTCAGCGCCATTTGAAGCCCCAAAATGAGATTCAATCTCATGTTTTCTACTGTGGCAGTCAGTCTTAAGTGACATGATGTTCATTAAGGTAGAAAAAGAGTGCGTTTAATGTCAGTCCGGAAACTTCTGTGGTCAAAGTGTTTGTTTTAACATTATGTGTGAACATACGAAAAGAGTGCACACATGCATTGCACCCTTTATGTTAGAAGACAAGCTATTTTGGGCTTTGTGAAGACATGAAAGAGGGTTTTATAGTTATGACTGATGTCAGCACACACACTCACACACTGATGATCCTGTGTCTGCAAACTTTCCCTCTCCTTGGACTTCAAAAGAAGCAGCTATATAACAGCCATACCTATTGTAGCTCCACCTGTGCATGGGCGTTTTAACCACTGCTATTAGTACAGCTGCCTGTCTATGTGCAGCACTATTTGTTCAGGGTCAAAATAGCTTTAATGGCTGTGTGTGCTTTAAAGGGGAGCCATTGTTACTGATGTAATGTCTGTTGTCAGTTCGGCTTGACACTTTTACCACAGGAACCCTGAAAATACTACAGGCACCGTGGCAGTCATTTAGAAAATATAATTAGAATGAAACCTAATCATGAATGGAGTGGGATGCTAAGCTTTGTAATGTAATGGCATCAGAAAAGGTAATGATACACATTGGCAGATATTCACATTCTGGTGAGGATGAAAAGAAACAAATGGAACAGCTGTGGATTTGCGGTTAGGTTAATCATGTCTCAATTTGAAGGTATAAGGTTTGATCCCCTTTTATAGCCAAGCAAATGGTAGAAAATTGGTTGGTATTACATACAGTTTGAATGCAGAAATAGAAAAACAAGTCTGTGAATCATAGAGTTATGCATGGATGAGGTTTTTTTGGCCAACCAGGAAGTTAGCATTGTGCTGGTTTTGCCAAACTAAAACTCTATGGGAATCTAAAAATCTGTTCTTGGATCATTGCTGACATTTAAAACTTGCACATTTTATTCATCAGCTTTGCAAATAAGCCTATCTTTCACACGTTTTTAGCATTAAACATGATGAAAAAGCTAGCATGAAGCTATTATGGAACTACAACATGGCAGTTTGACTTAAGGTGTATTCACACCAGGCTTGTTTGGGGCAATTGTTCTGAAACAATGAGTGACTCCACCTAAAGATTGGTTGTTTGGGCATATGCGAACACAGCAATCGCATTCAGATGCAGGACAAAACAAGCGGGTCAAGACCGACAAAATAGGTGGTCTTGGCTTGCTTGGATTTGAGCCCTGTAGCAGTTCCTTTGCAGTGAGAACACAAACGCCTCAGCAACCGACACAACTGACTCATACCTGTGGCTCAAACTGTAGTAGTAGGGGGCTGTAATGCGCCTGGTTGTCAATCATTCAATCAAAACAATAGAAAAAGAAGAATTGGACAACACAGCAACAGCAGAAGAAGAAGAGTAGGCAGAAGAATCTGTGCGAAATGAGTCGTGGGCTGACGTGGAGCAGTGAGGAAATAAAATGCCACATTAGAAATCTGGGCGAAGAGAAAATTTGCCAACTTTGGATCGCTACAGACTTTTGCCAAGTAAACACAAACGAACCAAGTTACAACTGAAACAATTGTATCGATTTTACCCCTAAATCGGAACATAGCAAACGAGACATAGGTGTGAATACACCCTTAAGGTGCTTACACACCGCACGCTACTTGTACTACCTGGGCGATCACTCTCCATGCAAAGTCAATTTGCAGCCACGGTGGGGCAGGGCTAACCCTCCCACGATGCGTTTGCCGCGTACGACATGATCACTTCACTCATTGCGCGATGTCAAAATAAAAAAAAAGTTGATCTTTTCATGCGATGTCGTGTGTGGCTGTGCAGCAACAGCCAATCAGCAGTGTGTGCATGTGTGACGGTACCCTCCACAGACAGTTTTTCATCCGGACTGCAGAGTAACAATCCATGTCTGTGTGGGAAACATTACTCAATGCGTACATTAGTTCCGCCTAGATGGACCGCGGGAAACTCACAGATAATGCTGCTGCAGGCCATCAGCTGCAGTGTTTTGTGGTTGATAAGTGAATGAAAAGGATACACCTGGAATAATGTCCGCTTATTCATCCTATTATATGCTATATGATATGATCTCAGTGAAACTCGAGCGGACGTGACGTCACTGAACGACAGCAACGGTGACCAAAATGAGGTATTTATGAACACGCGACGATACATCAGAGGGCGACTCGATTTTGGTTGGGTGGGTTGCTTGCGGTGTGAACACAGCATTAGAAGCATTTACCATACCATCACCTTTATCATCATGCTAAAACATCTTATTTGAGAATTTCCTCTAAACCAAATGACCTGATCAAAGTGGTGTCCGTTGTTGTGTGTATGTATTACTGTTTGTAGAAACAATAGGTAGGACAGAAAAGATAGGCGGTGTCCATAATATGACAGTAAACGTAGCAGAAGATCTTCCTGTGTGGCCTTGTGATGAGCTAGCGACTGGTTCGGGGTGTACCCTGGCCCTAATCAACACACCAAAAGTTCCTCACAGGGGCTTTAAAAACAGTCAGTTAAGATTTGATCTTTATTCTTCTTGATTTTAGAGACCCATGAATGGTCCAACAATTAAAGTCTTGCAGATGGTCTGATTTGTGACATTGTGTGTGTGTGTGCATGTGTTTGTGTGTTATTGTTGTTAGCAGACTTTCCAGCGAGCTGCCAGTTGGCTTGTCACATCACAAGAAACAAAATTTGGCAATCGTGACTCAGGCGAGGAAGAAACAAAACATTTCTTGGCACTTTTCTGCGGTTAAACAATTAAAGACGCACAATGACATGGACGCACACACAGAGTTTGCAGCTCCGTCTTTATTTTATACCTACAAATTTGCATGCGCTCACAAATACGGCGTACCCATCCATCCATCCGTGCGAGCTCCCAGCACGTTTTACTTCCAGCGTGAAGCGAGGAAATCATGAGGGGGAGAAAACTGTCATTGATGTGTAAATTCACTATAAATAATTCCTCTCCCGTCTCACCCAAAAGACCGTCCTGATGCGTGTTTGCCGTTCCTGCTTTCACTTTCCGCCTCTCCCTCCCTTTCCTGTATCCATCCCTCCCAGCATCATTACTTATGAAGCGCCGTAATGAAAGACTCCTCATGTTCAGTGTTTGCTGTGACTCCCTCCATCATTCACCCATCTCTCCGTCCTTCACTCACTCGGCGACGGGCACGTTGGAGGGGGAAGAGGCCATAATGGAAAATGAAAGTGAGGGTTGTGGCCTACGCACTTGCACGGTGTGAAAAACAGGAGAAGTGGAGGAGTCCTGGGCTCGCTCAGCTCTATATTTATCAGCAGAAAACCTGATTTCAGATCAGTCACGCTAGACTTGTGGCAGCAGACACCTACTGCATGCAGACAGGGAGCTTCTCTTTCTTTCTGTCTGTTTTCTCGAGCAAACAGTGCATGCTGTGTTTTATTTTTCTGCCTCTTCTTCTACCTTCTTTCTCTGTTTGTCTTATCTATAACTTCTCGTATTGGTGTTTCCCGTCAAAGTCAGACAGCATAGTTTACACACACAGTGAAAAGCCTCTCTACTGTCTCATAACCTTAGTTTCATGAACCCAAACTGTCAGCATGATAGGAAAATATTCTGAGCTGGAGTTTTGGGGAATCTAGAAGAACTTTTCTTTTGCAATCTTCAGCAATTTATCATGCATATCTATGTGTGTTTGCCTCATTATAAGTAAGGTATCTTCAGCAGTCTGCATTGACAGATTCTACCTTGAAACTAAGAATTCATAAGGAGTGAATCACGATACAACACTGTCACGATATTCAAGTCTCGATTCAATGCGTTGCAATTAAGGCTGGGTATTTCCAGCAACCCCACGATACGATACGTATCCCGATACTGAGGCCACGATACGATACGTATCCCGATACACATAAATTGTGAACATTGACTGCGCTTTTAACAGAATTCCCAGCAACTTTTGTTTTTTATTACAAGAAGAAAAAGAACAAGGATGAGTTTTAAATGGCTCTACAACTTTAATTAATTTAGATCCCCAAAGATGGTAGACGCCTAAGTTTAAATTTGGAACTGTGTTTCATGATGTAGCTTGGCTTCTACTTTCAACTGTGCTATTGTTAACATTACCTAAAGAGTATTTATAACAACTGTCCAAACATTGAGGTCGTATCGATTCTGTAGAATCCGTATCGATACACGTAACCCCAAGGTGTGCATGACGATATTTTGTCGTATCGATATTTTGAGCACAGGCCTAATTGCGATACTTGTTATTGTGAAACTTAACCCTTCGAGACCTTTGTGTGCATTTTTAATCCTTCATTTTTTGATAAATTTGACTATGTTTATGTATTTGGCATGAATTTTAGATTTATATTGTCTATTTATTTTTTCTTATTTCCACCTCTGCTCCGAAAATGTGTCTAAAATACGCTGTTCACAGACAAGTGTTTGACTCGTACTGTTAAAGGGATAGTTCAGTATTTTTGAAGTGTGGTCATATGAGCTTCATATGGCCACTAAATTAGAAGCAGTAGAAAGTCCTCTCCTCTCCCTCAGCAAGAGTCTGTTACGCAGAACCAACCGCAAACAGGAAAGTATTGTACCAGGAACAATGGGTATTTTCTCTGCTTACAAGAACGCCCATCAAAAAATAATACACAGTTAAAGAGTACGCTATACATGCTTTTAAGTGCATTAACCTTTCGGAAATATAAATTTTATCTGGACCAAAGCAACTCTAGTCATGTATTCCTCCGTGCAGCGTTGCCTCAAGCTGTAGAATCACCCCGCCTCACTTTTAACTGTTGTAAACAAAACAAGCTAGCAGCTTCAGATGCTGGTTGTAGACTGATGCTACGTTTACACGGACCCTTCCTGGCTTAAAAATGCAAAGGATTTTCCTTTGTGTTTTCAAAGTCGATCTACAATCAAACGCCGACACTGGAGACGTATGAACCCGCTGTAGTGTGCATGCTGGTTCAGTAGATGGCGGTGTGGGTCTGCAGAGAGGCAGCGCTGCTACAATACACGTACGAAGAAGAAAAACTTTTCACAAAAAACAAAACAATGGCGAGTGGACGCACAGAGATGCAGGAGTTTCTTTTCTGGACAACAAATCAGTCTGGACAGTTTTGTCTGGATAACAAACCAAGCACGGTAAGAGACTCACATGTTAATCGTCAGATAGCCGAAGCTGTTGTTGTTCCTGGAATGCGCGTGCAGCCTTCAAGTGAAAGAGTACTGCGCATGCGGTGATGTCAGCGTTTCGCCCTGAAACGCACTGATTCGGGGTTACTTGGAGCTGCATGGAGAGCGTATTCAAAGAGTTTCAATGGAGACGCAAGGCCAAAATGCAATGAAACTTAGTGGATCTGACCATATTTGGCCCTGTGTAAACGCAGCCTGATTGATAGCAGATTATATGACAAATACTTCTGAGATTGAGTTTTTGTGATGCCTCACTTGAGCATTTATAGCTTTTTTATTCTTCTGCATTTGTTTACACTTTTGTTTGTGTGACTTCCTGTCAGTTTCTTTTAATTACCACGCAAAGTTTCCAAATTTGAAAATGTCCCCAATTTTACAACCTTATTAAATAATTCACTTTCACTCTTTCCACACTTTGAAAACCTCTGAATTTGATGCTTGGTTTGAATTGTTTCTTCAAATTCTTCTTTTTGGAGAAACTTGTTTGGCATAGAACCATTTTCCGGATAGAATGGATATCGGCAGTACAGATGACGGAGCACTTTGAACTGCAAAAGTCTTTAATAATAACGCTTTCTTTGATGCATTTTTAATGAAGGCTTTGATAAATCTGTCTGCTTGGTGAGAAAATTGAGACTGAATTCTGCAGTTCTGTCTCAACTGTGCTGTTGATTTTGGTGAAATGAATAACTATGGACCTAAAGGCCAGTCCTATCAGTAAAAAGAAAAAGGTAGTTCATCGAAATGTGAACAATGGAACAAAGGCTTTTAACTGCAGGTCAGGGTGAGGAGAATGTTCTCTAAGGGATCCCCTTAGGTCTTTTACAACATCAAATTTTAGCCTTGTCAAAAGCCATTTTCTCACAGGTTGTTGTATTAATATTTTAGAAAACACAGCCTGCACACGTTTCTCTTTTTAAGCTTGACTACCTGATGAGTCATGATGAATATTTTTAGGCAGATGAATTTCCTGGTCGCTGTATCACGTTTTAGTCGACATGCTAGAGTCTTGGATTAAAAAAGGATCACCTTTGGATGCAGTATACAGATTTTCATCATCCATACTTTGTTAGAAATAACAAGATGGAAGCAACAGTTTGCTCAAGGGTGCTATTATAATAATAAACACTTGTGTGGTGTGTTATCAGGCCTCCGTCACCATGGTTTCAATAATAACAGTTACATTTGTGAAAGAAACACAGTTTAACGCAGCCTACAGGGACTCGCTCCTACTGTGCAGCTTCTCTGTCACTTTCAGCCTCAAACAGGTTTCATGTATGTTTTTCTGTCTTTTTTGTTTGTTTGATCCCAACCCTCTGTTAGAGGGGGAGGAGAGGAGAATATCCAAGTAATATCTTTGTAAGAGGAGCTCACAGCGTAAGAGCCAGATCACTTTAACAAAAACACGAATACAAAGTCTTCTTTGAGTTTGTGAAAATGTGCTTCAGTGGGACATTAGTGGACATCTACTCTTATTATTTAAAAAAAATGAACATTAAGGTTATGAATAAAATCTGTCACTCGGGGAAACCATTAACAGTTAATTTGTCCTAAATTTAGTCTGTTTGAATAACCCTGATTTTAGGTCACAGACTGTAAACACACTTGCTGTGTTGATGTCCTGAGCTTGTTCAGCTGAAACATCCACCCAGACCATTTCCTCACACATACTTTCAGTCTTTATCCTTTGTCTCTTGACTTCCTCCAGTTATAACAACTTCCTTTCACTTTGCAGTCTCCTTTATACAAATAAAGGTGGGTCTACCGTGTCAATAGATAAGGACCTTCCCTGAGTTTATTTCCAGAGTGTTCCTTTCAGCAAATGATTTATTACATAAAACGTACAATAACAACTGTTACATAATCCACAGGAGGTCTTTAAGGCATAGAACATACAGAGGTTACGCTGGATGATGATGTTTGAAAATGCTCTTTAAATCTACATCTAAGTAAGTAAGCTGTGCTACAATGATGCACATTACAGTTAAATAAGAAAATCATTATGAGATTGTTTCTCCTAAAAGAACTTTGCCACAGAATCATATAGTTAGTTCGATTTTGTCTGATGTTTTGAGCCTTGAAAACATCAATCCTACAATTTTGTTTATTTGTTTATTTAACAGGGGCCATGCAAGACAAGGACTGTCAAGCCAGAGTTAGCTACAAGCTAATTTACATCTGTGGTCCCTGGGCAGGACATAGAAAAATATACAATGCAGTAATAAATACAATAATAAAGACAAACAACCCATCACACTCACTTTCACTTTCACTTTCACATTTATGGGTAATTTTGTGCCAGTAATAAACCAAATGAGCATGTTTGTGGTCCACAAGAGGATTCAGTAATACCCGCAGAGAACCCAAGCATGCACCCACAGAAAATACCAGGCTGAACCATAGAGCGTTTTTGGTGAGGCGCCAGCACTAACCACTGCACCATCATGCAGCTCTAATGCTAATGTCAAATTTTAGTTGATTATTTCTCACCTTTAATAATACCAATTGATTTTGTCATCTTGAAATCCTGATTAGTCAACTTTACAAAAGGTAAAACCTGTAGGGATTGGGCATTCGTGGAATGAGTAACAGCTAAACACATGGATAGCAAGCTGGCGTATGCAGAGTGACGAAAATATTTGGTGTCAATCCTGGTATCATTTTCATACTTTGGACCAAGTTCCGAACAAAGACTAGCGAAGTCAAAGATAGACCAGGAAGTGGGCATCCCCAGAACACACCCAGAAGATCCTCACTGTTTTTTCTCTGAGGAACCGTAGATTTTAATGGCATACTCTTCTTTTTGAGGGGGGGCTGCCCATGCGTTTAGCAGTGTTGTTCAGGCTTTCCAATTGTATGAAATACATTACCAATTGGTTTGATTAGAGGTTATGGAAATGATTGACCAAAATAATGTTTCCAGACTTTATTTAAAGAATACATATATTTTTGTTCTTTTTTTCTTCATCTTCCATCATATTTTGCAGAGTTAGTAGATTTTTAAATTTGCCTTTGTAAGATACCATAATGACCATAATCATAAAAGAACCAAAAATGAAATAAATCAAAATCATTAAATACATTTTGACATGCCACCATTGTCTGTACTCTAGCAGCTTTTGTAAGCATGCCGCTCCATTTAGGTCAAGTAGAATTTTACAACAAGAAGTGCCAAGAGCATAGATTGACATTTGGGCCCATTATTCAATGAGGTTTCTAAAATTATGAAGGCAGTATGCTCCTGCACAAGTTGCTTGTGATCCACTGTAATTAGAGTTAGGATCCTATTTCTTCGTCTGGTAAACAAATAGACTGTTTATGTGTTTTGTCTGTGTCCTCCCATTTATAGACACTTTTGTTCTCGTTGTCTGGGTTTTGATTGTGGCCTGTGGCTTCTTTCCACGTCATTCCCCACATTTCCATCCCCACGTCACTCTCCTATCCTCGGTATTTGAGGCAGGAAAGCCCAAAATTAACTCGATGAAAAAGATTGTGATTGACATATAGTCAAGTAACAAAACCACATTTACAGACTTCATTTCTCAGAAGTTAAAGGTTTCACTCTTTGGTTATTAGATTGATATTTAGATCAAATATTGATTAAAAGAATTAACTCCCCTGATTCACAGTAATTGGATGTGTGCCCTGTTCTGTTTGTGTCCATTTAAGTGCCTAAACTCAGCAAACTGCCTACCCACTGCACATTTATGGGAACTGCATACCATGAAAAAGACTTAAGTTCAGCAACATCAGAACTTTATTTCAACACATATACCCTTTTCCAAGAGGCTATAAATAATTCAGCCATTGATTTTGTACTTTAATGGTGCAGTTTTTCTCAAAAACATGCAATTAAGCCAATGACCAAAACTCCTTTGACAAGTCTTTGGCTCTTTGGGCTGCAGGGATCCGGGCCCTTGAGGCAGTTACCCAAATACTTATACTGATTTCTCTTTTTTAAGTTGCAGCATGTTGAGTCAGATAAGGCCACTGTCTGAGCAAATATCGCACACATGTCAAAAATCCTCTAAATCAAACCGGAGTATGTCCGCTGTCCTTAGCTTGCATCTGCCTCTCGCCTTTTTTTCCTCCCCCCCGTGCCTTCTCTTCTTCCAGACTCTACACTGAGCTCTCTCCCTCCATTTTCCCTCCTCCTTGCTTCTGTCTTGTCATAAAAAGTCCAGTGGGTCGCTGACTTCTCGGCCGTGTTCCCGTGCTGCTGTGCTTTTAGCCTAATGGACGGACAGCTGTGCTCCCGTTTCTATATATAACTAACAACCCCACACGATGAAGCCCGTCACGCCCTCTCGCAGAGCTGACCGCCGTGTTAATGCCCGAGGAGCTCCCTGTATGTGTGTGTGTCTCACAGTGATAAGACCTAAATACCCAAATTTAATCTGCAACCTTTTTGTGCTCACATCTCTGGGGCTTTTTTGTTGCTCACATCCAGCACATTTAGCTGCTTTTATTTAATCTGCTGTAGTTAAACAGGAAAGAAAGCCACATTAAATAGATTTAGTGAAAGCCTACCTTGAACTACTTCAACAAATGTTTTAATTCTCTTTTTCAACAAATGGATACAGAATAGAGTGGAAGCTTTTTTGGAAATTCATGCATTGTCCTCTTTTATGCCTCTGTGCAGGCTATTGTCCAGGCCTGAGGCGTTGTGTTTTCAGGCAGCTCATCCATAAGAGCCGTTCATGCAAAGCTTATGTCACAGGAACACTTTGAAAAGGCTCCTCAAACTTTGTACAATTGTTCACTCTGAGAAGAAGATGAACTAGTTAGATTTTTTAGGCAAAAGTCATTGCACTTCATGTCAATGTCACCTTGCTTGTTTGTGTGATTTCTAATAAACTGTTTTGATGAACTTTTTTTCAGTTTTGTTAAATGACCTGCTCACATTTTTAAGGCATGGTTTAAAGCTCTGTGTCATTGTGTGTCATGTTAATCTGTTGTTTGCAAAAATTTCAACAATATTAGAGATGATACCATTTTTTCCATCCCAATTCCAATACCGATACTTTTGCTGTGAGTATCGGCCAATACTGAGTATCGATCTGACACCAAAATGTTATAAACAAATATAATACTACGCCTGCATGACTGTGATATTATTGTCATTGTGGTAAGGCCTGGCTCAGGTTAAATCCTTTGTTAAACATAAATAAGTACAGCAATGATGCAGCATGATCATGCTAGTTAGCTCTGAGCCTCGCATTAACTGGCCCTGACACACCTGTGTCTGTTGTGTCTGTGTCAAGTGATCAGTTCTTTCAGTGATACTGTTTGAAGAAGAAGTGTGCCAGAGTTTAACGGTGCTAAACACTAAACAGATTATTGATTTAATAAATTATGTGGTATCAGATGACGCCTGAACTCCAGTACTCGCCAATACCCATACCAGCATTTTCAGCGGTATCAGAGCAACTTCCAATGGTATCGGTATCGTAACAACTCTACACAGTCTAAAATTTTCCTACACTATTTACAAATTTCCTCTCAGATTCACACATAAACTGAAAAGACTGACCATGAGTTAGAGGTCGTGGTAATAGGGCCTCATGTTGACCCCTCACCAGTGAAGGTGATATTATAAGAACCCTCTAAGGCTGCGTTTACACGCACACTCCTGACTTAAAGACACAAAGATTTGTCCTTTGCGTTTTAGAATTCTTCTGCGTTCATACGACGCTCAGAGACGAGTTAATCCGCTGGAGTATGCATGCCAGTTCAGTAGATGGCGCTGTAGGTCTGCAGAGAGGCAGCGCTGCTACAACACACGAACGAAGAAGAAAAACATTTCACAATCAACAATGGCGAATAGACGCACAGAGATGCAGGAGTTTCTTTTCTGGACAATAAATCAGTTTGGAATTGTCTGGATAGTTTCGTCTGGATAACAAACCGAGCACGGTAAGAGGCTCACACATTACTCTCCAGACAGCCGAAGCTGTTGGTGTTTCTGGTATGCGCGTGTAGCCTTCATGTGAAAGAGTACTGCGCATGCGGTGACGTCAGCGTTTCACACTGAACCGCTCGGATACGGGTTACACGGAGCTGAATGGAGAGCGGATTCAAATCTTTCCACTCTGGAGCCTGTTTTCGAAAGTTTCCATTTTCGCATTCTCATCTAAACGCCAGGCCAAAACGCAACGAAAACTTATCGGATTTGACCGTTTTCGGCGCCATGTGAACACAGCCTAAAATTCTTTTTTCTTTTCACGGCTGTTTCTCTAGAGTGAACCTTTAGATTTGGGGCCCCTCGTCAAAAGTCAGTACACTCAGGACTCAATGTCATTGCTTGCTTGGGAAGGTGATATAAATAATGCTTAAAGTTCCATTTAATAAAAATCTATTTTGTTTGCTTTAAATGTAGTTAGAAGGGACTTGGGGAGCATGCCTCACAATGGACAAGATTACATGATGTTTTTTTAAATCTGGAATCAAGCACGCAGAATTAAATAATTTGGAATTCTAAAACTCTCCTTTGCATTCACATGTAAATTGTAATTCCGAATTTAGGTTTGCATGGAAAAAACTTTTATTCAATTCTGCTTACGGTCTGGGGGTTGGGAATGTTTCTGAATAGACGGAGATAGACGTGACATATTTATGTCTACCGAAAGAAAAAAAAATCCATTTCAGCGTCTCTGTCAGAGAGACCTCATCCAACTTCAACACTACAACTTTAAATACGTCTGCAGTTTTACATTTATGTCCGTCCACTCTTTTCATTAATTCCAAATCTTCCAATGCTCTAATTACATAAACTGTCTTGGCTCAAGTCCAACACTTGCTTCAGGCGGCCATTCTGTTCCAGTCACCATGGAAAATGTGCATCAGTAGCCAGGTTTACATGGAGCCTAATATTCAGATTAAAATCGGGTTAGAAGCCCAAACTGGATAAAAATGTTCCATATAAACACCTCAATCGGAATAAACAGGCCAAATCCAAATGGAATTTCATTCAGTTGCACAGAGGTCGTATATTCCTTTTCCCAAACCGATTAAAATCCTTTAATGTAAACAGTGAATTGGAAAGTTGTCAGGCTTGGTTTTGTCTGCGCATGCTCAGTCTTGACGTAAACGAGCAGTGACGTTTACTCACGTGGAAACATGGCGGCTTCCAATAAGAGCACACAGCACTGGTCTGCGTCAAAGAGTTTGTTTTAAATACAAACTCTCAAAAGAACTAAGCATTATCGCACGTTTAGACGGTGGGAAAAATTTTTTAAAAAACTCAGCAAAGCCAGGATAGACCAAAACACTGAACAAATAAGGAACCGCTGGAAAACTCTGAAGGCTGGTTACTATAAGGCTTAACAGCACAACCCTCAAATAATTCAATAAAACACCTACTTAACGCCATCTTTGATAAATTATGTGATGTTTAAATAGATCTGCGCATATCACGTGTCTGTAGAACAGCTGTTCCGATTATATGTGGCACATGTAAACACCAGACCGGAATAGATTACATCACATGTAAACAGTTCACCTGAGATTTTCAATCAGAATGATTTTAATCAGAATGGAAAAAAGTCTGCATGTAAACCTGGCTATTGTGACAAGACTAGGGAGCAAGCATGCGCAGAACGACCGGAATTAATTTAACATTGTCAACAGTTTGCATGATCGAGGAATTAGTCAGTTGTGATTTAGAGTCAGAATAAATCATACACCTACACCGGAATTAAGTTTAACTCAGAATGATCATTTTCATTCGTAATTAAATGTTTACAAGGTCATTTTTACTCTTTTTTTAAGAGGATTCAAGTTTTATTCTGAATTAAGGAGAATTAATGCTCGCTTGTACACGTAAACAGTAAGAAGTTTGCTGGTTTGTAGGTTCTCTCCAGGCACTCTGTCTTCCTCCCAGTTAAGGCAAGTGACAAATTTAATGGCCCTTTTCCATTAGTTCTACTCGACTCTACCCGGCTCTACTCTACTCGCCTTGTGCTGCTTTTCCATTAGCCCAAGTCGCCTGCCCAACGGGGTGCAGTGTCACTGTAAACAGAGAGCGGCTCTGCAGTGACATCATTTTGAGCGCAACACAAAAATCTGTGGCTTTTTGTCACATACCGATTAAAAAAGGAAAGCAGGAGGAGGCTGCAGGTGGCAAGAAGAAATACCCCTTGAGAAGCACAGGAGAGTTTTGAAAGCTATACAACAGAATGAAGCCGAGGACGAGAGCAATCGAGCTGCAAAGAAAAGACATATGAGGGTAAGCTAACGGTAGCTACCGCTAGCATGCTAGGTTGTCGCGCTCATGACTCATCGATGACGACATTTTCTGACCAATCAGTAGCCGGCAGTCGGTAACGTCATCTTTTAGTATCGACTCAGCTCGCTTAGAACCAGAGCGGAGTAGGTAGTAAAACTAGCTTGTTTTAGGATGTACCGGGCTGGTGGAAACATGCCGCAAATTTGAGTAGGGCCAAGTAGAGTAGGGCCAAGGCGTGCTAGTGGAAAAGGGCCATATATGCATTAGGCATGAGTGTGAGCATGCAATGATTCTCTTGCTCACGGTTAGACTGAATGTATAAGTTCAAATATCGTGAAAGAAAATATGCACTCATTCTTCTTGACCTGCCACTTTCACTTTCACCATCTGGCATTTGTATTCCTCATAGAGGCAAATAACTCCAGGCAGTCGCTCCAGTTTAAGGTTAAAGTGGCAGAACAGTGACATTGTCTTCTGTCCTATAAATCATTCATTGTATCTCTGAATTTAGGGACATTTACATGCATATAAAATTCAAAACAAGTGCCTTTTCTTGTTAAATACTCCTCATTTTGTGGTATAATTTATGCTACAAACCCCCCTCTTGTGTATTTTGAATATTTACATGCTCCCTGTGTGTGTGTTTGTGTGTGCGAGCACAGGGTGGAGGTATAAGTAACAGTGTTAAGGGATCAGCCAGTAGCGGGGTCATATCCTTACAGATTAGAGAGCTTAGTCCTCCTCGTCTCTGCGTAATTAACGACAGCGAGGGAAACAGATAAAGAGTCAAAGCGGAGAGTAAGTACGCATGGAGAGTGGTATTAAAAAAACAGAACACACACACAGGAAAGCACTCAGCAGAGGAGGGATTGTGTGTAATGACAGGGTTTACAGTGGTCGCTGTATTTGTGTGCATGAGGAGCGTGTGTGCAGGGTCCAGAAACAACAGCGCAGAGGATATAAAAGGGTAGCACTGGTCGTGTGGTCCGTCTGGCAGAGTTCAGGACCTTTATAGTGTCCACATAAAGAGTAAGTGCAGGACAACAGGAATGCAGCCACAAGGAGGTTTAAATACAGCCGACAGAAAAATCTGCACACAAGAGCGCTTCTATGACATCTGCAATTACTGTAAACGGCAGCGAGAAGCAGGCTCAACTTTTAGTCATTCTTTTACAGTGATTTCATCACTTAGCAGCTTTTTATCTCCAAGAAAGCAAAACAATGGGAAGAATTTCAAGCAACGTTCTTTTCCCCATCACTTTCTAGAACAATATAGAAGTAAACACAATGGCACAATAGTGACTCAGAAAGGAGGACTAAACTAAATAATAAATATGTTTTTTCTGGTATCAGAGCTTAATGGACACTTAAGTAATGTAATCTTTCAACATAATAAGTGAACAACATTTTTTTTCTTCAATTTAGAATCTGTTTCAGTCAAAGTGTTTGGTTTGTTTTATAAATTAAGAGATGCAAAGTGTCTTTAACACTTCATTTATGTTACTTCTCAAACATACTTTCTTCTTTTGTTTTTTAATAGCCATAACTAACTGCAAACTATAAACTGACTGCTTTTAAAGGGACATGCTACCTTCAATCAGGCACTGGTAGAAAAACATACAACAACATTCATATAATCATAAAAATTGTTTTGAGATGTGATGAAGTTGCATGGTATCCTATTTTTTATAGCAGCATACATGATTAGGGGTGGGTATAGGGAACCAGGGGCCAGAGAATTGATACAACTGTTTAAAGCTGGTGCTGTTGGTTTAGAAGGATGATGCTTTTGCCTCACAGCAAGAAGGTTGCTGGATCAAATTCCTGAGTACATGTTCTATCCATGCATGAGTTTTCCACAGACACTATTGAGTAAAGTGCATAATGAGACAGTCCATGAATCAAAATGTTACTAAAATCTGTTAAAGGGGAAAAATGTCTAAATTGAAACACCAGGTTGACTGCTCAGTGTATTTGATGACTCCATCTGGGCAACAGCCCATAGGAAGTGTTTGGGAATAGGCGGAACCTTGGACAATGGCTCCATCAATCACAGTCACTACGGGCCAGTCAGATAATGAAATAGGCAGGGGGCCACTACCCTTTTCCCCCTTTTCTAAAAGGTGTCAAGTTTGGAAATTACATATATCTGCAAACATTTTTAATGAATGGGGGGGTTTGTCCACATGGGTCCAGGGCAAGACATGCACTATTTTGAAAGAGTGAATAAATGTCAAACAGTGCTCTTGCATTTTGGTGTGTACAACAAATACACGATTTTCAGGAACAATGATGTCATAGCTCCAACTCTACCTTAATCTGATTTAACCGACAACAACAGAAACAATGGTGGACTCGAGTGTGGCGTAACACTACAGAAGCTACTGAGCCTGTTTGGGCTTTTTCAGCAAAAGAACATCATCCACCAGTGTTTGTTTACATCTCATATAATGTATGCATGTGCTCCCTTGTTTCTTTTTTGGTTTTGGTTTATTTCTACAGCAACACTGCAGCGCCACTTACAGGCCTGGCATATATACTACAGTGTTTTCAGTGTTTTCATGTGGATGAACACGATCTTAAAACAGTGCAGTCTTTACAGAAACATTTGCCTCCATGAGGACAGGATCATTGTTTCTGTTCATTCTGGTGCTTCTTGTAGTCAAAGCATGTATCCTCTTGTTGCATTATGAATAAGTTGTTACGTAAAAAACAAATAGCTTTATCCTGTTTTCATTTTCCAGTCTAAAATGTAAACCATGCTGTCTCTGCTGTGTGGTTTTAATTACTCTATCCAACAAGAACCCTTTCCAGCAGTTTCAGGCGTGCTCAATCACATGATAGAAACAGCTCATCTTTACGCTTATGACGTTTTTGTTGATTAATGCTGATTATTATTCATTTCAGCCTGCTCCAAAATTGAGATTAAAACACTTCACAGCTCTTTAAACTCTTAGAGAGAAAACCTAAATAGAATCAGACACTCTCACACACACACACACACACACACTTGAAAAAAACAGCATCTTCGAAAACCTGAAAACATTCTCATTCAGTGAGGCTGCAGTGATCTTTATTCTGCATCCAGTGAACACTGTGGTTGATCTGCTCCCTGCTGTGGGATCTCTGGTTTTAGATGACAACACAGCAGGCGGTCTCCGTGACAGGATACCATTTCAAGTGTTGCTGTGACAAAAGATGAGACCAAACTCAAAACTATGGCATGGGTGGTTCTGTTGCTTTTTATACTTAGAGAGGTGTTAAAAAGTGTTAAAATAAAGGGTGAAAGTGAGAAGATGCCAGCTTTAGCAAACGTTACCGACTGGTAAATGTTGTGTCAGCATGTCCCATATGAAGGGGTAGCAGTGTTTTAATGACTGTTGTGGTGCATCATGTTTGTTTTTTGTTTGTTTTTTTCACTACGAGCCAATCAGATAATGTAA
Organism: Scarus forsteni; assembly: GCA_036419115.1. NCBI lineage: Eukaryota > Metazoa > Chordata > Actinopteri > Labriformes > Labridae > Scarus > Scarus forsteni. The sequence goes on from JAZDUH010000458.1 coordinate 17,461,824, forward strand.
TAGGCCCACCACCCTTTTGACCCTTTTCTAAAAGGTGTGAAGTTTGGAAATTACATATATCTGCAAACATTTTAATGGATGGGGGGTTTGTCCTCATGGGTCCAGTATTTGAGGACAGAACATGCACTATTTTGAAAGAGTGAATAAATGTCAAACAGCGCTCTTGCACTTTGGTGTGTGTTTTTTTTTTAACACATCTTATGTGTGATAAATCTTGAAATTAGGGTGTCAGATGTATAATGTAAAGTACAGGAGTTTGATTTTCTCTCAGAGGGACTACACCCAAATGCAGAGCGAGAAAAAACTCCCCTCTTAGCCCGCCACTCGAGACCTCCACAGTAATGACTCTTGGTAACTGAGGAAGACAAAGCTGCGTGGCAGAAAATCCATTAGTGAGTCTGCTGCGAGATAGCAAAGAGACACAGAGGAATGGTGGCTTTTGATACTGCGAGGCCGACTGCACTGGAGGCATCACAAATAAATGCCTTGTGTTTTTTTTTGTTTTTTTTTATAGCCAGCGTCTGAAAAGGCAGGCACAACTTATCCTGATGTCTGCACCCTGCTAGATGAGTAACATCGAAACGCTGTCGAGTTTAGCCGAGGTGTTTGTGCGCGTCTGTATGTTTGTGTGTGTTTGGCTTAGAGGCGGAGGGGAGACAGGGCTTAGACTGAGGGATTGGACCAGAATAGAGAGTATCACAGTTAGTCTTTAGTAGTCATGAAGGCTCAGTTTCAAAAATTGCTTTTGCATCTGGTGCGGCATCATTCTTATAAATAGTTCTTTTAGAGTCAACCTCGGAGATGTTGCTTCTTATTTTCAAGAAAAGCATGCCTTTTTAAAATGGAGGAACATTTTAAATGAAAAGTCACTTTATTTTCTGTTGCTTTTCTTACTAAAGAGGGCAGACACGCTTTTTGAAGGGGCAGTTTTACACATATTTGGCAAGAACTTGCCCCAGCAGTATTGGAAACGCCTTGGCGGAAGCTTATTCTTTTCGATAGGTTGTGCTTTATTAAAGCAGCAAGAAATATGTTGGAAAAAATCAACACAAGTCAAACTGGTGAAGCATTAGCAAAAATGAAGAAACACAGCCATCAGTTACTTTCATGTCAGGCTGACATGTCTTTTGTTTTGATGATACAAAGTCATAAAAAAATCATTTTTTAAACAATTCTAAGTTTATTTTCCGCAGGCCACTTTCTACAACTTTTCACTCCCATCTCTACCCATAGGTCAAGGTATGCGTTTCATGTTTTTACTGTTTCATCTAGAAAGAATCCTGTCTAAAAGCATGGTCATTTCTATTTAATGACTAAACAACATTTCACCGTGGAAATTCAACATATTAACGAAATCTGAGGTTTGCTATGAAACCCACAGTAGCTTCAGGCCAAAAACAACTTCATTTTTTATAAATAACTCAGGTGAAAAATTTATGTGCAACCATAAATGTAGCCTTTACTACAATTCTCTGACTCAGATGTCAGAGGGCTTAAGTGTAAGCCTCAATCATAGAGTGAGCACAGCACCGTGGTTCTGCTTATAGAGACAGGGTTCAAGGTTTTCTACCTTCTTGATTACACAACGTGCTATCAATCTAAAAAGTCTTGAAGAAGAAGAGTTAAAGGTTTCTTTCTAAATATAAATTCCATTTACCAGTAAAACTGTGCAGGGATTCAATTGAAGGTATGTGGAAGTGACTGTTCAATATTTCAGAATATCTGGCTGGCCGCTGCAAGTACCACACATGCCTCACCCTGGGGCTGATTTCTGAAAGGTGTAAACAGTCAAGAAGACCCAAAGTTAGCTCATTTTGCTTGTTGATGCTTGTGCTTATGGATTTTTGTGCCACCACACAAACAGAAGAAAAAGCAATGTAGACTAAACTCGACTCAGGCATTGTCATAAATTTGCTTCTCCTCCTTATGAGAAACACAGTTGATTATTAAACCACAGCAAAGATTAAATACATTCACAAAGACTAATTTCCAGCCAAAATATCATCTTTCATAAATATGTGTTAGCAGAGCTGCTGTTAGCTTGTTTGACATTGCTGTTGTCTTGTTTGCTTATCTTTTACTCAAAGCACATGTGTCTTATAGGTCTAATTTTCTTCCAAAAGGAACAGACCACCAAAATAATGTTGGTAAACTCAATTATATTTGTAAGAAAGGATTATCTCTTCAACCCAGTATTGGCTAGCTTGTCTGTGTGTGTTTGTGGGAAGGTTAGCATACAATTTAACTGATTACACTGGATCCTTGTAGAGACTTCATATCTCAGAAATAAGTGAAAGGCTTTTATACATTTATTCATTTTCAATAGTAGATCTGGGTAATAAAAAATCAACAGGCACTAGTCAGCTAGCTCGGCTGTGAGGAGAACTATTGCTTATTTGTGCGCAAAAGTTGATAGAAATCCTTAATTACCTTTGCCAAGGCATTTTTTTTTCGATGTTTTGCGAATAAAATAGCGTTAAAAACCAAAGAACCAATTTGGGTGACAATTTCTGGAATTATTAGTCATCACAAGGAAAGTGATTGAAATTTGGTAGTGATCCAAATCAGTATGATACAGGATTTTTTTAAGGATTTGCAAACATAGGGAGATGGGCCCATTCTCCACATTTTCGCTAATAACTCATTGACAGTTTTGAATTATGAAGATGTTTTCAGCAACTGTCGGTCATAGAACAAGGAAGAAGTGATTTGATTTAGTTGGTGATCTTAATTTGGATGTGGATACAGGAATCTAGGTGTCATCATTGCAAGAAAACTGCAAGCTTTAGCCTGGTTAGACCACTTGTACTAACCCTGACAACAATAAAACAATGGCAGAATACCTTGTTGTGATTGTGCTGCAAAAGCTACCAAGCATGTTATGACTATTCCAGTTGTTAGCAACAAGAGGACACAGAATAGCACAGGCTAGCATTGGTCGCATCGTGAATATTTTATGCGTATGCTCCCTGTCTTCTTCTGTGGTTTTGTTGTATGTCTGCAGCAATGTTACAGCTCCACTTACAGGCCTGACATATGTATTACAGCCTCTTTTATTGCTTTTATATGGACAGACATATTTTTGAAACAATGCCGTGGTTGTCTTCCTGTGGACAGGGTGTTAGTTTTGTAAAGGGGTTCAATTGCATGAGCTTGCACACGTCATTGCTGTCAAGGTGCTGAATGACAAGAAACAAAGATTAAGAAGAAGATGAATACAACAGAAAGATTTCAAGATGCAGCTTATCGGCCATCTGCTCCCAAGAATGGTTTGCAACTCTAGTTGTGTATTAGAGATACTTTTTTAAACACAACAGCTGCATGAAAAGATTAAACATCTGGATGCACCTTATTTGTTTCTTCTTCTTCTCCCTCACAAATACGAGAGAAGTCTGTTCTCTGTCTTAGCATGGAGATTAATGAAATGAATAACGATGGGACTATACGGAGAAAAAGTGAAGATTACAGACCTAACTTCTTCCATCCCCCTCTCTCAAAGATGAGCATAAATTCACATCCCTCCCTCCCTCTTTCGGTTTCTGTCTCTGTGTGTTTAATGTAAGCGGATACTGGAAGACCTCATTCCTGCGCTCACTGAAACCTGAACTGTCTATTTGACCTCCTGGCTGCTACTCCGTCTATCAATACAAATTCCAGAAAACTCACCATTTCCTTTTTCCATACCCTCTAATTTTACATTTTTCACTCATTTCAATTTTCTTTTCATCCAAATAAAGCAGAGCAGTCACAATTTTTTGACCGTGCTGACTCTGCCTCAGTCTGCTGCTGCTGGCTTGTTCACTGTGGGGTTGTAGCCCAGAATCTGACCTATTGCCTGCAGACAGAGCTGCAGTTTTGTGACTTTTTCTCCTCCAAACCCTCCGTTTCTCATGAATCCCAGAAGCATAAGCAGCAGCTGGCGACATACATACATATTCTTCATTGTTTTGGCCTTTTTCATGCCCCTTTTAAACTTCCACCATTTCATTCCTTGCTTAAAACAATCCCTTTGTCCTCAATCAATGTCTAAAATTCATACCCTACTTTTCTGCGCTGAACAGCGTAGGCGGCTGGGGATGCACAGCCAAGTCATACAGTTTATTCCTTTTAGCATATAAAATGTTTATCGTGACATATTCCTATAAAACAATCAGATAAATGCCTGTAATCTACTTATGAGATTAGGAAAATAATGTTATATAAGTCAGTGTTATTTCTCTACCATATGGTGTCTTAGATTTAAACAGAAATTATTCTACACCTGTACTTTCTAATAGGGCTGGGAAACATAAACTAAACCTCCTACCTTGACACTTTCAAGGGTGCTTTCGTACCTAACGTGTGGTCTGCAACAAACAAACTGGTTCACTTTTTAGGAAATTTAATAATAATTTATTTAATTTAAGGGCATCTTACATGACACTCAAAGTCACCTTAAAAATTATAAGAAGTGCATTAAAATAGGCATAAAAACAGGTATAAAAAAACAAACTATACAGTGCAACAAACAGGATCAGAGAGGAGGAGAGCTTGAACAGATGGGTTTTGAGTTTGGTTTTAAAGAGGGGTAAGGACTCAGTGTCGCAGAGGTCGGGGGGAGTGAGTTCCATCCATTTAGGGTGGTGTGTAGCTTACACAAACTCTTGGTTTCTCTCTTGGTCTTGGTTTACTTCTAAGCAGACCAGAGTTAGGTTTGCAGTGAGTGTGAAAGCCAACTGAAACAACCAACCACAAAGCAATACATTGTGGGTTGGATCAGGCTAAATAACAACAAGAAGCAAGCTAATGTAGTTGTCCCTGATAAACTAAGCAGAATGCAGCTAAAGTTAGCATCACTAGCACCGGCAATCTACATTTGTCTCAGTGGATTGTCTACAAAGTTGCGGGGAGTGTGGTTACATGTTGCTCTGGTTAACATGAAAGTGCCAACCAATACATTCTAGATGCAGCATTATCTTTATTTATGACACAGAATACTTATATCTTTAAGGATGGTGGGGTGCTGGAGCCTTTCCCCGCAGACAGTGGACGAGAGGGTATATGCAGGGCCACATAGAGAGACACACAACCAGTTACACACTCACTCATACCTTTGGGTAATATAGAGTCACCAGTTAAATCAATGAGCATATATTTGGTCAGTCGGAAGAAACCAAAATGCCCAGAAAAACCCACACAGACATGGGAATAACACTTAAATTCCACACAGAAAGGCCCTGACTGACATGAGGAATTGAACCACAAACCTTGCTGTGAGGCAGGTGCACAAACTCAATATCTAAAGTATACAGACCTATTCACACAGGTACAAAATTAATTAAAATTCTTTCATTCATTCATTCATTTTCTATACCCCTTTAAAGGGTCGGGAGGGGCTGGAGCCTATCCCAGCTGTCATTGGGCGAGGGCCGGGGTACACCCTGAACTACATAAAGAAACAGACAACCATTCATGCTCACACTCATACGTAAGGGCAATTTAGAGTCACCAATTAACCTAATGAGCAGGTTTTTGGTCTGTGGGAGGAAGCAGGAGTGCCCAGAGGGAACCCACGCATGCACGGGAAGAACCTGTAAACTTCACACAGAAAGGCTCCTGTCCCTGGAATCAAACTGGGAACCTTCTTGCTGTGAGGCACGTGCGCTACCTGCTGCACTACATTTCAAAATTTTACTTTCATCTTTGCGCTACTCTGAAAATGTCTGCAAGAAGTCTGGCTGAGTTGGCAATCAGTCAGCATCAAGGGTGATGAACACTCAACTGTAGCGACCTTTGTGCAAGTAATGAATCTTCTTTATTATGGTTCATGCTTGTTACTGCTTTCTAAATGCCATAAATCAAATTAATCCAAATGAACGTAGTATCAATATCAAGAGAAAAGATGTGGGAAATAAAATTGTATAAAAGCTTCAGCCCTGAGAAGCAAATTCTTATTTTTCAACAAGGATAGGAGCACTTTTTAAAGAGGATGTGTTCGGTAGAGAAAGTTTTATAAGCCAATGTCAAAAGCTTGTTTCCGTGTAATACAGACTGAAGACTGTCACGTGAAAATGGAGCCTCCAGGAAGGACTGTGCACAGCAGAGAAGAGTTCAAGTGAGGTAGGATGGATGTGGCAACAAGAGCAGGAATAAGTGAACTGAGTTTGAATTTGGTTCAAAGTATGCAAGGGAATATGAGGTCTATTGTGTTTGTTGAGTTGGTGTGTTGAAAGAATGCAGCTGATTTTTTTAAACCACAGAGAAGGAAAATGACAAGTAGTTGTGGTTATGTTTTCGTTTGCTATAGAGTAAAATAAGGCTGAACTGTGTAGAGAGTGGGTTTGTTCCCAGTCAAAAAATGATTGTCGATTAAACAAAAATGTAAATCAGCCTAACTGATGTGTCAAAGGATATCAGAAAAGCTGCAAGAAGTCAAAACAAGCAGAATAGTGGTGATGAGTTGTGTTACTTTTTCAGACTTGGCTGAAACACAGAGTCCACAGACACAAAATAGACCAAGTATTTGGTTTGATGAGTGCTGCAGGAAACCAGAAGTGCTATCCACACCAGTCCTTGTCTTCTTGCAGATTAATGTCCACATGACTCTGCTAAATGTGATCACTCATTTATTTGGTCAAAATGTCTGTTTGTATGTCATGTGACTTTAGCTTGATAACTCTTTAGCTTTTAATCAAAACACTGTAAAATACTGCCCCTACAAGATGCCACCTACCTGCTATGCTGGTTTACATCTGGATAGTAGAGTGAGGAAAAAACATGGACAGGTAGTCCTTAGTTTTAGCTGGTACTGAAGTTTCGTTCTTACCGGTTCTACTGCACCTGAAGTACAGTGTAGCCCTAAACAGCTGAATCACAAGGTCACAAGATCCCATCAGTGGTATATTTTATGACTATATTCAACAATTTAATAAATGATTGTGAACGATGAATCATGATAGCACAAAAGTGGGGAATGTTATTGTATTTGAGGCTTCTTTCTGACTGTACCTTTACCAAGTATATAACACTTGGACATGTTCTGCTATCCAAACCATCCAAACAATTCAAACTTCAATGAAAATAAAGAAAAATCTATCATTTCTAAGATGAAAGAGGAAATACAACAGTACATCTTATGAATGCAGATGAAACATAAAACAACAGCATCAGTAAAATGTACTGCTTTGACCACGAGCATGGATTACCAGAGTATGGATGTGTTTTTGTGCTGACATTACAAGATGGTTCCCTGCTGTCACTCAGGTCTTGTTCTGCTCGATGATCTGGACATAAGGATGAGAAGTATTGACAGTAGCCTGTTAGTGCTGTGGCGGCTAATCCATACCTTCGGTCAACCACACACTCATGCTTACGAGCAGGAACCACCACACACAACACACAGATGCTGAGGCACACGAGCTGTATCGACACCTGACCTTTTACAGGAAGCGAAGCCCAGATCAACTGACCAGAAGCTGCCGTCAGTCAAAGAGCATCCACCTCTACCATCCAACCCTCTCCATCCTTTGGATCTGTGCTTGTATTCAATCAATATATGAGCAATAAGTAAGCATCAGAGAAGATAGGAAAAAATAAGAAGATGTGTATTTGACAGAACTCATACCCATCTTAATGAGAAACAGAGGCCAGAAATTTAGCTTGGAGTTTGTTTAAAAAACTTTTGCTGTTTGAACATTATAAAAAACAAAGTATTATCAAATGAAGAGAGGAAAAAAAAACTGATATTTCTACTTTTTAAACTGTGAATCATTGATCTGCCAGTTATATTTACCACAACATCTCAAAAATCGTCTATTTGTACCAAAGTTACCAACCAGTTGGCTGACTTGCATTTCCACACGCTACTGAGGCTCCTGTTTGCTAAATAAATGAATTGTTTAATTGCCATATAACATTGAAGTTTCATTGTTTTTTAGAAATATTGGGAAAATATTACGAGATCCTGACAAAGAAACTAAAAATGCTACACATTATCATGGCAAAACAGTATAAAGGTAACCATATGGATGTATTTCTTTCAAGTAACTGTTAATGACAACAGCTCTACAGCTCACACTCTTCAGGTCCCAACGTAGCAGGTAAAAACCACTGTATTAAAGGATCACATCAGGAGGGAGCAAAGATGGCAGGTGATTTAGAGTTTAGAGGGTCAAAAAAGGAGCAGATTTGCTTATCAGACAGACACACACATAAGCGCCTGGTAAGCAACTCAGAATGGTACCATCTTAGTAAACATTGCTTTGAGCCCAATGCGTCAACATGAAGGAGAAAAACCCTGCTGTGCTGGGTGTATATGTGGTGTTGGGGGTGGTGGGGAGGACTCAATGGGTATGAGGGACCCTGTGCCTCTATTTCCATCTCTATAAAGCTCAAATATGAAAGAATTGCATGAATGTATTGACACCAGACTTATGTGCGTGACAACACATCCCCCCCTGTCTGTCTGCATAGATTGGCTCCATATTGGATGTTTAATATTTAATTATTTCTTTTCCCCCCGGGGTGCAAGCAGGGGATTAGCAAAAGGTAGTATGAGTCAGTGTGTGTATAGACAGTGATAAAGCGAGCGGAGCAGTGCTGATGTGTTCACAATCAGAATGTTTCATCAAAAACAGAAATGCTCAATGTGCAATCAGGAGCATACAAATGAAATGTAAATGTATTCAGAGAACCCACAGTGTTAAGTGCATCATGGTTATGCAAAGCATGACAAATACTTGATTAATTTTAAAGCTGATTGATAATGGAAACAGTGTTTAACTCCAATTAAGAAAAAAATGCAAATGATTTACTGTTCAGTCCTTATAAACATTCATTAACTTGGTTTTCAATTGGAGTGTTTGCTATAGAACGATTTGCAGGAGAGAACAAGACTACGTCACTGCAGATGCAAGCTGACAGTGAAAAACTGTGAAAGCAATTAAAAAGTCACTCATGATTTTATTAATACCAACACCATTACCAATTCTGTATATTAATTTGATTCTTTAACAATTCCCTTACTGATATTTGTGGATTTTGTCTGCAGGGAAAAGTTCATCTGGACAGATTTTCTATAGTAAGTGGCAACAGTGGCCAAACATCACTCCTGGCATTCAGTGCCTGGTTGCATACGAAGATTAATGCTCCTGCAAGTTACTAGTGTTTCCACCCACTAAATATTTTCTTGCTAGAAATTAAGACACAATTTTGGCCACCTCTGCCCTGTCTGCCATGACTACATTTTGACTGCTTTTTCATTTCTGCCCTCTGCCTCTGTGAGAGCGTGACATCCTTGATTTCAAGACATGTAGAGCAAAGAGGAAGGACAACATAAAGGAATTGTTAAGTTTAAGTTTGGTTGAGATAGCACAGTATGGCAGTGTGTCAGCATCCATGAGAGGGCATCAGCAGCAATCCAAAGGCTCCTATGACGTGTCTTTGTCCAATTCTTTTACAGTCACAAAAACCATCATCACTATGAACAAAGATTCAAAATAGTTCATTAGATGGCTAAGCAGATGGCTGATGAAGTCACAACCTGGCCCTATGCCCAGCAACAAGCCAAGCTTAGACTTCAGTTAATGACCACTGCCAAACGCTCTTCTACCTAGATGTATACAAGCGCACTGAATGCATTGAATCTTATCGAAGCAGCTCGTGTTAGCAGTACTTTGGCTCTTAAATGAGGTAATACTCCATTGTCCATGGAGTATTACCTCAAAGGATTGAGTGTCAGGTAAGCCGAGCTGCTGGTAATGTCATATGTTTAGAAGTTATGCAAAGTTAAGCTCACAATTAATATAAAATATTTAGATGGATACTTTTCATACCCAGTTTACTGTAGCAGATCGTCACATCAGAAGCAGCATTCACACACTGCCAACTTTTGCCAACACATAGGTAAACGGCAACCCACGTTTAGCTTAATATAGGCCACACAGAACTAAGTTAGTGTCAAGTGGGCAACGCTGTTTTTTTTGGATACATCAACAACTTTTTTGCATTCTAAAAATGTTCAATTTTCCAATAGTCCAATGCCAGCAAAAGCAGAACCTCACCTACCTTAACTACTCCCAGTTTAGCTGCGTTCATCTCTGTTGGTAAAAGTTGGGGCCTCCAGCTGCTTCCTCCTCCTGTTGTACGTCTTGAGTCATCCTTCTGGGGACAGCGGTCTTTCGTCCTCAAGGCATGACGTCTGAATCTGTGGCCAAGAGAATAGAGATAAAGTTGTGCAAAGTCTGTGTCAGGTTAGACTGGTAAACAACTGCTTGACAAAACAGCAAAGCAAATGTAAGCAACACTTGGCATATCTGATAGTATATATGCCATGCACTCTGTGACATCTACTTTAGCAGTGTTGAATTTAGATAATGTAGAATTTTGAATGCTTTTGTCGTATTATGTCACTTTAGACTACTCAACCAAAGAGAATTAACACTTGAGTGTAATCCCTTCAAAGTTAACAACTGAAGCATCACTGGTTTGCGTCCAGTTCGACCTGCAGAAGCACAACCAAAAATACTTGGTTCGGCATTTTAAGTCCTGGAAATTCATAACATGTTTGAGAAAATGTTGATGTTGTTGAGCTGCCTTTTTTAAGTTGAATTTTTACCTCCGCTAGGAAGTTATGCTATTACTGGCTTCTGTTTGTTTTTTTGTTAGTTTGCTGGTTTGTTTGTTAGTTTGTTTGTTTCTCTGTTAGCAAGATAACTCAAAAAGTTATGGACGGATTTCAATGACATTTTCAGGAAATGTCTGGACTGGGACAAGGAACAAATGATTAAATTTTGGGAGTGATACGGATCACCATCTGGATCCGCCATGATGAAAACTGCGATTTTGTGAATAACTACTGAACTAAAATAGATATCATGACAAATCCAATTGCTAATGGTATGTTCACATGCTCAATGAATCTAAATAATTAGATGAATTAAAGGCAGGAATAATATTTATGGAGAAAATCACAATATGGGTGAGGACTGTGTCGCTGGCAGAAGTCTGCATTCTCCGAGGCCTTTTCTAGTTTAATATACATTTTGCTTAGTTTTGGTCTCCACCACCCACAGAGAGTAATGTCCACTCCTGAAGCTGCTTCATGTTTCACATCATTACCAGTTTCAGGATGCCAAAGAAGGTAAAGCATTTGTGTTGCAGCCCCAGAAAAACAACTAACTGATGATAAACTTCTGCACATTTTTCTGTTTTCTGCCATAAAATGATTCCCTACTTCTTATTAATCTTGCAATGCAGATAGATCAGCCTGGATTAGGTCTGTGATCAGGTAGATCTATTTTGACAAGCTCAAATCTACAGTGATTGTGAGATACCAAGTCGGCACAGCCAATCAGAGTCCTTTAGAGCAGGAAAAAGTGAGAGGGCTGTAATCTTGAATGCATTGTTATTAAATTAAATCCCAACTTCTGAAAATAGAGGGCATTTTTGCTCCAAGTTCGACTGTGTTGGTGAGAGTTAGTTTTATGAAGAGACTTACATTCTGTCATTTACACCGTGGCAGTAGTGCCTGTCTGCTACATTATCTAATTGGCTGTAATGAATGTGATTGATGGAATGATTGTCCAATCACCTGCTTGATATGCTTTTGAAAGGTTCTGCCCTCCCCAGAAACTATGTTTGAGTTCTTTCCCAGATGGACAAATATCAAATATGAAAATTATAGAATGGTCCTGCTGTTGTGTCAGGTTAGTTTTTTATGGCACTGTAATTTAATTGAGCTGTATTTTAGAGTGTTGGTTGCACAGTACTGAGGATTTAATTATATTCCCAGTCAGTATCACTTTCCTCAGACAGATTATGATTCAATGATGGTCTAGTACACAGTCAATTTAATTTTCATCTGCATCCTTACATCATACCCATTCAAACATGAACTTTGGCCTACTAATCTACGTGTATATCTCTGTCGTTCTGTAATCTTATGTAATCCATCCACACAGCAGATCCAACACACAATCACAATGACTGCTTACAGATAATCATGCAAAATGTCACTGAGTGCAAATCACATACATTTTGAGCCCTTTTATTTGACTGTAAGTGCATGTCTACACATGTACAGTACAGGCCATATACTGTATGCATGCTTTCCCACATGAACATGCAAAGAGTCTTGTGCTGTACATTCCTCACTGTGCACAATTTGAAATAACATGTATGCAAATCTGACATACATGATTACACACTTAGTCATTGTTATTTAGCCTGGATTACCTACCAGCTAACCCCCATTACAGACAGAATGGCCCAGTTATTCACTGATACTGGAGGACATATAGTAGTGTCATGAGTTGAAAGCAAGGAAAGGGGGATATTTTAAAATTTGGGAACTGTGACATGCATATTTTGAGGTATTCATTAAAGAAATTAGTTCAGATGAACCAGAATATTGAACTTAACTGACAAATGCAACTTCTTTGACTGCCCAATGGTCAAACCAAATAGCAATTTGCATCCTTATAAAGTCATCATGCATTGTGTAATAATCCAGGATACAGAAAATACATGTGAAAACCCTGTGGAAAATGCAGAAAACTCCACAATTCATTAATTTACAGCCTAAATAATAATAATCACAGTCTGGTTCAACTAAGAGCTTTCATCTAAATAATTAATATATTGTATGCCTCTCACTGTAGAGGGATATTTTTGTATATATCACCCATTTCTATTTGTTCTATTTAAAGGATATCTAGTCTTGATACAACATGATTGACATGGCTCCATGCCTGTACAGTCACAATTGGTCAGACCACCTTTAGTCCCACCCCGTCAGCCGTTTGTTCATCAGTAGCTTTTTTTCACAATTTGTTAATTATTTTTCTAATTTAATTACCATGCATTATCAAACACAACAATATAGCTCTAAAAACAGAAACTCTTCTAACCAACCCCCAATCAGACCTACAGTAAATAAAATATTGGTAATATGTGAACAACATATTGGGCATATAGACATTTCAGTGAACATTTACATGCATGCAAACATATCTGCATCATAAGAGGTTGATCCAAAGTTAGGTTGAGAAGGGGTTTACAGTCTAGCTACGTCCATTTTTTAATAAGTTTCTAAGGTGACCAAAAGTCTCCTATGCTAAATGGCTGATGTCACATGGCCTGAACCACTTTTTTTTAATGTTTGGAACATTTTTATCCAACACTCAAAATCACCAAAAATTGTGGGAAGGCAATCCCAATCCTAAATGTATGTTTTGTCTGGATGAAAATAGAAAAATGTCCAGCTTTTCATGTGAAATGTTACACCTTTAGAAAGATATTAAGTAATTTTAGAAAAGATTTGATAGTGTGTTAGGGAAGGGTGTAACCAAATGCATGTGAAAAACCTTTATACTACAATTTGTACCGTCAGAGAGGAAAACAGAACTAGATGCATAGTCATTAAAAAGATGCTGAGAAATTGGATGAAAACAGAGAAAAAGCAGAACTAAATCACAGCAGGCTTGGTCATTTGTTTGTTGGAACAAAGTGTTGCTAAATGATTTACTTCTTCCCTGCATTTAACTACAGAGCCCCATTAAAGAAAAGCAGACTGGACGGCTAGACTGCGGGACTGCACACAGAGCGAGTCTCGCACATGACATATACACGCAAAAACCACCTCATGCATGCATAAAGCTGACTTCTTGTTGTGCGGCGTAACACACACATATGTGCATGCACACGCACAGAAACAGCAGGAAAATAGCAAGAAGTGGGTCAGGATAACCAGCTCAGTCACACAACATTTGTAATATTCAAGGGGTTGGACTGTGTGGCATTATAGGCCAACATTAGTAGACATTTAAGCCTTAATTCATACGAGAACCATGCCCTATATATTTAATATTCTTTATCCACATATAGATATGTACCCCCTTTCTGTGTGTATTTATTTTATCTCTTATCCCCAATAGATTCTGCTTTCAAACACATGAGGTCTCCTTAATCATACTTTTGTTAAAATGTACACAGGAGTTTAGGAGAAGAACATTTGTGCACAATAGAGAAGAACAGATGTAAATGAATGGAGAATATACACATGTAAGCCTTAAATGTATAAAGAATACAATAAATGCTTTTTTGAAGCAAATACTGTATATGCATGTGGAAGGAAAAAATATAATGGCCACTTTATTATGTACACCTTGCCTATCTTGAAAGCAAAGATTCAACAAGGTGCTGGAAACACTCCTCTGAGATTTGGTTGATGATGGCATCACACAGTTAAAGCAGATTTTTTTGGTTGCTGCAAATCCCCCGTTTCATAATAGCCCAAAGATGCTCTGTTGGATTGAGATTTGGAGACTGTTGATGCCACTGGAACACAGTCCACTGTGGTCTAAGGACAAGGTCAGCAACAATACTAAGGCCAGTACAAAGGTGCTCTGTTGGTACCAAAAGTCCAAATCTGTGCTAAGAACACATTCCCAAGACTATTAAACCACCACCAGCCTGAACCATTAATACAAGGCAGGATCCATGTTTTTCTTAGAAATATACCAGATTCTGACAAACTATATAAACGTTGCAGCAGATATAGACTCATTTGACCAAGTATTCTACAGTCTTCTACTGTCCAGCTTTGGTGTGCAGATTATAGCCTCCAATTCTTGTATTTAGCTTGTACAGACATGCAAAATTGTTGGTACCCTTTTGTAAAAGAAAGAAAAGCCAAAATGATCACTGAAATAACTTTAAACTGACAAAGTAAGAATAAATAAAAAATTCTAAAACTTAACTATGAAAATCAGACAATGCTTTTGAATTGTGGTTCAACAGAAATGTTTTAAAAACAAACAAACAAACAAACAAATTTCTATGTGGGTTTTTATTTATTTAACAGAAGGGTACCAACAATTATGCACACATCTGTAGAAGAACAGGTCTTCTGCCGTGGTAGCAGCTTGTGATTGGAAGTCGAGTGGTTTCTTGGAAGCTTCTGCCTTTCTATCGTCATTATAGATTTTCTTGAAATCTTTTTCAATGTATTTTTTAGTTTTTTTTATGTTTTTCTATCAATTGATTCTTGCATTTTTTTTGGTTTATTTTATTTCATATTCAACAAATCATGTTGATTTTATTGTTTCCTTCACTTTAGCTATTCTGGAGTGAATTAGTCTCAAAACTTTCTTGAAATCTTGTTTACTATCATGACTATAACAGTTACTGGACTGACCTCTGCTCAGCGTTTATATGCTGAGTAGCTGCAAAAAAAAAAGAGTCAATAATTCTATTTTTTCAATTGTTATGCCTCCATGTGTAGCACTGTGAGCTGCAATTGAATTTTAATGAAATTGGCTGTATGAGTGTATTCGTTTCTTTGAACTTCTGGCATCAACAAGGCATTTCAACCCACATAACTTTCCCTTACTGGACATGTTCTCATTTTGGATCATTTCTGAAAACCCCAGCGATGGTTATGGTTAAAAATCCGAATAGGTCAGCCATTTTAAAAATACACCAACTAGCCTATCAGACATCAACAAACCACGCCACATACAAAGTCACTTAGATCTCTTTTTTCCTCATTCTGATGCTCGGCTTGTACTTACAGACCATCTTGGCAATGTCTGCATGCCTAAATGTATTTGTGATTGTCTGATTGGCTGTTTGCTTTAATTGTAGTTGATTGGTTGTACCTAACGGCCAGTGAGTGTATGCGTTTGAGAGAGGAGTTTAAGTGTTTTAAGTGGATGAGGTGGGGGTGGGCAAACTGAATTACAGCTCACACAGCCCCTTATTAAACATGCAAACACTCCCCCAAACACATGTAGCCATGCATCCACACAAAACTGCAAGAAAAAGTGGATCTTTTCTTTCACCCGGTCACACGAAGATGAGGAATATTTATTATTGTGTCCTACTTACAGTCTTTATTTCAGCTTACTCCCTTTGAAACAAAATTATGTAAATTTGCGGAGAGATTTCTTGTACAAATGCATAATCATTGAATCCATTTACTCATGCACATCTAATTGTTGTTTTTACCTAAATCCTGAGCCCAGAACCAGATTTGGACACTAAATCCCTCAGAAATACATTGTGCAAATCTCCTTTACCGTCACTCACGATTCATTTCAAATATACGTCAATGCTACAAGCTGGAGATTTATACTCTTTCAGCTGATCCACCGGCCGCCCACACACACATGTATACATACCATGATAGCAAAGCTCTATCAACAGGTGGAGGGATATCAGAGCTGGAGTGGAGCGAACGCCAAACAAGGCCGTCTTTCAGCAAACTGACGCTCGTGTTTGTGCGTTCCCGTGTTCATTTGCCGTGTTTTGACACATTCATATTGGATCCACGCTCACACACTGACATCCATTCAGATCTTGATGTCCAGGGCTGAGAGCTGCAGTGGTAAATGATGCCAACAGCGGCAGTGAAACTCCCAATTTTCTCATCCAGAGAGCAAAGAGGAGGCCTGCATCTCATCTCTCAGAGTGGTTTCAGGAGAATGATGAAGGGGGCGATAAGATTAACAGCAGGCATATTTCACTCAGATGTTCCTTCTGCAAATAAACAGAGCGGGATGCCCAGGAGGAAGTGAAAGAGAAAACAGGATAAACAGAGCTATATTTGATCCTATATGTTTGTATTCATTTACTTGTTAATGTGAAAGCAGGGCTGTTACTAGGGCTTGAAATCAGCATTTAGCCAATCACAATGCAGAAGTGCATCCCTAATCTTATAACCACAATACTGATAGAACAGAATCATGATGTTCAACTTTCTGGATCTTTAAAGTGAAAAGAACCGACTATAAAATGATAAAACAGAGTGATCTGGTGTCAGAATCAGCATCCACTCCAGTAAGAAGTGACGTCCTTCTTTGAGATTTCATTTTTGTATCACCTCAAGTCCCACCAGAGGATCAGTGATGCTACCTAGCCTGCCACATGACTTCTCAAAACCCCTCCCAGTCCAACTATGTCAGCCTAAGGGCAGTAACAGCCAGGACATTACAGAAGTTGTCAAATGGGGACCTCCCCTAGGAGGTAGGGAGGTAGTGTAGCCAGGGGGTTCCTGCTGAGATGGGAGAGAGACTTAAGCCTGTTTCACACTGAAAGCATTTTGTTAGCATGCATTTGTTCACTCCAGCGAGAGCCGCCACAGCTTTTATGCAAGGCACATGAATGTTCTGCAACTATTGAAAGTTTTGGAAGAACCACGATTTTCCTGAGAGCCTGTGAATACCCAAACTAACCTGAGAAACCTCAGGCATTTGCGTCACGTTAATTCTATTCGACATGCACAGCCTACCTGCCAAATCACCCCTGGGGAACAGGTGAGGACCTTTAGGTGTACACTTAGGTAACAACAATTATGTCTCCATGAGGGCTGCAACTAACGATTATTTACATAATCGATTAATCGGGCAATTATTTAAATGATTAATTGATTAATCGCATAATTACACATTTTTGCAATTTCCTTTACAATTTAGCTTAAAGTTGTTTTAGGTATTTTCTGAACAACAATAAAGACAATAAAAAGCATTTTTCCTTCAGTAATAATATTTTAGTACAGCTTGTTTCCTTCTTGACTCACTGTGCAAAACTGTAAGTACATTAAAAGACTTGTTTGCATGTTGTTCAAATAAATGCTCACAAACTTATTTTTTTTTCTCAAAACAAAGCAGGCAAAGTAGTAGCAGTCTTGTCTGTAAAGTATTCAGTAAAATAAGGTGCTGCTGAATGTAACAAACAAAAATAATCTTTATACCGAGGTGAATCTCCGTCCGTCTCCAACACACCAACGTGCTTTCTCAGCAAGTGCTTTTTCATACAGGTCGTGCTCCCGTGCCAGATGAAGTCAGCTTTGCAATGTTTGCAAGTGGTCATTTCCTTTGCTTTGTTGAGCATGAACTGCTTCCAGCTTTTGGAGGTTTTTGGTCGTTCATGAAGTGATGCTGCCATGGACGCCGCCTTTGTGAATCCTTCTGCATGTTGTTATGTGCAGTGACGGTCACTAGTGCACATATATACACCTCTCGCAGTAGCTTACGGCAAGAGAGCGGGATCATCTCCTCCTAACTAACCGACTGTAAGCTACAATTTCATGCACCAAAGCACCCACGATTCGTTGCAGATGAAAATTGATAATGAAATTTGTTGACAACGAATTTAATTATTGATTTTCATCGATTTAATCGATTGGTTGTTGCAGCCCTAGTCTCCATCCTAAGAATTATTGTACAGGTATTTATTAGGGCCATTGCAAGGAGCATGATTCACATATTGAACTCTCTGGGATATAAATCAGAATTTTGAGAAAAGCTGAAGCCACAGTTGTGGAAAAAGTACACTCTCATTTCTCTCAGAAGTCTGATTCTAATTTGAGAAATCTGACTGTTTTCAGAGTTCTGATGAATATCTCTGAATTCAGGCTTTTATTCACAGATCCAAACAAAGAGTTCAACCTCTTTTATTCTTTTTAGAGTCCGTTATCCTCTTCCATGTGACCAAGTTTAGAAAATACAGACAGTACGATATGTTTTAGTTTTTAGGCAATCTTTCCGTCCTTTAATACCGACAGTGATTATTGAAACCCCATGAGGCTGGCCTGTTAAAGGCTAAAAATATAGATAGTTAGAATTTAAAAATAAAAAACTAATAATAATAAACTAATAATAAACCTTTTCTTTTCAGTTTTCAGTCATCTGGCCCCAGAAGCATATGCCAAAAAGGCATTTATACAAAATGGATGATCCCTGGTCTTGACTGTCCTGAAAATAAAGATGGTTTTAACTTGAAGATGCTTGAAAAGGGTTAAGATTCTACAGCAATTACTACAAATAAAAAAAAGTCAGGTGTTCCAATCTAGCAAAAAAATGGCCTGGAGTTAGGAGAGCTGAACTTATAACAAACCTTCACCTCCATAACGATTTCTTAGGTTGAAGCCTCCATATGTATTTCATGATGTTTTTCAATGGAAGAGTTTGCTCGGCATCTTATTGATTTTAAAATATTCTTTTTTTTCATATTGGTTTCATACCGCTCTGGCAAGCCAAGCAGAATATAAACATAAAAGCTGGATACTACAGTGAGCCTCTGCAAACAGGGGTCATGATAATTCAAGTGCAGGTACTTCACTGAGTATTGACGAGTTCCTCACAGCCCCCACCTCTGATGACCTGACATTTCTGTTATAGACGGCACGTTTAAGGAGAGATGTACCTCTCATATAAGAGCCTGTTTGTTTCTCCATCTGTTTACACTGCAGGTTTCTTCCACAAGGCCACTCCAATGAAAGCCAGCATTGATGCAGAGGTTTCTATTGGCTTCTTTTTCAGCGTTTGAAATACGAGTATGAAGTGTCGGAGGCTGGCGGAGTTGACGTATGGCAGCAGCTTGTTGGAGAAGTGCGCTGAAAATTTCCTACTTTGGCAGCAGTTCAGGCCCTCTTGTCTACAGCACAAATCAATAGAGAACAGAGATTAGGGCATATTTACTTCTCAGCTCCGTGATGGATATCTTTTCCAACATTACAGAAGCTGGCTGGAACCGCGCCAACATTTCTGTGGACAGAGAAAAAAAATTGCCAAGGATTTATTACGGCATATAATCAGAGCCATTATTGCTCAGCATTGGAGAAAAACAGCCACAAAAGTCCTGCTTTATTTTATGTGACAGACGTTAAATATCATAGATCAAATGACGTGAGTCGCCTCACAGAAAGGACATTTATAAGATGTGATTGCCTCGACGTGCTTGAATCAGAAGTTAGAGGGTGGTAATTTATAACAGGAAGGCAAGTTTGTTTCAAGGTTAATAACTACTCTTTATCTTTCTTCACCCATGTCAATGTGGCTTTTCGTTTGACAGTAAAAATCTATGGTAGCACATCAACACCGAATGCTCTCCTGACTTCAATTACTCATGCTATTTATTAACTAGGAGAGGGATAGCAGAGTCACTTCTTATTCAATGAAACGCATGGCTCATGATAATGATGCCTCCTCCCCGAAGGTTATGAAAATCTTTAAAATATACAAGTGAAGAAAAGTGCAGTTTTGGTTCAAGAAGACGGGTTTGGGTGGTTTTTGAGTCTTATGCTGTGTTCATACCGTACGCTACTTGTACTACCTCAGCGATCACTCTCCATGCAAAGTCAATGTACAGCCGCGATGGGGCGGGGCTAACCCTCCCGCGATGCGACAGATGCTTTTCACACTACCACATAGCGTGTCACGCGATGTGAAAGTAAAAAAAAGTTGATCAATCAGCAGATGTGTGTACGTGTGACGGTACCCTAGACAGACAGTTATTCATCTGGACTACAGAGTAACAATCCATGTCTGTGTGGGAAACATTAGTCGGTGAGGACATTTGTTCCGCCTAGACGGACCGCAGGGAACTCACAGATAATGCTGCTGCAGTGTTCTGTGGTTGATAAGTGAATGAAAAGGATACCGCTGGAATAATGTCCGCTTATACATTGTATTATGTGATATATGATATGATAGCGGTGAAACTCGAGCGGACGTGACGTCAACAAGCGTCGTCTGACGGCAACGGTGACCAAAATGAGGTATTTACGGAAGTGCGACGCTACGTCAGTGGGCGACGCGATTTTGATAGTTGGGTCGCTTGTGGTGTGAACGCAGCATAAGGGTCATCCCAATTGTACCCCTTAGTTATGTCTCACCCCTTACCCCTTGGTTTTGCATGTTCACGTCTAGTGAAGGGTTGTCTCAATTCTTCATAGGGCTAAGATGAAGGGCTACACAGTCCTTGAAATGAAGACAGACCTCACTTGAAAGGAATAGGTATGAGAATTTCCCATAATACATTGCGCCCACTGACAAGAAGGTAGAGCAGAGACTGAAGGAAGCACATAATTATAAGTAATCAGTAAATCATCAAGTAAATATTAATCATGTTTTGAATTGTTGGTTGCATTTAACATTTCTCATAATAAGCTAGCTTTTGCAGCTTTAGCTACGGCTATAGTCGCATCTGCCTACGTCACAGCTAGCAAGCGGCTCTGGGTGATGATATAGCGGTAATCGAGTGGTGTCTTGTTTTTCAGGAGAGTATTTTCACTCCCTTCACCTTGGCCTTAAAACAGAGGGCTAAGGGGAAGGGATGAGATGAAGGTGAAGGGCTAATGTTTAGCTTATTCTGTCAGAGTTTCCATCACTGAAATCATTCTTCAGATGTCTCGTTCACAAGGGAGAGATAACCTTCCATCCATTATATACACTCCTTACCACTATTGGGGTGGAGCTGGAGCCTATCCCAGCTGACGTTGGGCAAGAGGCAGGGTACACCTTGAACTGGTCACCAGCCAATCCCAGGGTCACATAGAGAGACAGACAACCAATCACACCCATGCTAATAACTATAGGCAATATAGAGTCACCAATAAACTGGACAAGGTTGTTTTTTGGGCTGTGGGAGGAAGCCGGATCCCAGAGAGAGCCCATGCATGGGAGAGCATGCAAAGTCCACAAGATGGCAGCACCTTTAATTTAGCTGTCAGATTGACAAAGGGGATTTTTCTTGCTACTATTCACAACTTATATGAACACATTTTCAACCTCTTCATCAACTCTTATGTTCCTATGTACTGATCACACTAGTCTCCATTGACATGTTGACATTGTACATCTCACAGTCAACATGTTACGATGATCCTCCCACAACCTACACACCACCAAATGTCTTTCTGTTCATTCAGAAACATGTAACAAGTGACAGAGTGATTAGGTCTTATTCTAAACATTTGTAAGACTTCTCTTTGTTATCATTCTTTGGTCCTCAATCAGTGACTGAATTGCCTTTTTAATAAGGTTCAAAGATACATCTCAAATCTGTCTTTGGACAAAAACAAAAGATTTAGAGTCGTGCAGCTCTTGAACATAACCCTCATTTGCTGTGTCAAGACAAGTGAATAGCTGGGGTCATCACGCATAGTTTAGTATTACTTCTTTATGTGAGCACAGCCCAAGGTCTGTGTAGGCACTGAAGTTTCTTTTAAGACTGAAATCTTCAATAATTTATCTTTTTATCCTTTCAGTCCTTCATTTAAGAGTTTTTGCTCAAGTTGTCTCTCTATATATTTTAGAGATTCTTGGTTGCGGCCTTATAATTTGTCTGATTTCATTGATACCAGTTCGATTATTGATTCTGCTTATCAATCTAACTATTTAATAATTCTGATTTTTTGGGGGGAGTGGGCAGAATTCTGCCTGCACAGGTTTTCAGGGGCAACAATGTCAAACACGTCACTCGATATTTAATTCCTGTTTGCTTAAACAAATTCTTCTGTAAGTTGTTGGTGTTTCTATCCACTAAAGGTGCAGTGAGCATTGTTTGAACAAAATTAGGCCTCAATTTTGACCACTTTGGCCCCATGTCTGCCATGATTCCCTCTTTACATTTAATGAGAGTGTGGAGGAGTTGATACACGAAAGACTGATGATATCAATTCCTTGAATTGTTATTGATTCTCTATGAAAATGAGTTTTGGACTCCCATTTCTACCTATAAATGCCCTGGTTTTGTACCCATTAGCGAATGATGATAGTGTTTTCTTTGTAGTATACAATATGTTTATATCTTAAGACCATTGTCGCCAGTAACAATATTTTTTCATCAAGAGCACAAAGCCTTTACTTCATTAAAATTGACTTGTTGCTTTCCACAGAACAGTTTATATGTGCAAGGAAGATATATGAAACTAGAAAAACAATATTTCTCCCATTTATAAAATTACACTGTTTATTTTAAATGTGTTCATGGAGTGATGACAAGGTGAAACATTACATTTCTATAATTTGCTGCCATTACAGCCAATATATGGGACACATAGATGGCAGGTATATCAGCTGAAGTTTGAATATATGCCAATACCGATCCCTTGTACCTGTACTAACACTGAAAGGGAAATGAAACAACTATTAATGTTTTCTCTGTTTTTCTCTGTTTCCAGGTTTGATTACCAAGAGCTCCTTCACAACTCCACCTTCTGTTTGGTGCCTAGAGGTCGGCGCCTGGGCTCCTTTCGCTTCCTAGAGTCCTTACAGGTAAATACACAGTCTTCTATGTAAATCAAAAAAGAATGAATGCTTTATTTACGTGGTCATATTGGGGACATTTCTCTATCCTTAGTCTTGTTTGTACTATGTTCTTACCCTAATCCTTGACTGGTTTAAGGTGAAGCATTAGGGTATAGCTGCATGTGACTCAAAAGCTCTTTCACACATGAAATCCTGACATTTCCAAGATCAATTAAGGACAGTGAATGTCCTTTACACCTCACAGAGGGAGATTATCTTTTAGACACGCTTTCCCACCCTGTAATACCCTCATTTAAGTACAGAGGGATGGCTTGGTTGTAAGTGCAGGAGGGGAAATGGTTCTCTGTGTAAAAGGACATTTGACAATACAGTAAATAATGAAGTTTCGGCAAAATCCAAACAATTGTAATAATATTCAAACAGATGGACAACTGAGGGAGTAATGACAAGTATAGAGCAGCAAAACATTTTTACAATGACCAGAGTCTGAACGGATACATTCACACATTAGGCTCATGTGAAAAATGTTTGGAAATTTCCACAAGTAATGCGCTTGTGTGAAAGAGGCTAAAGTGATGCTACAATGACAATGAAACCCAGAGTTTGATTAGCACTGGTTTGTAAGACCCAGTTTGCTCTGTATAATTATTCCCATTGGATTCAGCAAACTCCTAACCTAACACATCAGATGGACAATTCAATAAACTTCACTGGTCCATCTAGGGAAACAGCCCATAGAAAGTGTTTGGGAATGGGCAGAACATTTCATCAGAATACCTGGCTGGTGATTGGATAATCTGTCCATCAATTACAATTCCTACAAACCAGTCAGATAATGTAGTAGGCAGATGCTACTGCAGCGGTGTAAAGGAGGAAACATAAACCACAAACTATCACCGAAAGTGGAGCAGCAATAAAATGTATATGGCCTAGATCTGATAAACTGGTACTGAAGCGGTTAGCCTTTATGCTAATCTGTGTATGTGCCACACAGCTCAAATCATCTCAAAGAGGTTTCTGAACCTGACAATGAGTTCACAGCACTTCAGTGGCCTCCACAGTCACCAGATGTCAACCAGATAGACCACATTTGGGATGTGGTGGAATGGGGGCTTTGCAATATGGATTGAAAGAGGATGTTTCCAATACCTCCTTCAATCCATGCCAGGAATAGTTAATAAAGCTCAATATGAGCAAGGTATACCTAATAAAGTGACCGGAGAGTGTATATTCCTTGTAAGCCTGAGCATTTATAGCATTTCTGGTTTCTCTGAGGCCCACATAAACAAACTGTTAACTCCCCACATAGTATATGCCAACACAGCAGTCTTTAACACATTATCCGAACAGCCCCCCCACCCTCCAATAACACAAACACATTAGAGCATCTAAATTACACTTTAGCAGGAAACTGCTCGTATACAGTTCAGTCAACACGGAAATGCTCAGGAAGCAGAATGTTTATGTTCCAGATCTTTTGTTTATGTAGTCTTTTTGGTTATCGACACCTTAATGGTCACATCTGCAAGCATTTTCCCCTCCATCCATTGTACCACGCTGAGTAGAGATTTAGCTGTAAAGGCTTTATTTGCTATTTGTTGAGGCCTTTTAAACTAAAATGGGTCCATTAACACACACGGGCGATGGCAAACACTGGTATTTAAGTCCATCAGGGAAAAGTGCAAGCAGGCAAACAATGGAAGGAGAAAGCATGAGCAGTGGAGTGAAAGAACAGTTTCAAGGAGTCAGTTCTCTCTTCTCCGCCACCCAAGTCGACAGTCTCACACCGGCGCAGGAAGCTGTTGAACTCTCTCGCTGCTACAAATGTTCCCTGGCTGCTTCACTCTGAGGCTACGCTTGTATTTGTGTGTGTGTGCGTGTGTGAATGGTCCGGAAGCATCTATAGGAGTGGCAGCTTGCCCTACCACCGCTGATGTCTGCTGAATGGACAAACAGAAAACCCACTTAGTTTGGCAGCAGTTGGGGTCCTGTTTTCCTCTCCCTCTATTTTTCCGTACTCCATGGTGCTTTCCTCCAGGAGTCCTCTCTTTCTTTTCCATGCGAGGCACTTTTTAAAAGATTTTGGTGACTATTTTTCTTTTTTTTTTTGGTGCAGCAGTCAGACTTCTGTTTTGCTCCCCCTATTTATTTTCTTGTCTTTCTTTTTGTCCTGGTTTTCCATCATCCAGCTCTCTCTGACTTATCCATTCAAAGCACTTTTCAGAATTTATCCATTGTGTTTATTTGCCTTTATGCTGATGATTGCATTATGTTTTTGGTTGTTCCTTTATCCTGTAAGACAGTACCTTTGAAGGTAATATCTTAAGAATGCATTGAGGGGTTTTCTTCAAACTTTGCACATATATTCATTTAGACTCAATGTTGATCTGTTAAGATTTTTAAGAACAAGGGCAAAGTTCAAGGGCTTTATACTGCATAGTCACCTCTTGCTTTTGAAGGCACTACATTAATGCATTAGTGATGCATGATATGAAGAATTTCAACCGATGCGATAACTGAATTTCTTGCTTCTCATGGCTGAAATAATAACTGATAAGTTCATGTTTTTATATTGAATAGAATCTTTTTGCCCGCTAAAATCATGATCCAACCACTGAACCACTAAGCAAAGCATGCAGATCGGACTAACGTCAGATGTCCGTATGTCTGTGATATAACTTACGTGTAGTATTTTCTTGTTATGGACTCTTATCAAGTTATGGACATGTGTGGCAATGATAAATTAGAGGACATGGAGGGATGCATTCAAAAAGAAGCGAGGGTGTAACATAGCTCCAGATGTGCTAATGTGCGGTTAACTGGCGAAAACTCGAGCTCTCATCGACAGAAAAGGGCTGGTCGTCGAGCACCATGAACTCCATTTCTTTGTTGTAAATGGCTTTAGCCTTTTAACCATCTCTTAAAAAGCTTTTCCAGTTTTCAAACGCCTGCTGAATGTGGACATAATGTGGACATCCATGCTCCACTTTGCTGTTTTTAGCCTGAGCACCACTAGCTGCTAATGCTACTTCTTTGTCTTCTTCAATACTGCTTTGTGGCAATGACAGCTTTTCAGGTGAGCTATAATATTGCTGTGTTAAAACACTAAGTCCTCTTTCCTCCATTCAAAATTTTCACAGAACAGGTTTTGCAAACATCAAACATCTGTCACTGAGAATAACAACAACCCTGGTGAAGCCATGTTCACTTTTGGTCTGAAAGAGACGGGCAGGCCTGGGTCCTTCTAATAAGGCGCAATAGATGATGTAACCAGCATGACATGGTTTGTTTTGGGACTACGCGGCCTGCAAATCATTTCCCAATTTAAGTAATTTATTGGATCTTTTTATTGGATAAAATGTATGTTATGGGTTTATATGAAATGACGTCATCTTTTACCAAAACAGCCAATATTGTATCGGTCCAATAAATATTGTGCATCCCTATAATGCATTAAAGGATTTCCATTGAAGCTGCCCAAATGCCCTTTCTACACAACTTCAGCACAGCTTTGAGGAAGTTTTTTTTTCAGATTTGAACAAATTTGAACACAGACTCAAAGATAAATTTGCTTAACTTTGGAAGTTATAGGTCAGTGGCCAAGCTCTCCATTTACCACTCAATCATCATTCCTACCCTCACCTTTGGTCACGTGATCTGGGTAGTGACCGAAAGAACAAGACGTTTTTACATGCCTTATTGCATGACATCGCTGGATTTTCTTCAGAATTTGCACAAATTTTAACTCAGACTCAAGGGTGAAATTGCTAAATTTGCCAATCACTTGTCAAAGGTTTGGATAATTGAGTAGCATGTGCATCATTTCTTTTAATGACACATCTCAAAAATGCTTGAAATTATTTTCTTGAAAAAACAAAAATATTTACCAGAACTTGTTGAACTGGTTAGATTTAGGCCATTACAGCACCAAGTCACTGTCCACCATATTTATCCTTGACTTTTTTACATACTTTGGCAAGAATGCTTTTCAAGATTATTTCAACAGTTTCAACAAATGTTCACTCTGACTCAAGAATGAACTAACTAGCTGTCAGATGTCAAGGTCAATGGGCCTCATGCTCATCCTTTGCTTAGAAATGCAGGGAACATTTTCAGTGGCTTTTTTTTATCTCCTCACAAATGCCCATCTTTAGTTTAAACTTAAGTTACTTGGTCATTGTACCGAGCTTTAGTAATTCAATGTTGTGTACTTTTTTAAAAGGATGTTTAGGATTTTCTGTCAAAGATGATGGTCATTGGGCCTCATGTTTATCCATTGCTGAGAAATATAAGATCTCAAACACTCCTTAGGACAGTCTCCAAACTCTGCACAAATGTTTTTTTTAAAAGTCAAGGATAGACTGAATTGATGATGGAGGCGAAAAATCAAAGGTGATCAAGACGTTTCAAGACTCCATAGAGCAGGGGTCGGCAGGTAAGTTTGGCCTTGGGCCAAAACTATTCCGAGCAACTGAATGGTGGGCCAAAATAGTGATAGTGGTGCTGAATGATATTTTTAGTGGCCCGCGCTGTGGCCGCTGGCTGTCTAATGTTGTCAGCTGAGCGGCCACTATGTTCGCGATCGCTGTGGCTTGTGTTCATCCAACTGGGGGCGGCTGCTGATTTATATTGTGGCCAGCTTAGGTTTTGAAGGAGCCAGAGACGAGACTTAGCTCTAGCTGTTAGTTTCCGAGCTTCACACACCGGAGCGGCTTTTTATTAGGCTCAGTGGACAGCACAGAACGGGGGGGGGGCTCAACCGAACAGCGGTACAGACACTTGCTGGGCTTTTGGTGTCAAACCGTGTCTTTAGGCTCTGAACACTGTACGCTCGTCATGACAAGTAACAGCGGTCTCTTTACGAGCGTACACCATTGCACCAGAAATACACTGAACTACTGAACAAACATGCCCCAACACTTCCACAGCCCACCAAGTCCAACACAACAGTCCCGCCTGCAGTGACCCCTTCCTGTGGGTCGTCACGATATTTAGGCTACATTGGCGGGCGCTGCCACCGCCGGCCGTTCGGGAGCTCTCCCGGTTTCCCCGATGGCCAGCACGTCCCTGCCCCTTTTAAATCAGATTTTTAATTTCATCTAGCGGGCCAGATATTATTGGAGACGGGCCAATTTTGGCCCGTGGGCCGTTAGTTGCCGACCACTGCCATAGAGGAACACCAGCTCAAACCTGCACTTGTACTTTAGGGTGGCCCAAAGACTGAAAAGGAATTGAACAAAGTCATGTCATGCACATGTTATCTCAAACGACATTTAGCTCTGAGCTTTAGTGCATAAATAAGTTATATGTTTATACTGAAGCTCTGTTTTGAACCAAGCTGTAAAGACGTTTATTAAGGCCACGGAGACCATCTTCTCCCTGCATACAATAGTTAAGGTTTCATTGTTTTGCAGCCAGCCCCTAATGGACACAGGGTACTACAGGTTTTTGTCAATGTCAATGTCAATGTCAGCTTTATTTACATAGCACATTTAAACAGCCAGCAGCCGACCAAAGTGCTTTACAGTTTGCTCCATTTACATCCCTCTGAGTTTGCCGCTTGGGTTGACCTCATGTACTTTTGGAGGTCAAAGGTTGCTTGAAACTTACTGTTACAAAAACCACCCAACCCTTCTTATAGACCCAGCACTGTGCGTTCAGTATTCAGTAATTCAAGGAGGCACAACAGTAGGTATACTTTTATGTTGTTGCAGTATTCATGGTCGTGTTTCCTCCTCCTCGTTTCCTTATCTGTCTCTCTCACTCGGTTCCCTCCTTGAATCGTCTCTCTTCCATGAGAGGAACTTTTGAGGGTATTTTAGATGCATTTTTCTTCTTACTTTGGTGCCAGCTAATCCCACGAAAGGACTGGCATGTACAGGAATGTGGTAGAAAACTTACTGCCAGCTTTCCACATGCATCCTCTCTTTAAAAATCACTCCCTGTCTTTATCTCCCAATGCAAACAAACTAAACGCTGCAGCACAACACACCATATATGCCTTCACATCACCCTTCCTGCAGGCGAGGAGCAGGGCGAACTGTTTGAAACTCCCGTCATAAGGCCTCCTGTCCCAGGGAGGAGACTGGGGCTAGCCTCGGGGCTGCATTTTCAAATTTTAGAAGGGCCTTGGATTATCACTCTGGGAGTCTGTGTGTGACCTTGTCGTAACCTGGGGCTTGATTCTGACACGTACTCTCGCACACACGAGAAGTCCCATTTGCTCGAGTGTCCTTCAGCAGGGTCTATTCTCAGATGAAATGCGGGAGCTGCAGAGGCCCCCGGTGGGCCAGAGGGAACGTTTGATCTGCACCACTTTGGCTCCTGCTGCTGCCTCTGATGATCTCTGGTGGTTTAATTAAAAAAAAAAGAAAGTGGAGAAAGATAAATAAAAGCAGGGCCTACGGAGACCACAGACCTCAGTAAATAGATAGAGGAAGAGTGCAAGCTGGGATGAGAGTTAAAAAAGGAAAGCTAAAGAAAAAGTGGAGCAACATCAAACACCTGTCAGCAAACGGGGGGATAAGGCAACTTCAAAAATCAACTTCAATAACGCGTCATGCCCCAATGCTTCAGCTGCTTCCTTCTTTTCCACTCATCCCATCATCCCTCTCTTCTTCATTTTACCTCCTCTCCTGCGTGTGTCCCTGCAGTGTTAGTTGATAATTAGTACACAAGGATTTGGCGCTGTCAGCCACATCTGTGTTTGAATCATCTGAGTGAAAGCCTTTAACAAACCTCCAGGGCATCATGGGAAAGATGAGATATGAGGTATTCGGGTCCAGCCATCTTACTTGCATACATACATCTGCACACAAGAGCATTGATCATATTATCTGCTCCGCCTGGGATGTATCGCAGTGCCAAGCAGCTGGGGCTGCACTCACGCTGATTGTATTATAGGCATGCAGCTCCAGTGTGTCATGCTATGCTGCTCGCTGCCAAAGAAGAGTACAGCGAGGGAGGAGTCCATCCAAACTGCAGCTGATCACAGTTTATATCGCATTTATGGAATTTGCAGCTTCCTCGAGCAGTTTATCAGCGTCAGCGTCAATTTTAAGTTTCATTTTACAGCTTTTTTTCTTTGTTTCCAGGCGGCGTGCATTCCAGTGCTGCTCAGTAACGGTTGGGAGCTGCCGTTCTCTGACGTCATTCAGTGGAACCAGGCTGTCATAGAGGGAGATGAGAGATTACTACTACAGGTAACGTACACAGGAAGTTACTCACTCTTCTTTAAAGGCACGCACATACTCTTGTTAAACAATAAATGAAGTATGAATAAAAAGATATAATTAAGTGGGCTCCGTAGTTATGGAACTCACTCCCCCCTGACCTCCGCAACACTAAGTCCTTAGCCTCTTTGAAACCAGACTCAACACTCATCTGTTCAAGCTCTCCTACTCCCTCTGATCTCTTGTACTGTCTGTTGTATTGTATTGCTTGGTTTTATTCCTGTTTTTATGTCTGTTTTTTGCACCTGTTTAGTGCACTTTTTTTATTTGTACTTTTGTAAGGTGACCTTGAGTGTTATGAAAGGTGCCCTTAAATAAAATCTGTTATTATTATTATAATTAATAAGGTTTCAGGCCAGGCAGTTTGTTGGTTATTTGTTAGATTTTTTTTTCATTAACTAATATAACACAGTATCTCAATTAAGAAAAATAACAAAAAGCTAAATTGTAAATGAAAAGGAGCAGAGAGAGGATTGATTTCATATAATCTGCCACTTTGCCCCTAATGTTTAATGGAAAACAAAAAATAATAAAAGCAGTGAGTCAAAATCCTGATTTAAACAGAAATCAAAAAGAAAAGTAGAGAAACTACCAATACAAAATGATAGTCACCCCACTGGTTGTTGTCTCTTGGCAAACTAATGTTATGCTGGGAAACTTGGTAAATGTCTATGATAACCATCATACCCCAATTTCTCTGCAGGGACAAATAAACTAAACTGAATAACTAAGTCCTGTTTACACAAGAACGAAAACGGCCAAAAACAGAGTTTTAATTGCATTTTCACCTTTCGTTCATATTAAAGTGGTGCTCGGAGTGTCTGAATCTGCAAATTCTTGAAACCAGGATCCAGACTAAGAAGGTTTAAAAACATTTTCGTTTCCGTATTTGTACTTCAGGGATCAGCTTACCGAGCGGTGCGTGAGCTCTTTCAATAAAGATTTAAAGATTGTGTGTGTGTCACAGGAACAGCAACAACAGCTTCGGCCATCTACTGAGCAACATTTGTGCTGCTTACTGTGCTCAGTTTGTTATCCAGACAAAAATATCGAGACAGATTTGTTATCCAGACAAGAAACTCCTTCATCTTCGTGTGTCCACTCGCCATTGTTGTTTATGAAAAGTTTGTCTTCACTGGAAAGCATATGTGTTGCAACACCGCTGTTTCACTGCAAACTGACGTCACCATCCACTGGTCTGGCATGCACGCTGCAGCGTTTTCAGTTGTTCTCACGTCTCCTTGTGAACATGGAGCACTTTTGAAAAAACAAAGGGAAAACCCTTCCGTCTCTGGTACAACGTTGTTGTGTAAACGGGGCCTTAAAGACAAACTCTGGCAAGAACATAACCTCATTGGAAGAGGTTAAAAAAAAAGTAAAGAGTTGTTTTTCACTGTTAAAAAGGTGTTCATATTTTATTTTAATTTCAGTACAGAAATTTGGCAAGACAAAGGTAATCGAATCAGATTGATAAGCAGGATTGTTGAAGGCTTTGGTATTACTAAATTGTATCAGTTCCCATCTCTACCTCAGACTATTACCTGCCCTCACCTCGTGGTAAAACATCTACATATGTTCTCTCCTGTCATGAGAACAGCTTCACCTTGTCTACGTCTTCATT
Source organism: Scarus forsteni (assembly GCA_036419115.1). Lineage (NCBI taxonomy): Eukaryota > Metazoa > Chordata > Actinopteri > Labriformes > Labridae > Scarus > Scarus forsteni. Next base: position 17,493,710 of record JAZDUH010000458.1, read on the forward strand.
GTATTGAAGAGTGAGCCCTCAAGTAACTTCAGATCATGGATGCTGTGAGGACTTCAGTTTCAGAGCCAGAGATTTTTTCAGGTGGGCAGAAATGTCAGTGACAAGGCCGGCTCATTAAACGCGGTCCTGCCGTTATTATTTGAAACTGTCTGGCTGGAGCTCCTGGGGGCTTGTTCCTGTTCATTAGCTGAATGCCAATTTGTGTCCTCCATTGGTAGAGATCAAAATGGATCAATGCAGAGGAGACATGATGTAATTTGTGGGAGAGAGGGAGATAAAGGTTGTAGCTGAGAGAGAGAGGGACGGCTTTGCTTGTTCGTTGTGTTTTATTTGTGTGTGGAGAGAGAGAAAGAAAGGATGAGTGAGCTGGCAGGAGTGTTTCTGAACTGAAGCTGGATTAAGGTCTCTTTAGGGGTTTTAATCTCAAAGGGCTCTAACCTGTGAGCATAATGTTTGATACAGGTAATACAGAGACTGGCCAGCCTCTGCAAATTGGATTATAAATGTGGTTTTTAATTTTAGGAACATGCTTAGGCAAAAACTAACAGACACTTTGCGGTTACTGTTAATATGATGGACACATCTCTTGTTGGACGGCATCTTCATATTGAAACAAAAACACCCAACGGTGCTGCCTACTTTCATTTATACAGAATTATTTTTATTCTTCTAAAACACAATACCAAAAATCATAAATATAAACATGTTCATTAGTCACTATCCAAACTCCAGATGTGTGAAGTGTAGCAAGGACAACTGAGCACACCCTGAGAGTTTTACTGAAAAGATCCGATCAAAAGCCACGGCAAGAGAAGTAATGGCGCATATCCAGTTGATCTTGGAACTGGGATAGCCCAAATTGCCAATTCATTAACGTAACAGGTGGAATTTCTCACTATCTCTCCTTCAGCTGACTTAACCAGCTCGTAACTGGAATGTGGCTAGCTGGGATATGGCATAATTATCATTCTACTCATCCCAGTTTGGATTAAAAAAATAAAACGCACAATAAATTCAGAGCATAGCTCGATGAACTTTAGAAGACTATTATGGAAACATTTTGAATTCTTATATCATCATAACAGATTTTGCCTTTTTTCATCCATGTTAACTGTTCATTAATCTACAAAATTAACCTGTGGTCTGGCACATTTAAAGAATTCAGTGCAGTAACCTCCTTTATCCACGTTGTTACAAAGAACTGTCACTATCACAGTTTTATAATATGTTGGTGGAAAACCATAACAATGATTCTGAAAGTGAAAGACAGGACAGAGTAGACATCTCAGTTAACGAATGGAGAAAGTACATTTAAAGACACACACTCAATCAATTAACACCTGTTTAAGACTGATAAATTTCACTGGGTAATGAGGAGATAGATTCCTCCTGTACTACTGAATACATTTGATCCCAATATGTCAGATCTATAAGTGTAACAATTATCAAGATTCACTACATCACTGTTTATGAAATTGTGATGAAATTCAAAAATTCTAGAGGTCTTTGTTAAAATATATCTCTCAGATCACATCAAGTCTGGTACCATTATGTCCCAAGATATGTATTTTAGGCATTTTATATATATATATATATATATATATACACATTTATATATATACATATATATATATATATATATATATATATATATACATATATATATATATATATATATATATATATATATATATATATATATATATATATATATACATACATACACATATACATATACATATATATACATATACATATATACACACACACATATACATATATATATACACATATACATATATATATATACATATATATATATATACATATATATATATATATATATATATATATATATATATATATATATATATATATATATATATATATATATATATATATATATATATATATATATATATATATGCTCAAACTAGAAAAGCACTCTGAGAGCACAAACCTCCACCAAGCAGCTATGCTCCACCCATAAATTGTGATTTCGACCCAACATTATTGTCCTGTATTTATTATATACACACATTGTGGATAGAAAAATGTCAATCTACAATAAGTTTGATTGTTGTTGATATGTCAAATCCAATAGAGTGACCTAGTTAGTCGTGGGTTTTGTTACTCGTAGACTGAACCAATGTGCTGCTGCTTGTACAGATGTTGGTGTTGTGCACGCCACAGTACTTCCAGTGGGCAATGTCACCAGCCTGTTCTCTGTGTGGAATTTGGGGGTTAGGTTTTTGCTAACACACAGACTTCTGCTATGATGGACTATTTCTGTATTGACATTATCAGCAACCTTATTTCAAGTGATTAAGAGGCTCCATCGGAATATCTTCCGCCTTTACACTGTGTCTGTGAGCAGAACTGCATGCACAGCAGACTGAGCAGTGTGGAGATCTCCTCCCCTGGCATTGCAAGGGAAGCTGGGAAATGCAGTGACATAGGCCTGAAAAACCTAGACATCAGTTTACAATTAAACTACAGTTCCCAAACCACACATATGGTCAAATTTCCCAAGAATCCAACCAGTAGTTTTTGCGTAATCTAGCTAACAGACAAACAAACAAACAGACAGACCCTGGCGAAAACATAACGTCCTTGGCAGAGGTTTAAAAAAAAAATCAAGTGGGCTACACTGAATAAGACCCTGCATATGGACCCCTGGGTGCTTTTTGCCCATCCTGTACTACAGGAACAAATGTGTCTTATCCACTGTCATTTGCTGTCATGTGAGGGGTCCTTCAAACTGACAACTTTGGTTAAGATTTTAAAGTGTGTGTCAGGCAGATAAAACCCCCAAAGCTCAAGGTTATAAAAGTAGGGAGATGTAGCTGCATGCAGGATCTGTTATCAGGGCTCATTAAGAAAGTTGTTCTTAGTTTTAAAACACAAGTCATTAAAGGAGTCAAACGCTGACTTCTCCGAGTTTAACCAGCAATCCCCCTCTTTGACTGAGCCGCTGAGCTTTACTCTCTTAGTGATTAAATCAATTTTAGTGATTCACTCTAAACTCTACATTATCGTCCAAACTAATTAAAGTCTAATTGTTTGAACAGCAGGCCCTGAGTCTGCCCTGTGTCAAATGTTTCTTCACGAGGCCAAATCAAGCTGCCTCTTCACTCAGTTTATGAAGTTTTGATCACCTGAATGTGATTCCTATTTTTAGACTCAAAAACAGGTCTATCTCTTTGTTTCTTTCTCTCTGCTTTTTAATTATTTTCTCCTCATTTTACCTCGTGTATCTTTTGCTCATCTCATCTTTTCTCCTTCAGGTGCCATCTACAGTGAGAGCAGTGGGGAATGAGCGAGTTCTGGCGCTCAGGCAGAGGACGCAGATGCTGTGGGAGGCTTACTTTTCTTCTGTGGACAAGATAGTCCTCACCACACTAGAGGTAAGCCTCAGCTGCAACACATTTCACATAAAAGCCTTAAAACGGGAAGCCGCGATGGAAAGTGTGTCCACATCTTTAAGCACTATTTCATTGTTGAAGTGTTGATGGTCAAGCTGATAAACAGCTCATGTTGAATAAAGCAGAAACACCTTAGCATGTTGGACAGGAAGGAAAGGTGGTCTCCTAGGGCAGGACGGGGAGTAAATGGAACAATGTGGATCTGGCAGACAAAGCAGTCCACTATTAAATACTATAGTGAGCATATTCGCCCTTATATCAGTGCTATGCCTGGTTTCACAGAGTAACTACATCTGCAAAAGCAAAGAATATTTTGGCAAACCTCACTCAAATTATGGTGTGTTGCTTGGCTCACAGAAATCACACAGGTAGCACGCATGCTGTTTGCGATCATAGGGAACAAACATCACACCTCCTCATGCTTGCCCGCAGTGAGCTCCCCTGCTGCTGTCATCATTGAAATTCTACTTGGCTTCAGGCAAGAAAAATTCCAGATAGACTCAATTAAAATTACAACAAGAGTTACGTACAAGTGTGAAAGCTGCTTATATCTAGGTTAGCAAACCTCACCCACCGTCTTGATGCATCTCCTGAAATCTATCAAGCTAATCTAAGAGGACTCTGTGGCTCAGACCAAGATGGTGGACCGAAGCGTATCCCAAAAATGAAAGAGCCCACATGTTTGGGTTCATATATGTAGTTCCAATTCCACAATCACCTAAGTTCATAAAACCTTTGAGTTTTCAGTATTACATACCCCTGATCCACCCGTATTCTCATTCTGACTAAAGGCCTCTGTTTGAGGCTCCTGCCCCTTTAAGGCATCATTTCCCACGCTGGGCTGGTCCAATCAGATTGATTGAACCATGTTTTCAAGAGCTTCAAATTCATTTAATAAGCAGCTATTGATGCTGTAGACATGGTAAGAAGGAGAAGTCCTGATGCTGCAGACTTTGTTTTGTGCATAGTTGTGCTCTGTGGAGACATGTTAAGCAGACTACAGGGTATGTCAATCAAAACAACATAATATGGGCTTTTTGAGGAATTACGGACATTGAGTCCTTGTAATCAAAGGTTACAGACACTGACAGTTTTTCTAAAGAATACGAATAAGTGTCTACATCAGCTTTATTTCTGTGCATAGCTCGTCCTGTTTTGATTTTTAAATACTGATGTCAAATGTTAGTCAAGTCAGTCTAGCATAGAATTCGTAACTTGATCCCAAAATCAATTAAAGCCCAAACAGTGCTAAAGATCCCCCACACCTCTCTGTCAGGTTGTGTTGCAACTGTTGGAAGAGAAATAACTGAGCTATATATACTAAAATACTGAGCTATAACTGTGTTATGAGAAGCCACCAATAGTATGGAGTGTCTCATAAAAATATGATTTCTTGTTATATCACTAGGTCAGGGCTGGATCCCTGGAAAAGTCCAGGAAAAAAATGTTTAATGTCATTGCAGAGTCCACTAATTCATGGACCAGCAGGGGGCACTAACTGCGTGTTCCCACCAAAAGCGTCACAAATTTTTCACGTGTTGATATTACATACAAAGTCAATTTAAAGACGCGAATTGACGCTGCATCGGGGCGAGCATGGAACGGCGTCAAGCGTTCAAGTGGTGAGCGGTGAGCAGCGAGTGTTTCAAGCGAAAAAACGCTTGCCGCTTAACGCTTGATGCTCGAGTTGAAATAATTGAACTTTTCGGGTGAGCGAGGATGTTGACGCGCCGGGACAGCCTATCAGCGTGGAGATCGTCAGTGACGCAGGGCATTCTGGGGCTCGGAGTCTTGCTAATTTGACAAACTGCTAAACTGGAGACAGATGGAAAGGCGCTCAGCAGCTGGAATGGAGCGCCTGTAGTTGATATCCAGGCGGGAGATCCTGACACCAACCCTGGCTAGCAGGTCTTCAAACTGGGCAACAGTCAGCCTGAAGTACCGCTGGAACTGGCCGTCATCCAGACGCAGCTCCTGCAAGAGACGGTGGAACTCACCGAGCTCACACCGCCTCCGTAGGGTAGCATGAAACCAGTACCGACGTCGGTGCCTAGCCCACAGCTGACTTCTCCACAGCAGGTACAGAGCAGCGATGGTGGTAATCGGAGCTATGTTCGACGATGAAATGATAATGGCGGACTTTTCATGCAACCATGCCGCGGCGAGCGGTGAGCGTTTTTTTGCATATTTGTACCAGCGTCAAAACTCGAGCGTCTAGCACAGCACGATTTCACTTGATGCCCGAATACACCCGCTTTCAACGCTTTTGGTGGGAACGCGCCGTAAGTCATTAATGCACATTGATGTAGAGGCCAGGCATGGCGTTCAATCACTCATAAGATAAAAGAAAGCCTGTTTGGACCCTGTAGACTGAAGTAACTAACATTTAACCTGACACACCAGATCAACCGTTTAGCACATATTCACCAGCACAAATGTAAAAGAGCCCATAAAGAGTGTTTGAAAAGGGTGGGACTGTTTAAAAGCATATCAGGCAGGTGACTGGCTGATTCCTCCATCAATCACATTTATTAATCAGACAATGTAGTAAGTGGGTGCTACAGCCACGGTATAAGGGCCAAAACGTAAACTACTATGTAAAACAAACTCCCGCCAAACCATGTCCGAAGTGGAGCAAAAGTTTCTTTTCCATTGAGAAGTTTGCAGTGTTGTTAAAGCTTATGACCCCAAAGTCCTCAGAGCCCTCTGTACCAGAGTTAAAGTCAATCCAAACAAAACACTATGAGCAGTTCTTTCAGATATGAGCATGCTGTTTTAAAATGGAATAATAAAAATGGTCGACCTTGTGTTCAGTTTATATATGACTACAAGAGGCTTTTTTGTAGGTCCTTGTATAATTTGTACATGTAAATATATATATAAACATATGCCTACCAACTTTCAGGATCCTAATTTAAATGTGCCTACAGATAAAATGGGTTCTTTCTACCAAGGTCAGTGCTTAGGATCTCATTAAAATGGATAAACAAAGTACAAATTGGGAAGAAGAGAAGAGTTATATTACAGAAATTCAACAGAAGTGTTACGTGGTAATGTAAGTTCACATATATAATTCAAAAGAAATATTAAAAATAAACCAGAGAAGAAGCACATTTGAAGTGGATTAGCTGGGAAAGTCAAGACAGTTTGCAATGTATCCATCAAAGGCAAACAGAAAAGGGAATATTTAAGCTTTCAGTTATAATGACTATTTTCTGTTTCATACATAAGCAGTTTTCATGTTGCATTAATCTGTTTTCAGAAGAACTTTTCCTGTATCATGTCTGATCTTAGTGTAAGCCTCCTTCAAACTTCTTTCTGTTCCCCTCAAAAGCTGAGGGTGAGCTTCTGTCCACTAAGTATTGGCTGGAGACGTATTTGAATCTATGTTTTGAAACTCCAGATCCTCTCACCATACAATTCTGTGGAGGAATGTGCAGCAGCATCCAGTGAAAACATCCACAAAAAGCCGCAGTGGCTGTAAACACAGGTTTTCTATTGAAGCCGTAGTTGCTACCTCTCTGCGTTTTTACTGTCTGTGTGCTATCATCAGTCCTCTCTCACAAAGTCTTCCCAACAGAGCCTCCACATTTGAATCAAACCAGCCTTCTATCATTATGATTATGGGGTTGGAGCTCGGCCAGAGCTCTGTATTTCGTCTCTTTTTACTATCTGAGCTCTGTGTGGGACTGTGACTCAGAGGGAGCTTTTCAAAAGAAGTCCACATCCGATCTGCCTGCAGTCTCCCAGAAATCCCCTAATGTATAGAAATTATATATCATTATATTTCAAATATCAGCCTGAACCTGCTCATCTCAGCCTCACTGCTCGCTGTTATTAAAGTCAGAGAAATGATGCTTTTCTTATAACTACAGGTCAGGTTTGCAAAAAAGTCCAATTTTTGACAGATTGATTGCAGTAAACATAAAAAGAAAGGCTTTTTTTTCTCCCTTTTGTATGTTTTGCAGCTCTATTGCCTCATCTTGCCAAAAGAAGATTTGTTCTGATAGCAATATTTTGGACTGTGATATGATACAAGAACATTTCAACAAAATTCAAAGGTGTTTTGATGGAGGCCCTGAACACCAAATACTGCAGACAGCATTGTGTCTGATTTGCACAAGGCACAACAGGGAAAAAAAAGACCATTCCTAAGATCTTGCTTGGGTATATTGTGATTTTTTTGTGCTCCAAACTGTCTTGACCCATGAAGTTGTTAAAATTTTTTTTAAAGCTGCGACGCTTGTGAAAAAGATGGACCTTAAAGCCATGTCAAACTTAATTCACAGGGCTAACAGAGAAAAAAATAAACTTAGAACAGACATACACTCACTGGCAACTTTATTAGGTACATCAGCAGGAGCAAAAAGACAAAAGGGCAAATACAGTGCATTCTCGCCACTGAAGAGGGAACTAAGTTTTGCATGTTTTCAAGGGCGCTTAAGACATGTTTATATGTTACAAAAATGGCACATTATATATAAAATATATATAACAGACCAACTAGACAGACAAAAATACATCCTTCCCCTATAATATTTTCAGTAAAGTGGATGCCATTTCCTGCATTCTAGTGCATTTTACAATCATTTTAGCACCAGATTATCCAAACGAGTTCTGTTGGATATAGTTCTGGCTCAGTATAGTTAAAACAGGCCCCACATAAATGTCATTGCAGCAGTAATGTTCATAGTATGTCTTGGCTGTAATGGTCCTCGAGAGTGTAGTGCATTTTTTTTCAACCCAGGAGGTCAGTTAAGTGTTTTTTCCCATCTGGAGGGCACTTAAGCATGCGTTTTGGCCTTCAAGGACACACAGCATACACTATATTACCAAAAGTATTTGCTCACCTGCCCTGACCCACATATGAACTTCAAGGATAAGTTTGGTTTCTGCAGCTTTCACATTGTTTATAGAATGAAGTAGAACAATATACTCACCCAGAAGGCTTTCCTGACCCAAACAGTGCTTTAGGAGATATTTAGATCCAAAATCGAGCAGCGGACATCCATATAATGGTAGCACATAGGGCATACAGCGCCGCTCCCAAAACTGCATTAATCGTCCAAAAACTCATTAGTTTCACCAATATTTCATCGTGGTCCGCTTGCACTACTCCTCCACAACAGACTGTGTCACTCCACCCATGTTTTTGTGGCTGTACTGACCTCTGAACTGAAGAAGAAAAACGCATGCTCTGCACATGCGCACTACGGCTCATTGTTTCGGGAGAATGCGGCTATACGACGACTTTCTTCTTCCAGTTTTGTGCAAAATGGACGAATATCTATGGGATGAAGATGTTGTGGAGGAGAACTTTGAATATGATGGGTGTCCTTACAGTTTCGAGCCAGAGTTTACAGATGAGGAGCTCATTGAAAGGAGGACGCGGAGGCAACGCTCCAGAGAGTACTGCACATGGGCGGAGGCAAACATTCTTCTTCTTTAGTTCAGAGGTCGGCACAGTTACAAAAACATGTCTGGGGTGACACAGACAGTAATGGAGGAGTAGCCCGAGCGGATCATGATGGAATATTGGTGAAACTAATGAGTTTTTGGACGATTATAATGCAGTTTTAGGAGCGGCGCTGAATGCCCTATGTGCTACCATTATACGGATGTCCGCTGCTCGATTTTGGATCTAAATATCTCCCAAAGCACTGTTTGGGTCAGGAAAGCCTTCTGGGTGAGTATATTGTTCTACTTCATTCTATAAAACAGTGTGAAAGCTGTAGAAACTGAACTCATCCTTTAAGTTCATATGTGAGTCACTGCAGGTGAGCAAATACTTTTGGTAATATAGTGTATATGTTGGCACCGTAGAGCACATTTTTCAACAACTACAGCCAACATGGTTGTTGGTGTCTGGCCTGAGTATATCAGAACTGCTGATCTTCATGATTTGTTAGGGTCACTGACGTGACACAATTTGTTTGTGTTTGTTTGTGTTCCCATGGTTTAGTTAAATTTAAAAAGGTTAAAATTTGAAAATTAATTCACAAATTCCTTAAATAAATTCTCTTTTTTAAGAACTAGTTTGAAATTTCTGGATTCATTTTGGGACACTTTTCAAGGGATAATGGTCAAAAGTGTCAATGTGGTGCAACCATAAAAACTTGGCACCAAATATTTCAACTTGTTCTAAAAAGGTGAAACTCTCCATAAAACAAATTAAAAACTAGTTTGGGATAATCTACAGTTGTCTTGTTAAACAATGACAAAAATAATAATTGTTCTGATTATTATAAGTAATAGATTGCTAAAACGCATATAATTGTATTTAAAAATAATCCTTTAAAATATTTTCAAGTGAGAAATTACAATTAAGTCACTGATTTTATAAGTACACTTACATTCACTCCAGGTGGAAAACATGGTTCAATACTTCTCCTGTTGTTATGGTTACACTACTTGATATTTTCTGGAGCAATCCGTGTCCTTTTGTAAAACTGGCTCGAAAACGGTTAAAAATTACATGAAACCAACAGAAGATACAAAATACACATTTAAAACAAAATATTAAAACATATTCTTTTGTTGTGGTTAAACCATTTGACATTTTTGGGACAATCAATCTGTCCTTTTGCAAAAACTGGTTCAAAAACTATTAAAAATTACATAAAAGCAACAGAAAATACCTGATACCATCATGCAAACTCTTATTTGTCGCTAACCAATTACACTTAACCACTTCTTAGAGGTTACAGAGATCGGTCCAAAAAAGAGAAACTATCCAAAGAGCGGGTGTTCTCTGGTGGAAAATAGCTTTTTGATTACAGGTCAGAGGAGACAGTATAAAGGCAATAGTGGTTTAAACAAACATCCATCACAGCCACATTTGTTTGCCAAGTAGTAACTAAGAGTACAATTCACTTGGGCTCAACAAAATTTGGCATCAGAAGATTGGAAAAATTTTGGACCCCTATGTAGTACTGGAACATTGTTTAAAGGTGTAGTCAGCGATATGGGAGAAAACAAGTGGAGAGGTTATTTATAAACAAATTTAGACCCGCCTCTCCCTTCATACCTCACCCCTGGCTCCACCCCCAAAAGCTGATGGACGTGCATCGTCATGGAAATGGCCGTAGAAACTGCGTAGCTGACCAACGTAGCTAAGGTAACCTCGACTCTTCAGACAACTCGACTTCCATTATTGATGACATAACAACAACAGTGCATTCTGGCAGATTAGACAATAAGATGAATGCCCGACGGCTGTTACTGTTATGTGAAGCACCACAAAGCTAATGTTGCTTACCTATCCAGCAGAAAGACGGCGACATCCGCATCCGTTTTCTGGTCTGTCAATTGGCGGAGTTCCCTCCACCGTTGGAAAGCAACACCAATGTTGACCTGAGTCTTCGCTCTTTCATGGTCATAGCCCTTCTTTTTCACTTTCTGCTCCTCTGACCTTTTTCTTTTGGGCTGTTTTTCAGCCATTGCTACTGTACATATTGTATCTCTCTCTTACGTTAACTGCGCACACTACGCAACCTATGACTCCCCCTCTCCCCTGTCTGATCTGCGCATGAGTATGATCGCCCCCTGGATATGGGGGGGTCTACCCTATTTTGGTGACTTGGCCCGAGCCACAGTATTTACCTGCTGAAATTCAGAGCCAAGGCTGTGTGTTGAAACCAGACTTTTTTTTCAACATGCTGTCAATGGGGACATCTTGTGGATGGAGAGGAGAAATACGGGGATTTTGACAAATAGTGCATTAGATTAGAAGGTTAGAAGATGGCTGACTACACCTTTAAGTTAGAGATGCACAATATTATCAGTACTTTACTGATAGTGGCAAATCAGTTATTAAAGAGTATATGTTGTTTTTATTGCTTCACATCCATCTGTAACGTAATTGGAGCATCACAATGAAAGGAACAGGTCAGCTTTAGAAATGTGGAAGCTAAAAATATCAGATATGAGCAATAGTCAGATATCATACATCCCTAGTCTGAATGCTGCTGCCTACCTTAGTGTTGCTGCTGATCATGTCCACCCTGTGTGGCCAAAGTTCATCATCAAGCTCAGATAATCTCAAACAGGTTTTTTTTTAACATGACAGTGAGTTCACTGTACTCCAGTGGCCCACAAAGTCATCAGATCTCTATCCAGCAGAGCACCTTAAAGCTTTGCCTGCTGGATGGGAAGCTGAAAAATCTGCGGCATTTGCGTAGCGTCATGTCATTATAGACAAAAAGCTCTGAGGGGTGCTTACAACAATCTATGACACAAATAATTAAGGCAGGAAAAAGTGGAGCTAGCAAGTTGATTGCAGTGTATGTTAGTTTTAGTGGAATCAAACAGCTCTTAGTATTTATTTATTTAACTGGAATCTCATCAAGGTTTCTGTTGGTACTGTGTTTTTTATTGCAAAAATCAAGTTATTCTCTTTCATTTACAGAAATGTAATCAAAAAATAACAAGATATGATTTGTGATCCATGCTGCCAAGCTCCAAATATCCACAACGTAAAGCAAAATGTGTCCATGAAACACACTTCACGGAAGAGTTTTGCTCACATGTGTATTTCCATTGCTGTCTGTCTCTTGTTTTTCCTGTCTGGCCTTTGAACAACCTGAGAAAAATGTTCTTCAAAAGGTAGCAGCTCAGCTAAGACAAAGTCATCTGAAGGTTAGCCCAAGGGTTAGACCGTACATGAAAAGAAATAACAACCTCCTTCTATGAGTAGCTTTTACAAATGCTGCCACTATCAATTTTAGCTCATAAAGTCATGAGGAAACAACAGATTTAACCCCCTGAAATCTGAAGAAATCTCACAGCCGGGGGTCTGCCGGCACACGTTTGTAAAGGCGAGCCTGTCGGTCCCCAGTGGATTCTCTGCTGAGGATTCCTCGCAGAGATAATAAAGGAGAAGTTCTGGAGGTTGGTGATAAGCTGCTTATATACATACAGCAGCATGCAGAGGGGAACCTCACCCCATGGGAGACAGCTGTGCAGTCAGCCTGGGGTCAGAGGGAGAGGGCTGCAGAGGGGGGGTGACATGTTTGTGCGGTGTGGACACCTCCTGTTGGCGCACCATAGTAAGTGCACACGCACAAGCCGCATCATTAGAGCTGTAACACAAGCGTCTCAGCTGAGTTTACATTAAGCACCGAGACCCTCATCCAGCAGCTTAGAGGGGAGACGTGAATGTGTGTCGGCTTAGCTGAGCACAACAGCTACTTCACAACAAACCTAACAACCCTTCTTCCTGTTCTTTTTTTTCTCCACAGATTATCAAAGACCGTGTTTTCTCCCACATATCGAGGAATAAGTACATGTGGAACTTCCTGCCTGGAGGTCTGCTGGTCCTGCCAGAGTACTCCACACACCTCGCACACTTCCCCTTCTACTACCTTGGATTGGGTGAGTATGCTCTTTGTTGAAGTCTTGATTTGTTTGGACATTAAGGATGGAGATTAGAGCTGTGGTGAAGGAGGTTATTAATCAACAGCAGGAAATCAGATGAATGTCTCTCTTCAGTGTTTGTTTTAATTTTGCCAACATGCAGAAGAGTCTATTAAAAGCCTCGCTACGCAGGTTTTTATGTAAATATGACATTTGCCAAGTGATACTAATGGGATTAGTTTTTGTTTATGGCCGGCCTGGACTTTTTATGTCTACTTTCACTGTAGTCGGTTGATCATTTTTTACTGTTCAACTTATTTGACTCGATAGTAGATGTGTGTATTTACAGGAATCTTGCAATGCGAAGAGTGATGATGCATTATAGTACGAGACAGGGCTTGACATTATAACTGTCCCGCTGGCATGAATAAAGATCTGCTCCAGGCCAGCTGATTGCACATCCCGCTGGCCTGTGGTGCCAGGTATTATGCTCTATTGAAATATATGTATTAAACTCGTTTGCAGTTTTTGTTTTTATGATTCTTAAAAATCTTCCCAATAATTACTGCGATCAACGTTTCACCAGTGCATGCATGTGCTGAGAGGCAGCTGAAGCTTTTGGTGCGTTCCATTTGTACCGGGAAGTAAGAATTTCCGAGTTTCCAGTGGAAAATTTCAACTGGAATGCCACCCAAGGTTGGAATTACCCACTGGGAACTCAGGGCATCCTTGCCATTCCCGAGACGACAATCAAAGATGGCTGCCCCCAGTCTTAAAAGTTATTAAGCTCCTGTAATAATCAGCTTATTAGCACTTCTGACTAGTGTGTGTCACACTACATCAGTCGTATACAAAGTTTGACTCATATTTACGGAAATGCTGCCATAATGTTTTTTACATTCTTCATGAATGTGCGAACAATAGCTAACACAACGGCTAACAATAGTCTGGTAGAGATGATGTCATTAACGCTTTACTCTTTCGCAGTATATCACTCAGTGCACACCATGTTGAATGGATTTTTATGAGGCTTTTCTCTCATTATCTCTTACTCAGAATTTATGAAACAAACAAAAAAACATTTTTGTTACTTGTACTTACAAGCACATGCTGACATGTTAAACTGTTCTAAATATCATACTGCATTTGAGTTGTTTCAAATGTTTTTCTTTTTTTTATTTCACATGACCCTGTACCTGACTGTTGATAATTTTATTGTTCCCAGAGTTCTGCCTTTGTTACCTCTGCCAGGACGTTATGTGATCACCGGCGTCTGTTTGATTTTTTGTTAGTTTGTTTGTTTCTCTGTGAGCAAGATAACTCAAAAAGTTCTGGACAATTTTCGATGAAATTTTCAGGTAATGTCCAAATTGGGACAAGGAACAAATTATTAAATTTTGGGAGGGATCCGGATCAGAGTCTGGATCCATCATGACGAAAACTGCAATTTCGTGAACAACAACTGAACTAAAATAGATCTCATTATGAATCAAATTACTAATGGTGTGTTTCATGGTCAGGGAATCTAAATATTTACATGAAATAAAGGTAGGACTAATATTTATGGTGAAAATCACAATATGACTGAGAACTGTGGCGCTAGCGAAGGTCTGCACCCTCGAGTGCTTTTCTAGTTTTGTCTGTTAAACACTTCATAAACTTCTGTCTTTAAAGCTGTGTCATGTAGTGTTTGGTTACCTTGTTTTAAAACTGTGATCAGAATCTTAACATCAGTGATGTTACAGCTGGTTTGGTCCATGCCTGTTAGCTTTTCCAAACAAACCCGATTACAAATCAGTGTTTTGGATTAAAATCTGGGTGCTGCATTTTTATATAAGGGCACACACCTTCATAATGATGTGTCATACGTATTAAACATTGAATAGGTTGTTAAAGTTTATTCTTCAATTATTTGGATTTTGATTTATAAAGGTGGATAATTAGTGGTGTGAGGTAATAACCATGGTACACTGTACATTTTGTGAATATTACAGCCAATATGTGGGATATTTATGGTCATTTTTTTAAATCAAAGTATCAGTAATCAGCTTTTCACGCAAATATCTGCCAATCATATCATGCATCCTTATTTAGACTTGTGTTCCGCACAATTTGAGACCTGTAAGCAACTTCTTGTCATTTTCTTACTTCCTTTAGGGGTCAGTCCGGGTCAGGAGTTTACTGCTGTCATCCACGCTGTCTCCCCATTAATCTCCCAGTCTCAGCCAATCATGAAGCTGCTTCAGGTGGTCTCCAAGTCAAAATACTGCTCACAGGTAAATGGGACATAACTGATCAACAAAGTAGAGCCACAAATGGGAACTTCCACTCAAGCTTTTGCAATATTCTAGATTCCTGTTACCTGTAATCGATGTAACAGCTCTGATCTGACCATTTGTGTTTTTTTGCATAAATTGTGACTCTAAACTTAAACTCTTTTTTGTTCTTTGTTGAGTTCTTTGTTGTAATTGATGTTTTAGTGCTTGTCAAAACATTTTGTAAACCTCCATTTTCAAAATTAACTTAAAATAAAGGTGGAAATCTTTCTCCTGCTCTAGATCATCATCCTCTGGAACAGCGAGAAGCCTCCACCCAACCGCAGCAAATGGCCTCCGATGCCCGTCCCCCTCACTGTGACAGACGGGAGGAGGAAGGTGAGGGACTGGTGCCACTCATGACTCCTGCTCGGCTCTGACGTCTGAGTGACAGCGTGACAAACTGTCTGCTGCTCTCTCTGTTTATGTGACTCTTTTTTTCTATCACTCATAAATCTCTGCTGCTGTTTTCTCGTCCTCGATGTGCATTTTCCCTCTTATCCGCGACTCCCTGACGTGTCCACTGATCCACGAGGCACTCCCTTTCATAACAGTCACTCGCACACAACTTTTCTCCTCCATCTCCCTGATGTAGTTTCTTTATTTTGAACTCCAAAGGCACAAAAATCCACAATGATTCACTCCTCTCAGTCACTCAACATGATTTACTGTAACGCGATCATCTCTCTCGTTCTCTTAATCTGTCTTAGCACAGGCCAGACAATAAACATCCTACAGAAGCAGAGCAAAGATTTACTGCTGTTTCTCTCTCTCTCAGACAACCAGTCGGTTCCTACCTCATGTTGCCATAGAGACAGAAGCAGTGCTGAGTCTTGATGAGGATACGGTCCTGCTGACCAGTGAGGTGATGAAAATGTAGCAGAAAAGTGAACATTAAGGAGTCAGTTTTCCTGGAAAAGTTGTGACAATTTCCATTTGTTTTATGTCCCTTCTTTAGGTGAATTTTGCCTTCCTGGTGTGGCGGAGCTTCCCAGAGCGGATCGTGGGATACCCTCCTAGGAGTCACTTCTGGGATCCCCTGAAGCGTGCCTGGGGCTACACGTCGAAATGGACAAACGACTACTCCATAGTCCTGACTGGAGCTGCCTTCTACCACAGGTACAAGATAAGCAAACACGCAGAGAAGAGCTCAGGCTGATGGGAATCTTACAAAGTTTATAACTCTGTCAACAAGTTTGATTACAAGTCCAAACATGATGGGTCCACATGTTAATGTTCACCATCAAAACAAGGTGAACAAAAACACAGTCAACATGATAAAAGTTACAACAAACACGTCAAAAGAGCAGGTCGAGCTGCTCTAGGCTCACCTGCCTGTCCATCACTGCTCGGTTTCCTTTGCTTTTCTCCTCTGTGTGAGTGCAGTGTTTGAGTTTTCTCATGATGCTGATGTGTTTTTTATTTGTCTATTTTCAACACTGTATCAGTGTTTACATTGTATTTTGTTGCCAAATGTTTGATTCCATCCACACCCCAATTTCCCTATGGGGACAAATAAACTAACTAACCAACACAACACTATATCAGTGTTAATTTGGTCGACTAGTTGTTGACTTTTTTCCCATGGCAAAAACTAGACTATTACTAAATAAAACAAGTGGACATTGACAAAAACTGAAACTAAATTAACTGATATTTCTTGCAAAAAATAACTCGATTGAAATGTTTGACAGAGTCTAAATCTAATCAGACCGAATTTCATTGTGTATAAAGTAGGGTCAAGTTAATAATTACAGCTGCACAGCTTCAACTGTAGTTGTGTGGAAAGGTTGGATGAGTTAAGAAATTCAAAGAAACAAAAAACGTGCCTTATACTTTATGATTTATAAATGTATAGTAGATGCCGTCGACTAAAATGCTGTGAAATTTCGTCAAAACTAGACTGAAATTAAAACAGTTCAGATGACTAAATTATGACCAAAACTAAGAGATGTTTTAGGCAAAAGACTAAAAACTAAATAACAGTGCTGTCAAAATCAACACTGCAAAAAGAAGGTGACAAACCTGCCCTTGACCAAAATGGCTGATGTTTGAGTTTCTTTTTTCATGTGTGTTTGACAATGACGAAAATGTCATTACAAACTCAAAAGATGGAAATCCACCTCAGCATGGGGAAGTTCTACCTCTGTTTTAATCTCTGATACACAGTCATGGATCTACTCCTGTCTGGTATGAAGGATTCACAGAACATTTCTAACTTGGATAGAGCCAAAATAACCTTACACCTTAGCTGGATCAGTCGATTTTACTGTCTGTAATTAGACAGATCCATCTTGCTAAGAACAATTGCAAGACAGCCTAAAGTGAGACAAACCATTCAGCACCTTCAGTGCAGGAAGAAGTGGGAGTGATGTACAAGAAAACATGTTGGTTAGCATCGATGCCTTTATCAGATCTGGACAGAATTATTTTACTAAAAGAAAAACAAATAGCAACGATACAAAATTCTCTAATGAAAGGATATTTCACTCCAATTCTGCCATAATTAATCAAGAGTTTGTTTTACCGAGCTGCTCACATTCTGTCCTTTCCACGCCGAAGTAGCGCCCGCCTGCTAAATTATCTCATAATGAATGTGACCGATGGAACAGTCGTCCAACCACCTGCCACATTAGGGCTGCCACGATTAGTTGACTAGTCATGACTAAGTCGACAATCAAAATGGTCAGCAACTAATTCAACAGTTGATGCGTTGTTCTTTTTTTTTTTTAGCGTTGTTTCCTCTAAAAACTGCCTCTGTACCTCTGCTGCCTCGTCTGCCTCTCTGTCCTTGAAACATGCATAGCAGTGGTAATCTGGGTCAGCCGTGATGTCATTGGAAAAGTTATGCCCAAACAGCATCATGGCTAATCAGCAACGGAGCTCAAAAGTTTGGGAGCATTTTACCAAAACCAAAGAGAAGAATGTGCAATGCAAAATCTGCATTACGACGGTGATGCATGAGCATCTGAAAAGGAAGCATGTCGTGGCTAATCAATTTCTGACTAAGAGGGACAGTCATCTCGATAAGCTTATTTGCTAGTTAGCTGCTAACATTAGCCTCAATAGTATGGTGACCAGGCCCCCCTGATTTCCGAGGGCGGTCCCTGTTTTGGATGACCTGTCCCCGGTTAAAGCTGTCCCCGAAAATGTGTCAGATTCCAGTGTTTTACTATTGTTAGAACGAAGGTTAGTACTACAGCCGCGTAGGAAGCAGAAAGCGTGAGGGAGCAGGTTGAGCGCAGACTAAGACAACAGTAACTGTGTTGCCAAGTGCACTCATTGAAAGTGACTTTGGGCTTGCTCTTTGACTTGTGTGAATCCCACATGATTATCACTCAGCTGCCCACTGCAAAAATAATCATTGACTAGTCGACTATCGAAATAGTCGTTTGTGGTAGCCTTCTGCCACTTATGCTTTGGAAAGATTCTGCCCATTCCCAAACACCTTCCATGGGTTCTTTCCCATATGGACAAGGAAAATATTGAACAGTCCTGGTAACCAGTGATGTCTGTCCACAATGATTCATGTGATACCTGATGAATGGTGTACTCCCCAAAGCTCTCTTATATTTAAGCCTGAACAGGCAGTGACGTTAGAGCTACATTGACTTTGCTTTCCTAATGTACTGCTTTTGAAGAACACACACATTTATTCAACTTCTGAATACAGACTCAACATTGATTATGCAACCAAGATCAAACAGGAAGAGATGCAGCAGCAGCAGTGAGCACACTGACATGAATCTCAAAAAGGGACATTCAAACAGAAAGGCACAGAGCATAATTATTTGTATGTATGAGAGAGAGACAGCAAAGAAAAGGAGAGGGTGAATTACTCTGGGATTTCTTCTAGCAGTTAGATTAATTTGAAAAGGCTGAAGTCGAAAGGTGCGATAGCAGAGGGACACGGGCTCTTCAACAATCTGAATGTAATTACTCAGCAAACCACGGCTGTTTAAAAAGCTGCTGAAAGCTTTTGTTTGACAGTGTGGTCATTTTTGTCTGCAATTTCAATAAAAACACTTTCTCTTCATGCTAATTCAAACCTATACAGCCCCTAGGTTATGCCCACAGATATTTGCAGGGTCCATTTGTTTTACCAAAAAAGCCTGGTTCAACAATTAAACTGTGAAATTACAGCGAGGAGGAATTGTTCAAAATCTGCCTCTCTCATTGTGAGAGCCTTTAATTAGCTCATTAACACTCAAATTATCTCATTACTGTCGATGTATCGGATTATTAAAATTATGTAACAGCACCAAAATGGCTTTCCACAATGCAGCTGCCATGCAAATAAAAATTAAACGTCCCATTTGAGAAAATTAACCAAAAAGAAACAAACAGATTCATTCAAATGCAGTCACTTTATAGCCCCTGAGCTGGAGACAGCCTGAGGCATTAAGTGTCCTGCTGTTTGTCTGCCAGACTTTAGTCGATTATTGGAGATGCAGCCTCTCAAAAATGCTTTAAGGGATTTTCCTCTAATTTAACACATAACACAAAAATACCTTCTTATGTAAAGGTCAGCATGACAGATTTTTGAGGTCCTAAGTCAAAAATCAAGGTCATGGGTCCCCGTTTTCATCCTTTGCTTGTGAATGCAATATCACAACAACAACAGGGATTTTTTAATGCTTTTGGTGAATCACTGCTGTGGTTTGAAAATGAACTAAATGTTTTCAAAGTCAGAGATCAAAGTAATCTTTGTGCTGTTCTGCTTGTACACGACATATCTCTAGAACACCGTTGGGATTTTTTAATTAACTTTGCATAAATGTTTTCCATATTTAAAGATAAAACAAGATGATTTGTACATCATGATTAAAAGTAGGGTTGGACGATATGGCCAAAATTAAACCCTTTTTTCTCACTCACTTAGTTTCTGATTTTATTTTTTTAACCCTAAGAAAAAAAAATCTCCATCTGACACGGAAAGTAAATGGAGGGAAACTTTGGAAAGAGTTTAAACTTTATTGTAGGCTTAGTAAGTGAAAGAGAAGTCCAGGAAGTCTTGTTTTTCTAACCCCATCATGCTACATTGTCTATTTTTAGACTAAAATTAGCCCTGTTGTATTTTTATAAGAAATAGATATGAAACCTAACTGCAGGGTGCATGCGCAAACCTCGCAGAAGTGCTTGTTAATTGGACTATGAGCACTTCCATGGTGGTTTTCGCCCCTTAAGATTAAAGGCAGGGTTCATAATCGCGAAAAGCTAGCATGAATTTGAATGTAGCATCTCCTCAGAACTCAGCCTAGCCCCTCCCCACCTTTCTGAAGCTTCTCCAAAACGACGCCCCCCATCACATGCATGAGCACCTCTAATTTACGACCATATAACTGATTAAGCTCTGCGCGTTGTTTTGGTTTCGCAATACGCCAAGTTATAACTCACTCTGCAGTAAGTTAAAAGACAAACTCGGCAAGTTAGTTCTTACTCACAACTGTGTTCTCTGCCTCCATCGTGAATCAGGGTCAGTGAACAGGAGCAAAATGTACACACAGAAGGTGGGCAGAACAGCAGTATTTATTTTTAGTGTTTGTTTTAATACATTTGGTCTGAATCACTGTGATTGGTTGGTGTTTCTGCTTTACCCCTGCTGTAGACAGCGATTTTTCGCTCTCTATTAAGAACACGTCAAGCATTGATTGCCATCAAGACATAATAATCATTTTAACCAGAATAACAAAAGTGTATCTTATACCCCTTTCAGACTGGCCAAAAAGCCTGCTTAAACCTGGGACAATCGGCTCCTGTCGGCAGTTTGAAAGGGTTTAATCGGCATTTCGACCCAGGTCGACTGGCCCTGTAAGCGACATGGGTTTTAATTGGTTCGCCTCGGACCGGCTTTAGTGGGAACATCACAGCCAGGTCAACCCGCTAATTTATGGATGACATCGGCGTAGCGTCTCCATGGCATAACATCATGCACGCCCCTTCCGTCTGTAACTTACGTGACTTTTTGCCATCTCAGCAACAAATTTAATCCACCTTTGTATCATCAGCGCTGAGTTCAGTTTTTAAAGAGGGACAAAAGTAGAAAGTAGGGCTGGGCGATATTACCTAATCTCAATATCACAATTAATCGAAGCTCTTATCACGATTGTGATTAATAAATGATTATTTTATGCTGTGCTGGAACAAATTAGTGGTGATTCCGACGGTCGTCGAAACGGTCTCCTCTCAGTATTTGCAGTAAACTTTTTTTCTGCTTGATGTCGTCTGCACAGGGTAAAAAGTGTCCAAACAACAGAGACGGCATTTTTCTTGGCTTCAAGCTCCTCTGATAGATTGGCGCTTGTCTCCTCCATGTTGGTGGTGCATCCTTCGCTCTTAACAAAAGTGAACGCAGACTGTATGGAGGGGGCGCGGTCATGTGTCTTACACAGGGCAAATAATCAACGTAATAGACGAGTAAAATTACTTCGATTAGAAGGTCTAAATGTCGATTATTTTTCGATGAATCATCCAGCTGTAGTACAAAATAAAGAAAACTGTGTCCACAGCCTCCATGCTCCTTTCCATTGTTCCATTGTTTACATGGGCGTGCTGTGTTGAGCTGATGATGTCGTCAACGTGATGACATCGGCTTAATGCACCAGAGGAAAACAAACAGCTGCACAGCTCGACTGCTGCAGATTAGACCCAGGCCTGCTGGCAGTCACTTGACAAATATTAGCGGGTTAACCCGTGTTAAACAACCCCGAGCTGACTTGTTAATTTTAGTGTGAAAGTGGTAAAAATCTGATTACCAGCACTGCATTTAAGGGTCAAGTTCGGGGTTCATCTTTAGATTGTGAATATATTAACTCTCAATAACACTTAGGAATGACTTCCAACCTCCACCAAACTTCCACTGACTCAAAGGAGAACTTTCTTGGGGATTCTAGAGGTCGTACGTCAAAGATTAGGGTAATGGAGCCTCGACATAAAATAGACCTTAGAGTTTAGTTTGACTCAACTTAAAATGACACAGATAAACAGCCCACCCTCTTCTTGACCCGTCACCGTTCTTTTACAGTCCTCTCCTACTGTTCATCTCCCTGAGGCGTTACTGCCAGACTGCAGTTATCGTTTTCCTGAGCAATTAAAACTTCTTTCAAAGACAGTGACAGGTGCTAGTCTGTCAAATCTGACACAAAATGTCAACATGAAGACAAAGCGTGGCACTTTCATATTGAAAACAGTGGACATATGCCTTTTTCCACTGGGGTTTATTTTGTTGCGCTCTATAAATATCAAATCCCAGCGGTGGGCGAAACAGTTAAGTTGTCCCAGATACATATCATCAACATACATCACAACATCCAGCCTCCCCTCTGAGGCGTCTCTGTACAGGTGCAGGCAGCTCCGGCCTCCACCTACAAAGAACTGAGCAGGGCTCTCTCTTTTTTCTGCGTGTAGGTGTGGAGCTTATGTGCTTGTCTAAACAGATTTAGGGTTCCTGCTGCAAGTGCAAGTATAAGAAGCTGAAACTGATAAGAGGCTAATTATCCTGGGACGGAACATCCCGCTCTGCTCTCTGCTGACAGATGTGACCAAACTGTCGAGCCAGAGGAAAACAGAGCAAACACATTAACTGTTGTTTTCTTTTGCTTTGCATTTTTGTCACATCCTGCTCTTTTATACTCACGCTAACTTTAAGTTGACTTCTACTGCTTTGATCAGCGCTCAGGGAGAATTAAGTGAAATAAGACAAAAGGGATTTTTGGAGTATAACCACCGAGCGGTCTTTTTTTTTTCCATGAAGGCTGCAGAAGCTTAATGTCGAGAGTCTTTGATGTCACAAACTTTCTATCTGTACTTAAAGCGGCATTAAAAGAGGGACTCTGAGGAGCATTGTGATGAAGACCAGAGTGCTTTGGCGCCCTCCTTGGGTTTCAGAGTGTAACTGCACTGAGGGGAAACAGCATTGTTCTTAGGCCTGTCACGATAACAAATTTTGCTGGACAATAATTGTCAAAAAACAATATTATTCTCAATATTATTTAAAAACATTTTTTTTATCAATGTAATTATATGTCATAATAAAGTGAGTACACATGTCAAAAGCAATTAACTTTAATTTCTTAAGAGTATTTAACTGTAATTGGAAGGTAAAGAGCTTTTAAATAAAATAAACAACATAATAAATTAAACAAAAAAACCCAATGAAAACGAAATGGACCCTCTTTTGGGAAAAACTGCGTGTAAAAAAATCATTCTAATCATATCAGTAAAAAAAATAGACCCCATTTCTGTAAAGAAAGAAAAACAAAACTTCAAATAAAAAAACAATAAAATGTATTATTTACAGTTCCTAAATTGTTTGTGACATGTAGGTTCTCCCAGTCAATTCGTACTGTCTGTCAAACGTTTGTAACATTTACTGAACTGCTGACTGTTCAACCGCATTGAAGGGTTGCATTTCTTTGCAATGTAGCGAACGACACTGTCTGAGCGCATCATTTTGCGTTGTTTTATTTATATTTCCTTTGCAGACCAAACGTCTCAGTAAGCGCTGACTGTCAGGACGAAGGCTCTGCTGCACCTCCCCTTCTTTATCGCCACTACTTTCAGACAAATACGACATATCGGCTCGTCCGTGTTCATGGGCTCACGCCTTGTTCATTCTGTTTAAAACAAAAATATTCCCACACTTGGGTTGTGGCATTCGACTTAGGAACCGTCACTTTCTTGCCATCATTTATGTTAGCGTTTGTTTTGTCGTTACTCCTCAAGCACTCACTTCAGCTCTGTGTGTGTATGTGCAAGTGGCCCCACCTCTCCTCAAAGATTGTATGAATGACAAATGCATCACTAACCCTAACACCACTCATTCCACTATAGAACCAATGCCCTCAGGCGTTGAGAAAAACGGACAGAGTGAGCCATCTTCTCATGCAGCCTGTGTGGTAGAGAGAGGGGAGGAAAACAAACATGCATGCACGTGTCAATTTATCGAGGCCAGCAAACTTACCTAGGACGTTTTTATTTATCAAGAAATCCTGTGTCTAAAAATAGATTAAATTTGGCTTCATTACCTTTATGCTTGGTATATAATGTTTAAAATCCACACAGTTCATCCTTTCTGCAGAGTGGAAATAAGGGGTAAAAGTCAAATTTAAAAGTGTGATTGATCCAATTACGTTGACAGACAAAGGATGAAACCTTGAGCTTTGACCTCAATAACTCAGATAAAGATAAACCACCTTTATGTTGAAGTGTATTTACAGGAAAAGCTCCTTTAACTCCTCGTTCAGACCGACAGTTCAGCCAGACTATCTTGGAAACAATTTTCATTCCTGTCAGTGCCTCCCAGTAAACATTTTACTCCCTTTAACCCTGCATCTTATTTTAACTGAATCTAAGATGACATTTTGAAACCTTTTGTAGCAGGTTTCAGATTGAATCTCTCTCAAACTCTCTGGAACAGTCAGAAAAAATTGACTTAAAGCCCAGATTCATAAAAATCACATGTAGGTTTAAAGGTACAGCAGTTTAAAAAAAGTTTCAAAAATATAAGTGGTATTGACACTAAGTGGATATTTGTGCTCTTAAAGGTCAATAATGGCTTGGATAACATGAAGGTGAACTTCATCCTATCTGTTAAAACATGCAAGAAAGTTCAGAGGTTCCTAAACTTTGGCTGTTATGCCCTCTTTGGCTTTTGGCAAATTTTTTCAAGACCTAGAAATGTTTTTTTCTGCAAGGAGTGCAGAGCCTCAACTTGGAGAGCTGCGACTCCACTTTAGGAGCCACTGTTGTCGTTTATGTTTTGATATCATTATTTTTTTTTATTAGGAAGTGCACATGATTGTATTATTTTTGATATTTCAACATGAATTGCTGTCGATACTGATATTTTTCTTAAGTCTGTGTAAGCAAAACTGAGCTGAAGCTTTCATGGTTACAGTCCATTTGTGTTAAAAAAAATAAAGATGTGAAACAAGAACATTTTATTCTTTCGTTAATGATCAAATCCTCTTGATTTATAAAAGCAGACTTTTTGTGATGAGCTAAATCATTGGGATCCAGTTGAAAATTTTGTCAGTATTTCAGCCAACATATGAGATATTTATCCAATTTATGTTGTCAAATTATCAGTCATCAAAAAAGATTTGAGAATATTGTGCATCCTTACTTTTATTTACTCATCTTTTCTGTTTTTATTGAAGAGTTCAAGCTAAAATATGTTTTAAAATGAAAGATAAATTGATAAAAAAAATGTTCATTTAAAATGTCATTTAAATTTGACAGTTTGTATTTAAAACTTCCACACACGTTAACACAGTTTTAGTCTGTTTTCAGTCTGTTCTGAATGATGATGGCAGAAAATTCTTTCTGCTGTTGGATTGTGCTTTTGGCATCTTACTTGGTCACTCTCCTTTCCTCCTTTAAGCTTTATCCTTGGCCATCTCCCACCATCTCTTAGCCTCTGAACAGTATTTTGACCGTCTCAAGGCTGTCCGGCTTCCCTCCAGCTCATGGCTGGTGAACCGTGGTCGTAACTCCGTGTGCACTTCTCACAACAAATCAGATCCTATTTCAAATCTACTTTGAGCTGTAAGCAGACAACTGGGGCACTGGAAACTGGATGATTCTGTTCTTACTGCTGAGAGTTATTGTGCAATATGGACTTTAAAAGACCTATTTTGATGTGGAAAAGTAACATATGATTCTTTAAAGTTGTTTTTCTAAGTTACTCTTTATTCTTATCAAACTGAACTTAAATGATTGACAGTGTCTGCAGACAATAAAGTACTTCTTAAATGTGTGTACCCAATTTCCTCCTACACCATTGTTTATCTAAAAATGTTAAAAACAAGGTTTAAGACAGTGTAGCTAAAGTAGTTACCTCCACCAAAGGGGTTATGTTTTTGGCCCTGTATGTTTGTCTTGTTAGCAAGATGACGCAAAAACTACTGGATGAATTTTTGCTGAAATTTTCACGAGATGTTGGTAATTGCTCAACTTAATAATGATTAGATTTTATTTGCGATCCAGGTTACAGCCATTAGCAGACAACTGTTTTTCCTCTAAAGCTCTCTAATTACTTCATCAACTTAATTTTAATGGTAGGTGTGGGATTTCAGGGTCAAGAAACCGTGTTATGATAACAACCTTATTATGGGACCATTGCAAATATGTGCAACAGCAAATTGTGAGCGACCATGGCAGAGGTTTGCACTCTTGAGGGTTTTCTAATTTGTCTGTTTGTTGGCAAGATTACGCAAGAACTACGGGAAGGATTTTGCTGAAATTCTCAGGAGATGTTGGTAATGGCCCAACTTAAAAATGGTTAGATTTTGGTGGTGCTACATATATTTGTCTGGATGCATCAAAATCCCAAAATTTCAAAATTCCACCTAAGTTAACATGTGGCTGAATTTAAAAATAATAATTTCTCTGCCATTTTAAACAGATTTGCTTTGAATTTTACTGGATAAAATGGGGTCCATGTCCCTGTCATCAAGGTGAATTTCATTTGGATCTGGTGATCCAGAATCAGATCTCTTACAGGGGTTTTGGAAAAGCCACTGCCCGAAGTGAGCTGCCTGAGGGAGGTCTGCATTCTCTGGGTGCTTTCAAGTTCTTCAAGATACCAGTATTTTTTCCATGGCAAAATGGCACTTCACTAGAATTGACCTTCTCCTCTTATGCTGACAATATATTACAGTAGTTTTAGAATGAGCTACAAAAAAGAAATACAAGTTTTTATTTCTTAATAAATTATACTTTTGATATTTTAAAGTGAACATTCACTGATGCTGTGGTAAACCATTATGGTGAATTTGTACATTCTGCCAATATACACCCAACATATAGGACTTATCTGTAAGACCAAAATATCTGCTGTATATATCTGCAAAAATTTCATGAGCAAAGATTTTGTCACCTGTGGCTGCATCAGTCAAGGCAGCTTCATTATTAGGCAGCAATTCAGTCTCTGGACTTTGGGTTTCAAAAAAGCCATCATCAATCCCTCAAATGTTTCTGATTGGTCAGGATGTTTCTTGCTGATACTGCACAAATACTTCATATTAGCCCACTTCATACTAAACAGACTTTTCCAAAATCAGCAGATTACGTTTGCTGATGTGTCCAAAAGGCTGCGTGTTTAGTCTGTATGACTGGACTCTGATAGCACATTGAAGAGTTCGGGGAGAGGGAGGTTTGGAATGAACTACTGGCCAGGTTTGAGCCAAGTCGATCTGTGTAGAGGATTAAGACATTTCTTTATAACTACTTGAGCACCAGCAGCCCAGACACTACCCTCTTGGTTTATCTCATAATGGCTACGGGACTGAATTGTCAAAGCTTGGTTTTGAAATGCAGCATATTGTCTTTGGCTGAATGTAAAATTCCTACTTCTGGTTTGGTTTGAACGTATTTAATCTACATATTAACCATCTGACCCGTCCCACAGGTACTACCACTACCTGTTCTCCCATTACCTGCCCCAGTCCCTGCGCACTCTCGTGGATCGCACCTCCAACTGTGAGGACATCCTCATGAACTTCCTGGTCTCTGCAGTCACCCACCTGCCGCCCATCAAAGTGGCTCAGAGGAAGCAGTACAAGGAGCTGCCCAGTCCAGGGGTGAGTCCTGCCGTTTGTCTCCGTCACTTTAGTTTGACGCGTTTGTCTGTCGGTGTCAGAAGTGGGCGGTTTTAATGTCTGCAACTTGTTCTGTTTTCCAGGGCACAAAAAGCGTCCCCTGGGCCAACCCGGAGCACTTCAACCAGCGGCAGGAGTGTGTCAACACCTTCGCCAACTGGTTTGGCTACATGCCTCTGGTCCACTCACAGTTCCGCCTGGACCCCGTGCTCTTTAAAGATCAAGTGTCTGTCCTCAGAAAGAAGTACAAAGACCTGGAGAGGGCGTGAAAAAGACAGGAAAGTGGGCAGACACACCACAGGGAGAAGCAAGGTCTTGTTTTGTGGCCTTTGGATCAAACTATTATATCAACTAGTGGTGGAGGGTCAAAGAGGGACGCTCAAGACTGTGTGTGATGGAGACAAAGTGTCCCACTTCAAACAGGGACAGTGTACAATCCTCAGACAGACCCTGGTGGACTGTTCTGGACTGGACTCATAATGATGAAGAAACAGGCCCTCTGAAGTCTGACGACATCCATGGTCTGATGGATGCCTCAATAAACCCCCGTGGACAGACAATCTCCACTGGACAGAGAGACAAACATATACAGATGCCTCATATGACAGTGAAACTGCTGTGACAATGACAAAGAAAGACTCTCATGCCAAAAGCACCCAAGGGACTTGTGTCGGTGCCATGCACCCTTACTGTTGATGTGTGTGAGCATTAATGTGCAGGGACTGTTGCTATGGAAACAGATCATTTCACATCAAGATGCTAACTGTAAAACCAATTAAATGATTTATAAATGCAAATTCCACGTCCTGCAGTAAGTTTGGGTTCTTTCTTTCCTCGCACATCTTTATTCAGAAAAGGGATTTTCAGCAGAGATGTGGGAACCAGATTCCCCTCATTACACATTTAGAGATGCTAAATATTTTTAGTCTGGACAAGATAGAAAGGGCAACGGGGACAAATGATGAGGCTGCACTACCCAGGACAGGTTAGAAGAAATGAAGAAAATAAAAAGTGCAAATCGTGTACGTAAGCAAGACATCTGCTAAGTCTCCGTTCTTGCCTTGAAAAGATTCTTTCGAATTCAGTCCTTTCAGATAATTATTTTACAAGTTTATGAGCCTTGGATGGATTATCACTTCAGGCTGAACTATAATCACTAATACCATTGCACTTAAAAGACCTGAACATATAGCAAGTTTGATTCACAGAAATTACAAACCAAAACAACACGTCTAAGGGTATCTGACTCGAGAGACTACACACTTCAAATGGATATTGGACTCATCAGTCCCTCTCAACACTAAGGTTGGCAGGACACCACAAACCAACATCGTTCATTCACCAACAATCAGGGCCTCTTCTTCTGCAGCTTGTAATGTCACATGATCAAACGTCCCTTTTTAATGTAAACAAACATGGCAGGCAACATAAGAGGTAACTGCTAAGCTTCATACAGCTAGCTTTTAGCCTCCTAAGACATCCTTGAAGGTTTCCATTTCTGTCTACCTTCTTTCTTTATCAGTCCATCAACTTATTTTTAGGTTACACTGTTCAGATGCTTGTGCTTTTTATATCAGCAAGTTGGTTCAGATGTCCATCTAACTTTATGCCTTGCCTTACTACATTTGCTTCCTGCTCTAGCCAGCTTGCTCCCTGATTGGCTTTGTTCTGTCCCATGTGGCCAAACACAGAGGTTAGCTCAGCTGTTCTCGGGGCACTCATGGATTTGTGGTTGTAAGCAAAAGCAGATAGATTTACAATTTTAAGTCAACAACAAGATGACCCAAACACACCTCACACCACAGGATAATCTGGTAAGAAAATCTTTAGGACCTGCAGATACTTGGGTCTTTGCCGACTTTGGTTGGAAAATGGGATGGTGTAAAAATGTGTACCTAACTTGAGTCAGGACAAGATGTAAAAGTTTAAAGAGCTTGTTTTATGCATTTTACACATTTCCGATGTACGTTGGAGTACTTCCGCACCTCTCCACCCCCACCATACAGCGCCAGTAGCTGCCTTGAAACACCTTGCTCCCATAGCCCCACCAATGTCACTACCTGTCAGAATTTCAGTTTAAGCCAAAGGGCTCAGAGTGGCAAGGACAACGCAAGAGTAGACTGCAGAATGAAAGCAAAGTTGTTTAAAACATGGCACAGCAGCATCTTAGCAAAGCTTCAGGGTAAATCCCAATTCTACCCCTTAGCCCTTGTCTTACCCCTTGGTTTTGCACATCCACATCTGGTGAAGGGGTGTCCCAATTCTCTGTAAGGCTAAAGAAAAGGGCTACACAGCCTTTGAAATGAAGACACCCGGGACCTCACTTGGGGTATGAGAATTTCCCATAATACACTGTGCCCGCTGACACGAGGCTGAGCGGAGACCAAAGGAAGCACTTAATTATAAGTAATTATTTAATCATCCAGTACTATAGCTGTAGCTACGGCTATAGTCGCATCAGATTACGCCACAGCCAGCGAGCGGCTCTGGGTGATGCCGACATCATCACCCAGAGCCACAGGGAATCATCTCATTTGTCAGCAGTGTGTTTTCACCCCTTCCCTTTGGCTCTCAAAACAGAGGGCCAAGGGGAAGGGGTAGGGGTAAGTTGAGGGCTAAGGGGTTCAGTTTGGATTCACCCTAAGTCCTGACATATACAGCAGTGAGACTTGTGAGCTTTCCTTTTACTTTGTGACTTTCCTCAAAGGTGTACAGACAGGCAGACCACTGGAAAGATTCACATTATTTTATGCTTACCGTAAAATACCAAATAGTAGCCGGGGCGTTTATTTGCTTCAATTACTGAACAGACCAGGCGTTTATTTGGGACCAGGCGACTATTTGGGACAGGCGTTTAATTCCTTTTGCACAAAAGTTTTACTTAGCAAAAAGTGAAAAAATGTGGAAAATATAATCAAATTATTTATTTACACCAGTATGAATAACACCTGTGCATTTTCAAGGCAAGATTACAGTACCGTTGTTAAACTCTTGTCTTCTTCTTTCAACTCAGCACTCTCTCAACACTCTTAATACTGATCAGGAATGACTGCTATTTAAGTTAAGGTTGTACTTTTTTTTTCGCTGCACCAGGGACATGGAGATAAGCAGCAACGTACCGCTAACTGACGTGATCGGCCTCCCTGGCGTTAGTTAAAGACAAAAAATAAACAGCGGCAGTGGCAACGTCTTCTTCATTCAATTTTCAAAGCCCTAGTATGTAAGATTCTGTCTTTCTGCTCTCTAGTGCCCTCTGTGGACGTTGAGTGTAACTGCACTGTCATGAAACAGCCTCTCACACCAACATACATTTGTTGACATACAGAGAGAGGAGAATGTGGATAAATTACACCCAGCGTTTATTTGGGACCGGGCGTTTATTTGGTATTTTACGGTATATGGCTAGAATATTGAGGTTAAGAGTCAAAATGATTTGGCACCTACAGGTATTCTCAATGTAGCACACTTTGCTAGCTGGCTCCTACCATCAACATGATTCCTGAAAAGCCAGTGTTAATATGGCAGGCCTCAAGTAGTGAGAGGAGTTTCAGGAGAGCGAGCTCAGATAAACTGGCTTTTATTTCATAACCAGGTCATTGATCCTTCGTGTTTTCTTCTTGTTGAGCTCTGAAGAAGCCGTCGCTCTGACTGATGCACTTGACATCAGGATCACTTAACCAGTTCTGGTTGGTTTATTTCTCTACTACAACTACAAACAAGCTCAAAAAGTCAACACAGCGAGCCAACAGAGGCACGTTTTAACCAAAGCAACTGCTGGAACCTTTTTCCCCAAATGATAATGTTATCAAATAACAAGGGGAGCCTGTCACCTCTGCAAAGGGCCTCACGTGCACCAAAAAAATTTACTTCAGGGATTCTGAAATCCATAAATATCCTGTTTTTGATAACAGAGAAGTTTATAAAATGTTTCGGATCTTCAAGTTGCTCAAATTTGTCATCACAATTTTTTAAAAATGTAGTCCCGTTAATGTGTGAAAGGAAAATACATTTATATGCCTGTCACTGTCACTTCCAGCTGAGCAAACTCCTTCGTCAGATCTCTGAAGTTGATGGATAATTACCCACAGCTCATTTGTTTTTGTGAAACATATGCCGCTCGTATAAACTGAGAGAAGTTTCCACAATTTTCTATCTGGTGGCTCCACTCGTCATTGTGTGGCGTAGTGAGTTTTTGCTTACACAGCTGCAATCCCGGGATTTTATTTTCTTAATTAATTTATTGGGAAACAATGGTCATGGTAGATTGAATTAGCTGTGAAATTGTTTTTAAATACGAATGGAGCAGGCAAAGCGCTGCCCACTCCTGATGCTTCGGCTGTGTTTTTGGACTCATTCCTTCTTTGACGCCTTGTTGTAGTGTGGGAGTGTCGCGCCGATAAGCTGTTTGTGTGTAAGACGGATGAGCACAAAGGGTCAGGGAGCAGAATATGCATCACCACGTGTCGGTGGATGTACTTATATATCATCTCAGCTGTGTGTGACATAATGCTTTCCCACATCAGCCCTCTGGGTCAAAACTGGCACAAGAACACGCTGCAGGTGTATTTAGAGGCAGGAGGTGTGTTTTCAGGTGTTTAATGTAGAAAAAGTTCATTCAGTAGAAAAGAAATGATAGGTTCATCTTACCTTTTGTGTCACAGTTTACAAAAATAATTCACAGGCAGGAGAGTCTCAACAGCCTCGGGCTAAAACAGGTGTGTTTTCTTTTGCTGAGGAAGCTAATCTCATTACAAACACATACAAAACTATGTACAAACACCTGAGGTACACAGCTGCCAAGGGCTCCATCTGAATTCTGAGCCCACAGTGTTTTTAAAACGAGGAGGGGAAATTGTTTCTATTGTAAACAGATCAGCTCCTTCGCCTTCTGCGAGAATTAACTGCAATGAGTCGAAGTCTTTCTGGTGTTAAGTCAGAACCTCGGGCCAAAACACCATGACGCAGCGTCGATAAGGATTTTTTGTTGTTGTTTTGACTGCAGGCGATTCAGGCTTCAGCTTATCAACATTAGAGCAGGACTTTATAACGTATTTGAATAAAGATGGACTGACATAATAACACTGTGGACACAAGAAAAGAAAAAAACAACCCTGGGTGTAACTTTACAAAGTTAAAGAGGTCTGGAGAGTTTCAGATCGACACATCTGTTTTTCAAGAGTATACCCCCAAACCACCTCCACATAATAAACACCAGAAGTCATTATGTGAGCTGTGAGTAAACGATGAGTCTCTGGAATGAAGTGCAAACACAAAAGAAGTGTCCCAAAGTAGAAGGTCCCACATTCAAAGTCCATCAGAGTTTCCCTTTTTTTCACCTGGTCTTTGCTGCTATGCAGTCCTGACACCTGGAGAAGGATTCACCTCCTTGAAGGAGAGAGTCTGGAGGTGACATCTTCATCATTTCCGCAGCGTCAGCATGGCATTGACATCCCACAGCAGGTTCCTCATCTGATCCATCAGCACCTTCATCTCTTGGTTCTTCTGACGTACTTTCTACAAGATGACAAGAGAAAGTGTTCAAATCTAAAAAGCATGTGAACTGTTGTGCCCTGTTCCCACTGAGTGTTCTGGTTTGGTTTGGTACAGTTTGGAGCGGTAAACTCCGACCTTGTTCGCCAGCCTCACTTGAAGGTGGGGATATGTGACATCACAGCACAGCGGTCTGAACTACAGCTCGAGACAAAGAGCAGCAATCGAGGATTCAAGCTCTCCAGGACTTTGAAGCATCGTTTCATGAAGACATTCTTTACAGCAACAGCAGCAAACAAACCACTTTAAATCCACGGCTTCTTTGAACATGGCATGAGTTTCATTTACGCTGCTGTTGCATGAGTAATAATTATTATTTTTACTTAACCTTTTTTTAACCAGGTTAGTCCCATTAAGATCTACAGATCTCTTTTCCAAGGGGAACCTGACCAAGAATGGCAGCAAAACACAGTTTCAACAAACAGTCACACAGACTCAATACGGCACAAAAAGTAACAATAAATAGCCATCAATATTCGTGATCAATCATCAGCAGCACTTTGAGCTCCACCTTTAGGCTCAGTTTGGTATACTCAGTACCCCTTTTAGTAGGAAGTCAAAAAGTGTGACAGCACTGGTTGGTTTATTTTGGAGTCTTTTCTGCATATCCCACAGTGCAAACACCTGAAAAATGAGGAACTGAACCAGACTTTGGTGGAAGCACAGCTATAGAAACATCAAGACTAATTTAAGTCTCTTTCTGCCAAAGATAAAAAGTTTCAGACTTTACACATTTAAATAAACTTTACAGCTTGCATTTAAACACACACAAAAAATGTAGTTGACTTTTGTTAATTGCTACTGATGAAACTAGCGCATAACTTTTTCTGCGTCTAGCTGGTTAGAAAGTCAATAAAAAAGCTTGATTTAGATTTGGTGTGATATGAGATTAGACTTTGCCCTGCTCTAGTTTAGATTCCCATGTGCTGAGTGAGAGAGCATAGCTTACTTACAATAAAACAGTGTTTACTGCATTAAACTTCTGTGCTGTTTATTGTACTTGTATTACCTTTACAACAGAATTAATATTTGAAATGCAACTCTCATATTTACAACACCACAGAGAGAGCAAGAAGAATCCCTGACTCATGAGCTTTAACACTTGATCACATGCTGTAGCTTGATCATAATAATAATAATTATACCTCGAGGAGTTTAAAGGTTGGAATGAGCTACTCTCATAAATGTAAAACATATTCGACAAACAAAAACTAACCAGCTTGAGAAAACACTGGATACTATTTTGCCAATAGCTGCCTGGTGACAAAAGAAGGACTTCATCTTTTGAAGTTTTTCCTTTGGCTGAACATGCTGCACGGCTTCTGCGACCTGCCCGTAACAGCACTGGGACACTGTTAGCCAGGGCTGTCACTGCCATCTAGAGGCATTAACACAGCACGACCTACAGGCTTCACACTTTATTCTGAGCCTTTTACTCTTGATACCAAGTGAATGATCTGACTTAACTTATTTGAAGACCAGGGGAAGAAAAAATACACAAAATTGCTAAAACTAGGGTGTCCTGTACAAATATCCCCAAATTACTTGAGTGGATCTGTTTTGTTTTTACCCTTTTACCTCATCTGTGTGTGCGTGTGTGTGAGACTCAGTGTGGAAGGTAAACTGCAGAGAAATGTGTGTTAATTAACATAACATACCTTTCACTGGGATTACTTAAATTATAAATATCAATCATCACAAGTCCTCAGACTAATGCCTTCCTCCCATGCAGCGTCACACTGGTGCATCAACATTGTTCAAAATAAGATTTATTTCACTAGTTTACCGTTACTCTGCAGCACGAGTTCATATAAATATGAAACAGTTACGATTACAATGTTTGTTTTTCATAGGATCACAGCACAGGAGGGGTTAACACAATATTTGAAAGCAGGTAATAAGGTTCCAGTAGCTCAATGGGAGGGTAGAAAGATTTCCTTCTTCCTTTACAAAACATACAATATTTGAATACTTTAATGCATTTTTTCTTTATTCTGCCGACTGTGAGCATGAAAAACAAGCTCAAAGTAAAAAGCGAAACGTACCTCCAGAACCTCTCTTCTCTCATGGATGACAGCAGGGCTGCAGGGCTCCACTCTGACAGAAAGCAGCTCCTCCCTGACATATGGCACAAGCTGAAGACACAAAATAGATACAAATGAGAATCTTTCCCCTCTCATGTCTGTGAACGCAATGAATTTGGATACAGAAAAAAACCCAGAGCCAAGAATAAACACTGAAATTCCCTCTTTTGGACAGGAAAAGTGAAAGCCCTTTTCTGCGCTCTAAATGTTAGATGTAGTATTTATTATTTAACTCCTTGAAAGGAAGAACAGCGAACAAAAAGGCTGCACTAATATCTAAGCTGTGGCTGGGAATATGCACCAAATCTCATATCTGGACTGTTTTAGCCAAAAAAGAGGTACAATATTTATTTATTTAAATTGAGGATCGTGCACACTCATGAAAATTGACATGTAAATGTGCCAGATTTTAGCTACAGGCTTATTTCCATCAGCAGGCTGATGTAACTGTACAAGTGTGGAAAATTTAAAATAAATAAAGTTCATAAAACAGCAGCAACAGGCAGCAGCAAGATGACAGATACACAAAACACGACCTCTACATCAATTTATAGGACACATGTACAACTGTACAGGAGGTTTGCTAAAGACAAACATAAAGAGTTTAAGTGCTGAAATATTGCACACCACAGTAAAAGTGCTCATTTATTTTGCTTGCCCACACCAGTTCCACTGCACATGTGCATAAAGGAAATGTAGATGCACAGTTCTGCACATTTAACATACATAGATGTAATTATGTATGTATGATTTAAACTCAGGTTACACACGCAGATGTTCTTTTGTGTATTGACTAGCATTTTTTATGCAAACATAAAGATGGCTGTTAGAGTATTAGAGTTTTAGAATGAGGTGTGATTCTAGCTTTAACAACAACAAAAAAAGCCACAGGAGCAAGTCTGTCCAAGACAGTACTGGGCAACATTTTTTTTTGTTTTTAAATATTAACGCTGCAGGAAAAGTCCCCATAAACTGTCTGGATTCTGCAACATCAACAGCACGAGGCTGACAAAATGTTTTATGCTCTGCAATAACAAGCGTTAAAAAAAAGACAAAATCTCAGTTATAGGTATGATTTTTCACACATCAGCTAAGGTAAGATGAAAAAAAAAATCACCAGCCAAGCATATTTTATCCCCAAAATAATAAATTGTTTATTATGTTTCAAATGTAAATATTTCAGTGTGTTCAGCTGATTTATGTTACACAGATTGGATCTTATGATCCGATCAAAAAACATAAATGTTATGTATTATCTTCACATGTATTCATATGTGCCTGCTCAGTTACACTTTAAACCTGCCATAGAGCACATGACACTCTGGGCCTAAATTAATGCATCACGCTCACACCATTAAAATAACAAACGCTCATGCCTTTCCACTTGCGCTGAAGAGTGTGTTTGTCTGAGAATGAAGAGTGGTGGGGACAAAGCTGGTGGAACCACCTTCAGGATGCAAAAAATTACTGCACCTTAAATCACCTAAAACAAACCTGGTCTGTCTAAACTCTGTGGTGCACAATGATCGTGCTCTTTTCAGGATGCACTAGAAAGATTAACACACCTACAGGAACAAAACACAAACTTGATTTAGCATATTTTTCTAAAAGAAGATGAATTCTAATTGAGGAGGAGTCTGCTGATTAATTGTTAGGTTTATGAGGCGACAGATAAAACAGCGAGACTTTGTCTAATAATCCCAGTAACAAGAAAAACACACACACAATCAAATATTCTTATGCAACACAGAACTACATTTATTTGTCTATATACATGCGGATGTCCACAATAATTAAACTCAAAGCTTTGACTACAGGCTGAGCAAGAGAATAAAGAAAAGAGCAAAGGATTCCAAAAAAGAAAACAATTTTCATCAGCTGCAAAAAAAGTCATGTGCATCCATCGACTTCATCTTTTTAATAATTTCTAATGTTCTGAAAATGCTTTAATGAAAATAAAAAACCTTTAATCTGGACTTATACATATACATCATGTCCTGCATGTCCTCCATGTGTATAGTGGCACATTTAAACAAGATGAATTAACTTAATCATTCATAATCAAGATTAAACACTGAATTCCACCATGTTAATGGTAAAACTCCAGCCAGCCAGTGCAT
Source organism: Scarus forsteni (assembly GCA_036419115.1). Lineage (NCBI taxonomy): Eukaryota > Metazoa > Chordata > Actinopteri > Labriformes > Labridae > Scarus > Scarus forsteni. The sequence goes on from JAZDUH010000458.1 coordinate 17,531,160, forward strand.
ATGAATTTTTAAAAAGAATTCAATCTGACACTCTGGATGGTTTGCACCATGATACCCCTTAGCTCAAACAAGTATAATCAAGACACACAACCCTTCCTCTTCCCAACCTATGCTATGCAATGAGAATCTGAACTCATAGCTAAATATAAATAGTTGCCAAATAGAAAACATTCCCAATAATTGTCTACTTTCAAAAGATGATTTTATTCCCTGATATTGAGTGGTATTTTTAACTAGAAAGAGAGGACACTAGTAACTTTTAAAAAAGAGATTAGGACAATGTGGTGTGCAGAAGTTAGCCTGTGTTTTTTTTAATACAAAAAATAAATGTGTGAACAACCCAATATTATACTTTATGCTCTATTTTGTAGCTAATTTATAAATCAACTATAAGTAGCATTTCATTGTTGTATCTAAAAGCTGCTTTGTCAATAAAATTAAACAATTCACATTTAGATTGCACATTTCTATAAGATTTTATTGTGGTAAATAAGTATGTTAGGGGTGCTGGTTTGGCAGAGTGGTTAGCAACCAGACACATTCCATATACATACTTCTGCCGGCCCGGGTTTGAATCTAGCCTGTGGCCAGTTTGCAGAGCGTCTCCCCTTATTCTCTCACCCCCTTTCACAAGGCTATCATCTGTCATTCACTGGGGGCACAAGATGCCCCAAATATACATAAAAACTACATTTAAATAAGTATGTCAATATTTCTTCATATGCTGATACAACACCCTGCCTTAATCTAGGTTGGTGTGCAGTCCCCCTCCTCACCTCTGCTGGCGCCTCCTGCAGGTCAGTGGTCATCTCCACGCAGCGCTCATACAGCAGACGGAGCTTTCTGAAGAGTAGGGCGAGCTGCCGCAGGTGCTCCTGCAGCTTCCCGAAGCGGTCTGTGTACATGGCCTGACTCTGGGTCACTCCATTTGGAAGCTAAATGAAAGACAAACAGTATTATGTCTCTTAAAATCAGGTTTGGATGGTGGTGAAATGCATTCATGTAAAACAATCTGGGCAAAATGGAGATCCCTCTTATTCCCCCTTGGTCAATCCTGTTTTTAAAAAGTGTGACCAAGCTGACACGACTTTCTGCTGCTGCTTTTTTGCTTTCAGAGTTTTCAGTGCAGGAAGAAAATGTCTTCATCACAAGGACAAGGCAGAGGAGGTGACACACTCAGAAGCACACAGCAAGACAATTAGAGGCTCAGATCAGGTGGAGATGGAAGGATGAAAAAGACAGAAGCTGACAAGAGTGCCTGTAAGATGAGCCAGAAAAAAAAGACAGGACAAACGAGGACTGACAGACAACAGAGGCCGACTGTGTGCCAGAGAAACAGCAGACATTCAGAGAGCATCCAAACAAACTCAGTGTGAGACAGAAAGGACTGTAATTTCTGACAGTCTAACAAAATATTGTTATTTTTACAGGAGCAAATGTAAGATCTTGTCTAAAAGAAAATAATTCGGCAACAAAACTTGGTCTATTTGAAAATTTTTAAATCTTAAATTCTGTTTAGTGATAAAAGGGACCGGATCTGTAAATCAGAGAAAGAGAAGATGAGAGATGATGATTGTTTTTTTTTTTTGCCAATATCTGACATGCTGTTGCTTCCAAATACATTCAGCCAATATCTACTTAAACACACTTGAAACATGTTTTTATTTAAATAAAACCAACTCTCCTGTAAAAGAATAAAGCTGTTTACTGCTTACAAGATATTTTGCCTTTTAGAAAAATATATCACAAACAAGATTTCAGTCCACAATAAACAAAAGTAAATTTGTATTCAGATAAAGCCATTTAATATTGAAAACTTTTCGGAGTTACATTGCATTTTATGTGATATGTTTTTTTTATTAAGTGATGTCTGCTATTGTTGTTGTTTTTTTTGCATGCCTTATATGTTGATTTTTTCAAACTTATTTAAACCATAACAATACTGATATATAAAATATTTTAAGTACAGATTTCAGGTAAGCTCTATATTGTATGAAAATGATTATTGTACATAAAACAGTAGAATCGACTATTTTAGCTCCAACTACTGTCCTACTTCAAAAGAAGTTATAACCTCATATACACATTTATATTAAAAAAAACTGAACTGATGCCACAAATATAAAAGACTTGATGAGATGGTTTATTAAAGCATTTGAGTGTTGTAAGATAATTTGTAGCACAACTTTCAAATAGTTGCTTGTTGTCCAGTACCTGTGTAGCCCTTGTGAGTTGGAAGATCTCCATGGTACGGGTGACAATATCCTGGACGGTCTCTTGTCCGATCCTGCAGAGAAACACCGGGGAGATCTCCCTCAAAGCTCCCTGAGGAGGCATGGGCGGCTGCCCTGGAGCTGATGCAGCATTAGGCGGTAGGTGAGGCTGCTGCTGAGAGGGCATCCCTGCCATCCCTGGCTTCTGAGGTAAAGATGCCGCCATCTTTGAGAAAAAAATCTGTAGAACAAAACATAACTTAAATTAGATTCAGAGAAGCATTTAACATGAGTCAGGAAAATTAATTGAGTTTGATTTCCAGTTAAAATGATCAAAACAAGACAATTGAAGTCAAGTTGTTACATTTTGATAAAAGGAAGTGACAACCACTACCTCAAACACATAATTTTCTTATTTTCAGTCATTAACTGAAATTATGTGTCTTACATCTTAGCTTTAGGTAGAGTGACAAACAATTATTGACGCCCACACTCATACCTCAGAGGAAGATGGAGTCACCAGTCACTCCAATGAGCATGTCTTTTAGTCAGTGAGAGGAAGAAAAGTGTCAAGAAAGAAAGCATGCATGCACATGGAGAACATGCGACCTCCACACATCAAGTCCTTGACTGACACAGGGACCGAACCAGCAACATTCTTGCTGATGGGCACTCATAGAAAACTCATAAGTCGTGACCTGAGTATTCATTGAGATGTTTTTGCCATAGTCGAGCAGGCCTAACTTGACATGCTCGGAGCTCTTCATGAGATCAGTGTTGCGATGCAAACAGGACTCATCGAAAATAAAATCACTGATGTGGATAGAGATGTTTGGTGTATAGCATTAACTTGTTACAATATCGTTTAGCGACACCGGTCTGAAAGCGTCTTGGACTGATGTAGTTACATCTCGTATGAATAATTTTTTTTCCATGACTGTATATATATATATATATATATATATATATATATATATATATATATATATATATATATATCAGAATCGCATGTAAGTAAAAGAAACACACTGAGACATTAACTGAAACTTTTTCTCTCCGATAGCTGCAGTAATCACGACAACACAGGACGGCTGGATGTCACCTAGTAGCAGGGTCACGAATGAAACCAAAACACCAGTTCTTGCACATATTTCCTGAAAATTTTCCAGAAAATGTAAAGATACAATCCATTACTCTCATGTCTTATTTGAATAACGATACACGCAAGCTCAACAATTCTTTAATAATTACGCAATACACTTAAAATTACGCGTTTTAGCCTTCAACTAACCATCTTCGCTAAATGTTTAGCCTGACTATGCTAGCATGCGAGCCAACCAAACGTTAAAAACCATATAGCAGCATGCTAGTTAGCCAATAGCTTGTTAAATGAGCTAACGTGTGAAATTTCATAAAATGCTTACCTGGGTCAACTTTATGGGGTCAAATGTTTTAGAATTATCATCCGCTTACTTTACTATCAACCACAAAAGATGCTCCATTATTCTAAAATGGGCCGAATAACGAATTTCCCACATTACCTTCTTGATCACGTCACTTCCTGAAACGGCCTCACACTCCTCGCCACAAGATGGCGTCTGCGGTTCTGTTAAAGACTGAGAGCCTGCAGAGCAGCCGAGGGCACATTATCTCATACGTTTTTGGTTCTGCTCTTCACTCACTAGATTCTGGACAGAGATATTTAACTGGTACTCCAGGGCTTACAGAACAACCATTAAACTGGAAGCTTCACTTGCCATCTTTGGTTGCTCTCAGTTCACTCTGTGTCTTCCCCAAGCTGTACAACAATCTTTAATGTTGGGAATGGTTGTTGCCAAGGAACTGATTTTAAGGGAATGGAAATCATCAACCCCCCTCCCTTTCAGAGATGGATGAATGACATGATTTCTGTTATACAAATGGAAAGACGCAGGTACTTAAGGACCCACTCATTCATGAAATTCTCTGCTATTTGGGATCCATTTCTTGCCTGCTTCGAAGAGATCGAAGGACATAAAGTGACATGAGCCTATAAGTTGCCTACCTGAAAAACCTTTGCCCTGTAGGACATTTGATACATTATATAATGCTAATGCTCTCTATACAACTGGTGCCCCTACAACACAATTTCTTACTTCACTTTATTCATGTATTTACTTTATTTTATTATTATTATCATAATTATTATTATTTTCATTTTTATTTCTGTTTTGTTTATTTCATTATAATGATTATAATGCTGGTTTATTTTCATTTTGAAACTTATTGACATCACTCTCACTAATATTGCAATTGTCTTTGATTTTTTGTTCTATGTGGAAAAACTTCAAAATAAAATATAGGCCTATATATGTATATATATATATATGTATATATATATATATATATATATATATATATATATATATATATATATATATATATATATATATATATATATATATATATATATATATATATATATATATATATATATATATATATATATATATATATATATATATATATATATATATATATATATATATATATATATATATATATATATATATATATATATATATATATAAAGACTGAGGGCCTGAGAAGTTGAGGCAGAGCTCTGACTTAAACTTTTGCAAAAATACAAGCACAAGAAGCACAATGTTAGGGAAAAAGCAGAAACAGAATTGTCGTTAGTTAAGTTATTCTAATCAAAATTTGCGTCACTTTGATATGAGATAGTTTTGTCATTTTATGATTTGGACTTCTGTGCATTTAGATTTGTACAAAGTCAGTGGTTAACACAGTTGGATCACTTGAGTTTCTTCCTTAGCTTTCTTGACATAAATTTAAAGAAACAGCCCAGAACATTAAAAAGTTCTGTAACAGTGTTATTTTCTTAATCTCATACTTCTTAAAACTTTTTTTTTTCCAGAATTAAGTGCAGATCTAGATTGACTGCTAGAATAATAATAAGAAGAAGACATACTTTATTCCTCATGGGAAATTCAGATTGAGGTCAAAACAGTAATCCTGTCAAATTGTAGGTTGAAAGAAAAGCCAAACATTTGTAGGTTAACTAGACTCAGGTTGAATTGCATGTGTAATACTTCATCCTTTATGAGGTTATAGGCTGACAAGACATCAGGAAGAGAATTTTATTTTTCAGAAGATGTTGTTTGGTTTGGTTAAAGGCTCTCTGTGGACCTTTAAACTTTACACAGTCAGGGAAATTTGGCTGCTGACTTAAAATGTCAGGGAGACACTGCTTTCAGTGAGCAAGAGATATTCAAATGATCCGAATGAGACATATTTGAATACATTCTAAACAGGCACTCTCATTCTATTTGAAGGTTAAGCACAATACTGAAAAAGACTCTAAAGTGTTTCATATTCCAACAGATATTAAGATTCAGATGCTCCACCTGATCAATAGTTCTGACTGAAGCTGGGGAAGTTGGTCTATGTCAAGTGAGTTCAAGTTACTTGGTATTTTAAAGTGCCTTAAGATCATCCAACCTCAAGAGTCTAATTTCTGAGCTGACTTCTAAGGTCCTATGGAATAAGGTCCCTTCGATTCTTGTGGACACAGACAAATGCTTGGAGGAATGTTCTTCATATTTTGCACAAAATATCCTTGATGACTCTAGGATGAGATGATAATTTTTTGGGGGGTCTAAGGTCACTGTGACCTCAAATCTTGGGAGGCAAGGGCTTTTTGAGACATTTATCACAAAACTACCCTTCTACTTCAGGGTGGAACAACTGGATTTTGGAGGTCAAATGATTACAGCAATCTTGCACACCAAAATAAAATCCATCTTTCTTCCAGACCCACCACTTGAGATACATTTCAGACAGACAAAACTGCCAGGCAGTAGTTTAGTTTTATGACCCTTTATTTGGTGGCAAAAAGCAGTTTGGCAGTTTGAGGTCACAATTTAATCCATCTCTATGGTCCACTGTAGCATGCACTCATAACGTTTACAGTATGAGTTTATACTTATTAAACTGAAGTTCTATGCTTTTACAGTGCCCTCCTCCTTATCATTGTGTTCTGCTATCTTTATGACATATTTAAATGAGCCTGCCATGCACTGATACATCACTTTATGAAACCATGAAATCTTCGGAAACATGTCACACAGCAGGAAGTAAAACGATTCCTTAATTAGAGCAGGACATAAACACTGCCACATATGTCTTCCGGAACAAATTTCAACAGATATGTGGAATAAAAATAGATCAAGCATTTTAAATAGACAATTTAATGAAGTACTGTCCACTGAGGTAGATGAATAGGGTTACTGAGTTATCTTATACGAGACATTAAAATGACTGATACCAGGAAATATGTAGTGACGTGATAAGGGACAGATAAAGTAACAGAGAGCGTGACTATTAACAACACAATCAGATACAGGAACAGATTGGACACCCTCTCTGTCTTTGTAGTTGTGTGGCTGCCATACTCTTAAAATGACTAAACATTTTTAACAGAGGATGGTTTAACATCCACTTTAAAACCTTTGTCTCACACCATTTGCTTTATCATCCCTGACCATTTCAGAATGAGAGGGATTGGTGTACTTTTCCTTTACAAATAGAAAGAATGATGATTTACGGGACCAAGGTAACAAGGTTGTCCGAGTGAAATATTCCTGAACCAACACCTTAAGCAAAGTCAGTCAGATATTTTACCTTGCAGTGCGAACAGATTAGCCTGATTTAATGTCTATAATCAAGCAGATGCATCTACAAAGATTGTGAGTGGCCAAAGACAGCAGTGGCCAAAGAGATGCAAGTTACGAGTAAGACAATAGCAGAAAGTGACTGTTCATCTACAGATAAGCAAACATGCTAACAGCTTTGATGGCCAACTTTTGTGGCTGTCATACTCTTAAAATGACTAACTTAAAAATTTCAACAGGAGATGGTTCAACATTAATTTTGAAACCTTGTCTTACACCCTTTGCTTTATTCATCCCTGACCATAACATCACAATGAGAGGGATGGTCTGTGTACTTTTCCTTTACAAATAGAAAGAATGATGATTTACAGGATGACAACTAACGTTTACCAAGGTAACAAGGTAGTAAGAGTGCAATATTTCTGAACCAACATCTTATGCAAAGTCAGTCAGATGTTTTACCTTGCAGTGCAAACAGATCAGCCTTATTTAATGTCTATAATCAAGCAGATGCATCTACAAAGATTGTGAGTGGCCAAAGACAGCAGTGGCCAAAGAGATGCAAGTTACGAGTAAGACAATAGCAGAAAGTGACTGTTCATCTACAGAGAAGCATACATGGTAACAGCTTTAATAGCCAACTTTTGTGGCTGTCATACTCAATGACTAACTTAAAAATTTCAACAGAAAATGGTGCAACATTCATTTTGAAACCTTGTCTTACACCCTTTTCTTTATCATTCCTGACCATTCCTAACATCAGAACGAGAGGGATTGTCTTTGTACTTTTCCTTTACAAATGGAAAGAATGATGTTTTATGGGATGATAACAAAGGTTTACCAAGGTAACAAGTACGAGTGAAATATTTCTGAACCAACACCTTGATGCAAAGTCAGTCAGATGTTTTGCCTTGCAGTGCAAACAGATTAGCCTGATTTAATGTCTATAGTCAAGCAGACCCATTTTGCAAGGCTCCAGTCACAATGATTTTGAGTGGCAAAAGGTAGCAGTGACCAAAGAGATGCAAGTCATGATTGAGACAACAGAAGGAAGTGACTGTACAGAGATTAGCAAAGGCTACATGCTAACAGCTTCAGTAGACGTTTTATCAGATCTTGACTGCATTTCTTTTTTTGGCTGAAAAAAATGACAACCCTATAAACTGATCTTTAGAAAAGATATTTTTGCTCCACTTTTGACTTGTTTTGGCAAGAGCTTGTTTTACTTTTTTATTTTACACTGTGGTTGCAGCTACCACATTATCTGAATGGCTTGTAATGAATATGATTGCAAGAACAACCATCTAATCACCTGCCTGAAGTGTTTTTGAAACATTCTGCCCAAACAATTTCTATAGGCTTTTTCTCTGAAATATATTGAACAGGTTATCTGGTGATCAGACAATGCCTTATAGCGCTAAATGCTATTGCTAAAAATGCTTTTGAGAATGCTATTTCTTGGCACAGTGGCAATGAAGTCAAGCATATTTGCTCAAATGAACATGCTTGACTGTGTGTTTCAGGCCTATACCACATTTTTTTGTGAAAATGTAAAATCAAAAGTCAAACATCTCAGAGGAACATTCCTTTCTGTTTTTATCAGGTAATACAAATAATCCTTCAGGTGCTGTCAACATGTGATGTGAAATAAAACGTGCCTCCTTCTCCATATTTTCATGAAAATATTTTTCCCAAGTGAGCAATGAAGGGTCAAAGCCCAAAAACAGAATTCTTGTGTCTGGGGATGTTTGGTGGCAGGTTTGTGTGGTTTGTAAATGAACTGTCTTATTGTGTGGTGACCTATCTTAGTTGATTTCACTCTAAAGGTTATCAGAGCCTGGTCGAAAGTAAATGTTAGATATGCTGAGTAGATGAGTTTCTGTTTCTATCAAAACAAAGCGTCACTGGACAACTATAAGGATCATGTAAGGGTGCTAAAAATCAGATAACATTTTATATAATTTATAGGCTATGTATACAACAACAATAGTGCAAGTTCAAGTACCAGCTTAATAGTTGCGATAAAAAAAAAAATCTATGAGCCAAAATGGCAGTGCATACCACGTGGACCCATGGATCAAAGGTCAAGATCACTGGGTGTTATGATTATTCATTATAGACAGCATATCTTCAGTACACTCAGATGTATCTGGTTCTTTTCGTTTGAACTTGAAGAAATGTCACTTGGCAAAATGGCAGAACATATTGGGTGTATATATCAATAAGCATACAATTTTCTTCTAATGCATGAAATAAAATATTTAGAGTCCCATATCCAGGTCCTCTTGGGGTGTTGTCTTCCTGGGACTTCCACTTCTGTCTTTGGCTTCCCCAATTGGAATTCGGTCCTAAGTGTGGATATGGTACCAGGGCTGACATGAAATAATGCTGCTTCTCTGTAGAATACTGAAATACACCAGCTACCAATTGCAGGTAATTTGGTGCGACACATGTTAAGTGATGTTGGTCATTCCACAAATGCATGATCCTTCCATGTTGAACCTTTTTTAAGGTGACAAATCAAGATTTCCAATGAAATAAAACATACTACCAACTGGTATTGTTAAAGGGAAGAAAAAAATCAACACAGGAGACTTTTCCCAATATTTTTTGAGGAGTATTGTTTTAACAAAAAGCATTTAACACACATGCACGGACTTCTCTTAATGCCATATTTCTGGTTTACAAATCAAACACTCTTGTTATTACCACAAGCCCGGCTGCAAATGTTCCAGTGCATGATTTTATCCTGCTGAGCTAGCTCTGTGTGTCCACTGGTAGTTATCAGCATCAGTGTTGTGGAGAGCTTGCAGGTATAAAAGGACACACACGAACAGGTGGGACCACCACAAAGGACTGAGGAAACATCTGAGGATCAGGATGGAGAGGACAGGGAAGCTGTTTTACTGTGTGTGTTTGACCATCATGTCTCTGGGCTGCACTCAGGTAAGACACACGATGGACAATCTTAATTTTAGCGCCTTATTAGTGGAATCTGCTGATTTACCACAAGCACAGCTCAGGTTACTTTGTTGTTGACTCTGAAGCAAGGTTACAGTCAAAGGGGTTAGAGGTGAGTGACGGATTTACATGAGTTTCCTATTCAGGCAAATAGGGTTGAATAAAAGTAATGCAAATATAGTATGTCTTGCTAGGAAGTTATATGTCTAGCAATTGGTTTATCTTTTTTTTTGATCCAACATTACATAATCAGTATATATGGTTTTCAAGGTGTAGAAAATAAATTATGAAAATTTGGAGAAAAAAAAGGCATTATTGGCCTCAGAATCAGAAGTGTGTGTTGATTCTTATGTGGTCACACCATATGTGATAAAATGTGTAAATCATTTCATGTGTCATTTTTAACTTTTAAAAATAATCTCTGCATTAAACTACGTCATCAAGTAAATGTATTTAACTCTGCTTTCTTCAAGAATGCTGGAGACATATTTAATTTATTAGTTTAATTTAAAAGTATATTTGACAGGGGCCATGCAAGGCAAAGGGCTGTCAAGCCAGAGTTAGCTATAAAGCCAATTTTCATCAGTGGTCCCTGGGCAAAGAAAACAGAAGAATATACAATACAATAATGAAAATATACAATACAATAATAAAAACAATACTAAAATACAAAACAATTATAAACCAGATTAACCAGCATTTAAAACAACAGTATTCAACAATAGTCCATGATTGACAACACACTAAACATTTCATTGTTCTTGTCTGTATTCAGAGATTCCGTCAGTGGTCACATGATTGTTTTTGCTTTAGCCATAATTTCAGTTTGCTTTTAAAGACACTGAAGGTTGCGGAGTCCCTAACTTGTGTAGGAACTGAGTTCCATTTTTTTGCTGCTTTAACTGTCCAAAAGCAGTTTTCCTCAGTTTAACTAAGCAGTCTCCTCTAGTTGATGCCCTGGTTTCTCTGTGATTGTTTGCGCAGAGTAAACACACATTGCTTAAGTGGTGGTGGGGCTTGATCATGAATCAATTCATACATCAAGCACAAATCTGCATAATAAAGAAAACTGTCAAAGGTCATTAAGTTGTACTTCTTGATGATATGGATGACACTCCTCCTTAATTTGGTCTGTTTTCCTGATGACAAGCACATTTTAAATTTTCTGTGGGCTTGCAATTGGGCAGAACTTCCCTGTCCTTTAATTGCGTGCTCTCATTACTTTTACAGTTTATATGACTGAGAATTTAGCGCAAGGTTTCTGTGTCACTGTTGATAAAGTTTCCACTTCCTTATTGTGTTCTCCTATCTTTATGATGTTTTTGAAAATTGTTTCCTGCAATGATATATCACATGAAGGACGTTTTTAAAAACAGCACGTCACACAGCAGGAAATAAAACATTTAGAGAAGGACATAAACACGGTAATTAATATCCCAGGCACGTGATAAAATTAATGTTACATTTTAACTTTTAAAAATCATGTCTGCATGAAACTATGTTATTGAGTTAATAACTGCACCTCTGCTTTCATACAAGAAGGCTTGAGGCATATGGATGAAATTCATCTTTATATATTGTTCTGTTTTCCTGATGAAAAGCACATTTCAGTTTTTTTCTTACAAAATGAGACAGATTTGAGGGGTTACAAAGGGTGGTATCTTCATTTAAAAAAATTCTGGAAACTTTGCTTGGGAAGTTAGGTTGGGGAACTTTAGGCATTTCTACCTTTGAAACTTCATTGGGAATTTAGGTCATTTAAACAAACATCATATTCACACATAAAAATCAACATTTTGTTTTGTCATTTGCAGACATCCATGCAAAATAATACATTTTAAAACTTTATATGTCATTGTATCTATTTGTGAGTAAAATATATGACGTTTTTAATGATATTATTGAACAATCAATTTCAGTTTCATTTCATGTCCATGGACTCAAATGTCCAGGGTTCAGAGCCACCCGTGCATGTAGGGGCGTGGCCTCAATACCCCTGCAGTAAGCAGTGTGATATGTGCATGTGACAGTGGAATATTACAGATATTCCCAAGTATACTTGCATAAAATCTGATTGTTTCAGTTCAGATTATCTAAAACATATTTTCTTCAACTGTGTTGAATATCACTGTTAAGGGCCAACCTTCAGTTTAGCAAATTCCAAGTTCATTCCAGTTAATTCTCTTATGATTCCTATTAATTCCCAAGTAAAGATTCCGACTTCAAAAAGTCACAGAATTTTGCAAACCTGTTATTTTTCTTTGATTATGGGGCTACAAGAGATTATACAAACACAGGCTTTTTTATGAGGTACACCTTGCTTGTACCAGGGTTAAATTTATAGATAAAAGTCTGAGAAAAGAAAGTTTAATCAATGAATGAATGCATTCAATGAAGTTCCCAATAGAATACCCACACAGTATAAAAAAAGATGGTAGAAGCAGTATCAGAGAAAAAGTTGTGTGTCAGAATTAAAGTTCTCAATTGAAGTTGTAAACGAATATAACTTAAAATTGTTAGAGAGGAAGTTGTTAAATTGTGACAATAACGATGTGAATTTATAAGGAATTCATTTATGACATATATACAGTATTTTATGAAAAAAATGCAACATAAGGAATCCAAATATAAAAAGAATTAAGTTTTAAATTAAGAATTTGTATTGTAAGAGAAGGAATATTTTTTTTCTCATGAAATTTGTCATGGAAGGAAATAAAAAAAAAGTAGTAAGGAAAGAAAGTTGTAAATTATTGGGTCAAAGTTGATACACAAGTAATGTTGTAAGATAACAATAAGCGGGCTAAGTTTGAGATTACAACCATTTGTCACTGGCATCTCACTCTATTAGAAAGCATTGTTTAACTTATGTGACATCAAATTATTGTTAAAGTATTTTTAACTTCCATAACATTTGATTTTTTTTCCAACATAAGTTCTTCATTGTTGTAGTTTTGCAACACTATAAAAGTGATATCATTTATTTCAATGTACTGATATGAGCTATCAGGATATGTTAAAGCCAAAGGGGCTAAAACACAGCTAAAGTTGATGTCGATCAGCTGTGTGTCAGCTAGAGGACAAAAAAAAGCAAACATGCCCAGCAGGCTTCAGTCAACCACAGCGATATGCAAAGCTCGATTAATTCTTTATGCTTCATGTGCAGGGCTGGATCTGCAGGTACATGACCTTTGCATATTGTGGCTCCTGACAAAGAGAGATACTGTCCTGGGGTTTATCTGCATCAGATGACAGTACTATAGGAAATGATAACAGTTTCAACTACAGTGCTGATAGATAGTTTCCTGATTCTGTTTTTAGCTCAATCACACTTGGAACTTTTAGATTTTATGAGGTTTGCACATTGAGGTTGACATTTTATAAGTCAGTACTTCCCCAGTTTGTGTTTTGCCTTATTTGCTCAGGTTTCAACAGGTATGCATATGTGTAAAGAAAAGAAATGTCTTTGACAAACTGGAGAGAACTGCTTTTTCAACAAGAGTGATACAGAATGGAGGCCCTGATGTACTTTTTGATTATGATGATTATGCAGCTAAAGGATGAAAGCACAGTGCTGAAGTCAGGGAACTGTTTGCAGAGCTCAGCAGTGAAAATGTTTTAAGATATGTCTGATAAAACCTTTAAACTCAACATAAACACGGACACACACGCACACATACACAGCCACACAAACATTGTAAGGGCCAGTTTCACAATTACAGGCCACTTTATAAGATACGCCTTGCTTGTACCAGAGTTGGACCAGACTTGGACCAGACCTTACATGTGACATTGATGTCGTTGTGAGACAGGCTGATCTGAACATCCACAGTTTGCAAGGAAAGGTTACTTGCTGATGTCTCCAGGTGCCACACCTGTCAGCAACAAAGAGAAATGGCTCACCATGTTAACAGTTGAATATTAAGGGTGTATAGTAACAGCTGTTCTCCATTGCAGGCCCAAAGTTCAACTGCAGCAGCTGTTACAACTGCAACAGCTGCAGCAACTGCAACAACGACCAATAGCCTCAGCTCAACCTCCACCACTGAGCCAACTGCAACAACTGCAAAAACTCCAACAACTGCAACAACTGCAACAACAATGGGCAACAGCATCAGCTTAACCTCTACCACTGAGCTGACAGCAGCAACCTCACAACTGGCCACCGATACCTCGACCCAAGCCTCCTCCAGCAGCCAAATCACCATCACAACCTCAGCTACACCTGACTCCCCTACCCAAGCTGCAGCCACCACAACCACAACTCCTCCACATCAGCCAACAATGACCAGCAAGCCCACCCCATTCACCTCTCAGCACACTCCAACTGGGACTAAAACTCTGCCAACCACCACCACAAGAGGCGGGTCTGCCTCTGTAGTTGGGTCTTTAAGTCACGTGCTAGTGCCTGTGCTTTCTATGATTATTTATTATGCAGAGGGCTGAACATGCCAAGTTACACTTTAAGCTTAAGAAGACTAATATTTCATTTTTTAATATGGTCATACTATGGCTGCCACAGGTGAGATATTTGTTTGCAAGATTATTTTGTTGCTGTTTAACCTGAAACATCAGCGAATGCTCGGCAGCCACATGCAAATATCAAATTATGCTTCATAAAAAGAGAGAGCAATTGTCAAGCTAAGTTGTTCCACTGAAATGAAATGTTCTGTGTGCCTTAAAATTTTGTGTAGAGATGTTATCAGAAGTGGGTTACTGCAACCTAGCAGGAAGTTAAGTTTTATTACCACAGATGCAAATGTAGATAAAGTGATAAAAGGTAGTTTGATATTAAAATGAAGAGAGATTCAAATTCAGCTCTTCTCAACCATGTGTCATGTTTTCATTTTCGCTCATTTTCATTTCTCTGTCATTTTAAGCCATCATTTGAGAAAAAAAGCATATTTTACACAATAAACTGTGATGTTTAAGTGTCAGAATGTGTGAGATTTAGAACCAATAAAAAATATTGGGCAAGATACCACAGAAATGTCATTTGATGCTGTCAGGTTCTTCAAGCATTTGGTGACTAAATAGTTCATTTACAAATCAAGGATGACTTTTAGTCCAAAATGGAAATGGCTGTGAGAAATGTAATTGAAGATATTTGGTGCCTTAAAAATAAAGAATTTGAACGGACACTGTAACTTAAATTTGAACTTAAATATATTTGTGCAAACACTTTAAATCTCCTTGAAGGAATCTTCAGCTGGTTGCAAAACAGACTTACATTTAATCTTGACACTTAATATAATATAATTATATATATGTAATGTAATATAATATAATGTAATAAATGTAATATAATATAATATAATATAATATAATATAATACAATACAATACAATGTAATATAATATAATACGATACGATACGATACGATACGATACGATACGATACGATACGATACGATACGAAACAATACAATACAATACAATACAATACAATATAATATAATATAATATAATATAATATAATATAATATAATATAATATAATATAATATAATATAATATAATACAATACAATACAATACAATACAATACAATATAATATAATATAATATTAGGGTGGCATGGCGGCACAGGAGGTAGTGCACGAGCCTCACAAGAAGGTCCCCGATTCAGTCCCCAGGACAGGGGCCTTTCTGTGTGAAGTTTGCATGTTCTCCCCGTGCATGCATGGGTTCTCTCCAGGCACTCTGTCGTCCTCCCACTGACCAAAAACATGCTCATTAGGTTAATTGGTGACTCTAAATTGCCCTTAGGTATGAGTGTGAGTGTGAATGATTGTCTGTCTCTCCATGTGATCCTGCGATCGACTGGGGACCGGTTCAGGGTGTACCCCGCCTCTCGCCCAATGACGGCTGGGATAAGTTTCAGCACCCCTCACTCCAACAGGGATAAAGGGGTATAGAAAATGATTGAATGGTTAATTTAATATAATATAATATCACATAAAACTATAAACTCAAAATTAAATACTGAGGATTTCTTAATATATGCTCCAGATTCCTCCCTCAAACCAAAAACATGCTTGTCAGGTCAGTGATGACTCTAAATGACATGTCAGTTATGAGTGTACGCAAATGATTGTTTATCCCTATATGATGGCCTCGTGGTTGGCTGGCAACCAGCAATCAGACTCCAGCATGCTGCGATCCAAAAGGATGAAGTGGTATAATGGATGAATGAACGTATGAGGTAATGAGGCAGCACTTATGAGGATAAATCCACCTGGTTCGCACTCACAAAAGCATTGTGTATTTAAGTTTGGATATGACATACGTGCTATAAGCTTACAATAAATAATTCTGTCATTTCACTTCTAACTATTGACTGAAGTGCATAGTCTTTTTTGAAAACTATTAATAGTTTATCAATGCTCAAACTTGAACATCTGGGTAAACAAAACAGCAGCCCAGTCTTTTCGTACAGGCCAACTTATAATTTAAGAGTTGCTTCTTCTTTGGTGCCATGTTGTCAACACTTATGCAGCCATTTCCCCTTACTGTGCGCTTTATACAGTAATAACAATGAAAGGATGAAAATAGATCCAGTGAAAGTGTCTGGAGGTATTTTGGTAAACAAATTCAGTGGAGACACGATCACTTACATTCACATCTCCAGTGATATGACTCTGGCCAATGTGAGGTTTTGCATTATTATCCTTTGAGACGGTGGAGGCCGATGGAAATGGAAATCAGTATCAAGTATCAAGTGAACAAAACTGGATGCCCTTTAAAAGGTAAAGCCTCCACAATAACGCAGTTTACAAATCTGAGACTTTGGCAAGGATACTCTTGAGTGTGAGCAGGCCCAACTTGGAAAATATAAGTACATATTCTGCTTAAAAACAAACTGTTTGTTGTATAGAAGTTGTCTTGAGCTGTTTTTCTTCTAGAGACAAGGATCCTTTCTCTGATATGAAGTATCAGCTCGTTGGAGTTTCTCTGGCTCTGCTGGGATTGGTCTGTGCCCAGGTAAAATATTCTTTATCAGTTTTAACCTTTTCATGCAGTGTCACCTACAGTGGACAGATATTTATTTCTTATTTTGAACCATTTAGGCTAACCTTGCCCAACTATCAGGTGGTAAACACCAAATCCACATCCTCAAGTTTCATAAAAAATGGTCTTAGTGTCTTTTTGTTCTTTTTGAGATAATACATCATAAATCCAAATTGTCCAACAAAGAGTGATATGCACCACACCCTTCAGGATCAAGAGTTAAATCCTTCTATTCTCAAAGAATTAATCAGGAAAAAACAAATACTCCAATTCAATGTGATGTAAGGAACACTTATGCAGTTTTTAAAAATATTGTGCTTGTTGTTGTGACCAAAAATTAATCTGTCCACTCCAGAGCACAATATGCAGTAAAAAGTATATTCTGTGTATTATGCCTGTATTCAGATTTAAAAATTTTTTTTGTGATAGTCACATTTTAACAGTTTAATTAAACTGCAATATTAAATATACTTTATATGTTGCATTTTATTTTGTATACTTTTAGTAAATGTTCGTAAAAATATGTTTGCAGATCTATATTAAGTTCCAATGAAATGTTATTTATTAATTAACTCACTCAAAATATAACACATTAAAAAGCTACACATTATTTTTTTAGCTTGTTTAAAAGCAAAAACAAATATAAAAAAAGATCATTTCCATATGATTTAATAAATTCATGCATGAAAGGGTTAATGTAGAAAGAAAAAGCGATGGACTACATGTGGAGTTGTAAAAGAAAAAATGCCCAAAGACCATCTTATGTTATTATACTATCTTGACATTTGTTTGAGGGTGTTGAAAAAATGAACTTTTGTAGGTGAATATATTTTATTTAGTTTCATTTTCAGTTGACAAAAAAGCAATTTAAAAAAGAACATAAACAAACTCAGCAAAATAAACAAATAAAACATTAACAATAACAATAACAAAAATCAAGAAGTTTATAAATAGTGATAATAAGTAAATAAACAAAAAATGACAGATTATTTAAAAACTAAATGGTCATGGTGTTACAATCAGCCCCATGGTTGGGTCCTGTGTATAACATAGTTCATGTAGTTAATATGAAAGCCCGAGTGAGAAAAGTAAATACATTTACATTTATATGTTTCTGAAATGGTCTCCACATTACGGTAAAGTGTGCGGTTTTTGAATATTTCAAGCAAGTCAAAAGGTCCAGAGGACTACGTTTCATTATGGTCTTATACCAGCTCGAGAGTGTAGGGGGCTTGCTGGAGATCCTGTGGAGTAACATTTTCTTCTTAGCAAAAAATACCAGCAAAATATTAACATTTTTACAATAAAACCCACTTATCATGCTACATGTTTTAAACGTGTGTATTTTGAGTCTTCTCATGACAAAGTAAATATGAACTAGTTGGCGACCACGTCACATCATTGATCTGTCAATGTCATCCTCCATCCTCAGGACTCAACCAGACAAGAGAAAGGTGATGATCTGAAGCGACCTCCATCAGTCCCCCCGATACTTCAGCAGGCAGATGCAAACAGCAAAGAACCTCTTGATCCCATCCGTAATATTACAGATTTCATGGCTGCACACCCAGTCTCAGGTGAAGGCATGGGCGCAGGTATGAGTCTTGGTGCAAGTGTCAGTCCAGGCACTGGTTCGATACCAGGGGCAGGCATGAAGCCAGGCACCAGTTCGGGTCCAGAAAATGGTGGCATGAAGCCAGGCACCGGTTCGGGTCCAGAAAATGGTGGCATGAAGCCAGGCACCGGTTCGGGTCCAGAAAATGGTGGCATGAAGCCAGGCACCAGTTCGGGTCCAGAAAATGGTGGCATGAAGCCAGGCACCGGTTCGGGTCCAGAAAATGGTGGCATGAAGCCAGGCACCAGTTCAAGTTCAGGCACAGGCAATGGTTCAGGCCACAACAGTAGTCCTGTTCCAGGGGCAGGTTCAGGTACAGGAAACAACCAGCACACACAAACAGCTACCCGCTCAAAAAACGGACAGAGCCATGCTATTATGTCTGTCAACCTACTGTTTGGATCATTGGTGCTTCAAATGCTTTGGCCATGAGTTTCCTCAGGGGTTTAACTTCAGCAGCAACAAACAACTTTGTTCTTATATGAGTTTTTTTTTAATCTGACAGATTTTTGTCTTAATTTACTGACTCAATCAAATGCGTAGTCTATAAAGTCTATATGATAAAAGTTTATTAAGGAAAAAGAACGGCCTGAAGAGATGGTTCAGCATTTTTGAAGTGGGCTTGCATGAAGTTCATGATAATTATAAATATATTAGCCACAGTTTTTATTGAAAACAAACCACAAAAAAGCATGATTGCACTGCACTTTTCCACTATGATGCCCCTTTGTTTTGGTACAACTTTGGAACAACAAAGGGACTTGACATCAGAAAAGCTAAGCAAAATATATGCGTCTTATGCAGTGTACAATCACAAGGAGCTCTTGGCCCCCTCTGCAGCAATGTGCCACCCAGTTCCTGTGTCAGATCTCTCTTGAAGATGCTATGAGGAGTTTCTAAGTAATTACAAAAAAAGTCTCGCTCTTAGATATATGCCAGATCGAAATACACACTTT
Organism: Scarus forsteni; assembly: GCA_036419115.1. Classification (NCBI taxonomy): domain Eukaryota; kingdom Metazoa; phylum Chordata; class Actinopteri; order Labriformes; family Labridae; genus Scarus; species Scarus forsteni. Next base: position 17,550,583 of record JAZDUH010000458.1, read on the forward strand.
AAGATGAGTTTTATCGCATCAAAATAGGTTATCTATAAATGCTATTCCTTAGCTTTGCAGACAGGTCGGACAGGGCTGGACTGGACTGGCCTGGATACTCAACTTCGGGAACAAGGCAATTAAAACTAGAGCAAATGTATATTATTCAGACACGTCTTAGAGCACTGGGCTGTAAGTAGCGATATATAGCTGGCTACAAAACTATGACACTAAGTTGTCCAAAAATTGCTTGTTGTCACACATCAAAAACTACCGCTATGTAACTAGAAAGACATACATTACCTCGCCGCATTGCATCCTCTAAGTTGTTGAAAAAATAAGTTGTAAAGCAATGCAGAGTTCTGAGGAAGGTCCGACCTGCATTCATTTGCATCACAACAAACGCACGCTTTGGCTTGGTTCACGTCTTTACGACAGTCGCTGCACGTGCTCATGGGTAGCAGAGTCTTTATGTCTCCAGAAATAGATTCTTCTCATAGCACCTTTAAATTTCTCTGAAATAATGAACTCAGGTACTGTCAGGGGGGCAGAAGCTCAGTCAATCAGGACTTGCACTAAGAGTCAATGGTCACTGGGTCTGGTGAACAATATCATACTCAGGACGCGAGTATCTGGTGAGCTGCAGATTTACATACTGAATAGTACTGAGTTTCTCCCAAGTGTATGCCCATCTGTATGTGCATGTATTTTTCATTCTGTGCATGTCCATCATGTCTTTAAAACACCAGAGTGTAAATGAAACTTTGCCTCAAGGTTCAATGAAATAACACTTAAGTTTCACTTTCGTTTCTTCCAAAGTTACAGAATAAAGATACACCAGAAACAACATTGTCACTCTGATTATTCACACAAAGCTTGTTCTTATTTAGAGTATTACAAGCTTCCATGTCAAGGATTTAATATAATCCTATCTTTTTTTTATGACACTAGGATAAATTTTACTTCCAGCTACCCTGCATCAAACAAATGAAAGCACAGTTGGTCCTAAAGCAGCTCTGTTGTTGTTTCAGCTCCTGAAGTAAACAGGGGAACTCCTCTCTTCAGATTTGGATACACTCATTCAGGCCGCCTTTCTTGTTTATAATGATTACAGTCAGCATAGGCCATTATCACTTGATATTAAATCCAATTAACACAACTGGTGCAAGGAGTTGTGTTGCACCCAATGAGAATAGTCATAAATGTCAAGAGTCTCCTGTTTAACATTCAAATGCTGTGCTGCTTATTTGCATCGCTCATGGTGTGCAAATGCCTGAAGTAAAGGAGATGAAGATGGACTTGAGCTGCGCTCTGACTGCCAGGCAGCAAAAGATTTGAATCTGTTTTAGTAAGAATGAATATTTTATCAATGTTCAAAACAACTTTTGCCTCATCTGTATTTGCAGATCTTTTATTTCCCTAAGGTATACATTAAGCACACATTTAAGTTTATTTATTGTCCTTTGGGTAAAGTTACTAATACCAATCATCAATTATTATGTTAGTGATCATATATCAGTTACATTTGTGTATGAAATAGCTAACCCTACACGTCACACTGCTATTGTATTATCTTCTCACTTGTGTGTATGCAATCAGAAAATTGTTTCCTTAATTGGTACATTTTGATTTCTTCCGACGTGTACAAAAACAATAAACTTAATTTAAAAAGTGGATAAAGACATTTGTCAGATGTGATGTGAATTGTAAGTTTCATTTTCTTCCTGAAATTGCAGTGACACGAAACATTGAACTTCAAAATATGACGTGGCCAGGCTGTCACTTATCAACTTTTTGTTAAGCCAAGACAGGTCACATGGTTCACTGGATCTGGATTAATATGCTACAGCTCATTCTCTGTCACAGTAAACTGTCCTCTTTTTATTGCATCTAGGCAAGGTCGGATTAACCATTAGAGCAATCTGACAATTCCCCAAGAGCCCAAGATCTGTCAAGGGCTCCATAGTGAAGGACGATACCAGACCTTTTCAAATTGATATGATAGTCATTCTGTTTGCTGTCATTTTTTCCAGACCGATACTTATACAGATACCAATCATCTCCTGAAATGCATACATCATGTTAATGAATTTTTATGGTTCTATTGACTAAAGCACATAAGAGAAACATGTAGTCGAGATCCATAAAATCCCAAGTAAGTGAAGTTTTAAATTTTAGTTGAGAGAATAGAGCAAATATTCTGCCATTAGGACTTAAGTCGCATGTGTTTTTAAAGTTTTTTTCTAAAATTCGCTTACTCTTGTGTTTTCTTTCTGTCACTTCCGACATTAATTTGCCACAAAACTGTATTGTTTGTCTGTGTGCATACTTGCAGCCCAGTACTGTTGTGTTTGCATATTGGCCCCAACAGTCACATGACACAGAAAGGGGTGCTTTCTTGGCATGAAGAAAGAGAAAAGGCCTAAAACAGTCCATAGAGAGAAATCATTTTGTTAGAGAACTCTTTGGGATCGTTATTTTAGAGGGTACTTGTGGTCGATACTTTGATACTCTATATTGGTGCTCCCATCCTCAGGGCAGCAAGTTCATGAGCAAAGATTCAGACTTTACCATGTTTACTTCAATGCCTTCTTTATTTGTCATTAATTGTGCACATGGTTAAAGGTAAGGTAATCATTTAATGAGGCTGAAAGACTGAGACATGTAGGACTTCCCTAAAACGGATGGTATCTTCAATTTGACTATAATCTGCTTTTCTCTTGAGGCTCAGCTAACTAAACTGTTTTATTGTAATCCATTATTGGGATACCTTTTTTGATAATGTTGCCAGATTTTAGCATTCAGGTTTGCTAATGTGTTTCAGTATGTGATGTATTATTAACTGAACTACTTTGGCACAATATGTGTGTGTGTGATTATGCTACTACTCCTTAGTGCTGATTCTGATCATGGGGGCTTTTGGTGTAGGTGGGTTTGGAGGCTGTATGAGTACCCTATAGTTGATCTGCTGTTTTGATGCTTTGATTAGGGTTTCTCTGGCTCTGATTGGTTGACCAGTAAACTAAGCAGAAAGCCAACAAAGGGTCAATTGATACAAGTAAAGAGGAGAAATAATATACTGAATTAACATTTCCAAAATTTGTTGGAAGGATAGACTCTATTTGAGTTTCCCATAGAATTGGGTAGGGACGGTAGGGACATGTCCCTACCAATATTATGCCACTACGCACAGCGCTGTCCCTCGCAGGCCCCATTTTACGCAAGAGGATGCATTCTCCGCCACCTGATGTAGCCACGATGTGAACTACAGGCTTGATATTTTCCATTTAAAGTGTGGCTGTTACCGTTGTTGTCTGTCAGTAATGTCTTTTCGGGGTGCAGCCGATGTATGTGAACATATGATCTAAATGCCTCCTGAAATTCTGGAGAACTTTTATGTCCACACCAATGTCAAAATCAAACCCTGCCCTTGGAGTTTCCCATTTGGGCTCCCATACATCAGAGAACAATGCAGTTTAAAACTTTAGCCTCATATCAATGGGACTCCTTTTATTACATTGAACCACGCTGAAGTGACAAGCTTTGCAAGAATCAACAAAACTTAAGTATAATGAAAACAAAGAGGCAGGATAATTAAAGATGGACAACCAAAACATCCTACCAGTGTTATATTTAAACAAGTTCAACCTGGAACTGAAAAAATATCCTTTCAGGAAAAATAATGACCATGGCCACTTCCATAAAGCACTAAGTATTGGAACTCAGTTTCACTTGATGAAGTAAAAGCTGTTTTTTTAAATCTCTGTGCTAATACTCTTGAAAACCTTTATGGAATATTGTTAAAAAAAAAAAAAAAAAAAAAAAAAAACAAGAGAAAAGTACATCACTTTTACATAAGGATAAAGATAAACAAGCCAAAAGTTCCACCAAGGTTAATTTCCAATCAAGTTTGACCTGAAGCTAAAATCTTTGATCTTTGTACATTTTTTCCTCTGTGTCCGCAACACGAGCCAAACTGTGGTTATTCTTTTACTGTGCAAAAAACCAAAACAAATCAAAGTGTAGGGTGGTGTTTAGAAGATAATTTATGGGTCTTGTCTATTAGGACAGGTGTAAAAGTCCTCATAAATGCTGATAATTGTTTATCAGCGGCAGACCAAAACAGACTGTACCTTTAACATCTGAAGAGTTGCAAAGTAGAACATGTTTAACATGACCTTCATGCAGCACGTGAGGAGAGAGTATTTTGACCTTTGATATTATCAGGTTGTTAGTCATCCACTTGGAGGAAATGCATGCATTCTTTAATCACTTTCCAGCACAAGGAAGTTGTTCCAGAGGCCTGTCAGATTTATATCGATTAAAAATTAGACAACATTTCAGTGTCACTGTGAGAATTAGATTTTCCATTAAGCCTGAGACATAAAAGTTGTGACATTTGGACAAAAATGTCCAACAGCTGATATGTCCTTAGACCCACCATCAACTCCTAAAAACTGTGAATTAATTTCCCAAAATATTTACTCAATAAAATCTTTTTAAATGATAAATTTTGCAGAAAAGGTAGGGGTGAGTGCTGCACTGGGTCAAAACGTGTGAAAAAGAGGTAAGATCGGGTGCTCTTCAAGGATCCAAGGACAGCGGTACTTTTAAAAAACAACATATCATCCGAGGCACTCCAATGTAATTTAAAATCCTTTATTATGTCAGGGACATGTCAACGCGTTCCGACTCATCAGAGTCTTCATCAGGACATGATTAGCAACACAAAACAGGTGTTTAAATTACCTAGGAAGTGCCATGTGATTTGTCACAGGATGCCATCACATGACATCAGACATTAGGAAAAGACATATAAAGATAAAACATATAGGGAAAAACACAAGAGGCCTGGTTGCACAATAATAAACAGCCTGCACCAAACAATAATCGGCAAAAATTCATTATAAAAATTCATTATAAGAAAGGAGAAAAGTCTATTTCTTCATTTAGATCTGGGAAGGAGGTGGCTTTTAGAGTATAGATCCAAAATGTTTCACATTGTAAGAGACGTTTGAGTCTGTCCCCACCCCTCAGAGATCTAGGAATTACTTCAATAGCCATGATTTTGAGAGAATTTGAATAGTATATCCTGCAGAACTATAGTGTTGTGCCATTGGGTAGTTTGAGTTTTTCTGGCATACTTGTGTTCTGCCAGTCTTTCACACATTTTTCTCTTTGTTCGCCCGGTGTAAAAACAACCACATTCACATTCAAGTCTGTACACAACAAAAGTTGAATTGCAGTTTGCAAAGTCTTGGCAGTAGTAAGTTCTATTATTTAAAATGTCCATAAATTTATTGTCTCATTAAATGTTGCTACAATGGTTGCAGTTCCCACATCTGAAAGTGCCTTTAGGTTAGATAAATTTTGCAGTTTGGACCTAAGATGGAACCAAAACTGACCAAAAGACAGAGCCAAAAAAACATCAGCATGTTAAATACACTGTGTTACAGAGGCATGCATACACTCATTTTATATTTACTTTGAGTCTGACAACGTAGAAAAGTAAAACACTATAGCCAAACTCTTGAGCCTGACATGGGGACAGCTGATATGCACTCAGGTGATTCATGAAAGTAATCACAAAACAAACATGTATTAAGTCTACAGTCACCTGTGTATTCTGCAAAGATCAGCCATCAATACTTCATTTGTTGATAATGGAACAAGAAGGAGAGAAGAGGAACATAAAGAAAAAATAGTGAAGTTGAACAGATGATTAGAGACAAGAACAAGGTGAACCAGAGAGGTATGATATGCTGCCTGATGCCATTATTTCGCAACGTTATGAGTTTTTTTTTTTTCGTGTTAAACAGTGTAGGGATGGTTTATCAGAACAATTACCCAAAAAATATAATTTCAGCTATTAAATAAATTACAACAATGAAAAACTTAATTGATTTTGGACAGTCAGAACAGCTATATATTGACCTCGATCGCGCTGATTTTCAGTGATTAAAATTATTTTCTCCAAGTGTATTGAATAAGAAGATTATGTTTATTAACACAGCACCATTATGGCGACCCTAACATAGTGCTGCAAAGTAATAAGATGACTAAAAAGGGAAATTAAGAATAAGTAATGGCTAATAACATACGTTTTTATAAAGATGAACTGCTGAGCAGTTTCAACTTCATATGTATAAGATCTGCCTGTGGTTAAAATTGGTTTAGGAATTATACTGGCTATAATAACAATCATAAAGCAAATACTCACACAATGGTCATATTGATATTGATATGGTAATAAAGATAAATATTGCTATTATTGTCATTTATACTTTTTACCAGCCTGTAGCTTTAGTGTAGTGAGGCTGATTTTCTCACAAGTAGCTTAAACCAACACTAAGTAGTTTTTCCACCCTAATATAATATTTCTACACTTATTGTGATGATTCATCACCTCACAACAGGTTGAATGACACCTCACTCATGGTCTGAGGGGGTCTGTATCTTTAGTGTGGTCGGTGGAAGCATTTCCACACTAAAAAACTACATATTTTTATGGCTTTGAGTGATACGCAGCATATACCTCACTTCCCCCTTGAGATGAAAGCAAAACATTGAGAAATGGAGAATATAAAGCAGGTTTTACATTTTTTAAACAGATTTAATGAACAGTATTCAGCATCTGGGCCCCATAGTACCACATGATGAATGTTTATTCACCCCAGCCGACTTGGATACTGTTGCCAACCATGTCCATCCCTTTCTGACCACAGAACAATCATCTTCTGGTGGTTAATTCAGACAGTATATGAACTGGCCTCTAGAAAACAGCCATTAGTTCACTGTACTCCAGTGGCTTTCACAGTCACCAGATCTTTATTCAACAGAGCACCTTTGTAATGTGGTGCATTGGCAGCAACTGTGTGACGCCATAAAATCAAAATGGACCAAAATCTTTGAAGAATGTTTGCAGGTGAATCTATGGAAATAAGATTTAAGGTAGTTCTGAATACACAAAGAGGTCCAATCTGGTATTATCAAGGTTAACATAAGAAGGAGGCCGTAGAATATAAAGCTACTGGTTAATTGTCCTAATAAGATGTATGACTTTGGACTTGGCACCTAATCCTGACAAAGATGGTTCAAACAAAAAAAATCTTAACACATTTGGGTAAAAATGGGTTGATTGGTTGACAAGTGTGCTAAAATATCCATTAAACCGTCAATAAAATCTACTGGAAATGTACATATGTGGAGTATTTAATCAGATAGTTTGAGCAATCCCAAATTCAAAGTGGGTAAAAAAAGAATTAAATGTCTTGGTGTTGGAGAGGATAAGGTTGTAGCTCTGTTACTCATAATCTTTTGAAGAAAAAAAAAAAGTTAATCATTGTTCTTTTGCGACTAATGAAGTTCGACAGCTCATTACTTTATGGAGGTCAGGTTGTGTTATTTGTACTTCCAGTTATGGGAACGATGTCAGCAGACACCATAAACTATTATTTATTAGTGCAATCATATAGATAACAGAGCTGAGCTGAAAACAGAAAAGGACAAACACACACACACTCACAGTTACATCTCCCAAACAACTTCCTGGATCCAGAGCCAGGTTATATTGTACATCATAAATCTTCACCTGCCCCCCCTGAAACGTGAGCTTTTTGTATAAAAGCGGGAACAAAAACTTTCTGCTCAGTTTACCTGAGGAGACAGGAAATAGACCAGATCACAGAAGGAGTCATTTCACTGCAGAAGAAGACACTCCGGCCTGACTTTTGTTCAACAGCAGAACACTTCTGATCACATTTCTGAAGCATCCCTTTCTGCTTTCTGCTCTCCACCATGAAGATGAACGCTCTGGGATTTTACATTTTGGCTCTGTTGGCCTTTGGACAGGTAACTGCTGACACACTCCTATAATTTTAAAATGATGTTCAAGAAAATGTCCAGACATGCTTAAAAACCAATGTATCCAGTTAAATATACATGAAAACCCATACATTTCAGACAGTGCTGAAAGGGTTAATGTGATGATTCAGTGCTTTTCTTCATTGTCCTCAGGGTCAAACAATGTTTTCATGTTATCAAAGCTCCTGTTGATGTTTTTAGCCTTTAAAGAAAAGATTGAAATTAACTGAGCCCTCTTTATGATTTAAGTAAAAAGTAATACCATGACCACTAATGTCTTTGTTGTATAGTAGTCCCATCTGTCGTATTGTAGGTGTCAAATGAAGGTTAGATTACACTGCTCATGTACAGCAGCCTTTTTATTTATACATACAACAAAATATGTTGTATGTATAAACAAAATGTTTTGTTTATACTGACCAATGCCTTTTTGTCTGATGGACTGCTTACCAATTTATGTTCTCCTTTCATATCTGATAACCGACTTGCTGACTCCTTTCTGACTCCTTGCTGCCGTTAGCCTTCCTTTGTAACTGTTTTATTCTGACATCTCTTTGGCTGAAACCTTCTTACTGACTCCTTTTCTCTGCAGCATGTTCTTTTGTCAACACCTTTCACTTTTAGCCTCCATTTCTGGGAACTTTTTATAAGAAGTTTGCTGGGCTTTTTTTTTTATCTGAGGTCTCATATCTGATCCTTAGACTAGAGCATCCCATGCCAAAATTAAGCACGTTGTAGAATCACTGTAAACTGTTGTGAATCCACAGTACTCTGTATGTCGTGTTTCAGTAATATAATGTTATTTCCAATTCTTTCATTCATGGGTCACTGGGAATTTTTAAAATTAAGTGTTGTAAAATCACAGTATTGTACTTCAAAATGTTTCTTATTACTGTGGATTCACAACAATGTACTGTTAGTCCTACACTATAACTTGTCAGCACTTACTTGCCATGCCATTTGCTGCAGCAGAAAATGCTGGATATTGGGGCAGTTACTTAAAAAAAAAAGATGCGGCAAAATTTGCAATGCTTCAGGGCTTAACTGTAATTTTTGAAGCATTAACACAGCAAATCAGTTAGCATTTTTAAAGGGGTTTACATAACCTTTAAAGAGGACATATCATGCTGATGCATGATTTAATACTTACATATAATATAATAAATTTGAAAACAAGACCTTACACCCCCTTAATTTTCAAAAAATTAGATATTGTATTTTTTCTGATATCCTAGAACGAGATCTGATGCCTCTGAAAATAGGTCATTGCGAGATGTCCGCGAGATTTCAAACGTCATGACATCACGAGGTACCTTTCTTTTTATTGGAGTAATCTGATAAAACACTTCCTCCTCTGTGATGTCCGTTAGCCCCAAACCCTCACCGAGGAACACATCCAGCAGCAGGGGTATAAAACTCCCTCGCTCACTCTCCCTCATTACCAGCTCTGGCCTGTAGGGGGACTCAATGGTGTTACCTCATCCTTTAATATGTATACATATGTATATACATAGAGAGAGAGAGAGAGAGAGAGAGAGAGAGAGAGAGAGGGGGCAGGGGGGCCTGCTTGTTTAAATAAACATCTTCACAGGCTGCAGGACAGAAGGGTTGACTGATAGACAGTTTGTAAGAGTGCGGACAGAGAGTCATGTTTAACTGAGGTAAGACAGTATGTAACCGCTTTTTCTTTCCCATATCAGTCTCATCCAGAGTGGCACTGCAGGTACCATCTGATTTCATTAGTAAACCTCATACTGACCCCAGATCCTGTCCACAAAAGACAAAGAGGTCAGACTGAAGTGGGATGAAGTTCGGAGCAGGGAGAGGGCGAGAGCTGTGATGAACGACCAAAGTTGCAGAGGGCTGTGATGATTTGATAAAGTTGCCAGTTCACACTGAATTCACAAGGATAACCTGAATTTGTGTTGATTGTTGAGGTCTCAGTAATTTACTGTGAAATTGCAGTGATATTTTTAACAGCACTGTCAACAACTTAAGCTCACTAAGTAAAGTAAAGTAAATCTGTCTGATGCAAATGTTTTAAGGAATCAATCGGTTGCTTACCTGATAACCCTTGAAAGTGTTGACAACACAATAGTTTTAATGGTAACACTTTTTTTAAAGTGATTTTCTCTCACTTTCCTTTCAGGCTCAAGACAATTCAACAACTAATGCTACCACACCTGAAGCAATGACTAATGCTACAACTATGCCTCCCATCATCACTACAACTGCACTACCAGACCCAACAACCACAAATCCCCCTACCACCACTACTCCAGTGATGACAACAAACACCTCAACCAACGCTTCGACTGCAGCCCCACCTAATACTACGATGACGACTTCGCCTTCTTCACAAACCAACGCTTCGACTGCAGCCCCACCTAATACTACGATGACGACTTCACCTTCTTCACAAACCAACGCTTCGACTGCTGACCCTCCTGTCACTACAGTGCCGATGCATACGCACACACCACCAACAACAAATGGCTCAACTGTTGACCCAACTGATAACGCTACATCTGTGGCCACAACCCCTGCCCCAATTACGACTGACTCACCAGCAGGAACGCCTCCAACGCCTGAACCCACGGGTGGAGGATCTGAAGTCAAAGCTCCTCTGATGTTTTCTATCATGCCGTTGGTGTTTTACTTTCTCTACCTGTGAACATTTAACTGTAAATCTTCCTAAAGGACTGAAAGACTTCATTTTATAATTGTGCCTGAGGGTAATTGAGGCAATTGAATAAACACACCAAAGATAAGGCAAAAGGACTGAGTAAAGTCAGAGTAAAAACACTGTGAAAATTAAAACTACGTGTAACATTTGCTGATTTTATACCATTTTTGTGTATGTAAATTCTGGAAACATCTTGTTAACAATTTAAGATGTTATGCCAGTGCTTAAGCTTGTTAATTTGAAAATTAAAGGTTCCATGTCCTGGTGTGTTACAATTTGATTGCAACACGTTTACATCAAGTCTTGGGTGTCTCTTAAGCGAGGATGTGATTTGCCTTAAATAAAAAATGAAAAGTTGGTCTCTGTAGGTTTCAGGTGCAACTCTTTTCCCCTCCACTTTGATAACATTCAGATCTGAGGGATGGAGGCTATGACAACGAGGACTTTTCAGGAGAAAAACTTGATTGTTAATAAACAAGTATCCAAGATATTATTCTAGATATCTCACTGAATATTAGAGCAGTATGTGCTGTAACATAAAAAACAAGAGGAACAAGTGTTATTAACTTTGCCATATAGAAACAGTGTCTCATCATCAGAGTGCAGAGGAGGTTTTTTGTGACAGACAACTTAAAGTAATCTTTTTTTTAAGTAAAATTAAATGAAATTATAATAGGACAAGCAGAGTTTTGGACCTCATAATAGGAACACTTGAATTTGTGAGCACATCACAACAAGATTTTCATCAGTCATCCTTTTAACAGCAAACAGCGGAAATCAAACCCTAAAAAAAATCATAACAATATTATTGGTATTCAAAATAATTTTTTTAAAATTGTTTTTATGATTGACATTGTTTTAATTTTATTATTTTCTTTTTTAAATTTGATATCATTTCAAAATTAATGACAAGAATTAAGGTAATAATTTAAAGATTTTATATCAAACCCAGAGACTCACTTGCACCGATTATATCTATACATTCACTGCTCTCTACTTTTTTTTTTTTTTTTTTTTTTTTTTACATGAAATGTAATAAAAAATGTAATATTTTCTATGGTGTTTTCTGTTTATTAATGCAACCCATTTTGTTATTTTACACAGAATTTTAACATCATATTTTAAGAGTTTGTTATATTTAAAGAGTATTTTATCTACATGATGCTGCACTTCTATATGTAAATTTATATTAGTCTAGGCATTAAGATATTCATGTAAACAGATAAATCTGTGTTGCAAGCATGGTGAAATGTTTGGCCAGTTCTTCCAGTTGGTTAAAATGGCGAGACAGTGCCAAATCAGGACAGATGAAGTTTGGTGGGGACAAGGGACACAAGATTTGAAAACAGCCTTATTTGATAATGCCATTAAATACAAATGGTAAAACTGAGTCTTTGAATTATGGACAGCAGCAAGAAAACACAAATTTTATTCATGTACCAACATAAAATGATTCATGACAGAGGACAGAACCTTACAAACAATAGGACATGTGTGCACTTTAGCTTTGTGTTTTTCAGTCCTCAGATCGACAGATGGCCAGCAGAGCTTGTAGAAAATCTCCTTTGAATTTATTCTGTTGGAAAAAAGAAAATGTTTAAATGTGACTTGTAGTTTCATTTGAAATAAATGAGTGCATGATTTGTCAGCCAATACAGTTTTCCTGAACAAACAGTTATTATGAAAGTAAAACAAAAGCATGCAGTGACGTCTGTCTTACCTGTAAAGTGGTGTAGAGCGAGGCTCCTGTCAGTTTGTTGAAGGCCACTCTGATGCACAGAAGGTCCTCCTCACAGTGAGACACCATAATCCCCTGAACTAGGGGGGTCTGAAAGAGGGAGCATGTTAGAGTGTTAGCTCCTACGTGATTTTCAGAACTTTACACACAGTAGAATTCAACATTCATATTGAATATTCATAAGTTTTGATGAGTGTAAAATAACCAAGCACATTAACTTTTTTTGTATTTTCATGACAAAGTCGAAACAATTTTGCCAGTGTGGATGAACATTGATCTATTTAAGGCTACACTGTGAAAAGCTCCTGCTCCAAACAATCTGCTGTGTCTCGACAGCACAAACCATCTCTCCTCATGCTCGGAAGGAGCAGGAAAGCAAGTGGTGACCAGTAAATTGGTTAAGCAGCCTCACCACTAGATGGCACTACATCCTCCCAACCTAAAGGTTAACAGATCCATCTGACACTGCATGGAGACCAGCATCTAGACCAGCGAGTTTTTATCATGTGGTCCTGACCTCTTTTGGGCCGTCAGGGGATGCCAGGGTGTCACAGAAACTTGTATTAGTAATAATTAAAAGAATAATAATAATTAAAATAATAATACAAATTTTAATTGTTTGTATTGTTGTAACGATGACTACAATGATAATGATGCTGATATTAACATTAAAATAAAACAATGTTAAAACAATATAACAACAATAAGAAATTGAAGAAGAAGAAGAAGAAATACATTTGGAATACAACATTTCTAGTATTTATTTTGAGATGTTATTTATTATGAATTTTCAAACCTAAATTTCTTTCATGTTCCAGTCTGCCAGTGTATTTTCAGTATTCTCTTACAATCCTGTCATTTTCCTAAAATTCTAAACATAAAACAATATGTTTACAGCATCCTACCTTCATTGTAGATAGTCGTTTAGCGAGGTAGACATAGGGTGCTTGAATGCATTGGACTGAAAAAGCACATGAAACAACAATTAACCAACAGGCAGAGTCTGCACCAATCTCCCCTTTGGCTTCTCAAACAATATTTACCTAATACAGATAAGCCCAGTTTAGTGTCTCCTGTAAAGTGTTTGTCCACAAGCTGATCCACCATCTGTCCGCTCTCGAGCTCCAGTCCCATCAGAACTGTCAACAGTACACAGTCAGGACAATGAACATGTTTTTGTTTCAGTCAATGACCTCCTTCTTACACATAAGAATAAATCTGATGGATCAGAAACCATCTCCGACCACCTCACCTTTGAGAAGATGGTCTGAGTCTCTGGAGGTCAGAATGTCTATCCATGGAGCTGGATTTGCTTTTTTACCATTGAGCGATGCAGAGAGAGTCTAAACATATATTTAAAAAAAACGTATAAATAAAAAATAATATGAAAACGACACTGATTACAAGAACACACATTACTGAAAGGTAGTTGTAAAGAGAAAAAAGCTATTATTAAGCTTCTATGAAACTCAAGTCACCCCTTTGTCAGGTAACGTCAGGGTTAACCTTGGTCTATCAATACCACAATGCTGATTCATTTCTTATTGGGGTAGATCACCAGGGAGACTTTCTCTAAACAGCTAACCTGCTCTGGAGCAGGGTAAGTTGGAGGTTGAATCTGATCCTATAAAATACCCCTCTCACTAGCCAATCAACTTGAACAACGGCCTACCCTCTTCTCCCAAACCCCTGAGACAGAGGCGCACAACTCGTGAGATGAGCAAAATGCGTGGCAACACATTGTGGACTATGTAATTCATAAGATACTCATCAATGGCTCCATCTGACACTGATCACACTCATGAATCTCATGAAAAATACTGTGCAAATCAAATACATGTCTGACAATTATCATCCCTTTACCCCAGATGTAATTTTTCAGAGTGAGAAGGTCGTGGGAGCAGATAGAAAATAAATACAAGACATTTTGTTTGGTAAGTTGCTCTGTTTCATGCCATATCATGCTACAGTGAAATCATGTCAACATACCGAGCTGATGTCTGACTCAACTTAACAGTTTAAAAATCATCAGCTGGACCTAAATACATCCCCCTCTTTAAAGAAAAAAGCCCTCCAACACAATAAATAAAGTGAAGGAATGGCGTGATAGAATAATGTGCTGTTTCATATTAACATTACATCCCTTTTATTTGTTATGTACTTATGTTGCATTTGAATGTATGAAAGGGGCTATAGGCCTAATAATAAAGTAAACCAGGGCGAATGACTTCGGGACAGTCAGTGCACCGCTCCTGCGAGTCACACTGACAATAACGGGCTCCAGTATATTTTACACGATAGATGAGTCCGGTACCACTCATAAAGCACATCATCAGGTTTATGTAGCAGATCAGATCGGTCTCAAAACACTCAAATCTTCATGTACACTCATGAAGATTAGGGTACACAAATCTTCATGTGTGTACAAAGCTCAATGAGGTTTTCTGGTTAAATAAAATAAATAAAAATCAGCTCCTTTTAAATAGTGCATGTTTGCATTCTGGCAATGAAAAGCAGTTAAAAAGCTGCAGGAACAAGCTGTTTCTGAACTAATTAAAGTGAATATTTAAGATGCACTGCAGGCTCAGTGGCAAAGTGGAAAATTCTATCTGGTACATATTTACTTGAAAAGGACCGACTAATGTCTGAACATCTGACAGACATCTTGATTAAAGCCCGATGCCAAAAGGGTAACATGCAAGGAAAATAAAAGCACTTGTATTCTTGAAAAAGAGTACTTTGATTTGTTGAATAAATTATTTTATATACAAAGTTAGCTTGTGTCTCACTCTCTGTGTTTGTTGTGTTATGCATGAAGACAAGTGACATGGATACCAGCTTTGCAGGTTATTAAAATCACAAACAGCATGCCTCCCATGTATAAAGATAAAACAAAAAAGAGTCTCCTTATGACAAGAGATCACAAAATTTGTGCAACAAAAGGACATTAAAACATACCTCAATATCTCTGCGAACGGCACCAGTAACACTTTCTTTCTGTGAGGAGAGACATGAAGAAAAACACAGAGAATGGTCAAAAGTTTTCTATGATAGTATTTAACACAATTCCACAAAATAGAAGTTGGTGCCATTTATTGTATATCTGACATTTTTGTGCAGTTAAGTAAAGATAAAGAGCTGACGAATCCTTGCCAAAAGTCTCATAATAATAATGGGCAAATAGTCTTACAAACAAAATCAACATGAGAAAAAAAATAATTAGGCCTACATGAAGCAGAGCCACAACAAGCTTTGCAAAGTCTCCACTGGTTTCGCCTATTAGCTCCTTCTCCAGGTCTTTCTTATACACTGACAAGAGACAACACATTCAATTAGACAAATATGAGACAATGAATTTAAATGTCTTTGATAATTTGTGCAAATGTCTGTTTAATTTCTGACTCACTCTTATTGTACGTGGCAGTAATTTCTTGAAGCTTTTTCCCTGATCTCGTGCACAGAATCTCCAGCAGTGTTTCCTCATCTGTTCCCAAGCCCTGCACACATATCAAATGAGTGAATCCACTCAAATTACACAATAATGTTCCAGCATTTAAACACATACATGAAGGTATCAGGTATGTGAGCATGAAAACAGTAAAAGCACCTCAAGGTTAAAACAGAAAATCTGACTCACAGCCATGGCCTGTTGCAGGCGGTGAGCCTCGTACTCAACAGGAGGCATCAGCAGCTCCAACAGTAAAGTCTCCAGATCTCCAGACAGAACTTTCTTCAGACCAGCAGCCAAATTCTAGAGACAAGTTACAAATATACTCTTATTATAATTATTGTTTCTGTGCTGACCTTTGATTTGTTGGATAATGCAAGAAAAACTCAAAACAATGGTTCATGACATAACAGGTCAGGTCAGTTTCAGAAACACATGCCGGGTCAGCACTTCGCCATTCACCATTTTGATAACTCATCTGTAACTACCAGCAATATTAACTGGAGCAATGCAGGGCCCTGCATATCCCTAACCTGACCTGAGGTTTATCTGAGGGCAAAATAATCTTCCTGGTCATGCAGGCTAGCGCTGGCTAGCTAGATACAGGTCTACCTGAATACCCGAGGTTGAGTTTGCCTAACACTTAAGCTTTTAGATGCCGAGTTTAATTCACTCACAGGCTCAGGAGCCACACCAGGCCCTCCACAGCTTCCAATCTGGGCCTCAGAATATCAACAGACTCATTCAAATACAAAATTGAGACAGGGGTGTTAAGCTCTGGCACATTGAATGTGTCTGACTTGAATTTTAACAAAAAAAATTAAGGGAAACTTTGAAAATAAGAAAGGTTGTCATATCAGAATACAACTCTCTGAATCACTCTTGAAGTATCAAGATCTTGCCATCTGGGCGACTATCAAGTAACACTGTTGGATACCTCTTGTCTCCATTTTTATTTTTTAACTTTTTTTTAATTTTAATAAAACATTGCACAACTGTGATGCTGGTTAGTGAGTTTTAGAAACCTTCAACCAGTTAAATAATAAAGTATACAACCTATTTATAACTAGAAAAGCACTCGGAGAGCGCAGACCTCCGCAAGCGCCACAGTCCTCAGTAGGGGTGCAACAGTTCACGGTTTAAAACCGAACCGTACAGTTCGCCCTGCACGGCTCAATTCGCCTTTATGAAGCGTGCATTTTCGGTTTTGCAATTAATTCATTTCTAACAGCTGTGAGATGGATTTCTCTAGCCAGCGCCTGCTCTGAAGACAACCCCTCCTCCCCTCCTCCCACAGCTCTGTACGAAACCCCGCCCCGCTGGTAAATATCCAATCACTATACTGTGTAATAGAAACCGAGCACATGGCCGAGTGGGCGGCGTCACTCGCTCTGGAGCTCGGCTCAGCTCGGCCTCACAAAAACCGAGACGAAGAAGGAGAAAAACTCTCAGAAAAGTTATGTCGAGCGGAGAGGTGGAAAGACCGGAGTTTGAAGAAGCACTGGCTTCGTTCAGTCTGCGGTGTGGGGACATTTCGGTTTCCTTATGGATTATAATGACGAGGGAGAGAAAACAGTGGACAAAAATAAAACCATGTGCAAGCATTGCTCAGCGCTAGTCCGACACGCTAAAGCGAACATGTCCGACATAAGTCAACACCTCAGCCCTCATCACCCAGAGGTTTAGCTTTCTCAGGCTACGTTCACACTGCAGCCCTTACTGCTCAATTCCGATGTTTTGTTTGTCTGTTCAGATCACTCCTGTAAATGTGGCCTAACTGCAGACTGTGATGTGAACAGCTCAGGCTGCAGAACTGATGCGCATGCTCAGTTTAACATTAATGACATCACGCACAGCACGGTGTGATGAGGCGCAACAAACACAGAGCAAAACTGAGCTTCACAATGCTGGAGAAGTTTGTTCCCATAACGTAGAACCTGATGTTACAGCAGCTCACCTTGAGTTAAGGTAAAAGTTTAGTTTTGTCATCTGTTCTGATGTTTCGTAGTTCGTCTGAGAGCAGATCAGACAGGATCAGACTGTTCTCTGACTGACGCTGTCTCATAGGAATATACAGCAGCGCGCAAATACGCACTGAGATAGACAGCGGTATCATCAGAGTCTCCACGTCCTGTAAACTTGTTATTTTAGTCTGATTAATCCATTCAAAAAGTCGGCGCAGTGTTAATAAACTAAGTTTATCAGATATCATAATACAAACGTATGATTCATTCACGTTTATTGTTTATTGTGTGTGTAATAGAGACGTCAGTCGATTGCCCCAGCGCTCTCTCACTTTTTCTCCACTCCTCCTTTTATGCATTGTTTAATCATGCTTGTAGCTGGAAAAACAACTAAAACTCTATTGTAGGACAAAAATACACTTTGTAATAATCATGTCTATATTAACCTCTGATTATATTTTGTTCATGTATAGTGTATATCATGTACAATACATAGTAAATTGTATTTCAGTAGTCAGTCACTACAATAGCCAGGGAGCGAAAAGGCACTCTAACCGTTTAAAATGTTTATATTTGAAGTGTTTTATGTAACTGTCATAATAGTTTATTTAAGCCAAATAATAGTTAAGACCAAGAGGCATTGTCATTATATAGTTTTCTTAAAAGCAAAATAAAGGGAGTCTTTTGGAAAGTCAAACTGCTTGTTTTTTTTTAAATGCAAAACACAAACTGAAACCGAACGGAAAACGGGGTCCCAAAACCGAGATACAAACCGAACCGTGGGCTAACTGAACCGTTGCACCCCTAGTCCTCAGCCATATTGTGATTTTGACCATAAATATTAGTCCTACCTTTATTTAATCGAAATATTTAGATTCCTTGACCATGAAAACATACCATTAGCAATTGGATTCATAATGATATCTATTTTAGTTCAGTATATTCACAGAAATCACATTTTTGCCATGGCGGCCGGACGCTGATCCGGATCAACACCAAAATCGAGTGAGTTCTTCTTTTTCCCATGCTGAACATTTCCTGAAAATTTCATCAAAATCCATCCATCACTTTTTGAGTTATTTTGTTCACAGACAGACAGACAAACAAACTCTCCCGAAAACAACCTCCTTGGCGGAGGTACCCTAAATAAGACATGAATAATCTTGATTCAATGCCGACAGCACTGACCAAAGTCTTTAATAAACATAAGAAATTCCCTTGGTGAACTCTAACCTACATACAAACATTTATCTACTGCGGTGTAGAGGAAAATCATAACATAGGTTTGTCAAAATTTTATGTAGGCTATCTTTAACATGATTGGTTATGCTACAGGGACTTTGTGGGCTAACGCTAATGCTAGCAATTGTCAAGTTTAATGACCAAAAACATGGCTGTGTCTTTATCCAGTATACAAACAGTGTAAGCCGAATACTTATTTTAAGGATAAACTTTCATTTGGTCCTCTCAGTTTATCTTTTGATTTGGAAAAAAATGTTTGTTTGAGCTCGTTCACGCATAAATGTTGATTACAGCAAAGAGGATCTGCATCAGGGGAGTCACAGACTGCAGATTTGCACCAACTAACCGCCCGTTTTCTCTATTTCTGAAACATCCTGGAGTGTTTTTACCATGTCACGGTGGTATCTCACAAAATTTGATAACATAAGCCCACAATTTATACACCTGCATCGACAGGTAACATGCATGCTCGATTCCTCCGGTTCCCATTGAAGTTTCTGCCCTTTATCATTCAAACTCATTAAATCTCCACCAACAGACGCTTTGGCTGCGTTTACTCGGTGTTCATAAAAGTCTCCACATGTATCCAAAACAAACGGCGGTCACAATCCCTGCAAAATCAACAAATTATCTTACTGGGCAGAGGATGTTTTTCCTATATTGAGCCTCACTGCAAACAGCTGATCCACTCGCTGTCTGACTGCTGTGCAGCAGCTATTGTGGTCCGGTCTGCTATCATTTTCTGTTTAAGGTGACCAGTCTTAACTGCCAGACAAACCGACATTTTTGTTCCGTATTAAACATTCTGATACTTCTGTGGCATAGACATTATACGTATATAATGTCTATGCTTCTGTGGTTCAATTACGCACCTCTGCTCATTATTGGCTAAGATTTATGCATACAACAACAGTACTTCCAGTAGCCGTAGAAATGAATGACGTTATTTTAGTCACGCCTGCAAAAGGTCGATGAGATATTATAAAAGAGATTTCTGCCCATATGTAGCTGCAAATAGATCAGTTTATCATTAATGGCAAAGTACTATGATTAGAGGTAAAGACATAATAAGGTCTAGGACAATGGAAAGATAAAAAAATATGTACAAATGTGCTTTTATGATAATGATCACAAAAAGGAAAAAAAGGACCCACAAAACAGTACAATACATACTGAAAATTAAAATTTGAGTCTCTGCCTCATACTGTGCAGTTGCATCAGTTTATTCTGTAAGAGCTACTCCCTCTCCAAACAGAGGTGTGTTCAGCCCTTTGAGAGCAGCTTCAATAATATTTAACCTGCAAACACGAGAATCACTTAAAGAGAAACACACAAGTGTTACTTACAATATTATGACTGCAACACTACATTCAGTTAGATATCTACTTTGGATGACTAAAGATAATATTATATATTAGATTTACACTTTTGAATACTAAAATATCATCCCGATCTGTTTTTTTCTGCCTGAATATTCAGCTCATCAGTTTTCTCACCTTCTGTGTGATCTCTTCAAAGGTTTTGGCGATCACTTGTCTCTGAGCGTTGTTTCGATTGGTTAGGATTCTCACCAAAGTACCTGCGTCTGAGGCAGAAACAAATATTTGTGCATTAATTATGATATAATACTGACTATCTCATGATAGACGAGGGCTGACAGTAAAGCAAGATTGTGTTTATTGTAGACAAACATTAACATTCTAGCTTCCAAAGCTACCAGCACTGGCACCTTTCTTTTCGAGAGCCTCCTGGATCTCGACGACATCTCGGTCTGGATGGAAATTGGAGAAGGGCCGCACTGTACCAAGGGTACCCCAACACATGTCCTACAAAGAATCCAGGAATAAAGACAACCAAGAAATGTGCAAAGAATTAAGTGATATATAGTAGGGATCATCCAAGCCATTACTCATGTTGTCTTATTAACATACATACATTCTGCCCTTTAATACACACAAATGTCCACATCACATAAGCAGATACAGTATGTGTGCAAAGTGAACCCCAAACCCAAATTCAAATCAGGCTAGGATATTGAGTAGAACCTAGATAAATCAGAATACACTGATTTAAAAATCCATTTTGCCCTGTATTTGATCAAATAGCATCACAAAGACAAATATTTAAACTTCCTTGTTTTTGTATTTTTATGGAGAGCAAATTTAAGAGAATGGAGAATTAACTCTAAAAAGAAAAATCTAAGAGGAATATTTATGTACATGAGACAAATACATACATGTGAGAGTTGAGCAAATATATGTTTGAAAGATAGGACAGCAGAATATATACATTACTCGTATAAAAGTGAAATTAAGGCATGCAATAGGAGGAAATGTGTTTGAATTAGATTTTACATGAAGTGAAATGTATTTGCGAGAATGATGAATATCTGGACAAGGAGGAAAAATGTGCCAGAACAGAGAATTTATGTTTGGGTGTTAAACATGTCTGTGCTGTAGAGGTACTGTGATTTATGGCCTTTGTGGCTCCTCATACATTAAGATGGACTGATATGGTCTCTTTTTCTACCAAACAAAAAAGGCTAATTTTGTTTCATGAAGCAAGTGGGAAATGTAGGAAGGAAAGAAGGAAGAGATTTTCACAAAAACAACAACACAATGAAGATGAAAGATAGCAGAGATAATCAGTTTTCATCATGTCTGAATGTAAAGAATGACAAATATTCTACATCTCTGCTCTGACCTGAGGGGGTGGTTGGAAAGGTTTTGATCAAGAAAGTCAAATGATAGTGAAAACAGTCTAACATGATATTCAGTGATATGTGGTTAAGTGTGTAATGGCAGAAAAATGTTAATCAGAATTTAAGTTAAATAAAAAAATCTTCAGATCTGGACAGAAACATGATTTCAAAATGCAGCATTCCAGCCATCCTGGACTCATTGTTAACGCTGAGGGTTGTTGATAACAGAGGGAGGCGTGCTGATAACCAGAGAACACAGGCCAGCAAATCACTTTATCTACTGAAGGGGTGTCTTGGTGAGTACAGACATAGTGACACATTGTGAGGGTGGGAGTGGTCTACATACATAAGATCTGAAGTAGTCCAGGTCCATGGTTTTGGTTTAACTGAAAGACAGAGAAAGCATGAGAGAGACTGAAAACCTTTTGACGTACTATAGTCTATTTTTGTGAAACATCTTTTGTTATTTAAAGATTCCTTTTACATTTTATATATATTTTAATCATGTTGTTGTTTCATTTATTTACCTTGACTTTTGTTGTTACTGCTGTTTACACAATACACTGAATGAAGGTTAGAAGATGCTCTAGAAATAAGGGTTATTAATATGCAATTTAAATAATGGAATATCATTTTACTCAGATACAAGACAACCAACTGACTACTGTTATTACAGTCCTACAACCTTAAGAGTTGAAGATATCTTTTACTAAAAAAATGCACCAATTAATTGTCCTAACATTAATAAAAACATGCCCATTTACTTAAATATAAATCAAAAGTACAATGAAATAGTATAACTAGCTTAACATAATAAACTTTACTGACAAAGTTTTGCCTATATCAACACATTTGCACTAATTTTATCTTTAGCAAATGTATCATTTGAATCCATTCAATAGTGCTAAATCTCATTTTGTGTCATCATTTTTAAAGTACACCTCACTTACATGAATTAAAGAAGTATAAACCACAGTTATATCAAACATACATGCAGTGATAATGACGATAACTTCATTTAGTTTGAGTTCGATCAACTCCATTGCAGTCTGACTCACTTAACAACTCACAATGTGGACCAAACTTTCAAAAAACATAAAGTGATCATTTTCAGAGGTAAAACATCAAACAACACATGTTCACAAACTCAATATGTTCACACAATGCCTTATAAAAGTGAATTCCTCTTACCTGTAACAGACTCCTGGGCTCAGCCGTTCAAAGGTTTGTTGGTGTAGTGGAGCTTTTTACAACCTTCTCTAATCACAGACCTGGATCTCATTCAGTCCCACCCTTCACTTCAACCACACCTGCTGAAGCTCAACAGGCGGACTGACAGTCAAACTGCTGACCAATCAGAGCTCTGCATCTTCAGCACTGTCAGCTTGTACAATCACCATGACAACCTACAAGAAAACTCACATTCCTGCATGGGAGGAATCTGGGTAATCAAGTTTTGACTGTAGTCCTGGGAGATGACCACCGGTGGGAGATCTTTGGATTGATTTTTGGTGGATAAATCATCAGTTGTATGTATTTTACTCTCAGAAGTTCTGTGGTTTTGAGGATTTTCACAAAGATATCTTATCAAAAAGTGTTCCCTGTTGGTATCAGGGCATCTGGTTTCAGGGTAAATGAGTGCACTCAATGCTTATAAATAACCTGATGGTCCTTTAACTGACAAAACCTGATAATTGGATTCTGTCATGGGAGCTGACAAAAGGGCTTTCAGAGCCTGGCAGTGATAACAATCTGATACCCAAAACCCTCATCCTCCCTTTTCCCCCCTTTCAGAGTGAGAGTCACTGGCAGAGCTATCCCATTTATATTCAGATTTACAAAGGACAAAGAGACATGCCACTAAAATAAAGAGTGTCTCAATGAAAAATATGGTATAACAATTTATTCACACAAGTGCAGCCAGAGAATAAAGAAACAGCACTGATCTACCAGATCTTTTGTTCTGCTTCACGTCAGCCTCCTGTTTTTAGGCAGAGTTGATGAAATCTGAAACCGAGGTGTTTAGCACAAACAATGCAGCACCAGAGCTTTTGGAGATTTTACAGAGACAATACAGCCGACAGGTATTTGTGTCGGTATTTTATTCTGAGGACGAATTTGAAGCAAAAAATAAATGAATAAAAAATATAAGTGCTCTGAGAGCAAACTTCCCCACCAAGGCACCTCCAACATTGCCAGACAAGATATTATTAAAAATGTGGAAAACTGTCCCTGTAAGCTGTCCCTATAAACAAATAATAAAAAAAAAATATCCTGAATTAACATACTGGGTCAGATCACCATAATCTAATCACATCTCCACTGTGCCATATTACCTGAAAATGTCATCCAAATCCACTGAGAGCTTACTGAGTCGTTGTTTTTGCAAAAAATCAGAAAATACAATGCTAACAAATCCTTAAGGGTTCAGTGTGTAGAAATTGGCATATTAGCGACATCTAGCGTTCAGATTTTGTAATGAGCCTACCCGTTACGAAAACATTACATCACTAAGCGACAAGAGCCGATAAAGATCAAAAAGGATCGTGGGCATCATTTTCAACAGTTACGAGGTGAGGGTTTTCCATTCATATACCTATATAACTATTGTTTTATTGACTATGGGTCAATTAAGATGATGATAGGTTTTGTAAACTTTTGTGGGTTCGTATTCGAAAAACTCATTTCACTCTTTTTGTCCCCAAAACCCACCAGAAGACATCATGGCACATCATTATGTTTTTCGTTTTGCTCTATTTCTAACTAAATAAAAAGAAAACAAAGTTTAATGGGGATGATTACACCTATTTAGGCAGAGTTTACATATAAATAGAAACATTATATCCTATGTTCACCAATTCTGTTCTGCAAAATGCTTCTGCACACTACACCTTTAAAAAAAAACAGACCCTTATCCAGATTTAGATCACCAAAATCTAATTAGGCAACTTCTCTCTTGAAGCATGACAAACGTGAAAGTGTTATGCAAATCCAGTGGTGGCTCCTGAAAATTTGTGGTGATGGCTAGGGTGACCCTTTAATGGGTAAATGAATGATTAAAGAAGTCAGATACTTAACCTTACAGTGCCACATCGCATTGTTTAATTTGGTTTCAAATCCATGGTGAACCTATTGACTTATCAGTATTGGCAAAAAAATGTGGAAAACTGCCCCATATTGATCCACATCTGGCCAGAATCTCCCCCTGTATTTTCCAATAGTCCTGAAATTTTGTAAAAATACCATTCATAACTTTTTCAGTTACCCAGTTCAGGAACTAACAAACAAAGAAACTTGCAGTCTCTTGAGAGAGGTAACAATGCGATCAAGTAAGCCTAAACAATGGAGGGATACAAAGTGTTGGAAACAGCCGTTAAAATCTTAAAAAGCTAACTTGACCCTTTGTTGGCTTTCTGATTGGTTAGCAGTCCAATCAGGGTGCTATGAGCGAGACCACAACAGGAAGTGACTGCTGGTTCAGAGATTAGCTTAGATGCTAACAGCCTAAGTAGCATCAGATCTGGTTTTTAAATACTATTTGATTTCCTTTTAAGATGATTTCACATCCTCGATTGTGAAATTAAAAATGAGTTTTAATGTCAACACTTTAAAGTCAAACTTTCTCATGATGTGTTTTTAACTTGATTGTTTTGTACTGCAAGCATGTTAGACAATAAAAAATCCGCCACTGATCACTGGTATTTCTTTTGTCGGTCAATTTACCCTAAGATAATGTGTTGGATAAATAAAAGCTTATTTTCATATGACTGTGTGAAAAACCACGTTTACTCCATCATCAACCTCAAATGTTATGTAGAAATGACTGAAAGGGGATATTTCAGTACTCACATTATGTGATGTTATGTCGATGCAAAATAGCTATGACATATTAACGGTTGAATAAATTCTTAAAGACAGTCTGTGTGAGTCAGAAACATCAGCTATAACAACAAAAGGAGACCTGCATTATCTTATTTAACATTTTATTTAATATTTTAAAACCACTCCCTCTTACACAACCTCGCACATAAATTCTTTAGTATCAAATATTGACAGGTAGTATACATTTGTGTGTAACGACTTGACTAATAACAAAAATACAAAGAGTAACAGCACACAACCCATTTCATAATTGCAAATGTTCCCACATACAGTACATACAAAAATACCTTTAAAATATATTCATTTTCACACAAACTTTCTTTGGCTTCATTCATCCTTTAGCTGTGCTAAGTATCTATAACCATCTGAAAATCAATGTTCAGGAGAAGTTATACCTGGTTTGCTGTTGTGTAAAAAATGCAGGAATGCTTTTATGACCGCAAGTTCTCCTCTTAAATGTACATGAGCAAGAAATCAAGAAAGCAGAATACCCAAACAGTGACAAAAAGCAAGTTAAAAAAAGGAAGAACAATTTATAGTCAAAGATGAATCCTCAATCATGGCAGACAAACCACTGCCTCTGTACAGGGTCAGGAACAGTAGTGTAGACACTTCTCAAAAATACTTTCACATTCTTTTCAAACTTTAGGGGTCAACCCCAGTTGCCACAGCAGGTTGAGACATTTAAAGTTTTTAGTCCTTAAAGCAGAAAAATATCTGACTTGGAGAAAATGGAATACACAGGGCTTAAAAAAATCACGTCAATTTAAAGGCACCACAATAACTTACATTACAAGGCAGCAAAAGAGTTGGATTATGGAGAATTTCGGGAGTACTGTTTAAAAAGGTAGAACCCTGATGAGCTGCTGAGCTTCGTTAAAGGAAACACTTATTTATTTACAGCAATTCAATCTCCCAATGTTGGCTTGGCCTTTCCTCGTTCTCTGGCATGATCACCACGTGGTCCTTGTCGTAGTTCTTACCACCTGAGGAAAAGGATGGTAAATTTAGTAGAGGGATCAACATTCAGCTGATATAGACTAGATTGATAGAGTTGTATCACTGAGGAGTAACAGCATAGAGCAATCTTGACAAGATAAACCAAAAAATCCAAATCTAACTTAATATTTAAAATGAGAAGAAAACCATTATGTAGTGGAAAATTAAAAAAAAAAATCAAAGCATAGTTCTATCTGTGTAGCACATATGGCTTTATCATTTTAAGTCATCTTTGCCTGAATAAGTGAATAATAAATCACTGTGTCCCATCATGGGATGTGATGGTCTCTCTTGTCTGCAGTTGATTTACTTGATTTTTAAGGTTTGTGTTTTATTATGCATGTAATTAAACAGTGTTTTCTAAAAAACGACAATAATCACATAAGATTATCCTTTTCTGCTACTTCATATTCGAGTTTTCCTTTTTAATTTGGTATCTAATTACTTTCTTTTTCAAATTAATAAAAAAAAACATTACAAGCAAAACTTAACTACCATCATTTGAAAAAAACCAACTGCCATTTTGGTAAATGGGAGAAAGAATATGGACTTTAGATTGTACAGCTCTCTGCTAGTCTTTCTATGATTCACACTTTCACAGCACAGCACACACCTTTACACTCATGCTGCATTCCAGGTGACCTGTAACTCGGAAATTTCCAAGTTGAAATCTCTGAGTTCCGACTTGAAAGCGTCCCAGGCATATTATGACTTCGGCTTGAGCGCAAGGAATTCTGGTATGTAAATTAACCAACATGGCAGGCATTTTAAGATTTATGCTTTATCAACTAGCTTATTTGAGTGAAACAGAAGCGGGGAAACAGCGCATAAGCTAGCAGAAGCTTATACTTTACAGTGTTTTTCATGAGGCAGTGATTTGATGTCACAAGTCGTAACTCGGAGTACACTGATCTGGTAGGAAGTTACGAGTTACGAGACTGCAGTTCCAGTGCACTTTCACGAGTTACAGGTGGGAAAAACACGAGTTATGGGTTGCCTGGAATGCAGCATTACTCTCTGATGGCTGAAGTTTCCACATAAGTTATATGTATTGGCATAAACTAACACATCCATGTGCTTTCATACTCATTTACAGCAGTGAGTAAAATTTGGGGTTAGGAAATGCAGACATGGCAGCTTGAGCCGGGTACAACCCCTCGATCGTAAGTTTGATCGTGGAGCAACCTCAACACCAAGTTACAGACACAAGAGGGGTACACACTACAAAATATCAGCTTGAGTTTCAGATCCCTGTTTCTGTTCAAAGTTAGCAAAGACCCAATTATCTGGTAGTTCTAAAGATGATCTTACCTGATAGCCTGTACTGCACTATATTGTACAAGGGCCAGGCTTTTTGGGGTCACAGGCTTGTAAATGAATTCATACTAATAAATTATTTAGTGGCAGCCAAATCGATTCAAGATTGAACATCTTAACAAGGTAACTGGAAAAAGGTCTGCCTCTGCTTGTCAATTTGTCTCAAACAAATGTCCAATGACAATTTCTTACAATAATAACTAGAAAAGCACTCGGAGGGCGCAGATCTCCAGCAGCACCACAGTCCTCACCCATGTTGTGATTTTTCCCCATTAGTCCTACCTTTATTTCATCTACATATTTAGATTCCTTGACTATGAAAACATACCATTAGCAATTGGATACATAATGCTATTTTAGTTCAGAAGTTATTCCTGAAAAACACAATTTTCTTCATGGCGATTTTACGCTGATCCGCATTACTCCCGATATCTAATCAGTTGTTCCTTGTCCCAATCTACACATTTCCTGAAAATTGCATCAAAATCATCCATAACTTTTTGAGCTATGTTGTTAACAGAGAAACAAACAAACAGACAACAAGCAGACGACTAAAAAAACAAATAGATGCAGGCAATAACTTAAACTCCTTGGCGGAGGTAGTAAGGACAGAGATGGTCTTATTTGTTTTTGTATGACCAAGGGGAATCAATATTAATTTCAGTCTGTTTTGTAACAAGCTAAAACTCTGCGTCAATGAGTTTCATCCAAATGCCAAAACATGATCATAAAATATCTGCTCATAATAGTGTTTCTCTTACCTTTGACATCCATCACCATCCCCGGGAACGTCAGGCTAGTGATCATGCCTCTTAATTTAGCAGTCCACGTCTGGATGGGCTGCCGAGTCTCAGACCACAGAACCACCTTTGCTCCCTGCTCGACGTTCCCCATCACTTGGAGGCTCATGGTCGGGGCCGCCTGCAGCGCACACACAAACGCACAGAGTTCTCCGTTAGACCAGCTCAACGTGACTCAGGCTGAGTGGTTCACCTTCAACATCATGACCTTTAAATCCTGCGTCACCTTGCTCTTAATGAGGCCATCCTGATAGAACCAGATGTCAGACAGACCCTCCACTTCTGGTGTGACCACAACTCTTCCGGACTTCATTTCTTCCACGCCGCCCTGAATGGAAAGGAAGTGACCCCTCTCCTTGTTCTTAATGCGGAATAAGTGGCGCCTCTGCAGGAGGAAAAAATAAAACATTTACTTTGCGTTTAAGGAATCTCACAAAAAACGGGATATTCTTAAAGGTGCTATAAGGAGAATCTATTTCCGGTGACATAAAGACTCTGCTAAGCATGAGCACGCGCGGCGACTGTCGTAAAGACGTGACCCAAGCCAAAGCGTGTTTGTTGTTTTGTTGCTAATGAATGCAGCTCAGACCTTCCTCAGAACTCTGCATTGCTTTACAACTTCTTTTTTCAACAACTTACTGGAGGCAAAGCGGCGAGGTAATGTAGCTCTTTCTAGTTACGTAGTGGTAGTTTTTGATGTGTGACAACAAGCAATTTTTGGAAAACTTAGTATCGTAGTTCTGTAGCCGGCTATATATCGCTACTTACAGCCCGGTGCTCTAAGACGTGTCCGAATAATATAAATTTGCTCTAGTTTTAATTGTCTTGTTGAAGTTGAGTATCCAGGCCAGTCCAGCCCTGTCCAGCACGACCGCGAAGCTAAGGCGTAGCATTTATAGATAACCTATTTTGATGCAATAAAACTCTTTTTAAAGTTTGTATTTCGATCAGGCATATATCTAAAAGGGAGACTTATTTGTAATTACTTAAAAACTCCTCATAGCATATTTAATTTGGCAGACCAAGGCCTTAAAGATGCTGAATATCTGATCATATTTGGAAAACACTGGCTTTCACATTGGATCAGAGAAGTTTTGATTTCAAATATTGACATTTTTCTCATCATAGCTTCAAAATTGAACAGTATGAAGCGTGTGGTTAAATGTTTTCATGTCATCACAGGCCATTCAAAGTCAGAAGCTACAAATCTGACAAGAGTCACTGCGCTCCTGTCTGAGCGTCTGCTTTATGATGATTTCTTAAGAAAGAAAAAAATGCATGTTGAGATGATATGTAAACAAACCTGTCTGACTGGGTACATGGAGCCGATTGTCTGCAGAGAGCTGAACTTGTGCCAGTTGGTGATTTCGATAGGCTCCAGCAGGAACTGGCGCCCTCTGTAGTTACTGTGCTCACAGATCACCCAGCTGCAGGAGACAGGAAAAGTTGCTTAATCAAGGATCTCAGCAGTGCATCAGGTAATACTTTTACTGCAAAAGGGTTTTCACAAACTCCCAGCAATGAATTAACAGAGAAGAACAATCTATAAAGTTTATTTCCAGAATCTTAATGTCAGTATAAGACAGCAAAGCAATAAATCCTCATTGGTCTGCTCCCAAATTATCCATCATAATAAGAAAAAATATGACCCAAATACAAAATATTTTCAACTACAATACATTTAGTTAAAGAGAAATGATCAAGATTACATCTTAATATAGGGGAAAATGAACAAAGAAATAAGAGAAATGTGTTTATAACGTACTCAGGACATGTACACATTTAATTTTATGTTCCTCAGATAGCATTTACATATTGCTAATCTTCAGGATAATAAGAAAGCAATGCAATCATGATGTTCAGACTAGTTTTTGTAGCTCAAGATATTGATGCAAATAAAACACGAGATTGGACTTTGTCTCATGTTTTTCATGCAAACATTTTGATAAACACAAAATCTTCCTTTACTATAAATTCAGTCATTCTTCAGGATAATAAGAAAGCAATGCAATCATGATGTTCAGATTAGTTTTGTAGCCCTCCTCCACCATGCTGATGATCTCCGTGTCTGTCGTGATTTCTCTGCCTTCATGACACTCCAGGCCAAACAGAGAGATGGAGGGGACTGAGAAGGACTAGACAGGAGGAGAGAGGTGAGGTCAGATCAGGTCGACGCAGAGCTTATGGTTTCATTTGAGAGGGATTTCTCACCAGTGGCACGACTTTGACAGATCTGATGTTGCTGGTGAGCAGACATCCCATGCTGGATAGATTGGGGTAGTCTCCTTCAGAGAGGACATACGTGGTCCCGGAGAACTTTTTTTCCTCGTAAAACACCCAACTGAGACAAAAACAAAAAGGATTATTATGATCTCTTGTTACATTTTTGTTTTAAGAATCCCTACGCACACAAAATCCTTCAGATTCTAGTCTGTCTTTAAAAGGAAAATAAAATGTTGGAACATTTTGCTTCTTTTTCAGGATTAAGTTGAATTCATGATCAGTAGTTTTGCATTTGTAGTCATGTTGGTTTTGTAGGACCTCAAGTCATCACTTTGATTTTAGTGTAATTCAGTTTTCTTTGTTAAATGTGCAAATTAAAAATGTTAAAATTACCTCGCTAATCTACATCTACACTGCTGGTCTGCATACAATTCTCCACATCCATGCATCATTTATGCCACACATGCCTTCCACCACACAGGGGGCCCGAGCCTATCCCATCGGACACTAGGCGTGAGGTGGGGTACACCCTAGACCAGGGGTGGGCAACCATAGACTGTAAAAAACATGGACGCCATGTTGTTGGGCTCAAATTTAAGCCTCCACAAAAACTGCTCCTTCTGGTGACTGGCTGCAGTATAGGTCAAATTTCCGTCTCCCCCATTCATCTGGACGGGCCGTAGTGAAACTTCAAAAAATTAATACACCTCGTAGAAATATTTCTCTCATCCGTATGCTGTGGTGATATGAAAGTATTATTGGGCTGCGTGTTTTCCAAGTCCTCTTTTTTCTGAAAAGTTTCTTTTTTATAAGTTTTTAGACTTTAAAAATAACCGCAGTTTACGGCAGCTTCACAATGATTGTGTACTGTGGAGTGTTGCGACCGTTTACGACAGCTGCGTCTGGATTATGGCCCAAATTCTCTACTGGCTGCACAATGGCGGCGCCCTGACAGGGGATATTTAGGCTTCAAATCCATTACATGGTGGAAGGCGGAGCCACGCTATCCAGTTCTTATAATACATCCATGTGGGCAACTATCAATACCAAAAGGGCCACATTCATTTCTTCTGCAGAGCCAGAGAGCCGCATTGTTACATATTGTTGGGACTTCTCAATAAAGAAAAATACATAATAAAAAACAAAAATAGCAAAAAAAAGTTTAACAAAGGATTTTACCAACACTTGAATATTCTAACAGAATTAAAAATTCATGATCTACTGAGTATGACACATAACTAGAGCTAAATTAAGCCTCTCTTTAAAGCAATAAAAGAATGAATGTTTACTAGTTCTTAAAACACAAATATATTACCATTACTATTGTTCCCAAGTATGGTATTTACCAGTACTATAAATAATATTTTTATGCCTCATAAACATTTTTAGAGGTAGAGGAACTTTAATTACTTGTGAAAAACAACAAAACAACAAAGCACTTACCAGCAATGTAACGTTAACAAACAATATATCACTGATCCTAATTTATACATTACATGATGACTCATATTTAGCAGCCGTTGTTTTGTTTCTTTACATTTACAGTTTGTTTCGTTATTTTTGATTGGTTTGATTGGTGGGCTGCATTGAGTGAGGTAAAGGGCCACATATGGCCCCTGGGCCACCAGTTGCCCACCCCTGCCCTAGACCATACTGTCACTAACAGGGCCAACATGTAGAGACAGAAAATAAGAATTGACGTATGCCATAAAGCAGTCAAAGCAGTAAAAATGTGTAGTTTTTTAGTGTGAAGTGTTCCCAACATCCACATCAAAGTTACATAGTGCCAGTGAAGACAATACAGACCCCTTTAGACCATGACAGAGGTGTCATTTAACCTGTTGTAAGGTGATGAACCATCACAATGATTCTTGAAATAT
This sequence comes from Scarus forsteni, assembly GCA_036419115.1. Classification (NCBI taxonomy): domain Eukaryota; kingdom Metazoa; phylum Chordata; class Actinopteri; order Labriformes; family Labridae; genus Scarus; species Scarus forsteni. Next base: position 17,583,305 of record JAZDUH010000458.1, read on the forward strand.
TATATTAGGGTGGAAAAAACTACTTGGTGCTGGTTCAATGAGCATGTTTATTTGTCTTTGGGTGGGAAATGGGGTACTCCAAGAAAACACACACATGCATGAGAACTCCACATAAAAAGGCCCTCCGGCAGTTAAACCTCAGGCTTCTTTCTGTGAGGCACAAGCACTAACCTGCTGCACCACCGTCAAACACAATGCACTACAATGTACAGTATCCTTTATTACCATTTAAACTGAGTTTAGCAAATAACAAGCTGCAAACAATTTTAAAATAATAGAAGGTATTTAGAATCGATGTAGTTGAGGACTTGGAGAGAAGGAAAATGAGACAAAGAAAGTTAACAAAAAAAGTAAATTAAAATATTCACAAATGTACTAAGGCAGCGGGATGGAAGAGGATTACATTATTCCTGTTCATGCTTCGTATTGATTTTTTTTTCTTTTAAATCTTCTCCAGCCTTTTGGATATGATCATTGTTATTGTTCTGATCATGTGGGCCAGAATCTTTATTGGGAGTTACAGCCGTGCACAAACATTTGTTTTTTTCTAACTTGTGTATGTCTTGGGCAGCTCATGGTAACATTTACAAAGCCTCACTAAAAGATTTTCATGAAGTATTTTCTTTCCTTTATAGCAATTTCTCTGAGTGGCTTTAATTTCTTTTAGATTGCGGCTGTTAGGGTTTTGGTAAAAACTCACCTTCCACCCGACACTCGGCAGGACTTGATCAGGAACCTCTCTGGCAGAGCCTCCTGGTTGCGATCAAAGACGTGACACTGACCCTGGAAGTCTGGCTCATTGTACAGAATGACCTGCCAGAGAAAGAGATCATCCACACATGAGTGAGGAGAGATGATGAGAAAAAGACAGATAATGCCACTTATTCCTTTGTTTTTGCAGCCTTAAGGCACTTAACGCAAAAGCACTTCTGCCTCTGTGTGGTTTTTTCACACTAGAGGGGCATAACCATCCTTATTCACCTCAGAGGTCAAGCCTCGGCCACCAGCTCCTTAATTTAATCTGCATGATTTAACATAAATTCCGGAAATCATTGTTAAAAATTAACCCCCAAAAAAATGTAAATAAAAAAGCTTGAACAATGATAAAATGAAGATTAAATATTTCATCTTGGGCTTTTCATATTCATGAAATGATTTGCTGTAAAACAAGGGTCTTCCCGACAGTGAACAAAGTGCAGGAACATTTCCTGGACAAGAACATGTCAGGAGTTAAACTTTTGCTTAGAGTGAGATGAGGGACAAAGTTCAGGCAAAGAAAAAAAGGTCAGTTCTGGGTAATAATGCCCACTTTGTGAAATTTCTGTGTAATAAACTACCTGCAGGCTCTGAGGCATACACTTGAAAAAAATTAACAAAAGAAATGTACCCTATTAGGCCTGTCGCGATAATTAATAAATCAATTAACTGAATGATTAATAAAAATGTCCTCGGTAAGTTTGCCAGCCTCGATAAACTGACACGTGCATGCGTGTTTGTTTTCCTCCTCTCTTTCTACCAAAAAGGCTAAATGAGAAGATGGCTCACTCTGCCCATCTTTCTTAACACCGGGGCACGTTGGTTCTATAGCAGGTTTAGCGGAATTATAGCGAATTGAGCCTCTGTCAGACATACAATCTTTGGGGGTAAGTGGGGCCGCTTGCACCCCCACACACACAGAGCTGAAGTGAGCGTCGTGAGGAGTAACGAGGAAACAAACTCTAATATGAATAAAGGCAGGAAAGATACGGTTCCTAAGCCGCCTGCCCCAGTGTGGGAATATTTTGGTTTTAAACAGAATGAACAAGGTGTGAGCCCATGAACACGACGAGCAGATATGTCGCATTTGTTTGAAAGTGGTGGCGATGAAGAAGAGGATGTGGAGGAGCAGCGAAGCCTCCGTCCTGACAGTCAGCGCTTTCTGAGGCGTTTGCTCGGCAAAGAAAATATAAATAAAAGTGCAACATGGTGCGCATTAACAGACAATGTCGTTTGCTACAATGCAAAAGAAATGCAGCCCTTCAATACGGTGGAAAAGCCAGCAGGATCTATTTTTTATCAATCAATCAATCAAAATTTGTTTATAGAGCACTTTACAACACTCGAGGTGACCAAAGTGCTTTCCAGATAAAAATAGATAAGATAAGAAATAAAAGCTGATTAAAAGAAAACAACAATGGAACACGTCAGGAAAAAGATAAGAACAGATAAAAACAGATGAAACAAGACAAATAAAATAACATGTCACCACATTACTGTGTATTAAAAGCCAGTCTGAAAAAATGTGTTTTAAGCTGGGCTTTGAAAAGGCCAAAGTCTGTAATGGTGCGTATGTTGGGGGGTAGTTTGTTCCAGAGTCTGGGTCCAGCGACTGAAAAAGCCCGATCACCCCAGTGCTTATAAAAGCAGCTGATGAGAAGACCTTAACTCCCTGTTGGGATTACGAGCAGAGAGAAGCTCACTCAAATAAATAGGTGCAAGGCCATTAAGGGCTTTAAAAACAAAAAGTAAAATTTTAAAATCTATTCTTGCAGAAACTGGAAGCCAGTGGAGGGAAGAGAGGACTGGGGTGATGTGTTGGCGCCTTGGGGATTTATTTTATTTAAAAGATCTTGACATTCCAATTACAGTTAAATACTTTTAAGAAATAAAGTGTCTTACTGTTGATATGGTGTTGTCACTTTATTATGACATATATTATAATTACATTAATAAAAAAAGGAAAAAATAATATCGTTTATCGTCAATAATTTTTTGGACAATTATCGTCCAGCAAAGTTTGTTATCGTGACAGGCCTAACCCCCATGTTTACTTTATCTAACTGAAAAAACATGTCCCCCCCCCAAAAAAAAATGGAAATATGTATGTACATACAACTTTAGACAGAATACATCATTAAACAAAGAAAGCAAATACAGTATAGTCACCTCATTCCTGCTCCTGGTGATGTCATTTGGAGCCTTAAAGAAACACAAACAAACATGAGACGTCTCTAAAATGTAAAGCTGCTGATGACTGTCTGCTCTTCAGTGTTCCTCACCAGCAGGATGGGCTGCACTGAGCAGATGCGATTGTCCTGAGATCCCCAGTCCGCAAAGTTATTGTAGAAACCTTTCTCTAAGATGTACTGGTTCCCTGAGAAGTCCACATGAGAGTACGCCACCCACCTGAAAGGGAAGAACAGCATGTAAGTTATTATTATGTATAATTTTCCTCAAAGTTTTTGTCAACAGCCTTTTTCCCCTGATGAAAACTAATTTTGTCAAGTAGAAAATAGAGATTAGTCAAGAATACATTTAATCACAGCCACTTTGGTTGTGTGGAAAGGTTGGATGAGTTAAGAGGGACGTCCAATCACAGCTGCCTTAGCATCATGGTGGCGGGATGAGTTGGGGAGCGATCCAATCAGAGCTGCTCTCTTTATGAATTGATATATTCATGTAGAGCAGGTTCACTGTTTGTTGTCAGTTCTGGTATTGTTCTGAACTTCATCTATTGACAATGTGTGATCTTGTATAAGTGTGCTGGTGTGCAAAATAAAAAAAAGTGACTGCATTTTACAAAATAACTAAATTCATTTCTGTTAATTTACACGTTTAAACTTTACTAGGATTCAATAAACGGTTATAAGATATTTCTTTTATCCAAGTTTAAAACACAATTACAGAAATTCTAGAAAATATGAACAATGCCTTAACCTTTAAATTTCATATTTTAGTTGCCTAAATTTACAGTAGATTGCTTCAACTAAAATGTTCAATGCCAACTAAAACTAGACTTGAATTCTAACAAATTTGATGACTAAATTGACTAAAACTAAAACATATTTTAGGCAAACGACAAAATCTAAATTAAATGTTGCTGTCATAATTGATGCTGATGTGACTGTTGTTTTACAGTATTATGTTAATAAGTTGTCAAATGACAGGCGTAAATGAAGTTTGGAGATACTTACGCCCCGCTGAGCACATGGATGGAGCGTGTTGAGGTCTTGTATTCAAACAGTTCCACATCGGGAATAGCTTCGGTCACCTCAAAGGTGTTCTCCTCCTGCATGCCCTCCTGATCTTCTTCTTGTTGCTCAAACATCACCATTAAAGGCTCTGACAGGTCCTGCAGGAGAGGAGAGAGTAAAATGCACTAAAACCACAACAACTGGACCAGAGAACCTCTAGCTCTCTGATATAAAATATCACAAAAATAAGAAAGGAAGAACATATTCAGACTTCCAATCAATCTGATTTCACATTTAGTTAAAACTGTCATTAGAAGAAACAAATATTTATTATTGGAAGTTTGTTTGTTTTTTAGCCAAGTTGATGTTTCCTGTGATTTCCCAGTGGGGTATCAAATAGTTGAGTTAGCATTAAGCACTTCCTGTTTCCTCATCTCAAACTCTGGGATCTCTTAAACAGGTTTTTAGTGTGACTGACCTAAATGAGGAATGAGGTCCAAGTGGGCACATTTGGGATTTAAATGTTTTTCCATGAGAAACCATGTGAATGGATCACCCTTGGACAAAATTCTCTTGAATTCTAATCTTGTTTTTTTTGTCACAAACCCTAATATCAGCAATAATTTAAGAACCAACTGTTAAATCTTTTAGGCTTTTTATTGAAGGCACCAGCATGATGCTAACTTCCAGGTTGGTCAACAAAACTGTATCATCCCTACACCGCTCTATTAGCAGAGCATCCTTTTTAAAATCTTTTGTTAGTAAGAAAGCAAAGTCACCTTCAGGATTAGATAAGACTTTATAATGTTGACCAAACAGGATCATTACGACAACAAGAATAAAACTGGAACAACAGTCTGACACCAACATAAGATCTAAAGGAAAAGTATGATGGAGACCTCCTTCCTTTGCACAAATGTTTCTTATTTAGTCATGAAGCATTATGATTTTGACATGATAAGTCTTTGGGCCTCATGTCTTGCTTGAACTACTATATTTCCAGTATAAGGATGCTTTGCAGGATTTATTTATCACCCTCACACATTTATACACACTGACGCAAGAATGATTCAACAGAATTGCAACTTACAGCTCGTATCACCCTGACGGAGCGCAGCTCAGCATCACAGCCTCCCCACACCCTCCAGTCTTGGTACTCGCCCTCCTCCAGCAGGTACTGGTGTCCTCTGTAGCCCTCTTTCTCATAACCCACCCAGCTGTAGAAACAGAGAGGGTTGAAAAGTCAAATCTGATCTTAATGTGATTATTTTTAACCTGGGTGATGTCTTTCAATCATGTTTCACCCTCCTTCCTCAACTGAGCAGCAGGTATAACTAACCAAACTCATTTATGAATACTGAGACATATCTGAGGTTTATTTAATAGTTATTTCACTCACATCCCCCCCAGAACTTTCATGGAGCCGACATTGTACATGAAGGCTGTCTGCTGTCGGTCCACTCTGGTCATGAAGTCTCTGGAGTTGGTAGTTACGGTCCTTGATTTCCCTGTGAAGTACGGCTTATCATAGATCACAATCTGGAAAGAAAATGATGAATTATTAAGCACCACACACTCAAAATGTGTTTTCAAAACAACCATTTAAAAAAGTTCTTCAATAATTCCACTATGGAGCAATAATAAGAGGAGCTAACACTTTTCTTACCTTTGGTTCGCTCAGATTCTCCACTCTCGGCTCCCCCTGTAATAAAAACATTTCACTTTACTCTCTGGACTTTCCACACAGAGCAGAGCAGAGGTTATAAAAACTTAACACAGAGACACTCACTACTTTAAGAGGATGTAGTGACCCCACATAAGGCTGCTCCACACCCCATGCTGCAGGGTTTGTATATCCACCGACCTCCAAGACCCTGGGTACACCCTGGAAGAAGGGGTGTGCGTACACCAGCCATCTGAGGAACACAAAGATGATAACTAAATAGAATTAAAGGGACACATGTGAGATTTCAGATCTGGTTGATGGTGAGTAACTCACAGTCCAGCGTTGATGATGATGGAGGTGGCCTTAATGGGGAAACCAAAGATCCTGGCATCTTCAGATGTGTCTCTGAAAATCACTTTCTTCCCCTCAGCGTTCTCCTCAGGGAACAGACTGATCTCTGGAACACTGTAGTCCTAAAAGAGGACAGAGAGAAAACATCAGTCACATTGTAGGGATAGAAACAACACGTACTGTCATCCATTACCAAATTGCTAGTGTTTAGTGAAAAAAAAACTGTATTACTGAAAGAACAACAATAATGTTTATTGTAAAAAGAAAATATATAGGCCACTTTTTAGAAACTCAAAGAAACTTTTACAATAGATAAGCTTGTACAGCATCTTTGAGTGTCTTACAAGGCGCTTTTAAATAAAATACATTATTATCATTATTATTATAAAAGAGCAAAAACAATGAAAAATTAGTTGCAACATTAAAGGCCATAAGGTGAATAAATACTGTGTTCTTGTAACGGGTGAATTAGTTATGAAATATTTAATTGGCTTGAAATGATAAAAACCACCAACCAACATGAAAGGTGAGCACTAGCACTGTTTATCAATAATTAAAGAAATTCATTACATGAGAGATACACGATTTTGGTGTAGCAGTTGTAATAGGTAGCTTAATTTTAAAATTTTAACCCTTTTATGCATGAGTAACTAAATCCAAATGAATAATTTTTAAAAATGTTTTTTTAGTTGCATCTGTGCACTTTTAGTCACAAATGTTGCAGGAAAAGTGCTATGTAAATAAAGTTTGATTGATTGATTGATTAATTTTTATTTCAAACAAGTAAAAAAACATGGTCTTTTTTTTCAATGTTATATTTTGAGGGAGTTATGCATCTGTCCACAACAGTGAGCACCATGCCACAACAGTGTAACTAGTAACTTAAATAAACTTATTAAAGGTCCACAAACACATGTCATTTTCAAACATTCATTAAGAGTAAACAAAAGAAAAGTAAAATCTAAAGTACATGCATTGTTGCTGTTTAATTAAACCATTCACTTGTAGAGTACACCAAAATGTAAAATAAAAAATGCTATATGATGTCAAATCTGATTACAGGCATAACAGCCAATCTGTTGTTGGGTAACTCTGAATTTATGATGCAATAACTCCATATGGTAAAAATGTGCAATGAAAATATTTTTAGTAAAACTTTAGACAGGGTTTGGGAATTGACCCCCTGGTAGTTGGACATGGTACTGCAGCCTAAGGGTATAAAATTGATTCCAAATATCTGTCTACTGTAGTGGACACCATGCATGAAAGGGTTAAAAACAGCTAACCAGGTAAATGCTGATTTGAACAGTAGATGGTGCTATTGAGCCACATAACAAGGACTCTGCAGCTGGGGGTTGCCAAAATGATGGCTGCAATAACACAGCAAGCTCTGATACTATCTTTTGACTATTTTTATTTGTTCTTCAATAAGCTGTTTAAACGTCATGTTTATATGAGTAAAAACAGCTTAATCTGATTGAAGAAGATCAGATTCCATGTGGCTTAAGGTGTTCAACCTGCCCTGAAGATAAAAAAGAAAGAAGATCTGAGTCCTCAAGGAGCAAAGATCTACACAGACTTTTGTCTATGACGTAAGACAGAGCAGGTGATAACACTGGAGACAAAACTAAAATGTCTTTCCTTTGTTTCTTATCACATAACAGATTCAGACAGACTGAACCAGACTCACCCTGACTGCTCTCCTCAGAGATCCAATGATGAACTTCCTGGCTGGTTTGTTCTCTGTCTGCACTTCACTCGTGTCTCCGTTCTGCTTCTGTCCCTCCTGCTGTCCGTTCTGTGGCTGCTGTCCGTTCTGCTGCTCCTCCTCTGGAGAGATGAACGGGTACGTGAGCTCGATGTCTCCCTCGTCCAGAGCAATCTTCTCCCCTTTATAGTTTGGCTTCTCATACAGCACCCATCTGCAGAAATAAAGGTCGCTTTAGGATGTCAATCATTTTAAACAGTTTTGCACAGTTACAGAGCTGATTTATGTCAGGGATCCATGTTTCTTTTTTCTGCATCAATTGCCATCATAATTATTTTGATCCCTGCTCACATATGTGGAACTACATGTCTCATTATTCCTCTCAGCGATGCCACCGCTGGATCCGTTGTTTTACACAGTACTTGCTGTGCAGCTTAATCAAGGGAATCCCACCAAAAGGGTAGATAGAGATGGTAAAGTGACATATCAAATATTAGGTAACCCTTTACTTGAAGATCTCGTTTATAATGCATTAGCAGCACATGTATAAGCAGTTATAATGCATGTATAATACTTCATAAGAGTCATTATAATTGTGTATAACCATGTATAAGAACTTGAAACAAGGTTTATAAAGTATTACAAGTGTGGACATAATGTATTATAATCAAGCCTTTACTATGTTTCATACCTGCATACTTAAGTGACAAGCGTTTTGAATGAAGAATCTGAAGTCCTGGGTCACATTATAACCATCCTTACTCTAGCCAGTAGTAAAGAAAGGTTGTAATGCCTTATGAGAATGACTTTAAGAGTTTTAGTAAAGTGACAACACTGTATAAAGTTGTTAGCATTTGCATGATATGATAACACAATAAGAATCACTGAGGAGCAGAATTTTGCTGGCTGGAAATAAAATGTAAGTTAAAAATTAAACACCATAATAATCTTTAAAACAACCATATTTTGCAAAAACAAAATATAAAGGATGTTGCAGATTATTCTTTAAATATCAATACAATTGAAATCTGTAAAAAAAACTTGCATAGCTCACAAATTAAAATTCTAGCACCTGAGAGGACTGAACAATGCAATTTATAACAACATAACATATTATTGATTTTTTATAAGGCATTACGCCCTTTCTGTAACCGAGAATTTAGTGTCTGTTCTATGTTGAGCAGTTCTATGTGTGTCTTTACTACTGGCTAAAGTAAGGATGGTTATAATGTAACCCAGGACTTCAGATTCTTCATTCAAAACGCTTGTCACTTGAGCATGCAGGTATAAAACATTATAAAGGCTCGATTATAATACATTATGTCCACCTTGGTACAAGTTCTTATACATGGTTATACACCATTATAATGACACTTATACATGCATTATAACGTCTTATGCATGTGCTTGTAATGCATTATAAACTAGATCTTCAAGTAAAGTGTTACCAAATATTATTATTTAAAGCAATTAAATTTATTGGTGTACCGTAAACAGGGAAGTACCTTTTTTTTTGTTTTGCTTTTAAAGTTTCCTTGTGAATGTTCAGCGGACCCAGGACTGTTTAGTCAAAATTTTAAAACTTAATAACCAATAGATGTGTCAAGAGTCTTAAATTATGCTCTGGGAAGACTCACTACCTGTAACAGCCCTTTTTGTACCTGTTAGATAGTTCCAAAACACTTTTACAGGATAAAACTGTCCCTTTATTTACTGCAGTAAGCTGATGAGCAGCTCAGTGAATAGAGTTTGAGTTAATAAGATATAATCCCACTTGTAATTATAATGTATGTGAAGTACATGTGGCATAAAGAAGTAGCAGATCATATTGTATTGAATCTTCACCTGATCTGCCAAAGGAAGCACTGAATAAAAGAAACCATTTCCTAGTTGAGGTACGGGTTTAAGGTATACAGATACGTCTCTCACAAACTGATTAATTACAGCATTAGCTGTGGTTAAGGCAGCTGTGCAGAGGAAGACACTTGTGTTGACAGGTTAATTATTTCAGGTTTGGAAGCTAAACTATTGTTAGTCTGTTGCATCAGAGGCACAGAGCGACACCAGGAGTGTTACTGCAGACTGTTTTTGACAGACGCATGTGTCCTCTAAGCTGTGTGGGTGTGGTAACTATTGAAGGCATTTGCTTGTCCACCGCACATGAATGACTGTTTGTGCGGAAGCTATCATCCAAAGATACGAGCTCTCCTTAGAAACAACAGCTCAAGCATGCCTCACATTCAGGTTCAACTACAAGTTAGGGTACTGCTAAAGCTGCCTGGAAGTCCAGACGAATAGGATCTAAGGAAGCAGCTAGGTGGCCAAACACAAGTACAGTGGTATGAGGAAAGGATGCAGATTTATTGTCTTTATTTACTCTTAGATATTGAGTTACATTATAAAATAGGTTGCAGGGGTTGCAGATAGAAGGCAGTGGGCTGAGCACACCACTACCAAATCTATTAGTTCTGTCAGGACCATTTTTTCAAGCGAGGACACAAGAGCTGTTATTTGAGTTAGCATGATTTGGAATGATATGTAACTATTAATTTGGCAGAATGGCTCTCCCTACCTTTCAACACAGTGATAGCGGAAGCCCTAAGAAGAAACAACACACATCCCGGCCCTCTGTGCAGCCCACAAGGATAGCATGAGGCAGGGAGAGAACCATCAACACCCCCCCTCCCCCATTAAATCAGAAAATAGCATGAAGGAGGAGCTGGGAGGAGGAGGGTTGCAAAGCAGCTTGCAGCAGGAGCAGTGAAGAGTAGGAAGGTTAGAGCAGCTTAAGTAAGGTGGTCTGGGTGCATTTAGCCAATGGCACCTTGGAGGCAATCAGTTGACTGTCAGCAGGGGAGGGCTAGCTTTAGATCAGCTGTTAAACAGAGAAATGTTGGCTTGTCTCCAAATATATTTCCATACATTCAACTAAAACACAAATGAAGTAATTAAATCTAATTTATTGATTTGAGGCTTGGTTTCTAATTAGAATGCTCACTCCATCTGAGCATACAGTAGGAGAGGAGGTTGTGACTGTTAAAGCAGTAAAACTGGCCCCAAAGGGAGGAGGGAATGGTGAAGGCCGGGAAAAACGGGAATCAGTGGAATAAGTTTTGTTGAGTTTGAACTTAAACTATTAGCTAAATCTATTTGTACTAACATTTGATGTATTTTTTACTACTTTCTCCTGTGTTATGGTCAGTTTTCACTCTAAAGATCAATACAGTGTTCTTTTATTACTAACAAGCAGAGTACAATCACTGGGTTTTTTTTTTGCTGTGATTATTTTTTCACACTGCATTACAATGTGCAAAGTTTGTTATGTATTTTTAGTTTGAATGTTAGACTAACTTATATCAGTATATTACTATTTTACTTGTTTTTATTAGTAGTGAAAGTATATGCTTTCATGTTTTGTTCAATCTACCTAAATTTCAAAAGCCCACCTTGAAACAGGGTTAAATATACCGAAGAAGAACTTTTTGTGCTCCCTGTTATTAGTATATGTACATGTTAAATATTTGTCCCTTTACAAGCAAACAACCCAAGCGAACTGAAACAAGTCTGGGGTTGTTGTATTTTACACAGCTTGGATGTATTTTGTTGTCATTTTTGGTATAAAATATTTAGCTGGAATAAATGCATCAATGCTTTTTTTGCTTACCCTCCTCTGACCACTCTGATGGAGATGGTCTCCTGCAGCTCCCAGGATGTAGCATCCATGACATCACTGCCCACCTCAATCCTCTGACCGCACATCCCCGGCTGGTCAAAGATGTAGATCTGGAGAAAAAGTGCAGAAAAACATGATGGCACTGGATCAACATTTGACTCAGTCTGAAGTTTTTATGTGCAGCTGAAGACATGTTTCTTCTAATTGTGTAGCTCTAAAGCCACAGTGAATAAAAATCGTTCATACAATGTCCTTAAAGCAAAAGAAAAAGCAGAGAAGAGTGTTGAAAAAGTGAGACAGAAATGGTGAGTCCATATTAGGAGGTTAATGTTAACACTGGGGGCAATTCATTTGAACAGTAAGACCTGTGAACAAGTAAAGCTGATATAATTACACTCCTTCAGGCCTGTTCCAATGATATGTGAAATCAAAGAGCAGTGCCATTTTCGGTAATCTCAAATTTCAGATTCAAGCATAAATATTAGTTTTCATGCTAATCCCCTTCAATTAAGTGATACAGGAGCTGTGCAAGGCAGAAGCAAACTGTGTCTGAGCTGAGTGGTGAGGCTCAAACATCTCATTTTTTAGTGAGTTGCATTTATTAAATATCAAACAAGGCTCTATGTATTTGGGCGTTCTTTGCATATTAGAGCAGTAAAAAGAACACAAAGCAATTTAACAAACATACTAAGATTACAAAGTAAAAGCATTTGCACTGATTCGTACCAGTTTTTACAGTCTTTGTTAGGAAAATATTATCAAAGTCCAGCGCTCAGTGATCTTACAAGCTAGACAAGGCACTGGAAACAGTATCAAAGTGGCATCAGTAATCTTAATAATCATCTTGTGAACTTTAAAAGAGACATCTGTCCGTGGTTCTTAATGTAAACTATCCCTCTAATGAGCATCAAGTCAGGCTTTTTATCTCAACATGAAGGTAGAAACTGAAAAAATGTAAACAAAAGTGTCTTTATCAAATGTTTTGTGAAAAAAAAAACTCAATTTATTGGGCTGCACTACTTAGAAATATTGTTTCCCAAAATCCATTCCTAGTATTTTAACTTTGACAACTGTGATTTAGATTCTTCAACAAATTTGTTGTGTCTTCAGGGTTAATTTAATTAAAGAAGACTTTAAAAAAAAAAAAAAAAAAGTTGACTACTTTTATACCGACATGTTTGGTCGGGTCGAGCCCCGGGGCTCTGCAGCATGGAAATGTACTCAGCAACAGAACCTAAATGTCAGCACCTCCTCCTCTCCTTGCATCCCGTCATGTATTCAAAATCCTTCATCATACTCAGAAATGAAAAAAAGTACACTCTTTATCTGCATGCAGGAGCAGGCCTGACATTTGGAAGTTAATAAGGCCCGTGGGCTTGAATGGCTGAAAGGAGCAGGTTCGAAGTTTAATAACGTCAATCAAATTCCAGATGTGGTGCCAGTCCGGGATGTTTTAGGTGATTTGGTGAGGAACAAAAGGTGTAACCACACAGTTGGCTGATTACAGAAGGAAACGATATAAAAGAGCAGCATTTAAAAAAACAAGTGTTAACAAATTGCTTAATGCCTAAATACATACACAACCTATTATCTCATAGAAATGAGAAAAAAACAGCTTGGAAATTGGTTTGAAACCATTTCTTCTGACTATGGTTGGTTCAAAACACTGCATCTATATTTGTTTGCTGCATGAACTGTAGCCTTGAATTTGCCCTGGTTTGGTTTATGAAAGATGTGAATGTTCCAAGTACTAAAGCCCAGACATAATGATTTATTGCAGTCATTTTATTTTTGCGCCTTTTCTCCCTTTTTTGAGTGACAGGGGGGTGGGTAGAGAGGAAAGTTGGGTATAAAGAGTGTGGTATTACACATGAACCTTCTTTAAACAGCACAGCTACTTCCAAGAACTACAGCCTATGGGGGTTGCAAATTAACTGTGAAATCACATCAGCATTTGCTAAATTTGATAATATTATATCATATCCAAAGAGGATCATAAACAAGTCTTTATTTTTGCCATTCAATCTGGACAAGGGTTACTTGAGCTAAATGCTAACTCCAGCAGGCAAATCCACCGACAATGACATGAGCCCTTGCTGTGTTACATTGTTCACTACAATAAACTGAAATGCTAGCATGCTAACAGGTGCCAATTATCACATCTCCGGATAAATTGCTGAGGCTGACGGGAATGCTGTTTTTCAAGCGTAAAGTCATAAACCAAAGCGTTGTTTACTTTTAGCTTAACTTCAGGGCACGGCTGTGAACATCTTCAGTGTCAAAGAACATTAATCCCATCAGCTTTTCTCCTGACAGAAGTTGACGTAAACTGTATGGCTAACTCCAAAGCAGCATATCTTTTGAAGTTAAATTACAACTTTCAGGTCAAATGCTTGAGGTAAATCAGCGGCTGTGAAGTCTGAATGCTATCTATTGACAGAGCATTTTTGGTCAGACTGGGTTCATGAATGTTTGTTTTGTGGTGACCTACCTTTCCAGGACGAGGATTCAGCTTCCCGTGTTCCTTCTCTTTGGTGAGCTGAGGACAGAGAAATAAATCATTAAAGCAACTTTAAAAGACAACATATATAAATGAGGTGAAAATAAAATAAAGCAAATTTCCTATTGTTTGTTACAGTACTATATGTTCACATGGCAATGTTTTGTAAGGTCTGATTCCCACAAAAGGCCTTAGCTGCCCTAACGTGGAGCCTCAAGCAAATTAATACAAAAAATGGCCCAGAGTTTACAACTTATAACTGTCAGGGTTGGCAGGTCCATTCATAAACCTCTCAGGGATCCCAATCACAGAACACCCACTTGTATCGGAACAATTCTTCCAAAAAATCAAGATGTGTCGGGGAGGGGCAGAGAGTCCTACACAGGACGCCAGCTCTTTTTGTGACGACCCGTCTCTGTAGCCAGACTGTGGTCACTTTTTTTTTTTTTTTTTTTGAACAGTGCACAGGTCATCAGCGAAGTCGGATTCTGTTACAGCCCAAAGAGCATTTTTATTGCTCCTTTTTAGGGTCTTTCCAATGTTTCATATTATTTTACTTCAGTTGATAAATCATTTGGTATTCAGTTCTGAGGCTCTCCAGGTCAGTTCACATTATCACCTGTCTTAAAGTTTCACCACACAATACTACTGTAGTCTCTTTATATCCAAGGAAATACACTATAATGAAAAAGCCCTGACTGCTCATAAAGCAACACAGTTTTTGACAGACGCCTGAGTGCCTGAGCGTTATTTCCTCCGTCAAGGAAGTTATGTCTTCGGTGTTTGTTTTTTAACAGGGTTACCCAAAAGTTAAAAACAGAATTTGAAGAAATTTTCAACATAGAGGCAGAGGACTGATCAATTAGATTTTGGTGGTGATCTGAATCTGGATGTGGATCAAGGGCATTTTTTTAAGGATCTTTAAACACTAAGAGATATACATTTTTTTCCACATTTTCCTAGATAACTAAAGATGCGTTCCAGGCAACCCGTAACGTGTAACTGTTTTTCCCACCTGTAACTCGTTAAATTGCACTAGAACGGCAGTCGAACTTGTAGCTTCCCACCTGTGAACTCGTACCAGATCGATGTACTTCGAGCTGCGACGTCACATCACTGCATAAACAATATAGAAGCCTCTAAATAATGACAAACACTGTTAAGTATAAACTTCTGTTACCTTATGTGCCATTTCCTCTCCTCTATTTCACTCAAATGAGCAAATTGATAATGCATAAATCTTATAATGGCTGCCATGTTGGTTTGTTTAAAACCAAAGTCGTAATTTGTCTAGAACGCTTTCAGGTCAGAACTCAGAGATTTCAACTAGGTTGCCTGGAATGCTGCATAAGTAAGTTTTCGATTAGATTTGGAAGACATTTAAGGGAGCGCTGGACTCCGCACAAGGGACAAGTGGTTAAGTTATGAAGCCGATCTGAATCCACATATAGAGCCAAGATTTTTTTTTCCGTGACTTGTTGTCAGTGCAAGACTAGGGATGGGAATTGATAAGATTTTATCAATACCACTGCTGTTAACGATCCTGCTAATCGATCCAATTCTTTAACGATTCCCTTATCGATTCCAGCAAATTTTTTAATGTGGGCAAATGGTCTGATTTTCAGTGTCAACAATGCCAAACATACATCACAGTATAGATAACTGCTTCTACAAGTTGCTGGTGTTTCCACTCACTTAAGGTTGTGCAGTAGGTGTAATTAAATTAAGCCACAATTCTGACGCTTCTGAACCCTGTCTATTGAATGGAATTGATAAGGGAATTGATTAGCAAAGAGATTAATGATATTGATTCTTTGATGGAGCTGTTAACGATTCTCAACTGGAATTGGTTTTCGATTCCCATCCCTATGCAAGACAGGGACATTCTCCACGTTTTTCTCTCAACAATAATTCGCCTGATATGGTTGGAACACTGTTTCCTTGTTTGTGTTAAACCGTGATCTGACGGCCTATATTATATGAGTAAATTATCTGTCATTACATTCCACAAACAAATGACATCAAATACATTCCTCTGGCACAGCCATCCCAGGATTCAGGTTGTGACCTATTTTTATTGGGTCCCCAATTGGCAGAAGAAGCCAAAACTTTTTCTCACAGATATAGACGTTAATGAGCAATAACATCAGACAAACAGATTGCATCTGCTGTCTAACTTTACACATGCCTCAAAATCCAGACATTGCTTCTGAGCATCTCCGCCAGTTGAACAGTGTCGGGGAGGGAAGTGATGACAGCTGACATATTAATGACAGAACTCCTCTCTGACAGCTGGAAGTACATTCCTCTCCTCTACCTGTTGGACTAGATGCTTTAAAGCCCCCCTCCCCTCCTCCTGTTAAATTCCTCATGACAGCAGTATGAGCTGGGTGGTTATTAATCAACTGATTTTCTTGTTTGTGCATTTTTCGGTGTGTATGTCCTCCTTTAGTCATGGCTGGAATGTGTGAGGAATTCTGGGATGTTTAATTTTAAAACTACGTAGTAGCAGATTAACCCAGTGAAATGTGCACTGAGGTGTACAGGCCATTAGTCTGTGTGCGAGTGTTTGGTTTCAGGTATCACTGGGCCCATTCTCTGTGGAGTCTCTGTGGGAAACAGGTTATCATGAGGATTAAGTTACCTGTCAAAGAGGGCTCCTACAGTACTGAAGCTTCTGTTTCTGCAATATACACCGTGTCCATCTCGAGACAGTATAATAAGAGAGAGACTGAAGTTTGATTAAAAATAATATCAATGCTTTTCTAAATTTTCTGAAAAACGTCATTACACTTTCACAGGAAATGTAACCTTGCCATAAGTAGGCCTATAATGCATTAAGAGATTCTAATTTGCTTACATAATTTTTGTTTCTTTTGATTTAAAACAGTCTAAAAGTAAGTACATGTATGCTTTTTCCCACAAAAAATGCATTTGTTTCATAGTCTCGAGCTTGTCAGTCTACCAAAGACTAAAGCAAATACATTATTTTATTTAAAGGAAGATAAAGACATGATAGATGGGCTTTCATTTGTATTTTCTACCACTTTTTACCAATTGAACTCTTTTTTCTAAATAAAATACGTCCATTTCTACCATGTGTATTTTTCAAACATTTCAATACTCAAACCAAAATTAAAGTCAAGTATAAAAAACACATGTCTGGTTCTAATATAATCTGTAAAACTACTTTGGGAAATAGAAAAACAGAATGACACATCACACATTGCTCAGCGATGATGTTTTCATTTCCATAGACTGTGTTGCAGATGAAGTTATTTAAGAGTGGGGACCTTTCAAATGAGGTAGAAGTGGTTTATGCCCAAAGAAGCACTGCCAACATAAAAGTATTTATCCCCTATGGGTTAATGCACAAAAAGGTCACATGGGGAAAAAGCAGAAGCCACTCTGAAACAACAGAATAAAATGTATGTAGACATAACATTGTACAATATGATGTGATAACTTCATTTAAACCCATCCACTGGAAATTTGTCTTGGACCACCATGATGAACACTGCCTTTGCAGCACTGAATAATACCCCACCCCATCCCCTCACTATACACTTCAATGCATACTGTACATCAGTAAAACGATAAAACAGTCGGTCACACCATTTGCTAATGAATTTCTATACATTTCAAGCATCTGCAAAGACAACAGAGCAGCATCTTGAAATGTTGCAGCTACTCAAAGTGAAACTAAAATGAAAAGTGATACCACACCTTATACTATTGAGTATTTTAGGTGACGCAATCATGTGACCATTTTAAATCCAAGTGCTATGGGGCAGCGTGGTCCCTGATTATTTATTTAATTAAAAAGTTCTCTGGCTTAATTTGCATGTGCATTGCTTTAACTTTTTTAGAATAAATATCAATTCATCACTGGGCATCTGCTCTCATTTTCTAAAATATAAGAACTAAAACACAAATAAAAGCATGGCGATTAATTTAATAACATCCTTTGCATTAAATTTTTTTCTGACCAAATCAGAACTTAAAGATCCGTCCGTGTCCCACGCCAGACTGTCATGTGATTGAAATGAAAGAAAAACCTGTGAAACTGACTAACATGTCACTTCTAAACACGTTGTGGAGCCTTGTTGTCAATGCTCCTCTATTGTTTGTTTGTCACTCAGCTGCTGGGATCAGGTGTGCTGCCCTAAAGCATGAGTATACATAGCACCTGTTTCTGTGACATGTCAAAGGAATGTACATGTTGGGTTTTGCGATACGAGATCAGTTAAATGAAAGCTGTTTCACTTATTGACATAAGGACAAAGGACTTGTTACAAGTAAAGAAAAAATAAATACTGCTATGTGTGGCTCATTCAGAGGCTGCTATTAAACTGATGCTGTGTTGATCCTATAAAAAAACAATAGTGAATATGAAAATAATACAATAAATACAATATCAAGAAAAATACACAGTTTTTTTCTTTGCCCCTGTTGTGATAAAACTGATGTAAATTCACAGTGCATAGGACATTACAAAATGTACCTCGTTAAAAGAAAACTACTAAAAAAATCAGTAGTTTCAAAATTACATGATCTGTTAAAGACATTATGGGCTCTAAGTCTGCCCTGATTTCACCATCTGAACTTTAGAGCATATTTCACTTGTCGATCTTGACAACAGCCCAGAGTTTGTTTTGAGAAATGGACAGAACCTTCCAAAAGCATTTCCAGCTACATATGTCAGAAGCAGAGCGACAATAGTCTTCCTATAGAGACATGCTTATTCTCATTTAATAAAGAAATGTTGTCCAGATCTGATAAAATTGCCTACAGAGGCTGTTAGCATCTATGCTAATCTCTGTACAACCCATTGCTTCCTTCTGTCATCATGCTAGTAGCTCCCATATCTTCCTTCTTTAAAGGAGTCTGATTGGGCCGTGCCGCTTTGGAAAGCTCCAATCAATTGTTGTCTTGCTGGGAAAGATGAATCTGCCTGGTTACAGACATTGAATTGCAGATCCAGCTGCAATTCAGAACTCTGCATTAAAGAGCCCTTACATTATTTTGAGTTTAATGCACAAGACAAAAGGTGTGCAGATTCTCTTCAGTAACTGCTTGGAATGGCTTATTCATCCAACTGTAGCAAGAAGACCTTTCAAGTTTCATGTTGAGAGCACTATGTGAACTGCAACTGGATGTCTGAATATTCTTTGGGATTAATAAAGTAAGTAAGAAAATAAGTAAGTGAGTACAATAAGTAGGTTGGTAAAGTAAGTAAGTATGCATGTATGCGTCTATCTTTGTTTCACAGCAGAGCAACTCCATTGGCTTGCTATTCTCCAGTGCAGAACAACGGCGAGATGGCAATATGAATGCAGAGTTGTTGACATCATGACACAAAGCGGCACTGAACTGCGTAAAGTACACCAGTCAACCAATCGAAGCAGACTGGGCCCACATGAGGAAGGGGTCTAAGTGACCAGGGAGTCTCAGACTGAGAAAACAGCTGGATTATGGGTAATAAGTAAATTGGAACTAGTAGGCCTTTTTAACACAAGTGAATATGAACAAACTCTAGCAGATGAAGCTGAGGTCAAGATCCTGCATCAGTCTTGGGCAGTGATATGTTTACTGCAGCCCTGATGCCAAGTCAAATTATTAATTCACATATTTTCTCACTGTTTTCCCTTCGCTCCCACTGGCAATGGCACAAGATCAGCTCCCCATAAATCACACTGGAATGTGCAGTTGCAGCAAATCCAACATTAGAGAAAAAACAGCACATGAGGAGATGACATTTATGGAGCTAAGAAACAAAGCGAATCACCTCCTCACAGACAGGAACGTGTAATCTTCTTTGTCATCATCCATTTAAACTGCTAGATTCAAAAAATGTCCTCCTGCCATCTCCACTTTGTCAAAAATTGAGCAAACAACCAGAGAAACGTGGATAAACACAAAAAGCGAGGTGTGGCCGAGTCTGTGCAGGAACAAGCAGATAGCTTGGGAGGGCGTGGAGCCCGGCGGAGACAGAAACAGGAAAAACAGAGAGAGGACTTCAGCCAGAATTTTAATAACTGAGAGGACAAACTCCCACCTGGCTGAGAAAGTGTCACTGATGGTTTAACTGCATGACAGAGTTTCACAGAACCCCTGATTTATGTGTCTTTAGAAGAAAACATTAGTGTAATGCTTAAAGACATACACATCAGACCTGTAACATCTGACAAATACTTTTCTCTAGAGTAGTATATAATTTTATCCACTGTATCTTTTAGTCTCATCCTCTCCTCTGTGTAAGTTGACAGATGTACAGCAGGATGGAGCAGTAAAATGCATCCCTGTTCACACCCTTGTGTCAACAAGGACTCCAACACCCTGTCTCTGTTGACAAAAGCTTCTGATTGTCACTGTGCTTTTACAGCTATGAATGTTTCATATAAACATGTGACTACATAAACTATTATGGACTACACAGTTACACCCTATAAATAACTATTAATTGATACCCTTTTGATACTATTTGTGACAGTAGTATGATGCAACAGATGTCATGAAGCTTGTTGGTTTATTTAATTCCCAAACATCCCACAATATAGCCTGCTATATGGAATAGACTGTATTTCACTGATGTATCTGGCAAACAGCAATTGTTTCGGGGGGGGGGGGGGATGTTTCAAAAGCAGATCTAGCAGGTGATTGGACGATTGCTCTGATAATCATTTTCATTACAATCCAATCACACATGGCATAAGTGGATGCTGCTGCAACATAGTTCAAAATGTGAAGCAAGGCATTGAACAAACCCTCCCAACATGTCGGAAGTGAAGAAAATATTGCTTCTATAGAGATATTCTTTCAGTGTTGCTTGTTTTTCCATTAAAAAAAAAAAATGCCATCCAAATCTGACAAAACTGCGACTGAGGCGGTTAGCATCTATGCTAATCTCTGTACGAGCAGTCAATCCTGCTGTTGTCATGTTCGTAGCTCTCCTCTCTCCTGCTTTAAAGGACACTGACTGAGCCGTGCTTCCACAGACCAGGTGGTCTGATCCAGCTGAATTCTCTCTCTGTCAAAGATGTGTTGATATAACTCCGGTCACTTTACGACTCCCCCAGTTGGGCCAAGTCTGCTCTGATTGGTTGACCCGTCTACTCTGTAGGAACTGGTCAGTTCAGTGCTGCTCAGTGCCATGTTTAAACTCTACAGCCTACATTCATCTAGTTTATGCTCTCTGAGCTTGTTGCTCAGAGTCTATTAGGCTTGAACTACTGACAGTTCTTTCTATTAAGCTCTCCAAGTGTTCTTAAAATAAACCTGAGACACACTGTTTTAATCTCGCTTTTTATTTGTATTGATTCAATAGTACCAGTTGTCTGTTTTTCCTTTTTCTTTATCCAAGATTCAGCTTGGTTAAACACTGTTTTTTAAGTGTTTCATCAAAATTTAGCTAAACTACTTTTTACCTGTTGTACTTGTGACCTGTTGGTGTTTCATCCATTTGATTGGGATTATTTTACAATTACAATAATTATTTTTTTCTGTACGTGTAATTTGCTTTATATAACATTTGTTAATTGTTATGAGGGCAAATATACCTCCTGCTTTTTTTAATTGATTTCTGTTTTATTTACTGTCTGTCATTCCACTGTAAAGCACATTGTGCCAGATTTTTGTATGACAATTCTAATATAAAAGTTCAGTTTGAGTTTGAGGTCTATTGTGTGGAAAACAACCTTTTCTGGCAGATGCTGTTGTCGTTTTCAGACAGCAAACTTTTTCATCTGGTGCATTCAAGTACTCCGTAACATTATGGTAAAATAAGGTGAAATATTGTTTAATGTATAGTTGTCATCAAAGTTGTTTGGCAGGAAATGTCCATCAATAAGGTTTGTTTTACTTGTGCAATGTGCAAGCTATTTACTGTTGATCCAGTATGACTAAGTTGGATTTTTCTTTTTTTTTTCACTTTTAATAAATGCATGCATAAAATCTACATAACAGCCATAACTACTGCCAGTGTTATCATAAAAAACAAAAATATTTAGAAATGTTAAAACGAATATATCATGCTTTATGCATCTGGTCTTTGTGCCTAGTCCAGCTCTGGCAACTCTATTGACATCCTCAATGTAAGACTTCAACATTTTGCTCTTCTCATTTTTCTTAATGTAATTGAATAGGACTTGGGGGCCACATTAATTGTGGTGGACTGCTGCATGTGGCCCATATGCTGCCAGCTGATAATCACTGGTTTATAAGGGTTCATTGGAAGGGGGGTCCTATTTGCACTTTTTCGAGAAGTGCATTGCTTATTCCCTGCTCTAACTTTATACTTTAAATATTTGACCAGAATATTAATGAAGAGAGTTTCTAAACTTCCCTTTCTCACAATTGAGTTCACATGGTTCTGTAGCAGCAGTATTTTCCCATACATGTTCAAAGGCTCAAACTTCCAGCCAACAGCAAGTGTATGTCTACATGACCTGGTCAGTAATGTGAGCTGTGGTCAGGTTCTGTGTACTTTGGCCTGGAAAGTGGAGCTGCTGCAGCCATAACAGTGAACATCACAGAGTCTAACTGAACATCGTTGAAGCCTGAACAAACAACCCGGCAAATATTTGTAATAAAAGTGCAAAGGACATCTGGAGACTAATGACAGGTTACTTGCACCTCCAGAATTAAGAGTTCACTTTGCATTTGCACACAGACTGATGCATGTATCAGCAAGTGATATACAGCAAAGGACTTCATTACAGGGGTGATGTAAGGATCGAGTAGCAGTGATGGCATCAAAATGTCCCTCAGGGGACAAATCTGTGTTTTTAGTTTGCTAACTTTTGGCTTTACTTCACTCTTATTACATAACAACTAATTAAAGTGTGTAATGATTTAGAGTCAAATAATGATGATGTGCTTTCCATGCAATGCTGGAAAAACAACAGAGGTGGATTTTATCTGAGTGTGAGAAAATGGGTGTGTGCCCCGCCATGTGTGCAGGACACGTGTGTAGATGTTCGTTCCTTCGCCTATAAAAATCATTTACAACATGTCCTAATCGGTTTAGCTCTCCACAAGCCATATGTGCATTTGCATGTTGGAACAAGAGCATGCATGCGCAAAAACAGGTCCGACAGTCTGTAACGTTCTATGATGTTCAGTGGGAATAATGTGTTCCTGGAAAGTGCGTTTAGACCCACCGACTAAACTCAGGAGGAACATTTCAACAACACCAAGCATGAGATGCTGCTATGGCTTTATGTAGTTGTTGCACAAAAAAACAGTTAAAAAAATTCAAAACAGAAAGCTTGATAAATGATAAATGATGCATGATAGCAAATATGCAAAAAATGGTTTAAGCTACACAAACACGGATGTTTCCTGTGTGTACAAAGTCGTCGCTCTCTAGAACAGTAAGCCGACCTGCTGTTGCTCTTCTCTGTACAACACAGAGGATTTATCTAATAAACTCATTAAAAATATAAAGAACCTGGGCAGAAATATGTGTAGAAGATTTTCTTTGAAATGCAGACAATCAGCCTTGCATTTTCTCCGTCAAAAAAGGTCATTCACACTTGAGAAGATTTAGTTTTTAAGAACTGCATCATATTCTGATTTAACATGCTGAATCATATCCTATTTATGATCAGTATAGTTGGTAAATAAAACACCCCCCTATATTAAACACTTGATGTTGTGACCTATTTGCCCTTATTGTATTACTGACTTCAATCTCACAATATTGTTCAATATCCAACTGGCCATAACAGCATAATAACAAATCATAACGGGATGCATCTCAAACAGTTACATCACAAAGTATCACATCATTATGTATTATATAAGTAATAACAAGGGTAATCAGTGGATCACGTGTGGCAGATTGTTGGGCGTGTATTGGTTGTGCAAAGATTACCTGTTACCCATTTAACACCAATCATATTGCAATGTATTATCAAATGGCATTTTATCATTAACCACTGTATTACATACTGCAATGCACGTGTATCACAATGCTCCTACCACAGTGCACAATATCAGAGACTGCTGCTTGTGACCCACCTCTTTGCAATGTGCCACAACACAACTTGTTGCAATTTATCATATGAAAACTTGTTGAGATTTATCTTATTGCAACAAATCTTATACTACAAGCTATGTCCTAATGAATCATAAGCAATGAGTCATATTTAATGTATTGTACTGTACTGCAACAAACTATAATGCAACAAATCATGTTGCAGTGTATTTCATTGCTTCTTCTTGTATTGTGTATGCTTTTTCACAAACTATTGTATCACATTGTTTAGTACTACAATCCAACCAATTGCCTTGTAACTTATTGCAATGCATTGTAGATGAGACAAATATTGAAAAATAATGTTACGACATAATGTATCCAAACACATTACTGTGATATATAAAATAAACATTCATCTAACATGTCTTATGTTGGAACTTATCATGCCCCAACATGCAATATTACTGCTGATTAAGCTGTACAAGAAACTCTAACATATTGTAATGTATCCCACTGACCTTCAGTAAATTATGATGTATTGTAATAAAATGTAATGTATCTTGTTACATTAAACTATCCTATTAACTTTAATTTGCATTGTGCGGTATCATTATGTACAGTACCATGTTGAATGTTGTTGGCTTAAACATATACCAGATTTTATTTTTGACACTGCAACCTATCAAAATACACCGGATTATATTGTAGTATGTATCAATGCACCACATTGCATGGTGTTATGTTCTGTATTGCTCTGTATAGGCTTTCAAAATAATTTTGACTGTGTGTCACTTAATAAAAGCAGCATTGCTTTTCCATGACACTCATCAGTCATCTGCATCGGGGTGTATCTAAAAATGTTGTTTTAGACGCCGTCTCTCCACTTAAACTTCATTCTTGAGTCAAAGGTTTGTGGCCTGACTGTAAACAATGACAAGACCACAAAGGAGAGGTCTTGGCCCATGTATTCTTCGACAAATAATTATACAAATACAGCTGGTCACGCCTAAAGCCCTGATCCATTGCCCTTGGCCTCAGGAGGATGCTCTGCAGTCATAAACTTTAGTTTTTTTTAGTGCTTTGACTAACAATCATATTGTTAGGCAGAAAACTGCATGACTCATACACAAATGTGAGAAAGAAATAAGTTAGTGTTATGAGTTTATATAAAAGTTTAGTACTTAGTAAAACTAGAAATACTTACATAGGCATCAGGGAAAGCTCTGTACTTTGATACTAAATTCCTCTCCTGTTCTTGGCTCTGGAACTGAGACCCACCAAAACTGCCGTTGAACATTGGAGTCTGCTGGACCCCCATGGTGCCCTCACTACTGAAGCTCCTCTGCAGGAGGGGAGGTGAAGTCATACCAAGGCCCTGGTTCTGACCAAACATTGATACAGAATGGTCCAAGTTTATGGAGCCAGTGGGGCTGAGGAGGCGGTTGGGGCTGTTGCTGGAAGTTGGTGAACTGATGCCGATTGTTGGAGGCCGACTCACGCGCATGTTTAGGTCTTCAGCTCCAGTCAAGGAGCCCTGTGATGAAGGGGAGTTCAACAGGAAGGCGAAGCGATCGAGGCGGGACCCAGTCTGGTCTATACTGTTGCTTCCAGTGCTCAGATTACTGAAGTCCTTCGTGTGATCGTTTGGAAGCCCTGATTCAGGCAGCGAGGTGGTGCGGAAGAGCTGGCGGTGGGCCTGTCGGTTCTCCTGCTTCTGATCAATGGATCCAGACCTGTAGCTCCCAAAGATCACACTGCTGTCTAAGCGAGAGGTAGTACCAGGAGACTGTCCATTTCCATTCAGCAGTGGGGGGTGCAAGTCCTCAACAGAAGAGTCTGAGTTTCTCCTCATCACAATACTGTTGGTTGCAGATGCTCTCAAAGGTGAGTTTACGAGCTGCTCCTACAGGAGGATTGAGAAGATGCACTCATTATGGCAAAACGTCAATGGGTAGTTTAACCCAAAGGCACATACAAATTATAACAGAACAATTATTCTTAAATTACTGCATATCACATTGTATTGTGTACCATCATGTTGTATTTCACTCCATTAGTCTGTGCTTACTATGCAAGTATTGGTTTCAGGATGAGAAAAAAATTGTTATCCCTGCAGACAATCAGATGCAACTCCTTTCCCTCCCCTTTGGAAACGTTCTGATTTGAGGGGACGGGGAAGCTATGACAAGTGCTCTGCACTAATTGACAGCTAAAACAGTCTCTCTTGGAGTGAACCTTTAAAAAGTCATGGTATCAGCCTGTGGCAAGCAGAAAACCTGCATGTAGATTTGGCATTATGTCATCAACCCCAGGAAGTAAAAAACAGCAAATTAAGGGGAATTTTCTTTGGAGAGGTAACGTGTATTTCTCCATCGACTAAGAGTTCAGTACCAATGATCTCATATCATATCATAAACCGAAACCTTATATTATTCATATCATTTAACATATATCATGTCGATCCGTATTGTATTATGTGGATCCAGGAATTTTCGGAGGACTTGTTACTTTGTGAGAAAGAGCAGTTTTCTACATTTTCACTAATTTCACAAACTTGATAAGCTCTTAATGGATTTTGACAGGCAATGATTGTCAGGACAGGAAGACGTGATGACATTTTGGTGGTGATGGAAATGCTTTGGCTCAGATTTTTGCTCTTGAAGCACTTCTGGTCAACTGTATTTGACTATTTTGCTTTGTCTTGCATTTAGGCCTATCACGATAATCAATAAATCAATTAACCGCACCATAATTAAAAACATCCTCCGTAAGTTTGCTGGCCTCAATAAGTTGACAGGTGCATGCGTGTTTGTTTTCCTCCTAACTTTCTACCAAACAGGCTGAATGAGAAGATGGGTCACTGTGCAACCTTCTCAACACCTGGGTGCGTTGGTTCTATAGCGGATTTAGCGGATTTATAGCGGAGTGAGCATCTGTCATTCATACAATATTTTGAGGAGGGAGGCGGGGCCACTCGTGCATACAGATGTAGAGAGCTGAAGTGAGCATCCCGAGGAGTAACAAGGAAAAGAAAACTATTATGAATGATGGCACGAAAGCTACGGTTCCTAAGCTGAATGCCACAGCCCCAGTGTGGTAAGAACAAGGTATGAGCCCATGAACACTGACGAGCAAATATATCGCATCTTTTTAAAAGTAGTGGCGACAAAGAAGGCGAGGTGCAGCGTACAATAATATTGTTAATCGGCAATAATTTTTTGGACAACTATCGTCCAGCGAAGTTTGTTATCGTGACGGGCCTGCTTGCATTGGTCACTTTTGAACTATATTGTGTCATAGCTGTCATGTCAAAACCCATCTCCATTTTTCGTGATTTTGATGTTTTTAAAAAAAAACATGAAATTGATCACCTGCTATTTTGGTGAGAATAAAAGTACTTTTTGCCTAATGAGAAAAATCCAACAGTTATTCATTTAGTAGCAGAGCATTTTTCATTGCCTGAAAAACAGCAGTTTTGGAGATAACAAGTTTGTGCTCAACAGCAACAATATTTAGTCAAGTACTACTTGATAGGGAGCAAAATGTGTTAAAAGTTTTGATAACAGTTCTGTCTGACGCATTGTAATATGTCCTACTAAACTTCATTGTATTGCCATATTATTCTGTTTTTTTTACTCAAACACATAAACACAATTTAATTTTGTGGAACTGGCAGACCAAGGAAATATATAAGTAAAATATTCTCCTCTTAATAAGTCTTTATCCAAGCTTGCATCCAAGAATTTTTTTGTTTTGACCCTTTTGGCCATCTTAAATTAAAATTTGAGTTGAACTGGTTAAATAAATGTTGCAACGGTTTCAAACCAGTATGTTGAAATTCTATGATGGAGATGTCAACCACATCTTAACTTTAGCAATCAACCATCTTGATACACCCTTATAATTGCATACTTACTAGTGCTAAGACACCAGCCTGGTGCACATTTAAGATTTGTGTATTGAGAGCATCAATGATTGTTTGGACAAGCCTGCTTCCTACTGAGTTTGGTGCATATTTTTCAGTGACACACCCACATTTTCCACTTAAGCAGAGTTAGTGATACACATTTGCAGAGTCTCTCTTGCCCCTTTTTTCCTGCCTCTTTCTAAACTTGCACTAATAAAACACAAAAGCATGCCAAATAATGGTGGGAGGGCTTGATGTCCACTTTAACTTTGGAAAAATTGAGGCATGGAGAGTAACACCATACTATTATTAATGTGTTTTGGTGAAGATACAAATAGAAAAAGCCTGTCCATGTTTAATATGTAACAGTTATAAAATAATGAGTATGTAATTAAAAAGCAACAACATTCTAAAATTATTTTTGTCTCTGAAAAAAAAGTTAGAAAAATCTATGATAGTGAAGTTTTGTACCTTGTTATGAGTGAAGCAAAAGAAAGCATACATCTGTATAAGCTGATTTTCTCTGAATGCACTCTACCTGCTGGCTCTGCTTCATCAGCTCCAGTGGAGAACGGCTGTCTCTGAGCATGTTCCTCTTCAGTCCAATGTCTGCAGGCAGGGTGTAAAGTCCGTTCAGAGGCTCTGCAGGCTTGTTTAATGCTTCCATCTTCTTCAGAGGGCTGTTGATGGAATCTCGGACGTCCATGCTGATGGGGCTGGGAGCATCCTCCTTGATTGGTGGCAGAGAGGAGTGAAGCACCGGAGCAGGGGGGCGAATGGCACCCATGCCCCGTGGTCTCATGGTGGGACCCATGTTCTTCAGCGTGTCCACCAGGCTGTCCATGTCAAACTGGTTCGGAGAGTCTATGTCAGGGGAGGCCGGGGGAGTGGAGGTGGGGGGAGGAGGTGCGGTGGGGTCAGAGACCAGCTCCACCAGCGTGGCCTTGAACACTCCAGTAAAGCGAGTGGGGTCGTCGGTGTTCTCCGTCTGGTCTGCTCTGTCGTGGCTGGACACAGGGCTCAGATGCGACTCCCAGCTCGTCTTGAACCGCTCTGCCTCTCCCTCCCTCTCCCTCTCTCCTGCAGGTGCAGCAGGCTCCTCCCGCTCCACTAAGCCTCTCCTCCTCTCATCCGTGCTCTCTCCTGCTGCTGCCTCGCTCTCACGGCTCAGGTAGACTTCACTCCTGTCACTCAGCCGGCTGCTCAGTGTGATCTGATCGTCAGCGGAGGGGGAGGCGGAGGAGAAGGAGGCGTTGCTCACATGTTTGTATGTTGTGGCCTCGGGAAGAGTGGAGGTGGAGGACAGGGAGGACAAGGAGGAGGGGCTGGAGTAGGTGTCTGTGTAGCTCAGAGAATCAGAAGAAGAAAATTCCTCTATTTTGGATGATTTAAACTGAGCAACCCCCTCGAACCTGTTCCTCCATCTGTACGCTGGGTCCACATCTGATCCGTTAGATTCCCTGACAGTGGAGCTGCTTATGACGGAGTCCACTGCATCCTTGGAGCTCTCTTTGCTGTCAGACTCGTTAGTCAGGGACAGTTTATGAACACGGTACTTTGTCTCATCCTCTTTAGGGGGCGAGGAGGTCTTGAAGGACAGTTTGGTGCTCAGGCTGCTGTAGCCTGACATCATTTCGTCGTCCAATTCCTGGTCAACTTGATCTGGTGGATTCTCTGCAATTAGGATTTCTGTAGTGACTGTTAGCACTTCAGAAACTGTTGAGGATCTGGTTAAAAAAAGAGAAAAAGACAAAGACAGACATAATTACAAAGCAGAAGAGAGAAAATTTGATGTTTTTCTTGAAGATTACTTTTTCATAGTCTATCAAAGTTGATGGCCTATTGTGTAGTTCTTCGAAGTGTTGAAAATGGTGTTCCACAGGGCTCCATACCGGGTCTCATTTTATTTATGATTTTAGAAACACCATTGATCCAGACATGCCTCTCGTTTTTTAAGCATCTCCTTTTTTTATCTTTTATGAAACATAACAAAACAAACAAATCACAAGAGGAGAGGTAAAACAACACTGCCAACCTAATCACTAACAAGTTTCACCAATCAGTTAAAAAATGTTAAACATTACTGTCTAGTAAATTATAAAAACGTTATAATATAATTATCATATAATTCAAAACTTGTGATTTTTTAAAACTCTATTCTGTGCAAAGGAAAAATAACATGTCATTGCTAGCCACTACGAAATATGTTTCCTCTCTGCTGATAATACAGTTATATGCAGTCAACATTCTTATTTATGAAGTGCAACTACCAAAATGACAAGTAGGATTTAAATAGCTGAAATTTTGCCTTAAATTGGTATCATATATTCATTTTGATGACTGCAAGAGTTCACAAGCACAAATGTTATCAAAAACTGTGTAGTTTATCAGACAACCCGTGATAATACTGTCTTCTCTGTGTCCACGATGCTCTGTTAGAGTTTCTGCCTCTTTAAGCAACGCCCCCACCCCCCCACCCTAAAACTGGGCACAGTCTGCTCTACAGATCAACTCTGTGGTTGTGATGAACTTTATTGAAACACAAAAACCCATCTACAGCAGCTGTCCTCCTGTTTATGTTCTGGTATCTCATACTTTCAGCAAATTTGGACTTTCTATTGTCGCTGGTAAGACCTTTTAACTTTTTCCATCATTCAGACCTGAGCTTCACTGTTACCCTGAACCCAGGATTTAGATGCGTACAGCAAATTTTAAAATCAAGGACCAGTGTATACGTGTTTTTGGTGGGTTTGTGAAACTTTGCTAGTTGTCGTGCATTATTTGTTGATTAAGTCGAACATTGTGTGCTTCTGTCTTGGTCAAAGCAGCGTTGTAAATGACTTTGCAAATGAAGGTTTAATTAAAGGATAAAGCAGTTTCCAGGGTGTGGCAATCATGGAATGCCAAAAATGCAAATCATAAAAAGCAGCTTTCAACATGTTAACTTTTAGTGCAAAGTTGTTCATGTCATTTTATGAATTGCATCATAAAATGCTCAAAGAACTGAGTTTCTTATTATTACAATGAAGATAGTTTGATTTAAGAATACTGTGAGTTTAAGAATAATGTGCATCATGTAAAAAGAAAATATAAAAAACAAGGGCAGGCTGTGCTGGGAGGATCATGTGCAAATAGAAAGACAGACGACAGTTCAAGGTCTCTCAAAGTCAACACTTCTATGTTTTCTTTTCCCTTTAGAGCCTCATTAAATACACGCAAGAGCATAAATAGTAAAGTGAGGCCGGATAAGAGCATCCATAAATGACACCTCACACATAACTCTGTGGTTAAGTCCTCATTTTTAAGATGATTAGTTAGCTGTAAACAACCGCAGGGTTATTGTGGTAGTGATAAGAATGTAGAAAATCTTCTTCCCTTTCGAGGGAAATTACCAAACATGAGTTTTAAATGTGCAGTTCAACAATCTCTCAAGAGGTTTAGTTAACATACTTCTCTTACGTAAAATGCACTTTTCAATGGCTTTGAACAAAAATGTGTCCATGGACTGTCTTCAAACCACCTGTCTTCTTTTCCCTCCTTTTGAAAGATGGGTTCTCGAACTGCTCACTCTGAAAATTCTTCCCTAAATGGTTCATAATGGGTTATACCATTGCTCCAGATGATAGACACTCCAAAAGCCAGGCATTTTTTTTTTTTTGCTAACAGGTGGTGCAAGCAGGAAGAACATATCTTTGCCACAGTATACATCAGAGCAAAGCTTCTAGGATTTTGATGTCATAGTTTATGAGGACCAACTGAAAAGATAACAGGTTAACACTTCCTCGAAATACAGGCCCTGAAATTGTGGTACTGTCTGTCTAACAAACTCCCCCCAACCACATGATCCTAAGAGGAGGTCTAATGAAGTGGTTCTGTTTTTTTTTTGTTTTTTTTACTAATACCTGTTTGGGTCACCAGGGATTTTGAGATGACACTGCATTGTAGTACTAATCAACCATGCCGGATCAAGCTTTGACCTTGTTACATCTTGATTTTGACACTGTTCCATGACATTTTTTCACTTACAATATATCCTGATCATCTCTAAAACTGTAAGAGCCCATATTTGGCCTCAACTCAGGTGAAAAGATTCAATTCTGAAAGCTTCTAGAGTTTGTTCACGATTGGTTATGTTCAAAAATCCCTCTTAGTTTTCACATACTGAGTACTGCCTGAACCAGCTCTATTCCCACTCTGTCTGAGAGACCCTACTGGAACTCCTGCCACTTTAAAGCTCTCTTTCTGATGTGGGCCCAGTCCACTTTTATTGTTTTGACCAGTCTCCTCTGTTTTCTACTCACATATTCATTTTCAATGCAATAATTCTACAGTCTACTCTTTGCACAGGGCTTGCAACCCCAAACCAACAGGAAGGGCGGAGAACAAGCTGTGCAAGGCAGCTACTGCCACTGTAAAGAGGAGATGGAGAAGTCTTCATGAGGAGAACTTTTGTCTGCTGCAAACTCTGTAAGTCCTTTACCATCTGGAGGAGACATGTTTAACACCTAAAAGGCATAAAACTTGAAAAGCATAATCTAGGCTCATTATGTTGAGCTGTTTTCAAATCTTAGTCCAAACTACTGAATATGTCTTTAATATCTGCTTCTATTTGTACAAGATTATATATTTTTCATTTTTTAGATTAATTAATACTTTAATTAATGACATGATATATGAATGATATGTTTTGCTCCACAATTTTAGCAGCTTCGAGTATTTAAGAAGTTATTTTAATATCAGAATAAAATCCTACCTTTCATGAGGGCCCTTCTGAAAATGAGATGTAGCATCTCAAGAGACTAACCTCTAATAAATCAGATGACTGTCTGTGTTCATGAACCTGTCTCTAACTTTAGTTCTTATTCTAGTCCACTTGTCTCCTTCTTACCTCCCTTCCTTTGCCCTCACACCCAACACAGCATCGTGTGGATTTGCTGTTCATCATGAGACTGGGATCCACATTCAAGATTTCCTGCTGCTTAACAGTTTTTTTCTTGCCGCCATGATGGAGGGATTCATGATTGGCTATATGGATTCATGTTGGGAGTTGGATGTATATATATGTATATGTGTATCTTTATATGTATATATGTATCTATGCATATATGTGTATCCACAAAATGAAGAGCCTTATGCTCTATTGTAAAATGTCTTGAGATAACACTTGTTATGAATTGGCGCTATACAAATAAAGATTGATTGATTGATTTTAATTCTGAAGATCTTGTAAATGGTAAATGGACTTCAGTTGATAAAAATATCTTTTTCTCTCTGACAACTTAAAAGCTTTTAAACTGCAGGTCACATCTGCTAATTCACAACCATATACTCATTGATGGTTCAGAGTTTCTATGCAATTTACTTATCAGGATTAGCTAAAATATCATCAGCCTTTCATACCTGTGACAAAACCACTAGGTCAAAATCTGGCTCAATTGTTTTTGCTCTACTTTCCAAGTCAAAGACAAGGACTGATATACTGTCTAACTAGTGGAAGGGCATAAAAAACAGCCATAAGCAAGTCAAACACCTTTGCACTGATGGTGACCTGCCTTTGAATGGCCAGTAAGTGATTTTTTATCATTATTAATCAAATTAATTGTAGAACAATGAACATCACCAGCAGTGTTGCTGTTGCATATGCACAACCAGTAACTTCTTTGCTGCCTTTCAATGAGTGTCAGACAGCATTTCATGATAATTAAAGGTCATGTTTTGAGTGTTCTTTTTATGAGATCTAATCAAACAAGTCAGGGATGTGGATTGTTTTGCAGCATTTCTCTCTGGTTGCTTTAAATGTTTCTCTACCGCAACAATCCATACACTCCAGTGATGCAACTGTAATGTCACCCTCAAATAGCTTGATGGAGTTCAACACGGTTTATTAAGCTCAGGGTCATAAGACGTTGCTCTAATTTACTCATCCAGTTCTTTAAAAGAAACAAGGTCAAGAATTTAAATTGGTGGTTCTGGCAGCCAAATTCGTATTTTGTTTGGAGCTAGACGTGACAGTTTTGGATGGCAGAGTAGATAAACATACCAAGCAAGGCAGAATTCAACCGCCATAACTTAAACTGCTCGGAGCGATCTGAGGCTATGGGATGTGGGAATTACTTGAACAAAACATTTGTGTTGATGGATACATGCCATGATCTTATCAGTCAAGTATGAAATTGGGTCATAAATTTGGTTGACTTGAATACCATCCATCTTTTGCGACAAGGGACCGGTATCATTTGGGTTTCTTCTAACACAAATGCTAAATTAATATGTTTGGAACGAAAAGGTGCCTAAACAGAGCTTGTCTAAAAAGACTTACAGATCTTGAAACAGATCAATACATAAATAACAAAGACATATAATGAATATAAACTATCCCACCAACAACTGATGTTGTTTCTATAAACAACTTATATGTTTATTTTAGCTACATTAATGCTACTACTTATTCTAATTCTAATGATATTCCCATCTGCTATACTGTGTATAAGAGCAACTGAAACTACTGAATTTCCCCTCGTTGCCACTAGGCGTCATCCTGCACAACATGCTATCCACTGGATCTTGCATAGATGATGTAAAGTGGTAACTATCCGATACACCAAATAGAACCTCCATTTTTTGTCAAATTTCTTGCTATCCACAATATTGACCCTTGCCCCCTCTTCTCATTGGTCCTTCTCACAAACTTCTCCGTAAATTTCAACTGGTGCAGAACTCAGCCAACCTACTATCAGAGCTCCTCCCATTGAACACAGCACCACCAACCTAACTGGTTAGCTATCAAACATCCTACTCACAAGACAATTCTCTATCTTGCTGTGCATCCAAAGCTCTCCACAACCTATCTTCTCCACTCCTCTTTCATTTCATTTCCTCTTCTCCTTCATTTAACACACATATGTTTTCTGTTGTTGGATCTTTCAGCTGCTTTCGGTACAGTGTATACAGTATACAGTTGAACAGACCTGATGAAGACTTAAGTATATAAGATCAGGTGCTCCAGTACTTGAGTTTCTACCTGACAGGAATATCTGAACAGGTTTGATTGAATGATGTACTCTCTGAGTTGGGCATGGAGTTCCACAGGAGTCTTCATTGGGCCCAATGCAGTTTCGGAGCTAGTGTTTACTGTAAAATGTCTTGCAACCTGATTCAGTCAAGACAGAAATGAAGGGACATTTTGATTTTTCTCTAGATGACTATACTTTGGAGGTACAATAAAGGAGTTTGATCATCTCTTTGATCAGATCATTTAGTGTTATCTTCAGGGTTTTCTTTCCCATTTAAATCCATGTGCAACACGATGACTGGAATCAATTTAGTATCCACTTCATGACTGACAGAGTTGCCCAAGCTGAGCTAACAAAGCGCTGTATATGAAAGGCACTTCTGCAGTGGCTTAACTTAAACCCGGGGCTATCTTCCCATCTCAAATCAAGTCTGCACTAGGTAAATAAAAACATTGAAAATGATGACTCTTATCTGGGAAAATATTATTCTATTTCATATGTCTTAGCATGTCTAAGTAGGTCAAACACGTTGAACAGAACCATTCAGTTGGTTTTCTTCCCTTTAGCTATCAAGGCTGTCAGAATTCAAAGAATCATAAGGAAATAAATCTTTTCGGCTCTCCAACAGGGGCATTGTTGAACACAAATCCTATTTATCTTTCACACTGACTATAAAAGGTTCAGGTATTGTCTTGAAAAAAAAAAAAATATTATATTCGGGTCTTCACATGACCTGCAAAAATATTCTTAAAAGCCAAAAAGGGAAAGAAAACTGTAGCTGTAGTTGTATTATTACAGATATGCTGAAAGAGGATCTTGTTTTTTATGCATGCCCATGCAGGTTTCACATCTTTGTGTGTAAAAACTCATAAAAAC
Organism: Scarus forsteni; assembly: GCA_036419115.1. Lineage (NCBI taxonomy): Eukaryota > Metazoa > Chordata > Actinopteri > Labriformes > Labridae > Scarus > Scarus forsteni. The sequence continues at coordinate 17,618,934 of JAZDUH010000458.1, forward strand.
TTAACCATGACCTTTATTGATGTTTGTAAAAGCAAAATATGCATTGATTTAGTTTTACAGATGTTTCCAACGCATGCTGTAATGAAAGTTGTTCAGTTGAGAAATCAGTTGACCTTTTCAATCAATTAAATCAGGAACAGATAATCCAAGTCTGCAAAGCATCCACAGAGTGACTCATTCACTTTTATTAAAGTTGACATTAGACTCCAGTGATGTTTGACAGAGTGAATAGAATCACACCTTACGGTTTTATTTGTGGTAAAATGCATGAGCGAAATGCTGGATGAGGATTATCTAAAGGTTAAAAGGCTATAATTACCTTAGAAAACACTTAATGGCAGTTGGTGCTACTTGACAAACAACAAAATGTTGAAAAGGTCATGACATTTACGCTCTGGGATGAATGTTAAGTATAAAAAAGTTGCAGTAAGAAGTGTCAAATGCCATCAAAATGGTTATATTAAGAGTGATGTATTCAGCGTGAGATAACAAAATAATACTGTTATTGCAACACCATGTGCAGACCCTGCAACAAGGTGACTGTACGGAGTATTACAGGAAGTTTTACTGTCAAGGCAGCCGCCTCATCGCATGGCAACCTTTGCCTTAACTACCTTTGTAGGGAAAAAAATCAAAATTGTTAATTTGTTTCAGAAAGAAAAGCAACATAGTGACTCTAGTGTTCTTGTGTTTTACTGTTAACAAAATACAACCTCTGCCTTGACCTCCACTGTAGAAAAAAAAAAACCTAATTTAAAATGTAATGAGAGATTGTTTTAACTAAGCTCCTGTACCCTTCTGTTCACTGTGACTCAGACACAAGCCACACAATGACATTTTAGTGCCTCATAAAACGCTCTGCATTGACAGTGGGAAGCCCTGTCTTTTTGGATATGTGTAGATTGTACTGTATCTATGATTGACAAAAAGGGAAAACTCTAAAGAAAACCTTGTTGAACCTTGTTTTAATCATCCACTCCTATAGTGGAATCCTACTGTAATACTGGCTCAACTCACCTAAACTCTGCTTATATTTTTAATTGTTTCCTATTTATATTCAGAAAATTGTTCTGTACCCCTGATGAGGGTCCAAGCTAACCTGAGACACATGGAATGCATCTATATACTAAGCTAAAAAATATCCCTCTGATGGCATTTGGGCTGAGCAGACCCTTGAAAAAAACGGAAGATGACTGTACAAATGTTCCGTCCACCACTTTCATCTCAGGCCAATCAGAGGTTTGTTACCACCGCTCTCTCTTAGCCAGGTTGTTTTCTGACTAGAAACAAAGAATTCAGGTCAAAGCTTTGCAAAATGAATCTGCAAGATGACAATTTGGTGAATCCAACCTAAAGGTATGAATGTTGTTACGACAGGGAGGGGATGTCCAATACGGAAATGACACATTTCCTGTTGCAGATCAATACTGCAGGATAAACTTCCCCGCTTGTATTGATGTGTATTTTTGAGAGTGTTTTGGAAAAATAACTTCAATTGTATAAAGAGAACTTGTGAGAATGACTCCATCCAACATGGATACAAACAAAGAACCTTCTATCTGTGAGCAGCAGGACCAACCACAGATGCTTTGTTCAGCTTAAATTGGCTCAATTTAGAAAATAACAGCTTATCTAACATATTTGTTCAACTGTTCTGTGTTTTGATTACATAATGACTGTGTAATCAATCTATTATTTATTGATGATGCTTTTAGTGTTTTCAGTCACCTCAGAGTTTATATAACATACTGCTGTCTGTCCCACATATAGCTCTCTGGGCTATCTTTGACAGATTATTTAATCCAGCAGGATTTAAAGGAGACATTAGCTGTGGTTTTCCTTTAGCCTTGAGAAAAGTCTGTATTTCCAAACTCCACACAATAAAAACAAAACCTGTTAGGAGAGACAGCATGTCATATCCAGAGCCGTGCTAGAACATCTGGTCACAAATGTTCAGAGTGACTTACGCAACAAAATAAGTCTTACAGAGATAACATCAACAGAATAAACGTTTTGCTCTAACCCACGTGTTCAATACCCCTCTGTTCACCCAGGTGTATAAGAACTCCTTCTGGGACAGGATGAGTACATTCACGTTCCTGCAGTGCTTCTCTCCCTCTCCCTGAGGCTGCTTACAAATCCTGGCAATAATCCTAAAACTGCTCTTAAACTTCACATACATATGTGTATGTCATGTCACATTTGACATAATGAGACAATAAGACAGATGCTTAACTGTTAAATGAATATTCAGTTACAGGTGACAGAGGACATTCCCACAGCCAGCACACCTTTAAGTCTAGATAAACACATGTGCCTGAGTACGCATAAGACTGGCAATCCATATGTTCTAGTACATAAAGTCCCAAACCAGTTTGGGGAGCATTAAACTGCAGATGAAAGAAAAACAATGACACACATTCACACTCTGAAATAACTCAGCGTGGGCTCAGCACCATTTCTGTCACTTTCCTGGTTAATTTGATTCCATCATTTCTGCATATAATGGCAATAAAAACTTTTTGCTGGGCATTTGGCATGGTTTTCAACTGTAAAACCAACTCTGAACTATGTTTATTTGCAAGGTGTTTCCAAATAACATCACAGAATGATTTTATACCATTTACAATTGGTGTCCCCCAAGGTTCAGTTCTTGAACCTCTGCAATTCACCAACTGTTTCGGCTTTAAGGACAGCTTACTATTGTTTAATACCTGCAAGCATTTACCCAACCCCCAACACATTTGTGATTTAAAACAATTATTACAGAAATGTCTACATGCTTTATCTGTTTATAGAAATCCACATGTAAGTCATTATTAGGCATCTTGGAGTCAAACCAAGCAATAAAACAACAGTGACAGTTCCATAAAGAAATAGCCAATTTACCCATGTAGCAGGATGCAGGACTGGTGATAGGGACTGATCTCGCTACTTACAAACAGTACATACAAGTTAAAGATTCAGAATCTAACAGCTAACAACTGACATATGGTTATTTGATTAAAATATTTTTACTATAGTTTATTAAGATTCTTATCATTTTTTAATCTGTCCCCCAAAGCATATGTCAAGAAAAAAGTAATGGCTCTTGAAGAAATGTAGTTCATGATCCCTAGTACAGTTTAAACTGAGTGAAGTCAGGCCAATGAGAAATGTTCCCCAAGATTACTTCATGGGTACAGATATTGGAGTTCTGATCAACTCATCAACCAAAAATTAGCCTTTCAGGGCTCTTAACTAAAACAGGGCAATAGGCACTACTGCAGAGTTAAATCTGTCAGAGCCTCCATATCAGTGATGACAGATTTGAACATGTAATGGCTTTTCAGGATTTTATTTTCAAAAACTCAAGACACAAAAGAGAAAGTAGTCTGCAGTTATACAACATTTCAGCCACAAAGCTGCAAACAGAGCGTCTTGGGTGGAGCTTTGAATAATATTGATTTAGAGCCTCTGCCAGTCTAGATCTCTTTGAATAGATGCAGCCAGGCAGCCATGCAGAACACATACTGGCTGTGGCTGACTTCCATGAAACTTTAACTCAATTCTGGGTAATTAAAAAAACATCCATGTATTATTTGGAAGTTTGTCGGTGCATGATATCTTGTTTAGACTCATCTGCTCAACTCATTCATAACAGGATTAGAGAACGGTGTACAGAGTGTACTGAGCACTACTTGTTACTAGATTTTTGCAGCCACCATTTGTCTGCCTGTCAAGCTGCAGCAAGCCCTGCAGCTTTGCAGATTCTAGAAGACAGTGTACCAGGAAGGATCAAAAACAGATGTCACTATGTTAAAGGTAACTGCAACATTTAAAACATCCAACCTAATGTTATGTATTTCAATAAGTTCAGTGTTTTGCTTTAAATGTGATTAGATAATCAACTTTTCATAAACTTTTGTCCACTGAATTTAAGTAGTACCTCTAATTTAAGACAGTTAAAATAGTCTGTCATTAAAACCAAACTCCTCCCCTTTGCACTTCATTCTGCAGTCAGTTCTTTGTGGATGACCACCATATACTGTATGCACAGAAAAATAAGACAGGCATTATAAGACAGCTAGTTCTTGTGAATAACATTAGGCCCACCAAATCAACAACCCTGTGTTGTTTGATGGAGGCCAAAATTAACACTTTTCTTGTTTCTGTAAGGGATGTACAATGTTATAGTTTGATATTAATAATCAGCACCGCCCCTCCCTATATGCAGAACACACAGAGCGTAGGGCGAGCCCCATTTAGTGCAATAGGATGCATGCTGCCCAATGCAGCCATGATCCACTCTGTGGACTACAGGTCTGATATTTTCCATTTTAAGTGCGGCTGTTACTGTTGTTGTCTAGCGGTAATGTCATTTTGCAGTGAAGCCAATGTACATGTGAACATTTGATCTAAATACCACCCAAATCCCGCGGTGTCTTTGGGCCGGAGAGCGTAAAGGAGGGATCATCAGTCACTTCTTGTGATTTTATAACTCAAACAGTGTCCTGATAGCTCATATGCAAGTGAACACAAAGCCTTAAAAAATGACAAGTTAGCCTTTTGATGAATCAAAACTTAACATTATTCAACAGCCCAGCTCTGACCCTCTGTTTCCCTCACTTGCTGTTTCCAAATGATAAATTCATCCTGAGGTATCCTCCATCACTTATTTTCCATGATATAAAAACAATATTTGAAAGATCAAGCTCCAAATACAATCTACTACTGCAGCGGTTCTCAACCTGTGGGTGGAGGCCCATAAGTGGGTCGCACAGCAGTTTTCAGTGGACGGTGTATAAATCAGGTGAAAATGTGGCAAACTGTCTTCAGTGTACGGAGGCCCTAAGTGGACAAACATCCACCAGAGTGTGCCTGAGTATACCTACTAGAATAAACCTACATCACTGGAAGGGGGGGTGTATTTTGTTGAAATGACAAGGAAAAACGTTGTGCCTGCAAAACAAATTTCCCTTTGGGGACAAAACAGTGAATTTGAAGTTGCTAATGCTCATCAGTGGAACAAGGATGGGAACTGATATTAAATTTCAGTTCTGCCTATCAATATTATTCTTTATCGATACTATCATCATTTCCTGTGGATTTTATTTGTGAACATAGCTGGCCTACATAGCACTCCTGATATCTGATGTTGTTCTACCTGAACAAATGCTATGGCGGGTTTCTGGCGTTTCCACTTTTGCCTGAGATCACACAGACGTAGACAGTGGATACTGTACAGCTAGCATCATACTTTAAGTTAAGTCACATGCTTGACTGTTTCTGCCTCTTGTGATCATAAATTTGATTTTGCAAGGCATCCAGAACTTAGTGGAAGGCACAGATAAGGGAACTGCTAAGTAAAAGATATGATACCATGTTGATATGTTAAACTATTTGTTATCAATTCACAATCGGAGTTGCTGTTTCATCCCTAGCTGACCATGTCTAAAAATGGTTGATGTTTAAGTGACATGATAACAAGTTTGCACAGTACTAGTCTCTGACATTTCTTGCATAGCACTGGACTGTCATGGTGAGGAGACCGCAGAGCCGCAAGGCAAAGCTTTGAACTACCAGTTCATCCTCATTCCATCCCCAACCTGTGGTTGTGACCTTTAAGTAGTGACTGGAAGAATAAATATGAAGTGGATGAAAGCAGATGTAGCTTTTTTTTAAGAATGGTAAGCTTGGCTCAGCTTTAGGGATAAGGATGAGAGGTTTGGACATCCAGAGGGAGCTCAAAGTAGAGCCACTGCTCATTCATCTGATTATGATGTCACTTGGTTGCTTCTTTAAGAGGACTTCCAGGTCTGTCCAACGGTGAGGGGATAACCCATGTTGCAGGGGTGAGGGACATCGTGGTAAAACTGGATGTATAGATAGATGGCAGGGGTGTGTATTGGCAAGAGCCTGACGATTCGATACGTATCCCGATACTTTGGTCACGATACGATAATATCACGATATATCATGATATCACAATATTGTGATGTATTGCGATATTCTACAGTAAACAAGGAAAAACCTAGAGACAGTGAATATGTAACTTTTCCATGTTATTGTTATTGAAATATGTCAAATGCAGAGTTACATACATACACTTAACACAGAGTGCATCAAGTCAATTAAACTAATGTTGCAAAGAAATTATTCTTGTTTTCCCTTTAGCCAAGTATTGAAATCATCCTAACCTGTAGTGCAGCTCAAACTGTGATTAAATACATGAGGAACAAAGTGCTTTGAGTTACTGACAGCACAACGATAAGTTAAAAAAGTAACATATTTCTCTTGTCACTGTCTGAACTGAATAGTGCATGAAAAAGAAAACTGTGCATACATATTTATAAGTTGTATTTTATTTTCAACTATGATAAAATATGAGTTTTTATTTTTATAAAAATATCTACACTAAGATTTGAAATATTGATATTATATCGGGAGTCAAAATATCACAATATATTGCAAGCCGATATTTTTCCACACCTCTAATAGATGGAGGCCTCAAGTAATATGAATTTAGGCAGCAGAGGTTGGAGTTGAAGACTGAACTTTAATGTAACAAGAAGGGTGTATTTTAGCTCTAGTATGCAGTTTATATTTACGTCACTGTCCCAAAAAATATACTTGTCAGCATCTTATGACTGAAGCCAAAGGAGAGATCAATAGACATCTGTGCCCTCTCCTTGCTCTGTATAAAACCTTTAGAAAATTATACCAGGGAAACCTACTTTTCAGCCAACCAGGGCTCAGTTCAGGGACAGTGCTCTTATTGGATTCTTTGTTAAGGCATATGTGCCTGTTTTATCTAAATGAGCTCAAGTTATTGTTTAGATTGTACAAGTAATGTTCATTTTATGATTTGACATGTGGACTGTGGCTCTATTGTGCCTGCAAGTACATTTGACTGGCATAATGCTGAATGCAGTTAAAGGCCTAAAAACAAAGGGGATTGGTTGTGCATAAATGAAGAGGCGCAAGCATTGGAGGGAGGGGGGAGTAAATTGCTTCCACTGCAGTTTCACACAAGTTACATACTCCAGCTGTAAAGGTATTGTTAGGCAGAAAGACTTCACAAACCTGACTTTAAGACAGTGAATTTGATTTCATGGTTGCCTTATAGGTCATATAAAAGTAGCTAACAGTAGGCAAGAAAAGCTTAGACTTTAAAAGAGGGTAGCGCAATTGTGCTGAAATCCTGTCGATACAAAATATTAATTACCAAATAAGATCAGTGAAAGGTGTTAAAGGTGTAAAACAGGGCAAGCTAGGTCATGTTTTTTCAGGTTAAGCATACATGATCTGATTACTGAAGGGTATTTTCAACGGTAAAGATTCTCCAGAAGTTTGTCATTCCAACTGTGTTTTGGTGAGCCGCCAGATGACAGACAGTCCGTCACATATGAGAGGAAAACAAAGACACAGCTCAGCACCAAAGGCTCCATGTCGAGAGCAACAAGTGGCTCGACTGGCTTCAGATGCAGAACAACCACAAACATTTCCAAACTCTTAGACATCGAAAAACAAAGACGACAGGAAAGAAGTTTGCCTGACTTTTAAAGTAAGCCAAATGTTTCCTCATGTGTTGTTCATCAGGACTGTCTGTTTCTTGCTTCATGACAGATATTAAATCAATCAGCCCTACTTATTATATTTCCCTTCAAACAAGCCAAGAATGACTTGCCAGGGTATGTAGGTAATGAGCCTCTCTACTAACTCTGCATATTCAAGAAATACAAATCAAAATGCACAATCCCACAAGATAAAGACAACATGAACAAACAGTTCTTAACAATGATACCAACACTTCAACTAAGTCTAAAATGAGAAATTTCCCATCAACAGCGGACCAGATTCTGCCATAAAAAAATCTTGATGAGGTATAAAGTGGGTGGGACTCCATTGTTAATAAACAAATCCCTCTTTTGGACACCCAAGCCTGTAAGACAGGCCGGGTGGCTTACCAATCTGTCAGTGAGCATTAGCATGTTCTGCAAAACCAAAGTTCTTTAAAGAGAGGGAAGATACAATGTGTTAACACTGATTACTGGAAGGTCATGCTAGAAAAAGGCTTTGGCAAAACAAGTTTTAAATAGGACTGGAAGGGGGTGCTGGTTTGGCGGAGTGGTTAGCAACCAGGCACCCCATGTACTTGCTTCTGTCGGTCTAGGTTCGGATCCTGCCTGTGACCAGTTTGCAGAGTGTCTTCCCCTACTCTCCCACCCCCTTTCACAAGCCTATCCACTGTCTCTCTCCTATCAATAAAGGCACAAAATGCCCCAAAAATACATTATAAAAATAAAAATAAAATAAAATAAAATAAATAAATAAATAAATAGGACTGGAAGATACAGCATGTCAAATTTGTAAGCCATTCATCCATCCATGATGGGGCCTGGGGTCTGGTCGTATAGCAGGAAATGTTAAAACATGACAAGGTGCTGGACAGCTTGTTGACAAAGACACTCAGGGTCCACTATTCACCTGTTCAACTGTAAACAGCTAATGGTGCTGTTTGATGATGGCAGAATTCATCATCACTTTTATTTTAATAGATACTGAGATCACAATTAAGTCAAATGAAAACTGTTTTCAGTGACTTTGAATGTGGCATGTTAGTTGGAGCCAAACTGGGTCGTCTGAGTATTTCAAAAACTGCTGATCTGCTGGGATTTTAACACTCCTTGTTTTCAGAGAATGGTTCCAGAGAATAGTCCAGAGAAATCAGTTCTCTGGGTGAAAATGTCTTTTCATGCCAGAGGTTTGAGAAGAATGGTGGAAGTTATTCAGGATTATTGAGCAAATGCAATAAGTCAATAACTACCCATATCAACAAATACTGAAGACCAATCTAAATGCACAACACATTAATAATGAAGCAGGTGGGTTTTAGCATTAGGAGACCAAACTAGGTGCCATTCCTGCCTGCTAAGAACATGAAACTGAGACTACAACTCACATAGGCTCACCAATTTCACAATAGAGGACTAGAAAAATTATGTCTGCTTTGATGAGTCTCAATCTCTGCTATGGACTTCTGATGGTGGGTCAAAGTTTGATGCAAGCAACTTTGTTTAAACACAACCTCCATGAGTCTTGCAGCTGACATTCTCTTTATGACCACAGTGTACCTGTAACTATGTTCTGATGACAACTCCCAGCAGGACTACACACCATGTCGCAAAGACCACCCCTGCATACATGTAAGTAATGAGTTTGCCTACAGTTAACCTCTTAGTGACAAAAGCTATCTGCTGCCATCTTGTGGGACAAAGGATGCATAATGGAGAACATGCTGTGCTCCTTGTACATGTTTAACAAAAGCAAAAAAGGATTATGTTTGTGATTTCTACTCTAAATAGAATTTAGCTGTTATCCAAACACAGATATGATCCAATTGATCAAATATAATCAAACGAACGTACAAGTACAGCATGACAAAACAAGTGCTTTTATCAGCATACAGCAGTATTTGGTGGCAGTATGATACAATAAAAGAATGTCTCTGTATTTCTGTCTTTAGACTTTATATTCCATTGTGTAATGAGACCGTTATATTTTGACTCTTACAGGTAGGTGGTTCCTTTTACAAGCCTTTAGGGTTTCTTCTGCCCCACCCTGTGATTTTATATGTCCCCGTATCCTTCTATTGTTTGAATCTTCGGCCTTTTTGCACATATAAAAAGGAATACAAAAAATAAATAACCTGTACATTTCTCTTGTGTTCAGCACCAAGTTTCTGCTGGTTTTGTAGTTGCATGTCATATCAGAATCTTCCACATAAGTCTCCTTGATTTAAGTTCTCCTTTTTTGCTCATAATGAAAACAGAAATTGGTTAGAGTAAAATAATATGCAAGTACAATTGGAGGCTCTTGACAAATTTAAAAGAGGCCACATCTGACAATACCAAAAGCTATTGTAGGTAGTGATGTTGGTTAGATCAATAAAAACAATAACAACGAACCAATTTATCATAGTTCTGAACGGAACCGACTCTAGGCACATGTCTTCTGGATTAACAAAGCTCATTAATGGGGGATAAGTATTTCCTGAACCACGACACAGTGCAAACAATAGAAACAAATGGAATAAAAAACTTTATTTCTGTTTATATATTTATTTGCCTGAACATTTTGGTGCTGCATTACACTATGATCACTCAGTCAGTGAATACTGTACCTCTTCTCAGTTTTGTTTGCATATTTATTTGCTTGAATATTTTTTCCTGCATTTTACTATGACATTTTTACTCACTCTGAATCAAATATACCCCCGTTAGCTCTCTTTATATCATCCAGCACATACTGTTTAAAGCCCACTGTTTAATAGAATAGATCAGTTATGATGTTACCTGACTGTTTACTACGTATATATGAAGGAAATATTTTCCTACCTTTAAATATATATAGCATATATATTTCTTAATATTTCCAAGCATACCTTCCACTGTCTATGCTGATGCCATTTGTCTCTTTTTTGTCATGCTCCTGCTTTATGTGCCTTTGAATGGCCTCTTACAGACAAATAAAGTTTTGAACTGAACTGAATGATAAAATGTCGAATCAAGCTTTGAAATTTTTCTTTATTAATTAGATAAGAGGACAGAAGCATTGCTTTATATCTGCAGTCTTCTACCTCTTAGACACAAAACATTATAAAGTGCTTCATCTAGAAAACGTGTCTAAATGCCCATAACACAATCTTGATAAGGGATTCCCATTAGCATCATCAAAATTAGACCATACTGGCCTTTTTCACAAACACAGGGATCAATGAGGGTTGAACATTTGTCAGTCTCAGTTGTTTAATTGTTGTGTTGTACCAGCTTAGAGCTGACAACGTGCACATCTAACTGCTAATTTCATGACAGGCTTTTTATTGGGCAGTAAAAAAGACCTGTTGGGCAAACTGTGATCTGTTTTCATGATCCAACATGACAGAAACTTTCGCATTGAGGGATAACAATAACTAAACAGGTTGTACGTAAACATCAGTATCAGCTATAACCATTATTAAAAAAATTATATTTGCATCTGCTCTGGTTTCACAACCAGTGAATCACTAATCCTGCCTGTCAGAAACCATCTGGCAGCATTCAAACAGGCTAATATCCCTTGCATGACACATAGTCACAGTTTTTGTTGTTCTCTGATTCCTGGTATCGTGACCTTCAGTTGTTCCTGCTCATTTAAAGGATTGGTCAAAAGCCAGCTTTAGACTAACCTGCTGCAGAGACGAGTCATAACTGTGTCTGATTAAGAATGTATTAATAAGTACATGAACCCTTTGGCATGTGACCTTGTGCTACAGGTTTCATGACCTGCTGCAGGGCTTAAAAAGGTCTTCATAACAGTATGATTATGATTATGCTTGTCAACGACATAAATGTGTACTTCAGCCAATGCACAAATGTGAGTTGAGGTGGCTCTAGATGCTCTGAGGCGTCACCCACCTGGCAGATGCAGGCTTAGTTAGTGACCTTCCTTGTAGACATGCATGAGAGGGGTGCAGATAAGGAAGCTAAGAAGCAAAGGCCAGGATTTTGACCTACAAAAGGCTTAAAAGTAAGTGGTTTGCACAATATGAAAAAATACGTGCTGAAGAACTACACTGTTTACAGCTTTATCAATATAATTTGGGATAAACCGACGACAGGTGGAGATTGACAAAGGACATTTCTCACAATGTCCTGGTCTATGCTTTTAGCTGGAACATGTTTCCTCTGGGGCAGCGGGTAGTTCACTTGTCTCACAGCACAAAGGTTGCTGGTTTGGTCCCTGTGTCAGACAGGACCTTTCTGCATAGTGTTTGCGTGTTATCCCCATGTATGCACAGCTTCCCTCAGGGTACTCTGACTCCCTCCCACTGACCAGAAACATGCTCAGTACTTCAGCTGGTGACTCTTAACTGCCCTTAGCTATAAGTATGAACATAAACAGTTGTCTGTCTCTTTTTTTAGCCTTGCAATAACTTGGTGACCGGTTCAGAGTGTACCCCGCCTCTTGCTCGATGTCAGCAAGGAAAGGCTCTAGCCCCCCAACCCCAAAATGGATTAGAGGGACAGATAATAGATAGATGTTTCCACTTAATCTAGGAGGAGCATCATTTTTTTCTTCACTAAGTTGCAATAATGCTCAAAGTAGCTTATAAGCACTTTTAGCTTTATCTTTTGGCGTGAAAAAAGGTTGAAAGCATGATGGTAACACCATGACTCCAGAAAAATTCATCTACTTTATTTAGGTTTTACTTTTAAGTTTTTGGGAAAATTTTAGACTGTCATGATGTGATCATTTCAAAGGCTCACATTGCAATAATGAAATTGCAATAATTTGGTAGTCCTACTTCAGTTTATTATGGTTTTAAAACAGCAATTAGTATTGACTTGAATTCCCTTCACGATTGAAGGGACAGCAACTTGCATCTTTGGCCCTCATCCTAATCCAACTACTCAACTGTCCAGTCTCTTACAATAACATATTCAAAGGGGTAAAAATGTGCCCCGTTATCTCTAAAGAATAACTTTTGAGTCAGAGGGAGACAGCTGTGGCAGCTTAGGTCCTGCCAGCTTCTCTACATTTACAGCTTTTTTTTTTTTTACAGCAAAAAGAAAAATCGCTCACGTAAATTAAAGTAGAATGACAAAACACTACCAGTGTTCAGAGAGCACAGACCTCCAACAGGGCACTTGTAAAATTCTTGGCTGTTATTAGCAAAAACTGCCATATTTTCCACATGTTAAGAAATCATTGCAGAAATTCCTGGTTTCACATCCAAATTTGGATTACCACCAAAATCTATTCACATCATCCTTCCAAATATGATCATTCAGTTTTGAGGTTTTCCTGTTCACAAACATAAATACTGAGATATGCTGGCAAAAATATAACCTACTTGGAAGAGGTAATAAGAAAGTGTTTCAAGGCTAAGAACTGGTTTCATAATTTTTCTGCTGATGTTGGATATGAGGATATTTACGTTTCTGTTTTGGCCAATATCAAAATTTATACGTATGAAAATGACTAAAAACCAGTCTTTTTACATCACACCTCTGTCAGATGTGAAATGTATTTTTGACAGCTAGAGTAAAATAAAGCATCTGCCCCTTTGAATGTTGAAACACTGATTTACTTGCCTGCTAACAGAAAACCCGCCCTATTTTTGGGAGTTGACTATCTCAATTTAAGGTTGATAAGCAAAAAACTCCACAATCAAATATAACAGGCTGAAATATTGTTGAGAAATATCATCAGAAATGTTCAAATCTTCTGCTTTAGATATTTAGCTTTTGAAGCAATGAATTGTGGACACCATTATTATCATGCATGCCGGGCTTCATTTGTCTCACATGTTTTTGCCCTTTCGCAGTAGTGGGTTTCCACCAGTGAGAGAGCCCCATTACACAGAATGCAATTAATGTGTTGAGATGCAAAGCCTGCCAAAACCTTATTAGAGCAGGGGAGTGTTTTGAACTTAACATACCCTACCCCTAATGCCTAATCCTGGCCTTCAACATGAACACTCTGTCCTTGTTTGCTGGCCACTTTGCATGATTTATCAGTTTATAAAAGAATAATCTAGTTTGAATAACCTTTAAAAGAATTCTTTCAAACATTTCTGATTTGAAAAGGAGAATTCACAAGTATTTTTTTAAATTAAAATTCAGACCCTGGGGGCCCATGTACCTTTCAGTGTTTTTTATTAAAACCTAAAACCTAATGCCTCTTCCTTTGCTAGCCAACTTGCAACATATCGAAAGAGGGTTTTATAAAAAAACTATAGAAGCAAAACAGCTACTAAAAAGACAATTTGAAGCTTGCAGTGGTAAAACATACAAGCAGTTATAGCTATATTGTGACCAAATATTCAACAATACATTGCAACCCTGACCCCAATAGCTAATCCTAGCTTTAATCCTAAGGCCACCTCTTTGCTGGCCAACATGCAACAAATTGAAAATAAAATACCAGCATGATCAGCCTAACACACCAGCCTTCTATAAGGATATTCTAGACTTAAAGAAGCAGAACTTGCAAGTACTGCTATACCCGCACTACTGTAAAAGACTTTGATAATTAACTGAACACTAACCTTAGCAGATCACTACACAAAAACTCAGCTTTTTTTGCTAGCCACTCTGCAGCATATTGAAACAAAGATGTTTAAGAAACAAACTGAACACACTAGGTAGAAACGAAATTAAATTTGGGACTCCAAAAAAGTAACAATGTAAATCGTGTAAATAGTGTCTGGGGCTAAATATTCAACTATGCATTAAGAGAAGATCAATAAGAAATTTTACTTATAAATCAACAGATTAACTCAAATCTACCTGGCAATAAAGCTAAAAGTACAAGATATTAAGAGCTGCAAACATCCAGTGATGTTGGGTTGTACCACTTAGCATGTGGTGCATTATAAAGGGTGTGCTTAAAACAGCAAGTGTGTAGCCACCTCTGTTAGTAAACAAGACAGCTCTCAATGGAAACATCTCTATCAGGTAAACAGTGTAACCAACATGCCTCCACTGAGAGATAGAAAGTTTTGGTTACCTGTGTTAAGCACAACACTGTACATGTACAGGTGTATCACCTTACCTCAACAGGATATTGATGCTACTTATGGTGTCAAACATCCCCCTAAGGCTACACGTGGTACATAGCAGAGCAGACAGACTACAACAAAGCCTCAATTAGCTTAATGGAACTTTAGAAAATATATAAGATAACTCACTTTTGCATCTTCCCCACAAACGAGCTAAAAGCATCATCCTCACATGGGCAGCTGTTAAATCCAACAGGTCTACATTAATGTTCACTTTAGACTCAGTATAATGATAAAACAGTACTTACCCCTCATTCAGGTCAGGACTGGAGTCGGCCGGTTCCCGTGTTTTGGAGCTTGTGTCTGCAGCTTTGGTATCAGGAAGCTGTGCGTCTTCGATTGTGGTTGACAGCTCGACTGCCACCTGTTCCTTCGAAGTGCTGGTTCCGTCTGTGCTCTGTGTAATTGTATCCGCCCACTCTGTCTTATCCTGTGCGGCCCTATTGTGTCCAATCTGTGTGGCGTCTGATTGCCGCTCAGTGCGGTTTGTGACAACCTGCACTACACTCCGGGTATCTGTGACTGCACTTGTTGTGCTGCTGTTGGTTTCTGTGCTCACGTTTACTTTCTTGTTTGCTTCTGTGAGGAGTGAAACTTGCTTTTCTGCCTCTCTAAATAAGGGTGTGATCCTCTCCTCTGCTCTGCTCGAATTACTGGAGGCAGCATAAATATATTCAGAGCTTCTTACATCTTTGTGGGACACATATTGTGCCTCCTGCCGTGGGAGTTGCTGAGCTTCTTTAGGGTGGTCTTCTATTACCAATTCCTTGGCTTGGTTTCCCTTGGCCCCCCCCTCCAACCCATGCAGCTTGCTGGAGGGTGGAGCAAAGTCGCATACCATCAGTGTTTTCACCTGTCCAACCGGTGCTGCCAGAAACTCCTCCTTTCTCTCCTCCTCCCCCTCTTTTTTCACTTGTTGATATGCCGTAGTTGCAATTTCTCTCTGAAGAGGATTCATATAACAAAGTTCAAGAAACCTAGATGTCACAGTTGTTGATCTTTGGCCTCTTAATTGTGGTTGCACTTCAATTTTGTATTTGCTTTCTTCTTCCTTTTGTGTCTTGCCTTCCTGATCTTTCAGCAGTGTCTGTTTTTCTGCCATCTCCCCATTCTTTGAGAAATTCTCACACAGCTTGATTACATCTCCCGCCTCCTCTGCCATCTCTGGATCTGCATTTATTGCAGCTGCTTTCTCCAAACTCTTTCCTTCACCATCTTTGATAATGTTTGAATCCTCAAGCAGACAGGTGACCTCAGACTGCTCTTCTACCACCTCCGGAAGAGCTGGAGGTGTAGCGTCTTTCTCCGGAGTCTTCACATCATGCATCCCAGACATGCTAAGTTGCTCCGTCTTCTCTACCTCCCCTTCCTGGTCTTTCCTGCTTTTCTCTTGTTCTTCAATCTCCCCCTTCTGTGAGACCTCCTCAAGCAGCTCAACGGCCACTTTTACCCCTTCAGACACCTCTTGGAAATTTGAAGTTGGCATTTTTGCCTCCAGAATTTTGTCATTGTTGCCTTCAAGACCTCCAGATGTTCCCATTTCCAAACTTATTTCCACCTCCCCTGCTTCTTTTCCTGCATTATCCTCATTCTCTTCCACCTCTTCTGCAACCTCTGCAGAAGTGGAGATTGCTGGTTTATCCTCTTGGTTTATTCCGAAAGTCAAAGTTTCTAAGTTTTGAAGTCTCAACTGTTCTTCCGCTTCATTTTGATGCCTGATCTCTTCTTCCTTTTCTTTATTAAAGTCCACATCTTTTGTGATGGTCTCTTTTTCTGTGATCTCAATGTTTTCTGAGGCCTCTTCAATCAGTCCAACAACCTCTTTCACCTCTGGCATTGCTTTAGTTGTGACTTCCTCCCCAAGAATCTTTGAATCAAGGCTCTCAAGGACCAGAGTTTCTGAGACCTGGATTTTTATGTTGTTTTGCAATTCTGTTTGGTTTCCCTCTTCCTCTTTAATTTCTTCTTTTTTGTCCTCAATACTTTGTTGGCTCGTCTCTTGTCCCTCCTCCTGCTTTGCAAATTCTTCACAAGGCCCCTCTTTCAACTCTTTTAACTCTTCTTCAACATTCAGAAAAACTGGTTGCTTGGTATCTTCAGTCTCAGCAGTGACCTCTTCCACCTCTTCTACCACATCTGCAGACACAACAATTGCAATAGCATCTTTCTGATGCTCTGGACTGTTGCCTTTGATAAGCTCAGTCCCCAAAGTGTCTGAAATTTGGTCAGTTGGTTGTTGCTGGACCTCAGTTTGGTATCGAGCATCTTCTTTGTCTTCCTCAGTGCTTTCTTGACTCAGTATTTTGACAATCACCACCCTTTGACCCACCTCATCTGCTGGGGTTGTCATCCACTCTGGAAGTTCCCTTTTCTTTGAGAGATCTTCAATGTACTCTCTAAGCTCTGTTACTTCTTTTGTCACCTCTTCTGGGGCCTCTGAAATCCCTGTTGCTTCTACTTTATCCTCCTGAATCTTTACAACATTGCTTTCAGGGATCTCAGTTTTCAGCGTTTCTAAAATCTGCTCTCTGAGCTCTTGCTGGACCTCAGTTAGGTTTCGAGTGTCCCCCGTCTCTTCATCAATGCTTTCTTCACTCAGCATTTTGACAATTACCACCCTGTGTCCTCCCTCATCTGATGGACCTGTCACTCCCTCTGGAAGCTCTTCCCTCTTTGAGGTATCATGTAGGAACTCTCTCAACTCTGTTACTTCTCCCGCTTCTTGTGCCACTTCCAGAAACTCTGCAGCTAGTACTTGGTCCTCCTGAATTGTTGCAACTTTGCTTTCAGAGATCTCTGACTGTTGCTGGACCTCAGTTTGGCTTATGCTATCCCCCATCTCTTCTTCATTGCTTTCCACACTCCGCATTTTGACAATCACCACCCTGGGCCCGCCCTCCTCTGTTTGGTTTGTCACGTTTTCTGGAAGCTCTCCCTGCTTTGAGATATCGCCGAGGTACTCTCTCAACTCTACCACCTCAGTTGCAACTTCTGTCTCCTGACTCTTCAAATCGTGGCTGCTATCACCTTCCTCGCTCAGCATTTTAACAATCACCACCCTCTTTCCTCCCTCATCTGCAAGACTTGGCTCTTCCTCTGCAATCTTTTTCTGCCTCAAAAGCTCTTCACTCTTCACTATCACCTCTGTTACCTCACTTGTCACTCTAGATGATGCTGTAATTGCTGCATCTTCATCCAGGATCTTAGCACGACATGTATCTGAACTTTGCTGAAGGACGTCAGAGCTACTCAGTTCATTGTTGCTGTCTTCGTTCTGCATTTTTACAATCACCACCCTTAGTCCGCCCTCATCCGTCTTGGTTGCTGAGATTTCCTCACTCAGTGTGACCTCTTTTGACTCCTCTGCCACATCTGGAATCACTGCAGTAACTACTTCTTTCTTATTAGTCTCAACAACATTGCCTTCAGGTAAGTCTGCAGCCAAGGTTTCTGAGCTTTGATGATACACCTCAGCTTGGCTATTGCTGTCATCGTTGCTTTCCTCACTTTGCATCTTCACAATAAGCACCCTTGCACCTCCTTCATCCTTCTTGTTGATTTCAGTTTCTGCAATCTCTCTCTGCTGCGTCTGCTCTTGAAGTGCTCTGGTGACCTCTTTTGCCATGTCAGCTATTCTTTTTTCCTGTTTTTCATCCACTTTGTAGATCTCTTCATCCCCGCTGTCCTGGATGTTGTCCTCTTCAGCACTGTAGTAGATATCAACGGCACTGCCATCGTCTGATCCCACGCTGAAATATGTTGGACTCAACGCCCCATCGTACAAGCTCAATTTTCTATGAGGAACATCAGAAAAGGTCTTTGCGGTGTCCGTATTTGACACAAGGTGGTTCCCTGTATCCATCTTCTCAGGCCCAGGAGAGGAACAGCCAGGAGCAGAGCTTGCTTCCTCTGTGACTAACTCTCTGACCAGGATCACTCTCCGTTTGGGGTCTGTAACCTGAGCATCTGTCCCCTGGGATGCTGCATAGTCAGAGACAGGAGGGGGAGGGCTTTGAGCCACAGGAGCTGGTTTGACGGTACTCTGAATAAGGTCAGGGCTGTCTGATTTCACCTCTGAAAATGAGCTGGAAAGCTCTGAGTAAGGGACTAGGTTTTTCATAACAGAATTGAGAGCAGCTTGGTCTTGTTGGAGCTCTGATGCAGTGGATGTTTGGTAGGATGTAAATTGGTGGGTGCCACTTGAAGGGATCACCTTTCGCTCACTGGAGGATGAAGTCACGGTTAAGTTATCTGCAACATTGTCCTTGTTAGATTCATCTGATGACAAGCTTGAGTATACAATGCTTGTTTCTGTGTGGCATTGTATCTCTGTTTGAGCTTGAGGTGGATGGTTTAGGATGGATGACATAACCTCCGAGGTAAAGCTTTGGGGGAAAAGTGACTCATACAAAGCACCATATACTTCAGTATGATCGGCAGGTGTGGAAGTCTTTTCAGTTGTGCCACTCTCAACAGTTTCTGGAAGACCCCTCTCAGTGTGGGAAGTTGAGACCTCTTGCTGACCTGCGATGTCTGTCACGCCAGCTTTTGGGTCAACACTTGCCGTGGGTAGTTTATCATTTGAGGTTGCACTGTCAGTTACGTCAGAAGTATCTGGTTGATTTGGAGATGTCTCTGGTTTTGTATCTTGATGGGAGTCACTTTCACTTGGGCCATCACTTGAAGAGACAAGGTCAACAACTGCTGCCTTGAGATCTGCAGTGTTGAGTTCAAGTGGAGGCGTTGGCACTGGCTGCTCGGAAGTGGTGTCTGTCTGGGTCATGAGAGCGGGTGAATTGGCGTCATTTTTAGCCAAGTCTGACAAGTCAGGGCCCTCCAGCTGCAACTCAGGAATGGTTGCGATTGGTGCTTTCGGCGGTTCTGTATGCACTTCAAGAAAACTGGAGCCATTTATCAGAGGTGCTTTCGCCTCAGGCTGTGTGTTTACAGAGTCAGGTGACTGTGATGCTTCAGGGAGAGGGAAGTGTGAATCTGATTGGTTTGTCGCCACAGGGGGAGGTGAGGGGATGTCAAATGTACCGCTGGTGTCCAGCTCTGGTTCAGACATACTAAATCTCTTTCCAATGGTCTGATCCAGCTCCATCTTACTGAGGTCCGGAGGAGGCTAGAGAAGGATCATTTACAGTTTCACTCACTAAACAACAAAGAATTCACAGCTGACAAGATATTTGCTTAAGTACGAAATAATTCAACCAACTTAAACAAGCAGGCCCAAGTATCTGTCTTTTTTTCATTGTTACAGAGCCAAATGGAGACCTAAAAAATAAGAAACCCACAGTGATGTCTTAAAAACCTCAAGAGTTGTTAATCAACACCTACTGCAATTTTAAAACATCTTTCAATCTGCACCAACTGTTTCTTTTGCAGCCCTAGATTAGCAAAGTCATTACATTATCTCCATTTTCAGATTAGCAAATTTATTAAGAAACATCCTTTTAACAAACTGACAACATTATCACTAGTTCAGAGTTGTTTACTTGACTAATGCAAGTCAAACACGGACTCTCTAATAGTTTCTGTTCTTAGTTTCAGAGTGAAATATCTGGCTCTTAAGCCAACAGTGGTTAGTTGTTGACTGTCTTTTTCTATTGGTGCAAAAAGATTATGTTTGGTTGAAAGCCACAGTAATTTCTTTTCAACTACCAGTTAAAATTGTAGAAAATTGT
Organism: Scarus forsteni; assembly: GCA_036419115.1. Classification (NCBI taxonomy): domain Eukaryota; kingdom Metazoa; phylum Chordata; class Actinopteri; order Labriformes; family Labridae; genus Scarus; species Scarus forsteni. Next base: position 17,639,208 of record JAZDUH010000458.1, read on the forward strand.
CATTTTTTTTCTTTTATCATTTCAGATTGAGACTTAGTGAGAGAACAGACCTCATTCTCCCTGAGGGTTTGTGTTTCTTGCATGCAAAAGTTAGATTTCAGAGGTCACAGATACAGCAGTGTTGCAGTACAAACAGTGACTGTGTCAAATGAAGACTTTGAGCTGACATTCTGTCTGTAGACTACTTCTGTTGTAAACAAAAATATACCTTATATAATTAAATTTGGCAAACAGCTGAACAGTTATTATTTGGGACACTTTCTGTCTTGAAAAGCAGAATTTGGAGCAATAATCATAAATGTTTAGCATCTTATAACTCCTAGAAAATTCCATTATAATATCAGCATGACAGTAACACAGTTGTTGGCTCTGAGGTTCTATATTAAGTCTGGAAAGGAACATGTTGCTCTAGCTGTCTTTATTCTGTGTGATGTGTACAACAGTTAATGTTAGGACTGTTGTGTGCATAAAAAGTACTTTACCAGCAAACATGTAAAGAATCAGATTTGTTTGCTACAGATAAAAAGTATTTATCAAACTTTTTAAAAACTGCTTTACTCAAAGCAGAATGAGAAAGTACTGCACTTTTATCATGTATCATTCAGCCCCACAGCTGATGGCGTTTCTGGCAGGTGTCGATTAACAACCTTACTGGTTTTAAAAGACTTCCCTACTTAAGTAATATTTAAAAAAATAAACAAAAGGCCTAATTGCAAAATAACTGAGTGGCACAAAGCTTGTCAGGGTATCAGATAAGGAAAAAGATTAAAGTTACCTCTTCTTTCTCCTCAATGCCTGTGCTTTGAAGGCCAAAAGCACTCTTTGACATGATGTCTCCATCTTTCTTCTTCCTCTTTCTGAGACCAAAGGCAAAGGTGGCGAACCTTTTGGGCTTGCTGAGGTCTGTTTCTGAGTAGCTGAGCTCTTTGGCCTGAGGAAATTCAGAGGGACAGATGGGTTAAAAGAGACATCAGAAGAGAGCACGGAGGGAATGCAAAATGCAAGGTACCAAGAGTCAAAGTGAACATTTAAATCCTGCAAATGGAAATTGTGAAACTAAAAGCTTAAAAACACTTTCTTGATTAATATTATATGCAGTGATTGATCGTTGCTGGTATCACTTTTATACTGGGCATAAATACAACTTGGGGCCATTTAATGATAAAGTAACAGGTCTCCCAAACTCTACAGTTGACTTCATAAAATAGAAACCAAATAACCATACAAAACATATCAAACCATTGAAAGCCCTCAACAGGGGTTCATTGGAAGACTCTGAGCATGACCTCTTTAGGTAGGAAGAACGAGGACATTGCATAATGAAGAATAATTCCAGGCATTACAAACAAGCTACAGGGCTCAAACCCAAACTTCATTCCAAGCAGTAAAAACTGCTCCACCCTGACAAAAAATGATAAACTAGTAGAACATGATCTTTTAACGCGTGAAGCTTTTGGCTCAGACTTTCTGATTAAGAGCCGTATTGAGCCTACAATTTACAATGGCTGGCTTTAGTTCTTTTCAAATATTGTTGCATTAAGAGTGAGTAATGGCTTATCAGTCACTTAAACAAATATGAAGATAGAGAGAATATTTTTATTATCCCCAAATAACCTACAGCAACTTATAGACTGAATTTGACATCAACACAAGATACCACTACTCTTATGAAATAATTAGTGATCAGTGAGGAAACCCCTGAACCTATTATAAACCTTTTTGACCCCCAAAACTTAACTTGATGGGCATCAGCCTCCAGCAGATTATCAGGATTTGTCAAACGAAAACCTTCCCCCCTCCCTGATTCATCTGATAAGTCCTGAAATATCTCACAAGCCTAGACGGCAAACTCTAGCATCATGTAGACACCGAACCCTGATTCTCTCACCACCCACCAAACCAACACAAAGAGCCCTCATGACCTTCCTTCACAGCCACAATCCAATCACATAACAAACAGCATTGCAACCTTGAACTGACTCAGGCTCTGTACATGCAACCTGCAGGTCGTGACACTGATGAAGAGCTGCTCCAACAGAGGATTTACATAACTAAATCAGTTCGGTCAAACTTTGCTTGTACAATTGTAATAGGCTCATAATACAAACAAAAATGCAGGCTGACAAATTGAGTTTAATAAGTTTGTTTTATTTAGTTAGATTGTTAATTCTGTTACCTGGTCCTGAATAAATGATAGAAGACAGAAGGATTAATATTTTGTTGTGCTATAAAGCTGTTAACAAGACTGATAAAATAATACATGAATTGTTTGTAAAATTCTAAATAGTTATTGTTAAGTTAATGTTCATACTGAGATAAGCAATGAATCTTGATTCACCAAGAGGTAATATTTCACTAATGTAAAATAGACATCAAACATCCCTATATTGTGATGACGATGACTTCCTCGGTTATTGCTCAGCACTAGTCTATATGAACAATAATTGCTGATGAACTCAACATTTGCTTTCAGCACCATGTTCATACATGCCACAAATAATTAATGAAGTCCTGAAGGCAAAAAGGGTCCAACCCAGTCTAGGCAAGGTGTACCCAATGAAGTGGCCAGTGAGTGACCATTGGCGATGACCTGTACAGAAACATAGCTGATGTATTTCTATAAAGAAGACTGTGAACAGAAAATTACACAGTAAATCTGACAAACCACATCTTGTTTAAAACAGCATGGTATGAAAACAAAATTAAAAGATAAAAATGTTATGTCAAAAGATATCTCTATTTCTTTGATAATTGTGGTATTGTGGTTAGATAAGTTTATCAGGTTTGATTTCATTATTTATTTTGTCAATGACTGACCCAAATGTCAGCGTTGCAAAGGCTAAGAAAACATCAAATCATCTAATGAGGGTACCTGAATTTACCAACAATTCCCTTATCAGGTGTCTTATATGTAGATACTACTGTGTGCCAGAGCAGTCGAACACTGATTAAAAAGACTGCCCTGATGTTTTTCAGGTGATTATGTGTTCATGTTGTTTTTGGAACGTGGTGACAAAGTACAATGGCACACATGGCTGTCTGTCACTGTCATCTGTCAGCTTCCTAAACGAGGTGTGTCTCTTGAATTCCTCCATCTGGATAGCTTCATGGTATGAGAAGACGCAGAGACAACAATCAAAGAGTCTTTTTGAGTCTGAGGTGGGTGGACAGAAAGACACTGTTGAATTAGACACTTTTAACATCTACATGTAGTGTAAAATCGTCATGAAATGTACTGCTAGTATGACCGTCAGTGGGATTTTTATGCATGTTTTATTGTAAATTCTTTCTTTATGCACTCCTAGTGATGAGATGGTGAATGATGGTAACTTAGTCATTTTTTAACGTCTGACTGTTTAGAAGTAGCAGGAGAATTAGTTATGAAGTATTATGCTGATATAGCAGATGTAACAAATGCCATATTAATTTCTGATCTTGCATAATGTTGGGCTTTTTACTGATTAAGGAGAGTTTTACTTATATATTAAACTTTAGTCCTTTAGTTTGGCTGTTATGAAGCAGTCATCATACTATTCTTATATTTGCATTCAAAACGTTTATATATCTTCTTGCATATTTAGTCATATATACATGTTTAGTATTACGACTTAATGTTAGAGGTTCTTACTGAAAGTACAATTAAGTACAGAATGTTTTGACTGTTTTGGGATCTTAAAGTAGTAAGAAACAACACTGACTGTGTTGTGGTAGGTTGATTTGATAATGTTTTATAATCTCACAAGGTAGTTAGAATTATTGCACCCAATGATTTATTGACTTTTGTTATAAGTTTGGTAGTATATATATATATCTGTTTCAAAACAAGAGTCTCACATGTTAGTAACAGACTATCACCCCCATCATTGAGCCTAATTGCATGTCTAATGGAGTCCATGGTTTAAAAGTTATAATTATTGAATAAAAGTAACATATTTCAAGAAAGTACATAATGTACTGAATAATCTCTCTGCATAACAGCTCCGTCTGTATCCAGAGAGAGACAGGAAAGCACGACCATATTTGGGCCAGAAAGGGAAGCCATTTTAGATCAATTCAGCCATTTTGAATAGATCATCAGATAATGACTGTAATACCACACATTTAAGCAAATGACCAAAATAAAATAAAGGTTGGACTCCATGTGGGTGTATTTGGGCCTATGAGAGGGGAAATTACACCTTTGTAATGAAGAATTAAGAGAATGTGACTATCAAAGGGAGAGGGGGAGGAGTTTCCTGGAACCTTCGGAAAGACGGGGGAATCATCCCCCCCACAGGCTATATAGTATGCATACATCAACTTGACCTTCAGTTGTTTTGGGGCGTCGCGATGCAAAGCAACTCCCGTTTGCTATTGTTGACCCAGTGTAACTTTAATAAACGTTGCTTGTCGAACTTGGAATCTGCCTGCGTTCGTGCTTCTTTGACCCGCGAGAGCACACTTTGAACTAGACCGTATTTACACCAGTTTATCTTAGCTGCCATTTCCACGCAGAAGTTACGAGCCAACTCATTCGATATTTACTACTGTCGAAGAAGACACTGCATACATAAAGAACATGTCAGTGTACAGAAACACATAAGCAGAACAGAGATTGAAGGAACGTTGATGTTGAGATGAACATCTGTACACAGCATATGAACTGGTTTGTTAAAGTGTTGCAACACTAAAATAAAGAAGTGAAAAAGGCTGCCTTCAAGGGCTGTTTGTTTACTGAGGTCATTTTGCCTAAAATCAGATTCATACATTTATTTTATGATTGCTGAACTGGATTCACTATTGTTAAAAAACATTGTAGTTATCACTTGCAGACAACATCTGAAGATGTTGTATTCTTCCTCTGTCTGAGATACTCTGCTGGAACTCCATACATGTTTGATGCTGTTCAGTTACATATTGTCAACAGCTCTGCATTCATTCAAAAGTCTATACTCTACAATGGGCTTGCTACCACAAGTGAGTGGACTTAAACTGATGACAGAACGATGGCAGGATGTCACACTGGTAGGTCTATTTGAGTGGCTAGAGGAACGAGACTTTAGAAGCCACCATTAAGAGAGGAAAAGGGAAAAGTCTTGATGGTTCCAAAATATCTTTCTTTCTTTAATGCAACTTTACTCCAAGGAGGTTATGGTTTTGCTGCCATTTCTTGGCTTTTGTTTGTTAGACTGTAAACAGAGGAATTCAAAATGTTAGAAAAGGATTCAGATTAAATTTTCAGGGAATACTGGTCATGGTACGAGAAAGAAGTGATTACATTTTGGAGGTGACCAACATCTGGATCCAGGGTTGTCTGTAAGGACATATGAACATTTTAAGACAGGGCGGTTTTTCACATTTTCACAAATAACTGTTATTCTTAAAAAAACAAAAACTTTTGCAGAGAAATGTGATCCAAAACTGAAATGTGGTCCAAAGCTGGACTATGTATTAACATTTGTGAAACCAAGGATGTGTGGAAAAAAAAACATGTGCTACTCTGAGCCAAAACAGGGTCACATGGAGTTGTTTTCACATTTCCTCAATACTTTGCTTCATTTCTTTTCAAATATGATCCACTTTAAGTTTTTTGTCAAATTTTGCAGAAATGTTTGAATCCAATATGTTCACACAAGTCCAAACGGTTTCAAAAATCAAGTTTAAAAAGCACATATAGATTTACTGCTTTAGAATCCGGACCAACAAAACTGATGGTTAAATGCACAGTATGAATGTCTGAAGCCAGACTGCAAACCCCTTCCATTCCTTGTTGGTGTTTAACCTAACTCCATGTGGGTAACACCTCTTAAATGCCTTTTTAGGTTAGAATTGGATGCACATGCCAGGCTGACACTTTGCCATTCATCATTCCTGATGACTCATCTCCGCCACCAGCATTGCCAACCCTACTTCATTCATAGAGGTTTACGTATGATTAAGTTTAAGGCTGCAAGAGTGCAAACCCTGCACACAGAGACTCTGGAGGCAAGGGACACCAACCCCTTCATCTGTGTTGTCAACTGCAGTAACCAAATGCATATGCAATTCTGTCATGGTAACTGGTGCAATATTTCAGCTCAGTCATACCTGAATAACTGTCAGTCCAATCTTTGAGGGATCTTACATGACAACATGCTCTCATTCGTATCCCCTCAGGTGCACATAACAGCCATGAATAACACAGGGTTAAGTTCAGTACAATGCACATTCAAACCCCCTACTTATCCCCTCACCTGCTGTTCGAGGTAACTGGCTTATATTTAAACAATCTCTTTGTGTTTTGCACATTTAGTGATACTCAGTCACATTTTGGTATCACCTTCCTATTAGGTCTTGCATACTTCGGGTTAAATTAGGTTTAAGTCGAGGGTTAAAATACTGCCATCTGCTAATCACATGGCAGCAACCCAAGCATTTAGGCATGTAAACTGGTCTGAGTATTTCAGAAAAGTCTGATCCACTGGGGTTTCCATGCACACCCATCTCTATGGTTTCTATTTCCATGTATAACTATGGTTCCTACAGAATGGTCCATAAATAAAACTGAAGTTGAAGCTGAAGTCTATATTAACTGTGAGATGCTAGCATGTCAATATGGATCAAACCCTCTGAAGACAGTTTGAAGCACTTGAATAAACGACATGAAGAATTAGAGAATGTCTCAAGGCAAAAGAGGGTCAAACTAAGTACTGGAAGGTTGTACTTAATGTTGTGGCCAGTGGGTTTCTGTTATATGGGCAAAATGACACAGAAATGATCCATTCATAGCTGTGAATAATTATTTCCTCATTTTATTCATTGAACAGATCTCAGCTTCCAAGTGTTCCTTTTAAAATGGTTGTCAGAACAATATTTGAAGATCAGTAACGCAATGGTGCCCTCATCTGGATGAAAAAATAGCAACCAATATACAAGTAAGTGTTCAACCATCACATGATGTGCCTGTTGCTCATCTTGTTTGACTGTCTGAAGAGGGTAAGTGTGCTATTTTTGGTGGTACTGCGCCCTCTGCAGTAGAGTTGTATGTGCTAAAGTCACCTGCAGAACATTCTTTCTCCATGTAGGTGGATCATTAATCATGATCATAAAAATAGCAATGAAATCTGCAGTGGGACAAACAAAATAAATGAATGTGACTGTGTTTGTTTGGAGAAAGTCTAGATAAGAATCACATGTGCATGGGTGCATGGGAGCATGGGTGCTTGTGAGTCTGAGAGGGTCATAATAACGCAATAACACCCCGGGGGAGGCACAGACAGACAGATGGAATGCACAACCGTTGAATTCACCTATTAGGGGGCCATTTTCCCATGTTTCAGGTGCAAAGTTTAGCCCCGAAGAATATTCTTGCTCAGGCAAGACCCTGACCTGCTCAGTGAGGTGCTGAGAGAAAACCTACAAGTCTGAAAAATAATGTGCTAGAGTCCTCAACACACCAAAACAACCCTCTATAACTGTAATATAATGAACAAAAAATACTGAATCCTCATAACAGGGAGCAGAATCATGTCATCTTACATTTTAACTACTGGATCAGACTACTTTATAACATTAAGTCTTAGCTTAGCACCATCTAAAACACATTCAGAGACAGTTGCATCATCTTTGACAGGAGTTAACACCCCTCAGTGTCAACCACAGAATGACGGGTGATTTATTTCTGTTTCACACTTAAGGTGCTGGTTTGGCTCTGTTTGTAGAGTATGAGCTCCATATCACCAGAGGTAAAGGAGCCAAGTCCTTATTGTAGCAACTCCAGCCTGACTCCCTTTAGGTTTGTGTGGTCCTCTAAAATCTAGTTTTTATGATACTTTACTAAATGTTTTAGAGGTGGAATGAGTAGGTAAATACTGAGCACCAGTAAAAATGTAGTTACTTTAATCGAATTTCACTCAGTACAAGTAGAAGCAATCCTCTTAGCATTAACTACAGTAAAAGTAAAAAGTGTTTCATTTGAAATATTCTAAAAGTACTGAGTATTTCCAGTGTTTTATCTGAAGTGCTCTGCTGTGTCTTATAGAAGGCAAACAGCTTCCTTTGTTCATGTACATTATAGTGCAGTATGTAACAATAGTGAACTCAAATAATGTAACATCACCAGCAAATTAGCAACTTGCTCTTGTATTTATGAAGAGTGTTTAATCTATAATTACAGCACTAAGTCAGTTTGTAAAATGATTACATTTGACCTAATAAATATTGGTGCAAGAGGGAGCCCAGAATTGCAGAAGTGAGTATTTTACAATAGCCTTTCAGAGAAATAAATGGAATAAGCTCACAAACCAGATTTGATAATTTCATTTTGCATCTTAAACTGCTCTGCTCTTGAATTGTCATTGTATTTTTAAAAAGTTAGGTTGATAGAGAACTGCAAACAAGAACGACAAAAAAGAAGACTCCAGTGCAGTTCTTTCAGATCAATATGAATAAACAATTGTGCACAAAGCATAGCCACAGGCATGTTTAGGTTTAATAACTTTTTGTTCAACATAGACCTTATTATCAGCAATTATCCAAAAAGCTTTTATTTAAGAGAAGCTGGCTGATTGTAACATCTGGGTTGGTCCAATAGTTTACATACATTTGAGTGAATACTGAAATTTTCTCTAATAAATATTTAATGATTTATAGTAACAATAGTAATGACAGTATTAGTATTGGTTTCATTTTGGTTTAATTGTTGATTCCAAAATGTGGCCAGTCTCTGTGGACATCAACTTTCTGATATCAAAAATATTGCCTATCAAACTAACAGGCTATCATTTCAGTTCCAGGTGTTGTTGCAGTGTTGAGAGCATCAGGGAATGAACTTGGGAATTAAGTTAAAATTTTGGGATTGTGACATCAGTGGTTAATGGAAAACTTTGATTGGTGTAGCGTTTTTTTAATACTAAGTACTCAAAAGCTGTGACAAAAAACTCTCCAAAAAAATAAAAGTACGCAAAAATTATCCTTAATTACACTAACCTGTGTAAATGTAAGTAGTCACTTTCAACCTCTAATGTTCAAAGAAGTATATGAGAATATAATTTATATCCCTACACTTCATCTTCACTTTAAATAATACAATACATTTCTTCTGACTTAATATGATCATTAAATAAAGCAGCTTAAAATAACTGAAAGATTATTTCAGGCTAAATGTTAGGTATGAAGATTGTTTTAGAAGGAACCATTAGCAGTGAGGGTATCCAAGTTTTTTCTAAGAGCCCCCCGACTTGCATACTGAAAAAGACCCACTGGGAAAAACAAAGAACAAAAATGTCATTAGTTTAATCTGAACATCAAAGTGTGTCTGTCTTAGTGAGGTACCAACTTTGACTTTTAAAAAAAGCTCCTACAGTTTTGTCTACAGAGCCTCGTACAGCAGCCGGTCTGTCATCATCAGTTTAGATCAGGTTTGTTAACGCCGTTGGACAGCCCCAGAGCAGACAGAGCCTCACATGAGCTCTGCTCTGACTTTAAGCTGTGCCTTATCGCTGCTTCTGCTTTCTCAACATACTATTGACTTCTGGTCAAGGTCCGTATCTTTTAAAACTAGAAAAGTACCCTGAGAGCGCAGATCTCCCCCACTTACTGTGATTTCCACCCAACATTTTAGTCCTTTATTTATATTACATGCACATTGTGGAATGAAAATGTTACGCTTTCTCATTTTACCATATTATTTATCTAACTTTTATTTATATTATTGTATTATTTTATTTATTTACGTTTTTACCTATCTTACCCTCTAGTATTTTTTGAGTTTTAACAATTACTTTAGTTTTAGCTCCTGCGTTTTCTTATTCTTAATTCAAGATACGGTTTCCTCAGTCCTCTAATTTAGCTTTCTGTCAGAAAGTATGGAATTATGCAATTTTTGCTTTTTATTCCACTTATTGTTATTTCATTTTAGCTTTTTCCCCATGTAAAGCTCTTTGTATTACAAAATCCTGCATGAAAAGTGCTATACGAATAAAGTTTGATTGATTGATTGATAATGTTAATGGGCTTACAGAGGACTGGAATGTTAATTATATTCTCAGAAGAGTCTACCGAAAAACCAAGGCTCCGGGAACAGAGCGGGGCTTACTCCATAAGCAAAACGTTTCCTTATCTCCTCTGTGTCTGTGAGCTGAACTCTGCTTGCCCCAGCTTTCACTGCTGATTGGCTGAGCGCTGGGCCGTGCCTCTGCGTGTAACCAGAGCGTGTAACCAATCGGATGGTGCCGTGGGTGGGACAAAATACAGCCCTGTGTTAGGTAATGGAACTTCATCGTAAACTTTAATGTCTATTTGTGATGTCAACCTGAATCAGACATTGCAAAAAGGAATTGGAGTCTTCCTTGGACCAAACCACACCTCTGGTAAAATTTTCATGTACATCCATCTAGAACTTTTGGCGTAATTTTGCCAACAGACAGACAGGCAAACAAACAAACTCTGGCGAAAACATAATCTCCTTGGTGGAGGTAGTAGCAATTAATAAACAATTTGAAGTCTTCTTGTTTTGAAGATCAGGTCTTCAGTCGGCACAATAGGCTGCACCTATTTTTTCAATTATTTGCAAGTTAAATTACTCTTTTTTGCTCGACTTACTAGTGTTCAACTGTAAACTCAACTGTAAATGTTTAACTGTGTTATCAGGTAGTCAAGTCCAGATCTAAAGCATCAGTAAACTGAACCAGTTTTTTAGCATTACCGTGATCATGCATTACTTTCCTATAGTCACAGTATACCAATGTATTTCATATGAACTGCTATAATTCATGCTTGATGCACTTTGTTGTACATGCTGTGGTAGATTTTAGGATGTAAAACTGCCTCATTAAGTCATAAAATTAAAATATTCTCGGATGAGGTTATGTGTGAGTAATCAGCAAAATACACCTTTATAAGGTAACAGGGGCACAGTGAAACAGATTTGTTTGTACCGCTGCATCTCTGACCAATTTTCTTGGACTACCAAACTCGATGCAGTTAATCCAAGTGTCTCAACCAAATTTTAAGACACTTACTTGGAGGTGGTGCAGAAAGATCCATTTACAAAAATGCTTTGGATGGATAAACAAAATGATCACTGGTTTGAAACTCTTGCCCCTCAGTCCGCTAATAAAGCTCCTGTTACAACTAACTCAATTGAAGAAGAACTAGGATGACTTCACCACAAGGGGGTGACGTCAGGATGGAGGGAGCAGTAGCCTTTAAAACAAGTTGCTGGTCTGGAAGCAAGCCATCTGCTCCTGATGCCAAGTCTGCCAGAATAGCTGGCATACTTCTACAGCTTATTTTGACGGTCATAATGGAGCCCTATGATAAAGCTCATCTTATTAATGAATGTTGATGCCAACAATGGCTGAACATAGTTTGCAAAACAGAGATCTAGTTGTGTCTGTTTGCTAGGCTAATGCAGAGAAGTGGTGTTTCTAAAAAGACAGTTACCGCAATGATAGTCTGAAGTAAACTCCTTTATTCAGACGCAGCTCATCTGCATGAATGTAACTAGGAAAACACATCATATGATTTAATGGCCTACTTTCGGTTTGATTAGTCTGCTTACTCTGTTGACTCAGCGTGGCTCTTCTGTTGAATAAGACTCAGTAAGAGTCTTGTTGACTGTCAGGAGGTTGAGAACCTGTTTCATTTACACAGAAGTTCTGACCTTGTGATCTACTGAGAGCTTGTCCTTTCTGTTCCAGGCACTATAAATTCATTGTGTATGTACAAACCTTCATTTGAAAAAAACTGAAACTGCCACCCACATGGTAAGTATTGCTCAACGCTTCCATGTGTTCACATACGTCACATTTTATACCATATACATCACAGAAAGAGCAGACTCACTGACACGGCTCATTTGAGGCTCACTGACACAGAGACCGTGAGAAAGGACGGCATACCAGCTTTCTAAGAGAGAAACTGAATCTCAAAAGTCCCCTGTTTACTGTCTCATGGTACATTCATGAGCTCAGGCCTTTTCATCTTAAAAGATGGGACACAAGTCAAACCAGGGACAAAAGGTGAGGCCCAAACCAACAAGGTTCAAGGAGCATGCTCATCTGATCATTTTAATCTGACCACACATTCAACCATTCTTCAAACAAATACAGATTCACAATATTCAAAATTCTGATAATCCTGGCAAAAAAATAGTATTTCCACTTAAACAACTTTCAAACCTACAGAAATGACAGTTTTCAACTCATTTTTGTCATATTAAAAAATACTTAAATACATCAAATTTGGAGATACATTTATTTTGTTTATGCTCACTAAAAGGCAGGATGTACAAGACTTGTTTAATAACCACTGTTACATATGTTAAAATGGAAGAGGGCAGCTGACTGTGTTTTTTTTTTGTCCATTGATAACTAGTATTGAGTCAGGGAAAGACTTTCTGGCATTTATATCATCACTAATAAACTAAAAATGTTTCTTAAAAAAAATATTGGAAGCTGAAGCTCTACCAGTCTACCACAATGAGTACCGCTCATTGTTCAAATAATGGTCTTGTGACATTGTTGACATTAGGGCTGCACGACATTGGAAAAAACTGACATTGCGATTTTTTGGGGGTTTGCGATATATTGCGATATATATTGCAATATCAAAAATAGAAGAATTTTCACCAGTTGACTTAAATAGCTCTGTTTGGAAAGAAATTGGTTGACTCAATGACACCACTGTATTGATATAATACCGTTTAATCCAGGCTAAGGGGGTTCATCTGTGAATGATGAAGATTGCTGTATATAAAAGGGATCCAGGAGGCTATGTCTCTGTACAAAATAGAATAGGTTTCAATTTCAGTTGCTTTTTTTCATTTCCCCAATAAATAAGGGAAATGCGATAGTCACATTGCATGCACGATGTGACTATTGCGCATGTGCACATTGCGATGGCGATGTTCAAACGATATATTGTGCAGGCCTAATTGACATGCACACAAGTCTGACTTAAACTTCAATAATGCTGAGCCATCTTGGTGGTTCTTGATTCAGAAAGCAAAAATATAATAGAGAAACTTAAAAATCGGAACCAGTTCAGATGCAGCTTCTATCAGCGCTGGTTATAGGAACTTAGGGCGTTTTCACATTGGGTCCACTTGTTTCAAACCGTGCTGCGGCGTGGTTCGCCATGGGTTCGCCCTCCTCCCCCTCCCCCGCTGGTTTGCATTCACACTGGCAATATCGAACCGTGCCCGGGGCCCACTTGTGTATTTACTCAGTTTGAAACAGCAGGGGGCGATATGCACGTAACTGGTTACCAAACCTGCTTCGGAGGAGAACGAAAAAGAGGCTACCATGGTAACCATTTCCTACACCAAACAACCAATGTTTATGTTTTGCTCTCTTCAACATTTTCCTTCAAATGTGTTTTTTTATCGTGTTTTAGACGGGACCAGCGACCTTCTGGACCCTCGTAAATCATCGTAATCCTCAACCAGAATAAACAAATCGACAAATTGAGTAAGCAAAAGATTCAATTGCGGGATTAACAGGAAGTAATGCATCAAAAGTTCAGACCACTTTGCTTCACACCAGTGAAACCGCACCAAATGTCGGGAGATGGAGCGTATCGAGACCACCCCTTCATGGAGGTCTTGGACCGGCTGATTTGGTGCGCACCAAAGTGCGGTGGCTGCATTCACATTGACACTAACGTACCAAACCCTGGGCCAAAACTTCTTTGGTGTGCACTAAATGTGGTTGGTGTGAAAACGCCCTTTGTTTCATGCATTATGGCATCAGCCAAAGATCTTCTGCTCAACTGCAGTAAAACACATGTGTGCTGTTACCCAAGCCCTATCCAACTTGCATTACTTGACCAAACAAGGGTGGAGAAGATAACAAAGATATTAAAAGATGCTGAAGAATAATGTCAACTGACAAGATGCAGTTATGTTACTCCACCTTCACAAATTACGTATTCATGTTCTCAATGCTTTTAGCTGCTTTTAGGACAATTCTTTGCTCATTCAATACTGCATCTTCACTGTCTACTTATCTACTCACTCTACTGCACTACAACTGTACTGATTGCCAGTAACTGTTCATCATGCACACTATTATTCTCTATATGCTGATTTGTAAATCAGGAAATCAATGTATGAACAAGGATATGTATTTATTATATTTTATGCCTATAGATTATAAAATACTGCTTACTGAGCGCTTGCTGCAAACAAAGTTTTTGTTCCTTTATACAATGACAATAAAGTACCTATAGTATTCTACTGCACAATTATTTCTTTGCTAGTGTCTGCAACCAGATACTACAAACTGTTTCTGCATCTGGAGTGTAAATATGTGCATTCAACTGTTAGTTTGATGTAAACAGGCCATGGATCAATGACTTTATTGGAGTGAGTAATTTGTCACTAGTTAAGGGAGGTTTGTAGGGCTCAGAACATAAAAAACTCACTTGCACACTCTGACATCTGACTTATGCACTTTTGTGTAAACTTCTGTATTCTCTTCAGGTTTATCCGTCACCTCCTACTCCATCTTTTTCCTTATTTCACCAATTTATCAAACACAGGCTTCTTTTAGCATACGGACGGCATTTGAAGTTGTGCTGTAAAAACTTGTAGCTAAAAACACAGCCTGCAGTTGAGTAAGATTGTGCTGAAAGCAGGTAATTATAGTAATAAGTCAACTTTGAAGCTTCTGTTTCAGGGTTTACAAGTCAAGTATTGTTGCTTCAATTGGTTAATTAGTTGGGTGTTTTGCTAAGTTTTGCTAAGAGGTAGGTTATTGAAGATATATTCTGTGAAGACATGTCCACTTTTAAGAGAATCAATGACCATATCAGACATACTTTAGCCACTAGATTTTTAAAATTTGTACAAAAATAACACTTGACTACTTTAGCTAAATGTATCAGATAATTTCCCCATAAGTAAACTGCTCTTAATGTTGACTAAATATTTACTGTTCTCAACATGAGAGAGAGTGGAATGCTGGGTTTGTGTGCAACTCCAAACACTGTCTGTTATGCATAAAACCTTGAGGCAATTTGTGAAAACAAACATATAATCATACGCATCAGGTCCCATGAAAATTTATGATACTATTTTAAATACACAAGCGCGGCCTCAGGGGGGAAGCAGTCTGCAAAAACACTTTTACACAAACATCGATACTAAAAGACATAATGCAGTCTGATGCAAATTTTAAAATACTTGAAAGCTGAAAAGGGTTGACTGATTGAGATTTTGAGAAAGGGGTTGACTAACCTTTGACCGGGGCGCAGTGGCATACAGAGAAGTTTTCTTCTGGTCCTGGTTATCTGCAGTCCTGGTCTCCCCATTTTCTCTGGTGGTATCCCCAGCTCTGAGAGGCACAGAGTGAGACATTTCAATTTAACAGAATATAGAATGGGCAAAAAACTTTTGAATATCAAGCAAATATATTTAAAACACTTTTTCAAAGGATTCTCACAAGTGAAAAATAAGAAAAACATCCCAAGCTTGGTTCAAAATTGGCCCGTATTTGTATAATACAGTGTACCGCTGCACCATGGTAACAGAGGTTGAGTACATACAGTATATGCCACACATGTTGACACAAGTCATGTTATCACAGAATCATCTCTGCATTGAAAAAGGAAAAAAGGAAATATGACACCTGCCAAAATAAAGCAGTGAATCATTGCTGAAGGAATGCTAAACAGAGGTGGCAGAGCAGAGAGGGCTGGAGCTGTCACTTTCCCACAATCAAACAATAGTTTTTTGTTTTTTTAGAAAACACACTAAAAATTGAAGATATTTGTTATTAGCATGTGTAATAACATGTATATGCATTATTAGCATCCCCCTCCATATCCTGTGGGAGTGGCTACCATGTGAAGGAGGCAGCAATTCCATCAATGAAATAATGTGGGGAAACTTTTTAAATGTTCTGCTTAAGCACAAATTTTTGAAAAGTAGAATAAGAGAAAACAGGGAAAGAAGATATTCTCATATTAGTGGGTCTTTGCACTCTCCATGGACAATTAATACACCATAGTATTATGAGCTCTTGCATGACATTATATCTATACATGTCTGCCATTCATGGATATTTTTGAAAGTATTAATTTTAGACATTTAAAGGTGCTATGAGGAGAATCTATTACCGGCAACATAAAGACTCTGCTACCCATGAGCATGTGCGGCGACTGCTGCATTCCAGCAACCTCAGAACTGGGAGTGACATCATGTCCGACTTATCGGCGTTCCAGTTGAAGTTGGAAAAAAACATGCCGATCTACCAGGCTATTGTTAGCTGTTGTTAGCACGTCCTGCGTTGTTGTTCACAAATATCACATGAAGAATGTGATTATCACTATGGCAGCATTTTTGTAAATATAAGTCTAACAATACTATGTATACAGCTGATCTAGAGCGACACACCCCAGTCAGAAGTGCAAATAAATTGGTTATTACAGGAGCTAAATAACTGTTCACACTGGGGGCATCCATCTTCGATTGTCAACTCGGGGGTGGCGAGGTTTCACCGTGTTCCCAGTAGAAAATTCCGACTTCAGGGGAAGTTCCAGTTGCAGTTTCCTACTCGGAACTCGGAAATTCCTACTTCTGACTACAACTGGAATTCACCAAAGGACATGACCCAAGCCAAAGCGTGTGTTTGTTGTGATGCTAATAAATGCAGCTCGGACCTTCCTCAGAACTCTGCATTGCTTTACAACTTCTTTTTTCAACAACTTACAGGATGCAAAACGACGAGGTAATGTATCTCTTTCTAGTTACGTAGCGGTAGTTTTTGATGTGTGACAACAAGCAATTTTTGGAAAACTTAGTATCGTAGTTTTATAGCTGGCTATATATCTCTACTTACAGCCTGGTGCTCTAAGACGTGTCCGAATAATATAAATTTGCTCTACTTTTAATTGTCTTGTTTCCGAAGTTGAGTATCAAGGCCAGTCCAGCCCTGTCCGACCCGACCACGAAGCTAAGGAATAGCATTTATAGATAACCTATTTTGATGCTATAAAACTCATCTTAAAGTGTATTTCAATCAGGCATATATCTAAAAGTGAGACTTTGTTGTAATTACTTCGAAACTCCTCATAGCATCTTTAAAGAGACTTTTCTCTAAAAAATAAATCAATCACTTGTTTTGTCCACACGATGGTGCAGGTCAGAAGTTTATTGTGCTAGAGTGTGAATGATCTTGGCTTAATAGGGAAGAGAGTTTGAAAGTAACCCATCAATGCTGTGTGCACTTATTTTGGAGTTTGAAAGGGCATAAGAGTTGGACATGACACGTGGTTGCATGAGAGTAAAACATCAGTTGCACTTCACACGGCACCACCTAGGGACAGTAATAGCCAAGAGCAGTAAAGCTAATGCTAAGCCAATGCCACTGATAAACCAGCCAACACTTGACATGATTAGCTTGTCAAAGCTTCTTCCCAGTTCTAAGCTATCCCAGAAGCTTTTAATAACTAATATGTGCAAAGGCTAAAGGCCTGACACACTGTATAAAATAAGGGCTTTCTTTACATGCTGGTGTCAATTAGTGCTAGTTAATCAACAGCAGTACTCAAGCTCTTCGGAGCAGTGAAGGTAAAAGCTGAAGAGAGGCTAAGTGCAGCAACATGTTGACACGAGTCTGAGAGTTTTACTTGTGTTTTTAAAACTGAGATGACATGAGAAATGTTTATCAATGTTATAGAATTCAGGCTTTTTGGATGTAAATAGACATAATAAAGGGTTAAAAAAATCTGAACATATCACAATGTTAAATATCAGAATACTTAGCATGTTGTGAGATGTAAGAATCTTAATAATTTTAATCATGACTCAAGTACAATGGTTACATCACATCCTGAAGCCACTGACAATTCCCACCCCTTTAGCTTTAGATACAACCCAGTGTTTCCTCTACATTCATTTAGGAGCGGCGGGCCGCCGCTCCTAAATCCTACCCGCCGCTCCTGCAATTTTTTTAAAAAACTGTAAATACACCACCGCAGCATCATGTCGCTGCCTTCACATCAGAGTCCTGCATTAAATCGGGTGTCGCGGGTGCTTAGGCAAATAACTATCTTGCCCATAGTTGTGTCGCTATGGTTTGCTTACATTTAATAAAATGCATTTTTCCTCTCCGCTCTGAAAAACTCCTCCTCCCTCGCTCCTCTTGTGCAACACCGATAAGCCGCGCGGCAACCAAACTGTCTCTCTGCAGGCGGAGGGCTGCTGCCACCGCGGCCCGAGACGTAGCGGTGATTCAGCGAACGTCAGAGCAGAGGCCACCTAAAAGTGTCTCACAACACTCCCTGTCATAGAACGAGCCGATAACTTCTGAATCATTAATTCTCTTTAATAACAGACTCAAACAGCGTGTCATACAGTTAGCAGTTCTCTCTCTCAGTCTACACTTCCGTTACCCTCAGCCAATCCCCGGGCTCCCCCTTAGCAGCGTTAACATTACAAAGATCGTCTACTCTGAAGATGCTCACTCTGACATACTACTATGACACTCCCTTCCCTAAAAACAATTCAGTAGAAATGCTTCCTCACGTCCAGTTCTTCGATAGTACGATATGGTTTGCTGCTGCCAGGCGCCTACAGCCAGAAAGTTCAAAACGCTGGTTTCTGAGCAGCAGGACAAAATCTGTCTTGGCGTGCTCTTGGCGGCAACCGCTTCTACAAGGGCGGTCCAAACCGCGTGCTGTCTGCCGCCTGTCCTCATTGAAATGACTGGAAGCGGTAGCGTTGTGTGAAGGGGATGATGAAGACACACACACGACACATACAGACATACACACACACTCACAATCAGGCGGCAGATGAAGGAGCGACCATAACGGTAAAAAAAAATATAATAAAAAAACCCCAATTTAAACAAACATTAATGGATGACCTGAAGCTTACCAAACAATCTCCCCAAGCAAAAATCTCAGCATTTTTAAGCCAATTGTCCTTACTAAGAAGGGAAGCACAGCTAGCAGCAGTGTAGGAAACTTTCAGCATGTAGTTTCTCCTCATTGTCAGTCACTTGCTATAACTTTATGATTCATCTTCTCTCCACCTGCTGAGCTTACATGGTTACATGAAATGTTACATTCTTCCTGTTTTTTTAAAATACTTTTTATACTTTATGCAGTTTATTTTAAATTCTTTTGAGAATGTTGTAGTTGTGTGCCCACAGTGCTCACTATTTATTCAGATCTAAATGCTCTTTAATTATGATATTATGGAGCATTATTGACAGACCCCCCCCCCCCCCGCAACCCCGAACCCGCCGCCCCAAGGCAATGAACCTAGAGGAAACACTGCAACCACTGAAGGACATGCAAACCTTTTGCTGCAAATTCACCATGAGGAAAAGTAGTTTATTATCTAGTCAAGGTTTGCATCAATGGCTAAAACAAGAGCTCTTCTGTCCTCCTTTATTGTGGATTTTGTTTTTGGCAGATCGTCAGGATTGTTTCAGGCTCATGTTCTCAGAAGTTGGTGTCAGCGTGCGGAGTCAACAGAAACGAACCATAAATAACGATAAGGTGTCAACAGATCAAACAATGGTTACAAAGGACACTTTATGCACAAAAGCTGTTTGTCCTCAGTGCAAATGGAATAGACAGGAAGCAGCATGACAGGAACATCATCAGAGCCTTCAATTCATTGACCACAGTCATCTTAGGAACCATGTGTACTGACATGCATGAACACTGTAAACACACAACACAGTCACATGTGCTGACTATTCCAGGTTTAAGGGCTCTGTGCAGCCTCGTTAGTGTACAGTTTATATAGTTAAATGTGGCAGGCTTAGATAAACACACATCTAGACAAACACATGAGCACACTTGCATATGAACACTTCTTTGGCAAATCATCACCTACACAATGGCTGTATTTGCCTTATCGTGCAAAACAGTCTCACTTGCAGTCAAGAAACAATGCCCAAGATGATGTATAAGATAATAGCTCTGTTTTAAGTTCTTTAAAATGTCCAAAGATAAAAAGATGAGTCATATCTTGGTTCTCAGCTGATGTGTGTTGACATGTCAACAGTCTGGAAACCCAAAGCCTCCTGCTCTGTGAACTTATAACACCTGATAGACTGACAGAAATATTCTCCGGAGTAACTTGATTTTTGGATTCAGTTCAACAGGATGTACCTGTAAGACAGAAGAGGCCTTGGTGCTTTTAGTGGCTGTGCAGTAAAATATGAGAGCACTTGTTTGCATAAGAACAGGACGGAGCGAGAGGCAGAGTGGAGGGTGGGGGAGCTGATGTGAGGCCACAGTGTGCTAACACTAAACATTTGCATCTGTATCTACAAACTAGCACACAGTTGCCACAGCTAAACCATGTTACTTCTGTCTGCAGATGGGCTACAATAGGCTCTATACAGTATATCATCAAAATAAATGGACTACATAAGTATTTCATAATGCTGTGACACAGAAAAACCATCCTCTTTGATAGTCCAGAGATTACTATGGTTTATAATTTTTTGCAAAGGGAGGGTTGAGATGGAACATTGTCTGCCACATTGGATCAGACCAGGGAAAATAAATAAAAGTTGCCAGAATTTTACCTTTCTTAAGTGTACCCAGTCCACATTTATGCTCTATGTGCCCATCCACAGCCCTACGTACCCTTCCTGTCTTTCTAAAGACCCAAGTAAAACAAACTTTTCAGAGCATAAGTTCAACAAGTAGGGGGTATTTCAACTTTTCTGGGTGGGTCAGCCTATAGTCCTGAAAAAAGTTGTTTTTCTGTGCCAAGTAGCGATACTGCTGCATTTTAGAGTGCAAGACATGCATAACCAGAAACAAAAAGAGATGATAGGCACCAACAGAGCAAACATGACGCTGTGGGCTGCTGCCAGAAAGCTGAGCATAAAAACACAAAACATGATAGCTTGTTCTGCTCTAATGTAACAATTTGCCTCCCAGCCACTTAATAGGTTTCTCTTTGTTCAGGCTGTAGATGTTCTGCTGGGCCGATGATGTGCCTTCAGGTAAGCTGTAGCTTTTTACGCTCTGAGTCAAAGCTAAGCCAAAACTGCCAGTTTTAGCCACATTCAGGCATCTATGCAGGTGCAGGCTAACCATCCCCCCTCCAGAGACAAAAAAACTTAAAAAAATATTTCTTCTCATTAAAATTGTATTTTTTTAAAGCTAGATTTAACTTAAAAAGAAAGCTTTGAAAAGCTGCTGGGTGGCCTTTCTGTCAAAGAGATATTTTAGTTATTTTGAATTCAATCAGCTGTTTCGCTCCATGGACTCAGGAAAACAACAGCAGAAGACACCAAATATGAGTGATCTTGACTCAAGTGTCAATTACATTCCTTCTACTGTGGATGCACAGGTTTACCTTCATGAATCAGTGTTCACAGAAGAAGACATTCTTATTTTGCTGAATTGCAAAATAGTATCAAACACAGTGGCTAGCTTTTCTATAAAACTCACACCATTGTGCAAAATAACTGCACCTTACTGGTAGCCTGAGCTCCTTCTTCTTAAAGGAACAGCACCACTGGGAGTCCACTTTACTGACTATTGTCAAGTGCCTGATACAACCCAATTTCAAATCACAGAAAGATCCATTTAAGCCTGAAGCTAGCACTGAAAAATCATACAAAGAAAAAGAGGCTCCATTTTAAATACATAGGCTCAAGATGACTTATTACCTGTTAAATAATGTAGTGATAATGTATCTCTTAAGGGCATGTTTACTCGCTCCCTGTTATCTCATATGATAACATCTATGTTTTTCTTCTGTGTGCCAAACAATTCTTGTAATACTTTCTGATGTGTGAGACATTTATTACCAAAACTCTCAACAGATGACAGACAGAAATTCAAAAAGGTATGTTGCTGGAGTCTAGCTGTGTATAATAATCATTAATTTGGTTATGTTCAAAGGTCACACAATTTACCTCCCTGACACAATTAAATTGATATTGATAGATAATCAGCTACAGACGTACTGAAAATTGTGTAGTTTGTTGCTTTTAGCTCTGGCCATTGCTCAATCTTCCTGGTCTTTCTGCAAAGCTAACTGCTACCTACACTTAATAAAATAAAAGGGCTAAACAATATTATTGAGCTCTTTAAGCAAATGAGCAAATAAGCAAATTACAGGACCTATTAAGGTACCAGCCACTTAACTGGTACAGCAAATATTTTTGATTTGCCAGGTTTACTTGCTAGAGTACACGTATTTGTGTGCTTGGTTTGCTAGGCTATCATGTGTTGTTCCCTTGTGTATTGCATGTAGAAATATTCAAAAGGGTGAGGCATTCTTGACCACAACATAACAGAGATGATAGATGACTATACAGAGAAATTTGAAGTTGGAGACAGACAGCAGTTAGCCCAGTTAAAGACAGGATACATGGGTAAAAGTAGCTAGAAATGGCAAAGGGAGGCTAAGACATTAGCGCCCTTGACAAAAAAGCCTACAGGATTTTTCAACGGATTTTCGATTATTGTTGATAATTACGAAACATTACATGTTCATTGTGTGTATTTTTATATAGCAACACTGATTTTACCATGAAGGATTAATTAGATTGGAAACAGTAGAAAGCTAATGTGCTAGTATGAAATCACAACTCAGTGGACTGACAATGACACAGTCACAACCAGGTTCAAACTCCATCTTAAATTCTTCCCACTGACATAAAATTACTTTCTCTGACTGAGACCTTATCAAGCTAGTCATGATCATGTTAACTGTTCGTATTAACAATGTTTTTTAAAAGACAATTAAGAATGATGACATTTAATGTTACTGACTTAGGCTACTATGTAGCCTTTTATAGTAGGACAGAGTACTGCTGAAAATAATACCATAAACACTGCAGCAATCCAAGAAAAGATAAGTTTAAAGCAGTATTGATATAATAAATTAAGAGAGAAGTATCCTTAAATATCAGAAATACGTGTAAGCTAACTATTTTCAGAAATTCTTTCACATAAACCAAATTTCCCTCCAATTTCCATTGGATGACTTCTAAATGTAATTTTCCATCTGAATATTGAAACAAACATTTTTAAGTGAACTTAAGTTTACTGGCTCTGCTACTTTCTGTTGAAGGCTAAAGCAGCTGTTCTTTGGTTTGCCAGCGTATGCATGTTGAGTTATTCAATTTGGAAAACGCCTTCATAACCAAAATCCAACGAGAGCTGACAGACAGCTGTGGTATGTAGGTCACTCTGCATTGTTTTGTAGTTGGAGTTTGTTTAGGAGAAGTGTGTCAGGACTGCTTTGCCACACAATAGCATTGCATAGGACAAACAATGTTGTTTGTTTGAATAGAGTATTCTTAAAGATGCTACTTGTCGTCATCACAAAAGACTCATTTGAAAAACAAACTGATGTTGGGGCTTCAGTTTGTGGCTACACCGCCTTATACACATAAACAACAAAAGGGAAACTGCAGCTCCGACATCATCCTCTGCAGTGAATCATGCCAGATAATCATGCCTCTCTGACATCAAAACCTTTTACAAATAGCTAATTACAGCAAAGTGCTCATGAATGTTGTGTAAATGTCAATACCAAGAGTGTTTTTCAACCCACGATTAATTTAATATAGCAGAAAGACATGATAATTAATGTTCTTACTGAAAAGCTTTTTAAAACATGTGCTCAGTCTGAATTTGATTTCTGCAACATGTTCCAAAAAAGCAGGGACAAATGCAAGAAATGACCGGGAAAATTGAGGAAGGTGTGTATTCGGGTTGTGAATCACCAGCTCCATCATGATACTATATGACACTGACACCTTGGCCAACAGTAGTATATGCCCAGATATCATTACTATGACTGATTTTAACAATGTAACATTTAAAACAAAAAAGAGGCAGGTAATATCCTTTGGTTTAAATGACACGTGGTTCATGTGTATTTTTGTTATATAATGTGTTTGTATCATAGATTACATTTGAGATCAATGTTCCATGCAGTAAAGATAATTTATTTTCTGTTATCTCACTTTAACTGTACACAGGAGCTGGGACAAAGTTTTGATTGACACAAAGAGGCTTCATAAGTGGAGGGAGGTGTGGAGGGATCCGCGAACCTCCTTCACAAAGCTCATACCTGAGATGTAAACCATGACACGCAAAAATACACTCTTAGCATCCAAACACACCTGACGGGTGACTCTTCTCTGAATCTGTGTCAGACGCTACTGCTGCACTAAAGAGATCATGTGAGAGGAGATTGTTTTAACCACAAGGGTTAAACTAATGTCAGTAACAAACACTGAAAAAACAAAGGCCCTTCTCCATATGAAGAAAAACATTTTTGTATTCGAAACATTCTCTGTAAAGACGGCATTTTATGAAATGTGTCCGTCCACACGAGAACACTGAAAACAATGTAGTCATTATGCCAGGTCTGTAAGTAATGCTGATATGCTGTTGCAGACGTACACCAAAACCAGAGAAGAACACCTGGAGCATGCATGTCCATCATGAGAAATGTAAACAAACATACTGGCATATACTGTTCTAAGTGTTTTTTGTTGCTCATGGTGGTCATAGAGCAGAAGATTTTAATGTAAAGGTCAGTGTCTTCTGTAGCACTTTTGTGACATTGTATTCCACTATTGTTTCTGTTGCAGTCAGAGTTTACCCATGGGGTTTAAGGTTAAGACAGGCTTATGATGTCATAATTTCTGAAGACATCTGCATTTTTTGACCACATGGAAATGTATTGCTGGCTTTTTCAGATTCATCCACCTTGCCACCTGTTTCAAAAATAGTGCAAAGTTGTTCAGATTCGCCTGAATTCGTCTCCATGTGGACAGCCCCTAAATGTGGTTGGGATAAAAAAAGACTTAGCAGTCCCCCTTTGTGTTTTGAGTCCACATACTGTCAGACAGCTAGAAGGGGAGTAAAAATCCTCTTCGTCCATGCAAGTATGCCTCGACTTTGCAAAGCAAAAAACCATGTCAAGACAACTTCCAGAAGCAGCACACTTCCTTAGGCTTGAGCTTATCTGAGATAGCTAACCAAAAGTAAGAAACTTCAATGTGGTCGGACCAGTCCACTTTTTAAATCCAGATTAAGGGTGCTATGAGGAGAATCCATTTCTGGCGACATAAAGATTCTGCTACCCATGAGCACGCGCAGCGATTGTCGTAAAGACGTGAACCAAGCCAAAGCGTGTGTTTGTTGTTTTGTTGCTAATGAATGCAGCTCAGACCTTCCTCAGAACTCTGCATTGCTTTACAACTTCTTTTTTCAACAACTTACAGGATGCAAAGCGTCGAGGTAATGTATCTCTTTCTAGTTATGTAGCGGTAGTTTTTGATGTGTGACAACAAGCAGTTATTGGAAAACTTTGTATCACAGTTTTGTAGCCGGCTATATATCGCTACTTACAGCCTGGTGCTCTAAGACGTGTCCGAATAATACAAATTTGCTCTAGTTTTAATTGTCTTGTTCCCGAAGTTGAGTATAGAGGCCAGTCCAGCCCTGTCTGACCCGACCGCGAAGCTAAGGAATAGCATTTATAGGTAACCTATTTAGATGCTATAAAACTCATCTTAAAGTGTGTATTTCGATCAGACATATATCTAAAAGTGAGACTGTTTTGTACTTACTCAAAAACTCCTCATAGCATCTTTAACAATGCAAAGTTCAGAAGCCAGCACTGGTGATGGTGTGAAGGTTCAATTGTGCTCACAGCTGAACTTGACTTTCATATTAGTAAGAGCAACATTAATGCTAATGATGTGTTTTATTTGATCTTGAAGGTCTGAATGTAGAGGTTGCAAATTAGAACATCCCAAAGTTTGGAAATTGTGCTCAGGGGGGCCAGATGACTTTCCTGTACCCTGAGATTACAAGATGGCATGCAGGGGGCATGCACTTATTATACACAATAATATATGTCAATGCATTTGTGCAAACACATGGGTGTTTGTATTGTTGCATATACGTTTCAACATGCACAAGCTTTCCTACACCCTCTCATGTTCCTGTATTCCTTATTTCTGTATTTTCCAGGCTATAAGTTGCATCAGTAAAATTAGTGTCATGAAGTGCAAAAAAACATTTATAAGTGGCACCGGACTATGAATCACATTTATTTAGTGCTCTGATAGAGAGGCGGTTGCCTTGCATGAAGTACTAACACCAATAAGGCCCTATTGCCTCATTTATATTCACCTCCTTGGCAGCTACCAGGGCGTAGACACTTAACTGCACCGTTAACAAGTCTCTTCCAGCAGCACATTGTTCAAGCACGAATCTGTGGACTTCTTCATCCAGCTCTGGCCATCTTGCTTGTCTAGCCTAGCCTAGAGGGCCCTTTCAAGGCTGTAGACACGAAGTTTACTCCTTGTTTCATGTCGGTCAGTATGAATTAATGTGTAAAACATGTTAAATTATGAATATCTTGATATGTAAGTCACATCTGACTATGACCCACAGGACCAGCCAAACTATGAAATAAAGTGCTAGTTATAATCCAGAATATACGGTATATACTGTTGGCTTGCCAGGCTCCATGTTCTGTTTACATTGGTGTTGGAGTTTGATTTTTGTCTGCCATCTTAACAGCTGCTTTATTCTTCTTTGCAAATGTATGCATTTACATTTGTTATAAAACTTAAAAAAAAATCAAATATAGTGTCAGCCCTACTTCACAGGCAAGTGGTCTGAATGCAGACGTGCCCCCGTGGAAATGTGGTGTTCATAACAGAGCACAAACCACAGCAGCTGAAAGCAAAGCTCATATTTATAAGAACAGGTTTGTTTCATCTATCCTAAAGACACAATAACTGTCAATTAATAAAGGGTCACAAAGTAGCTTACTTATAAAATTTCTTTACTCTAAGCCCATGGCAAACCCACTTTATGTAACCAGTATTAACTCACTTGTACCTCCTGAGCAAAGATCACAGGATCAACTGAGCAGTGACTCATTTCAATTGTTCCAAATTATGTGAGATATTTAAACATGGCTGAGCAGTGACATTCACGCTTTAGCTATGACTTGTTGCCAACCTGTATCTTTTTGCACAGTGACGGTATGTCAGTGCATTTGTGTAATTGATTAGTAGCCTCATGAAAATGCGACAGGCATGTGGAGCGGCAGGTTTCTCTACAGCGCCTCCATTGATTCCCGACTCTGCTCCAGAGCCCAGCAGACATGAACAGATACTGAAACCGAGGGTGTGTTTGTCTTTGTTTTCAAAAGATAACTTGAGTTTCCCTCCATGATTTCATACAGCAGAAGTCAAGTTCAGGGTTCCTACGGTCTTTAAAATCAAGTATAAGATTTTAGGACCTGTGTAAGACAAATTACAGCTGTTAACAAAACTTCATAATACAATATGGTGCTTATTTCTGAGAGTTTTATTACTTTAGTAAAATGTAACAAGCCAGGGTGCTAGATAGTAGGGCTGAACGATTTGAGAAAATAATCTAATTGCGATATTTTTCCCCAATATTGCAATTGCGATTTACTCTGCGATTGTTTTAATGTTCCTCATCTGATATATTCTTATGCTAACATAAGCAGTAGATCTTTTCATGGTATAATCAATATGACATCAATTCAATCTAAGGATAAAAGATTTGAGAAAAAGTGGAGAACTGAAGAACAGAAGCAAAATAGGTATGAAATTGTAAAAACTGGGTAAAAAAAAAATGGTACGAAAGCAGAAAAAAGTTAATGGGAGCAAATTAGGTATGAAATAGCAAAAAAAAAAAAAAAGACAAAAAAATTCAAAAAGTGACTAAGGAAAATTGATTATAGCAGCAAAATTGGGATTAAATTTCAAAAACCATGTAAAAATTCCAAACATGGTCTGACAGTGGCCAAAAAAAAAGATGAATGGGAGCAAGATAGGCATAAAGTTGTAAAAAAAAAGGTTACAATAGGCATGAAATTGCAAGAAACTACATTACAATGCCAAAATGTTCTACACATTTTGGGTTAAAAATATTGCACTGTCTGCGATTTGAATATTGCAACAAACTATATTGCGATTTAATCTAATTTGCAATTAACTGTTCAGCCCTACTAGATAGTAATCTAATAGAAGATATCAAGAAACATGGTGCCGCTCCCAAAAAAAAGAAGGACATGTTTCATTCTTTCAATGCTTCATGTTGCTGCCACTGTTTTCTGTTTTCTAAAGCAACCCTGGCAGGAACTGGCAGGTTAAAATTACTACGCTATAAAACTTTATCTTATAATAGTAGTTGAATCAATTCATTCTCAATGTTTACAAAAGAAAAAGGCTTCCATTTTGGGAAAAAGGGCATTTTACACGGGTTGCTAAAAACACTTCTTTAACATTGTGGATCTTTTTTCATTATCTAATTACTCGGATCCCCATTAGCTACTAACAAAGTAGCAGCTACTTTGACAAACTACCAGAAAAATGATAAACTGTGGTCAAACTCTGGTCGTATTTTGGATTTTACAAGGATGCCGAGGAAGGTCCGTCTCCAGAAAATGAAAAAAAAGTAGGGGAAAACCTCAAACACCCCCATAGCAGCAGCAGAGGGGAGCGGCCTGGCTGGATTGTTGACAAAGATTACATCAGCAAGAAACCAGAGAGGTGAAGAGGGTCAAGGTTGTGACCTCTGCACATAAAATTAACATCTTCACTCACATTTAACAGCATATTGAAGATGGTCTAATCTTTGCCTTATGCCACTGCTAGTTGTTCATTTTCAATGAAACAAAAATTGCTCAAAAGCTAACTGTAGTTCATTAATTCATACATTTTGTAAAATAAAAAAAATACATTTTCCCTCCCTTAGGCCTTGAAGTGCACATTTTACCCACAAAATGTATTTGTCAAAGTTAGATATGGTAAAAGCACCATCCAAAATTCAAATCCTCTCGCAAGCAAAAAAAAAACATTTTTGTCATTCTTTAAATGACTCTTAATTTTCCGAGATATATTTCAAGTCTTCATGACTTTTCAGGACACCGAGTTTCAAATATGTCCACCTTGACTTTGACATCCTCTTGACTTTGACATCCTCTCGAACTATGCAAAGCTATGAAGTAAAAACAAACACATAAAGTCCAAGATTTGTTTCTCAGACAGTTAAATCCTCAAGTCTGTGCATGATAAAACCTTAGACCTGGATTAAAAACTTAATCCTTAGCAACAAAAACGGATTTAGT
This sequence comes from Scarus forsteni, assembly GCA_036419115.1. Classification (NCBI taxonomy): domain Eukaryota; kingdom Metazoa; phylum Chordata; class Actinopteri; order Labriformes; family Labridae; genus Scarus; species Scarus forsteni. Next base: position 17,668,303 of record JAZDUH010000458.1, read on the forward strand.
CTGTGTCTAGATAAAGGTCTGATCTTGGACAGCCATCTCTAATGTCAACAATTACAGAGTGCACTCACACAAAGGAAAAAAACTTTAATAGAACGTCTGATACAATGGACCATTAACACTGGAGAAAGGATTAACCATGATGAGAGGTAATTAACAGAAATAACACATCATTCTCCTTTGTCAGAGTCTTGTCTCTTAAGACTGCTATCATCATCACATCCACTCTTAAGGCTACATTTTCTAAAATCTATCCCTGCATACGACTAAACTCTACCCTGGTGTAACCCCTCTGTGCAGCTCTTATTTGCAGAGGTGGTGCTCGTGGTGTCAACCCATCATTTATTTCGTTTTTTTGCCTGAGCAAACACACTCACTCGCTCAGTCTGGTCTGAGGAATCATGATTACATTGTCCAAGCATGTGAGCTTTCATAAACTCACTGCCTCACCTGTAGCTTTATTTACTTTGCTGATGTATTGTGTGAGGTTAGAATAGAGCGCTGTGTCTTCACCACTCTGTAAACACTGAAGACATTTATGGTGACACTGATCAAACTTTCCACAGTGAATTATAACAGCATTCCCTGCAACTCTTGCACATCCAGAGCTGGATGCTGTCCGTGAAAAGGAATTGTTGTTTCAGTGGAGTCTGTGTGTTATTTAATCTACACATACCAGCCACTTAATCAGTTAAGCTTGCTGGTTCAACAAAGATGTTCAGGATGACTTGAAGTCTGAACGGGTACAATATGGTCATAAAGGTGTGATAAGAAACATTATTCAGATGGCATTCAAAAAATACCATTTGGTACCAAGGGGCCTCGAGATGGCCAAGAATACATCACCAACACTGTGACCCCACAGCCAGCCAACAAATATTGGCCCGTAGATTTTCAGTGTCAACAATGTCAAACACACGTCACAGCACAGATAACTGCTTCTGCAAGTTGCTGGTGTTTCCACTCACTTAAGTTTGTGCAGTAGGCACAGGTTGTAAAAAGTAAGCCACAATTCTAATAATTCTGAACCCTGACTGTGGAAGGAATTAATAAGGGAATTGATTAGCAAAAGACTCATGATATGGGCCTTTTGATGGAGCTGTTAACAATTTTCAATTGGAATTGGTTTTCGATCCCCATCCCTAACTTATAGTTTCCTTTTCCAAGCTGGCAAGAGTGCTAGTGTGGTCTGCTGCTGCTGTATCCCATCTGTTTCTAGATATGACATGTTGGACTTCAATAATAGTCTTCTACAGATCCTGGGCGTGACCAAAGTTTGCTGTTACCTTCTTGTCCTCTGGACCAACTCAGGCCATTCTCCTTTGACCTCTGACATTATAAAGGCATTTGGAGCTCCAGCTCAGTTGACATTTGTCTTTTCAGACTATTCTCTACACCATCGAGATGGTTGGGTGTGACAATCCAAGTGGATCAGCAATTTCTAAAATACTAAGACCAGCCAATCTGGCACCAAAAACCTTACCATATACAAAGTAGATCATTGGCCACAACTTGTGCCTGGATGCACTGAGGTTTCCCCATGAGATTGGCTAAAAAAAAACATTTATACACAAGCAAATGAACCCAAGTAGCCGCTAAAGTGCCTGGTTAATGTATACAAGTACAATGTAAAGTGACAAGCGTTAAACTTTACATAGTTACCAAAACAGAGGCTTGGCAAAAGTTTCAACACAGAAGCTAAAAAAAGTGATTGAAACACATACAAACATTACAAGGGTGGGCCAATGATAGCAAAATTATATTACAATATCATCCCCAGGCCAATGTGTTATTTTCCATTAAAAGAAATTGCTCCAGAAAAAATATGTATTTTTTAGTACATTACCTAGTCAACTATAGTTAAGTTATTCTAATGGGGGTCTTTAATTGGAAGCTTATTTAAGTACCTCACACAGATACAGAATACTTGAGAAGATCATCTAAGTAAATACAGCCACACAGCAAAGCCTTATTCTACTTTTACTGTACTTTTACAGTAACATCTATGTGCGGGAGAGAGACATCAACTTGTACGTCCTTACAAAAAAATATGACCTGTAGTAGACAAGACAAGCCGATAGAAATAAAGCTCTATATACGTTTTGCAAGTCTCTTTATGTCATGTTAATATGTACACCTGTACTTTAAGCTGCAAAACTATCTTGCCAACAAGATGCCTTCACACACCTGCTTACCTGCTGCAAATACATTAAGTTAAGTTTACTGTAATGCATGTAATGTTATAGAGATGTCTTCAGTGCTAACAATGAATATTGTGAGGAAAAAACCTGTACGAAGACAGGTGTGACAGCTCCTCCTGTAATCCTGAGTGCAGTATCATTTTTTTGGGAAAACTAACTCTCGGAGAGGGATGGGTTAGGGCTGGGCCATATGGCCTAAAAATGAAATCCCTGATATTTTCCTCACAAAATTCTACCTCTGAATTTAATGGATTTTTCCTCCCTCCTAACATAAAAAATTTAGCAACAAAAAATTGCTTAAAATAAGTTTTTACTAACATGTCCCAAAATAAGTGACAAAGTAAGTGGAATAATGTCAATGTTTATTTTTAATCCTGTACAATAAAAATGATTGCTGATGGCATTGCGAGCTGAATCAACTGAATCGACATATTTCCCAGTCCTATGCTGGGTGATGCAATGGGTTAGCTCGTCATGCAGAGTTGCATTTTTTTCTATTATACGTGACAAACAAATGGCACCCCACCACCTCTCACAGCCCAGCTCACCTGCTCTGAAGCACTAACACCAGCAGCAAAGTGTGCAGGGAAAGCACAAACTCTTTTTGCTCTTTTGCACTTCTTGTTTTGCTACAGTAATACGATGCTGCATAGCATTTGTATCCCTCCACCTGGGGTGAAATAGAACCAAAACAAAGGGGCATTACAGCAGAAAAGTAAAGTATTGAAAATGTGTTCAGTACATTGATAACCCAATGCATCTTTTGTTTGCTCCCACCTACATTGGCTAAATTACAGTGTTTTTGGCCACATCTGCAGCAAAATGCATCAATTATCTCTTTACATTGGTGAATTAAGGTGCCATACAGAGTGGGCATTTTACTACTTTTAGAACTTTATTTTAAGTCAACATAGCCCCTGTGTTTCAGGGGCCTGTATTGTTTACAATCCTGATCATCACAGTTTAACAGATGGTGTTCTTGGCTCTGATAGGAGGGTTGACTTTATTGCCCAACTGCCTCAAGCATTTCCCATGATTTACTCTGTCAGTGGCAAAACTGGTACCCTGGCTTGTATAATCAGTCCTGATTTATCTTTATCAGACAGCTTGCACTAGTTACTACATGTCTTTATATTTGCAAAAACAGCAAAACAAACAAAAAACAAATAAATAAATTACAATTGACACAGCAAGTCAAGATCATTTTTATTATTTGACAACCTGCATGTGTTTTTGTCACTAAATCAATTCAATATTTGGTCTTTAAACTGACAATCAATACCTAAAGCAAAAAAATACTTGAGTTATTTGACTTATTAAGACTGAAAATTGATAAATATTAAAGATGCTATCACAAAAAATCAAAAACACTCATCTTAAGGCTTAAACAGCAAGGGTTTTGTTATGTGCTAAAGCACTTATCGAATATCAGTGTAGTTTTAACCAACATTTCTTTTGCTACACCTTCCTGAAGAATTTTCAGGCTCACTTGGGACTGAGGAATGTGTATGTTCTCATACTGTTCCATATCTTTCCTATCACTTCTGCAAAATTACATAATGACTGAGACACAGTGATTTTTACATACCCTTCTTTCATCAGTGCTGTCAAGACAGGAAGGTCTGAGTGGGCTCTTTACTGCATATCAACATCAACTGGATGATATGCAGCTCAAAGTAATACTTAATCCAAGGCAGCACATAAGTCTCACAAGTGAATTTAAGCCTTTTCTTAAATAATTGTTGCTTCATTTGCAACATTTTAGCACATAGCTACATGCTGAGATCAGAGTTTCACAAGGACACCATATAAGTATTACAAAGACTTCATTGATATCTAGAAGCAGTCATGCTTTTGAATAATTTGGAGGCACCAGTACAAATCCAATGGCTTTTTTGTCAAAGGTAAACAGCCTGTAGTCAAAAAATATATATTTTGGTCCATTTTACTACAGCCACAAATGCATGAATGTAAAGAGAAAAATGTTAGCGAGCGCAAGTGCTTATTATTTTTTTTTTTATGTGAATGATAAATTAATTGGAGAACTCTACAAATGGACAGTTAAACATGTTTTCAAAGTCAAGGCAGGGTGTAAATTTGCATGTAATGCCATACTACAAGCAATTTATAATCAACAACTTGTCTTTAATATTGCAGCACAACATTCAACTTTATTTCATATAGCTGAACTGTCAGTTTACTAGTTTTCAAAGACCTGGTGAGAAAAAAAACAACAGATTTATTACTTCTGTGCTTTTAGTGTGTTGTGGGTAAACAAACATCAGAAAAAGTTGCTATACTGAACGCAGCTAGTGGTTAGCTTCCTATGACATCCTTGCCGGTTGTTATTTCTTTCCATCTTGTCCCATTATCAGTCATATATAATTTGCTGGTTATTACGCAAAGACAGTTGTGTTTTTGTCACATATCAAACTTTACTATCGCTGCCATGGCTACGTTTGCTTCCTACCAGCTAGCCTCCTGATTGGCTTTGGTCCATCATGTGACAAAACACAAAGGAAGTGCTAAGCTCACTCGATGCATTCCACTAGAGCCGAAACGATTCCTCGAATATTCGTGAGTACTCGATTACAAAATATCCTCGAATTAAATTTTGTGCCTCAAAGCCTCGTTTAATATATAATTATACATATAAATATATATCTGGACTACTATACAGTGCACGGTGTTTGACATGGACGGTCATTTCTGTGGCACACCTCGCCTGCTACCTCCTTGTACAATCTACCTGCTTGTACAATCATGAAGGAAGAGAAAAGAGAGGGACAGAAAGGAGAGAGTCCACAGAAGAAATGGCAGAGAATGTCCCAAGTGTGTGGTCACTACAAGAAGGGACGAAAAGAAAACACAGTGCAGTGTGTCTGATGTCAAACAGAGTTAGCCTAGCACGTAGCTTAGCATGATGGCACGTTGTTAGGGCTGCAACTATTACTATTACAGCATTTTAAATATGCTCATCACAGACATGCGTCCTCTTTCCATGGTGGAGGACACAGGATTTAAGAACATGATCAAGGATTTCAATCTAAACTAAACAATGCCCTCAAGAACACACTTCTCAAATATAATTGCAGAATTATATCACTGCTTTGTAAATCAGTATTGTATTGGCTTTGTTTAAGCCAGTACTGGTTTAAACTTTGAAAGTTGTTAAAATTAAAACCCTTTTCTGAGGAATAAACAGCATTTGATTGCTCATTTTGAAAGCCCTAACATGTTGCATTGTATACAATTGATTTATTTGTTTAAAAACAAAAAAGTATATTTTGTTAGAGTACTCAAGTACTCGAAGAAATAATTGACAGAGTACTCGATTCCAAAAATACTCGATAGTTGCAGCTCTACATTCCACACACATATCAGGTTATTTGATTAAAAACATAAAACATGTGAAACATGCAGGGGCATCACAAATCTTCTTTTGAGAGGATAAAATCACTCCTAACACACCTCAAATTACAGGATAATCAGGCTACATAATCATTAGGTCTTCCAAGTAGTCAGGGCTTTGCTGACTTTGGTCTCAAGCGAGAATCCGAGCAGAAAGTCAGACCAAGCATCATGTAGTAAGTACCCTATTCGTCATTCATTCACTTGGGATTTTCTGCAGATTATGTCACTTTATCTGTTCTTACTGGACATTTATTTCACAGGATATCTTTTGTCACTTAACCTGCAACTGACTGTACAGAGAATCTTATATTGTCTTGTATAATAACATTATTCCAAGGAGCCCCTAAGGTGCCACGGAGAAAAAAAAAAAAATCGTGTGCACGAGATACTAAAACATGCGCATGATATATTAAAACATGCGCTCAATGTAATTATACAGGCGAGTGGCAACAGACATCCGGGCTCATCAGTAGATGGCGGTAATGCCCTGTAATATATTGTCGTCAGCTGCCATTACAAACCAAGAAGAAGAAGAAGACAGACGGGCTGGATTGAAGCATCCCGGTAACCAGCCAACGTTAGCTGTGACTGTCAAACACAGGGTAACGAAGTGCAGGGTAATGTACAGTTCCTTAGGCTATTTAGCACTACCTTATATAAAAGCTAAAACGAAATACTTTCTTAATTCTTGCACAGGTTTTAGCTAAAACGTATGATATTTCAAGAAAGTTCTATCTTGCAATAAATTGTTTGACCTGAGGCCATGTTGGAGCTTTTTAAGGGGTATGAATCCCTGAAGGACGATAAGGGCTCATACTGAGTCTTTTTGATGCTTTTGTTTAATCAAAGTTCCTTGTTTATAGTCTGTTGAATGTTGATTTTTTTGCCTATATGTTGATATTTCTGAACATTTTTCAGCCAATTGCAATACTGATATAGCTGTATCTATATCTATCTACACAAACACATATGAGAATGCACAGCATTTTGTCTTGGCCTCTCTATGATGTATTAAGTGCACCTTTGTTTCAAGAGGTGTATATTTAAAACCATGAAATAATTTGGAGAACTAATGACAGGATGATGTGTTTTTTTCCCTTTCAATTTGAACAAGATGTCCACTTCGATCTCTTAAGCATGGAAAAAATGCCAAGATAGTCTGTTTAGATTTTTTTTTTAATGGAGCATCTACTTTGGTTTTTGGTCAATCTGAATCATTGCTGGTGTCTTGTAATCCGCCATTGGCTGGGTATATTTTAATGCATGACACAATAATAAAATAAAAGTTAAAAAGTTAAAGTTTTAAATATATATCAGTGGAGGAAGCTTTTTCGCTATATGCTAAAATGTATCTTAGACAGTAACAGTTATAAAGCTTAATCTTTTAAAAAGGTACAAACATACCTATCTGCTAACAAGAAAACAGCCCATTTTGCTGTCAAACTCCTGACAAGACGTTTGAATAACTTGACAGTGGAACAAAACTATATTTTTTGACTTATGTAGCTATTTCATGAATTGATTTGCTTCAATTTAATCACCCAACCCACTTTGTTAATATATCACATAAATAAAAAATCAAACAAGTTCACTAAAGTGCTGCACAGTGAATACCATGTACTAACAAATTATTATAAAATATAATAATGCTAACCTTCTGAGCAATTCAAACAGAACAAATTCATCACTAATTAACACATACACAAACATTGGTATTATGTATTAACCCATATAAATGCACTCTTCCTTAAAAATACTAAAACATGCAAGCAAGCCCCTGTTACCACTTTAATGCGTTTATATAACTGGCAAGGATCATGGGTTTTTACACTTAAGCTCAAAAATATCTTAACACTGACAACATTTAAGTGCACCTTAATGCTGCGTTCACACCGGACGCTACTTGTACTACCTCGGCGATCAGTCTCCATGCAAAGTCAATGTACAGCCGCGATGGGGCGGGGCTAACCCTCCCGCGATGCGACAGCCGCTTTTCACACAACCACATAGCTTGTCGCCCAATGTGAAAGTAAAAAAAAAGTTGATTGATCAGCGGTGTGTGCACGTGTGATGGTACCCTAAACAGACAGTTATTCATCCGGACTACAGAGTAACAATCCATGTCCGCGTGGGAACCATTAGTCAGTGAGGACATTAGTTCCGCCTAGACGGACCTCGGTAAACTGATAATGCCACTGCAGGGCATCAGCTGCAGTGTTTTGTGGTTGATAAGTGAATGAAAAGGATACAGCTACAATAATGTCCGCTTATACATCCTATTATGACATGATCGCAGTGAAACTTGAGCGGACGTGACATCACTGACCGACGGCAATGGTGTACAAAATGAGGTATTTATGGACAAGGGACGATACATCAGTGGGCGACGCGATTTTGGTAGCTGGGTTGCTTGTGGTGTGAACGCAGCATAAGAGTCTTCTCTGTCCTATGGTTTTAAATATTGCTTGCAAATTCCTGCACATTATCTGTATTGTGCAAATAGATTGGCAACCCTCTGGACTGTTCCAACCACTTAGAAAAATATCGCAAAATGAGATATTTAATCACCAATATTATTGGTCATTATAATACAAAATACAATGGCAAATATGTATGTGTTCCAAATAAGCCCCTGCAAAAGTTTAAAAAACAACAACAAAAAAACACTTCCAAAACTTTGGTTACACAGGGAAGGGCCTGATATGGGTCTTTGCCCCGGGCCTCCAAATGATCACAACCGCCCCTGAACTGCACCACCATCCAGAGCAGCTGCAGGCTACATGAATTAATCAATGTGATGTTACCAGCTCTGAAAGCGTGTGAGGCTGCTTCATGTTTCTCCCTCCATGTAAAGAAGCTATATCACACATGTAGAGGCATGAAATAGAGACAAGGTGAAGGTCCATGACGTGCTGCAGACATACCTGTACAACACCTGCTGGCCCTCATTAGCCGGCTTCTCCGAGGCTGAGCCACTGCTCGACTTCTTCTTGATCTTAAAGAACTTGAACTTCTTCTTCTCTCCGTCACTTTTGTCCACATCCTTGGCCGGCGACTCGCTCAGGTTGGCCTCACTCCTGGAGAACAAACTTTTCAGAGACTTTCTGGACGAGCTCTTCGCCATCTCTGCGGCTGAGGGAGCGGCGTCCCCGGGGACAAAGGAGGAGGAGAAGGAGGAGGACGGTGCCTCTGAACGACGCTTGTTTTCAGCTCGTTGAAAGCTAATGAAAAATTGTCGAGTGAAAAGCTCCGCACGGAGGGCACTTGTTGACAGATGACAGCTTCAGTGGAGCTGCTGCTTCATTTTCTGAGCAGCTCCCAGAGCGCAGGTGTGGCGACACGCCCCTCTGTCTGTCTGCAGAAAAACACCCAGAGTCTGCAGCCTCCTGAGGACGCTGGCCAGTTATACTGCTGCACAAAGCTGAGGCAACAAGCACCCCAATAAATTCACCTATCAACATATTAGAAAGTTATATCGACGACAAGAAAATATCACAGCAAAGAAGCTTTTACGAATTGTCTTTGAACCGAGAAAGTGACACTTTAGTTCATTTACCTGCAGTTAAAATGGAAGAAATAGGCTATATAGGCCTATATTTTTTTAAACAAAGGTAGCCTAATGTTCATATCTTTGCTCAAGGCACACAGTAGCCTACTTAGAATAATACACAACTTGTTACAATATCTTTGTGGTGTGTACAGGATTATTTCTATGAGATGCCTATGGTGATAGGCTATATTATAGATTATGTTTATTTTGAAATATTTATCAAAAACGTGCAAAAACTCATTGTTAACTTGATAGACTTCCAAAATTTAATTGTCACATTTTTAAAACTTCACAGGCCACATTTTATAAAATGAGGGGCTGTTAATGGACACACACAACATAAAATGTAGTTTAGAACAGATATAGGCTACTACAGGGGAGATTTTTATATTAACCCGCCACATTTTCAAGTCTATTAGACGTCTAATATACATCTAATTGTTCCTTAAACGTCTAGTCTAAAATTGGCCTACCAGGGGTGTAGTAATGAAAGTTTTTTAAAAGTCTAAATGTAGCCTGGACGTATATTTGACGTCTAAACAAGGTATATAGACATCTTAGATGTTTATATCGCGTACGAGAGACATCTAAATTTAGAGGTCTACATTGTAGAAGTTCATCTGATGTTCATGCTTATACCAAATACAAACCCAGGTATAGACTGAGACGTTGGTTAGAAGTCTATTAGAGGTCTAGTCTAAATTTAGACGTCGAAAAAACTTTCATTTCTATACCACTGGTAGACCAATTTTAGACGTCTAATAAACCCAAAGCTCAGTGGTTTCTTGTCAATATCTTAATAAACTGACAAATAACATTAATGCATATTTTCATAAACATTTAATACATTAATGACAATTTGTCAATTTATGAAAATACTCACAAGAAACATTTAAGTGGCCAAAAAAGTACTGTAGACCCAGACTCTCTGCCATGCTTATGCACACTCAACAAAAATATAAATGCACAAAACAGTGTGAATGAATCAGCTGGTTGCGCTGACTGACCACCACACAAACACATGAAGTGAGGAGACTGTCCATGTTGATACTTTCACAAACAGAGGTTTCATTATAATTTCATCAGTTTGCAAACTGCAAAGTGAACAAACAGAAAAGAAATGTAAATCAAATATAGTCGTATACAATAGCATAATGTAAGATAAGTGCTTTGTAGGGGCCATACCAACAGTTCTGGAGATAGTTCTTTATGACACTGGCTCTAAGTTTTAAGTTGTCGTCCTGTGGCTGATTTACCCTGGGGCTAGTTAGAGGCCTCTCTGATGGTATTGCGTGATAGATTAGTATCTGCTTGTGTTCCTCAGCCCAGGGGACACCATTAATCCAAACCAAATCCCCCACTTCATTGGCTGAAATGCACCCCAAACCTGCAAGGAACCCCAACCACACTTACTATTGTACCGCTCTGTTGAGCTGATGGCACTGCTGGACGTCCTCAGATTTCAAAAGGAATTAAGCATGATGTGCCTTGCATCTGTTACACTAAGTCTACTGGGGTGACCACTATATCTACGGTCCTCATTATTAGCCATTTCTTTTGGCTTCTTCCAAAGAGCTTGGACAGCTGACCTAACAACCCCAGACAGCTTTGAAATCAGTGGCTGTGCTCAGTCTTATGATCTGTGACATGGAACTGTCCTCTACAACCTCAAAGTTGTACCTTAACCTATTTAAAGCCTACTAAAGAGGTTTCTGGTTCAGTTAATGACTGTGGATGAAACTAAATATAAAATTATCATTAGTATCTGTTTGGTATAATTAGCCAATCATAAACATGACTTTATTCCTATACCATTCTCTTAGTGCAAGTGTATCAAAGAAATGCTGCTGGCCTGAGTATAAAGGTAGCACCAAACAGTGATTTATTTATTTATTTATTATAATTCATTTTTACAAACAGAAATGAAGGGAATATACATACATAAATCTCATACCTCATGATTCATGCTTCCACAAAAACAGACAAAACAGAATCAAAATGGATCAAATAAAACAGAAAGAAACACAACATACAAAATCACAAAATTACACTGACACACAACAAAAACACAGGTTATAAAATCCCCACTGTTATCGTAGTCTCTTGATCATAGTTGTAAATTATTTTAAAGTCAAACTTCATATGAGAATGCCATGTTTTTGTAAAGTCTGAAGTTCTGCCTTTGCTTTTGTAGTAAACTTTACATTTCATTGCAGCTAACAAGGCAAGATCTATATATCTACATTCATAATTATTCCATTTGTCAGAAATAATAGTTCCCAAAAGACATAAACGAGGTGAAAAGATAACAGTAACATGTAAGCGCTCAGATATTAAATTGCTAACAGATTCCTTGAAAGATGACAGTAAATCACATGACCAGAACATTTGAAAAAAGTACCTTTGTGTTTCGTATAGTGCCAACACAGGAATGATATTGCACTGTTCATTTTATTTAATTTCTCTGGAGTATAATAAACCCTGTGCAGTATCTTAAATTATTTATTTGTATCTTAAATTATAAGAGTATTTATGAACTGTTGTTCAAATAGGAGACCAGACATCTTGCTTCAGTTCCATGCAAAGATCTTGTTCCCATTTCTTTCTCAAATAGTCTGTATTTACCTTTGGACTCTCTGCAAGAAACTCAAATTCTTGAAAGTACTTTATTTTTATTGTCCTCAATGTTATTTAAAATAAGATCAGTTTTTGATGGCCTGGGTTCTATCAAGGAACCCTGTTCAGTATTTACTACATCCCTAATTTGTAAGAATCTAAATGCATGTTAAGAATGAATTCCATTCTTCTGCTGTAACGTAAAGGACAAAAAAGATCCATTTTCAAATAAATATAAAATTTCTTCTGTGCCTTTCTCATACCATAATTAGAATGTATCATCTTTACAACATAAGATTCTTGGGCTTTTCCATAGTGGACCATTAGGTGAGACAGAATTTGTATAGCCTATTATTTTATGTGATAATTTCCAAATCTGAGGGCTATTTAATACAACATGATTCGTAGTGATTTTAACCACTTTCAATATATGGTAAATACTCCAAGTTAAATGGATCAACGCCCAATGATTCTATTCTTTTCCATGAGCTTGAAGAGTTGGAAACCTTGACTTGGTTTCTTGGACTTTTAATATATCATATTTTCTTTTGTTTTTCTGATATTTCTATCTTCCCTCACTTTAAATTTGATTATTAATAGAAATAAACAATTACTCTTTATAACTCTAATAGCAATGTCACCCTAAAGCAGTGGTGCCTAAACTTTATCTGCCAGACTCCAATTTGGCAGACAAAGGTATCTCTGACCTCGACCCACCCACTGCCATATCAACACATAACCAGTTCATAATAAACTAAACCATATCATAGTAAACTGTAAACTATTATCAGTTACAAAAAAAAATCAAATATTTTGATGATTATTCTCCAAATTTCAAGCTGAAAGTACAAAATAGGAACTTAAAAGTTGCATCAAACTATAAATGCACTGACGGGTATGAAAATTTCACAACATAAAACAGTCATTGTGATCAATTTCAAAGGGAAGGTTGAGACAGAATATGACTGCTCTTATTTTCTTGTCTTAGAGTACTTGTGACTGCTTCTGTTAGCAGGTTGATCCAGAAATTCCCCCACAAAAACTGTTGCTGTTGCCTCTGTTATTAGGCAAGAGGCGGGGTACCTGTCAGCCGATCGCAGGGTCGTTTTGAGATACACTCACACCCATACCTAAAGGCAATTTGGAGCCACCAGTCAACCTAATAAGCATGCTTTCGGTCTAAACATACACACACAAAACATATATATATTAAAAAGAAGATGTTTAAAATACTGGGAAGGGATTTATGTATATATGTTTGGAAAAAGTGTTACATCTAAATTTAACAGTTGACAGTTGGAACATCAATGACAGGAAACTGTTTAGTATTTTACTGGCAGCTAGTAAAAAATTTATCTCAAGAAAATGGTTGAAAACTGACCCACCAACCATTGAAGACTGGATGGATGTTATACATGAGATTTACACTATGGAAAAAATATTGTTTTCCCTTAAATTACAGAGAGAGAAATTTTATAAAATGTGGTCCAAATGGACTGAGTACAATAAACCTGTAAGATCCGATTTTATTTAGATTTACTAAAAATCTGTGATGACCCCTCTTTTTCTTTAATAACTCTAGGAAATATGATGTTATTGTAAGCTCCCCGTTCTGTTCTGTTCTGTTCTGTCTCTTATTGTGGTTATGTGTTAAAACAATGACTTAAAACCGGAAAACTTGAGAGGCAACAACGATACAGACATTGAGACTTTTCACACCTATCATCCAAGGCCTGTGTGGAAAGAATAACAAACTTTGATGTGATACCTCACAATGGATCTCGAAAGGTCTGGATGAATGCAAGAGATGTTTGGTACAATGAAAGTGTAAGAAATGTATGTGCCTTTCAAATAAAATGAAAATAAAAAAATTAAGAAAAAAAAGAAGATGTTTAATATCACTGAAACTTAGTTGCTCATGAAACTGTTGCTCATGAACAGTCAATTCAGAAACTTGACCAGCCCTTGTTAACATCTTATTCTGGTCCATTTAGGGTATGCAAAAATTCCTTTGCTTAACTAGACTTTTTAAAGTTGTTGAAAGTACAGAGTCCCTGTAAATATTTTAACAAGTATGAAACCCCCCATGAAGTTTACTAAAAGTAAAAGTAAAAGCAAAAGTGCTGGTTTAAAAACAACCCACAAAAGCACAAGTACACTAAAAGCCACACAATTACAGAAACCTGGGTAAGTTGACTCAGTTATTTTCCACACCATTAATTTTTTTAAGTGATAATAAACGTGATCATTTTAAAGATAGGGATGTTCTTGGTATGCTTATTGTGCATGTGGACATAAAAGAGACTTCATTATTGAAAACCGTTCTTATTTGTGGAAATCAATTCACAAAGCTGAAGGTTGCAGGTTATTTCATTGTCTTGGGATTGACCTGAAAAGCAGCAAAGTCCAATAAACAAACAAACAAACAAACAAACAAATTAATAAAATCTAGATATTACCTTTTTATCTCTCAAGTTTACTCCAACACGTCCAAGAAAAGGATTGTGTTAAAGTATTATTTAAGCTGCTGTATATTTCTTTGTTGACCTTGGAAAGATACTTCACGGCCACACTCAAAATAAAAGTTCAAATTCGAAATAATTTTAAGAATAACTAAAGGCAACAAGGGCCTACTTTCTTTGTGTTGTTTATATGCACCAACACTGACCCATTTCCATTTGGCAGGCAGGTTTAAATGCCCTGTAACTGTTTATCTGTCCTTTGTTTCACTGTACTCATCTCATCCTGGTTAGTGGCGAAATCTAGTGGTGTGTGTAAAAACTACAGCTTAACATACAAAAGCTGTTTGGGTGAAACTGACGTTTTGCCTCCCAGGTAAGACAGGTAACCTTGGGGCTTTCTCTCTGTAAAATTTCAGTCCTGTTGACCTTCATCGTACTACAGCTCTATATTTTTGTTCATCCCAAAAGAAAACACCTTTTCCCGAAGATGATGAAATATAGCTTTACACAGAAATCCACATGCCAAAGGTGTAATGAGGTAAAAAGAAAACCCCACACAGAGGTGTTTTCTTTGTAAATAAGGTTAAAATGGTCAATTTCAATAAAATTATCGTAGGACAACTATGACAATTTGTCTATTTCTTTCTTCCCTGAGACTTGTCTGAGGATTTACAGATCTGAGACGCATCGTCACCATCAGGGTCCTTTTATTTCAGAAGTTTAGTAACTGGAAGAGCTTCTACCAAATACTAAAATTAGTCAGCTTTGATCATGTGAAATGTAATAAATAAGGTCTAATAGTGATGTAAGGTTAGGCTCACTCATTCAGAAAGACTGGGCCTGTACCATGCTTATGCAGGTCTTTCTTACTGCCTCAAGAGGGTGCTGACATATAACTTAATGTAACCAAAGACGGATGTTGCTGAGTTCGTGTTAGGTACTTCTATAGAGGGACATTAAGCTGTACTGACTAATCTATACTAAAGAAAACTGTCTTCATTTCATTATTCTGCAGAAATTAGGATATATATGCGTTTTAACTTCAATGTGGAAATCAAAATTCCAAAATTTGAGGACATTCATGTGCAATTATTTCAAACGAAACAGAAAAGTCAAATATGTGCTCTGAAATATGACTAAAATGAGACAGAAAAGAAAAATATCACCACTTTGGCAACCAATTCAATCCAATTCCAAACCATTTTTGTTTTTGTAAGGCACTTTTAAAACAACCACAGCGGCCCAAGGTGCTGTGCGGAAGAAAAATGAATACAACAAAATACTAGAGCATAGGTCGCTCTGTCTTGTTTGACCTTTACAGAAGTCTTTATTGGTTGTAATGATAAAGGAAAGGAGATTACAGGAGATAAGACAGGTAAGGGACTGAAAGCAAACAAAATACATGATCTCACTTTTACACTTTTACAGCAGGGAGGGTCATTAAATTGAAGTCACTGAATTCCTTAACCTGCTGGAATTCCCCTGCAGCTTCAGGAAACAATGTAGATACTGTTTGAATATTTTAATACATCACACAAACACTAAGTTACATTTAACCACAATAAAAAAAATAGACTTTAAATTGACAATTAATTACCTCAGATCTTTCTTACTCTAACCTGTGGCTATTTTAATCTGCTCCTCACGCTTTGTGCCAAAACATATCCCAATAGTTACTTTGCTCACCAGCCAACAATTTTTGACCTTAAAATATATTCTAATAAGCCCTGATGTAATTAGGTAAATTAGATTATTTGTTTTAAATATACATGTAGAGAAGTAAATACTTTTAAGACTCCTTTTTTGTTTTTCCTATACAGTGATTCAAACTGTATTTTTATCTTTATAAGTCAAACCTTTAGACCCATTTAGCTGATTTCTACTGTGTTGCCATCTATGTGCTATTACTCAGTGCCCCACACCCACGTTTATGCCCTATACTGCTGACCAAGAAAAAAAAAAAAAAACGTATGCCGAAAGTCAAAGACTGAAACCAAGATTGAGTTGAAGCCGTGGAGCTGGAAACAAGTGACGACAAATCTAAAAAGAGATGAGAAATATTGGAAAAAAACGTTCTGTTTTTAATTGATTTAGCATTAGTCAGTACTTTGACTAATGCCCACAGATTGTCAAGTAAATTTAGATTTTTGGTGATTGTTTTCCAGGAGGAGCAGCTCCTCTATTAAAACAAAAGCAAGAACAATCCAATTGCCAACACCTTTTAATTATTTCAAAAAGAAAATCAAGAGCATCAATTTCCAGAAAGTCAGGCCTTTTTGTTTATTTTTTTTGTCTTGAACTAAAATATATTCACACAGCTCTGCAAAACATTTTTAACACCATTTAGCATTTGTTCATATCATAGACACAACCCCTGACTTTCAGTGAGTTTAAACTGAATGTGAACACTGGCATTAGAGCAGAGTCTGTTTTATTTTCTCTTTGACAAACACAACCACACCCTCACAGCACACAGACTCTAAACATTGAATATATTCAAGATGGGTCATATGTTGACCAGAAGTCAGAGCACTTTTCCAAAGGGTCAAACATGAACAAGATATACCCATCATAAGTTTCTTTTGAGTAGGAGTAGGACCATGTCGCAAGATGACTTGACCTCTCTGACCTTTCTGTTATCTCAAAGGACATGTTACACAAAACAGATTACACACAAGGAGTGTTAATGATGAATTGTGATGAGTTTGGAACTTGTATAATAAAGAGGTTAACACTCATAGAGTATATCAAGATGAAAAGTTGGGTCTACATAAGAAACTCTGTAAACAGAAAGACCAATAAAAGGACACCACGGGGATCACCGGTGACACCGCTGCGAATGTGTATTTCAAATCACTGTAACTCCTCGCTGCTTTGTGCAATTTTAATCATTCAAACTGCCCCTGAAAGCTGTGAAATTGGCCTTTCTGGTGCTTTACATGCATTATGGTAATGACTGAGTGCTGTGTGAGGAGAGGGAGGAAATATCCTTAATATATTGAAATCTACCAAACAGTTGAGCTGATAGTTAAAGGGTTAAAAACTGAGTGGTCTGATAAAACAGTGGCGCACCAATATAGAAGGCACAAAGTAGATCTCATAATGTCAGTCAGTCGGTTAAAATCCCGCCCGCACCATACTTGAATCACAGTTTCAGTGTGAAGCAACTTGTTGGATGTCAAATCCATATTCCCAGACATGAATCTTGATCTGTCGAGCTACTGAGTCTTGTGGTTTGAAATGTGCCAAGCTGAGTAGTAGTCTAAGTCTTGTAGAATAATTACCTCCACCAAGGAGGTTATGTTTTCGGAAGAGTTTGTTTGTCTGTCTGTCTGTCCATCCGTCCATCTGTCCCTCTGTCTGTCCGTCTGTCTGTGAACAAAATAACTCAAAAAGTTATGGATGGATTTTGATGAAATTTTCAGGAGATGTTCAGCATGAGAAAAGGAAGAACTGATTTGATTTTGGTGCTGATCCGATCAGCCTCTGGCCGCCATAACGAAAAATGAGATTTTCGTGAATAACTACTGAACTAAAATAAATATCATTATGAATCTAATGGTACGTTTTCATGGTCAAGGAATCTAAATATTTGGATGAAATAAAGGTAGGACTAATATTTATGGTCAAAATGACAATATGGCTGAGGACTGTGGCGCTGGCGGAGGTCTGCGCTCTCCGAGTGCTTTTCTAGTTAAGATTTAAACTGTTGGTTTTCATCTAAAGACTAAAAAGCACTCTTAGAGCTAAAACCTCCACCAAAGTAGTTCACATATCGCTGTTACATCTATAAGCAATAGTTCAATGATAAAGTTACTATCATAATATGATTCCTTGACCCTGAAAATCCACACCTAGCACTCAGAATCATGTTGATATCATTATTAGTTAGACAGTTATTGAGCAAAAAGGATCGTTCACTAATGGCAGTTGTCTGGATCACCACCGAAATCAAATTGTTTTTAAGATGAACCAACATCTCCTGAAAATTCAGCAAAATCTGTCCAATGGTGTTTGCGTTATCCTGCTAAGCCTCCTTGGCGGAGGTAACCAGCCAGATAGAGAGATCCAAACATCCCAAACTCGACAATTTGATCCACCGCAAGAACCTGTAATCTGAATAAAAGCACAAAAATTTGTAATCCATAATGCCAATATTCTGGGATTTTCTCTCGCGAGCAGGTGGGAAGTGCCCCCTGCCAGCTAACTAGCTAACAACTCACTCCTTTCATGGACGCTTTAATCGGCATTCCTCCACAAGTGTTTTGAAAGATTTACTCACAGTAATTTCTAATGCAACTGGCCTGACAAAACCTTATTCCAAAAATGATGACACTGCTTTTTCATTTACAGTCTGTATCACTGTGAATATTTTGCCAGTTAAGGCATGGCTTGAATATTTCATGAATTATCAGTTGGCGTCTTCCGTTCACCTTTTGTAAAATAGCTCCATAAGTAAGAAAATCCTTAAAATTAGAGCATGAAATAATTCATCACTAATAAAAGGAAACATGCAAAACTGTTTTTTACTCATTTAATTGATGTGGCACCCCTGTACTGGCACTGGTTTCTACTTCTGTCGAATGATGGGAGTCTGTCCAGTAAATGGCATCCAGTGGCGAATTAATCTACTTGTTTGGTTTAATAATGGAAATGCTGGACTCCATGACAGCTACATATTTCCTCTGGCTGACCACTCTGTCTGTGGAAAAACCTGTTATTACATTGTGCGTAGGCCAAGTTTAAGACAAGAACAGCTTTTCATACAACGGCGAAACATATGCCACCCACAAATTTTGCTCTTTTTAGATTGAGATCTAAAAGATCACATATCTTTAAAAGGAGGTGAAGTCAGCATGCATAAAGTAATAATTGACTGATGTTGATTTTCTTGGGAGAAGGATAATTCAAGTAAGAAATCTTTTTTTATTAGTCCGTTTAATCAATTTATGATTCACTCTTTATTACAGAAACTGAATAAAATGAGCATCAGTGGTTAAGATCCCAATGATTTACAAGTAGGGAAGTTCTCTGATTGTAGAGGAAACTGTTGTTATGCCTCTGAGATCTTTACCTGAAAGACAAAAAGTTTATTGGACAAATTAGGGCTCAGCAAAGTGAAAACCGATGCTGAAAATATTCTAAAACACAAACTCTAAACTAAGTTTTCCCTTTCTTTCCTCCTTAACCTTTTCTGCCCCCTCCCTTTATGTATTGCAACAGAGTCACCTTTAGAGGTATCTTTATGTCCAAGTAAAAGCATGAACGTGATGTGATGCAGACATGACCAAAACTGTGTCCAGCTGATTCCGGTAACTTTCCATCAAGCAATACCGTGATGACGAAGTGTTCAGCATTCTAGCTGAGTTAGTATGTACTTTACCGAATCCCTCCAGGAAGTCACATTTCGTATCAAAGGAACGTGTGGAGAAGCTCGTATAAAACATGATGCAATCTCAAACAAGATAATGACTTCCCTGGAATTTTCTCTCGTGCCAAAAACACTTCCTTTTTAAGAACAGAGCAGTGGAGCGAGTATATGTTTATATGACACGTGAATCACGTTTTTAAGCAATTTGATGATAATTGCTCTGGAATGTGTGTGATTAGATCATGTTGTTCTTTGACGTCACAAGTGAGGCATGTTGCTATTGTCATTTGATTCTTGTAAACAAACTAAATTCAGTTCTACATGTTGCTATTTTTTTCCTTTTTCAGATAGGCTATATTGAATATAATTAAAGCAAATAACATATTTCAGTTACACTTGTCTGTCCAACAGTACTGCCAGTGGCCATGTTGCTTGTTCTGACCATTTCTGAATACACTGCCTTGTGAAAATCTTCTTCAAACAGTGGATTTAGCCCTTATGGTCAATTGTATGAATGAAGATGAAACATGAAATAAAAATTGTTTTGGATGGCTGCATAAGCTCTTGGTAATTTCGACAAATAAAATCACAATACATGCATGTTATTCATTGTATAACATCAAAATTACTCAAGCGTTACCATTTTTTTGTAGGTGTTTGTTTTGTTTTGTTATAAATATTAATAATCATGACCTCCTCAGACAGAAATGAACTCTTGCTCTATATTTTGAACAGTCAAACTCATCTGGTCACGCCCCTTTGACCTTTGATTTTACAAGGTGTTTTGCATCAGAGAACTGTTGCTGACTGGTTCGGTTCTCTTTTTTGGACCATGCCCTCTAAACCTGAGGATTTTAGGATTACAATCCCAGAAGCTCAACAGTTTCTGAAATACACAGACCAGCCTGTCTGGTAAAATCATTAAATACTTTTTTTTTTTCCTATCCTGGGGCTCAGTTTGAACTTTTATCAGGTCATTTTGACCATATCTAAAACAAAAAACTTACGGTGAGGCATCTTTTTACCACTATGGCCCCTGCTTAAGGAGCAGCCAACCGGAAGACCTGAGGGCTGCACCTAATGTTATTGTCTTTAAAGATGCTATGAGAAGTTTCTAAGTAATTACGAAAAAGTAGCACTTTTAGATATATGTCTGATCGAAATACACACTTTAAGATGAGTTTTATAGCATCAAAATGGGTTATCTGTAAATGCTATTCCTTAGCTTCGTGGTCGGGTCTTGAGAAAGGCTAATGCCATTCTGAATTGTCCCAATCATCCACTTGGGAACGAGTTTGAGCTTTTGCCCTCAGGCTGTCGTTTTAGGGCTCCTGGGAGAAGGACTAAAAGACTTCAGGTCTCCTTTATCCCCAGTGCTATTCATTTACGTAATGGCAATTAACCCTAAGGTTGCTCTTAATTCTTGCACTTTTATTGCCCCTTTGCACTTCCGCACATTGCACTTTTAGATTACTTGGTGGTAATTTTCCATTTTGGTATGAGCTCTGAACTAAACTTTTAATGTTTTTGTGTATTTTTATGTTTCATAACTTTTATGTTGCTTTAACCCTGTTGTTGTTACCTTGTCTTTTGTGAGCCCTGCTGCAAAACCAATTTCCCTCCACGGGACAATAAAGAGATTCTGATTCTGATTCTGGGTCGTACAGGGCTGGACTGGCCTGAATACTCAACTTTGGGAAGAAGACAATTAAAACTAGAGCAAATTTATATTATTCGGACACGTCCTAGAGCACTAGGCTGTGAGTAGCGATATATAGCCGGCTACAGAACTATGATACAAAGTTTTCCAAAAATTGCTTGTTGCCACACATCAAAAACTACCGATACGTAACTAGAAAGAGATACATTACCTCGTCGCTTTGCACCCTGTAAGTTGTTGAAAAAAGAAGTTGTAAAGCAATGCAGAGTTCTGAGGAAGGTTCGAGCTGTATTCATTAGCATCACAAAAAATGCACGCTTTGGCTTGGGTCACATCTTTCCGACAGTCGCCGCGTGTGCTCATGGGTAGCAGAGTCTTTATGTCGCCGGAAAAAGATTCTCCTCATAGCACCTTTAAAAACAAATTCAAAACCTACCTTTTTAGTCTAGTTTTTACCTGAATTACCTTTCAGTGTTTTTATTTTTTCAAATTTCAGCCCACTTTTGTTATAATTTCATCTTGTTGTTTTTATTTTTGCATCTTTTCTGTCTTTCGTTATTTTATTTTCTAGTTTTTCCTGTTTTTTTTTTTTTACTCTATTTCAATTTATTACTTAGTTGTATTATTTTTTAAAATTCTTTTTCTTATTTTATTTTATGATTATAATTTTACACTTTAACCTAACCTCCAGTGTTTTGTCATTTTTAAACCTTAAGATGGCGTTTCCTCAGTACATACTGGGTACAGCTGTGTGCTTTATTATTGTTTTTTATTTATGATGCTTTTTATCAACACTGTGTATGGATTGTGGTGTGGGTGGGTTCAAGGGCTGGGTGGAGTGGGTTTGGGTCATAAATCCTTCATTTTAATTCATCTGTCTGTTTGTAAAGCATTTTGAGCTACATTTTTTGTATGAAAGTGCTATATAAATAAAGTTTGATTGTTTGATTGATTGATATCTGACTTGCTTTGAGTTACTGCTAGGCAAATGGCTGATCAGCTGTGTGAATTAATAGGCAGCTTAACAAGTGTACCTACTAAAAAGTGACAGGTGAGTGGATTATATAACAATTAAACAAAAAAAATAACGATTAAAATCTGTTTATGAGAAGATATAATGGACAATAAGGCAAGTTTAACACAAAATGGAAGTTTAATTGGAAATAATCACTTGTAGTTCACTGATATTCTCTTCTTTAACCTTTTCTTCTGATTCTGCAGCTCAATTTCACAGCGTAGCAAAAGTATGGCTGACACCTTTCAGTGAAAAGGATTTCCTGTTACCAGTTTTAATGAGCACATTAAAGGTCTGAGGTGTTTTACTTCTGGTCAGTAGTGTTTAGGTGTTAGCTGTGGGGGTTCTCCCCCGCAGCACAGTTCACAGGAGGAAATACTACAGAAACAGAAATCATTGCACGGCAGAAAGAAAAACAGAGTGGTTAAGAGACAAACAACTCAAAACACCCAGAGAGAATTACTGTAAAAAGCTAGCTATGTTTACCGTAACTTTGGGATAGATTTTGTCATTTAAATATCTTTCTCTCTGCCATCTTGCAATAATGATTAATCCAGTGATGTGTTTTGAGGTTTCATGCTTGTGGGAGTCACCTGCAGTGACCAAAAATGTGACACATTATTTATGTCTCAGAGAGAACAGAAAAAAAATCAGTTTTCATCCAAGAAGATTGCCATCTTTTGGCAATTACTAAGGCCTCTACCCCTAAGAATAATCCCTAATGACAACCTCACGCCAGTTTTTTTTCTAAATGACTATCACTGTAAGCATTGTTTAATCAATGACACTTCCTGGCTGTGACAATGAAAATATCTTACTACCTGTAGTCATGCTCTTTTTATAAGCTGTTTTCTACGTTTTCTGAGTTTCATTGCTGACTGACTGCTTTCATTTCCTGTAACTTCTAGGAAAAGCCTGAAATGTTAACTGTGGGGGGCAAACCTTGAGTGTCGAGGTGTAGAAAGCAGGATGTCGGCCTGTAAGTAGGTCAGAGTGACATTTGTGTTCATGGGAAAAGAGCTTTTGTAAAGTCATGTGTGGCAATAGTCCCACTTAAAATTTGATTTTAAAAAAGAGGTTACAGAAAAAATAGTCGATAAACACGAAACTTGGCAAAGAAGTGGTGTTTTAAATTTTCAGTATGGGAACTCTCTTCATCAGAATTTTTACCTCTAGAGGTTATGTTTTGGCAGACATTTGTGAGTTTGTCTGTCTGTGAGCAGAAAAATCTCTCATTTTGCTTAGATTTTCAGCAATCTGTTACATTGATGGATTGATTGACTGATGTCTTTATTTCAATCATGTACATGACAACTTGAAAACACTTAAAAACACAAATAAATGATAATCAAATAAATTAATAAAACAAGACAGTCGCTGAATCTGCATTTTTTGGCATGTATAAAGAAATTTCACATTTCTTCTTATCACTAATGTCCATAGACTGTATATAGTGGACAGCATGGCACTGCCTTCTACCATTTAACGGTTTTGAAGCCATAATATCCCCCGTCAGGGCGCCGCCATTGTGCAGCCAGTAGAGAATCTGGACCATATCTGGACACAGCTGTCGTAAACGGTCGCAAAACTCCGCAGCATACAGCGTACACAATCATTGTGAAACTGCCGTACACCGTGGTTATTTTTTAAAATCTAATAACTGATGAAAAAGAAACTTTTCAGAAAAAAGAGGACTTGGAAAAAACGCAGCCCAATAATTCTTTCATATCACCACAGCATATGGGTGGGAGAAATATTTCTACGAGGTGTATTAATTTTTTGAAGTTTCACTACGGCCCGTTCAGATGAATGGGGGAGACGGAGAATTGACCTCTACTGCAGCCAGTCACCAGAGTGAGCAGTTTTCGTGGCGACTTCAATTCGAGCCTAGCAACATGACGTCCATGTATTTTACAGTCTATGCTAATGCCACGTTGCTAGCTTGACTCTAAGCTAGCTACCTCAGGTAGTCTTCTGTGCATGTGTGGGTTTGGTAGTGGGTTTTCACTCTACTCCAGTTTCTTCCAAAGACTGAGAACATGCTCACTAGGTTAACTGGTGACTCCAAATACACGAGGTGTGAGTCTATATGAATGATTGTCTGTCTGTT
Source organism: Scarus forsteni (assembly GCA_036419115.1). Classification (NCBI taxonomy): domain Eukaryota; kingdom Metazoa; phylum Chordata; class Actinopteri; order Labriformes; family Labridae; genus Scarus; species Scarus forsteni. The sequence continues at coordinate 17,692,699 of JAZDUH010000458.1, forward strand.
TCCACTTACCCTGCGATCCAGTTGAGGTTTTACTACGTCCATCACCCACTGTCAGCTAGTAGCTATGGGCTACAAATAATGGATGGATGGAGTATCCCACTTTTGACTGGTTTTGTTTTTTGTAAACCTAATTTCATATATACCTGTACATGAAGATGAATGTTATTGAGTGTTTTTACAATAATGAGTAGAATGTGCCATCTGGAATTATTTTCGACCTTATATGTTGTTTATGAGGCAACCAGTGCTACAAAAAGAACCAATCATAGCCCTTGTGCTGTGCTTCATCTTTATGCAGTTACTGTAACATTATATTTTTGAGGAGGTGCACGTCAGACAACTTATGCATAAGTATGAATCAGGTTTTACAGTAATACTGTCTTGACCTTTTAACCTCTCTGTCACCATCTCTGACTCTGTCACTTACATTATGCCTCTGTGACTGTAATAGTGAAGGCACGGCTTCTGAGGAGGGTAAATATCACACCTTGAACTTAAAGTCTGGAAAGGTAAAATGTATTCATAGGCGATGGATGCTGAAGTGGGTGAAGAAGTGCTCATTAATGGAAGCCCTTTAGAGTAAAAAATGCTGTTTTCTGGCATTACTAATGTAATCATGTGATGATTATTAGATATGTTTTTGTTAAAATCTTAGAGAAACAGTACAAGGTCTAGCAGACTTAACTGGGCTTTAAGTTCTATGCTACAATTCCCTGTAAAGTTACTCATGAGTATCTCCCAATGGCCAGATTCAGGCTGCTGTTGTAAGTCTTAATATTTATGCTTCTTTAATGGGGACATGTCTGTCTCCAGAGGTGGTCTCGCAGTGGTAAAATGGAGAGAGGGGAGCATGAAGACTCAGTTGGGATAGTAACGCTGTGAGTGTGTGTCTGCCTTTGTAAGACAAGCGCCAGGTCATGCTTTGTCACACTCTTTCAAATTAAAACACTGAATTTATGCAAGTATATATTGTAATTGTGGAATTCTTGTAAATGTGGCAAGGTGTCTTGATGACCAAGCTTTGGAACTTTTATGAAAAGGCACTGTGAAAACGGGTTAATGAGTTAAACCCAAACAAAAAGGTAAACATGCAAAGAAAAAGATCTATTGAAGAGATAAAGTCGTGACTGCTCATAGCTCAAAACTTTGTTGGGACTGTTTTCCCAGAAAATGCATCCAATAATCGTGAGATAATAATGTATTTTATCAAGAAAAGATTGCCATGTAATTTTCACGACTAAATAATTTGGTGTTCAAAGGAAGTCAACTTTTCAATTCAGAAAAAAAGAAGAAAAAATATATTATCTCATGTAAATGAACTATTCTTCCACAATTACCATATTTCATGAAGTAATCTGTCAGGAATAATTCAACTTTTAAAATATCTTGAGATTTTCCATTTTTCTCTATTTTTTCTTTGTTTGCATTTGGCAGTTGCGATGGTCATTATTAAAAATAATACACAAAACCCAATATGTATGTAGAAACAATATCTTTAATATGCTACATTGTGTAAATATAAAAGTATCATCAAAATAGTCTCTTACATATAAATTCTTACATCTCATAACCTGTTTCCAAAAATAAACTACACAGACAAAAATAATTTACAAGAGAAAGAAAGCTACTTGACAAAAAGTACATTTGTGGCTCAGTAGTTCAATGTCCAAGATCATTCCCCTTCTTGTTTTGCACAGAAAGCACACAGTTACAGTTTTATTCATTGCTAAGTGGCAAAAATAACCATAGAAAGCACTTTTGCTAAATAGTATTGCCCAGCTGTGATTATATGGTTCTAATGCTCATATTAGGATAGTTCAAGTTTTCAAATATAAACTGTAAAGCTTTGTGATAGAAAAGAAATGTAAGACAGGCTTACTTGCTAAGAAATATCAGGATATTTAAATCCTATAAGAGATACAAAGTGGAAAACTTGCAAAAAAAGTTACACTTTAAAACTGGTGTAGGGTTTATTCTGGAACATATTAAATTGTAATACAATAAATATTTAAGTGGCACTCTGTTTCACCAAGCACAGTGCGTCTTCACAGTTAATCAAATCAAATCATTGTCGGATAATGCTTTTTCTCGCTGTATTTCAAACCTTGTAATGTAAGAATGTATTAATCCAAAACTGTGATGATGTTTATGTTATTTTGATTTTTATTTTGGCAATTGCATTTAACACACAGTGTCACATTATCTGTATTTTCCCTTTTTTTTTTTTTTTTTTTACATAAATAAGATAAATAGTTGCCTAAAAAAATGCAGAATAGTAGGGGGTGGCGCTTCATCATTCATAAAAGAACTACCACTCGTTACACACATGCACCCCAAAGTTCAAACACACAAAAGTATAACAATGCACAACACAGCAAGTGAAGACTTTGTGACACATTGTTTTTCCTGAGTCCATTTTTGGTTCTTCCGAGAGATTCGATCTCTTTGGAAATGTCAACACAAACAGAAAAATATAAGCAGAAAAACACAAACTATGATACAGCTAAATAAATAACAATGACTCAACTTTAAAAAAGGTAATAAGTTAAAGCACAAAAAGCAAACACTTTTCTACCTGAGTTTAAAAGTTATAATACTTCACAGTTTAACAATATCCTCCCTGTTTTTTTCCTTTGAACTGGCTTTGACAGGAAGTACAATCACTGGATACCTTCTCAGTCTTTGGAATGCTCTTATTTGGTGCTGCGCTCATTGGGTTGTGGATGTCTCCCTTTTTTCCTTCAAGGACGTAAAAAGAAGCTTTATTTGGCGATATCTGTTTTGCTGTTAATGGGATGCTGCATGTCTTTTGTATTTATTTCTCCCCACCATCAGTCACTTATCACTGTCCTTCAGTCTTTACAGTTGGCCTTTTGTGAATATGAACCACACTTGCCCTCTCCTGATAGGCCGGTGAGGGGCTGTGGTGTGAGGAAGGAAGAGCTGACTGGCCCATTGGTATCGTTGGTGCATTGATAGCCGCCGTTAAAGCCTTCAGCAGTGTGGTGGCCTCCTTCTGGTCCTCCTTCCCCTCCCCTTCCAAGGTACGAGCCAGCCAGCGCTCCACAGCCTCCTCCACCTGCAGCGCTGAAGCCGTCTCGGTGAGAGTATCAGCCTCTTGGCTGGCGTCAAACCGCTCCACCATTTCTTTCATGTGTGCGTTGATGGGCGCGTTTGAGTTAGCAAGGCAGCAGCTGCGCTGGTGGATACGGAGGGAGAAACGGTGGAAAAAGGTCTGGGCGCAGAGCTGGCAGCGGTAAGGGCGGTCCCTGCTGCTGTGGAGGCGGCGGTGCAGTTTGAGGTGGATGTACTGGGTGAACTTGGTGTTGCACAACTTGCACTGATAAGGTTTTTCCCCAGAGTGGAGGCGCAGGTGAGTTTTCAGGTTGCTGGTGCTACTGAAGCGTTTGTGACACACCTGGAAAAACATGAAATGAAAGGTTAACATTTGTCCTTAATAATCGCATGACTGTCAAGTATCACCTTAAGAAACTGGAGTGATGTGTTTGGGATTGTTCTGGAAAAACTTGGCCGAGCGGTATATCTTGATGATTTAAACAACATGGTATCAGGGTTGACCAAGTTGTTCCAGTTGTCAGAAATAGTTGTATTAATCATCAGGCACTACCATGCTTTCTTTGTAAGACCTGTTGTGTATTCAAAAGACTCACACCCACAAAGTCACACAAGCAAACAAAAGCATAAAGATGCTATTACATGACAAGGTGGGTTGTGGCTCAGTGAAAATCAAATAGACTCTGCCTTACCAGAAGGATTTGAGTCACAGACAAGGTGTTGCATTGTTGAAAAAGTCTTTTGTTTCTTTTGTTCCTCACACTTTTGATTTTACATCACTGCCATCATAATATCAGTCGAGAGCTTGTAAGAAGCTTGTAAGGAAAGTGAAAAACACACGCAGGAGAGTGAGCATACCTGGCATTCATGGGGTTTCTCTCCTGTGTGGACCAGGTGATGTTTCTGGAGGTGGGCTAGCTGAGTGAAACTCTTTTTGCATAGGTTACACTGGAAGGGTCTCTCTCCACTGTGCACTCGGAGGTGGACCTAGAATTACAGAGATCATAAAAGAAATTAGCTTTAGCATGAAATGGTAAAGTCCAACGGTTGGTTAAGGTATTATGTATGTGTTTTAAAGACAAAAGTGAGGAATGTTTGCTGTACCTTGAGGTTTGAGAGTTGTCCGAAGGTCTTGGAGCAGATGTTACATTCATATTTGATCTTTCCATTCTGCTTCTTCAGCGGATAGGGCAGGGATTTGTGGCCTGGGCCGTTACGTGGTGCTGTGTTGGTTTTGGCTGTGGCTAAGCTCAGGTTCATGGCCTCCTCGCAACCTGAAGGAGACTGTTCAGGAGACTGATGCTGACTGCCAGGCTTGGGTACAGGGGACAGCTCTGGGGTGGCTGGGGCGCCTCGGGGTGGCGACACATTCGGTGTGAGTTCTTTCAGACCCCCTTGTGGAGACGGAGGGTATGGGAGGGACACTGGAAGAAGATTCGGCTGTCCAATGGGTGGGTACGGAAGACCGTCTGTGCCCAGATAGCTGCTGTATCGAAGGGGGCCTCTTGAGGGCAGCATCCCAGGAAAGGGAGGGGAGTAAGAGGGGAGAATGAGGCGAGGGTAGTGTGAGCTGAAGGGAGGAAGGAGCTGGTAGGCAGGTTGGAGGGGTCTGGACTGGGGGTAAAGAGGGTAAGATGAGACAAGGCCCTCCCTGTGCCCGTACAGGCCGTGAAGGTGAAGAGGAAGACTTCTGTGGGAGGAGGGGACTGAAGAATGGTGGTCAGGTAAGTATGAGGGTTTTAAGCCTTGGACCTCTCTTGGATCCGGCTGAGGGGAAGGAATGATTTCCCGATCTTCTGGGTCCCTGTTGCCTGGCTCCTCCTTCTCCACCTTTCTGCTGAAGTCCATGATTTGGTCGTCAGGTGTATCAGGCGGAGTGTCTCGCTCTAACATTTCCACGTCTATTTTCTCGTCACCATCATCATCCCTCTCTTCTTTCACTTCTTCTTTTGTTCTTTCGTGGAGCCATGTCTGCTGAGGTAGGTGCTGTTTGGTGTACTCTGGTTCATACTCCTCCTCAGAGCTTGTGTATTCTGCAAGTCAAGAAATAAAGACATGATCAGTATCCTTCCAGATCATGATACAGACATACTGGCATTCTGTTGGTCAAATGATCTAGTTTATTTAAGTTAAATAATTGTTAGAATCCCTTATACAACATCTGTCCGAAAAGGCACTCCCTCTTATGGTAAATGATAGTAGTTTCAGTTTTGACTTGACTCTAAAATCACACGCTGATGGTTTCTGTTATCAATAGCCGTAGTGATTTTGATGTGGGAGAAAAGGTCTGTGGTTGTGTAAGTGGGAGTCTGGGTGTCATGTGGGAGTAGATGCAGTGCAAGATTCTGAGTTTCATTTGTGAAACCTTTTCTTGGTATAGCTGTCTTACCATACTTGCCACAAGACAGTGTGAAACATTCTTCCTTTTTCCCCTCCCCTCTGTCATTTCGAGAAGGCCATATTTGCAAGGCTTTGTCACCATTACTGGATGCCAGCTGCTGTCTGATGTCATCCGCTTGTTTCTATCATTACGATTTCACTCAAGCTTTGCATTTTTTAACCACTTCGGATTGTTTCAAACACTTCACAAGGTCTCTTTTTTAAACCACATTAAAGACCAATTTATTCTATATTTTTCAGTGCCTATATGGTTAAACGTGAAAGCCCTCTATTATTTAGTGTCCTCTGCATTTTTGCACATCTTCTCCAAAGTACAACAAACCATTACTTGAACTGCTTGTTATGGTCATGTGTGCTGTCTAGATTTAACTGTCCTGTGTCTTGTTTTTTTACTGTCATGCTGCTTGCTCTCATATCTCTGTTTACAGGGGGTTTTGGAGGAACACTGTCAAACCAGCAAGGTGGGCTATGACAAATTATGCTGGACTTAAGTGACAGGAAGTCTTAGGATTAATGGTTTTGCTTTAGCATGAGTCACTTAGGTGAACGGTGGTACATCTGGTGTATCCAGTTGACATGAGTCACCAGACTTTGTGGCAGCAGAGAAACATTCAGGATGATGAGGATATGACTTGCTATTCTTCTAATAGCTCGCAGCATATGACTCACACAGGTACTTTGACCGGGCATTACTCCCTTGAGTTTCTCTACTCTCCTTAAATCTTATGTCATTTCACGCAACTTTTCAAATACTGAGATTTTTTTTTTTCTGATGTGGGTCAATTCCTTGTTATTTTACAGACGCATTTGAAAATTTTCAGTGAACCAGACAGGAAAAAGATGCCATCAGATTAAATTTACTGTAAATAAAAGATAATATCAAGCCAACAGACAGAAAAGTATGTCCCCATTCTCTTTGAAGTTATGAATAGTTTTGGTTATGTTTATCTTCTACTGATGCGTTCTTTGTGTGACAGATTAAGTCTGAGTAACAGAACAGCTTATAACCAGCTGTTTTCATGTTATTTATCAGAGAGGAAGAAGAAGAAGGTGTGAGGCAAAATCTGTACCGAGGCAACAACTTCTATTACATTTTAATACCTCCCAACCTGAAACATAAACACACATTTTGTTCATTTTTCACCATAAGTTAATTATGTCATTATAAATGGGACTTACATTTTCTCAACGTCTTTGTTGTCCTGACCAAAAATGGTCAAAATTGTTTGTTTTTTTCACAATTAAAAATCTCCGGAATTTTATATAATTTTTGGCATCCAAACAAGATAGGCATGAAATAACTAAAGTGGGCTTTCTTTCAAAATACAAAACTATATTTTGTATAAGGATAACCACATTTGCTTTTCTAATAATAACCAGTGGGTATCCAAGTGCTGTTAAAAATGTATTATCTCAAGAAAAATGTGGATCACCATATTCAAAAAGACTATTTTTGAGGAGGCGCATTAATATGAGAATTGATATTGATAAATCTATCCTTTAAAAGTCTGTTATTTAATGTTTGTCAGTATTAAAATTTGTTAACCATATACCAGTCAAACTGTTAATTGTTGATTCAAAATTGGCAAATTATGTTAATATAAACAGAGAAGATGACTTGACAGTTTTAACTAAATAAACAGTATGAACACAAGGACAGCTCCAATATGAATGAAAGGACTTGTATCACGTAAAACGTAACTATTAATTTTTGTCTATTAAATCTTAATTTAACTTTGAAGTGCAAAAATAACTAAAATGTGTCTGAAGGTATTCTTGTTGATCCAAGAATATTTTGATCCAAAATGGCTGCCAAAATTAACACTGTTTTACACTTACTCTGTCTGATGTCCACTTGTTGGCTGCAGAGTCGCTGTGCAAACTCTTGGCTGTACCACACCAGTAGCTCCTGATTAGGCTCAACAGGTCGGATGGTGTAGAAGTAGATGTCCCTGCTGTTCTGACATGCCACCAGGTTCTGCTCGGCTGCAGATCGGGCCGGGTTCACGTAACGCATCCAGTTGGATCTGTGCACATCGTAGCCATCGATGAAGTTCTGGAGCTGGCCACTGCTATAAATCTGTGAGAGAAAGAAGAGAGATTAAAAACATTTTATTTTAAAAATAAAAATGCAGGCTTGAATGGGAGATTTGAATTAAATTTCTCCACATTAAAGTCGGACAGTTAAACTGGTTTAGTTGTCTTATCATCAGGACTGTCATCAGCCAATAGCCTTTAAGGAATCATATAAAGCATTTAAAACATGAAGCACGTCAATCTCCTGATTAAAATACCAAAATGAAACAGTTAAATAAATTGTTATAAGTACAAAGTAAAAGTCTGAATGATTACCTCTGCCATGTACAGTAAAAAATCCTGAGTCTTTGATTAGTTGAGATATCTTTGCTGTTCTGCTCTGTTTGTCCTGAGGGTTTCACTCTTGTGTCTGTTTACGCCTGTGATGAAGTCTCTTTTATTTGAAGCGTGGAGGCGTGGTTCCACAGTCACTGGCCCTCTCACTCTCTCTTTTCCTTCCCCTTATTTTCTCTTTTCTTCTCACCTAGTTTTGCGTCTGCCTTGCAGTTCACTAACTGAACAACACATCAATGGTAGCTTTAATCACAAACCTGTCTTTTACAGAGAACTGTCTTTTGTTGTTTTTTTTAGAGCAAAGGGAGACAGATATGACTATCTCTTGACAGGTTCTGGCAGGGTGACAAAAACACAAGGCACGCAGTTGGCAGCACGTCCAGTCTCCTCCCACACCTTCAGTGGCATAATTACTCCAGTACAACGTCAGAGACTTTCACTATTGCGGCAGGGCAGGAACACCCCCTCAAACAGGTTTACAGGAAACAAAGCCGGAAGGAAAATACGTGGGGTGTAAAGCAAAAAGTCCTTTTAGGTATTGACTCAGCAGAATATAGAATTTCCTGAGTGACACAAGGAGCTTGAGACAAGAAGATGAAACATGGGACCAGACTGATAGGGGGATGGGAAAAGGAGGATTGTCTGAGTGTGTGTGTATTGAACAATAGCTCTTTCCTTTCTGTGTGTGATACACGTAGCATACAGGACCTGAGCTGCCGGTAAGGCTCTGATGACTGAGCGAGTGTGAGTCCATTGTTGTCACCAGCGCTGTCAACTTCCTCAAAAAAAAGTTTGACCAAAACCCCTGCAGAGAGGCCATCTGCGTAAAAGCGTTTTTTGTTTCCTTACTTACGCACAGACATATAAGTGAAACTTCTGTTTCTGACCAACTTTTAAATGTTATTAAAAATTGAGGAAAATGAAAACTTGTCCAAAGTCACACCCTGAAGTTCTAAAAGGGCAACACAAAAATAAAAACCTGAGACTTTCCCTAGCATTTGGCCACAATCATTATATTAGTTGGATTGATTTAGGTGTTTTGGTACTTTGTGTAGATCAGAGGCAAACAATTGGCAGCCCTTGTGCAAATGCAGTTCACCTTTCTACTTATTGTATTGCTAGTTAGTGTGAAATAAACCTGATAAATCTGCCACTTTTTGACAATGAACATAGACCATACACATCAGGACAGTGAATGTTTTAATAATTTGAATATTATCCTTGATAACTGGTTATGTTTTGTTGAAAGAAAATGTATTTTTTTTAATTTTATAAAACCTCATTAATAAGCAAAATTAAACGATCCTGTGAGGAAAACAGAAAGGTAAAATAATGTGTTTAATCTTAGTCTATATAAAATGAGTTTAAACCAGATTTAATGATGTGCAAATCTGATTAAGGATTAATATTCACATACACTGTAAAGATTTACAGTTTTACATTTAATTTGAAATTTAATATTGCATTTTATGACACAAATTAAATGTCATAGGATGTATTTATTTATTTATTTATTTGTTTATTTATTTTGTACAATTGGCCCTCTGGCAGTCATTTGAAAACAGAATATATTGGGTAACCAAAGTTGCCCAACCTTGCAGAAACATGTATTTTGGTGTTTTCCTTACCCTCCAAAAATATTTTCTGTTGGCTTGCTTTGGGACATTGTCTTTGGTGTAGATGTCTCCCTGTAGGGGGCCAAAACGAGTCCCCTGAGGAATGTATTCTTTGCTAAAAACACCGGTCACCTGAAACACACAAAAAGATATTCGGTTAGACTCCGCATCAGTTTTCCCTTTAAATTGTCAGACTTCAAAAGAAGCCATGAAAAGTGCACAGGGGTCATGATCTTGCTGGTGATTAAGTCCCAACAGTTGGTGGCTTTAGTTGTTACGGCGTTGTCATGTTGACCCAGACAATCCTGAGCTACGTTAAAACCCACAAGGTGACACACTTTCAGCACTAACGAGTTAAACGAATGAAGAGCATTACACTTTCTCTGACCTACTCCACTGATCTCTGACCTGCTGACCTCAAAAACATGAGAGAGAGGAAGCTGTGTCACATGATTTTATCGGAAACTTCACACATGCCCAATTTGATCTTTCATTTATTGTACCTGGACTCTTTGGAAGACAACGTTACAATCAATACCTTTATCATAGTATATGCAACAACTACTTAAGACATGTTCGGCATGGTTTTGGGTCATCATCTACCTTTCCATAAAGGTTTTTTTTAATAAGGATTTAGGTTTAAGAAGCACAGAGTAGGTAAAATGATTAATCTTCAGTTAGAGTCAACAGGGTGAAACGGTGCTCTTTTGTTTGTTGAACAGCTTTTACGCTGTCAAAGAAAGTGTTGAAGCTTGGGGTCAATCCTCCTCAACTCACACCCAAACATACACACCAGCAGGCAACAGCATCTGTGGCGTAAGAGCAGCCCCGGTGTCTTGAGGAGCTTTGTGTTCAAGCCTTAAATACCCCCTCCCACTCACTCACCCACCGACAGCATCCAAACACTGTTTATTTTCGCCGTGAAGGAATTGGCGTTCAAGCCTAGCCTCAAAGGGATTTCAATTTCAGCTTGTGTTGAGCACAAATCTTGAAGATGACCAACAGCGATTGCTTTCTGATAATCAACTGTGCTCTTCAGAACAGAGCTGGACTTTCCGAGTGATGGATCAGTGCTTAATTAGAAGAACAACAGGTCATCGAGGGCAGCGGGAGTGTGTATGAGTGAGTGTGCGTATCGAAGCCACTGAGGTGATTCACGTATGCGATGAGCCAGTGTGACAGGGACATTGTGCTTTTCTGCTGTTGCGTGACTAACGAATCGCTGTGGCCGCCTCTGCCGCTTAACCGCTCAGTTTCGCCAGGTTGGGAGGAAAGGAAGGAGGTGGGGGGCGGGGGGGTGTTAAAGAACGGAAGAAAAGACGATGGGCGTTCTTAAGTGAACCCACGCTATCACACTCCTTGAACGCCCTCCTTTTTTTTGCAGCCCTGACCCCCCCCCATCCCCCCCAAATCCTTGGTCTTTTCTTAACCCTCTTGGAATAGCTCGTGCGCCCGCCAGGTCGAGGCCTGATGCCTGGCTGGCTGCCTGGCCTCAACGAAAGTTAATCATCTGGTTTTAACCTAAATCCCTCCCCCACCACCACCACCACCACTACAAAACACCCTCCTCTTCTCTTTCCTCCCATGCTGCTCCCATCCCGTGCGTTGTCTCTCTTGCAGGCACCCGTTGAATGCCCCATCTGCCACGTGCCCCCTCTGCTTGCCCCACTTTGTGTTCAAACGCGAAGAACTTTGAGGACAGGTGTGAAAAAATCACAGAGATCAATCGTTAAAGCCAAACAGAAGCTCAACAAGTTCTGTGGTTACACTCTCTGTTTCCATTCAGACTTTTTGGATTTGACTCATCCTCCTTTACTGAAACAAGTGGCTGACACACACCTGTACCAAAAATCCCTTCCCTCTAGGATTCCAGATTACTGTGTGAACTGTGCCTCAAGGTGACACGTGTGAGCACTATCCCATAAAACCCACACAAAGGAGTGGCTGTCTTGATCATAACAGGAAATGTATGACCCAGCTTTTGTCAAGAAGGAAAATTCAGAGGACTGTATCTTTAGGAAGGGAAACCACTCAGAGGACAGTGTGTGCATAGCAGATTTACCGGCAGACACATGAGTGTGCATTTGTTTTCATGTTTCATTCTTTATGTTATGTTCTCTCAGAAAATATTAGTTGGGAAAAAACAAATTATGAGGAAAAATTACATTTAAAGAAGCTGATCTTTCCACATGCAATCAAGCATAGCTTAAGTCATAAACAGCTGCATGACGTGTAGAGGGTATAAAGTACATGTAAAGCTGGGCTAGTTAGCCAGTAAACAACAGCTGGGAACTTCAAAATCAGCCCTCGAGGAGATTTTTATCACTTCAGTTTGCGTACATGCAGCAGAAGTAAAGGGGGAAGACTTGAGAGTTTGAGAGCGAGAGAAAAAGGAACGATGGCTGAAAGTGTTGCCTGAGTTTGGATAAAAAGAGGAAGGGGTCGGCACACAAGTCGACCACAAGCAGCAAGTGTTGAGCGTCAAGTGCAGCTACTTAAGAAGTGTGACATCTTTCTTTTTCTCTTCCTTTTAAGATGATACATCTCTCACAAGCTGCAGTGCAAAGTCCATTTGACATGACTGAGAGGCTTTACATAAGGTGACATGTTCAGGCGTATACCTGCTCTTACTGCCAAGTAGTCAGCTGATTGAAATAGCCTGGAGATATCCTCTGACTCATAAGAAAGAGAGGGGGTGTAGCTTGTGGAAAAAAAAGGATAAAGAAAGAAGGCAGGAAAATTTCATGTGATTAGATCACCTGCGGGAAATTGAGCATCTGCTAATTTTCCAACCAAGAGGCCCTGCCCGTCTACGCAATGGCAGAAACTTTAGTTTCGTTTACTTTACGGTACATTATGATATTATGACAAATGTGGAAAAAATCAGAACAAAAAAGTAATATGTTGTACGAGAGAGGCAAGAAGCTCCAAAAGACTTATGAAATGCCTCCCCTATGATGACCATTGAAGTTTTAGGCAGCGATTTCACAGAGATTGAACAAAAGGTAAACCATAAATGTTGTACAATGAAAACATAAAACAAACATTTCAGATTCAAAGTCCAGTAGTTATTACATGTTTTTTCAATGAGTGATCTTCTTCAGTGCTTCTGAGTGATGATAAGGTGCTAATTGTAGGGATGTAGGTAGCTTACTCCTCTGAGATGTGTTTTAATGTGGCTTGAATAATGGAAGTGGGACAAAATGAAAGGCCAGTGTCCTTCGCGTGTCTTGTTTGATGAATCAATATCGTAAGAAAACTGAAGAAAATTACGATGACATAGTTTAAGTTATGGTCCAAAGACCTTAAAGGTCCCTGACCCCAAGCTGCTGTTGGCCTCATGTCCCCTGCCCCTTATCCAAACACATTATGCGCTCTACTGTATGCATGAGGACCCATTAGTCAGCACATCTTTTGTTTCAAGACCACAAATGCAGATGGCCCAACAGAAGGTTATGTAACACAAAATGTATATCTTAAAGTTGAAGCATTGATCATTATTAGACAAAACTGAAAGTCAATATAACATGATAAACCATGATGATCTAGGATACATTACAATATGACACTTTTTCAAGCTCTGCTGACCACACAATGTTCAGCAAGACTATTGGAACAGTACAAAAATCTATTTGAGTATAAACTGAGAAATAGCATCAGTGCCACTGACTCAAACATGTTTGCAATTAAATTCTGGACTTGTAAGGTTTTTTTCTTTCTTTTTTTTAAATGGGGATATTCTTGGTGTGGTAAATAACACATTTCCTGATTGTATCCAGTCATTTCAAACATAGGATTAAAACTTCAATCTAAGAATTTTGCTTAGTGTCAATTAATCTTCAATACCAATGTGTGCCAAATATTTGGGATAAGTTTTTAAATGTACATAAATTGACATTGTGTGACTCTGTTGGGTTTTAAAAGTAAGCACTAAAAAGAGAAATAACAGTTTAAATATGGATTATTATTGAAGTATAATTCAATAATAATCCATATTTAAGCTAGTTTAGTCCAGATGTATGTACGTAACTAAATGTACCAGTATAATGAATATTTAGTTCATAACTGTTATTATATCAGCTTTAGTGGGTCGACATCTCTTCATACAAAAACTATCCAAGCAAAGCAAATATTCCTTACCTCATTGTCTGTGCTGTACTCAAAGGTGAGGTTACGAGGGATGGAGGTCATGGCTTTGGGCAGGTTGAAGCTTGGGTCCGATACCTGGTCTGGCACAATATAGGTGCAGTTCAAGGCAAAGTCCACCTCTCTCCATCCACTTATGTCTCCTGGTGTGCTATCCAGCTTCATCTTTGCAATACAAAATATTCTTGCTGGTAGATGATGGATTCCGGCTCTTAGGACCTCTAGTTTGGTTTGGGTTGCTTTTTGGTATAGAAGCACTTTGGTTTGGTTGTGTAGGTCCCTTGTCTTAGGTACGCTGGTTAAAGCTCAAGTTCTGAAAAAGAAATAGACAACAGGATGAGATTTTAGTGCTATGGATGTCAGTGTTTTCATGTTAGTGCTGAGTAAATGTTTTTGTGTTAAGCATTGCAACTGTCTGTTTGATTCAAGCATTGGATCTTGTTATTCATTCATTATTCAGGCGGACAGTCCCATTCATGAAGCACCACAGTTCATTGACACTCTCCCTGGCAGTCGTCCCAGAACTCGCCATTCAGTCCAAGCAGCCATGCCTAATGAGGCCATCAGATCAGCTTGTGCAACTCTGTTCATCCAACATTATCTACCTCTAATTACAAATGTTAAAATAAAAAAAAAAAACTTACTATGACACATTCATTCAGCTGTAGCATCCTCATGTCTTTGGCTATGTCATCCCTGGATTCTTCTTCCTTTCTCCTCTTCGCACTCTTCCTTGCCCAGTGTTTATTCTGGGAGCCCTGCTGCTTAGATCCTTTGGGTATCCTCTCTTGCCGTGGCCACTCGTGTCACCAACACCAGAAACTCATGAGCCTCCACGATTGCGCCGGGCTTTTTCAGCTGAACACCCCAGCCAATCAGAGCCCCGCCGCAGTCACATGATTGAGCCATCTGACACACAACTGTTGGCTTCGGACAACAACATTAGTGACGTCGCACACTTGGCCAGCAGCAAGTGGCTGTTGTGATGAATGCTTACACATGTACACACACACACACACACACACACGTCCACGCGCACACAAAGAAGAGATGTTAATGAATGAATAAAAGAAGAGCAGATGGCTGGCCTGTTGCCACTGAAAAACACACTCATGGACTTTTGCTTGGTTTGGCACTTAATGAGCAATCTGCTGCCACTGTATCTCCTTGACCTACATCTTATTTAAGAACATCTTTAACTAAAGACCCTTAAGACCCCTGCCTCACTAACACCCCCCCTTTTTTTATAGATCTCATACTTGAAAAAGAAATCAATATCGTAGTTTTAAGCGAACTGAGGACATTAAAACACTCCAAAAAAAGGAATCTGGGTTTCTCTTTCAGCCTCACACACATTTGCTCCATGCTGATTAGTGCCGATTCTCAGGTACAGATGTAGGCCAGGTCATTCCAGCACGCAGGGAAGAGACTTAGACACCTGTCTGCTCTGTGTCCCCTTTACTTTCAGACACACAATCTAGTTATATAGAGCTCTGGGTCACCTCACCTACATGCTGCTGTGGGTCAAAGATAGCCTGGAGAGGAGAGAGCAGTTAAAGCAACATATGGAGGTTAAAACGAGAGAATGTGACATTTCTATAAGAGGAAAGCAACCTGTGCATGAAGAGGACATGAGGAACTACACCTGCACACACATTCCCTGACCAAAACAAGTCCTGAGATGATCTTATTTGGACAATATTGGTATAAGAATTTGTCATCTTGAATAGTTATCAACTATCCAGTCTGTATGGCTGATACAACTGTCGAACAACTGTGACAGTGTTGGTATGGATACTTCCTTTTTTAATTTCATTTTTAGCTTCTAATGATCTTCAGTGATCCATCCATCTAAACTGCTCATCTGTTTTGGGCTTGTCAGGGCTAGAGCCTATCCCAGCTGATATCAGGCTAATAGGAGTACATCCTGAACTGGTTGCCAGTTGATCACAGGGCCACATAGGGGACTGCAGACAACACTCACAATCAGACCAAAGGGCAATCTGGAGTCACCAATTAACTAAATACTTAGGCAAGTATGATGGACCCATGTAGACAATGTAAAGTTCACACAGGAAAGACGCTGGTTGACAGGAGGGTCAAACCAGCAATGTCTTTGCCGTGAGGTCCAAACATGAACCTGCTGCACCACCATCTTATATATATATATATATATATATATATATATATATATATATACATATATATATATATATATATATATATATATATATATATATATATATATATATATATATATATATATATATATATATATATATATATATATATATATATATATATATATATATATATATATATATATATATGTATGTATATATGTATGTGTATATATGTATATATGTGTATATATGTATATATGTATATATGTATATATATATATGTATATATATGTATATATGTGTATATACATATATATATATATTTATGTATATACACATATATATATATGTATATACATATATACACATATATATATATATATACACATATATATATAGATATATAGAGATTTTTTTTTTTTAAAGGTTGTTCAACTTTTCAATTCAACAATTTATAAACACTAGGGGTGTAACGAAATTTCGTGCCACGAAATTTTGCAAAATAAAATTCAAATATTTTATATTTTTATAAAAATTCATTTTTATAAAATAAAAAACGCGAAGGAGTGCCACACACCAGTGACCATGAGACTGGAGATTTTTTACCCTCCTCGCCTGCTGTAGCAAAACACTCCCTTCAAAAAGAAGGAAGACGAGGTCGAGGAATTAGCTGATGCTCCTTCGTCAAATAAATCGGTTGTGTGGACCTATTTTGACTTCTCCTGTAAAAGACGAGAGAACGGTGAGAAGATTGCGGACAAAAAAACAACCGTGTGCAAAATATGCCGCTATGGTTCGCCGTATACTGCGGCGAGTACAACTACCAACTACCAACTATTTTGAACTGGAGACAGGCAGCAACTGTATGTTTGTGTAAGCCTGCATAAAAAAACAATTTGACAATTTGATTTTTGCATTTACTGTTGAGTTGACAGAATTTGATCATACTTGAAGATCAGAAGTATATGAACTGTTATAGGCTAAATATTATAGTTCACAGTTCAGACATTTATAGGTCTAAACTGCAGCTCTGAGGACTGCTATTTGTTTTCCTTTTCATTCAAGAATGTAGTTCCTGGTTGTTACAACAACAAAGCACTTTTGTTGAGATTTTATGTTTGTATTTGCACTGTAGTCTAAATAAGGGGAAAAAAACTACAATTTTTTTTTTCAAAGAGTATTTATTTTGTACTGATGCAGCAATGTTTTCTGTATGTCTGCATTAGGAAGAAGATTTTTGAACAACTTCCTACTGTTGCGGATTTTCTATAGTCTTTATTTTGTATCCTGGGTATTTCTTATCGTGAGCCCTGTTTCGTATTTCTTATCGTTTCATGAATTGACCATTTCGTTACACCCCTAATAAACACAATACAAATGATCATTTTAGAAGGCAAATTCCCTCTCCCTCCATCCACCGACCCATCCATGCCATGAGTTAGTTTGGCTTTTAACATTCCTTCTTGAACTAAGTCACAAAAAGTATATCAATGTGGATTTTGGTTCAGAAACAAGGAAGAGATCATTTCCTGAATCAATCAGTCCCCATATTTTGTTGTGGCAGAGAATCGATAAGAGCTCCCCAAGTCTATTGGAACATTGTTTTTTTGTTGCATTGGATCTTCTCTGGAGAACAGTTTGATTTATTGAGCCAAAGTCTTTGTGAAGGATTGAGGTCAGATTTCCACTTTGTCAGAATGCACTTTTTAACCGCAGTACTGACAAGTAAGCTGAAGTACTTGACAGGATTACTCATTTTAAGCTATTTGAAATCCTCAAGGATCCACAATTTAGGGTCTGGGGGAATTATCTAATTTAATAATTACTGTGGTAGTTTCGTTAACATAATATCAAAGCTCTGATAACGGCACAGGACTACAGCTACAAGTCTTTGTTTGTAGTTTAACATTTGGACGTGCAGATGAAACCATTTTTGAATTATTGAAGCCTTGTGGGTATTTGACAGTGCCTCAAATCTGATTCCCATTTGAGAGAAGTCTTTTTAAAGAAGGTATTAGGGCCCAATAAAACAGGGCAACTTTTCATTAAGTGCTCATCAGAGTTCACTGTCTGCTTGCCTGTTGTTAGCGTGTTGGTTGTAGCATGGATTAAGTTAACTCAAACTTGAATGATTCAAGTTTGATTATTGTTCCAGATATAAGCATGTTGCACAAAAATCACATGTAATCTAATGCATAGATTGTTTTTCATTGCTAAATATTAATTACTGAAAAAACCCCAGCAAGTATTGTCTTTTCTGCCCTAAAACAAATTATGTGCTCTTTAGTCACAGTTTTTAGTCTATAGATTGTAACAATAAGAGTAACATGTAATATTCAGAAAATACAAACATATATGAGCTATTTCTGTACTGGTTTCGCTATTGGGTAATATCAGTAGAAAACTACATAAATGATATTGGCAAAATGCAATAAAAACAATTCTCTCCATACATTTTTGTATTTAGTTTACTGCACAGTGACTGTTTCCCATTTATATTTCCTTTTTGCATAGCAGGCCGTTGCTACATGTTTATTTTGAGGCTGTATTGCCTGGTAAATACTGTTGACGTTTTACTAATAAATTTTGTTTTTGATTTGATTCTTGAATTCCAAGTTCCCAAGAAGTACAACTTCTGTTTTTTCAGTACAAATTGCATAACAAAAACAACTGAAAGCCACAAGTTAAAAAAAACAGAAGTGCCAAAATATAAAACTGAACACACTTTGATTTACCAATGTTTGAAAGCAAAATGTAAATGTCCGTTCAACTTAAGGTGGTAAAGAAAACAAATCCAAATTGGATGATACTTTCTAATAAGTATTTCTAAATAACAGCAATAAAATACATTTCTAAATAAACTTTCCTAAGAATAATTAACTCAACCCGTCTTTCATAAAGCACTTTTTGTGTTGATGTTGTTAGTTGTAAACACAGCCAAGAGCATATAGAGAATGCAACATGGAAGAACCAGCAC
Source organism: Scarus forsteni (assembly GCA_036419115.1). Lineage (NCBI taxonomy): Eukaryota > Metazoa > Chordata > Actinopteri > Labriformes > Labridae > Scarus > Scarus forsteni. Next base: position 17,711,406 of record JAZDUH010000458.1, read on the forward strand.
GCAAATAATTCAACAAGCAGACGGAAAAGGCAGCAGTAGACTTCACTTGACAAACACATCACCAACAGAAATAACCAACAACATGGTATAGTATTTCCTGTCCCTGTACTGTTAAAATGCCTTATTGATCTATGCATATATAACATGTTCAGTCATGTAATATTCAACTCCTATAAATGATTGATTCATGTTCTTAAATCGGACTAACTACAGATCAGTCAGAAAGATGTTGGATGATCATTTGAATGTTTCTGCATAATTTATAAAGATGATTAACCCTAACCGTTTTTCATTGATGCATTAAAATTTTGTAAATAAAGACTTCTGGTTGACTGGTGATGCTTTATACATAATGAGTTAAGTATTAACTGATGCTTTTCTTATGTTGAATAGTGCTTATCTGACAGCTTTAGCTATAATTTTACCTAACTCAAGAAATAAGAATGTCATTGTTCACTTTTAATCAAACAAAGTTTTATATTTGAGGTTGTTTTCTTTTCAATGTGGACGGTATTTAGACTTACCAGTCCCCCCTCCCTTTTCCTCATCCCCTTTCTTTCTTTCTGAACTTGGCTGGTGAAACAGTAAATTGGCTGCCATATGGCACGACTACTATTCCAAGAGTGCAGCTTTACTGCCCAGTGTGGCGTGGGGGTCAATGGTGGTGGTAGAAGAAGCGTGTGTGTTGGAAAGAGGGAGGGGAGGAGGGGATTTGGGCTCTTTCACTGTCCTGTGCCTGGCTTGGCTAATTTCTCTAATTTGCAGACAGTCTGGGCTCCGGCTCAGGGCTCAGAGGCTAAACACTCAGCACTCCAGGAAAGCAGGCGAGCCTACTCATCTCACTCACGGGCACACAGCACATCCGAGACATCAGATAGTTACAGGCACGCTTTTCTCAGGGAGGGAGGCTCATCCCAGGGGCAGGGCAAAAGGGAACTGGGCCTTAGACCTGAGCGGGAGGGAGAGCGATAGCGGCACCAGACCAGACAGAAAGGATAAGTGGAGGAAAGACCTGAGGTCAGCTCTGTGGAAGTCGTCTGAGACAGAGAAAATCAGACAAAGTGATGTGACCTGAGACCTGGTAATACTTAGTTAGTGGTGTTTTGCAATAGTCTGGTCTAAAAAGGACACCTGTTGACATGCAGAAGTCTATGTATGCACTACTTTAGTCGGTAACAGAGCAGAGAAAGCTGCCAGCTGCTCCACCAAATGTTGACTTTAAAGAGAGTTAAACAACATGCATGTTTATAGATATAATGAAGAGTAAAAAGAAGCAACAACCAAGAATCACATGAATTAAATGAGCTATTTACAACCAATTGGTCATTGAGTAAAATCCCATTTACAGCCACTGTAACCACCACAAATGTACTTTTCATTTTGCTGTCTAAAGAACAAAAAAAGAGATCCAAAAGAAGATTGGAAACATTTAACAATTATAGTAACACATTTATTCAAGGTTTTTCACCTCTTGCTAAAGCTGCTTAACAGTCCCTGAAGTTAATTTTGCACTTTGAATCAGGCAAATCTTTATTATTGAGTTATTAGCAAGTACAGCGGAGACCTAATTATCATTTTGTTACATGAAGTGCATCTGATATCCTGTGCTGCCAGCAAATAATTAGGGCAATTAGGAGTATAAACCAAATAATCCTATTGTTTACCCATCAGTTAGCACCGATTCCTCCACCAAAGCCCTTTTCTACAAGCCCCTCAACCAATTAGAAGCCAACATGAAAGATGTGTCTTATAACTGGCATAATCTAATCAATTTTTGATGGCATGATTAAAACCAATGTGAGGAAGAGAATCAGTATTTAAATGTTCATGCTTAAACCTTTAAATACACGCATAACTAAGTTGGGTGGATATAAAGTCGATAAAAGAGTCAAAATATCATAAAAAAAAATCTGCTTTTCAGAAAAAAAAAATGCTGTGCAAGTAAATGAATGAAATATGTATTGTGATGATTGGAATCAGATTTGTATTTTTTTTTACATTTTAATTGGTTATATTTTTTTTATCCAATCACTAAACTAAAAAGTAACCAGTGGCACTGTCTTATAAAATAAAAATGATAATCTTAAAAAATAAAAAAAATATTGTTAAATGCAAAATCTTTGTGTCGAAAATAAAAACTGCAGATACCTGGCTGTGTGTTTGCTCTCTTATGCCAAAAATACAGTAAGAGTCAGAGCTATTTCCAGGATTAAAACACAATATGAGCTGTTAAACTTATGTTTAATCAGGAGTTTTTTTTCCTTCAAATTCTGCACAGGACATATATTTACACAAAGAATTAACTGTTTTTCTGGCACCTGTTTAGCTAAACAAGTTACATCGAGTGCTAGCTGCACACAAGCATCCGTTGTTACAGAACATTGTGCAAGATCGCACACCTGCTGTCCGCACTGCATCCAATAAAAATGTGATCACCTTGTAACAAGTTCATCATCTGCTTTTACTGTATTACTGGAGAAATTAACGTGAAGTGCTTTGTTTTGACAAGGGATGGTCTCAAAGGCTTGCCAATACACAGCCTCTGCAAGTCAGTGTTTCTCCCTGGTGTTGACAGTGAAAGAAAATAATTTCAGACGAATGTTCAGCTATGTCCCTGATGTTTAAAACATAAATAAGCTCTGCTGAGTAAGAAACGTGGGCTGCATCAGGCTGCATAGTGCTGTGTTGCTTGCAGCCAGTCTCATTCAGTAAGTACACGGTGTTAGTTACATGTTTGCGCTGACACAGCTATGTGTACTTTCCACCACGACACAGCCAGGGGAGAAAAACAGAGGTTATTCAGATGCTCTTAGCATATTTTATTGTAACTAAATTATGCATTAACACAATGACCAAAGTAGCATGTAATGGTATTTGTTGTGAAAGATAAAATAATAAGTCTTAACACTCCCCAATATCTTGTGCTGTTTGATAGAGATACACATAGTTTATTTTTAGATTTAAATACACAGTGTCAAAGAGCTCATTTTTTGACTTAAAGGGACTGTGAGGAGAATCTATTACCGGCGACATAAAGACTCTGCTACCCATGAGCACCCGCGGCGACTGTCGTAATGCTGCTTTCCAGTAACCTTGGAACTGGGATTGACATCATCTCCGACTTATCGCCGTTCTAGTTGAAGTCTGAAAAAAAATGCCGATCTACCAGGCTATTGTTAGCTGTTGTTAGCATGCCCTGCATTGTTGTTCACAAATACCACATGAAGATTTTAAAAAAACACTATGGCAGCATTTTTGTAAATACAAGTCTAACAATACTATGTATACAGCTGATCTAGAGCGACACACCCCAGTCAGAAGTGCAAATAAATTGATTATCACAGGAGCTAAATAACTGTTCACACCTGGGGCATCCATCTTCGATTGTCAACTCGGGGGTGGCGAGGTTTCACCGAGTTCCCAGTAGGAAATTCAGACTTCAGGGGTGGTTACAGCTGCAGTTTCCTACTCGGAACCCTGAAATTCCTACTTCTGACTACAACTGGAACGCACCACAACACAACCGAAGCCAAAGCGTGTGTTTGTTGTGTTGTAGCCCGGACCTTCCTCTGAACTCTGCATTGATTTACAACTTCTCTTTTCCAACAACTTACAGGATGCAAAGCGACGAGGCAATGTATCTCTTTCTAGTTACATAGCGGTAGTTTTTGATGTGTGACAACAAGCAAGTTTTGAAAAACTTGTAGTTTTGTAGCCGGCTATATATCACTACTTACAGCCTGGTGCGCTAAGACGTGTCCGAATAATATAAATTTGCTCTAGTTTTAATTGTCTTGTTCCCGAAGTTGAGTATCCAGGCCAGTCCAGTCCAGCCCTGTCTGACCCGACCAAGAAGCTAAGGAATAGCATTTATAGATAACCTATTTTGATGCTATAAAACTCATCGATAAGTGTGTATTTCGATCAGGCATCTATCTAAAAGTGAGACTTTTTTGCAATTACTTAGAAGCTCCTCACAGTCCCTTTAAGTAGGCATGATATTATGGAATTTAATGTATGCTCTTAATCATTAATGTTCTGAAAACCTTCCAGTTTACTCAGTACCCCTGATCCACCTCTATTCACTCTATGTCTGCTCTGTTGGAGCCCCTGTTACTTAAAGCCCCTCTTCCCCATGTGGGCCAAATCTTTACCTAAATTGTTGACTGCCTCAGACTGATAACTGTCCTGCTAATGAGAGAGCTGCCTCTCATGGCAAAAGTTACTACGCTGCTGTGGTTAGACAAACTAAAGTCCAAACCATGTCTTTTCAGCAAGTTACAATGAAACTCCACACTTGTTTTGTTATATTAGGTTAAACCATATACTTTGGGGTGTGCTTTGAGAGCAATTTAAGATATCTGCATAATAATCTAGCAATATGTTTCTTATTGTTTGTGATCTTATTTACTGAGAAAACTGTTCTCTATAATTAAACCCTGAATGTGATTGGACCAGTTATTTGACGATCTAACAAGTAGGAGATACTAAGAAGTGCTTTAAGGTAAGAGGAAATACATGTATTAGTATTTACAATGTGATGATCTGGTAATGTAAATCGCAGTAGCAGCATTTAAGACAAATTTATCAACATGCTTTGACTGCATGTTTTAATGTTCAATTCTTCTCTAAAACACTAACTCGCTGGAGTTAATATCACCTTATGGTAGCAAAGCTTCAAAAAGACCCATCAAAAATACATACAAACATCTCAATTATCTGTTTCTGCTAAACAAGCACTTCTTTTGAAAAGATTCTTTAAATATTCTAATATACCTCACTATATCTTTGCCACTATTCTTTCACTGAGGAAAATTTAGTGAAGGGGCTAAGTTAGTTAAAGTGAATAATTGTCAGTCTAAACAAGAGTAGAGAAGTTGTCTAACCGAGCAACAGCAACCAAGCAGAACTGCTCTTGATAAAGGATCACTTCCTCAAGAGGGCAGAGCTCCCACAAAGGGTCGACTGGTCAGTTCAGCATGGTTCAGTCACATGTTTTCAATGGATTTGTATTCTTTCAGCATTTGATGCTTTGCACTGGGCTTGCCTTCCCAACCAGTGAGCTTCAGCTACATATAGAGCAATAGAACATTATAATGGAAGACCTTTTTGGTGGAGCTTGCGGGGAATCAATCATTTCAGGCTTCAGGTGCTGTTCACAGAAAGAAGGGGAAGAAGTCACTGTGCTGCAAATGTTGTGATCTTGTTCTTATAAGTGTTCTGTCACACACAGGAGACAAGCAAAACACACACTGTAAAAAAGGCTAGTTGTTTTAACTTAAAAAAGTGAGTGTCACAGCTGCCTTAAAATTGTAAGTTTTCTGAATTTAGAAATTTAAGTTCAGTTGAATTAAGAACGATTCAGATCAAGTGAACTTCTTCAGTTCAATAAACTTGCTATTAAGTCATCTCTACTTGAATTATTTAGTTTAACAAACTTCTAAAAGCAATCCAATTCCAATAGTATTTTTTTTATGCCAACACAGAAATTAAACTTCTTTAAACTGCAGTTTTAAAGGTAAAACAACTTGATCTCAAGTTCAGCTCACTGATGATTTTGAGCTAAATTGACTTAGTGCATTTGGATTTAACTTAATATTTCTCTTTAACTTTTACTCATTTTGTTCTGATTTGACACAAGTTTATAAAATAAAGTTAAAATTTGCTTTAGGAAAAACAATCTTAAAAGCAGAAAAAAAGGTCTAGTATTTATTATTGCCAGACAAACCAAAACAACTTCTGTTCTTCATGCTTTAATAACACAACTGGCAATTTTTATCACATGATCAATGTGGATAGCAAAACAGCTCTGAACAGATTCAAGATACATTTGCCACAAAAAAGTGCTTGCTTTTGGGAAAAATGCATCCTCATCCACAAATGTTCTTTAACTTTTACTCAAATTTGTCTGGCTTGCATGACGGCTCGTTTGGTGGAAAACGAGCTTATAGCTCACATCTTTTATTGTTTTATTTCTTTTTTCACATTTGTGGATGAGGATCAGTGGCCTGAACTTCAGATCAAGTTGTGTTACCTTTAAAACTGTAGTTTAAAGAAGTTTAATAACTGTGTTGGCATAAAAAAATACTATTGGAATTGGATTGCTTTTAGAGGTTTGTTAAACTAAACAATTCAAGTAGAGCTGACTTAATAACAAGTTTATTGAACTTAAGAAGTTCACTTGATCTGAATCGTTCTTAATTTAACTGAACTTAAGTTTCTAAATTGAGATAACTTAAAATTTTAAGGCAGCCGTGACACTCACTTTTTTAAGTTAAAACAACTAGCCTTTTTACAGTGCACTATGAAATGCATAAAAAATTAATCCAATATATAACCTCTTCAAAATTTACCCGCCAAAGTGGACAGTGGTAACAAATTTCTCTTGTCTGCTGTCAGTGTGTTTATGTGATGTTTTCTTTTTAGACAGAACGAAAGTGGAAATAATCCTGTTTCAGGATAATTATGACAGCTCACGTTGTTTACAGCGGCTTCTCCTGTCACCGTCTTGTTTGCTGGAAACATGCCGCGCCCAGATATGTACAATTAAGTAAGAGGTAAAGGCGTGTTTACATCACTCATTCAATCTTTCTTAGCTCCTGGGTGCCCCCAATCCATCTCATTGTATCAGTGCTCCCCTCCTTCTGTGTTTTCACGCTCTGCAGTGGTAAACAGTAAACAGCTGAGCAGCAGGAAACAAAAAGAGGATTATTTGGATGATGATGCATTGTTATGTGGCGCCACGCTTGTTGCTAGGGGCTGCTTCTCCAGAAAGTGGTTAACCTATGGGAAGAAGCCATAGTAACATGAAAAAAGGGATGTTGTTTACTGACCCTGACCAGCTTAGTTTTCACTCAGATCCCTTTAACCAGGAGGATTATCCCTGCTGGTTCAACCTTAAATATGTAAGATTATATTATTCCATTTTATCACTATTGTTTTTCTGAGGGCATCCTTTTTTTGTTAAATTTAATGGGTGTACTTCTGTAGTGGTTAAACCCTCTGATGCATCAGTCTTTAAGTCCAAAGTGCTCTCTTTATGATTACATAAAATTATATTTCATCATGATTCTCCGAGGGATGCACTCTTCCCTTCTGTTTACTCTTAAAGGAGTACGCTTCACTTACAGTTTGAACACAATGACAAACATCTGTCTCTATGCACATACCTCAGAACTTGTCCGACCAGTCAGATCGCTAAAGGGGTGAAACTGTAATTTCACTGGAAGAAGGCTCAGTGTGGCAGAGGCCACTGAGGACAGATAAGAGCTGCTTTAAGCTTATGGAAGCAATCATGTTTGCATATTTATGTAAAAATCCTGTATGTATCTTCAGGTCAAAAAGGTCAATGTATATAATCTAGGTGTGATTTGAAACACTCAGGCGTACTTTAATCTTGATGTATAATCTTTGTCAATCCTTGACAATGGAAAAGTCTAGTGCCCTCAGATGTGTCATCAGATGTTTGTGACCAGAAGGGGTTAAAAAAACAACAGACTTAAGTCCTACTTTTTCTTCATCCATCTCAAGATTGAAAAATGTTTTTGATGTTATTTCTTCCTACTGGATTTTAACTTCCAACGCTCTTTTGTTCACTTGTTTTTCTTTCTTTGTATTTGCTATTGGTAGATTTTTAAAATTGTGGAAGGGAAACACTGAGATACTTTCTACAAGTACTCAGGACTACTCCACAAACATAACCCGAGCTAAAGCCTTTCTGAAGGCATTGTCTCACAAAGCTCACAAACTTATAAAAATTGATAGATTCACATTCTGATTTGGATTTGGAAGTTACAAATTATGTTGACAGTGTTATGCTCTTGGCTCAGACTTTTTGCCTTGTGCATGGTAGTGCTCTATCACTAAGAGGAGACATGTTAAAATGACTTGAAGGGCAAATAAAAAAAAAAGCACATGGGCTCCCTATGGCCTGGGAACTGATGCTCTAGACAATACAGAATTTATTTCACCAATCAACAGCCCTTAGAAAGTGTTTGGGGAGGGCAGAACCTTTCAAAAGCATGTCCAGCAGGTGATTGGATGAGAGATCCATCAATTGCTTTCATTATGGGCCAATCAAATGATGCAGTAGGTGGTCGCTACTGCTGCAGTGTAAAGTACAAAATGCAACTAAAACATGTCGGAAGCAGAGCAAAGTATCCAACAAAGAAATTCTTTTAGTTTTACTTATTTTTCATTTTAGAAAAAAGAAATGCAGGCAGATCTGACTAAACTGCTATTCGAGCTGTTAGCATCAATGCTAACCTCTGTAGGTTGCTTCCTGCTCTCAACAGACTCAAAGATCCTGCCTTTCCCTGCTTTCATCAGACCAAGCACAATCATTTTGCCTGGGAGCTTTGCAAGATAGATCTGTCTGATGATGACAATGAATCAGGCACAGCACGGTCAGAAGTCTTAATCTGAGATGTTTTCTTTTTGGACTTCAACAGAGTGCTGCTTACTGCTGCAGTTGAATTATTCACTTGCTTGTTATTGCTTCTGCTTTTGCCAAGAGGTTGCTAAAAAGTAACACTGCATATTAGTCATTTACTTACTGTCACTGTTTCAGACACACAAACAAGAAGTCTGTCACTGCATAATCTGAGATGACTGCTTTCAAAATCAAAACCTATTATAAAATCAGAGGACAGTGTCTTTGTGTTTCAGGCTAAAGCTTGCCCGATAACCTCTAAAGACCAAAAGTAAGTGAAAGCTCACACCTTCTCACAAACAACTGTAGCAAAAAAAAAACCCAGAGTTTTTTGGAGGCAGTGACTGAGAGGGCCTGAAATTTCACACCTTTTCTGGGTTGCATGCCAACTCAGAAGAGGAAGCAATGTAACAGATGAGACCAAGGCTTCAAAAAAAAGCATCCTTATCGTGAAGATCATCATCTGGTGACCATGAATAACGTAACATTAAAACCTGTTGAGGCGCTGCAATTGACTTTTCTAAGTATTAAGAGTTGAGCGACTGGTATTTTCATACTAAGTTATTTTCTATTAATCACAAACATTATGCACACAGCATCACTGCTCTCTGGTTGTAATGTTTTTAAATAAATACATTCTGAGTTACATATTGACTCTTCTCAGTATAGTTGGTTCCCCTTTTGTTAAAAAAATAAAAAGTCAGGGTGCTGGTTTGGCGGAGTGGTTAGCAACCGTGTATTGTCTTCTGCTGGTCCGGGTTCGGATCCCGCCTGTGACCAGTTCGCAGAGTGTCTTCCCCTACTCTCTCTCGCCCCCTTTCACAGGCCTATCCACTGTCTCTCTCCTATCAATAAAGGCACAAAATGCCAAAAAATATATTTAAAATAATAATAATAATAATTTAAAAAAATGAAAACTCCCAATGTTCATGGAAATAACTTGAGATTGAAAAAAAGAATAATATATAAAAATTTACTGAAAATCCGCTAATGCAAATCAATCCCTTTTAGCTGAGGTTTAACAGAATCGTTTTGACAAACACAATAATGAAACTAGCCTCGACAAAAATGATGGCTGGCTCAAAGCCCCAGAACATAACTGGGCCTCCTCCATGTTTCATGGTAGGTACAGTGTTCTTTTCTTTGTATGCTTCATTATTGCATTTTGGCAAATTCCAGTCTCACTGTTTTATGATTTGTTTTCAACAGTGGTGTCTTCCATTAAGTCCACTTTGGCTCAAACAGTGACGGATGGTGTGATCTGATTCTGACGTACCTTGACCTTAAAGTTCACCTCTAATCTCTTTGGAAGTAGTTTTGGGGCTCTTTCTCTCCATTCGCATTATCCGTGTCTTCAATTTGTGATCAATTTTTCTCTTGCAACCGTGTCCAGGGAGGTTGGCTACAGTCCCGTGGACCTTAAACTTCTGAATAATATGTACCCATTCAAATGCTTGTTAACTCAAACAGCTGAATAGCAAGCCACTTGACAACAACTCAATGCACTCACACATGGCCAAGGCGAGCTGGTGAAGTCCAAACTGAGCATGAGAATGTGGAAAAGAGGTGGCCCAAGGGACTTTGAACGTGGCATGGTGCCAGACAGGCTGCCTTAAACATTTTAGAGCCGTCCAGTCTACAGAGATTTTTACAGCCATCTCTAAGGTTAGCAGAGTATTGTCCAAAAAAGAGAAAATATCAGGTGAGCAATGGTCACCCAGTCAAAAATGCCTTTTGATGATAGAATACACAGGAGAGTGGCCAAAGTGGTGTGAGATGCTTAAAAGGTAAAAGTAACTCACAAAACCTCACTTTACAACAAAGATATGCAGAAGACCATTTCTGACCACAAAACAAGGTGAATCTTGAAGCAGAATGGGCTACAGCAGCAGAGGACCACACTGAGTGCCACTTCTGTCAGCAAAGAACAGACAACTGAGGCTGTAGTTTTCTCATGCTGACAAAAAATTAAACAACACATTATAATTCAAAAATGTCTTGTCTGAGGAGTCTTAGTTTTTGCTGACACATTCAGATGATAGGGGGAGAATTCGGCATAAATAACATGAAAACATGGATCCATCCTTTCTTTTATCAGTGGTTCAGGGTGGTGGTGTTTGGTGTGGGGGGGGTCTCTTAGTACCAACTGTTCAAACAGAACTTTGTTGAAACTATCACATGAGGATTTAAGGCAGTTAAACCCTGTACTAGCAAGGTGTAGTAAAAAAGTTGGACAGTGAGTGTATGTTACTTGATGACCAGTATTTTTTTTACAGTTCTTATAAAATTTCCAAAATGGTATAAAAATGTGATCATCAGTCTTAAGTGTACTCATCTGTTGTTGGTATGCCTTTTACATTAGCATTATATATTTAGTAAAGATCTGACACTTCGCGACAGTTCTCTGTTTGTGGTATGCGCTCACTGTGGTGCTCTTCTTCTTTTTCATGAAAAAAAAGATGAACTTTTTAGCTCTCACACAGACTTTGTGAGTTATTTGTAGTGTGAGATGTGTGTGCAAGTTGATGATGTGATTCTCACAGTTTAGTTGTGAATGTTCACACTTTACAGCTCAGCTGAAGCAGGAGAGGAACATATGGATGGTGTGACACTGAACTATTTGTGCTAACATTATTTGTTAAACTAGCTTCCTTGTCAGAAAAATGTATCAGTAAAAATCTCAGTTCATAATCAATTCTAAGGTCAAATCTCCTTAATTTGGGTTAAACTGGATTGGGCTTTCTTGTCTTGTATTGAGTTATCCCCAAAACATGACAGACAGTACATTCAAAACGAAGAAAAAGAGGTTGAGCATTTCTTTCCTACTTTCAACATCCGGTGTTGGACGTGTAGATACATGCTGCCTATACACATCACCTGGCTTATTGTATTGAGAGCCAGTTTTCGTAATTAAAGCACTTAAAATATTGAGAAACTAATATATTTCCCAACACTGGAGCTTAAAATCCTCTAAAAAGAAAAACCTGTCAAATGAAACGTGACAGCAGTCATATGAATCACATTTTCCTCAGTCTGAGGCTTTTGTTTACTTCATGCAATTTCAACCCTGAGTTAAACACAAAGACAATGATACTTTTCATCTTCTTGAGCAATTTTTAACCACAGGTGTCTGTGAGGTCATAGGTTGGGATGCCAGCAGAAAGTGTGGGCAGAATGAAAAGACATCATTGTGTGCCCCACCAGCCAAGTCCAAACAAAAAAAAAAACATCTATGGCTCCTTTCCCTAGAAAAAGTACAACTTGACATAAATTCACTGTCATACCTTGTACTCAGGCACTCTTCCACCTGTGCTCCTAACATACTGCACATTTATTTGACCCTGCATAGTGAGTGTAACCAGAGGACAGTTCAAGCGCTCAATTTCCTGATGTGGAGAGTTTTAGTTCAGAGGTAAAAGCTAATAACATACAAATCAATAACTGATAAACACAGCTAAACTGCTCGGACTGATGATGGATGGATAAAATACACAGTTGGCATTGAATGAAAACCATTTTTAAACGATTCCTTCCACATTTTGAAGATACAGCTGTTTAATTGGTCACCATGTCAGTGGTGACTTTTAGCCAATTAGGTTCCTCAATGTCATTGTGAAGCAACTGGGAAAAACATAGTGAGTCCCCATAAATTTATTGAAGCAGAGAAACAACCCCACGGCTCCCTCTGGTACTGGGCTGTGGTAAGTTCTAACATTTACAATGTTTGTTTGTTTGTCCTTGTTGTCCCCTGCAACCCCTCACCCCTTAAAGGCTGGTCCTTGACTATTGGCCCTTTTCCACTAGCACTACTCTACTCTACTCGACTCTACCCGGCTCTACTCTACTCACCTTGTGCTGCTTTTCCATTAGCCCCTGTCGCCTGCCCAACGGCGTGCAGTGTTGCTGTAAACTGAGAGCGGCTCTGCGGTGACGTCATTTTGAGCGCGACACAACAATCTGTGGCTTTTTGTCACAAACCGAGTAAAAAAGGAAAGCTAAAGAAGGCTGCAGGTGGCAGGAAGAAATACCCCTTGAGAAGCACAGGAGAGCTTTGGAAGCTATACAACAGAATGAAGCCGAGGACGAGAGCAATCGAGCTGCAAAGAAAAGACGTTTGAGGGTAGCTAATGGTAGCTACCGCTAGCATGCTAGGTCGTTGCGCTCACGACTCATCGATGACGACATTGTCTGACCAATCAGTAGCCGGCAGTCTGTGACGTCATCTTTTAGTATTGACTCAGCTCGCTTAGAACCAGAGCAGAGTAGGTACTAAAACTAGCTTGTTTTAGGAGGTGCTGGGCCAGTGGAAACACGCTGCAAATCGAGTAGAGCTGAGTAAAGTAGGGCCAAGGCGTGCTAGTGGAAAAGGGCCATATGTTGCATACATAAAACTGGGCTATAATACAAGAAAGGTAAGGGTACAATGGTCTGTCAGACATATGTGAATTATGAAATTGTTACTATATTTATTCTCAATTCAGTGACCTTAGCATAAAAGTATCATTTTGAAGCACCCAATTAACTGAAAATTCAAAGTATATTTTGGTTAACATCAAACTTTTCCTTGCAAAACATATAAAATGCACGAGGTAGCTAAAGCATCTGTAGTTTCGATTTTAGAGGTGACCAGAAAAATAAGTTGGGACCTCTTGAAAATGTGGTCTTCAAGCTTTATCTCCATAATTGGTGCATGTACGGCGAGTAATTAGATTTATAATGCTTTCATAATCTGCCTATGCCACTTAATTATCAGAGGGTGTTAATATCATCCCTCTTATTTGAACTAATGAGGCCCTCTTGGCCCTAAAACCCTAATTATCGCCAGCTAGCACATGCAGTACATCTTTGTGAGGCCCAGTAACATGAGGTCCAACAACACTACAGTGTAGGGGTCACTGGGGGGCTACAGAGGGCACAAGGAGACTTAAAGATGGGGTGGTAGGGAGGACGGGATAAGAAAGGGGTGATGTAAGGGTGAAGCAAAGTCTGCACGCTTTTGGCTTGTGGTTAACAGGTGGGCCCCACGCGCCGTCGCCCCCCTTACACAATCTCACAGACCACCAGCTAAAGAGGAAGACTTGAGCCCAAGATCTGTCTGGCAGACAGAGAAGGGGGGATTTCAGCACCAAATCCAGCGGATCAATAAAAATGTCTGCTAATTAGGCTTTTCAGGGAAGAAGGGAAGGCGGGGCGATCGGATGAGAGTGAGGGGGCGAAAAAAGAAAAACATGACAGGCGGCCAGTGCTGATTCAGGAGTCTAGACAGATAAGGAAAATCCCCAGACAGGCGTGACTGGCCCCGCTGTGGAAATCAGGTGAAGCACACGAGGTAACACCCAACCAAGCCAGTGCAGTCTTGCCAAGCATCACCCTCCCTCCCTTCCTCCATCACTCTCTTTCCGAGTCAACAGCAACCTCCAAGGCCTCAGTGATCAGTTTCTCTGACCCCAATCTCCTCCTCCTCCTCCTCCTCCCACCTTTTCCCTGCCCCTCCTCCTTCCTTACTCTCTGGACATCACTTTGACCTAAATCTCCACATTTAATCTTCTTCTTCTTCTTCTTCTCGTCTTTTGGATAACAATCAACCCGCCTAATTGTCTTAATCTCACTGGTCTTTTATTGTCCACGGGGCATCATGCGCACCGCAGAACAAAAACATTAACCACAGATCAATACTTGGCATCAGGCCGCGACTACCGCCACGGTCTTTATCGATTTTCACTCATTTAAGGTCCAGCTGCATTGCTCATGGAATTAATTAGAATAAAAATAGGGAGGGGGCAAGAGAGGAAAATTATTGGTTTTTGTTTTCAGGAAAAATGAAGTTGGAGAGTGAATGGTCAAATCATGTCTTTGATCATCGTGTTATTACTTAACATCTTCTGCGACAATAAGAACATGATGGCAAAAAATATACTTACAAAGTGTTTAGTTGATTGTTCATTTGTGTTTATATTCGTTTTAAAAGCAGGCATACAGTGAAACTTTAATCAATCTCTCAGGCCTTTTTTTGTTTTTTTGCATATTTTGAAATCTTGCTTCCTTTACCGAGACAGGCATCAATAGAAGTCAAGTCTTTAATTATCAAGAAAATGGGCCAGAATATAGAATTATAATTTTTACCAGAGTAATTACTTAAATGTTTCAAAAAATTATGACATCTATTAACAACTTAAGCAGAGAGTTTGACACCCTGCTGTATGACTGGTATGTTTTCTGACAGATAACAGCACTAGACTGTTGCTGTTTGCACTTTTCTGCTTTTCTCTTTGTTTGTCATCTTCAGATAATTTAAACTTTAAATGTAAAGGGAATTTTGAGTGGGATTTTTTTTTTTGTCAAAACGTACAAAAACACCTTTGAAGTGGGGAACATTTTGTTTTGAGTTTTGCAGAATAGAAAAGTTTGGACACAGTTTCAGGACTTGCCTATATGAATTAGGAAAAACAAAAGAATAGACATTTTTTTATCATGACAAAAACATAACGTAAAATAAGTAAACATTAGTTCTATGGACTTTTTAATGATCTTTTTGTTTTTTCTTTTCTTATTAGGAATTTTGATCACTCTACAAAAACATTTTTTTCTATTTTAATAGAGGAATTATAATATTTGAATGGCATATTTTGATGTTTCCTTCACAAAATATTCTAATACATTTTATAAAATTATATGGTGTTATTATAGTGAATATCATTTCATGTTACATTTTTTTAAAAATGTGTTCTATATGCATTGCCTAACAAAACTAATAACCCCCACCTGTCATAAAAACAAGAACACAGACATTTGAAAAATAAAGAAACACCTAACAATGTCTTTTTAAAATCTATTTTACTTAATTGAGGATAAAATTAAGGCTTTGCCATGAGTAACGTCAAACTAAATTCACCTTTTTGCTAATTTCAGCGGGCTCAATGCGCTCAGAAAGTCAGAAATCAATTTAGCATTACATTCAACCACTAAAACTGATCATCTGTTTAGGAATGCAAAAAATTGACAATAATTTATATCTTAATCCATAAACAAGAAATGCTTTATTATTATTTTTTTTATTTTGGAAAACAAAAGATTTTAAAATTCATAGAAAACAATAAAAATTACATTTCCTCATAAGGAAAATCATTTCTGTTAAAGAGTGTCTACATAATGGTGTGCTAACCATTAAAGAATCATAAAAATGATTTTGTTAATCATCAGTGCTTTTATTTAAGGGCAGCTGTGAAGTCAACATTATAATGAGAAGCGGTTCAATAAATGGGTTAAGCCCTTTATATTATGAGATGTTTCTTTTTTTTAAATAATAATTCTGATAGTATATGAAAATATAAATGCACTAGTAAAGGGGATATTAAGATACGTCCCTTCCACAACTGTACACAGTCCATATGTGAAGAAATGTGGGATCTGCAGATGGTTTATTTTTTTGTCAGAACAGTTGAATTTGCAAGCCAAACTGATGATCCAGAGAGTCCCTTTTTAAAGGATAAAATACATAGTGCCTTGGATTCGAGATTCTGTGTTATCTCCATGATCAACCAAGAGAGACAGAGTGGTATTGTGAGGGCAACAGAAAAGAAAAACACTCATATCTGCTCTTTCGTTCTAAAGAAACAAATGGTAATGAAATGTATCGCAGTAATAATGCGACATATTGTTTATAGTAAGGGGTTGTATTTTCCAAAAAGTGTTGATCAAGCAAGTTAGGGGTTTTTGTTCCTTTTTGTCTGTGGCAGGCTGGTCTAATGATGTTTTGCCCAAAAGTTCAACACAACATGGTGAATGGAAGAGTGAGATTTTAAATCCAAGTGCTCAAATATGATCTTTATGAGTTTGTGCCACGAGAGATGAAAACAATATTGTCATCTATCGCAATACATTTAAAATCTGTTATTTTATTTTCAAAGAGCGAAAAGTTTGAGTCACTGTCAAGCTGCATTGTTGGTTAATTTTGCTACAAAGTGATTAGACAAGTAATTTTACTTATAAGTGATAAGTAGGGGTGTTGGTTTGGCGGAGTGGTTAGCAACCATGCTCATCCCGTTTACTTGTTTCTGCCGGTCCAGGTTCAAATCCCACCTGTGACCAGTTTGTAGTGTCTTCCCCTACTCTCTTGCCCTGTTTCACAAGCCTATCCACTGTCCCTTTCCTTTAAATAAAGGCACAAAATGCCCCCCAAAAAAAACATTTAAAAAAGTGACAAGCACTATCTTTAAAATTTTTGAGGAACTGGTCAAACACTGATCAACAGTAAAACAGTGATTGATTCCAGGATGCTTATCAGATGTAGTTTATCCTAGAAATGAAGAGTGAGCCACATCAGACAGACAGACAGACAGACAGCACCATGCTAAAGGTGATGTTTAATACATCTCACAATTTGTACAAAGAGGAAAATAAAATTTTGAACATCTGTGGATTAAATCCATCTTGAGAAAGCCCAGACACAATCCTGCCATTGTAAACACCTTCTTCAAATCTCTCAAAAGCCTCTTGTTATGCTCTCTAAATAAAACAAATCTGCACATCGTCAATTTCTGAAATGAGGAGCTTATGGAATAGCACTCTCGGTTATATTACAACACGGCTTTGGACGCTGAGCTAAACATATTAGCTTCACGGCAGCAGTGTAAGCCCAGGATCAAGACGAGGTTAGCTGGTGATTTGTGTATGATTTTGAAATGACAACCAGGAAAAAAATAATCAAGATATTCGGAACAATAACGGATTATGTGTTTCAGTGGCTGCACTCTGCACCATCTGTTGAGGAGCGGGGAGAAGGGGGGTGGATCATGTTGTTCACTTGTGTGCATATGTGTGTTTATGTACCAGAGGGGGCTTTTTCTACTTCTCCAATCTGCAGCAGGCAGATTTATTCTCATCTCTGCTTCAGTACATGGAGATGACAGCTTAATGGTGAGGGTCCCAAAGGATACTGACCAAAAAAAAAAGAAGAAAAAAAAAAAGAAATTAAAGACGGATAAAACTGTATTTTTTTTAACCCTTATTTTTATTATAAAAATGTTTTTTTTTCTTTTTTTTTTTCAATTTTTTTGTCCAATGTGAAAAACACAGGTCAGACTTTGTGTTTGATAATTTCTCATTGGGAAAACATGATGACAGTTAAATAAAGATCTTACCCCACATGCAAATGGAACATGATAGATGGATAAATAGAGAGAAAAATAAATTAGATGGATGAGATAAATAGCATTACTACTCATAGAATCACCTCTGCTTAAAAAATACACAAGAGATCAACACACAAAGACATTAAACCAATAAAGATACTAAGATACTTTTTAATTTACTGTTTTGATTATATACTAATGAATCAGAAATAAGAAGTGAAAGTTACATGAAAATTAAGTAATGCCAACATAAAACCCCAGAAAATTGATAAATAAAAGAAAAAAAGGCATGTGAATACTCCACTATCATTTAATAATAGTAATAGATGTTACAAATTATTGTAATTATAAACAAAATAATATTACATAATACTGTAATAATAATATTACTTATTAATTACTGTTATTCTAACAAAATATCAGAATGATTATCATTCTATCATGTTTTTGTCACTACCATCACTGTAATTATGATAATTATTAATACAATACTATCAAAATCATTACATTATCTTAGTTATAAATAAGACAAAAGCAATAAAAATGCTAATAATTAGTTTTTATAAAAGGTTATAATGATAAATAATTAAAACATGAAATACTTCTCTATCTAAATTTCTGATATTTTATCAGTCTACCACACCATTGACCTGTTGATCCATTAATCAGTTTATCCATCTGTCATCTGTTCCATTTTGTTCGGTGGGACTTTGTTTTGTCGTAAAATTTTCTTGTAATGTTTGTGGCCTTTCCAGCTTTTGATCTTTGGCCATAAAATCAAAATCGGAAAATGAAAAAGAAACCTTTCAGTTTGATTTTTTTTTTAATAGCAATAAATAAATATATACTGTAAATAACCCTTTATGTCAGTCTTGTAAATTAATTAAAAAGCACAATTTGTTGTTTTTTTTGCCGTTTGTTGAATTCTGGCCAAACCCAAGAGATGCATTTGCACCCTGACACAGATTAAAGTCAAAGTTTCTTGTCCTTTAAACATCTTCTCTTTGTTATTTTTCCCTGTCCAGTTTTCCTCCACACACGTTTTATCACTGCTGTTCTGACTTTTCTCTCACACGACAACAACAACAACAACAACAACAACAACAACTCATCCCCTCCCTTTCCCGCTCTTCCCCGCCTCCCTCTCTCCCAGTGGGTGAGTCTGGAGCGGAGCCGCAGGTCAGATGACACTGTCTGACTCTGCTCTACTGTAATCTGACATGGCTAATCTAATCTCTCCGTCTTCACGGATTGGCAAACTACCTGGCTCTTTCCAGCCAATTAGGGCCCATCTGCACAGCACGCCACGCAGGCCAAATCCAGCCACGGCAGGGCCCCAGCCGGCCTCGTTGACGGGCCGCTGAAGGGCTCAGAGATGGCTCAGGCTGTCTGGGGCCCCGCAGATCTGCTTCCATAACAGCCCATCTGCCTCTTGCTTGGCCTGGTCCACTTTCATCCCCTCTGGCCCCACAGATTAGGGATCCTCTGCAGACTGTGGCCAATTAAAACACTTACGGCTGTACAGTGGTTAGGTAATCACTGATTTCATGAATCATCGCTGTGTAAAGTGGGCTTATTTGTTTTACAAATGTTGCTGCTGTATTCAGAGAAGGTCCTTTATGATTACAGATGGGATGTGCAAAACTATTAATCATATAGATTTTTAGCCATGCAAAATTAGAGCCAAATAGTAACAAAATATTACGGTAATTATAAGCATCCTTTGTTCAGCTGTGCATGTTTTAGTTGAGCAACTGTAAAATGAGCCTTGTAGTGCAGCTGGATCCACCTGATTTGATCCAGCTTGGCCAGCTCCAATCTACAACAATCCAACAATTATAACAATCTACTCGACCCACAATGATGTAGCCCAATCAAAGTCTTCTGTAGCATAAAGAGGTGGGAGTTGCAAGCAAGATGACAGCAGGAAGTGACTGCCTGTGCAAAGATTAGCAGAGAAGCTAACAGCTTCATTTGCAGTTTTGCCGGAAGCATTTCTCAATAGAGAGGATATTGGCTCACATTTGCAATGAAGATCACTGCAGTTGTGCCTGCCTACTATTACAGGATTGGCCCATAATGAATGTGATTGACAGAATGATCGTCCAATCACCTGCTTGATATGCTTTTGAAAGATTCTGCTCATTTACAAACACTTTCTATGGGCTGTTACACAGAGGGACTGATGAAATATATTGAATGATGACGTATCTGGTGGGTCAGGTAACAGCAGAGCAGCTGCAACCAGTGTAGTGCCTGATTATTTTTTATTTTATTGAGCTCTGAGCATGCTTATTTATCCCATTTAAGGAGTGAAGAGTGTTGGATGCCCATTCCAACTTTTTGAATCAAGTACTTTAAAGCAATGGCTCCCAATCCTTTTTACAAATGGACCCTCTAGTTTTACTTCAGAGGAGTCAACCTGCACAAAAAATGCCATACTGATGTGCAAATTAGGAAATAGCTTCAACTGTTTTTATTTTTAAAACCAAAAAAACATGGGCCGAAACAAAGCCTGGTTCTAGAATCCTTTAAAGAGAAATCCACTTACTGTTTTATCAAAATATGTTTGCCAAATTTTGTCCACCTCAAAGCTGATTGGGCCTTGTTCCTCCCAGATTGGGAACCAAGGCTTTAAAGGATAAACAACTATAATAAAAAAGTTGCAGTTTATTAATTACCATTATTTAGAAAAGGTTTGGTTGCAATGGGGTACAGCTATGCTTACACTGGATCAGACATTTCTTTAGACGAGGTGAAGCTTTTAAGTCTGAGCTGTGACATAGTTTCATTCTGTACCATCCCTGTATGACACAAACATACAAGTTCACAGTTGTTTACTCTTGTTGTTTTCTCTGGTTATTTTCTTTTCTGAGCACAAAACATCCAGCATCAACACAAAGTGCCTCTACTGTGGCCATGACTTACACTCCTTAACTCACTTCCCTGACAAACTCTGGACCTGTGCACCATTGAGACGACAGCCGGTTACATCATGGAGGAGACGGCACAGAATGAATAACTGGGTGTTGCTCGTCTGTTGAACAAGGCAAGGACCATCAAAAAGACTGAAAAATACACTCTGATCTGAAATACAATTTCAGGGATTATCTTTCTTTGAGCATTTATTCTCAAATGTTTGTGCATAAACTAACTAGTTTGTACGTTTGTTATCTGTAGCCATTTTTTAAAAATCCTAAATAATAATCAATACAATTTATTATTTATTTGTGTACTGTTTGGATTCAGGTTACATAATGCTCTGGATGAGAACTACGACAGCTTTTAGCTGCTAATAAAACTCTAATCACACAATATGAGCTTTAAAAACCGAGCTTCTTGACAGTCCTTTTATTGAGTCAAGTAATAATTTTACTTTAGAATGATTGTATTATGTTATAATCTGCTGTCCTTTGTGGTTGTTGAGACCTTCTGTAGTTTGTTTTATGCTCTCTGTGCAAGACAATTCCCTCACTTAATCCATTTATATAATAATACTAAGAATAAGATGATCAATTTTATATTCAGATGGTTGTAGTGTCAGGGTGATAATATATAACCACTTAAACAGAGAGGTAAATACACTAAACAAGGTCAGAGGCCCTCTAACAGCTTATTTTCTCATCAAGCCAGTCTCACTTAATCACCTTAGCTAAATTAGTTAGAAATTAGCCCTCTTTCTAACTCCCCGTCCACCGTCTCTCCCCTCCCCTCATCTCTGCAGTCGTTTTCACAGCTTTGTGGATTAGACAGATTACTCGTCTGAAGCTCTGTTTTTGTTCTTTCTTTCTCTCTGTGTATGTTTCTATCCATCTGAACCCAACTTAATCCAAGAGGCACACTGTTTCAACATGCTTTACCCCCAGACCTGTTGGAGATTAATTTATCACACAACTTAGAGATCCAGATGAAGTGTTGCGGTGGAAACATAGGTTAAATGGTGACAGGCTCGAATTAAGAGAGGTGTTCTTAAGAAACAAGAATATGATGTAAATGGCTTTACATTGAAATTGTGAGTATTTCCCAACACCGGAAAATACAATGACTATATGTAATATGACAGTTTGTGTAGGACTTCCTGTTGCACAATAAAGGTGGTGTCAGTGGCAAATGTGGTCTCACATCAGGGTTACATGAGTGCACTTAAAGTTGAGCTTAAATTTATGGTCATATAATGAAACATTTAAAGACAAAGTAAAGCCATAAATCAACATGAGTAATACAGCTGTAGGATGATAATTATGGCTTAGTCACAGGTTTAAATCCAGGGTCAACAACCTAAAACTACAGTGGTTATTAGAGAGGGTAAAAACAAGACGCACATTTTTAAAATTGTGAAAGTGTTAGCAACGATAAGATTATTGGAAAATTTAAACACTAGCTCCTCAGCTGTTAATTCATATTGAGTGTGTGTATATAAAGACTCAACAGGTCTGTGGTATGAAAAACAATTTAAAAAGAAAAAAAATCATAAAGACTTGCCTAAAAATATAGTTTAAATGTAGGCCTAACTGTAGGCATTAACTACTAAGTTATAACTTCATTGTTTTGATTTGAAGTATTATTATTATTTATTTATTTAACTTTCTTGACATGAATAAAAGAGTGTAGTAACAACTGCTGCAATGGTATTAAAACATGATCAATCAACTACCATTGATGAATATATGCTAGATCAGAGTGGTGCAGGTAGGGCCTCACATCAAGAAGGTTACTGGTTCAAACCCTGTGAGAGCTTTGAGTGAGCCGTTCATTTGAGAGCCATTGTTAAATGCAAATTGCCTGAAAAAACAACTGCTGTCAGTTCTGACTGTTCACTTCACAGAGCCGTTCAAAAGACTTCATGACCGTCGACTTGGACTTACTTCTGTAGGTCAGCCAAATAAAGCCTCTGTTTACAAGTAGAAGATCATATAATGTTAGAAGAAATAGTGTAACATCATGCAATAAAAAAATGAGTCACAACAAGCCCACAGGAGGGTTTAGATTTGCTGAAGAATTCATCTGATGACAGCAGGCAGAGGCAGGCTAACGCTACCTATTGACTCCCAGTGTTTGAGCTAAGCTAATTAGCAGTGGGTGAGCTCTGCCCATTTCTTTCTTGTTACTGTATGCACAGTCAAAACAATGACTGCTACTACTTGTCTACTTGTCATGGACTCAGGACTGAGGAAAGACTTGAAATTGAAAAAAAATGTCTAAGGGTTTTCCAGATTCTGTTTTTCAACTAGTATGTCGTAACTTCCGACTTTCAACATAAGAGGAAAGCACCATATTGTTTCCCCTGAGTGCTCTGGTTTGGTTCAGCACAGTTCTGTGCAGTTTGAGCTATGAACCTTGATCTTTTATGCATTCCTGCTGTACCCTCACTTGAAGGTGGGGACGTAAGCCAGGAGAAGGGGAATGTGCCGGCTATGTAAATTGTTGTCTTCACAGTTAAACACACATCAGATTTGGAGCATTAAAAAGAGCAATGGTGGAGGACGTTCAGCACTCCAGTTCTCTATGGAGCATTGTTTAGTGAGGACATTCTTTGCAGCAACAGCAGTGAACTAACCACTCTAACTTGATGCCTTATTTAAACATGGGAGAGTGTGCTGTAGCTGCTCTTGCATGAAAATCGACGATTTTTATGACCATTCAACAGACTGCATCGATTATAGCGCCACCCTTTATGGTTGGGTTGGTACACTCTGCACGCCTACAGTGGGGGGCCACAAATGGGATTCAGCAGAAACAAATATGATGAAGACAGGTCTATGATTGACCCATGGATTTGTCACTAGCTTCAGTTCTTATTCTAGTCCACTTGTCTCCACCCACCTCATTTCCTTCGCCCACTCACCCAGGACAGCTTTGTTTGGATGGCTGTTCATTGTGAGCCTGAGATCTACATTCAAGATTTCCTCAGGCTAACTAGAGTTTTTTTTGTTGCTTGCATGGTGGATTCATGTTGGGTTTTGGATATGTGTACATATATTTATCTATTCATATAATATAATGAAGAGTTAGTCTTTGACCTGCTTTATTGTAAAGTGTCTTGAGACAACACTTGTTAGGAGCGGGTGCTAAAAAAATAAAGATTGCCTGATTGAAATTGAAATGAACTGCTAGGTGGAAATGCAGCTTAACTGTTTTGTTGCATCCCTATTGTTTAAAGAAAATAATTTCCCATTTGTCGCAATTACGTCTGATCTTTGCAATTTGTTTATTCTTAATGCTCATACTGTGGAAAAACTTTGAATCTGAAGTTAGCCTCCAAGTTGGGCCACTTAAGTTTTTTTTTGAAGTCTCTTACCTCTCCTCTTTTCTCATAGGTTTTACTATCATTCATGGTTCAGGAAATTATGCTTGTTGTCTGTTTGTAAGAAAGATTGTTAGGCTATTTTATATTCAGGAAATATGAATATACCAAGAGTTGCACCATTGACTACTCCAACTAAGTTTGGGTTATGTGATGGATATGTGTTAGATCCTACCATATGATACATGTAAACAAAAATCACGCGAGCATACGTGGCGTATACCATCCCTTGCCCTGGTGTCACATCATTTCCTGGGAACTAGGGGAACGTTTAGTACGTGACAGAGAAATGCTTTCACTTTCACTCCCCGCCGTCCATTGACCCAGAGGAGGTTCTGCAGCCAGAAAAAAACACTGTTCGACGACTTTAGGTCGACTCAGAAGGACTAAGACAAACTTCAACATGGCGTTTAAGTATCCGGCTGCACGGAGAGATGAGAGTAAGGTCAGTGTCACAGTGTGAGTGTGTTAGTTTGGCTTTCTGGGAGTCACGGTGAGATTCAGTGTCGCGAGCTCTCAATCAGACACACGAGACCAGGAAGAGAAAGTTGAGTCATGAGGGTGGAGGGTTTGAGTGAACGAGGAAACAAAAACAAAACTATGACCTCCAACTGAAGTCACAGAGAGCAGCATGATACAGTCTGTCCGTATCTGTGATTTCGCTTCAGTTAATGAGGCGTTTCTAACTTGGCTTTCTGTGTGACCACCGCTGTCTGCTCCGGCGGAACCAATGTGCCAGTCTCGGTTTCCCTTCTTCCGCACAGTAACACCCGTAACATGAATTAACAAAAACACGTCACTCAAAATCATCACTTCTCAGCTTACTTATGGGTAAACTCAGTAACACATTCTGGAAAGAACTTGAGAGCCATATTCAAATTAACATTGACAGGAAATGTATTATTTTCGAGTTTGAATTCAAGGAAAGAAAAGTATGCACTATTGTTAATCTTTATATTTTATTAGGGAAATCACACCCATACATGCAAGTTTCAAAAAGATGCTCCATGATTCAACATTTTACTGATTGAGGTTGACTGTTATGTTAAATCTCTGAATTATTAAACAATAAGAAATGCATGAAAAAGATTAATGTAGGCTATATGCAGTTATTCAGTAGGCTGAATAAACTGTCACAAATATTTTTCATTTTACACAGAATATTACTTTGAAGTTGGCCACACTAGGGGTGTTCTATTTTTTTTATTTATTTATAAAGAATTTGTGGGGATGACTGAATAAAACCAAAGTCAGGGCAACTTATCCAGAAAATTCTAAGCTCAATCAGGCAACTCAAATTACACTTTAAGTGTGTTTCATCAATCAAATTCAAAAAAAGGAAAAAGGTCGAGGACATCCAGCAAACCAATTAGTCCTGGTGCATTATTAAAGAATGCAGTACAAATATAGATAAATTACTTCAAAAATAAAATAAAGCGGAGTCTCAAATAGGCCGTTCCTGTTGTCACCTGGGCTTTGTTTGGTTTGACTAGCGACGCATATGTGAAGTGATGTGCCACTGCCATGTACGGGTCCTCCAACTGGACAGTTTTAAAATGTTCATGTGCTATATTTAATCTTACGATTAATTTTTTAATGCATTAATTTGTGTTGTAATTAATTATTCTAATTAATGCACTAAAGTGACAGCCCTAATTTATATTTATTTAATTCTCTCTTTTATATGTTATTTTCATAAGGATTTTGTATATTATCATATAATTGTTAACATATGTATGCCTACTGATGTTCAACTCAAATGTGAACTGGAATTGACTGATTCTTGATGTTTGAATAATGCAACCAAAAAAAGAAATACTTATGGGTAAACTAAACTGAACATTTGAGCTGTGCCAACTACACTGCAGTATCATATGCAGGGGTGGGCCAGTGGGGGTCAGCTGGCTACATGTGGCCCTCCACCTCACGAAATCTGCAATCACAACTTTTCCATAAGTAAAATGGATGCGAAGCAAGAAATACAAAATGTTATACACTCAACATATATAAATAACTGCACAAAACAGTGTAAATTAATGAACTGGTCATGCTGACTGACCAACACACTGTCATGTGGCATGAGACTCATGGATGGATTGTACTCACTCAGAGTGATCAGCTGAAACCAGGAAACTTGATTTCAGCAAAGCAATCTGAACACAGATAAACAGTATTTTGGGGCATGTTAAGGGAAAGATAATTTTAACTCCACCTTCTGAGTTTGTGCGTTTACATTTTTGTTGAGTGTGCTATACTTTAATGAACTGTACTTAAGCGAAAGTGGGCAGTGAGTGATAATAAACACACACCGGACCTTCTTATGCTCTCTGTCCCAAACTGACTGAAATTGGGAAGCAGTCTTTTTGGGTACTCTGCACCCCCAGACTGGAATCTGTTGCAAAATGACTTAAAGCTCAAGGAGCTGGTGTCGTTAAATGATTTAAATTGAAAATGAAAGACAATGAGGTAGATTGTATAAGATGCTGATACTTAAACTTTGTTTTTGAACAATTGATCCAAATATAGACTATGTCTCTGTTTTAAATCCATAATGATGTGCTTTGTAAATTGTTTTGTCTCTCTTTGTATTTCTGTTTATAACTTTGAGTTTTTTCTGCTGCCTGTCTTGGCCAGGTCGCCCTTGAAAAAAAAAGGTTTTCAATCTCCATTGGACTAACCTGGTTAAAAAAAAGGTTGAATAAAAATAAAAATACACACAAGAAAGTGCTTTTGTACATTCCACCACTACAGCCAGTAAATTAGATACAATAGATATGGATAATGCGCTGTCACGATATCTGCTGAAAATATCAACAAAAATGTTCATGTCTGCTAGGGCTGGGCAATATATCAATAAAATCGATTAATTCAAGTAACTAGCTGCAGAAGATTAAAAAATTAAAAATCAAGATTTTTTATACATTTACTTACTTAAATTATAAGTAGTTGCAAAGTTTAAAAAATACAAACTGACATTTTACAGTTTTCATGATAGTGGCACTGTCAGGTTTTGCAAAAGCACTTTTATAGGCTTGTATTTATTTTTTAAAAATTGGATTAAATGTTGATCAGAGAAAAACATGTTTACAAGCTGTGAAAATCCCTCAGCTTTCAGTGTTTATGTAGGCGAACCTGCCTGCGTTAGAACTACATAATCAACATTTTATGACACACACTTAAATCTTAAGAGGGAAATTCTGATTGATTTAGGAATATATTTTGACAACATAAATACAGCTTGATTCATGTCATTTTTGTGTCGCTTGGAGTTTTTTTTTGTTTTGAGAAGGAAAAATTGATTTAAATCGAGTTTTGTGGGGAAGAAATCTGGGATTTTATTTTAGGCCATATCGCCCAGCCCTAATATCTGCCGTTACCAATAATCAACTTTTTTGTCAATTATCTGCAGCTAATGATATGGTTCTGATGCGAGCATGCATTCATATCCCCTTTTTCAAACTTTTTATTATTTTGAAGACTTAAAATCAAAACCTTCAAAACATTATGAACAGCAAGATTTTTAAACTTTGAAACAGCAGTACTAGAAATATAATATAAATGTCTGAGTTATGATTTTCAAATCATAGTCATTAATTATGATGGTCAAAGCATTCTGATTTAGATCTCTCAGGTGACCAAACTTGTCCTTTTGTGAAAAATTGAAGCCATGGTGTTCTCCTATGCAGTTCTGGGTGTTGGTTTGATTAAATACTCAAAATTAGATTTGTGATGTAATCTATAGTGCAAAATTGCCACTTGGTGAGCTTTTTCTTGCCTGTAGCTCTTATTTTACTCAAAATCTGTGAATTTTAATCCAAGACTTTACATACTAGCATTCAAGTATTACATTATCTCAAAACAGTAAAGGTGAGTTTAATGTTGTGTTTTATGTCACCTCTGTAGTAGCAGTTGGTAAGAATTAAAATCAGGTGTGCAAAGATTGGTTTTGCATTTTAATTAAATGGTATTTATATAAAGATTCTGAAGACATTTTAAGGACAGCAGTCCGTAGATATTGAAAAATAAGAAATAGACTTCTCATTTAAACAATTCTTTTGAATATGAATCTCTCTTAAGGAACTTTTCAGGCTGTCTGTTGTCCAAGTGGTAGTTTTTTTTCAATTTGCAGATTGTGTCTCAAACATTTGTAAAGTCCCAGTCACATCCCGTTTCTCATGGCGATTGTGCACAATTGTCATAATCCTGATAAAGCGTGCTTTGGTCGTGGTGCATGCGCTACTTGGTCTGGATCAGCGCTGTATAGTCATGGATGAACGGAGGGGAACGTAGAAGCTCCACGACAGTTTTGAACTGTTCAAAACTGTCGTGGAGAATCGCCGCTCTCAGTATAGCGGGATGGAAGCCTAATGCAGTCCTAATGTGAGCGGTATTAACGGGGCATGTACGGAGCTCAGTCGAGCTGATCGTGGCTCAATCCTGAAAGCTTTATGAGGACGACTGACAAGGATGTATCCGCTTGAGCCCCGACTGTGTCCCGTTCAAGACGGCACAAGCGACGGGGCTCAGTCGGGGCTTACATGACGCGAACTGAGCTCGAGCGGGGCTGACATCCTGCCAGCGGGGTGGAATCCTCCTCATATCGCTGTATTAACCTAACTGGAGCGGGACAAACGCCCCCTGAAGCGCTGTAGCTGCGCCACTGACGGTGTATTTACGAAGTGTCTCCAGGGGTGAGACAGTAATTTAATCCCGTATCATAGCGATCACACCAGCCTCCTCAATCGTGTACAGTCATGCACAGTCGCTATGAGAAACGGGAATGTGTGACTTCGGCATAAGTTGTGTTTTGTGCTGGATTGTCTCAGCCTGTTCTCTCTTAGCTAGACCATAAACAATTCTATTTATTGATCTGATTCTTTAACGATTTCCATTTCGTTTCCTTATCATTTTCTGTGGTCAAACATAGGTTCTCAGTGGCAACAATGTCAAACACATTGCACTCCTGGTATTCTGTGCTGTGCTGCAAAGATAAACTCTTCTGCTAGTTGTTGGTGTTTCCACTTAAGGGCCAGTTGTGCAGTGAGCATCTTTCAGTTTTGACCACTTTTGTCCCATCGGCCATGATTTAGACTTCCTCGTTCTCACTTCTGCAGATTTTGATTTCTATCCCTACCCTAAGTGGTAAGATTTGTTTTTCACAGTGGAAATTTGTTCTGTAACTTAAAACAAAAGGTGTCTTTGTAGTGTAGTGAATCTTTTCTTCTCACAACTTCCCTGGAGCGGCATTTACAGCCATTAAAAAATTACAACAGAAGTAATAAATATTGCCTCAAGTGTTTTGTTGTAAAAAGGCACCAGCATTTATTTTATGCTGCTTCATTGCAAGCTTAAAAGTGGCTTTCAAGCTTTTAAATTGAATTTACAAATTGTAGTCCAATGGCAAAATGTTAAGAAATTATTCTTTTTACAGAAGAAAAATATTTTTCTCTTAATTCTGCTTTTATTTTCCACACTAATCAACCCATTCACTGTTTACCACTTTTATCAGCTCTAATTTACTGGATGCATATCGGTTTGTATTTGAATATGAATTGCTTACAACAGTAAAAGCATCAGAGTGAGCTAACAAAATCCACCATATGTCATTTCTGTGTGATTGTAAATTCCTCTTAAGGTGATTATAACCCGCAGATGAGGACATGACATCAGTGTCTTCGGTGGAAACTGCGACCCTGCATTTATGTCTTTGTTACAGCTGCAGCTTCCCCCCGACACCATGCAGACATCTGCCGTGTTTGCTTTCATGAACCAAAAGGACACTTTTTTTTTTCAGGTTAGAAAAGAGCTGAGGCAGCAGCGGTATTAGTGACAGTCACATAACCTGCACACTTATGCAGCTCAGCAAAGGGAAATGTGTCCAAAAATGGGAACATGTCTCATTTAGGAAAGTTACACTGACAAAAGTAACACAGAAGATTCACGCTGTTTACCGCTAATGCTGACTCAGTGTCTTCTTGATATGACAAATGATCATACGATTCAGTGATAGACTTTAGGCAAAGAGGCTCTTTAGTGCAAAACCATTTTTTTGTCTAAAAAGACAAAGAATAGAAGATCTGCCCTCCATTTTTGTAACTCAACTTTCAAATGCTGCGTCATCATTAAAAGGGAGCAAGGCCAAACCCTCCCCAAAGGCAAAAAAGAACTAAGTTATCTCCCTCCTGCTGAACAGGTGCAATCAACTGGATGTCTGTTTCACCGAAAACGGATTTGTGTCCAAATATTTGACTTCCATGGAACTAAGGAGTGTCAGAACGCCCACAAACAATAGTTTGGCAAAAAAAAACGGCACAGAGGTGATCTAGTTTGATGCAGCTCTGCCAGATTAAGATGGAAGGGAAGGTTGTTAAGATAAATCAGTGTTTTCATTTAGGCCTGCATGATATGAGAAAAACGTATAGCTTTGTTTAATATCGTGATAAAAGGGTATCAATTACAATAATTTAATGAAAGATAGACAGCTCACATGAGGTGTTCTTATAACTAACAATGCCCTAACCTTGATACAACACTCAGCTGCAGCTGTTTATTCTAAATGTCAAAGTAATCAAAGACACTTTTGCTCCACTTTACTTAATAGAAATACATTTAAAGCAGCTTTAGCTTTAGCACCAGAATGTGTAAGAGCAGGGCCATGATGAATTTTATTGATTGTTTTGAGTTTATTGTTCTCTTTTTTTTAGGCTTGATTGCTTTACTTTTTCATGGGTTCACACTGGGTTGTAATTCTACCCTTTTTATGTATTACTTTTTAGGTTATTGTTTTATCTCTGCCATTAGTTAGCTCTCTTTTCATTCTCCTGTCTTCTGATTTATTTTCCTTTTATTGCCTTTTATTCTACTATTGATTTTATAATTTATTCTTTAACATTCTTCCTCATGACCTCATTTTACGTTGCTTGGTTCTTGTACTGTTTGAGTTTGCGAGTCTGTGTGAACAAGTTCTCATTGTAAGGAGGGGGGTGCATGTACAGACCTGATCAAAATCTTAAGACCAGTTGGAAAAGTACTAGAATATGCATTTTGCACATTTGGACCTTAATGAGGTTTTAAATAGAGCTACAATATGCAAAAGAAAGAGAAAAAACAATTTACTGAGGGCCCTCGTCTGTGTGGTAACAGCTGGGTTTTTCAACAGGACAGCGCTGCAGTTCAATAACATCACTCTTTTGGACCATCCCGCCTGTTCCCCTGATTTAAATCCCATAGAGAACATTTGGGGATGGATGGCAAGGGAAGTTTTTATAAATGGTCATCAGTTCCAGACAGTTGATGCCCTTCATGAAACCATCTTCACCACTTGGAGTAATGTTCCCAAAAATTTCCTGGGAACACTTGCATCAAGCATGCCCAAACCAATTTTTAGAGTAATTAACAAGAACGGTGGAGTTACTCATTACTGAGTCCTACTGAAAAAAAACTGTTCTGGTTTGGAGAGTTTTTGTAATTTTTGAGCGATGGTCTTAAACTTTTGATCAGATGATAAACAGCTTATTTCAGTTTACTTGTTTTCAATAAATTACTTTGTCAAAGTGCTTTTTGTCCCACTCCCCTTTCTTGCTTTTGCATATTGTAGCTCTTTTTAAAACCTCATTAAGGTCCAAATGTGCAAAATGCACAACTGGTCTTAAGATTTTGATCAGGTCTGTATATGGTTTGTTGAAAATGAGAGGCCATTGATTTTGTGACTGGAGACTTTGGAGTTTGTGCCCGCGTATGTCAGCTTGCACCTTCCTTGTGGTGCACTGGCTGGCACATATGGCTGGACGTATATGTTTGTTGTCTTTTGTGTTATATCTGAACCATGTCAGGTGCCTGGACCTTGATTGTTTTCCCTGCTTTCTGGCTGTTAGGTTCTCTTCACTTTCCTTGAAGTATTAAATTCTCATGCTCTCTCCTCATCGGTTCTTTGTGTGCGTGGATTCATCATACCATTTGTGTTTGCATCCTAAAATTGTGATTTTTCTTCCTGAATTTATTAAAGTCCTGTTTCATGTGTTTGAGGACTGCGTGTTTGTGTAAAACTGTTGAATGTGCTGCTGTCTTGGTTATGACACTTTTAATCTCAAGAGATTTTTAATCTAAATTGGGTTATTTTCTGGTTAAATAAAGATCAATAAATAAATGTCAGTTTTTTTTACTTAAATTGTGTTTTATTTCTTGGTTCATTCCTTATGTCCTGTGATTGCCTTCTCTAATTTCCTGTCTGTTTGTGAAATCACTACATAAACCTGTTTTTAGAAGTGCTTTACAAATAATATTATAACTGCTTGCCAGTTTGATTTCTAATAATTATTCCACTTTCCTCATAACAAGTTGGATTTTGTACATCTCTTCCTTTTTTAAGTACTTTGACTGGTAGTTAGATCATGTTTTAAAAAGCAGAGTATATCTTGTGGCTTAAATATTTCTCCAAAATAATTGCAGTACATGACAGGATGTCTGTATGCGTACCTTGGTTTAAAAGCTTAAATTTGATTCCAGTTCTTATATTATCTGAAAAACTTTCACTTCTACCTCAGTGTTTTAGACAGTGTCAAGCTAGAGAGAAATTCACTGGAACAACACCTGAGCTTCTTAGGAAAACTTGTTGCTGCTCTTATGAAAGTGTGTTCAACTGAAATATCAACAGCCGGCCAAATATTAACGACAGGTTTATCTTCTCTTCCAGCGAAAAGTATTTTTGGAAAGATGACACAACCAAAGTGATATAAGAGATAAACCATGCAAATACTTATTATTAATAACTGTTTGTTTTCATTTGTCTCTTCTTGGACTTTTGTCTCTTGACAGGTGGACGACTACCATGGAAATAAGATCTCTGATCCCTACGCATGGCTGGAGGACCCAGACAGTGCAGAGACAATGGTGTGTGTAGACTGTGTGCACACAGGTGAAGTTTTTCTTCTCCAAATCACCCCATATGTCATCCCTATCATCTCTTCTTTTGTATTTCAGGAGTTTGTTGAGGAACAGAACAAACTGACCATGCCTTACCTGGAGCAGTGCGCTGTCACGGCTCAGTTCCAAAAGCGTCTCACTGAGCTGTACGACTATCCCAAATTTAGCTGCCCGTACAAACGAGGAAACAGGTATGTCAAAAAATTAAAACACTGCAACACTCTATAGGCCAACTTCAGCTACAAATCAAGCAAAGCCTGTTTTGTAATGTCATTGTTCTACTTTTATTTCCAGATATTTCTACTTTCACAACAAAGGTCTCCAGAACCAGGATGTGCTGTATGTGCAGGACTCCCTGGATGGGCCTGCGACTGTTTTCTTCGACCCAAATAAACTCTCTGAAGATGGCACAGTGGCTTTAAAGAGTAAGCCAAACAGGAAATCACATTTACAAGTGCTTCTTTGTTGTCTTTCAGTGCCTGCATGCTTCCAGTGTCACTTTGGAACAGCTCCACAAAAAGATAAATAAACTGATGTAGCATTCAAGCTAACTTCATGCTAGCAGGATCAGGGATCAATTCAGCAGCTCAAATTCATTTACTAAACTGATACAAATATATAATGAAATTCATGCAAGTTCATGAAGTAAAGCGACCTGTCCAAAAATTCCAGTAGCTAAAGTTAGTTTTGAATCATCCTACAAATCTAATATTATTCTTTAAAGATGCATTGTGTAGAAATTGGCATTTTAGCGACATCTAGTGTTCAGATTTTAGAATGAGTCCATCTGTTTCTAAAACTTCACATCCCGAAGCAGCGAGAGCTGGTGAAGACCAAAAAGGATCGTGCACAGGGCATCATTTACAGTGACAAGGTGAAGGTTCCTTCTTTAATATTTGTAACTATTATTTGGATAGTTTATAGGTCAGTTAAGATGATGATCATAGATTTTGTTAACTTTTGTAGACTCATATTCAAAAATCACCTTTCGCTCTTTTTGTCCCCAAAACTCACCAGTAGACAACATGGTGGATCATCAGCCTCCACAGGGGTAGACCCTATTCTACTCTACACATATATAAAAAAGCTTTTCTAACTTAATAAAAAGAAAACCAAAGTTTTATAAGGATGATTGCACACCTATTTTGATGGACTTACATACAAATAGTAACATTATATCCTATATTCTCCGTTTCTGTTTCGCAAAATGCTGCCAACTTTTACACACTACACCTTTAAAGTATTGTCCACAAAAACCAATTAATCCAATCAGTTTGCAAAGACAAAGACATTTGTGTTTAATATATAGAAAACTTTTTTTCTTAAACTAATTTTAAAAAATCCACGTTACAATACTTACTAAACATGCACGTCTTATTCTTTTATGTTTCATTAATTTATTTTTCTTTGAGAAGTTTAACAACTTCCAGTACTGAATGCTTCGTCAATGTTTGACCACCAAACAACATGCCTGAGAAATGCTTGGCAGTTTTTGGGAAGTTATGTGCCAAGTTAAACAATTAACATCTGGAGAGTGCCATAATCAAAATACATATACTTGACATAATTAAAAACACCTACCAGTTGCATCTCTTGTCGTCTCTACTGTTTATTTCACAGGGTTGACATCCTCTAACACAAAACTCTGAGTGGTACCTGCCTGTTGCAGTTAGCTGCTCTCAGCACAGCTGGTTAAGCTGGAATGACTTCCTGGGTCAGATTGAAGCATCACTTTCTTGCAGTGCTTCCCCCTGCTGGTCAATAAATAAATCCTATCACACTAAATATACTAATTTAGATGCTGGGCAACCAAACAACCCAGCAAGAGTAAATAATTAACTTAAAGAGGACATATGCTTGTTTCTCCTTTTCCCTATGCCAGACTAGGATGCCTGTAAAGCATTTCTGCCCTCAGTACAAATCATTTAGTTCCTTCATTGCCCCACAATAGCGTTCTCAAAATCCTCATTTTAGGCCATTATCAAGCTCTTGTTGAAACGCTTCATCTCAAGGATGACTTACAGTTACCTCGCAATGTCACAGCCCTTTGTCCTGTGACTGGTCAGTTCTATCGGGCGCTGAGCCAGCCTGTCCTTCCTCTGCTACTGTATTCTCTGGCAGGCTCAAAGCAGCGACCGCATATTGAGTCCCCCTACAGGCCAGAACTGGTAATGAGAGAAAGTTAGCAAGGGAGTTTTATACCCCTGCTGCTGGATGTGTTCCTCGGTGAGGGTTTGGGGCTAACGGACATCACAGAGGAGGAAGTGTTTTATCAGATTACTCCAATAAAAAGAACGGTACCTCGTGATGTCATGATGTTTGAAATCTCGCGGACATCTTGCAATGACCTATTTTCAGAGGCATCAAATCTCGTTCTAGGATATCAGAAAAAATACAATATCTCATTTTTTGAAAATTAAGAGGGTGTAAGGTCTTGTTTTCAAATTTATTATATTATATGTAAGTATTAAATCATGCATCAGCATGATATGTCCTCTTTAAGAGAGAGGGAGGGAAAGAGAAAAGGAGGGAAGGAATAAAAAAGATGTTTCTCTTTGTGGTTTGACTTCACAATGACAAATATAACAACAATCATCCTGAACTGAAAGTGCAGGGCAGCATTTTCTGCAGGCAGCTGTAGAAAAATAATGCTTTTTAGCTAAAAGAAAACCCCAACATGATACATAACAGCTCAATTTATCAATTTATTTTATACTAAAAACCGAGGCAGTATACTTGGAGTTTACTTTTTCTTTACTATATTTTGTATGCTTAAGGAGAGTATAGCAACGTATATTTGGCTCATACTGAAAAGTATCAAAGAAAAGTCTAAAACATTACTTTAATGACAAGGCTTCCACTAATACTTTAACACTAAAACTTGCTCTTGTACTTTAGTGTACTTTTTATATCTTTCTGCCACAAAGTACTAATACTTTGTATATCTTAATCCACAGGCTAAGGTCAAGTCTTAGTGCTTACTTTTAATTTAGCAGAATGAAAGTGTTTTTCAATACACACATTTGCTTAGTATGTTACGAGTAATTTGCCTACAAACATGTAAACTAGTAAAATGGCAAAAAATATATTTTTTTTAGTTCATAAAAGTATACCTGAATTTTACTGCGATAAACTAAAATGTAGACTAGAAGTATACAATATATCTAGTACACTAGTATTATATAGACATGTGTACTTATTGTATACTTAAAAGCATACTTTTAATGCTCCAATTTAGTCTGAAGAAGTCTTGAATTAGTACATTTTTGAGTACATGCTCCGAAGTATACTTGCAATACTTTTACACGAGCATACTTCATAAAATGAACTTCAAATATACTTCTTTTTGCTAGGGGTATCATGTCATCATCAGAATTGTTTTTGCACTTATTCTCCATTAGTTGTAAACTCTGTGCTGCCATTTTGATTCTTATATACTGCTCACATAAGCACAAGGTGAGACTTTTAATTAAGTAGCGTAATAAATTTCTGTTTTTCTTTGCCCTGCCCTCCACCAGTGGGACGTCTGTCAGAAGACAGCGAGTACTTTGCGTACGGTTTGAGCAGCAGTGGTTCAGACTGGGTGACTGTGCGTTTCATGAAGGCTGATGACCTCAGCGCTCTGCCTGATGTGCTGGAGAGGGTTAAATTCAGCTGCTTGGCCTGGACCCATGATGCAAAGGGCATCTTTTACAATTGCTACCCATCTCAGCAAGGGAAAACTGATGGTGAGAAACAATCTTTATTACAGAGAGAATAAAACTCTTCCAGCTTAAACATTAACTTATTGCAACAATGTCTAATGTTTTTCAATATTTTTATTTAAATAAAGGCACAGAGACCACCACCAACCTCAACCAGAAGCTGTACTACCACGTCATTGGCACTGAACAGTCAAAGGACATTCTGGTTGCAGAGTTTCCTGAACATCCAAAGTGGCACAGCTCAGTAACCGTAAGTTATTTAACTTTGAGGAGTGTTTTCAACTGATGATCCTGTTCAGACAAGTGCAGTCTTTAGAGTAGATCTTGGACTGCAGTGAGTCTCGCTCCTTCCCCCAGGTCTAACAGGTACACTTATAGCCCCATCAGAGGGATGCCTTAAGAGTTTAAAGTACTGATTGGTAATTTTCCACCTTTCCCTTGTTTTTATCTCCGTACTAAATCAGGCTTTTATACTTTTAAACCTTATTTTGTATTTATTTATGGTCTTTTTTCCTTTGTCATTATTTTATTCATAGGTTCTCAATATATGTGTTTTTGTTATTTCCTTTTTTCACTTAATATAAGTCTTACTTTTTAGGCCCGTGTATGAAATATGTTAAAAAGTTTGATTTAGTTTGACTTTACTACCTGCTTTCAAGGTTTTCAGAAGCTCAATTAAAGCTTCATTTTCCCAGAGAAAACCCTTTGAAAATTACTGGTGACAATGTTGTCACTTGCACAAACAGCTGAAAGAAAGCAGTACTTTGCGAAATATAATCAATAAAACATTTTATTTGTCTCCAATGATGAGTAACAATTCTCTCCAAAGGCCCCTACTGGTCCCCTGGCCAGTTTGACTCTGTGTTTGGTCTCTATGAAGCAGAGAATTGATTGAAGTTGAGTAAAGAAATGAAAATTGGCACCTCTGTAGAGGATAAGATGCAGCTCTTTTCCCCTCCCCTTTGGAAATGCTCAGGTCTGTGGGGGCATGGAGGCTATGATTAAGAGCTCTGCACTGATTGTTACCCAAATAATCTGATGGGAGCGGGAAAGAAGGGTTACAGACTACAAAACAGACTTTCAAAACAGTCATGTGTCTGCCTATGACCAGCAGAAAACAAACATGTAGGCGGTGGCTGTATAGTGATGACATCATTAACCAGAGGAAGTAAAACGCAGCATTTTGTCTGTTAACTGAGACCCAAGTAAAAGGTGCCATGTTCTTTCAATCCATTCAAACATTCAAGCTCAGAAAATTGATTTTGTAAGACATGGGACACTTAAAAAACAGACAATTTATATGTCAGTGTTTTTTTTAATTATTGTGAAAAGTTAGCAGACTCTCATGGTAGGTTTAGAAAACCTTTCTCATCCGCCAATAAGAGCTGGAGTAAGTTAAAATACACAATAAAACCTTAACATTTACACTCTCAAATATCTTTACCCTTAGGTTTCAGACGATGGTCGATATGCTGTTTTGTCCATCACAGAAGGTTGTGAGCCCGTCAACCGTCTTTATTACTGTGACCTTCAGGAGCTCCCCAACGGAATCACAGGTCTGTTTTATTGTGTACTCTTAAAAATCATCTGTAAACATTTATGAAGATCACTGACATAATGACTCTACATTATTGGAATGTAACTAATTTGAAGGCATGTTTTAGCCTTTTTTACACGTCAGTCGTAAATTCCATAATCGACATGAGGCGAGACATGCTTTTAAAATTCCCAAACCTTTAAAATATTGACTGGGTGAGATTAAACTTAAGGATAACAGTGTTTTCTATTGTTATGTAAAATGCATTGGCATTGACCCTACTGCACAAGGGAGACAGCTGTGGTCAAAACTGTTTACTCCTAACCACAAGGAATTTTTCAGTGCTGGCATTCAATAGGTAAGACTCAAAAGGTCAGTATTCTTTTGGAAAAGGAGGACTGTGCCTCTCACAGCTGTAGCTCCGTGATTGTTTTGTCTTCATGGTTATAACAAAGCTGCAAAGGAAACTTGCAAAATTGCATAGATTTTGAAAGATGACGGCTGGCAGGAGCTCAGACACACATCCAGTCACCACACATGATGGCCCAAGGTTCCTGTTTTTCTAGCTGCAGTGTTTAAACACTGTGAGTCACTGAGAAAAAAAAATCCCCCCTGTTGACTCTCCAAGATATTGTTACCGGATCGTGTAGTTTGTGCAAGGTGTAAGCTTCAGGGTCCACTGAAGCCTGAACAGTTTTTCCTTCCTCCTACAATCCACATATTCTGAGTTTAAGTAATCTGGTCTGAAGGTGCATTGTTTTAATGTTTTCTAACAGGGTCTGTCAATCAAAAAAATAATGCAAAAGTGACAAGTAGAGACGTGCCGTAGTTGAGCAGGGGAGAGCAGCAGTTGCTTCCTTAGTTGAGTCTCACCGTGGCCTTCAATAAAGAACTCTGGTTATTCCACAACTGACTCATGCAGCAAGAAAAAATCCTCCTGAAATGTGCCTCCAAACTTTGTCCAAGCTCTTTGTTAAAATAATTGTAAAAATCCATTTTCAAGTCCTTGTTAAAATTGTCAGATTAAATGTGTTCAGTAACGATTTAATGAAAAATACAACTGTCTTTTGTCTGAAAGACTGAATAATTTTAATAAAAATACCAGTAGATGTATCGGCAGTTAGCAAGGAGTAAAAAGCACTAGGAAATGTCATTTTTAATTATTACTTTATATAAAAAAATAAAGAGCTTCAAGACTGTTTCTGGAATAGGGGTATAAATCACCAATTTCATGACGATACGATACGATACGATACGATACGATACGATACGATACGATACGATACGATATTGATTCTTTGGACAACTATATGATATTTACTGATATCACAAAGTCTGCTATGATTCAATTTAGGTATGATTTGATTCAGGGGCCTTCCATTGATTTTAGATGATATTATGCACTCACTGGCCCTGTTTACATGGGTCAAAAAATGCTATTTACAATCAGATTAGAAATGTCTCATGTAAACACCTTAGCCAATCGGATTCACCCAGATCTGATCGTATTTCGGATCGGATTGTAAGAGGTAGTCTACGCCGATTGATAATCGTATACGTAAAAGGCACGTAGTGACAAACATGGCGAACAAACAGAAGAACTGGACGGTGGAGGAAACAAACTTTTTAAAAGAAACCCTGCAAGAGTTAAAAATGACTTCAGAGCCTCAAATAAATGTTACCATAACACAATAAGTGTCCCCAACAAAACACGACGTGGATCCATCTTTCTAGAGGTAAACAGGAAGCAGGAAGTGCACCTCTTCTTCTCTTCCACATTTGCAGGTAGTGGCAGAGTGACCTTCTGCACATGTCAAAAAAAACAGTACAATCGGATTCAGCTGCGGCCATGCAAACATGGATTGAACGTTGATCTCTTTACTCAAAGTTCAGATCAAATCAGATTCACTTAATCTGATCGATTTCAATCAGATTGAGGAAAACTACCCATGTAAATGGGGCTGTTAATCACAATCTGCTACATTTCACCTAAAACAAGAAATAAATACAAAGCAATTTTGATGTTTTAACAATTTTATTACTGAAATGTGAAATGATGTGCTGACCTTTGTGTATGATCTACGGCAGTGGTTCTCAAATGGGGGTACGCGTACCCCTGGGGGTACGTGGAGGTATTGCAGGGGGTACGTGAAGCTTTTCAAAATATCTTTAAAAAATCAGTAGGCTCATCCTAAAAATAAGTCTTGGGGGAAATTATTTTGTAAAAACTTCGACAAAACATAAATGTGTGTTCATGCACTGAATATTGTATTCAGTATTTAGTTTCAATATCCTTCTAAATAAATCGCCCCCACCGCCCCCACCAAGTTAGTTTGATCCACTGACCCAGCGCACTTGTCAATGACCTGTCGTTACCGAATAACACTAACTCTGGTGACGTCCTAAAAGAGGTAACGTTAATTATTTTTTGTGAGCAAATCTTTTTTATTAAGTTAATTTATTTTTTAAACAAAATATTATTTATTTATAAATAAGTTATAGATGTATTTCTGTGAACACATTTTTGTTATTTATTTATATTTTTTATTTTGTACCATTACAGAGACCAATATAAATTAGCAGCGTTTTGCATATTTGAGTTTTGACGGTACCACCAGGAAGGTGGTCACCGTCTTCTGTTTTTCTTTTTTGTTTCTACATGCAATGTTTGCAATATGAATGTATTTGTCAGGTTCACTGACATAAGTTGTTTGGCTTTAATAAATCAGACACTTATTTTTACAGCACTGTACCTCTTTTTTCTTCCAAAAATGTTTTGCCCGAGTCAGGGGGTACTCGACTAAAAATATATTTCTAAGGGGGTACATCACTAAAAAAAGTTTGAGAACCACTGATCTACGGTAATACAAATTATTAGATTATTTGTTTATTTTATCATTATTGACCTCCAACATCTGACCATGCTCTATCAAACTAAATGTTCATTTTTTATTTTATGTATTATCATGTAATTTCACTCTCCTCCTTAGGCCTGCTCCCATGGGTCAAACTTGTGGACAACTTTGA
The DNA here is from genome assembly GCA_036419115.1 of Scarus forsteni. NCBI lineage: Eukaryota > Metazoa > Chordata > Actinopteri > Labriformes > Labridae > Scarus > Scarus forsteni. The sequence continues at coordinate 17,752,462 of JAZDUH010000458.1, forward strand.
TGCCCAGTACTCATACATCACCAATGAGGGGACTGTATTCACTTTCCGCTCCAACCTGGACGCCCCCCGGTACCGTCTCATCAACATCGACATCCAGAAACCAGAGAGGGAACACTGGACTACCCTCATACCTCAGCATGACAAGGATGTCTTGGGTGAGACTCAGTGGAATTTTTTTTGTATATATGCTTGAAGGTCAAGCTCAGAGTGTGTGAAAACTTAACAAAGTAGTAATGTGCGAAAGGGGCTAGTATGTTGAGGATAACTTCCACAAATGAGACCTCAAAGTCTTACTCAATCAATTTCGCTAATTCTCTGTCCAAACGTTTTGATGGCAGCCTAACCACAGTCACAAGGAAGTGCAGAGTCTGTGGTTGCAGACCTCCGTCAGAGGAAACTCTGCTCAAAAAGTGAAACCTTGCCCATAAGCACTTTGTATTAACTCTTTTTTTTTAATGAGTCACTTGAGTTATGGTAACTGGACCTAGAGGTTTATGAATCATACAGCGGTGAATTTCCATGTTTTTCCCATTGTACTTGTGCAATATGTAATATATAATGGTGCACTAACGGAGACCACATCTCCAATAATTTTTATGTTATCATGTCTTTAAGTAATACATTTTTCTTTACCAGAAGTGCTTTTTCATTTTAAAGGTCCCATGTCCTACAAAGTCAGTTTTTTTTTGCTTTTAATGACGTAAGCAGGGGTTTGAGGAGCAGAAGATCGTGTCGCCTTTTGCTGAAGTCACAGCTCACAGAGAAATGTGCGGTGCAGTTTGAGCCACTCTGGTGATGTTTAGAAAAGCAAATATCCGCTGATATTAATGCTGAACACTGATGTTCAAAGCTAGTAGAAAACTGTTATCCTCTGTCTTAATTTCTCACCCAAGATATGCCGTTGCAGTTAAAAAATAAATGTGCCTAACAAATCCAGACATGCTTCATCATACATACTAAGATACAACAGACATTAAAGAAAGAAGTTCACGATGCCACAAACAAATTTCACAAATACACAAGTTTATAAAAATGATTTTAAAATAATCAGTCCTTACTTTTTACAAGCACCTCTGTTCTGTTTTCTCACTTGCAGTAGACAAACTTACAAGGCTTATCTGCTACTTTTATTAAATGTAACTTAGATTAAGTGTAACAAAATATTTGAGTAAAATAAGACAACATAATTCTAAGATTTATGCAGAAGAGCAGTGTGACTTTATGCATGCAGATTTAATGATCACTGTATTCACCACTGCATCATTTTAACCTATACACCTCATTCAGCAAAACGTATTTAATCACTTAAAGCCCTCCAGTATTCAGCTGTTACGGTGTTGTATAACAGTTTACTTTGTATTGGAAAAATATTTGTTTCTTTTTAAGTATATTTATTATTTTATTTTTAATACTTTCTAAGTACTTTCTATACTATTTTTAATGGTACCTGACTGTTTTTGTATCATGCCCCTGCTCTCTGTACCTTTCAATTGGCCCCAGTGGACAAAAACTGTTTTGAATTGAATTGAATTAAGAGAAACAGTTGTCTCTAACAACACTGTTTTGCTTTTAGATGATGTTTGATTGGTATTTATCTAAGTTGACACTTTACAGTCTGAAAAATCAAATTATAGCCAGAAAATTCTAATTTTTTGGAGCTAAAATGTTTATTTCACTTTCTACTGATATCCAGAAAGTTAAAGTTTCTATAAAAATGTAACATATATATAATTTATGTTATCATTTATCTGATTGTATCCAGATGTTTTTAAGTAATTTGTTGATCATTTTGTTTAGACAGAGGTTTAATAAAAGTATGTTTCAAATATGATACAGCAAGTTTTAAGGTGTTAACTATGGATTATATTTACACATATTATATTGAAACTTTTCTATTCTTTAAGAATATAAAATTGTTACCTGACCTCAGAGATAAAGGTGTTCGGTCCAGTGTCAGCCCAATTAAACATCTAGTTTAAGAGTTTCACCCTATTTCTCTGCTCATTTTTGCTTAACAAAATGTGAAATATTCAGATAAAAAAGTAAGTTAAACCTTGCCAAAAGTTTTGCAATACTAATGTCACTATACAAGATCTCCATATAAGGAAACACCGTGTCTTGTTATGAAGCCTCTGTATTTATCAGCTCTGCAGTGTGTCCTGCTCGGAGTTGTTTCACACTTACTGGGTCCTACAGTGCCCCCTGCTGGATTGCAATAAGATATCATCATGGGGTTTGAGGAGGGTGGGTGATTCTTGCTCATCTCTGCTCTACCTTTAAAAACACACATTCAATTCTTAAATAATATTTTTTCAATGTTTGATACAGGTCTATCTTATGGTTTATGTTGTTCCCAGAATCCTAAATTAACTCCCTATGCTATGACCAAAGTAAATCATTAAACATAAATCAGTAGACGGGGAGCTCTTGTTTACAAAAACAAATTAAAAAGATAAATACAGATACCGTTGTGACTGCTCACTGTTTTGACAGTAAAACCGTTCTTCATTTCCGCTTTAAAACACTTCCCTCTTTTATCCCCACAGGCTTGGTCTCCTGTGTGAACCAGCACCACCTGCTGGTCAACTTTGTCCATGACGTGAAGGACATCCTGCAGGTGTATGAGTTGTCAACAGGTGAGCTGGTCAGAGATCTGCCGCTGGACGTGGGCACCGTGGCCGGAGTGAGCTGCAAGAAGAAACACTCTGACTTCTTTTACAAGTTCACCTCCTTCACTACGCCAGGTAGCCGCCATTTCATGATTTTTGTTTTGTTTTTGAAACTGATGCTCTAAACTCGAAACTTCAAATGCTATGAGACAGTTGTATTTAGCATGGTTCTCAAACGATGTTCCTCAATGAACACACATTTCTTTTTTTTAAAGAAATACAATCAGACTTCTTTCATGAACATTTTGCTATTTTTTTTAAAGCTGTGATGTACCTAATTGTTTTTCAAAATGGAGGGGTCATCAGATGGCATTAAGGGTGTTGGAACTTTGAGGCGAAAGGAAAAATAGAGCATTTAATACGATTCAACTTGTTATTATTATTGTTATTATTATTAATTAAAATAAATAATGATGATGATGATAATAATTATTGAGACTTTAACACTGTAGTATATGTTGTAGGTGTTTAGACTTGCTTAGAAAATCCTCGGTATTACTTCAGCTTTAGGACACCAGACTAAAAACTTACAGATAAACTCCCACACACTGTCTAACTTGCAGAAAATCTTTTTTTTTTTTTTTGCAGTATTTCAGTCTCAGACTTTTATCAGTCAAAATATTTTTTTGGGATAAGCAGTATAAATAATGGATGGATGATTATTTTTATAAACAACCATTTTTGAATACTTTTTTTAAGAAAAAGATGTTGGATATATAACATTATTGTTAACTGGCTTTTGAGTCACATTCAATTAAGCTTTTGTCTTATTGTAAGCACTTGATGAAAAACTGCTTAAATATCTTAGGACTATTAAAAAACTATTTGTCTCAATGCCTGCATCAAAATTATTATTCCTGTGTGCATTTCTTCTCAAAAAGATAACTGCAGTTGACTTCTTACTTGTTTTAACAAATCAACTCTTGACTCTTGAGCTCACATTAGCCCCGTTTGCCCATCCTTCATCAGCTGCCAATCAGTTTTAGAGTCAATTTTTGGATCTTTGTGCTAAATTAAGAGCCCTTCATTTGACAAGCACTTTCGTACGTCTCTGGTCTCTTGTGTCCTGTTTTCTGCATAATCTCAAAGGTCACTAACACAAACTCTTGATGGTTCCTCACAGAGATATTAAGACCTGGAGAGATCGTTCTTCCTCTTTAAATTCACTCCCATTGACTGTGTGTTGTGTTGAACCCATTGACTTTACCACAAAATTATTAAGAATTGGATGTTCATTTTTTTATATTTACCATCATGATGTGGGCTGCAGTGGTTTCTTAGCATGTAATGCATTTGCCTCACACCAAAAAGGTTGCGAGATTGATTCCTCAGTCAGATGTTTTCATGTGGAGTTTGGATGTGAGGAATTTGTTTTAAGAGTTTGCAAGAGGGGTCCTGATGTAAGGTTTAGGCTGTGTTTACACAGGGCCGAATACGGTCAGATCCGATACGTTTTCAGTGCGTTTTAGCCTTGGGTTTACATAGAAACTCGTTGCGTTTTGTCCAGTAACTTTTGAATACAGGCTCTAGAGTGGAAAGTTTTGAATACGCTCTCCATACAGCTCCATGTAAACCTGAATCAGAGCTTTTCAGGGTGGAACGCTGATGTCCCCGCATGCGCAGTACTCTTTAACATGAAGGCTGCGTGCGCATACCAGGAACAACAACAGCTTCGGCCGTCTACTGAGTAACGTATGTGCTGCTTACCGTGCTCAGTTTGTTATCCAGACAAAACTATGCAGTCAGATTTGATGTCCGAACTGATTTGTTGTCCAGAAAAGAAACTCCTGCGTCTCTATGCGTCTACTCGCCATTATTGTTTGTGAAAAGTTTTTCTTCTTCGTACGTGTATTGTAGCAGCACTGCCTCTCTGCAGACCTACACTGCCATCTACTGAACTGGCATGCACTCTACAGCGGTTTCTCCGTCTGAACCCAGATCAACTTTGAAAACACAAAAGTAAAGTTTTTGGGTTTTTAAGTCAGGAGTGTCCGTGTAAACGTAGCCTTATTCTCCATTTGTCCCTTTGGCATGGCAAGCTTTAAACCTTGAGCCAACAGGTTTACTAAAGCACACCTTTGTTTTGCAGATCAAGTTTGACTTTATCTTTATTGAGCTTGTTATTTAGAACTGTCTAATGTCAGGAACAGTTAATCAGCTTGGTCAAAGCTCATTTTATCTTTGGATATTGCATTTTACAATCAAAGACAGAATCAGGAAATATACTCTATATATGTTTTTCAGGTAGAGTATTTCCCCCCTTTGATTATACAAATGGATATTGTATTTTGTATAATTGGAAAGCCTGATTAGTCAGCTTTACAACTAGGTACATTTTGTAAGTATCATGCAATCATGGAATGAGTAACCCAGCTGAGCATGCCCCGAAAAATGTGCCAAAATCACCTGCAACTGGAAGCTGGTGGTTCAGAGTGGCAGCGTTATTTGGTGTCAGCCTTTATAACATTTGCAAAGTAAGGACCAAGTTTGATGAGGATGGTAAAGTCAGAGATAGACTGCAAAGTAGACATCCCAGGAAGTCAGCACCCCTAGAAGACCAGTTGCCCATCCTTGCTTCGTTGAGGAACAGAAAGCCTTCTTTAGAAGAGGGGATTTTGGGGGGTACTACCCACACTTTTAGCTGTGTTACTCAATTCACAGGTGCATGAGCATCCCAAGTTGTACCTCATTGTAAAGATGACTAATCAGGCTTTACACTAATATAAAATGTAATACCAATGTATATTATTAAAGGGGAGAAATGATCAACTGAATAACATTTTTAGGAGTATATTTCTTGACTCTCTCTTTGACCATAAAAGGCAATATCAAAAGATAACATGAACTTAAGAAATAAACGCGGACTGTTTTAAAGTTTGGTTAAAGTTTTGGAAAACACTTGGACTTGATAAACAGGCACAAGAGTTTAGGAATAGAGATTATCACCAGTAACAGGCCCCGATATCTTTGATGAATACAAACAAACACCTTACGCGATGGAGGTGGATTCAGTTTCACACTTTGTTGTCTGTTATCGTTGAGACTTCCCTCTCATCTTTGTCCAGGTATTATTTACCACTGTGATTTGAGCAAGGCTGATCCAGAGCCCAGAGTGTTCAGAGAGGTGGAGGTCAAAGGCATCAAACAAGATGACTATCAGACCAGCCAGGTAATGTCCTGTTATCTTATCTGTTGGGTTTAGACTCATGTTGTCGTCATTCTTTCAGTTTGTTCCTTTACTGCAGTTACAGCAGCTGGTTGTGTATTCCTGTAATGATGCTGCCTTCCCAGAATCTTACCCAACATGGTAAGATTCTGGGAAGGCAATTACAAGACAAGACAAGTTCTTTTGCTCTTTCTATTTTAGTGCAGTTTTGGCAATGTTATAGCATTTAGTCCTTACTTAGGTCAAAATATTCCTCATTTAGAGTAACAATATTCTACTTTGCCATCTAAAAATAGTGTTTTCACTGATTCCACAAACTTTTCCCCTGCTTTTTGCTCAGTTACCAACTTCTTTAACACTTTCCATGCATAACCATCCTGTCTCAGTAACCTCAGCAGAAGGCAACTGAGACAGGCTAATTTTAAGCTAAAGGCTAGTATGTGAACTCGTTCCATTAGGCTGTTACACTTCTGGCAAGAGAACTACAGTCCTATGTCATCATTACAGAGCAACATAAGAGGTTATTTTCCCTGTTTAAAGCTGTTCTATACCCTTCAACTTTGAAAACACAATTCAAAAGGGGGAAAATTGCATGGTGTCGCTTTACTTACTGACATACCTTGAATTAGTAACATGCTTGTGGAGGAGTGCTGTCTTGGGTTAGTTTTGATGGAAATCAATTCCTCTTCACAAAGTTTTTTTAATGCTAGTATCATAGCATCCACATCATAAGGTGAAAAAACAAGACAGTAGGTTTCCAATGGAAGTCGCATACCTATTTTATAATGCATAAAAAGAAACACATTTCTCATCTGCTACCCTGACTGAAATGCCCCATATGCCACTAACTGTACATTCTGCTCTGTGTATTCTGACACTTTCCATCAGAAGTAGCACAAACTTCTTCTGGAGTTTGAAGAGTAATTTAACTGGACCACACGGGCTAGCCCTTGGTTCCTTTGTGCAACAAAGTTCAGCGACCCTCTCTTAATTTTTCATTTTGTCCTGTCTGCTTGACAAAAAGTAAACACACATCTCCTTCAGAGATGGATGATCCAAATGATAAAATCAAAACTTTGATATGAAAGGTGATGCACTGATATCTTACTTGCTATCTCACTAACTTTCAGGTGTTTTACTCAAGCAAAGATGGCACAAAAATCCCCATGTTCTTAGTTCATGCCAAAGGCCTAGTGCAGGATGGGTCTCATCCAGTGTTCCTGTACGGCTATGGAGGCTTTGAGGCTTCTATCCAACCATACTACAAGTAAGAACAAATGCTTCAACTTTTCTTTCTTTTAATTTATTATCTAACTTTGATTTAACCTTTAAGGAAACTGAGATTTCCCTCATTTCCAAAGCTTTGTAATTACAAGTGCATTTAAACAAGCAGGAAGAAAGCAGCCACAAAAGCAAGATCCTAATTCACTTCCCTGCTTTGTTGTGTGCTAAAATCAGTAAGGTAGTATAGACAAATGAAATGTATAATCTCAATGTGCTGTCAAGGCAGCACTTTTCCATAAATTATCATGTCTCTATGCTAATGTAACTTTATTTGCTCTATCCGTCTTTGTCTCTGATCAGTGTCGCATACCTGCTGTATGTGAGACACCTTGGAGGAATCCTGGCTGTGGCCAACATCAGAGGGGGTGGGGAGTATGGACTGACCTGGCACAAAGGTACACCCAAAGGAACATCAGGCCTCATCTGCCAATCTGGCATAGATACTTGCTCAGATTTGTGTTATGTGTAGATAAATGCAGCGACTTTAAACAATCACTGTTAAAATAAATCACCTCTAAATATACACAGTCAAGCCTAGAATTTACAACATGGAGGGCCGTAATGCGGTAAAAAGAGAAGAAAATTCTTTGAGCTGGTGACTGAACCATCATAAGAGAAGAAGAAAGTAATAAAATCTTGTTTGGCAGCTGACAAAGTGGGACTCAGACATTGTGTCTGCTAATGGGCACTGGAGAAAAGTTGTTTGAAGAGACATGTTTTTAAATGAGAAAATTAGCCTTCTTGCATTTTAAATGAAAATATCTTCTGAACTTTTTTTTTCAATGTTGAGGGATAATAGTGTTTTAAGTCTGGGAAAGCTGTGGTTTTAATTCAAGGTTTATACTTTATAATCATCCAAGCGGGGATGATTGTGGCTGAATAACAGACGAAAACTACAGAGTCTGGTGTTGTTCATAAACTTTTAACACACAAAGTTGAATGACTTTAAATGGCTGATTGTCATGAACAACCAAGCAAGAAAACCATAGAGTCCAAATCAGAATCCAAAAACCAGAGTTTAGTGCACAGTCCAAGGTGCGGTACACAGTGGTGTTAATCAGGACAGGCTGGTTTCGATACACAAGGCGGGCAGTCAGACAGGCAAGGTTCGATACACAAAAGAGGCAGAGTAGCAGAGGTGTCCAAAAAACAAGAGGCAAAAAGGCAAGGTCAAGAAACAAAGGAGGTCAGTAACGGGACTATGACGTGAAACGAGAACGCCTAGAAAGTATCCAGGTACCTAACAATCCGGCAACAAGACTGGGGAAATCACGAGGGTTATATACAAGAGGTAATGAGGGTTAACGAGACATAGCTGGGAGAGGAACAATCAGGGAGCAGGTATGACACGCCGGGACAGGAAGTAAAACCTATGAGGACAAGAAAGGAAAAGTGAATTTCAAAATAAAACAGGAAGCACAAAGACAAGACATAAAACATGAAGACAGACCGGGAAACTTGACAAAACACAGGATCATGACACTGATTTAATTATTTTTTTCTCCACCTCAGTGTAGTCGCTCCCACACTATTGATCGCCCCTCCATCTCCTCCCTCTTCAAAGAATAGCTAGTTTTGTCTCCAAAAAATGTTTAAAAGGTTCATTTAAAAAAACAATTTTACATGGATAAATCACAAGGACAGCATGTTTAATTTTAACACAGAAAACAAAAGAAAATGTAAATATCTCAAAGACAAATATAAACAAAGAAATCTGCTAAAAGCTCAAGCTGCTCCACTTTTCAAAACTGTGCACCCTGTTCGAGGTGAAGATACAAAACACATTTTAGACGATATACCAGAAATCAGCCTTAAATCTGAATCTGCCACTTCATTAAGACATAAAGTTCATGATATAACGATTCTTCCTCTTTAAAGACAGATTTAATTGTTGCAGCGTGAGACTGATATTGTCCCACGCCTGCGTTTAGATCAGGTTCTGCTTAATAACTGCTGATCCATGCGTGAAAATGGCATACACCCACTTTTCAGTCGCACTCACGTTTGATAAATGAGGGCTATTAGACTGGTTGCGAGTTACTCTTACCATGTTTAAATATGTTTGTGCCGTGTTGTGTGGGTGCAGGTGGTACTTTGGGGAACAAGCAGAAGGGTTTTGATGACTTCCAAAGTGCAGCTGAGTATCTGATCCAGGAGAAATACACCACAGCCAACCGCATCGCCATCAACGGGGGGTCTAATGGAGGGCTGCTAGTGGGTGAGTCGACAGCTGATGTTTTATGATAATAGCAGAGCGAGAGAATAATAGGAGGATATTTCAGGAGGAAATCTGGGAAACTTTTGTGCTACCATTAGTTAAACTTGAAAGTAAGCATTTAAAAGTGTGCAGTCATCCTCTCCTCCCCTCTTTTTCTCCTGATTTTGTCAGCTTAGCTCTTATACCACTTTCAATTAAAACCTCTCAGCTAATCACAAGACATTTATCGTATGCCTGCATTTCTTCATAGCCAGCATAGATCTCTGCTCCCTCTCTTCTCTCCGCTGCCTCGATCACAGCGCTTGGTATTCTTTGTATTACATCTCAGGCATAATTACTAATGTCAAATTCATCTAACTGTAGTTAGCTGCTTAGCTTCAATTAATTAAGCTATTAAACAGCACATTAAACAGTGCTCAGTCACATCATTTACCAAGAGCTGGCTGCCATATGGTGCTGCAAAAACTCAGCAAAAGCCCCCCTCCCTGGTGTGTGAGAGACTTTCATTAGTGATTATGTCCCGCGGTGTGAGGGTATGCAGATATGTTTGTGTATGATCATGCTCTCTGAAGTATATTTTTGAAAACACGCTCACAGGGGCTTGTGTGAATCAGTGTCCGGAGCTGTTCGGTTGTGCTGTGGCAGAGGTGGGAGTGATGGACATGCTGAAGTTTCACAAATTCACCATTGGTCACGCCTGGACGACAGACTACGGCTGCTCGGATGACCCTGAGCAGTTCAAATGGCTCATTGCGTAAGATGACACACACACAAGTAAATGTTGAATATGCATTTTAGATTCAAAGTATCCTCCCAGTACCTTGTTTGGCACTCTGAAAATACTCAGAACCAGGAGGGAAATACCTGGGTATTGTGTCTGTGTATGATCTTTATAATTTCTTTAATGTGAAGTTTTATGACTGGATTTACTCTCTACCAATTTCAAAACTAGAGACTACAGACATATAAAGAGTTTCAGCAGATTTTTTACATATAAAAAAACCCAAATCCAATAAAGTTGTGGTCTTATGGTAAAAGTAAAAAATATACAATGATTTGCAAATCTTTTTGACTTATATTCAATCAATGCACTGCAAAGACAAGAAATTTAATGTTCAAACTGATGTACTTAATTGTTTATTTTCTTCTTATATTTACTGATTTTAAATTTGATGCCTGCAACATATTCCGAAAAAGCTTTGACAGTGGCAATAATAGACTAGGAAAGCACCTGTTTGTAAAATCTCATAGGTGAACAGATTATTGGAAACAAGTGTGTTATGAGTGCGTAGAGAGGGTATGCACTGACGGCACAGTTTGTGTGACGGGCCAGTGGAAGGACTCTGATTATACTGTCTCACTTTGGCCGCCCACAGTTGTAGACTGAAGCTTGGCAGGATGGATCTGTCGGGTTAGAAACAATGAGTTTGTGATCTGATCCAACTGCACTGCAAGGTTACTTGCTAGATGTCAATGTTAAATAAGTAGTAATGTACTCTGAATGTAACCAGCCACAGTCTGCTCCTGCAGTGTGGTGTTGTTTTCTGACAAAACATTAAATGTCAGGATTAGATATCTGTGAATCCTTTAATGAAGGATTTTCTTTTCTAACAGGAGCATTTATACACTTTGGCTGGTGACCGTGGTCTGATCCAGTTCACTGATGTTTTTTAACTATAGGAGCTGTTTAGAACATGAAAAACTAAAAGCACTCAAAGAGCACAGACCTCCGCCAGCACCACAGTCCTCACCCATTTTATAATTTTCAGCATAAAATTAGTCCTACCTTTATTTCATGTATATATTTAGCTTCTTTGACCATGAAAACATACCATTGGCAACTGGATTCATAATGATATCTATTTTAATTCAGTAGTTATTCACGAAAATCACATTTTTCATCATGGCGGTTTTACGCTGATCTGGATCACTCCCAAATGGAATAATTTGTTCCTTGTCCCAATGCGGACATTTCCTGAAAATTTCATCAAAATCATAACTTGTTGAGTTTATGTTGCTAACAGAGAAAACAACAAACAGACGCCTGCAATAACATCTCCTCCTTGGCGGAGGTAATCAAGCATATACATTTTTATATAGTTTTCCATCAAACAGATGCCTGCTAATCATATTAAATATTTTCTTTTATGATTTACTGAAGAAGTATTAGCATTGACAACAAATGGAGCTTTAGTGTGGGTCATTCTCTGACTCAGTCCAGTCTTTGATTGGTCCTCTGTTTGGTAGCATCCTTGAGAAGACTTCACGTGTGAGACAGACTCAATGACATTTGTGTTTTGTGAATGATATTGCTGTGTGAATTTTTCTTACTTTTATTCCTCCAAAAACAATGAAATGTTATTACTGTCTAAAATGTGTTTTAATCTATTGACACCAGCAGTACTTCTGACTCACTGAAGTCTGTGATGCCATATCAGTCACGTGCCTGTTTTGTCACCTTTTGAAGATCCTCATTGGCTCTTCAAAGAACCTATGGCCTAGTCCAAGCTTCACCCACATATTCCAAAAAAAAGATCTCAGCAAGATCACACACTGGAGTTCACCTTCCTCTTCTAATCAAAACACTGCATCACTTTACATTTCCCTCTATCTCCCCTCCAGGTATTCTCCTCTCCATAATCTCCCCAAGCCCCCATACTCGGGCCCTCCATTTCCGGCTGTCCTGCTCCTGACAGCGGATCATGATGACCGTGTGGTTCCTCTCCACACCCTGAAGTACTGCGCGACCCTGCAGTACGGTGTGGGCAGCAGTTCGGTGCAGCGTCAGCCTCTGATGGTTAGGGTGGACACCAAAAGTGGGCACGGTGCGGGGAAACCCACCGCTAAGGCCATCCTGGAGGACACTCACATCTTTTCCTTCATTGCTGAGACGCTTGGGATCAGCTGGAAAGACTGAGAGTTGAGGGAGGTGAATTTATGCCGTCGGTGAGGGATGGTTTCTGATTTTGTAAATTGGATACGCAGGTAAAATTTAAAATAACAAACTTTTGGGAAAAGGATGTAAGAACAGGAGGTTTGATCAAAACAAACTCAGATCATAAGGCTACTTCATATCAGTTTATATCAAGAGTCAAGACAACTTGATCAATTTCATGAATTTGTATTGACTTTTAAGTTCCATAGCATTTGTCACTTCAAGCCAAATTTTATTCAATAAAACAATAAAATCACCAGCATGATTAATGTCTCTGTGTCTATTGCTATGTTTTGCCTGAAGTCAGGATTTTTTTAAAGCAACATGATGAAGTAAAGAGATAGGGATGCCAAAAAAGTGTATTTGGCTGCATGTGCTGCAGTGTTTGGAATATTTCATCTGGAGTCACAACTTAAATGTCTTCCAGCACCTTTTTCTGCTGTCAGCTAACTTAGTGCTCCCCAAATCTCATGGACCAAGGTCTCTGTTTAAATTATACCATGTAGTCGCAGTCTGGCCTTCAAACGTGCAGAGTATGACTCAGTATAACACAGGTTTAGAGAGAGCGAGACATTGTCAGGTCGGCACAGGCCAAGATTGCATGTTCTGCATACTTTGGTTGTGTTTCCTTTCTGTCCTCTATGACCTCTCTGTGGTCATTTTCCTCTGACCTCTTGTATCAACATGACATTTTCATCCTTTGTAAACCCTAAAATGGCAATGTGTGAAAATCCCAGCAGTTTCTGGAATACTTCACCCAGCCCATCTGACACCAACATCCGGACCACATTTAAGGCCCTTCTCACACGAGGATGGCACCGTATTGTCTTGGCGTCGGCATCAAAACATGTATCGCTGTTTACACATTGTATTGTACATTAGGCCTGTGCTCAAAATATCGATACGGCAAAATATCGTATCGCACTCCTTTGGGATACATGTATCGATCCGGATTCTACAGAATCGATACGGCCTAAATATTTTGACAGTTGTTGTAAATACACTTTGGGTAATGTTAACAGTGGCACAGTTCAAGGTAGAAGACGAGCTACATAATGAAGCATATGTTCTAAACTTGAACTTAGGTCTACCATCTCTGAAGATCTGAATTTATGTCTCTCAAGTTGTAGAACCACTTAAAACTCATCCTTGTTCTTTTTCTTCTTATAAGAACAAACTAAACTTGTCAAGAATTTTGCTTAAAGAACAGTCAGTGTTCACGATTTACGTGTATCGGGATACGTATCGTATTGTGGCCTTAGTATTGGGATACGTATCGTATCGTGAAGTTGCTGGAAATACCCAGCCCTATTGTACATAGGCTTGTGCATTTACATGACAACGCAAAATCCACACAAAATCTTGCCAGGTTGCCTGTCTGGTTCTGCTCCGAGGTGGATTCCATGTCAACAAGTGCTCATGCACATGTAACATGCTGCGTCTTTGCATGAGCACTTGTTGCTGTTGTTGCTGTAGCTGGTGTTGTTGGTGTTCTGTGAGCAAATGTTGGTATAAAAGTCGTAGCAATATTTGTAGCTGCTGGAACAAGATCAGAATCAGCCCGGCTGCCGCCATTGTTGTTGTTGTGTGTGACAACGTGGGTTGGGGGGCGGGGAGGAGGGGGGGTGCTATGAGGTCACCGTCTTTTCCGGACTTATCTGTTTATACCAACTACGGCATGAAGAGGAATACCCAGATATACACCTGCAGACCCGTTTTCAAAAAAGATGCGGAGTCATGGACAAATACGCGTCTCCGTGTGTCAATATCACCAGATCGATAGTTTATTTTACCGGAGTCTTACGAATTCGTACTCGTGTAAAGCCCACCTAAAGCTGCTTTAAATCGACTTTCCTCTCAGTTCTGATGCTCGGTTTGAAGTTCAGCACGGTTGTCTTGACCATGTCTACTTGCCTGAATGCATTGAGTTGCTGCCATGATATCACCTAATAATCTATAGTGTTAGAAAGCTGTTTACTGGGTGTCCTTAATAAGAGTAAATGTAAGTTCTCCATTAAAAAGCCATTTAAAATAAAATCTTTTAGAAATACTCAGACTCTATGCTCATAGTCTTGCTTGATTTTATGTACCATAAAGATTTACCATTTTATATTCAACCTTACTCTGAAAAAGCTCTTCACCTGGGCTTTGAGTCAGTGACTTTTAAATCAATCAATCAATCAATCAAAATTTATTTATATAGCACTTTTCATACAAAAATTATGTTGCACAAAGTGCTTTACAAACAGACAAATGAATTAAATGAAGGACTCATAACCCAAACCCACTCCACCCAGCCCCTGAACCCACCCACACAGCAATCCATACACAGTGTCAAATAAAAAGCATCATAAATAAAAGACAATAATACAGCACACTGCTGTACCCAGTACGTACTGAGGAAACGCCATCTTGAAGGTTTAAAAATGAGAAAACACTGGAGGTAAGGTTAAAAGTATAAAATTAAACATATCATGAAATAAAATAAGAAAATGAATTAAAAAAAATAAGAATAAAAAATGACTTGAAATTACGTTAAAATATACATATATATAATAATAATAATAAATGAAGAATAAAATAGTAAAACTAGAAAATAAAATAAGGAAAAATAGATTTAAAAAGAAAAGATAAAAAATAAGATAAAATAATAAAAAGTGGCCTGCAATTAGAATAAATAAAACACTAAAAGGTAATTCAGGTAAAAGCTCGACTAAAAAGGTAGGTTTTGAGTTTGTTTTTAAAGACATTAACAGGAGAAAAGCCTTATTGAGTGTAAATATAGCCAACTAAGATGACTTTATATCGACTAAGGAGTGAAAATGTCCAAGACAGTCTGGCTGCAGACCGGACCCAGCTCTGCAGACCTGCACTGAGAGGACCCGCTGCACTGAGAGGACCCGACGTCACGTTACGCCAACGTCACGTTACGTTGCCTGCACTGACAGGACCCTACGTTGCAGATGTCCCAGACCTCCGACGTCACGTTACGTTTTTTTTAATACTTTTTTAAATTCTTTTTCATATACTGATCGGGTAGTGACAAGCTAACGACAGTTAATGACCGTTAGCCGCTAACTTAGCTGCGAACAGCTAACGGCCTTATACTATCGTCTTACACTAAATTGTATCACACAGATGATTCATTTAACTCTTATATGTAACATGAACCTTTTCAAAGACAATCCTTACAAGTAAACTTCTGAGGAGGGCAGATTTCGCCAAGTTTTACTAAGTATCTATGACAGGAGTCACTACCCGATCCGTACGTATTTCTATGTCTGAATCCATCGTGTATATATCTATATCGCTGTCACGGCTCGAGAGGAAGTGACGCAGTGTTCGCGCATGCGCAGTACAAATCGGGTAGCCGTACGGATCAGGTAGTGACAGTCTGCAACGTAGGGTCCTGTCAGTGCAGGAAACGTAACGTGACGTCGGCGTAACGTGACGTCGGGTCCTCTCATTGCAGGTCTGCAACGTAGGGTCCTGTCAGTGCAGGTCTGCAGCCAGACCCCTCTCAAAATGTCAGCACTGTATGCTGCAGTTCCGTCATAATCCACTAAGTGGCAGTGTTGGACTGTGAAATCCTCCCTAGCGCTTGACCCTCTAACGCCTCAAGGTCAGAGGCTGAGTGTCAGTTTAGTGTCACCTTGTGCTCTAAATCCTTCATACTCTATCCCTGCATGAAAAGAGAGGAATAAGATCACCATCATAGAGACCTGCAGGATGCAACTTTATAAAAAGACAGAAGCAGAGCACTCGGGATTAAGGAGACTTATATAAGAGGAGTGGACTTGTGTGGGAAGACGCAAGAGGAGGGTCTTTGAAGACTTGATGGAAAACTCCAGAGATGGAGAGCGATGACAGAAGGCGGATATATGACCAGACAAGGAGAAGCAACAAGCAGAAAGGCGGAGAGCGACTCAAAGTGCACTTATGGAGAGTCCCAGGAGGCTCTGCGGACAGATGGGTGTTCAAACTGTCAAAAAGAGAGAGATGAAAACTCCAAGAGAGAAAGTTGTCCGTCCGGTCGCTCAGAGTTTAATCTCTTCTCAGTGGGAAGTTTGTGATTTCGTCAGAGTGAACCCGAGGCCTTATCTAAGTACCCTCTTGGCGGTGAGATAGGATGGGAAAAAGGAGAGGAGGCCTGCAGGAGGATTTGCAGACAATGGCTCTGCCACATGGGCAAAGCGGTTGAATGAAGCCGAGGAAGACAAAGCCGGTAATAAGCCGGACATATGAGAGACACAGAATGAGTTGGGTTTAAGATCATGCCGCTAAAAAAGAGCCATGATGCTTCTTCTTCTTCTCCCCAGAGTGACCCAGAGGATCGAGGAGGATTTTTCCTGCTTCATTTCCCTCCTTCATCCTCCCCGCACATGTACAAGCACACACGGCCTTCGCTTTCTTTTTCTCCAGAGGAACACAAGCTTTTACCTACAAAAGCCTCCGCAGCTCCTCTCCAGGTCCCCCCTCTGTCCCCCCTGTTTGTTTACTTTACTCCTCTCCATAATGCACGGATTAATTTCTTAAAGCCGATTTGAGCAGCGGCACGCTCTGGCAAAGAGCGAGGAGCAGAACTTTTGTGCGAGGGGAAGTTTCCCCTTCACACTGGCTTAGAGGTGGACCTTTTTCTCCTTTATGCCGCCTGCTTTAATCTCCACACAGAGACGAGGGGGAGAGAGGGGGGACGGCAGCGGGCAGAGAGGACTCTCAACACGCAGCTGGGAGTCACTAACGTCTTTACAGAGGTGTCGCCTGGTCTCCCATGAGCCTCTTCCAATCCTTTTGGCTCCTCTCCTACCTCTCTGGCATTTCTTCCTCTTACAGTACAAGACTCCAGTATCATGGACACAGACTGTAGTCTCATATTCTGGGTACTGTAATGTGGATATTATTGCAATTAGCAAGGCTTGGTTGTAATACTTCTCCCTCTAGCTTTAAAGAAGTCTTTGATAATGAGTCAAATATGCTTTGTTTTCTCACCTGTTTGTAGTCAGTATGAATATTTTTATATTTATTAAATATAGTCAATTTAAAGGGGCTGTGAGGAGTTTCTAAGTAATTGCAAAAAAAGTCTCACTTTTAGATATATGCCTGATCGAAATACGCACTTATCTATGAGTTTTATAGCATCAAAATAGGTTATCTATAAATGCTATTCCTTAACTTCTTGGTCGGGTCGGAAAGAACAGGGCTGGACTGGCCTGGATACTCAACTTCGGGAACAAGACAGTTAAAACTTGAGCAAATTTATATTATTCGGACACGTCTTAGAGCACCGGGCTGTAAGTATCGATATATAGCCGGCTACAAAACTACGATACCAAGTTTTTCAAAACTTGCTTGTTGTCACACATCAAAAACTACCGCTACGTAACTAGAAAGAGATACATTACCTCATCGCTTTGCACAACAAACACACACTTTGGCTTCAGTAACGTCTTTTGGTGCGTTCCAGTTGTAGTCAGAATTAGGAATTTCCAAGTTCTGAGTAGGAAACTGCAGCTGGAACACCCCCGAAGTCAGAATTTCCTACTGGGAACTCGGTGAAACCTCGTCACCCCCGAGTTGACAATCGAAGATGGATGCCCCCAGTGTGAAGAGTTCTTTAGCTCCTGTAATAATCAATTTATTTGCACTTCTGACTGGGGTGTGTCGCTCTAGATCAGCTGTATACAAAGTATTGTTAGACTTATATTTACAAAAATGCTGCCATAGTGATAATCACATTCTTCATACAACAACGCAGGGCGTGCTAACAACAGCTAACAATAGCCTGGTAGATCGGCATGTTTTTTCCAACTTCAACTGGAAAGCAGATAAGTTGGAGATGATGTCACTCCCAGTTCTGAGGTTACTAGAACGCAGCATTACGACAGTCGCCGCGCGTGCTCATGGGTAGCAGAGTCTTAATGTCGCCGGTAATAGATTCTCCTCACAGTCCCTTCAAGTTGTTTGCTTGTTATCTTTTTAAATAAATTGGTGCTACAATAGAAATAAATGGAATTTTAACACTGGCCTATAGGTAGGAGGCAGCTTTACAGTTCTAATATTGTGAGATATACTCCCTGATACTGCTGTTGATTTAAATGTGTGAAAAAGTAAACATACTGAATATGAACTGACTCAGTGATGTTCAATGATCCTGATGATGTGACAGAATTGACACTTTCAGAAGGTCACCTTCAGTTGATTCTCTACAAGTAAACAAGTAGGCCTACATGCCAACATTAAAGATATGAGATTTTATTACAAAATGTGTCTTTTTTTAGGCTTTTATTTTATAATTTGTACTGGCTTTAGCAGAGGTTACTTTACATCTTGTCTAAATATGGTGCGTTCCATTTGCAGTAGAATAATCTGACCAATGAGACGTTCCCAGTGTTTGCAACAAAGACATCCAACTACCGAGATCAACTGTAAAGCACCATTAAACCAGCTTTTATTTTGATGGTCAAGACCAGGACTTTCATGTTGTTAGTAACATTAGCTTGTCCACAGTAAAATCCAGATCAAATGCTGTAGTAGATGACAACAGCAAAGGGGGGCAGAAAAGGTTGAATCGTTTGATTTCAGAGGCTGCAGATTACTTCTAACCAGTCCACTGAGTTATCTGAGAGTTTTAACCAAAAAAGGAGTAAAAGCATCATTGTGGAAGTGACATCATAGTAATTAGATGTTCCTTCGTTTAAGGGGAGGGGGATTCTGCTCAGTCAGTCAGTTATGGGACTCCACAAACTCTGGTTGTGGCAAAGTCACACAAAAGTAAACATAAACTTGTTGTTTGGTAAGCAAACAGAGCTTAGAAATCTCAGAGATTGAGGTGTCCCGCCATCAAGAAGACTAGCAGTTATCTTTTGGGTCCAATTGGCATCATTAGTCATTATGTAGAAATTAATACTTTTTAAATTCGGTAACAATTTATCATCATAAAGGAAGCGATGGATCTTAAGGCCGACCAGTTGAGAACTACACCTCTAGTTGTCATACAAATAAGTGACAAATTGCACTTTTTGTCATCCAGATGCAAAAATGGTTAGCTCAAATGGATAAAATAGAATAAAATATATATAATCTTTTGTAGATTTTAATGCCCTTCTTAGACAAAACAGTCTGTCAAAATCCTTTAATACTCAACTTACCCTGCTTCATTAAAAAGTAATCAGCCTGCTGCTACTTAAAATGTTAATCAGTCTAGTAATTGTTTTCGGATAAATCCAAAATCAATTTAGTTAAAGAGCAAAAAGCTTTCCTGAAAGTTTTCTGAACTCACCAGTGAACTTGTTTTATAAAATAGTCCCTATAAATATATTATCTTGTTGTAAAATAAGTGAAACTGATAAAATCTTTGATAATAATATTACAAAAGCTGCACACACATACGCATACAGTATAAATGTATAAATGTGTATTGCAGTCTATCAAAAATATAATGAAACCTGTCTTGTGTGTTAAGTTTTGGGGGAGAATTGACAAGTTAAATTGCAAACTTACAGATTTCTGAATCCTCATAAATTTGATCCTTAAGTAAATCTCACTCAATGAAACACCTCTACACATCACCAAAAAATACATCAACATTATTACCAAGGTATTTGAGGTCTTGAACACGCCTTAAGAGCTGCTTTGATTTTCCAAACACCGTGGATTCGAGGTACAACACCAATCTATAATCTGCATTTTGAAACACGCTTTGCTTTAATCTCCCGTCTGCCTCCTTGTCCCAGTCTCATTTACAGTGAATAAACAGGCAGATCTGATTGAAGAATTACGCTACAAACCGTGAGAAGCCTGACAAAAACACCAACCAACACACAGGTCCCCAGTCACTGAGGAGAATCACAGTGTGATGTTTGCATACTAAGAGATCAGATTGTCACTGAGAGGAATTATTATATTGTACCACATGGGAAAAGGAGGCTGATAGCAGATGATGAGATTGCTGTTTGCCTCATTAACCATTCATGCTGCTGCTAATGTGACTACTGACCCGGATCACGCAGAGTTCAAGTGTCAGGACTGTAGGGATTTTATCATTTCTATTATGTTAATTAATGCCCCAATTATACAGCTGCATGTTTCAGTTTATTTTAAATATTTTCCTGTATATTTTATACTACCAAAACTACAATCTGAGGAAGTTTGTTTGTCCAATTTAAAGCCTGAAAATCTCACTAGACATTTGTTGTAAGCATAACACATCCAATTTCACAACTTTCTTTAATATTTACAAACCAAGATAAATCCTAAATCACTTGTTATAAGTAACATAACTTTCAGGGTAACAAGATCATTTTTATAGGTTTGATGTGCTATCTAATGTAGCTATAAAGTTCCTTATGGAGCTCTATTTTAGCTTGTCACATCGGCAATTTCTCTGATAAATACAACAACTCATTGCTTTACTTTTGCTTTATGTTCCTTGTAATCAGATACCCATCTAGACTTGCTAAATTAAAATGAAGTTTGAGGAAGTATTATGGATATTTTCTTATTTGAAATCAGTCAAACACACTTGCCAAGATGAACATTTTTTCAGTGTAGTCTGCCAAGTATAGAGTAGAGTATTCATAAAATCAGGTGTATAAGATGCACTTTTAACACCAAATGTTTTATCTCCAAAATGTGCTGCATCCCATATTCTGGTGAAACCAATATAGTTACATAAAAACAAAAATCCTTTTTTGCATTTTTGACATCAACTTGCTTGACAGTGCTGTCTGTCTTTGGTAGAGGTTTGAGGTCTTGAAGAACTTCTGGTTGTATTTTAATTGAAGCATTTTGTTGAACCAGGCTGAAACATGTTTATCTAGGCTGTAAAAACTACAACACAATCATATTACATCCTGGATTCCTGCAGCAGACTCTAACTCAAATTCTGGGAGTCAGTGTGTATTGTTAGCCTGCCTCTGCCTACAGTCAATTCTTCAGCAACACTCAACCGTCCTGTGTGCTCATTGAGACTTTTTTTAACCATGTTATGTTACATTATCTTCTACTGTTGTCATGTTATCTTCTTCTACTGGTTAACAAATGCTCTGTTTGTTGACCTACTTCTGAGGTGGGTTGCGCGAGAGGTTTGACATGAACAGCTCTTTTAAGTGAATGATGAGAGCCAATTGGCATATGTGAGAGAGCCATTCATTTTTTCAGACAAATTGCCTTTAAGCATGCTTCACCAATGAACAGCTCACTCACATTACATGATGACTGTAGGCAGAAGCAGGCTAACGCTATCCATACATAGCCCAGTGTTTGATCTAAGTTAATTAGTGGTAGGTGAGCTTGACCTGTCTCTTTCTTGTTACTGCATGCACAGAAAAAAGAACTGAGTCTATCTGCTTGTCATGGTCTTGGGAGAAAGGCAAGACTCAAAAACCGAAAAAAGGTTGTGTATCCCTTTAAGTAAAACAGAATCTAACCAGAAAAAGTAAATGTCTGTAACAGCAAAAGTCTTATTAAAAAATGTAAACTGAAATAATAGAAGGTAAAGGTTGTAAATGTGCAAAAAGCAACCACATCTGCTTAAGCTCAGTTACATTTATGAAAAGATTATTTAGTTCCATGTGATGAGGCTCAGTAAAGTGCAGCTATGGTGAGTCATTGTTACATCAGTAAGGCAGTACTGCGGATGTTCAGTTTCTCATTTAGACTCTTAACGAGCCTGAGATGTAAATAAGCTTTCTTGTGTTTTCTTCCTCATCTCACATCTTGAATGATGGAAAGAAATCTGCGATAAGCCACCGATAATGAATACCCAAATCCAGTGTGAGTGCTGCAGGAGTTCAAACGCAGTGGTCTTCCGAGCAGCATCTGAAGGAGGTGATGTTTGATTGCGTGGGTGGTTTGGAGAAGCTGCAGCCTGGCGATGGCTTGGAGATGAAACTCATTAAGTCTGAAGCTCCAATCCTCAACTCCAATAAGACTTTAATATAAGAAGTATGGATCGCTGCTGCTACTGTAGGAGATAAATAAAAAGATCTCAATCTCAAATGTACGCCCATGGAGCCACACATGCTAAAATATGCACACACACTTTGACCCATGTGTGCAGAAACAGAAGCTGCACCAGCTTCTGCCCACCCACTCAATTGCCCAAAGCGAACCCACGCAGAGTTAATTTGCATGTACAATAATTTCCCATACGCTCTGTGCTATTCTTAAAGAGGGTGTTGTGTAATTCAGCAGTAAGTAATATAACCTCCTTCCCGGAGAGAGAGACTTAATAAGTTCACATGAAGAGAAGAAAAGAGGAGGCCATGAACCGCAGGAATGAGCGAGGAGAGGTAGCGGAGAGTTGAATTGTGTTGTAAGTGGATACAGAGCATTAACCTCGTAATACAGAGATAAGTCTAAGAGTGCAGGTAGCCTTAAGGTTGGAGGGATGAGTGAGCTCTAAAAGCCGATGGTTCATTTCTTTGCACCACAAGTGAAGTTAAAGGGCGGACAGGGAGTCTATCATGTAGACCTCGATCTCCCTCAAATAGTCAGCTGCTCGGTGGAGATAAGATGTTTCCTTAAGCAAGACAATGAAACCTGTTGTACTGTGAAGTTCAGGGCAAGTTTAACCAAATGGAAGAAATAAATAAAAGTTTGAACATTTTCAACACTAGATTAACTTGAAGGGTTACTGTTGGACTCAGAAAGTCAAAGTCTTCTTTTATTCATACATTCAGGGTCACGGGGGCTGGAGTTTTTCCCAGCTGACACTGGGCGAGAGGGAGGGTACACCCTATAGGCAGCCAACTGAAGGGCCACATGGAGGCTACGTTTACACGGACACTCTTTGACTTGAAAATGCGAATCCAAAGTTGATCTGCGTTCAGACGGAGACAAATGAAACTACTGTAGTGTGCATGCCGGTTCAGTAGATGGAGGTGTAGGTTTGCAGAGAGGCAGCGCTGCTACAGTACATGAATGAAGAAGAAAAACTTTTCACAAACAGCAATCGCGAATAAATGTACAAAACAACAAATCAGTTTGGATAGTTTTGTCTGGATAACAAACCGAGCATGGTAAGAGGCACACACGTTACTCGGCAGACGGCCAAAGCTGTTGTTCTTTCTGGTATGCGCACGCAGCCTTCATGTGAAAGAGTACTGTGAATGCGGTGAGATCAGCTAGCACCCTGAAATGCTCTGATACGGGTTTACACGGAACTGCATGGAGAGCGCTTTGAAAACTTTCCACTCTAGAGCCTGGTTTCAAAAGTTTGCAGATTTAAGCACTCCAGATACCATTTCCATGTACACAGGAGGCCGAAACGCAATGAAAACTTAGTGGATTTGAACGTTTTAGTGAGGAACATGCTCCTTGATAGGAAGCTGCAAAGGAAGCACAACTTGTATGGGCAGGGGCGTGGCCAAACTTGGGCATGCACCCCTGGAATTTTTTATTGGCTGCCCCATGTGCTAATCCATCATTCTACAGTGTGATTGGGTATTACACTGTATCCCACCTTTGATATTAGCCATATCAAAGGTGGGATTTGTGTAAAATAAATGCTTTTCATAAGACAGTTTTTATTATGTTTTATGTGAAATATTAATTTGGAAAAACCTGAAAATGTGACTCTGGACTTAGATGCTTTAATTTAGTATTAAAAGAAATATGTGTTGCTGCAGTAATTCAATATAATCAATTAACTCATTTTTTTGCTTCTGATTTTATGTTTTTCCCATCAATCAGTCATTCATTTTGTCATGCTTGTTAATGTTTCTTGACAGATGCTATTTGATGTGGATAAGCCTGTCTACATCCAAACTATAATCTGCTTTAGATAAAAAGTTACAGCCTTGACTGTATTTCTAAGAGGGAAACTCACTTAAGTTTTGTGACAAGTTCTGATAAAATGAAGGCAAAAATGTGTTATTTAATTTCTGTCATTTGCATTTTTGTCAATACTGGGTACAATGAAAATTCCAGTATCTCTATGTTACCCTGCAATTTCTTGGTAGAGAAAAGGCAATAAGCAAACACTTTTTTGTATTGAAGCTTTTTTAATAACACGTTTCAAGATTGCGACAGCCATTAGATTTTCTTCTAACAAGTAAAAATCATCAAAAAACTAACAAAAAAGTATTTTTTTCGGTTTTATATTCCAAACAACAGAGTTTCTTGGCTTAAGCCCTAAATTCAAACAAAGAAAAAACCCTTACACAGTGAGCAGATATTATATTCAACACATTGTTCTCCAAACAAATTATAAAAATAGATTTCCCATTTTCAAATACATATGTACAGTATTAAACATAATGGTCACAGTAACAGAGAGGGGGGATAAAGAGAGGAAACCATTTCAGCTCCATTCATCGTAGTGACAAGGTCCAGTTTGTCGAGTGTAAGCGACTCCTGTAGTCTTTTGTTCATGTGTGCGTCAGAGGGACCATTGCGTGTTTCTTTGAATATGTTAAAATCTGTGTGTGAAAACATCAATAAGGACACATGAGTTCATTTAATTTGACAAACATAGAACAAAATATTTTTTAACTGAACACGAGCCAGTTACACATACTGTTGGCTGGAATATTGTTTCTTTCAGAGTGTATTATGATCAAATAATGCCCCGATAAACCCTAGTCCCCAAAAGCCTGGGGTGGATCACTGTACAGGAGAGAATTCTGGGAAAAAAAGTGCAACCACAAAGCATGGCAGAGCATGAGTACAACAGCAACATAAATCAAAACATCATCAACAAAGAAAGAAATCTATGTGACATTCTGTCAGTCTTTAACAAATACTAACAATAACGAGCTAAAATAAACCAAAGCCAGTGTTAGCAGATACACAGATACTGTGTGCTGACGGACTAACCTCCTTTTCCTTCACAAAACAACACATTTCTTCATGTATAAACTTAACGAGCGGGATAATCTGACTGCTCCACTATTTACTTTAAATACTAGCTGAATAAATAAACCTTTATAACCTCTATTCTGATGAGGTTAGCATAACAATCTGTAAACATAAATAAATATGGATAAATATCTGAAAGAGGCCGTCTCCCAGAGTCAGCCTGTGCTCTGTACACAGTATTTAACATGTAGAGTAGGAGGATTTAATACCGACATGATATCCAGCAGACCAAATGCAGAAGCTCTCGACAATATTTGCAGATAACTAGCTTATTAGCGTGCTAATTGGCAGCATACTGGCTGCCTAATAGTTATTACGAAGAGCTTATTAATACCGCATTCAACATAATCACATCTTCAAGCAGGCTGGTCTTTTACCAAGAGTTACTCCTCTATTTCAACCTTATAACTGCTTATTAATAGTACGTTAGAAAGCTGATGAGCTTTGTATGTTTTTCTTGGTATGACCCTGATAATCTTGCAAAGCAGGTAGACTCTCCATCATCTTGCAAAGCAGTCAGCTTAAAGGTTCAATGTCCTGCAAAACAGATTTCTTTCCTTTTAATGTTGTTAGAAGGGGTTTGTTAAGCAGATGACACCTTTTACTGAACTGTATTCTAAGAGACATGCATTTTGCCTCTTTAGAGAAAATGCTCCTGTCCACAGTGCTTTGCATAATTAACCTTACACAGCAGCTGAATATGACAGATTTAATGTCTGTAATCAAGCAAATCCATCTTGTCAAGCTTGATCTACAACAAGTGAGCGGCCCAAAGTGGCACAGCCCAATCGGCATCCTTTAGAGTTGGAAGAAGTTGAAGTTACGAAACAGACAACAGCTGGTAGCGGCTGCATGTACGGAGATTAGCATTGATGCTGACAGATTCAGCAATAATTGTGTCAGTTCCCTCCACTGGTTAGGACATGCTATGAGGATATTTTGTTCTATGGGGTGGCTCACTTTTTGGAACATAATAATAGAAAATCTGAATTGCCTGTAATGAATGTGATTGGTGGAACAATTGACCAATCACCTGCCAGTTATGCTTCTGAAAGGTTCTGCTCTCCCTGAACCCTTTCTATGGGCTGTTGCCCCGATGGACTAGTGACATATATAAAACAGCCCATCTACTGTGACAGGTTAAAGACACTTTAGAAGAACTATTTTTGTGGCATATTTCCTTATTTGGGCCCAACTAAATAAAGTCTATTATAGTCACAATTCATTTAAAAAAAAACTGCCTGACCTTGCATCAGTGCCCATAGATATGGAGGGTATTGAGGGAAAACTCTTGACCAGTGGCTCATTAAAATATGGTTGAAGTATGGTTTAGAGATTATGGTTGTGTAGAATGGGGTAATAATGAGCTCTTAATGGCATAACAAGAAGCTTGCTAGTTAGCAACAAGTTGATGGTGAGAATTTTGAATATTGTAACTTTGAAGACAAAGAAAAGCATAGGAGGAGAGACAAACATATATTAAATAAAGAATTATAAATAAAAAGTATGGTGAAACACACTAACAAACAACAAAGAAAAATACACATTTTCAAACTTGCACTTCGCAGTTGATTCCTGCAGCTTTTGTTGAAGCCCCCAAGAAAAGACTTTAAGTACAGGCAAATGTTCCTGAAAGTTCTCCATGTCATCACTAAACAGTATCCTTGCTCTTTTCATCCCCACAGTACAATTTTTAAATTTAAATAGGACTAGTCATGTTCGTTTAGCCTGGTTTGGAGGCTTCATTATGCTCCACCCCTTGAAATGGGACAGCACAGTCTCCTTTATTTTCTGCTCTGTAACACTTCAGCTATTTTTGATCTCCTGAAAGTTTTTAAACCATTTGTTCGAAGATCAGCTCCATTGTTGAATGATATGGTTCTCTTTCTTAAATCAGTCCCTGTTTGATGAAAATCGTCTAGTCTGGTTCAGTAGAGGGAGTCTTTTCTTCAAAAGGCCAGCAGAAAAGTCCCTGCTGTTGATCAGATATTGTTTTCCGTGAATTAATCTTGCGGTAAAGGGAAGTTCCACCCAAATTCAGGACGTTTCTTCGAGCGCAGAGTTGGTTGGTTTGCAGTGTAGAACATCCACGCCATTCCAGCATCTGTGAAATCAGCTCCAGACAACTATCCTTTGTCTGTACACGCTGATCCAGATGTTGCAGATGGAGGTCAAAATGAAAAAAAACGAGTCAGTGACATCACTTCTCTGCAGGCTCCCAACATCGAGACAAGACTTCTGCTTTATCTCCAAGGGGATATTTAGAAAGGAAAACAAAGAAGGAATCAAGGAAGGCATGAGGACACGTGGGGAGGAGTAGATTGAGCAGAGACATCCGCTCGTCTTTGCTTCAGTCTTGAAGACCCCTGTCTCCTCTTTTCCATCCCCTTCATCCATGTGTCTGCAGCACCAGAAGCAGTTATAGACGAGGTGTGTTGACTGACTGTTAGACCTGCACACCACGGCCGTGCATCTGGATGACCTGGGCTCTGAGCGTCTGGATGGCAGCCAGGATCAGCTTCTGGTGATCGAGGGAAGTTATGCCAAGGCTCAGGACGTCTCTGGCAAAACAACGAAAATGAATGACTTACTGAGTTTTAAAAAGAAAAATGTTAGATTTATTCAACAGGATGGCTTGGGTAGCTTTAAATAGTATAGTTCCTGGAGGGAGGTTTAGCTGATTGTCAAACACACTGGAAAAAATTACTTAAAAATGACCATCATGATCAAAACAATTACCAATATGATTAATAAACTGACTCCCCAACAACACACTCTTTACGTCAATACAACAAGGACAGTTCTAATTGACCTGTTTGTAGCATATGAAGACCCCATGCTGTTTTTGTGGTTTGTTTTCTCCCATAATTCTTCAATTGGGTGAGCAATTGGCACTATTTACAGCAACGTATAGATTTCTGAACAAGAAGAGGACTGAGCTGTGACACTGTAGCCCATGGTCAGGCTCATGCCATTTACCTCGCACAACCCCGCTTAAAAAAGTCAAAACTATTCCTTTCATGCTGATTAATAATTTTTCTCTTCTTAGAATGATTGTATCAGCTCTGATGTATTTATTTTTCCCCGAGGTCTCGTCACGAAGGCTTTCTTTAGGTGTGCTAATATGATCAGTAACAGCAGAGAATTAAGAATGCAGCCTCATTAAAAAACAGCACATTATTCCCACAGTCATTTATTTTTCATGCAGTTATCATTTTAATGATCTGTCCTCTTATTATCTTTGTTAGCCGCCCTCTCTGAAGCAGGAAATGAAAGGTCACAGAAACGGAGCAGAATAAAAAGCACTCACTGTACAGTCATCCTTGCCACTGACTCTAAGTAGCAGTATCCTGCTGCTGTGAAGTTGTCCTTGTATCTGCCCATGTCCACCGCGTCCAGCCACTCTCCTACTGAGTTAAAAGATGGGAAGGAGGGGAGGGGCCTCTCTGCGAGTGTGATGGAGGAGCTCAGGGTCCTGTGAGAGAAGAATTACGGTAGATAATGAGGAGATTCAAAGGTATGATATGCAACACTTCAGACAATATGGAAAATATCTAAGTTCAAGCAGGAAGACCACCACACTGATTTATTCAGTCAAATCGGCCACCTCCACTCTTTACCTACTGGTCCGTTCTTGCTCTGGTAATATGGTTTACTGCATTGAGAACCACAGCTACTACATGTATACAAAAAACTCCACGGACAAAATATCTTGCTGTTGCATGTGCTCTCCACCTCATTGCCTAAAGCTGTGTCTTCAGCTATGATACGTGTGACCTTCCCTCATTACCTGACATGCCAGATGGACAGTTCCATATTGGAATTATTTCACTAATCCATCTGGGGAGGAGACATGCGAAAATATTTTCAGGGGCAGAACCTTCAAAAACAGCAGCAGGTTGTGATTGGATGATCGTTTGGCTCATCACACTCATCACAGACCAATCAATAACAAGCAGCACTGCTATGACGTAGCATATGTAGTGGCTTAATTTAGCAGCTAACAGCTTACCATTAGCCGCTACGGCTAACGGTTTACAACAGCAAACAACAGCATATGGCCATTAGCCATTGCGGCTAACTGTTGTTAGACGATAGCTTAACTACCTTAAGACTATCGTTTCACATTAAATTATACCACAAGGATGTATCATTTAACACTAATTTGTGACATGAACCTCGTCAAAGACAATCCCTTCGGAGTAAACTGATGAGAGCATATTTTGCCAAGTATAACTGAGTAACCCTGATGACCACAGGCTAACCGACATTAGCCGCTATTATTTGTACAACAAGAAGTTACTTCACTTCCTGTCAAGTTACTTCCTGTTGTCGTCACGCCCGTAGCTCCTGCTGCTCCCGCCTCTTTTCCCTGATTGGGCCGATAAGCATTTAGCTGAGTGAAACCGTTGGACAATGGAGGCTGGCTAGTCAGAGCTGCGTGACTTCAGAATCAGGCAGGTCCGTCTGCTCTGCAAGACGACTCCCCTTCAACCGCAGTCACCTCCTGGTTTCTCATCATGGTCAATGTTCAACTCAGTCTAGGTCTAGATCTACCTTCAGTGTGAGGATCCATATCATCAGTGTCCAGGTCAAGATACTAAGTATAAAAGTACAACTCAGTCTAGATTTCAGAGTTTAGGTCCAGATCATCAGTGTTCATGTATATCTCAGTCCAGGTCCAGATCATCAGAGTGAGGGTCCAATTCATCAGTGTCCAGGTCCAGAGAATCACTGTAAAAGTCCAACTCAGTCTATATTTTTACTTTCTAGGTCCAGATCATCAGTGTTGTTGTTCAGTCCAGTTGGAGATGAACAGGATGAGCATCCACATCCTGAGTGTTCAGGTCTAGATAGTTAGTCTCAATGTCCAGCTTTGTCTAGTTTTTCAGTTTCTGGGTCCAGGTCATCATTGTGATGGTCCACACCGTCATCATCCAGGGCCAATTAATTAGTATCCAAGTCCAAAAAAGTCGAGGTGTACAGTGTCTTGTTTTAGATCATCAGTGTTTCTGTTCAGCCAGGTTAAGGCCATCAATGTGATGGTCTACATCTCCACTGTCAGTGTCTAAATTCAGCTCAGTTCAGGCCAAGATATCAAAGTCCGGGTCCACTTTATTAACAATCAGGCTCAGCTCAGTTTAAATGTTCCAGTTGTTTATATTTTACGATCAAGACGTGCAATCACAGAGAACCCAAAAAACATTTTGGTCCAGAATATTAAAAAATCATAATCAAATCGATTTTTGCAATTTAAGTTCCGTATCTGAATAAAAGGCGATTCAACAATCTGTCAGTTGGTATACTTGGGGAAGATGTAGATGGTTTTCTTAGGTGGTTTGTTTTGGTCTAAGATAGTTTAGAACTTTAACTGGACTGAAAGTCACTTAGTATATGCTTTACACAACATCAAACAGACAATTATCCTTAGCCAACAATTTACCTGCGAGCCAACGTGGAAGATCCAATGCCATCTGGAGAGCGAATGCTCTTACTGAGAGCTGAGTGGATCTGGCTGAAGGTGGGCCTTTCTGTCCTCTCTTTCTGCCAGCAGTCCAGCATCAGCTGATGGAGATGTGGAGGACAATTTACGGGTGCTGGCAGCCTGAAACCATCCTCAATGGCCTTGATCACCTAGAAAAAGTTAAACATTTATATCAGGTTAGCAGACTGAATTTGAGATACTTAAAATTTAATTTGAAGGGCAGGATAGAGGAGGTGGATGAAGCGATTAAAGTTCTGTCCTACAGTACTTAAGTTACTAAGGTGACATGAAGAGAAAGATTTAGACAACGCAGGTACTTCTTTAAAAATGCAAAAGCTGTATTTTATTGTGTCTCTTATTATACTACCTCCACTGTTTGGATAGATTGTTTTCCTTTTTAGTAACAGAACTTACTTCCAGGCAGCTTTCTTTAAAGGTCACATACAGTGTGAGCTCCAGATGCAAAACTAATAGAATTTCACGGGTGGATAATACTAACCTAAACAAATAAGCTGACAACAGCAGCTACACAGTAACAGTAATGTAGAGATGAAAACCACAGCAGAGAAAAAACAAGACAAAAAGGAAAATTTCAGACCTGAGAGGGAAGAACACAAAGAACCAAACAGACTGGATTAAGAGATAATGTCTGTTTGTAGATTTAAAGGCCACTTTAAGTTTCCTTTTAATTAATATTGATGAAAATGTTTTCTGTCTCATTAACAGGCATCAGCTGACTGTCCCCCTATCTTCCCTTTTAAAGGAAAAATATGTGTAGGTATTTAATTTGATATTCAAGATGTCGATACTTTGCCTGGTGATGTGGTCACTCATCTGTGATTTTCAACTGTGTTGAATGTTCTGTAAATATGAGCTGCCAGCCAGTGCCACTGTAAATCAAAACCCAGAACAAGTCGCTCCCTTGTGCTCCTGATTTTAAATAAGTCATATTATGCTTTTAGAGTTTACTTCTCCTTCTGTGTGCCTTATTTTAGAGGGCTGCTTTGGCAGCAGGATCCTGCAGGACTCAACGGAAATCTTGTGCAATGGGCAATCTGTTTGTTGCTAAGGGCAGAAATGGGAGGTAGAAAAAGTCTTTGTTGATTCCAGATGTAGCTAGCATTTACGGCAGAATGGTTTGGGTATTTTAACCGACAACAGTGGAAGAAAAATGAACTTCATCAAATGCAACAAATGTGCGAGGGTTCTGAAAGACAGCAGGCACACATTTGGCACTTCCAGCTTACGAGAATACACCTGCACTGTTCTCTGCAAAATTTGGCAAGTTTGATGTTAAAGAAGTTCTCCCTTACTTGACCGCCAGCTCCAGGCATATGGAGGACAGAATAA
Organism: Scarus forsteni; assembly: GCA_036419115.1. NCBI lineage: Eukaryota > Metazoa > Chordata > Actinopteri > Labriformes > Labridae > Scarus > Scarus forsteni. Next base: position 17,784,430 of record JAZDUH010000458.1, read on the forward strand.
GGAACCAATAGACCTCACTTCTGCCAGGGATTAAACCCATGGATGTATTATAAGAACTGGATAGCGTGGCTCTGCCTTCCGCCATGTAACAGATTTGAAGCCAAAATATCCCTCGTCTGGGCGCCGCCATTGTGCAACCAGTGGAGAATTTGGGCCATAATCCGGACGCAGCTGTCGTAAACGGTCGCAACACTCCACAGCATACGCCGTACACAATCATTGTGAAGCTGCCGTAGACCGCGGTTATTTTTAAACTCTAATAACTAATAAAAAAGAAACTTTTCAGAAAAAAGAGGACCTGGAAAACACGCAGCCCAATAATACTTTCATATCACCACAGCATACAGATGGGAGAAATATTTCTACGAGGTGCATTAATTTTTTGAAGTTTCACTACGGCCCGTCCAGATGAATGGGGGAGACGGATTTTTGACCTATACTGCAGCCAGTGACCAGGGGGAGCAGTTTTCGTGGAGGCTTCAATTTTAGCCTAGCATCATGGCGTCCATGTTTTTTACAGTCTATGATTAAACCTATCGTCAAAACCTTTGGATTGGTTTCATAACAGACATATGGGCTGTTGGAGTCCCTCCATTATGCATTGTTTTCTTTTTTTTTTAACAAATGTTCTGCTTTGTTCAACAACTTTAAGGCCTTACAAAGCAGGGAGTGGCATAGCCCGGGTCTTATGTGTGATGAGAAGTTTTGTTTTGCATTTATTTGCATCGTCCAAACGATTCCAGTTTTGATTGAAAACAAAATTATTCTTTTCACTAAGCGAAACAAGGACCATCTGTTTTTGCTTTAATGCTACCCCAAATGAATCAAGCTTTCCAAAAAAGTGAACCAGAGTTCATGTGAGTAGGAGGCTCAGATAAAGAGTTCTGTGCTGATTAGCTGCCCAAATGCTGTCTGATGGTAGAGGGTTAGAGGGGTTACTCTAACCCTCTACAACTCAGATCTAGGCAAGTGTTCTTGTCTATTTTCAAGTCAAAAATATCCAAAACTTGATCTAATCCACATTTACTTAACCAGTCAAGGTACATATCTTGCTTTAAGAAATGAGAGGCAAAAATAAGGCACTGAATTGCTTGTAAAGTACAGAAAATATCTGTCAATGAAACAAGGAAAGTTTGACTCAATGAGGGTCTTAAATTAAGTTTTGATATCTACTCAAGTTAAATTTGTCTTGTCTAATTGGAAGATTATTTTACCTATCATTACAAGCAACTCAAGCCTTATTTTAGTTTTGATATCTTCAAATAAGATCTTAATTCAGATATGTCATGGAACTGTGGATTAGAGTCAATCTAGACTTTTTGTTTTGAAATAAAAAAAAACCTTTAACTAGATTTGAGTTTTTTCAGTGTGTCACAAGCACAAAACAAAATGGAGTTGGAGGCTGTTTAGTTATGACATATTGAAACCCAGGAGGTAATAAAAAAGGTATGGAGCGACAGTTTCTTGAAAGTTCCTTTCTTTAGATTAACAGAGTTTATCAAAGGTGTATTGTTCTTTTGCTCCCCAAGACCCTTCTAACAACACTGAAAGTAAAGAATATCGATTTTACAGCATATGAGGCCTTTAGTGGAGCTTTAAGCAGAATTTCAGGAGCAGGACCACACCTCAACCATGCCTCTTCCTGTGCTCCTATAAATTCTAACCGACCATTTCCCTCTTTTGTTTCCCACACTCGACGCATCCCTCCTTCCCTCCCTCCCCTTTCTTAACACTTCTTCCTTCCTTCTTTCCTCAGGGCCTATAAAGGGGCTTTATCATGCCCAGGAGCTACGGCGGATTCCCCATGAAGTTTCCCCAAACCGTTATCCGCTTAACATACCTGCTATGTTGCTTGTTGTCCACTGTATGCTATAAATAATTGTCAAATTCAACCTGTTGATGGTGTGGTCCTTACTCATGAAATACCAATACACAATAGCAACCATATTTAACAAATGACTTTACTCTGACTAGAAGGTCAGCGTGGGATTTAAGTTATATCTTAAATCGCTGAGACTTAGGTTTAAACTAGGCTGTTTGAACAAACAGCTGGCACAACCCATGGCAGACCTTTCCAGTGGTAGTTCTCTCTGAAAATGCAGGAACTTTGAGGTTGTGCATTTCACAGTCCCTCATAGGTTAAGGTTCATTAGTACGAGGACTGAGGGTGCAGTGTCTCTGCAATAATCTCAATGTGTGTCACTATGAAATGTAAACTTTTTCTGACTATCCTTTAAAGCATTAAAATTAAACTATTGACATTTTAAGTACCGTTTTTTTAGTGGGAGGAAAGGTGACTTTAGTGCTACCTCATGCATATTCATTGTAGAATCAAAAGGTTCAGGCTCCTATCAGATGGGAACTTTATCGCACTTCTTAATTTCTGATAAAACATATATCCTCTTAGCCTTGAGTTTAAAAATGTATATGAAACCAACAGACAATAAAAGCTAGTGTACTTTATACCATACACACTCTAAAAGATAAGCATCCAAGTACAGTGAGTCTTAAAAAATGACTCATCTAAGATTTGTTCTTTTCATCCATCCTCTTGAAGCCTCAGTCTTCAAATAGCAGAGCATAAAAGCATCCCTGCAGACTTCCTCTCTCCTCCATCAGACTAATGTTGTCTCCATTCATCGCAACACCTCACAAAAGATTTCTCCCCTCTCTCTCCTGAATCACTCTAAGACACAATCTCCTGAGAGGAGGAAATAAAGTCCGAGCATAATCACAAAAATGGCATCCATCAGCGGCATTATATCCTAAAACACTCTCTCTTCTCTCCGATCAGCCCTCCCCGCCCCCCTGCTGCCTCACCTTCCAGCCGCTTTAAGCTCCTCTCTGACTAAAGAGCATTCATAAATGCTTTTCAGCGTTTGACATTTTCCATTTAATCAAAACTGTGAGGCAAAGGTCTCCATGGATCACAGGTGGACAGGCCGACCAACAACTCAGTTATGATATAATGTATCAATTTGGAGCGGATTAATACCGCTGCCACTTTACATGCTTGATCTTTGACCTCTGAATTGGAAAGTTTGATGATATGAACCTTGCTGAGGGGAAACTTTCTCCTGCTCAGTGAAAGGGCAGCAGAGGAAAAAAGAAACGTGTTATTCTTCGGCTTGCTGAATAACTCATGCATATTAATTTGGGGTGTTCAGAAATGGAACATGGTGATAATCTGTTGCTTTTAAGCGCCCACTGAATAAAGTGTAGGCATTACGATATGATGGCTGTAATTTAAGAGGGCATTAGCACGGTTTTAGATGAGCAATGATAATTCTTGAAACTAAAGCTGTAAGAGGCACTGGATGCACTTTGATGCGGCTATGAATTTTTATGTGGATTGGAGAGTGCATAAAGGAGTGTGGTGTCACTTCTGGTGACCATTTTGCATCACAGAGGAATACAGAGTGTGCATTTTGTTGCTGTTCATCAAGCGTGGGCAACAAAGTAAAGCTCTAAAACTATGCTAATGTTGGATAAAAATCTATGACCCTGTCTACACCATGCTTTCCTTTTCTTAAACATCCATGCTGGGTAATTGAAAATTGAGTTGACCGCACTTCAGTATGTTTGTGTACACTCTGCATCAACAATACATCTCCACTGATGACCTGCAGATGAAGCTCACTGTCAACTAACCGGCAGCCCACAAACGTATGTGTGCTCGACTCATTGTCTGTTTTCAGACAGATACATCTTGCCAAGCTCCAGTCTACAATGACTGTGAGCAGCCCAAAGCAGCATGCCCCAATCAGCATCCTTTAGGGCAGGAAGAGTTGCAAGCTATAGGTGAGATGACAGCAGGGAGTGACTGCTCATTTACAGATTAGCATGGATGCTAACAGCTTCAGTAGCAGTTTTATCAGATCTGGACAACACTTGTTTATTAACTGAAGAACAAGTAACAACACTTAAAGCAATTCTGGATAGAAATCATGTTTTCTCCTTACTTCCGACATGTGTCAATTGTTTGTTCTATCACGAAGCTTACATTTTGTTTTTTACACTCTGGCAGTAGCAGTCACATGCTACATTTATGATTGTACTGAATTGAATGTACTTGACGCAACAATCACCCAATCCCCTGCTTTTGAAAGTTTCTGTCCATTCCTAAACACTTTCTATTGGCTGTTGCTCATAAATTGAATGATCCATTTTGTGCGTCAGGTTACATGGAAGGCGAGGGACTACGGGTGACTCCCCACTGTACCCCTTAGCCCTTCCCCTTAGCCCTCTGTTTTGAAGGCTAAGGAGAAGGGATGAAAACACGCTCCTGAGAAAAGAGATGCCACTCGATTCCCATGATGTCTTCACCGAGAGCTGCTCGCTGACCATGACGTAGCCAGATACAACAATACCCAAAGCTACAGCTGCGAAAGCTAGCTAGTTATAACGAGAAATTTTAAAATATGACCAACAATTTAAAACATGATTAATATTTACTTGATAATCTAATACTAACTTATGATTATGTGCTTTTTTCTGTCTTCCTTCTGCCTTCTCGTCAGCAGGTGCAGTGTATTATGGGGAATTCTCATACCCTTTCCTTTGAAATTAGGTCGAGTCTGTCTTCATTTCAAGGATTGTGTAGCCCCTTCGTCTTAGCCCGACAGAGAATTGGGACACCTCTTCACTAGATGTGAATGTGTAAAACGAAGGGGTGAGACAAGGGCTAAGGGGTAGAATCTGGATGGATCCTTGCTCTGGAACATTCTTGGTGCTGCCACTAAACATTTTTTTCCCCATTCCAGCTTATAAACTCCTGATTTTGATGCACCTCTAGGTTTAAAAACTGCAATTTTCTTACAAAAGCAGAAAGAGAGAACTTTACAAAACACAATCTTATTGCTTGCAGTGCTCTCTGTGTTGCCATCTTCAATAACAGGTGAGATAATCCCACAGGACAGTCCGCTGTCTTTTGCAGACTTGCATCAGCTTTAAGGTGCACTGAAGAGTTATGACTTCCTTACGAAGATGAAACAAAAAATTCTTCGAAGGACCAAAGCAAAAAGGGACGACAGTGAAACAGAGCATCCATCCACACTGCCTCAGAAATTATGGTCTAGCTGCAGTGTCCTATCAGAGAGACAATCTATTGAACCCTTTAAATAGGAAGTGCTTTACATTTTCTGAAAGAGAGAGGGAGGATTTTAAACACTTTTAAGGAGCAGGATGGCACTCGAGGACAGGCGGGGGGCCACCGGAAGGGGGTCAACGCGTCCTTAAGAGAAAACAGGATTGGTCATGGAGCTGATGCAGACTTAAAGAGGGGGACTTAGACCCTGTGAAAGCTTTCAGAGGTATCGCGGCTTCTTGGCTTTTCTTTAATAAGATCCAAAGCGGGCATGGAGTTCATTGAAAGAGTGAGAGAGAGGGAGGCTGGAAGGGAGCAGATATTATATAAAAAATTGGAAGGAGAGATTAATGGAAAGTGCCCTCCTATCTCTCTTCTTCCACACATACACACTTACATCCTGGTTGCCCATGTCCCAGTAGGGTCTCTCTCCATAGGACATGACCTCCCACATGACAATGCCGAAGCTCCAGACGTCAGAGGCAGAGGAGAAGCGGTGGTACTGGATGGCCTCTGGAGCACTCCACAGCACCACGCTCTTCCCTCCGTGCTGCAGAGAGGGGTGTGGAGAGTTCAGGAAAGTGAGACTTTAATATTCTCTTTGAAAAGGTCTGAACACGTTTGCAGGAGATCAAAAGAATCTTTAGAGGAGCAGGTTCACCTTGAGTGGTGCTCCGAACGTACAGAGAAATAAAACACCCAGTTTTCTTGTAACAGCTTAATTACTTGACCCTCGGTGCTCCTCACATGACGTGTGGTTGGACCAAAGCTCATTAGAAATTTCACTTCAACATGTATGAACTTTTCAACAACAGGCTTTGTGCTGCTCTGAGTTTCATGACTTCAGAAGAATGCTAAAGTTTCTCTTACCAATGTGGTGTAGATGGCCTCTATCTTATCCTCCTGTAGAGGTCTGAAGCCTGACACCTTGCAGCCCAGGTTGGCGTTAACCAACACCTTAAATGGAAGAAAAAAAAAATCATCATTAATACATTTGGAGGGAAACAACCCCAGAGCAAAGCCAAGATCAGACTAAACACCCAGGACGGAGTGAAAAGTCTGTCAATTCTCTCTGGACTTGGTTTTCTGGAGTGCTGGAACAAACTGTCCCACAAGGAGTACTAAACTCTTCTTGACCTCAAGTGACATTTGCTTTCACCTTTACAACCTGATTAGACATCAGCACAGGAGGATGTTGATGATTTCATTTGACTGATTATAGATTAAAAATGTTAATGAAATTTAGACAAAAACAGTGATTTATACTTAAAATCAAGAGTTTTAGCCCTTGGGTGTTTGTTTAAAATTCCATGTCTCTATTTGCTGTTGAGGCAGAGATTTCGGTAAGTCTTACGATTGTGTTAAGAAAGCACTGGGGTTTCCGATGTTCATTTTTAAGGCATCCATAGGTAAAGCAAAATTCTTTCAATTTGGTTTGGAGCTTGTGCTCCCATCAAAGGTATACGCACTTACTAACAAACAGAGACAGGTAAAGCTGACACAGGCATCATGAGAGGTCCAGGGGAAATACAGTATCTACAGTCAATGTACAGTAACATGCTAGCTTTTGCATTAATACAATGGTGCTAGCTTTAGCTAACTGCATGTGGTGTGTACAGTTTGTGTTTTCAACTGCTGCAGTAATATAAACAGATGTTCTTAATAGAAATAAATACATTTGAGAGGATAAGTTATTAGATTCTAGTTGAGAGATATATGTTAGGCTCCAGATTTACCCTTGTTTCAAACTGTGAGCATTTTGTTTGCATGTTTGACATATTCTACTCCTGTGAACAGATTAGTCAGCTGAATTAATGTAAATATTGCTAATTTATTGTTTTCTGTCTTTTTTGGCCAAGGAACTTGCACGGCTCGAGGAAAAAAGTAGATGAACCCCCTATTCTCCAGATTTTCGTCACAGGTGACACGTGGCCTCTACTTCCTGTCTGAAAGCTCTGACTTGATGAATGCTGAAAAGAAAACTGGCAGGTCAGAGGCCTAAAGATCAACAAGGAAAGGAGAACACACTTTTACTTTGATTCATTTACGTATTTCTTATGATGTGGTTAGCAAATCCAGAACTTAACTCAGGTTTGATGACTTCCTGTACAAACAAAAGTGATGTCAAACCCTCATGTCAAAGATATAAGCTGCTTCAATTTTTCCTTCGCCCCCAGCTGCCTGCCAACTTCGAGCCAGCTACTAGCCAATTACCAGCCACTGGAATCCTTCCCCCCCTTCACCTCTCTGAAACTGTGCCTAAAATCCAAAACACACCCATTCATGCATTTGCAGAGCCCATGAAAAGGTGCTTCTCTCATTTGATGACATAGACACATCCTTTTCTTTGTTTTGTAAATAGGCCGCCAAATCACTGAGAACAAACTTGACACCACAAATTCATCCTTATATAGCCCAGAGTTTTCAATCTATGACTTTTAGGGTCTGTTAAGGATGTGTCAGGGATGGTATCAGGGAAAGTGGTGGCTGCATCTGTATGTCGCACATTTTTTGACAGAAAAACTCGAAAAACAGTGATTATTTTCTAATAATTTATTCGTCATTTTTTTGTTTCTTTCTCAGTCCCTCTTCCCATCTCTTCTGTACTTCCTCCATCACTGGCCTTTATCTTCTAGCACCAGTACAAAGGCTGATGTCTGAACTAGTGTGATATAGACATGAACACTTTGCACAATTAAATTTAACAGTGCAGTAAGCAAGCAACCAGGGCACTATTCACTTTCTAAAAGTTATTGTACTATATGATCAAATTTGAAACTTGTGTTTTAAGGTGGAAAAGCTACATGTTGTTGCTTTAACTGATGTGCCGAATGTCCCCTTGCAGAGACACTATGTCAACAAAACATGCTGTAGCTGAGGTTTTTTGATACTATGGAGCATGCCAACATAAAGAAAGCCCGACTGTGTCAAACTTTCTTGCAAGCAAACCCCCTCATCCTTTTTCTGCAGCGTTATCACAGTATCCTCAGTTTGACAGACTCTTTTTGAAAAATGTCAAACAGTGAAATGTGTACTCTTCTGTATTCTCGGCTTCTTGTTGTTCAGCCTCAAGAAAAACCATCAAGTAAGTGATTGTCAAAGACGTTTGCAGACAAGGACAAATTGTATTCTGTAGCTCAACTGTAGAAAACTTGTACTCCTATACTGTGACATAAATCACCGTGTGCACACTCCCTCCATCACTCCCCGCTGCCGCTCCCTCACCTTGTGTGCGGCCAGCCGTTTGTGGACGAAGCCCATTTCTGTGAGGTACTTCATCCCCGATGCCACCCCGGTCAGCATATCCATCAGCTGCATCACACTGAGCTGGCCCTCATGTTTCTGGAGGAATCAGAGAAGAAAAAAGAATTAAATCTAAGTTATGATAAAAAGAAAGGGATGGATGAGGGGGGGAACAGCCCCCACATCTGGTACGGTAGCATTATGTCGTGCTCACTGAGCTGAATCCTTTTATTTGGGCGAATAAAAACAAACAGGCCATTAATTCATATCATTATGAAGTACACAGCCGAGGTTCACAGAGCAGCAGGGCATAATAACAGTTTACAGGAAGCTTACAACGTCTTTAAGCAGAAACACTTCATTTGTGCTGTTAATTATGCTACATTCCCCTTATTACCGTAATAAGCACGAGTATCTGCGCCGAGGGACTGAAACACTATGGGTTAGATTAAAAAGGAAAAAGCCTTGTTTGTGCTTGAAAAAAGGAAAAATATAAAACTACATTTGGCTTAAATGCCACCTCTGTCTTTGTGGTAGCATATCTGATCCCTAGTGAGTATTAGCAGAGACAAAGGATCACTGTGACACTGGTTCAGTTATAAATGCATGTATGACAGTAGTGAGAAACTCTGAGGGCTTGAGCTGTTTCTATATGTGTTGTGTTATTTTATAATGTTTCTGCTCCCAGTCATGCTCTTTTCTGCTATTTTGTTAACAGACATTTTAAGTTTGTAAACAGTGTGATGTTACATGTGGGCAGAGCTTAGGAAGATAACTATAGATTCACTATATGCAGTACAGAAAAAAGCACTGGGGGAAAATTAGCTAGGTGGCGTGCTGCACTTTCTGACAGCTTTACTCCATCATTTGGTCACAAAATACTCAGTAAAATGAATACCCACATCATTGACATTTTACAAGGAAAACAAACCTTTTCCCTCCAAATAATTGTATTTATTCAAGTTCTAACTAAAACCTAAATTTACCATTTCATTCAAGTTATATTTGGAGACATAATGGTGAGATTTTGTTTTGTTCTTGCCAGATGGCCATATTAGAGAACTGTACATCATAAAAGCTGGTTTGTTCCCTGCAAGCAGTCTGGTGCAGTTCAACACAGTATGAGACACACTGACAACATTACAATAAAGAGAAAAAGTACCCCCATTACCAACCTCTGCCCTCCCACTTTTTGGTACCCCTCTGGCTGTGTGTGCAAAACCAATACTAAAAAGTGGAGCTTCATTCACTGCAGTTTGTCAGTTGGTCACAAAAATGGTTAGATCCCATGAGACATTGGCAAAAGCGTACATAACTGTCATGTTCAACTAAATAATTACATAATTTAAACAACCAGAACTTGATACAAAGCTTGAGTGAGCTTATAAAGGCTTCTTTAAGTGGACAAGGAGAGTATCCAACAACAGCGGCAGCAGACACTGCTGATCTTTTTTGTGCTTTTCGGCTCACAATTCAATTTTATACCAAACTTCACCAATCAATTGGATCCGTGTACGTACACCTGTGGTTTAGTGGCATGTGCACTGGCTGAGATATAATGTAATGTAACTGGACTCAATAACAATAATCAGTATACATAAATGTAACTAAAACACAAAAGGAGGTTTCAATCTCCAGTTTTGAAGTCTTTTTTATTGGACAATACATAAAAAACAAACCTGTTAAGTGTATTCAAAACACAAACCAAACTCACCCTGAGGAAGGAATCTAGGGCTCCATTGGTCATGCTTTCCTCTATAATCATCATGGTGTTGCCTTGAAGAAAATAGAAAGAGAAATAGTTGAATAAAAGTGCAGTGAAATTTGGATAACACAGAGGAAGTCAAGGGAGAAGAGAGAGGTAATAGAGATGGAGACATGGGGAGGAGGGGAGGGAGGGGAGGATAAAGTGAGTGTAGTCCACTTGGCAGCGCGGCGGGCATTGTGCAAAGCCATTCCTCACCCAGTGAACTGTGCTGAAGCCGAGAGAACCTGTGTGCTGCCCCGGCTGTCTCAGCAAGTTTAACGACCCTCAAACACACACACACACACACAAAAACTCACCAGGTACACACTGCACACACACACTCACAGGGCCCCGGCACAGATGGCAGGGATCCAGCAGAGCTATGAAGTGCACAGAGGAGGAAAATAAGACTGCAGCAGGAGAAACAAGGAGGGAGAAGCAGGAGATTATGGGAGGTTGAGACAGGAAGATAAAGCTGGATATCTAAAAATATAAATCTGGGATGACAGGCTATCGGCTCTGACAGTGTTTGGCAGCCATAATGGGAAGATGATAGCCTGGCATTGTTCAATCCACAATTCATGCTTTGCCAGTTTTACAGGGTGCTTTGGAAGTGATTTGGAAAGGTGACCAACAACGCTCAGGAACTGTTAGTCAGCACAGCAGTAAAACGCAGGCCATCATGTAATTAATAAGAGCTGGATTGTGAAATGATTCAGAGGTTTAACTGGGTGCTGAGTGGCCGGGGCTGCAGATACATTCAAGAGACAAACAGTTTAGAGAAGAGAGATTATGAGCTGGCTCGATTTCTCTCTATTGTTACGAGAGAGCAGAAATGAATCATCCAAGCGGACAGGCGCAGGATACAGCTAACGAGGTTTGAAATGGCAGACACAAAAAACCTCGCAGACAACAAGTAAACATGACATGTGGTCACTGTTTAAATGAGACAGGGGCAGAAATGCACTTTTTGTGCCATGCAGAACATTTAAACTACAGCTGTAAATCGGCTGCTGATTTTGGTTGGCTACTGAAACACTTACAAATGTCATTTTCTAAATTACCAAACATTTTCAACACATTACTGACAATGTGAAGAGTCCTGCTTCTTTGGTTGATCTTCACAGTACAGTAAAGTGTGCTTTTTGATTCAAATAAAAGTTGAAGTGACTAAGAGGTAGAGGGAAGCTTTAAATTAGACCATAGAGTCAGTTCTGGCAGGAAACAGAGTCAAGATTGCAAACACTCCAGCATACTATTACTAAACAGCCAATCCAAAGCTAGCCCACCACTGCTTACAACCAGCTAATTGCTTTTAAGCTGCCATTGGTTAAAAGCTCTCAGACTGTCTCATTTAAGCTGCCCCAGCCAGCTTACTCTTCACTGCTCCTGCTGCAAACTGCTTCACAACCCTCCTCCGACCCACTTCCTCCTTAATGCTCTTTTCTGACCTATTCAATGTCAGCTGACATTGATGCTTGCTCTGGGAGAATTTTGCTGCTTCTTTCCCTGCCTCATGCTTTCCTTGTGAGCCACAAGGGGGGCAGGAAAGGGATTTGTTGATATTGCGCCCATTTGTCTTCAGTTGAGGGCATCAACAGCATTTTTCCAATTCTTTTACAGATTATTGTAAAATGATTGAAAAAGCTATTACTGCAGGCTTTTACAGTAAAATTTACAAAAAGTCACACTGCTACATGAATTGCCACAATTTCTTGCCTTCTTTGGTATTAATGACATTTGTTAAAATGGAGTGGACTGTTTTTTACTTAGCCTTTCAATTGCAAGGATGAAAAGGTGAGAGGAAAGAGATGTTAATGTACAATGAGACTACAAAATGGCAGTTTGACCTATAAGTAACTCCAATATGTCCAAAGGATTATATGAAGCTATTATATATTGTTGATAGTGCTGTCAGACGATTAAAAAAATTAATCTAATTAATTACCGGATTTATAATTAATTAATCTAATTAATCGCATTTTAATCTCATATCTGCTTAAAGTCCCCAAATAAAGAATCTGAATTCTAGGATATTATAAAACTGTAGTGCATGACTAATCAAATGAATACACTAAGAAGTGAAGATTTGTAAATCCACATTGTTATTGGTGACAGAATAAAACCAAAGTCAGGGCAACTTGTCCAGAAAATTCTAAGCTCAATCAGGCAACTCAAATTACACTTTAAGTGTGTTTCATCAATCAAATTCAAAATAAGAAAAAGGTCGAGGACATCCAGCAAACCAATTAGGCCTGATGCATTATTAAAGAATTCAGTAAATATAGAAATATAAATTCAAAAATAAAATAAGACTAAGTCTTACATATGCCATTCCTGTTGTAACCTGGGCTTTGTTTGGTTTGGCTAGAGACGCATGCGTGACGTGATGTGCCACTGGCATGTACGGGTCCTCCAGCTGGCCAATATAAAAATGTTTGTGTGCTATGATTAATCTTGCGATTAATTTTTATAACTCATTAATTTGCGGTGTAATTAATTAATCTAATTAATGCACTAAAGTGACAGCCTTAATTGTTGAGGAAATATAAATTATATATCTTTCTGTTTCAGAATTTCCTCTTAATGAATTTACCTGATCAAGTTGTGGCAACAGTGTATGAATTATAGTTAATAATAAATGATATGCAGTAGTTGTTGTTAGGTCCCGAGCTATTTTTGTAGTCCATCTTAGAGGTTGGTTAGCAACTTTTGCTTTAAACACACAAAAACACTTTCAAATTCAAAAGTGTGAAAACATCAGAAATATGATTATTATGTTGGGTTAAGATTTTCTGAGTGTGAGTTCATCATGAGCCTTTTAACACTTTTTCTATATCCAGAATTCCTATGCTCAATCCCTTATATTTGCAGCATAAGGAAATGGGAAGTGTTAAATGCTAACTTACTTCCTTGTATTTGATCTCACTCCTTCATAACACTGTAATAAAAACACTTTGTTGGTGTGGGCGGCTCATGTAAGATAAGATTTTAATTTGTTGTCATGCATCCTACGGCAGCTGTCTTTGTCTTTATTCTTTACTAAGGCCAAAAGAATCAAGTTCCTCAAATGTGAACACAAGTTTGTCAAAGATTGTTTCAAACAGAAGGGGGGCCAACAACAACAGACTTTGTCTAACATGCAACAGTCACCAGGGAGGACGGGGCTGGCTAAGGATCACAGCATCTGTAAAGGCCGGGGCTGCTGGTATCGGGTTCAATTAGTTCATCGTAAAGAAATTTGCTTACAGAGCTGTAACATGGTAAAAGACAATAGGAGAGATGTTGTCATGTAGCTTTAAGATGGTGCTGTTCGCAGGTGGAGCAGTAAATGAGTGCTGGTGGAGGATGCAGTGGGGGTAAGTGATGTAAATCAGCTGATTTGTAGTCTGACTGTGTGTTTTTGTGTGTATGTGTGCATGCAGTGTTGATATGTGACTTCATGCCAAGTGAGAGGGCGGGCGAGCAGGTGAGCGTGCCAGTGAGAGAGACAGAGAGTGAGCATGTGTGTGTGTGTGCGTGTGCACGTGATGGCGGTAGAGATTGGAGTGCATCACGGGGCCCCGCTGGGTCTCTAGCACCAATTACTGTACCCCGCACATCTGCTGCCGTCCTACTGAGCGCAGAGTGTGTTCAGGCACTGCGCCCACACACAAACACACACACTCACGGAGCATCACTGCAGCAGTAACAAAAACTTCACAAACTCTTTAAAGCTTCTCTCTTCACCTGCCATGCCCATTAACCTCCACCTCATCTTCTCTGTCTCTCATGTCTCTCTCCCCGTCTCCTCCCCTCTCTCTTTTTTTTTTCTCCATCCTGTTTCTCTCCAGGACCTCAATTGCTATCTGTCAGCGGAAAATGGGCCTTGATGTAGCTCGGCTGCCGTCGGCGTATACGGCAAAGGCGCCGCCGCACTACTCTCCCCTCTTCTTCTTTTCCCGACGTCTCGTCACGCCCCTCTTTGCCGTGAGCTCTGACCCCCTCCTCTTGTGTGATATTGAAGTGGTCGTGGAGTGGAGCATCACAGCATTCTCACCAAAATCCTCTGTTCTTCTTTTCCTCCACAAGAAAGGCGACTGCCCCCTCCACAAGTGTGATATTAAGATGGTGAGGCTCCATTTCCTTATTTAACAATATTCAACCAAAGCACTCCGAAAATATAAATATGTACTTTTTTCAAATTAGCAGATAATTTACATGTAGTTTATTTGTTTGTTTTGCTTTCTTTAAAGTTGACTTACTATGTCAACATCTGAAAATAATAACACCTGCTTTCCTGATTTCCAAGAATAAACATGTTATGTTCTTAACCAACAAGTTACAGGACCATAGATATAAAACTTGAGATTTGTTGTAAAATGAAAGGAGAAAAACATGAAACCATAAACTCACTACCTACTGGACTCAATTCATATTTTTTTTCAATTACAAGAATCTGTGTTTTATGTATTGATCATGACTTCATGACATGACAAACACAACTTAATTTGTCATCAAAATTCTATTTTTCCAAACACCTCTTATTGTTTTGTTTCTTTTTTATAAATATGAAGCATGACAATAAACACAAACAGTACTAAAATTATTAGATACTTGAAAATAAAATAAGAATAAAGAACTATAGAAAAAACTAAATCAAACAAAATAAGAAATAGCATTTTTGAAGGGTAGAAACCCCAAGTAAATTTACAAGCCTTAAAAATTCTGCTAATTTAAAATTAAGGATCCAAGTTTATTTTTTATGTTGTAAGTATATGACTTTCGTACTCAAAAAAAATTGTTAGAATTATCTCCTGATAGTTCTTTTTTCAAGTGAACTAATTTATGACCATCACCTCAACAATTGTGTGTATTTTTTAGACTTCTCCCCAAGCATGCCAATGTTTTCTCCAGGTACTCGTGTTTCCTCCTACAGACCTAAATTCGTGTTTGCAAGTTATTTGGTCATTCTAAGCGGCGATCCTCTGCTTTTTACTTTGTAAACAACAATGGCGGAGGTGAAAATGATCCACCTCGCATTTACAAAGACACTTTTTCTGGTCTTCAGTGTATATCAGTATTAGGACATGACCAATTGACTGTTTGCATGTTTTTCAGGTCATATTCCAATGAGTAAAGGGAAGTACAACACACACAGGCTGTTATTCCGAGTAAACAAGATGAAGTAGCTCCTGAGAAAACAACTGAAATTCCTCTTCTATAAGTGGGAAAAAAGGGTAAAACAAAATTGATCGATACATGTCCCCTTTAGGCTTCCATACTGAACTGTTCTCCTTTATCTTTGTTCCTTTCAATTTGAGGTCATGAACCTCCTGAAGTGGTCAAACTGTCTGTTTCCTCTTTTGATCCATGGGTATTTTTCCCGCTCTGTACTTCCTTTCATCCTCCCCCTCTTATCCTTTGTTTCCCATCCTTTTCCCAGTGGTATCCCCTTTCTCCCCCCTCTCCTCTTACCCGTGGTGATGACACCCTCCAGCCTGATGATGTTAGAGTGGTCGAACTGGCCCAGGATGCCGGCCTCGCTGAGGAAAGAGCGCCGCTGTTTTTCCGAGCAGCCGGCCCGTAGCGTCTTTATGGCCACAGGCAGCTCTCGCTTACTGGGCAGCTTCAGGCAGCCGCGACACACCTCCCCAAAGTCACCTGAGGGGGGGACACAGAGAAGAAGAGGTCATGATCCTCACTGATAGATGATCAGAAGGAGAGAAGGTATAAAAGAGCAGGTAGGGTGAAGGAAGAATGAAGTGGAACAGGGAAAGAATTAAGGGGACAAGGGCTGAGGCTCAATCAGACGCAGAGATATGGTGGAGGAGGAAGGATGACGCAAACAAACTCGTTTTGTGGGGAGACACAAAAGGATCAAAGAGGGAGAGGAGATTGGATGGTGGAACAGAGGAACATGAATGCAGACAAGAAAAATGAAAGAAAGGGAGGATTTGATCATACATGTTATATTTGGCTGGCATTTACAATGAAACTCCAGGCAAATTAAAGAAAGTGCAGAAAAATATGTTCAGTTGCTGAATCATTATGGGATTTATTTAAATCTCAGCTCTGTCTACTCCTCATGCCCGTTCTGTAAATCATATCTTAGAAATATCACAGTGTAGTGGTAAGGACCTTTTTATCTCTGTACCCAAATATTTTAAAAATATTTCATCATTATGACTTACCCATATATTCCAATATTCCAAACATTGCAAGTTTCGAAATTTCTAGCCCATTCAAATTTGGAAGCTCAATCCAACTTCTTCATCACACAATGGACTTTGACTTTCACTTCGGACAAACCTGTGTCTCTAAAAAGAGATCTAAATGACAAAAAAGGGTCACTCTTTATATGCTCTGTTTGTAAAGTGTGGCCAAGATGGAATATGTTGCATTCCAGCTGATCTCAGAGGGTGCATTCTCTGATTTATAAATTAGATACATCACTAGAATTGCCTATTTTAGTCACAAATTCCTACTGGGACATTGGGCCATCTTCGGGTAACTGGACCACGTTAAAGAGGGGTGTGACGTGCTTCCCACTTCCCACATCTGAGTTCAGAAGTAAAAGAAATGTACCAATTTCCAAAGGTGCACGAGTTGCAGCTTGGGTAATTTAGTTCATAGTGTTTGATGAGCTTGGATCCACTATTCCTGCATTTTTGAGGTGTTAATTGGACACACCAACTCTTTAAAATGTTTTCATGTCTTGCCTCATTCCAGAGTCCATGACAAGCAGGTAGACACCATTGTTTTGAATATTCATGCAGAACAAACAAAGAGAAGGAGCAGATCTTGCACACTGCTACTTAGCTTAGTAGCTCAAACACTGGGAGTAAATGGGTAGCATTAGCTTGCCTCTGCCTACAGTCATCAGATAAACTATTCAGGAACTCTAAATGGTACTGTGTGCTTGTTATGACATGTTTTTTTTTTTGTTTTTACCATGTTATGTTATCTACTTTTAGATGAAGACTGGCGCTTCATGTAATTTTTGGAAGAAACACAAATGACACTAAACCACAGTTTGCATGCACAAACCACTGTGGAAGTGCTTTTAGGTTGGTCAACAGAACAAAGCATGTTCCTTGTTATTGCATGCACCGTCAAAGAATGGTGTCTATCTGCTTGTTTTTCTTTCAGGGAGAAAAGAACATTTGAGGAGCGCAAGAACTAAAATAAGCCTCTCTTTTCTACATCTAAATGTATGATTAGATGCACTGCCTCTGCATACACACGCTTACCTGTGTGCACGATCCTCTCAATCTTGATGCTGGAGTTGTCCAGCTCTTTGGCGAAGGCGTGCACAGCCTGCATCAGATCCTCACAGGTCTCTGGGTCGATGTATGTCCTCCGTGTCGGGATCTTAACTGCAAAAACAAAGTACAGCCATTAAAAATGAATATTTCAACTTTAAATTGTGGGTCCAAATTTTCCAAGGTCCTTAAAAATCTATTTTTTAACACAGTGAGGCTCACAGGAAGCGTCTTTACACATACATATCCACAAGGCACAAAGAGATGAAAGGAAGCCCTCTGGCTGGCAGACACCATTAAAGTGTGTAAAAGCAAATAAGTAAACATATCTTGCTCTGTTTTGTTAGCATGGAGAGATGTCTGTTGCCCTGATGGGGTCTCTTTTTCTTCGACCACAAAGAGCAACATCCCTCATGTCTCGATTTCTTTGAGCTCGACTGAAGCAGCATTCAGGGAAGGAATCAGTCTGCTCTCACCAACAAAGAACCTCTCTCTGTGTGATTGTTGAAACTGTTGTGTCTCCGAAGAAGCATATGCCCTTTGATCCAGAATCAATGCTCGAGTTTTTACTGCTGATGCTTGAGAAAACTGAAGAAATCTTATTACTATTGAGTTTCATAGATCTGAAGAATAAATGTGAATTAAGAAGTATGACAGGTAAGCTAATTGATTGTGCTTGGAATTATTTGAAATGCACAATATCACAATTCAGCAGGAGTATTTAAAGCAACATGACTAAAAAATATAGTTTCATGAAAATATCGATGAGTCATTAAGCATCCTTGAGTTGGAGAGGGAAAAAAACAGCTTCAAATATTAGAAAAACTTGAACTTAAAATGATAATTAAAGCAGTTCAGACTTTGACGTGAAGTGGCTCATTGGGTTGGAGTAACATGATTTTATGGCCTTTGAATGGGTGGGATTTGGTATTTAGCTTTTATTTGCTGAGTTACTTATGACATCATAAATATTTGTCTAAAGCCCACCCACTTTACATACTGTTTCTGAGCACCCTAAAAATTCCACTGCTGGTACTTTAAAGGCATGCAAGTGTCAGTGCTAACATGTTCATAGTCAGTGTTGTGTGTCTCGCTTTACAAAGTAAGTTTTCAGGTAAAAAGTAAGGTAACGCACTACTACTGAAAATTTGGTAATAAAACGTAGTTTCTCATTTAATGCGGCACTACGTTACTTTTCCCCTGGACAGATCTGAGACCGAAGCTTCCCTCTCAGCTGCCCACATAGACACAAGCAGCGTTGCCAGGTCTGCTTGTTATAAGCTTCTAGGGGCCGCAAATCTCGTGAGTCACAGCCGCGGGTCGTGTTTTCTGGGCTTGTTTCTAAATGTGAAGTTGTTTCTTGGGGCTCTTGTGTCTGTGTGAATCCCCCTGATTATCTCCCATCTCCCGATACTAAAACAAGACACGAGTGTGGCAGGCAGTTTTTTCCGCTTCCTCGCTTCCTGGTTATCGCGCACGCCCCCAAAACACACTCACGCACATGGAGCATGCTCCAGAGCCAAAGATGCCAGGTCTGCTTATTATAAGCGACATTCTTCTTTTTTTTAAGATTAGCTTGGCACTGTGATATTGAAATGTAATGCAGACAAAAAATTAAAACACTTTATGTAGATTTCTCTTTTAAAAAAGTAATATATCACATTAGGAAAGGAAATGGCTGGAGGATGCTTATTTTGGGCTTGTTTTTATCATCCAGGTTGTTTCTTACGGGAGCAAAATGTGGAAACACTGGGCAGGAGCTCTCATTCCACAGGGTATGTGACATGATTTTGTAAAATGTCAAAATTTATGTTCTCTGTAGTAGAACTTTTTGTAGGCCTTCACATTTAGGAACAGATAGGGGGTTCTGTTCAAAGTCGAGCAATGTAAAAGCTAAGTAAAAATAACAAGTAACGTGAAAAGTTACTTTTCATAGAGGGTAACTGAGTAAAGTAAGAAGTTACTGTTTTCAAGAAGTAACGAGTTAACATTACCGTTTAAATGTAACTTCCCTAACACTGTCCATAGTAGGTTTATATGGTCATAAATATCATGAATCCATTTTTTGTAGCTTGATTCATCTTTCTTGTAAATGCTAACTGTGCAGTGCAGCTGGATCAGCATGATTCAGTGTCTGTAATCAATAAATGTGTAATGCTTTTCTTCAGAAAGGATGGGCTTTTGAATGTAAATTACAATTAATGAGACGATATGACAACAAAAATATTTAAGGAAAAATAAGTCGTATAATGAATCATTAGACGATATTACTTTAATTTATCTTAATTATTATTTCTTTGGTGGTGGAAAGTTGGGGTGGGTGCCTTAATCTTAATCCCAAAGCGCAGGCATGACAGGAAGTACTTGAGAACCACTGCTTTGCACTAACAGTAACTTTAACTCAAGGATAAACTGATTACAATTTGGACTGAAAGGTCTTCGGGTCTCTGGCTCAACCCTTGCTTACAATATTCCAATCAATCGCACAGCCACAAAAAAAAAAAAAAAAAACACACCGTCCTGCCTCACCCACCACTTTACCTCTGCTCAGTAATTGTATACTTTGAAGAGACACAAAACCACAGAGCTGCCGTCCCAACTGATGCTTAAGAGGCACAACATGCTTCAGTTTGAACATTCTGTGAGTCTAATTTTCTGTTTGCATTTGCGTGACCTTGTGAGCTCCAGAGGCAAAGAGAAAGACAGAGATCAGTCTCCAAGCGCTCTGATCTGACTTTGTGTTTCCTCCGTGCAGCTTTATTCTGATCCGAGGGCTTTTCCACAAGGGCTTCTCTTTTTGTCTTTACTGCTGTCTTCAAAATATTATCTCTTCAACACACACATATGCAAAATCAGAGACTCAGGCACAAACACATTATAATCTTTAGTCAGAAAGTGGGACGAGGACATAATAGATGGTGAAACAGTGAAACGGGGGAACTTCAAAGTGTCACTGTACTTCTAGATGACACATTGGTTTGTTGTTTGTTTTTAGGGGTTTGTGTGTGAGATTAGGACATCCAAAAATGATGACAACTGTAATGTCTCAGAGAAAAATAAAATTACTCTATGCCCTATTTTTACAGTATGACGTGTTATACTGATAAATGATGATAAATAGCCTGGTGCTTTGAGGATAATTCATTGAGGCCTGCACTGCCTGCTAACATAGAAAAATAAATAAACAGGGATGACCAGATTTTGTATTCAAGCTGAATTAGTGGTTGATCAGATTATTTAGCTCCATAGTGTATTGAAATGTGTTACTGGTGGTAGTTCAACCTTAATGAAGAACCAAGAAAGTCATCCTTACTAAATAAATAACATAGTTTTACTGGCTTTGTTCAACGGTACCGTAGCACAAAATTGCTCCAGTCTACACTGCAGGAGGTAACTTTAAAATTAATTTCTGTGAATAAATCTCCACAGGTACAAACAAACAAAAAGGCAGGAGAGTGCAAATAGCATAATCAAAACAATATGAAACATTTTAGGTTGGAAACTCTGGTGTGGAACAAACATCCAAACTCTGGTCCTCATGAAATTAGGGTCTGTTTTTGCCTTCAAGCAATGTGAGTTTGGTGCAGAGTGGGTGTGAAAGCACTGAACGAAACAAGGGAAGTGAACCTAGATGCATTGAACTGTGGCAGAATATTGCCTCAGAAGTGGGCTAATATAGTGTTCACTGACAATTTCAAGGAGGACACAGCTAAAGTTAGCATTTATAGCACTGCAAACCACCAGTTCTCTTAACAGTTTAACATCTACAAGTCTGAGTGGAATATGATTACAAATTTCTTCTCTCAATATCCAAATGTCACCTGACACAGCTTTCTATTTACCTCATGGCACAAATTACTCTTAAACTACTTTGAGCTGCAGCTACAGCCCTACCAGTGGCCTCTCGTGGCAGGTGGCTGTATTATGCCACATTTGACTGGCTTTGGTCTGCCTCAAGAAGAGTGTGGAAGAAAACCAAACCCACAGAAAATATCCACAGTGGTGTAATTTCATCCCCAAACTGAGCCAAGGCGGCAAACTTGTAATGTGAAGGTGATCTTATAGTGTCAGTTTATACCTGCTTTACATCAGAAATTTCATCAGAAACTTCGTTTGAACTTGCTAAACCCTCCCACATCTGAAGACAAGTTTGCAACTCTTGGGAGCTTTAAGTCTTAACCTGAGATCTCTCAAAGATTGGAAATTTGTAAGAGTCACTAACAAAACTATAAGCATTACTACATTCCAGCCTATCTCATCTTGTGCCTTGCTTCTCTTGCTTTACTTGGCTTAAACACTGACTGGCTGTACAATCTGTCTTTCAGTCCTGACACATTCTTCCCCATTTTTCTATTAAAAAATGTGGTGACAGAAACAGAGCACATAATGTCGTGGTGAAGATGCAAAAAACCCCTCCCCCCAAAAAAACAACTGTAAATGCCCTTATCCTTACTGTTTTTACATGGACAAAAATGTCACCTGCATGATTTTTTTCTAAGCATTCCAGACATAATTCACTTTCTGAATTATCACTGAAGATGCTGACAACTGCTCTGTGTCAAGTGTTAACAGATCCTTAAAAAATCCTAAATCTGGATTGCATTTATCAACAAAGTCTAGTCAGTTCTTCCTTATGTAATTAGGCATATTCGAAAACAAAATTCTAAAAATCCAAAGAAAGCTGTTTGAGTAATTTCACCCACAAACAGAAAAACAATCTGAAAAAGCCTGGCAGAAACCAAACATTATTGGCAGAGGTAATGAGCAGTGGTAGTCCAAAATATAAGCAGGGCTTTTGCATCTAAAAAGTTTAACTTTGATGATCTAATCAGCTGAAGATAATTGGGCAGGGATTATTTAGCACTTTGGCCACCAAATGAGACATAAATTAGAAACTACATGTCTCACAAACTGTATCTGTAATCAAGGTTAAAGTGTTGTGATGTCTCCTGCAGCTATTATATCATTTTTATTGTACACAAAATCATACCTCAGACATTCACCTGAACCAATAGTCACCTGGTGTGGTGAAGCAGACCAGTCGTAGGCTTGTGATCATTTTAATCTGTTATATTTGGGGTGTGTGCATCTGCATCAGTCTAGGCTAAGGTTTAAGGTAACAGTGTGGCTGTGATGCAGATTAACTCAGCCTTTGTATGGATCAGGTTTTATTGTACTGCTTGGTAATAAACTGTTTCCACTTCAATACCTATTTTGGCCACCCACAATCATCAAACCAAGATTACTGTAATTAAAAAATGAAGGTGCCACATGAGCTCATTTTTAAAATGATGCAGTACCACATACCGTATGTGTGTTTTTGACTCCTGGTTTGATGCAGATGTAATATCATCATCAGTGATCTTTATCTAAGTTGTAAACATTGTGACCAGAATTGAGATCCTGATCTCTGAAAAGAATGGAAACACCATATTTCATCATTTAGATGGCAATTTTGTTCTCCAAACACAAGAAACTAGTGAGATAAACTAACAGACAGTCATTAACCAATAGACAAATGCCATTTAGCAAGCCTTAGGAAAGTTGGTAGCCACTAATCAGCTGGCTGCAGGTCTTAATTAGTTGATTTTGGCTCTCGTTAATACATTTGAAGGCTAATCTTCCTGAGGAGGGTTTTGTGGTTTCCTTAACTTCCAGCTTGAGTCTCCCTCTGAAATGTGATTACAGCTCTACATCGACCACGAGGATCCCACACTGCCTGCCTCATAACTGCTTATTGATCACGCACACTTTCTTGTGAGTGCAGACTTGCTCACAGATATGTTTGGGCACACACTCATTGACAAATAAAGCCTGATTACTGAGGAAATGAAACCTTTTTCTGTTCAATGCAGACTCAAGCTCACTGGTTGGACTTAAACTGTGCAGCAGCAGAGCAAGGAAAGAAATGCTCCAATCACTTATAAAATGAGTCATATAGGCTGAGAGAGATTTGGCACACATACACACACACGACTGTATGCTTCATTGGCTCTGCAGCTGATTAGTTTCAGGGTTAACAGCGTCGCTGACATGAGCGATTGAGGGGAAACTGAAGCACGTTCACACTCCACTGAATAATCTCCAGCAGACCACAGAGGAGTATTTCAAGTTCCAAATTTGTGGCTTTTTTTTTCTAACAAAACAGCCACGAAATCCTCTCTATGTCTCCTGCCATTTCAAGGTTTGTAGTTTGTGTTGTGTGATAAAACTCTGATATTCTAACCAGGTCTACAAATGGATTCTTCAAATCCTTCCTCCACCCCGGCCCCAACCCCACCCCCTCCCTCCATTGCGTGTTACGAGGTCAAATCCTCTGACATAAAACTAATGTTCAGAGTGGTGACGCTTATGATAAGTCTCTCCATCTTTACAATCTTACTCTTCAATAGAAATGAATGTGGATAAAAATGATATCTGGTTGCTTGCTGGTTGCTGATTGACACCACAACAATTTTCTAAAAGGAACTTACAAAAGGCGTTCATAACATCAACTATTAACATCTACCTAATTCTAGAAAATAACCAAGCAATATTGACACCTATTTGATGCCTGTTTTGCCACATGTAGGCTTCCCTCCTCTGTTTTTAAATCCCTGGTTATGTTACCTAGTGATAGTAGGTGTGTTGAGCTTATATTTGTTTGTTTATATTTCAGTTCCAAACATATCTGATCATCTTGGTCAAATCTTGTTATCAAAATGTTTCATCAGTACTAATAGTTTCATGGTATGGCTGGGCGATAGTTGCTAATCTCAATATCAGGATTAATTGAAGCTCTTACCTCGATTATGTTTAATGAACAACTATTTTACACTTTGCTGAAACAAATTAGTGGTGATACCGACGGTCATCAAAATGGTCTTCCTGCAGTATTTACACTTAACTTCTTTCTGCTTGATGTCCACTGCAAAGAATCCAAAATGTGCCCAAACAATCAAGACAGCATTTTTTCTTGGCTACATGGTCTTCTGATAGATTGGCACTTGTCTCCTTCATGTTGGTGGTGCTTCTTTCACTCTTGGTGGCAGTGAACACAGACTGTATGGAGGGGGCACGGTCGTGTGACTTACACAGGGAAAATAATCAAAATAATTGACAAGAGTTAAATTACTTTGATTAGAGGGTTTAAATGCTGATTTGGATTATTTTTCGATTAATTTCCCAGCCCTATTTCATGTACTGTTATAACCACACCAAAAACAGAGCAAGCGGCCATGGGTAACCAGTCAGCATGGTCACACCCAGGTCTCATCCGAAATGTTTGCAGTGTTTGAATCAAGTGTTTTCAATCCAGTTTCATAGTGAAGCACTGTAAATAGTGCAGTTATCAACATTTAGAAAAAGACAAAAGTTTGGAACGTGCGCCGCAGAATATGTAAACAACAGTGTAAATGTTGCCTAGAGTAACATTACCTTGTGTGTGTGATATTGCCATTTTACCCATTTTAACCGTCCACACAGTGACACCCACAATGCTGTCCGGCAACATTTACCTTGGCCACACTTTTTCAAAGTATGTATTTTCAGTGACCTAAAACATGATCAGAAGGTCAAAACGCACAAGAAACTCAGTTTTTTTACTGCATATTTCTTTTAATAGCTGTCACACATCTGACGTAAAAGTTAACCTTTCTGTTTACGAAAATCCAAAGAAATCACTTGTTAAGACTTTTTCAGCCCATTAATGGATGTTATTTCAGCTGACACGTGTTCTGTGTCTTATACATAGATGGGAAAGAACGTATCAGCCTTTTGCTGTGCTACCATTCATTTCCGTTTTCAAGACTTAAAACAGAAATACGGTAAATTATTGAATTAAGGAAAGAAAGCACACAGCCTAGTTTATAAATCCAAGAGAAAAATGATTTTTTAGACATATTTAATACAGTTTTTCTCATGCAGAAATAGCTGGTCTAAACCAAACTCAAGCCAGTCGGTGGAAGTAAAGCTCTTCTTATGATAGCGGCCATCGGCTACAAACAAAAAGTAGACGAAGCAGAATCAGGTGTAAAATGACAGCTGCCTGCGACATACTACTTCTAAATATAGCAAGTATATTTCTTTTTTTTTTTTTTTAAATATGAAAGAACACTCTACTGCTGAATAAATTAATATTGTATTTGCAGGGTTACAAATAATACTGTTGTAGATTGATTTGTTTAATGTTCATAAAAAAAACAACTCACCATCATGCCAAAAAATGACAAATACTGCATGGTGCAATTTTTAGTAGTATGTGGTAGGCGGTTTTGAAAACTTCCTTTATTTTGGTACTACTCCAGCACAATGCAGAGCATAAGTTTTCTTCCTTGAGGAGTGGAGTAGTAAAAAATCAAAACAGTTTGCTTTAGTTTTTCCAGGTAGTATACATAATCTTTAAATAAACTGGATAAGAATAAGATCAACACAATGCCCAATTTGGACTAAACATTTCAAATAAGTTAAGTTGTGGTCAATAATCTTTTTTTTGACTATTTTTGGGGCGTTGTGTGCCTTTATTGTCAGGAGAGAAACAGTGACAGTGGATAGGCTTGTAAAAGGGGGTAAGAGAGTAGGGGAAGGCACTCTGCAAACTGGCCACAGGCTGGATTAGAACCCGGGCTGGCATAAGTATGAATATGTGTTATGCCTGGTTGCTAATAACTCCGCCAAACCAGCACCCCGGTCAATAATAAGTACTCGGCCTGGCAACTCTTCTTTCATTCTTTCCTTTCTTACAGCATTTGTTTAGCCTACTTTCTACCTCCTGCTCTCTTCTCTACCACTGACACGCTCTTTCTTCCCCCTCATTCTTATCTCTGTCATTTCGTGTTAAACTTCGGACGTCGAGTTTTGTTTTAAGAAATCTACAGGGGGAACAGATGGTAAGAGAGAAGAAAAAAAGAAACAAAGCTTGTTTGACACTTCCTCACACGCTCCATATTTTCAGACCTGCAGTACCACCCATGGCAGGTTGTACTGCGCAACAAAAAAAAGTGGACTCAAGAGAGCTGAGGGAACCAAAATGTGTCTCTGTGTCTATTTATGACAGTGTCCGCATTGAAAAAAAAAGAAGAAAAAGGTGTGTTTGAAAAGCAGGCCAAAATCTTCCTTTGTGTTTGTGTGTGTGTGTTGCGTGCTTGTCAGCTGTTGGCATGTCTTTGTTTGGGCAGATTTAATTCCCTGCCGCATGGCTCATTATTCATCAGGCATAGTGCTCCAAACCTCTCCAGAGGGCTAAGCATGCTGGGAGATTAAACAACGCAAATGAGCATGCACACGCAAGAGCCCACGTACACACAAGAGGAAACCCGGATACATACTGCACGTTAGCGAAGCCCTGGCACGCAAAATTACGCACAAACAGGAGGAGATACGTCAAACTACTTCCATTCTGTCACCGTCAAACAAAACGGTTATTTAAAGAGAGAGAAAAAGTGGTGTTTACAGTTTGTCTGACAAAATACACAACAAAAACAACATTTAGCATCTGCTTTTACCCTCAATCTTCATCTCTTTATCCTCCCCCCTCCCTCTGATTTCAATCTCTCCCCATCAAACTCGGCCGCGCACACACATCCTAATGGAGTGTGTCAGTGTGCTCAGACTCGGCTGAGCGTGCCCTCAGAATTAAGAATTAATGCCGTGGCGCCGGTGCCTCAAAAGTCATCCCTAATGCAGGCACCAAAGTGTCTGCACACATTCCAGCACACGGGATGGTAGAGACAAAGGCATTCATTGATAGATTCCTGCATCTTAATCCTCAGTGACACAAACACAGATGATAGAGCGATCATTGATGTCACTTACACTGGAAGTAGAGTTCCTCATCTCCCTCCTGAGAGGCTTTGCTGTAGCCGCATTGTCTGTGAAGAGAAACAAAGAACAGTGTCAAGGTCGTGTTTTATCTACGAGACAGATAAAACCAAACAAGGATCACACTTAGATTTATCTTATTAGATTGCAGCTCATGGGTTTTGGCATGTTAAGTGTTATGCTGTCAGCTGGTGGTAAATTCGCAGTCTGAGATGGATTGATGTAACCTTGCTGTGCAGATGGATCAGCCTGATTTATTGTCTGTCATCAGGCGGATCCATCCTGCCAAGCTCCAGTCTACAACAGCTGTGCAAGGCCCAAAGCGGCACAGCCCAATAATCATCCTTTAAAGCAGGAGGATGTGGTAGACAAGCAAGACGACAGCAGGAAGTGACTACATATACAGAGATTAGCATGAATGCTAACAACTTTAGTAGCAGTTTTATCAGATCTGGACTGCACTTCTTGACTAAATGAAAAGCAATATCAACATTAAAACTTCTCTATAGAAAGGGAGTCTTAGCCCAACTTTATCGCTTGAGGACTGGTGTGGGATGCTTTCGTGCAGCAATGCAGAAGTGGGGTCTCACAGAGAGTGCCCACTGCAAATGCGGGGTTATATCACAGATTGTGGAGCACGTGACTACCAGCTGCCCCATATACCGGCCACCAAATGGAGATCGTGGCTTAATAGACCTCGACAGTGACACACTGGACTGGCTTGCTGCAACGGAGCTGGAGGTCTAAGGACATACGACAGAAGAAGAAGAAGCCCAACTTTGTACATGCATTGCTGAGGCTTTTTTTTCTAAGCAGATATAATGCGTAGCCAACTTAACACACCAGCAGTATTATATTCTTATTATAACCTTTATTTAACCAGGAAGTCCTATTAAGATAAAAAAAAAAAAATCTCTTTTACAAGAGAGACCTGGCCAAAATAGCAGCCGTACAGAGCCAAGGTACATAGAAAATGACACAACACAATCAACCGGTTACTAGCGCCAGCCTGCTATATTATCTAATGGGCCCATAATGAATGTTATTAATGGAACAAGCATTCAACTTCTTGCTGGATATACAGTACAGGCCAATAATTTGGAAACTCATTCAATGTGTTTTCTTTATTTTCATCACTATTTACATTGTAGATTCTCATTGAAGGTATCAAAACTATGAATGAACATGTGTGGAATTATGTACTAAACAAAAAAGTGTGAAATAAATGAAAACGTGTCTTATATTCTAGTTTCTTCAAAGTAGCCACCCTTTGCTCTGATTACTGCTTTGCACACGCTTGGCATTCTCTTTATGAGCTTCAAGAGGCAGTCACCTGAAATGGTTTTCACTTCTCAGGTGTGCCTTTCCAGGGTTAATTAATGGAATTTCTTGCCTTTTTAACGGGGTTGGGACCATCATTTGTGTTGTGCAGTAGTCAGACTGATGCACAGCCGACAGCCTATTAGACAACTTTAGAATATTATGGCAAGAACCAATCAGCTAAGTTAAGAGAAACGAGTGCCCATCATTACTTCAGTGAGAATCTACAATGTATTAGTGATGAAAATAAAGAAAACGCATTGAATGAGAAGGTGTGTCCAAACTTTTGGCCT
Organism: Scarus forsteni; assembly: GCA_036419115.1. Classification (NCBI taxonomy): domain Eukaryota; kingdom Metazoa; phylum Chordata; class Actinopteri; order Labriformes; family Labridae; genus Scarus; species Scarus forsteni. The sequence goes on from JAZDUH010000458.1 coordinate 17,813,161, forward strand.
GTACTGTAGCTTTGAAAGGTTCTACCCATTTCAAAACACTGTTAAATTTGTTTCTAACAAAATATCAAACTAAGTAAAGCCAACATTTCAAAAGTCCCTGTAAACCCAACCTTCAAAAAAAGGAGCCTGTAAAAAATACAGTCAACCTGAGTCACCTTAACAAGAGCCAAGACAATGATTTCAAACAACAGGAGGTACAGAAATAAAATTTGCATCACTCCACTCTTTGAAAATATTATAAAGGAAAAACTCAAGAATCTCAAACTCAAATCAATCAGTTTGATTGTCACTGGGTCCCTTTTACACAACCTCTTGACCCATCAAACCAATAAATCTCCTTAATGCCCCAACTTCAATAATCATAATAACCCAATGAAAGAAGGTAGCCTGTTAGATCACAGTGGTGTATTTGCTGAAGTAACAAACTTTAGGTCTAGATATTAACATGAAAAAATAAACAAAAGGTTAGGTCTGTTAGGTTGTTAGAAATGTGTTTGCTGAGCTAGCTCACTGTAATATGGTATGTCTGACATCTATCTGCACATTCTTTAAAAAGGGTGTTCCTATTCAATAGGCACATTTATTATAAACACTGGCAACCAAATTGAAGGAAATAGTCTGTTTGCTAGTTAGCAGTCTGTGAGCTTGGCTAGCTCAGTGTCATCCACCCAGCTATTATCAATTCCACTTCGGTGTGTTTGTGTTAGTGTGTTTGGATGAAGGGCTGGGTACTTCCTGGGCTAGTTGCCAACCAATCAAAGGGCTGACATGTAGAGACAACCGTTTACACACATACTCACTCACACTTATGGGTAATCACCAATAAAGCTGATGAGCATATTTTTGTTCCGTGGTAAGGCCAGACCTGACCACAGAGTAGAGCCAGCGACCTTTTTGCTGTGAGACACCAGCACTTTGCTGCACAAGTATGCAGCCCCACAGTGTCACACAGTCTTCCTGGAATCTGACAATATTCTGGAACATATTTAAGAAAAACTGTGGACCTAAATAGAAACAAGTCTTTACAAAAGCACTCTGTATATCACAGAGATTCCCAAATAAAGAATAGACTCAACATCATACACTTGTGTTAGTGGAAATAAAGTGAATAAAAACCTTAATTTGATGGTTAAAATTCACAGATTCATACAGATAGTCCTTGATCTGATCTTTTTTTCTGTTCCGGTCTGATGTATTCCTTCAGAAGAAAATCAACACACTTACACACAGGAGTAACTGTTCCCTCCACACGTATGTGTTCAAACAGTTATCTCTCATCCTTCACCACTACAGGAGGTCTAAAGAGGAGAGAGCTTTCTATGATCTGCTGATGGCTTTTCGGCTTAGCAGAAAACTTGGCTCTTTACGCTTACACACATAAAGCACAAACACACACACACAGTAAGTGACAGATTAACAAGTGATGAACAGACAGTCTGGATGGCCAGAACCATGCTTACTTGGATTAGAGGGAGGATGAAAAACAAGAGGGACACAGCCAGGGAACTGGAGAATGTTTTGATGGTACAATCTGCTGTATGTTAGCTCTCTTATGACAGAGTGATGAAAATGTGTATTCTTATTTTATTTCAGAGATAAATCTGGAGAGAAACTATTCAGACTGTCCCTTTAGCTACAGTTTGGTGGCTTATGAGCAACCTCCAGTCTGACATAAGCCCATGAGAACAAAACTCATTAATAAAGCAGGTACCTCAAGGTAACAAAAAGAAGGTTACATATAAATATGAATTCTTGCAGTTCCCTGAATGACCACTTGAGGCTGGCTTTGAAAGTAACACAGGTCTTATTAAGGCCTATATTAACGTTCAATGTTTACAGTTTCAACCAAGTTAAGACTTAGACGATAATTATTCATTTTTAATCTAAAGCCAGTCAATGCAAGCCTGCACACCAGCAACTTAACTTCTTTTTCCAGATGACGGTCAATATTTTTGGAAGTTTTGTATTTAAATGAACCATATCTGACCAATGAAAGCAGTCGTTATTGCCATATAAATAGCAGTCAGTCAAAACATTAAACATGGCTGCCTACTTGATGGTGTGTTTGTATCATAGCAGCCAATTTCATGTAACCAAAGTCATCAAAATGACGAGGATAATCCATTTAAAGACAATGTATTTAGGAGGATGATTATGGAGCTGCAGTATGATGAGGGGCAGCTCACAATTCTTTGGCTGTGATACAGTTTGGCCTCCGGAATTTAACAATAACATGCACCAAGTACTCCCTCCTTTAACTGCATCAGAAGGTCATTTTTAGAATCTGTTTAATTAAAGTGAGCCCCAGGTCACTGTCACTTGATGTTGAGGCCATTTTGAGTTTTGGTGGGACTGCCAGCATCTTTTTTTTCTTAAAACATCTTTTTTGGTCACTCAGCCCCTTTCTGCTGAGAGCTAGGTTTCACCCCAATAAGTATAATCACTGGACTTGGAATGTTTGCTTTGGTGACCATCCAGGTTAAATTTCCAAACTTTAAGGCAACATGCACACTAAATGTTGTGACATACTGGCTTGTTTTATTACTAGGTGTGGGTGTGAATGTCTGCTGCTCTGTCTCTCTACCTAGATCTCACCTTTGAATAGAGCTTTGGAAAAAAACATCTACACATAAGCACAATAAACCATCCCACAGGTGACTTGAATTACTAAATAAATGACCAGAAAAGAATAAAAACATTTCATGAAAACAAGGAGTTTCTAAAAAGAAGTAGCAAACTGAGCTTTTACTCTGAAGGGCACGGACAAGAAGAAGAATTGTCTGTTTCTGTCTTGTCATGTTCTACCAAGATGGACACACATATCTAGTTAAGCAAGGTAATTATAGCTCTCTATTTGTAGCTTGTCCAAAATACATGCCCAGCTTGTGCTTAAAGGATAAGTTTGGTTTCTGCAGCTATCACATTGTTTATAGAATGAAGGAGAACATTATACTCACCCAGAAGGCTTTCCTGATGCAAACAGTGCTTCAGGAGATATTTCGATCCAAAATCGAGCGGCGGATATCAGTATAATGGTAGCATATAGGGCATACAGCGCCACTCCTAAAACTGCATTAATCGTCCAAAAACTCATTTGTTTCCCCAATATTCCATTATGGTCCGTTCGGGCTACAGTGTGTGTCACTCCAGACATGTTGTGTGACTGTGCTGACCTCTGAACTGAAGAAGAAGAGAGCTTGCTCCGCACATGCTCAGTACGGCTCATTGTTTCAGCAGAAGACAGCCGGCTACACAACGACTTTCTTCTTCCAGTTTTGTGCAAAATGGACGAATAGCTATCATATGAAGAAGTTGTGGAGGAGAACTTTGAATATGATGGGTGTCCTTACAGTTTTAAGCCAGAGTTTACAGATGAGGAGCTCATCAAATGGAGGACGCGGAGGCAGCGCTCCAGAGAGTACTGCACAGGCGCGGAGGCATACATTCTTCTTCTTCAGTTCAGAGGTCGGCACAGTTACAAAAACATGTCTGGGGCAACACAGACTGTCGTGGAGGAGTAGCGTGAGCGGACCATGATGGAATATTGGGGAAACAAATGAGTTTTTGGACGATTAATGATGTTTTAGGAGCGGTGTTGTATGCCCTATGTGCTACCATTATACAGATGTCCGCTGCTCGATTTTGGATCTACATATCTCCTGAAGCTGTGTTTGCATCAGGAAAGCCCTCTGGGTGTGTATAATGTTCTCCTTCATTCTATAAACAATGTGAAAGCTGTAGAAACCGACCTTATCCTTTAAATAGGTTCAGTCCATGAGATGCGAGAAAGACGTGTGGGACAGCTGTCTTGATAGCGCGCTCGCTGAAAAGAGAATCGACATGCTCCACAGCCATGACACTGCTAAAATGCTTCCAGTGTGAATCTATCAGATTACTTGTGTATCATATTTGTCAGGGGGTTTATGAATACAAGCATCAAATCACCAAGTGGGTGAGGGACGTATTTTTCATGGTTGGTAATTGCATGGTGAGATACAGAAAACAAGGACAATTCAAGCGCTGCGCTCTGATTATGACAGGGATAACATGAAGGCTGATGACTCTGAGTCACAGTCTGAAAATAAAATAGAATAAATTATCAGTCAGTGCAGGTTTCTATAGAGCAGACCCGAATATAAGCATTTACATGTCTTAGAAATTAGACATATTCAAGGTGTACACCTCCATTAAGGCTGGATTTTGCTTTGTTTTGCATGTGTGTGCACTGTAAGTGGGGTTTTTTTTGTGCGAAGGAGATGTAATGCAAGTGTAAAGCTGACGCATCGCTCATCCTGTGCAGAAGCAGCATGGTCTGAGACAAGGTTAGGACCCTGTCTGTCAAAACACACCAGCAGATACATGCAGCACACATCCTCAGGGCGGGAGATACCACACAGAAAGAAGGGAGGAAGGAAAGAAGACAAGAATTTATAGATAAGGGAGGACAGAGGAGGGAGCAAAGTGTGGGGTGGGTGAGGGTGGAGGACATGACAGTACCAGGGGAAACAAGATGCAGGAGACCTGGAGGGAGAGAGAGGTGAGGGAGCAGGTGGGGGACATGACAAGGTGATGAGGTTAAAGCTGGAGGAATAATGAGAAAAGTTGCAATTAAGGCGTGTACGAGATCTTAGAATATTAAGTTACTAACTTGGAAAGAGAAAGGGGAAAACCGCCTCTGCATTTTTATTGCACACTTCTTGCCAATATGCTGAGAGTGAAAGTGAGACAAACTTTCAGCAACATCAACATCATATCATCCTGACTCAAGTGAGGCTAGGTGCCATCCATTCATGCTTTAATTTTAAACATGTGTGCTGCCCAACAGACTTTCCTACATCACATTGTATCACAACATCATGACTCCTAACAGCAGCATTTAGAAGATTAAATAGGAGATAAGAGCATGAGATGATTTGTGCTGACAATGGAATAAATCAAGTAAAAGAAAGGATAAGAGCGGGACAACACAGGTTGGTGGTTAGAAGCTAACCTGAAACATCAGCTGTACTTTTCAGTATATTTCACTTGTGTATCATTGAAAAAGCCCATAGGAAGGGTTTGGGAATGGGCATACACAAGCATACACAGCAGATAATTGGATGATTTTACAATTAGATAATTTAGTAAAATTGCCGCTGCTGTCGGAATGTAAAGGACAGATTGTTAGCAACTGTGTAGAACAAATTCTTGGCAAAACATGCTGAAAATGGGGTGAAAGTATCCTTTCCATAGAAAATTTTGTAGTTTTTTTTATTCAATACAGAAATGTTGTCCAGATTTAATGAATTGCTACAGAAACAGCATGAACATCTATGTTAATCTCAGATGAGCAGCAACTTTATGGGAAAGTTAAGGTTTTTCTCAATACATCCAAACGTGTGAACATTCCATTCATCCTTAAGCATAACTGAGCAAATCCAAAACTAAACAGTATACATTTGACAATTTTATCTAAAACTTGATAATTACATATTCAACCCCATCATAGCTTTTAAATGTAAAACAAAAACAACTAGAAAAGCACTCGGAGAGTGCAGACCTCCGCCGGCGCCACAGTCCTTTGCCATATTGTGATTTTGACCATAAATATTAGTCCTACCTTTGTTTCATCAAAATATTTAGATTCCTTGACCATGAAAACATTCCATTAGCAACTGGTTTCATAATAACCTGTATCAAGGAGGTTATGTTTTCGAGAGAGTTTGTTTGTTCGTCCGTCTGTCCGTCCGTCCGTCTGTCCATCTGTGAACAAAATAACTCAAAAAGTAATGGATGGATTCTCATTAAATTTTCAGGAAATGTTCAGCATGGGAAAAGGAAGAACTGATTCGATTTTGGTGTTGATCCGGATCAGCGTCTGGCCGCCATGGCGAAAAATGTGATTTCTGTGAATAACTACTGAACTAAAATAGATATCATTATGAATTCAGTTGCTAATGGTATGTTTTCATGGTCAAGGAATCTAAATATTTCAATGGAATAAAGGTAGGACCAATTCTTATGGTGAAAATCACAATATGGGTGAGGACTGTGACATTGGTGGAGGTCTGCGCTCTCCGAGTGCTTTTCTAGTGATATCTATTTTAGTTCAGCAGTTATTCACAGAAATCACATTTTTTGCCATGGCGGCCAGACGCTGCTCCGGATCAACACCAAAATTGAATTGGTTCTTCCTTTTCCCATGCTGAACATTTTCTGCAAATTTCATCAAAATCCATCCATTACTTTTTGAGTTATTTTGTTCACAGGCGGACAGACAGATGGACGGACAACCTCTCCCGAAAACATAACCTCCTTGGCGGAGGTAATTAGGTAACAAGGCATATACTTCAGCTTTTAAGTCCAGAGTCTCAATTTCAAGATGAAGATTTTGTTTTAAAACAAGATTGCCAAAAATTGCAAACAGAAACCTGTCGCTATACAGCCCAGAGCCCACTGACATGGCAAGTAGCCCATCACAGTTCAGAATTTTGGATTGGTACATGACATGGGTAAGCCAATCAGATTCCAGAGGGCCCATGCTCCTGTAAACGTTGCCCCATCCCACCTTGGATGTGGCCACACCCCCTTGTGGGTTGTGCCTCACCATACGAAAAGCAGTAGTCCAAACAAACATAACATTATAAACCATGTTAAACCATCACAATGTGTCTTACTATATTTCATATTTATTTTTATTTAATGTTTATTTGACAGGGACGATACATACAATGTTGCCACAATGGGAAAATGTGAACGTATATAAGACGTGCAGCTTCAGCTAATTTGTTGTCTTCGTCCCTGGTCAGGATTTACAGTAGAATAAATTATACAGAGTACAGATACAATTTTACAAATAGAGTAATACAGTGAATACAGTCAATGAGTACCATGAATAAATGGACACAGTTGTAGTAAATTAGAGCTAAAACAGAAGTTACATTTAACATCAAAGATTATCAAAATGGTATACTGATAGTTACTTGTGAGAAGTTAATGTTCACATTTCTGCTGCTGTTTAAGCCGCTGTTTAACTTTTGCACTGAACGTTTTAAGTTCTGTTTAGGGATGTCCCGATCCGATATTGATATCGGATATCGGTCAAAAAAACAAATATCGGATTATATCGGCCTGCATCCTAAATCTCCGATATCAGCACTCTGATACAAGCAGTCCATTCTAATATATTTATTTTTTATTTTATTCAGTTGTAGAATATGCTTATGTGTAAGTTCAACACAGTGGTTATTTTGCAATTGATGAAATATGTTTTTGTTTGATTTATTGCGGTCACTTTTCAGGGTCCTCTAATATTTTTTATTCATGTTGTTTTAATTGTAGTATATGCTTATGTTTAAGGTTAAACTTTATTTAACCTATTGGTTAATAACAAAAGGGTCAGTTTTTCTCATACCTACTATTGCTGACTACTGTTCTCTGTTTGAGTAATCTGACCTGATCAAGCCTTTTCTTACAGTCCATACTACAAAATAGGTAATAAAAGTCTGTATGATTCCTGCTGATATCGTATCGGATTGATATCGGTATCGGCCAATACTCAAGGGTGCAGTATCGGTATCGTATCGGAGGTGAAATAGTTGTATCGGGACACCCCTAGTTCTGTTTGAGATTTAATTTCAGATGATAAGGAATTCCATAGGTGTATGCCTTGCACTGAGAGGGATGACTGCCCAAATGTTGTCCTGCACCTTTGGATTCGGCGTTACCATGGTGACTCCATCCCATCCATATGAAAAGAGCCTGTGCAGAGCATGAAAATCCTCATTCATGCTTAATACATCTTTGTATGAAGTTGTAAGCGCAGGTTGATAACGAAAGAGTGACCCGTATTTTCAAAACTCTGTTTGGTATTTGCTCTGACAGTATGTCAAGCTTAAAATATTTTCTGAATTAAGCTACTTCTTCATTCTGTCTAAGAAAAATATTTCAAAAACCATATATTTCAATGTCTATGAAAATGGGTAGATGCTGCTTTTAGAATCAACAAACCCCATTTCTCTAAGTTAGTATTTAATACTCAATGAAGAAGAAATAACTCAACCCATCCAACTCATGCTAAACTATTTCACTGAATTCAAGAAAAAATAAAATTGTACAAGTCAGGAGACTAAAAGCCAGAGGAAGTGACAAGAAAATTGGAGGGTATGGATAAGAGGATAATTTGGTATGGGGTGTGCCAGGAAGGGGAAATAGTTGAGGAGGCACACAAAGCCAAGAAAAGTGCAGATTTAGGGGTCAGAGGAGGATGCAAGGAGAGGAGTGCAGGGCAAGAGCAGATGGAAAGGCTGATGATGCAGACTGAGATGAGGCAAAAGGCTAATGACCAAAACTTCAGGACAAAGTGCAGACAGTTTGAAGACGTGTCAAGGAATCAAGGAGGTGACTAAGCCTCTGTGACAGCATATGAGGAAAAGAGTGAATGATTGGCAGGGCTGCATTAGGCAAAGTTAAATGACTTGATTTTATTAGCCTCTTGGAAATGTCACAGATGCGACAGAAATAAAAAAAAAGCAAAGTCAGAGCAGGTCTCTTTGGCGAGTGGCTTCATTTTGTAGTTTAAATTTAACTGGAACAGTCACCATCACATTTTTTTAAAGTTCATTTCATTTTGTAGTCGAACACTATACAGAGGAGGGATTCAGAACTGGGCCAAACAGCTTGACAAAAAGGAGGGAGAAAATTGTTTTGGCTTGTTATCATTCTCTCGGTGAGGAGAGGGTTAGAGACGGAGGAGAGGTGTGGAGGGAGAAAGTGGGCGGCAGGGAGGAAATAAAAGAAGGAGAGGGGGTTGTAAGGGGAGGATGCAGGCATGCCAGTGTACCTGGGCATCAGCTGTGTGAAGGGAGGAAGAGGAGAGAGGAGAGGAGGAGGAGGAGGAAGAGTGGAGAAGGAGGTCGAGAGCAGCACCACGCTAGCAGGAGTTACATTGGAGGAGGCCGAGCAGACACTGCTGGGAGACAGAGAAGGGAGGGGAAGGGCTGATGTCAATTCTGGCTCTTCAACAGAACGTTTGATTCCTTCACAGACTCCTTTGCCTTCGACAGGTTTTGTAGGTGAGCCCAGAAGTTCGCAGTTTCCCTCGACTAATAGCCTGTGGGATTTTTCTCTGTGTTCTTAGATCATTTCTGATAATTAGGTCTGTGGTGAACAACAGGTCATGTCACTTACACGCTGTACTCATCATGATAATCTTCTTCAACAAACTTGTCCAATTTTTTTTTAAGCTTGAACATAATCAACAAGAGTGAAAAGCTACTAACAAGCTATTATAGAAACACAACGTAGTCATTTGACCTAGAAGCAGCTATCACACTTTCAGGATGTAACATCATTATCAGATCTCGTTTGTGTATCTACTCCTAAATCTGGTGGCCACAGCTTTGGCAAAAGTATACGTACTACTGCTCATTTAAAAAAACAACAAAGAAACAGAAATGATTGCATGAGGATGGCCTGGTCATTTTGTTGTTCCTATTATCAGTTTGAAGTAAATCATCCTCTTAAAACACAAAGATGCTTCAAATCGAAATTCAGGGCTGTATGATGTATTTTATGTTGCTAAGTAAAAAATTAAAATCTTGTGTTTATGTGTTCATCATACACCTCATTTCAAGTGTATATCCAAAAAAGCTATGTTAGAATTCCATAGACTTCAGGCCTTGGGAAACAGAATTGCTAATATGCTAGCGTACTCTGCCCTTTGGGACCCATCTCTTCACCAGACTATGCGTATGTAGGTTCCAAGATGGAAACTTTCCATTGGAATTATCGAGAAATTATTGGAATTATCAGGAATACATCTAGAATTTACAAATTGTTTAACTTCCCATGGACATTTTCTGGATTTTTTCTGAAATGTAGTCGGAAATTTTTACCCCTTTGCAACCCCATGGGATTTTTTTTTTGTTTTTAATGGAAAAATGATCAGAAATGGTTGCATATAGTCCCCTTCTGTTTTTATATATTCTTTGTTAGCGGTTTATTAGCAACCACTTAATGCTCTCAAATTCAAAAAAGGGTTGAATTGATGGTTTTTTATGCTGTAAAATGAAACCTGTATTCATGTTTTCATCATGGAACTTATTCCAGGCCCCACAACGCAACTCTAATATCTTACAGAGTTTAGGCCTTGGGAAACAAAAGAGCCAAAATGCTCTCTCACTTGGTGTTTTTGGACTCATTCCTGCAACACTGTGGATGTATTATTTGTTGTATTTAAAAAAATTAGAAATTATTGCATTAGGGTCTCATGACATGTTTGTAGTCCTAGTTAGCAGGTATTTAGACTTCCCCATAGACTTCCAGGCTTAGGTTGAGAGGAGCAAAATTTCGAAGTGTTTCTGAACATCCTACCACTCTATTCTAATCATTCTATCAATTAAAATATGATAAATGGTGCCAAAATGCACAAGTAAAATAACTAATCTCTTTCTTACACAGTATATATACATCAATGAGTCCATCTAAACCTGCACAAATGTTTTCCTTTGTGTGCTATTTATATATACAGTCATGGAAAAAATTATTAGACCACCCTTGTTTTCTTCAATTTCTTGTTCATTCTAATATCTGGTACCACTAAACGTATAATACAATGAACACAACAAAAAATGCAGCTGGTCACATAATACTTTATGTCCTATTTGACATTCTTAAGCTTAATTGATTCCCAGGGTATATAAGAGGCCATTTCATGTCACAAGCAGCACTGCACATGCAAAGGCCTAGAGTGGTCTCCTGCTCACATTCAAGCCGTAGCACTACTCAGAAGTTGTCAGCTCTCACATAATGCCTAAAACAAAAGAATTATGTGAAGCCACAAAGGCAGCCATCTTGGCACTGCTGGAAATTGGCATGAGTGAGAGACAGGTAGCGAAAAAACTGAAGATCTCCAAGACAGCCGTTTATTACAACAACAAAAAAACAAGCTGAACATGGCACTACCAAATTGCTACCTGGCTGTGGCAGGAAACGTCTTTCTACCCCACGAGATGACCGTGCACTCATCCGTTCCTGTGTCAGGAATCGTCGTCAGACCTCCAGGGACCTTAAAAATGAGTGGGCACTGTCGAGAAATGTGACTTGTTCAGCAAGGACAGTTCGAAACCGACTTGTTGAAGCTGGTTTGAAGTCACACACAGCGCGCAAGAAGCCCTTCATCAATGAAAGGCAGAGGAAGGCCCGGTTACTCTTTGCTCGAGACCACAAGGATTGGACTGTTGATGATTGGGCAAAGGTTCTCTTCAGTGATGAATCCAATTTTGAATTGATGCCCACTCCAGCCAACTTACTGGTTAGGAGGAAGCCTGGAGAAGCTTACAACCCAGACTGTCTTGCCCCTACAGTAAAACATGGGGGTGGATCAGTCATGATCTGGGGTTGTTTCAGTCTGAGTGGAACAGGGCAAATGCAATTGTGTGAAGGCCGAATGAACCAGGTCATGTACAGGACTACCCTTGAAAACAGTCTTCTTCCATCAGCTGGAAAACTCTTTCCTGCCTCGAATGACTGGATTTTCCAACCAGACAATGCCCCTTGCCACACGGCAAGGTCAGTTAAAGCCTGGATGGAGAACCACAACATTCACACCATGCCTTGGCCTGCTCAATCACCAGATCTTAATCCAATTGAAAACCTGTGGAAAATCATCAAACTCAAAATGGAGAACCACAAGCCCAAAAACAAAGAAAAATTGTTTGAATTTGTCCAACAGGAATGGGCTGCTGTGACAGCAGAACAATGTCAGAAGCTGGTGGAGAGCATGCCAAGACGCATGGCTGCAGTCATCAAAAACAATTGTTATGCAATCAAGTATTAACTCTTGTGTGTATCATGTGTTTAAAGCAAACAGAAAAGAAAACATGGAATGCTTAAAAGTAGTGTTTTTGGCAGTACAATGCCATAGCTATTGATGTAAGAATTTAAGTAACTTTGGTTATTATCAAGAAAACCATGGAAAATGAATAGTTCTTAGTTCTTAAATTAAACTCTCATGAGCTATTTTTGTTGTTATCATTATAATTGTCCAAACAAATGTACCTTTAGTTGAGCCAGGCATTAAAATTAACAAGAAATTGAAGAAAACAAGGGTGGTCTAATAATTTTTTCCATGACTGTATATATATATATATATATATATATATATATATATATATATATATTTTCTAAAACAATCTCAAATTTCACACTTTTACAGAACCAGATGGCAGAAAGAAATGTGCACATGCCAAAACTCTGCTGATTTTGGATGGAGCCCCTGACGCTGTCAGCTCAGTCTCATCAAACGCCAAACTTGGCAAGACTTAGCACCTCAGTCTTTGTCAATTAAAGAGTTTAAAGTTGCATTTAATTTATTAAAATTGACTACTTAAAGCCTACAAGGAGTTTTAAATGGTAATGAGACTGTTTGAATTTAATGTTGATGCCGCTTAATGATCTATGAAAGCAAACATGACCATCAGAGAAAAGATTGAGTGTTCTGGTGAGATTGTTTTGCTGCTGTTGAGAGGTAGGTGTCAAACAAGAGGATTCACACTGAGCTAAAGACACAGATGGTCTTTATGTATCTAACACCACAAGCATAGCAAGAGGTGACAAATTTAACTGGTGAAAAACAGTAACGATGAAATGTTTCCATTCAAACCCATTGAGGTATGTAGAAATGGCCTGCTCACTGAGCTACAGAACAGGGATTAAAAAGTAGTTTAAGTGACTCTGAACGTTGCATGGCTGTTACCAAGTAGGCTGGTTTGAGTGTTTTAGAACTGTTGATATATTGGGAATGCACAACCAGCTCAAGAGTTTACAGAGATGGATCTCAGAGAGAGTAAATATCCAGTGAGTAACAGTTTTCTGGGTCTTGTTGCTGCCAAAGGTCAGAGGAGAAAGACCAGAATGCAGAAGGCCATTTCTGGATGTGTAATAATTGAATCTTGGAGCATGTTTGTACAGAAGCAGAAGACCAAACTAGGTGCCACTCCTGTCAGCTAATGACCAGAAAGTGGGGCGAGAGTTTGCACAGGCTCACCAAAATAGGACAATAGAAGTCTGAAAATCCTTTCTAGTCTGATGAGTCTTCACTTGTGCTGCAACATCCAAATGATTCAGTCGTGATGGCGTGAACATCATGAAAGCATGAATCCATCCTGCCTTGTATCAGTTAAGATGGCTTTCTGTTTGGGATAATTTTTTGGACACTTTGAGCCCCTAGAACCAATTGAACATGTAAGTGCCACAGCCTACCCAAGTATTGCTGACCCTGTCCATCCCTTTGAGACCAGTGTGCCATCGTTTGATGGCTACTTTCAGCAGGACGTCACTTGTCACAAAGCTCAACTCCTCTCAAATTACTTCTACAACGCGACAACGAGTTTGCTGCACCCCAGTGGCTTGTTACAAACATCAATCCAATAGAATACATTTGGGGTGGGAGATTTGCATCATGGATGTGTGACAACTGTGTGATTCTATCGCGTTACTATGGACCCAAATCTCTGGGTTAGAATTTAAGCAGTTGTGAAGGCCAAATGAGGTCCAACCCAGGACTAAATTTGCCTAATTAAGTGACCAATGTATTATCTTTGTTGACGGTTTTATTGTCTGTTGTTTGGTACTCACATCAAACGTTGCTTTCACTATCACCATTACGCTTAATTATCTGGATTTAAAACCTCCAAGCAAGCATCTACATGAGCCAAGGCAAAACTTTTAATTCCCACAGAGCATCTAAATTTTCCAGCATTTCTGAGGAACATATTATACATGCAGCCCAGACACTAGTAACAAAAAGGTAATTTATTCCAGAAAAAAGTACCATTGGCATGTAAATGAATCCTGTTCTCTGCCTGTTTTCTCCTCTCTGCTCCCTAAGTTCGTCTCTAAAATAAAGTGCAGTTATGGAAATAAAATGGATAATGGCTAAAAGAGCAGGAGCAGAATCAAAGCTGACAGGTGAAGAGAGGCATAGGGAATTTAGGACAGTGGAGACTTATGCAGAGCAGACATACATGGGGATCTCAAACAGTCCCTTTTTCATTAAAAATAACTTTTAGACATTAGTGTGAGCCTGGTTTATAAGATGCAAAATGAAAGTCAAACTGTTTTCACTCTGTGATGGTTTTGCATCAATTAAGATACATTACAGTTTTGTATTTGACAATTAGAGTGAATATAAGGTCCATAATGACAAATAAAGTCCTGATTTATTCACTTCTTATAGAATACTAATGTGCATTATCCACTCTCCCTCTTTCCTCTTCCCTAAACCCTCCAGGAGTCTGTTGCAAAAAAAAGTTTTAAATTCAAAATCAGACATATCTGTCTCAGAGTATGTTTTTATTTCTGATCCATGAAAGAACTGATTTGCACACTACAAAGAAACTACACCACAGAGCTGAAGACCTTTTCTTCTGGCCTGCTCTCCGCTCTTTCTGCTCATTTCCCCCTCTGATTCACACTCTTTCTTACCGTGTTGGCAAAAGTCAATGACCCTCCGCTTTAGTTCCTGCTTTTCCATCTCCTTCCACTGATAACTTGTTACTCTCCCACCAGACAGACACACACCCCGAGTCACAACACACTCACATGAACAGCGGTGAGGCCACTGAAGGGTAAACAATCCCCGCACTGACCAGTCGAGCCTGGGCTTCCTGGAGAGATGTTTGGGCAATGCCCTGGAACTCCAGCTCGATCAGACTCTGTCAAGCACCGGTGGACTGTGTGTGTGTGTGTGTGTCCCTATGTGTGTTTGTGTGTGTGAGTGATGGTATACACTGTCAAAACACTGTTTCAAAGGGAATAATACCTGCTGTTCTTACAGTCAAGTTGCAGAACATGGCAGTTTCATGAAAGCCAGAGTGCCAGAATATGATGCAGAGGGTACACCTCAAGGTACAAACTTCTAAAATTAAGAAACTTTCCATGAGAATTAACTGGAAATTTGCAAACTCATAGGTTGGTCCTTAACACAGATTCTGAGAATAGTTGAGAAAAATATATTTTAGCATAATGTTGACCAAAACAACCAGATTTCATGCAAGTATCCATGATAATATCAATGCTATTCCTCAACCACATGAACACAGCTCACTACTCACTGCAGGGGTATTGAGGCCACACCCCCTGCATGCACGGATGACTCTTGAATCCTGACCTATAGAATGATGCAGGAATGAGGCACCGTTTACAAGACAATGTTATCCCCAGAAATGGAAACATTTTTCCTTCATGTTCACTAATGATTCAAAATACTGTAGTGTGAATGCCAGGCCAGCAGTTGATGATGTAGGTTTGTAGTGAAACAGCAGTGTTACATCACACTCTGGACACCGGGTTTCAAAAGTCTGCAGATTCAGGCACTCCAGGAATTGTTCTTGTTTAAACAGAAAAAGCAAAAGAAATGAAAATTCTCTGTTTTCAGTTGTTTTTGTTGTCACATAAATGGGGCATGAGTTAGCATTTAGCACCTCCTGGTTCCCAACCCTCCACGGTCAATGGGATTTTTAATATTGGTAGTGGATACATGTCTGAAATAAGGATTGCGATGAACCTACACACATTAGATTTTAATGTCTAAAGGAAAATAATAAGATTCAATTAATCTTAAACAATTGTTGCGTGCTTAAATGACAGTTGCCAACTAACTGCGAACAAGAACTACAAAGTTAGCCGGGGTCCTGACAGAAAACATTTCTGTTCGTTTTTGTAATAATCAATAGCCCCTACATCATTTAGTCCGATATGAGGACCAATCTTGATCAGGTCACTCAATTGTGAGGAAACATTCACAGATGAGATCACAATGAGATATATATTTGAAACACTGAAGTTGATATTCAACATTGAACACTGAAGCTTCTAAATCAAACAGCCACGTTCTATTTGCGATCAAGTTTAAGCTTAATTCATTATAGAAAGTAGGTTTGTTTGTTAAAATAATCACAAAAAATGGAACATGTGAGTTTCCTAATCTTCCATTGTCCATTGAGCTCATTATCAGCAATGTAAAAAATCCCATATGCTAATAAGTAAGCATGAAGTGGAGGGAACCAGCATGATGCTAACTTTTTATTATTATATCCTTTATTTAACCAGATAAAAGCCTCATTGAGATTTGAAATCTCTTTTTCAAGAGGGACCTAGCATGGCAGCAGCAGACAGTTATACAAACTAAACAAGAAATACATTCAGACATCAGCACATCGACACCAAGCCGTTCTGGAAACACCAATTCAAAACAAAATAAGAAGCAGTCGAGAATTAAAACTGTCACATTGTCCAAGGCTAGCTCTTTCCCTGTCCCTTAACAAAGTCTTAAATTCACCAACACCGACCAGTTTTGTTAGTCTCAAATGATCAAATATGTGGTCAAATAAGACGGAAGCAGCCCAAGAACAGGTCAACTTCCAGGTTGGCCTACAAAAAAGACTGTTGAAGCCACACTTTTGATCCCATGGACCACACAAAATTAAGCTGGAATTGATTGTTAATTGCACTTTTTCACATGAAAGTCTGCCTATGACAAAACAAAATGTTTATATTTATGTCTGAATGTGATACAGTCTGTATACATTGCCTGCAATTTTTCTGTTAAGTTCCATAATCCCCATGGACAGTTTCATATACGGAATAGTCCAGAATTACTCCAGCTTAACTTCTTATGGAAAGGTGCAGACCTGCGCCTGCCGCAAGAGCCCTTTAGCAGGCACCTCCAATAAATACGGTTTATGCAAAAGAGTTTCCATCTTCTCCAAACAGCAAGAGCTAAAGTGATGAAAAATGATGGTTTTAATCAACAACATAATACTTTAGTAACCATTATGCCCCAAATTGGAAAAGCAAAGTAGGGCAATTAGGAGATAGTCTTTCTACCATCATGAGCTCAGAAAAGTTCAATAAATTAGTTCTGTGGTGTGTTTAGCCTAATGCATATTTTTACATAGATAACATAAGCCGCTAATGTGTTTTACTCTACTGGGACTGAACAGCTAAAAAGGAAAAGGGAAGCAGAAGCAACCTGCTGCTGACACATAAATCACATTAAAAGAGAGACATTAAACCAGACTTTCAGATGAAGTGGGCTTCCATCAATGCGAGTGTGCATGGCTGAATGTGTCCCCTTCCATGTGTGTGTGCTGTGGGACTCATTTGCATGTGTCTGTGTGAGCGTGTGGATCGATGTAACTGAGACCCCTCCAGCCGTAGCCGGGGGGGCTAGCTGTCTTTGCAAACAGGAGAGCATGGTAATTGAGGCATCAAGCCATTCTCTCTTTGTCTCTATGCAAAACATGAAGAGCAAGTTAATGGTCGGGCAGCGAGGAACAATGGAGAACGCTTTCAATGAATGCAGTGGTGGATATGAAAGGGAAGAGAGAGATAAGCATTATTAAACAGTACGAGGCCGTGCGTGAGGGCATGATGCTTCCTCTCCTCAAAGTGACAGTGCATTTAAATAGCTATGTGTGCAGAGACAATCGTGCACATTCTGAGTTTTTCTGTGGCCGTGTACGAGTGTATATCCCATAGATTCCTTTAAAGATGTTTGACTGACAGCTTCACTTTGTATAGAGCTGCTCTGAGTGAATAAAACCATTTTCAACACCCTTTGCGTCCATTATTGAACTGCTTGTGTGGATATCCGAAAAGGTTTGGTGATCCCTTTATCACATCCCTTCTTTGTATGGGTGGGCGGGACTGTGGAGATGCTGTTTTATCAGGAAGAGAGGTGGAGACAATGTAGATGTGTGTGTGCGCTAAAGCTAGATCGACTGCCTCAGTGCCAGAGAGAGAAAGTAAAGTGATGGGTACAGAGTGGCTGTGGTGTTTTTGTGAAAGCATGACTCATAAAATTAATATTATATGGCATAAACTTGAAACATTGACGTTAAAGTCAAAATGTAGCTGTTCCTTAAAAAAATCCAGAAAGTTGTTCTTATGTACATATATACATTTAATACATTTTGTTTCTCTTTGTTTAACTTATACTTCTACTTAGGCAGAATTATTACTGAATGGTAAAGTAGTTAAAGGGGAAAAAAATAACAAAATAATACTATACAGACGCTCTGCAATTCTTAGCTCCATTTTTTATCTGTTCAGATGTACCTTAACGTAAAAACAACTTTGAGAAGTGTCTTGTAGTCATGTTGCTTTTCTTAATTAAAAACCCTGAAATCATCCTTGACATAAACTTAAAAAAAGGGAGAAACATGAGGTTTTTTGGCAACAACATTTTATCTGTGACCCCAATATGTCTACAGGTCATGGTAAATATTGTCAACAGTTTGGGAATGCCCCAAAACAACCTTGGCCTATAGCATAAACAGATAAAATGGATGAATTAAACAAAATAATAAGCTCATAGCTTGCTTTATTATAGTTTGAACAAATCCCTCGCACTCTCCTTGAGATATCACATTCAAAAGCAAAAGATTAATATGAGGCCAAACAGCCTTGTTTTTGACCTCAGGTCTCAAAAATCCAAAAAGCTAATCTGTGAGTTAGAGTAAATCTGAATGCAGGATTCAAAGAAATAATCTTAAAGGGGTCTTACAAGCTATGTCCAATGTCCTTTATCACTTACCCTTGAATGCAAATCTTGCATTTTTAACACCTAGTCACGGTGGGCATTCAGGCAAAGTTTCAAAAACATCCCTCAGAGTATTCTAAAGTATCTCACTCAAAAACAAGGGAAGAAACATGAGGCAAAACACACTGGTCTGCTGATTCTAAAATCTTATCAGTTTATGTTTGAGTCAGAGTGACGATGTAAAGTCTGGAAAAAAGCTGTGAAAGCGATTTTGGCATATGGTGAACACAAGTTAAGGATGAAGATAAGTCTCCAAGATAGTCTTGCAGTGCAGCTGGATCAGTCTAATTCATTTTCTGTGATCAGGCAGATCCAACCTGCAAAGCTTCAAAGTACAACAACTAACAAATGATGACAGCGTACAGCAACTGAAGGTCCATAAACAATGGTTCCTCTGACAAAGATTAGCACAGATGCTAAAAGCTTCAATGTCAGTTTTATCTGAACCACAGTACATTTCTGAATAAAATGGAGAACAAAAAACTGCGCTGAAAGCACTCATCATTGGAAAAGATTTGGTGAGTTTGCTTGGCAGTTGGTTTGGTAGTGGTGCCCAACTACAACGACATCCAAATGCCCTGTAATGAATATACCGTAAAATACCAAATAATAGCCGGAGTGTTTATTTGTTTCAATCACTGAGCAGACCAGGTGTCTATTTAAGACCAGGCGACTATTTGGAACAGGAGTTTAATTTTTTTCCCAAAAAAATCTTGCTTAGCAAAAAATGTAAAAATATGGTAAATGTAATCAAATTATTTATTTACACCAGTATGAATATCACCCTTACAGCAACATTCCAGTGCTGTAGTTATATTCTTGTCTACTTCTTTCAACTCAGCACTCTCTAAACACTCTTAAAACTGGTAAGGAACTACCTTACCAGTAGTAAGTAGTTAAGTTACTTCTGTTTTCTGGCTGCACCAGGGCCATGGAGATAAGCAGCAATGTACTGCTAACTGACGTGTCCAGCCTCCTGATGTGAAGGGAGAATAACCTGCAGCGGCAGTGGCAACATCTTTTTCTTTGGATTTGTGAAGCCCTAGTGTTTAAGATCCGGCTTTTTGCGCCCTAGTGACCTCTGTGTTCATTGATTGTAACTGCAATGTCGTGAATTAGAGCGCCTCACACCAACCTGCATTTTGTTGATATACAGAGGGAGAAGAAGCGGGCCGTCAGAACGTCCAGAAAGACAAATAAACCATGTGGACTTATAAGATACAGTCTGATAATGTTTCTTTTCAAGCGTGCACTGTCAGCTGTGCGATCATCGTTCGCATGTGTGTTCTGTAAAGTTCGAACGTAGCTCATAGGCTGTGCCAAACAAATTACAACCAGTGTTTATTTGGAATGGGTATCTATTTGTCAAAATGTACTGCTACACTCAGCGTTTATTTGGAAACCGGCGATTAATTGGAACTTGGCGTTTATTTGGTATTTTACAGTAATTAACAGAACAGTCATCCAAACATTTTCCAGATATGTTTGAGGAAGGTTCTGCCCTCCCAAAACACTTTCTTTTGGCTGCTGCCCAGATTGATTACATATATTCTGTAAAGTATATATTTAACTGTCTATCTGGCATGTCAGGTTAGCTCCAAGCCATTGACCATTGAACTGTGACCCAACAAACATCGGGTTCCAAGTCCTTTACCTATGACCCTTAAGTTAAAAATCTACTCAGGACATGTGTGAACATTGAAATAAAATCTCTCAGAAAAAAAATGACTTCTGGAGTGCTGTCATTGACCTATGACTGCCAAAATATGATCAGTATTTCCCTGAGTTTAAAGAGAATAGTTCAGACCTTTCCAGTTACTGTATTCACATGAGCATCCTGGATGTTTTGTCTCAATTGACAATGCCTAAAAACTCATCTGTCACCATCTCAGAGGCACAAAGACAGTGAATGCGTACAAACCACACAAACACATGCTTCAGTGTTTCTAAAATTCTCCATAGATGTTTATCAATTGAACACAATCCCAGTGGAACGAAGAAATCTATTGTTTGTTGGACATGCATGAGTATTTATTCTTCGGCATGTCCAACAGGGTTTAAATCGAGTGTGTCTCAGCGTGGGCGTGGATGAGGCGAGCTGGCAGAATATAGAATTGGACAGGAGTCAAAGAGCAGAGTGGTTGGATCAGGAAACAGGAACATACCTTCTCCGCCCCTCTTTATCTGCTTGGATGAATAAAACATGCACGTACACGGTCAGATACACTCAGTGCAATAAACAGGACGATAAAGCGGCATTAAAGCACCTGGGATGAGACCGAATGGTAGCACTAAACTAAAACAACGACTGAATTATGTGCTTGCTTGATTGATTGTGTGATGGTGAATGACGTTTGGTGCCGTAAACTTCAATGACAAATTCATTAATGGGACATTTTAAACACAGACTGACAGTTTTATTTGCCATTTGTATGTGCAGCCTTATCCCAGTCTACTGCTGAATCATTATTTTGTAATTTTCTTCACTGTTTTGAATACCTTGATTGCCTTGACTGCATGATTAAGGATTAAAATGTTGAGGATAAGGAGATGGCAGTCATCTCATCTAAATTTGGCATTCTTTGAAAGTTTATGTTCATGACTGCATTGTCCTTTTCCTAATGATCGACTATTAGATGCACTAATTACTGGTTTAGTGTGCCCCTGCTTAAATGTTATATAAGTTCAGGTTATGGATGAAATTCTTTTGAGCAAACGTTTTTAGTTACTAGTAAAATGGGTTTTGTTTCCTATCAGAATTTTCCATCCATGTTGTTACTGGCAAAAAATGCTTTACTTCTAGCTCTGTAATTGGTAGGTCCTTAAGAAATAATCATAATCATCCAGTTATCAAGCTCCTCTTCTTTGGAATCATTTGCCAACAATCATTCAGGAGGCAGACACCTTCTCTACCTTCAAGGTTAGATTTAAAATGTTCCTTTTGATAAAGTTTTCAGTCAGGGCTGGGTCAAGCCTGGACAAGCTCATAGTTAAGCTACAATAGACTTTGACTGCTGGGAAATTTGGTACATTAAGCTTCTCCATCTCTGTCTCTCTAACACTCTCTCTCCATCTTTTCTCTAAATGCCTTTGCCCCTTTCTGTTTGCTCTTTACTCATCTCTGGCTCTTGTCTTGTGGGCAGTCTGGAATCCCTGGTGTGGACAGTCTGCTGCTATGGACTTACAAAGCTTCAGTAACTACATTAAAAGATGTTTGGCATTTTTCTTTAGCTAGATTCCATTATTCATAACATTTCCTGATATTCACTTCAGAGAGATCAGTAAATTATATACATGGTAGTTCTAAAACCAGCACACATATCTTAACATGACCTTTGTAAACAATCATAAATGACCTGCTGCTGTGGACCTGCTCCACCCCAAATGCTAATATATATTTAGCAGAGACTAATATGATGAGGACAGATTTATGATCTGGGTGCCCATGAGTTTGTTGCTATCATAAATTCTTATTTTGTCTCTTTGTCTTTACCTTGATGTATACATCTCTGGATGCATATATACTGTATATGAGTACATGTGTGTTTATATATGTACATATGCTTAGTATGTGTATCTATCAAATGAGGAAGATGGCTTCTGCCAGCTGTATTGTTAAGTGCCTTATGATTTCACAGCAAAGCATAGTTGATCACAGTAACCTAGTTACCTCCGCCAAGGAGGTAATGTTTTCGGAAGAGTTTGTTTGTCTGTCGGTCCGTCTGTCTGTGAACAAAATAACTCAAAAAGTTATGGATGGATTTTGATTACATTTTCAGGAAATGGTCAGCATGGGAAAAGGAAGAAGTGATTAAATTTTGGTGTTGATCCGGATCACCGTCTGGGAACTGTGCTGCTTGGCGGAGGTCTGCGCACTCCGAGTTCTTTTCTAGTTGTAAATTGGATTAGTTTTTGTGTTTTAAAGCAACCCTGACACATAAATACTATCAATTTACAGTGCTGTATAATCACAGTAAATTGTTGTGAATGCACAGTTATATAACAGCATTGTACAGTTACACAGACATAATACTGTATTGTTCTAAAATTATAGAAAAATGTTGTAAAATCACAGTATTGTACTGTAAAATGACTACAAAGTACTGTTGTTTCAGATCAGTTTACTGTGAATTTGCCATGCTTTTTTGGGATTTACTGCACCTGTAATCTAAACATAGCCTTGCGTAAAAGCTGGATCTGTCTGATTTGATGTCTGTAATCAGGCAGATCCATCTTGCCAAGTCCCAATCTGCAATGAATGTAAGCTGCCTAAAGCAGGGCAGCCCAATCACAGTCCTCTTGATCTACCAGCAAGAAGACAGCAGGAAGTGACTGCTTGTACAGAGATTAGCATAGATGCTAACAGCTTTAGACTTGAACCACATTTCCTATTAAATGAAAGTGCTGATACTTGAAACAAATATCAACAGTGATGGGGTTTCCTGCACTCATAAACCTCCAGCTGCTTTCCGATAAAGTGCAATTTCAAACGGGCCAAATGTCTCCTTGAAAGCAATTGTCTAACCTACTGCCTGTCTTTTAGGCAGTTGTTTTCTTCTTGGCTACACTCAGAGGTGCCAGTTAGGTAACACTCTTACAATAACTGGAAATCATTCAAAACATGCTCCTATCACTTGAAGTGACAAAAAAAACTCCTCTTAAATTTATGAGGATAACTTTACCCTTTCCCACTTCTTTCCAACACTTTCTTCCTTCAGCAGGTCATTACATTTCTCCCACTTTCTGTTGTAAAAATGACCCAAATCGCGACAGTATTTGGGCCTGAGTGTACCAGACTGCCACTTAAATTCAGAAGTAAAGCTCCTTTTGCTGATTGCTGCTGTCTGAATGGTCTCCTTCGGACTCCACAAAAAGTCTCCAAAATTCAAAGAACCTTGATTTCATAACAAAGAGCAGTGCACTGAAAAAATAGGTCATGGTAAAATCAACTTAAGACATTTGTCTAAAATGCAATACTCATGAAAAATACAGCAAAATGACGAACAAGGGCCACTTACTCCTGATATGAAAAGCACAAAAGATTCTCTATGAATGGAAGGACAATTCTTTTTATCTCAAAATGTGTCAGCTGTGATGTAACTGTCTTTTTTGACCTCCTTTAAAGCTATTCTCTATCACTCTATTTCCGTTCCTCAAAGGGAGAACTAATTAGAAAGCAAAGAATTTTGAATATATCATTTAAACATTACAAAAAAGGGTTCTGACCCCATAAAAGCACATGAAAATGATCCTTTTTCTTGCCATCAATGGGCTTTCCTTTCACAGAGTGACTACTCTTATCAATGGATTACTCTAATCTGGATTATGACAGGGAAGCATGTCACAGTCGATTGAATGTGATTGAGTTGTTGATTGAGTGTTTGTACACATGTGCGTGTCAGTGTAAGAGTATTAAAGTTTGAGGATGATAATATGAGCTATATGAGGCTTATGGTGAACGATGTATTAGTATTGGTGTGTTTATGTCTGTGTATGATTATCTACCTCCTCCAGATGAGCAGTCCAACCCCCATAGAGAGCAGCATGATGAGAGCGGCCACAGACACGACAATGATAATCACCACGGGGCTCTGCTCGCTGGACGCCAGGGCCACTGCAAAAGAGAAATAACCATCAGAGAAACCACAAAAGAAACCACAGTGGATTGAGCATTTGCTTCAATAAAGCCAAAACAAAAGTGGCATTAACCTGCATTACCTCTAGTGACCACGAGGGGGAGACTCAAAAAGTAAATAAATAAAGATTTAAGTGTTAAAAATAGAAGAAAAAAAAATACAAAATTCTAACATTACCGGCTCACTGGCCACAGAGTCAGGTTAGACTCTTAGATAAGTGTAAGAATCCCCTGTACAATGTCAGGAAGATAAATGTTTGACAAACAGAGGCAGAAAAACATATTTTTTTCTGTGCAGTCAGTTGAGAAATTAAAGGATAAGTTCGGTTAAGACAGCTTTCACATTGTTTATAGAGTGAAGCAGAACAATATGCTCACCCAGAAGGCTTTCCTGATGCAAACAGTGCTTCTGGAGATATTTAGATTCAAAATCGAGCGGCGGACATCCATACAATGGTAACACATAGGGCATACAGCGCCTCTCCTAAAACTGCATTAATCGTCCAAAAACTCATTTGTTTCATCAATATTTCATCATGGTCCACTCGCGCAACTCCTCCATTACAGTCTGGGGTCACTCCACCCATGTTTTTCTGACTGTGCTGACCTCTGAACTGGAAACTTTTTTCACGCCTGCCGCACCTGCGCAGTACGGCTCATTGTTTCAGGGGCGACCACCGGGTACTGAACCACTTTCTTCTTCCAGTTTTGTGCAAAATGAACAAATATCTTTCTGATGAAGATGTTGTGGAGGAGAACTTTGAATATGATTGGTGTCTTTACAGTTTCAAGCCAGAGTTTACAGATGAGGAGCTCATCGAAAGGAGGAAGCCGTACTGCGCATGCACGGCAGGCATGAAGAAAGTTTCCAGTTCAGAGGTCAGCAGTCAGAAAAACATGGGTGGAGCAACCCCGGACTGTAATGGAGGAGTAGCGTGAGCGGACCATGATGAAATATTGGTGAAACTAATGAGTTTTTGGATGATTAATGCAGTTTTAGGAGCGGCGCTGTATGCCCTATGTGCTACCATTATACGGATGTCTGCCGCTCGATTTTGGATCGAAATATCTCCCGAAGCGCTGTTTGGATCAGGAAAGCCTTCTGGGTGAGTGTATTGTTCTACTTCATTCTATAAACAATGTGTAAGCTGTCTTAACCGAACTTATCCTTTAAGGACCTGATAAACTGTACCATAAACCTGCATACCATATGTTGAAATATAACTTTAACAATTTAAAGACATTTTTAACTTATATGAAGTTATTTGATAAAATATTGTTTTATAAGAATTGGTAAGGGAAACAAATGTTACTTAGCTGCCCACTTCAAGGTCAAAATTACATCTCATTCTTATTGACATGACTCACTGCTTTGAGACATGGCAGAGCAACAGTTTTCCAACAGCTGCATATTTCTTTATTTGTATTTGTACTGTAGCTGTATGCCATTACTTACTGCTGCTTCATAACAAATCAGCTTATAAAATCCTCTTAAGCTGTTCTTGCCTTATACATAATTCACTGGACCGAATCATACAGTTTAAGTCAATGATAGCAAAACTCTTTAAATCTTTTTTGCATGCCAGCATTTGGCATGTAGTCACTGGAGGTTGCTCGGTTGCTACCCGAAGAGATTTAAGGTCATTCGAAAGTTGATCTTGCCTTTGGCAACTGAAGCTGACTGAATATGCATCGACCAAAAGTTATTGTGCAACTCAGACCCTCTTGCCCTGCATGTGCATCCCAAGCTGCTTTAAAAACAAATAGTTAGTCTTGGAGGACACGTTCTTTGTGGAACTTTGGAAGAGAGTTTCCTCAGGGCAGATCTCAGGTGAGTACAACTGAATAAACATTAAGTAGTCATGGGACTTGAGTCACTGGTCTGTTGAATACTCATTTTTGATTGGCTGCAAGCTACTGTTTAATCCAAAATGTTGAACTGAGAAACTTTCTGTTCAGTGTTTTAAATTGAGAATGGACAGTGTTTGGTTTCTTAAACAGTAAATACAGCAACAGTTACTCTTTCAGCACCTCTTATACAGTTTATGCAAATCTACAAGTAGGGACAGGGAACAACAGAGAAAGAACAGCACGGGGCAACAGGCCTGACATGGGAGTGCACCCCAAGGCAGCTTAAGTATGTGCTGATTTTACATTTACCTTGCTAGGTGTTGCTACTAAAGAGATTGTTCTGGATTTTTGAAGTGGGGTTGTATGAGGTACATGTCAACAGTATAATATTTGGTCACAGTAATGGGGATCAGCTATGCTCCTGTACAAAAAGAGCCATCAAGAAAATCAATGCTATATATTGCTGCAGATGGGGCCAACAACTTTATCTAAAAGTGAATACAAGCCACAAAAACAGTGACTCACCATACATATTCTTGTAGCTGCACAGAGCTGTTAGCCATATATAACGCTGATTGCCATGTACCTCATGCAACCCCGTTTCAAAAAACCTGAACTATCCTTTATCCTCTAACATCACCAAATGAAAAAAGTATTATCTAGCCCACCCTTTCACTTCCACTGTGAAGATATTGATTCATTGACTGATCCCTTCTGACTCCTTTCTTGACCTCTTTCCTGACATTTCTCATGAGTTAGCAGATCAAATGGGAAAACAAGCAAGACTCCATTCTTTGTGTATGATCTCCCCTTTGCTTTAGGATGTGTTAGTCATGCTAACTCTCTAACCTAAATGGCACAGCAACTGACTATGCAGAGCACTGATGCTAATTTGACTTTCAAGTGAGACCATGAAGTGTAGGCACATCCAGAACTAAGAGGAAAGTTTTAGACTGATGGACACATATATGAAACTGTACATGCAAGAGCCAACCAATCCAAATAAGTACATCTATGTAGGTTTGTTAAAACTAACCTGAGTCATTTAAGAAAAAATTGAAAAAAATCGAGTTTGACTAACATGTTTTGTGTATCTTAATATTTGATGTAGACTTTTTGGGGTTTGGTACTGTTGACAAGACTGTAGATACAGCAGCGAATAAGGAAGCAATTTGGCAATTCTCTGTATGAATTGCACTAGCCTCCTGATAGCCATCATCTAGACTTGGCCGCACCCATGTGCAATCCCTTCCTGTTTCCGCCAAGCTGATCCTTCCCCTGTGGCCTGGTCCAGCTCACTGGGTCCCCCAGTATTTTGTGAGCTGGATCAGGTTCGGGAAAGTGGGCCAGGTGCCTGTAGAAGCACAGCTGCTGCTCTTGAATCCAGCATCTGCCCCTAACCATTCCCACCCCATGAGCACATCAGCATGGACACATGGTACTGCTAATGATAGCAAAAATGTGTTGAAGAAGGTAGTCAAAAAGGAAAATGAAGTATAATAAGAGTCAAATAACTTTAATCAAAGATATCTTCAATAGCGAATGACCATAAGAAGCACAAAGCCTACAGAGCTGTCACAACTGAGAATCAATTTAAATATGAAGAGAAACCAGAAGACAATTCTGGCCTCCATGTTGTCTGTAATTTCCTGAAGATTGATACTTTGTGAGAGAAAAAAGCTTTTTGTCAAGAAGAAGATATGAAGAATGAAAGAGCGTTCCCATTGTTTCTTAAAATCTCAAATCTAAGCGAGGGGGAGGATGAGGGGAGGAGGGGGAGGAAGAGGAGGGGAGGGAGAAGAGGAGAAGAGGAAGGGAGGAGAAGAGGGCGAGGAGGAGAGAGGGGAGGAGGAGGGAGAGAGAGGGGAGGGCTGGAGGTGGCCGGGTTTGAGGTGAAAGACATATGTGGTGCCGGGTTTGAGGTTGTTGTGTAGAATTTGTCTGATCCTTTGTTGAAAGGCGGAGACAAAACAGTAGAGTGAGTCTTCACAGAAAGACAAAAAAGTGAGAGAAAGTGAGAAAGAAAAAGAAAAAGGAGAGAGGAAAGAGGGGAGGAGAGAGAAGGCGAGTAGGTGGAATCCATTTGTGAGATTTCCAAAGGCACAGTTTGGTTTAGCTATTGAGGCTTGTAAACATTTAAAACGTCGAGAGTGTTTGGTTTTATTTATTGACTTGGTGGAACAATTTCTAACCTGAGGACAGAAAGTTTCAAGATTCAAAGACTCTTTAACCTGAGAGTTTCAAAGAGTTTCAGACAGAATTTCGAATATAATCCCAAATTATTAAAAACTATTTAATAGAGAAAAAAAAATAAATCAAAAAAGTCCTCAACATCTATGCTCTTTGAGAACAATTCACATTTTGCAAACGTGCACACAGTAAGGCTATTAGAATGTGACAAGAATAAGCACAAACACTGTTTGCATTTCCCATACCACCCAAACCAGGCATTCCGATACGAGGCATTCTTTATGCCAGGTGTTGTGTACTGGCACAGATTTGATATGAAATAGCTCAGAGTAGATGGTCTTGGATGCCATCATGCAGGCTGATTTGGTAGTTTTAGACTTGCACACATGACAGTTAGCAATAGTCTTGTTTATTCACGACCATCCAGCTTCACCCTTATTAAACATTTACCTCAGCTAAGCTGATGTCAAGTAGAAAGTAAGCTTTAGCATGTATAGTAATTTCTATCCATCGGACTATAAAATGCACTTTTAACACTGAAGGTCACTCTTCCTGTTCAGAAATTTACAGATTTTCAGAGGTTCCTGAATGTTGATCAGTATTAACTAAAAGTTAGTACAGTGACTCTCAAATTGAGGTCCAGAGCTATATTGACAACTAAGTAAAATCACCAATTCCACCATGAGAACTGATGTATTGCCAGGGTATGTCTTACTTTTCTTGATCTTTCACTTGACCTCTCTAGCAGGTTAACATGTGGCAAACATGTTTCAGGTCAAACAGAGAAAACATGGAAAGCTCAACACTTTAATATTTACTCTCCTCTTTGCTCTTAGAAGTGTTCCTGAGCTAAATTTCGAATTCAGGTAGTATTCACACCAGGTCATTTAGGAGAGTTACTCTGAGTCAAGTAGGCATTCCCTGTTTGGCACAAATCATTTGAGTTGATAAGGGAATAGCAGTTGAACTATGTTTCAGCACAAACCCTGATTTTCCCTTAAAGAGGTGGTTTCAGCTCACTTCCAATCAACCCCTGGATGTCAAAATCCAAATTCTGTGCAGAATTTTAGGCAACAAACTCCAAACACATGTTATTTTAACATAACCTGACCGGTTTCTTTGCTAAACAGCACAATAACATGTTTTGTAAAGAAGAAAAGCTGTTACAAAGCTTCTGCGAGCCTGTTGGCCTGAGGCAATTCACTCTATTATTCATGAATGTATTTTTGGGCTAAATCTTGATGGATTTAACAAATCTTTGAACATTTGGTTTCTGTTTTCAACTAATGGGACTGAATACAAACTTGGGAGCACTTGTAATGGCTGCTTTGAGTAGATAAGAAGTATAGCAAGCAGCAGCCACAGCTGACATCATGTTTTTAGCCTGAAAGCAGTTAAAGATACTACTGAAATAATGTTTTTACAGTGTTGCCCATCTTTGTTTTGTTTTTTTTGTCTGACTTATTAATCATCAAGAAAATACTTTTATCCAAGAGTTACCTTGTCTTTGTTGTGAAAAAAGTTAATCAGCATTCATTTTTGTCATTTTTCATGAGGACAATCAATACTGATTCTCTGTGACTATGACTGACATCTTGCAGAAATGGGCACGCAAAAGGGGCAGCGGGATGGTGGTACACATTATTATAATTGCTCCATTGGTTGCCTCATATGTTTGTTGTTTTTCCTGAACAGCACGGCCTGATTTGCTTGGCTTGAACAAACAGTTCTGGGTGTATGTTTGCATGGCAATAAAATCAATCAGACCGAGGTTAAGCTTGTGAAACTGATTTACTGATTTGCCAAATTTGATTTAGGTGCGGAAAAAAATGATGCAAGAAAAGCCAACAAAGTAGAAAAGAGTTTGTGAATATGCAGTTTGTTGTGAGGATTCAGAGCTGCATGAACAGTCATTATTGCTTGCGTAATATATGTCCAAGAATAGCAGAACAAGAAGAGGGAATATGGAGAGCACAGAGTCAGAGAGTGATTTAATAAAGGAGGCGATGAAAAAAGGGTTCAAGAGGGAAGGAAGACGAAATAAAGTGGATTCTCATAAAACATAAGTGGGAGAAAAACAACAACAGACTCAGAGATGATGCTTTGTAATACTGTATCGTGTAATGAATAAGCGGAGAATTAGTCAGAGCTGTTGTGAACAATAGGATGTTTTTTTATAAACTGGGAAGAAGGCTCTGAAAACCTCACAGTGTTATTGCATTTTAAAACACTGGAACTTGTGAAGCCATTTCTTGCTGTATTGTCAAATGCAATCCTATCTATACAACCTGCCCAACAAGATACAATGTCAGTAAACAGAATTGATGAAAGGAATGGAATCATTAAAAAATGAAGTATGTCATATAGACTGTATGAATCATTGTTGTAGTATAAGAAATGCCATGTCTTTGCTTAGAGGAAGGTATTATAAAACCCCTTTGTCACCAGACAAGGGGTTTCATACAAACTAATCACAAAAACTAAGGATATTAGTGATAAGTAGATTATTTATTTGTTGTTGTAGCACCGCATCTTAGCAATAAATCTCACATGGTTGCAAAGTCGGTTTATTTCCCTTTTAATTTTTAATTTTGCTCATTCGAAACTCTTTCAATAAAGTATCTATCTATCTTAAACACTCATCATCACATCATTAAAGTTTGGCTTTATGGATACATATTCATTAAATATGTACAAACAGAATATATGAACAAAAATATTTTCATGGCTAACACTGACTGTGATAGCCTTGCAGAGGAGACAGACCTGCCTGATTCTGAAATCCTGCAGGTCCGTCTTGCTAGCCTCCGTTGTCCAACGAATTCATTGGGCTGAATTCTTAATGTCCCAATCAGGGAAGAGAGGTGGGAGCAGCAGAATGCGGACAAGACGACAACCGGAAGTTGAGAACCAGAAGTTGAGGACGGACTTGCCGATTAGCCTATTGTCCTCATGGCTACCTAGTGAAGCTTGGTGGAATCTGCCCTCCTCAGAAGTTTACTTGTAGGGATTGTCTTTGACGAGGTTCATGTCACATGTAAGTGTTAAATGAATCATCTGTGTGGTACAATTTAGTGTAAGACGATAGTAAAAGGCTGTTAGCTGTTAGTAGCTGAGTTAGCGGCTAACGGCGAATGGTCATTAACTGTTGTTAGCTCTTAGCACCTTAGTTAGCCACTATGGCTAACATCTATGAACTGTTGTTAACTGTTGTTAGCCATTAGCCGCTACATTAGCCGCTTTGTATGCTACATTATAGAAGGCAACCCTGCTAGATGTGGATTGGTCTGTGACGAATGTGATGAGCCAAACGATTGTCCAATCACAAGCTTGTGTTTTTTTTTAACGTTCTGCCCCTAAAAACAAATTTAAAGGGCTCCTACCCAGATGGACTAGTGAAATTTTTCTGTGGCAGATATATTGAGCTGTCCATTTGGCTTGTCAGGTTATGACTGTGATGCTGTCATCTTTAAACAAATAACGTTATCATGACTAAAGATTTTATTTAAGACTGGTTATACAGAGATAATGTTGAAAACACTCATTTATCAGCTGCTAGTATTTGTAAATATCGGCATCTTTAAGTCATGCATTCAAAACAAGTATAAAATTTAGCATTGGCTTGTGGAAAGAATGACGGCTCAGGACTTTTCTATTTTTTAATAGATGTTTTGAATAATAGCAAAATGAAGTAAAAGACTTCCTGCCTTTGCAGCCGCCCACCAGACGTCACTTTAACTTCAACAGTCATTCACGAAAACGGTGAGAACAATGAATTGCACCCATTTTTTCTTTTCATTTCTTTAATTTGTTTTTCTTTCCTTTTAATCGTATTATCACTTGACAGTTTCCATTACTTATATGCCAATAAAGCTTAAGTGATTTTCTAAATAAGAGAAAACCGAGTTTATTGTCAGGATGTATCTTGTTTGAAACGGAGAGAATAAAAAGACTACGCCACATTTTCTGGCACTTTTATAGTCTCTGTGCTGCAGTGTAGTGGGATTGCATTTTCATTTCATTACCTATCAACAAATCCCTGTCTCACCCTCACTCCTTCCTCATATATCCCCCTCTTCCACTCTACATTTATCTTCACCCCTCGTCCTGCTCCTCCTCTCATAAACCTCCTTCATTCATTTCTTTCTATCACCGCGCTCTCACAAACATCTCTCCCTCTGACTCGTCTTCTTCTCATCCGCCCCTAATACCCTCTGTAACCTTTTCTTTCTGTCATTTATCACACAAGCGTCGCATTCCTTTAAAACGTCTCACTTTGTACACGCTGTCTCTCCATTTTTTCTCGTCCTGAGTATGTAGGAGTGGATCAGTTCTGGAGCAGGTCCCTATTACATATGGTGGAGTATGGAGAAGAGCTGGAGGAGTGGAAAACGGTGAGACTGTGACGCAGCTGAATACAGAAAATGCAGCGGCTGTAGAGGTGTGAGCGTGACAGCTGTGGTTTACGTGCATGACAGATTTACTGTGAGCGCTGTGACTGCTGACGGGGCGGTTACAGTCGCACTAAGTGATGTGTTAAACGGGCGTAAGAGGGCCAATGAAATGACAGTGGTTATGCAGCAAAGCAGAGGACAATGAGGCTGTAATATGGGCTCATGGTTAAAGATAATTGGCCCTGTAGTGCACTAAAGGATCAGATTTTAGAACATCACAGGCAATGACAATGAGCGAGTCTTATGGGAAGGGTTTTAAAAATACAACTGCTGGTTTAATGTGCAACAGTGCAACATGAGCACATTGTGTTGGAGCAGTAAGAGATATTAATGTCTTTGCTGTCAATAACAACATGGACAATTGACCTATTGCCAACCCTATAAACTCCAATAGAAATGCATTAGAAGCTATGGCTCCTCTGCTATTGTATGGATATTTATACAAAAAAAAGTCCTCTGAGTGTTCCTGATG
The DNA here is from genome assembly GCA_036419115.1 of Scarus forsteni. Taxonomy (NCBI): domain Eukaryota; kingdom Metazoa; phylum Chordata; class Actinopteri; order Labriformes; family Labridae; genus Scarus; species Scarus forsteni. Next base: position 17,846,349 of record JAZDUH010000458.1, read on the forward strand.
TAAGCATTACATTGGTTTGGACATTTTTCCAATACCCACTAAGGCTTGAGTGAACAAAATTCAGGCTTGTTCATGACAAATCTGGACGTGATTTTTGGAAAGTTCTGTAAGAATAAACTCTCTTTTGAATTTTTGGTTATCTCTTTGGGCATACAACTTGCTATACATAAATCTGACATCAGTACAGGCATAAATATTCAAATATTGCAGGTTTTCCTGTAAAAAAAAAGAAGATGTCAGCTAAGAAGATGTCAGCTAGATTGTACTTGACGGTGCTGAAGTGTTACATGCATTATTACAAAGAAAAACCAGGCGGTCCAAAACTCAGCTTGGAGTTGCAGAGGTATATATAGAAAGCTTAAGTGATGTAAACAACAGAAAACACCACCTAAAGCCAAACTCTGATGTTCCGGTAGATTTACCTTCTCGTAGTATTTGACCTCGTATTCGGTGCGGCTGCTGTTCGGGTAGGCCGGCTCCCTCCACACCAGGGTTATGCTCTTCTGCTCGATCTTCTCTGCTCGTAGTTCACTGATAAGGGAGGGAGCTGCAGGGTGAGGAAAAAAAGGGGAAAGACAGAGAAGAGATGAGTTTGGGGATTCTAGTCTCATTCAATATAAATAAAACTGCTGGAGGAGATCACAGACATCAGAAAGTGTCTTTACTCGGTTGTATTTCCAGGTTTTACTCAAAGATTGACAGAGCAAGCAAAGGTCAAGAGGGAGAAAAAGAAGACCTCTTACTCTCTTACAGGGCAGGTTTTGCCAGAATGCATAAAATGAAATATTGACTATGAACCTGTTACACTGTAAAATCTCCAGGAAGCAGATAGGGCTTGAATGCTGATTTTTAAGATACATGTTAGTCAAAATATACTCCTCTAAAAAAGTTTAGTTGATTATTGCTTTGAATCAAAAATACCCACTGGTATTTTATTTTCCATCATTAAAAAGCCTGATTAGACACCTTAGCAAAGATGTGCAACTTTTACACATCTGTTGAATGAGCAACACAACTAATATTATTGGTAGCACTCCAAAAAACCTGCCAAAGCCCCTCTTTGCCTGAAAGAAAGTTTGCAGATCCTCAGAGAAGCAAGGGTGAGGGGTGCCACTTCGCTGTCCATCTTTGACCTCACCACTCTCACAGAACTTGGTCCTGTGTTTGGAAATGGTACCAGGGCTGATAGCAAATAATGCTAGCGCTCTGTGTGCTCAAACACCAGCTTCCAGTTGCAGGAGATTTTGGTTGATCTTATGTGGGCACAACCCAAATTTTTAGCTGTGTTGTCATTCCACCAATGCACAATCCTTATGCTGCATTCACACCGCACGCTACTTGTACTACCTATGGCATCAGCTGCAGTGTTTTGTGGTTGAAAAGTGAATGAAAAGGATACAGCTGCAATAATGTCCACTTATACATCCTTTTATATGATATATGATCTGATCGCGGTGAAACTCGGGTGGACGTGACGTCCCCGAGCGACGGCCGACGGCAACGGTGACCAAACTGAGGTATTTACTGACGAGTGACGCTACGTCAGTGGGCGACGCGATTTTGGTAGCTGGGTCGCTTGCGGTGTGAACGCAGCATTAGAAGTTGTATCTCATGGTGAAGGTAAGTAATCAGGCTTTCAAACAACAGAAAATACAATGCTAAATTGTGTTACTAAACAGGAGAAATAATCAACCAAAATTAGCATTTTTAAAGAGGACATATCATGCTTGTTTCTCCTTTTCACTATGCCAGACTAGGATGCCTGTAAAGCATTTCTGCCCTCAGTACAAGTCATTTTGTTCCTTCATTGCCCCACAATAGTGTTCTCAATATCCTCATTTTAGGCCATTATGAAGCCCACGTTGAAACACTCGGATCTGAGGATGACCTAAAGTTACCTCGCAACGTCACAGCCTTTGGTCAGTTCTATCGGGGGTAGAGCCAGCCTGTCCTTCTTCTTCGACTGTATTTTCCGGCAGGCTCAATGCAGTGACCGCGTATTGAGTCCCCCTACAGGCCAGAGCTGGTAATGAGTGAGTGTGAGCTAGGGATCTATATACTGCTGCTGGACGAATGTGTTCCTTGGTGACGGTTTTGTGGCTAACGGACATCACAGAGGAGGAAGTGTTTTATCAGATTACTCCAATAAAAAGAAGGGTACCTCGTGTCGTCACGACGTTTGAAATCTCGCGGACATCTCGCAATGACCTATTTTCAGAGGCATCAAATCTCGTTCTAGGATATCAGAAAAAATACAATATCTCATTTTTTGAAAATTAAGGGGGTGTAAGGTCTTGTTTTCAAATTTATGATATTATATGCGAGTATTAAATCATGCATCAGCATGATATGTCTCCTTTAAACTTTTTTGGGGAGTATATCTTCAAATGAGATAGAGAGTGAGATAATAGAGTTATATCCTTATGTTATACTCTCAATCTTTTCATAGATAACTTCAAAAACCCATTCTTTTATTGTTCTCCATCTTTCTTATAATCTCCATTCATTGATTTAATTTATTTTTATTATTATTACTTAATTTATGTATTTATTTATTTATCTTTTAATGTATTTTTATGTTTGTATGTTTTTTAGCTTTTATTTTGGTTCTCACAGTCTCTTTTTATGTAGCAAGGTTCTTGCATTGTCTGGGTTGCTATGCCACTGACTCTCTCAATTTCACTCTGCCTTTTGTTTATTTCTCAAATGTTCTTTGATTTAATTCTCTTGTGCTTTGCTGTCTTTATGTTCCTGCCTGTCAAAGCACTTTGTAAACCTCTGTTTCAAAAAGTGCTATACAAATGAGGTTTATTATTATCATTATTATTATTACAGAATAACACAGATTAACTTCTGTTGCTGACATTCATAACCTAGCTGATCATTAATATTGCGGGGCATAAAAGCCTTTTCAAGTGTACTGACGATTGATTCTTCAGTCTGCATCAGGAGGTGGCCTGGGTTGCCATAATCTATTCTGGTGTCCATAATGACAAGCATTTAGTACTACTTAAGTTCATATACTGTGCTGTAGTCTTCTATAAAATAAACAGAGAAAGCAGAGAGATCAGGAAAATGTGGCCTTCAGAACAGTAAATGCAGCTCCTCATTTGGTACAATTCCAATTATTTTACGCCTCTTAATCAACAATATAAATTAAAGTAAGGGAACTGCCCTACAAGGAGGCATCAGCTTCTGCCATTCACCAAAAAGAGCAGCTCTTAGAGGCAACACAATATTACTAAGTTGTCATTTTGGACTTAAAAGCACCTCTCATTGTTTATTGCCATATTCTACACTTCTGTTACATTTAACAGCCTTTTCCAATGAAAAAACAAGGCAGACAGCTGTTAAAGAGTATTGCTAGCCCGTTACTTCAATGTGGGACTTCAGCGCATCCAACTACTATTCTGAGAAGTCTGGTCAAACGTGCTCTGTCTGGAAGAGCTGTGGACAAAAAGCAGCTCCTCAGGCGGAAAAACAAGGCCAAAACACTCAACTATGCATTAAAAAATACTATATGGGGTGTAGAAATGTACTGTGGCAGAATGCAGTTCAGTGAAGGTGGGAGAGCCATAAAATAATGAGTGTATGTAGGCAACAATAAAAATGGTGGAGGTTCCTTGAAGTTTGGGGCTGCATTTCTAAAAACAGAGATGAGGCTTTGGTGAGGATTCATGGAGTACCCAAAACAAACAAGTTTGTTTACATTGTTCAATACAGTCAGGGAGTTTGATTGACCCTAATGTTATTCCGTAAAAGGAACATGATCCAAAACATGCAGTCAATGTCATCAAGCAAACAGTTTTTAATGTTTAGGAAAAGATGCCGCGTTCATGATCCCTTTTGGTCTTCACAGTGTTCTGTTGCTCAGTGACGTGATGTTTTGGTTATGGTCAGGCTCATTCTAGAATCTGAACGCTAGATGTCGCTAAAATGCCAAATTCTACACACTGCACCTTTAAGCTTGGAGAGGAATACAGGGTCCTGAAAGTGATGGTATGTCCCAAGCTCAACATCATGGAGTACATTCAGGATCACATGAAGAGTAAAAGGTTTTGAGCCAGCGTGCATCCCCACAAGACCTGTAGTTAGCTCTCAGAGATACCAAGATCAACCCACTATCGAGAAGAATTGTTGTTTTAAAGGCAAATGGTTGTCACAGGTTTTACTTTTCAGGAATTTCCCACACATTTGATGAGTTCTTTTTATCTTGTTTTGCCAACAAGCTAAAAATATCAAGCTATGGTTTTTGGTCCATGTTTCCAAACCTCAGCTTGAGAGAAGAGGATGGATTAAATATTGATGTGGGCAGCTTCATCGCACTACACAAATGGACAAACACTGCTTTGGGTTCTTTATCTGAGTGGGTCTGGGTGTGTCTTCACTGTTACATTGGGACTGACAATAGATCAATACTGATATGGATTGACTGACAGGCCTGTATTGACGCAAGACTAACAGATGTAGACTCTCTTAATCTGAACCTCTGGAGTCTCTCAATCAAAACCGACCTCAGTACTTTTTCTGACTAAGTCCTTGGAAAAGCTACGGTGAAATTCAATGTGACAGATTTCATTTCTTATTGATCAGCTCAAAGGACAAAACAGAAGATGAATTATCCACACAGAGCTCTCTAAATTAAGATGCACTGGCTCCAGCTAAAGCAAACAATCCTGTTAAAGAGCGGCTCTTTGTTTCTCTGTCAGCTAAAGACAGGCAGCACATTGTATGATAATCAGCCGGCACCACCCACCAATGCTTAAGTTATAATTATGTTGCAGATAATGAAGTGGCAAAATGGGCTGTCAATCACAAATACTTTGAGAAATAAAGGGGTGCAGTTACAGGAGTGAAGGGGGCTTTATGTTTGGGAGGAGTTGTGCCATTAAAGACGTTAGGGTTAGGACCAGGGGAGGGGAGAGGAGAGCGGGAAAGGGCTAATTTATGTCAATTTAATCATACTGTGTGATAATTATTGCTTTCTTCAAGTGTTAGGATGTTTTTGTTTTCATTGATATTAAAACGACATGAATTTTAATCACCCTTTTCAAATAAATCTACCAGTTTTGTCCCATCCCTTTGTTTCGCCTGCCTTTTAATTATTCGAAAAAAAAACTCCTCTTCTGATTACAATTCCCTTTCTGAAAACAAATGACTGTATTTAGACTTTTTATATTAGCCAGTTCAAGGCAACTTGAGCTGTCTCATGGGCCACAGTGTTACCCATGGCTGAAAGGCCACATTACAATCAAGATACATTTGATCACTTTATCTGATGGGGTAAATTTCTGCTAGTAACGAAAGCTAATATCAATAGATGTACAGGCCCATAAAGTGCCCCAACAAAATGCTAAATGCAGGTGAAAATGGGGACTACATCTTTATTTTGTTAGATTCCCACGGCAAAAACAGTTCAAACTTAAACAAATATAACAGAAGCAACTAAATGATTTAACCATTTTCTGAAATCTAACTATTTAAGCAAACATTAGAATATTGGTGTGCCAAATAGTTGGCAACTTCTTTAATTGTAGTATTGTCTTTTTCAGCTTTGCCATTGATTTTGGTTTTAAGTATTTGTATAATTGGACCCAAGAACAGCAGAAAACAACGATAAATTACAGCTTCAGAAATAAGTTGCCTACATGTTTATATATATATCCATATATAATATATAATATATATATATATATAGTTAATATATATAGTTAATATATATATCCAATTTGAAAATCACAATTCAAATCAGAAAGCTGATGACGACCGAAATGAAAACTATTCAAAGTGTTGCTAACAAACCAATGGTTGACTTCAAGGTTGCTATGTCCACTTTTCTACTTTTGTGGGCTGTCATTTCATTTATTCTGCACCATCTCTCCTCAATCACTGTTTCTTTTCTTCCCTTCTTCCTCATTTCATTCCTGACCTTTAGAAGCCAATTCTGCCTTTCCCTACCTGAAAACAGCCACAGTAATGAATATGTTCACCCTGTCACTCACACGAGCTAAACTATGATAACATACACAATACTCCACACACTGACAGAGCATGTGTGTGCTCCTCCCTCCATAAAGCAGGATATTAGAGACACTTTCTGCAGCGGATCAAAGACACATCATCTGTCTGTATCTCTCTTTCTTCCTGTCCATTTCCACCTGTCTGTTTTTTGATGTCTCTGAAATATGGGTATTTATCCATTATTCATTGTGACGTCTGTATATCACAGGGGTGAGGTTGCTGTGCTTCAGTGTTTGTCTTTTGTTTGTATGTGTGTGCCTCAGTGAGTGCTGATTTAATGCCTAACCAATCAAGCTGGATGGAGGAGGAAATTCCAGACTGAATAATGAGCCTGCATATGTGTCTGAATGTGTGCCTGTCTCTTAGATCTTGCTCTTTCAGCCATATCTGCACATTCATGAATCTTAGCTAATGTTGAGAAATCATCAAAATTTCAGTAATTTCAGTAAAGGCTTGTTCCGTGGGTTGATTGTGATGTGTTGAACACAGGTCAACGCATCTAGAGGCGAGAGAAACATTGTGCTGGTGGAGTATGATGTTCCCTGATAGCTCCTTGGCTAACTGCAGACTGATTTTAATTGTTTGCCAGCGTTGATGTAACCCATACATTGTCCAGTCCTGAGCAGGAAGAAGCTGAAGCCAACAGGGGTGAATACAACTGTAACCAAGGGTTGTGAAGGTAAGTGTCAATGCGTCAGTGTTGTCAAACTGATGCTTATTTAGTTCTGCATGGCCTGATTTAGCTCAATGATTCCTCATAGTCAGCAAAAGTTGGCTAAAACATCAGTATGTGAATATAGCCTAGGGAATGTGACTGACTGATTTGTTTCGTATCTTTTCTCTTGAATCAAGTGCTCTTACTGTACAACTGGAGAAATGGCCATGAAGTGCTTTGTATTGGCGAAGTTTGTTCTTAAAGGCTCAAAGCATCGCTGACTGTTCGATAAACAGTCCCCCACCCCCTAATTTTAAAGGAAAGTAAATCATTCCACTGAAATAGAAATATTTGTATTTCTGCTATGTTAAACAGACAAACAAGCTCTGCTGAGTGAAAAAAATGTGGAGAAAACCAAGTTAATCCCTCCAGCACTTTGTCAAAGTCTGTTTCCTCAGTCCTTGTCAACTGCAGTGGGTGTGATGGAGGCAAGAAAAGAGACAAGGCATCAGGACAAAAACGTGACGCCATGTTGTTCAGCATTGCACCGCATCGCTTGTGGGCAGCTAGGACACTCACATAGGATTCAATCTGATAAGTCAAACTTTGATGCAGATGCTCACTAGCATGTCACGTTCACTTAAGACAAAATTTAACACACCAATAGGATTTATACTTTCAGTATGATGTGAGTGATGAGAGTTGATCTCAGTACTCATGAAATACATTTTGTCCAATCACCTGCAGCTGTATAATAAATAACAGTACAACTCTAGCCGTTTATTATTTCTGCTTTTTAAATGTATTTTTGGGGCATTTTGTGCCTTTATTGATAGGAGAGAATGACAGTGGATAGGCTTGCGAAGGGGTGAGAGAGTAGGAGAAGACACTCTGCAAACATGGTCACAGGCTGGATTCGAACCCAAGCTGGCAGAAGTACATATATGGGATGTGCCTGGTTGCTAACCACTAGGGATGGGACGATACACTTAAACTCACGATACACTGCACCTATATATGCCTGGGTCACGATATGATACGTCACGATACAATATCAAAAAAGTAAAAAAGAAAAAATATTACTGTGTAATGTTGTATCTGCTGTGCTTCTTTATTTACTCAGGACACAGATGGCCAGGTGGAAGGCTCAGGATGCTTAAAAAGAAACATTCTTTACATTTGTACTCCTGATATAACTGAACCCCTATGCTTAGGTAAACAGCTGAATACTTAAGACTGACACTTAAGGCAACAAAGACAGGTTAAAATTGGCAAGAGTTACAGGGGCCTTCACTTCAGGCCATATTGGGTCAGTCTTTAGGTCACTGGTAATGTATCTTAAGATGCTCTGGTCCAATGAGAATCCACGCTACATGTTATATTTAAACAATGTCTAGTATATATACATGTTCTCTTAGTTTGTACGGGAGGTCTCATTTCTGGCATTTTGAGCCTCTCAGGCTGACCGGTGTGCCTGATTCAAACACTTGCTTGGTTTGTCAATAAACTGCTCTTTTTTTGCAAACAAGCTTGTGTTGGCGAAGTTTTTCATCATCCGCATCTCCAGATCAACCAGCGAGAAACTACAGTAATTACAACTTATTTGTTTTTGTTTGAGTTGCACACAGGAAAACACAAGGCCTAACAGGCCAAACACAAACAATAACACTCTCTTTAACCCTAGAGAGGTTAAAGAGAGTGTACGCTAATGAGCTGTCGGCTCGTTTTCGCCGTCTTCGTCTTTTTTAATGAGAAAGACAACATACTGCCAGACAGATGACTTGTATCCAGGCGGAGCATCCTTAATTTCGACCTCATTCGACTCCATCATTCCGCTCATTGGAGGCAAGGTAGTTGGTGCTAATGTTTGTTGTCGTCACTTCTGGTCACATACGCTATTACCGGACGTGACGTCTTTATTTCGCGATCCATTTTTTTCAAACTCAGTGCATTTTGTCACGTAGCCTACTGTATCGCGATATTTTGCCAAATGATATTTCATCCCATCCCTAATAACCGCCCACCAAACCAGCACATTATTTCTGCTTTTTATTGGCATTCTTTCTTTCTATCTTTTGAAAGTTCAAATAAAATAGCCTATTCAAAACTAATAAAATCAAAAGCTGAGACACAACGACCATACCTTTTTGATAAATTTTGTTCACAAGACATGTAAATGAGGATCAGCTAAAAAGAATAACTTTCGATATAAAGCATTTGGCAACACTAAAAATTAAAACATCTAAATCAGGTTGTGATATACTGCTTTGATGTAAAAACCAAAAGCTAAAAAATATGTTTAATGTCGATATTTCTTTTTGATTTGTTGAAAACGAAAAAACTGCTTATTTAATTATCCGAAGTTGTCACAAAGATAGACATAATTTAGTGACATTTTAAATATATTAACTATTTTCTGTGCAGCTTGACCTTGCTTTTCAGAAATTATCACATTTTAACAGCAACGGCGATGAATATTGGAGTATTCACATTTTAAGTGGTGTGATTAGAGTGGCTGTTGGCACTAGATGAAGAAAAATGCTCATCAACACAGAACAGAAATGCAAATAAACACACATATTTTTCTTAGATGACACTGAGAAGGCGTTCAGGGTAAAATGTAGAGAGAGGATAATACACAGCTACACCTATCAGAAAGTGAAGCAATTACTCTCACAGCATTGGGGAAAAGAATGCTGTACTGATGGTTCAGAATGAAATGAAAACAGCTTCAGTGTTTTTTTGCCATTGAAACAGAAATAAAGTCTAACACACTAAACCTTAAACACTATATCAACCTGCTCCACCATCAACTCCTTTAGGCTACTGTCTGCTACTCCTTCTTTCCTTGTGTTCTGAATAATGCAGACGACAACGACTGCCTCCAGACTCGACATCACAACTCAGTCTGACACTTGGAACACAAGTGTGCACAATTTCTTATCAATACACGATCACAGATACTCACAAAGGCACATAAATGGTAATAATATAATATAATAATACAAACTCTCAAATTCAAGTAAAAGTGACTTAATGTGAAGTTTAAATTTTTAACATTGTTTGAAAGACTCCAGATCACAATCATGAAAGCCTCATTTAAACATATTCTGAAATATGTTGACATGAGGCTTTTAAGAGGACAAGCCCCAAGGTGCTAGCAAAAGCCTTGAGGTGCTAGCAAAAGCCCGGAGGTGCTAGCAATGCTAACATTAGCCTCACTCTGCTTGATATTGTCAGTGAACGCTGTCAGCTTTCTTACTGTCGTTTAGGGCTGCCAAGATTAGTCGACTAGTCACGACGACATCGACGACTTATTTTATAATTGACGTCGTCGTTTTAATATTTTTTAAACCTCATTTTCCCCTCCAAACTACCGCTGTACTTTCAGCTGTCTCGTCTGCCGTTCTGTCCTTTACGCACATGCGCAGAAGTGGTATCCGGGGTCACACGTGATGTCACCGGAAGTGTTATGCCCAGCAGTATCATGGCTAGCCGGCTACGGTGCTCGAAAGTTTGGGAGCATTTTTCCAAAATAAAGGAGAAAAGTGTGCCATGCAAAATCTGCAAAGCAGAAATGGCCTACCATGGCAGTATGACGGCGATGCACGAGCATCTAAAAAGAAAGCACGTCGTGGCTGATTTATTTTCAGACGAAGAAGGACAATCTCGGTAAGCTAATTGGCTAGTTAGCTGCTAACATTAACGTCAGCAGTGAGCTATCTACTTCATAGCGATGTCTTTGAATAGAAAATGTGATGATGCTAATGTTTCATAATGCTAATGACATAATGCTGCTACAAGCTGCAAAGTTCATTAAAAGTTGAATGAACTATCATCTTAATTGTCTTAATTTTTAGTACATACCTTAAACACTTGAAGCTGGAAACTAATGATGTTAGCTGTATGCTGGTACAATAAGCTGCAATTTATGCATGATCCGATTAGTCGATTAATCGCAAAAAATAATCGGTGACTAGTCGACTATCGAAATAATCGTTTGTGGCAGCCCTACTGTCGTTATATTTGGCCAAATACAAGCCAAGAACCATTGCTATTGGGTTTATTTGCCTTCTTTGGTTTCATTTGATACAGCTGGTTTCATTGATACAGCTGGCTTTCAAACTCACTGTGAACTAAACTTTGGTCTTCAGCGGAACAGGTCAAGACCCCAACTGAACCAGACTTTCTAAAAAAGTAAACCAGAGTTTTCTTGGTCAGGAATAAATTGTGCTAGGTGTGAAAGTACCCTAAAGTTTAGTTCTTTGGCCGAAACCAGAGGTAATTTGAGCTAATATACCCTCCTCAAATCAAACAAACTTCCCCAAATAGCAAACCAGAGCTAGTTTTGCATGAAAAAAGGTGTTTGTGCTCATATGCAAGTTAGATCCAAGGATTCTTTACAATTAACATATCAGAAGTTCAACATAGTGAATTTGGCTTAACTTTAAAATGAATTCATGTTAGGCTATAGCCTATAGAATAATTAGCCTATAGCATGGTAAGGGCCAAAATTTACAATTTGGGATCTCGACTCCCACTTCAGGGCAAAATACTTCCAAAAAGTAACTGGTGTCAATTAGAATACTAGGGAAGACTTTTACAAAGATAATGATTAACAAATAAACATCTAATGATTTGACTAATAATTTAAAGATGACTAGGCAAGGGCGTAGGTTTGATTTTTAACACTGGTGGGGACATAAAAGTGCTCAAGTGGCACCCCTGAAAGTTGATGTGTTTTACGTTTATGACTGTCATTTCACGTCATGTAGAGCTGATCAAACAAACAAGCAACAATCATTCATTTTGATGGTGTGGTTATAGTCTTCGGAGAAAACACAGTTTCACAATTATAAAAAGTAAGTTTAATTTATTCCCCATCAATATGAATGTATAAAATCTTGTTTGTAATCCGAGGTTTTATTGTATTTTTTCACAAAAACTTTTATTGTTGGTCTTAAATGGTTGCTGCCTTTCAAAACACAAATAATACATGGATAATAAATAAAACAACCAAAACATAAATCTCTTTGTCATTAAATATATGCTTTATTTTAGTTACAATGTTATATACTATGCTTGTGTTTTATGGTAGGGACCATGCAGTAGTGGCATTATATTGATAGGGATGTGTCCCTAGCATCCCTACCCAATTCTACGCCCCTGTGACTAGGGAAACCAGGGTGTAGCCATATTGTGTTGATATAACAGCTTCTGAAACATATATGCATGTTCAGCTTTTTATGCAAAGAAGCATGAAAGTTGCTACAGTTCGCCCACCACCTCAACACCCATGGGACTCACTAGCGAGCCTGGCTGAAAATGGTGGGAAGTGATGGGTTTGCCGCTTTATGTGGGAGAAGGAAAACAATACAGGGTGCCTTCTGACATGTCTTCACACGTATGTATACCAACACACAAAAACACACAATGATTTTCACCAGTAATAAGGGAGAGGTGATGGCCTGGTGTGCAATAAGCCTCTCAGTGATGTTTCCAAAGCCTCATCATGGAGCAGAAATTACAGAGCAGGCACACTGACAGGAGCTCGTCACAAAGATATAAGGCTTCTGATAAGATCCAGTATGAGAGCTTCTCTGTACACATACCAATCACTGACACACATTATCTCCTATAGTCTTCAAAGAGATGTCATGATGGGAGCAGGAAAGTGAACTATAATAGATGTAGTTTGGTGGAAAATGGCAATGTTTCTCTCTGTGATTAAACTTCCATATGAAGACTGGAAATGCAATCCCTAGCCAGACGCTATTCAGTTTTTAAAGTTCTGCCTCCGTGTTTTAGGTCTTTCATTTGCAAAATCTTAAAAGTTGGTACATTCCTTTATAAAGACATTTCTTTCCAAACTGACAACTCTGGTTTACATGGGAAATTATGTTCCCTCTGGTTATTTATTAAGAGATTTATATTACATCAAAACCAAAAAAACGAATCAAGCTGTTAGCCTTATGTATTCTCTTTCATTACATCACTAGTTGAGCAGTTGCCATCTCTTATTTTGGATGTTCAGATTGAACAATCCCTTACATCTTGATGATTGTAGGGAGCGTCAAGTGATTACATCAAACTGAAGTGAAGGCATCATCATATTGTTTTTTAATTGTATTAGTGGTTATGACATGCTGCCCTTAAACTTATGAATAATAGCCTCAGAGGTAGACATATTTTTTCAACATTGCTTTAAAGATGAAATAGATCCACTAGAGCTGTGCCAGGAAATGCCAGCTATACTTTATAATTCATAAAAGAGTATATATAAAGTTTAAAAAAAGCAGCTCAGGCCTCTTTACTCTCCTTTTAAAAGTCAAAATCTAATTTGAAGGCATGTTTCTCAGAACTGACAGGGTTCTTTCAGTTCAGATTCTGGCCTGCTCCCTTTTGCCCGATCCTGCACACATTGAGGTTTGTATGGCATGTGTCTGCTCAGGTCTCATGGCAGGTAGATCTATGAAAAGACATTGGCACGAAATGGCAGCCGTGGCTGTAGGCTCCTGCATCCATGTGTACCGAGGCAGCTGAGGTACATCTGGCATCTTTGTGTGGTTATCAAAGGAGACAGGTGGAGGAGCTGATCTCCCCTGAGGCCACAGCACCAGCTCCGACGAACATTTTAGACTCATTCTACTTTTTTTTTCTTTACCTCCTTCTTCGTCTCTTAACTTTTATAAGCTCCTCTCCTTCCCCTCATCATCCCCTTATCTCTATCTCCTCTCTGTTCTTCAGGGATTCCTCGATTCCCTGTGGGCTTGCTGGTGCCTCCGCTGAGATGACATCTATCTTGTCAGGAGGGTGATTTCATTGTTCTGCTTCTCACATGTACGCTCCCCTGTGCCTACATGCATATTAAAGACTGATAGTGTTCGTAATGAAGACACCAGATAGCTACAAGTCGTAGGCAGGGATGATTGAGAGAGATTTATCTGTCAGGCCTGTTAATGTTCAAAGGGTTAATGGGAAGAGATTGAGTTCCCAGTGGGCACAGCACCCTTGGATTCCACCTGAGGGTTAAACGGATGGTGTGTGACTGGCAGCAGGGGAGTGGGAACATTATGTTTCCTTTCGTGCCATCGTCCCCTGGGCTCTTTATACACCTACAGCCACAAGCAAATCTGCTGGGGGTCCAACCACCCCATGGAGTGGGACTTAGTATGAATGGTTCTGTAATGAAATCCTCAAAGCACAAACCAGGCTAACAGCTGATTTTTGAGTATTTAAGCAGTTTTAATCCTTTTTGTGCACAAATGGTCTTATATTAGCAAATCCTTCAAAAAGCTCACAAGAGGACAAAAAGGTTGCAATTACTGCCGTTGTTTCATTAATTCAAATATTCAGCTTAGTTTCAACCAAAGGTATGTTGTTGGAACAGAAACACTCCACAAGACAGGGACCTTTAGAGGCACCTCTGGGGTGTTTGTGTTTTATCCCTTCCAGACATATTTTTAAATATTATCTGAATTTTTGTAATTAGTAAATTCCAGGTTTAGATCACCAGATGTATTACAGATTGGATTTTGTTTAATTGTCTGAATTTGTTTGCTGGTCATATGTTGTGCCTCTCTAGTGATGATATGAAAACAAATCAACTTTGTCCATGTTACAACACAAGCAAAGTTATGGGCAAATCATAAACACCCTCTGTAAGTGCGTTTCCATTATCCTTTGATATGCGCAAAATGTAAATAGCGCAATAAAAAACTGGTAATGGAAACACCTGAATTTCGAAAAAGCACTAAAATATCGCAAAAATGTTTTTACGCTTTCATGAGGTGGTTTTTCAGACGTTTCGATATTGAAACATATCGCAAAAGCGCAATGGAAACACTTTTTCCGCAATTCTACGTCACAGGACGTGACGTACCTGGTCACATAATCACTTCTCTCAGAGTAAACATGGCATGGTACGTCTGGACAGAGGAGGAGACGGAGACTTTTCTTGCCATTATTCCCGAGAGGAACACAACTGCCATACTAGACAGCAAACAGAGGAATGCAGAGTGTAATAAGGAGACAGAAACAGAAATGAGGGAGCTACACGCATCAGATTTTGGGCGTCCATCTTCCTGCAGTGAAATCTCGCGGGATGATCATGAGAGTTACAACGCTCCTACCTACAATAACCTTCATTGGAAACACGATCAAAGTGCAAATATATTTTGTTTAAATTTTAGGAATATCGCTTTTATTTTGCGAAAAACTGTAATGGAAACCCAGCTAATAAAAGTTGTCATAAGCTAAATCATTAATATCAAAATCAGAGTTCAGGGTCAAATGACTTCTGCTGTGGGCATTTGTATGCTAAATGATAACCTTCAGTGCTTGGGTTGAGCATGTTTTGATTAGTCCTGGATATGGTTAAATATCTGATACCTGAAACCTGAGATATACCAGCAGTTTGCCCTTCTGTTCATGTTTGTGGTGGCCATTGGTGTCATGAGTATTTTTGTTTAAATACTTGCCTGCATGTGTTGTGTGTTACTGGAGGACACCACCAGAGGGCACAAAAGACCTCCAACTGTATGTAACTACCTGTTGTGTCAGAAGCACACTGTAAACATGGCAGTAACTCTGAGAGTACAAGTAACAAAAAAGCACCAACAGTCAATGTCATCTTTAAATATTTGTTGAGAATGGTATACCAGAGGTCATACCTCATCATCAGCATCATCTGCCCTCGGTATCTATAATATCTTTCATTGTAAGGGTGTAATGAGTTATTGTGTGTAGTGATGATTTACGGCCGACTGTGCTAAAAGATCTCAAAGTCAAAGCACCAGAAAAAGGAGAGGGTGCATCCCTCTGCTTCACTGTTATAAATCAGCGTATGAAAGCTTGTTTTGTTAGTCTGTATGTGAGATAACACAGCTAAGGAAGCCAAGCTGACACAAACATATCTACAGAGTCAACCATAGTGTCAACTCCAAGTCACCAATGTACACAGTCGCCTGTTGAATCATTACACCAAACTAAATTCCTTGTTTGAGATTGGGGATTTCGGGTCATCACTGAAGATGTGATGGAAATGTATTGTGTTATCAAACACAATTAACTAGGTGTCAAAATGCCTGAAACGTGAATGCGTATTATAAACAGGGCATTTTTCTGCTCTGAGGTTGCTACAGTTCGAAGGATGGTCTCTGTCCTGTAGGCCTGTTGTTATGAGTTGCTTAGCTACAGAAAGTTACATAATTGAAGGGGTTGAGAGCACCAATTTAGTGGCAACAGCAATGCCAGATTAAAATAGTTTCAGTCATTTGTGGATTTCATTACAAACATTATTCAATGACATTACAAAACAATGTTTCTGTTTTTTGTTTGTATTCATTGATATATAAGTAACGAATCGCGTTTGGATAATAAGAGATCATTATTAAAGTACCCACATACTTTGTTAACAAAAAGAATTCCCGGGCACAAACAGTTAGGTTTCAAATATAAGAAAACTAAAGAAGTAGTATCTGCTTTTAGTACTGAATAAAAGCCTGAGACATTATCTGGTAAATCTCAAAAAAACTGAACCAAGTTTAAACTTTTATCATCTGTGTCCTTCTCTATAAAAATGAACAAACTTATGAGAACTCTAAAATACCTTTAAAAGTTAATGCAACCTTGATTTAAAGAGCCACTTTAAATTCATTTATAAGCATGATAGAACATAATGATGTGGGCAATAAGGCAAAGATTACACTCACAATGATCCAATTTAGTAGCTCAAGCATAGCTCTTATATAACTAGTGCAAAGGAACACTGTTTATGATTTTTTTATCAAGTGAAATGAGAGAGGCAATTATTCTCAAGCAGCTGACTGAAGTTAATCTGCATACATAAGCTTCTTTAAACATATAAACTCATTATTCACTCAAAGAAGAGGCTAAAAATTTAGACCTTTTGAACTTTGAACAACTTAAAGAGCTTCAAACTTTCATTCTTCCAGTAGCATCTAACAGTTGTTTTGAAAGCATACATGCCACTGCATCATATCCTGAGTTGGAGGAAATATTATTCCTTTAACAGGGTCTCACTGTCCTCAGGTAAGTATCTGCCTGTGGCTAACAGAGGTACACTGCCTGTCTGTCTTTTCTCACCACCCAGTGTGTTCTGTACTATCAGCATCCAGCCACCTGCCACCACTGCACAGATACCAACTTTACCCTATTATTCTGTGCTTCAACAAATAAGCAAATAACAAGAACAAAGCATGCAGAAAGGAAAATGTATCATGAGTGATTGGAATCATTCTCGTGAAAAGATGCAGAAAATATCCAAATATATTTGGCTGTTTTTCGTCGGAGGAGGAGAGATATGATGCACCTGGACAGGACTCATTTCCATCTAAACTGCCAGATTATACTGCAGCGACTTCATCCACCAAGGTGTGTGAATACGTGTGTGTGTGTGTGACAGAGAGTCTCAGTGATGGATTGATTAAATGTGTCAGTCAGTGGGTGGGTGGGCAGGAGAACAGCACAGTGAGAAAGTACTAGTGAGCAGGACAAAGAGTTTCTCTCTGTGATACATTCAGATTCGGTCTGATCAACATAATCCAGCTGTGCACAAATATCAGGCTCTGAAGTTAAGTTTCGACTAACGTGGTGAAATATTTTAACAAAATCAAAACAGGAAACATCCTTTTGAGGTTATACTACACAAAGTAAACAATGGCTGGTTGGTGAAGTGCAGTGAGAGGAGGGAGAAGGCCCTGTACTTCTAAGGCAGGGGTGGGCAAGTGGTGGCACTAAATGTGGCCCGCCATTCATTCCCAAAAACCAGCAGCTGTAAATAAGAAGAAAACTCAGATATCCAATAGAAATAATTCTATATAAGCTTATGTAAGTTATTTACAATCTTACTTTGCTCTGATAGTGTCTAAATCTCTTTCATGAAGCCTTTAACATTATATCACATATTACTCGATATTATATGTAAAAAATGGCAGCAGCAAAATATTTGAGCTTTAAAAATTTGAAAAACATCATTTTATTGATTTGAAAATAGTTTCATTGGCTTCAATTCCATGTATACTAGCTAAATTTGCTTTAATTCTGTATCAAGTTAATTTGATTATGCATAATGACATGTATTTATGTTGTAATATATGAACATTGGTATTCTAATTTTATGACAAATTTATATCCTAATTTGTTGTTTATCCAGCATTCTTTTACATTATAGAGAGTTTCTTAAAATTTGTAACAATGTGGCCCTCAGGCTGGGAAAAATGGTTTTATGTGGCCCTCTTGGTAATTAAAGTTGCCCACCCCTGCTCTAAAGTGTAGATAAAGTGATCAAAGTACAGAGTAAATTCCTTAAACTGCTCTTACGAAATGGCATGGGATGATGTTGAGGAACTGTGATCTAGACCCCTGACCATGTCGCTCAAAATTAAATGAGTTAACCCTGAAGCAGAGTGAGTACTGGCACAAAGTTAGACAAAGCCCCCGGATGCATTCTTTAGATATTGTATTATTATTCAACAGATGAGCATGAGAACACATTACATTGTTATTAACATAATGAAACAACACATGTGTAAAGATAACAGGAGCATTGAATAAAATGAGCCCTCTCTTTGCCTACAACACCTTCAGTCTTTTGACCGAGCTCTACAGTGCTTCCAAACTTGTCAAACCTGGCAACCCAAACTAGCACCAGGGAGGAGCGACTCCGGGCCGACTCACTTAAACTGCTCTTGACAGCTGCACACTGACTGATTGTGAACACTCTTCAGGCCCAGTGTGCTGCAGCCTGCAGGCAGAGACGTGGTCAGATCACGACACGTCCGTCAAGCCAGACAGCAACCGCCCGGAGTCTCAAACAAATAAACACACACGAAAACATACACTCGAAAACCCACAAGTAGAGAGGGCAACCCGGGCCTGCTGCAGGAGATTGGCTAAGCAGGTGAGGAAAGTACTATCTGCTTTGACAGACGTGTGAGTGGAGAAGATGCAGGCAGACATGTTTGCATCGCGACATCCTCTTTCTTTACTGACACAGTGCAAACTTTATCAAGTCAGGCCAAAATCTTACATGTTAAGACAGCAGCTGATCAGTCTTATGTATTGCATCCTAAGGTTGGAGACATATTTGCCGTTAACTACACAGACACGAGGCAGAGGAGAGATGACAAACTGATAACAGCAGAAAAACAACTCTGACAGAAAGTTTAGAAGACAGTCATCAACATTTGAATAATGTGTGGGACTGCATTACCATAAATATGACTGTTCAATTTAATGTATCAGTGCAACCACTGACTGTGTAAATTGGTAACTTCAAGTTATACTTGAGCTGACATGGTTGACAAGTTCTGAGGGTGTATTTCTGTTAACATATAAACTACTGATAGCAGTGAATCTCTTTTTTTTTCAAAGCTATCACTGCTAGAATAAAAAAACAATGAATCTGTCTAAGACGTGTAATATAAATAATAAAAAATATATAAATTTGCTCTAGTTTTAATTGTCTTGTTCCCGAAGTTGAGTATCCAGGCCAGTCCAGCCCTGTACTACCCGACCGGAAGGCTAAGGAATAGCATTTATAGATAACCTATTTTGATGCTATAAAACTCATCTTAAAGTGTGTATTTCTATCAGACATATATCTAATAGTGAGACTTTTTTTGTTATTACTTAAAAACTCCTTGCAGTCTCTTTAAGTTAAAGTACTTGAGTACCAGATTCTGAAAATACTTAAGTTGTACAAGTAAATTTTCATTTTAATGTCAAAGCATTGTTGTATTGTTACAACAAATGTACAGGCCCTAATGACTGAAACATTCAAATAAATGCATTGAACTTGTGGATCAAAAAGCTTGTAAAATATGCTACAAAGGCTATAGAAATGCCAACTGAAACACAACTGAATCGACAAAAGGGCAACTATTACCATTTTTTAACTATATGAATCATTCTTCATTTCTACAATCTCAAATATGAACTTCAGACATTTCTATAGGTGCACTGGTGTAGAATCGTCATCTGTCTCTGCCATAGCCATCATTATTGCAAAGATCAATCAATATATGAGCGACGTTAGCTTAAAATTTATGTATGGCATCACCACATTAACAAATCACAAATCATATTGAGACAAGGAAAGAAATTTCATCCTCTGAGTTCAAAGCTATACGTAAAAGTAACAAGACCCTCTATAGAAATGTAGCAGAGTTAAAAATACGATATTTGTTTTTCAAATGAAGTGGAGTAAAAGCCATATGTTTAAAAAGAATACTCAATTAAAGTATCTGTCATTAAGTGCAGTACTCAAGTAATTTTACTTTGTTTCTGTCCACCCCTGGTTGTTGGTGTTTGTTCTTTAAATGTCCTTTAGAATTACAGCCATGTTTTTAGTTTACTTCTAAAACTGTGCTCTCACTAAACATCGTAGCACAATGAAAATACATTAAAAGTTATGGGATGATGCAAATTCTTGGCAAAATTACTGCACAAGCCAAAAATATTGACCTTTGTCAAAGTTTGATATTTCAATGTTGGTGGCAAAACTGTCTGAAGCCATGGCGTGAAAGTCAATCAGGAAGTGAATGGTGATGAGGATAACATCACAGACAGAGGTGGAGGTTAACATGGCTGAAAATTGGCATCAGAGTTCCTCTACACAGATATTTGCGTATTCAGAGACCGAAACATAGAGAGGAGTAATGGGGAGAATGTCACCCAAGACTTTTGAGTATCTGATAAGTTCAGCTCATGTTTATTTAACACCTTTCATGGGCTGTATTGTGACAAAGACAGCCAGTACAACGACAGTTAGCACAACTTCTAGCTGGCTACAGGTGTGTTTTTCTGCCTTACTAGCAGTGATTCAGTGTCTTTTATACCGAAGAAAACATTCAGAGCCTCCCGAGAAAACAACCTGAGCACCAACCAGAGAAAGAAAAGACTGAGTTGGATGTGTTCCTATTTTGGATAGTTCTGGGACATTTAGCTGCTGGTTTTCAAGGACAGGAAGAAGAGAGCGATTGTAGAAACATCCACCATGGTTGACCATGGATCAAAAGGTAGTGTTGTGGCTATGAGACAAATCTGCCCCATTCTGTCACGGCATCTCCTGAAGGGCAAAAATTCACCTGCATAAAGATGAAGCATTCGGACACGCAAATAAATGCATGAAATTTATTCACACAAGGATGAGAATATCTGATTTTGCATTTTGTGTGAATACAACTTAACGAAACATAGAGTTACACACAGCCTGAGGTTTTTTTGCCGGGGACATAGTGCTGTAGAGGCCACTAGAGGCCTTCAAATGGTGTACAGGCCACTAGAAAGTGCCCTCCATCGCACACATCATATACTAGCAACATATTAGCATGTTTACAACAGGGCTCATGGCACTAATGGCTGTAAAACGCAAAAAGCAAGGACAAACTGCATGTACATTTATGTCTTTAGAAGTCAAAACCACAGTACTGTTCATGAAAAATGCACTTCAACTATAAAAAATGACTGACGAGTTATGGTACTGCATCTGTTAAATTTATGAAGAAATATGTTTTTGCACTCCCTCCACTATGTGTGCACGTGGGTACCTTCATCGCTTATGCCCCAGTCACACATTCCCGTTTCTCATGGCGATTGTGTACGATTGTCATAATCCTGATAAAACATGCTTTGGTTGTGGTGCGTGCGCTACTTGGTCTGGATCAGCCTTGTTTAGTCGTGGATGAACGGCGAGGAATGTGGAAGGGTCCCGACAGTTTTGAACTGTTCAAAACCGTCGTGGAGAATCGCCGCTCTCAATATAGCAGGATGGAAGCCTAATGCAGTCCTAAAGAGAACGGTATTAGCGTGGCATGTGCTGAGCTCAGTCAGGCTGATTGTGGCTCAATCCTGACAGCTTTATGAGGACGACTGACAAGGATGTATCCGTTTGTGCCCCGACTGTGTCCCGTTCAAGACGGCGCAAGCGACGGGGCTCAGTCGGGGCTTACGAGACGCGAACTGAGCTCAAGCAGGGCTGACGTCGTGTCAGCGGGATGGGAATTCATGCAATCCTCATCATATCGCTGTATTGACCTAACTGGAGCGGGATGAACGCCGCCGCAGCGCTGTAGAAGCGCTACTGACGGTGTATTTACGGGGTGTGTCCAGGGGGGAGACAGTCATTTCATCCCGTATCATAGCGATCACACCAGCTTTGTCAATAGTGTACAGTCGTACACAATCGCCATGAGAAACGGGAATGTGTGACTTAGGCATTATAGAGAGCTGCAGTGTGGTTTATTGAAAATTGAGTTTAAGATCAAAATTATATTGTTGAAATTAAAAAGAGACAGCACTGATCTTGGAAGTTCCCCTAGAAAACTGCAGAAGGAAAAACATTTTTGCATCTCAATATTCTTCAGTGATCAAAACTATGTGAAGCTAAGAATCACTCACTTCCACAGTCAAAGGTAAATGCTAAGCTGCAGTAAATAATTCAAAACATGCACATCTCTGCATAAAAACGCACTTGCTAGGGTATGTTTATAAATGATGTAAGAAGGCATAAAGAACAACAAAAAGGTGTAAACGTGTCGGTGAATTGTTGGTGTGATGAGCTGAACCGTCTGTCAGACACCCACTGTTATATCAGAGTCTGCTGTCATTCACACAGACGGCTGCATCCCCACACAACTTTCTCTCTCTGCAGGACGCCGGCAACCTCCGCTCTCCTCCAGCAACAAAGCCTGCAACAGCACAAGTACAGCACACAAACAACCCAGATCTTTCTCTACAGCAGCGAAGGCTCGGTGAAGACCTCACAAGATATCAGAACGATTCTGAGGTTTGAACTTCCCTGTCTCGCCTCTTTGTGACGATAAGAGTTTATGTTTTCACTTGCTTTTCGCACCCTCCTGGGAGTATTTCTTATGAAAAAAGTGCATCAAAGAGCTCTGTAAAATACTCTGATTATGGATAACATTTTCCTCCAAGCTTTGTTTTTGTTCCTATAATTGAACATTACAAACAACAGGAAACAGCCTGTAAAATCCACAGACAGAGCAGAATTAGACCCTCAGAGTGCCTCTTCATAGACTCCAATTATAAGCCAAGAGGTAGGCAATTAAAATTCCCATCACAGGGTGAAAGAGCATCTTAAGTGGCTGGGCTATAGTCCTGAAAAGTAGCTTGATGACTCTATTCATTTGGTGCCTGCTGAAGCCTCACCTTCCCATCACTTCTAATTAAGAGGCAAAAAAGGATCCAAACGCCTCCATACAGAGGAGGAGGTGACAGTAGAGAAAAAAAAAAAAGATATTGGGAAGTGAATGACAAAACGAAGCAGAGAAGCAGAAGGAAGAGGAGGAAAAAAAAAAATAAAAACATGACCTGACAGTTTTTCTGTCAGGATGGAGAAGTGTGAGGCCAAATTAATTCAGGCTCAGACTTATAAATATTCATAGAGTCGGAGTGAAGTGTGTACTCAGGAAACAAGCGCTCCTGAAAAACAACAACAAGAGAGTCGGGACAGAGTCAAAATCTTATGGCAAGTTTGATTTCTTATTGCGATCTCCTTCAAAAAACACAAAGGAGTCTCTTTTCATTGATTCATTAGGCTGGATTTCAGCAGATGATGCTGCAGAGTTACAGTATGTATAATTAAAATGCTGTGAATGTTTATTTGACAGATTTAAAAGGACATCTTCATTTCTGCAATTAAAAAAAAAACTTTTATAAGTTATAAATGCTACTAGTTAACATAAATAACTAAATAATAATATTTTATAATGACAAAATAACAAAAAAGTGCAGATCTCTGCCAAGCAGCTCAGTTACAGCAGAGGCTTTCCCACAGTCCCTGTAAAAGATACAATTCTGGATCACCACGGGCTTCGATTGGATGGCCGAGTCTCTGCTCCCGTAGAGAACTCCTCCACTGGTATTGCATGGGAATCTGGGTAATGTAGTTACGCAAGGTTGAAGAATGTTTATGTCGCTTTGCAAACTAGAAAAGCACTCGGAGAGCGCAGACCTCCGCCAGCGTCACAGTCCTCACCCATATTGTGGTTTTCACCATAAATATTACTCCTACCTTTATTTCATCTAAATATTTAGATTCCTTGACCATGAAAACAAACCATTAGCAATTGGACTCATAATGATATCTATTTTAGTTCAGTAGTTATTCAGAAAAATCACTTTTTTTGTCATGGCGGCCAGACGCTGATCCGGATCAACACTAAAATTGAACCAGTTCTTCCTTTTCCCATGCTGAACATTTCCTGAAAATTTCATCTGAATCCATCCATTACTTTTTGAGTTATTTTGTTCACAGACAGACGGACGGACGGACAGACAGACAAACTCTCCCAAAAACATAACCTCCTTGGGGGAGGTAATAAACTACATTTTCCATAATGATATATAGGGAGCAGAACCCTCACAACAGCCTAGGAGAAATGAATGGGATTGTCCATTATAAACATTAATGTTTTTTGTGAGGTCAATCTAGTGGAAGGTCTCCTCAGAAACCTTTTAGGCACTTCTAACTGTAATACTGCTCTTTGGCATAATGAGTGACTTTTACAGGAGGGAAGTGATAGTATTGTTTTCAATCTCTGTTGAAGGTACAATTTCTGAAATAAACAGGAGGACTTCTCTCACTGTTGATACCAGGATTCTTTTGCATTCTGCTTCTTTGACTTAAATAGCTGCAGGAAACAGAAGGCAGCACAATCTGCTTCTCCTTACTTCTCTTTTATCCTCCTGTATTCTTATACCATATATTCTCCGCTGCTCTACTCGCACTCCCTCGCTCTCATCTTTGACTCTTCATGTTTCTCTTCTATTCATCTCTAGACCTCTTCTCCTGACTTTTTTCCACCCACTAGAACATGAAAATGTGCTCACACTTTAAAAAAAAAAAACAGCAGATAGAAAAGTTTCTACAGTATGCTAAAACTTATTTGAAGAATGTGTTATTGTTTTTACATCATGCTGCAACCTCTTCTGCATCCAAAAGACAATCTGCCTACAGTGCTGCAGTGTCGGGCTGGACAGTGGATCAAGCTGTCAAGATTTAACAATAAAATGTGAAACAGGGTCAGACAATATTGATTATTACACTATACAAACTCAATTTGAGGAGGTCTTGGTGCCTCACAGCAAGAAGATTGCTGGTTCGACATAAAAGGTTGGATCCACTCTGCCTTGCATCAGTGACTCAGGCTGGTGTTGGTGGTATGTTGAGGGGGATTGTTGTTGGCACATTTTGGGCCCCTTCACATTGTTTAAGGCAGAAGTCCAACCACTGAGCTGCAGATGGTATGTGTCATAGAATTTGTTGAAAGGCAGTTAAATAATAATCATAATAATGATAATAATAATAATTCCATTAGCCTTTTCCTGAAGAACGGAGACAGGATGGTGTTATATTTTGAAAGGATGACTGTGTGGCTTTATGGTGCGTCTGATATGTTTTGTGCTAAAACGCTCTTCCACCTGTGTCCTGTATGAAGCTCTAAAAGTCTTTAACTCTGATAGGGAGGAATTCACAGCGAGAGAAATCAACAGATACATCACATTAGTTTGGACTGATGACCAATGAATTAAACACATAGCTTCAGTATTGTCTTCAAACAGTTTTAAGATTTTCCTCAAGCTCGGAAAATATAGAGGTTAAATTAGAACTTTATAGTGTCAACTGGTGACTTATAGCTGACCTTTTTCTGAAATATTAATATCGGTTACTAACTCATAAAACAGAGTGAGTCTCCTTTATAAGGTTTGGAAACAGGCTAATAGCTCCCTTCAAATACCACGCACAACATTTTTTATTCCTAGTATTATGGATGGATGGATGGATGGATGGATGGATGGATGGATGGATGGATGGATGGATGGATGGATGGATAGATGGATAGATGGATAGATGGATAGATGGATAGATGGATAGATAGATAGATAGATAGATAGATAGATAGATAGATAGATAGATAGATAGTAGGGCTGAACAATTTGAGAAAATAATCTAATTGCGATATTTTCCCCCAGAAGTTCATTTTATAGTATAACCAATATGACATTAAATCAAACTATGGATAGAAGATTTGAGAAAAAGTGGAGGAGTGAGGAACAGAAGCAAAATAGGTATGAAATTGTAAAAACTGGGTAAAAAATGGTACGAAAGTCGAAAAAAGTTAATAGGTGCACACTAGGTATGAAATTGCAAAACAAAAATGGCAAAAAATTCAAAAGTGACGAAGGAAAACTGATTATAGCAGCAAAATTTGGATTAAATTTAAAAAATCATGTAAAAATTCCAAACATGGTCTGACAGTGGCCAAAAAAAATGAATGGGAGCAAGATAGGAATAAAGTTGTAAAAACTGGGTTAAAAAAGGTTAAAAAAAAGGCATGAAATTGCAAGAAACTACATCACAATGCCAAAATGTTCAACACATTTTGGGTTAAAAATATTGAACTGTCTAGATACTATCAAATCTAGACTTATCCAACATTAGTGATTGTTTTTCTTGAAGTAGGGCCGCAGCCACTCTTGTCAGCTAAGGAAAGGAAACTGAGACCTAAGGTCACAGAAGCTCATTAAAATTTAGTATAAGCAGATAAAAGAGTGCCCCCGAATTGTAAATGATTTAACCACCACAGTCTACCTGTGTATTGTTGCAGACCATATCCATTCATTTATGACCACAGTGCATCCGTTTTCTTATGACTTCCTCGAGCAGGACAAAGCACCGGTGCTTGAACCTACAGTTCAAATGTTTGTCGAACATGACATTGCGGTCACTGTACTCCAGTGGCCTTCACAGTCACCACATCTCAATCCAGTACAGCAAAATAGGTTAGGGGTGGAACTGAAGAGTTGCATCATGGATGTACAGCAGACAAATATGCAGAAATTGCGTAATGCTTTCATGTCAGTATGGACCAATCTTTGAGGATTTGTTCTTGTCCCTTGTTGAATGTATGCCACGAAGCATTTAGACAGTTCTTAAGACAACAAGAGGTCAAGCTGAAACTTATAGTGTGGCCGGTGAGTGTAGATTTTGTGTGCACACATCCAACTAAGAAAAAGTACCAAGAGCTGATTTTTGGTCTGTGCTGCCCAGCCCTACACTCCCCCTCATCCCCTCACTTATATATTCATCCCCCTCTCCTCTCCCTTCCTTTTATGCTTTCGTCTCTCTGGCCCGTGTAACTCCGCGGGGACCGACCATCCAAAGCCCGGCCGGTAATCCTCTCAGGATATTGAAATGCCAATCCTTCCTCCTCCCTGACCCTCCACCTCCACCTCCACCCTGTCTCCACAGTCCTTTCTGCATCCCTCCCCTCAGCTAAAGCGCTTTGGATGTACCACTGGGAGGGGGGAGACATTCAGCGCGAGTGTGTTTTCATATCATACACACACACACATGCACAAAACCTACATACATGGAGCCACGCTGAGGGAAGATGTCATTATTCTGTCTTGCGCACACACAAATCAAGCGTGAAGCGATGCGCGGGGCGTATGGCATGCTAGCATGGTTAAGTGCACATATGAAAAAATAAACACACACACACATATAAATAAATTTATGCCTCCCTAATCCACAGCTGGATAAGGGGCCCCATGAGCCCAGGGCAAAACTGATCCCCCGTTTACCCGGCTCATGCCCCATCTCCTCACGAAACTCCACTCATGTTTCTATCCCCTCTTTCTCTTCTCCTTTCCTTTTATCCATCCTTCCATCCTTGACACACCATGCATGCAGAACCCCCTCCTCATGGTGGCCTGGAGGATCCTGATAAAGCCAAAATCTGTCTTGGAGAAATGCACTCCTCCCCTGCGCATAAGGAAACCTCAAAGATTCAATTAAACTTGGTTCTAATGGAGAGTATCCTTTACTCTGCTTGGAAATAGCCTCTGAATGAATGCACGGATGTTAAATGACCCCTGAGTGTGCCTGTGTGTGATTTTGGTTGTAATAGAGCACCCGAGGCTCCCTCTCTCCACCAACCAAGTCCTTAAATCCTCAGCCTTCCCCATGAGCTTAAACACACCCCGCTGCTGACAAGCTTACAGTAGCAGGAAAACAAACTGGTACAGAGAAGGAAATGATGAAAGAGTTGCAAAAAGAAGAGGAGAGGAAGAGGGTAGCACTGATTATGTGGGCAATAAAGTAAAAAAATACACAAGAAGTCACTTTATTAGAGAAACTTTGATATTTGTGAAAGGTTGGTGGTGACCTTGGCAGGGGATGGTAGCACTGTGAGTGTGTGTGTCTGCTTTGGTGTGATTGTGAAGTGCTCTCTCTCTCTCTCTCCATCAAAGGAATATTATGCTGTAAATTATTATGCTGTAGTGTTGATGCAGCTTTTCCAGAAATGCTCTGTTTCTGTAATTTACATTAGAGCATGTCCTCCCTCCTTCTGACTAACTAATGGGTGATGCAAATGAAGTGCACACATTTCTAGGCCCACTTTCAATGACCAGGTGACCTATTAAATGTGTCTGTATGTATTGATGTCATCAGGCTGTACTGCATTCTAGACTGTTTATCTTGTGGGGAATAAAGTGACTTAATCATCAATGGACTGTGTCAACTTAAAGTTTATTATAATGTTTCTCTACAATGTTACTTGTCTTATGGACTTTTAATGTCCTCTAAATTGTATATTTTGTGATTGATGTTTTCATTTTTAGCCTTATTTGTAGGCTTTAAATAGACTTTCATCATGTTGACTATCTCAGTCAGGAAGCCGATGTGTTTTCTATCTGTTTATTTTTCTGGTGCAGATGTTATGTCATGATGATGATTGACCACAGGTGTGATCACCACTTCCTATTTAAGACATCCTGCCCTCTTTAACAAACTGTTTGCCTGATGAAGGTCTGAGACCAAAACATTGCAAACAAATTATTTTCTTGCAAGTTAGACAGTGTGCGGGAGTCCATCTTCGTGTTTAAATCGCCTTTTTCTCCGACGCACCTGACTCCTAAATTAGATGTGCGAAGTACTCTCCTGATTAGTTGCAGAAATGCTCTGTAAAATGGGCAAAATAAGAGTACCCCTTGTCATCCTCAAGTGTGTTTGCAGTTTAGACATGGTGCAGGAGTTCAGCTGCAGTACAAAACACTAAAATGTCTAAAACATCTATTTCTGTTGCTGAGCTTCCAAGCAAATATCAGCATAACTTTTTCAAACTCATCGACACATAATAAAAGAATGCTTATGAGGCACCAGGACATGTATAGATACAAACATGTAAGTATTTTTTATCTTTATGACCACAGGAGTCAACAGGGTGTTTCATTTTGAAGAATATCCTAAAATCCACTGTGCCTTGACTTTGCTTTGTGAGCTTACTTTAGTGTACTTGTCCAACAACTTTATGAGTGTCTGGACTGCATATGTAAATATATGATATCTCCTTTTTTACATTTAAACTCTTTTTAACCACAAAACTTCATTGAGATCATTGACAAATCATTGGCAAGACCAGCCAAAACAAGCTGCAGCACCTTTCCAAAAACTGAGAAATTCAACAGTTAACCAGTCAGTTCAGTGTCACTGAGTGAAGTAGTATAGTATATACAGTCTGAAATATCTTCCTTCAATGCTTTCAACTTTATCTTAGCAAGAAATAAAAGATGAGCTCTTTCCGACACAAATTTTACTGCAGCAGATTTCAATCTGTAGGGGTAAAAAATCTAAAACTTGATCTTTTTTCCCATTTCAAGAAAAGCTCTGGGAAAATATGGTAAAAAAAAGTTTTGGGACTAAGTCACAGAGCAAAGATTGTAACTTTAAGCGCTTTTCACAAGTTTAATGCCAATCCACTAGGAGGGAAGCACGGTATGAGTCTTGCAACTTCAGATACTATTTCTATGATTTAGCCCTCACATGGACAGTTAAGGTCAACCGGCTCGTTCATATCAAGCACAGTGGTGAGTCGTTAGATTTGTCATTAACCTTAGCATACCATGACAGACAGTATCCAATGATTTAAGGCACTGAGAGGATGCATAAACCTCTCCTTAATCCAGCGGCTTAAAAGTGAAGAAGATGCTTTCTTGCACGAAACAAGACTCATTTCTGTATCCTCGAGAGCTCAAAATACACGACTGTCATGACTGGAAGATAAATGTGGCACATGAGAGAGCTCAGGCTGTATGTAACTACCTAATGTGTGGAACGTTAACCACAAACATGGAGACAGTTCAGAGCTTAGAACCGATGTGTCAATCATTATAATCAACTGTGACATCAGGTCAGTTTAGACTAATGGGTAATAGACAAGCAAACAGCACTGTATCCACATTGTGAGCACAACATTTTCTTGTGTGCGAGGGAACTACATTAAGAAATAAACTGCGGAAACTGTTAGTGGGTCTTATATCAGATGATATCAAGAGCAACTTATGGCATCAAAACAGGATGCTATTTCAACACAGAATTGACTAGAAGTGCTCTGGAAGCACAAACCTCAGCCGAGGAATTTCAAACATTATCAGAGGAGTTTCTGTCAAAATTGTGGTAACTGCTCTATCTCACACTCTGAGGCAATTCTTAAAAATGTCCTGGATACCAGACAATTGCCCAAGTCCCTCCGATCCGAGTCCCAAGCAAGTCTCGAGTCATTTGGTCCGAGTCCCAAGCAAGTCCCAAGTTTTTTCTGTTGTGGGCAAGTCGAGTCGAGTCACAGGCTTTGTAAAGTCAAGTCGAGTCGAGTCACAGGTTATGATGGGTCAAGTCCCTCACCATTGTTCTCCAGTCCACCCAAAAAGCACTCTGATTTTTATTTTGAAGAGAGAAACCTTATCTTCCCACACATACAACACACGTACACCCTCTTTACTAATGGTAGCTTTGCTAGCTTCATATTGACCACAGGTCGGGCTAACATTCCTGCCATACTGACCTATGGCAGGAACGTTAGCTACCTGGCTAACGTTTGCAGGTTTCACTCACTTGGCCTCATGTGTCCTCATTTTGCCCTCTTTTTTGCTTATTGAAGTGTTGCAGGTCATGCACTTGGTGCGTCTTTGTTTTCCATCTGATTGAAATTCTTTATATGCAAAGAAAATAACTTTGGGCACAGAAAACATAGCAGTTGCCAAATTGAAACTCACATCCCACACACCCTGCCCACTGATCATCACTGTAGCAGAAGCGGGTGTGTGGTAGGAACGTATGTGTGTAGTACTGTGTCGTATGGGGGACAATAATCGGTGATGGACAAGTGTACTGTGAATGGAGCATCAATAAAGTGAACCTAAAAGGAAAGAGCGGCGTATATCTCCTGTCTGGCTCTTCATATAAAGCCTGAGTGCGTGCAGTTTTCTGAATCATGTTGTCTCAAGTCAGGTCGAGTCTGGAGACATTTTCTCTCGAGTCCTTGTCGAGTCTCGAGCTTTAACCTCCCGAGTCCGAGTCGAGTTGCAAGTCATCTCATTAGTGGCTCAAGTCGCCTCGAGTCCGAGTCCCTATTACTCGAGTCCAATTGTCTGCTGGATACAGATTTGGATCACCATCAAAGTTAAAATGACTTCTTCTTTGTCCCATGAACAGCATTCCCTAAAAATGTCAATAGAATCTGTTGAGAAATTGCTCAGTAATTGGCAAGAAATGTGAAAACTGCCCTATCTTGCACTGTTAAGAAAATCCTTGAAATATTTCCGAGAATAGAATAGAGGAGGGGGGGGCAGAGGAGAGAGGAATTACCATCTTAGAATAGTGGGTTTATGGGGTGAGCAGAAAAAGGATATGATGGGGGAAATGAGGGAGGAAATAGAGGCTGAAAAAGAGAGGGGAGGGAGGGTCTAAAAAAAGTCTCAAAGTAATAAAGAGATCATGAGGCAACAAGAGAGGCAAGGGGAGTGTGTGTGTGCAGGTATGTGTTCGCTCTGTTCAAACTCCTGCTGCAGAGCTCATAAAGGTCAGTGAGTTTTAAAGATGTGGAGGTGGACACACGTGCGGACAGAAGGTCTGTGAAGAGATGTTAGATTTGTAGTACTTCCCAATGGACTCTTATTATTTTCACAAAAATAATGTTTTAATTGATGAACACATAAACCAGGCATCAGCAGTAGTGTTGGAGCTAAGCCAGACCGTGAAAGGGGACGTGAGCCTGAAGCCTTTGATCACCAGTCATCTTCATTCACAACCCACACCTATGATCATGGACTCTGAATGCTGAACGAAATGAAAAAATCCAGTTTTAAAAGAGCCAAAATGGTTTTCCCCGAGAGGACGGTTTAGGCTCAGCCTGAGGAGCTTGCAGATATAGAGGGAATTCAGAGTTAAGTTGCTGCTCCCTCTCAACAAAAGGAGTTGGTTAAGGTTACTCTGACATCTGGTGAGAATGCCTACAGGTCACCTTCCCTTGGAGATCTCCTGAGCATGTTCGACTGGAAGAAGACCTCTGGGCAAACCCAGAGCTCTCAGGAGGGATTATACGCATCATCTGGCCACGAACACCTCAGAATCCACCAGGAGGAGCTGGTGGATTTGCTGAGGAGAGAGGCGTCTGGATGGACTTGCTTAGCCTACTGCCACAGGAATAAGTGAAAGAAGATGAATGTATGGGCAAAATTAGAAAAAAAATATGTGTTTGGAAACCAAACAATAAAAATTTAAAGACAATTCCACTCATTGTTTTTGTTGTCACTCATCAAAATTTGCAAGCCAATTCCTAAACATGGTCTAAGTGCACCCAAAAGGTTTGAAGTTATGAGTAACTTTAATTCTGTGATAAGGACATTTCACATCTGATCAACACGTCATAACATAACTCCTTGGCAATTGTGTTGCTATTGGGCTTTTATTGTGAAAAAGGCTATATCTAGACACATGTTGTTTTGGGATTACGCTTGTGACAACTCCACAAGAGGGCAACAGAGTTCAGAACAAGGGATTCGCAAAAAATAAAAATAAATAAATTGCTGACAACCAATATCATTATTGCCAATGCTTTATATTTTTTGACGAGAGGACAATAAGTTTGGTACAGACCACTCAAACTGATCTGTTTTTTATTTATTTATTTTTTGGGGCTTTTTACGGCCTTTATTATATAGGACAGCTTCAGAACGACAGGAAAGCAGGTGAAGAGAGGGGGGATGACATGCAGCAAAGGGCTGTGGCCGGGATTCGAACCTGCAGCCGCTGCTGGGGGTTGGCAGCCCCTGTACATGGGGCTGACGCCCTACCAACTGAGCTAATGTCTGCCCCACTGGTCTGTTTTTTAAGTTCTGTTTATTGGTGGTGGTGAGGGTGAGGAAGCTCACGCAAAACCCTGATTTGGAACAAAGAACCAAACTTTAGTCCTCCAAAAACTGGGGTCTCACTTTAAATCCATGTGGACCAAAGTTCAGTTTATGGTGGGCGTGGAAGAAATCCATGGAAAAAATAGGGCAAGTGAACCCAAATGAATGGATTATGGTTTGAATTTGGCCAAATATCACAACAGTAATAATTCTAGTGTAGCAATAAGAAACAATAACATGCAGAGTGCAGCTAACATGAGCATTGCTCGGTCTATCCACCAACTGAACAGGTTAACGTCTACATACCAAGTACCACCTGTTGTAGCCTTAATACAGCTTTATCTTTGTTGTAGGCACCAAATAATTTCCCAAGCGCTTCCAGCTGACAAAGGGCTAGAAGGCAGAAACAAAGACCACAAATCACAGACCCAATTAGAGGCTATATTACAAACATTTGACAGGCTTTGGTTGTGTCTAAACAATGCAGCGCAAAAGAAAACCAAACCAGACCAAGTGAAAAATAAAACAATGTGCAACTTCTTCCCAGAACCAAACCAAACCTGCTGAATGATTCGTATGAACGCCACAGAGCACTTGAGCAGCTCATGGTAAAGATTTCAGTCCCCATATATTTAAGCACAACCTAGCTGCTAAGCCAATAGTAACATAGCATCATAGTTCAGGTTTAAGAAAAAAGCCTCAAAATAAGGATTGATATAGTAGTTTCCCTCATTTTCTGAATCATTAACATAGAACAACTTTATAATCAATCACAAGCTCAGATTGCTTTCACAAATATGAATTTAATCATGCAAGCAGTTTTTAATAATCCTGAAATCTGGTCTTTTGGTTGTAAGCCTGATACTAGCACACACTGCATGGACGTGTGGCCAAAACAGGAGTAAAGTGAGACAATGGAGTCAAGGATGTTCCTTTCAAATGTTCAAGTCATGATACTGGGGGCTCCAAATACATTTTACTCCAGTGAACTATCTAGAATTTATCAATATTACTATCGCAAACACCGCTGCAAACAAAATGTCATGCCTGATATTGCTAAGTTGGCCCCAGATCCCATTGAACTCCTCAAACTGGAGCACAGTTTTGCACAGAGGTCTAGCAGTCCTACCTCCTGTTGACGCTAAAGCTAAGTTGCACATCAAAGAGGCTCGGTCAGAGATTGAAGGGGATCTTTAGTTGGCCAGCTGTTGATCTGAACTACGCTCTGTCGGTCAAGAGAAGCTCTGGTCTTTTAACTAAAGCTGATACGACTTTGGTGAACCCAGCAGAGGTAAGCCGAGGCACCAAAAAGCCATTCTAAAGCACATTTTCCAAATCAAACACCAATTTTTTAAGTGCTGTCTCCCACTCTCTTTCTCTCTTGATCTCTCTCTGTCTCACACTGACACCCACACAAATGCGCACAAGCAGACAGCATTAAACACCACGCACCAAATGTCAGTCTAAATCCCTCCTGACACACAAAGTCCTCTGAAACCCCGGCAAACACACTCCCCTAACCCCTTGTCCAATCCCTCTGGATGACACGGTTAGAAGGACAACTCACACCCTAATACCCCATAATAACCACAAATCAACGCCATGGCAACAGCTGACAAGACAGACAGACAAGAAAGGGGAGATAAAGGGCAGAAATGTTGAAAGAACAGAGAGGACAAGAAAAAAAATCACTACAGGTCCATCCTTTTCTAGTCAAGGTTGATAAACTTGGAGCTCAGTGGGATTTCTTGGCTAGCAAGCCGAGGATTACTTGGATGTAGCTGGTTAGCCGTGTTTTGTCAGTCGTCATGGCATTTGGTCATGTGGGATGAAGCTATCATGAGTTCACTGGTAGAAACTTATAAATCCAGTTACTCAGCTTTTTTATTTTTTAATTTCTGGAGGTGTTTTGGGCAGAAATATTAGCATTGTGAGTTAAAGGCCATATTTAGACGATTGTCAACGGTAGTTAGTCAGTTCAGAAATTGATATTTTTTTCTTTTGGCTAGGATTGAGCTCAAGGCCATGTGCTTTAGCTATGCATATGACTCTGTGGTCCCTATTAACCAGGAAACTTGACAATTATTAAAAAATTTAAGTTCTATATTCATTCGGTCAAGTAATGTCATGCAGCTAGCTTATGATGAAAACCCTATTATACTGGTCTGAGCTGCTATATAGTTCCCTGGCGCCCTCCACAGTAATAAAAACTGTAACATAATAATTAACATTATATTATTACTGTCTCATTTCTTGTGATCATTTTCACAGATTTGCATATTCTCTCTATTTTTTATCCAATGCTTGTTCTTTTGTTGAGACAGAAAATGTAAAGATAAAGAGTGTTTAAGTCTTAGGGCCAATTGTAATAAAATTATGCTCATACCGCCCAGCAAAAAAAAAAAAGTGCTTCTCATAAAGTATCTAGAAAAAAATCCTATATTGGATAATACTTTCAACAATATCAGTCCAAACTTTTTTGAAAAAATGTGAACATTTTTGTCATGATGGCACCATGTAGATACATAAAAAAAAACAGAAAAAGGGAATTATTCTGAGTAGCTACATGCAAAGTAGACTCTTATGTTCTTTTTGTTTTGGATTATTGCAGCCCGGGATATGTCAATGATCAGCAGCAACACTGATCTTTATGCATTATTACTTTATGCACAGGATCAACTACATACTCATACCAGTCAACATGTAAAATACAGTTCTCATTAAGTAGCTTAAAAAGTATTGAGTTATTTCCAATTTTTTTAAGCCACCAGTCCAAATCATACTCATTAAATATTCAATATATTTCAACCGCTGAAATGCCAGGATTTTGTCATGATACCACCTTGTAATGACATGAAAAATCAACAGAAAAAATGATAAAATTCATTACACCACGCAGAGGTGTTTTTTGTGAGCTGATTTATTATCACCTGATATGTCTATGATTAGAAATACATCGTCCTTTACTCCTTGTAAAGCATTAATACTCACACTCATTTTCATATGGTTAATGTGATGCCGCCTAGTAGAGAGTAGTAAAAATGGCAGTCCTTGCTAACTTAACATTAAACTCATTCAATTCAATGACTTAACAAAAGCCCTGATGAACAGCTTGTTATAACATTTTTTATATGAAAATGTCAAATAGAGATGTGGTGTTCCTGGAAGAAGCTTAGCACAACATCACACTAAGCGTTTACCTAAAGTCCAAGAAAATCAAAATAGCTGGGCTGTAGCTGTGACTTGTTGTCAAAGTACCAGCAATAATTACAGTAACTACCCTCTTGCTTCAAATTTTAATTCTGTGATAAGGACGTTTCACATCTGACCAACACTTCATAACATAACTCCTTGGTAACTGTGTTGTTATTGTGTTTTTATTGTGAAACAGCCATATCTTGACACATACGGTTTTGAGGAGTAGCCTGTCATCATTCCTCAAGAGGGCAACAGAGCTCAGAACTAAAGATATGCAAAAAAAAAAAAAAAGAATAATTTTTGCTGATATCCGATATGCTAATATTTCCAAACTCATTATTACCAATGCCATATACTTTTTGGCAAGAGGACAATATGTAGCTAATGTCGATATTTGTTGGCTAATGGGCAAAGCCCTCATTTAACCAAAACTGAGCTGTTATTCTTATGTATATAGACCAGTTGTGTTCAAATAGATATGAAACAAACAAAAAACTTTTTCTTTCATTCCTAAAACTTTGGATTTAGAGAATTGGACATTCATTGATTAAAAACCAAGCACTATGGTGCTTTTATACATTTTGCCCATAAGACAGCCAACATAGAGGATAGGTCCAGTTTGGTCTGGCAAAATATCATCTATAAATATCTGCAAAAATTTCACATCTGCCAGTACTGATTATCAGCTTTTTAGACTATAATCTGTTGATAGTGATATTTAATGATTAAAGAAACTGTGGCAGAATGTTTAACTATGTGAACTTAGGCAGAAGAACTGAGTACTAAGTTGGCAGTTATTTTTAAGGACAGTAAATAAGTATGAATATGTTAGTGTGGTACCTCTTTCAATTTGTAACATCTTAATTAAATAAAACCAAAACAACCAAAACGTTGTGACTTAAATATAGGCCATAGTGTCCAGCTCTGAGACAAACTGCTCCCTCATATGAATAGAGGCTAAAATACTGCCATCTCAGATATTCACAGGACCAATGCACACCACACCCACAAATCCATCCTTTAGCCTCTCACTCACCCCGTGTGGTCCAGATGTTGCTCTTACGTAATATTTACAGTTGATCTACAAGAAAATCTGGGCCACAGAGAATCACACACATTCATTATAAATACCCTCAACATTAATCTACTTGCAACCAACATCCCTGGCTGTGCACCCCACGGGCACAATCTTAGCCATTAACCACACACATGACGAAGGGAGAAAAAGAATCTGCACATGCTTGTATTCACTAATTCCTGTCTCCACAAAGTGTTTTTTCTATCACAATTAAACATTTATACTTCACATAAACTGTAGTGCATACCTCTCAGCACTCTCACAAGACTTGACTAACATCTCTCTATTCATTATGCAGCACATTTCTCTGTGCTAATTTCCAATTAGCAGCAAAAGCACACTGCCACTCTTACTTCCTTCTTGTCTATCCCTCACCTGCTTCTAACATTTAAGTCTCATTAAGCTTCCTCTCCTTTTCAGCTATATTTGCACATTTCTCTCTTAAAACAGACATGGTTTTCTAAAAAATAAGCAAAGTAGGTGTGACATCCAAATGTATATGAGCATTAATGTCAGCAGGTGTTTTTTTTTATTCCAGCCTTAATGTATTCCTTCCCTTTTTTAATATGTGTTTGATCTTTTCACATTTGAGCTTCTCTAAATAGTGCTGCTGCAAAAGTGGCTGACAACACAACTTGGCAAAGGACATTTTGAAGCCTGCAGCTTATTCCACAGAAGACCTCTGCTGATGAAAATGAGATCACCTACACTGGCAAGACTTGTTCAATCTGCAGTGGCAGGCCCATTGTCAGTATACATATAAACAAAACAGTTTAAAATTATCCTGTACACAAATCTAACTCTATATGTGTTTGTGCATATTGTATTAAACTATAAGCCTACCCTATGGTGATCCAGTGCTTAAGCTTACACATAAATCTATCATGAACATGGGGAATAGAAAGCACCCGAAAGTACAAATGTGTATACTGTACATGTGCCGCTGCATACCTTCTTTGCTGGAGTGCATGATGAGGTATAATTTGCCCACACGTGCAGAATTGTCAGCTACATACCACAGAATAAATGTGCCATTATGTAAACAAACCTTTAGAAGACAAAGGGCTTCACATGATTAAAGACTACGTGACTGTCTTTGTCAGGCTGCTTTGTGCTAAACCGATTACAAAAGATAACATCCTACAGGAATCAGGTCCAGTTGTAAAAGTAATCTTTTGACAACAGTCAGAATTCAAACATTGATTAAATCTTAAAGGTGCTATGAGGAGAATCTATTACTGACGACATTAAGACTCTGCTACCCATGAGCATGTGCGGCGACTGTCGTAATGCTGCGTTCCAGTAACCTCAGAACTGGGAGTGACATCATCTCCGAGTTATCGGCGTTCCAGTTGAAGTCGGAAAAAAACATGCTGATCTACCAGGCCATTGTTAGCTGTTGTTAGCTCAGGAGTGGCGAGGTTTCACCGAGTTCCCAGCAGGAAATTCCAACTTCGGGGGATGTTCCAGTTGCAGTTTCCTACTTGGAACTCGAAAATTCCTACTTCTGACTACAACTGGAATGCACCAGAAGACCCAAGCCAAAGTGTGCCTTTGTTGTGATGCTAATAAAAATACAGGTAGGACCTTCCTCAGAACTCTGTACAGCTTTACAACTTCTTTTTTCAACAACTTACAGGATGCAAATCGACGAGGTAATGTATCTCTTTCTAGTTACGTAGCAGTAGTTTTTGATGTGTGGCAACAAGCAATTTTTGGAAAACTTAGTATTGTAGTTTTGTAGCCGGCTATATATCGCTTCTTACAGCCCGGTGCTGTCAAGATGTGTCCGAATAATATAAATTTGCTCTAGTTTTAATTGTCTTGTTCCCGAAGTTGAGTATCCAGGTCAATCCAGCCCTGTCCGACCCGACCAGAAGGCTAAGGAATAGCATTTATTGATAACCTATTGTGATGCTATGAAACTCATCTTAAATTGCGTATTTCGATCAGGCATATATCTAAAAGTGAGACTTCTTTGTAATTACTCAGAAACTCCTCACAGTCTCTTTAAGAAAAACTATTGCATCTTGAATCTTAACTTTTAAAAAAGCAAGTTGAGCCAAATTAGCAATGTCATGCTTTGATCCAAGAGGAGCTAATGCAAGTTTCGTTAAATAATTCCCAGTGGAAAATAAGGTGCAGTATTTTGGAGGGTCTCCTCAAGGGAAAAAGTTTTTGTCTGTCTTGTTTTCTGCAAAGTTAACATCATGCAGCTCTTGAGCAGATGTGCTCCTATACTACATGTGCTTTCTGTATTGTATAGTTTGCGACTCTATGTCCAACTAGAACCCTCCTTCATTGGTGTGACTGATAGCTGAAATATGCAGAATCATAGTATCAAACTAGGAGAGATGCAACGCTGCTGGGAGCACTTTCACTAGCTTCACTGACTGTCCTCATTTACCTGATAAATACAACTTTAAACATAATGAACTACCACTTTAACTGTATTGCACTGTTTTCTTTAAAAGCAGGAGTATG
The DNA here is from genome assembly GCA_036419115.1 of Scarus forsteni. Classification (NCBI taxonomy): domain Eukaryota; kingdom Metazoa; phylum Chordata; class Actinopteri; order Labriformes; family Labridae; genus Scarus; species Scarus forsteni. The sequence continues at coordinate 17,886,026 of JAZDUH010000458.1, forward strand.
GCCCAGTAAGGGAGGAAAGCGGTCAAAGGGTGCCAGGACCCTGGTTTGCTTTATAAGTGAGCATGCTTTCAAATGAAGCTGCAACTTGCGCACAAACTGATCTTTTTTTTAGTCCAACTTGATTATATGTGTATATAGTGGTGGTTACACACATGTTGAGAATTCAAGGCACAGCATGAAAACAATGGTTATAAAATTTTAACTCTCACACGAGATATTACAGGAAGTCAAACTTAAAAAATAGAAATAAATCTTTTTTTGGCATATAATGAGCTACACATTGCTCAAAGCTCTCAGAGACCTGCAATAGTGCTAGTTTGTCTTCTCTGAGAACATTTTGGCACATCCTCTGTTCAGTGATGCAGGGTGACCTCATTCTTTCTAAGATGTTTTCATTTCCTGACTCAGGCGATTTGCACTCTTTTTAAAATGTTAAAAGCACTCTGCTTATTCTAGCTGTTGTGTGTGTGAGTCTGTGACACAGTTATTTAAAGAAACACCAAGCTGTGACTCACCAGGCAGACTTGTTGACACGTTGACCTGGGTGTAGAACCTCTTGTTTGGCAGCAGCTCTGAAACTCCATTCAAGGCCTCTACGGTGAATGAGTAGTTGGTGTTGGGGAGAAGATTGACCACAGTCACCGTTCGCTCCGTAAGGCCGACCTGCTGAGGTACGAAACCTATGCTGGCCCCGCATGGTTCACACTGCTTCGCGACACACCTTCGGCACCCAACACTGTAGGTCAGATCGGCCCTGCCTCCTGTGTCAGAAGGTGCGGCCCACTCCAAGATCAGCGTAGACTGCTTGAGGGTGTATACCAAGTCCCTAGGTGGGGATGGTGGTCCTGGGGAAACAAGAGTGGAAAAATGCTTTTAGCCCAAGTGGTGCAGCACCAAATGACTTTAGCTTGACTATATACACAAAACACTTTCTTTTATAAAAACAATGGACTCAAAGGGCTTCACAGAGGAACAACAGATAAGAACTTAAATTAGGAATAAACTTCAACATATTTTATTTAAAAGACACTGAATCAAGATAGAATAAAGAAACTTAATTTAATTTTAATAGCAAACGAAAACTTTCTACCTGCATCAAAATGCGGTGTTAACAGGCCTGATTTATTTTGCACATTAAAGCAAGTTTCAGCCCTGAGTTTAAAATAATTAATATTGAGATCAAAATGTTTTAAAAGAGTTTTGTATCTCTTTTTTGTTAAAATAGTAGTTATCATTTTTCGTGAAGATGAAAGAATCCTACAGTTTTTCACATTGCTGTCCTTTGGTGGAGAGGAAAAATAATGCCCTTTTGACAACCACTGTTCAATCAATTTCCAAATATACAAAATTCGATACATTTCTCAGCCCAAATGAAAAAGAAAAATCTGTATTTTATGATTTTAAAGGAGACATATCATGCTGATGCATGATTTAATACTTACATATAATATAATACATTTGAAAACAAGACCTCACACCCCCTTAATTTTCAAAAAATTAGATGTTGTATTTTTCTGATATCCTCGAACGAGATTTGATGCCTCTGAAAATAGGTCATTGCGAGATGTCCGCGAGATTTAAATCGTCGTGACGACACGAGGTACATTTCTTTTTATTGGAGTAATCTGATAAAACACTTCCTCCCCTGTGATGTCCGTTAGCCACAAAACCGTCACCGAGGAACACATTCGTCCAGCAGCAGTATATAGATCCCTAGCTCACACTCACTCATTACCAGCTCTGGCCTGTAGGGGGACTCAATTCGCGGTCGCTGCTTTAAGCCTGCTGGAAAATACAGTAGAAGAAGAAGGACAAGCTGGCTCTACCCCCGATAGAACTGACCAATCAGAGCACAAAGGGCTGTGACGTTGCAAGGTAACCTCGTGTTTCAACGAGAGCTTCATAATGGCCTAAAATGAGGATTTTGAGAACGCTATTGTGGGGCAATGAAGGAACTAAATGACTTGTACTGAGGGCAGAAATGCTTTACAGGCATCCTAGTCTGGCATAGTGAAAAGGAGAAACAAGCATGATATGTCCCCTTTAAGTTTTTTGTGCCATCTGTGTTACTAACTCCCAAGCAGAATTTAAGATGGATAAATAACACTGATGTTCAGAATTCTGAAAAATGAATGTCGATTAATTGTGCTGAAACAATGAAGTAATGTCTCTTGCAGCTGTCAAAGCCTACTAAAGAAAGGATCATCTGGAAGCTCTACCAGACAGATCCAGTCCTACAGCTCTGCACAATAAGACACAGACTCAGATTCAAACCCTAAGAGTCTGCTAAATTCCTCTCAGTCTGCTACAGCACAGTACTTTTTATTATTTCCAGTTGTGCCAGTTGATGTTTCATGGTGTAACATTCACTCGTAATTGAGTAGAATGAAGAAGCATCTCCTCCAATTGTAGACTCTGCCTTTGAGTGGAGGTGATTTACCATCGAGTGGGAAAAACCATTGAGTGGGAGAAGCTGAGATTCTGAAACACTCAGTGCTTTAATATCAGTGAAGTGCCAGAAGAGGGGGATCAGAACTCTCTTGCATCATTACTGTAGGTTCTGAACCACAAATCAATCCATGGTCAAAATTCATTAATCAATCAAACAATTTTTTTGTCTTTTTACAAGATTATAGCATTATTTTTCAGACAAAATGTAATCAGAGACCGATATATGATTTGCTCTACGTGGTCTCTATACATTATTACCTGGCTGAAACATCACACTCAACCCTCCTGTTGCCAAAGCTCCACATCTTTGACATGACCAATGGACTGAGTGTAAAGGGTATTACGGTGTGGCTGCATGATCTCAGTTTTCATATCACGCTATACAATAATCCTGACTTATCCAGGATTTGGTGTGAACAAATCATTGTTTAGATGGAAACCACTTGACCTTAATGGGAATGAGTGATAGAAATATGTCAGACCAGTATAAGCTGCATTACTGGGAGTTAAGACACAGTGCTTCAGACTGGGATGACGCAGACTGACAGGAACATTAATGGGAGGAAAGAGGTTGGGCTGTGTTGATTTATGCATGCATGAGTGTAGATAACAGGCCTGTTCATCATAACCTGAAGTCAACAATGCGGCATGCAACAAATCTCCCACTTAACATCAGCAAATAAAGGTGAGTTGCCATAGAGAGGGCTTTTAGCTCTGCTTGAACATGAATGTATTTTGACATGAGTGTAATGATGTGCCAGACACATTACAATAGTCTGTCCATTGTAAGATTTTGCACGTCTAAGCAATGGAGGAAGCCTCTATGTACCATGAATCTCTTTTATGTAGATGATCTCAAAGCTAAATCACATATTTTGGCCTTTTGTTTGGGCTTTGGATGCAATTTATAAACCTGTTAGTCCAAAAATCAACCACCAAGTCTAGTATAAATGAAAACTAAAGTTGATCCAAGACCACAGATCACTGCCAAGAAATATGAAACATTGTTGGGTGAATTGTTGCACTTTGAAGAAATCCTTATAAAATCTGCATTCCTATTCGGATCACTATCAAAACTTACTGTGCCATGACCAACATTCCCTGAAAATGTCATGAAATCAGTAAAAATCTTATTGAGTTATTGGCAAAAATGCAGAAAACTGTCTTATCTTACAATAATAGTATATCATAAAAATAATTTGCAGATCAATATCCACTTTCAGGTCTCCACCATAATTATATAACTTATTTCTATTCCTATGACAAATATTTCCTGGAAATGTCATGAAATTCAGCAGAAACTTAGTGGGATGTTAGCAAAATGTGGACAACTGAATCCACATCTCACTTTCGATCAGCACCAAAATTACATCACTTCTTTCCAGTGCTATGGCCAACATTCACTGAAAACAATATGTTTAGCCTATAGCTATGCATTCAATTATTTCTATTACAAACAAACAAACAAAACAACAAAAGCAGGCAAAACATAACCTCCTTGGTGGTGGTAATTAATACAACTTTAAAGGGAGTTAAAATATCAGACTTTAGGAAAATATATTCTCTGTAAGTCCATGTCCTGACTGACCTGCGCCTGTTTCCTACATGGTCCCTGCACATGAAAGCAGAATAAGGCTTAAGTCCATTAAAGTCCATGAATTTTGAATGTGTCTGTGTGTGCATGTGCTGTGCAATAAATAAGTGAAGGTGTGCTGCCCTGTGCAGTTGTCGAACACGTCACACACCACAGCTGCGTCCAGCTTCCAGACACACGTGGAGGAGTTACATAAGAACTAGAGAGCATTCAGAGAGTGAACACACACAAAGCTGGGTTATAAAAATCTTTTCTTGCTCACATGATTAACGGGCTTTGTGTCTCCTGTTTCCCAGAATTGTTTATTTTTGTCTCACATCTTCTACAACTTTAATATCTAACAGAAACCTGACCCACCTTAATATTTTACATTGCTCTTTCACACGTATTGCACTTTTTGATTCTTCTTGTTTTTCCATTTTCCTCCATCCACCTAACTTTTTTTTTGGTGACCCAAGACATTTTCTTAGTATGTTTTTTTCACTACGAGCAGCATAGGTGAACAACCAAGGTTAAGATACCGGCTCACCACATTGGCTTGTTTATCACAGCTTGAGATTAAAGGAACACTACACCCAAACAACGATTTGGCCTCATTTTCTACTCACCCTCATGATGAACAACACTGTGGAGTACTTTTGGAACATCTAGGATGCAGCCGGAGATCCTGGGGGATCCTCGCTGTCCACTGACATTGATATCATGACTTAGATAAGAGCCCGAACGAACAGTGTCCTTAAAAGTCCACAAAAAGTCGGCAATATTCCTCCATACTGCTCGTGCGCTGTAATCCAAGTGTCCTGAGCGGGTAACGTCCACCATTTACTCGAAACGACATCATTTAGCACATGTTTATAGCCTAAACAGTACTACTTGACATTTCTATGATACACTTACGGGTGCCTACGGGAGCCGCGGCTGACCAAAACAAACGAATGCGCACTCTGCAATAACTAGGAGCGTAGAACAAGAAACAAGAACCCAAGAAATCCCACATTCTGCTGACCCCTCTTGTGTCTGTCCACGGCTCCGTCGCTCACAGCAGAATGTGGGATTTCTTGTTCTACGCTCCTAGTTATTGCAGAGTGCGCATTCGTTTGGTTTGGTCAGCCGCTCCCGTAGGCACCCGTAAGTGTATCATAGAAATGCCAAGTAGTACTGTTTAGGCTATAAACATGTGCTAAATGATGTCGCTTTAGTAAATGGTGGACGCTCAGGACACTTGGATTACAGCCACGAGCAGTATGGAGGAATATTGCAGCTTTTTGTGGACTTTTATGACACTGATTCAGACATCTAAGTCATGATATCAATGTCAGTGGACAGCGAGGATTCCCACAGATCTCCGGCTGCATCCTAGATGTTCCAAAACTATTCCACAGTGTTGTTCATCATGAGGGTGAGTAGAAAATGCGGCCAAATCGTTGTTTGGGTGTAGTGTTCCTTTAATGACTTCATTACTCATTGTATTAGCTACATAGCCTAAAGGTTGCTAGCATAGGCTACTTAGTTATCATTCATGCCAATGAGACTGCCTATTGGCAGCTTTTTAACAGAATGTGAAATATGCTTGCTAGAATTCTTAGAGTTGTGCTCATAAGTTTAGCCTACTTCTGCTCATGAAGTTTTTTTGGGTTTTTTTTATAAAGAGAAAACTATTGCTTTTGGAGGTGATGTCTTATTAATGCTTTAAGGATTTTTTTTTTTTACAGACATTTAAAAAAAGTTTGCCCTGGCTCTACTTATGATCCAAATTTTGAGGTTTGTCACCTCATGACCATCCCTGCAGTCAACACAATATGAGTAAAATGCACCTCTGGATTGCTGTCAAAGTTTCCACAGATGTAAGTTTATAACACAACAAAATATAAGTTCTATTCTTTAATTTAGACTCTCAAACTTCCATTCTCTTTCTTTCTCTCTCCATTTGCACCACATGGTGGATTAGCAGAATCTGGGGAAGATCATAATTACCGAATCAATGGTGTAATTAATGTGGTCATTAGGCTGCTATAAATGTTATCACACCGGGATCAGGGAGCTCAGCGATCAATATTGTAATTACACCCTTCCATTGCCTGTGACCATTAAAGCCGGTACCACCACATACTCACTCACATTTATGTACACAATAGTGAATGTTTATGTATATATTCATGCACATACAGACCTGGTGACCCAAAGGTTTTACTGCTCTGAGCACTGCCAGGATATGGAGCCCATTATTCCTCCATCTAATTACTAAGCTATATCAATAGGCTGTAATGCATGCAGAAATCAATAGGCCTACCCTGTATGGTCTTTGTCTTATTGGCCTTTTAGTGCATCTTCATTGGAAAAGAATTGTATTTGGTAGAACAGACAGGGTGGGGAGAGGCAGGAGGTGAGGGATGAAGGGATTACGCCAGGACTGCCGGGAAGGGCATCATAGAGTTTGTCGCTTGGGGACACTGGGACGAGATTTTGGTTCAACAGAGGGGAAGAGGGATGGGGTGATAACACGCATGGGTGAAAGGGATGAAAGAATGAAGAGGTAGGAAAATCCAAGGAGGCAGTTTGTTGTTGGGGAGAGTGATGAGCGGCTGCATTGGGGAGACAGAAAGACGAAAGGGAAGGAAATGTGCATTCAGGGTCAAAATGGGGGTGGAAAAAGGCGAAGTGGTCCGGTAAATGGATGTATGGCGGAAAATGGATCAGCAGTGTCAGGGGAAAGGTGAAGGGAAATAGAGAGAATGTTCAAGGTTAAATGAAAAGATGGAGAAAATGTGTGATGGGCTCTTTTTGGGAGAAAACATAATGGGGACATAATGTAAGGGGGGATGAAGGGTGGCCAGGTTGTGTAAGGATAAAGGTTAAAAGGCAGACAAAATGGCTGCCCTGAATGGGCACATAATGTCTGCATGCTATTAGACATAATTGAAAGTAAGGTAAAAAGGGAATAACAGGGTAAAGTCCACCATAAAACTTAAAGTAATGTGTATGATCATAGGGACATTTTCTCTGTTGAAGATTGCGTTTGCCAGACAAAGACTGAATTTGTTAAAAAAAAAAAAAAATCTCATAACATAAGAAACATGTATACAGGGCAGAGTTCAATGTGCTCAAAAGAGCTGCTCTCTGAACAGTTGTATAAAAAAGACATCAATTCATCTGCTGCAGTTATAAAAGGTAAAAAGTGTTTTTACTCCAAAATCAAAGGTTTGACATCATGATGAAGGATTTTGTGTTGAATTTTATCAAAGCAGTTGCTGCTGAGGGGCAAAATGCTGCCCTTTTACCTTACAAGTCAATTTCAACTATCAATGGGTTGTACATATGAAAGACATGACAAAGTGCACTGTATAGATACATGGTTCTTTGAGTTCAGTAGTATGAATGCTTTTCCTGATAGTTTTTATGTAACATCAGACATATTCTGGTGGGGTCTTCTACAGAAAATTATCTCAAATAAAACTCTTATGCTGCGTTCACATCGGACGCTACTTGTACTACCTCGGCGTTCACTCTCCATGCAAAGTCAATGTACAGCTGCGATGGGGCGGGGCTAACCCTCCCGCAACGCGACAGCCGCTTTTCACACTACCACATAGCTTGTCACGCGAAGTCAAAGTAAAAAAAGTTGATCTTCCCAGACGATGTTGTGCGTGGCTGTGTGGCAACAGCCAATCAGCGGTATGTCCGTGTGTGACGGTGCCCGTGACGGACATTTTTTCATCCAGACTACAGAGGGACAATTTATGTCCATGTGGGAAACATTAGTCAGTGAGGACATTGGTTCCGCCTAGACGGACCGCCGGAAACTCACAGATAATGCCGCTGCAGGGCATCAGCTGCAGTGTTTTGTGGTTGATAAATGAATGAAAAGGATACACCTGGAATAATGTCCACTTATACATCCTATTATATGATATATGATATGATCGGGGTGAATCTCGATCAGACGTGACGTCACCGAGCGACGGCTGACGGCAACGGCGACCAGAATGAGGTATTTCTGGACGTGCGACGGTACGTCAGTGGGTGACGCGACTTTGGTAGCTGGGTCGCTTGTGGTGTGAACGCAGTATAAGGGGGCTAAATGATGGATTAATGCTGTCAAATGTTTTGTGTCCATGAGACAAAGACATTGTTGATCAGATTTCTTCTATTAGTGACCTAAGTTCCTACCTAAATCATAACACTTCATTCATTTATTGCTCATCGAGATACATGTTATTGATAGAAACACATTAAAATAAAAAAAAAATTAAACATTTGTATGTGATTATATTGTCATCATTGGTAATTGGTTGATGGTTTGACTTTTAACTTGAGAAATAGAAGAAATAGAAGATGAGTTTGTTATGTTTGATTTTCAGAACAAAATGAAAGTGAATGAGAGTTTTTTTCTCTTACGATGACTAAAAAGTACAGGTCTGATGTTAATGAGTGAAAATATAAAGGTGATTTTTCTTTGAGCCTACCTCATTCTTTCTAGCTGTAAAAAAACTAAACCTCTCTCTAAATTCATTACCACTGAAGCAGCTGAATTTAAAATGTCAGGTTTCTACTTTAAACCCAGACAGACTGGCTGACAATCTGGCACATCTGAAAATAAACATCTGACGGGTTTGGGAATGGTTTTTCTGCATGGGATGAAAGCTACACCAATATAAGGAGGGGCCAGGGTGAAGGAGAGGTGAAGGTTTGGTGAGATGAGACATGGTAATTGTGTGGTGAAGATGAGACAGAGGGTGAGAAGAATGAGGATGGACGTGGAGAAAGAAAGTAGGGAGGTGGGTGCAGGTCAGACAAAGAGGTGAGGAGATGAAAATGGGAAGGTGGGTGGAAGGACGCAGGGTGAAGGACAGGGGTAATGTGGCCCTTAAGGCACCAGTGTGGCTGAATGGTTGGGTGAGATAATGATTGGCTTACAAACAGGAAATCACTACCTTAATACAAAATGTCAGGATGAATGAAACAGTGCAGGAGTGACATCAAGGCCAGATCCTATTTTTAAAGAGTGCTATTGTATTAAATATAAGTACTGTTATGCTGTGAATTAAACCATCTGTGTTTTCTAATGAATTTGTCAAGTAAATGGCGTTACCCATGGCATCAGCAACAGTGAAATATTGATTTCAGGTGTGTGAACTCAAATTGAACAAAGGCTTTGCAGGAGCATATAAAACACAACAAGCTAACCAACTCTGCTGACACAGACACTGAACAGTCCAGAGCATGACCACCCTCTTCCCGACACCTCTGTTGGGACCACAAATGAATGATCAATGCTGAAAGTACCTTTATGTTGCTTGAATGCTTTGAGTTATGCATTTGTTGGCAACACTATTCTGAGACATGAAAAAGCTTAACTGTTGGGACACTTTCTGACTGTGCTGTAAAAAACACTTCAGTCTTTCAAGCTTGTGATTACCACAACCCCTATTTAAGGAATCTATGACAAAAGTCATCCAAAAATAGCCTAGGCTTGAGAAAAATAATCGGAAATGCTAAAATGCCAATTCATTTCCTTGTTTTGGACTTATTGCTGCAGTACTCTAGAAAAAAATTCACTCAAATATCACTGGGAGGAGTGGAAAGGCACAGGAAGCAGCTGGAGAGGCAGAGACAAAGCTAAGACATGGCATCTTGCTAGGCACTGTGGCAGCTGGCAAGCTTGTCATACTGTGGACTTGGTAGCCACATAAGTCCACAGTATGACAAAACCCAGGGGAGAGAGAGTCAGACAGAGGTGCCAGCAAAGTGTTTGGAAAATTGGTCCATGCATGCCAATCCAGTCAGTATTTGATGGACTCCCAAGCCTGTCCAACCTAAATTGTCCACCGAACCCAGCAAAAGTTCCCTTAAGCACATCTCGAGCTGCCACCCTAAAGCCCTGGAAGAGGAGAAGGGACAGTAAACATCAGGTCCCAGCAAGGCACAACTCTACTTTCACTGGGACTGGATAAAAACCTCTGGCATAGTGTAAAGGCCTTAACCGGGCTGCCTTATGGAACCGAAAATTTAAAATAGCAAGGACGTCACTACTGCCAAATGTGGTCACAACATCTGACTTGTCTAAGTAAGTCAGGCTGCAAGAACTCACAGTCCGCTGGGAAGACTAGATGGAGGAGGCCTATGAGTAAAAGAGGGCCTAATACCTGGGCTTGTGGAGGCCTACAGGGAGAGCAACCTCTACATTGAGAACTTCGGCTGCTTGAGGAAGGAAGGTTGCAGTCGAGAAAAGCCCCCAGAACCACCAGTGAGGCTACAGATAGAGCCTCAAGGTGAGTGTAGATCAAGAAAGCACATCCAAGGTATAGAACTGCTCTCATACAAGCCTGGGACTTCCCGGGAGAGGGGGTGTTCGATCTAAGACCTGAAACATCTGAAGACCCTGGATCGATCACTCATGATGTGCACCATCTCACCATCAAGTTACTATACGGTTTGACAGCCACTAATTAAGGCAATATGGTAAAATTGATAAGACAAACATGTAAAACACAAATACTCTTCCTACTTGTGCATGGAGCTGAGGGTGTATCCAGGGGCGTCCTGAAGTGATCCTCTTCACACACACACACCACTGATCCTTCCTCTTCTGCCACACTGTTAGCGGGGCAGGGAAAACACTCTTGCTGCCTGGAGGACATCTTGTAGGACCCAGGGGGACACGCTGGAAAAGAAGACAAAAGGAAATAGGACATCAGATCCACTTTGAAATATGATTTAATGATATGCTCTTACTTTATGTTAAAAGGGTAAAATCCCAGCCAAATTCATATTTCAGCAGACTTCTGGGGGCTGGAAGTACACAGCATAAAATGTTTAACTAGATGAGATGGAAAATGACAAAAAGAAAAGATAATTCAAAGCAATTTAAAATCTCTTTAGCATATTAAGGGAAACTCCCTATTCCACAAAGGACGCAAAGAGTGAGAAAAAGAACTCTCTAATCTCTGTCTCTTTTCACTAGAGAGGAAATTAAAAGTGTAAGAAGAAAAAACTGAGAGAAAATGATTCCACAGGGACATAGGCACAACTTGAAAGATGTGACTAGCAGGGAAAGTAGAGGAGGCTTTGGCTGAATCCAACTGACAAACAAAATCCTCACATCGTGATCCCGGCCTTGACAAATGATGTCAAAAAGCTGCCATGAGATCCAACCAACCAAGCAAATAAAAACAAGCTGAGGCATCGGCAGAAGCCAAAACTTAATTTTGCTGTTGTTTTCTTCATTTTCCACTTTATTTTTCACCAAATCTCTCCCTCTATACTCTGTTTCACCACAGTAGTGCAAAAAAGGAGAGACTATGAGGGGGTGAGAATGTGGGCGAGGGTGATAAGCGCTAGTGACCTTACGTGCAGAGTACACAAAAACTCACACCGTGTAACTAAAGCTTATGAATGTACGTGAGACATTAACACACACCCAAACACACACAGAATAAAACAGGTTATTTTACACTCTCCCTCTGTGCGGCTTCATTTTCCACTTGCCGTGCCTTTGTAGCAGGTGATAATGGGTGTGAAATTGTGGAGCTGGCGAACATTCTATGCTCTGGTATTCTCTCTTCTGAGACTGTATACTAAACAGAGAGTTGGTATTATGCATGGCATGCTCTCTCCCTCTTCTCCTTTCTGCTCCTCTGATACATCTGTCTTCCCCAGGTTGTTCTTCATGGCTCTCTTTCTCTGATCTAACAGCACTCTGCCTTTCTTATTTCCTCCCCCAGGTGTGCACCACTCATCTTGTTCCCAGTACCACTCCCAATGTTTCAGGACTGCCCCCAGCCCAAGTTGTGACAGGTAGTTGTCAGTTTAACCAATTAGTCAAAAAGCTGTCCTAATTTCCGAGTCCATGCAAGAGCAAATTGAGAATTATAGTCCGAGTAAAACCAGACATGGATCTGAATATGACAGAAAAAAGCAAAATTGTACACAAAGTACTCCTCGAACCTTGCGCAGCAGCTGGATCAGCCTGATTCAAAATCTGCTATCAGGCTAATCCATCCATCTTGCCAAGCTCCAATCACAAATACTGTGAGCATGGTCAGATCTGAATCACATTTTTACATTAAATGAAGAGCAAAAGAGAAAAATGTTGCCCCACTTTTGACAAGTTTTGACAATAGTTTGTTCTACGTCGAGGCTTACGTTTTGTATTGTAGTAGTAGGGCTGGGTTTAAAAAATCAACTTCATCGATTTTAATTTATTTCCCTTTAAATGGTTCATAATCAATCCATTAAATCCAAAGATCGATCTTTTAACTGGGGTAGCTTTTGGACGTGCTGAGAAGCAGCCCATGGTATCAACCCAGCTAGTAGTGCGTGATCTACATTAAGTGCTGCTTTCCACTGAACAAAATCTTGTGAAATGTTACTGCAAGTAATCAAACGAACACGGCAGAAGCAAATAGCACCATATGGACACCACCAGTTTAAAGGCTGATGTATGGACGCATTTCAGATTTTACAAGCACGGAGGAAAAGAGGAGTTGGACAGAAAACAAGTAATATACAGAAAACGCATTAATGTAAATAATTGATATAAGATTAATGTAACTGTAAAAACAATTTTAATAATGCACCAGGTCAAAAGTCCCTTTTTAAGTTTACAGTTTTATTCAACAGAGCTATCCCAGACTGAAAAAAATATCTTATTGTATCGTGAATCAAATCGATTTGAGACCTGGTAAAATCGAATCGAATCGATCCAGAAAATCAGAATCGATACCCAGCCCTATTTAGTAGTACCCACCTACCACTGTGATAAATGAAATGATCGTCCAATTACCAGCCAGATTTGCTTTTGAAAGGTCCCGTCAATTCCCAAACATTTGTATGGGCTGTTGCCAGAGGTACTACGACAACATATTCAACAGTCCATTTGATGCGAAAGGTTAGCACTCCCCAGCTTTTGCCATGGAAGGTCTCATATCATGTAAAATACAGTTTTTTAATAGTTCAAGGCCATTGACACAAAAACTATCAATAGCCTGTCTACAAACCTTTCCAGCTTGAGAAATATTTGTCCTCCCCTTTTGCTTCTTGCTCTGTTTTCTTGTAAAGTGTGTGCTCAAACAGTCCTCCACATGATGTCATTAAAGGATAAAAAAATCTACCTTAGATTGGAGACTTCCCGTGGACCAAATGTTCTGCCCACAGCTGGTATCAGTGGAAGGAGAATGTCTGAGCATGTCTGTGCAGCCATGGCAAACATTAGAGGACAGCACTTGAAAGCCGAAGCCACATCTATTTCTGGGAGCAGTTTCTAGGCATTCCAAAATCGAGTATCTGGGCGGATTTTTAGACAAGAAACCTCAAAAGTCTGCTTTGGGCACATCCGAACTGTACACTTACTATAAGTAATAAATTCTGGGACCTTCAAAACTGAGCCGTGGTGGTGTGTTGAGGAAAATCCTGTTAGCTTTAGTATGGCTCGTAACCACCCATTAGCTAACATAGCCTATTTTTTTTCATTTGTTAGTTTTCTGCTAGTTCCTGTCAACTAGCTTCCACAGTTAAGAGTCCCATATTATCAGTTAGTTGTCACTAATATGCTAACAAGCTGTTAAAACTTAAAGACTATTATTTTTGATTGGTTAAGTCAGTCATCTTTTGTCTGCTACTAGAAATTGGAAACAACAACTTTAAACTGACAAAGATAACTTCAGCCCAGATATTTACTGGCTAATATAGTTTTTATATCCAATTTTCTCTCAGTTTAGTAAGTTAGCTTAATCTTCATTGCTCTTTCCAGTTCTAGCTAACATAATTTAGTAAAACTTTTTGTCTTTTGCCTGATCTAGTTAGTCTGCACCTGTATAGTAAATGCTCTCTTACCTAATTAATTTGATACTAGTATTCAATGTGCACTAATTCAGTTAGCTTAAGCCTGTGTAGCCTTTTTAGCTTACCATCTAAAGCAGAGTAGAAGCCATTGCTGTTATTATTTTAAGTGATGTTTGGGGCTTTATGACCTTTTTTGGCGCTGACGGAGCTAGACTCGGGAACTGGTAATGGACAACGAAGGGAAAGACTGCCAAGAAGAAGGTATCAAGCCTAATACATAGATACCCAGATTGCCTGCATGGGAAGAATAGCCTCTTGTATATTCACTATGTATATATGTATATATGTATATATATATATATATATATATATATATATATATATATATATATATATATATATATATATATATATATATATATATATATATATATATCATATATTTGCATTAGTGCTGGACATAACTGCTGGGCAATATGTGTCCTCAAATTGATGTTTTACAGTTGGAGACTCATTCTGAAGTTTTACTCTGTTTATTAAACCAAAGCATGTGCTAGGAAAATTTAAATTTGTGCCACTAACAAAAAAGTTATGATTCTGGACTAGCCTACCATGAAAATGACCATTGATGACAGGTATTTGAAGCGTATGCAGAGAGTAAGAGGTCTGTCCTCAGAATAAACAGGAGATTGGGGGATAAAGTTGCTGGAGCATCTCTCCCACCTCTGGCAGTGTGTCAAACTAGAGTACAGTTTTTAAGTCTGGCCTTGCTGTAGGACAGGAGAGTCAAAGTGCACGAAGCTTTTGCACTGACATGCACAAAAACAGAAGTAACAAACTACTTCAGCCCCATGATTTCTCATCAAGACACAAGCGCAATAATGAAGGGGGGCTCTGTTATTCCACCTCATTTACTCAGCCACTCTAACAAAACACACAGGCGCACAAAAGGCCTGCCATTACACATCGATTAGCGGACCTCGTCAGCCTTGCCTGGCTCAGACCAGCGGGAGGGTGCAAGAGAGAGTGTGTGCTTTTTTAGCTTCCGCGTGCATCAGTCTACATTGCTGTAAGAACCTTGTAATCGACTTTCTAATATCTGTCATTACACCGAGAAAAGCCTCTCACTTTCAACTCACAGCACAGCCGCTCACGGGGTACATAACACAAATACACACTGGAGTAGCCTTCCTTTGTTCCTGCCTGTGCTGCCACTATCCTTCTCTCACCACGCCAAGGATATCAAGCGTGAATAGCCGCTGAATCAAGGCAAAATTATGCATAGATCTACAAGAACGGGAATGGATTTTTGCATTTTCTACCTATCATGCTTAAAAGCGTGCTAGCCATCGCCGAGGCTGGCTTCCATCCTGACTTATCTCTTCAATTCAGCATGGACCCACATTTTGCCAGCACACCTTAGAAATGTGCGTCTAATGATAGGGGTGTATCAAGACAATATGTGCCGCTACGATAACAAAAGGAGCTGGCTTTTCAAGCTGCCCATCTTTCTCTTCAGTGAGGGGTGCCACGCATGCCAATGGGAGGCATCAGGAAAGGTCACATCAGTCAAAACAGGCCAGCAGCCATCTGCCAACGGGAGAATGTGGAATCTCTTAAACACATCCAACAGTGTGGAAAAGAGAGGCTGCTTGTGGGGAAGACCACTCGAGTCATTAGAAGCCATGTTTTCTGTTTTCATTCATTTGCCTTCTAGTTGCCAAGGTACAATCTAAGCTGGAAATGAGAGTACCGGGGAAGAAAATAGAGGAGGGGGTGGTTAGAGAAACGAAGAGACAGAAGGAGAGATCTGCCAGGACAGCTGGCAAAACCAACTGATCAATTTGTCCTGCGTGCCAACAGGGAGCCTCGATTAAATGGAACATGGATGCAAATGTACACACACACATGAAGACATATTTGAACAAGGTGTAATAATATAGTTATGCAGTGATGTGCCAAGTCTTATAAGAGAAGGTGGGGGTGGGGAATGAGGCTGGAGACCAACTGGGCTGAGAAACGGTTAAAAAAGACACACAGAGACAGATGGTATGTGAAAGACAGGAAGGCGGTTGGCGACTTAGCCTACAGTATACAGAAAGCACATGAAAGGAGGGTGAATGGACTCCCTCAGCTTGACAGATTGATATGGAGACATGTCATGCATTTAGATGAGAAACACTGAATGAAACTGTGACGGGGAGTTAGAATAAGGTCATCTATATGGAGAATATATGGTACACTTCATTTGATCTCAGGAGTCAGAAAACCAGTATTGCGGGGTGCTAGTTTGGCGTAGTGGTTAGCACCCCATGTACATGCTTCTGCCGGTCCAGGTTCGAATCCCGCCTGTGACCAGTTTGCAGAGTGTCTTCCCCTACTCTCTCTCCCCCTTTCACAAGCCTATCTACTGTCTCTATCCTATCAATAAAGGCACAAAATGCCCAAAAATATACATTAAAAAAAAGAAAACCAGTATTGCAAATTAGATATACTAGGAACATGTGTTACTCCCGGACAGTTCTGACAACCAAATTTCACAGTAAATGGAGGGCACCAATAGGCAACCTAGCACTCTGGATACCATTTTTCTTTAAGGCCAGTTCAGATTCCTGAACCTAATACTGTTATTTATTCAAATGGGTCCTAGTGCCTTAGAGTTTGATCACATGGTGGGCAATAAATAAATTGACATAAAAATACAGATCAAATCCAACATTCTTTAAACTAACTTATGTAATTTTATGACACAATGTCTCTTTGCCTGACTTAGTTTTTACTGACCCAATGAAAATGCCTCTGTGACCCACTTTCGGGCAGTGTTCCATCAGCTGAGTATCAATTTTATAGAAGGCATAAATATATTTAGAGGGATTGCCATTCAAACAAGTCTGTTGCCTTATACCAAGAACTTACTGGTGGTGTTGGATAAAAGTAAGTAAAACTTGAAATCACTCTAATTAGACATGTTTAAACAAGACTCATGACCTAACAGACACTATGAGGTTAGCCAACAGTTTCATCGGCGAATAATGAATAAATGATAAAAGGCAAAACAATTCACATTCCACTGAGTTCACAAATTACTTTAATAGACTTTTGTCTTTGTGGGAGGAATCAATTTATAATTTGCCCTTCTCTGGTATTCAGCCTTGCCTTTCTTTCTCTCCTCTAACCTTAAACATGGCCATTAATAAATCATGAAGCACTTAATACAATAAATGTGGGCAATGAATTGTTCTTTGCCTCCCTGACAGCTTACATTAATTAATATTAATAACACTTTAAGAGGTTTGCTTTATACACCCACACATAGCTTTACCCCCACTGTTATATGCACACATCCAGCAAACACAAGAATTGAGCTAACTTTTACATTACAGAAATTTAAAGAACACTGCAAAAATAGTTTCTAAGAAATACATTAATAGAGCCAAGAGAAAGAGGTGAGGGAAACCAGGGAGGGAGGATGTGATTTCAGCAGGTACAAATCAATAATTCAAAGGGCTCTAATTCAGCTCAGTGCCCCTGTGTGGCTGATGCCGATTCTGATGCTAATTCTTACCGCTGGTAGGCAGTTTTAACATTCACAAAATGATTTCTCATTACCATAAAACAGCTTTGAAGCTCCCTTCCGCATTCATATAGGCTATAGTATGTTAAACTGGAGGTCAATCAGGTAGGTAGTATGCAGAAAAATGACTGATTGCTGTGTTTAAATGTTTTAAGTAGGATCAAATCATAAAAGATTGAAATAATAATTGGACCGTTTGATACTGGCCCAAAAATAATGGTGCTGTTCCCTCAAACAGAATAGTATTTACTAAATAATGGGATTTGGGCCAAAGAGAATTGAATTCCAGTGGGCCAGAACAGAAGTTTAAAGATATTAAGTATCCTGGAGCAAGGGGAGATGGGATTGGAGGGATGCCAGTATGAATTTCTGGGCTCAGGCAAGAGGCATAAACAGCGAATGGAGAACGTGTCCTCTTTACCCAGAAACAGCTTGTAAAACAATAGTCGAGGCAGATACACTGGTCCAACTATCGATCAAGACACTGCAGAGGCAGATAGTGCCAGAGTCTTTGTAAGGGTGTACTGCAATATTTTTTGTTCTGACATTTGAAATTTATACCCAAAATTAGCATTATTTGCAGTAAGCTTTTAGACCATCAAAGACACAAGTCACAAAACTAGCTTCAAGTACAAGGATGCTAAATAAAGTAAGCCTGCACACTAACTCATCCAGATACAGTGGTGCAGGGTTGACATTTTTTGTGAGGCGTCTCTGGGAGTTAGCATGGCACTGGTTCCCTTAATTTTAATGCCAGTAGGATGTTCCAACGTGTATTTGAAGAACTGGTGGTCATGAGGTCTCTGAAGAACAAAATTTTATGACATATTTGTTAATCTCGATCATTTTCATAAATTAACATTTCATAATTTTAAAAGCCTAAACTTAACTGGCAAGAGTAATAGGCTAATATCAAGCTATCGTTGAGCTGCGACATGTAAGTTGGACCTACAGGAAACTACCACACTTTCAACACATAATGTCAAATTTTAACCCCTTGTTTAAGAATTTCCTCCCAATTTCAAGGACTTGATGAAGTTGGTTCCCATACTTGTGGCTTTTGTGTATGAATTATTATCTAATTTGCAAAGCTAGCTGACAAAAGTGCAAACTATTATGTCATTTCAGACTGTTGAAGGAGTGATGGTGGTCAATTATATCTATGGGCCTTAATACATCATCAAACCCTCCATCTGTTCAGCCCCAGAATGATCCAAATCAAAAACGATGTCAAAATACAGTAGTCAGTCTTTTTATATTTACATTACAGCTATTTTTCAAAATTGAGACCGATTTGCTCTCCATAGACTGATTGCAAAGTTTGTCCGTGTTGTACAGAAATGCTTTTAGTGTGGGACAAATATGACCATGAAGATTTTAGACATGGCCCAAATTTGTGATCATGCACTGAACAACATAAACCCCTCTCCTTCTGCTTGAGCTAATCATGTTTATCTTCTTTTTCAGCAGCCACATTTTGATTTTCTAGCCTACATTAAGTCACTGATGAAAAGAAAAAAAAAAACACTTTCCTGTTCCTCATGTTTTGAAACAACTATCTTCCCTCGCTCTGCATCCAGAGTCGTAACCTGTCTGCCCATCTAGCTGCTTTTGAAGATATAACCCAGCCCTGAATAAAAGCATAAATCCCTGTTATCGGCTCACAGTAAAGACCTCATTCACATCTACCCACTGACTGGCTGCTGCCTCTCGGTGTAATCGGTGAGAAAGCTCTGAGCCATGCCATTCAGGTCAACGCTTTGCTTTATCATTTTCTGCTCCGCTCTGCCCTGGTTACCACAGACTGACATCACACTGGGAACACAGGAGGAAAAGTCATGAACAATACCGACAGGGGTATTAATGTCAGCTGTGTCACATACAAGTTCCATGCTGGAGATGTGTCTAATTCCGCAACACATATGCACACTAACACACAAACACTTCCGTTAGCATATACACACTTGCACATAAATTTATAAGCTGCCTTTTGTGCACAAGTGAACAGTCGGCTCGGAAGACTGAACAATAGCTGAGTGGTTACATCATGAAACAGACACAACAAAGAGCGGTCTGGTTACATCACCTCAACAAAGTGCCCGGGTAGGCACTGTTTGTATCAGACGGAAGGTGCTGAGGAGAAAAGTCAGGTAACCATCCAGACAGACAGGTCTAAAACCTGAACTGTCAGGGAACAATGAAAATTCTGACAAATACACAAACGTCTATCAAACACATCCAAGCATACAAAATCATAAGACCAGAGACAGAATATAACCAAAAGTCATGGTACAGCAGTGCTCAGATTTAGCTTGTTTCCTTTATTTGGACATTAAAAACTATCTAAACACTACTTTGAGTCACCTCACCTAGACTCCTCTTCCCTCTTCCTCTCAATAAGCTCTCTACTAGGACCATGCTGATACCAGGAGTTATGATGTTTTTGCTTGCCAGGGAAAAGAGGCATCATGTTTGGGTGCATTGTCCCTACCTGGCACTTACTTATACAAAGCATGGGTCTGGTGGTGGAGGTGGCGAAGATGTTTGGGCTGTGATAGCCATGTGAAAGGGCAAGTAAGATGAGACAGGTTTTCTCGTATGTATGGTGGTGATGGGAGATAGTATGGAGTTGGTTAGGCCTCCCTGAAGTTGCCCTTGCTCTAGGTGCCCATCAATCCAACTGGTTGGGTTTAAAGTCAGAGAAAGTCCATGTGATTGGGAGACTAGGGTAGGTCATATTGATATTGCCACTACCTGGAGGTTGCATGCAAGATGTTTGATTGTGGTAATACCGTAGAGAGGTAAGGCAGAAGAGATCTTGGTAAA